>CM060608.1:19018666-21993666 GCA_030578255.1 Tiaroga cobitis
AGCGAATTGCATCCCGTATCTCCATATCCGCGGTCGTTTTCGATTTCCCTAACCTAAAATACAATCTTAAACTCGGCGCTTAGCGTCTACATCACGGCTCTCAGCCCGCCCTCTGTTCGTTGATTGGCCGGCTGTTTTCAGGCCGGAGGAAAACTGAGAGATAGGTCGCTATCTCAGACTGAGTACAGAAGCGAACTGAAACGGAGTCAGGCTACCAGAGTTTACCCTATGTCAGAAAATGCGGTGACATTGATTTCTAAGATAATTGTGCATCTTTTATAGGAAGATCATAACAGTTTAAGGAAAGAATGCCGCATTTTGTGACCAAAAGTTAAAAAAAAATTAACTTTTGAGAATTCAGTCCCTTATTTTGAATTAAATTGTATAAATCAGGGTGCAGATTGCAATTGGAATGTAAGGTATTAGAATTAAAAATGAAAATCGAATCAAATTAATTGAAATTCTAACTTGAGAACAAATTGAATAGTTTAAAAGTCTTAAAAACAAAGTTAGAAAGTTTAAATGCCAACTGAAGTCCCTTGGAACGCGCAGCTTTGTTTATTGCGTTGCCGTAATTTCCACTGAAACTGGAAGCTAAGGCGGGAGATATTGACTGGCTCCTCCCCCTTTTCAAATAGCCAATAGCATTAAATTTACCTCACTGACTTTAAGTCATACTTGACAGCACCATGGAAGCGAATCCGAGCGCCGCTGATGATACGCTGGGTTCAGTAGTAGAGGTGTGAATAAATTCTAGCCATTTTATTCTTAACCAACGTACAGTTGGAAATCGGAATAAAACTCGAGCGTTTGAGCAACCGAACACACATTTCCAACCCATATTGCTCCATGACGTGTCTGTCAACGGTCGCTTTGGTCAGGTAGTATTTATAGCATAGGTGGTGGGACGCTTTAGATTCTAGAGAGCATTTGATTGGACAGAAGATGTGATGAGAAGCTGAAGTCATAAATGTCATAAAAACATCAAATGTCGCGGTGATGTCATAAAATTCCATGATCCATTTTAGCAGAAGTGAAAGAGTGTAAGTTTTGAATGTTTTTTATGTCCTAAATGCGAATTTTGTCATTTGTTTTGGAACACACCAGCTTATTCATAGCCTTAACGCTAACATATTCGTACTAATAGCTAAAAAACGTAAATTTTGATTTCAGCGGGCCTTTAAATGTCGGACAGATGAACAGACAGATAGATCTGTCATATGTCAGACAGCAGAGAGGGGGTGGCAGGACTTTATTCGCAAAACCTGTGTGGAAACTCATATTTTTGCAATTTTGCCGGTGCCGCTAGTGATGTAGAAACGACACAGTTCACCTTTATTTAAAACGTCTTGCAGTAAAGACTTGTTTTTGCACCCTTGTAGGTTAGCACTCATCAAGCGGAAATGACTAATCCAATCCCTTAAATACATTTATTACACTCTTGCCAGCTTTGATAACCTGAATTTTTGCACTTCTCCATCACCGTCCTCCATTCTTCCCCTTTGTCGCTGCGCTCGAGCGTTCCCATCTCTCCCCCACAGATTCGCAGCTCTTCTCTTTTCAATGAACTCCCCTAACAGCCTCGACTCTCTGATCATCAGTGCTGATGATGTGTCTCAGATCAGTTTGTAAACATCCACATAAAACAGCCACTGAAGATCTTTGATATGACAGTATTTACAGAGGAAGAGTCTATAGACGCACCAACTGAGAACAGCGAGAGGAAAGATTGTGATTGAAGGGAGAGGAGGGGGCGTCCATGGGAGTTTTTGGCAGAGGTTCATACACATGACCTACAAATGATGCAGTGTCTTCATTAAATGTGTGATTTGTGTATATGTGTGAGCTTTATTTAGTGTGATATTAAGTATGTGTGTGTGTTAGTTAATATGATATTTTCACTGCTCCTGTGTTCCCTAGAGGCCCCAGCAGGAGGTCAGTGTGTGTTTTGGCCCTGGGTGAGGGTCCAAAGGCAGGGCACAGTCGGACACAGGGCAGGGGGCGGGGACGGTCCAGACGCAGCAAGGTCACTCCGACTGCTCACAATCATCCAAATAGAGCCGGCTTACTGCCAGGACCCCCTCCCCCCTCCCTCTCTCTCTCTTTCTCTCTCTCTCCGTCATTCTAACTCTGCCCCTTTTTCTTAGTTATTTCAGAATATCCACCATTTTATTTCCACCTCCATCATTGTTTTTTTTTTTTTCATGTTAGCGCATTTATCCTTTCAATCTCTTTTCATTTGTATAACTCCCTCCCTCTCTATCCTCTCTAGCATTTTATCTTTCTCTCTCTCTTTCTCTGGAGGTACAGATGGACACATTTGCAGGTTAACTTGAACAGCTGGAGGTGCATTATTAGCATCCTGCTGCTTCCTCATATTTGCTCAGAATTTTTCCCCCTTCCTTAGTGAGCAGATAATTCACAACCAGCCAACCAAAGATGTAGACGTGTCCTAATACAGGAAAGAAAAGAAAAGAAAAGAAAAGAAAGGGGAAAAAAACAGGAAAGAGATGAAAGCTAAGGTAACGTGGAAGCGGGTAGGCACAGGCGACCTGACTTGGAATGTGGTTTGAATGTCCATGTGATAGAGGTATTTTTTTGCCAAATGTTTTTCCATACAGCTGATATGGTTGTGGGTTCAATGGGTTGAACGAGAGGGGGGAGGACAGAAATGAAGTCCCAGGAATTTGGCGTATCCCAAAGGACCAAATCAACAATGAGCAATTGTGGTGGAATGGTTCATGGATATTGCTTTTGAGCTGCATTTGGGAGATCTTGCGTTGATAAAAAGCCCCAGGCGCACCCAGGGGTGTGGATTAAATGCACACGTGCATACGATATATATGTATATACGCATATGTGCACACAGAGCATAAATGCTTACTGTTTACAGAGCCATAAAGGACTGTTGAGCACACTTTGCTGAATGTGACCATTGTGTGTTTGTAATAGTAAAGGCAGCTGCGTCCTCTGGCAGTTATTGTGTTCAAAAGCAACCCGTCATGTCTTCGGAAAGTCGTGTGGCAGATTGCAGTATTAGAGAGAGAAAGACGGTGTGTGTGCAGCAGACTAACAGCTCAGCCAACTCCAAATTCACTGCACCAGGCCTCAAATTCAATAAGACCCCACAAAGACCAGGTCCGGCCAACAGCACTGGCCAGCTCATACTCTGCTGACCACTCACCAGAGCCATAATTACCCTCTATACTGCAATTAGCAATCTGGGGCTGTGCGAACACGGGCGAGCTCATGTGTGTGTCCACTTCCAATAAAAGTTTGAGATTGGCAAAGGAGTTACGGCTCGCTTTGACCTTGAAATATGGATTCGCGTCTTCTACATGTTGCTTAGTCTCTTTTGCTTTTAACAAGGCCCTGGCCAAGTCACCTGGCTGTTCTGAGGAGTTTATTATACACATAATAATTGTTTAATGAGGTTATTCATGCTTTTGTGTTATCATGGCGACTTGCGCTTTTGCTTCAACGCAGCACATGCCTCTTTTTCCTCATTTTTATGGTGTAGATTTACTATTATTTAATCAGCGAAAAATATGTTAACACATGTCGGATTTGGTTGTAACATGGCTGTTTTCCGTTCACTTCATGCTGTCTAGGAAGGCTCGAAGAAGGGCAGATGATAGGAAAAAAATGGGTGAGGGAGAGAGGCGGAGGTGTACAGTGACTGTTAAGGTATATGGAGGCCATGGGAGTAAGTGCTTCTTATAAAGACTTTATCATGTGAAGGGTTTATTGGTATGCTGATTAGAACTATTCCCCCACCGGCACTTTCCAGCATTCAATTAACATTCAAAACACAAATAGCTGTGCATATATTACACGCTAACAATCAGGTCCTCAAGTGTGTATGACTGTGAGGTCGAGGGTGGTTTGTATGTACAAGATGATGTTGGTGGGTTACTGTTTGCGTGCGTATGTATGCATGGGCACGCTTATCATTTGCCCTGGCAACACTCACACATATTATTTTTCATAATTTAGTTAATTCAGTTTGTGTTTAAACCATAAAAAGGCTTGTTAAAAACAGTCATGCACCATTTTCCAGGCATTGCAAGGTCAGAGCGCTGTAAAGTATGCAGTAAACATGCATGTTTTATCCATCATTTGAGCTCTGTTTTGATTGCAGACTCTATCTGCAGCACAGTGTGCTGTCTTTTTATCTGTGTGTGCTGGAAATGAGAGAGCGCTGCCTCAGTGAGAGCACTGGGTGGCCATCAACACTGCAGCCAGACCAGCCTGCCTCACAGGGGGTCAGACCTGCTGACACATCCTGATTGGTGGAGTAGAAATTAGGAGGGTGGCACTTGTTACGAACAGAGCACTTTGATTGGAGGAGTATGTGGTTGGTTTATTATAGGGGGCATTTCATTGGCTTATAAGCTAAACAGAGTGCGAGACTTGTGCAGCTGATCCTGTAGTGCATTATAGGTAATGAAGTTCTCTGGATGAGAGCACCCTGGTAGTAACAAGGCATAATAAGACTTCGGGTAGCTAATTTGATTCTGTGCTGTTCAGAGATCTGAAGCAGCAGTCATAATGAAGAGTGATATTGGACTAGACCTCCCATTAAGATGAACCCTTAATCCCGAAACACATTGTATGCAAGTGAATGCTGTGGATTCTAACTACACAAGCTTCTATCTATCTGTCTGTCTGTCTGTCTGTCTATCTATATCTAAGTCTTTAAAGCATCTAATTTCATGGCTTTTAAACAATCAAGTTTGTTGTAAAGTTTCTTTTGTAGTTAATTAGTTTGAATTGTTCGATTAATTTTAATTCTACTTCCTTTTGTTTGCTACCTTATTTCAAATTCAATCCCAGTTCAATTCGGATTGGCTCAAACCCCTGGTCGAAGCAACAAATGAACACAATCTTGATTACCAAGTAAAAGTTAATCAAACTTTTGACACGTTTATAGATGTCTACATGAATAAAAACATCCCATTTAAAGGACAGACATTTGGTAGTAACTTAGTCACCTTTTTTAGTACTGAGGTTTGTTACTGCTAGAGAAACGCAATAATTCATGTCCAGTAGATACAACTTGCAGGGTTTTAGTACATTCACCTATACATATTCCAAATTTGTATGTCAGTATGTTTATTTTTATATAGTCTGTATACAATTAATGTGAATTTCAGTTTCAACACATTATAGACGACTATGGGTCTCAATGGCTTACTTAAGCTCTGAGTCAATAGCCACAGTTGGTAGAAATTTACCACACTCATTCGTACACCAGCCTGAGTCACCACTAAAACCAGACCAGCAGGTAGACAGCGACAAATAAGCGAGGACGCACCATGAGTTTAGACGTGCACAACGACGACAGAGGAAGTAGGCGAGCAAAGAGGTGGCGTGCGCTTTGGATGGAGAGTTTGTTTGTTTGCTTGTTTGCATGAAGGTCGGTTTCTGCAGGGTAGAGGGATCCAGCGTCCTACTGTTATGTAATCTGATAGGAGATTCCAAGCTGGTCAACTCCATATGCCGTCCACGTTTGCCAAAAATATCCGAAGCCGGAGACTCCATCCCGTTTGGCAGCCAGATAAAGAGAGCGAGTGAGAGAGAGCATTCCGGAAATATTTGCTTCAGATAATAGGAAATGTGTGAATCAGACCGACAGCCAGGAAAGAACACGGATGAGTTAGTCGTGTCCCCCACTTTGCTCTCAGCATCGCAATCGGACTACATGTATATTTTGTTGAGTCAATGAGGGCTAGGTTTAACTTTTCGGGCATGAATGAAAGTTGAGTAAAGGAGACGTTGAGGATTGAGTCAATGTGTGCGTGAATAGTGTGAAAGTAGAGAGATGGCTCCTGGGATTGTTTCAGCAATGCAGCACTCAGTGTTTGTGCGTAAGAAAGAATGAAAAGAGTAGGAAGCAAGCGCTCTCGAGACCCCCCTAGCCCTGCAGTAGTAGTGTGTGCGTGTGTGTGTGCACTCGGTTTTGGCCCACATTGCCACCCCCACCAGCACGGGTCAAGCTCAGCACGCTGCCGCTTCTCCCTGCTCTCCCTCTCTGAGTTGCCATGGCAACACACCTTGAGCTCACCCCCTAGAGAAGCCCGCTACCTCCACCCCCTTTCGCCCCAGCTCGCTCCCCTCCTTCCCCTCGTCTCCCACAGCTCTCCCGCTTTGCCTCTCTGCCGCTCAGGCCATCAATCCGGGGGCCGCGGGCCTCAGGGCCAGGCGAGAGGTGCTGAGCCACATGGGATGTGCAGCTCCCATCTACACAGCTCATTTGTGTGCCAGTGCACGCTACAGGGGGTTATGGGTGGAGAGAGAGAGAGAGAGCAAGATGGAAGGAGGGAGGCACTCTCATATAGATGGGCCCGTCCCAGAGGAGCGGCGCAGGCCAGGGCGCCACCTGGCTCCCCCTGGTCAATTAGCTGGAAGCACATTGGCCAAGCTTTGCAGCAGCATCCACTGCAGAGGCGCAACGGCAAAGAGAGTCGGCCTGCTCAGTCGGTGGAATAACAACCTGGAATACCACATGAATACGTCCTTTACTCATTTGCTTTCCACCTATCTGTTTGCGCGATCGCTGTTTTCGATCCTCTTGCCATTTCTCTCTCGCACTCCCTCTCTGCCTCCCTCCCTCTATCGATGTCCTGGAAAGCCCTCATCAGTGATTCTGCGAATGTGTGGAGGCTTCATGCCGTTTCTCAATTAAGATGCTGCATACCTTTAGAGGCGGCCAGTTTTCTTTTTTCCTCCTGTTCTTTCTCTCTCAATTCCAGTTAAATATTCTCTCAGACGCACATTCCTGCCTCTAGTTGCTCTTATATCTCTATTTTCCCTCTTGTTCCTCCTTCCCTTCCTGCTTTACTTAGCACATTTATTCACATCTATTAAGCAATGAATATGGGGTGAAATTCTTTGAGGACAAAGGGTGGATGGCAATTAAATTGTTTAACCTCTATCGTAATCAGATACAAAGCCACATATAAAAGGAAGAAATTGGTTGCTTTCAATCAACCTTTTTACGTAGTGACATGCAAACGACACTGTATGTGTATATATATATATATATAAACAAAATGCCAAGCATCAATGCTTTCCGAGATGAAGGGAAGGAATTCTGAAATCTCTTCGGTTTGCCTTTCACGATGTGTCGCAGTGCTTGTAAAGTCCTTTTGTTCTTTTTTTAACCCCCAGTTAGTTTCAGTTATGAAAGAGCGTGTTGTTGTCATGCACTTCCTAGGCCCTCTGCTGCACTCTACACGTCTGTCTTCTCCTCTTTAGTGGTGTGATGGCTCCCCTAGCACACTGCAGTCCCCCTCTCTGAGACCTTTGTGTCAGCCTCACTGATCAAATGCTCTCCCTGACAGCACTAGTCTGGTTTGCAGTAACAAGCAACGGTAATCCCAACGTAGCCCCATCACTCTCTCATATAGACACACAAACACACACACACAGACAATGAAGTGGAGAGCTTAGTGTTTTTGCGCAGACTGGAAAATAGATGATGGAGCATGTTCTGTACTTACTGATCAACTGCAGTTCTCTCAGAGAGAGGCTTACTTTTACTGCACACACACGCATACGGAAACACACATGCTCACAGGCCCCTTGGCTACCATTACTTTGTGTTGGACAGCCCAATTATCCCTTTGCTTTCTGCTTTCTTTAGCAAAATTCTCTTCCTCTAACTCTCCCTTCTCTCATTTTTCCCAATTTTTCACTTTGGTCTCGCTTCCCTCTAGTTTCTGTGCATGTACATGTCCTTTGATCCGTTCTTATTTACGGAACAGATGCTGTCTCGTTTTGTAGTGTCGATCTTTCTCAAATAGGATTCTTTCAGTTCATCTGCATCCATGCACTGGATCTTGTCTCGTGCAAAAAGTTCCCCAAAACTAGTGGTGATTCTTCTTCAAAAGGCATTTGACATACTAAAGCTAGTCACAATGCAAAAAAGGTGTTTTTAAATTTTTAAGGTATTTATAGTCAGTATTTTAATACTTTGTTTTAATACTTAAAAATGTTTAAAATCTGCTGGTGCATTAAGACAAAATACACTTATATTCTTAATATATTATGCAGTGTTGCTTGTAATAAGAATTTTTACATACTTTAACTGGAAAACCACTAATTAAGAACTGATTAAGTTTTATTACTGATTTTTTGTGTGTGTGTGCAATGTGACTAGCTTCAGCATATCCAATGCCTTTTAAAAAAAATCTTCACTGGTTTGGGAAATGTTTTGTATAAGATAAGATCCAAGTAAAATCGCAAGAATCATAAAAAATAAGACAAAAAATGCTCACTAAGGATAGTAACTTTCTTTCTTTTTTTTGCAGTGCATTCACTTTGGTCTTGCTTCCCTCTTGTCTCTATTTGTGTGTAAAGTATGAGGTTTATTCACAGCCGTGGACTGGAGCTTGTCTAGTACAAAACATTCCCTTAACTACTGTATTTCAGATTTTCCTCCAAAAGGCATTTGACACACTAAACCCAGTCATAACCTCTTTTATTCTCCCAAAAAGGAATAGATTTTTCACTTGGTGTTGCATCCTTCTCATCCCTATTCTTGTTCGTTCGGTTTGCATCCAAAGAACGGATCTCATCTTGAATCTCGAGATGATCTGGTTCCGTTTCAAACCGTGGCCCCCGAACTAGAGCAGATTTTCCTCCAAAAGGCATTTGACATATTAAACTCAGTCGTAACCTCTGTCTGCCGCTGCTTTCATTCTCCCCGAAAGGAATTCTCCCCCCCCCCCCTCCCTCCCTCCCGAACGCAATGTCTTTTAGTAGGCAGTGGGGGAGGACAGACCAAAGCGGTGCCCTTGCCAATCCCCCCAACCCCCCACTCTCATTGCCCCCTCCGCCTATCCTCCCGCTCCTTTCAAACGGGGATTAGAGCACCCTTGTGTGGGCCTTTGAGACGGAGCAGAGATTGGAATCGGCAGAGGTGGCTTTTGGAAGGGAGGGGTGGGAGGTGGAGGTCAGGGTGATGGTGGGGATATATGATTGAAGACTTTATTAACCCTCCACGCACCCTGTAGCTCAGCAGCAGGACTCTTTGGGCCTGTCTGCATGGGCTAGCGGGGTGCTGGACGCTTTGAGAAGACAGGGGTCTGGGAGACGGCGCGGTGTTGGCGTCTACCATACCCCAGGGCTCAGTTAGGGACTTGGGGGATCAGGGTGGGAGTCTGGCGGTGGGTGTCTGATGGAGCGCAGGCAGGCGGGCTGGGTTCAGGCCTGTGTGGCGGGTGGGTGATAAGACGAGAGCAGAGGCGTCCAGCCAGGACACAACGCCCACCTTTCATCTGTCCCACACCAGCAGGGGGCGGCACTAATGTCACTCAGGCAAGCTTAAAATAGAGCAGCGGGCAGAGGGAGGGCACAGGGCCTGCAGCACTGGGGGGGCAGCAGGCAATTACCGGCCGGGAAAGAGACGGCACTGGGCAGAGGAGGGGGAGGAGGGACGAGACGTGTGGTCATACTGTCCAGAGCTGAAGATTATAAGCTTGGGACCACAAATGATGTGCAAGGACAGAAAGAAACAGAAAAATGACCCCGTTCGCTCAAGAGATCTTGAAAAGGCTTCGACCGTTCACTTACGAGACGCCCTCGCAGACGGTTAATGTGTAAAAATGACGTTCCTTGTTTTTTGGCAGCATGTGTCTGTGTCTCTCTGTTTCTCATTCTCTCTATCTGACCCCGCCAATGTGTGTAACCTGTTGTATCGTCATCTTGTGTTGCAGAGGAAGGCATCAATCATGAGTGCAAGCTGTGTAACCAGATGTTTGACTCTCCGGCCAAGCTCCTGTGTCACCTGATCGAGCACAGCTTCGAGGGCATGGGAGGCACCTTCAAGTGCCCCGTCTGCTTTACAGGTGAGGGGTCCGGCCCGGGGGGTTGGTGGGGTCGAGGTCGTAGGGTCAGGGGCAGTCGAAGAGTGGGGGGAGGTGGGGGATACACATTGCCAGTGATGACAGGGTAACTGGACTCAGTGTGTACGGTCACATAGCCATGCATGTGGGCAACTGTACTCAAATAAGCACATTCCCTTATGTAGGATCACATGCAGAAGCACGTCTTTACTTTTTTGTCATCTTTTCTCTTCTTGTCTTTCAACCTGTTATCGTTTTGTCTCTACTTGTCTTATCTCTTTTTCTTTTCATCATTTTCATTCTCTTTTCTCATTTTGTCTCACCCCTTCTTGTCTGGTTTTTCATTCATTCTAATCTCTTCTCTTTATGTATTTTTTGTCTCATTCTTTCTTTTATTTTCTTTGCAACTTGTTCCATCTTATTTCTTCTCTTCTCATTTATTTTATTTTTTGTTACTTTTTTAGTCTTCTCTTTGCACTTCTTGTCTTGTCTCGTTTCATTTTTCATTTTTTCAACCTTTCTCTTATTGTCTGTTTTTATCTCATCTAATACTTCTCTTCTTCTCTGTTTTTGTTCCATTTACTTTTTTCACCTTGTTCTCTTTTCTTTTCTTCATTTCATTAAAAAAAATTCTCCTCTCATTTTCTTGTCTTTCCTCTCTTCTTGTCTAATTTCTTTACTTTCTTAATTTTTTTTGTTCTCTTCTTTTCACTTTTGTCATCTTTTTTGTCTGATCTTTTTTCTTTTTTCATCTTGTTCTTTCTCTTTTGTCTCTTCTCTCATTTCTTTTATTTTTTAGTTTTCTCCCCTCTCTTTTTCTCCCCTTCTCTCCATCTCATCCTCATCTACACCACCCCCCTCTCCCCCGTCCATTCCTCTGCTCCATTTCTCCTCCTTGTCCTGCTAATTGAACTGAATTAACTATTAAATTCATTGTTCATCCTGGTGAGAGAGAGGAAAGACCAGGCATGGACTTGCTTTGAGAACACGGATCAACTTCTAGAATTCATAAAGATCAAAATATACACACATACTGTATATACATACTATTATGTAAATCAAGATCAGTTTCTCTAGACTTGAGATAGAAGCAAGATATTATGACACACTCTTATGCAGAAGCACACAATGGTTAATAAAGTTCAACGTGGCCAAGACAGGAGGCTGCGGTTGGTGCAGGCATCCTGCTGAGCTGATGCTAAAGCTAATGAGAGCTGATCTCCCCGCTGTGATGCCTGGTGGGACTCATGACCCCTGGGCAGATCGAGCCCCTGTCAGATGTCCCACTTTCACTGGACCAGAAGGCACTGCAGTAGAATGACAAACAAGAGCCCGCTGTTAACTGGCTTCATCAAATCATAACAGCCGTTTTGTACGCTGTAAAGTATCTCATATGAACTACTAGCTTTTTCTGTAGGCCAGTTGTCATGCTGAATGTCTTTGAGGTAAGAAGATCCATTGGTGAGTGAGTGAGTGTGTGTGTTCAGGAGAGGAGAGGTCAGAGAATAAAGGGCAGGTTTATAGAAAGTCAGTGTAATCCGCTCTCACTCTCCAGGGTAGGACCCTCCGCGTACGTGTGCATTTAGTTAAACAGGCCCAGTGTGTTTACTTCTCCTCGCACTAAGTTTGAAAGTCACTTTGAAATGTTTGTCAGGTAACCTTTGGGAATCAGAAATCATTACTTGAGCTTGTCAACATCAAAGACCAGTGTTGGAGGCCAAATTGTCCCCAACACTGCAACACAGCGATCCCCAGATAATTATGCACTCTTTTTTATTCAATTCATCTCTTTTTTCCTTCACCCATTCCTAATTTCTCCTCTTCCAGTTCCATCTTCATCTATATTCACTGTACACTCACATTCACTCCTCTGTTCATCCTTCTCTCCACCCCTCTGATCAAATTATTTGTTCTTTCGCCTTGTCCGTCCCTTTGTCTCCCTCTCTCTCTTCCTCCTTGCGGATTAGTTCTCCGTTTTTCTTTCACCTTTACCAAGTTGTTTGGTTACACCACATTCTCTTCCCCCTTTCCTGCCTTACAGGTACGCAGTCCTCTTTTAAACTTTAACACTATTCCTGTGTGGCTCATGAATAAGTAAGCGGATGCCTTCTCCTCCTGGGACGCTCAATAATTCATAGTCTCCACACACAGCAAACTTAAGTTTACTGAAACAAAAAAAAACAAAAAAAAAAATACACGAACGGAATTTAAAAACCCGAGGATAGAGGAATGATTTATTGATAAATATCACAAGGTCTGGTGGGGATACTTTAGTCTGTCTCTGTCTCTCCCTCCATCTCCGGCTGTCATCCCCTGCTCTCCGATAAAGAGAGTTTGAGAGCTTTTCATTTGAGAACGTCCCCTTCCACTTTCTTCAGTGTCGACACATTGTCTCAAATCCCAAAAATTCATTATTTTTATTCTCCCTCTCCTACCCAAAGCGTGAAAGTTGGTAGTCATGGATTTTTCTTTTTTTTTAATTTCTCACTCAGGATTAGTTCGTAATCGAATCAGCTATTTTCACAGTCAATTCGCCATACACTCTTGGGTAAAGCGTTTCAGCCAATCGTTTGACTGCTGTTTCCCTTCTGTCTTTTCCCCCCAGTGTTTGTTCAGGCCAATAAGCTGCAGCAGCACATCTTTGCCGTCCACGGACAGGAGGACAAGATATACGACTGCTCCCAGTGTCCACAGAAGTTCTTCTTCCAGACTGAGCTCCAGGTGAGTAATGCAGAATCACATGGCAGTTCAACAAAAGCATGTCTTTCTGGAATATGACTCCAAAATTTATTTTTGCCACATTTACTGGCCATTCATTTTTTCCCCCTTTTTTTCATTTACTTTCAACAATATTTCTTGTGTCACCGCATGGAGTCCTGGATAAACAAAAAGGTTGTTTTACTAAAGCTTCAAATGCTAAATTTTATTCTGGGTAAAAATGGTGGATAAAAGAAGGGCAAACTGTAACAGATGTTTTCCTTAATGCGCACGTCACTTCACTATCAGCAAGTATCAAAATATTTCTCTTACAATTCGATGTAAACCATGCATTGATACAGTTCCTAATACACTTACTCACAAGTAACTCTTTACTTTCCAAAGCCAATTGAATTGTAATGATAAGAAAAACTTGAATCTAGAAACGGCTATGTAAGGAAATATTTGTGCCGTGTTTTAATGTTTTCTAATCATATTTTATATGTCATATGTGCAATGAATCTCCTTGTAGTAGCAAAATGTGTATCTGCTTTGTGACGTCTGTAATATTGTATTCTGTAGTCAATCTCAGTTAGTCCTGATAGACACAGATGTGACACAGATCACAGCTAATAAGGGAATTAAAGGGAAAAACAAGGTGCATCCTCAAGCCAGTAACGATTAGACCCATTACTCTGCAAATCAATCACACCACCTGCTGTGACTGCTGGAACTCACATTCATCTAGACACACACACACACACACACACGCGCGCGCATCGTCAGGGCAGACAACTGGGAATGCTGTCCCAGGCCCACTCTTGCTACATTTGCAATGCATATACAGAAACAGACTGTCATAGACATAGTTCATAGACATTGTGAATAAACACACACACTAGTACAGTGGAAACTAGTATAGTGGAAACTCTCAGTTTAGAAATAAAAACAATGTTAAATAAATAAATATATCGCAACTAAGTATTTTAATGCATCATTTAATTAATCATTTATATTCGAAAGGTTTTCTGTTTTCAAAATTTTTTACTATAATGAACTCTTTTGGTACTGTGTTGATCACATCTTGTGTAGAATCAAACAAAACCAGTTAAGAACCACTGCACCACTAAGCACTATATATGAAGGAATGAACACCAATCACAGTTCCGATGGCCTTGAGCAGTTAGAGATACTGTACAGACAACTGTATGCCCTACAGGTTCACGCTCAAGTTCACAGCACAATCTGATGTCTGACAGCTCATCAAAAGCCGTTTGGCTACTGTAACAATAACACACTTTGTCCACTTGACATTATTCCTTTCCGGATGAGTCTCTGTTTCTTTTTCTTCCCTTTTTCATTCTCTTTCTTTTTGTCTTTGTTCTGTATCTGTTTCTCTTTCTGTCTCCTCTACTGTGATAGGTATAGTCTTTCTCTCTCTTTTACTGAATCCTTTATCTGAGTTCCCTGAGGGAGGCCCTGAACCCCTCCACTCTGAGACTGACACACACACACATATAGTCTTTAGTGAGAAAGCACTACCACACACGTTTACAAAGTGCTGTACACTTTTTGGTAGAACTTTTTTTTACACTCTGGTACCCAACATCCCGTTCCTTTTGCCATGACTGTATGCCTTGACGCACACTGACAGCAATTTAATCCTTAACTTTGTTTCAAAGTTCGCTATTGCTCATGTTGTCTCAAATCACTTCTTATTGAAAATGATTGACTTCTAGTCAGTTTGTCACTGCTAATCACTGGTGATGTTAACACACTTTAACACACTTTTTTTATAAAATTTTTTTTGCTTTTAAAAAAATAAACAGCCTTTATTGACATTGTTTGGTACCACAATGCAGTCTGGGTCTTTGTTGGTCAGGAGTTTTGTGTCTTCATTGCCCAACAAAAAGATGTTTTTTTTTTGTATAGAAATACATTCTAGTGGCTATGGTTGGTTTTAAGCACCTCTGGATGTTCCTGGCCCGTGGTAATGATTCCCGTAGGAAGCAGACATGGCAGAGCAGTGAGACACATCTGCTGACTCAAGTTTAGCTGGAGATATCACAGAGCTATGAGGTGAAAAATAGTATCAATTTTAGCACCAACACAAATGCAGACATCTCAGTCAAGCCTAAGGGCCAGGAAGGATTCAAATCTCACTCTCACACACACACTTTCCTCCCACTCAGTCCCTTCTAAAGGGCTAGAACTAAATGTGCTGGTTAAAAAAGTTACTGCTAACCGGTTAATTCCCCTTTAGGGACTCGTCTTTAGTGGTGCAACACTCTGATAGTATCAGCACTGTATTCAGTATTGTTGAAGGACCATTTTGGGAGATATTCTTGGATTGGAGTATTGAGTATTGTACTGTACCACACGTAATGTAGTTTAAGATACATATTTGTAAAAGTGGCCTTATGAGAACTCTCATTTGCATTAAAATGTGGTCATATATACCTTTGCTCTGCAAAATTTCACAGGCAAAATCTAGTCACCTCCACGCAATCTGGAATTTCGCACAAGGGTGAAACATTTCCTCACACAGATTCTTAACGTTTTTCACAGGAAATTGCCATGTAGACTATAGACAATGGACCTATTTTGCAATAATGTGACCGTGCCTTTAGTGTTGGAACCTTGCAGTTAGCTGACATGCCCCAACTAAAGTGTGCTAAACTAACAGTAATCTTAATGTACTGCTGCTTCTGTAGTTGCTTGTAGTTTGCATTTGTCAGAAAGGAACGTTTTTGCTGTTGGAGCCTAGCGGTTCTGTACAAGGTCTGTACAAGGCTTTAGTTTGATGCTAAACCCGGTTCATACCTGACATCATTTAAACTCTTTATAATTCCCTCTTCCAGCAAATTCCTTCCTAGCAAATAAATAACCTGTAACCAAAAAATTGAATTTGATTACTCATTGTGCACAGCTGGCTAGATTCTCACTCAGGTATTCTAAAAATATAGACCAGAAGTTCTGTATTGTATGCAAGGCCATCCTTAGGGCAGTGCAATTGGTGCGACTGCACCGGGCCCTGCACTTAAAGGTCCCCTGACATGGGTTTATTTTATTATTTTATAATGTTTCCTGGGTTGCCCTTATAATCTTAGTATGTTTTTTAGATCAAAAATAGTCATAATTTAGAAATAAAAGGCATTTTTCCTTGCCTGATTTTAGCCTCTGATTTGAACGCTCTGTTTGAAGGGGCGTGTCTGCTGTGGGATTCAGTGTAACTGGCCACTGCTGTGATTGGCTAACATGCTTGCACATGAAATAGCCACGTATTACATGTGAAACTCTCTCGAATACTTTTACTACAGCTATTATACGTTTTTACTATTACAGCTATCGAGATTAGCGAATCGTGAGAAGTTTTTAAAGTATTTAGATCTATTCCCATCACATAAAATGTTGCCGTGATGAGCATTGAGCAAGCAGATGACAGTTTGTTGATCACGAGAATCTTATCATTGCAACGTAGTTTCTGCACTCTCTCTAATGCTTTCACCAATGCAAACACGATGATGTATATACAGTAACAGCTTCGCTGTGCAGTGTGACGTGCGTCATTGATTTCATAACGAGTTGTCCAGATGAACTCGCGCTGTGTGGAAAGATTGTTCTTTGATCGCTTTCTGTATAATTTGTTCACAATTTAAATAAGATTATTCTCATCCTACTAAAAGAAACGATGTGAAGTTGATATTTTAGTCACTGGCTTGACTTATGCATAAACAGTATTGAACGATTTTGAGAGAAAGATTACCTGTCTGAACTTGAACAATTAGGCTACACATCAGAAATTGTTTCTTGGTAGCTCGATCGATTTATTTTCGGACGTTTATCGAGGCCAGCTCTGTATTGGCCCAAGTTGAGGAAACAGTCGTCGGTGAAATGTTTGGACCATACAAAACTTTGGGAAGTTGTGTCGGCGCATTTCCAGAGAAAATAAAATTAACCCATTGTTTCTTCAGAGGCTCGGATGAAGGAACTAAAAAATACTTTTGTGTATTGCCCGTCCCAGGCTTGGTACATCCCTAATTGTACAGTATGCACTAACCCAAACCTGATAGTTTTCCGGTTCCTGTTATGGCTCGGCTTAGGTAGCAGAGCTTTAGGTGTGAGTTTGAATCTTTCAACATTTTCCGATAGTATTTCTCTCCTTAAGTGGCAGACATAAAGGCCAAACATGAAATATAAAATATGTCTGCTGAAACCTTAACAATAATGTTAGTATACTGTTGCTAGGTCAGTGGCAGTATATGGAGGCAATTGTATCTCTCTCTGCTTCTCTCTCTGTGCTGATTATGGGGCAGACAGATTGAGTAGGGGGAGGACTGTGAATAACTCAGCCCACAGTGGCTGCCACGGGGCCGCTGGGGTCAGCTGCATCCTGCCCTAGCCCAAGTTACATTCATCTTTGTGAGCTATGGGCCACCATTCCTGCAGCCCCCTCCAGCTCCCGCCTGTGTGTGTTGGAGGGTTGGTCTTCATAAGTAGCAGGGAGTGAGGTTAATAGCTTACTCAGGTCCATGACTTAATATTTTAGGGGCTTGGGGGGTGTGACCTAAATCTCCTGCATGGCTCAAAAACCCCACCCTGCCACGTGAGCCCCCGGCCGCGGCGTGACAGTGATATAAGGCCGGCGGCGCTGGGCATATGGCCGGTCAGTCCATTTAGCAGCAGGGGGAGCACTGGACCCTGTCGGTCACTGTCTGCCTCACCCTGAGGCCGGCCAACCGAGATACTTTCACCAGCCCATGGCTCAGCGGGCGCGCCCCATCCCTCCCATCCGCTTCGTCCCCCTGCATCCACTCCAGACCCACCTGAGCGGTGACGGCGGTGAGGAATAGAGCAGTCAGCCTCCGTTCCGACGGCAGGGTTTTACCATGCTCCTGCCCAGGTGAAATGAGACTTGAACATGTGTGTACATTCTTAACAAGACTGAATGGATGGACGGGCATGGCCTGTGTGCCCTACCAAGCATGCCCTCCCAGTGCGCTCCCACTCTGAGTTAATCCTCGCCTTCCCATGAGCCTTTGCAAGACACGTTACTGTATCATCCCCCTCTCCCTTATGGCAAACTTTGCTTCCATCCTTTATCTTGTCTCTAATTCTTTCTCTCGTTCGTACTCCCACCAACTCCCTCCCTTCCTCAAACTGTTTCCAACTCTCTCTCATTCGCCTTTTTATGTCTGTCATTCTTTCTCCCTTTCCCATTTTCTTTTTTCTAGCTCCCAGAAGAGCCAGCCCCCATGCATATTTTAGCCCCTCTGTGTTGCCCCCACCCACCCCTCTCTCTCCGTCTCCCTCTTTCCTTTCTGCCTCTCCCTGGTGCCCCATAAATAGTGCAGATGTAAGCTGGTAAATAAGTGATGCTTCGCCCCGATCAGCGCAGCTAGACCTACTCTGCTGGATCCTCCACTCCTTTGTTAGAAACTTCAGAGACTTTTTGTGTGAGCAAGTGTGTGTGTGTGTGTAGATTTTCTTTCAGTTGTTATTTTGTTTCCCCAGGTGAACTCCCAACCGCCCACCCTTCGGCCCTTCCATAGGCACTGCTGTCACTCTCTGACAGCGCGCCTCATTTTTACACACTACCGGTTCTGATTGAGCCCTCCAGGGGGCGCCGCATTCCCCCCATGCCCTGTATCCCTTCCCCGCTGGCATGTGTGTGCGCACGTGGGTGTATGGTATTTCCTTTAGCGCTGGTTAATATTTAACCATACTCAGCAGTTTGGATGGATCAGTGTGTGTGTGTGTGTGTGAATGAAAGAAGGAGGGGGGTCTTTGCACTTGTTTGTTTGTTGATGCCTCCTTGTCTCCCCCCCTTGACATTGTGAAAGTGTTGAATATTTGAGGGCTGTGAGTTCTCATACAGCACTAAGTGGAGTGATGTAAGGAGGCTGCGTTCATTGGAGCGCACACACGCACTCGCTTTCTCACACACTTTCCATTTTTCACAGAGGTGGAGGAAGAGCATATATGATATAGAACTACAATTCATATTCTGAATTGCACTTTTTGGAGATGAGGTAGACAGTTTCTCAACACCTCTACTATTATTTGTCATATTTAGGGTTACAGGTTTGTTCAAATCCCTAACCCTAAGTATTTTATTATTGTATATAAACTAGTTCAATTTTAGGGTCAGAATTTTCTTCTTTTATTATTCAACAAGGATTCATTTAACTGATCAAAAGTGACAGTAAAGACTTTTACTTTAGCAAAAAATTATATTTCAAAATAAATTGTTCTTTTGAACTTTCTATTCATCAGAGAATCCTGAAAACAATATATCAGTTTTTACAAAAATTAAGCAGCACAACTGTTTTCAACATTGATAATTAGAAGAAATGTTTCCAGCATAATAAAATGATTTCTGAAGGATCATGTGACACTGAAGAGTAATGGCTGCAGAAAATTAAGCTTTGCCATCACAAGAAAATGACAAAGGGTTAGAACCACTGACATTTTCTTCAGAATACGTCAAATCTGGCTTAAACTAGAATTAACTAGAATTAACATTGGCATATGATCAAATGGGCACATTTTTACTCATATAGGCTAACCCACATTAAGCAAATCAGAGAGTTAAGAATTGTAGAAGCTCCAAAAACATTCATAGAATCTGTTCCATTATGTGTCAGATTAGAATCATAATGTACATGGAGAGTTTGTCTGGTGTGCTTTGAATCTGGTTTTGTGTGCTGTAGATATTGATATAGGTTTCTATTGTGATGCTCAATTTTATTAGTGCCAGTGTGTGTGCGTGTCCCAGCTGCCCTTGCGTCTGGAGTGGCAATGTACGTTATTAGAATGGGGATCTGGAGGGCTCTCTTCAGAGCCCTAACCCCAACACACACACACACATGCCAATCCACCTTACCTGCTGCTGATTGGCTGGCTGGTAGAGGGGTTGTCAGGGGACTGCAGTATAGTGTCTCCAGCTAAAGCTATGAGCCCTGTGTTTAGAACAGCTCCCTCTCAAAGACCACGACATCCGCGAGCCTTCTGACATGAAGAGTCCCCGTTCTCGGATCTCTCCAATGGCTTTAGTGCCATGATATGACAACATGAAAAATAGCAAATGTAGCCAAGAGTTAAAAATGAACTAATGAAACCACTTGCTAATGCATTCAGTTATCTAAGTATGTAGGAAGTTAGCATACCAAACAGGAGCATGTAAGAAGTGTGTCATGGTGTTACGAACTTACATTGCCACACTGTTTTTGATTGAAATTCTCCTGGCGGTGGGTGGCTGGTGGACGTTAGAGTAAACTAGAATCGGAGAGAACATGTTTAAGTTGTTTACCTGTTTGCATTTGTTTTGTTGCTCTGCCCTTGCTGAGACGAAGATTCAAACAAAGCTCCGGCCTGGCGAATTCAAATCAAAAACACTCACCATGGGGCGGCACTAATCTTCAGAGTAAATCAACACATTCGCATTCATTTATTACAACGTGGGACATCGGTTTCGGCTGCGAGCGTGCACGTGCGTGTTTATGTTGAGATAAAAATGAAGTAAATGCCTTTTTGCAAATTTTCCAGTGAACCCACCCACACTCCTGATTCTGTCACGAAATACCCCTGCTTGGAACAATCTATAAAGTGGAGGAAAGAAGGGAGGAGGACGTGGAGGGAGAGAGAACTTCAGCGGGATGGCACATAGGGAGATATGGTGTCTGTGCTAAATTAAATAATTTGGGGACTGGCATGAGAGGGAGATGGAAAGGGAGAGAGGGAGGGGGGTAAGAAAGAGCGAGGGAAAAAAAGAGAGATGTGTCCACTGGGATCACTATAAAGCGTTTTCTCATATCCGTCTCTCATGGTAGCCTGTTCCTTTAACGCACAGACAGAGCGAAGGATATGTTGAGACGCAACATGAGAGAAAGCGAGCTGAAATGAAAATGTGAAGACAACAGAAGAAGGAGGGGGTGTGTACAGCACATGCCCCAGTCAGATATGACAGTTGAGCAGGGTTGTGCTGTGGCGCTACAGCTCTGCACTGCGTGGTGTGTGTTGTTGTCTCGCGTGTGGGTTGCCAGCTCGGGACTGGAACTGTCGTGGCTGTGACAGTGACGTATGAGTCTAAGCGCTGTCGGTGAGATGACTCTCGCTGCTCGACACTCTCAACGCTCGACGCACACGCGTGCGCATGCACACTGAGCGCAGCTGTGATCTGGAGGGTTTGGGAACTGTGGATACTTCACTCTGTTTGCCTCGCTCATTAACATAGCATAACAGATGAGAAGACTTGATCTTAAAGGAATACTTCACCCAGAAAGGAAGATTCTGTCATTATTTACTCCCTCATGCTGCTCCAAAACTGTATGACGACAATATTTTTTTGTCCGTGCAATGGAATCAGTAGAGACCAATGCTGTTTTAGACCCCATTGACTTTCATTGTATGGATAAAATCAGCTAAAACATTCTTCAAAATATCTTCTTTTTTGTTCCACAGAATAAAGAAAGTCATTCAGGTTTGGAACAACATGAGGGTGAGCAAATAATGACAGAATTATCATTTTTAATTTAAGCCCAAAACTTATTCATTTAATTCATGTATTTCAATACATTTATTTAGATTTTTCAAAGTCCTTTAACTTTGTTTATTTCCAGGGTTAAATTCAAATTTACAAGATTTTTTATTTTAGATATCCTTCTTATAATTCTTAAAGTAATAGTTCATCCAAAAATGAAAATTCTGACATTATTTGCTCGTTACAAACCTTAATTAAATTTTTTTACATTAATTTTTACAAAAATTTCCTCCTCCTTTTTTTTTTTTTTGTGGAGGAACACAGGATATTTTGAAAAATATCTCAGTGTTTTTTGTCCATGCAATGAAACTCACTGGTGTCCATTGTTGTTTTGGACCCCATTGACTTTCATTGTATAAAGAAAAACATTCTTAAATTTTTGATTTTGTGTTCTGCAGAAGAAAGAAACTTAAACAGGTTTGGAATGACATAATCTTTAGTAAATTATGACAGAATTTTCATTATTTTGGTAAACTATTAATTTAAGGCAAAACCTAAAAAAAAATATGAATCTTTTATTATTTAAAGGGTTAGTTCACCCAAAAATGAAAATTAAGTCATTAATTACTCACCCCCATGCTGTACCAACCCCGTAAGACCTTCGTTCGTCTTCGGAACACAAATGAAGATATTTTTGATTAAATGTGACAGCTGGATCACTCCTCCATAGGCTCCCTAAGGGAATGAATCCTGACGGCCCAGAAAGTCAATGAAGAAAATGTTTAAATATTCCATGTCACAACAGTGGCTCAACTATAAGTTTATCAAGCGACGATAATACTTTTTGTGCGAAAAAACAAACAAAAATAACGACTTTATTCGACTATGGAGCCTATGGAGGAGTGATCCAGCTGTCACATTTAATCAATAATATCTTCATTTGTGTTCCGAAGACGAACGAATGTCTTACGGGGTTGGTACAGCATGGGGGTGAGTAATTAATGACTTAATTTTCATTTTTGGGTGAACTAACCCTCTAAAATCACTTTTTAATTTTGTACATTTATTTTCATGTTTAAATTAAATTTAAGGTTTGAATGAGATACATTTAATCCCAGAATTTTAATGTAACTTTATTGTCAAATGGTTTGTTTAATTCTACCATGTTGTGACCAGATATGTTGCGCTAAAATCCCAAGTAATGTATGGAATTACTTTTGTGCCAATAATAATGAACGTAACTTTTCAAGAAACTGATGAAAATATAAATTGAAACTGAAAAAAATATCTTTGAAAGCAAAAAAGAATAAATCGCGGGCACATTTTTTTTTACTTCGTTCTTAATACACTGCATGTTTTGCTAACTATTTCTCATATTTCTTTCACTGATCTGAACTTACAAATACGCTTCCAGAGTTTTCAGTTACGCTTCTGACGTTTTCGTTTACGCTCCCTGAGTTTTCGTTCGCAGTTCTGACACATATCTCTCGTGGGGGCGGGGCTAGTAGCAGTGTGTTCTCATTGGCTACTGAGTTTTTGATTGACAGCACCTTCCTGACCTGGAAGTGAAGACGTCAGTGTTGTGTTTACATGTGTGGATGTGAGCGTCTTTAAGCGCAGGTTTCTATTTAATTTTACTGATATTAAGTTATGTTTGTTTTTGAATTTTATCTGTATTTACCTGCTGCTACTCCTTTGTCGACAGAAGCTTTTAGGAGTGCAAGAGATCTATTCAGTCTATTCAGGTGTAATTGTACATTAAAATAGGCCTACTGTATATAATACTGAAAATATGGTATAGTGTCCAATGTTTTCGGAGAATATTTGTTTATTCCTGATGATTCTTTTGCATGTTATGCACTGATTAGGTTGAGCTGTTACAATTTAAAAATAATACTAGCATAGTGTGTGATATATTCAGCCGTCAAGAGGAAAGTTTCACTTCAACCAGGTAATCAAGGTTGGCAACCATGGCCGTCACATTACTCATTGTTAGCATATGCATTTACACCATCAACATTAATGATCACTTACATAAGAGGAATTTAAACAATATGAAAATTACAATCGTGGCTTGCTGTCAGATGATGCAGACCTCAAAGGGCATTTCATTACATATGTCACACAAAGAATGTTCTTTATCATACTGATAATTTTATTTAATTATTTAATTTAGTTAATATTATCTTCTAACATTTAAAATTTAAAATTTTAACAATCATCAACAGTTTCAATTGTGACTTATACAACCAGTTAAATGGATGTAATTAAAAATATGAATTCAAATAAATGTACATTCTTTATTGTCAATACGGCATAAACAAGTATCAAAGTGAAAGTCTTGGATGCAATAATGTTGTGAGAGGAAAGACCAGAATCCACAAAACATTACCCGCATACTATACATGTAATGCACAGTATTATCATGATATATATTACTATACAAAATGCACAATTACAAATACAGAATACATATTTAAAATTCATATACATTTTAAATGATGCTAGGACCCTTTGAACAGTTCCTGTTATAGTAAAAGTAACAAAGCCGTGACTGGGTGGGTACAAGGATAGTCCACCCAAAAAATGAGAATTCTCTCATCATTTACTCACCTTCATGCCATCCCAGATGTATATGACTTTCTTTCTTCACATAAACATAAACAAAGATTTTTAAGAAAATAATCCGTCTCTGTGAGCCTATATAATACAAGTGGATTGTAATTCATGTACGTATGACAGTTGGTCGGAAGTGATTTTTAATAGTTTTAAACGGTTTATATTGTTAGGATTTTTCTTGTCTAGCCTATTGTTTCACTCCAGAAGGCATTGATTCATCCACCGAGGTCGCATGGACATCACGGTCACTGTGTGTGGTTTTTAAAGCATCTTTAGGACTCGAAGAGATGGATTACTTTCCTTAAAATCCTAATTCGTGTTTATCTGTAGAAAGAAAGTAAAATGCATCTGGGACAGCATGAGGATGAGTAAAATAAGTGAGAATTGTATTTTTGGGTGAACTATCCCCTTAACATTCATATGCTGTTGGCATGCTAATCCATGATCAGCATAAACTAATATAAATAAAGTACAACCTCTTGTGTACATGTGAACTGTGTTTGTTTTGATCTAGAGGAAATTAAAATATTTGCTATTTTATAAAATAAATCAGGTGTCTGAAGATCAAGATCCCAGTCATTCAAATGTGATGTGTCTGAACAAAGTAAGATTATTGTCTGATGTGGACACTGTATATTTGGTACTATCACTCCATCCTCTGTCAGCATCAGAATTTTGTTGGAAATGGAAATGTTGCTCAACTCCCTGGAAAATGAGAAAGGAAACATAATTATAATCTAACAATACAAACTGATTTGAACTCCCACATACAGTAACAAGTTGAAAACTTAAAATAATTATTTCAAACAAATTATATAATTTTTTTAAGGGATTTTACAGTACTAAATATTTACATCTGAGTCATGCACCATTTATCATCTGTAATACTGTTGTGTAACCAGTAGATGGCTGTTATAGCCATAGACAGTAGGTTATAGCCCTATATATATAAACATATCCATGGCTGTGTATTCCCTAGTTGGATGTTTTCAGTCATAATTACTTGCATGTATTAGGTTTTGAATTTGGACATATATTTATTATTAAAGATTAAACATTTTTCTCAGAAATGTTAATTTGAAGTGAAAATTGTATGCGTTATTATTAGTCAAGTAAATATTATTTATAGGTGCTGGGGGGGAATATTATCTAATCGAAGCAACTATGATCTAATCAAAGACATAATCGTATATGTAGATAAACAAGTCATGTAATGATCGGGCTAACAGTTGAATCAAGACAACACTGTATAATGTTGTGGGCTCACTGAGCTCTAAAATGCCTCACCATCGGAAAAAGCAAGTACTGTATTATAAATAGTATTGTATAAAAAAAAACAAAAAAAGACTTACCACGAGTATCCAGTATCCTGATAGTGACGATGACTAATGATAATGATATCATTCGTCTGTAGGCTACTATTCCTTCTATAAGAAATCATCTAAAAAATATAGTGTACCAGCAAATAAATACAGATACAAACTTAATATCAGTAAAATGAAACAGAAAGCTGCGCTTACAGACGCTCACATTCAAACATGTAAACACAACACTGACGTCTTCACTTCCAGGTCAAGAAGGTGCTGTCAATCAAAAACCCAGTAGCCAATGAGAACACACTGCTACTAGCCCCGCCCCCACGAGAGATATGTGTCAGAACTGCGAACGAAAACTCAGGGAGCGTAAACGAAAACGTCAGAAGCGTAACTGAAAACTCTGGAAGCGCATTTGTAAGTTCAGATCAGCGAAAGAAATATGAGAAATAGTTAGCAAAACATGCAGTGTATTAAGAACGAAGTAAAAAAATGTGAAATATTCTTTTACAGTTTCAAAGATTTTTTTTTTTCAGTTTCAATTTACATTTTCATTCGTTTCTTGAAAAGTTGCTTTCATTATTATTGGCACAAACGTAATTCCATAGTAATGCTCCTTAATGTATATTAATCCTCAAATATAAACGAGGAGAGACTGACTGTGTAAGTTTAGAATATTATTTATTATATAATAGTTTATATTATTTATTATAGTTTAGTAAATTATATTTTATCAGATGACAAATCCCTTACTTTCCACAAGGAACAAAGAGTGTGTGAGAGCGACCAAACAAAGAACTTTTCTGATGGGCTGTGTATTGTCACATGACACCCTGTTTTTGAGTTCGATATGAACATATAAATTGTTTGTTGTGGCATGGAAGACAGAACAGGACAAAATTACAACTTATTTGGTTTCAAGAAAGCTTCACTAATTGGACTTCACTGGTGGAAATTTTTTTAATGCTACAGAAGTGTAGAATATGGCCTTTAAAAAGTTGTCTTATTCTCTCCGTCTCGTTTTTCTTTCTCTCTTAACACACAGAAACTGGTAGGGGTCTCTCTCAACCTGACACTTTGGTTCAGCAGCTGGAGTCTGACAGAACACTCTATAAATCACACCGCTCTGACAGCACACCTCACACACTCCTATTCTCTTTTCCTCCTCGCTCTCACTTGCACTCTGCCTGCTAGGCTCACATATCGTTGTGACAACAAAGTGTTGACATTGACTGGCTGTAGATAACACACACTAGCCCTTTCTCTCTCTCTTTCTCTCTGAACGCCGCATCGTTCACCGCGTAATGCGTTTTCTCTCTCTGTCTTAGTTTAGGGCTGCTTTGGAGTCAAAACCTCCTCCCTGAGGGGAACCAGGGAGGGTTTTAGTGAGGCTATGACATGAAAAGAGAGTGTGTGTACTTTGAGTGCATCTCTGAGTGGCAGAACACAGCTAGCGTAGCGTAGCCTAGTGTTAGCCTAGCGCAGTGCTATCACCCATGACACGGCTCTACTGAGGCCACTGAGCTCATCTAACATTCGAACCTCCACACTCCACAGATCTCACGAAAGCACAACTGTGTGTGCATGTCCGTCTGGGTGTGTGCATGCATGTGTGTGTTGAACGTAGCCTGTCTTATGTCTGCACATTGTTGTTTGATGCCTGCAGATTGTGTGAAATTTTACATTAGAGACTACTTACAAAAAAAGACATGTACCAAATTAACCATAGTTTTGTCGAAATACACATCAATTATGGTTAATCCATATGAACTGTGGTAAATTGAGCTTAGCAACAATTGTTAACATTAAATGGTATTTTCAACTCATTTTACTTTCGGAATACAATGTTTTTTGAGTGAAAATGATAACAGGATAAAATCATAGGACAACAATTAATCCATCAGGAATTGATTGCCTTATGAAAAATTAATGTCACTTATGCTGCATTTATTTGATCGAAAAACAGAAACAGTAATATTCTAAAATATTATTACAATTTAAGACTAAAATTATATTAATATAATTATTATCATTTAAATATAATTTTAATTAGTTGCACGGCGAAGCCGGCCGTGACTACAGCATGTAATATAACAAAATATTTCCTCAGATTCCTCTGTCGCTGAGTTTTTCTTGTGTGATGGAGAGCTCCATTTTTCCTGCATCCGTTTTAAAAGCCTCATCACATACGTGGATACACCTACATCCTTACCAAAGCAATCCATACAGATAGGTTGGTTGTCTAGACACACAAATCTTATTTGCCTAAAGTCTGAACATAGCCTTTGATTACGAGAATTGGATATTTTCTTTGGATCTAAACTACCCTGACCTTAGTATGTGGCCTTGTTAGGAGATGATCGACAATATTCGCTTCACCTGTGACTGGTCATAATGTTTTGACTTATTGGTGTATACTATCACAAATTATTGTTGCGATGATACATTTTGATAAGGGTCTGTCTGTATGCCAGTCATGTGCTGCTATTTGATGCCTGGAGAACGTGTCAAATGATATATTAAACACAGCCGACAGCATATGTTGACTTTTAGAACCAACTCTACACTGTTGCTGAAGATTACATCATCAGTTGCTTGTGTACATCATCACTGTATAATTAATCCCCTGTACATTTAGTATTTATTTGGCAACCTGGTGCTTGACAGAGATGTACCAATGTCATATATACAGTATGTATGAGTGTAAACAGAGCATGTGTGATGGTGGGGCGCGTGTGTGTGCACTTGTGTGCGCGCGTGTGTGTGTGAGATGAATGTGAAGAAGCTGCTCTGGAGCACGGAGGTCAGAGGAGGTCAGTCATAGTGGAATCACTCCCTCCGCTCCTTTCAAAGAGAACAAAATGACAAAACTGATTTTGACTGATATCACCTGGATTTCTCTCTCCATGAGGCATTATGCTCAAGGCCGCAACAGAAAGTGTAAACAGGTGTTTTTACTTCTAATTTGTATAATTTAATTAATCACTGTTATTTGTTCTTTTATATATATTGATATTATATTATATTAATTATACATGTTGCCTGATTCGAACTTGCATCGTCCACATGAACACCTTGGCTCAATGGGTGCTTATCACTAGATCATCTGTCATAAGCATATTTGTTTAAATTTTTATTCATTGTGATTCACACATAATACGCCTCCAGTCCTGGTCAGGCCAGAAAGGGGAAAGCAGTTGGACAGTGATTGGGGTGTAGTGCACTTTTGTACAACAGGACGTGGTTGCAGGGAAGGTGCTAAATTCAGGGACAGGCACTCTCTGGGTGGAGAATGGTGTGAGTAGGTGGGAAGAGGGGAGGGATGAGGGAATCCAGGGGCAGGGCATGGGGGCATTTATTTGTAGCACACTCCCAAGTGAGTTTCCTGTCTCTGTGAGGTGAGAGCTGGGAGCATATGAAGCTTTAAGACAGCCCATCTGCTAGTCTCCGGCCATTGGAAGACTGTCAAGCAGGTCTAAAAATAAGCTACTCTAAAGTGCACCAAGCGGCAAAGGTGATTTTTCATTTTGTGTTAAAAACAGAGCAGAGAGGGACAGACTTGCGTCCTAAGAGCAAAGCTGCGCTCGCTATCTCCCCCACCACCACTCTCTCTCTCTCTCTCTCTCTCTCTCTCTCTCTCATACTCATTCACGATCTCTCTACCTCTTTTGAGAACTTTACTCTCTCTTTCTCATTCATGCTCCACCTCTCTCTCTAAACACCCTTTTCATCTTTTTCTTTGTCCCATGTCTTTCTATCAGCTTCAATATTTCCTCTCCCTGTCTGCGTTTAGCCATACAGACAGTAGACAGACTATGAGCACTTTATAAAGCCAATAGCAGAGACACACTGTCTGTTCATTTGTGTGTGAGCAAGCATCTGGATACAGTAGTATAGTGAGTACCAAGTGGCTCTATTATATTATATGTACTACATTCTAGAAGTGAGCGTGTGTGTGTGATCACAGGTATATCGACTATTTAGAGTTTTTTGCATTTTAAAGCTTCATACAATTAGTGTTCGAGCGATCTTCTCTGTTTTTTGTACACGATTACCAGAATACATTTTTTTTATAAATATGAATTTCAATTTCAAATATATTAATTACTACACTGAACAAAATTCAGTGATTCAAAATTCAAAATTTTCATGAGCTGAACTCAAAGAACTAAGACTTTTTCTATGTACACAAACGGCCTATTTCTCTCAAATATTGTTCACAAATCTGTCTAAATCTGTGTTTGTGAGCACTTCTCCTTTGCCGAGATAATCCATCCACCTCACAGGTGTGGCATATTAAGATGCTGATTAGACAGCATGATTATTGCACAGGTGTGCCTTAGGCTGGCCACAATAAAAGGCCACTCTAAAATGTGCAGTTTTATCACACAGCACAATGCCACAGATGTTGCAAGTTTTGAGGGAGCGTGCAATTGGCATGCTGACTGCAGGAATGTCCACCAGAGCTGTTGCCCGTGAATTGAATGTTCATTTCTCTACCATAAGCCGTCTCCAAAGGCGTTTCAGAGTATTTGGCAGTACATCCAACCGGCCTCACAACCGCAGACCTCGTGTAACCACACCAGCGCAGGACCTCCACATCCAGCATCTTTACCTTCAAGATCGTCTGAGACCAGCCACCCAGACAGCTGCTGCAACAATCGGTTTGCATAACCAAAGAATGTCTGCACAAACTTTCAGAAATCGTCTCAGGGAAGCTCATCTGCATGCTCGTCGTCCTCATCGGGGTCTTGACCTGACTGCAGTTTGTCGTCGTAAACTACCGGGCACTTTGGAGAGGTGTTCTCTTCACGGATGAATCACGGTTTTCACTGTACAGGGCAGATGGCAGACAGTGTGTATGGCGTCATGTGGGTGAGCAGTTTGCTGATGTCAACGTTGTGGATCGAGTGGCCCATGGTGGTGGTGGGGTTATGGTATGGGTAGGCGTATGTTATGGACAACGAACACAGGTGCATTTTATTGATGGCATTTTGAATGCACAGAGATACCGTGACGAGATCCTGAGGCCCATTGTTGTGCCATTCATCCACGACCATCACCTCATGTTGCAGCATGATAATGCACGGCCCCATGTTGCAAGGATCTGTACACAATTCCTGGAAGCTGAAAACATCCCAGTTCTTGCATGGCCAGCATACTCACCGGACATGTCACCCATTGAGCATGTTTGGGATGCTCTGGATCGGCGTATACGACAGCGTGTTCCAGGTCCTCCCAATATCCAGCAACTTCACACAGCCATTGAAGAGGAGTGGGGCAACATTCCACAGGTCACAATCAACAACCTGATCAACTCTATGCGAAGGAGATGTGCTGCACTGCATGAGGCAAATGGTGGTCACACCAGATACTGACTGGCTTTCGGACCCCCCCAATACAGTAAAACTGCACATTTTAGAGTGGCCTTTTTTTGTGGCCAGCCTAAGGCACACCTGTGCAATAATCATGCTGTCTAATCAGCATCTTAATATGCCACACCTGTGAGGTGGATGGATTATCTCGGCAAAGGAGAAGTGCTCACTAACACAGATTTAGACAGATTTGTGAACAATATTTGAGAGAAATAGGCCTTTTGTGTACATAGAAAAAGTCTTAGATCTTTGAGTTCAGCTCATGAAAAATGGGGGCAAAAACAAGTGTTAATTTTAAGTAAATTTTGTTCAGTGTATACAAATGTATGTATTTCAAATATATAATATATACTAAATTTATGTCATACAATATATATATATATATATATATATATATATTGTATACTGTATGTATATATTGTATGACATAATTTATCATTTATCAAAATGCATTTTTATTATATAAATATATCATGTAATTGTGTTTTAACTGGCTAGCGGCAGCTTTCCACTGTTCTGAGGTCAGCTCATAGACGTCAGTAATTCCAAAGAATCCTGTTACGAAAAACAGTTTACTGACAGAACGGCCACCCTCTCCAACAACACTTTCTCTCTCTCGCTCTGTTCGCTCTTGCAGAACGAGCCAACACATTAGAGTTTCACTGACACTGCACCGTCCCCAGGGGGCACCACAGAGCCGGGAGCCAGGGGCCCTGCGGCACACACACGCTCGCGCACACGAACAGCCCTGATTGAAAGTGACATGACAGCCGCTCGGTCCGGCTGTATGTGCATGCTCTGTGTGTGAAAAGAGGCTGTGTAGGGAAACGTAGATTTGATTTTCCTTTATCTTTATCTCCCCACCGCCTCCCCCTTCTCTCTCTTCCCCTCCTCACCCCCCTCGGTGAGTGCAGCAGTCTCGCAGTCACTGCATCAGTAATGTGACTGGGCCATATTTCCCAGGAGTGCACAGCTCCGCAGGATTTAGCCTCTCTTTTATAACCAGTTTAGGAAAACAATGACAGCGTAGATATTGACTGAGCTCGCAGGGGCTGTTCTGCCCACCGAACAGCCTCCCCCCGCTCCGTCGCCAAGCCAAGGGGGAAAGGGATAGGACGCTGTTCCGTGCATTACGCCATGCCCTCTTCACGTCGCTGCGATTTGAAGGTCCGCTCGGCGGAGGTGCGTGTCACGAATAAACCTACAATGAGCTCCTAAAACTGTGCTTGAAATCCAGAGGAAGTCGTCCAATTTCCGTCACAACAAAGGTGCATGACCCGTGAGCGAGCCTTTAGCATGTTTGCAAGCTCTTCAAGTTCTCGTACAAAAGTATAGCGGTATGCAACTGATTCGACATTCGGCACTTTGTGCGCCGGTTTTGGCGCATTCAGTCGCTGCGTTTCCATGACTGTTTAAACAGCCTCCATCTGTGTTGCCCACCTCTCTCGCTCTAACTTCCACCCCTTCAAGAATATATCAATTACAGCTGCATTGCACTGATGTCATATTGCGAGTCATTATCAGATTCAGAGACACACACCATTCTGGCGATCGATCGCCTGCGGCTTAATCAATAGCGCTGCCCCCGACAACGCGCTCGGATGAAGAGAACAAACTGCGACCGGCCTGAAAATGTGTTTGTTCCAACACACTGATTAACTAATTTAAACAAGTGTTGTTGGTTTGATCGCCCACACATCAGCTGCCATCTTTCAAGAGAGATATCGGAGCGATGGAAATAGATGTGTTGGGGTGTGTGTGTGCGAGCTGGGCAGCTGAAACACAACAGTGTGTAGCATTTATAAGGGTGTGTGTGATTAGACGGAGCAGATGTATGATACCACAGTGGCTCTTATATGCCAGTGATAATGAAATAAGCTGAGCGATGGATGTTGATTGTGGCTAGTGGCCCTGGTGTATTACGTACAAGGGCATGTGTGTGCTGGGGAGTCTGAGCACATGTCTTTTGTATTAGTGACGTGAGGGATCTATGTGTGTGTATGAAGGAGGTTGTGTACTGTATGTTAGGTCGAGCTCCCCGCACCCTTCCAGTCCTACTGTGCCGTTTCCATCAGGCCACTGCAGTGCTGGTGTAACCCTAGACCCCAGGGAACAACACTGCCTCTCTGTCCCTCCAGCTCCAAATCAATACAGCTCCACACAGTCCTGACAACCTGGGGGAGACCATACACACACACACACACACACACACACACACCCTTTCTCTGTCACACATGCATACACCCCAGTCCAAACTTGGTCTTTTTATGATACATATATATATGTGTATATATATATATATATATATATATATATATATATATATATATATATATATATATATATATATATATACTACCAGTCAAAAGTTTTGGATCGGTAAGATATTTTGTTTTTAAAAGAAGTATCTTCTGCTCACCAAGGCTGCATTTATTTGATAAATAAAACAACAACAAAAAACAGTAATATATTGTGAAATATTATTACAATGTAAAACAGTTGTTTTCTATGTGAATATATAGTAAAGTGTCTTCCGTCTTCCGTCTTTAGTCTTATTCCAGTCTTCAGTGTCACATGATTCTTTAGATTCTTCTTTGTATTTGTATTAATCAAATAAATGCAGCCTTGGTGAGCAGAAGATACTTCTTTTAAAAACATTAAAATCTTACCGATCCAAAACTTTTGACTAGTAGTGTATATATACACATACACACATATATATATATATACATACATACAATACATTTTATTTTATTTTTTATATATATATATTATATTATATATTTATATAAATTAAATGATATTTTATTTTTTTCATCGATTTATATTTTTGGGGGGGGGGCAAGGGTGTAGACAGGAAATTAGGGGTGAGAGAGTGAGAACGGTATCGGGACATGACTGAGGTTAGACTAACACTGGATCGACTAATCAGAATGTAGGACCGAAATGATCGGTTTTACAGCCGTGAAATACTTTATTCTTAATTTAAGACATCAAAAAAAAAAAATCACGAAGGCTTGAACAGTGACAGTATGGAATGAATTAAGATTAAATGACATGAGATTATTATTACTATTATTATTAGTGTTATTGTTTTTGTTGTTAAGATCATCAGCGTAAATAAAAAGAAAGGCGACCCAGATGTTAATTTGGTCTCATGTTGATCCGTGGTATCAGGTATATCCGTTTGGCTCTGCAGCAGGTGAAGTTTGGAGAGCGATTGGCTTTGTGGGGACTAACTGATAATTGATTGAGCAGCAGCATATTCTTGGGGACTCAGCTAAGGCAGGTTTGGGTAAATTGGGTCGTTAGTTGCTCTTGACGTGCACATGTGACAATGTGGGCAGGTACGCTGTATTGACTCATTGCTCATTGTCATGCGAGTCCCAGGATTATTTTCAGTTGTGTTTCACCGTGCTGTCGCTTTTTCCCGTTCCGTTTTGTTGTAATTCCAATATGCGAAACAGGTGCTTGGTGATGAGGACAAATGATTTGCAATATGTTTGGGTTTTGTCCGATATGCACCTCCATCTCGTTCTCCTCTCCGCCAGATCTCAAAGCGAGACATAGACAAGGCTGGCCTCTGCTGGAAGGGGGAAGGCAGCGCAGGCAGCGTAATGCAAAAGGAGAAGTGCTTTGCTCTCATAATGGGGTCAGTGGCTCCCAGAGAGATGCGTCTCCTCGCTCAAGAGCCCTCCTCGTGCGCGTCTCCTCTCTGTTCCATGCAGGAGGGGCGGGAAAAGAGAGAGAGAGGCCGGGATGGAAAGAGAAGGAGGACGTAAGACTCGCATCCCCTGACAGACTGCCATTGATTTGGTCTGGGGTTTTAAGACCCATTGGTTTGGCCTTCCTCGGATGGAACTGCCCATCCCCTTACGCCAGCAATCCTTTGCAAAATATGTGCACTAAGATAAGAGGCCGAAGAATAAGAATAAGTATTTATCAACGAAAAACCATGTTTAATCCTTCAGATTTGTCTCCCCCTTTCCGTTTTTTTATATCGGGGCATAAAAACAGCCTATCTCTCTTGGAGAGATTAATCTTGGAAAGGAGCTTTGAGAGGGAAAGTGGGATGATTGCCGGCTCTTCTCTGGGAATTGGGTTTATGGTCCAGGGAAAAGCATGCGGAAAAGCAGAGCTGCTGAGAGACCGCTGCAACACAATAACCCTTTAGCCTGTGCATATCTGCTTGTGTTTAACCCTCACGCAACGGCTGATTGATCCGTTTACATGATCACAGTTTTAGGTCATTCTTCTGTCCCCTTTCCACTATTATGGCGTCTTTTGTGCACATCTGTCCTTGTGATGCGTATGCCATACACTCTTAAAAATAAAGGGGTTTTTAATGGCATTTATGGTTCTATGAAGAACCTTTAACATCCATGGAAACTTTTATAGGAAAGAATGCATTTCCACAATTATTAATGTTGTAACTGTTGCAGTTTTCATAAAAAAAAACTTACATTTATAACACTATGCTTTGTGATAATGTGTATATATACTGTGTTACTGTATATTACCTTAACTATATAACTAGTTAACACTGCTGAGAGGGTGTTTCTACTACAAAGGCGGAGGGAGTGATGGCAAATTTTACATCTCTTCTGACCAACATAATCAATCCCTACTGTTTCCCTCTTTTTGATAGTCATGGATTGTTTCTTTTGCTGTTTGAGTCTATGGGAACACAAACATTTTATTTCCGCTTCTGAGAACCCTAGAAATGTCAAACGGGTCCATTAAAATGTCATTCACACTAAGAAGAAAAAAAAAGTTTCTTTTAAGAACAGTTTTTTTCTTCATTTATAAAGCACATTTAAAAACAACCATGGGTTGACCAAAGTGCTGTACATAAAAATTTTACAAAGGGATCAAATACAACTACATAACATATTTTAGACTAACAACATCTGTTCAAGAATATAGGATCTAAGCATAGATTTAAAAACAAAAAGAGATGGTGCTGTTCGGATGGCTACAGGGAGCTTGTTTCAGAGTGTTGGACCAGCAATGGAAAAAGCTTGATCACCACGGTGTTTCAATCTGGACCTAGGGATGGACAGCATTCCTAAATGTCCCGATCTGAGTGGTCACGAAGAGTTGTGTGAATGCACCAACTCAGCAAGATAGACTGGTGCAAGATTATGTAAGGATTTAAAAACCAGGGTTGATATTTTGGATTCTACTCTAAATTTCACCGGCAAACAGTTCACTAAAAGGTTCTTTGGGGAACCCAAAATAGTTGTTCTATGGCATCTCTGTGAAAAACCTTTATTTTTAAGAGTTTAATGTATTGGTGGAATTTGACACAATTGTCTTTACTTCAATACGGAGGGTTTTGATATGTGATTACAAATGTACGCTCTGTTCTCAGGAGTCCATAGAGCGAAGGCATCACAAGGCATTGTGCTCATTTAAAAGATTCATAAACATGGATCGAAGACTCCACAATAAACAAATCAGGGTTTTTGCATTAGAAACGGAGAACTCTAAATCAAACGGAGGATGAATGTTGTGTTTTTCTGCCGGTACGGAAACGTGTGGGCGGATGAATGGGATCGCAAGTGCACATGTGCCCAATATTTAATGGGAGGGTGTGGAGAAGAAAGAAAACGGGAAGAAAGGAAGGTGTTCGCTCATGGCTCTGTCAAAGTGGGGCTGCTAGCCTTGAGATGGACGGACAGGCCTGGTGGGTAAATGGAACGAGAGATGGATAGAGGGAGAGAGCGAAGGAGACGGGTGGAGGTGTGGGCACGTAGCTTATTATTTCTCTCCTCATGTGTTCTCTTCTGTTCCCCTGCAGAACCACACACTGAGCCAGCACGCACAGTGAGACCGGGCCCCGCAGGACTCCCGGTTCAGCCTAGAACCCCGACCCAGGCCCGGTGGGGGAGGAACATTTCAACATCACAGCCAATCAAAGTGTCATTTGCTACTCACATGTAAAACTCTAACGATTCCGCCACCAGGCGCAGCTATTACGAACGGTGGGGAATGAATATTAATGGGATATGCTATTAAAAAAGAAAAGGAGAGAAAAAAAAGGAGATGGAGAGAAAAAGGTATTCTACGTGCAGTATTTTTTATCTGGTTGTGTGTTCTTTATTTTCTCCCCGTTTTCTTTTTGGTTTTTCTTGATTTTTGGGGACAAAAGATGAAAAAAATGGAAGGTAAAGACACCCTCTGCCTGATTTTAATCTCTAGAAATACATATCTTGTCCTCTGTTGCTTCATGTATCAAACTTCATACGTGCCAATTTTGTTCTTTTCAAGGCATATATTCTCAGCCCTCTTTATTTGTTGATTTATTTGTACCATTTATTTCTTGCAGTAAATAGGTACTTGTGCTGTGCTGTGATTGCTTGCCAGTCGTAATATTTTTCCTTTCTATTATTATTGTTATATATTTTCTTTTTTCTAATTACAGTAAAAAGACAAAAAACATATAAAGAAAAAATAAAAAACATAATGGTTTCGATTGGATTTTCCAGTACATGGGCCTTATGGATGTTGTAAAAATGAATATCTTTGATTTCAGTGCAACTGGATGATGTCTGCTTTTTAAATGTGAATTAACCAGATTGCAATAAACTAGTACAGTTGAAAATAAACAAATAAATAAATCATGAATAAAGGGAATCTGTGCATCTGAAGTGAGTGTTCTTTCGAAGTGCAGATAAAGCGTTTGGAAGCAGCTGAACTCCTTAGAGTGGCTCTGTTCCCCTGACATAGTGTGAGCTCTATTCTTCTTGTCATGCTTTCTATTTAACAATAAATATCAGTGAGCTACAGTAATGCTGCTCATAAAACATACAGATAATGTGAATGACAATGATGAAATCTCGTGGACAGGTGTGAACGGCTGAACGCAGTTTGTGTTTACGTGAAATAATCATGCCGTTCATTATACCGGTAAATATTTCTAGATGTTAATGTGGTTACAGTTCATGTAATAAATATCAAACAAATTCAAATCCACTATGATTCACCTCCAGAAGAGAAGATCATTGAGTCCATATTGTATCACTAATCACCGTTTCACTCAAACCCGGATTCGTGCTGCTTTCATAGTGTTCAATTCAATGTCTGCAGTAGGATCAGAATCAAAGACTAGAGTCTTTGCCAATTGTATATGTTTTACAACATTAACTTAAACACAAATGATCAGCAGTAGCAGCCTCACCGTTATCCAGAGCAGACAGAATATTGTGGGATTATTATTGCACGGAACGTGACGTTTCGTGACCTGCTGAGTGCTGATAACAATAATGCTCTCAGTCACATATATGAGTTCAATTGTAAAATATTATGATCTGAAAGTCTGCCATTTCTACACTGCATCAGATTTATTAATCCAATTTTAAAGGAAATGATCTTGTATAATAAAAATAATTAAAAGAAAATGGAAAATCAGTTTCATAATGCAGAATTATATGGTGATTGCAAATGTGTTATGTTTTCGGTAAATAAGGAAAAACCCAGCAGTGATCAGCAGATGACTTAATGCTTGTGATTAAGGTCAGAAACATCTATTTAAAGTAGTGTTTCTTCTTTTACCAGAGCAGTTTCTGCTTTAATTGCATCCATGTGTTTAAGCAGCTGGTTCGGCCGCTGAGTCTCATAACTTGAGCCGGACAGAAGGTCGGTACTGTTCCCAGAAATCAGCCATCGGAACGCATTGATACACTACAGGCCCCTGGGGGTCTCTGAAACGGTCCGCTTGGGAAACCGGGTTCAGCACACCATCTGAGTAACTCCTAAATACTTGGAAACTAGCATCTGATTTCACCCACAAATATCCAAGAGTATTGAAAGATGGGCTTGTGTTTGACTTAAGTATTTCAATGTAATGCAGTGAAAAGTTTATTAAATCTGTGCTGTATTAAGAGTGTGTGGATTTTAAATGGTAAATGGAGAAATGGGGCGAAAGGAAACTGTACCTTTGTATTTTGTGGTAGAATTATTTAAAATATTTGAGGATGTGATTTAGCCAATCTTGTCAGTCTTTACAGCCTCTCAGCACCCCAAGGACTCACAATATAAAAAGATAGATTTTCTCTAAAACACTTTACTTTCATTAGGAAAATTCACCAACATTACCACATTATATGATGCTTAACAGATCATTAGCTAGCAAGTCTTCTCAATAACATGTAAGCAATGTATGTCCTATGTATACAATAAATATTTTTGTGACAATACATTATATATTAAAATATGTTTTTGTTTTTGTTACTATATCAGTAATATTATCATTTGTATTATTACTTTGCGAGTGTTTCACTACAACATAATCAAACACATTAACATAAACATGAGATAACACGATTACCTTATCTTTCTTATCAACAGGTAGTCGTGTGTACTTAAACAATTTAGCTTCAAGAGACGCTTGTTTCCTTTATCAGCGTCCCAAAGTCTTGTGATAGACTCGCATGAGCTGTTAGGGACCATCAATAAAATACCAAACGTTGTTGTATTTTCATAACATTTAAGAGACAATGTCTGTATAAGCATACAACTATTTTAACAAACATCTGAGACATTATGTAGTTTTGTTAATCAAACCAATCCTCCGACATTAGCAGCCAGTGATTGTAACTTTTTTCTTCTTCTTTTTTTGAGTCACGCCACAAACACACATTTTACCACTGTCCCTAAGAACACCACACCAGTGAGTGAGCACAAGAAAAGTTTTTCAAATATCCACTTTATTCGGGCTATCGGACAGTTTAAAGACCTGGCTCAGATGCCCTGTGGGGAGCAATGTTTATCAATCATTTAGCTCATGAGATGAAACAAGGTAAATAATTCTTAATAAAATGTGCCTGTTTATTATAGCGAAGTATCAGACAGGCAGTTCGTTCTTATTTTAGTTCCGGGTGTGTTTCGCTAAAATAGGAACCTCAGTTTACCAGGGAAGGCGTGTCACTGTCATTCACTGCTAAAGCCAAACTCATGTGTATTAGTTACTAAATGCCCGATACAACGTCATTATTAATACAAGTTTTGTGAAAACTGGCCACCAGAAGAGAGCATGGCTGCGGCGCTGCTGTCGGAGACGGAGATCAGCCAGCGGTCTATGGCAGAGGAGGATCCGAACGGGAATGAACATGGGGCGGCTGCGCACAGCACATTGCCTCGCTGGGGACCGCAGCATGCCGGGGCCCGACAGCTCGCTGAGCTTTACTCTCCGGGTAAGACAAGCACATCGGGTGTCATTAAACCGATCTGTTTTTATATGAATTATTCTCCTACTGTTTCACTCTGCAGCATCATAGGGCTAAACTAAGGCCAGAGAGCGCGCGTACACACACAAAGTTGCTTGTAGTCTTGTGTTACAGAGGTCAGCTTTAGATCAATAACATGTGACTGCAGTGCATGAATGGCACCAACATAATAAAATGAATATTGGTGCTTGTATAACACCATCTGCATTAGTAAGACTTGGGTATTGGTTGCATGTGTCATGTATGTGCTAGCCTACTTTGTAAAACTTGTAACACCGTGTATTTAAATCTAGAGAAAAAAATTAGTCGGTCATCTTTTTTCATCAAATAAAATTGAATGGTGATGGAGGTGTCGTTCTGCCTTGAGTAAATTATGACATTAGTTTTGGGTGAACTGTTTCTTTTATGATTCACTGTACAAAAGTTACACAATTATATAGACATGGAGACCTTTGTTACATATTTTGTGCATATGAATCATACCCTTTTGAGTTGCTTCTTTGATAAATGTGCATGCATATGCCCATGTTATAGGGTTTCCATGGTAATAGTGGATAACCTGGAAACATTATTGTTCTTTTTTTGTATCCCATGCATTTTTAAGATCAGGGAAATAGTGTCTGGAAAAGCCACAGTCATGTATAGACACTCAATTATAATATGTATTATTTTTGAAGATTTTTAACACAAATGTAAAAAAAAAGTGCATTTATTTATATATTTAAGGATCGGTACTTGATATACGGATAGAAATGTTCCCCAGAAATTCTATAAATGGTTTTGGTAAAACTTTGCAATGAGGCCTCATTGGTTAACATTAGTTAATGCATTAATGAGCAAAAAACAATGCACTTATTACAGTATTTATTAATCTTAGTTAACGTTAATAAAATAACTTTTCATTATTAGTTCATGTTAGCTCAGATCCATTTAATAATATTTACAGATACAACTTTTGATTTGAATAATGTATAAGTAAATGTTGAAATTAACATTTGCTAAAATTAAAGGACCCCTATTATGGATTTTTGAAAATGACCTTTCATGTAGTGTGTAACATAGCTCTAAGTGAATGAAATTCATCGTTACCATGATATCACAGCAGTATAATCCTAAACGTTTACTGTGTTCCCATTATTTTACTGACGACTGCTTCTCAAATCTCTCAAAGTTCAATGCAGGATTCGCAAACCGCTTGCTCTTGAAAGATGGTGTTCAGAAAACATAGTTTTGAGTTTTAAATTGTGTAGGTCTCCTGCTAACTGGTTAACTCATGTTATCACTGTCTTACTGAAATACTTCTGCTAATCAGTTCTGGGCCACTATTACCTAAAACTTAACTGTCTAATTATAATGCAGATTGTCTGTCATTCTCACTAAGGTTACTTTGAGGAAATATTTGTTTTACCAACGTTTACATTACATCAGTCATTCACGCTAGAGCTCGGCTAATGTATACATTGCATACATGCACAGTTAATGATACAGTTTCCACGTGTTCACTGCAATATATTAGAAAAATACTCTGTAAATAAATTAGTACAAGTAAAATAATCGGTTTGTTGATGGACATGCACTTGTTAATGCTGATGGTGAGGAATTAGTTGCAACATCTCATAATGTACCTCAAACTAAGTAGTGTATCACTGAGAAACGGCCTACTCAAGTTGTTCTTGCGATGGAGGTTGGGGTTGAATAACTAGTTCTTCCAATGTTTCATCATCGGACTCGCGCTCGCATTGATATGGTAAAATCGACGTCATTGTTTGTTACTGTGTTTAGTTTACTGTGTAGGAAACCTCAGGACAAGCAGAGCTGACGTAATGACAATGGGCGTTTTTGTTTTCGACGCGCACGTGCTGTACACGGTAAGCAGTCACAACAGACTGAGCTGTCTGGCCAATCAGAGCAGAGTAGCTCGCGGAAAGGAGGGATTAGAGAGATTGATTCATCTGACGAGTCGTTTGAGAATCATTGAAAATGTGGTGATGTGCAAATGTATATTATAAAGAAATGAAACAGTTTTTTGACCTTTGATACATGTAAACCTGTTGTAGGAGACTCCAAAACAACATCAGGAAACTTTAAAATAGCATAATAGGGGCACTTTAATAAATGCTGTAGTAGTTTTAATTTTTAGTAGTATGTTAAATAATTTAGTTATAAATAAAGCTTGCATTAATCTAGAATTAATGGAAAAGTTATGGATATCCATTGTGATAGAGCTGCACAATTCTGGATAAATTGAGAATAAGGATTCTTGTTTGTTTGTTTGTTTTTTTTCAAACAGAGATCACTATTCTAACTAGGCAACTAAACAAAATAACATGTAATTTAAAGAGGTTCTGACAAAATGTTGAAAGGTAAAAAACCCGAATTGAATTAATCATTCAATGATCTTACTCATTAACACTACATTTGCTTCATTGCTGGATGGATCAGCTTTTTTGGACGAATCTTCCGTAGACATATCCGAACTATAAACTTTTATCCTAGTACTTCTGTGATAATATAAATATTTGTAACACAGAAATAACAATACTGTTTCATACATGACAACTGCTCTCTCAGGGTCAGCAGCGGCGCCAACGCAGATCTGAATGTTTGCTGTGATCGTACTTGTCAAATGTTTGACACAGACGAATCGTTGTCATTTAAGAGAGAGATCGCGTGGGTGTTTGAATCCAGATCGCAACCTTTTTAGGATTTTTTTGTGCAGCTCTACGTTGTGATGTTCCCAGTTACTCGACATCTTCCACAAGCTGTGCTTTCCCTGATATTTTTTTATTTGACCTGAGTCTGCTGTGGGTAGTCCGACACGGAACACCAAATAAACAAATTAACGCACGTTTCAGATTTGACTTCATTCCACTTTTGGCTTAATGGAAAACGGCTCCATCTCTGCACATCATGAGCCGGAGATCAGCAGTGTTAGGAAAAAGCCTTTAACCCCCAACTCACCCACCCTTCAACTAAAACAAGATTTAGCAGGCATCGTCCCCCTCCACTGTCCTCTAGCTCATTGTGTCATGGGATGCTTGTAGTTTGCAGCTGCAATTAAAATTACATCGATTTAACTCAAAATGCTATTAAGAATGATAATGACCACTTCATTTTCTTTGGCAATGCACCCGGCGCGTTAAGCATGCTACCACCGGCACGTCCAGCATGTAAATTACTTGGCCATGTTTAGAATGTTTGAGAGAAGTTTTGCGAGGTTAATAAGATAATGTTGTGATGCATCTCTCTGTGAAGGGGGGGGGGGGGGGGGGGGGGGGGGGGGGGGGTTGGGTGGGATTGTGGATGGGATTTTTGGATGAGCTCAGTCGAGTTTAGTATCCACCAGCTGTGAGGTGCATGTCGGAGAGGCTTAACTGTGGGATTCTCAAGGAAAGTATGCTGGGATTGTTGTTTTGCTTGTGCTGAGGTTTGCATGCTGTTTGCAGTTGTAATTACCACACTTTCAAAGTTTATCGTCCATGACATACAATATTTCATAGTATTGCAATATTCAGTACTGCGTTGTTTTGAAAATGTTTTTAAAAAAAGTCTCTTATGTTCATCAAGACTGCATTTATTTGATCAAATATACAGTAAAACAGTAATATTGTGAAATATTATGACAATCTAAAACAACTGTTTTCTATTTTAAATACATTTTTAAATGGAATTGATGGTAAAGCTGAATTTTCAGCAGCCATTATTCCTCTCCTCAGTGTCACATGATCCTTCAGAAATCATTCTAGTTCTAATATGCTGATTTTGTGCTGCTCAAGAAACATCATTTCTATGTTTCCTTCCAAAGTTGCGATTTTTAACTTGGAATACCACATAAAACATTTGCAAAGAAAGCACCGTTTCCATCCAGTAAGTCGAAGAGAAGAAAGTTATAATTAGAAGGCTGTAAGACAGTTCTTCTAATTATACTGAAGCACTTTGACGATAGACGTTGGCTCAAGCATTTCAGAATGACCAGAACAGCATTTCAGATGCTGGGCAACGAGATCGGTCCACTGCATTATGCAGTCACATTACTTTTTTTGGTGCCCATCGAAGAATTTATTCGGTAAATGTGTTTCCATCATATTTTATGCGCATTTTCTTATCAGATACAAAAAATTATCCGACTCAATTGAGTGCGTTGTGCATTTGTAGAATTTCTTGGTGTTTCGGCACTGAATCCAGCATTTTTTTTATTTTTATTTTTTTTTATGCAATGTTCCAAAATTCACATAAAAATAAGTGGATGGAAGCATGGCTAATATTGAAAACAGTTGTGCTGCTTAATATTTTTGTTGAAACATAGATCAATTTAGTTTTTCTTTCAGGATACTTTGAAAAGAGCAGCATTTTTTTTCTTTTTGTAATATTATACAGTAAATGTCTTTTTGATCCATTTAATGCTACCTTGCTGAATAAAAGCATTAATTTAATTAATAATAATAATAAAAAAGTCCATTTGGATCTAGTCTTTAAGATGATGAAAAGCACCCTGAATTATTTCAAATTCCTATCTGAATTGAATTTGAATTGTTATATCAAACAGGATGTACAACTTAATTTTGAATATGAATGTAAGAAAATTCTATTTTAATTCACGTAAATACTTGTAACTGTAATTTGTAGAGCTGGAAAAACAGGTTTGTAGAAAGAAATTGATTGTTTAAAAAAAGTTTGGAGCTTAGTCCAGAGAGATGGGTAGATTGATTCTAATTCATTGTGGACTGTGGCCAATATAATTCAAACTTAAATTCAGTGCATTTGGACCAAGACTTGGAGTCTTAGATTGTTTAGCTTATTTATTTCCATATGACCGTGGACGTAAGAATAAGTTTCCGAGTCTTTCACACCATAGAATGGCGCCATGTGGTTCCAAAATGGTGATGACTCATGCAAGGATCGAATCATCAACCTTGTGGTTACCATTCCGGAGCCTTTAAGTACACCACAGCATCCCCAAATGCTGTTGTCCACCTCAAGACCTTGTATTTTTCTTTTAATTCAATCCTTTATCCACAAAAATTGCCATAGTCTTGGAATCCAATGGTTTGGTTCCCCAAGAGACTCCTGACGGAATTCAACCGGCTTGAGCTGATGCTGAACTGCGGTCCATCTGGAGAGGCCATGGAGAGCAGAGGGTTGAGCCACAGAATATAATGTCAAGGATGCTAAAAGCAGACGCTCCGGAGGTTCGTCTGAGGGAGGTTTGTGTTTGCGCGTGTCTGATATGAGGTGAGCGGGAATGGCGTTTGGAAGTGTTGAGGCTTACTGGTGAAAAGGGATTGATGAGGCTTCAGTCTGCTCAATGAAGCCTCCGGCTCATTACTGTAACCCCAGGACAGCGAAACAGCTGGACGCCTCTCCCCACCATATGTCTGCGTGTCATGCACCACTGACTGCTCTTTGTGCTTCTTATCCCACTTTACAGATTCGCCGCAAAGTAAACAGGATTTACAGGCTACTTTCTGTTTCCCCCACCGCCTCTGCCAGCCTCCATGCTCTGGTTACTGATGCGCTTGCCGTGTGTGTGTCTGTGTGTTGGAGAGAAAAAGAGATCAATATAGTATTACTTTGCAAGATCTAGTTTCCTATGCAGTCAGCGATCTTGACTCCAATCGGTTAAGTCTGCTCCTTATTTGTGACAGGCGGATGTCTTGACTACAGAAAAGCTTGAACCGTGCGGAAAGGGGAATGATGATACAGGGTGTAAACGGCTGGAATGCACTTTTGACAGACACTGACCTACAAGTGCAAATGTGATTTAAGCTTATCAGCTGTCTAACACCACTATATTTATATATGGTAGCAATCCTGCAGATAAGCCAGCGATGTGTCAACACTGCACACCAGGAGCGTTACTTTTCTTTAGTGCCTGAATCCGTTCTGCCATAACAATCCACACTACGATACATTCCTGTTGTACATGCACCCTTATGTTTGATGATTTTCATGCATAAATGGATTCGTCCACCTGCAGGCTTTGAAGTTAACGTCAAACTTTATGCACTTCAAGGCCACATGCATTTTTTTTCTTTCATCTTTCTGTATGGAAACAAAGATGTATTTTCAAGGCACAGGGTTGATACAATGAACGCTTTTGAAGATGAAGTTTACAAGATTGGTGACTTCAAATCTTTAAAAAATACTTTTTTTATGGGCAGAAGCAGAACGTCTGATCACAGAATGTTGTGTGTGTTTTCTGTATATCTGTTCGTTGAGACGTTCGTCACACCACTCTGCCGTTGTGAAATGATCTATTTCAGAATATCTCACTCAATGTAAAAAACTCAAATAACTGTGGTTGATCGTTTTATTTTAGTCAGGTGGTTGTTTCTTCCTGTCTAGTGGGTAGCTCTGGGCCAGAAGAAACTGCAATATGTGAACCACTAGCAAAAAAAAAAAAAAAAATGCTTAAGTTACAAAAACCCTGAGTGATAATTATGCTTACAATTATAACTAGGGGTTTTCTTAGCTTTAGGGGTTTGTTGCAAATGAGCACAGAACTTCTGCGAAAGGCTACACTACGTCTGACCTCTTGAAATCCAGCTGTTTGCCTTGCTTTTCACTTTAAGTGGTGACATCTTGACCTTGATCAGTCTGAGGGCATCTGGTGGCCTTGGAGATGGAAATGTACTGAAGAAATTCACACTGAGTGCCTTTAGGTCGCAGCTGCTGTGTCCACCTCTAACCCTGTGATCTTAGGTTCACTCCCTATCACTCTCTCTTGTTAATCTAATCTCTGACGTTTCATCTATACAGTTTATGTCATTCCTAATGCTAAGTGAAGTGAAAGTTGCTCTAATGAGTATTTGGACACTTCTTTTTTTATACTTATTAAAACCAAGTGGCATCTGCAAACAAATAATGCTACAGCTTCTATCATAACTAACTTTTAGATCTATTGGCTGGAGAGTGAGTTAGTTAAATCCTTTTGCGACAGCCACAGTGAAGTTTATTTCCATTGTTTCTCACTCGTTGTCTGTGTTAATAGTGAGTTTTACCCAGGCGTTGCAACATTTCTATGTAAAAGGCTTTAAAAGCTGCTAGATCTGCTTATTTTTCAACCCTATTAGAAGAAAATAAACATAATCCAAGGTATTTATTTGAAACAGTGGCTAAACTAACGAAAAAGAAAGCTTCACGCTCAGAAGTGTCCAAGCAACATAGCAGTGATGACTTTATGAACTTCTTCACTTATAAGATCCATAATTTCAGGGACAAAATTATAACTATGCAACCGTCTACTACAGTATCGCATCAGGGAGTGCATTGTAGTCTCCCTGAGGAAATTTTTTATTCATTTGTTGCTATAGGAGAGGAAGAATTCTGCAAACTCGTTAATTCATCTAAATCGACAACTTGTATGTTAGATCCTATACCGACTAAGCTACTGAAAGAGATGTTTCCAGAGGTCATATATCCTCTTCTTAATATCATTAATTCATCTTTGTCGCTAGGATACGTACCAAAAACCTTTAAACTGGCTATGATAAAACCGCTTGTTAAAATAACACAACTTGATCCTACAGAATTAGTCAATTACAGGCCGATCTCCAATCTGCCTTTTCTGTCAAAGATATTAGAAAAAGCAGTATCTTCACAACTATGTTCCTTTCTAGAAAGAAATGATATCTGCGAGGATTTTCAGTCCAGATTTAGACCGTACCATAGTACTGAGACCGCTCTCATTAGAGTCACAAATGATTTGCTCTTATCATCTGATCATGGTTGTATCTCTCTGTTAGTGTTACTTGATCATAGTTCTGCATTTGACACAATTGACCGCAACATTCTTTTAAATAGACTAGAAAACTATGTTGGCATTAGTGGAATTGCATTAGCATGGTTTAAATCATACTTATCCGACCGTTATCAGTTTGTAGCAGTAAATGAAGAGATGTCTTATTGATCACAAGTTCAGTATGGCGTACCACAAGGCTCAGTACTAGGACCGTTGCTGTTCACTCTGTACATGCTACCATTAGGAGATATCATTAGGAAACATGGAGTTAGCTTTCACTGTTATGCCGATGATACTCGGCTGTATATTTCTTCAAAACCTAACGAAACTTACCAATTCACAAAATTAACGGAATGCATAGCTGATATAAAAAATTGGATGACTAGTAATTTCCTACTACTAAATTCTGAAAAAACAGAGATTCTAATTATTGGACAAAAAACGTCCACACGTAATAACCTAGAATACTGTCTAACACTTGATGGCTGCTCTGTTAAGTCTTCGTCGTCGGTTAGGAACCTGGGTGTGCTCTTTGATACCAACCTTTCTTTTGAAAGTCACGTGTCTAAGTATCTGTAAAACTGCATTTTTCCATCTTAAAAATATATCTAAAATACGCCATATGCTCTCATTGGGAAATGCGGAACAATTAGTTCATGTGTTCATGACCTCAAGGCTAGATTATTGTAATGCTCTACTGGGTGGTTGCCCTGCATGCTTAATAAAAAAAAACTACAGCTAGTTCAAAACGCAGCAGCTCGAGTTCTTACCAGAACCAGGAAGTATGACCATATTAGCTCGGTTCTGTCAGCACTTCATTGGCTCTCTATTAAACATCATATACATTATAAAATATTGTTGATTACTTACAAAGCACTAAATGGTTTAGCTCCGCAGTACTTGAGCGAGCTCTTAACGCATTATAGTCCTTCACGTCTATTGCGATCTCAAAATTCCGGCCAGTTGATAATACCTAGAATATCTAAATCGACTGCTGGCGGTAGATCCTTTTCCTATTTAGCACCAAAACTTTGGAACAGTCTTCCTACCATTGTCCGGGAACCAGACACACTCTGTCAGTTCAAAGCTAGACTAAAAACACATCTCTTTGACCTAGCATAAACATAATACAATATAGACTTCTATAATTCAATGTTAGGTTGCATAGATTAGGTCAGCCGGAACTGGGAACACTTCCCTTAAATCTTGATGTACTCGCTACATCATAAGAAGAATGGCATCTACGCTAATATTAGTGTCTTTGTTTATCCTGAGGTTTTCCCGCAGCCTGCCGGATCCAGGCCGTATCCAGATCTGACGAAGGAGCTTTGCCTCGACCCGATGACAACGCATTGCTGAAGTGTCAACTATCCTCTCCCTATGGAGGATCCCTTTCCCACTCTACAGATAAAGCGTTGTTGAAAATCCGGCTCGCGTACCCCGAAGTGATAAAATAAAACAAAATTCTGTATCAAATTTATAGGCAAGACAAGTAGTTTGTTTAGGCATGGGTTGTATGGAATTGCAAACCTGCGCACATATTTTCAAAAGTACATAACTATAGAATCAATTCTTAATTCGCATGTGAACGCCGTCAGCGTCAATCACAGGTTCGCGTTTAAAGTCTGTTTAGAGAGAACGGCGTCGTCTTAGTGGCCCCTAATTTAATAACAAATGATCATTTCAATGGAGGTGAATGAATCAAAACTAACTTTAGCTGGAAATAACATTATTCCAGAACCGCTATAAAGCCAAAACAATCTCTGTTACCTTAAATTAGATGTTTATGTCTGTAAAGCTGCTTTGGAACAATCCATTGTTAAAAGCACTATATAAATGAAGATGACTGACTTGACTTGACTTAAAAAAATAAAAGTTACAAATAAGCCTGAGCCAAAAGGAAGCAGTTGATCTTTCAGCTTGCTGCCTTGTAGGCAAATTCTCCGGTTTGTGGCGCAGGGCCAGGGGTGTGTGTTACAGTACAAAGAGGAGACCGGGCCACGGAGTAGAATGAGACACCAGACACGTCTGCTCGACACTGAGCATAACCTTACCTTCATTCCTGCTGCAACACATACTGTTGTACACATCCAAACACACCCACCATCCATCTTCCGTTCGCCTCATCATTCTGATGAAATCTTTCTTTGCACAGTACGAGCATGTGCTTTTAATAGATTGTAAATGCTATATATATATATATATATATATATATATATACACACACACACACACACGCGTAAATACTGGGTACTGAAATCTGAATCGTGCAAAAGTTTGAGGTCTGACTTTAAAAAAAAAAAAGAAATTAATACTTTTTTCCTGTAAGGACACATTAAATTGATCAAAAGTGACAGAGACATTTATAATGTTACAAAAGATTTAACTTTTAAATAAATGCTGTTTTTTTTTACTTTCTATTAATCAAAGAATATTTAGAAATGTATCATGGTTTCCACAAATATATTAAGCAGCACAACTGTTTTCAACATTAATAATAAATAAATGTTTATTGAGCAGCTAATCAGCATATTAGAATGATTTCTGAAGGATCATGTGACACTGATGACTGGAGTAATCTTGGGTCATTTTAAAAACGCATTCTAAACATCACATTTCAGGAATATTATGGGTTAAATAAATTTAAAGGCACACTGTGGAACTTTTTGGCCACTAGTGGCGCTCGACCTGTAATTTTCCCCTAGAGGCCACAAGCGCCGCAGCACTGTCGCAAAAGTCAACAGTCAACCGGTCAGCCTTTAGATTATGTGTGTGCAGACAGTAGTTGACTTGTTGGTTGAAAAAAGATAATCGATTCACTATTTAACAAAATAATGATATAAATATAAGATTAATAATATAAATTATACAAAGAAAATAAATTGAACAAAAGTACACAGAAAACATGTCTGATCAGGTAAGTCGCATAGGCAAGGGTTGCCCAATCCTGCTCCTGCCGATCGTCTGTCCTGCACAGTTCATCTCCAACCCTAATCAAACACACCTGAAGCAAACAATTAACGTCTTCAGGATCTCTTTCAAATTAAAGTCAGGTGTGTTTGATCAGGGTTGGAGATGAAATCGTGTAGCCGGGAAATCGTGTAACAAAACTGATATAACTCACAACATACTGCTGTTATTTGTAGGCTTCAGTTTGTTTGTCCTTTTACACACATACAAATGAGCTGAAGGCAAAAAAATAACGGCAGTATGTTGTGACTTATATCACTTATAGCATCCTACTAGCTACCAGATTGATAATTCGCTACTCTACTAGCATTCCTTGATACATGAAGTTAAATGGAGGACAAGATAGATTCCGTAACATGGCCAGACAGACAACAAATTTGAAAAAATAGAGATATTGTGCAAGCAATATATTTAACTTACTAAGTTAGTCCAAAAGCATGACGGCCAGGTCAGCATTGGTCCTGCACCCCTCCTCCTCCTTTAGCCAGCGAGCGAACGCTGGACCAATGTTGATCCTCATCCTGGCTTTTAGTTTATCACTCTCCCTTTTTCTTTTTTTTGTGTCCTCTTACAAAATCTTTGCCTTCTTCCGAGTAACTGTTGGTTCAGCCATGACGACAACATACAGACGGCAATCAAATGCGAGTTGAGCTCTCACGTTAGAATTTGGGGAAGTGACGTATGCCGTAAAGCGGTCGAATTTTGTAGTTATTTTTGTGCTCGGGTTCCTACCCGCAACCCAAAGTTACATAGTGCTAGTAAAAGCGATACAGACACCTTCAGGCTATGGCAGACGTGTCATTCAACCTATTGTAAGTCGATGTACCATCTCAATGGGTTTTGGTAATATATTATAAAGGTTGAAAAGTTCCACAGTGTGCCTTTAAGGTTTTACAGATTTTGTTTGCAGAAATGAGGGGGTGGGTTGAAATGCTTTGTATTGTGGTCAGTGGCATCATTTCATGTACTGCTGATAAATATATCAGAACTACATGGAATGAAGTACATCCTTATCATTGCTTATTACTGTATATTACATTTACTTTTATTCTATCATTTTTAAAAGGGGTAAAGTAATAATGGCCATTTCACTTCACCAAATAGGTCTGTAGGTGCCGCATGAACTTTTATTTACCGTCAATGATGGCTTCATCAAAACAGTGGCTCCTTAATTCTAATAATTTCAAATGTTACATTTTTACTTTCTATTGTAGCACAGAGGTTGCATTTATTCACCAACCATGATCGCAAACAATGTGGTCGAGATGCATGTTTGGATTTATTACAGTTTGCCACAGAGAAGGTTCGTTCGCAAATTTAGTAGCAGCAAATCGCACACGCGGCCTCGTGAAGGAACACAAACTGGCTTGGCTGTATGACACTTTCATTCAAGCAGAATTTCACAATGATCACTAAACTTCAACATGCATGTGTTTTGGTGTTATCAGATCATCAGCGCTTTGTTTGCAGCCCAGAGAGAGAGTGTGTGTGCATGGTTGCCAGGTTGGGGAGATTAACTAAAATGCTGGACAGGAAAAGGGAAGGCTCCATTTGGGGGGTTTACACTCTTGACATCTGGCAACCCCAAGCAGGAAAGATTTGTTTTCAGGAGAAACATGCTGGTCAATATCGCAACAATTATTTTGAATTAATCGAGAAGCAGACATTATCACTATTAAAATACGATTCATCGTGCAGCCCTATCATAGACCAACATTTATTTTGTTATATTCTTTACAGACTTCTTTAATGGTGCAAACCTCTGGTCATGATTCACTTTCACTGTAAGTTAAAGCGCGCCTTCGCAGTCTGCTAAACTTCTTTCCACAGCAGAAAGAAAACCATACATGTTTGAAATAACATGGTGAATAAATAGTCCCTTTAGTTACTGGAATCAACACAAGATCAGATGTGTTGAATGTTTTTGTGCAATGGTTAAATGCTAAAGCAATTGCCTGTAAAACTATTGCAGATCTTGCTTTTGGACAAAAAGTTATAAAAAAACAACAAGTGTAACTCCTTTTTTCCTAGAAGTAGCAAAACATTTTAGACTGGTTCTTGCAGATTCCGTCCTCTCGGTGGCAAAGTCCTCTTGTGTCCTTTCTGTCCTCTCTGTTTTTCTTGCTAAAGCTGCTGGATGTTGCTTTCACTGATTTAAAGAGCTGAACACCTTGCAGAACTTTTGCATTTTTAACTCTGTTCCTCTTGAAGTTCATTTATACTGGCCTAATCAAACGCTTAAAGTTGCCTAGCCATGTAATCTTATTAGCCTCGACCCACTGCCAGGCCAACACTGCCCCCTGGCAGCACCAGAAACCAATCTTTAATGCTGCTGCTTTTCTTTCTGCATGTCCTTTTTTGAGTCCCCTTACTCAGTGGAGTCTGACCTGCTGTATAATTTATCCCACCTTCCCGTCGAAGTCATGCCACATTGACCCCGCCGTGCGTGCTGAGTGCTTCTGGCTCTTGAACGCTGACCATGGGGTCAAAAGGTCACGGGTTCAAGGTTCTGAACGGCTAGCTTATGGTCGTACACCTGAGCTGGTCTTGTGACCTCTGTGACCGGGGCCGCAGCAGATTCAGGCAGGCGCTCTACTGCTGAATGTGACGTAAAATAGTATAGTGTTGCTTTGGCTTTCACTGCGCCACTCTGTCCAGCATGAACTGCTCACCGGCAGCGTAAACAAAAGCAAAGTGGGCTCTCGAGGGGAAAGAGGGAGACCGAGAGACGAGGAGGAGGGGAACCTGGCTACCTGCAACCTCTCCTGCTGGGCTTCTCAATTATACACACACCAGGGCATCTAAATGCATTAGGACCTCAGCTGTATACATGATACAAAACTGGATTCGCTTACTCACACATTGGATGGGATGGGATGGGATGGGTCAAATGCGGCAGGATGTTAACGGCACATACAGAAAATAGTCTCTTTTGCATGCATACATACACAGAAGCGTGCCAGGGCGCCTAAATACATTTGGACTGGAACCACACAGCCTGTTATTAATATTTGATAGAGTTCTCCATTAGCTTTCTGTGTGAATTCAGGTGGTTTGTGGCAGTTGGGGACAGGGACAGTGGGTGAGCCATATAATTACTATTATCTAAATTCCATTTCTGAACGCGGCCCTTCCCGCGCCGTCCTCAATCAGCGCTGTATTAAGTATTGAGTTCTTGGGGAAGTGGCTCCACTGTGAATTTTCAATATTTAAAATCCACTGTCTGCATTTTAATCCCTCTCACTTATTAATGAATTTCAATCTAAAGGCCATAAACCTGCTTAACTCTTTGCATTCCTGAGGTCAACGGTTCAGATTCTAGTCCATACCGTAAGGATGTGAGAAACATGATTTTGAGTTTACGCGGTGACACGTTTTCGTTCAATATGTCTGTCCTGACTGATTGCATACAACCTCTTGCCGTGACCTTCAGCGCTCGTCACTCTAGAGATTTGTAGATATTAAAAGGTAGTCGTGCATGTGTAGGAGATGTGTGGGTGGTCGCAGGGGCCGCTCTTTCTCAAGTCTGTCATCTGTGGCCCTTATCAGGGTCGGTTTGACTGGGTACACAGACAGAAACAATAATGTCCCCACCTAACTCTCTTTTAAAAAATAGGGGTAACCAGTAAGAATGGGAACTAGAACCAGTTCTTTAAAAAAGGACTAAAGAGATATTTAAAAATATATACATATAGTTATATGACGTCACTTATAAATAATCTATGATAACTTGAAAGTAAAAAAAAAACAGCATTTATTTCGAAATGGAAATCTTTTGTAATCTTATAAATGTATAATGTATATTACTTGCATGCAAAAACAAAAATCTTACTGACCCCAAACTTTTGAAAGGGAGTGTATGTTGCCTGAACACTGTACTATGTGCTGAATATCCAGTTTCACCGCAAAAGAAGTGCTGCTTTGTTAGCTTACAATCTAAATTGAATGAATTTCATGGTGAAATCATATACAAAGACAATAAATAGATTATTACCTTTATTTATATAGCACTTTTCATTACTTTTCAACTTTTCAAGTTACACTAAACAAAACTGTACCAGCGTAGTCTCATTTGTCTTCAAGGAATCTGTTCCATTATGATTGACGTCCCTAATAATGAACTTTTGTCGCTAGTGGTGAACTTTTTTTTCTTCACCCAGTCCATTATGTTTTTGTGTCTCTGCTGTATCAAAAAAACAACAACTGTCTGTCAGTCCTCACATACTGGGCTGTTTTTTTTTTTTTTTTTTTTTTAAACAGAGCATTATATGGCACAAAATGTGTGTGTGTGTCTGGGTACATGTGTTAGCGTGCGTGTCCCAGGTTGAGTTGTCCACTGAGAACAGATGAAAGCAACAAGGCCTGTGACTGATCCATTTGTCCTGATCAGGGGAATTCTACCTCCCTCTCTCTCACTCTCTTTCTCTTCCTCTCGCCATGCGTGACCCAGTTTTCCTGTCTCTCCCTTCTTTCCCAAAGTCCCCTCTGAAGACAGGCCTACAGAGAGCTGGCAAGGGGACAATGTGTATGTGCGTCTGTGCCGTTAAGTATCCCGCTAAATATAATTGTGTGTGCTAATATGAGGTTCATTTTCCTGGCCAGCATTTGATGTTCCTGAATCAATACCGTTTCCTTTTTGCCCACATGTAGATGCCCTTGGCATTGTTAGGGGGGAGGTGAAGTGGGGTAGAGAATGGCTCAGTCATGGCATGTTGGCAGGACTTTGTGGCGTGGCCGGCCCTCTGAAAGGCTGCTATTCTGAGTCTGAGAGTTGCTTTTTGTCTGCCTCTCCGAAGGAGGTGAGAGCCGTTCTTTCAGTGGCGCGGCTGCGCTGAGAACAGAGGGGCCCGCGCACCACCGCAGCCCCATCAGGAGAGCCCGCCGAAGAAAAGAACCCTTTGTTCATCGAGGATAGAGACAGAAAAAACACCCATCTCTCCAAAGCACAAACAACACATACTGTTCACACTCGCTGACTTCTGCTAGCGTGACAGGTGATAAACCGCCACCACGCCCTCCGCACCCCAGCCCTTTTCATCTGCACTCACCCCGTCTCAGCACGGGACCTTAGCGCCCTATCAGACGTCCCATCAGCCTGTAAAAGTTTTCTATCCTCATTTAATACAGGATTAGTTCATTCAAAAATGAAAATTTCATTTGCTGCTAACCCTCATATCTTTGCAAAACTGGTTTGACTTTCGGAAGGACGTTTTCAATAATGTGACTGGTTGTTCTTTTTTTAACGGGGTGGTTGTTTAGCGTCAAATATTAAAAAAATATTAGAAATACCTTTCTATATTAAGCTTCAAAATGATTCAAAGCTATCATAAATGTGATCTTAAATGACTTGTGCACTTTATATTGGTGTGAACTTTTAGTTATTTACTGATGATCTTGCTGGTGCAACCAGATTATTGATTTATTAAAACTCAAGAACCGAATCAGTGATTCCAGAACGAATCATATAGACCAGGGCTGAATCCGAAATCGCCCCCATACCCTCAAATAGGGCATTATTTTAGGGGACAGCCATTTGTAGTGGTGTCCGAAACCATAGTGGATGTTATTGAGTGCACTCATTCTATCCCACAATGCACCGCAATAACAAGTGTACAGCCGATGTACTTTCAACAGCTGATCTTTCAACAGCTGTTTTCGCTCACTCCTTCAAGTGAACTGTATTAATGGACTAACGTAGGGAGTAGTGAATGAGGATTCAGCCCAGGTTTTTGAACTGGATCAGCTGATTCATTGAAAAGATCTGACTGAAAAAAAAATCTGCTGAATCATTTGTTACTTCTTTTATGAACTAGCTCAGATGTTGATATTTTTAGTCGATAACGACTTAAATTTTGGTCTGTTCATCACACAAAGCTATTATATTTCTTCAGAAGACATGCACATTATTTTATGACTTTTATGATACTTGAATGGTTGTTTTTGGAGCTTGACAGTCCCTTTCACTCAATGTCATTACAAGAAAGAAAATCATACAATTTAGACCGACACGAGAGTGAGTAAAAGATCATATATTGGTGAACGATCCCTTTTAATCAGCATTTTTTTTATTTACAGAAGTGTGACGTTGAACAAAATGGCCTAAACAGGAAAGATTCCATATGTTTTTCACCTAAAGCTATGTAACCGCTTGCATGTGAAACTCGAGGATTTACGACGGAATATTACAACCTGTCGCAGAAACTTGCGCACATTTTGACAGAGTGAGAGAGCTAGAACACCATTAGCATTCACGGACGTTGTTTGGCACTCCAGCCGCCCCTCTGCGTCGAATCAGGCGTCGTTGATTAATTTCAGCCTATTAGCACCCCCTACCCTCCCCCCGCCCCTCCCAGGTTAATTCCCCACGCCAGCGAGCAGGAAAGGGGGCTGCGGGTGTGAGCGATGGTGCAGGGGGTTGCAGGGGAGCACGTTGTTGTCAGGACTGTATTAATGAGCGCACCGCTCAGGTCCCGTGGACAGGGGGACGGTGTTCCTGGCTGCGTACGGCGACGGCGGCTCTGTCGAGGCCTGGCCTAGATTCTGCCCTCACCGGGGAGCAGGAGGATCCAAGGACTGACGCTGATCACCTGACAGCGGCCCCACTGCTGCGAGAGTGTGTGTATGCACATGTCTGTGTGTGAGAAAGAAAAAAGGCAGTTAAGAGAGGACGCAAGTGCTGGGGTGGGTAATTTCTTTTTTCTTTTTGTCTTTTTTTTTTCAGGTTTCTGTCTCTGAATAATTTTGGAGATGGTGTCATGTGAAGTGTTGATCAGCGGTAGATATTTTCCCACTTTTCCTTTCCGTTATATTCCGTAATAAGAACTGTAATATTGTTCCTCTACAAAAATCATTACTGTTACAGCGCTTGGATGCAAACCTCATTCAGATCTGGACTCCACATCTGAGGGTGCTGTGATATTGCAAAGAAAGTGGCACAATATCTGCACCTGGACTCCCTCATCCTTCCGCTTCCTGTTGAGCTTCCACATTTAGTCCAACTACACAATCCATTGTTCCATCAGAAATGAAGTACAATTAAGTATCATCTGGATGATGACCCTGGATCATCTGATCATTATATTCAATTGGTATATTGAAATGGATGCCTTTTGTTAATTTTACGTTCTTGGTACTGTACATGGACATGACTCGGAACGTGAGTTTTATTCTCTTCCTCTAGAGTGTTACAGTATATTGGTCACAATACGTTTGTACAGTGAAATGACCATGCCACTGAATCTACCGCGCCACAGTAAAATAAATCATATTTTACCTCAGTTGTAGCTTCAAATGAGATAAGTTGGTAACACTTTACAATAAGATTTAGTTAAAATTAAGTTAAATTGTGTTAAATGTATTTTGGATTCATTGAATGCTGATTCGATTGATTGATTGAATGTTGAATGAATGAATGAATGAATGAATGAATGAATGAATGAATGAATGAATGAATGAATGAATGAATGAATGAATGAATGAATGAATGAATGAATGAATGAATGAGAAACAGCCTGTGAAGCTGATATAACTAGTCTTACAGCTGATTCTATTTACTATAAGGTTTAATTTGTTAACATTAGTTAATGTGGAATGTATCATGAAATAATGCGAGTGTCGAATTGAGTTCTCTTTCGCTTCTTCTTGTGCTTGAATGGGTTAAAACAACATTAAAATGTGCACACAGGAATCGATCAGCGGAATTAAAATTTGCTGATTCCTGACCTGAAGTATCCGATTCCCAAATAAGGAATCGATTTTCATTTCCCAACCCTACTCTTTAGGATCACTTGAAAAGTACATTGGTGTGAAATTCAGGTCTGCTGAAGGAGGTTGGATATAAACTTTGCAGAACAGTGGGTCTCCAGGAGCGGGGTTGAAGATCTCTGTATCTATTGTGAATGAACTTGAGCTAATAATAGTACTCAGACTAACATAGATTAATGATGTAAAAATGGTTGTTTATTGATGAGACCAGATGTAAACTATTTGTAGCTATGTTATTGTAAAGTGTACCCAAAGGTATAACTGCAAAACAAAACATTGTATGCATTGTCTGCACGAAAACATGCAAAAACTTGTCCCATTACAAAACTTTTAGAGGGCAGCAAAGCATAATATATGTAATCCATGGCATTCACTTCAGCCACAGATTGTACAATCGTTCATTTTATTTCATTTTAGTCCCAGCATTTGGTTTCATGGTGTGCAACCGACAGCTTTCAAACTAATCCAGCAATCAATTTTACAGTCAATTGAACTGAAGTCTTCACCAAAACCTGGATTGATCACAGGGTGCATTGTGGGACACAATCTGTTCTGTTAAGGATGGCATAGGTTGGTGCTCTCATAACTGTGCAAGATATAACGCAGGCTTGTGAGTGCATTATAAGAACTGTGGTCCGCCGTTCAGGCACACGGTGTTGGCTGGCCCACTGAGGTGCTATAAATAGCTGTCATCAATATCTTCTTCTCAACCTCCTCACGTTCCCAATCCACTCTGGACGGCTCCTCTAATGGCATTAAATTTTCAAAAGAGCTGAGTCCACTGCGCCTCTTCGTGCCCACATCCGCCCAACAGGAGAGCGAATGAGAGAGCGATGGAACGAGAAGAAAGAGTCACAGTAAGAGAACGAAAGACTCAGATGTGGTAGAATGCAGTTAGAGACTGAATATGCAAGCTTTTAAAAATGGAGATTGAATGTAGGCTGTGGAAAGATGGGGACATGTAGATGTGCCCAGTGTCCATATAGACTAATTCTCTACTCTGTTGTGAATAATGCATTAGCACTTTAATCATCCTCCACGGCCGCCCGCCGTGCCACGCCGCTGTCATGGTGGTCCGAACAGTGCCCGCTGTGGCCCCTTCATCGGTGCCCTCTGCCCTGACCTGGGACGTTTAGCTGTGTCAGGCAAACGCACCATCGCAAGAGATCCTGACCCTCGCCTCTGCCTACAACTTGTCCTAGTCTAATCGATTACTCCTGAGCATGCAAGATAATGGGACACACACACACGGTTACACACGTTCGGCTTTTCTCCTGTCCGCTGACCCCAATGACCTTTTCTGCTTTTGAGAGATGTCGGTTCGCTGCCGTCTGTGACCTCACAGTGGACACTAGTTAAATATACTGTTACTAAGCAGAGTTAATAACATTCAAGAGAGTTATCTTTCTTTTTAGTTTCTTTTTTTCCCCTTAATTCCTGATGGGATGGGTCATTATGGTCGACTATTTGACCAACTATTTCAGAAGGTTCTTTTTACCTTTCTGTTGTATCTCATACTCCTTTTTTTACTTCATTGAATACTTTTTTATGATTTAGTGCTGTTGGTATTAGTCCAATAAGTAAATTAGGCAAACATATTTAAGCCAATAAATAAAATGAAAGACAAATTATTATCAGACTCCAAATTCCTAGTTATCCTACCTATGTTGTTGAAATAAAATGAAACTTGATTTCTCCATATCACATACATTGTGTCTCTTTATTTTTTTTTATTTATTTTTTTTATTTTTTTTTAGTACTAATAAAAAAAAAACATGTACTTTTGTTTGTTACCCTGTAGGAAAGCGGCTGCAGGAGTGGATCTGTGTGATTCTGTGCCTCTCACTCTTCATTGTAAACCTCTCCTTCCTCCTCCTCAACTTCTCGACGGTGCACATCTACAAAATCATCTTTGGCATTGGTAAGTCTTGCATTCTTTGTGACCTTTCTGTTCATGTGTTTCCTTTTGTTTTCTAATAAAGTTCTGCTGTCAATATCTGTAGAGAAACCCATTGGTTGTAATGGACGTTGTTTTGCCATGTCATGGTCGACTTTATTTCAGTACTCACTAAATTCAACCCGTTTCTTTCTTTCTTTCTTTCTCTCTCTCTCTCTCTCGCTCTCTCTCTCTCTCTCTCTCTCTCTCTCTCTCTCTCTCTCGCTCTCTCGCTCTCTCGCTCTCTCGCTCTCTCGCTCTCTCGCTCTCTCGCTCTCGCTCTCTCTCTCTCTCTCTCTCTCTCTCTCTCTCTCTCTCAAAGTGACTGGTATTGTGACGGCAGACTTTGCGTCTGGAATGGTACATTGGGGAGCTGATACATGGGGTTCAGTGGACATCCCAATAATTGGGAAGGTAAGAACCAAGGCCTATGCATAGATCAGAACTTCAAATGTATGTATGGCATAACTATCCCTATATTGCCCTGCCATATGAATGTGATTGGCTGTAGGTATGTTGGCACATTTAGGTACAATGGCACCATGTTTTCTGGCACACATGCATTGCCCACACACTCATATGCACAGTGTGGTCTCTAAGCGTTGTATCTTGTTTGATTTTAACAAATTACCCTGTTTAATTTTCATATCAGCTTTTGCTCTATTGGCCTGTTGTGGTTTACCAGGCTCAAAAACGGCGAGTGTGAAATGCCATCTCCACCCTGGGGATTTCAGCCCTTCCTGCTTTCCTGGAGCACCACATCTTAACCCCACCCACTCTCAACCCCAAAGGGTGCTGGAGATACTCAGGAGGGTTGCATTAATGCATGGTACGGTCGCACTCTCCTTGCCCAATCAGAGAAAAGGTCACCCCCTCGCTGTCCAATTAAAAAGCAGCCGACACTTGCTTTCTGTGTCGGACAAGTAGGGGCCACGAATCTGGGAGCATTTATGTGTTTTTGTGCTGACAGGGGTCATTGTGCTATTATGTGGAAGGGGGCAGTAGACTGGCAGTGGAAAAATGGCTAACCTAAGCTAAATCTGGTCCCATGTGCCAATTATTAGGCTACTTCCTGAAAATATGCAGTGTTAAATTTGATTACTGTGAAAAGAAAATGACAAGTATACAGGTTTAGCAATGATCAGAATCCACCTGACAAAGAGTGTGACCATGAAATGTTCACAGTTTGAGGCCTGTCCTTTGAGGAACACCAATTTTTTTCTGTTTTTCTCTGGCTGATGTGTGCTGCATATAGAGATGGTGTCCTCTAGGTCTGGGTGGTATGATGCTTTATTCTGTGCAAATAGTCTACTATAGAATATTAACATTCTTTATTGTTGCCTCTAAATAAAAAATAAAACACTAAAATCAAGTAAAACATTTTACAAGGTAGTTTAAGTATTACGACATTATAATGTATTGTATTAAAAATTGATATTCATATTGAGATTAGCTAAAGATTACTTAAGTTATTTAAGTGTTTTTAAAGATTAACTTTAAGTGAGTGTTAGATGATAATGAAAATGGTCATATAAATGTAAAAATATCGGAAATTACCATGTACCATTTAAATATTTATTTACTGATAATTGAAGAATGTGTAATATTGTCTATTATAGTATCATGATTTTGGTCATGACTCATACTGCCCATGCCTAGTGCCCTGCTTCTATAAAGAGGGCTGTGTTTACATGCTGGTCATTGAGGCCCTGATTTGTCCTACATGGCCAAGACTTTGAGGCCGAGAGCAGGTTTTAGAGATCAGGTCATCTGAACGGCCCGTCCGGATACCGCAGAGGGGCCCGCGTTCTCTCGCTTTCATCATTGTCCGTCTGTGCTGTAAAACGGCTCGTCCACACCTCCCCACCGTGAAGGGGTTTCCACTCGGCTCCGCAACCACCGCTGATCCTTCTGCTGTCGAGGATAATTAGGATCCGCCACCTGGGAGTGATCGAACTTCAAAAAAAGCGAGGGAATTTACAGACATCCAGAACGCAGCGCTTTAAGACCCTTAACCAGCAGATTAAAGGCAGCACTTAGCAGACCGATATATATGGCTTTTTGTCCACATGTTCAAACAAGAAGCACCAACTTGAGGGAGAATCATTAATGACCATGATTAAACAGGCACTTAAGAGCAAAGAGCGTAGGGAGGAGGAAAAAAGGCAAGAGAAATGAAATGGATCTCTCATGTGTGCTCTAGGTTAAGGGTGGGGGAGGACGGGCTCTGGTCTTCGGCTGGGTTGCTAGGGCAATCCGAAGATGTGAGTCGTGATTAGGCAGAAGGCGAGTGAGGCGAGGCAGGCCGTTAAACGGTGTGGGATTAGCGGTGGCGGGACACAGGTTTGCCGCAGCGTGCCGGTGAGTCGGCATGCACACTGTGTGCTGTCTGGGGCTTAGCGCTCTTTTAATCTCGCGCACAGAGAGACTGAAAGGAAACGAGGAGAACAGGAGGGAACATAATTGTCGAAATATCAACAGATAGTTTTCTCCGCTCCAGCAGAGTGTCGCCACATTCTCTCAGATATAGGTGTGATTGAGTTCAGCCCACAAACACGCGATAATGACATTTTTCCCCCCGCGCTCTGTTTCTGAAACGCTATGGTAATGTGGCTCCAAACGATTCCTCCTTTTTATGTGGAAAATAAATTACCTTCATTCTTGTATTTTCCTTTGTGCTTATACGATCCTTTCTCTTACTCACTTTCATTTTGCTGCACCCATGCAGTCGCAGACGGGCGCCCGTCTCAAAGCAGCGCTCCTGGGCGTGAGTGACAGGTGCTGCTGGGTTATGGTTTTTCATGATGCTGGATCTAAACCGTGGGGAAGTGCTGTTTAATGCCAGGTTATCTCTCCGCTCCGTAACATGTAGCTCGTGCCGCATGCGTCATCTTTCATTTAGGCCCTAGTACCGCCAACGCGCCAATTTGCGTATATCAGTCAACTTCTAACCCCACCCAACCCTGTCTTTTGACCAGACTCGGGTGAAATCTGCTTCTCCGCATTTTCAATGCTGATTTTTGTGGAAAATCTGTGGAATGGATGTAAACACGGTAAATGGCGTTCTACACTTTTATTAGTACTGATGTGCAAAAGTGCATATTTTCATAATTGAGTAGTCGATGGTTTTCCTGAACAACTAGTGGACTAATTCTTAACTAGAAGTACTGTATAATAAATATTGAGGCTTGACTGGGTTCCCCTGACTCTGTTCGGACATGTTTTCTAAGACTTTACACAAGGCACATTCTTGTGTTAGACGAGTTCAATGAAATGGAACAGAATGCACTTGGTTTTAAAAAGGTTGGACTATTTTTTATTTGACATGCCATCTTAAGATTCCAACTCTTCTGGCAAAATGATCAAAAATGCATTTGGCTGCAACAGTGGTGCTTCAATGGGACTACATTTAAAGACCAGTTTTCCTGAAGATTTTTATAATGCAAACTTTTCAACAGCTAAAGTACAGCATGCTAATTAAATATAAAACGATATTAAGATATTAATGAAATAAATCTAAATAAACTAGTCAACCTAACTTATCAAGTAGTCAGTTGTTGCAGTCGAAGATTGTGACCTATTCTTACTGCTAGCTAAATGAAGATTAAATTAGCTCAAATATTTATACATGCAAGGGTGTCAAATGTGTAGAACTTTGTGAATGATGTTTCTGAAGAGTTCTGCACACTTTTTCTGTGGGCTTATGGCTCATTATCAGTGGGGAAACTTGAAGCAGAAGATGTATCTGGTTTCTACAATGAGTGTTTTAGTTAAAACTCCTCTTTTCATTTTTTTTCATTTCCCACCCTAAAACGCACATCCAGTGTTCTTAGTTGTTCGGTGTCTCTGTAGTCTGTAATACAACAGTAGCTTCTAGTTTGACCCTGCACTGTCTTTATCATAGACGTACCCATTCATTACCACAGGGTAATGGATCTAAATCACAGTCCTAGACACCCCTTCCAATTTTTCAATTGAACCTTAACCTCCCTTCCTTGTACTCCCCTATCTCTCTTTACCTCTCTCTCTCCATTCAGGCTTTTATTCGCCCGTTCCGGGAACACCACATTGATCCGACGGCTATCACACGGCATGACTTCATAGAGACTAATGGAGACAACTGCATGATCACCATCCTGCCTCTGGCTCACATGGCCTATAAATTCCTCTCTTACCCACCAGGTACACACACACACACACACACACACACATCTACTCACTTTTTCAGTGTGCTGTGAGAGTGAGTCAGCGTGACTATTTTAGAACCAATAAGTGTGACCCGAGTGCGGCTTTTTGTCTTGGAGCCGTCAGTGTGTCCCACATTCATCTTAAAATAGCTAAAAATCGGGAGATCGACAAATGAGAATATGGTTTGAAAAGGGTAAAATGTTCTCAGTTCCATTTTTGCTCTGCATGGGTTACAGGAACAACTCAGCCAAAAAACGAAAATTGTCATCCTTTACTACTGCTCATGTTATTCCAAACCTATATGACTTTCTTTTCTTCAGGAAGACAAGTTTAGCGGAATGTCCAGAGTGATTTATTTTTCCATGCAATTAAAGGAAATATAAATTTACGTTTTGTTTCTCACAGACTTGGAATATTGCTCACATATCATATGGACCACCTTAATGGTCCTTTTGTTTTGTTTTTTTGGAGCTTGACAGCATTCATCCCGTTGCCATTCGTGGTTTCCCCTCATTTTGGTTTCGTAAATGATGACAGAATTTCTATTGTATAAAAAGGTTTCTTTTCCACTAACGTTGTGTTGCTGATGATCTCCTCAATAGAGCTGAGAAAGCTGAAAGATCAATTTGATTTTTGTTTTACACCCTAAAAGGTTAGGCTAGTTCTTAACTAAAAAGTTTAGGGCATGTCACTTTAAGGCATTTTGTATTCATTTGCATATAATTTTATCTCTCTCTATTCACCTTTAGCCATTCTTCCTCTATCTCTCCCTCCACCTCCCCCTTACGCTATCTCTCTTTCTCAGATGCCCTTGCAGAGTCCTACCCCTGGGAATGTTTTGTTTTTGCGTTGGCAGTCTTTGTAACCATGACTAATCAGATCCACAAGTGGTCCCACTCCTACTTCGGCCTGCCACGCTGGGTCACACTACTGCAGGACTGCCACCTAGTGCTGCCACGGAAGCACCACCGGATCCATCATGTGTCACCACATGAGACATACTACTGCATCACTACAGGTACACACTAATGCTTCGCTTGATGAGGTGGAAGCTTTGCGTTAATGCTGTCTTAAAGGGATAGTTCAACCAAAACATGAGAGTTCTGTCTTCATTTACTCACCCTCATGTCATGACTTTCTTTCTTCATTAGAGCACCAAAAAAGATTTTTTAAATAATGTAATTTTTGTATTTATACAATGAAATTCAATGGGGTACAAAACAGCATTGACTTTCATTGTTTGGACAAAAACAGTGGAAGCATTCTTCAATGTCACAGAGGTTTGGAACAACATGAGGGTGAGAAAACGATGACAGAATTTTCCTTTTTGGGTGAACTATCATTTAGTCCCGTAGGCATCTTTACAACAGTAATACGTACTGGATCAGATTCACCAGAGGAAGGTTAAGTTCCTCTGAGAGTCTTTTATGTAGTTGATCATGGTAACCTACAGTATCTAGCAAGGATTCTTCCACGGAGCATGGCCTGCATCGCCAGTAGCTGTAAAGAGTGGGTGAAAATAACTTTTTTAAAGTCAGCTGTGTGTGTTTGCACATAATTGTGTATGTGTGTGTGTGTATGAAGGCATTAAACTCCCATGATAGCTCGAGCACTCTGTATGCGACTTGCGTCTCTGGGAGAGAGGGGAGCACGGATGCTTGTGCGTCACCCTGTGCCCCAGTGGACGACAGATGTGTGTCCACGCATGCTCCAGAGCACAGACCGGTCCTTTTGACCCTCCCTCTTTCCTTTCCACTGCTGCTCCCTGATCCCACTGGGAGACGCTGATGAAGGGAGAGGAAAGGGTCTCTCTCTCTTTCTCTCTCGCAAGCACATACACATACGTGCACACTTGGGATTCTCTCTCTGCGTGAGCCCTGCTCCCTGCTCCCTCCACCCTCCCTGCCCGAGTCCCCGGGGGCCGGGGCCTGCCTTTGTGTGTGCCAGTGGCTGACAACCTCCATGTATATTTAATGCTAACCTGCTGTCAGTGCTAACAAATAGGCTTACGCAAAGGGGTGGGGGTTGGGGTGGGGGGGGGTGGGGGGGTGGGGGGGGGGGGGTGGTTTTGACAAAGAAGAAAAATCAAACAAACATGATGAGCTGTTCTGCTCTCCTCCTTGCACCAAAGGGGTCACTGTAGAGAGGGTACGTACACACGGATCTCTAACCGAAGAACATACATACAAAGATACAAGGGCAATAGATGACCGTGTGATGTCATAATCGGGGCTTGCTGAAAAAAGTACTGTGGCGGTACCATGGTACAGTAATGGTGTCAGGAAGTAATACCATGGTACTTTCAATTGGTTCTGAATGATTATTGATTACCGTATTCATGTACCATCATACTTCAAAGAATACCATTGTACTTGCACATAGGGCACAAAATTGTGATTATCGGATCATTTTAATGTTTTTTTGGCCATTAAAGTGATAGATTCTGTTATGTCATTCCAAGCTTAAGACTTATCTTAATATTCAAGACAGAAATGAAGATATCTTTAATGAAATCTGATTGAAAATCCATTCCACCAAAACTGATGTTTTAAAAAAATGTATAAAGAAACCACTTGATCCATATTAATTTTGTTTGCGCTTTAAGCCTTCTGAAGAGACACGACATGCGTGGGACATATTAGGTATGGTAAACGGAAGCTCAACTGTACTTAGTTTAGGCATGAGAACAAACCTTATTGGTCTGTATATAGATCCGTGTATAGAAATGTAGCTGTTTATTAATAAAGTCTTCTATATTTCTGTGTGAAAACGGCTTGATTTGTAGATAGATTTTTGATTGTAGTTGGTTGTAAAGGTGTTCCTCTGACAGAAAACAATCATCCTTTTAATACTGTAGCACATACATAAGATGATAACAGATATTTTTATATTATACCATCAAGCCATACTAATACCCTATAAACATGGTATAGTAGTATCATGGTCATTTTTTTTCATGATAGAGGCTAAAAGTCTTGATTTAATAAATTAAAGTTGTTTCTGTCTTCGTAATCTAGTTTTTATCAGTTGTGTGTGTGAAGTTTAATGGTTGACCGACCGATACCGATATATCTAGAAGGCAGGGTGGACAATGCCCGATATAATTCTGGTATCTGTAATATAATTCACTGATGCAAATGACATGAACTTGTTGAAATGAGAAGGACATTTTCATTATTACATTTTCCACATTTAGATAAATTTACTATCCATTGAATAAAGCAGTCAGTAGAACTGACAAAGTTGAGCGATAAAGACTTCTGTTAATCACTCAAGTGTGCATTATTATCAACCAATAATCTCAAAATGGCCAAATGCCTTATTAATTGGCCTGGCTGATATATATTGATGTATCACTACTTTGAACTTAGTCGTGCACATTTTGCGTGCTAAACGTCTAAATGTCTTGTGCATGTATTATTAAAATGGTTTTCTGTCAAAACCCAATGGAATGTATGTCTGTGAGCACAACAGAAGTGTGCGTGTGTGTGTGTGTGTGTGGTGGAATTGAGGCGGGCTGGCTGGGGGTGGGGTGCTGCTACATATTTATAGCAGTAAGTGTGTACATTACTCTACTGCTAGCGCCTGATCTTCTGTCCATCCCCAGAGAATCGCCATCCAGGAGCTTCTGTCTCACTGCTTCTTGATGTCTTTCTCTGTGCCTTCCCCTCTTTCTTCCTGTCTTGCTCTTTTGTCCTTGCTCTCTCCTTTTTGCTTTTCTTGCCCTCTCACTGTTCTCTCTCTCTTGAATTTCTCTCTTTTCTCTTGCTGGTGAGTTTTCAAAGAAGTGTGTCATTCAGCGAAAGGAATGAATTTTGTCTGGTTGGTTTTACACATCAAGCTTGTGCGCTTCACCTTTTTTTCTTCTTTTTTTCAGTTTCACTTCCATTTCAAAGTATTCCATTTAAAATGAAGTATTGATTGTTATATATATTTTATGATAGCAATTAAAATGGGGTGATTTTGAAAGTTTTTTTTCCTCTTTAACCTTGAAATGTAATTTATGGCATGTTTTTCAATTATGTATAGTACACTACTGTTCACAAGTTTGGGTTTGGTAAGGTTATTTGTTTTTGAAAGAAGTTTTTTTTTTATGCTCATCAAGGCTGCTTTTATTTGGTCAAAAATACAGTAAAATCCATAATATTGTGAAATATATTATTATAATTTATAAGAAGTGTTTACTATTGTAATATATTTTAAAATGCAATTTGTTCCTGTGATTGTGAAGCTGAATTTTCAGCAGTCATTACTCCAGTCTTCAGTATCACATGATCCTTCAGAAATCATTTTAATATGCTGACATTTCTTATCACAGTTGAAACGGTTATGGTCCTTAATATTTTTGTGGAAACCAGGATTCTTGATGATTAGAATGTTAACCACACTTATTTGAAATAGAAATCTAAGTCTAAATCTAAATAATATAATAATTAGATACATTTTTGCTGAATAAAAATATTGCTCTAGAAATATATTTAATTATAATATTTGTATTATTTACATAAAAAATAATATATATATATATATATATATAAGTAAAATTTTAAAACCGTTTTCTGCTTATAATTTGTACCAGTTGACGATCTAGAGTTACACTCATAAATAACTACTTAAAAGTCAAAAAGTGCTTTCTGTCCCTTTTGGTAGTGTCTTTTCTCCCCTATGACACTAAGTGAGCCCCTGCCATTGATGTACCTTTATAAACATTGGAGCCTGACACCCCTGCTTCTCTTTCTCTCTCTCATTCTCTCCCCCAGGGTGGTTGAACTACCCGCTGGACAGAGTGGGTTTTTGGCGGACAACAGAGTGGTTGATCGAGAGATTGACGGGTCAGAAGCCACGCAGCGATGACCTGGCCTGGGCCAAGAAAACCGGGTGACCAGGATAACAGGACTGTACCCCTCCCTCGTGCGTCTCTTCCCCTGTTGAGGGGGAGCAGAAACCGAATATTGGCCTTGCCTCTGTTCCCCTAAAACTCTGTCCCTCCATCTGCTCTAAACCTTTTTCTCCACAGCAAAGAACCACAGATCACTCTTTCTGCGGGGGCCTTTTCCCGTCACTGAGGTCTGCTACACACAAGCCATCACCTGCTCCTCCTCTACTGGCTCGCTCCTCTGTTTTGTTGATGTCCACACACAAAGAAATAGTAGAAAGACAAGATAAAGTTCAAAACGATGGGTTCAGACTGTCGAGATAACGACTAGAGACACAGTTTCCTCTCACAATCTTTTGCTTTATCTCCATTTGCAAAAGGCACCACTGCTTTCTCGTTTCGGTGTGTAAAATGTATGTTTTCTGGAGGTTGGGCTCTCCAGAGGACCGAAACCATGTTGTGATTTTCCCCAGCATTGTTTTCATAGCAGTGCATGCCTTGGAGTGAGAGAAGCAATTAAATGTGGATTTGATTTCAGAAACGGCAAGAAGATTAATCGCAGTCGCTAACACTTTTTCCAGATTCACAAAAGCTTCTCCGAAGCGTTAAAACCCTCCCTTAGTTTGGACCAAAGGACGCACCGAAGATGCATTTCTCAAACACAGGGAAAGGGTTTTGTTGGCCAACCAGCGTGGTCAGTGCTCAGTTGACCCAACTGAATGTTTTCCCTGAATGTTTCTTACTAAGCTCGTGTTGGCCTTAAGTAAAAACCCATTACACTTATTTCTAATCAGCTTACCAGGGCTTAGCGGTGATGAACATTGATTGTGTCTCTGGTGTGTTAGCGTGACGTTATTGATATTTGGAGTAGTAGTCTAGCTCGTGATGTCCTCCTGCTGTATCCTGTAGTACAACAGTTTAGCAATGGTTGTACTGGTAAAAGGTCACTTTAGAAAAGGTCAATTAAAATTTTAAGTTACCAAACTTTTTTTCTTATGAATGATATTTGCACTTTTGACCAACGATACTTTTTCATGCTAAACTGATGTGGAAAACTGCCAAATACACTCCATGTTCTCTCTCACACATACATTTACACATGCACACTTGCAGATTTTCATCACGAACCCTAAAAAACAGACTTACTGTGAATTTATGTCTCCATTTGCGCTGAACTGATAAATGAAGAGAATGAGAGTTTTTGTTGAGTGATCGGTTTGGATTGTCTCACATCGTAGAGCATCAGCTCCACAATTTGGGTTTCATTTTCTGGCTTTTTGCTTTTTTTCATCATGCTGTATAACATTCAGCTGGTTTGTTCTTACTTTCCATCTTGCAGCTAATGACCGCTGCTAGTCTGCCTTAAACCAGTGTTTTTATTATCTGTATGATTTAAATATCGAATAAATAACATTTGATTATGCACTGTTGTTTTTCTTATTTGTAACTTGAGTGATTTTTAAATGTTGCTCATTAAATGTAAAAGTAAGAAGCAATAATTTAGTTCTCTTTGTTAAAATGAGACTGTAAAACAATTACCGAGCTTTGCAAAGATAATTGCACCAGAAATCTGCAGGGTACTTTGCGGTGATTTAACAATGAGTCACACGCGTCTTAACGGTCTGTTCTACTCAAGTAGAAAATGTTTATGAGTGATTCTGGGGATTCATTCAGTGAAACTGCCACTTTAATTTTATAATTTGTAACAAAATAGAAATAGGTTGGAATTAGCTATTTATGTATTGGAAGATGGACTGTGAGGTCAGTAAGTGATCTAAGAGCTCCCTCTGGCGGCTGAACAACCTCCACACGGCTAAATGAACAACACTTTAGCCTACTCCATTTTCAGACAGTCCGGCTAACTGCACGAACAAAAATGATCTGGTACTACCATGGGTTTTATACTGATGCCATGCCAATACATTGGTGTTATATTATTACCTTGGAGTGTTTTATCTAACCATGGTAAATCAAGATCAGTATGAAGATTACAATCAGAAATCATATATACCGCCACAGTGCTTGTAAGAGCGTTATTTTATGTAGGCCTATTTATGGTTTTGACTAGATCATTTTGATTTATTATAACAGTATAATTTTTGCTCACATTATCCACAGATGCAGTCTAAAGCATAGATAGATATTTAATAGCAAATGCTTCTCACTTTCTCCTTTTATGGTCTTGACATTAGCAATACCTACAGTGTCTACAAAATATAGGACAACAGGACACTTACCCTTGAGTCTCGGAATATAGAGGAGGTTATATACAAAACAAACCCTGATTGCAATAACATACTGTTAAATTACCCATAATTTTAACCCAAAAAAGCACTAAACTTAAATTATTGAAAACAGCGCTGTTCCTGGTAGTCTCTAATGAGTCAGTTCAGTTTTATTCACATATTTGCAGTGCACTACCGTTCAGAAGTTAGTCAGTAAGAAAGCAATAATGTTATTAATGAAGGATGCATTAAATTGACAAGTACAGTAAAGACCTTTTGGTAACACTTTACAATAAGGTTCATTAGTTAACATTAGTAAAAGCATTAACTAACATGAACTAACCATGAGAAATGCATTAGTTACAGTGTTTATTAATCTTTGTTAATGTTAGCTAATAAAAATCCAGCTGTTATTTGTTTGTTCATGTTAGTTCATCACAGTGCATTAACTAATGTTAACAAATACAACCTTTGATTTTAAAAACGTATTAGTAGGCTAAATGTTGGAATTAATATTAAGTAAGATTCATTAATGCTGTAGAAGTATTGTTCATTCTTAGTACATGTTAACTAATGTAGTTAACTAATTTTAACTAATGAACCTTTTTGTAAAGTGTTACCGACATTTTTAATGTTACAAAATATTTATGTTAATGTTACAAAAAAAGGCTGTTCCATTGAATTTTCTGTTTATCCAAGGAACTTTTATCAGGGTTTCCTGAATCCTGATAATAAGAAATATTTCTTGAGTGCCAAATCAGCATATTGGAAGGATTTCTGAAGAATAATGTGACACTTAAATTGTAACAATATTCACAAAATTACAGTTTTACTGTGTTTTTTTATCAAATAAATGCATCTCTGGAGAGCATAATAGACTTTCAAAAACATTTAAAAAATCTAATACGGTAGTGTATGTAGTGATGGTCTTGCCAATGAGCTGTAATTGATCATTTAGATTCATTACTTAGAACAAGGAGTTCAAGATACCTGGAAAAATACCATATTAGTGGGGATCAGTCACTTTAGGTCCACTTTATGCCATTTATGCTGGCTCACAAAAAAAACTGAAAAAGTTACAGAAAAAGTCACTGATAATGATGGTGGTATTTCTGTCAGGATACTGTAGTACCTCCATAAATTCTATCTAAGCCCATACATAATATACTGATGCCATCTGCTGTAGCTACCAGTCTACTGATGGACACATAATAAGAGCCTTTCTGTGGTTGGTTGGCTGTGTGTAATAGTTTGACAGTTATGCTACCAATCAGGTCCAGGATGACAAAGTCTGATCTCTGGTGCTCAATTTCTGTGAAGGTATACTGACAAATGATGGACAGACATCTGATTTGCACAACGGTATTGATACCATCTATTAGAGTGGTAGAAACAAGTCCCCCCTTTTTATTCACCTAAGAGTAAAGAGAACTGTTAAGGAAATGCTCTTGGTTTTGAATTCACATCACTCTTATGGTCACCACAGCTCAATATGTTGGAGCGTGTGCTAATCGCTCACAGACGTACGTTTTAGCTAAATTAAAACTACAGAGTGATGTTTATTTCCTCCCAATTTGTTCTGAGATCAGTCTAAATAGTGTGATTTCTAGTGTTTGGTACCAAAACACAACTGAAAAACATTGTACATTACTGTGTGCATTTAACCATGTTTTGAATTCAACAAATGCATTTTTGAGCCCAGTATTTTGACACTACTGTGTTTGTCCTTTGGCATATGGTTAAGGTTGTAGGCAGAGTGACAGCAGTGTTACAAAGAGAGAGAGATTGAACTGCTGATTCAGGCCACTAGAGACTGTCAACCTGTCAAACAGCCCTGTTCATAGCACTCCCTGGTATACAGCTGCTGTTGTTTAAACTAAGTGTTCTAGCTGAAGTCAGCATACTTGTGCATGTCATTCTCCTCCAGGCCTTTAGATGGCCCTCTTGTACCTCCTGTGTGACACCTCTTCCACATGCAGGAGTGTGCAGCCATGTGTTACTGACAGAGTTGAATGTGAAGTGAGGATGTTAATTAACGAAAGACGTGAGATCTTTTCTTGATCCACAGTTGAAAGCGTAATTGTATCTCGACTTTCTTCTCAGTCGCTTGTACAGAAGTGATTGTTTGTGTATGGGTGAGGATTTCTGCAAATGTCCTTACAGACATTCTAAAACATCATTAAACTGACTGAAAATGTATTTAGGGTAAATCAAATTAAGCCAAATAATTGAAGTCTAAAAATGCCAGAAGATGTCTGTAATGATCAGTGACGTAATTGACTTAATTTAAAGGGATACTCCACCGTGTTGTCCACCGTTGTTGATACTCCACTATGTTATTCCCTTAAGTAAGACGAGTTGATACATGCCTCTCTCGTCTCAGTGCGTGCACTAAATCACTCTGTCTTGTGGCAAAACTTTGTTAGCACTTAGCTTAGCCCAGTTCATTCATTAGGATCCAAGCAGAGAAGCGACCAAACACCTCCACGTTTTCCCTATTTAAATACAGTTACATGAGAAGTGTAACTTGACCAAGAATGGTGACACAAAATAAAACGTGGCGCTTTTCTAAGCGTGTAAAATGGATAACTATAAAGTATGGCGGAATACCATAGCAAGTGCTTGGGAGGACTTCGACTCGGTGCAGTAATATCATCACTCCTGAAAAATACTTTCCCCCTCTCCCTCTCATTGATGATATGATGATATTACTGCGCCGAGTCGAAGTGCTCCCAAGTGCTATTCCGCCATACATTATAGTTATCCATTTTATACGCTTAGAAAAGCGCCACGTTTCATTTTGTGTCACCATTCTTGGTCGAGTTACACTACTCGTGTAACTGTATTTAAATAGGGAAAACGTGGAGGTGTTTGGTCGCTTCTCTGTTTGGATCCTAATGAATGAACTGGGCTAAGCTAAGTGCTAACTAAGTTTCGCCACGAGACAAGAGAGGTATGTATCAACTCGTCTTAGTTAAGGGAATAACACAGTTTAATATGAAAAAACGGTGGAGTATCCCTTTAAGAACAACAGAAGTCAATGGGAGGTTCTTAAAAGTATAGGTGAACAAGTTTGTCTATCTGTGTTCCCATAGTAAAGAAAATCACAAATGAGATCTCTAAAATCTCAGTTGTTTCTCCTAGACGGCAAATGGAGACTTTAGTTAAGGTTCCTGCTTCTCAGATGATTTTCCTGAAAAAATACCCTAGTTTTTTTTTATATATATCTCCTTGAGTGTCTCAGAAAAGTTCACAATGTCTCAAACTTTGCTCAGATTTCTCAGGATAACAAAGCCAGCAATCAAAAGCCAGAGATTTCAATATGAACTCAAACTTTTCTAAAATTACCTTGGTTATGCTATCATGCTATCAATTTATGTAATACATTATTTTTGTCATGCTGTTTCTATACTCCAACAATTATCCCATAAAGAATTTTAGGAGAAACATCTGAGGGAAAAGGTATGAGGCTCCATTCTGGTATGTATCACCTACGTTGCACTAAATATCTATGAAATATCATTATATAAATATATATAATGGAAGGAAACTGCCATTTGAGTTGATTTCAAGCGTTATATAGAACGAAAGCATAACCTCAAAAGACAGAAAACATGTGAACTGTGAGTCAGAAGAACAAATCTGGGATTACAAGAAATATCAGTGAGTTGTAGTATACACCTCAGTAGCGTTGCAGGAAGTATAATTACACTTATAGCATCCCTGCTGTACATTAGCCTATGCTTTGATTGCCACTCTAATCAGTGGCTGATTAAGTCCTCTGTTCAAAGCTCTAGGTCTGGGTGAGTCACTGGCCTTGCTGTACTCTCTCCTGGGCCCCTTGGGGCCTCTCTGATTGGGTTTTAATTTGCCGGTCAGGGGTTGGCACTGGTGTTTATTAGCTCGGTGACTGGTTGAGTTATGTACAGCGCCACTTCGTGCTATTGATCTGTAATTTCCGCAACAAGGTCAGTGTATGGAGAGACAAGGGAATGGATTAATCAACAACCAATAATGCCATCGCTGCACCAAGAGTTACCTGCAAACATTAAACATTTCCATTAAATTTCCTGTTTAATTGCTTCCCTAATGACATCAGGGAGAAGCTGTTTGTACACTTTGTGTCAAAAAGAATTGGCGACAGAATTATTATTTTTTATTAAAAATCTTGACAAATTAGCACATTCAATAATGTATACAGTAGTACTCAATTAATTTACATCTAATGACACAAAAATGTGTAGCCTTTAGCGTGTCTGTAAAGTTCGTCATCTATATGCTATATATACTCATATACAGAAAATTGACAAAAGACTGGAAAGTCAAGGGTCCATTTCACACTTAAGAGAGATGAGAGAATAATATAATACTATAAAATGTAATATATACTATAATAACATTTTTAATAACAAAAAATAATGTTTATATATTTTCAATTTTTCAATTTATATTATATTATTTTTTCTTGCACATTCTCATTTCTCCTATAGGCCGTATCTTTGTCAGAACAAACTACTTAATGTCTGATTCTGGCATTGCAAATTGTATATTTAATGATTCAAATATGAGGCAAAAATATTGATGATATGTCAGAGAGATTGACTGTTTGATAGTGACTCAGAAACAGTGCTTTTGCCCTGGAGGTCTTCCTCTTATCTGTGTGGTCTTAGCCTGGGATGGACCAGCTCTACTGTAATACAGCCTGGGTTTTACTAGATGATCATCTATGGTATGCTCTGAGGAGCACATGGTCTTCATCTCCTCCCAAGGTCTGATGGGGATTTACAGTGTGTGTTTGAGAAAGAGAAGAGCACAAGTACATGTATTTTCTAATACAGCGAGTTATAAGCACAATGTAAAGGTGTGAGAGTGTGTCATGTTAAAATCTGTTGCTCAGTGAGGGTAGAAAGACAGATGATGGGCCCTGAGTGAGGTGACAACACATCCCTCCTGTCATTCCTCTCTCATCTCATCACCTTCTCCACTCAGTGCTCTTCTCCTCACCAGAACGCACAGATGCCCTCCACCTGGGTCGTCAAGGTCCCGTATACGCCTCCCTCTGCTTTCTCCTGCTCATCTCCTCTTTCTTTATACCCTCCCTTCCTAATTCTCTACTTCCCTCATATTTCCTCATTTCTCCACTCTCATACGTCCCAATTAGCTGCATGTTCGCATCTCTCTATTTTCTCCTGGGCCGTATCTCCTTGCAATTGGCTTTCTTTCTGCTTCCCTGATTATCTCCAAAGTGATCCTTCATGATGATCATGTGGCATATTCATAACGATTTAAGGGAAGAATACTTTGCCTCTTAAAGGGGTCATGACATGAGAAACCAAATTTGCCTTGATCTTTTGGTATTTAAGAGGTCTTTGTACCATTAAAACCTCCTGCAAGTTTCATAGCTTAAGACGTCCTCCCCATTATAAACGAAGCATTTATTTAATCAAGCTCAAAATACAGCTCGTTCTAGATCCTTTGTTCTTAGCGACGTCACGGTACGAAGTGACGTACCAGTCGTTTGCATATGACCGCCTCCAGCGCAAGACAACTACGCCTCATTTCGCATCGTCGCATGCGCTGTCGTACAGCGAGTGACTGGATGCCACGCTGCAGATGTGCTGTTCCTGCTGTGGACAAGCAACATGTTTGAATGCTGCCGAACGATCCAGACGTCAGGGAAAGCAGGTGGATGCAGTTTATTTGCAGCATATGCAGCCCGCCAAAGCCTTATTTGTTCGGTGAGTGATGTAGATGAGTGTGACAGGGCGCATGTTACAGAAAGAACGAAAGAGAGAGAGAGAGAGAGAGAGAGAGAGAGAGAGAGAGAGAGAGAGAGCCCCGGCCGCGCGCGCGCCTTCAAACTTCTCTCTCTCTCTCTCTCTCTCTCTCTCTCTCTCTCTCTCTCTCTCTCTCTCTCTCTCTCTCTCTCTCTCTCTCTCTCCCTCTCTCTGTCTCTGTCTCTCTCTCTCCCTCGCGCATATGAATCAAAATCAATTGAGAATTGACACGATGGTAAAAGATCGGAAGACCGAAGTTTCACGTGGCGGAGCATTGTGTAGCCAACATGTGATACAAAATGATTAACGTTAATAATTTATGCATAAGCAGCACTGACGTTAGCCAATCAAAACAGTGGGCGTTAACACTGAACTCTTAAAGGGGAAACACCTCCAAAACAGACTGTTTGAATCAGAGGGGGAGAAACAGGGTGGAAAAGGTCATAAATCACTACATTTTTATTTATTTTTTGTACAAAAAACTATAGTAATACTATGATTGGACCTAAGGGAACATAATAAAACAAAACAAAAAACCATGTCATGACCCCTTTAAAGAGTGCAAAAAGAATTATTATGTGCGTATTGGCCACAAACATTCAGGATGAAGTTTGCAAGCTATATTGAAGAAAAATACACAGGCCACTTATTGTGAGAAAGTGGCTTTTACTTATGAGTTGCAGTGCAGCAAGAAAATTTTCTGGTTGTATATGAACTCATATAAAGTAAATGAATAAAAACTAAGGTGTTTTTGTGTTAGGACTGTGAATGTGAGGCAAGAAACTCACACCCTGCATCCGAAATCAAATACTTTCCTACTAAATATGCGAAAAACCACGCAAAAAGAGTAGTACTGTATGTCCGCATAGTTTTTGAAAAACAGTGGGCGAAAAGTCCCTGAATGACCAACCACATCCAGCGAGATTCTAAAGTATGCATTTGATGGACACTTTATCCTGTGATGCCACGAGAGAGGATTTATGAATGGAAGTGAAGCGACGCAACTGACGCTGGTAGGTCACATGACAGTAACAACATGGCAGATGTAGTACATATGTATACATTTCATTACCCATATTCATATTATATAGAGCATACCATACTTTTTTTTAATGTTCGCAAAGTAAATTCAAATGTAACACCTTAGTTAGTACACGATTCCAGATGTAGCATCAGACCAGTAATGTGCAAAACTATACTTTCAACTAATTGGACTTAAAGGGATTGTTCACCCTCATGTCATTCCAACCCTGTCTTCTGTGGGACACAAAAGAAGATATATATATAAAAAAATAACCTGTGGTGTTTTTGTTGATATAATGAAAGTCAGGGTTTTTAGGCTGGTATGTTTTTCATATTATGAGGACATCTAAGTAAGACATTTGCATGCGTTCAAAAATAGTAATTTTTTTATTATTAAAAAGTTTTACCATGACAGACAGAGACAACTAACGGTACTTTAAAGGGAATTAATTGAAAGACAACGTTTCTGAGAAAGATTTAACCAGTGAACGGTCAGTATGCTCAAACACCACTGCTAAAAATCATTGTCCAACAACTACTCGACCATTGTGTCCTATCCCTATCTCAGACTATGACCACAGGCCTTTGAGTGTCTGATCCCATCAGATTCTTTCGGAGACCTGCTGGGACAGTTGTAGCGGGCTGGATGTGGGCCTTCTGGTCTGGTGATGCAGAGGAGGTGGCTGGAGGGTAGATGAGATGTGATATCACTGACAGAGGACTGAATGACGTAGTGCTGAGCCGTTGCTTCACTGGCCACACGAGCCTTGAGGCTACATGGACCTAGTGACAGTAAGTGAATGTGATTGAGTGTATGTGTGTGGTAGGCTATATACACATCATGTAATGATAGGCGAGTGCCATAGAAGGAGACTCGTAGAGCCCCATTATAGACCCTATGAAATCAAAATTTTGTTGCTAGTAGTTTATTCTATTTGCTTTAATATTGATGCAAACCTTTTTATCCTATTATCTCGTTACATGTAATAAAATCATGTTTCATGGCGGTGACACATTCGCTACTTAAAAAAGAGCTCAATGATATGATGATATGTCTGACCCAAACTTTCTGTTTCAATAGGATATGTCAATAGAGCGGTACTGGAGGTATGACATCACTTTGTAGGCCAAAATGTGGAAACGAGTTAGCATTTTAGCACTTCCGGTTCCATTGTCCCGAAGCCAATGGGTTTTTTTAATGGGATTTTTGTTAAATGGCAAAAATAAGGTCTGTGGTGAACACAAGCTCAAGACACTTTCACATTTTATTCTATGACATAAAATGCAATTTGCAATTTGGCTGCTTCAGGAAGAACTATTGCACAGAAACAGCCATTTTACACTCTTCACAGAAAAAGAACACAACAGGAGTTGTTGCCGTTGTATTCTTGGACTTGCGTAAAGCCTTTGTTACAGTGAATCATGGTGTCCTTATTTCCAAGCTTTCTAAATTTTATTTTTCAGCACAAACACTAGCATCGCTCTCATCTTACTTGTCAAATAGAATGCAGTGTGTTAGAATTAAAGATGCAGGCTCCAGTTATATGAAAAACACAATGGCATCTGTTTTAGATCCTTTACTTTTCAGTCTTTATATTAAAGTCCCTGTAAAGGCAATTCTACAAAAAAATTCTAAACACATTATAAATGTTACAAATGTATTGCTAAAACATATTACAAAGACTGTGAACTGTCAAGTACTGAAATGCGGAGTTAGACCGTTAAACAGTTTTTCACCATTGCTATTTTACGGATTTTTTGGGCGGGGCTAAAACAGGGCTCGATGACGCACTGGAGCCCATGAGCTCGTGGACACGCCCCTACTTGATGACACACCGAGGCCACTGAGGCTGATCTCTCCCGATCCCATTCGCCGCTCAAACGCGAGTTACTGTCAGTACTATTAGTTACTTACTACCAGAGGTGAGACCAAGTCATTGTTTTGCAAGTCACAAGTAAGTCTCGAGTCTTTGCATTCAAGTCCCAAGTCAAGTCCCGAGTCAAGACAGACAAGTCCCAAGTCAAGTCCCGAGTCAAGACAGACAAGTCCAAGTCAAGTTGCAAGTCCTCGAGTTTAAGCTTCAAGTCTTAAACAAGTCATTAGTGCTTTTTGCACAAATTACTGTCTCAGTGTTAATTACTATAGTAAATGAAATGTATACTAATTTACATCAGAAAGGCTTTTAAAATATAATATAATATAATAATATATAATATTATCAAATTTATTGTGGCAATGCAGATTTAAAAATAAAAAAAATAAAAGTAACTGTTCATTGGGAAAATTAATCGTGATTTGCTACACATTAAGTTAAGTAAAATTAAGTAAAATATTGAGTCCCTGGTTAAATTATTTGGTTAACGCGACGCGTTAACAATTTTGTTAATTGTACTAGAACATTCCTATTTCTATGGCGACGTATCAAGCGCCACGTGACACTTTTTGGGCAAATCCATCCATTTCTCCCGAAAGACATGAAAGTGAGTGGCTGGTGAACAGGGAGAAGACTTTATAGTTACCTATAGGCTAAAATGTGCGTTTGTTGTGGGGGGAAAATAACATGTCTCAAAATTACATTTGAAAGGTTTATTATTTCCGCTTACTTAGATATCAGTGTGTTTTTTTTTTTCTCAAATTATAAATGGTTCGCTAGTACTTGTGTATTTAAATGCCTGAAAAAGAAAAAAAAGAAAACATTATTTGGTTGAAAACTGTCTGAACGTGTGATAATAAATGACAACTGACTCGCGCTGCTGAACACACTCCATCACGCACTCTCTGGCTCAGTGCCAAACGTGCGAAAACAGCGCTAATCAGCGCTGTGATCATGCGTCAATGATACAGTGCTATACTACAGTCAGTGATTATTACAACTCTGATCTGTGGTTTTAGAAGGTAGGTCAAGTCTTTCCAAGTCACAGGGCTCAAGTCCGAGTCAAGTCGCGAGTCATTGTTGTCAAAGTCTAAGTCGAGTCGCAAGTTATCTTTGAATATGTCAAGTCAAGTCGCAAGTCATCAAATTTGGGACTCGAGTCCAAGTCAAGTCCAAGTCATGCGACTCGAGTCCACAACCCTGCTTACTACAGCCTACTGTTTGCTAGCTAGCTATGCCTTCGACACGGAAATGCATATAGGCTACTACCTGGATGCGATCATGTACAAAACAGATCGTTGTCTTTATTTAAATTTCCTAAAAACGATCACATCAAGAAGAGGTGGATTAATTTTGTGTAGAGCCAACCTTGATGAAGAGATGAGGATCACCGCCAACAACACCCGCCTCTGTAGTGATCATTTTACACAGGATCGTTTTATAAACTTTCCTCAGAGACAACTGGGATTCACTGATAATCCGCTGTTACTGGTGAACGGGGCCGAAACGACTATCCCCCGCCAGCGTTCATCCTCCCGTCCCGAAAGCAGTATCACCTAATATTGCCGTCGACAGCTTTCCCGCTAGTGGGCGTGGTTTCAGGGCAGCCAGCGGACACGCCCCCAGCGTTTGAGAGCAGAGAATAATGCTAATTTTTTCAAGATTTTGATAGCTTATTTAATGTACTTGCCGGCTTTTTTTATCGTTCAAATTTGGCTGGATGGCTAATAACACATTTTTCTGTGGTGTGACATACTCAGAACACATACTTAATTTTGACTTTACAGGGACTTTAATGATCTTCCACAACACTGTCACAGAGTTAATCTACAATTATATGCCGATGCCGAATTATACTGTTCTGTACACACATCCAAAAAAACGCTCAGCTATAGCAGCTGAGAAATTAACTTATGCCATGTAAGGTGTTGTTGAAGGGCTTGAACAATCTTGTCTCTAATATTAGCAAGACAAAAGGTATGTTCTTTTGTAAAACCAAGGGGCAGATTCAAACTGCAGACATCTTTATTAAAAATGAATCAATTGATATACTATAGTTACTGTAATTAAATATCTTGGTATCCTTTTAGATTCGTATCTTAACTTCAAGAAATACATCAAGAAAATGACAAAAACTATAAAATATTACTTGGCCAACTTTAGACAGGTTAGATCGTCCCTCCCTATGGATGTAGCCAAAATATGTATGCATGCTTTAATTTTTTCACATATTTCATACTGTATCATCTGTTGGGGACAGGCTAGTGAATCTGCCATTAGACCTCTAGAATCATTATATAAGAAAGCTATACAAATCATTGATAAAAAACTATTTCAGTACCACCATTGCAAGATCCTATTAAATTTTAGACTCAAAGTTTCAAACTCAGCGTATAAGATTCTACACGGCCTGGCCCCTGCATGTTTACTGTTTTTTGTTTGCAATCGCTCAGCAATTTCTGTAAAATCTACCAGAATAGCTTCTATTTTTGACTGTAATACCTTTTTGCCGTTCAACCTTTAGACAATATGCTTTTTCCTTTAAAGCCACTAGACAGTGGAATGCAATAACAGATGACATAGAGAGTTGCAGTTCCATTAAGAGTTTTAAATCACAACTGAAATCTTTTCTGAAGACCACTCAAATCTTCATTGACACTGATGTGGTGCTGACAAAATGTGTTTTAGGTATATATGTGTGTGTGGGTGTGGGTGGGGTGGGGGGGGGGGGGGGGGGGGGGGGGGAGTGTAACTTGTAACATGGTCCCTAATATATATATATATATATATATATATATATATATATATATATATATGTATGTATATATGTATATATATATATATATTAAAAGAAGTTGAAGTGTAGTTCAGCTTTTTACTTCTGGCAACTGCATTTAGGCTTCAAAATTCATAAAAGTTATTCATCTGTTAAAATGATCTTGATGGACAAAACGTGTAAGTATCATAAACTTTTGTTGATCACAGAGCTTGTTTAATTATCCAAAAGCCTGGGAAAATCCTATTGGGTTTTTGTCGAGGGAACCAGGGTGATGCTAACTGCAGGTTACAACCTGACGTCATACCTGCACCACTCTATAGAGGGGGAAATGTGGTTGGGACGAATAGATGGGATCTTTAAGCTGATTATTCAGTTAATTTCTATTTTGTCCACTAGATGGCAACAATTAAACAAAATGGTTAATATGATCTTCCTTTCCACACGAGCATATAGATCTCCGTCTCTGTCATTGATCCATCCACCCATTCATTTATCTTTGTTTTTGCCCTTTTTTCTTTTGTTCATTTGTCCTTTATGTCTGTTCATCTGCTTATCCATTTCACTATCTATCATTTGAGTCTATTATGCCTTTCTCTGCATGGCTCAATGCAGGTGGAGGCAGTTGTGTGTGTGTGTGTGTGTGTGTGTGTGTGTGAGATATCTGTGTATCTGTGGGCTACTCTGACAGCCGTGCTGAAGGCCTGTCATTAGTGACCTTTCTCCAGCTGTACTGAGTTGCTCCTCGTTCGACTAGCAGGAGGCCATTCTGTTTCTGTTCTCCCACCAGAAAGAAAGAGAGAGAGAGAGAGAGAGTGATGTGTGATGGTGTATTAAAAAAGAGTGAACGAGATTATTGAGAAGGAAGTGTCTGAATTACGATTTAGGTGCAAGAGAAACCAGTAGACAAACAGAAAACTGAAACCAAGTCATGGATGGAGTTTTGGGGATTGTTTTAGTGTTGATGTCTTTCTTTCTCCCATCTAGTTGATCGATTGTGTGTGCTTTTATTTTACGAGGTATTGGACATGTGTTATGCTATATCGGACATATAGGATGTTATGTTATTTGTTGGAATTTTCCTGTTTGTGCTTATAGCTATAAATGCAAAATTCAGTGAAACTTAGTATTGTGACATAACTGTTGACCAACTTAATGCATTCTTGCTGAATAAAAGTATTAATTTCTTTTAAAAAACACTTTGGAATGGTAGTGTATGTCACACACCTTATGCTCAAAGGTCAATCAAGATATTGCCTATATTCGGTGTTCATTCTGTTTCTTGTCTTTCCACACCAGAATAACTTTCTTCCTTTGATGGAACACAAATGGAAATGTTTTGCAACAGGTCTGTGGTTTTCTTTTCCATACAATGAAAGTGATGATATATACTGCCATGCTCCAAATGGACAAAACGTATAGTTCATAGATTTCCAGAAGCCATACAACAATCATGTGTGTGAGACGCAAGGTGCAGTTTACGTTAGGTGAAAAATATACCTCGCACTCAACCATTAAAATCTTATTTGACCTTTTAGGACATTCAAAATTGAGGACCAATTCCATTTACTCTTAAGTCAGTCTACTCTTTATGTTCACGGTCAGCCTGTTATTCCTCTCAGCCTTTTAAACAACACTTTTCCGTTACCATGACATCACATCTCTGTCCTTCCTCTTCATCTCTGTCTTTTCCATCCTGTTCTCTCCTTTCACTGATGTACTTATTTTACTTTTCTTCCTTTTTTTAATCCTACATAGCTGGCTTGTGAGTCTTTTTTTAAAAAAAGTGTGCATCTATCTGCATACCAGCATTTTTTAAACTGTCTTTCTATTTGGCTGTGCCGCTCTCTCTCTCTCTCTCTCTCTCTCTCTCTCTCTCTCTCTCTCTCTCTCTCTCTCTCTCTCTCTCTCTCTTTAAATGTGGGTAAAGAGTGCACTTTAGGAAGACCTCTCTCAGTGCAATGTTAACATGGTCAAGTCCGCTCGTATCTTTGCATACATTTAGATTCATTAGGACGAATGAACCAGACAGCTTTTTACCTTCAAAATCATATAAGGTACATTTTTAACACACTCAAAATGCAAATTGAGCAATTCATCTCTCTACAGTCTCATTTCAGAATGCATATGCACATAATGTTCCTTTCCTGAAATAGAAGACAAGAATGTTGTACAATGAATGATGTTTTTTGTGCTTTTCAAACTCTATTATTGTTATTATTTTTTATAAAATTGAATTAGCTTTGACAAGTTTTTTTTTCATGGCAATATATCATGATTATTGTTTTTCTCACAGTATAAATTATTTTTTTATTTGTGAAAATGTTGAGCTGTCCTTGGTATATGGGATGTTTATGTATGATCGTCCTTGGCACAAAAATATTAAGCAGCTACATTTTTTTTCAACTGATAATAAGAGGAAATATTTCATATTAGAAAACAAGAGCAAATCAGCATATTAGAATGATTTCTGAAGGATCATGTGACTGAAGACAATACAATTCAGCTTTGCCATCACAGGATTATATTTAAAATTATATAAAATTATAGTTTAAAATATATTAAAATAGAAAACATTTATTTCACAATATTACTGTTTCACTGTATGTTTGATCAAATAAATGCAGTGGTAAGAGACTTCTTTCAAAAACATAAAAAAATCTTTCTACATAAAATAACAACAAAAATCTCCGACCCCAAACATTTGAATTGTGTATGTTAGTGCAAAGTGAAACAGTGTTCACAACATATGTTACTTCTGTAATTTTATATATTTCAGAGTGAAACATGATATTCTATATGAAGAAAATGTAAGGCAGGGTTCGTTTTTTTTCCCACACAGGGAATCTCGAAAAGTGACCGTTATAGAATGGAGAAAAAGAGAACTTGGTGACAATCTTTGAAAGACATTTGATTGATACTTTTAAGATTTTATTATGATTGATAACCAAAAGTACCCATCCAATCTAACTCTCCCACTAGAATCCTGGCCCTCATAATATCAGTCAAGTGTACATAGTACTTGTCCACAATAGTTGCCACCAGGAATATAGAGCTTGAGATGTTAGATTCTCATGCTGACTCAACCCTAAAGTAGCCATTGCCCCCATCCAAATGATTCATCAGACAGGATCCGATAAGCATGTGTTTACACACGTGACTGCATTTGAGTTTTAGCCTGTTTTTACCCGATTATTCTTTAAATTTTCTTATGATGCACATGTCATTTAATATCTGTGCATGTTCAACTATATTTTTAACAACAACATATTTCAACAACAAGGGTGAATCTTTGTTGCAGAGTGAGCACTGAAGAAAGGAATGTGCTGAAACGTTTGCTCCTGGTCATTTGTTTTTAATTCACTTTGCACTTTTTGCACTATATGCAATCCAGAATATATATATATATATATATATATATTTCTTTTTTTATAGACTTCTGTAGTCTGTACTGAATTCAGTGTGCGGTCAGCTACCTTCTTGCTCGTTTAACAACATCTCACAAATGTTTCTTAATGTGTTTTCTGTTTGCAGCGTTAAAGTGCGTAGTAATCACACAGATATTGGGAGAGAAATTGTAAGATGCTCATCAGGCTGAGTGACAAGCGTGTGTGTGTCTGTGACACTGGCAGTGTTATTACCAAGGGATCAGAAGTGAAGATTGTTCCGTTTCCCATCAGCAGTTGCCCGAGTATCGATCTTTTCTGTCAACACACCGCTCCGATACTCTGTTTACTGAGGATACACACCTCATGTGCTGAGTGATGACTGTATCTGCATGCAACAGGGGCTGTCGGGTGTTGTCTCGACAGTCTGGCGTGTCTCAAACGTGAGATGTACATGCTCATGTACTGTATACACACAGAAGGACTCACACAAACATATTTCTCCTCCCTGTCATCACACGCCACCTGTGCATTGAAGACATTATGCAACCTTCAGTCCTCCAAAAGCAGGCCTATAATACCGGGGCTGCGCCCGAAATTGCATACTCTTGAGTAGGTACTTAATTTGAAGTAATTACTTTATGACCGCTAAAAAGTATGTTCTATATAGTATGAATGTAATCTGGATGTACTACATTCGCCATGATGTTATTATCATGCGACTCGCCAGCGTCAGTTGCGTCACTTCACTGCCATTCATAAATCCTCTCCTGTGGCCTCATGGGATAGTAAAGTGTCCATTAAGTGTACATTTCAGAATCCTGCCAGAAGAAATAGGTCATCCCGGTACTTTTTGCCTACTCTTTTATGAGTACGGTGAATTTGGACGTACTACTTTTTTCTCATACTGTTTTTCGCCTACTAGTAGGGAAGTATGCAATTTCGGATGCAGCCCTGGAGAAAGCTATCTGTTATTGTTTGCATTCATCTGAATTGGAGGACCCGGAAGTAATTTAAACCTTGCAATCTTTGCTCATGGTCAATCGGGTCTTCAGCCAGCTTGGTTTTAGCTGCAGGCTGTTACAGTACATCATGACAGCCTGTGTTGGGAGTAATGCATTACAATTAATGTGAGTTACATAATCAGATTACTTTTATCAGGTAACTAGTAAAGTAATGCATTACTTTTAAATTTACAACGAAATATTACATATTTTAAAATTACAAAATAGTTCCTTTTTCAAATGAGTAACCAAGTTACTTTGTTTTCCCATTTATTGACTGTCACCTCTCCTGTCCCCATGTTGAGAGAAATCGGAAGTGAGGTGCAGACTGGCGTTGTGTGTTATTGTAATTCTTGACTAAATGTGAGCATTAATTTACTGATCTCACTTGCAATAACAGATTCAATATTCCTCATGTCGTGTCCAAAGTCAGTCCTTGAGGGCAATTGTCCTGCAGAGTTTAGCTCCAACTTGCCTCAACACATTTGCCTGGAAGTTTCTAGTATGCCTAGTAAGACCTTGATTAGCTGGTTCAGGTGTGTTTAATTGGGGTTGCAGCTAAACACTGCAGGACATTTGCCCGCCAGGACCAGGATTGGACACCCCTGCTTAGAATAAACATCACATTTGTGTTTTTTTTTTTGTGTTTTTTTTTTTTGCTGAAGAGTGTTACATTTTCTTCTCCTGCATTCTATTGTTCTGCAGTCCAGAATGGCAGCACTTTTCCCCCACTTACTCATTGTCATTAAATTATTTTTGTTTTGTAAGACTGGAGAAACTGGAAGAACTGGAAGAGAGGGCTACTCTCTGAGAAAACAAAGGAAATTAACATTTAAACTCTCTTGCTATATTACCATCCCCATTGAAGACACGATCACACTTGAGTTGATCACCTCCCAATTTACACATCATTCCCTTCACCTATCCCTAGCTGAAATCACCCAAAATCTATATGGTTTAATATGAACAATTATCATACAGTATTATACATGTTTGGTATCATTTGAAATGTCTCAGTGCGACTGGTACAGAGGTCTCATTCCCACAGAAGTAAACCAAAAAGGTAATAAGGTGTGAAGAGTTTAGAGATATCTTGTTAACTGCTTTGGGTGTGCCCCCATCTACATCAACTTCTGTCCCTAGTATAAGTCTGGGATGGGGATTAATGCCAATTCCCACTGTGACCTCATGTTTACATTTGAAAAGAGGTTTCTGCCTTGGTCTGAGTATTTAGGGAGATGCTGAAGAAGGCTTGCGGCGATTTGTAGTTCAAATTAGCCCGTGATGCGGAGTGTATGCAAAACACATAATGTCAGGTTCGCATCTTCTCTCTTTATTCCCAGAGCATTTGATGTTTTGTATTTATTATCTTTGAACTGATTATGAAATTGGCATGATACATTTACCTGACATAATAAATTTGTACTTTTGATTTTATTCTAATTTGCTCTGAAATTGTTTTCCCAAATAGATTAAACGGATTCGTATGTTACCTTAAATCTGCATCAGATTAGTGACAACTAATATTTGGCACTAATTCAAGTGTACTTGGTTTTTCAAAGACAAGAAGGGAATTTCCGTTTAGGGCAGCGAAATGCTGCTTGACCAACCTAAATCTGGGTGTGTCTTACCTCTGTTTTAATTTAATGTTACTTTAGATAAGTGTACGTAATAATTTATGGCATGGCCAATCCAAAGCTATTATAAGACAAGTAAAGTTGGTTGACTTATATCTGTAGTAGTGGCCATACCTCTACTGAAGTAAACGTTACTTTAAATTCAAGTGTATGCAATTCCATGTGGGCTATACCAAAGTATCTTTGATTGTGTAAACGTGAATGCGACCATCTCAGGTATATAGCAATTACCTCTGTTTAGTGACCGAAGCTGGCGAGCTTGTGTTGGTGAGACCCGCGTAAAACAGAAGGTGTGAGAACCTCAAAAGCGACATAGTCTCCTCTACACCAATAAGCTGGTGTGTGAGGGGCGTTCTTGCGCAATTTGGCTGCCGTTGCATCATCCAGGTGATGCTGCACATTGGTGGTGGTTGAGGAGATTCCCCCCTTCCATATAAAGCGCTTTGAGTGCCGAGAAAAGCGCTATATAAATGTAATGAATTATTATTATTATTATAGTTTCCTAATCTGAGCGGGTAAAATATAATTAAAGAGTTAAAAAGAATAATCAAACCCTTTTAATGATGCTCAGACATCATTAAAACCATTTTCATTTATGGAGTCAGATGAAATAACGAGGTGATACATATGAGGAAATGTATTTCATTAAATCTTGTTGTGTTGCGTAAAAGGAAAGACAGTAATGCGCAAAAACCTTCACCCATATTATTGGAGACCGCAAATTGGGCCGATAAACGGGCTTACAGTTTCACTGGGTTTGCAATGAACACTTATTAATAAATACACTTAAAATGAATGTACTTAAAACTAAAACTAGATTTTACTCAGTTTTTAATAATTTTAAAATTTAAATGTAATTATTTTATTTTTTGTAGAAAATGAGACTGGTGCTTACCCATTTACTTCCAAAATGTGTTGCCATGATGCAAGAATATTTTAGGTTGTTATAATATGGGGTCTCATGAATGTTATCGGCGGCCTTGGGTGCTGAGGGACAAGTTTTGTGCAGAAATTTAATACTTAGGGTTTACAAAATGTTTACTTTATTTTAATAATAATTAAACCACCTCAAAAAGCATGACCATGTGCACTCAAGCTCTCCTAGGTATCTCATCACATCTCATCCAATTATAAGTTCTCTTTCTCACCTTATCCCTCTCTTTACACATCTTTTTGCACATGGTGACAGGCCCGTTTAGTGGTGTGAGCTTCTGTGAAAGAAAATTATGCAAAATAGATCAAATGTGCGAGTAAAACATGCTCCCCTATTGTCAATTCCTCTTCCATATCTTAAATATTTTCTGCTTATGTTTTTATATTCTATTCCAGGCCTGTATGGGTTCAGTGCCTCTTCAGACACTACATCAAATGTCTGTATTTTGCGTATTCTGCTAGCTCATATCAACATCTCAAAACCATGAAAAAGATAAAAATCCACAGTGACAGTAGAGAGCTGTGTAATATAACATAAGGAACTGCTGTTTCTTTAAAATATACTCTGGTAGAGCATTATTATTTTACGATAGGCTTACCTTGATTTGATTTTATGCATAACAGGCATAATTTTTCAGATTGAAAATAGTTAATTGACTAAAGTAAATTAAAGTGATTTACATGAATGGACTAGGAATAAAACAGGGCCTCATAATTGTAAATATATTCCAGAAGGTGATAGCTAGAGAGAGAGAGAGAGAGAGAGAGAGAGAGAGAGAGAGAGAGAGAGAGAGAGAGAGAAGGATGGATAGATGGAATTATAATTATTCTATTTAAGTTTTGTTTTTTGAAAAAAAAAAAACAATTGGCTTGTGATCCATTCATGCGAATAAAATTAAATGTCTCTGCATGAAAGGATCACTTTGTCTTGTTAGATTGTATTTTTAAATATATGGCTTTTTTTGGTCTTTCAATAGCATCTTGACTCTTGAGGTCTCAGATATGGCAATGAGCATCTATGCAGCTGAGTCTCTAGTAGCATCATAACAGAAGTAAATACTCCTCATATTACATGACTTGCTCTTTGCACATAGTGTCTCTTCCTCTTTTCTCCCCCATTACCGAACTCTGCCTCTCAGGAGAATCCTCTCTCTCTCTCTCTCTCTCTCTCTCTCTCTCTGTCTCCTGCTTTCGTTTCCTTCTCCCCTATCCTCCATCTGCCTCCTATCAGGCTGTCTCTCTTTATTACAGACCGCCTGCGTCTCTCACCTTGTCCCTTGAAAACCCCGCCTTGCGAATTAGACCCAGAGAGAGACGGAGTGAGTGAACAACCGAACCGATAGAGGACCAAGAGAGCAGCCAAAACCAGCGAAAGTGATGACAGGTTATTTTTCACCAGCCCTCCCTAGGCAGTGCAATGCTGTTTTCTCTTCTCCTCTGACACATGGAAGATTTAATCTAGCCATCTCTGGGCGGCCCTTCCGCTCCTGTAACCAAATGAAAGCCATGATTACACGCGTTACAGGCGGAGGGGGGTCTGGAGGCCTCGGCGGCAAGAAAAGGCCAGAGCAGCAGATTCGCCGGGCTCGGCAGGGTGATTCAAAGTGCTCGTGTGGGTGCACATGTGCGGATGTGTCTGCGTGTAAAGCGTCGTCTTTATTGTTATGGAGGTTTATTGTTTGTGTGCCAGGTGGGAGACATCTTGAACCATAAAAGTGAATCGCACACCGAGGACTCGCACGCGCCTGCTTTAAATGATTATTCTAATGACCTCCCTCCTCTTCTCAATCTCTCCTCCCTTCATCCCATCCTATTCTGAAGGAGAACCACTTTGACTAATAGTACATGCAGCAGCAGGGCACATGCACTGCCTTCTATTTTTATATGCAATGTCACATGAGTCATAAGTTCATGATGCTGTTCGCTTGAATTATACCTTGTGGAGACTCTGTAGCCTTATGTGTAATTGCCGTGACAAAGTATGAAACCTCAAGAGAGGGCACAACTTTTCCCATTCATTGAATTAGTTCATAAAACATTTGCTGGCGATCAAAGTGATTCAGTGATTTCTGCAGTTTTGCCTTTTTCTTGAAGGAGACAGTCTCCTGACTGTCTCTTTAAGAGTCAAGTGAGTCCTATATCACTGCATGCAATATTTATTCTATTGCACTGCAAGTGCTTAATAGTTATTTTCCCAGCCAGCTGAGTGCACCATAACTCCAGCGCGAAGCAGAAGGAAACATGGAAATCAGAGGGATATTTAATGTCTAATCAGAGAATGCGTTTCAGATAAAAGCCTCTCATACTTTCATGAGTTTCATGTTTGCAAACTCTGATTAAGACGTATGATTTTTCAGATTTTTACTAAAAAGGCACAATTTGAATAATTGAACCTTATTGTCACTGGCGTTGAGAGCAAAGCGTTCTTTATTTTAAGTGTTCAGTTTATCTTGGTGTTGATTAGGATTGTATCATCTGTGTACAAGGGTTGTGCAAAATTCAGAACTGAAGAATATGCATCTTATCTTCTCTCTGTCCAAAAGTCCAATAAACATTCAACGTTTGTCTTGACAAACTTCGCTTTTCTTTTTAAATCGAATTGCAGTTCTGCATCCTGTTTGCTACGTCAGTTCAAAATCAAATTGGAATTTTAAAATACATTGTGAATGGTAAACAACCCTACTGAATACGCATGCACCTTTCCTCTGCTGACACAGAATAAACAGTTTAAAGCAGTGACACTGATGTTCACCTTGTCCTTGAGTGTCCCTGCTGGAGTGGACTCAAGCCAAACTCTTTTAAAATCATATTATTGAATCGCCTACAGGACAGAAACTATATTTCTGACAAGCCACCAACAGGCCGCCAATAACAGACTAATGTGATTTGTCAAATTGAATTTACAACGCTTTACATTCTTGATTGGATTACCACCAGCAAAAAATTGGTTTCAGTCCTCTCCTAATCAAGTTAATCATCACTTTCACCTCAAAATGCGTAAAATGAAAAGGGAACAAGGTTCATTAAATATACAGTGCATCAACCTCAAGTTTTAATATGATTAGTATCAATCTTTCATTTTGGGAAAGGAAACACGCTTGCAGCAATATCAGTTATGCCTCCCAATCTTGTCTGGAATCGAAAACAGTTTAGCTTGGAGGATTATTTGCAGTCAATTGAATCTGTATTTAGTTACCAAACTGCAAAGCTTAGGCACCTCTATGAGAATCTTGCTTTTTTAGTTCTCCATAAACAAACAATAAGGAATGCTTGGAGTCATGGAGGCTCCCAGGGTAAACATGTCATTTGCAAGGTGATAAATATTTTAGTGTGCTAATTACTTTGGTTGTTAACTTCTGCTTTTGAGAACTGAAGTGTTTGCATGCTAATTGTACTTTAATGACTGTGTTTTCCGGGTAGTCTTACTCTGCTGGGAGGGATCTATACTTACCTTGATTTTCTTCCCCCAAACCCCCCCCCCCCCCCCCCCCCCCCCATCTTTTGGACAGACATGCGTTTTGTTATCATGTACTAGAGGTGTTTTCCCGCACTAGCAGCCAGGCATTGAGAGCCAGCTGGCACCAGCACACACACCGTCACGCATAGCATGTCACTGACACACCTCTCTTTCTCTCTCTCTCTCTATTTCTTTATTTACACCATTTGCGCTTCATGATGCCAGGAGATGGAAGCACCTTAGGCAACAGAATGATGCAACAAGGCCTGCGGGATGTGGAGTGTGACAGGACATTCCTCACAGGGAAGCTGTCACAAGACAACATCTGTCCTGACGCTCCACTAACCTGACTTTCATTGTTCATCAGTGTCAGGCGATTGTCATATCTATCTATCTATCTATCTATCTATCTATCTATCTATCTATCTATCTATCTATCTATCTATCTATCTATCTATCTATCTATCTTTGAAGATCTACAATCAGGATAAGTTACATATCCATATCATTTCCAATGTTTTTATTTGTTTGAATAGTTATAGTGTCACCTAAAGACATTTGATTCTTAGGAGAATGTGTTTTATTTGTACTTATAACCACTCAAACCCTTAATACGTGGAACAACAAAAGTAGAAACTAAAAAGAATAAATAAAAGTAAAATATAAAGCAGAATCTCAGAATATATATATATATATCACACACACTGGTCAAAAGTTTGGAAACATTACTATTTTTAATGTTTGTGAAAGAAGTCTCATATGCTCACCGAGTATAAAATGAGTATTAGAATGATTTATGAAGGATCATGTGACACTGAAGACTGGAGTAATGGATGTGTTACCCCGAAACTTTTGACCGGTGGTGTGTGTGTGTACTTTTCTTCCTTTTCATCAAATACTCTGTCATTTCAACTAGAGTTGTCAGTTTTGATTGAATTAGCAATTAAATTCAAAGTGGTCAGAAATGTGCAATGAATGTATAATTGCACGTTTTAACACTACTTTTAAATAAACTTTGCTGTTCAATTTAAGTGGTTATTTTCTTTTCTTTATTATTTTTTACAGTTTACCACTGCAGTCTTGTGGGTGGCTGAACTTACTAAAGCTTGGCCTACAGCTCATCATCTCTTCTTTAGAACATTTCTTTGATAAAGTGAATAGGTGACTTGCTGACTCCAGGCCAGCATGCCGTCGCTGCTCCTGTTGAGATTTAGCGGTGTAATACAGGTGGTGAGATACTGTTTATTCTCTTTGCTTTTAACAGCGGGTGTCAATTGGCGTGCGCACAAAATATCTGCCACTTAATTATAATGTTTTTGTTACTCATCACTTTACCAGCTTCAGGTCTGATGGTGCTAACCAAAAAAAAAATAGGATGGCATCCAAATATAATGAACTCTTCGTCTCAGCTCACTTATTCTCCTACATGCTTTGTTGTCGCTGTTTCTTTCAAATGTCAAGCTCGTCCTCTGTTGTTGTTTAGCTCGCCATGTCTCTTTTCCTGCTAAAACCTGCTCAGTGGTCTAATTTATTAAATGTCATGTCGGAACTGCGCTGGCGCAGAATGAGTGCTGTCAGAAAAATGAGAGTCGCGCAGGCCTCAGACGCCACATCCCATCAACATGTTCAAACTCTGAGCTTTATGTTTTGAGCAACAGCATATGCTCCCTAAGTTTCGTGGCATCAAAATCCTAAACAGACTTTGCCGTGTATTCAAGATGCAGAAGGTTTACTAAAGAAAATGTGGTAAAGATTAATGCAGTTATGCATGTCAGTAGCATATAGCAGCCTATACAGTCAGCTGGAACGGTTATGTAGGCTATTGATTTTGACATCGATTGAAATAACTAGACCAGTTCGTTTAGTGTTTTACTTTTGTCAAAAGTCTCGTTCAAATTATAGGACAAAAATCCGTGGTTGCCAGAACCTCGTTATAAAATCAACGTTTCTAGAGTTATGGGAGGCATGTCTGTAGTAGACAATATTTTAAATTTCATAACTGCAAACTATCATTAACTGTTATAGGCCTACTAAAATATTGTAGGCTATTGGGATATTAAAATCGTATTCATAGCATATCTTTAATATAGGCTACTGATAACCGCCATATTATACAGGTGGATAAACAGAAGGCCAAGACTAACGTTAATGAAAACTGGCCTTTGCATGAACCATAATAGCTACAAATACATACAGGCCTTTAAATACAATATTACAAAACACCACCAGGCTTACAAACAGGATAGCTAAAAAAAAAAATTAAATTCACAACCCTGCAAATGTTACACGTATGTAGCCTAATTAATTACTGATTTTTTTTTTTTGCAGAAAAATAAAAATAAAGTATAAAATACAACAGGACTTCCAATAGCTACGTCTTTTTTCTCTCTCTTTTTAAATAAAAAAACTATTTCCTTCCAGCAACGTCTTTTTACTATTTTAAACGGTAAAAAAGTAACTAGATTTTTTCTTACAAACAAAAAAAAGAAGAAGCAAAAATAGCCTATTAGACTGTAAACGTGCATGTCATTTCTTGTAGAATGTAAATAAAATGTTGATGCAAGTAAATTATATTCATAATTTTACGTTCAAATCCTATTTCTTTCACAGTGAAATTACATTTATTGTCCAATAAATCTAATATATTTTTCCTCCTATATTTCACGTGGTAACTAACATTTACCCTATTAACACGTAGCCTATTTAGCTACTGTAGCAGTTTTACATTCTTTTTCCATTAAAATTACTTTTTAAGTCCTTGCTTAAAGTTGGCTTGTCCATCTGTAGAATGTAAGCATCACTGCCCTCGTAAAGTGTCCTTTTCTCAGCAATAGGTGTCCGTTAGTGAGCAAAAGCAACTTTGTGAACCACTTCCACCCGGTGTTCCCGAAGACAACCTCCGCTGTGTTTCCGCGCGCTCACAATCCATTCATCTTGAGTAACCATTTAACATGGCACGGAAGAACAAATTGCGTCCTTGTGTCCGGTAAAACGATGACAAAATAACGCGCCCCCCATTTTCCGAGGATCGGGGTGTCATCCCCTTCAGTCTGCTGAGTAGGGTCCACCTGTAAGATACTTCTTTTGAGGGGTGGGACCCCATCGGCGCTGTCACGAGAGGGGCGGTCCATGCACTTGCTTGGAAAGCGATTGGAAAAGTAAAGACAGTCTCTTGCACTGATTGGGGGCCCGGAGGGGAGAGTGAGGAGGGCGGGAGGATTGCGCTCACGAGCCTTTGTGTTTCACTTCTAATATCTCACATATCAATAATTGAGCGCGCGAGCAGACGGACCCCACGCGCTATGTATTCTACTGCGCGCGAGCTCGGTAAGGGCCTTGATCCGCTTTCAGTCGGTTCTTCCACTACGGACTGAGAGGGGAACGAGGGGAAAAACTGTTGTAGTCCTGACTTAAACTGTTTGGAAGGACTTCGTTTTACAGTGAGGACAGGTTTGGAGTGATTTTGGTTTGGAATTTGAGCGGGCTGTGTCTTTGCGAGAAGACTGCTGTTAGGTGCGGAGTGAAGTTGGCATGATGTTGACGTTGGTGCTAGGCGCAATGTGGTTAGTGTGCCATGCATACGCACAGAACGAGACAGAACCCATCGTACTGGAGGGGAAATGCTTGGTCGTGTGCGACTCAAATCCCACCTCGGACCCCACTGGGACGGCTCTTGGGATATCGGTGCGTTCTGGCAGCGCCAAAGTGGCTTTTTCCGTGGTGAGGAACACGAACCACGAGCCGTCGGAGATGAGCAATCGAACAATGGTGATCTATTTCGATCAGGTAAATCGATCAGGTTTTCTCTATGGAAATAGTCGCTTGATTTATTTTGTTTAATGTTACTTTTTGTGAATTGCGCGAGGATTTTTGTGTCACGGTTACAAATACAAACTAGGTCACAAAATCAAAGAAATATCACAGCAATGAACCCTTTAACTGATATGCTATGTGTAATCTGGGTAGATGTCACATTTCCCTCCACTTCGTTAAAGGTCAATTACAGGCTAATGGCTTTTCAATTATATCTAATAGCCGTGAACTTCTTTTTATGTCATAAAACTATCCCCCACCAGCTCTTGTATATATAATGTAATGACGAACTGATTTAAACGCTTTGCTGCTTTATACCAGCCAGTGTCCATCGTAAAACCTAAAGAGCCCAAACTTAGACTAAAAAGGGATATTCGATATTACTTGTTATTGCGTGTTTGACTTATATTCTCATTTCTGCATCATCCTTCAGGTACTTGTGAACGTTGGTAAAAGTTTCGATGAGGAAAGGAGCAATTTCTTTGCCCCGCGTAAAGGGATATACAGTTTTAATTTCCACGTAGTAAAAGTGTATAATCGTCAAACGATCCAGGTAAGTGCTCATCATACCTTAATTCTCACCATTCTCTGAAGTGTTCTGTGGTGCGCGTGGGACAGTAAAGAGTGTGTGAGAGAAAATGTGAAATTGTCAGTTGTCTAGAGAGGAACGCGTTTCTTTGTTCCCTCAATTAGCACGGGATTAACAACCAGCCTAAAATTTGGCGCGTAGACAAGACTGGCGCGTGTTCAGGACCATGGACAGAGAACGCGCCTGACAGACTCGCCTCCTGTCTGCACAGCATAGCCTTTTATATATATAGCCTATATATATATATATATATATATATATATGTATATATATATGTATATATATGTATATATATGTATATATATATGTATATATATGTATGTATATATATATATGTATATATGTATATATATATATATATATATATATATATATATATATATATATATAAATAAATGTATAAATGTATATATATATATATATATATATATGTATATATATATGCTGTTTTTGGCTAATTACAGCGCAGAATCATTTCACTCTAGTGTCTCAGAGAATCCACAACTATATCCCGTTATTCCGCTCTGATCGGCGACAAAATTAGAAGCAAGTCTAATCACACATTTCCTATTTATCTCTGAAATGCACTGAAACATTGAGTAAATGAAGGCAGTAAGTTGAAGATGTGGATATGACACACAAACAAATATTGAAACCAAAGCTCTCTAATCCAAGTATTTAATTAGGAGAGAGAAAGAGAAAACATGAGCATATAGTCTTGCATTGGAGGGCCTATTTCAATTTTTATACGGTGCTCACACAAGAATTATATTTGTACTTTATATATTTATTTATACTTTTTTTATGAGATGCAGGGATTTTGCTCAAAATCACGTGAGTAGATTGGAAGAGTTTATAGGTTCTGCTGTGCATTAACTGTAAAAATGCCAGACATTTGAGGACAGAACAGTGTTTTCAACAGATTGCTTTACAATAGATATTGTCCTAATAATGCTTAGTTAATTTCTAGTTAATGTGTCTAGCAAACAGAAAGCATACTTGTATCTTTTTTAACACACAAATTTATTAATCTCTATAATTGATTTAATGCTATTTTTACTATAGGCCTAGACCATCATTTTAGTCAGTTCGAATGCAACTTTTTAAATGAGCGATATTGTGCTCAAATTCTTAAATATGTTTGGCTAGAGTAACACAACAGATTATGTGTGAAATGCTTTCTTTAGCTGATTAAATATTTTCTTTGTTCTTTTATATACACTTCACACCTTCAAAGAAAATATGAATTCCACTCTGTTGATCTGAGAGGGAGAAGCAGGCTTTTCTATTACCATGCATAACATATGATAAACACAGACACACACAATGGTCTGAAAGGATCCATAAATACAGCAACCCAAAGTGTCTGTGTGGATCTCGAAGAATTTTTTGGAAAGAGAACTGCATGCATTTGGTGTAAATCTTATCAAATTTTTATTGCCGTTTCTTTCAGCTTATATCATAGCTCATTATCCCATAGTCAATTTTATATCGTATCACAGAATACTGTACTTCAATACTCAAAGAACAAGTCCATCTGACCACACTAGGCATCTGATGGGGAAAAGGTTTTTCCCCCTTTTATAAATTCTGGTCTGGTTTAGGTGTCAAAAACTAATAGTCACATAAAATTCTAGTCAGTTATTTTCATTGTAAGCTAATTGGATCATAAAACTCACTAACATGATTTAGTTAACCTATTATATTTTGTTAGCATTGGAATACTAACATACAGACTGAGTCGTCTAGCACAATGCAGTGCAAATTGTCAGAGAAAGTTCTTTTCATGCAAAGCTTGACGCAACACTTTTCAAAAGACAAAGCAGCAGACAGCCATGCATTTGAATATTGATTGCAGATGTGACAGACGTTAATTAAGAAAATTACACTCTGATCTAAAATAATGACCCCGTGAATAGATATGGCGGAGGGGGAAACATTTTGTCGTCGCTCGTGTCCAAGCATTATGCATGACTGAGACAGGCAAAGGGACTGAGGGAAAGAGGGGGTTGTCCTCCATCACTCCACGGCGTCATTTGGACAGGAAGCTGTCGGTTCCGCTAAATGCAGCATTAAATTGTGTGTTGAGAGATTCGTTCACATTATCTCACATCTCATTTACAATGGTCCATTTGTATGTTTTACATGATTGAGGATGGAATTAGAATAACAGGGCCTCGAAGCTGGAGGTTTGTTTTTTGGAAGATGAACGTCACCCAAAAAGGATATAGAGTGCATGATGATGTTCTCACTTGTCATCCTGTTAACAAATGCATGTTGAGGGTATGTTAGTGGTGAGCCTTTTGTGGTTTTTATCTCTGTGTGAGAGTGCGTTTTCATTGTGTAACAGTGTTTTTACATACCGATAGAGATAGCTTCTGATTTTGTGTATCTGATGGTCACGCACAACATTCAAAGGTGCCTTTCCAATAACCAAACTCATTCCTCATTGCAGTATCAAATGTCATTTTCGCTCTTCTTCTGGCTCGGTCTGACAATGGTTGGCATAGAAAAATAGACACAAATAAAGCAATGTGCCATTTTCATTTCTTCTGGCAAAGGCCCATAAATGCTTTGATCAACTTTTATGATTTCATAGTGAGCTGCCAACTGTATTATCAAGGGGCTTGTCAGCCTGCAAAAGAAAGGGAACAAGAGTGAATGGATTACATGTATTATTGTGAGAAGATTCAAACGGCTCTGATTGATACTAATAGCATTATAGTTTCCCGTTATCCTATTGGGGTTTTGTATGCAATTTTTATTCAGCCGAGCAATACCTGCTTAGCTTCTTTTTATTCTTTATCTAATTTCAGTTCCTTTAAGTAAATTAGAGAGAAAAGAAACAGAAGAAAGAGTAGGTGTGAATGTCCTTGTGCAGCGATGGGAAGCTACTCGCTAATCAAAATGCTTCCATGTTACAGGTGAGCCTGATGCACAACGGCTGGCCGGTGATCTCCGCCTTCGCCGGGGATCAGGACGTCACACGTGAAGCGGCCAGCAACGGCGTCCTAATTCAAATGGAGAAAGGCGACCGCGCATACCTCAAGCTGGAGCGAGGCAACCTGATGGGCGGCTGGAAGTACTCCACCTTCTCCGGCTTCCTGGTCTTCCCCCTGTAGAGGAGGGGCACGCCATGGAAGGACTATTGCTCTTTAGCTCGCCGGCTTGTGGGAGATAGAAGGGGGCGGAGGAGAGATAGAATGATAGCGAGAATGTAAAGAAAACATATAGGAAGTGAAAATTTAATGTGGCAGGCTCTCAGTCGCACTCACTTTGCTCTGCTGCTTGACTACAGCTCTGGACAGCCAAAACTTTTTTTTTATTATCCTTATAATAATTGAAATAATATGGAAAGAAAGCATACAGAGGATCGTAGCCCTTCCCACCAACCTCTTACTCATCCCATCACAATCCACCCTCAAAAGTATTCAGCTGCTTTAAGGATTGTCCTTCACATCTTTGTATATTCTCTCCATACGTATACATACTGTGAGTTTCAAAATGCCATTGTCATTCCTCTCAGTGCAGTCGCCCCTTCTTTCTCTGGCTTCCTCCAGCTCACTCTTTCTTGTCTTTGAGAGGGCATCTTTGCTCTGTCATGACTGAAGGATCTCTGAATCCCCACAAGAAGACTGCATACTGGATATATACATATATAAATACATAAAAAAGTTTCTATATGATTATGATATACTCAATGCCTAAATGAATCTGGTCAACTCTCTGTATTTCTGTATTTCAGTGTTAATACTTAGTGATTGTGTGTGGATTTTCAGGCTGCTGTCCAACTACCAATGCTTCTTGTTTTTGTTTCGGTCAAAAAATGTGGCTAAGATGAAACTATATCAGAAATGCTATAAAGTACAAAGTTTTATTATCATTGATTGTAAGATATATGTGAATATTTAGCAGACAAAATCCTCCCTTTTAATTAACCATTGTTTTTTCTTTTCTTTGATTCAATAAAAATGTAATGGTACTTTTTATTTTTCTTAATCTGATTCTGTGCATTGAAAATTTAATATTGTCGCCTACAGGTTTTAGAGAGCAACAAACACTAATCATTTCACTGAAATTAAATCTGACAAAGCTCTGTGTGTGTGTGTGTGTGTGTGTGCCACAGAGACACAATGACACACTCTCAGTGAGTCTCACTGTGCTCTCTCATGATGTAGACATGCTTGGCTGGTCTCTCTCTCCCTATCTCTGTCTCTTTCTCTCTCTACCGGGGGATTGGGGCCTCTCTCTGCTGCACTCAAGGCTCTAATGAGCTCCTGGGGGGAAATTAGCGCTTGCATAATAAGCAAACCCCACTGTTTACACAAAAATCATGTTGCGTACATCTTTCCTATACTCTTTTTCTTTTGTTTTTACTTAACTTTTTTTTTTTCTTTGTCCTTAAGGTGTTTCATACCATGAAAGGGATTTTTAGTCCATGTGATTCTTGGCTTCACTTGATGACAGTCTTCATCATCCCATATTTATTTTAGTTATAACATGCACAAGAGCTGTAACCAAACTAAAAATACTCATAATTGGACAGAAATGTTGAAATGCGGAATAACAAACACGAAAATGGAACCAAAGACGAACCCTCACTCTACCCTTCAAACATAGCAACAGGAGCTCAATGTTCTGACAGGCAATGTTCACCTCAGTACATTATACCACTATCTCTTCATAATATAATGCTGAGTTTAAGGGCCTTCTCAAGAAAACTTGCTGCTTCGGTGCTCGCCGTCCTGTGGATATGAAGAGGGTGAATAGACAATTGTTGAGCTGTGAAATGTTAACACAGCACCATAAGAGCCGTAGTGTCCCTGCTGGCCTGTGCCCAGACAGTAGACCCATTTAAAACCACTCATTAGTGTCTGCACACTTATCATTTGTCTGAGCAGAACTATGGAATGAGAGCTAAGGGGTATGTGGGGAAAAGAGAGCTAGAAAAGGAAATATTTAACTTAGTTTGAGGGGAAATTATGACATGTTGATGTTTAACTATTTGTTTACCATTTGTTTGAATATTGCATTATATAAACCTTAACCCTGGCAAAGCCTGACATTTAATAGTCAGAAAAATCCTATTTTTTTTTAATGGAAGAGTTTATTGAAGCAAAGGTTTACTGAGCAAAATTATGCAATTTGTTATTTATATGTCTAGTATAACAGACTTACATAAAATACATGTAAATATCAGCTGTCACTCTATATATCCCAATAATATGTCTTATTAAGATTATATAAAAGGTTAGTTTTATCATCAAAGCTCTGTAGTTTAAATTGTAGGGGGAAACATAAGTGCAATACAATGATGAAAGAGATATACAAATATTCCTCAAAAGCCTGTTGTATCATAGGCTATTTAATACATGTATTTTTATTTTTATAAAAATGATGTATGAATAATAGGAGCCTAGATCTAAGTTGCTTCATTCCTGTAAATGTTTATCTTGAAATATTATTTTTTTATAAAAGTTAGTCTATTCTTACATTTAGGCCTACTTATTATTCATTAAATTATTAAAGATTTCACATCAAAAAGACACCAGGACCTGAAGGTGGACATATTTAGAATTATATGTTAGGCTAGGCCTACTAAAAGGCCCTTTATTTGCTAAAATGGTATCATCAATTGGAAGGCAGCGAGGCAAGACAATTGTCTACAAGTTTTTCAGCAAAGCTTTGATGTTGATTTTCGAGTCAGTGGAAATTAAGATATAAAATATCATATAGGGCCTAGTAGCATAGGCTTCATAGACCGTTAGGCCTACTCGCTGTCAGTTCATAAACATGTTCTTTATCTAAGATGCACTATATGATGAACTCATATTACTGACCAACATTTATTAGATTAAAATCAGTCATAAAAGTCGGGATATATGAAGTCAATCATCTTAATTTATGTCGGCGCGTGACAGGGGTAGCCTAAAGGTCGCGAGAGATGCACGTCAAATGTTTCCTACTGTGGCACGTGCCAGCCAGGAGCCTCTCATGGGCGCGAGCTTGGTTCGTTGACTGGAGTAAGGCGCGTCATCCATCTCTCCTGCTCTGACTAGATTAACCGGAGACTTCGGCCTTCGCTCACTACGACGATGCGACAGCGGCCCATAACGAGGAAAACAGCCATATGGTTTCTCTCCTGCAAGTGAGTTCCTGTTTAAGATTGATTGCGGGGAAGATTGGGGTGGGTACACTTACATGAGGAAAGAAAAAGAGATGGTGGAGTTTTGTTAAAGTGCAAAGGTGACTGGAAAAATGAGCAGGCTGAAGAATGTAACGTTAGCCTAAGCCACTCAAATACACTGGGCAGCACAACGATGGTTTTGGCAACTAGCAACGTTTTCATGTAGCCTACACAATCCGTTCGATTATTATAAGCAAGAAATTATGTTGGGTTTAAGATGTTTACGTGACATGGTTAAAGCTCCTCAAACCTGTTAAAAAGCCGTTTGCCATTACCTAAATTATTCAGTAGGCTAATAATGTTTTGGCGGCCATTTTGTTTAATACATTTTGTTGCAACGCCACAAATTTAATTCAAGGCTTGTTTTTCTGCTGAAACACGTTCACACACACACACACACACACGCACGCGATTTTCTTAATCATTAATTTGTATTATAATAATAATAAAAAAAAATTATATCTCAATTTATACAATCACAGCTTTATTTCTCTTTATTGTGAGTATAGGGCAGCTAACTGACAGTTGGAACTATTTATTTTAATTTTGAATTTATTTCATATTCTAAAGTTTTTCTTTAATCTTCGTTTTACTTGACTTGACTTTTACATTTTTTATTTAAACATCTATCTAGATATAACACACTATTAGACTATCATATTTTTTTATAGAAAACTAATTCATAGCTCAACAAGTTAAGTGAAGGACATGATAATTGAATAAAGGTGTAGAGTGTAATCTGTATCCTTCTTGGTCAGAAGCAAAATTGTTCTTGGCAAAGGACAACGTCTTCAGTCCCAATGTTTGTAAACCTTGCCAATTTCAGAATATAGCTCCTAAAATCATGCCCAGTGACAAGCAATTAGAGGACAGCTCAGTGGTAGTTATTTCTTTAAATGCTATGGCAAAAATAGAGGTGAGAGAGAGCAGCAATTAAAAGAGGAAGCGGTGAGACACTGCAGATTGAATTTTAATTGCCATATGAGGAACCATATTAGGAATGTTTACTTTAACTGATGTTTGCTTTAACTGTGATGCTCGAACAGGAGTGGAGTAATTATAACGGCCTCTGAAATTAAATGAACCGCCAGCTGAATTTGATTTGTGCTTTAGGAGCGACTGACAGAGATGTTGACATCATTTTATCTGCTTTATCGGGGTTATGCGCTCACGTCACAGCAACTCTCATAATTACGCAGCATCATCAACATCTGCTGCAGGTGGCTTGGTTTATGAGCACTTGATGCTGTTCAGGGTATTTTGCTTCCAGTTTGATGCTACTTTGTTATTTATCCAGAGAAGTGGTTTGAAAAAAAAAAAAAAGAAAAAAAAAAGGGGGAGATCCAGTAGGCTTACATCCAATAATAGATAGAGACTGTAGATGTATTGTGTGGTGGTAAATCATGACTATATCTCAATGAGTGACAAAGCACTATTTAAAAGAGACATTTTTGGCTTAGAAGTGTTCAAAATCACCTTTTAGTTTGATCTTAACTCTACATCTTGACATTTGTCAAGTAATGTATTCCAGGATTTTCTTTTTCTCCCTGCTTCATTTCACTTGTGTGAAAGATTGAAAGTGTTTGGTTGCTGTTGAGTCTATCATAGGCGTTAATTAGCTAATGTTTCTGAACATATACATAAAGAGAAACACACACTCTGCAAATAGGTTAAATCACCAACCAAACAAAGACACATCTTCATTTCATTCACATAATTATTATTTCCATGAGTGTTGTCGTGAGTTGCTTTTTGAGTTAATTACATAATCCAATTTATTGTTGTGTAAAAAAAAACAGAAAGCAAAAGCTTTTGTGTGAGGTTATGATGTTGCAACGCTATATAACTGTTTAGTATTATGTGTCTTACGATCGGTGAAACCCAATGTGAGATCCACCAATCGATCGATGTTCCCATGATGTTTTTTTATTGGTTAAAATGAATACAAAATATCTTGTGTTTTTCTGTGGGTGCTCAAGGATCGGCGGCTATGGAGTAGGCCTATATTGCTTTTTCTGTTGACTGCCTTCACCCCATGAAATCAAAATAGAGTTTTCTGGTTTTTAGTCCATGTCAATTGAATTACCTTTGAGATCTCTAAATATTAATTAAATTCACTTTAGCTGATCAGCACATTTAAAATTTGCAACATTTTTCTTCTGGGAAAACGGATCAAATAAAGTGGTGGGGGCTCTTCCTGAACAACAGTATTTTTTGTCCAATCGAATGCTGTCTAGAATAACAATCTCCCACCTCCTAATACCACTTGTCACTAATTAGCAATTTGCAAATCATGGTTCATAACTCTGACTAAACCATATTGGTTCATAACCAATAAGGAATGTTGTGCTTTCTGTCAGGCGATTTTATGGGGTCTTTTAAAGTTTACTTTAACAAATGCTTGAAAATATCATTGTGAAATAAATGGATAGCAAGATAACTTTGAGGTTTTATGAAATTTAAAGAACTTGGCATATTCATTGTCAACAAGCTTTTGCTTATTTCTGCACAGGCTAAGATTTTGCGCTTTCTATTATTGGGCATGAATGATCAAAGTCAATTGCGTCATAAAAGATAAACACATTTTCTGGGTTGGATGCATTTAAAATGTTTCATGAAGAATGATGTGGTTAATGGCTTGGGATTTATTCTTTCTCCAGATTTTTCCATGGGGAAATAAGATTGTGAACTGCAGGGATATTGATGATATTGCCAAACGACCAAACACTTTAAATATTTAAAATATGGGGACCTGATGTTTCAGCAGATTGCGTCACATTTTAAAGCCAGACAATATGGCACCACATGTGTTAACTGCTGATCAGTTGGAGACCTTTGGTAGAAAATGTGCTTAGGTGTTCGCTTATGTCCTTAATTATTTAGAAAATACTATAAATATAGTCTTTCGTCATGGTGCTGCATACTTGAACTGACAGCAATTTCAAATGGTCATGTTATGTTATCTCAGGAGGGATTCAGATTTTTGTTTCTTTTTTCACTGGTCTTATAACAATCTGAGTGATGTTCAGTGTCTCTGTGTTTTATTTTTGCCTTCTGCAACTTGTGGGTGAGAAGGCCTATTACGTTAATGGGGAACAATTGAATGTTAGTGTCACAAATTATCTCTGCGAATGATATCATTGTGCAAATTAATCCCCTTCCCATTAACAACACAGGCATGCTTAAACTGAGAGAGAAAGAGAGAGAGAGGTTTTAATCATGCTCATAATTAGTTTATGTGCGCTTCATTTACCTACAGCGTGTTTATACAAGTCCTGTTGTACTCACTTTAGCAGGTTAATGTGTTTTCTGTTTACAAACAAAAAATGCAATTATCTCTTTAATCAAATTAGGCCCATTTTGAGTGCATACACCCTAGTCTGTTTTCTACCACACTTAAGAAACAAGAGTGTGAGTTAAGCTGTTTTCAAACGTCAGCATTTCAGAAAATATATTGTAATTTGCTCTGTGCTGCATTGTGTTTTCTCTTTTTTCTAATTGTCTGTCTATAGATGTCAGAATGAGTTTGTGAGAATAATAAATGGAGTGTGTTTCCAGAGAGCACGATCTGGATGGGTGGTGCCATAATTGGGAGAAATGACTGGTTTTGACGGGAGTGAAAACACAAAGCATTGGAATATTACATTTATTTCCTGACACGTTTCTAAGAGCTCTTTAGCAGCCCTTAAACTGTCACTAGGCTCAAGTTTGTCATTACTATAAAGGGCTGTGAATCTACAAGTCATCAAATATGGATGCAGGACTATGGGAGGGGGAGGGATATTTATGTGGAGAGAGGAGAATAATTGTAGACTGCCCAAGTATTTTAGATAAGTCCTAATTGCGCCACAGAAAGCAACACAGAGGTGCGGATAAGAGGAAAGTGGGGCTCAAACGTAATGTTTCTCATTGTTTCAAGAGGGTTGTGATCTGATGCAGTCATTTGAAGTGAATTTAAAGGGGTCCTATTATGCTTTTCACTTTTTCAACCTTAGTCAGTGTAATGTTGCTGTTTGAGCATAAAAAAAGATCTGCAAGGTTACAAAGCTCAAAGTCCTCTCCAAAGGGAGATAATTTATAGAATCCACTCTAGAACTACAACAGACGGCTCGTTTGGACTACATCACGATTTTTCCGGGCTTTATGAAGTCATAATGTTCCTCATTTAAATAATCTCCGCCCACGGAATATGCAAAAAAGCGGACGAGGCCTGGATGAGCTGCTGCTATGTCAAAGAGACGCTGTTTTTTCCACAACTCATTTGTTTGACCTTCCAAAGGCTGATGAACATTATAATCCCGATGTTTATCTGTGCTCTGCACATTTTACGGAGAACAGCTTCTAGAGCCACAATGCAGGCTACTAGACATGTGCCGGTATTCGGTAATGCGATAAATCGCGATAATGAATATGCACGATATTGTTATCGCGGGCACTTCAAAATACCGTGAAAAATAATAGATTCGAATTTAGACTTTTCGAACGCGCATTAGCTTATTTTCCATCAACCGCTTAAACACTGCGTATATGCTGCACAAAACACGTGCGCACTCTGATGTAAACAATCCCCACATGTATAAGCACTGTGTGCATGCAGCACTGTGTGCACTCTAGTCTAAAGCAAACAATCCTCACATGGAGTAGAAGCATGGCGGAAGGAGGAACGCTGCCTGCCGACGATTTAACCCCCGCAGGGCTGCCAACTCTCACGCATTCAGCTTGAGACTCAAGCGCCTTTCAGACAGGACGCAGAATACTCGCGGGGACGTTTTGTTGCTGCGTCGACCAAAGCACGCCGGAGTCAAAGTTCAAAATAGTTAAACTTTTTATTTGCAAAATAGCAAATTGCGTTGTATCTGAAGGGCAACGTTGAACTTAGCGGCCAGCGCCGCGCATTCCGCGTCCTGTCTAAGGCGCTTTACGCAATTGACACTTTTCACACGCTCTCACTCAGAGAAAAATCACGGAGCAAAGAAGACACTGACACCGAAAGACTAGACAGAGCAGGTTACTTTTGATATGAAAAAAAAAAAAATCAGCTCTCAAATTCTGTCCATTGTGACAGATCGCTGCGCCTCAGTTCAAGTAAACCGATCATCTTTTACTTTTTATTTAAAGATACAGTACAACTTACCGAAAGGTATTTGCCTCATACATAATATCGATCAATCAGTGTTTTTCAAACACGGAAAGAGGTAAATAAAACTGCAGGAGAACAGTTGTGTCACAGAACGTTACATTTACCTCAGGAAAGCCATTTAATGACCACCACATTAGTTGACTAGAAAAAATTGCGAGGAGTATTTTGCTCAATATGTGCACTATATTACATATTTATTATGTTTACTTCGCATTACATAATTGTTATTATAATGAAAACCGCATTTAATGAAATATTAACATGCAGACTGTAGCCTACCTAATATTTATCCAAATGAGTCAATATTGAATTAAGATTGAAATCAAATCCAAGAATTTAATTGAATAATACAAACAGTAGCCTACCAGTCATTGTACCATGTAAACATTGTAACATGTTGTCACTAAACTTAATAAGCACCGTAGAGCACCGTCCTTCGGATGAGACGTTAAACCGAGGTCCTGACTCGCTGTGGTCATTAAAAATCCCAGGATGTTCTTCGAAAAAGAGTAGGGGTGTAACCCCGGCATCCTGGCCAAATTTGCCCCTTGGCCTCTGTCCATCATGGCCTCCTAATCATCCCTATATACTAATTGGCTTCATCACTCTGTCTCCTCTCCACCAGTAAGCTGGTGTGTGGTGGGCGTTCTGGCGCAATATGGCTGCCGTCGCATCATCCAGGTGGATGCTGCACATTGGTGGTGGTTGAGGAGATTCCCCCTTCCATATGTGAAGCGCTTTGAGGTCCCAGAAAAAGCGCTATATAAATGTAACGAATTATTATTTAATTATTATTATTAATAAAATTCTGTTTAGTTACCATATGTTTTGAAAATCACAATTACTGATGCAAGTCAAAACTCACATTGTGATCCAAGTTGTTGTTTTTTTAGAAACCCACAATCCATCTGTTTCTCTCGAGCAATTAAAATATCGTAATAATACCGTATACCGTGATAAAAGCTCAATCAATTAACCGCAGCATGAAAATTTGATACCGGCACATGCCTACAGGCTACACATAAAAGCATCTCCTGAAATGGAGCAGTTTCCACTTTGTCGGGACAATCTTTTGTTGGATCACAACTTGTATGTCTTCGTTTTTGTGGTTGTATTTTCTATTAACAGTTCTAATTATAAGTTTTATGTTGTTGTTACTACGTTCTCCTGCTAGCCAACATTAGTGTTAATATAGTGTTTAGTACTGTTGCTTTTGTAATGCTGTTCACTGCCCCTTAGGAAAATTAACCATGTTTTTGTGATCGATTACTATTACCATAGTTTTCCGAAAAATATCATGATTAAATGGTCAATAACATCGTATCTATAACGTATAAGAAAAACAAACAATTCTGAAACGTCCTGTGAAATCTGGGCTTGTAAAGTCTGCATGAAATTGTTCTGGATGATCCTCTTATTAGTGGTTTCAAATTACCGCCATCCTTTATATTGTAACATCGTGCACTTTCCCAGAGAAACAGACAGGAGACGGGGATCCGGTTTACAAGCACCAAACGGCTGAGGTTTTATTTCCTGAACGGGTAACAACCTAAACACGGGTATCAGGAGGTGTCTTAACTGTCCCCAACAACAACATGAACGCTCCGAAAAGAGATGTAACGTTAGACTGCCTTTTCTCCGCACCGCTCACAGTTTTTCTCTCTCTTTCCTTTGTCCTTAAGCCCCTCCCCCTTAACTATTTCCCTCCCGGACACCACCCCCCAACAGCAGGAAATCAGTAATCATATTTATAACAGAATAAACAGTGTCAGCGCCACAATATTTACATTAGAGAAGAATGCAGTTATGGAGGGGCGGGAAATTTCCCGAATACATGCTAAGCGCTGCCAATCACAACACACTGGGCCAGCTAACCAATCACAGCACATTTCGTATTTCAAAAGAAGGGGCTTCATCGGAAACGATGCGTTCGGGAGTCGGGACAGACTGGGAAGAGAGGAGCTTTAATAATGTAAAATAATGCGTTTTTTAAACAATCAAGCATGAAAGCATATTCTAGTACAACCCAAAGACTTTGTAAAAGGGCATAATAGGTCCCCTTTAATTCTCTTTTGCTTTGACATGGTGGTGAAAAAAAATGTGGGATGGGAGAACAAATATATTTTTCAAATCTTTTGCGGTCTCTCGCAAAACTTTTACGCTTCCCCGAGAAATATTTGCGTTCTCTCTCAAGATATTTGCATTCCCTTGAAAAACTTGCTGACAGTCCCGTCAGACTTGTCTCTCAGCGGCCTGCTCAGAGAGACTAATTTATATTACAAAGCTCATTTTGAGGAAAATTGGGTTTTAAGCTCATTGTCTACGTTACTATGAATAGAAATAGGTGTCATTTGTGTTTTAACAACGGAAGTTCGAATCTGTGAATATATTCCCTACTTTAATGAACTCCTTGAATTAAGCACTGACCGCATTTCTTTAAATTTAAATCCAAGTTCAAACTCTATGAAACACTGCCGGCGAGACATTAAACAGGAAATGTTTATCCAAGCTCACAACAGGTTTTGTGAGAGAACACAAATATCTTTGCGAGAGAACACAAAAGTTTCTTGGGGGAACGCAAACGTTTTGGGAGAGAACGCAACAGATTTGAAACATATTTTTTCTCCCATTTAAAAAAAAAATTCTGATTGATCAAAAACAAACAAAAAAATTATTGGTGCGTCCATGATTATTATGGATGTTGTTTGTTTTAGTGTCCCTACAAAGCTTGTGCGTGTGGAGGGGCCATGTTCCATTATGATATCCCTCTTCAGCGGTGCTCAGTCTGACTCTCAGATAACTGATTTCTTTTCCCCAATTGTGCCTGTGAACAGAGGGTCCGGGCATTAGCTGTCTAGTTGCAATGACACTGACTTCTCCATTCACACACGTGCAAGTACAATCCGTTCCATCTCTCACATACTTTGGTCCCACAGCCATTGAAGATGATGAAAACTTCCCTAGTGACATTTAGTAACCTTTTCCACCAAGAGACAGGGGGATGGAGATCTGAAAGACGGAGAGGGTGAGCGAGGGAGGGGCTGACATCTATACGTGGCATTCTTCTTTGTGTCACCGCGCCACATGTGCTCTCTTCCTTCCCTTTTTTTTTTAGCCCACCTCAGTCCTTGGCACTGGCCATTATGAGCTGTATTGTGTGGAAGCTCCATCCGCAGTAATGGCAGCTTGTGTTTGTGAAGCCAGTGTGACCATGAAAGACGTTTCGAAAGGGGTCTCTAAATATGTCACTCACAGTACATCAGGAAGATCTCTCATAATAGTCTGTTGACTATGATCAAATAATATTAATATGCTGCTAATAGTCTTGTCAAATAAGGGAGACAATGTTGTCCTGGGTCCTGTGATGAGAGAGGCCCACCAAGGTCCCCTATTAGGGGTGGGGGGAAACAAATCGATTTGTAGATGCATCACGCGAACGTGGACGATCCACAAATGTCAAAAATCGATTTTTTAAATGTTTTTTCCCTAACAACGTTATATTGACGGAACGCAAAAGGTGGAACTCTGAAGCGCGGAAGTGCAGTGCCTGGCCAGTCTGTGGCGTGCGCATAACAGAGACACATGATGGCTGAGCGCGAAATCCGAACGGCACTCTCTTTGATAGAAGCTAACAAATGGAAAAGTAGCATAATTTCATTGTGGACTGTTTTGTGTTTTTGTATGAGAGCTGCTTTCTGTATTGTTTAGTTTTCATATTAATATGCTGTAAACCGATCTGTTACGTAACTTTACTGTACTGCCCTCCAGTCACTCACATGGCCCTCATTTATCAAAAGTGCGTACACCAAATTTCCAGCGTACACCCAAAACCACGGTGACTTTGAGATTTATCAATATGGACGTTGGCGTACGGCACGCTCAAATCCTACGCCAGGTCAGGAGGTGATGTACATGTACGCACATTTTGAGTTAGTGCGGAAATGCGCAGAAAAACAATTCCTAACACCACAAAACGCACTGACAAACTAAAAGATATGAAGAGCTCTTTTCCAAAACGCAATAAACGCCATTTTTAAAAATAAATTTGTATTTTATTTCTATTAATAAACTAGTGTTGTGTCTGCAAAGATGAAATTGATGATCACCATCTCCGTAGTGAACGCGCCTAGAGAGAGTAGCCTATTTCTTTTCGTTTATAATTGTTTCGTTTAAAGACATTTCAAGCTTTCTTTATAGATATATTTCTCATGTATGTGAGGCATATACTGAGTTTCGGTTAATTTGTGATGAGATGCGCTCCAGTTCACGTGCAATGCAAGGAACCGCGCCTGCGCCTCCATGTCATCATGACTCATGATTATATTGTCTGCTATTTGCTTCTTATTTATTAAATCCAGGCAATTGGTTGATGAAAAAAATAAAATTAAGATACAATTTATACAAAACGAAATTCACTTTAAAGAAAGGCTTTCTACAAAACAAAACTTAAGTGGCCAAAATCATGTATGAGCATGTCTCCCGATATATTGCGCATCATATCTTAGCCTATGTTCACTTTTCATTATCAACATAGATGGGGAAAAAATAACATTATAATTTAACAAATATGAAACAAAATGCACTTATTTAATGGCTACAACACGTAGCCTAATATTAGGCCTGAATATTGTTATCATTACTTTTTTCAAGTTTGGCACGAATGACTATTAGCCTAAATGTGTTACTAAATGATTTGAATGTATTTTTTAACATTGTTGTATTTATGGACTGTATTTGTGTTATTTTTAAATTATTTGTTTTATGTGGTGGACAATATTGGAACGTGACGTTGGAAATATTTATTTTATTTTTACTATTTAATTTATTTTGCTATTTATTTTGCTTGGCTTTTATTTATTTCATGCAGTTGCACTTATTTAATTTATATTCATTTATGGTATGAGTCCCTGATTATATGTTGCATGTTCTCTTGTTGTTCTTGTTGTTGTTTTTTTTGTTGTTTTTTTTTAGACAAAAAATGGATGGATTTATAGCGTTTTGAAAAAAAATACAATTAACTTTGAATTTATCATCAACAATGTTGTTTGATTTAATAATAATTTTTCGTGATGGTCTCGATCTCCACGTCGGAGAAGTTTCTCCTCTTTGCTGTCTTCCGTGTGTCCATGGCGTAAAATGAGGGCGTGGGGGAAGCGGATACTTAAATATATAGGGGCGTGTTATTCTAATGACGATCATTTTCAGCCGCGGTATTGCGTACACCTGGATTTCAAAGGTACACACAGCTTGATAAATCAGGCGGTGAGAGGAGTGTAAGCATAATGTTACGCCAACATATACGGCCGTTTCTACGCAAAAATGATAAATGAGGGCCAGTGTGTATCAGTGCAATGCCAGTCACAAAAAGTTACATTTTGACTGTGCTCTCTGCAGATGTTCATTTACTTTTTTTGTATACGTATTTCAACACTGTTGCCAGTAAGTTACTGTAATTAAGATTTACAGTACCATTGCCTATTTCAGTTTTACAGTAACTACATGGTGCTGTAATTGTGTAATACAGTGCATTACTGTAAAAATCAAGCTATACACTAATTATTTTTATTTGTACTAAATATAAATTAGATTTCACAATTTTGATATAGAATTTATTTTTATCCTTCACGTACTACTGACATTCAAATCAATTAGAAAAAATTATTACACAATACCATTTTTTTAATTTAAAACATTTCATATACATCACAAAATAAACAGTCTGCCAATGCTGGAAATGATGTGTTAATTTTTTACACGTGTAAAAATTAGGTGGATGAGTTTAGGGTTTTGTGTTAATTTTAACAAAGTAAATATGTCAGAACGGTTAGCACAAAGATGTGTAAACATGTTAAATTAACACATTATGTGCTGTCCATCACTGCACACATTGTTAAAAAAAGTACATAAAATCCTAAACAAAACGTTAGCATTTGACAAAAATTATTGTAGAGGCATTGGTTGTTTAGCTTATACAATTATTATAATGAAATGGCACCCATTACATTCATAAAACTGCATAATATAAATACATTAAGCAGTCAAAAAGGAAATGTCCAACACAGGGCAAAACACAGTTCTTTTCACAATACATGACACATTCAAAATAATTATTTCCAAAAATGTTTTGGATTCATGTACACTGGTGGCCAAAAGAAGTGTCCTAATGTTTTTGAAAGAAGTCTCTTTGATGCTCAAGAAACTTTTCTTATTATTATCAATGTCTGACTATCTACTCCTCCATCTTTTCCACAGGATAGGAGTAAAAGTCATCATCAAAATAATCTTTACTGATAATTTACTGAATCTTTACTTAAAGTAAATAACTGTATACAGCATTAAATTACAAAAAAATCTTAACAGTGAACACTAGAAACACATTAATGCAACAAATACCTTACAATCATGTTGTTGAAATCAACCAAAGTGCAAAATTGTGGTACAATTTGCAGTGTCAAATGTTTTGGAACTTAACACTGGTTAAAATAATCTCAAATGATTTTTGTCCCAATTCCTACAACTAAACTCAGAAATGTTGATTTGGATGGGAATTAAATTACCAACCGACCACGATTTTTGTCAAAAATAATTTCCAATTGAATGACAACAAAATCACTGATTAGCACCTGTAAATGTTGATGTTAAATGTTTTTGCACATCCCCATGTAAAAACGATGACCATCCAAATAGATTTGCAGTCTTATAACCTAATTAAGAAAATGTCATAAATGAGAGTATTGCCAATTTGCAACCATGTTTTGTCTTTTCTCCTGGGATTTCTCTCCTCAGGCTGGTGTGAGAGTGAGTGTCCTGTGTTTTCTTTTGTAATAAATGGAAAAAGATTCTGTGCTCGTGGGACGGGAAGTGAGTAATGGCACGAAGGGCATGGATTAAATGAACCACAAACTCAAAGAGATGCTCCTCTTTGCCCTCTCACTGTCTGTCTCTTCCTCTCAAACACGCATACACTCTCTCACACGCTGACTATTAGCAGATTAGTCAGCTGTTTGATCCGATAAAGGAACCCATGCCGTGGCATGTCAAAGAGAGGAGGAGAGCACAGACTTGAGCCGTGGAGAGAGCCGTTTTTTCAGACGCTCAGCTCAAACATCACTATTACCTTCATCCTCATTCTACCCTAGATTCTACCATCTCCTTCCAATGTGGTTTCAGAGCAATAGGATTAGATTTTCCTACTATGTTGCCCTTTTCAGAAATTTTGTACAGGAAGTTTGTATAAAGGTTCAAAGTCCCTTTTATTTTAGCTCCTGCAGACCTTCCAGCTTTAGCTCAGTGTGCTGTGTCTGTTGGTTGAATGAAGTGCTGCAACCTAGTAATTAGAGTGGAAAGGATGATCGGGAGATTTAGATTTTAAGACTTAAGGCATTCAATTGCAGTGCTATTTAAGTCTTTGTTTCAAAGTCACATTTTTTCTCCCTTTGCGTGATATTACAGGATTGGAATATTTGAGCAATTGGTCACTTGAAATGCTCTTAATGACCTTCATCTAAGATAATTAAATGAGTAAATCAGTAAGTCTTTAAAACATTTATCTTTGAATTCATTATATTGTTTGTTTTATATTGAACAGCCTGCTCTCATTGTTAATACATAGGTATCGAGAAGTACAATTTTCCGGTGCAAAGCGTGCATTATTGATAGATGCTAAAATGAATAAGGGATGTTGACAATATTTAAACGTAAATATTATTACGTATTTACAGCTAAAAAAAAACAATATTTATGAATCTTTTATATCACAAAAATATTTGTATAATTGCCCTTTTATCAAATTGTAGATCCCTTAACCTTACCCCCAAACCCACACATGACCATTTTATAGAGGATATAAAAAGAATATATACAGTATAAAACCTGATGGACAGAAATGTGTAGAAAAAAATACTTATTCTCCAATTTTGTGAAATATTTTCTAATGTATACTTTGTTTTAGAGTTGTTCCGATACTAGTATCGGAAATGCCGCCGATACCAATTAAAATTCTGGCATCGGTATCGGCGAGTACTTCTACCCATGTACCGATCCGATACCATTTTCTTAAACAATACCTGTTATGCAAGCTAGTTTTGCTTAACGCTGTGCAAATTGGAGATCAATTCTTCTTCGCTGCTCTAAACAGTGGTTGCTTGTGGCAACACAGGAAGTTGTGCTGTTGCCACAAGCAACCACTATTTAGATCAGCGAAGAAGAAAACACGTGCGCGCGCTAGCAGTATGTCTGCTGTTTGGCAGTATTTCAGACTGGACCAACCAGCCAGTAAAACAGCGACATGTCTCTTATGCCATACTGTAATTTCAAGGGGTGGAACAAGTATTAGCAACTTCAACACGAGTAACCCCGCAGAACACGATGGTGGTTACACAAAGGCAAGGCAGAGAAGGATGAGCCGTGCCAGAATCAACAATCTCTGGAAGCTTCATTCAAACAAAGAGAAACGTTTTCAAAAGACAGCCAACGAGCGATTAATATAACTGACAAAATTATCGAGTTTATTGTTCTGGATGACCAGCCGCTGTCAAAACAGAAATGCAAAACAGAAATACAGAAGACTTTAAGTTATAAAGAGATTATTTTCTTATATTATTCATATATCATTTTTTAGATTCCTAGATTTATTTGTTGCACTTTTTTTATACAGTTATATTGTAAATCTAAAATACCTTTTTCAGTTTACAGTATTAGACGTGTGGCTGCATTTGAAGTTCTTTTTTTTACAATGCTGTGAATGTGAAATGTACGTAGGCTAATACAATACTCTAGTTCACTGTATGTATTTGTTCATGTTTTATTAAGGGATAAGTCTGAAGCACACCATAAAATAATTCTAACAATTCATACAGGGCTAGTATGAATTGCAGCTGTAGATACACACCCAGGTATCGGATCAGTAGGCTACTCGGTATCGGCCGATACCCTGAGTCCAGGTATCGGAATCGGTATCGGGAAGGGAAAAAGGGTATCGGAACATCTCTACTTTGTTTGGCTGCTCATGACTTGGGTTCAGTTTAAAAGTGCAAACACACATACTTTGAAGGCTCACTTCTAGATAAACAGTGTAAAATATTAACATTCTTGCCAGTTGAACTGAGAAACATGGCAAAAGCTTTATACAACTATAGCAACTAGACATGGCAACAGGTTCAATAGGCTACGGTGTCTTTTATTAGCTGGAATGTTGAGTTTAATTAATTTCACTTGAACAGTGAGATGTTCTCCTAGTATGCACCATCTGAAAATGAAAATACTTAGAATCTTTGGATTCTCTGTGTATTTCAGCTTAATTACAATTAAGAATAATTTCTGTTCAGAAGGTTTGCCTAATACACGCTATTTCACAGTTAATTTGACAAAAAAGACTTGTGTGCATGTCTTTGGACTATACCCTGTTTAGTGTGTGACTTTTTGCTCCGTATTTAGTGTAAGTTATGTCCTCGTGGCAGAACGGCACAAGCTGTTTCTCCTCTGTCTGAGTGTTTTGGCCATGCTTGAGCACTGCTGCTCTGCTTGTTTCTTTAATAATCATTTTTAATGAGCTCTTCCTTATGCTATTCCCCTCTGCAGGCAGCTCAATTAATGCCTCATTCCATATCTCCACATCTCGAGTGCAGAGAGACCCCCCCCCCAGAGTACACCCCTCCCAACACACACACACACACACTGATCCACAGCACAGACTTCCTGCTTTCCTCTCCCAGGGTCAGATAATGTGGTGTTTTCTGAAATTATGCCCAATCTAATGTGAGCTCTCCAGGTGAAAGCGGTGCGGTTTGTTTTTCAAGGTGTCAGTAACATGCTGTTTAAGTGCAGGGAAAATGGGTATAAAAATGCCACCAGGTGGGTCACTGTGTTTGCAGTAAACAGTTCAAAAAGAGTATTTGAAATGCACTTTGAGCTGTCAGAGGAGATTACAAATTCTCTTTAGGACTATATAAATTTTTCTCTTCCACCCAGGACAAAAAAAGGATGATTTTAATTCACCTTAAATTGAAAAAAATGTCATAAATTACTCAACCTCATGTCTTTCCAAACCCTCAAGACTACCGTTTATCTTCGAAGCACAAATGTAGATTTTTTTATTGAAATCTGAGAGATTTCTGTCCCTCCATGTTCACATGTAAGGCCGGAGACACACTGGCTGCGTGGCGTGAGCGTGGCGTTTCTGTTGCGTGTCAGCTGCGTGGCGGCTGCGTCGCGTTTTCTGTGTCTTTGCACACCAGAAACGTGTCTGACGCGGCGCGGCTGCTGCTAGGTGATACAGGGAGGACGTATAGTGGAAGCCCTATATAGGCTACTTCATATTAAGCATAAATATAAAGACACTGTCAGCAGTATTGACAGCAAAATAGACTAGGCCTACATAATATTTCGTTCTGCATTGACAGGTGCAATATTTGAAAATTGATCATTATTTATTTTTAAATTATATGTAGGGGCCTATATCTGAATTTATGTCAAAACCTAGACTTTCAACCATCAAAATGTAATTTATTAATATGTATTCGTGTACAAAATGACATATAAACATCTTTTCCTATTCTATTTTGCCTGGAAACGCTTCCAACACGCTTGCGTGTCGCGTGAAAAATAGGCGTCGGTTCTATTTCTAGCATGCAGGCGTTTTCCGCGCGGCTCGAGCCTCGTGCGTGTCACGCAGGCAGTGTGCAAGCTCTAACCTGTTAACATGGAAGCCGAAATAAAAACAGACACGCCACGCAGCTGAGACGCGCACGCCACGCAGCCAGTGTGTCTCCGGCCTAAACATAAACAGAAGCAGAAGTACTTGCTTAATGCGTGAGAATAAACCTCATTGGTTCAGGCGGAAGCTCAAACGCACTGCGTAACACATGAGAATGAAGTTCATTGGTTTTCGCACCTCAAGCAAGCATGCTTGAGCATCCTTTTACCACAACTGATGTGTGAGTTGATTAATGTTTATAAGTAAATAAAAGCCCAAATTAAATCTGGTCATCATCATATACAGCGGTTGGCTCTCTTTACAAAATTTGGACTAAACCGCTCGATTCATATGGACTAGTTTTATGACTTTTGTAAATATTTTACTTTGAAAAAACATTTAATTTGAAAGTGTGTACTTGTTCTGAGATTTGGCAAACAGAATCTCCATCAAATCTCCAGTTTTTTTCTCTCCATATTTTACATTTATAAACTGACAATGTTAAATCATTTATATCGAAATAAAATAGTAAAGTTTAAGACAGTTCTCTAAGATCTGCTCGTATGTGTTTCATCAACTTGAAGTACTAAGTGCAAGAAGTGTATTGAAGTGGATTATTTTTTTGTTTGTGTGGATTAAATGCATGCAAATAAAAGTGTTAGGCTGTCTAATGAAGTCATTTTGATGGAACTGTCCTTCGAGTTAGAGACTCAGTAATGCTTGTTGCCATGGCATCCTTTACCTTCAATCTGTTTGCTTGCATTTCAATGTCAGCTCTATTGATTGGTGTTCTATTGTCTGTGACCCTGAAGATGGAGGCTGGACCGTTCTGCGAAAAGCATAGACGGATTAAGAGATTGTGGGCCCTGGGCACAGAAACTGTTTTGACTTTTGTTTTTTCTTTTGATTGTCCCACGCAGCATGGGTTTATGCCATTTTCGGTTTCTCTGTAGGTAATATTAACAAAATCAACAAGCTTATTTGACACGCAAAATTTCTTCTTCATTGCCAATTTATTGCACAGGAATATAATTTAGTTATATAAAAACATTTTGTTATAGCATAATATATTAATAGTGTGATGGATTAATACTATATGGTTTATTTGATTTATATGTATTTATTATTTAATTCATATGTATTATTTAGTTGTTTTTATTATTTAGCTACAGTTTTTTAATGATGTAATTCTCTTCAATTTGAAGTCCCCGGTTGAAATATGCTGTAAAAAGTGCATTTGTTACCTTTAAAGGGATAGTTCACCCAAATATGAATATTCTGTCATCATTTACTCACCTTCAAGTTGTTCCAAACCTGTATGAAGTTCTTTCTTTTGTTAAACACAAAAGAAGACATTTTGAAGAATGTTCAAAATAAGAAAGAAACTCACACAGGTTTGGAACAACTTGAGTTGAGGGTGAGTAACCGAATATTTTGGGGTATTATCCCTTTAAGAAGCTAATTTTAGCCAATCTGACTGTTGAAAAATTACTACTTAGTTCAGATATCTTTCTTTTTTTATTCAGTCATCTTAAATAATGTATTTTTTATTTATTTTTTATGACCTTGACTTTCCCCATATGTATTCATATTTAATATGGAGTGCACTGTAGATTACTTACAAATTGTAGTCTGTTACTGATTCCAAATCACATGACAAATTGTAGTTAATAACATAATCGATTACATTAGGTAATATAATCTATTGAATACTTTTTGCTTGCTTTTAGATTACTTTTGACCATTCAACTCGTTTTTCACATTGATTTGAATAGGATAATATTGTACCATATTGATCTAAAAATAGAAAGAAAATATATTCCATTCTTTATCAACAAAATTAAGTGGATTAAATATTACATTCTATCAGTGTTTCCCAAACTGGGGTTTGTTAATAATTAAACAAATCATTATATAAAATAAATCATTTTGGTTACTGATCACAATCATATCACATAATGGTTCAGATCATATTACGGTTTATGAGTCACGGATCAGCAAGAAATAAATATTTTGGGGTGTGTGGGTAACTTTGCTTTCCATTTATTACTTAAAGCACACTTCAAGTACTACGATAGCACAGCAAAGACTTGCCTAACTAATACAGTTAGAACATTATTAAATGCAAGTGAACAGTCAGTAAAAAAATTAGGACAAATTTACTAATTACAAGCATTGATAAATGCAAACAGTATAACAAAGTTACAAATAAAGTAAGGCCTAACTTTATAGTTTTCATTTCAGGCATAAATGTAATAATTAAATGTCAAATAACACTATAATGTTCACTGTATGAATTTAATAGAGATTATTGTTTGTCAAAGTTGTTTTGTTGTTTGATTAACATTAATGACATGGAGAACAGCAGGTATTTATAGGGTGCTGTCACTTCAAGACCCAATGGACCCACGGATCCAATATAATGATGCACATCTGATTTCTTTCTCAACTGTTTGTCTACTTTAAGGCTGGCTAACATTTATACTGTATAGTGTTTGTATATATATCGTCTGTGGAAGGTGTAGGACCCAAACCTATCTCATGACAATTCGTACGAATTTTCACCAAGCCACCTCGTTGGCATACATTCCGAATGCAATGGTACAATGACCTACCTGTCTGTAAGCATGTATTGCCATACCAATGTGCAGCCTAGTCGCGCAGACATCACACGTCATCAGTGCGTTTCATGCTACTAGTTAGACAGACGTCAGTCACTGATCAGCGCAAACCGAAACAGGAGCCAAAGTTCCAATGACCTTATGCTGCATTGATTCACACCATAACTACCATAATTTGAAAGAGATGACAACCTGTGATGTTATACTTGAAATAATTTGTGACTCGAATTTATGCATTTCAATAGTAACACTATCAATGGCGAAATTAATCTGCAGCAGTCAAGTGATACAGGTCAGTGTAGAGTGCTCTGAAAAGAGGCTGGGATCTTGTGCTTTCAAAGCTAGCTCATTATTGATCCCCATAATAAAAATGTGTTTGATAGACAGATGCCTTTCAAAGACAAAGCAATGGTTAAATGAACTACTGAGTGATAATTAAAATAATAATTAAGGTTTTCGTCAGGAGTTGATTCGATATGCATTGTTAAGAAAAAACTCCTTAAAAGTGAAATTATTTCTGCCTCTGTAATTATATGTATATATAATGTATGTATACTGTATGTATAATTATAATTATATGTAATTATAGCCATCTGGCTGGTGACTGAACTAGAATACTTTCTGAATGTATAAACGATATGCTTTTTTAGAAAGAAAAATTTAACGTGAAAAAGAAGAATTAGGTTGAATTAATTACTGCCATTGTGTGAATATGTAATCAATAAAAAAGTAACTAGTCTGATCATGAGTATTTTAAAATGTAATATAATCTAATTACAAGTACTTATAATATTTTTCATCTAATTACGTAATCCAGATTACATGTAATCCGTTATTACCCAGCACTGTTTATACAGGTATATGCGGTATATGTATTCAATATCACAATATAGCAGTTGGATAATGTCAAAATACTGTAAGTTGTCTATCTCCAAGGCTGTGGTGTTTCTGTGGTCATGAGTCAATGCACTAACCGTTTTAGTGCACTCTCCTTTTCCCTCGCAAAACTCTGATCACAATCTCTCCACAGGCTTTCTCATTGAGTGCTTGAGATGAGAAACTCAACAAAGGTTTGCTGTAGTTTTTCCCAATGAAAGTTTTGCCAATCAATTTCTGAGTATATGCAGGCCTGACAGATCTCACATCATTTCTCCGTTTGACTGACAGCGCTTCTCATTTTCTCACGACTCTTGCAACCTGATCATGGACTGTGTGTGTGTGAGAATGCCAAGAACCGTTTGTGTGTGTGTTCGAGTATGCATGTTCCTTTGTAGATTTATAAAAAAAGAAAATCCAATCTTTGAACAGCATATTCCTGTCTGTCTTCGCTGGGCGCTTTCTTTTAAAGTCTATATATTGTGAGGTTGAGCTGTGATATCTTGTGCTCTGTAAATCAGTTCTTATTTCAAGAGGCTGTCAATTTAATTCAATCTAAATATGTTTTCTTTTGTGGGCTGTCAGATGGACGATGCTGCACAGAGCACAACTCTCCTCCCCTTTTTAAGACCGTAATGTAATGAGAGACACAAGGCAGATCTGTGGGTTTGCCTATATTGTCAATGTTTTGGTTCACGTGAGTCGAGACTATTGAAGACTATTGAAAATTACTGCTTAAAGCAGTCTCTCACTCTCCTTCTCATTGTCACTTCACCCCATTCCCATCTCAACACACACTCACAAAAGTAAATTAGTGCCACACACACAAGCGCTGAGCAATGATTATTCCTAATGGAGGGCGATTTACCGTTGCAGGGGTGCTAACGTTTTCATAATTGACTTCTGATCAGCCGGATGCCGAGCAGCAGAGACAGATGTTGTGGCTCATTTTGGCTTGTCGCAAGTCTTGCCAGCCATAATTTGGAACATTCTCTGCACCTGTGTCCTGTCCTCTCCATTTACAGACGGGTAATGTGTAGTGCTGGGTTCAAACCGAAAACCGGTTTATATTTTCGTCACAATATTGATTTTGAATAAACCGCCATACCGGTGTATTTAATTACACAACGTTCGGAACGAACGTTACGCTGCGCGACACTGTTTCAGACGGACCCTTTACAATGTTGCACTTCTAAGCAGCGACGAGTGAGGGTAAACAAACAGCAGTGCTCTGTTACGTTACATGGACGATGGATGCTGAGCGCATTATTATAGCGCGAAAGTACATTAATATAATGAGCGAGCGCGAATCTCTCTGCTCGCGCGCGGAATATAATGTGCCGCGCTCTCAGATACACGCTGCTCTTGTTAAAATAGGTCTATTTTCTCTGGGCTCGCTCAGAGAATCCTGCACTTAAAACGTGTTCAGTGCAATCGCGAATCTCTCCTCTTCCCCAGCTAACAATTTTAGGTTATAAGAACGTTTTCATAACGTTCCCATTAAGTTATAATAACGTTATTTCTGAATGTTCTAGGAACATTCAAAATGTCCAGTTTTTTAGATGTTGTATTAACGTTATTTCTTGGTTATAAGAACTCTATTCAAAACGTTATAAGAACGTTCAATTCTCCCGTTATATAAACGTTGTATTAACGTTCTTGCTTGGTTATAAGAACATCATTCAAACGTCATTAGAACGTACAATTCTCCCGTTATATAAACGTTGTATTAACGTTATTTCCTGGTTATAAGAACATTATTAGAACGTTAAGAAATAACAATTTTAGGTTATACTGGGCGCTATTCTATTCTACAATATTCACTAATGACAGTAAAATAGACTATCCTAAGTCAATTTACTGCAGTAATTCCTCTCTCAACCAGTAGAAAAGGCTTTGAACACCTGATTATGCATGAAAAAAAAAAAACGTCATAAACCGGAAAACCGGCATAAGTTTGAAAAAAAACGTGATATAAATTTTTGGTCAAACCGCCCAGCACTAGTAACGCGTAACCCAACCCAATGAAATCACCATTCTCACCAAACTAAACCAACTGTAAAAGTAAAACAGAGTTGTGTGCCATTCCCAAGTGAATGGCTTTTAAATTCCAATTCAGAAATCCATATAACAGTATTTTTTTACTAGAAATGCAAGATTTCTCCAGGAAACCTTTGAATATTGATTTGACAAGTTGTGTATAGCATTTATTTATTTATTTAAGTGCATGTAAAAACAATGTGCTTGAAAATAATAAAATATTAGGGAAATTAAAATGCCAGTAAGCGTACTTAAAGTACACATAATTTCTTTTAAAATTCATTCATTTTTAATGTGCACTTTGTAATAATGTCAATTTACAAGTCTTACCTTAAAGTACATTTTAAATCATTGTTTTAATATTTTTGTAATGTTTTAAAATAAGCATATTTTGACTAAGTATATATAACAAAATTATAAATGCAACACTTGTTTTTGCCCCCATTTTTCATGAGCTGAACTCAAAGATCTAAGACTTTTTCTATGTACACAAAAGGCCTTTTTCTCTCAAATATTGTCCACAAATCTGTCTAAAGCTGTGTTAGTGAGCACTTATCAGTGAGCACTTATCCTTTGCCGAGATAATCCATCCACCTCACAGGTGTGGCATATCAAGATATTTGATTTGATCAGATATTTGATCAGGCAGCATGATTATTGCACAGGTGTGCCTTAGGCTGGCCACAATAAAATGGAAACGCGGAAAAAAAAACATTAGATTAATTAGCTGCGCAGTACTTGGTAGCCTTGTTCGCCTAAATGAATTATAAATAAACATAAACATAAAAATAAATTAAATTGTTTTTGACCTTATTATTTTGCACTGAAATGACACACTCGAGTTTGTCGGCTCTGACAGCGTTGCATCACGTGCCACTGCGCAATATTATAGCTAGCCTATGATTTTCGAAAATAGTACTATGTCAACTAGTGATATCAGCACAAGAACTGTTGAGGAATATGCGAAATCATTTAGACAATTGTTTTTGTCATATGTTATAATAACTGACAGACACTATCATTTCAGCCACTCTGTGCATGTCCTCGCACAGAGCGAAGCTGAACATAGGAGCTCAGCTTCGCGGCTGACACACACGAATAGACTATTAACTTAACTTAAAGCTTTTACTCTTAAACACAAAAAAATATATAATATTTATTAAACACACACAAAAATATTAGAAACGAAATAAAGTGCATAACTGAAAAATAAAGCATAGGCTCAAAACAAATACAAACAGTGGGCACAGCGCGATTGCACATTAGGTTTAGGCATTGGGTTGGGCTAATCCAAAAAAAGTGAAAACAAGGTGGGCGTTTTGAAGTATAATACAAAATACAATACAAAATATAGTACATTTTCATTTAATAGCAGTTAAATAGCAGTTTCATCCTTATATTATCCCAAACTGTATGATTGCCTTTCTTCTGTGGACAAAGAAATTTCCACACACAAAAAAAGATATTTTGAGAAATGTTTTGTTTTGTCCATACCATAGTGTTTACATTTACATTTACATTTATTCATTTAGCTGACGCTTTTATCCAAAGCGACTTACAATTGCTATATGTGTCAGAGGTCGCACGCCTCTGGAGCAACTAGGGGTTAAGTGTCTTGCTCAGGGACACATGGTGTCTCACAGTGGATTCGAACCCAGGTCTCTCACACCAAAGGCATGTGTCTTATCCACTGCGCCATCACCACCCACATACCATAGTGTTCCACAGAAGAACGTCATAAAAACATAAGAGCGAGTAAATGATGACAATCTTTGGCTGAAATCCTGTGCAAAACTACCTTTTGTAGTGGTGTCCCGTGTTGTAGGACATAACTACCCCATTGAAGTCTAGCTGTCTTCACATGTGTAAGCTAACATTATAAATGCATTGCATATATCATCTCTGATTGATTTGAATCACATTTATTTAAAAACCAGTCCTCCTGAGAATGGCATTAATGGAAGAGATGGAGGTTTGAAATAGATTGAAAGGTGTAGAGGGATAATCTGTTCAGAGCGGCATGGTCTTGGCCTTGTGTTCGCACTCCTTCAGCACTGCTTGATGGCTTTAGAGCCGATTCCTCCCTAGAGAGGTTTTCATCTTTAATAACAGCAAGATATCCTGTAGAGACCGTTAACCAAGTTCATATCTACTGAACCAAAGGTAGGGAGTGAATAACAATGAATAAAGCTCATTTATAACTTCAGGTGATAATCCGTGAATGGGATAGTAGTTGTTAAAGACCCCCTGTGGTGAAAATCAAGCTTTTCATGTTTTTTTTATGTCTGTGTTGTTTTTAATATGCTTTAAGACAAACCATGTGCAGATTCATAAGTCAAAACAATTGCTGAGTATTTTCTCCTTAAAACTGCAGTGAAAAAAAGACAGTCTCAAAAATGCAGTTTGAAATTGCAAGTGTTTCTTATGTCACAAACTACCTTGTAACCAATCATGTCAACGTGTGGGTGGGCTTTAGCATATCATCATTACTATGCTGCGAAGCAGGGTAGACTCAAGAGAAGCCAGGTTATCCCGGTATATTTTTATGTTGTTATGAAAAACGTCTCGGTTATGTATGGTAACCCTCGTTCCCTGAGGAGGGAACGGAGACGTCTCATCGGAGGAGTTTCCAACGAATTGGGATCACGCTAGGGAGACCAATTGCCTTCGAGTGAATTAAAACGAGCCAATGAATATTGGCATGCAGGACTTGCATTCCGCGCCCCGCCTGCTAGTGTGGGTATAAAGTGGAAGCGAGCGCACACACATATGCTTTACGCTGAGGAGCCGGACGGTGTCCAGTCCTCCGCGAAGGTACAGCAAGCATGGCAACGGGACGAGACATCTCCGTTCCCTCCTCAGTAGACGGTGGGCCGAGCGCGTTTTTCGTGTTGTTGATCGATCTCCATCGATAGAGTATACGCTTCTTTTATGTACGATATTAAGTCATTATATGTAGTCAAATAAAATTTGTTGCCAATTCTGATTTGATCATATATTTTCACAAACGTATGTTTTGATTGTCAATCTTCTTAGGCAAATCGCGGGACAGCTCTAGTAGCCAACCAATCGGATTGTAGTTTTTAACGTCATTAAAAATACTAACCAATCGCAGACGGCCAAACTAGGACCTCGAAATGGGCGGGCGTGACATAGCGGCAATGTTATATTGTAGGCCTAACATAAATAAGACACTTTATCTTTGATTTTCATTTCATTTTCATTTATTTATGTATTCTCTTCTCATGGTAATGCAACACGAAATGCCACAACAACAATTTAACAAATCCAACAAAAAATACATTCCATGACAAGCAGAACAGGAGTAGGATAAAGAACAAAAATATCTTATAAACTCCTACCCCATTCTTATAATAAAAAAGTTACAAATTAGATGGCCTCACCGACATGACAAAAGATAACAACAAAAAATAACAAAATAGCCCAGACCACATATAATCTACTTTCAATTTTAACAATTTTTTTTTTAATTTTATTATAATTTTAACAATGTTCACATTCATCTTTATAGAAATTAAGTATCTAAACTATCTTTAAATTGTGGAATGGATATGGAGTGTTGTGTGCATGTTACTAGCTGTACATCAACAAACATCATACCCTTTTCACTAACAAGTTTGATCAAGTTTGTACAATGTTCTTTAGAGTGGGTGAATTTAAATACAAAAGAAAGCCAAATCACCCAAAAAGTTGGGAAAAATATGAAATCACAGAAGGCCTCATTCCAGATGTGGCCAATCAGATGATCAAAACAGTAAAAGGGTTTTATGATGAACCGTGAAAAACAAAGGGCATTTTCATTGTTTCAGCAGAATAGATGTGTCAGGGCTTAGTCCGATCAGGGGCACGTTCAAGTTCAAAACGGTGCGCAACGTTTTTCTACAGTTTCTGGGTTGAACGTCATGTTTCCTGGAAACGGCGTGCACCGGTGTGCAACGGGGTTTGAGATACGTTTTCTCTTGTTTGGTGGGTGTGTCAGAACTGCAGTCCAATCAGCAGCAACATGTATATAAAGCACGCGGTATTAAAGTGAACTCGCACAATGGGTTCAAGGAAAGTCATTTACAAATGTGTTCGATGTAGCTCGGTATGCGCAACAACTGAGGATATTAGAAGACAAGTTTGTCGTAAGTTTTATTGTAAAAATATAGGATATCAACAGAATGATGTAGTTGTTTATATTTTTAGCTTCATTGCAAGTGTATGACATTTGGTATACAAATAAACAATGGTAATTAAGTGCTTTTCCGAAAAGAAAATACAGGGTATTAAAACAGAACTACAAATAAAGTCAGTATGTGAGGCTAAATAGATGTGTTTTAGTCTGAATTGGGTAAGATGTGTGCTTCCATTTCAGTTTTAGCAATCCCTTCACTCGATTGGGATGTTCTCTTGTGTTCTGGGTGGCAAGTGCAGTAACTGTAACATCGGGTATATTTTGTAGTATTAAACACATATTTATACCGACTTCATCAGCCTCCGAAAATTCTTTACAAAGAACACAAAGAATGGCCTTTTCAGCTGCCATAGTTGCAACTCTTGCGTCATCAGAACAGTGTGTTCAACGCATCACCGTTTCTGTTTAAAAAAACATTGTGCAAGGTTTTGTCGGGGCTGAACGCAGCCCTGGTCAAGAAGATGTCTCACAGCAGGGCTGAGGATCTGGGATTACCTGGGGAAAGAGATTAGCAGAGTTGTAAACAGTGTAGTAAAATTATTGGTTCACAGTCTAATAAATGAGGATTTACATTTATGAGGCACTTAAAAAAAAAAAAAAGTGTAACTAGATGAGCCCAGTTTAAAATGCATACAGTAATCACACCTCGTGTCAATATAAATAATAAAAGCATACCATTAGGGCTCAGCAGTAACTTGAAGTGGTTATCCAACTTGGTATCAGCTTGTAGTTGCTGAAAATAAGGTTGACATTTTTAGAAAATGTATGTCATGAGTAATAAATACACTAAACAGAAGGAAAAAAAAAGCTTTATTTATAACAAACAATTATATGTCGTTTTTTTTATTTGACAATTTAAGGAATTTGATTTGAATTTCAAGTGTTGTCTGCTAACAAGTTGGAAGCATTACTACTAAAATCCATACAGTCATCACATTTTTCTGTTTTCCCTTATCTTTTCTAGACAGAGATTAAAGTGGCAAAGATAACATTTATCATATAAGTTTACATCTACTAGCTACATCACCTAATAGCTAGTCATGGAAGAGATAACATGTAACGTTATTAGCTATACATACGATTACATCAACTACACACAACCTAACGTTACTATAGATAGACCGGATTCCACCATATCTTTATGTACACAATAATCTTTTACATTGTAATCCTTTTATTTTAAATATTTGCCATGTTTGTGCATGTCCCTGTGTGTGTAATAAGCAGTGTGTGTGTGTAATAAGCAGAGTGTGTGTGTAATAAGCAGAGTGTGTGTGTAATAAGCAGAGTGTGTGTGTAATAAGCAGAGTGTGTGTGTAATAAGCAGAGTGTGTGTGTAATAAGCAGAGTGTGTGTGTAATAAGCAGAGTGTGTGTGTAATAAGCAGTGTGTGTGTAATAAGCAGTGTGTGTGTAATAAGCAGAGTGTGTGTGTAATAAGCAGAGTGTGTGTGTAATAAGCAGAGTGTGTGTGTAATAAGCAGAGTGTGTGTGTAATAAGCAGAGTGTGTGTGTAATAAGCAGAGTGTGTGTGTAATAAGCAGAGTGTGTGTGTAATAAGCAGAGTGTGTGTGTGTAATAAGCAGAGTGTGTGTGTGTAATAAGCAGAGTGTGTGTGTGTAATAAGCAGAGTGTGTGTGTAATAAGCAGTGTGTGTGTGTGTGTAATAAGCAGAGTCTTTGATTAGAGAGATTAGCACTGTCTAGTAATCGTCTTTCATATGCGCTAAAGCCTGATAGAATAACTCTGTTTACGTTTTCTTCTCTGTGATCTGTGTGTCATTCCTAACAAGTGTAACGTTACCTGTAAATACAAACATAATACGGAATAACGTATTATAACGGTTTACAGAGTTCATGCACTAAGCTATTAGCTAACGTTATAAGATGGGTATAAAACAGCAGTATTTACCTGAGCCATTACACCTGGGGCTCGTTCTTCGTACGTTGCTTAAAACATCCGAGATCAAATGAGACATCCAAGATGATATCATCGTGCTAATCATGATCCGGCTAATTAGGTTCTTCGAACACTCCTGTTGTTTATGATTAGTATAGCTGGATTGAGTTATCTGAGATAATTGCGCGTGCATGCGCTGGGTTAAAAGGGGATATGTATCGATAGTAGAAACATTGATCAGCAACGCTGCTATTGGCTGCTCACCGTGTCCAAAGAGCGCGCTCAGTTTTACTCTGCAGCAGAGCAAGAGTTATTGCTTGAAGGAGATGCTGAATTTGAAAACTTAATTACAAGTTTTCAACTAAAATGTGCAAAAGCCAGGAGAGAGGGCTGGCAAAAAGTAGCTAATTAAGTTTGTAGTGACCATTTAGATGTTTTTATCACTTATTACAGTATATATTTTTTTATTTTAATCATTTCTAAATAATTAATAACTTTGTTCATTGTAATTTCAGTCACCACCCACTACTAGAACATGGGAACAAGTAAAAGTGAAGTACTAGAATATTCTACATAATGGCAATTTGTACTATAGGTTACTATAATCTCTTTTAAAAAGGCACTGTTAATAAATGTTTGGTTGTTTATAAAAGCAACCAAGAAAAAGCCTGAGAAAAAAAAAGAAAAGAAAAACAAACAGGTGGTGCTCCTGCACCCCCACATTATACCCCGGCAGAAGAGCTGGCCCTTGGGTTAAATGTGAACCGACACACAGCAGGGACCAGTAGCAGCAACTCCTTCATTACTGGTAAATGAACTTTAAATGATCTTACACTGTAAAATATTTTTTTGCTGCACTATAGGCCTATAATCCCAATGGCTGGTCCAGTCTTGAGTAGGCCTAGTGATGAATTGCTTACTTGTGAAAGTGTGCATGCGTGAAACTACATGTAGCCTAGTTAATGTAAAAAAAATCTGTTGCCATGAGTTATTGATCACATTTCCCCCCAGTGTACTTCATTGTAATGAAATTTTGTTTTCCTCTTTTGTGCAGTTTTAAACACCAACACTTTTATCTGTTCCCAAGCAAGTGGCTGAAGCATGTGCAGTAAGTGGACTTTTCCAAACTTTACATCAAAAGGGAAGAAAGTACAACACTTTCTAATGCCCATCCCTCCCCCCAATGCACAGGACAGTGAAGAAACTCTCTCAGATGACTGTCTTTTGAAAAAAGTATGATGACCCTAGAAAATAGAGTATTTTGGGGGGGAAAACTTGACAACTTAAAGAAAAAAAACTGGCACTATAGAGTTAGAGATAGAGTTGCTTCAAAGGAACTTCAGAGTAAGTGCTAATATATTATTTCACACAGAGTACTATTGCTGACCTTGCATAGTATCTCTTATTGCAGGTAAAATATGACTTGATCACTGGCTTTTCTTTACAAAGAACAATTTAAATAAAAAATCAAAGAACTAAGCATATTTGTCATGTCTTTTATTAAACATTTATTGAAATGTTTCATGTTTTTGCTGATGGTGGAAATGTTGTGTAATATGGCACATGTAATGTCACAGGCCCTGTCAAGTGCAACCCTCAGGCTTCTCAGACACTGAAATCTTCCCTTTAGTTGGCCAAAGTTCATTTCATTGTGTGACCTTGTCCTGGGTAGAGCTGCATTGTAACTGTGTATGTAGTGAGCTTGATATTTATGTTTCCTTACCTTTCCTTTCCTTTCCTTTCCTTGTTTTCCTTCCTTTTCAAGTAATGTGCATAAATGTGAATCTCTGTGCTTCCAGATTTGTGATATGGAACAGTCACACACCATCTAGAGATTTTAGTCGGTCAACTGCCTTTTTTTAAAATTTGATATAGGCCAAATATTACTAATCTGGAATATTAAGAATTGTAATAGTAACTTGGCTGCACATTTACATTGTGATCCCCCTTTCTGTTCACAAAATCCCCTTCATAGAGGCCTTGATGGGTACATGTGTGCAGTCTATTGACCAATCACATTAGTGAAGCCTGAGGGACATATCTGTGTCATATTAATCGGCATGTTCATGATTGCATGATCTTCATTAAAATGTATAATATACCTGCGTTGGTAAAAAAAACCCCTGCTATATCCTACAACCTTGGGTCTAAACTGGCTTGGAAATAACACAAAAAAACACCCTAAAAACTGCTTGAGCGCCAGGGTAAACTTTGTGAATGACAGCACTTATCAAGTTCTCCGCATCCCCAATAGTTTAAAGGAAAGAGCCACTCGCAAATAATATCAGGACAATGCACACAGTTTGTGCTGTTATTAAAGGCCGACTCCGACGAGTCGAACATTTAAAGGGTTAGTTCACCCAAAAATGAAAATTAAGTCATTAATTACTCACCCCAATGCTGTACCAACCCCGTAAGACCTTAAGAGAATGGCTCCCTAAGAGAATGAATCCTGACGGCCCAGAAAGTCAATGAAGAAAATGTTTAAATATTCCATGTCACAACAGTGGCTCAACTATAAGTTTATCAAGCGACGAGAATACTTTTTGTGCGGAAATAAAACAAAAATAACGACTTTATTCGACTATTCCTTTTCTTCCTTGTAGGCCTGACTTCAAAAGATTTCCACGACGCATGCGCGAGAATTGCGATCTCCTTCAACTACTTCAGTTAAGTTCTCGCGCGTGCGCGTCGTGGAAATCTCTTGAAGTCTCGTTTCAGGCCTACAAGGAAGAAAAGGAATAGTCGAATAAAGTCGTTATTTTTGTTTGTTTTTTCGCACAAAAAGTATTCTCGTCGCTTGATAAACTTAAAGTTGAGCCACTGTTGCGACATGGAATATTTAAACATTTTCTTCATTGACTTTCTGGGCCGTCAGGATTCATTCTCTTAGGGAGCCTATGTAGCAGTCATGAACCTCTCAGATTTAATCATAAATATCTTCATTTGTGTTCCGAAGACGAACGAAGGTCTTACGGGGTGGTACAGCATGGGGGTGAGTAATTAATGACTTAATTTTCATTTTTGGGTGAACTAACCCTTTAATGTGCGTTTCCAAAAAATAATTGATGTAAACGACATCCTCACGAGTCATGAGAAAAATTATATATCTCAAAAAGTACACTATCGCGCTGCGTTAAAAGACTTCTCGTATCACCTCCGCTTATAAAGCCGCGATCTAATCCTGTTTACATGAAATAAGCCTGCTCGCAAGCAGGTTCAACCTGGCGCACCTGTTGCTATGACAGCAAGTCTAGGATGAGCTTCGAAGAACCAAACAATCCAAGATCATGCCAAATCGCCAACAATCAAATCCAGCTAACTGAGTTAGCGACGTACGAAGAACGGGCCCCTGAAATCTTGGATACCGCTGTTAATGTTTCTCGACTTCGGATATGATTCCTGCTGGAAAATGTTTGATTGTGTAGATTTCGTTAGAGAAGATTTTATGGTGTGAACTCACGGAGAACGCAATGTGCTACGCTACATTCGTGGTAATGGCACTATATTTACATTTACATTTACATTTAGTCATTTAGCAGACGCTTTTATCCAAAGCGACTTACAATTGAGGACTAAACCAAGCGAGTCATCGTGAAGAGGCAAAAACAACGCAAGAAGTGTTCAAAATACAAAGTTCAGACATTGCTCGGAGTAGCATAAGCCAGGCAAGCGAGGATTTAAAGGAAAGGATTTTTTTTTTTTTTTTTTTTTTTTTTTTTTTTTTTATGATTTTTTTTTTTTTTTTTTTTGTATTTTGAACGAATACTATTGGCAGACGTTAGTCACGTGACGTTAGAATTAGTTTTTGATTGGTTAGATGTATAGTACTCCCTCGCGTTTGCCTAATCCGTTTATTAAACGTAAATTTAGTTTTTAAAAAAATATGATCGACTTGACACTGCCAACAAACGGATACGTGTTTAGAAAAAAAATATTTAGTTTATGTGAAAAAAACAGCTACTCTATCCTCAAGGATCTATCATTTCAAAAACTAAAGCAGATATCAGCGTTCGGCCCACCGTCTACAGGGAACGAGGGTTACCATACGTAACCGAGACGTTCGTTCGTTCGGGAACTCCTACGTCTCGTCGGAGGAGTTTCCAACGAATTGGGATCCCTAATAACACGCCATGTTGCTGGCCCCTTCCAGCGCCCAGCTTAGCTTCTCGACAAAGCAGTTTCTTAGTTTTCTTTACGGCGGGAGCTAGCTAGGAAGAATCACACTGCTGTTCCGCAAGACCCGCTCAGTGGATTTGGATAACACTGGGGAAGCGTGCCCAACCTGTAGGAGGGAACGCTGCGGAGCCCCTACCCGCCCGAAGTGAGGCACTGGAATACACATATGTACTAACCCGTGGGGTAGTGAAACGTGGGGTAGTGAAACATATGGCAGTCCCTGAGGTAGTCCCAGCCCGAGGGGTGGGAGCGTACTCCGCAGGGATGACCGAAGGGGTCTGTCGAGGGGAAGACACGGTGCTAATCCGGAGGGTAGCTTTAACATGGAAGAAATGGGTCACTGTAGGGACCACTGTTAAGGCCACCCAGTCTAATAACAACTCCTCCGAGAGGTAATAGACCTGGCGCCGGGCGATCTGCCTCGCCTGGTGCCGGAGGGGTGATGGAAGAACTCACAAGGTTAACCGTTTGTTGGGGAACCAACGGAGCAAAAAGACGCGCTTATCCGGCCCATGGAGCGGGAATGGCGTAGCAAGCTGACATGACCTAGTTCCACAGGTTCAACACGGAGGCTATAGAATCTAGCGAACGTGTTAGGTGTCGCCCAGCCCGCAGCTCTACAGATGTCTGTCAGCGAGGTGCCCTGCACCAGCGCCCAGGAGGAGGCGTGACTCCTAGTGGAGTATGCCGTCAACCTAGGTGGGCAAGGGACGTCCTGGGACTAATAAGCCCAGACGATAGCATCCACTAACCAGTGGGCTAACCTCTGCTTGGAGACAGCCTTCCCCTTCTGCTGGCCTCCGTAACAGACGAAGAGCTGATCTGAGGTCCTGAAGCTTTGCGTTCTGTCCACGTAACAATGCAGAGCGCGGACGGAACAGAGGAAAGCTAGGGCTGGGTCTGCCTTCTCCGGGGGCAGCGCTTTGCAGGTTCACTACCTGATCTACAAACGGAGTGGTAGGAACCTTGGGCTCATATCCGAACCGGGGTCTCAGAACAACGTGAGAAAGACCCGGTCCGAACTCCAGGCACGATTCGTCGACCGACAATACCTGCAGATCCCCTACCCTCTTAAAAGAAGCCAAACTCAAAAGGGGGCCTCTGGAGTGCTTTGAGTACTAGAGTTAAGTCCCAAGAGGGTACGGGGTGCGGATTACGAGGCGGATTTAGCCTCCTAGCACCCTTAAGGAATCTGATGAACAGGTCGTGCTTTCCTAATGACTTACCTTCTACTGCATCGTGATGAGCGACTATTGTGGCAACATACAATTTGAGGGTGAAGGGAGACACCCTTCGCTCCAACCCATCTTGCAGGAAGGAAAGCACGACTCTGATCGGGTAAGTTCGGGGGTCTTCCCTGCGGGAAGAACACCAATCGACAAACAGGTTCCACTTCAACGCATAGAGGCGCCTCGTAGAGGGGGCTCTAGCGGAAGTGATGGTCTACCACAGCCTGTGGTAGGCCACCTAGAACCTCCGCGTCCCATCCAGGGACCAGACATGGAGTCTCCAGAGGTCTGGACGTGGGTGCCATAGAGTTTTTTTCTCCATTCTGTCATCTGATGGAGTTTTGGTTCCTTGCCACTGTTGCCTGGGCTTTTGGCTTGCTTAGTTGGGGATATTTAATATTCAACAATATTATTGATCTGCCTTACTTAAGGTGGACGTTGACGCAATTTTCTTCTAGAATCAAACTTTGTTGTATTATTTTCATGTTATCACTGTAAAGCTGCTTTGATACAATCTGTATTGTAAAAAGTGCTTTATAAATAAAGGTGACTTGACTTGACTAGAGTGCCCCGTCTCTGAGAAAGCAGGTCCTTCCTCAGAGGAATGGGCCTAGGAGGTGTTGTCGCGAGGAGCATAAGTTCTGGGAACCAGGTCCGGTTGGGCCAGTACGGCGCAACTAGCAAGACCTGCTCCTCGTCCTCCCTGACTTTGCACAGTGTCTGTGCGAGAAGGCTCACTGGGGGAAACGCATATTTGCGAAGGCCCTGGGGCCAGCTGTGCGCCAGTGCATCCATGCCGAGGGATCCTCAGTCGGGGAATAAAACAACTGCCGTAAGAGTTGAGAGGCTGCACGGTCGAGCACACCAGGGATGTGAATGGCCCGAAGCGACCTTGGATGCTTCTGACTCCATAGGAGGAGATGGCGGGCGAGTCACGACATACGACGGTGGCATAGACCACCTTGATGGTTGATGTACGCAACAGTCGCAGTTCTGTCCGTACGGACCAGTACATGCTTGTGCAGAAGCAGCCCCTTGAGGCAGCACAAGGCCAAGCGTACTGCTTGCAACTCTAGGCAGTTGATGTGCCAATCTTTATAGGCAAGAAAAGTAGTTTGTTTAGGCTGGGTTGTATGAATTACAAACCTGCGCACATATTTTAAAAAAGCACATAACTATAGAATCAATTCTGAATGAGCATGTGAACGCCGTCAGCGTTAATCACAGATTCGCGTTTAAAGTCTGATCATTTCAATGGAGGTGAATCAATCAAAGGTAACTTTAGCTGGAAGTAACATTATTCAAGAATCGTTATAACGCCAAAACAATCTGTTACCTTAAATTATATGTTTATCTCTGTAAAGCTGCTTTGAAACAATCGATTGTTAAAAGCGCTATATAAATGAAGATGACTTGACTTGAGTTGACCAATGCAGCTGAGGCCCCGTCCACAGACCTGAAACTGCATTCCCGTTGTACGTGGCCCCCCATCCGTTGGCAGAGGCATCTGTGAAAACCACAGCATGCCTAGACACCTGGACTAAGGGCACTCCGGCCCGAAGAAAAGCAGGGTCCTCTCATGGGAACAATGGCGGCCTCCACGACTTTCGTGAAGACACGAGGCGACAAGGTCGAGCCGAAGGGTAGGACCTTGTACTGATATGCTCGACCCTCGAATGTAGAAGAAACGGTCTGTGTCGAGGAAGAATCGAGACATGAAGTACGCATCCTTCAGGTTGATCGCTGCAAACCAATCCTGGGGACGGATGTATTGGAAGATGCGCTTCTGCGTGAGCATTCTGAACGGGAGCTTGTGTAGTGCCCGATTCAAAACTCGCAGGTCCAGGATCAGCCCTAACCCACCGCTTTTCTTGGGTACAGTGAAGTAAGGGCTGTAGAACCCAGACCTCATCTCGGCTGGAGGGACCGGCTCGGTCGCGTCCTTCGCCAGCAGGGCGTCGATCTCTTTCATCAAGACAGGGGCATCGACTTGGGGGGCCAGCGGGCAAACTGAATTGCATAGTCGAGCCGGACTCCGGAGGCATTGCTGCAGCAGAGAGAGGGGTCTGGGTGTGCGGGGCAACACCTACCTGCTTCCACCGGGGGACAGGCAGCAGGGAAGGCCCGTCTTTCTCTGAGGCGTTTGGCTGCTGGCTGTCCCGAGGCGAAGGAAGAAGGGGTAACGAGGAGCGAGGCCCGAGGGCGTCGAGTCCAGGTTTCCGCGCCTCCTTGCCCAGCGGGAGACGAGAGTGAGGAGGCCGTGGCGGCGTCACTGTCATCTGAGCGATGGAAGAGGGGGAAAGGAGTGGCAAGGATTGGGAGCGTTGCTCACTGCAGTCCGCACTTCTTGTGACCCAGAGATGGAAGAAATTACTCTATTGAAAATGTGGGTACCACTGGACTCAGGGGAGCCAGCGGCAGAACAGAAAATGAACAAAGATTCTCCACCTGGCCCTCCTCCGGGGGAGGGAGAGGTGAGGACACCATGTCCCGGAGAGCAACTTCCTCCAACTCTGTGTCACCCGTCTCAGGGCTGCTGAGACAGGTGGCGCCATCTTCCTGCGAAAGCTAGACGTCACAGTAGAGCTGGCTGTGACATCTTTTCCACAGGGGACTGACACCCTTGGCGACAAACAGACTGAGGAGAAACCACGAGTGACTCTGTAGCACATCGGGTCAAGCTCTTGATCTCCTCAACCTGCTTCTGAACTGTGGAGAGCCGCTGGGCACAGTCTCCAACAGTGTCGCCGAAAAAGGAAAACCTTGTGAGATAGGAGCACCGAGAAAGCGAACTTTGGCGATGTCTTCCATACTGCTGAAGTTTTTTCACACACATCCGGGCAGGCACGGGGGCGGGGCAAGGCGATTACGCGTCGCACTGTGCCCCCAGAGTAGCCTGGGAAGTGTGGCTGTCAAGTCAGAATCTGATTCAGCATGAGTACACACACCATTACAGTGGGAACTCAGCATCATCATTTCCAGAGTGTAACAGCCATCTCTCCGATGCAGCGATCGACATCTGATCCTCCCCTGGAGCCCCGAATGAAATAGCTGGTCCCTCATGAGAAGGACCAGAAATTCCACCCGAAAGCTGCCAGGCATGCAAAACAGTGAACGTGGCCATAACCTTGATGGCACACGGCGCGCTGAGCGCTCAACCCCTTGTGAGAAAGGCAAGACGAACAATGTGCTGACATGGTCATGCTCTCATAAGTGAGCATAAACCACCCACGAACACAGTCTCAGCATGTTTGCGACGCGCTAGAGGAGTGAGAGGTCCGAGGAGGTGGTCTCGGGTGCGGATTACGAGGCGGATTTAGCCTCCTAGCACCCTTAAGGAATCTGATGAACAGGTCGTGCTTTCCTAATGACCCCCGAACTTACCCGATCAGAGTCGTGCTTTCCTTCCTGCAAGATGGGTTGGAGCGAAGGGTGTCTCCCTTCACCCTCAAATTGTATGTTGCCACAATAGTCGCTCATCACGATGCAGTAGAAGGTAAGTCATTAGGAAAGCACGACCTGTTCACCCCGTACCACTGTAATCCTCAGATCACCAATGCTATTAACCAAAGTAGCCCTTTTCCGGTGGCCACCAGAAGAGGAATTAGATCGGGGAATAGGCAAAGGGACTCGACCTCGTTTGAGGCACTTGAGTCTCGACCGCGCATCTAGAGGGCCGAATGACGCGCGCTGGGTTGCCGGCAGCTCGACGGCACACGACACGCTGAGCGGCTCAAGCCTTTACGAGAAAGGGGAGACGAACAACGTGCCGACGTGGTCATGCTCTCATGAGAGAACATAACCACCCACAAACGCAGTCTCAACATGCTTAAGCCCAGGCACGTGAAACAGTGATCGTGGCCGTCAAATGAGGACAGGAAACGACCACATCCAGAAACACATGGGTGAAACATCAACCTGAAAAGGACGCGATCTACACCCGTGTTGCTCTTTTCACAGAAAACGCTCTCTTATTGTGCAGAAGCACACAGGGATGAACGCGGCAACACAGCGGGGAAACTGCAAGTGCGCTGTGCGCACTCAACCGAATACCAGCTGTGACAACAGCTCTTTGAAAAAAGGCAGATCGCGTGAAGCAGCAGCTGGTACCCGGGAGATCGCGAAGATTGCTGAAGCGTCGTCACACCAACACAGAGCGGTCTCAGAGAAAACAGCAGACTCGTTGAGCGTGAAGATAATATACCAATCTTGAAGCTCATCTACTCCGAGGACACAACCGGTCGGCTCCGAAGCAAAAAGCATATGTGTGTGCGCTCGCTTCCGCTTTATACCCGCACTGGCAGGCGGTGCACGGAATGCAAGTCCTGCATGCCAATATTCATTGGCACGTTTTAATTCACTCGAAGGCAATTGGTCTCCCTAGCGTGATCCCAATTCGTTGGAAACTCCTCCGACGAGACGTAGGAGTTCCCAAACGAAAGGGTACCAGGTACATTTAGCAATATAGCTGGTGAGTGATGTATATGACAATGTTATGATGAACTATATGCCTAGGCTTTCTCCACTGACGTTCTAAGTTGTTCAAAGCGTTTCTAAGGATACTGATTTTCAGTGTCTGACTCTGAGATGGCGAACAGGAACATGGTTTGTGTAATATTAACAACACATTATTAGCTGTTTGATAACCTAGTCAAACAAAAGGCTAATCATATTAATTTCTGTTATGTGTCCGACGTTGTAGAGGGCGATACATAAAGTACATTACCACTCTGATACATCGACTTGTAGACGAGCCTGTATGAGTGAGTGGAGGTGGGGCTCATTTGCATATTTACATTAAATAGTTAAATTGAAGCTATTTTATAAGGCATGAATATATTTTTTTCACAGAAAAAAAAAAAAAACGTTTAAAAATGCCATTTCGGTGATCAAAGAGTTTGAAGAGATAAAATGATTGACTACAGGGGGACTTTAAATGGGAAAGAAATTTGGTTTCAAGACAACAGAGCAGATTTTTGACAAGTTTTTTTTTTCAATGTATTAATGCATTAATTAAGATGGATTTTGATAAATTAATTTTCATTTAAAATGTTTATTTTTCAACATTCTTAAGGAAGTATCACTGAAGTTCTCTCAGTAAAAAGCAAAACTGACCAAGAGCTTTATTTTTATACAAAAAAAAGGTAGCTTGTAGTGTTTGTGTGTAATGTAACTGGTCCCTTAGATGTATAAAAATCCCTCATTTCACCAATTAGGTGACCAAGGCACTGCAGGGAAGTTGGATATAAATAATGTACCCGTGTCATGAAGTCAGCCACTGTAACCTTTTTCTAGCTCTTTAAGACGTCATTTTCAATGAAGCTGCATCTCTATCACTTAGCACAGAGTGAGAGAGAGGCTGGTGGGAGGGATTCGAAAGGAGACAGGTGGAATTGCACAGCCTCTTAGAAGGTCAAACCTGGAGATCAGGTCTATCAACTGCCTGCTTGTCATCTTGTTGCCTATGAAGGAAAAATGAAGGGAACTTGTAGTCAAACTGAAGCAGATGTTTGAAGGACAAAAATGACAGATATGAAAGAAAGTAGAGCGGAAAGTTACCAGTGCATTGTTCCTCGACTTGGGGCCATTGACTTAATAATAATTTAAATAATAATTCTCAGTTTTTTTCTACTTCTGATCAAATAATTTTTTAGACATGCACAGCCTATCTGACCATGTAACCCTTGCATTTAGAACACTTGCTTGCCCTTCACTAGTCAAAAGCTGTGCTTTTAATGGAATGCTTACTGAATAAATCTTATTACTGAATAAAACTTAATGCCACTCCTGGCGCAAAAATTCAAGCAGCTTGGCTTTGTTACTCCTGGTGTGTGTATAATAGCCTGATTAAACCACACTGAAAAAAAAACAAGTAAAATTTACTTAATTTTTCTTTGGCAAGTTTTTGCACGAATATTTTTTAAAGTAAATTTCACATATGGAATTAAGTAAACTCTACTTAACTAAGTTTAATGAAAGTAACTAGAGATGCTCCGATCAGCATTGTTGGGGCCGATCACCGATTACCGATCACCAAAATCATTATCTGCCGATTGCCGATCACTGCCTATCACAGAATGGCAGGGGAATGGGAATCTTTTATCTATAATCTAGCAGAGTTTGCACCATTTATAGAAATGTGTTTTTTTAATCGTATTTAGAAAATGAGATGTCTTAAGGCTATAGGCCAGCTTTCCCAAATAGGGCAGAGTAACGTTAAATTATTCCAAACAAAGAGGGGTCAGGCAGACCAACACACATCAGATCAGCCTAATGGGAGGGGATCAAGTTACACTTAGGCATATTTGGAAATTGTAGCCTCTTAATACACCCACTACATTTACTAATTGGCAACAAAATGTACAACTTGTTACACCAAAACTGGCTACTGATAAAAGGACAAAACTGGCAAGTTTTTTTTTTCTGTTATTATTATGAACGTCTGATGTAGTTCAGCAGAATGCTCTTTTATGAAGTTACTTCATTAAAGGACATATTTAATGAGATTATGCCTGAAAAGGTTTTGGATTTTTTATCATATGTTCATTTAAAAATATATATTGTATAAAATGACTTCTTGTTTATATTTTTGTTTTATTGTATTTATATGATATTTGTATTTTTATAATTGAATTTTTGCCATGAAAATTGTGTGCCGGTGCGCCACGCATGCAGGTGGGAAAAAGTCGCGTGAGTAATTTACATCACGTGATCGGCTTTTTTGATCGGCGCTTTTGGGGTTCGCCGATCAATCTATTTTTAGCCAATATTGGCCGATCATGATCGGCGTCCAATCAATCGGAGCATCCCTAAAAGTAACAAAGAAAACAAGTAATTTTAACTTGGCTAGTAAAAGGTTGAGCAATATCTAATTTATTTGAAGTTTCCTTTGCAAGACATTTCACTCAAACAATATAACATTGAATTAAACCACACTTTTAAAGTGTATGCTTTACTTAGAAACATCTAAGTAATTAATACAATAGATATCGTGTGAGACACTATTATCTACATATAGGAAATTACGTGTCATGTGAACGCAGACCTCAATACTTGGTAGACAATACACAATGACGGTAACATTTGATGGATAATTTTTCTGTTTGAACGTCATTATGAGTAGAAAATTAACTCCAAATGTCACAAAATGGCCAGTTACTAATCCTAACAACAAAAGCAATGATAAAATATTGTAAATGCTGCTGGAAAACAGTGAAAAATCAACCTCATTAATTATTCAAGGCGCCAGTGCATGTTTGGAACACCAGTATCAGAAAAGTTGAGTAATTTTACTTAATTTTATAACGTTGATATTTACGCTTTCATTTCTACACGCTTGAATTGAGTACTAATATAGAATTTACTTAGTTTTTTTTATTCTTGCCTGAACTAACTTTTTCATGTAAATTACAGTTTTTTTCTGTAGTATTTACTTCACCCCAAAATCATTTTTATCAGTGCAGTTGGTTGTATTGATGATGTTATATGTAAGATTAAATGACATAAGGCCCACTTTTGCTTTCTGCCCAGTTGAGGAAAAGGTTGATGATTGCTGTACAAAATAAAGAGATGAGTTAAAAGAGTAGGTTGTATCCAGTGGCAATTTTCTTGTTTACAGTTATTTGAGGTCACCTAACCTTTTCAAATTAATTTGACAGTGGTTCTTCTAAAGCTTTTTGGCAAAATTTTAGTTTTTAGTGAAATATTTTATTTTAAATTTAGCTTGCTTAATTTAGGTAATTTCGTTTAAGGAAAATATATTATTTTTTTTGTTCCTTCCCCACCCTAATCGGCCTCATTATGTAGAACACGAACACACTGTACACAGACAAACACCTCTTTACTCATCTCATTACAAGCTTGAGGCTTGTACCATCATGCAGTTGTGTGGACTTAAGAGTTCAAGCAGATTTGAGAGCCATACGGCAATCATAACAACGTGCATCCAAATTTTCATCATCACAGTAAACTATGGCTGCATCCAAAAATTTAGGCAGTTGACTTGTTGCCTCGCTGCCCTATCAGGCAATGACTTTGTTGGCAGAGTTTGCGCACGAAGGTTCCTCACGAAACTGATTTCGGACAGACTTCTGAGGCAGTGTTATGGTTTAATGATCTACAGCAAAATAGAGTGAGCTTTGATGAAAACTAAGTGAATATTTAAAGACTACAATAGTGATTTCTCGCTAGAAATGACATCAGATGTGAAAAATATTGATCAAAAATGTACATTTACATACAAACTAATTACCAGCCACAACTTTCAGGCGCCATCTTTATTTTCTAGCTCAACTGTCAAAGAATGGAAAGCACATGATTGTGGGAGGATCAAAGGCAGAAATTTATACATCTATGCTGCCTTCAAAAATCAATCAGATGAAGGTATCTTAGGAGACAGGAAGTGAAACTAACATTGCATTTGGATGCACCTTGATGCCTTCCTACCTTGGAATGCATCCTCCAAAGGCAGCATTTATCAGTTCGCTGCCCATGACGGGCTGGAATGGCTTCCAAGAGAGGGAATAGAAAATGCTTCTTTTAAGCTTTGTAGGCACCAGTAATATTCAATTTTACATACATTAGAAGCTCTTACTACTTACTCAAACAACTTTAGCATCATTGATCTTTAATGAATTCAAACTGATTCTTAGATCTTTCCATGTCCCAAACAAATTCATCTGTAACCAAGCCTACTACCACTATATTTCTATTTTAATATATTTCAAAATGTAATTTATTCAGCTTAGCTGAATTTTAGGCGGCCATTACTCCAGTCTTCAGTGTCACATCATCCTACAGAAATCAATCACAGTTGTGCTGCGTAATAGTTTTTTTTTAACTGTGATGTTTTTCATGATTCTTTGATACATAGAAAGTTCTAAAGAGCAGCATTTATTTGACATAGAAATCTTTTGTAACATTATGTCTTAACTAGTTATAGTTTATTATTTAATAGTAATGGGTTAGTGCTACAGTACATGTATTTTCCATTAAAGTATGTGAATGACCAGTGCTTTTTTTGTTTCATTCTTGATGTGAGTAGGTGTTTTTCGCCAGTTAGTTTCACTTTTTCATTTTGCTCAAGGTGTGAGCAGGCATTTAGAAAAATGGTAAGAGTGACCCAGAAACTGGAACTACTGAGATCACAGTCATGCTGTAAGAGCAATGCACAGCAGGGTAACCCGTAGAGACAGTCCCTTCGAATGTACCATCACACGCTTTGAATGAAACACAGCAGCCAAGTCATGCAACGAATGAGTAACAAATAGCAATCAGCTTTTTGTGATCCAGTTCCCAATTCTTCATATTCAACAATGTCAGAAACTACTCTTCACCTGTCCATAATATCAGTGTTTTTCTCCCATAGGTTACTACCTGGTACTGTTGCCGTTCAAGAGCATGCTCCTTAAATAAACCTGCAGTAAGCAAAACTGATGGGCGGATAATGTTTTAAGCGAATGAGGGAATTGGAACAACATGATAGCTGCATTCACACCCCTTCAGGCAGGTTCCCTGGGGAACACGCTCTACTCTACAGTCTCTCCCCATCCACTCCACAGTTCTGAGATGCACAGAGATGATAACACACTCTGGTAAGTGTGGTGGCCTTGATCTTTCTACCTCTACATATCTCTCTATTCTATGAGAGAAGATGAGAAGAAAAAAACCCTCTCATACTGTCAGCCTAATCTGTGATTTGGGCCACACTATCCACCTCCATTATCACCTCCTCTCCCAAAGGAAGAGGGAGAATTGCATTTTCCACTAAACTCACCTTGGCTGCTTGCAATATCACATACACATATTGATAACATGCAAAGGGTTTGGGGGATAATTCATCCTTCAGTCATTTCAAATGGAATAGAAAAGGGAAATGGATAGAACTTGCGTAATATTTTATATTGTAATGTGGTGTCCAAAGCTTCCCAGAATGCATTGCAGATAAAACAGTTTTGGGCTTTATCCGAAAGCTTAAAAATGCTGCCTTCGGAGGCTGCATTCCAAGTAAGCAATTCTGCATTCCAAGGCAGGGAAGCATCATGGCACGTTCGAATCCAATGGTAGCTTCACTTCCTGTCTCCTGAGATACCTTCATCTAATTGATTTTTGAAGGCAGCATAGATTTATCCTTCTGCCTTTGATATCCCACAATCCTGTGCATTTCATTCTGTGACAGTTGAGCTAAAAAATAAAGATTGCGTCTGAACGTTGTGGTTAGTGGTCAGTTTGTATGTAAACGTAAGTTTTGACTATTATTTTCCACTTCTGATGTCATTTCTAGCTAGAAATTACTGCTTGTACTAATTAAATATTTGTAAATATAAGTTCTCACCAAAGCTCGCTCTATTTTGCTGTAGATCAATAAACTGCCTGCCTGTCTGTCTGAAATCAGTTTCGAAAGGAACCTTTATGGGCAAATGCTGTGAGGCAAGGCAACAAGTCAGCTGCCTAAGTTTTCATATGCAGCCTTGATCTTAAATGTACTACTTATTTGTTGTTCTGAAACGGTTCGCTGTTGAGCAGTTTTGAAGCTCCCGAAGTTGAGTTGGGAAGTATTGAGAATGAGAATGTGACGTCACGCGTATCACTCCGCGTTGCATTGTGGGAAGGATGCGCCATCTTGGAAGGATACGCTATCCGTTGTCGTGGTTACTTCGACCGCGAGACCGAGAGAAATAGCGACAGAGAAAGAGAGCAACTTGATATTTGTTTGCATTTTTGCGATAAGGCACAGTTTCTTGGGAATAAATGAAGAAGGGGGAAGCAAAAGGAAAGGGGCTCTATCGGGAGAGACAACAACACCAAGCAGCGTTATTTAGAGAAACTACTTGACATCAACAACATGGACCCGTACGACCTGCTACAGTATGGACGAAAGACCCAAAGCACTACCACCTTTCACATACCCTGACACAGTCAATTACCTGGTTTATGGAATCAGTGCCTAACGTTAGTTACTGCCTACACATTACAATGCAAGAGTTCAGAAGCTTTAAGTCATTAGAAGCTTATGAACAATTCTGCTACGGCTGGGTGCAAGACTTAGAAACCCCCAAACCTGTAACGTTAAACTGTGAGAGTTCAGTCATACTTGATGTTTCAGGCCTCATTCATATGTGGAAATAAATCTGATATGAATCAGATACGTGCATTTGCACCTGCCGTGCAACATTAAGCGGACAGATCGGACATTCCCGTCACTGCGAGACGTACGTCATTAAAAAAAGTGTATTTTTAAAACCTTTCGCGGTACAGATATATCTATAACAAATTAAACAACTCTAGTTGAATAACAGAGAATTAATTTCGTTCGTTTGTGTTAAATAAAAGGCGAACTGTGCTGAAATGTGTTCCTTTTGAAATCATGCTTTGCTCGCTGTTGCTGCTGTCAGTTTATTGACAAGCAGTTTTTCTAAATAAAGCTGGCTAGCATTGTTATTTAGTCTCTCCCGATAGAACCCCTTTCATTTCTCTTCCTCCTCCTCCATATCTTCCAAAGAAACTGCGGCGTATCGCTAAAATGAAAAATGTAAACAAATACTAAGCTGCGCTGTCTCTCTTTCGTTGTTTCTGGAATGTTTAGTCGCGCCTCTGTGAAGTTCTGAAGGCGTTGCCCCTGGCAACCGATAGCGTCTCCTACCATCATGGCCGACCGGCTCAGACCCCGCCCAAATCGGCACGTGACTCCTCACTCTCAATTGTTATATTATTTTTTTTTGTTATTTTTTTTTCTTAGTGGAAGCTTTAAGGGAATATACAGGTAAGATTTTATCTCAAATCAATATTTCATATTTTTGTTTGTTGAGTAGTAGTCTCAGCCTCAGACGTCACGCCCACGGAACGTTGGCTAAACGTCTGATGCATATGGTACACTTAACTGGAAACACTTCAGGAATGTCGAAGTCGTCATCTGATTGGTTGAATTTTATCGGATTTCCGGGGGGGGGCGCGAGTGTCGCGTTTATTTTCGGTCCGTCGGGAAACAAAGCGCAGACGTGTGATTGCGGAAGAAAAACTGTTGTGTTTACATGAGTGACAATGAGCATTTATCAAGATCAGCTAAACGTAGAATTCTCAAAAGTATGCGAGGTTCACGGGAAAGACTCTTGAAGTTTTCTTTCTTTGATTTTCTATGCTGACTGACTTGTTGCACGCAGGTCTGTTGTTGTGGGGACATTTCCACGCACTGAAACGTGACGCTGAACGAAACGAACTGTAATTGGTTGTTTTACATGTCGGTCAAACGGCCTTATGGGCGGGCCTTGGCCAAAGAAAGCTGCTATGAATTCCAGACCTTCAGCCGTCAGTCTGAAGGTCTGGCTACGCGAGACTAGTTGAGTAGCCACCACTCAGTTTATTTTGATCAAATGACCGTCTGACTTTGATATCTGGGTATATTCAAGTGTTCTGCTTTTTAAGACATGAACTCCACACTAAGGTGATTTCTTTACATGTTTGCTCTGGCTTTCTGCAGTTCAGAGTAATGCAGTATCTCCCTAGTACAATCTACATGTTTACTTTAATGAAACTACATTCTTACACCACAAAACCCTCACTTAAAAACACGTTTATCTCTTCTAAGAGGTGGAGTTGCAACAGTTTATTGGCTTGGCGAGAATGCGAGTCGATCAGTACTAAAGAGGTAGTGATATCTACAAAGTGCCTTATGATCTTCAGAGACACGGGTCTGCAAACAATAGGTGCACAATTAAAGCTTTACAGATCTATAGACTTCCTCAACTTAAGAATATGATTAATTCAGCAAACATCCATTTATTTTCTTTCGTTTTTCATGTCAAGACTCACTTTAGTGAGCTAGTGCCAATAAGAAATAAACTGTAACCCTTACAGCCTGATAATTCTGTATATCTACTACAAATAGGGTAAAACAGGTTTGTTCTATATATGTCTTTAGTCCCACTGGTGTGTCATATTACAGTGTTTCTTCCTTTATGACACTGCTCGCAGGTTCTCGGGTGGGTGGTTGATATTTTATTCTCTGGCTGTCCTGAGAATCGCTCGGTGCTTCTGTTAAAGACAACAATAGAATATATAGTGAGCAATACACTCTGAGCCTGTGTATGGCATGTAGCATCCATTAGTGATCTCAGGCAGCCGGCCACATGACTGGATCTCAGCCAGTGGTGGTGTTTTCCTGGGCCGCTTTCTTCTGTTAGTCCATCTATAGTGACATTGTGGTGTAACAAGAATTATGTATTTTTTAAGTATTACATTTGATCTTTTTACTTTGTTTTAAGTTTATTCTGAAATAACAGTGGAGTCTGGAGTAACTAAATAATACTAAGTAACTTTAAATTTAATACAATTTGCTGAATTACACATGTTTGTGAAAAACCTGATGATCTTATTATCCAGCATGCTCTTTGGATCATTCTCAAATCATCCGGCCTGCTTGGAAAAAACCCTTTAAGCTAAGAAAACCCTTTGATCGCAACAAACGATAACTACAGGTTTTCCTAAGTTAAGAAGTTTGTTGCAACCGACTGGTAACCTTTTGTATGAAGTGTATATTTCTTCTTTATTTTATGTCATGACTTTTATCTTTGTTCAAGTTATTCTTTTGTCTCTCTTTATATTTCCAGGTTTAAAATAACGTTTTAATTTCATCTTTTCAATATGGACTTTCAGTCCAAGGTTGCTACAACACCACGCCTTCATTCATCACATTCCTTCTTTCTCTTTTAGCACTGCTTCTCTCTTTTTGTCTTTTAGTGACATTTTCCATATACTAATTGCATTACTGTACCACACCACAGCACACAGATCAGTATTTAGAAATTGGTCAATGGTAAACTAATTTGCCTTTGCACAAAGAAAGACATGCTGATAGGTGAGGTTGACATAACTATATGAGCTAGCCGCTACAGTGCATACATCCCTGCCACTGCTACAATCAGTTTAATGTTTATAAGACCAAATATGAGAGTTTTATGGTCACAAGTATGACTGTAATATAATACACAGCACATAACTATATCACTGTAGTATCAGATGTTTGGATACAGCATGTGGTTTTCTTTCCAGCATCCCTGGTTGTTGTTTTTCTCTAAGTTTTCATTTGCAGGTCTTAATGAAAATGTATTGTTTATGAAGTCCAGGCCACAATGAAATCTGTCTCGATTTTCAACCCCAGAATTCATTAGTATTGATTTGGCCGGACCTCTGTTGTCTAGCTGCAGTTTTGGCCAGACTGTGAGCACATTGTATTGCTCTGCGTTTAGAAAAGGGTTTTGAACCGGAGACTTGAACCGTTGCTCCTACTTTCAGGAGTTAATCAGAAATGTTTTCCTTTACAGTGACAATATTTGGAGTTTGTCTGTGAACATTAAACCAGAGCTTTCAGATTTTCCTTTGCTAATGTTTAAACAGATTTGACTTTCTTAATTTTTATATTATATTTATATAAAATTTATATTTAATATATAAAAGGTATTGAAATAGAAGTTGACATTGGTTGTGCGAGAATGACTATGGAATTTTCATAGGAATAATGTAAGTAGTCACTTATCACACATATCTTCTTGTATTGTGATTTGATAGTACAGTAAAGGCTGTTTCCTTACAATACAATTCTTCTTCATTATTATTATTATTTAGGTAATTAATAATAATTATTTATATTATTATAATTATTATAAGTACTATTCATTTTATAATTCCAGATATTGAGGCAGTTCCAGCCATTTTCATTTTCATACAGGGATTTTTGTTTTCTTTTTTAAAAGACTATCCATAAGTATTCATAAGTGTTAAATCCAACACATATTGGCAAAATAAACTAAGACTTCACATTGAAAAATGGCATGAGATGATTAGGACCATAAAATATGGCAAAAACGATTACAAAACAAAATGTTCCAGCTTACTGGCAAAAATACAGTACACATACACTCAAATCCACCACAAAAGTTCAAGGCTTAGCTCAGGATCTTTCGCAAACAAGGTATTGGTAATAATAGTTCACATGCTTAGAATGTTGTTAATAATGAGCACAGATTATTAACACTATACATCAGTGTTAAATTATACAGGACTGATTAATGAAGTACATGCATTACGTGTAATTATTTGCAGAGCTGCTTATAATCACGTTATTGTTGTTGTTAAATTGTTATTTCACCAAAAAATGAAATTTCTGTTATTAATTACTCACCCTTGTGTAGTACCAAACCCGTAAGACAATCGTTCATCTTCAGAGCACAAATTTAAGATATTTAATTATTAAATATAATTAAATTTTAATTATCTCATTATTGGCAGATGCTGTTCACGTGAGCACCACGACGTATGCGTGTAATGCTGAGCGGGAGCTGGCCAATAATGAGCCGGCGTTCTGATGTAGAACTCTGAAGCGCTGCACTGTATTTACGACGTAATCAGTGTATGAGACTGACACCGATGAGAAGGAATTGTCGAATAAAGTCATTATTTTTGTTTGTTTTTTTGCGTACAAAGTATTCTCGTCGCTTCATAATAAGGTTGAACCACCGTAGTCAGATGGACTATTTTACCGATGTCTTTATACCTTTCTGGGCCTTGAAAGTTGCAACATCTCGGATTTCATAAAAAATATCTTTATTTGTGTTCCGAAGATGAATGAAGTTCTTACGGGTTTGGAATGACACGAGGGTGAGTAATTAATGACAGAAATTTCATTTTTGAGTGAACTAACCCTTTAATATATTATAGTATAGTAGGTCTATAGCATAGTGTCAGACAAAACACACATTTAACAGAAATATTCCATTCATATACACGGGAGACTTTTTGAAAGTACTGTGAAGCTGGTGTGATACACACACACACACACACACACACACACACACACACACACACACACACACAAAACTCATCCTTTGAGAAAAGCTGCAGCTGTTGCTGTAAATATAGCAATAAGCATTTGTGTGTGTGAGAGAGAAAGAGAATGTTTGCAAACACTGTCATATTAGTTGAATGATTGTTATATTGTTATTTTAACTTGGTATTTTAGTAATATATATATTTTTAACATTGTGAATCAACAGTTAGACCTGTTAAGATCAAAGCAAGTTGAAATTAAATGAGTGAATTATTTGCCTCAATTAGCTTCTTTTCTGGTCATTTAGTGTTGAATGAATTAAATTCATAATCCAAATTAAGGCTGCTTCATCCAGTGTTGTTTTAGACCCATTTGGCTTTCATTGAATGGACAAAAAATGTTTAACATTACTCAAAATATCTTGATTTTTGTGTTTACAGAAGACAAAGTCATACCGGTTTGGATTGACACATGGGTGAGTAAACTATTAAATAATTTTACTTTGGAGTTGGATACCATTTGGAACACCTTTATGTCTGAAACATGCCTATATTCCCTTAAAATGCTCCCTCAGTAGGCAGCTCACTAGGTTTTGGAAATGAGAAAGATAAATAGGCTTGGACTTTTTACTCGCTTCTTTAAATTTAAAGAGATTGATGTATTTTCACCCTTCCAAGCAGCTATTCTTTAAAATCTGTGACAGGCTGTAATTAAATGAAAGTGCTACTTGCTCAGGGTGCAAAGACACTGTGAGTCTGATAAAGGAAAGTTTTAGTCAGAGAGTATATGTGGCACTGTCTGTGTGTAGATGTCCAGAAAAAGGAGCACTAATGATTGTGCATTCTGCCCTGCTCTGTAGAGTGCGTGATATCTTGAATACCAGTCAGCTGTTGTGTGTGAATCCTTGGATGAGTATTCAGCTCTCCGTCTGCCCTTTCCACGCTTGCTGCCTACCTACCTGTCTACTCGCCGCCTCATCTGTCCAAAGCAAAATAGAGCTGTGTCTTTATCTGACAGCAGCATCAAGGCCCCGAGACGGCCTAGAGTGGACACGGCGCGTGTGGGCAACCACACAGCAGCGACTTAGGACCGAAACCGATCTGTGGGGACTGAGCACCATGGGCTCCTCTTAAACTGAAGATATATTAAACCGTGTGTGTGTGTGTGTGTGTGTGTGTGTGCACGATTGCTGGAGCTGTTGGTGCAAGCTGACATACCTTAAATCTGTGTGGTGATGAATGCATGCAATATGTGTTTGTGCCAGAGGGGCTTTATCATCTTTCTTTGAAGGAAAAGTTCTGGATGATTCATTAGAGCAAGAGAGAGAGGAGGGGTTGGGAGAGAGTTTGGATGAGGGGTGTTTGGAAGCCTTTGCAATAAGAAGGGATGGAGAAAGCAAAAAGAGGAAATATAAAAAATCTTACTGAGCATAACAGAACAAATCATATCTGTTGTCTTTCAGGAATTATTTTCTGCTACAGATTAGCTGGTCAGTCAAAACCCAAACTCTGCTGCATAGCACTGGGTAAAAACATGTTGTATCAAGAGTATTGTTCCTCGCATAATATATCAAGCTTTTTTTTAAAGTACTAATCATTTATTTATCATGAAAATCAAAGCAGGGCTAAACAAATTTTCCCCCTTCTAGTTCTGGACTGTAGTTCAGATTTCTTCTTTGAGAATGTTTTCACATTTTTAAAATTTAGTTATATATTTATTTGTAGTTTTATTTTTTTATTTTAAATTTAATTTAAATATAAAGTTCATAATTTATTTGTTTATTTAATATTTGTGATATATATTCACAAATAGACATGTGCCGGTATTCGGTAATGCGATAAATCGCGGTAATGAATATGCACGATATTGTTATCGCGGCCACTTCAAAATACCGTGAAAAATAATAGATTTGAATTTAGACTTTTAGAACACGCATTAGCTAATTTTCTATCAACCGCTTAAACACTGCGTATATGCTCCGCAAAACACGTGCGCACTCTGATGTAAACAATCCCCACATGTATAATCACTGTGTGCACGCGGCGCAGAGCGCACTCTAGTCTAATGTAAACAATCATCACATGGAGTAGAAGCATGGCGGAAGGAGGAACGCTGCCGACGATTTACCCCCCGCAGGGCTGCCAACTCTCACGCATTCAACTTGAGACTCAAGCGCCTTTCAGACAGGACGCAGAATACTCGCGGGGACGTATTGTTGCTGCGTCGACCAAAGCACGCCGGGGTCAAAGTTAAAAATAGTTCAACTTTTTATTTGCAAAATAGCAAATCGCGTTCTGTCTGAAAGCCGCTTTACGGAATTGACACTTTTCACACGCTCTCACGCAGAGAAAAATCGCGGAGCAAAGAGGACACTGACACCGACAGACTAGACAGAGCAGGTTACTTTTGATATGAAAAAAAAAAAGGTTCTGTCCATTGTGACAGATCGCTGCGCCTCAGTTCAAGTAAACCGATCATCTGTTACTTTTTATTTAAAGATACAGTACAACTTACCTTAAGGTTTATGCCTCATACAAAATGTCGATCAATCAGTGTTTTTCACGAAAAGAGGTCAATAAAACTGCAGGAGAACAGTTATGTCACAGAACGTTACATTTACCTCAGGAAAGCCATTTAATGACCAGCACTTTAGTTGACTAGAAAAAATTGTCATTTTGCTAAATATGTGCACTTTATTACATTAATTATATGTTTACTTGTCATTACACAATTGTTATTATAATGAAAACCGCATTATATTTAATTTCTCTCTGTTTACAGCATTATGTGAGATATATTTTTTTCTTGAGAAAAATTAACATGCAGACTGTAGCCTACCTAATATTTATCCAAATGAGTCAATATTGAATTAAGATTAAAATCAAATACAATAATTTATTTGAATACAAACAGTAACCTACCAGTCATTGTACCATGTAAACTTTGTAACACGTTGTCACTAAACTTAATAAAATTCTGTTTAGTTACCATGTTTTGAAAATCACAATTACACATTGTGATGCAAGTTGTTTTTTTAGATACCCGCAATCCATCTGTTTCTCTTGAGCAATTAAAATATCGTGATAATACCGTATACCGTGATAAAAGCTCATTCAATTAATCGCAGCACGAAAATTTGATACCGGCACATGCCTATTCACAAATATTAAATGTTAAAGATGATGGCTGATACATTCTGATTCGATGAGCCACATCTGAAGCAGTTGCAAAAAATGTGAGAAACGTAACACACACACCTGCGACAGCACGTGCTACATTCTCATGGTCATTGAAAATCCGAAAATATTTTTTGGAATTTTAAATGGGTGTTTTGCAGGCCATAGAAATTAGTCAAATTCTTAGTCATGGACATTTTGTATTTTGTAGGGCCGCTGTACGTGAGCTGTATCGTTCAGTTTCGTTCCGACAAACGGGGCACTACATTTTCTTTTGCTCAATATGTTCAACGTTAATAAAAGGTATCCAAGCACAAATGGTATCATCGACAAGGTAGATGAGAGACGTTGTCCTCCGTTGCTTGATCTGTTATCTGGGTGAAAAAGAGGATGACCTCATCCAACAGTACAATGTAAGTGACTAGAATTATTCTATATATTTATGGTGTTTTGAGAAATGTATATGTACATTGTTTTTATTTATAAAAATAGAAATGCAACTTAAACAATAAGCTTTTTTCTAATTAAATTATATAAAGCTAATGTGAAAATATTTAACACAGAATAGATTTTTGTCAGCCACTAAAAAGCTAACACTTTATTTTGATGGTCCACTTTAGACATTCTACTGACTAAGTAACTGCAACTACATGTTAAATTGAAACTGTGAAACTGTACTTATATTATTGTGACAGTCTTTGTCTTTGTGGTCCACTGAAACATAATATTTTTATGTTTCAGTGATTACAAAGAAAATAAACTATAATGGTTTACTTGTAGTTGTCTTGGCATTTTAAGCTGTTATAAGAAATGTTTACAACCGTACACAAATCAAGTTTATAATTATGGACAGACTTATGAGACAGACAAGATAAAAAATAATGTTTGTTTTACAGTGCGACAATGGAGATATCCTACAGCACATAATGAAAATTGCCATCTGCAAGAGGGATTCTCAGGACTATTTCAGCATCATCTTTGAGGGGATGCAAGTCATGGCTGGCTTGGAAAATCTGACAAGAGCCTGTGCTGTTCTTCTTGGACTCACGTATGCACTAAACCTCACCTACCCGAAAGAACTGACGCACACTTTTGAGGCCTTTCAGAAGCTCTTCTTGGAACTGGATGTTTGCAAGTTTTCCCCGAAATTACTAACACTTAAAAACAAAGTCATGACTTAGATTGAGACAATGCATTTTGACCAAGTTCTGGTGAAAAAAACCCCGGCATTGATTGATGAACGTTTAATATTGTTCTACATACAAGCTTTCAGCAAGTACAAATTATTTTGTTTTGCTACAAGTTATTCATAAGTTTGTCAAGAATGTGACTTTTCCAACTGAAATGTACATATCTTAAAACTGCTGTCTTACATTTTATATAGATTTGTTTTATTTGTGCAAAAAATACAGAATAAAAGCATGTTTGATAACAAAAAGTGCATATGTATTCATTACAGCCCATTCTCATCCCTAGGCGTCATGAAACTGACGCCTTGGGAATCATTTTGACCATGCTTCAATATTCGACGCTTTAGGCACCCTTTAGCGTCAGTTACATGACGCAATCCTAGGGCGTCATCTTATTGACGCTTTACCTTAAGCGTCAGTTAGATGACGCTATCTAATCCTAACCCTACCCCAGACCTAAACCTACCCGCGTCATCTAACTGACGCTTAAGGTAAAGCGTCAGTAAGATGACGCCCTAGGATTGCGTCATGTAACTGACGCTAAAGGGTGCCTAAAGCGTCGAATATTGAAGCATGGTCAAAATTGTCATTTTAGTGACGCCTTGGGATGAGAATGCGTTGTTCATTATTATAACATTTACTGCCTGAAAAAGGCAGTAAATGTTATAATTAAGTAAATTTCATTAATACAAACGAGTAAATTCTGCTTGATTTATTTGTGAGACAACTTAAATTAAAAAAGCACATTCCACTAATAATATGAAATTCATCATGTGCCATAGACTAAATAATTTAGGACATTTTACTTAATTTATTCAGGTAGATTTCACACACAAAAAAACACCTTAAAATCTACTCAAATATAATACATAATATTGTTACCATAATTTTTTTAAGTAGATACCATGTAATATTTTTTACAGTGTACATGCAGTGCAGTTACTGCTCGTGTATGCGAATTGACAATTCACCATTAAATGTGTTATTTTGAAAAGTGTTTTTTTTATATATTATATTTTGGCTGAATTCTATTTGTTATTCAGATTTTACCTCAAATATTACCTTTGAATTGGAACAACATAATGAGAGGTAATTGTGATGTTAATGCTACAGTAGAAGTTTTCTTGATAATCTTATACCTGAAGTTGCTATCTAGGCACAGTAAACATATCACACATTTCAAACTGGTTTATTTTGTACCTCAAGTGGTAATTTGGCATTTTTGGGTTTATATGATAAACAGGTTCGAAAGTGCAAAATTCCCTATGGTTTCCCTTTTTTTCAAAATGGGCATTTTAAGCATCGTTTTTCTCAAAAACTGCAAGGTTGTGTGCGGAGAACTTTTTCCTAAGTAATCTCTATATATTTCTGATGTTAAATATAAAAAAAGTAGTGAGTGCCCCACTTGGTGGAACGAAACCCTATTTCTAGGCCTCTTTTAGGCTACCGACAGCGGCCTAATAGTAATGTTTTTTTCTATATTTTTAATCCTTATCTAGCCCTTTTGTTCTGTCTATTTATCTATCCATCCATCGTTCTGTCGCTGTTATTCTGTCTGTGCATTTGGTGCAGTAAACATCAGCTATTTACTCTCAAAAGTTAGTAAAGTTGGAAAGTACAAGTCTGCACTTAAGTGAGACACTTGAATTAATGTGCTCTCTTATTTCCCATCACCTTCTGAGTGAGTCTCGATACAGACTGCATCTATTTCACAGCGCGCACACTGGAGTGCACAAAGGCTAGTGTGAGAGTCTAGAGTGAGAAGAGATAGAAAGAAAGAAGAGTGGGTGTGTGAGAGAAAGAGAGAGAGACATTGGGCAGTATCAATCTGTTCCTGTAAATGATCTGACTGGCACTCCGCTCTCCTGTAAACGGCGGCTGTCAGAGCGATAAGGACGCAAGCGTCAGTTGAGAACCTCTTTCTTTCTCTCTCTGTCCACTTCCCCAGAGAAAGCCAGATAAGCCGTGTGCAGAGGGGCTGCTCACTGCACAGCCCCCCAAAAAGAGCCCCATTATCAGCTTGTCAAAGTCACTCCTGACACACGCTAAGAGAGGGGCCAAGGACATTAGTGGTCCATAAGAGTGCACACGTTCATGCTTTCTTTCTAATGCAGCATGCCTTTTTAATTGTTTTTTTTTTTGTGTCAAAATTAAAAGAATTTGCACTTTATGAATCACTCCAGGCTTTATTTTACTCACACATACTCTCAAGTTGTTACATACACACAGATGCTTGACAGAACAGCTTGGGACTCTTTTCCATTTGGGTGGAGGTGTATGGGGAGATTGGAGCCCACAGGTCTGATTGGCTCGCATGGGCTGGGCCGAGGCCACTGGGTTATCCGTGTCTCTGAGTTCCTGGAGGTCTGCTGTGAAGAGTCTCATCTCCAGAAAGCATTACTGTACAATTTCTCACACACTTTGTTAAGCACTTGAACTGGAGCGTTGATGTCTGGATTACTAATTCCTTGAATGGCAAAAATGTGTATTTTCAGATATTTTTTAACAATACTTTATTTAAATACATTTGGGAATGTATTTTCTTGCCCCTTGAAATTAATTTGTGATTATTTTACACGAAAAGTATCTTAAATTTGAAAGATTTCGTTAAATTGAACAAAAGTGGCTGTAGAGACATTTGCGTAGTTACAATTAATTTTTTCAAATAAATGCTGGTCTTCCTGAAAAAGGAAGAAAAAATGTCTTCCTTTTGTTTGCACGGTTTAAATGGAGAGAGATATTAAAAATATTAAGCAGCAACTGTTTTGAACATTTGATAATAAGAAATGTATCTTGAGCACCAAATCAGCCTATTTTCTGAAGAATAATGTGAAACTAAAGACTGGAGAGAAAAAAAATCAGCTTTGCCATCACAGGAATAAATTACATTTATAAAAACAGAAAAGAGTCATTGTAAATTGTACAAATATTTTACAATAGAGGGAATGCATTAACGTCACTTCCCCGCCGGAACACGCCCCCCTCAGCCGGACTGAGTGGCAAAAGAGCTGCTGCGTGGCTGGAGTTAATAGGGGAAACTGCGAAAACGCGAGTAAAACAAACTATTATCAGTTTAAACTAAAAGTTGGACTCAATATAGTGTTCCTTACAACTTATCAAAGATCCAGTGATCCATGGATATTGACATGCAGCCAGGAATCGTGCTTCCTGACATTTATATGTGCCTGATTTCGACGCCGGGGAAATAAATTAAGAAAATTTGCCTGTAAACGTTTTATATAAATACAATATAGATAGGTCTAAATCCGAGTGATCACTTACATTAATGTTATACTGTATATCATCATATCGTCCCCGTATAGTTTTTGGTCAGTGTTTATTTAAAAACATCCAATTATGCAGAATATAGTCTGTTTTGTAGCTTTTTGCAGTCTGTAAAAATATACAGTACCTCAGATTTCTGGTCAAATCTAGTTGTAGTCAATCGCAAAGCTCTTTCCCGTTTTAGATGTGTTTTGTGTGTTTTTCACGGCATTCACGCTGAAAACAAATGCTGCCGCTCAGTCTTTTTGCCACTTGTGGGCGTGACCGCATTCACTCCGGCCGACGGTGACGTCATGCGCATACCCTCTATATTACGTTTTTTTTTTCCTTTTTTTTCTGATGAGCCTTGGTGAGCAGAAAAGACTTATTTCAAAAACATTTATAAAAAATTACTGACCCTAAACTTTTGAACAGTAGTGCATATTAGAAATAATTTGGCTAGGAATTTTTTTTTTTTACTCTGGGGGGTAAAGATTGTTCCCCCAATTCAGATGTAACAAAAAATTTCCACCACGGTTCTCGTGAGCTATGAATGTGGTCTTACTTTTAGGGTTTTTGTTTCACTTTGTTGTTTGTCCCTGAATCAAACAGAGATCTATTTAATTATATTGTTCTTCACAAATTCAGTTCATATTTTTCTTTTGTTTTCTGTGTTTTGCTGGCACACATGCAATACACTCTGGGATTTTGCAACTCCTCCCAAGCCTAAATGGAAAGCAAAACAATGGAAAGTGAGTCACAGTGCCAAGGCAATTAATTCAGTTCTGCAGTCCATGGTACCATAATGGTCACATGAGAAGTAGTGAAATTCTTTCAGTGACACTCAAACAAATGTCACAGTGGTCTCAAAAGCCTGCGGTTGCTTCATTAAGGCCACATAAAAGTACGTTGGGGTCACAAACTCAGAAAATATAATAACCACATGTGCGCATTATGCATTTATTTGCATTTAGTATGCAATTTAAAATATACACATAAGCTGTTGTAATAAATAAACATCTAAGCTGTTGTACAGCCTTTGTCTTTTTCATTTCCAATCGTCCTTAATGAAAGAGACATTATTTTGTAATCCAATGAGAAAATGTGTGATAAATGTGATGGGGCAAAGTAAATGATTCCGGTAATTAAATGCGACAATTACTGTTTGTATTTTTGTACTTGATTCTTTGAAAACGAAGCCGTTACTCCCCACTGAAACTGATGCAGTATTGCCCTGTCTTTCTTCCTCTCCCACAGATGACAATGGTATAATAATTACAGAGTAAAAAATAATCTGTCTCTTTTTTCACCCTTCCACATCCAGTTTAGCTTGGGGCTGATAATATACTGTACTGGTTTTGAAAGCTATTTGAATATTTCTTTGGCAGGAAATCACATTACAGGGCTATTAAAAAGTAGTTATTTGTACATAAATTCCTAGGGAGTCAGTGGTGGATCTTGGCAGAAGAAGTGTATGCAGCTCGATACAAAGGCGGTTAAGAGATGATATTTCGCCAGCACCGTGTTTATTAAAAAATCGGCCTGCTCCTTCATCATCCTCTGAGGGAACTGCGTGTCAGCTAGCTCATATTTCATAGCTCATGCTAATGTAATTAGCGCTGTCACACGGGAAGGAAAACGCTCATTACCACTCTTATAAATGTTGATTTCACTGGGTGGCAAAAGACAGCAGCTATCAGCACTGGAGGTCTAGTTTGAAACTGTTTGGTGGATCAAATGTCCCGGGAGGTTTTGTTTTACATGTTTTTTGGATTGTCTGCTGCTTCTCTCTATACTTTCTATTTTATCCCAGTGGAGATTGTCTGTTTCAACTGGTGTGTCGTGACCCAAAAATGGGTTGCAAGTCTTATATGTTATGGTCGTAAATGGGAAAAAAATAATAAATGTAAATAGTGACATGTTGTACTATTCCTGCTAAGTCTACAGTTGTAATTGAAATTATTAAACCCCCAATGCAAATCAGGCTTATTGGCAAAATTTACTGACTTTCAGCTGTTTGCAATGAACAAATCAAACAAAAGTAATTGAAATAGCTTAACACTACAGCACAAATCTGCTAAACAGGTGTTGCCTCAAGCACACCTGATGCAACTAATCAAGGGCTTCATTAGTTGCACCAGGTGTGCTTGAGCTAGAACACATGACATTTCTGAAAAAATTTGCATATGGTTGTTTCTTTTGTTTTTTAAACAAGGTGTCCAATATAAATCTGGGTCCTGAACCAAAACCTCTATAAAGTGCTTCTCGTTATTTTTCTATGTATCCAGGCAAACATTAGATATACATGCATATCTTTCTTCTATATAATATGCACACACAAAAACACACTGTTTTTGCCTATACAATAAAAGTCAGTGGGGTTCAAAACAACATTGGACCCCTTTTGCCGTTCATTATATGGACAATAAAAAAGAAAGAAATACTCAGTGTTTCCCCTGAAAAAAAAAAACTTGAGTAAAATAGTATAATTAGACCAGCTGATGTCATATATGCTAATATGGATGATGTCTGAACGGATGATTCTGAAACCAGATGCAGAAAAGCGAACAGACTTGTTGATCTGGCCTGCAGCTCTGTAAGTATTTGGTTTTGTATGTCTCCTACATGGAACTACAAGGATAAAGCTTTTGTACTTTGTTTTCATCTCCGCTTATGAACCTTTTCCCCCTGATGTGCAGCAATGTTCTTCTGGCATTAAGTTAGTTCAGTCAGCTGATTTAGTCTTAATTTGGGTGGAGATGAATACTACTAATAATGGTTAACACTGGGCCTTTGCTTGTGCAAGCAACTTGCTATGGGCTCGCAGAATCTGTTTGGATAAAACCCACACTTCATCCTAATGCACATTGTATTCAAACACACTCTATCATTAGCGATAATGGCTCTGTTTACCAGCTAGGATATGACTGCCGATCTCACACACTGTAGCTTCAATTTCAAAACAATAAGAGTTTTTGTTTTACCCTGTCTGTTATTAAATTTCGAATGATTATGCATACGGTTAAAGCGAATCCCAAACAACTAGGAATGATTTTGTGGCACTGTATAAAAAGGGAAAAGCCATTTTCTTTTAAAAGAAATGGCAAAACTTTTTAGATGAAGCTTTAGACCACGTCAGTTGTTTTGGCAAGTATTTAGAAAAGAACTAAAATATTGTGGAACGCACACTGCGCTTTTGACGCTTGCATAAATGAATAAAGTAGTTGGCCCCACCCCAAAAAAACAGTCCCTCATCTTCATTGTCATGGCGAGTGTGTCAAAACGGCCCGTTGTCTAGACCTGTGGTTTAAACTGCATTTGATTGGACGCTTCATTAACGAGCAGTTGGAGAATGCTCTGTACATAGCAGGCAGACAGGAGAGAATGGATAATTACCTCACTCTTCTGAAAGGTTTTCCAGCCTGGTCCTTACACACACTGACAGACCAGAGAGAGTGAAAAAAGATGAAATTGCCTGGGTGCCTCACTTTGAGGTTTAGCTGACTGTTATTATTAGTAGAGGTTGAATTGGAGGATAATGATGACAGGACATTTACAGGTTAGTGGAACGGCCGTCTGAAACTGATTTGACAAAGGCATATTGTCATGTTTCACTGCTCTCTTCGATTCCTTATGTTACCATACTGTCAGAAATGTTTTAGCATTTTGCAAACTTAAGGATGCAATCAAGATGTGCTGTTAGAGCTTTTTAATGCTATTTTATTAAGACCACCATAGTCTCATTCAGACAGTTCATGGACCATTTAGTTGATATTGCATGCATAAATAGCAGTACCTGGCTAAAATTGCTTTCTCCAACAGGTGTTTATTAGTCCTCAGAGGAACAAAGTCTTGTGTACAAGGTACAGGGCTGCTTAAAATAATGTTTAGGAGGAAGATTTGTCAAAATTTTTTGTTTTGGACATCTTTGAAAGATATTCAAGAGTTTTGAGACTCTTAGTAAATGGGATATATTTGATCATATATCCCTGCTGAGAAGACCAGCATTGCATGCATTGGTATGCTGATGTGCCTACTGGGCCTGCCTTGGTCAAACATATTTACAGAAGGACTGTGCTGAATAACCACCACGTTTGCTGGTAAACAACAATGTCTATGTCAGATTTAAATCCACTTGAACAATCCCTTTTCACGTTTTCTGTTTAAAGGTTATTGTAAATGGCTTAGAAGTTTTGGATCAGGATCTTCCAACATGCCTTCACTGTGAGCAGGATTACTGAGGTAGTTTATCTGTGTTGAAATGTCTATAGTATAACATAAATATAATAGTATTATTGTTAATATTTTTTTAAGTATTGTTGCTTAAAATAAGGGATGCATTTGGAGGCACAACTTCTCAGAGAGGTTTTTAGTGTGCTGATGGCATGTTTAACTTTAGTGTTAGACTGTCAGCACTGTGAACTCTTTCTGAGAAGTTGTTCCTAAATTCAACCCCTTAAAAACACAGGCAGCCATCAAAGTACTGCTGATATAACAAATTCAGCTCTTCAGTAATAAACAATTGCTGTCTGATTTAAAACTGCTTTATTTCAGTAATGCTCCTATTATGCATAATCTGTTTATGATTTTACAATAAAAGTTTATTGCATTTTAAACAATTTATTTGTTGAATATCTGTTTTTTTCCCAATTGAAAGGCTGAGTGTTTTTGTATTTTTAAGGTCCTCTTTGGCTGTTGTGCCTTAGCTTGTTTTTTGTGCCTTTTTGCTGTGTTTTTTTCTGCATAAACATTGTCAAATTTAAAAAATCGCAGCTTGAAACCCAAGCTTTCAGTTGCATTTTGTTATGCTTCTATACAAACAAAAGAATGGAACAAACAGCTGATTCATTGTTTGGACAACCCTTTATAGTTGATTTTGAAAGTATGTAGTTACACATTGCTACCCTCATCCATCTAAATTCTGTTTATTTTGAAAATTTCTATCATATAATAATTAGATTGATTAAATTGAGCACAACTCAAGTATTATGCTCAAGCCCTGACATTGCAGAACACAAGTCAAATCTATTTACTTGTATCACTCTTGTGGATTGAAGATTACCACCAGTCAGTGGCTGGGAATGTGTAGCAGACTATTATACAGTAAATAAAGTTTTTTTTTAGAGTCATCGCTGGGCTCTTTCTGTGGCGTTTGCTGTGTTTTTAAAAGCTACAGTTCATGTCCCTCAGGTCTTGTTGCAGTAGCAGAGAAATCACTACATTGGCTACCTGAGCCAGCAGAGCTATGGGAAATTCAAACTACAAACTCATGTATAAACCCCAGACCACCTGCTTCCTTCTCTAGGGTCCTGTCCGGCACAGCATGAGGTTAGAACCAGCCACATCTGCCTTTGGTGTTCAGAGTAGAGCGCAGGAGAGAGACAAAGAAAACTGAGCCTGAGGCCTAGCGAGAACAGTAGGAAAATCATTTAGAGATCCTGTCTCCTTGTGCGAGCACCTGCTGGAATCACAACAGGTTCCTTGTCTCAAACAGGCTAAAGACTCAGGGTATTATGATTGGGAATAAATCTCCTTATATTTAATGCTGTACATGCAACTACATGTCATGGTTTCAGTAAATATTACTCTTATTTATGGCACTCAATCAGAATTATCTGAGCACATTTGACGCCACATTTGAGTTTGTTTGGTGTGAAAGCAGTTTTGCAGTAGCACACCACACCAGAGGCCACTTGAAAAGGTTGGTCTGTGGTACAAACTAAGACATGGTTTGCTATTGGTAAGCAATCTGTCCTAACTTGCACAAGTGAACCCCTACTGATAACATTCTGTATAAATTTTATCTTTGCGTGCTCTGATCTCACTTACTATACTATTATGCAACGGCAAAATGCAGTAGCTACATTTTGAGTTTTTAAAAAAACCCAGTTGTATACATTTTATGAATTTTATAAATTTCAATTTGTTGTTAATTGTATTTCCTTTATTTTATTAATTGTTTTATTTGATATATTTTCTTCTTTTTTTTCTCTATCTAAAGTTCGTTGCAGCCCCTGTGAGAACTGATATAAAATCAATCCAAATTCACTCATCAATGTTTTTTTCCCCCAGCTTCAGTGTTGGTTTAGTTACTGCCTTTTGCTTTTGCAGCATAGTGCATTACCCATAGCTGTTTGTCTCGGAGTAAATTGCCTTTGGTGATTTTTGCATTCTTTGGCTTTCTTGCAGTGCATCTGGGGCAGACAAACACAAGTGTTGTTCTGTGTATGTGGAGTTTTAAGTGCTAAATCCAACGTGACAGAAACATGAATAAAACAGTGAAGCTGGCATCTTCTCATCCTGAGTTGTTATCCAGCTACAGTGCTATACAGCTGCTGCTAGTCCTGGTTGTACTCGCGTTGATCTACTGCTTTTCAGACCCAAAAGCTAGTGAACTCGTGTAAGCATTGTGGCAAGTGGCAGATGAGGAGAATTTGGCATTCAGGATAGTGTTTTACCTTTCATTGATTTCCTGAGCCATGATTTACTTGCCTGACTTCTATGACAATATTTCCATGTCACATTTTATTATCGTGGTAATTAAAATGTCATCAGGGCTTTGTGATATGATTTAGTTCACTATCAGCGTCAGGTTCTAAATCTCAAGCATTAGTAAACAGGCAAATCATCTCAAACACTCAAAAATGCTAATCGTTTAGTTCTTGACCTAGCGTGGGTGTGTTGGCGGGACTGTCTGTCTATTTATGTATAAATGCTGCTTCTGTCCTGTGGCTGGTGTAGTGTACTGACCTTCCCAGAGACCTGAGGGGTAGCGTGTTCAGAATCAGGGCTACTGACCAGTGAGGTCACGCTGGTGGGTGCATCCATTCCAATCAAACACTCTGACCCCGCCATTGAGTTCTCTACCCGTTTGCTCTGTCCCTTCCTCTCCATTTTGAATCATTCAGCCTTGTTTCCATTTTCAAGGACTGGTGAATCACGTTGTAACTACAGGGAGCGCTGACATTTAAAGAGACTGGATGAGAAGCAATTAGCATGCTTTGCAAAACAATTAGAACACACTGACTACACAGATGATCAAACACTGGCCCCGTAGAGTGTTTACTGAAACAGCCATCGCCCACAAGCGTAGCTCAATGACCACACCTGAAGCAATCTACTGCCGCCTCAGCAAAATCCATCTCTCTCTCTCTCTCTCTCTCTCTCTCTCTCTCTCTCTCTCTCTCTCTCTATATATATATATATATATATATATATATATATATATATATATATATATATATATATATACCATATAGCAAATGCACATGTTAGTATGAGTACATCAATGGTTGCATAGATATTCTTTGTGGTGTGTTTTTTTGTTTTGTTTGTTTTTTCGTGAAAAAAATAAATAAATAGTTGTCACCCTCTGAAAGGGTTGTTTTTTTTAGGTCGGTAATGTTTTTAAGCAAGTCTCTTATGTTCACCATTTCTGATTTTATTTGATCAAAAATACATAACATTGTAATATTTTGAAATATTATTACAATTTTAAATAACTCTTTACCTATGGCCGCTTTTACAAGATGTTAAGTCGTAGGTGTCGTAGGTGTCCCAAGAATGTGTGTCAGATTTTGTGTAGTTTCAGCTTTCGTACAGCCTTGATGTCTATTATTTTGATACACCCATCTTCACTGAAACTTCCACCCTTTAATATATTTTAAAATGTTATTTATTGCTGTTATAACAACTTCAACTCTTCATAAAATGGTTAAATCATTATAACAAGGGGAGTTGACTATTGTTTCCTTTTACTCTTGATCAAAACTCCTTCACAAAAGCAGCATGATTGCAAAGACAGCAAAGTCCCCAAAAAACATTGTATTGAAAATATAAAGGCAACTTAGACGCACACACAAATATAACTTAAAGCTGTTGACTCTTTGTATAAAACTCAAAGAAAATAGTCCATATAGAGAAAGTTCAAGAGTAGGAAGTCCGTGCAAGCAAAATATAAATACTCAACAGTCCTGTCTCAGTCCTTTTCTGCTTTGGGGTAGGTAGGCAAATTGAAGTCCGGATAAAAAAACAATGTCCCCAAAAAGAGAAAAAAGTATAAATCCACTGATTCAAGGCCCCACAAAAAAACAGGTTATCCTCCAGCTGGAAAAAAGTCCCCAAAGTATAGTCCACCACGTATATCCCAGACCAGAGCGTGTGCAGATGAAACAGCTTCAACGTCTAATACACCAAGACTCTTCCAAGAGATCCTTTTTGGGCCACCTTTCAGTGAGCTAGGTTAGCCAAAAAAAATAACCTGCCACCTCATCAAAAAACACCTTTCAATATGGCCACCAGTTCCTTTACCCTAAGCTCATCATAATAAGGGTCCTAAGAGTCCAACAAAAGTTCCCCCTATTCCCCCTCCAACAAAAAAGCATAGGCAAATGCTCAAAATCAACATACAAGCAGATTAAAAAAAATAAACGATAAACATTTTGGCATGGCACATATACATATAGTTTACTATATATGTATGTATGTATGTATATTTATTTTTTTTAACTTAAGTGAGCATCGTGCAGGGCTTTACTGTGGCAGTGTCACACTGTGATTAGATTTTTCAGCATCATTACTCTAGTCTTCAGTGTCACATGATCCTTCAGAAATCATCCAAGTGGATGCTGCACATTGGTGATGGTTGAGGAGATTCCCCCTTCCATGTGAAGCGCTTTGAGTGCCTAGAAAAGCGCTAAATTAAAGCAATGAATTTATTATTATTATTATTATTATTATTATTATTATTCTACTATTACGGAAGCCCTGAACCGCAAGGTGAGAAAAAAAAAAGAAAACGTATCTCGCTATAACGACATAATTAAGTCGTTTAAACTACTTAAGTCGTTAAAACGACATAATATCTCGTTAAAACGACATATCTCGTTATAACGACATAAGTCGTTATTTCGACATAATAAGAGGCGCATTCGAATATGCGTTAAGCTATATTTAGCGTTCTTATAATGACTTTCTATGGGAGGACATTGCTTACCGTCAAATGAAACGCTTTGCGTTCAAATTCTGGACTTATCTGGTTTTTGTAGTACTTTATGAGTTTAGAATCATATTAATTAAGAAATGCACGCACCTGAGCTTGATAAATGTTGCAGATATGTTTTAGGCTACTATCCACAAACTCTCCATTATTATAATAATTATTATTATTATTATTATTATTATTATTAAGTAAGTTAAGCCCAGTTGTGGTAGGCTGGTATTGCAAGCCAAGTCAAGTAAAACAGAGTTTCTGATCTGGTCAATAATTACCAAGCACGTGAAGCAAAATAGGCTATCTTCGATCAAATGAATTGTGTGAAGTTAACAAATAAACCAACCCTAATAGATAAACTATGAAGCTGGCCGAAAGAGCAATACTGACAACAAAATTTGGTGTAATTGCCAAATAAGTTAATTGCCATTAATATGCAAGGTTTTAGAAAAGTATATTCAGTGTTATGAAAAAAGTAGGTCACCATCGGTCACCATAGCTACAATGCGTTCTTTAATTCCCGGTCTTATTCTGCCCTCTAGCCCTCTGAGGTCGGCTATCGCGCCGGCGCGATAGTCTCGCTTTTTTCTTATCAGTGCAAAAGAAACTCAAAATACTCTGTTGATTTTGATCTTACATATTAAGTGTTGTACATCATTAGATCCTGATAAGTGTCTATTTTTTTTGTGGATACTCACAATAACAACAAAGTGTTGTGCTTTTCGCCAAATAAAGAAAAACAAACATGATGCGCGTTCTGCCTTCTCTCTGTCAGTGAAGTCCATTCTGAAACGCGTCCTAAGATTATTTTTAATTCCGCGAATACTTGTCATACAGGCACGAGTGTTTTTCCATAATGAAGCTTGAACTCTCTTCTTTTAAATGAGTTAATTTATATAAAAAAACAAATATTCTTAGCTTATGTAATCTGTATGAAAAGAGAGAGATGTCAGTATTTTTCTTTCCAGCTCATTATACCTAATTACGCGTTAATGTGCCACGCCCACGGAGAGCGCGCGCTATTCAAACGCAAATGATTTTAGACAAGCGGTTCAAACATGCCAACGCCCACCAGCTGGATTATAAAACACATCGTGTTTAGTAAGTATCTTGTACAGCTGTGTACACAGCGTATCCTTTCACTGTGAGGAATATCTAACCCTGGAAAATGTACCAGAAGTGCTGGTAGTTTCATTTCGAGGAGCAACAGATCCAGCTGATGTAGTAAGTCATTTATTCTAGTGCTTTGTTCTAATCGTGATATTGAAGTGTCGGACTGTAAACCGCAAAAAGACTGTTTAAATATGAATTGCGTGTCTGTGTGTAGGCTAAATGATGAGTGAACGGGCGCTTTGTTTACTACAGTTATACAGCGCGTGTCTGTGCCTTGTTCATTCACTCTCACACCTACATTAGTAAACGTTATGTTTACATAAACACATCTTAGTAGGCTATAGCAATATAGTTTGTATGAGTAAAAATAGACTGAAATATGTTGAAATAAAATGTCTGTATAAGCAACAAGCTGCAAATTCACATGTATATACTAATATATCATACACAATATATTACAGACTAAATATGAATGTTTAGACACGATTTTGTGATTAGTTTTGGATAGATTATAAAGTTTTGACTGTAAAAAAAGACTACTGTCACATTAAATAGGTACGCTTTTGTTCACCAATTTCTGCTCATAGTTAAATATACTATAGTATGATGTTTTGTCAAAAATAAAGTAGGTATATTGAATTATCAACTAAGATGTTATTATAGTGTTTGTTCCAATATTCAAACTAATGAATCCTTACCTTTTTTAATACGTATGATAAAATGTATAGTTTTTACAAAGAAATACACTTGAAATATTGTTAAAATTGTAATTGTTGTTGTAATTGTAACCTATTTGTAATTGGTTACAATTTCTAATTGTAAAATATGTATAGGCTTTATAGATCATTTCTTTTGTCCTTGCATTCTTTGGGATCCTGTGACACACCTGTGTGAAAGGGCTAATTAATATGCAGCTCATTATGCGGCACATTATCCGGCCTTTGTCTTCTCAGGTGTGAACACGCCTCCACGCATATTGCCTTTCCAAACAAAAGGTGTCTAATAAAATTTAAATCAGTGTATGTTTTTGTGTAAATGATTAGGCAGGATGATTTTCAGATCATTTTGAAGCAAAAATTCTAGGCAACAACACTGATTAGTCACAAGTCTTGTGGACACATATTTAGTATGTGTTTTGTGGCCTTATTTCAGACACTTTAAGTTTTAGTTTTTTCAATAACCATGCATAAGCAATATTCTCTCAAAAATACAAACATGTTTCATAATTGTTGCTGAGAAATTACGGTAGTCCAGTTTGTGCTTTATTGAGTGAATTTACACCTTTGCCATTAATATGTTTATAAATAACTGAAAAAAGCACAAATGTCAGAGCATGTCAGAACACCTCAAGGACCCCAAAAATCCTTAGACCTCAGAGGGCTAGTGGCATATCGAAATGAATACAAACCTTAAGAAATTTACTAAAAGACCAAACACAGTAAATAGTCATACGAATAAAGTAGGCTATATGTAGACAAAATCAGATGAGCTCAGAATATAAACTCAACGCGTTTAATTCCTCGTTAAGCAAATTGCCGAATATACTCAAATGAGATCAACTCCGACGTCAATAAATGGAGGCGCAAATGCAAAATAAAACAAAAATGTCTTTTATGCACAAACGTCTCTATTTGTACAAATTGCTGCACATTCGTTGAATTCAGAATTTTGCACATGCATTTGAAAGCAATTTGTTTGTGGATAGCCTAAAATATATCTGCAACGTTTATCAAGTTAGAGGATAGGTTAATTGTGCGTGCATTTCTTATATGACAGCCTACTAAAATCATAATAAAGTATAGCCTACTACAAAAAATCTCATTATTAATCTCAAGCGTTCATTATTATTAAATATTATTATTATTTAATAATAATAATAAATAATACTAATTATTAAAAATAATAGTTAAATTAATATTATTATTCATAAAATAATAAATATTTATTTATGAATAATACTAATATTATTTAACTATTTTTGTTGTAGCAGTGCATTCATTGAATTCTGAAGTTTGTGGATAGTAGCCTAAAACATATCTGCAACATTTATCAAGCTCAGGTGCGTGCATTTCTTAATTAATATGATTCTAAACTCATAAAGTACTACAAAAACCAGATAAGTCCAGAATTTGAACGCAAAGCGTTTCATTTGACGGTAAGCAATGTCCTCCCATAGAAAGTCATTATAAGAACGCTAAATATAGCTTAACGCATATTCGAATGCGCCTCTTATTATGTCGAAATAACGACTTATTATGTCGTTATAACGAGATACGTTTTTTTCTCACCTTGCGGTTCAGGGCTTCCGTATACTATAGTCATTTGCTGCTTAAGAAATATTTCTTATTATTTTCAATGTTGAAAAAGGTTGTGCTGCTTAATATTTTTGTGGAAACGTGATAATTTTTTTTCTCATAATTCTTTGATGAATATAAAGTTCAAAATAACCTTTTTTTGTCATAATGTGAAAGTCTTTACTGTTACTTTTGAACAATATAATATGTCCGTGCTGAATAAAAGTATTAATTAATTAATTATAAAAAAAAGGTTAGTGGTTCCCAATCCTGGTCCTGGAGTACCTCAAGTACTGCACATTTTAGATGTCTCCTTAAAGGTATAGTTCACCCAAAAATGAAAATTATCACTTACTCACCCTCAAGGTGTTCCAAACCTGTATACATTTCTTTCTTCTTTTGAACAAATAAGAAGATATTTTAAATAATGTTTGTAATCAAGTGGTTGACGGTATTCATTGACTTCCATAGTAGGAAAAAAATAGTAGGAAAAAAAAAATAGTAGGAAGTCAATGGGGCCCGTCTGGTTACCAACATTCTCCTAAACATCTCATACAGAAACTCATAAAGGTTTTTAACAACTTAACGGGGAGTAAATGATGACAGTCATAAACAGTTAAATAATATTTTCACACTTTTTGCATAATTTCACAAAATTAAATCTTAATTGGAAATGATGAACAGTATAAACATTGTTCACAAGTCCACTTACTCACCCTCAAGTTGTTCCAAACCTGTATAAATTTCTTTCTTCTTTTGAACACAAAAGAAGAAATTATAATCAAACAGTTAATGACAGCCATTTAATTTTCATAGCAAGAAAAAAAAAACTTAGTCAATGACTACCATCAACTGTCTGGTTACCAACATTCTTTAAAATATCTGCTTTTGTCTTCAACAGAAGAAAGAAACTCATACAGGTTTGGAACAACATGGGGGTGACAATTTTATTTTTGGGTGAACTATACTTTTAATTAGACACACCTGATTCAACTCATCAGATTTTTAGCAAAGACACCAAGATTTCAGATGGGTGTATAAAATAAGATCAGAGAGAAAGCTCAGGCAGCTGACACCCCGGATTTCCATCAACTACGGAACGGCTGTGGATCGGCTCCGCTGCGTGTCGGCTCCGTGCTCCGTGCTCCGCTGTCCTTCAATACCTACCAGGTCCGGATTTGTTGCGGAACGGCTGCGGCCATGACTGACAGCTGAAGTCATGAGGACCCACGAGATCTCGCGAATTCACGTATGATCGTGCGATATAACAATCTGCCCTGTGCTGAATTGCTGCGGAGCTCTCCAGCATCCGCCAAAAATAGAAGCTTTGCGTATCGGGCTGCGGATCGCCGGAGTTGGGACGGAGTCAGAACGCAGCCGTTCCGCAGTCAGGGAAAATACACACATTGACTTTAAAGGGTTAGTTCACCCAAAAATGAAAATTAAGTCATTAATTACTCACCCCCATGCTGTACTAACCCCGTAAGACCTTCGTTCGTCTTCGGAACACAAATGAAGATATTTTTGATTAAATGTGACAGCTGGATCACTCCTCCATAGGCTCCCTAAGGATTGAAACCTGACGGCCCAGAAAGTCAATGAAGAAAATGTTTAAATATTCCATGTCACAACAGTGGCTCAACTATAAGTTTATCAAGCGACGAGAATACTTTTTGTGCGAAAAAACAAACAAAAATAACGACTTTATTCGACTATTCCTTTTCTTCCTTGTAGGCCTGAAACGAGACTTCAAGAGATTTCCACGACGCATGCGCGAGAGTTGCGATCTCCTTTAACTACTTCAGTTAAGTTCTCGCGCATGCGTCGTGGAAATCTCTTGAAGTCTCGTTTCAGGCCTACAAGGAAGAAAAGGAATAGTCGAATAAAGTCGTTATTTTTGTTTGTTTTTTCGCACAAAAAGTATTCTCGTCGCTTGATAAACTTATAGCTGAGCCACTGTTGTGACATGGAATATTTAAACATTTTCTTCATTGACTTTCTGGGCCGTCAGGTTTCAATCCCTTAGGGAGCCTATGGAGGAGTGATCCAGCTGTCACATTTAATCAAAAATATCTTCATTTGTGTTTCGAAGACGAACGAAGGTCTTACGGGGTTGGTACAGCATGGGGGTGAGTAATTAATGACTTAATTTTCATTTTTGGGTGAACTAACCCTTTAATGGAAACCTATTGACTCCGGAGCGGATCCGCAGCCGTTCCGCTGTTGGTGGAAATTGCCAGTTATTGCCTCGATTCCCTATCAGGGAATGACTTTGCAGCCAGCGTTTGTGTACGAAGTTACCTGCTGAAACTGATTTTGGACAGACTTCTGAGGCATTAATCTACAGTAAAATTGTAGAGAACTTTGGTGATACACTAACTAAGCAAATATTTAATTTCTACAATAGTAATTTCTTGCTCGACATCAAAAGTGGAAAACATTGGCAAAAAAATTACATATTTACACATCACCCACAACTTTCAGACATCCTCTTTAATTTTTAGCTCAACTGTCACAGAATGGAAAGCACAGGGTTGTGGGATTTCAAAGGCAGAATAAATGTATCTTTAGCTGCCTTTGATATTCCATAATCCTGTGCTTTTCATTCTGTGGTGAAGTGAAGCTAACATGGATTCAGACGTGCCTTGATGCCTGCCTACCTTAAATGCATCATTTTTAAACTTTCGAATACAGCGCAAAAATGTACAGTGTTGGGGCTACTGCAGGACCAGGATGAGGAACTACTGGTGTAAGTCATACTGTTGGACCAATTATATTTCAAAGTGGGTGGAGCTAAACTCCACAACGCCACAGAGTTTGGTTGCTTGTGCTCATAGCTAGTTATAACAAATACTCTGCTTTACATAGAAGAAATTTATGCTGCACTTTATAACAAAAACAAGCTCTTAACTGATTCTTAACTGTGCCTTGTTAGTTGCCTATTTAGGAGTTAAAGCACAATAGCAAAAATATGCTTATTTAATTTTAACGGTCGTATAAAACTTTTGTTATAAAAATAATTATGACTCCTATAATTTAATTAATGAGCTCCTGTCCTCTTTGTTCACAGTGATGGAATACGGTGGAGTGAGCAGCTGCAGCGGTAAGGAAGAATGAATCGTGGAGTTGCTGGAAGGACTGGATGAAGCTACTGGGATAAGGTACTGGATCAGTGGTGTCATGAGATGCAGACAAAGAATAATAGAATCTGCATAATGTTCCTTCCCCGGTCTCCCTTAGTGCCACACTCTCCCGCCCCACAGGGCATTGTGGGTAATATATAGAGGTGCTCAAGATGTGCTGGGCTCATGCGATTGTTTATGGTAGAAATAAAGTGCAACATAAACTGCAAACAAAGCAGCCGGAGAGAGGCTTAATGGCCTCCTCCTCCATCTCCTCTATACTGTCTTCCCTGTCTCTTGCTCTCTTTCTCTCTATTTCTCACTCTCGCTTTCCCAGCTCACTTTCATCCTTTCTCTCTCTCTCTCTCTCTCTCTCTCTCTCTCTCTCTCTCTCTCTCTCTCTATCTCTCTCTCTCTCTCTCTCTCTCTCTCTCTCTCTCTCTCTCTCTCTCTCTCTCTCTCTCTCTCTCTCTCTCTCTCTCTCTCTCTCTCTCTCTCTCTCTCTCTCTCTCTCTCTCTATTTTTCCTCTTTTAAACAAGATGCTGGACCACTGAGATCATTTGCTATTTTCTGCCGGTCTCTTGACAACCTGACAGCAAATTACAGAAGCATTTTTTGTTGTTTGGTAAAATGTCTCTCAATGGTCATTTCATTAAAGCTCTTTCTATACTGTAAGCAATCCCCACCTGTCTTTGTTTGTGTGAGTGTGCGTGCTTGGTTTATTGTCATATCTAGAGCCTCATTTGGACCTCATAGTCCCAGACTCATAACCACTCACGACTATGAAAGGGCACACTTAATGGCACTTTTCACGAGTCTTTCTGCTCTGTTTTGTACAGTTAGTCAACAGACTTCGTTAAAGGTGATATGTGTAATGTTTTTTCAATAGTGAAATACCATTTTCTTGTCCAGTTTAATGTGTAGAGACAACTCTAACTAAGCCATTTGTTGGTTGATTTCCCCAAAAAGTGTAAAATCTGTGGCTCTATGGCATTCGTAAACATTGCTTTATTCGTTTTAGCCAAGGATGTCCGTAATATCTGTAGAAAGTTAACCATTTGCTCCGTGCACAATATGGCGACCGTTGACGTTGACCGTTGGCGGCCGTTGACACAATATGGCGACCGTTGACGAAATAAAAAAAAGCCTAAATTAAATCTTTTCATCATATAAAGCAATCGTATATCTTCACAAGACTTGGATTAAACCACTTTATTCATATGGATTTGTTTTACAATGCCTTGATATATCTACTAAGTTCTGGTTACCTGGACTTTCAATAGAAGGACGGAAACCTGTCGGGTTTTATTAAACATATCTTCATTTGTGTTTCAAAGATTAGTCTTATGGGTCTGGAATGACATGCAGATGAGTAAATGATGACAGAATTTGTGGATCAACCAACCCTTGAAGTTCAACAAAGTGACACGTGTTGTGGTGTCTCACTATTTATTTGTCTGCCCAATTGCAGAATGGAGGAGCACATTTTTGTTTGGATTTTAAGGATTTGTGTGCATATGTATGCATTTCTCAGTCATTCAGTTTTATGAAATACAGACTGCCCTTTTTTTGGCTAAAGAGCTAAATTAAATAGGTCTTTGATCTTGGCCTAGTTCTTGTCTGAATTTGGTCCTTGTCATTGCAGTAAATTATCGTCAGCCTTGTTCGAATATATTTGTGTGTGGATGTTGTCTCATTTAGATTAATAGGAGAACTCAATATGAGCTCTCATATTAAAATATAAGTCCATAATGACAAACCGATTACAGAATTTTAATGCTCTTTAAACTTCCACCCATAAGCATCCAGTTATCCGTCCCATCATCAATAGTCCTATCAGTGACACTCAACCTTAAATATGCATTGTCAGCAATTAGTTTTACTTTGGCACAGCATTGGTGGAGTGCTTGCATGGACATAGCGGCTAAACATTCTTTAGATCTAAGTATGTGATGAGTTAATCGATCAGAGCTAGGCTCAAGGACTATGCAGTCTCATAACAGGGCTTCCACAGCACAGCTCTTCTTACAGAGGGAGTTCAGCCCTGATTATCACAGGGGCTTGGCACTGAAATACTAGAGCTTACCCGTTCTCTGGATGTAATATTCGGAGCAAGCCACCAGAATGATTTCACATAGCACTGCCTAAATCCCTCATAATTGACTGCAAATCTGAGCACACTAATCCAGTTTACTCCTCTATCTTTCCCTATCTCTTTTTATAAATGCATGTAAGTGTGTGCATATGTGTATGTGTGCATATAAGAATGTTTAGATAATAAATGTTGATAAAACTAACTTTTTTTAGTCACCATTTATGTTAAGGCTGTGTAAGTACAGCATGTTGGTTCATTTTAAACCATGGAAATTAAATTTGACTGTATCAGTCCTGTTTGAATTACAAACATCAGTACCTTCATATTCTTCATGCTAATCATTTTTGCAAAAATATAAATCTCTGTTCAATTCCATTCAGCCTCCCTTTTTTGTCTCTCCATTGTCCTTCTATAGTGTGTTTTAGTAATATCACAAAAGTAAGACTGAGAGATGCTGCCTATTTAACATCATCTACCTTTCAGCAAATGAGGGAGAACTGCTGGCTCCTTAATTAATATAGTGATACAAACTGTTCAGCTTTGTCCCTCCCATTTGTTTTAGATTAGCACGTTTGATTGCAGTTTGTCCATCAGATTAGAGGATCCAGAACGGATTATCGTTTATGATATGATGAATGATAATTAGCTTTTTAGAAGTGAGAGGTCACTCATCATTTCCTGTCGGTCTTTCTTCCTCTTTTGGCCGTCTGGTTCGCAGCTGGATAAGACAAGAGGGCAAAGTCTTTGAGGGATGCAATAAAGATCTCTTCAGTTATCTAGTCTATTTATAGCCGGATCTCTCTACACTTTCTGATTTTGAATGTTCTTTGGGTTGCCTTGTTGATACACATTATTTACTTTAGCTAGTGGTGTCGATGGTGTCTGCAGAGCGGTTTGTAGTATTTTTGTTTGTTTTCACTCAGGCAATGCCCTTTCCGGCTGAGCTGGTTGAATGAAGGGCATTCTTTGAAATTAATGATTGTCTTGTTTGAGTGAAAAGCACTAAATATTCATGAAGTGAGCTAGAGAGAAACAGAGAGATAAAAAAATCAGAGTGTGAGAGGCAGATAATGAGTCAATGTTTGTTCAGTATGTGAACCAAAGTTACTCACCATATATTCTACATGACCAAAAGGAATGTGGACACCCGAACACCACACTTTGAACATTTAATTTTTAAACCATGGACATTAATTGGAAGGTGGGGTTATGCACCATTTAGAATTGAATTGAGAATTTCTATTCAATACCGAAAGCAAATAGGATGCAGAAGTAAATTTGGATGCAGTTTTAATGCGAATGTAAAGAAGCAGAAATCAAATTAATTGAAATTCAAAGAAACTCACTTCAGTTTCCTGTGGGGTGTGGCCAAATAAATACAAAGTCACACTCTGAACTGAAAGGGAGCCAATTTTTTTGTTGGTCTCAAACAATGGTAAAGTAGCTGCAGTGTAGAATGTAGCTGCAGTGGTATGACAGATTCTGACTGATTATGTTGAGCTGGTCTATGATTGGACAGTACTAACAGGATTGTTTCTACCTGTTTCCGATCTCATATGGACTGAAGATATGAGAGCCTCATTTGCTGGACAAATGGATTATTTTTGTTGTGTGTGTGTATGTCGCTTGCGCCTAATGAGGCAGCAGGACACATAGAGGAGAGAGCTGCTATACCTGCACAGCATGGACAGTCAGCAGGGGTGGACGAGAGTTTAGCAGTACATACACTGTGCAGAGCAGCTGTCATCACATCCGCTTACACACACACACACACACACACGCGCGCGCACACACACACACACACACACACACACACACACACACACACACACACACACACACACACACACACACACACATACTCACTTTCATTCTGAGGTGTGGCTGCTGAAGTTTAGAGAAAAGAGAGGCAGATGCTGTTGGAACCGGCGCAGTATGGAGCCCCTTGTTTTTCACTATTACACACACACACACACACACACACATACAGTTGGCTGGGTTGGGAGAAGTACAGGTTGAACGTGACTTATCAATGCAATGCAATTTGTAATCTTCCTCTTTCTGTACCTTCAAGTGTGCTTATGTATAAAAAATATTAACAAATTTCTTACCAAGTAAAATTCTACATAGCGCCTGATAGAACTGTAATTTTATGCCGTTAAATAATGGACAAAACAGCGCGCAAATGAAATAACAAAACGTGTCCTGACAGGTCTCACACGCGCAGAACTGACCACAAGCGTGAGTTCTGTTCTGCACACGCGCACAAATCTGAACACACACACAAGCTGAAATCTTCACGAACACGAGTCAGTTTTGACAGGGGGGAGGGGTCCAAACCTATGTGTTTACAAATCTTATTGGCTGCTGGCCTTCTCTGAAACTCTCATTTTGATTGGCTGCCTCTGAAACTCATTTTGATTGGCTGCTTGAATTACGTTAACGATGTCCTCCTGTTGTGATTGGCTGTTGTTGGCCCTCACCGAACTAAAAACGGACTGTGTTGGGAATGGGATTGGGATGGCAGGTGTCTTGGATTCAGGTCCTCCCTCGAAATCGGGTTTCCATCAACTCAGTTAATGATTATTACATACAGTACATACGAATGATATATGTAAAATATGTATTTGTTACACAAAATGAAAGTTTCTTTCACTTGATAAACTGTTCATTGATTAGCATAATAATAATAATAATAATAGCCTATTAAGTGAATAATTGAACATCATTATATTCTTTTTATAACTAAAATATTTGGACATTTAACGATTTAAAACGTAACTACATTAAAATGATTGTCATGTAGGGCAAGTGCAAATGAGTGTATAAACTAAGCTATCAGGCTAATTCGGGTATCTGTATGCTATGGTAGTACATAAGCTAATACAGACATTAATGGTCATTATAATGTGGTTCAAACAGCATTTATCATAACATGATTTTGAGTACGCTAAAGAGAGTACCCATTAAAAGTAATTTGAGCCAATGGGATTGCTTGGGGTCCTAATTGAGACCAGAATTTGAGGGGGACCTGATTAGTCCAGTTGATGCTGGAAGAGGTGGTAGTGAGGCCAACAGCAGGGGCTCACCCTGTGGTCTGTGTGTGTCCTAACGCCCCATATTGACAGGGACACTGTACTGTAACGAGCATTGTCCTTCGGATGAGAGGTTAAACCGCGGTCCTGACTCTATGTGGTCATTAAAAATCCCAGGATGTCCTTCAAAAAAAAGATTAGGGGTGTAACCCCGGCATCCTGGCCAAATTTGCCCAGTGGCCTCTGTCCATCATGGACTCCTAATCATTCCTATACTGATTTGCTTCACCACTCTGTCTCCTCTACACCAATACGCAGGCGCAATATGGCTGCCATCGCATCATCCAGGTGATGCTGCTCATTGGTGGTGGTTGAGGAGATCCCCCCCTTCTATGTAAAGCATTTTGAGTGCTGAGAAAAGCGCTATTTAATGTAACAAATTATTATCGTCACCACACCACCACACAGGCTGTATGCACACCTTATTAGCTGTATGATTCTTTGTGCATTGGAGCAGCTTTCCATTAAGTTTGGTTTTCATTAAGCTGTGTTTTTTTTTATCATTTAATGGTATATAATTTTCTCAAAGAAAGTTGTTTTTCATCAAAAGTCTGTTATTATTTAGTCTTTACTATTATGTTGTTGTTATTTTTTACTCAACTTTAAGTTTTTAAGTTCTTTTGATACTTGGATACTTGGATGTTTTAAATATGATAGATAGATAGATAGATAGATAGATAGATAGATAGATAGATAGATAGATAGATAGATAGATAGATAGATAGATAGATAGATAGATAGATAGATAGATTTTCAGTCTCCCCACCCACCCTGTCCCCCTCTCTTCTCCTCTCCTCTCCTCTCTTTTGCCATTTAGAATGCCTCATGTGCATTTGTGGCTGACAGTGAGTTTTCACACTCTGCTGTCAGAAGTGATTGGAAAGATGACGGACAGACAGACAGATTTCTACCGCTTGACTCTCTTTTGGCATACAGAGCAACCACACCACAGCCAACGGCTCAGACAGCAAAAAACTCAAACTGTGGCGCTCTCTTGATCGAAATGATATCTTAAGTCTCAGCATCTCACATTTATGTCCTTCCCTTGTCCATCCTTTTCCTCCTGAGTGACAGTTCGATGTTAATCCTCAGGGTCAGAGGGTGGCTCACCCCTCATTGCTGTCGTTGTCCTTGGCCCTGTTTCTTAATTCATCCAGCACTCATTACACATGCCGCTGTGTGTCTGAGACAAGTGGCCATTTGAAACATGCTGCTGTGAGCACGTCTCGGTGGCCAGCGGTAATTAACAACACACATCTATACCTCCTTTTGTGAGACGAGAGATGATGGACTTGACACAAGGAGAGATGATTGAACAGAAACAGGAAGAGGTTAAAGGCACAATATGTATTTTTTCTGCTTTAAAAATAGCAAAAATAACTGTATCTATGTTATATATTTCTAATAGATATGTACTTACATTATCCCGACAGTTTCCACCAACTTTCAAATCCGGAGAAATTTATAGTTTAATTCGAAGACACGGGCCGTTTCTTTATTTCCGTTTTGTCGCCCGTCTATGGCGTCATATAACCTTTGACTCCTCTATTTTCTCTAACTTCCTGCCAAACCCGGCGAAACCGCCAAACACAAAGGGAAACACTGGACTACCGCCAATGAAAGCAAAGAAAACGACGGAAAAAAAAGTAGTAGCTAGTATCATTTTGCAACTGTACCAAACTTGACCGAGACTATTATATGTAATATCTATATTAGTCTATTATATAGTTATGGACCACGATTACGCTTTTCCTGCACGTTCTGCTGCTGGGGCCAGCTCAGTAAAGCGCAAACATACGGGTGAAAAATATGACCCGAGAAGGGTTTGGGACAGGAGAAGCATGACACGAGTAAACATTGGGGTTGCATTTTAAAAAATGGAGAGACCTTCGTGACAAGCTAAATCTACAGAGAGATGCCGATCTTGCTTGAAATCTAATAAACAGCGAAGCACCCATTCAGCTAACTATATCTATCCGTATATTTTGTGAAACGATGTCATGTGTAAAACGCAGATGGACTAGCTCTCATGTATAGTATAATAAAGTAGAAAGTAGCTTCATATGCAGTTGACTAACGTTATCTTGTTCGATATCATAGTATAAACGTAATTATAATTATTAACGAAAGGTGACCGTGTTTTTTAAACATCTATTAATACTAGCTAGATGGAATATTGATTTAAAAGGGGTCTGATAATTCATATCTCTCTGTTCGAAAAGACGTAATTGTCAAAATACTTAGTTAGAATGAGTGAGGAATGGAATGACAGAGCGCGCGTGTTCCAATGAACGTCGTATCGCTGGTTCGCTCGCACTCTCTCTCTCCCCCAGAGGGCTGGTTGTCATTGACAGCGACAACAACTCCCGTGAGCCCACGCTCTTTCACGATGTCATCAAAGTACGTCTTTTGTTATTATTTTGATTGAGTGACCCCTGGTGGCCAAAAATTACATAATGTACGTTTAAAGGGTGGAGATGAAAAATAAATAAGAATATGAGGAGAACTTGATTGACCATGGAGGGTGGACATTTTTTCACAACATCTTTATGGCCTTGAATATGTGTTCCTTGCTCCTGTCATCGTCATAGAATAAGCATTTATCTGTTACAACTTCCATAGACTACCTACATAGTCTGAATTCTTCCAAGAAAACTATGTTAATGTGTTAGCCAGAGGTCACTGGTTGCCAGTATGCTCAACACTTAACTATTGCTTTCGTTTTCACAGTCAGGGCAGGCCATCTCCGGCTGGCCACCCATTTTTTTCCCAGGCTGTGAAATATCCGCAACCTTTTTGTCTTTCAGTTGTGCTGTCCACATTCCGGGTCAGTCTGTCGACTTTGCTATCTGAGAAGAGGCGGAATTTTAATTTCTGCTTTCATGCCGTGAATGAATCACTGGGGTTTTTTTTTTCTTTTTTTTCTGTTAAATATTCTAGCAAAGGCTTCCTGTCCAGCAGGCCATGTCGGTCAGACTATGCAGCTCAATGAGATAAGGATTGAATCTAGTGAATTTAGGAGGAGACATGTCAGTTCTGGGTGGGAAAAATTAGGGATTCAGCATGTTTTGATGTGAAAAAATATGCATAAATGCTGGCATGTGATTGGCAGGGCTGGTTGGGAGGGATGTACTTGGCTAGGAAGTATGTAACAAAGACATCCATAAACATCTTGTGTACAGTATGTAATCTTGCACAAGGGTTTAAATCAGGAGTTTATCAGAGCAAAAGAGGGTTTGCATCAAATGATGATAGCATTGAGCATATGAAAAGCCTGTTATTCATTTACTTTCGATTTTGAACGATTCCTATAGTACAAAAACATTTTCTCTTAAATCACTTAATATGCTTAAAATAGCCCATATCTGCTTAATTTATTTTTATTCTAAACTTCCACGTCTTCTAACATCTCTCACTCCCTCGCTTCTTCATTTGATATCTTTTTAGTTTTGAGTTCTTTTGTCTTTATCATTTGCGTTTCTGTGGTGGATCTTTTCACAGCAGGAATGATATCAGGCGAACAGGATCTGGAGGCAGCACTCAATCCCGAGTCCAGAGGGTGGAGGAGACGCTGTGATGTGTCCGTGGTTGTGGTGGGTTCACGCTGAGCTGGGAGATTGAAGAGGGATACTCCAGAGCACACTCTCCATGAGCAAGGGAGGAAAGAGGGAAAAGAGATCTGTGATGTAGTGAGATGAAGGAGAAGGAGGGATAGATGATGTGGTGCAGCGGGTGGGGACATAAGCTGGATGATCACAGCCAAACCCCCCCCCCCCCCCCCCCTTGTCTGCAGCCTCACTCCATAACATCCCTAACAGATCAATCCATTACTTACTGAAACAGACCATGGCCTGTCTGTGATTTTTGTCTGGTGGTCATGCTGAGAGAATGCAAGTTTCTCTATAGTTCTCAAAGCAAGTAAATGTAAGCAGAAAATGATAGGTAATATTATATCAACATGACATGGAAAGGCAATGTCTTGTCTTTTGGGTCTGTCTCAAGTAAATAAGTCAAATTTTGCTCATGTCCAGTTAGGGGTTGCAGTTGCACAGACTACTCGACTGTAATGCTCTGCCATGATGCTTTAAGCCTGACGTCGACTAGTTGCTGATCATAGCCTATAGAGGGCGCAACAGGATAATAATTTTTTTTACACTCCGTTTCCACCAGTTAAAATGACAAATAAATGCATACACCGAGAGGGCTCCACAAGATATGTTTGATGATACCATCTGGATTCTCAAAACTGATCAGGTGAATGAACGTTTTAAACAACTTATTATACTCGTAAGTTAATCGCCATTCTAAACTAATGCGCTGCTGCATTGTAATGCGCACACACATCACATCCAGACAGTAGCTCACACATCATGTGCAGATTCCGCGCACACAGAAACATTCAGTAGCATAGAAATGTTTTGTTCACACTGTTCTGTTATTCATCAATAAAAAAGCTTAGAAACTGAAAGGTTCTAGCATATATTTCTTAGTAACTAAACTGTCAAGAGACCACAGTAGAGAGACGCTGCTAGGTGGAATTCATTAACACGCAAACGCTGTCTCAGTAATGCATTCATAAAAATGTAATCTTTAATGTGCTATATCTGTATCTGATTTAGAACGAGCAGAAATCGGTGAGAAATAGAACAACCTAAAGACAAAATAACTGATTAAAAATAAGCTGTTATGTAGGAGGAGCAATAGCCTTGTGGGAAGCGCTGTGTCATATGCCATAGCTGTGCACAAGGCAACCCGCGTTCGAGTCAGGCTTATTTGTACATTACTGATGTCATCAGCGACTAATTGACGTCGACTTGAGTTTAATCACATGAATGTCAACTTAAAATCTGAAGTCATTCAAGCCATATGCCCAGTTTGTTTTGCTGGGTCACGGCACCAGAAAACCAGTAGCAACAAAACAAACGAATGAAACAAAGAAAAATACACAGTAAGCAAACTTCTGACCTTGTTGGCCACTGGTGTCTATAGCAACACCCGGATGAACCACAATTCATAACACAAGATTCTATTGGAGAATTAAAGTAATTTTAGCTTTTTGACTTTCCTTTTGTTAATGAGTGTTTCTTCAACTTTAGGCACATTTATGTTCAAGGGGTTGATTTGTAGAGAATGATGTTTACTTTTTCTATATGAAAACTTCCTTGGAATCTTTTTACATTCATGCATTTTGGCAGACACTTTTATCTAAATTGGCATTGCATTCAAGGTACACATTTTATCAGTTCTTGCTGTCCCTGGGAATCAAACCAATGACCTTGACATTGCTAGTGCCGTGCTCTATTGTTTGAACTCAAAGGCTTTTCACCATGCCTTCATCATTTATATTTGCTACTTTTCAAATGGCCTTTATGTAGCCTATAGATTTTGTTTAACCTTGTACTTGACCTTGAAATCCTAATTTCTAAAATAAGAAAAAACAACATAAAATATTAATTAATGCAAGTGTGAAGCTAGTCCCACAGTTGTGACATAATTCCCATCCACCACAGAATGCCGTTAAATTCATCAGAGACATGGGCGGCGCTAGGGAGGGGCTAGCAGGTGCTTCAGCACCCCCAAGAAAGACCAAAGCACCCCGATAGCACCCCCAAACATAATGTCTGGAATCAATTATATTCAGGCAGTATTCTATAGAAGCCGCATGGTGAAGAAAAAAGAAAACTTTTCTTGTTATTTCGAGATATTAAGTCGTTATTTCAATATAATATCTCCTTATTTCGACATAATAACAGGGGTTTTCCTGCATTGAATTTTTCCGCAAAGCCTTTTATTGATCGGTGAGTGATGTAGAATAGAATGACTGCTGCTATTGATATATATATAGAGAGAGAGAGAGAACGAACCGGCCGGCCGTGCGCGCGCACTCTCACGTCTTTAAACACGAGCGGTGTGTGAATAGTGCTAAAAAAACACGTTGCCCTATCTTCTTTAAAAAGCGTTCCGCCCATTCATCTGACATAAACCACATTTCACTAAACGAAAAAAACTATCCAGTTCAGTGATTAAATGTTTTCTGTATTGACGCAAATCATGTGCGATGTCCTAAACTGCTGAGATAATCACACAAGCTGGACGTCCACTATGACACGTCCGATACGCAAACGACTCATTTTAACCATTCACCTTAATGAATAGTTAAAACAACTGACCTGTCCAACACTGAACTCACCAGACCTCTGAATCGGTGTATAAAAAATCGGTAACTTAATTAGATCAGTTAACATTTACTATTAATAAACTGCACTTCTACAGCATTATTAATGTTAATTTCAATATTTAGAGAGTCTGTAGGCCCACTATATGTGCCATTAAATAAGCGCATTTAGTTTCATTTTTGTTAAAATATTATAATGGTTTTTTTTTTTTACATCTATGCTGATCATGGAAATTGAACAGCATGAGTAAGATTCGCAATATATCGGAAGATATGATGGGTCAGACATGATTTTGACCACAAAATTAAGTTTTGTTTTGTAGAAATCTTTTCTTTAAAGTGAATTTCGTTTTGTATAAATTGTATCTTAATTTTAATAAATTTTTCATCAACCAGTTGCCTGGATATAATAAATAATAAGCAAATATAGCAGACAATATGATCATGATATGGAGGCGCCGGTGCGATTGCATTGCACGTGAACTGGAGCACATGTCATCATAAATTTTGCTCATTTAAATAATTGTGTGTGTGTATAGCCTAATATATATATATATATATATATATATATATATATATATATATATATATATGCATGCATACATACATACATACATACATACATACATATATATATATATATATATATATATATATATATATATATATATATCTATATATATTATATATATATATATATATTATATATATATATTTGCGCAGCTCCCCCTGTCAATGATCTAGCACCCCCTCAGCACCTGCCTTAAATTATCTGGCGCCCCCCCTCATCAGAGATGTAGTGGAAATTACTCCTGTGGTGGAAATTTTCATGACTTTTAGAAGAAAAAAACAGAATTCTCTTGTAATGCATATTTACTGTAGAACATTCTTAGTGGTCAAAAGACTACTATTAAAACATTGAAACATATTTTAATAGTTTATTTTCTAAAAGTCCACTGGTCTAAAATTGTCCATAATCAAAAAAACGCCCTACTAACAACAACAAACAAATTCTATTCATTATGTACTTGAATATCTTGGTCCTTTGGATTTTACTTTCACATGCTCAAACCCAAGGAGAGAATGGCGCAATCATTTCCTGATCAAATTTTTTAGCTACAGAAATATATTATTCTGTCCTTCACAATGACCTTCTCTCATCAAAAACATGGCAAGAGAGGGAGGGATTGAGAAAATAAGCACATTAAAAAAGTAAATTTCTCTCTCTACTCTACACTGGCCTTGGGCTGTCTCTTCTGTTTGCAGAAGGTCTTGAGCTCGATGAAAAGACCCATTGGCAAATACACCGGCATGCACCCAGAAGTGCTTGCGTGTCTCTTTTGTGTGTTTGTCTTTGTATGTTTGGGTACATGTTTGCATCTCTGTTTGTGTGTATGTGCGCACTGCGCCACACGCTGCCGCAGCCTTGTAGCCTCCACATCAGCCTTCAGGAATTGGATCCTACACACATTCGCAATACTTTCTCTTTTGTTCCTTTCAAACAAGTGGCAGACTGCTTTAATAAAAAAAATGTGAATCTGCTTTGAACAAAGATCTGGCTTCACAGTATTGCAAAATTGAAACAGCCCAGAACACCGTTTCTGCCCTGCCGAAACAAACTGCTTAAACCAGCAAATGGTTTCCTAGTCTAGATAAAATGGTTAGACTGGTTTTGTTGGATGGCTTTATAGTGGTTTTGGCTGGGAAACCAGCTAAGGACCAGCTTGCCCAGACTGGGAGCTGAATTTGCACTACAAATCTGTCTAAATCTAAGTTATGTTTTTCTGTCATGCTTTATTTTTATTCTTTAGTAAAATAATGGAACACTGGACTACACTTGGAATCATTCAGTTCTTTTATATTCTCCCATTTTCTTCATTTCTGATCCCAACTAGCATCTTAATATTTGGAAGACACCGTAGCCAGATTCCTTGTTGTTTAATCTCTTGCTAGAAGACAAGCTTAAACCAGCAAAAAACAGCAAACCACATTTGGCCCGTATAAGATGTTTTAAGCAGGATGAGTCTCTGATTCAAAGATTTGTCTTTAAAATATATCTTGTTTTTATATATTTTTCCAATTTTCCATCTTTCTAATCTTGATTTCGTCGTGTCACTCTCCATCTCTCTGCCTGCACCTCTGCACTCAAGTATAGATTTGTCTTTATATGTTACAAAAGAGCACACAGAATGCCTGTCATTTGAAAGGTTACCTGGCTAATAGAATTGCCCTGTATACAGGGATTGGTATACTAGGACAGATTGAGTCTGTCTGCTCCAAAGTGTGGCAAGAATATTTCTAATACATCTGTTTAAACGTTTCAATTTAATGTGTGGTTATCAAGTTGCAATGTGCAGAGGGAACAGATCTAAGACAAGCAACAGTATTTGCCCAGGCTTTTTAAAAAGTCATGAAGTATCCATTATTGAAGCACCAGTCCAAATGGCTTCTTGTCCCTATGCGCAGATTTCCTCCTCCTTTATCAGAGGCTTTGTTACATGTTTTTTAATCTAATACCACTGGGGCACAGCAGTCAGCTGGGAAATGACCTGTGTCAAATGTCTCCTATAGTCTGTCAATACAAGAGCATAGTGATTATAGTCCCTGAGATGCCTATGAGAAGTGTTTTTCATTTATGTGGTTGGGATATTGATTGTGGAAAATTAGGTTGATGATGTTGGTGAAATTGTTTATGAGAAAATAAGAGAGAGAGATGCAGAATATATTATGAAATATAATATGGTCATTATTGCTAAGCAGCAGCTGTTTGGTAACCAATCATAAAGTCAATAAAGTAGTAAATATTTTTTTATTGTAAATTATTTCCAGCTGTTTTCAGCATGAGAGCCACCGAGAGAAAGTTTGATGGGTTTTCAAAAAAATATGAAATATATTTGAAATATGGCCACTACAGTTCACTCAAAAGAGTACAATCTAAATTAAAAATTAAATATTGTACACTATCTATTTTCTTTGTATTGTCATGCTGCTTGAAGTATCAGATTGTTGGCATAGCTGTGTAAGGAGTGCTATTTGTATATTGAATTTCTGTACTGTCTCTTGACTTACACCCTCCGATTTTTTTTTTCCTGTCATGTTTCTCTTGTCAAGGCCAAAAAATCAAATCAAAATGCAAGAGGTTCCTGGAGAAATTTCTAAAGGGAAAAGAGAGCTTAAAATATTGTAACCTATATACACCCTACAACATACTGTTATGTTCGATTTCTTGCCACAAATGATAGCGTATGTAACCCTGGAAGAAAATAATACGATTCTTTTACCATTTTAATATGCACACAACGCCTATCGTTTAAACACGTTCGCCCACTTCCATTCCGTCACTTCGTCAGTACAAACACACTTATACACCTGCCGAGTGAACACACACAGGAGTGGGACTTGCGTTTGCAGTCTCATACTTTCACATAAGAGTGTGAGAAGCGTCACCATCCGTTTTTCGCACCCTTGTCCTCACACCCTTGCTCAAGGTGTGTTGCATGTATTCCGGAGCATATCTGATTTTAGAGCAGAAGTGGGGACAATCAATGTTATATAAATCAAATCTTAAAAAAATGTATCTGTGACTTTTTATTGTATTTACTTTAAATCGCAAAAAACACTGTGAACGATGAAATATGAACGCTAAATTATTTGATATCATAGTATCAGGTTTTCGTAAACCAGTGGAAAAAGCTCAGTGTTTGTATTAGCTAGTCTTATACAATATGGTGTATTGTTTTTAAGCATGTAAAGTCAATCTTATGGTACTGAACTTGTTTGACTCTTAAAACAAAATCTTTTTATTCTATGAGACATTTACGTTATCAAATATCAATCATGATTACTTTTCTTAGAGTAGCATGAGTGTGATTTTTGAGGGATTTGTTTAGATTTGAGAATAAGTGAGGGGTAAACTGTGAGCTGTGTTTTACAGCTTTAAAATAAAGTGTGAGCGCAGTCACCATCACCCCCTCTGAATCGCACACTGAAGCTTCCAGTAACACGGAATCAAGCAACACAAAAGACCCGTTTTTCTTCTTTTAATTCACTGCTCTTTGTGTTTACCTCCACTTCCTATGGTTCAAGGTGAGAACGAGTTGCTATGGTTGCATTGCTATTTCAGTATTTCAATAATGTTTGTTTGTTTGTTTGTTTGTTTATTTTCATTTCAAGGGCATTTTTTTAAGACTGGAATGAGGATGCAAAGGCGTCTTGATAATAATGTTTGGAGAGTGTATAAATGGAAAGATTGGTAACACTATTTTGATGGTCCACTTTAGATACTACTCTCTTAGTAACTTTGCAATTACACTCTCTCTAATAAAGTGTAACTGAAAGACTTGTTTTGGGGAGGAAGAGAGAGTTCATGTTTGTTGTGGTGAATGCGAGTGGATGAAAAGGTGTGTGTATACATATATATATATATATATATATATATATATATATATATATATATATATATATACACTCACCTAAAGGCTTATTAGGAACACCATACTAATACTGTGTTTGACCCCCTTTCGCCTTCAACTGCCTTAATTCTACGTGGCATTGATTCAACAAGGTGCTGAAAGCATTCTTTAGAAATGTTGGCCCATATTGATAGGATAGCATCTTGCAGTTGATGGAGATTTGTGGGATGCACATCCAGGGCACGAAGCTCCCGTTCCACCACATCCCAAAGATGCTCTATTGGGTTGAGATCTGGTGACTGTGGGGGCCATTTTAGTACAGTGAACTCATTGTCATGTTCAAGAAACCAATTTGAAATGATTCGAGCTTTATGACATGGTGCATTATCCTGCTGGAAGTAGCCATCAGAGGATGGGTACATGATGGCCATAAAGGGATGGACATGGTCAGAAACAATGCTCAGGTAGGCCGTGGCATTTAAACGATGCCCAATTGGCACTAAGGGGCCTAAAGTGTGCCAAGAAAACATCCCCCACAACATTACACCACCACCACCAGCCTGCACAGTGGTAACAAGGCATGATGGATCCATGTTCTCATTCTGTTTACGCCAAATTCTGACTCTACCATCAGAATGTCTCAACAGAAATCGAGACTCGTCAGACCAGGCAACATTTTTCCAGTCTTCAACTGTCCAATTTTGGTGAGCTCTTGCAAATTGTAGCCTCTTTTTCCTATTTGTAGTGGAGATGAGTGGTACCCAGTGGGGTCTTCTGCTGTTGTAGCCCATCCGCCTCAAGGTTGTGCATGTTGTGGCTTCACAAATGCTTTGCTGCATACCTCGGTTGTAACGAGTGATTATTTCAGTCAAAGTTGCTCTTCTATCAGCTTGAATCAGTCGGCCCATTCTCCTCTGACCTCTAGCATCAACAAGGCATTTTCGCCCACAGGACTGCCGCATACTGGATGTTTTTCCCTCTTCACACCATTCTTTGTAAACCCTAGAAATGGTTGTGCATGGAAATCCCAGTAACTGAGCAGATTGTGAAATACTCAGACCGGCCCGTCTGGCACCAACAACCATGCCACGCTCAAAATTGCTTAAATCACCTTTATTTCCCATTCTGACATTCAGTTTGGAGTTCAGGAGATTGTCTTGACCAGGACCACACCCCTAAATGCATTGAAGCAACTGCCATGTGATTGGTAGATTAGATAATTGCATTAATGAGAAATTTAACAGGTGTTCCTAATAATCCTTTAGGTGAGTGTATTTATATATATATATATATATATATATATATATATATATATATATATATATATATATATATATATATATATATATATATATATATATACACACTCACCTAAAGGATTATTAGGAACACCTGCTCAATTTCTCATTAATGCAATTATCTAATCAACCAATCACATGGCAGTTGCTTCAATGCATTTAGGGGTGTGGTCCTGGTCAAGACAATCTCCTGAACTCCAAACTGAATGTCAGAATGGGAAAGACAGGTGATTTAAGCAATTTTGAGCGTGGCATGGTTGTTGGTGCCAGACGGGCCGGTCTGAGTATTTCACAATCTGCTCAGTTACTGGGATTTCCATGCACAACCATTTCTAGGGTTTACAAAGAATGGTGTAAAAAGGGAAAAACATCCAGTATGCGGCAGTCCTGTGGGCGAAAATGCCTTGTTGATGCTAGAGGTCAGAGGAGAATGGGCCGACTGATTCAAGCTGATAGAAGAGCAACTTTGACTGAAATAAACACTCGTTACAAACGAGGTATGCAGCAAAGCATTTGTGAAGCCACAACACGCACAACCTTGAGGCGGATGGGCTACAACAGCAGAAGACCCCACCAGGTACCACTCATCTCCACTACAAATAGGAAAAAGAGGCTACAATTTGCAAGAGCTCACCAAAATTGGACAGTTGAAGACTGGAAAAATGTTGCCTGGTCTGATGAGTCTCGATTTCTGTTGAGACATTCAGATGGTAGAGTCAGAATTTGGCGTAAACAGAATGAGAACATGGATCCATCATGCCTTGTTACCACTGTGCAGGCTGGTGGTGGTGGTGTAATGGTGTGGGGGATGTTTTCTTGGCACACTTTAGGCCCCTTAGTGCCAATTGGGCATCGTTTAAATCCCGCGGCCTACCTGAGCATTGTTTCTGACCATGTCCATCCCTTTATGGCCACCTTGTACCCATCCTCTGATGGCTACTTCCAGCAGGATAATGCACCATGTCACAAAGCTCGAATCATTTCAAATTGGTTTCTTGAACATGACAATGAGTTCACGGTGCTAAAATGGCCCCCACAGTCACCAGATCTCAACCCAATAGAGCAATTTTGGGATGTGATGGAACGGGAGCTTCGTGCCCTGGATGTGCATCCCACAAATCTCCATCAACTGCAAGATGCTATCCTATCAATATGGGCCAACATTTCTAAAGAATGCTTTCAGCACCTTGTTGAATCAATGCCACGTAGAATTAAGGCAGTTCTGAAGGCGAAAGGGGGTCAAACACAGTATTAGTATGGTGTTCCTAATAATCCTTTAGGTGAGTGTATATATACATATATACATATATACATACATATTATTAGCCTTTGCACTTTCCATTCCTTGACTTAAATACATCAGGATGTCAATGTCAGTTGGATGGATTGGTATGTGGACTCAGTTGTGTCTTTCGAGTGCTTTGACAGTTGGCATTTAACTGACCTTGCTTCTAAAGAGAATTTGTTTCTTTTCTAGAAGTATAGTTAAGCCTAAAAATTACCTCATCCTCATGTCATTTCAAACCTTTATGACTGCTATTTTAAGTCTTCAAAAGCTAAAGAATTGCATTAAAGAGCTGTTAATTCAAGAACAGCTGCCATCAGCTCCCATCAGTCCGTGAGTTGTACTTCGATTTCTGAACGAATCATTAATAATAATAATAATTAGGGATGCACAATATAGGATTTTGGCCGATATTCGATATGCCAATATTTTCAATCTAATTTTGCCCGATGCCGATACCGATACCGATATATTTGTATTTTTTTAAAGTGCAAAAAAAGCTTATTAAAGCTTCTATTAAAGTTCTCAGTCAAGAGCAGTGAGTGATTTCCTCTGTGTTTTGTTGTTTTATTAACATTAACGGGATAGTTCTCCCAAAAATTTTAATTGTCATCATTTACTCTCTCAAGTTTCTTTCTTCTGTTGAAATTATAAAAGTTATTTGGAAGAATGTGGCTAACCAAACAGTGACTTCCATAGTATATTTACGCACAAGAAAGAGATGAATTCAGGTTTGGAACAACATTAGAGTGAGAAAATAATTACAGAATTTTTATTTCTGGGTGCAGTATTTCTTTAAGGACAAGCTGCAGCATATTATTACTGTCTCTTTAAGAACTGCACGCGACGCGTCTAATATACAAGCATTTGACAAGCAGATTTTCTCTGTTTGCTTTCATTTTAGACATTACCAACTTTGTTTATGTAAACCTTGTGTGTATTTGACAGTATCAGCGCAATAAGACTCGAAAGATTAGTCCAGTATGCAGGCGCTGTGACAGGCTTTTAGTTCCTGTGAGCGTCGGGTGTAACGCGCTCAGAAAAGCGGATGTTAGAACAGCGCATCAGCACGTGAATGATATGTTTACCTAGCAAGACTTTGACGCACATGCAAATAATGAACTTTTGTGAATTGCGGTGTCCCGTGAGTGTAACTCTACCTCTGCGTTTACATGTGATGTGATGTGAATGTACGTCGCGTTGTACAGTATGTTGAGATGAAGGCGCCAGAATTGAACTGATAGAATGCACGATACTATGATTTTTCTTCAAAAGCAGATCGTGGAGACATTTTAATCGCCCACGATCAAAAACCGTGAGACGCACACCCCTAGTTGGAAGTTTAAGTTGCTGGCGCTCATGCTTCGTTCGCGGTCGTCACGTGCGCATAGGAAACACGCCACCCTATCGGCAAGGCTCATCGGCAGAAATATTCATATCGGCCGATGCCGATGATGGTCATTTTAAGCTTTTATCTGCCGATACCGATGTTGTCCCGATATCATCGTGCATCCCTAATAATAATAATACATTTTATTCACTTTTATTCCATCATTACAATTCGGGAACCATTTTAAAATTCATGAGTTCAGCACAGCGGCCCGACAGATCCAGATGCAGTAGTTGTGAATTATCAGCTCATTGGCGAGGAAAATTAGTGAATAATGACAATTTAATTTCCTCACACAAACCTGAAAAGTGATCGGTAAACTGTAGGTTGTATTTTGAAGGTTTAAGATAAAATGAGCATAATGACTACTCTTCCCTCCAAATCGCACACTGCAGCCTCAAAAAAACTCTTCAGAAACCTTGGAACATATAGCACACGTTTGGACCTCTTTTATACAGTTTTTATTTATGTTTTGCTTTATGTTGCTTTATATGGAGAGCTGCATGAAAATTCGTTAAAAATCCAAATGGAAAAGCATTAAAAAAAGTATGAAGTTTTGGAACAACATGATGGCAAGTTCAAACTTAGATGAACTGTTCTTTTAATTATCTAGCAGTAGCTGCAAAGTCTTTGGCTCTAAACTTGCGGTAGAATATGCTGTAACTGAGCTTGGCTACAGCAGATATTTGGCAAAATTAAGCATACATTCTACTCCGGACCAGTTTAGACTGACTGCCTGGGCATGAACTGAACTGATGGACCGGGTCTCTACTGGCATTGAATAGACTGTTGGTCAGTGTGGGCTGTTCTGAGGTCAGTTGTGTGGGCAGTAGTGTGCAGACTCCCACCAGGCCAGAGATTAATGCTACTCGTTTTCTCTCCAGAGGAGATTAATGAGGAAACCTCAAACTGTTTGTATCAGAGAGCCAAGGATCCACTGAGATGAACGCACACTAGACACACATCTGCTATCTGACATTTGCCCTTTCTCCTTCCTGCTCACTCTCTAAAAGTTTCTTTGTTGGTACAGGTTGTAGTCTGAATGTCAATTCTATAAAATAGTGCATCGGCTGAATTCATTTCTTGGTGCCGTGCTGTTGTTTTTAGCTTCACAAAATTATTGGTGTTGCTTTTGTAATGAGTTTGTCTCATGTTGCTCTAACTTTTCACGTTCTGTTTGCTATTAATTTATTTCTAATGGAACTGCGTGCTGGAAATGCACATTGTGTATTTAGGGGTAATTTTGATAGTTTGCTGTCTGATATTTTTCAATTGTGATTTGGTTTTTACTTCCCTGTTATACTCTCTTTATCAAGGTATATAGAAGTCCGTCTCTGAGCACTTCAGTAAAATGTATGCATGTAGTCGTGTGCAGAGAACTAATTTAATCTAATATGGGACTATTATGTGACATAAGTCATAAGGTCCTGGGTATGTTTTCATTGGTTTGGAGGCATATCTGACTGTGATAGTGTGGTATGTGTGAATCACAGCTTTCTCAGCATTTTAGACTAATGACTAGTGCATCAGGTGTGTGTATGTCCATGCAGTGTGACCTGAGCGATGGTGAACAGCTGAGACACTCACCCTTCGCCTCCTGCTGATTCAGTTCATTCCTGGAGGAACTGCTTGTAGCCATGATGACCTTAAGCAATGCTCGAGAGTAGCACCTTCAGTCTGTGTTTGGACAGCTAAACTTTAGGATATTTGGCAGCATTGTTGTCGTTTGGCTGCTAGATCCGTGTTATGAGTCACTTTATGAGTTTCAGGCTCATCTTCAGGGTTTGAAACTCTCTCTCTCTCTCTCTCTCTCTCTCTCTCTCTCTCTCTCTCTCTCTCTCTCCATCTCTCTCTCTCTCCATCTCTCCATCTCTCTCTCTCTCTCTCTCTCTCTCTCTCTCTCTCTCTCTCTCTCTCTCTCTCTCTCTCTCTCTCTCTCTCTCTCTCTCTCTCTCTCTCTCAGCTTATTATCTCTCATTCGACCTCCAGATCACCTGTATCATGGAAGGGTAGGAGGGAATTTAGTGAACTGGGCAAAAGTTTTAAGAAGTCAGTACAGAGTTCAGAGACACTAAATCAATTATTTGGACCAGGGTTGTGCGCCATTCAGAACTGAAGAATGCATTTTGAATTCCAATTAAATTCCTGAATGTGAATTGAATTTGAATTGAGGTAGCAAACATGATGCAAGACTGTATTTAATGTTATAATTGTAAGTGTAATATACAGTCAATATATACAATGGCACAAATAAAATATATTTAATTCTGTTTTCATTTCATGGACCATGTTGTAAGAATACTTTATTTCCCAGAATTCTCTAATTTACTCCAAAGTGGAGCCAAATAACATGAAGCAGTCATTGAAGTCAGTTCACTGACGATGTTTACGGTTTCTCTTTTTTCTTGTGCTGGACTAATGAAATTTCTCTATTGTCTGACTGTTAAATATTGCAATTGCAATTCAGTAAATTCCTCTTCCTGTCATTCCAATTCTAATTCTTCTTTTTCATTGTCAGCAATGACCCAGCTTGCTCTTGGTACATGACCATTTTAAATCAAATTCCTACTCATCAACTGAAAGACAGGCAATAAATTTCAAAATTGTGCCCAACCCTGATTTGGAATGAAAAGCACAAGCTGTTTTTGGCCATTTACAAGTCCTTCTCTATTATCAGCGTGTTCAGCAAAGGTACAGCGAACTTCTGTGAAGAGATCATCGGCGCTGCTGGGAGCAGGAGTGGAGTGTGGCGGAGAAGACTCTGAATTCCCCAAGCTGACGATGTAATAATCCAGCTAACAGGTAGAAGCTGGAGTCTGAGACAGTCACACTTACACACACATAGACACACACTCACACACGATTTCATGTTATTAAAGGTGTCACCACGCTCCCACAGAATTAGGTTGTCAATCATAGTGGCCGTCGTCCATGGAGAGAAAAAGATAGAGATGAGTCCATCCTCTACCCTCCATCCACTCTGCCTTTGTCTTCCCACCGTTCAACGTCAGTCTCAATCTATCTCCCGCCTTTACATTTCTCTCTTTAAATAGAAAAGAGACAGCACGCACCCCCACCCCTGCCTCCTTTCCTCTCCTCCTCTGCTCCCGCCTCGTCTCTCTTCACCTCCTTTTCTTCCCTTCATCCCTTTCTAACCTGCCAAAATATCACAATGCATTTTTGTCCTTTTTTGTTTTACTTGCTGTGTCATTGATCAATGCGGCCAAAATGCCAGGCCTCCATCACCGCAACAGCGTGTGATAGTGGAGCTTTGCTGCGGCCCACTGGAGCTGATCTGTTTTATCTCAGCCTCTTGGGCAAAATGTCACTCCAGGAGAGAGAGGCTAAACCAACATATGTCAGCCGCCCTGTCATCCCTGGTCGGGCAGCGGACGAAGGGGGAGGAGGGCTCAGTTTTGACGCGCTGCTTGGTCACGGCTGAGCTCTATCTGATGGAGCTGCGGGGCAGAATCTGGGTGAATGGAGGTGGTAGTTGGAGATTTCTGGGGTGGATGGGGACTTGTGTGGAGTCACTGTGTTCGGTGGTCCGTCTACACAGCGGAAAGCTCTCTGACATTACAGTGTCGATTTAGCATGACCTTCCGGGGTGTAGGGGTAAAGAGGAGCGGAAGGTAGTGACATACTTGTGTGTTCGTGAGGTAACCTTGACCAGATGATCAACTGTGTGATCTGTTCATTCAACATTCATGTTTAATAGCTTCATTAATATTGATATAGACTATTATACAATTCGATTATTATTTACCCTGATTTAGTTTCAAATAGTTCCAAATGAAACAGCAGTCTACATATTGGTTATCAGCTGACACTAAAGATTTTTTATTTATAATATTGGTCGGAATTGGATATACAGTATTTCTGATTATATTGGATATTTAATTGGGCATTCTTATTCTCAGTATTTTTATATTTACATCACCCACTTACAATTTATCAATAAAACGCTAGTAATTTAATAACTCTGAATGAAAATGAATATCTATTTTACAAAACTACATTATGATGTTGTGATGCCTAAATCCACCTGTACCATTTTAAATGACTGATTTTAATATTGTAGATTTTTTTTATACATTGTCCAGTTTTCAGGTATGGATAAATATTAAAGATATGACAATTAATGACAACATAAATGGATTTAGATGAAAATGCTTTGGTTGTTGCATGCGTTATAATGGATCCCAGCACCCCTGTTCGAGTATGCATGCGTGCAAATGAGGTAACAAGTAACGACTGTCTTAAATTTAGTGTCTTTCACCTTTTTTCCCCTCACTATTTAGAATTTTTTTTCCAGCATTCCTCCTCCATCCCAGCTTCCACTTTTCTCACTGCGGAATTATGAGCTTAAGTCGAGACTCATGGTAAAGCTTCTCTATTAAGGACACCAGGTCCAACCTGTCTACCAACATTAGCACCTGGCTCTTAAACATTAGCTGAACATGGGAACTTATTAAAGTATATTTAATATCAAATACAATCATTTAAGTAAGCGGTCATCTTATTTGTGTAAAATTGGGTGTTTTGAATATGTAACATTACCATTACGCTGTTTTTACTCAGGTGTTATGTGAGATGTGTTGAGCTGATCTCATGCTTTGGCATCGTTTCCCCCCTCAGCCCATCCTCAGAAGCTGCCTGTTCTCTGACAATACAGTGCAAAGCAAATAATTCAGAGCCAGATTAGAATTGAATTTCAATTTGCTGGGAAAACTCTCCAGTCTTCTTTGTCAATACAGGCCAGGTTTCTGTTCTCTGTGAAAGACATTCTGCCAGCCTCCCTTGTCTGAGCTGTGGAGCACAACATTACAGCATGCTCCCCTCCTCCTTATCTCTCCGTTTTATTGGTGCATGCAGATGTTCCTCTGTTAATGGAGTCATTCACATTCTTCATTCTAGGGATCATGTGCTGCTCAGTGCTATTAAAGATTCTGAGCTGCGCCTGATCCTGTCTACTCTGTTATCTATAAATGAGAATGAGAAGATATCTCAACGTGGATGAGAAGATATCTCACTATTAAGATATATCTCTAAGATACCTCACTTGATAAGTAGGCTTTTGATTTCTTTTATGCTAGCTATTTGTGTAAATATCATCCTGATATCTATACTAGTAAATGCATTTACCATTTTTACATATGCTGTAGCTCCTCAAAATAATGTTTAGATTTTTAGTGTTTTTATACTAGACTGAAACTAAAGTTTCCTAATGTTGATTTGGAGTCTCCTGCAACAGGTTTACATCCATCAAAGGTCAAATAACTGTTTAATTTCTTCATAATAAAATTTTTTTGCACAACACCACATTTTCAATGATTCTCAAACGAATCGTCAGATGAATCAATCTCTCTAAATCCCTCCTTTCCGCGAGCTACTCTGCTCTGATTGGCCAGACCACTCAGTCTGTTGTGATTGGTTTGCTGCGTACAGCGCGCGGGTCGAAAACAAAAAAACGCCCATTGCCATTACAACGTCAGCTCTGCTTGTCCTGAGGTTTCCAACACCGTAAACTAAAGACAGTAACGAACAATGACGTAGATTTTACCATATCAATGCGAGCGCGAGTCCGATAAAACTACGTTTTCTGAACACCATCTTTCAAGAGCAAGCGGTTTGCGAATCCTGCATTGAACTCCGAGATTTGAAAAGCAGTTGTCTGTAAAATAAAGGGAAACCAGCAAAAGTTTAGGATTATACTGCTGTGGTATCATGGTAAAGATGAATTTTAACCAGTGATTCTTCACATGCTCGTCTTTGGGCAGTGAAAAAAAACTGGCTTTACCGTCACATTGTAGAGCACAGCGTCTTCTCGGCATGATGCTATCCACAGGAATCAGCTGCTGGTTTGAGGGTTCAAGTTTTCCCTGGTGTCTGCGCGCGTAAGGAGTGGACGGGCAATATGCTAATGTTTCGTCTTGATGTCACGACGAAACGGCTTATGACTCAAGAGTCGACTCTTACTTTTGAAAGACAATAACTTGATATACGGTTAAAACGGCTTTGCTGGATGTTTTCATGTTTTTTGCTGGATGTTTTCATTCACCTAGAGCTATGTTACACACTACATGAAAGGTCATTTTCAAAAATCTATAACAGGGGCCCTTTAAGAATAGATTTTTTTTTTTTAAATATTCAATAATGTGGTATCACAGATATTAATTGGTGTCATCCGCACAAATTTATAAAACATGCACACATTACACTTTCTTTTCCTCTCTTTTCTTAAAAAGGAACTTTGGTTATGTTTGATTTAATGATTTTGTGATTTTTTTTTTTTTTTTAAGTCAGCAGTGATATGGCTATTTCTCCTTTCTATTTTATATCTCTATCCCCTCCCCCTTCTCTCTCTCTCTCTCTCTCCCTCCCTCCTTTTTCTCTAAGTAGAAAAAGGTGTTCTGATGGATTAGGGGTATTTTCCTCTTTATTTTGCAGTATGTTGTGACCCTGGCTGCGTGACAGGCCTCCTATATCTCCAGTCCTAGGGGGATATTTTTTTCTCCACATGGCCCACTGCTCCCCGATGAAGATGTATCACAGGTGACCCATTAACTGATGGGCACATTCTACAAATGCAAGTGTAACTCTTTAATGCTTTACCACTGTCACCACTGAATGAGGTGCGTGTGTGCATGTTCACTGTTCCTTTTTGCATGCATCAATGCAGGTTTGTTTAACATAATATAGTCATATTGATTCAGTCATATAAAATACAATGCAAGTATTGGCAACACTTTACAATAAGGTTCATTAGTTAACTACATTAGTTAGCATGAACTAATAATGAACTGCACTTATACATCATTTATTAATCTGTTCATTTTAATTGTAATATTTACTAATACTTGAACTAATGTTAAACAGATTTTAATAATGCACTGTGAACTAACATGAACAAACAATGAACAGCTGTATTTTTATTAACTAATGTTAATAAAGATGAACAGATACCACATTTGAATAAGAAACAATGTTTAGTCTATAAAACACGTCAACTCCATGAAGCACATTTCTTCTCACTAACTAAAGCAGCATGTTTTGTCTGAGTTTGGACGCCTGATAAGCATTAGCTGAGAGTGCGAGAGCTACGGCTGGGACATTATTAAGCTGCAACAATTAACAATTAAGCTGCTGGTGGTGGTGGAGGGGAGAGGCCACTGAATCAGGCAAGCCCTGTCTACACACGGCCCCAGTGGAGTCATGGATGAGCCAGCTCGTGCCATGCTCTACACTGACATTTAGGAGAGATGTGGAGTCTAATTTGTGTCTTTTGTTGCTCCTCAAATGTTCTCTGTACTAGTAATCTCACACCCTCAGTCTGGCACAGAAGGAACACCAATGTGATTTGGGGGCAGTGGAGGTGTGTTCAGATGAAAGGTATAGAGAGGCCTACTTTTCTGGCATTAACATTCATTTCGGGCAATCCGTTTAAAGTGAGATGATGCTAGATACAGAGCACTTGTCCAGATGTGTCGAAAATAGCATAAACGCTAATCTGCTCTAATGCAACCAGTGTGGTCTAATTCCTGAACTAATGACTTTGAGTCAGTTCTTTTTTAGTGATTCAATCACATACATCACAACCAGTGTGGTCTGAATCCGGAACATATGACATGTATTAGTCAGTTACTTTTAGTGAATTGCTCAAATGCAGCTTACTAACTGTAATAGTTTAATCAGTGTAGTTAGTGATTGGTTGTTCATTTGATAGTGTGTTGCTAATTGTGTTTTGTCAGTATTTTATGGAAAATGAATTTGCCTAATGAAATGTTACCACATTTTGTTTATTTAGTATAACTTTTTAATGTATAGTTAAGGCCAGTTATTGGATAACATTTATGTCGCCTATAAAAAAGAATGTATTTTTTACTTAAATTCTCCCATCATTTGACATATTTTTTTTATGTTAGTTGTATACAAGTACTAAAAAAAATTTGGAAACAGTTGTTTATTATAGAGACCTTAATTTGTTAAAATTCTGAGTTGCATGACTTGCCTTTTTTGTAGCTTTTTTTTCTGTTAATCACTATTATTGATATTGGTCAACAACCCAGAGTTAACTTAAAATCAAACTGCTCTGATGTTTTTGTGTGAATGCTAAAGGAACCAAACTAAGGGAGAAAATAAAACAGATCCAGAATCAAATGCTCCGTCCTACGGATCTAGATCTAAAAAACAGTCTAAAAGAATCCAGTAACAGAGCAAACATGGCCAAAAAACATGTTTGAGCCTGCATGGTTCTCAATTCTCCATCTTGCGGGTCGTGCTGAAATAACCATGCGCAAAAGTGGCACAGCTGTTTAGTGAATTCACCCCTAAGGCTCTGTGATCATACAAATTACCCTACCTACTATGTCAGCTTTGAGCTGTGTCATTTCTTTTTATTCTTGTATCATCCACCTACATACACACGCTTATCAGCACACGTACCTCAAGCTAAAACCTCTGTCTCCATCATTCGCAGCTCTTTGTTCTGTACACATGCTTTTGTCTGTTCTCATTAAAAGTGATGCCTTCACATCACTTTCTACTGTCATATTAGTCAAATATTAATGATGCGGATCTGTCTGTTGATCCCTTGGCTGTTTCTGCGGGATTGCGGCTCCTCTGTTGTCAGATGCAGGAAACGCTGTTGTTATTGCGCAGTAAGCGTTAGTTTGGCATCTAAACCTAAAGAAAAGTGTGAAGTAATGGGGTCGAATCAGAAGAAGAGAAGCAGCCCGGCCCCTTAGAAGATTTTAGCAGGTGTAAGGAGAATGTGTGGGTTTTGTTAGGTTTGGGTGGACTCGATAGAAGAAATGCTGGCAGACATTTAAAGAAAGAGGTGTGTTTGAAAAGAGTGGGAAGCTTTTTTTAAGGGACAAAAAGTAAAAAAAATAAAGAGTAAGTTAGTTGTTATTTAAGTGTGAAATGTGTGTATTGAATATGACGTGAAATAAGAGGTGTCTCTTTTGTTTTTTTTGTATGCGTTTGTGGGAGATTTAGACCCAGCTTAGAATTTGATCTCTTTCATTATTTTTGTCCGTATCTGCTGAATTTTTTTTTATTTTATGTAACGCATGTTGTGGGTAAAAAATGGGTAGGTTTTTAGGTAGGTAGTCCAGTTTTTTGCATTTTGATTGTGTATGAGTGAAAGACAGCATTTTGTAACACTATTGCTAGAATGTTTAGTACTCTGGTTTTCCTGTATAAGAACTTGAAATATAAATATACAAGCATCTATAATAAGTGTTTTAAGAGAGCGATTCAAAAAAAAAAAAAAAAAAAAATTTTTTTCAAATGTTTGTAATAATATTTGTATGCAAATAATTTTTCTGTGAAAATCAGAATAGAATAATCTTAAAGAAATCATTATTTATTCAAAGACTTGTCCTCCCCATTCAAAACTGATATGCCCCTTTAAGAACATCTGGTATTTATACCTTGTCCATGATTTTGTTCTCTCTCATAGTGGTACTTTTTTATACATTATCTATGAGCGAGAACTCGAAATCACGGACAAGGTTGCAGATATGATGAAACCCCACACTTTGTTGCCCATCCTGATAGATGGCATCACTGTTTGTAGCGATTGGATCCATACCTTATTTTTCAGTTTGAATCAGTTAAACTTGAAGTTATGTTGACCAATGATATCAGCTGCAGAGTGAGGTTTGCAATTGGGATTACAGTATAGGCAGCAATATAAATTTACAGTTTCTTCTTCTGAAATTTCAGAAACATTGCACTTGTCCACTATTACAGGGATAGTTCACCCAAAAATGAAAATGTTGTCATCACTTACTCACCCTCAAGTTGTTCCTAACCTGTATGAGTTTCTTTTATTTCTGTTGAAAACAAAAGTTATTTTAAAGAATGTTGGTAACCACACAGTTGACAGTAACCATTGACTTCTATAGTATTTTTTCCTATTATGGAAGTCAGTGGCTATTAAATTAAATTAAAATATCTTCTTTTGTGTTCAACAGAAGAAAGAAACTCATACAGGTTTGGTACAACTTGAGGGTGTGTAAGTGATGACAAAAATTTCATTTTTATGACTTTAATGTCTATATGCGTAATCTTTAAAGGTTTATTACCTGCATGGCTTCTCAGAGTTTGAAGAAACCTTTTAGCTCACAATGATTAAAAAAATCTACAGCTACAGATGTGTACACTATAACACTACTTGCCGTTTGTTCAGTTTTTGCCACGTCAAACTTTCCTCTCATTTTGTGCATCAGAGAACCTGAAATCAAACTGAAATGTCAATGGAAAGTTTATATAAAAGGTTTTCTTTATATGTCCTTGGAGTGCCCACAGCTTTGTATGGTCAGGCCTTTTCACACCCAGACCAGTAGAATAGCACCCACCCACACACAACCCACTCACACACACACAACGTGAAAAGAGCTTTGACCTTGTCCACCGTGCCCTCAATACACGTCCGTATTTCAGAGTGAAATTTCAGTTCTGCATAAGATTCGCATGGTAATGGACGATGAGGTAAAATATCCACATCGAGTTATTTCAAAATCCTCAGTGTATCTTTCTATTTTTTTTCTTTTTATTAAAGGAGACATGAATATTTTTCCATGTGTCATTCAATGCTACAGGCACAGGTGTGTGTGTCTGTGCGTTTGTGAGATCTAAGTTATTGCATTATTGCACAGTGTTGCCTACACACCCAGGGAATAGAATGATCAAAGAAAACAAGGCCTTTCTTTATGGCTCACTCTGTCTTTATTGTGGTTATTGTTTGTGCTCCAGTGGGGCTGAAACACTTCAGCCTTGTCAATTAAAACTCCCTGTCACCCCAACATAGATAAAACACTGCCACCTCTGAAGGCCATGCATTGCATTCGCTTATACACGCATTTGTAAAGTGGATTTGATATATGTCAGTGTTTGACAAAGAGTCTTCTATAGTATGCACAACAGGGTCTAGTTTAATTTGCAATGTCTATTATATGACATTAATATTGAATGGCAATATTGCAGTTTTATTTGCAAATGCATTTACATTTACATTCTTCCTTACCAAAGTAACTGCCCCAGAATAATGTTTATTGCTTATACAAAAGGTTGCTCTGTCAAAGCTCAGGAAACCCGTTTCATCTAAGTCTCAGGTGTTTTTCTATTCCTTAAAGCTGCAGTCCGCAGTTTTTACTCTGTCGCCATCTCTGTTCGAAATCTGTAATTGCAGTCATTCACGGAATTATCAACTTTACGTGAGTTGTACCTCGGCACAGCACAGCGCGGATGAATCCAATGTTTTGAGGAGAATGTGCAGATGTCGGTCACCATGCCTTTCTGGATACTGTCATTGGGAATCACAGACTGTACTTTTTGGAAGTATTACCAACATAAGAATTTTCACCCTAAAATGTTATCTGAACAAGTAACCTCCATTTTTGTTCTTCTGACCAACTAACTGAAAAAAAGCATTGCAGTAAATCGCGCTGATTAAATCAATTAAGATCGTTGATTAGATCGTTTATCATATCACGACAAACCGTGCAAATTATACTTTGTTCTCAAATTGTTAATGTTAACAACATCAGCATTGCGTGACTACATTAAAGCCCTTCAGAAATGTATCCTTGTTCTCGCATGGGCCGGTTGCAGTCTCTTTTTCCGAACTCTCAGTCCAAAGTCTTTTGCATTTTACAACGGGTGAGTCTCCAGTTGTCACTGGTGGTTGTCGTTTGAACCTTTCTGGATCCGCCATCAAATTAATAAATGTAATTATATCAAGTGCTGTGAGAAAAGGCTATAAACCATTGGTGGTGGTTGAGGAGATTCCCCCCTACCATATGTGAAGCGCTTTGAGGTCCCAGAAAAAGCGCTATATAAATGTAACGAATTATTAATTATTAAATCTCCACCTCCAACATCCTCACACACAATATAGCCTACCAGCCAAGACACTTTCTTTATGTGTACAGATGTGACGTAATGACGCAAAGACATGCTCTAATCTGCCCCGGAAATCCACCAGTACCACTAGAATTAAAAACATTATTACAAGCTTACCGTTTTGAGGCAAGCAGATAGTTTTGAACACTGGCTGGTTATGTACTTGCTCAAATTTATTTTGGATAATTTTTAACCCAAAAAAGTTACGGACTGGAGCTTTAAATAAATGAGACAGTTGTTGGCATACAGTTACATTGAATTAATGTGGATAGGATTGCTCAGAATAATTTAATTAGAAATGTTTAAGTTCTAAAATCCCTGACTTTTATTGATTTTTGTACTTTGACAAATCTAACCACAATTTGAAACACAAATTGAGACGCATGATGTGAGATATGCTCTATTTTAGGGCTCTTCAACTCTAGTCCTGGAAGTCCAGTGTCCTGCTGAGTTTGTACACAACACCATTTTCAACTATAAATTGAAAACTTTTAATGCGTTTTGGCAGTTAATTTACTTGACAGTGGTGTTTTAGGGGCATGAAAAAAATAGTTTCAAAGTGCAAGTTTTTGAAAACGTTGCCGTTATTGTCTCTGTGTAAACTACAAAAAACGAAGAATTTGAAGAGAATTTGTGAAAACAGTGACATCCTGCGCATGCGTATTACGTGTTTAGTCTATAGGCATGCCGTGAGTACTTGACAACAAAAACAACAATGGTGGACTACAGGACCGTGTTTGTGCTGCTCAAGGAGTTTATTAACTCTCCTCCAGCAAAGTGTAGATTTACTGTAGATTACTTTTTGCGGATCCGTGTGAAAATTGTCGTCTGTACGTGAAACTTTTCAAAAACTATACCTTTTAATAGAAATTCTAATTGTCATGATGATGGCTAATTAAAATAGCATTTTATTGACTTCAAAAGGCTGTACAAATCGTTTTGAAAACATTTCTTTAATTTGCTTTTGTAAAAAAAAAAAATGTATCACAGGCAACTTATTTTTAGTTAGTATAACTATTTTCAAAAGTTGAGTAAACAAGAAAAAGCTAGGGAAAATTAGTACTCCGATTTTTGTTGTTGTACGGGCTTAAAAACTATTTATCTATGAGAAACTACACAGAAACAGGAGTATTTCTTTCTAGTATATATTCTCTCCATGTGTATATATATATATATATATATTATGTTATTTTATGTTTGTGGTCATAATTTAAGTGGGTTTAAGGATAAAAGTTATAAGTCCTGTATCATGACTTGCCATCAAAGCAATCTATTGTGCATTTTCTACTAATTATATACATTTAATACATCTATTTCAGAGTCTGTTAAAAGTGTTTTGTGGAATTAATTGGATGTGTCCTGTTAATTTTTTTAGACTCATCAATATGGTGTTGTGAATAATTGTCATATAATATCATTTTGCAAACATATAGCAGCAATTTTTTACAATGTAGTTAGTGTTGAAACAACGTGTGTTTTCTTATATGTATGTGTATAAGAGTATTTAATCGATGATGGGAGTGCATAGATTCCTCAAAGCACCTTAAAGAGAGATAAAGCATATAAAGTAAGTGAGCTGTAGACACACACACATACTTCAAGGTCTCTGTTTTAAGTTAAAGCCATTTATTAAAGACCATGATAGCCACTGGAAAAGAACGTATTGAGAAGAAAGACGAGGTTTGGTGTGGGGGGATGGGTCTTCTGAGTTGATGTCAGAATATCACCCTTTTTGCCTAGATAAAAGGACTTATGAGGATAAAGGGACAGAAAATGATAGAAAAGCTATGCATTAAAAAACATCAATAATTTTTATGATGTTTTTTGGAATGATGCAAAAAACTATACAGATTTCTCATAAATATTGAACATATCCAATCTATAGACCAAAGCAAACAAAATGTTAGACAAAGGAATATTTTTTTTTAAAAATTCTCTCATTTACTCACCCTCATGTCATTCCAAAACTTTCTGCAGAGCACAGTGATATTTTGTTTGTTGGTTTGGATCCCATTGACTTTCATTGTAAAATCTTCAAATAAGGAAATCCCGCACTATCAGTACTTGCAAGTAATATAAAAATGTTTTATTAGCAACGTTTCGGTCTCACGACCTTCATCAGGCATCAATTGTACAATCTTCAAAATATCTTCGTGTTCCACAAACAAAAGAACTTTGGAACAAAATGATGGTGAGTAAATTATGACAAAATTAAAATTTTTTGGGTAAACTTTGCTTTTAATGTTGGTGCAGTGATACTGTCTGTTAGAGTTTTCAAGTCCTGGTGAATGCGCCATGTCAAACACTAGACAGAATCTTCTGAGCTCTGAAAAACCCCATCCCTCTCTCGGCCCCCCACTCACATAAACAGGTGCGCTGGACTGCGGCACTGGATCTATCACGTACACCGTGACAGACCTCTCCCCAGTGCCCATCTCAAGATAGCTAACTTCATAATGTTGCTTTATTAAACAGACAGTCTGTTGTTCACGAACGACGCCATTAACTATTAGCAAAATGAGCATGTGATTGTCGTATGCAAGTTATTTTGGTGCTCCTGTTCACCATGTTAAGAAAGATGCAGTGAATAATGGCAGACGCCATATGGCCCAGAGGCTGCTTTCATTATCTTATCACGTTGTGTGTATGTGTGTAAGCTAGCGTGTTATTGTGAGTGAGTGAGGTGAGACGGGATTCTGTGTATAAATACTTTAAAATGAATGCATGGTTGGAAGATCATTTTAAAGTAGGGAGTCCAGTGTTCAAACACATTCATTCTCTGCTTTTTGCCATTTCAATATATATCTTATCTTCAGACTGGAGATACAGTGGCCTTTGTAGGGTATTCAGATAGATATTGCTGCTGAAAGGGACAGAAGCATATAATTTTGCTGTTTGTTTTATGTACTTCTGGGTTTTAGCCTGCCTGAGGATATTATCTACTACAAATAGCTGTCATTCATGGCACATGAGTGCAAGAACGCGACTGCTTCAGGCTTTTTATTGCTCTCTCACACGCTCATTCCTGCTTTAATTTTCTTTCATTTATGTTCTCATCCTCCTTTCTCTCTCTCTTCGTAATGTGCAATTGTTATCGGTAGCTGAGATGTTTGGTGAGGGCTCTATTTAATTTCTTTAGATCGGCAGAACTTATGAGAGTACAGAGAGAACTTACATAAGAACAGATAGACAAAAAAAGACAATAGGTTGGTTAAAGGGACACGAAGTAAGAATTACTCCCATCTAGCGGTGAAATTGTATTTTGCATTCAAACGAATTGTGCTCTCCAGCGCCTCGCGTTTTCAAATGCGTGTTGCATCTACGGTAGCCGTTATGTACCAAAAAGCTATGACAGGATGTCTTCTAATAGCACTACATCGAGTTTTCCTTCGGGTGAACAGGTTTGTTATTTCAAACAAACTTCAAATTGACACAACGAACAAATGAATGTTACAGTATGAAGTAATGAGTGTCAAAAACATGAACTATTGTAATTAGTAGTTATGCCTTCTTTATTCGTTATATTTTCTGAAGTAGCCTACGTGCATTGTTAGATATCATCATCAACTTTTAACTATACATGTTCATCTGTCTATAAAATAAAGTACACAACCAAACAATGAAAAAAGCTTGTAATTAAGACTGTAACATTGCCTTGCCTGTCGAGAAGAAAGCAGGACTTCAGCGTCTCTTTTGAAATCTTTCTCCTGCATTAGCTCTATCCACCTGGAAAAAGCTATCCCGACACCCGACTTGTGTTTTTTGTAATCTCCGGTCACGTTTCCTTTTACGATCTATTTTGGAGTTTTCTGGCGACGAGGATTTGCAATGCAGCCTTTTAAACTTGCCGGGGCAGTGACAAGCGCCTCTCACCGCTCTGCTCCTCCGCTTCTGCTGCGTTCAGTCACGTCACGCCGGCTCTGAATGAAAACGTGTTGTGGAAACGCGTTGGCCTAGTACTTTTTGTCCCTCTCTGCTATTATAGTTTTTCAAGATGGCGGAACTACATGGAAGCCTCCGTGGACTTACCCGTCTCATGTATATAAATATAATAAATTCTTTGTTTACGAGGATAAATCAGATAATTGGCAGAGGTATTTGTGCACCATTGAGGACATATTTATGAATAAAAATATTGATTTTAGATTATAAATTACCTAAAAAGTTACTTATAGTTCCTTTAAACCAATAGTTCCTCTAAAGATGAAAATGAATGTATTCACCTTAATGTCACCCCAAACTTGAATAATTGTATATTGTGGTACACAAATAGAGAAATTTTGAAGAATTGTGCTGTTCGCTTTTTTTCAAGCAGTTATATGGACCGAGGCATTCTAATTTCAAAAACAATGCAAAAGCACAACAAAGGTATCATCAATGTGTCCATATGACTTATTGATTTGGCAATATTCCAAATCTTCTGAGACCATATGATAGACTCAAATGTAGGTTGTTATTCTCTGATAATCTGTTCACTTCTTTAACCGGATCAGTGGGACAGAAATGAACAGTTAGCGAAATCTTAGTAATGTTTGTCGCCACATTTTTATGGTCAGGCGACTGGGTCAGAGTATACTGAAAAGGTACGGTTTGTGTGTTGCTCCTGGTCAGCAGTGGTGAGAATTTACCAACAGTGGTCTGAGGAGGGACAAACCAGTGACAGGGTGTTGGGCTCCCAAGGCTTCTCAATGCACAAGGGCAATGACGGCTATCCTGAAGGCTAGTCTGGAACAAACTGACAGAAGGCCTTCTGTGACAAAAATCGTTATGGGAGGAATGAGGCCACAAGACACGTGCATTGCACCCTGATGCATATGAAGCTGTGTAGCCACAGACCAAGTCGCTATGATGACCACCATCAAAAGCGCCTGCGATGGGCACATGAACATCGGATCTGGGATTTGGACCAGTTGAGGAAGGACGCCTGGTCCTGTTGAGCCCTGTTGAGCCCTGTTTTTCTTGTAGATAATGTGGATGGCTGTGTATGTGTGCGCCATTTACCTGAGGCTGTGATGGGACCAGTGTGCACTGTTTGATGACGCAAAGCCAGTGTAGAGAGTGTGATGCTCTGGACGATGTTCTGCTGGGAAACCCTGAGTCCGGCCATTCATCTGGATGTTAATTGGACATCTTATTTAAACATTAATTGTTGCTGACCAGGTACACCCCTTCATGACAATGGTATTGCCTGCAGTGGCCTCTTTTAGCAGGATGTTGTGCCCTGCCACACTCCACACATTGTTCAGGAATGGTTTGAGGAACATGATGAAGAGTTCAAGGTGTTGCCCTGGCCTCAAATTCCTTAGATCTCAATCTGATTAAGGTGTGGGATGTACTGGACAAACAAGTCTAATCCATTACGGCTCCACCATGGACATGAAAGATCTGCTGCTAATGTCAGATACCACAGGACACCTTCAGGGGTCTTGTAGAATCCGTGTCTTGGCAGGTCGGTGCTGATTAGCTGGACGCGGAGGACCTATAACATATTTGGCAGCTGGTCATAATGTGTTGGTTCATTTGTGAAGTACAGCACACAACATTACTTTTATGGTGCTTTTGCATTCTTTTAAGAGCTTGAAAGCATCAGTCATCAGTGCCTAAAATATACATTTATTGACAGAAAAAATCCAATGGGGTCATCGCAAAATTGGTGCTCGGGCCCTAAAAAACAAATTGGGCAGAAGAAAAGGAAGTAAAAAGTAATATGGTTCAAATAACATTCACAAAGTGTGAATAAACAATGACAATTTTTGGGTGTACTATTCCTTTAAGTGAGTTTGTGAGAGAAACACCCAATTTTTTTTTGAGCATCCCTCTATTCATTGCTCTGGCTGTTGTCAGACACACACACACTTGAGTGGAATGCAAATGATTCCCGATCCACGGCATCCTTTCTGACCTCTACTGCATCTCTAGATGAAGATCACATAGTGTGTGAGCTGCTATAGCCTCAGGCTAATTAGCAAAATGGATGCAGGAGAGTGACTAAGATTCATTCGGCCTCTAAACATCTGAGGGATGTGCTTCCAGAGCCACTCAACACCTTGACCCCCTTCTCAAAAGAATGCCCTTTAGTTTATAATTCTGGTTCTTTCATGGCCTTCTCTGCGTGTTTAATGTATCCATATTCTGGCTCACTTCACTGTGTCTACATTTATACCCCAGGTTTCTCTTGCCCCTTCAAACATCAAACTGTTGTATCCCATATATCAGAAACACAGGTGTTGGTCCGCACAGAGCTCAACATCATGTTCCTCATCCACTAAGCAGCTGTGTGTGCACAGGTGGACTGCACATCAAAGATGGGTATCGAGGTGGGCTCCGAGTCCATCCCCTCCACTTACTCTGACACTGGATTTCTAAAAGCCTTTCCTTCATGTTGTGATCTGAGAGACAGTAACTTAAGTGGGCACACCCTACCCCTTTTCCTCTGAGGGTGCTGGTGCAGGATCTGGTGCCCTGGATCCATTTATTGATATTTCCACCACAAAAAGGGTGGAAATGTCCTCTCCACCAGCCCCTAAAACTTGCTAGTGTTAAACCATTTAATGTTTGAAGTCCTCGCAAGTTTGGATTCCAAAACAAAAACTCATTGTGGAGTAAAAATGCTAAATAAAAGTAGATTGCTCCGATTATAGTCAACAAATGTATGGGTTATAGTCAACTCTCTTCAAGTGCCTGATGCAAAGTATGGTGTCAGTAACGTATTTTCAACATTGATAATAAGAAGAAGAAATGTGACCCAAGCACCATATCAGCAAATTAGAATGATTTTTGAAGGATCATGGGACACTAATTCCCAAGTAAAGCTGAAAATTCAGCTTTGCCATCACAGGAATAAATTACATTTGAAAATATATTAAAATAGAAAATGTTTATATATTTCAGAAATCTTACTGTTTTTTATTGTATGTTTGATTAAATAAATGCTGCCTTGGCGATCTAAAACATTTAAAAATCGTACTGACCCCAAACTTTTGCAGTGTATTTTAAACATATCAGTCATATAAATATAGTTAAATTATGTATTTGCATATCTATGTATAAATACACAAACAAATAATACAAATACATATATAATTAAAGCTGCAAGCAGCATTTAGCGGTGTTCAAGCAGTTAAGGCCTTTAAGGCCATTAAGCACAAAAGCATCAAAAGACATTAAGTTTTATTCAGCATACATTTTAACACTGACATAATAGATGGAAAAGACCATTTACAGCCAATACAGGCAATTTACCATAGGAAATACATGGTTTTAAAGCTTTTCAACCGTTATAGCGCCACCTATTGTCCGATCTCCATGAAACTTTGCATGCTTCTTCACCATGTTATGACACATGTGCCCATCAATTTTTGTGAAGTTCTGAGTTTTTATTTATGATTTATAGGCTTTTGAGTGCATTTTGACACGTCCATTTTCTAAATGACCCTGTTACAGTGAACCAAAGGGCAAAGTTCAACTTTTTTTTGATAATTATTGATCTAGAGAGTCCAGAGAATTGTCCTAGACTGGTCTGGTTCCGATCGGGCGAAAAACCAGGGACTAGTTCGCAAAAGTAGGTTTTTAACATATTCGTGAATATTTAATGAACGGTTTGATTGACAGCAATGGTTCTAGAGGCAAAGTTGTTCAGCATGAGGAGATCTATCAAATGATATGCATATTGTGGGGATTTGTGCAACACCACGTGATTACAGAGCCGTAAAACTCGTTAGCGCCAACTAGTGGCCGATTTCTTTCAAAACTCTTACAGACCTCTTGGGCCATGAGTCGAACATGCCCATCGAGTTTCGTTCCGATTGGCCTCCGTTAACCTTGTCTAATAGGTGCTCAAACTTCATTGGCCGATGGCGGCCATGTTTTTTGAGATACGCCAATGTCCTCATATAAATACATGGGGCCTTGGACCAAGACACTGCATACCAATTTTCAAGTCAATCGGACAAACCACTAGGTGGCCATATGTTTTTTTCATGTTATAGCGCCACCTAGAGCTCAATCGATGCGATTTTTTTACTGTGACCTCAGACTGTCCTTATACACATGTGTGCCAAGTTTGGTCAACTTATCTCATTTACTTCTGGAGTTATAGCCGTTTTAGTAAAATAGGCTCCTCCCACAACGTTCATTTTGCACCCCCTAGCGACCCCGAATCGAAAATTCAACTTTTTTTCGATAATTATTGATATTCAGACTACAGAGAACATTTCTGCACTGGTTTGGTTCCGATCGGGCAAAAAACCAGGGACTAGTTCGCAAAAGTCGTTTTTTGACAAAATTCAAAATGGCGGAAAATCTATCATGGCGGAAATGAAATCGGAGATATACGTTTTGTTCTCCAGGTCTTCAGCTTTCTAATGATATAAGACACTTGAGTCTACGACATACGGTTTAGGAGTTATGAGCAGTTTCGCGCAATTGGTTGCTATAGCGCCACCTATGGGCCAATCGGGCTCATAATTTGATAACCTCTCCTCGATTTTTGTACTACCATCTGACAAAGTTTCAAGTCTCTAGCACTTACGGTTTGGTCTGCACGATGCGTTTTACGGCAGAAGAATAATAATAATAATAATAATTAAAGCTGCAAGCAGCATTTAGCGGTGTTCAAGCAGTTAAGGCCTTTAAGGCCGTTAAGCACAACAGCATCAAAAGACATTAAGTTTTATTTAGCATACATTTAAACACTGACGTAATAGATGGAAAAGACCATTTACAGCCAATACAGGCAATTTACCATAGGAAATACATGGTTTTAAAGCTTTTCAACAGTTATAGCGCCACCTATTGTCCGATCTCCATAAAACTTTGCATGCTTGTTCATGATGTTATGTCACATATGCGTACCAATTTTTGTGAAGTTCTGAGTTTTTATATATGATTTATAGGCTTTTGAGTGTGTTTTGACACGTCCATTTTCTAAATGACCCTGTTACAGTGAACCAAAGCGCAAAGTTCAACTTTTTTTTGATAATTATTGATCTAGAGAGTTCAGAGAATTGTCCTAGACTGGTCTGGTTCCGATCGGGCGAAAAACCAGGGACTAGTTCGCAAAAGTAGGTTTTTAACATATTCGTGAATATTTAATGAACGGTTTGATTGACAGCAATGGTTCTAGAGGCAAAGTTGTTCAGCATGAGGAGATCTATCAAATGATATGCATTTTGTGGGAATATGTGCACCACCACGTGATTACAGAGCCGTAGAACTCGTTAGCGCCAACTAGTGTTCGATTTTTTTCAAAACTCTTACAGACCACTTGGGCTATGAGTCGAACATGCCCATCGAGTTTCGTTCCGATCGGCTTTCGTTAACCTCGTCTCATAGGTGCTCAAACTTCATTGGCCGATGGCGGCCATGTTTTTTGAGATACGCCAATGTCCTCATACACATATATGGGGCCTTGGACCAAGACACTGCATACCAATTTTCAAGTCAATCGGACAAACCACTAGGTGGCCATATGTTTTTTTCATGTTATAGCGCCACCTAGAGCTCAATCGATGCGATTTTTTTACTGTGACCTCAGACTGTCCTTATACACATGTGTGCCAAGTTTGGTCAACTTATCTCATTTACTTCTGGAGTTATAGCCGTTTTAGTAAAATAGGCTCCTCCCACAACGTTCATTTTGCGCCCCCTAGCAACCCTGAATCGAAAATTCAACTTTTTTTGATAATTATTGATATTCAGACTCCAGAGAACATTTCTGCACTGGTTTGGTTCCGATCGGGCAAAAAACCAGGGACTAGTTTGCAAAAGTCGTTTTTTGACAAAATTCAAAATGGCGGAAAATCTATCATGGCGGAAATGAAATCGGAGATATACGTTTTGTTCTCCAGGTCTTCAGCTTTCCAATGATATAAGACACTTGAGTCTACGACATACGGTTTAGGAGTTATGAGCAGTTTCGCGCAATTGGTTGCTATAGCGCCACCTATGGGCCAATCGGGCTCATAATTTGATAACCTCCCCTCGATTTTTGTACTACCATCTGACAAAGTTTCAAGTCTCTAGCACTTACGGTTTGGTCTGCACGATGCGTTTTACGGCAGAAGAATAATAATAATAATAATTAAAGCTGCAAGCAGCATTTAGCGGTGTTCAAGCAGTTAAGGCCTTTAAGGCCGTTAAGCACAAAAGCATCAAAAGACATTAAGTTTTATTTAGCATACATTTAAACACTGACGTAATAGATGGAAAAGACCATTTACAGCCAATACAGGCAATTTACCATAGGAAATACATGGTTTTGAAGATTTTTAACAGTTATAGCGCCACCTATTGTCCGATCTCCATAAAACTTTGCATGCTAGTTCATGATGTTATGTCACATATGCTCACCAATTTTTGTGAAGTTCTGAGTTTTTATTTATGATTTATAGGCTGTTGAGTGTGTTTTGACACGCCCCTTTTTATAAATGATCCTGTTATAGCAAACCAAAGGGAAAAGTTCAACTTTTTTTTGATAATTATTGATCTAGAGAGTCCAGAGAATTGTCCTAGACTGGTCTGGTTCCGATCGGGCGAAAAACCAGGGACTAGTTCGCAAAAGTAGGTTTTTAACATATTCGTGAATATTTAATGAACGGTTTGATTGACAGCAATGGTTCTAGAGGCAAAGTTGTTCAGCATGAGGAGATCTATCAAATGATATGCATTTTGTGGGAATATGTGCACCACCACGTGATTACAGAGCCGTAGAACTCGTTAGCGCCAACTAGTGGCCGATTTTTTTCAAAACTCTTACAGACCACTTGGGCCATGAGTCGAACATGCCCATCGAGTTTCGTTCCGATCGGCTTTCGTTAACCTCGTCTCATAGGTGCTCAAACTTCATTGGCCGATGGCGGCCATGTTTTTTGAGATACGCCAATGTCCTCATATACATACATGGGGCCTTGGACCAAGACACTGCATACCAATTTTCAAGTCAATCGGACAAACCACTAGGTGGCCATATGTTTTTTTCATGTTATAGCACCACCTAGAGCTCAATCGATGCGATTTTTTTACTGTGACCTCAGACTGTCCTTATACACATGTGTGCCAAGTTTGGTCAACTTATCTCATTTACTTCTGGAGTTATAGCCGTTTTAGTAAAATAGGCTCCTCCCACAACGTTCATTTTGCGCCCCCTAGCAACCCTGAATCGAAAATTCAACTTTTTCTCGATAATTATTGATAGTCAGACTCCAGAGAACATTTCTGCACTGGTTTGGTTCCGATCGGGCAAAAAACCAGGGACTAGTTCGCAAAAGTCGTTTTTTGACAAAATTCAAAATGGCGGAAAATCTATCATGGCGGAAATGAAATCGGAGATATACGTTTTGTTCTCCAGGTCTTCAGCTTTCCAATGATATAAGACACTTGAGTCTACGACATACGGTTTAGGAGTTATGAGCAGTTTCGCGCAATTGGTTGCTATAGCGCCACCTATGGGCCAATCGGGCTCATAATTTGATAGCCTCTCCTCGATTTTTGTACTACCATCTGACAAAGTTTCAAGTCTCTAGCACTTACGGTTTGGTCTGCACGATGCGTTTTACGGCAGAAGAATAATAATAATAATAATAATAATAAAAATCAGTACAATTACAATAGGTTTTCAGCACTTCGTGCTTGAACACCTAATAATTAAAGCTGCAAGCAGCATTTAGCGGTGTTCAAGCAGTTAAGGCCTTTAAGGCCGTTAAGCACAAAAGCATCAAAAGACATTAAGTTTTATTTAGCATACATTTAAACACTGACGTAATAGATGGAAAAGACCATTTACAGCCAATACAGGCAATTTACCATAGGAAATACATGGTTTTAAAGCTTTTCAACAGTTATAGCGCCACCTATTGTCCGATCTCCATAAAACTTTGCATGCTTGTTCATGATGTTATGTCACATATGCGTACCAATTTTTGTGAAGTTCTGAGTTTTTATTTATGATTTATAGGCTTTTGAGTGTGTTTTGACACGTCCATTTTCTAAATGACCCTGTTACAGTGAACCAAAGCGCAAAGTTCAACTTTTTTTTGATAATTATTGATCTAGAGAGTCCAGAGAATTTTCCTAGACTGGTCTGGTTCCGATCGGGCAAAAAACCAGGGACTAGTTCGCAAAAGTAGGTTTTTAACATATTCGTGAATATTTAATGAACGGTTTGATTGACAGCAATGGTTCTAGAGGCAAAGTTGTTTAGCATGAGGAGATCTATCAAATGATATGCATTTTGTGGGAATATGTGCACCACCACGTGATTACAGAGCCGTAGAACTCGTTAGCGCCAACTAGTGGCCGATTTTTTTCAAAACTCTTACAGACCACTTGGGCCATGAGTCGAACATGCCCATCGAGTTTCGTTCCGATCGGCTTTCGTTAACCTCGTCTCATAGGTGCTCAAACTTCATTGGCCGATGGCGGCCATGTTTTTTGAGATACGCCAATGTCCTCATATACATACATGGGGCCTTGGACCAAGACACTGCATACCAATTTTCAAGTCAATCGGACAAACCACTAGGTGGCCATATGTTTTTTTCATGTTATAGCGCCACCTAGAGCTCAATCGATGCGATTTTTTTACTGTGACCTCAGACTGTCCTTATACACATGTGTGCCAAGTTTGGTCAACTTATCTCATTTACTTCTGGAGTTATAGCCGTTTTAGTAAAATAGGCTCCTCCCACAACGTTCATTTTGCACCCCCTAGCGACCCCGAATCGAAAATTCAACTTTTTTTCAATAATTATTGATATTCAGACTCCAGAGAACATTTCTGCACTGGTTTGGTTCCGATCGGGCAAAAAACCAGGGACTAGTTTGCAAAAGTCGTTTTTTGACTAAATTCAAAATGGCGGAAAATCTATCATGGCGGAAATGAAATCGGAGATATACGTTTTGTTCTCCAGGTCCTCAGCTTTCCACTGATATAAGACACTTGAGTCTACGACATACGGTTTAGGAGTTATGAGCAGTTTTGCGCAATTGGTTGCTATAGCGCCACCTATGGGCCAATCGGGCTCATAATTTGATAACCTCTCCTCGATTTTTGTACTACCATTTGACAAAGTTTCAAGTCTCTAGCACTTACGGTTTGGTCTGCACGATGCGTTTTACGGCAGAAGAATAATAATAATAATAATAATAATAATAAAAATCAGTACAATTACAATAGGTTTTCAGCACTTCGTGCTTGAACACCTAATAATAAAAATCAGTACAATTACAATAGGTTTTCAGCACTTCGTGCTTGAACACCTAACAAGCAGCATTTAGCGGTGTTCAAGCAGTTAAGGCCTTTAAGGCCGTTAAGCACAAAAGCATCAAAAGACATTAAGTTTTATTTAGCATACATTTAAACACTGACGTAATAGATGGAAAAGACCATTTACAGCCAATACAGGCAATTTACCATAGGAAATACATGGTTTTAAAGCTTTTCAACAGTTATAGCGCCACCTATTGTCCGATCTCCATAAAACTTTGCATGCTTGTTCATGATGTTATGTCACATATGCGTACCAATTTTTGTGAAGTTCTGAGTTTTTATTTATGATTTATAGGCTTTTGAGTGTGTTTTGACACGTCCATTTTCTAAATGACCCTGTTACAGTGAACCAAAGCGCAAAGTTCAACTTTTTTTTGATAATTATTGATCTAGAGAGTCCAGAGAATTGTCCTAGACTGGTCTGGTTCCGATCGGGCGAAAAACCAGGGACTAGTTCGCAAAAGTAGGTTTTTAACATATTCGTGAATATTTAATGAACGGTTTGATTGACAGCAATGGTTCTAGAGGCAAAGTTGTTCAGCATGAGGAGATCTATCAAATGATATGCATTTTGTGGGAATATGTGCACCGCCACGTGATTACAGAGCCGTAGAACTCGTTAGCGCCAACTAGTGGCCGATTTTTTTCAAAACTCTTACAGACCACTTGGGCCATGAGTCGAACATGCCCATCGAGTTTCGTTCCGATCGGCCTTCGTTAACCTCGTCTCATAGGTGCTCAAACTTCATTGGCCGATGGCGGCCATGTTTTTTGAGATACGCCAATGTTCTCATATACATACATGGGGCCTTGGACCAAGACACTGCATACCAATTTTCAAGTCAATCGGACAAACCACTAGGTGGCCATATGTTTTTTTCATGTTATAGCGCCACCTAGAGCTCAATCGATGCGATTTTTTTACTGTGACCTCAAACTGTCCTTATACATATGTGTGCCAAGTTTGGTCAACTTATCTCATTTACTTCTGGAGTTATAGCCGTTTTAGTAAAATAGGCTCCTCCCACAACGTTCATTTTGCGCCCCCTAGCAACCCTGAATCGAAAATTCAACTTTTTTTCGATAATTATTGATATTCAGACTCCAGAGAACATTTCTGCACTGGTTTGGTTCCGATCGGGCAAAAAACCAGGGACTAGTTCGCAAAAGTCGTTTTTTGACAAAATTCAAAATGGCGGAAAATCTATCATGGCGGAAATGAAATCGGAGATATACGTTTTGTTCTCCAGGTCTTCAGCTTTCCAATGATATAAGACACTTGAGTCTACGACATACGGTTTAGGAGTTATGAGCAGTTTCGCGCAATTGGTTGCTATAGCGCCACCTATGGGCCAATCGGGCTCATAATTTGATAACCTCTCCTCGATTTTTGTACTACCATCTGACAAAGTTTCAAGTCTCTAGCACTTACGGTTTGGTCTGCACGATGCGTTTTACGGCAGAAGAATAATAATAATAATAATAATTAAAGCTGCTAGCAGCATTTAGCGGTGTTCAAGCAGTTAAGGCAGTTAAGGCAGTTAAGCCTATAAGCATCAAAAGACATTACGTTTTATGTAGCAAGCATTTAAACATTTCCATTATAGATGGAATAGACTATCTTTAGCATGATTTACCATGATATACAGTATTTTAGTGTGATTTTTCAGGCCTTTAATCACAAAAGCATCAAAAGACATTAAGTTTTATTTAGCATACATTTAACCACAGACATAATAGATGGAAAAGACCATTTACAGCCAATACAAGCAATTTACCATAGGAAATACATGGTTTTAAAGCTTTTCAACAGTTATAGCGCCACCTATTGTCCGATCTCCATAAAACTTTGCATGCTTGTTCATGAGGTTATGTTACATATGCTCACCAATTTTTGTGAAGTTCTGAGTTTTTATTTATGATTTATAGGCTTTTGAGTGTGTTTTGATGCGCCCCTTTTTATAAATTACCCTGTTATAGCAAACCAAAGGGCAAAGTTCAACTTTTTTTCGATAATTATTGATCTAGAGAGTCCAGAGAATTGTCCTAGACTGGTCTGGTTCCAATCGGGCGAAAAACCAGGGACTAGTTCGCAAAAGTAGGTTTTTAACATATTCGTGAATATTTAATGAACGGTTTGATTGACAGCAATGGTTATAGAGGCAAAGTTGTTCAGCATGAGGAGATCTATCAAATGATATGCATTTTGTGGGGATATGTGCAACACCACGTGATTACAGAGCCGTAAAACTCGGTAGCGCCAACTAGTGGCCGATTTCTTTCAAAACTCTTACAGGCCTCTTCGGCCATGAGTCGAACATGCCCATCGAGTTTCGTTCCGATCGGCCTCCGTTAACCTCGTCTCATAGGTGCTCAAACTTCATTGGCCAATGGCGGCCATGTTTTTTGAGATACACCAATATCCTTTTACACATACATGGGGCCTTGGACCAAGACACTGCATACCAATTTTCAAGTCAATCGGACTAACGGTCACGTGGCCACACCCCTTTTCATGTTTTTTTAATGTTATAGCGCCACCTAGTGTTAAATCGACGCGGTTTTTTTACTGTTACCCCAGACTGTCCTTATACACATGTGTGCCAAGTTTGGTGAAGATATCTCATTTACTTCTGGAGTTATAGCCGTTTTAGTAAAATAGGCTCCTCCCACAACGTTTATTTTGCGCCCCCTAGCGACAGGTTATCGAAATTTCAACTTTTTTTCGATAATTATTGATATTCAGACTCCAGAGAACATTTCTGCACTGGTTTGGTTCCGATTGTGCAAAAAACCAGTGACTAGTTCGCAAAAGTAGGTTTTTGACAAATTTCAAAATGGCGGAAAAATTTGCATACCGGAAATGAAATCGGAGATATACGTTTTTTAAGTCAAGAGTCCAGCTTTCCAATGATATAAGACACTTGAGGCTACGCCTTACGGTTTAGGAGTTATGAGCAGTTACGCGCAATTGATTGCTATAGCGCCACCTATGGGCCAATTGGGGTCATACTTTGATAACCTCTCCTCGATTTTTGTACTACCATTTGACAAAGTTTCAGAGCTCCAGCCCTTACGGTTTGGGCTGCACGATGCGTTTTAGGGGAAAATAATAATAATAATAATTAAAGCTGCAAGCAGCATTTAGCGGTGTTCAAGCAGTTAAGGCCTTTAAGGCCGTTAAGCACAAAAGCATCAAAAGACATTAAGTTTTATTTAGCATACATTTAAACACTGATGTAATAGATGGAAAAGACCATTTACAGCCAATACAGGCAATTTACCATAGGAAATACATGGTTTTAAAGCTTTTCAACAGTTATAGCGCCACCTATTGTCCGATCTCCATAAAACTTTGCATGCTTGTTCATGATGTTATGTCACATATGCGTACCAATTTTTGTGAAGTTCTGAGTTTTTATTTATGATTTATAGGCTTTTGAGTGTGTTTTGACACGTCCATTTTCTAAATGACCCTGTTACAGTGAACCAAAGCGCAAAGTTCAACTTTTTTTTGATAATTATTGATCTAGAGAGTCCAGAAAATTGTCTTAGACTGGTCTGGTTCCGATCGGGCGAAAAACCAGGGACTAGTTCGCAAAAGTAGGTTTTTAACATATTCGTGAATATTTAATGAACGGTTTGATTGACAGCAATGGTTCTAGAGGCAAAGTTGTTCAGCATGAGGAGATCTATCAAATGATATGCATTTTGTGGGAATATGTTCACCACCACGTGATTACAGAGCCGTAGAACTCGTTAGCGCCAACTAGTGGCCGATTTTTTTCAAAACTCTTACAGACCACTTGGGCCATGAGTCGAACATGCCCATCGAGTTTCGTTCCGATCGGCTTTCGTTAACCTCGTCTCATAGGTGCTCAAACTTCATTGGCCGATGGCGGCCATGTTTTTTGAGATACGCCAATGTCCTCATATACATACATGGGGCCTTGGACCAAGACACTGCATACCAATTTTCAAGTCAATCGGACAAACCACTAGGTGGCCATATGTTTTTTTCATGTTATAGCGCCACCTAGAGCTCAATCGATGCGATTTTTTTACTGTGACCTCAGACTGTCCTTATACACATGTGTGCCAAGTTTGGTCAACTTATCTCATTTACTTCTGGAGTTATAGCCGTTTTAGTAAAATAGGCTCCTCCCACAACGTTCATTTTGCACCTCCTAGCGACCCCGAATCGAAAATTCAACTTTTTTTCGATAATTATTGATAGTCAGACTACAGAGAACATTTCTGCACTGGTTTGGTTCCGATTGGGCAAAAAACCAGGGACTAGTTCGCAAAAGTCGTTTTTTGACAAAATTCAAAATGGCGGAAAATCTATCATGGCGGAAATGAAATCGGAGATATACGTTTTGTTCTCCAGGTCTTCAGCTTTCTAATGATATAAGACACTTGAGTCTACGACATACGGTTTAGGAGTTATGAGCAGTTTCGCGCAATTGGTTGCTATAGCGCCACCTATGGGCCAATCTGGCTCATAATTTGATAACCTCTCCTCGATTTTTGTACTACCATCTGACAAAGTTTCAAGTCTCTAGCACTTACGGTTTGGTCTGCACGATGCGTTTTACGGCAGAAGAATAATAATAATAATAATAATTAAAGCTGCAAGCAGCATTTAGCGGTGTTCAAGCAGTTAAGGCCTTTAAGGCCGTTAAGCACAAAAGCATCAAAAGACATTAAGTTTTATTTAGCATACATTTAAACACTGATGTAATAGATGGAAAAGACCATTTACAGCCAATACAGGCAATTTACCATAGGAAATACATGGTTTTAAAGCTTTTCAACAGTTATAGCGCCACCTATTGTCCGATCTCCATAAAACTTTGCATGCTTGTTCATGATGTTATGTCACATATGCGTACCAATTTTTGTGAAGTTCTGAGTTTTTATTTATGATTTATAGGCTTTTGAGTGTGTTTTGACACGTCCATTTTCTAAATGACCCTGTTACAGTGAACCAAAGCGCAAAGTTCAACTTTTTTTTGATAATTATTGATCTAGAGAGTCCAGAGAATTGTCCTAGACTGGTCTGGTTCCGATCGGGCGAAAAACCAGGGACTAGTTCGCAAAAGTAGGTTTTTAACATATTCGTGAATATTTAATGAACGGTTTGATTGACAGCAATGGTTCTAGAGGCAAAGTTGTTCAGCATGAGGAGATCTATCAAATGATATGCATTTTGTGGGAATATGTGCACCACCACGTGATTACAGAGCCGTAGAACTCGTTAGCGCCAACTAGTGGCCGATTTTTTTCAAAACTCTTACAGACCACTTGGGCCATGAGTCAAACATGCCCATCGAGTTTCGTTCCGATCGGCTTTCGTTAACCTCGTCTCATAGGTGCTCAAACTTCATTGGCCGATGGCGGCCATGTTTTTTGAGATACGCCAATGTCCTCATATACATACATGGGGCCTTGGACCAAGACACTGCATACCAATTTTCAAGTCAATCGGACAAACCACTAGGTGGCCATATGTTTTTTTCATGTTATAGCGCCACCTAGAGCTCAATCGATTCGATTTTTTTATTGTGACCTCAGACTGTCCTTATACACATGTGTGCCAAGTTTGGTCAACTTATCTCATTTACTTCTGGAGTTATAGCCGTTTTAGTAAAATAGGCTCCTCCCACAACGTTCATTTTGCGCCCCCTAGCAACCCTGAATCGAAAATTCAACTTTTTTTCGATAATTATTGATATTCAGACTCCAGAGAACATTTCTGCACTGGTTTGGTTCCGATCGGGCAAAAAACCAGGGACTAGTTCGCAAAAGTCGTTTTTTGACAAAATTCAAAATGGCGGAAAATCTATCATGGCGGAAATGAAATCGGAGATATACGTTTTGTTCTCCAGGTCTTCAGCTTTCCAATGATATAAGACACTTGAGTCTACGACATACGGTTTAGGAGTTATGAGCAGTTTCGCGCAATTGGTTGCTATAGCGCCACCTATGGGCCAATCGGGCTCATAATTTGATAACCTCTCCTCGATTTTTGTACTACCATCTGACAAAGTTTCAAGTCTCTAGCACTTACGGTTTGGTCTGCACGATGCGTTTTACGGCAGAAGAATAATAATAATAATAATAATAATAATAATAATAATAATAATAAAAATCAGTACAATTACAATAGGTTTTCAGCACTTCGTGCTTGAACACCTAATAATAAAAATCAGTACAATTACAATAGGTTTTCAGCACTTCGTGCTTGAACACCTAATAATAAAAATCAGTACAATTACAATAGGTTTTCAGCACTTCGTGCTTGAACACCTAATAAAATAGAAGGTGAATCAGTCACTGAATAGTTTGGAGCAAATTAACTGTCTAAATGATTCAATGAATGATTGAGCTTATTTACTACTGAGCTGGCAAAATGATTCAGACTGATTCGCTAACCTTTTTGGTGATTTGTTTATGAATCTCTAGCCAACCCAAATCACTAGACACAGTTTGATTGCTGAAATATTGTAATGGAAATGTAACTTTGTAGTTCCTGTCAGTATTGCGCTCTTGCAACTTTAAATGCATGCTCACTGGTACCACAGCAAAATTAATGCAAAAACTTTAATATAAAAAAATTTATTGGAGAAATACACCATAGTGAATCATGTAGAGAACACATGTAGAGAACACTTATAAAAAACTGTAAAAAGTAAAGAGTCCTCTATTTCTACTTGAATTAATTTTGGACATTCACTTTTTAATGCACAAACACACACATGTAAGAATAGTTGAGATGGGCTCTTAAACAGGACAGGGGGACCCCTGCAGATTGAGGTGGGTGTTACATCCACCCAGTGAGTCATCAGTGCTAAATTTACCAAAATCACACGCAAACACACTCATAATTGTTATTATTATCATCATTGTCTTTTATCGTTATCACCATCACAGGCTTCTACAGGAATCATCCACTATAACATCTATCTTAAAACCTCATCTTTATTATTGAATCTTGTATGATTGTATTGTTGTTCAGTTATTGTGTTGTTGTATTTTAAGATATAGTCTTGGGCATAAAAGACTATTGTGTCCATTGTGCTTTAAATAGCCATATTGTTTATTTCAGAATCTGTTTGTTGACAAAGACACAGAGCAAGATCAGGATCAATATTAATATACACCCATGTTTTTATATGATATAGTCATCCTAGATGTTTGATTGTTTAATTATGCTCTTTTCTGCATAGATTTCCACCTAAAGTCTTGCTCATAAATAGCAAGAGTGAAACCAGTGAGGCCCTGTTTCCTCCCTCACCTGCTTCCCCTGGTCATCCAGAGCACTTCTGCTCTTTAGACCTGCTGACACAGGTTATTAATGTGGCTCATTTAGCTTAACCCTCCCTACTTCCCCAGTCCAACACACACACACACTCATATGAGCCTCTGCAGCAATCAAACGCCCCATCCAGATGCTCATTAGAGAATCAAGCTCACTCACAGCCATACACACATTATTAAGCCATCTGCAAGCGAGTGATTTTTAGGGACAAATTCCATTTCCAAACTCACAAATATTCACATGTATGTAATCAAATGCAGATGCACTCTGGCACAAAGACTGTATGGGGGTCTCCATCCTGTATTTGGCTGGCAGAGGCTGCAGCGTTCCGCCCATCTTTGAGCCTCTGGTTGCTGCTACAGTCGCTCCATCTGTTCTGCCTTGAGCTCTAGGCACCTCTCATTCCCCACCACACATACTGTATCTGCACCCACTGCTGCTAAACTAGCATGACCAACATGCCCCACATAAGTTACTTTTTTTTTCTTGTCTGTTTGTGGGTTTGAACATATTTGCCAATGAACTCAAGTAAAAGATCTACATGCAGCGTTCTGCACATACACATTCACAGACGTCTCTCTCTGCATGTGGCTTTGTTTGTTTACCTCAGCCCTAACTGCAATGCTTCTGCGCAGCGAGAGCAAAGTCTCGCCCTAGTCCTCTCCAGATTGCAGCTCCCCCCTCAACCCCCTACCATTTCAGCAACTGCTCAAAGCTAAGCTGAGTCACTCCCTAACGTCGTACCCTCTTCCGGCCCGTCGACTCTCTGGGAGAACAGAGCAGAGAGCGGCGGCAGTAATTAAGCCGTGCAGCGGGGGGGCTGGGTTTGGACGGGGTGAAGTGCTGGGTTTTCGGGGGAGAGAGAAGGCCACTCCTGTAGGGCAGATTCACGATGCCATCTGTTGATCGGGCTCTCGAAGGAAACGGGGCGGCTGGGTCTGACGGAGCTGAACCCGGCACACCTGCAGAGAGATTCTCACACATCTAGACTCGCCCGAGAACACTGCGCTGGAGTGCCACGGCTGAGTCTGCTATAACAGAGCCTGTGGCAGTCTGTTATACTACAAAGATCACAAAGCCTGTGCAGCTCTGCATTAAAACAATAGATAGAGCAGCATGGTGGTTCTTTTAAACCATTTGTGTGTATTTCTAAATTAGCATAGCAGCAATTCTATGTAGATATTTACGTACCCTCCTGTAAAAAAAAAAGTTTTATTATTTTATTTTTTTAGATTTTGTTTTATTTATTTTATTTTAATCAAATTAGTCATAATTAATTTTAATTAGTCAAAATATCCCAAGTTGAGATCATTCATAGACATTCAATTATTTTTGGCAGACGAGTAAATCATTGAGTAGACATTAAGCTACGAATAATCACTTTAGAAGTCAGTATATTGTTGATGTTTTATTTCCATATCATTGAACTTTAGCCCATCACTGACCTACAGCGATCCATTTTTCAATAAAGATTCGTTAAGTCTACTGTTAATAATTCTTTTAATTTTGGTCTATATATCTTTTATGTTTTATTTATCTTTTTAACACATTATTTTTATTACATTTTTTATATGTAATTATATAATTTTTACATAATGTAATAATTATATTATTTGTATTTTTAAACTAGAACAATTCACCCTTATATAAAGATCAGCGCAAAAGTACTAGCGCATATGCACGCCTGTTACAGTCAAATGTGTGTTTGTGTATTTTTGATTCTGCTATTGGCCGTCCCCCTGGTGTTGTGTGTGTGTTGTGCGATGACAGGCTCTGAGTAATACTCTGGTGTCTGTCAGCATGCATTAGTGACATTTGTTAACGTCATGCCCTACTTCCACTGCTCCGCAAAGCTATAGGTGCAAATTTCACTGGAGAAAAGCCTGCCTACTTAACGATGATCACCGTTAATGAGCACCACCAACAACATCAGTTATTATGCTCAAATTTCAGAGCGTCGTAAAGCTGCAAAGCCACGGGGACTGTAAATACAGTATGTTGAACAAAGTCATTATTGATGGGCCATAAAAAGTTGATGAACAATGCATGATGTTGTTCAGGTGTTTAAAATATATCAGCCGACTGGTTGTTAGGCGAGCAAGTCGAGTTTATAAAATTGTATCTATTCACAGTTCAGACAGAATATAGATTATGCTTTCTGTTGTCAGGCCGCCAAAAAGGGTATTTGAAGGGGAGTTATTACTAAGGAACTGAATGTTTTCTCTCTCTTTCTTCCTCTTGCTTCAGTCCTCTCTGATGCTTACACACACACACCGTGGTGGCAGGTGCGAGAGGCTGGGTTTGATGTCACATCAGGGGCCAGTCCCTTCCCTATTAGGCTGAGCAGACCACCTGTCTGGCTCTTGGATGAAGAGCTGTGCTTCAGGCCCGCCGGACTCATTAAGGCCCCGCGAGCAATTACTGCATCCTCCTGCTATGAAATCGACCCCGTGCCCCACCGTAGCTCAGCTGAAATCCCTCAATTCTCTCCTCACCTCCTCACCCTCTTGTGTTTTACCAATTCACACAAAAAAGAAAAAGCCCTAAACCGACCCAACTTTACAACCCACCTTCACATAGATCTCTTCCAGTAACACCTCCACCTTCCCGATAACCCTCTGCCCTTTCTCTCAAACGCACTGTTGATTTGTGGAAATCTGGACACATATGTTACCAGTGATTCTTAGTCATACTGACAAGTGGTAAGGTATTGAGAACCTTTTACCATCTCGGTTTCTTTGAGTTTTTGTTTAAGGACTAATTTTATGTGCTAAACATTTAGGCTATATTGATATTTCCTAAATCATGTTGCTTCACCTCAAATGGAGAGAGCATGCAAACCTACTCTACAATCATTAGCATCAACTACGAATTCCACGGTGCAAGTGCTATTATTAACCCTATCTCTGGAGACAACAGAGCTGCCAGAAATTGATGTTCCTGTGGGGAAATTATCAGTGGGCCCACATCATTTATAAATGACACAAAGCAGACAGTTTTATAATTTATAAAACATGATAGCTTTTCACCTTTAATAAGTCATATTGGTCTGTTTTATTCAATTCAAGACTTATTTTGTGTACTGTTACAAAGGCCGCAAACAGAAGCAATGTTAGCTTTTTTTTTGAAGGTCCAAGTGCATATTTTGGAGTACGTGAATCACAGTCAATTTTGCTCCCTTAAAGTTTTTCTGATAAGTAGAACACTTTGTTGTTTTTTTATAATAAAGTTTTGGAATGTTTTTAAATTTTAAATGTGTATCACATAAATGACAGGAACCTGTCATGAAATACATATTTATTGCATAGCCTAGGTTGCACTGTATTGATATCAGTGATCGATTTATTGACCTTGATATATAAGTACTGATATATTTTGTTACCATTCCACAGGAAATACACATATGATACATGTGATTACTCAGATGTTTTCTTAGGAGACAATTCTGAGAAGTCTAACTACTGAATTAATAAAATATGATTGCCAGTGGAAAAAAAACAAAATGGCTGCTTTTTTTTTCAATTAAATTTTAATTGACATTTAAATCCAAAATCAGTCTATTTAAAATTAAATAGACTATCAGAAAGGTACACACTATCACACAATTAGTATCAGAAAGGTGCATTTCAGTGAATATCAGTGGTCAATAGAGCATTAAAACAGTTTTTGATTGAGGAATATTCAGCACAACTTCAAAAAGAACTTGAAATTCTTCAGTTGTTGTGGCGGAATAGCAATTTGGGTGCTATCATGTCCTACAGGTGACCCGTTGTGAGAAAAACAAAGAGAAAAAGCTGTTAAACCTTTTTTTATTAATTCTGTATTGAATTGCTGCCATAGCAGAACTACTAAAAGACTGTCACAACAGCTCAATGCGTATAGAGGAAAGGGATGAGGGATCACTGACATTTATTTTCCATATTCTTCAGCAAACACAAAGAGTGTTTGTGTGTGTGATGAGGGAGAGAGAAAGAGAGAGAGAGGGCCAAAGAGATTGTTGAGGTGTGTGTTTGAGAATGTGTAAATGGGGGCGTGGTTTTACTGGAGCCACAGTTTCTCTTTCAAGAGAGCTGCATCAGCACAAAATGCTTTTGCACTTTGTCAGAGGTCATATTATGTAGATGCATAAAAACACACACAGAGTTGTCTGAACATCTGTTTGGGTTAAATGGAAGCCTCTAACAGACTGGCTTCCCTGCAGCTTAGAAGTCTCCTAAGCCATTTTTTCCTATTTTGACACGTACAAGCAAAAACACAGTGCTACATAGTCAGGTTTTTGCCCTTGACATTCAGACTTACCACACTGCTTGGTCTGTCTGCTTCATACACCTGAAGTTCTTTCATTATTCCATTGGCTGGTTAAATATTGTACACCTAATCAATATGTTCTGTAATCTGTCCCCTTAAGGTGATGATCCCAAGGTGAAACTGAATGTTTGTTTGATTGGTTTATTAACAGTTGCATGAACTGACTGATTTCCCTCAGTGAATGTGTCTATGCTCACCTGTTTCAGAGCATGCCCTCCTCACCAAGATCCCCTGTTCCCATAGAAACAGAGAGCAGCTGGACTGTCAGACCAGGTGTGCTTGATTGACGGGGTCACACTAAGCTGTCCCAGGAGTGGACCGGAGGTAGAACCCCAGTCTTTTGATCGGTATGATTTTTAGCTGATGTTCAGTTGTGTGTCATGTACCTTCATTAATGATGCACAGTCACTCTAAATGCCACTGTCTATTGAACAGCAGATACTGTATGTTCCATTTCATGATTAACATTGGTGGTTCAACTGAAAATGCTCACCTTTTAATGTGTTACTATATTTTACTGCAAATGTTGATTGTCACAATGCACTGAAACGTTTTCCTGATCCATGAAGAAAGTAAAATTTTTATGTAATTAAATTTATAATTGAATGATTTTTAACATTTAATCTATTTAGTTCATGAGTGTAGCAAAGTTCGTTGATTAAGGAAGGAGGCGGAAACCGACAAAGATTTAACGCAATTCTGACCACAAAATAAACAAAACTATCTTTTGTAGTATCTTCATGATTACAAAGAGCACATATGTGCTCGATGACTAACACAGTCACATTCGGCTTGTGATATATACATTCACCGACCGAGGAGAGACGGTATACTTTGGTGTGTGTATCCTGCTCCCTGTATATCCAAAGCAAACACGACCCTCATACATTGTAGAGATGGGAAAGCACACACTGCTGGTTCTGGGATGAGGAGGGGTTGATTGAGTTTGCTTTAACAGAGGCTGGGACAGGAGGAGTGAAATATGGGAGTGACAATATTACAGAACACCGGGACACCTGGAGACCAGCCAACTCCCGCAACTAATGTCATCATCTGTTCCAGGGAGTGTGTGCGCATGCTGAGGGAATAGAGGGGGAATGCAGGCGAAAAAGCAATGCATGATTGAATGATATGTGTAATGGGTGTATGTTTTGTGTAAAAGTGTAAATATACAGACAATTACATATAAACGTTGGGCATGTAATGCATGCGACTTAGAAGTCTCATTCGCAGTCTATGCATGGGAATATAAAGAAATAGTTTGTGAGTGTGAGTGTGTGTGTGTGTCACGGGCGAGATGTTCTTAATGGAGCCCTTCTGTGGAAGGTAATTGCAGCTTTCAGGTCATTTGCAAGAAAGCCCCCAATTAATGGAATCATAACGCTGCATCCTGCTCCACCTCCGCCCTCACCATGCATTTGATCAGGAACGCCTTCCTGCTCTCATCACTCTCTTACTCCTCCATCACTCGTGCTTTTGGTTTGCCCGGCTGCCTTAAAACTGTGAAATAATGATAGTTTTGAATTTGCAGACAATATTGCATTAACACATCAGTTTGAAGAGCAGGGAGCACGTGGAGATGTTCAAAAGAGGGTTTTTTTTCTATGGAGAGCTTCGCCTGCAGGGAGCATTTTCTCCATGCTGTGTGCTAGTAATGAGCCTGTGTGGATGTGGAAAGACTGCTTGACCCCGATGGTAGTTTGTGGTTTGTAAAAGTCCAATATTTGTATCCTACTTACCTAAAAATATCAGCTATTTCTTCTATTTACAGAACAAAGATGTTTGTTTTAAACCCCTTAGTCTCTCAGAGTCAAATTTACCAATCACATTCAAAGACTGGAAATGACCTTTTTTTTTAAGACACATTTTTTTTTAGGGGAGTTTATTTTATTTAAAATAAGTTTTTATTTTTATGTTATGTTGTATGATTTTCAAATGTACGTTGTCTTTACATAATGAAAAAGAAAAATTAAGGCATATAAAAGTCCATTTAAAATTCAATGAATGAATAAAAAAAGACAAATAAATAAAAAAAATCTATTAAAACTAATAAAAAAGTAAAATTATAAATAAAAAAATAAAAAATACAATATGCAGTCCAGTCAGTAATGTAAAGTGAAGCACGGTGCTTAGTCAGAGAATGCGCTAAACAACGCACTGTGCTTTTTTGTTTGAACGTGGCTACCATCGGGGCACATCTGACATTTCTGGATGCTGATTCCAGCTGTGAATAGCAAAATAGCTGCAGTAAATGCTGTCTCACCATGTTGAGAATGAATCCAGGGAATTCTTGCTCAACTATTTTACTATCGTTGAATTGTACTTTTATTTTATTCTGGCCTATTAGTATAACTACACATTTTGTCAAAACGAAAGAGAAGCAAAAGCTAAATGTGCCCAAATTGCAGTGTTTTGAAGTACAGTGCGTATAGTAAGTAGTACGTGAGGTATTTGCAATCTCTCCCTCTCTCTTTCTCTCTGTAGAAGGTGGATGGAGCGGTCTTCAATGGGCAGTGGAGAGACTTGCTACAGAAGAGGAGTGGAAATTAAATCAGCGGGATACACAGGTTTGGGGCAGATGCAATGAGTGCCAAGTGCAAACTAATTTAATTGTGTGTGTGCTGCTATCCCATGATGCCGGGCCCAGACCAACCACCCCACGACCTTCATGACCCTACAGCCTGCCACAGGGAGTCAACAGTCTGCTGCAGGGGGCGGCTGCGAACTAGAGGATGGATACCCGACCCGAGCCCGACGGGATCCGTCGGTAGCCGACGGGCCGGGCCGGGTTCGGATAGATATTTAGAAATTATGTTCGGGTTCGGGTCGGGCTCGGGCACATCAGCGCGATATGGCATTGAACATTTTTTATTTAAAACAGCGTATTATGTTGGTAGCCAATGTGCCTGATGCTTTCACGTGATGCAAACGTTCGTTTTTGTGATTAAAATACATGTAAAATATTACCATAACATCTGTCTTCCTGTGTGCGTTTATGTAGCCGTTACAACGAAACACGTGCATGCGCGCGTGCGTTAAGTGCGCCTGTTTCTCCGTGCGCTGATGCACTCATCCTGCTGACATTTCCGAATGTCTTCCTACAGTTGCTTAATAAAACCAGGCTTTCCACACAAACGCACACGTGTCATTAGTATGAGGAAAAAAAATGGGATTTTAACTGTCGGCCTCGGGTCGGGCTCGGACATAAATATCTTTATGCCTGTCGGGCTCGGGTCGGGTTCGGTTACTGCTCTGTCGGACGCGGGCCGGGCTCGGACAAAAAAAATCGTCCCGATCCGCACTCTACTGCGAACACACTTGGTTAGTGGTCTGCACCTAATTTGTCAGAGAGTGTTTGCATGTGTGTATATACAGTATAACACTAAATGTGTTTCATGTGCTCATGGTTGACAAAGACATTTACTATAGTTAGATAGTCTTAGCATTTGAGAAAAGAAAGAGGGAAAAATGAAGCATCTCATAGATGGATCAGATGGAAAAGGAGGCAGAGATTGAATAGAGATGAAGGTGGAAAGAGATCAGGGTGTGATGGAGAGAGGTAGGAAGTGCCACAGGTTTGTCTGTGACGCCGCATGCTGTTGTGTAAGCCAAACAAACAACAGGTGTTGGGCTTCTGTAAAAACCCTCTTGCTCCTGACTGTGAGGAAATTGGAGTCGGCAGACCTGTGAAGTTCAAAAGAGGAGAAAAAAAAACATTAAACGAGAAGTATCACTCTCAGCATGGATGGGAAATCAAATGCCATGCTAACACACAGATACATGTATGTATACATAAGTATACACCCATGGGAGCAGACAAACACATGCACACCTAATGTTAAATCTTCAGTGTCACATGATCAATCACATATCATTCATTCTGATTTGGTGCTTAAAGGGTTAGTTCACCCAAAAATGAAAATTAAGTCATTAATTACTCACCCCCATGCTGTACCAACCCCGTAAGGCCTTCGTTCGTCTTCGGAACACAAATGAAGATATTTATGATTAAATCTGAGAGGTGCATCACTGCTACATAGGCTCCCTAAGGGAATGACACCGGACGGCCCAGAGAGTCATTAAAGAAAATGTTTAAATATTCCATGTCGCAACAGTGGCTCAACTATAAGTTTATCAAGCGACGAGAATACTTTTTGTGCGAAAAAACAAGATCGCAATTCTCGCGCATGCGTCGTGGAAATCTCTTGAAGTCTCGTTTCAGGCCTACAAGGAAGAAAAGGAATAGTCGAATAAAGTCGTTATTTTTGTTTGTTTTTTCGCACAAAAAGTATTCTCGTCGCTTGATAAACTTATAGTTGAGCCACTGTTGCGACATGGAATATTTAAACATTTTCTTTAATGACTCTCTGGGCCGTCAAGAATCATTCCCTTAGGGAGCCTATGTAGCAGACATGCACCTCTCAGATTTAATCATAAATATCTTCATTTGTGTTCCGAAGACGAACGAAGGTCTTACGGGGTTGGTACAGCATGGGGGTGAGTAATTAATGACTTAATTTTCATTTTTGGGTGAACTAACCCTTTAAGAAACATTTCTTATTATCAATGTTGAAAATAGTTGTGCTGCTAAATAATTTTTGGAAACCATCCATTTTATTTAGGATTTCAAAAGAACAGTAATTATTTGATATATTTTGTAACAATGCAAATGTTTTACTTTTACTTTTGAGCAGTTTAATGCGTGCTTGCTAAATAAATGTATTAATTTCCTTTAAGAAAAAAACATAAGTAGCCTAGAATGATAAGTAGTTTCAAACATATCAAACTTCTGTATTCTCCAGTTAAGATGACAATTTGTTGTAGTAAAAACATTTAGTTTATGGGAAATATATGTTGGTTGATAATTATAAATCAACATCTGGTCCCAAAGTACCATCTTCATTAAAGATTATTTAAAGTGTTAAATATGCATTGTACATTTCAACTGTTTTAACTGTTGTTTATTACAAATTAGTTTTACACTATATCGTCAAAAGGGTTCATTTAAAAGGAATATAAATTAAAACATTGTCATGTTTAGTTTGACTCCCTGAGGCTGACAAACATTTTCTGAAGGTTAAGCTCTTTAATGACCATTTGTTGAAAAAGAGACCAATTTTGAAGAGTTTCAGGCTCTATTTTTTACCCAATTTGCGGAAAGTGAGGCTTGTTCTTATTTGCGCCTGACTTCCTGATGAGTTATGTAATGAGGGGGAAAACACATATTCAGTCATTTGCACAATGGCCAATACAACACAGAACTTAATAACATTTATTTTCCATTTATCATGAATATAAAAGGCGTCCATGGTGAATTCAAATGTTCGCATGCCATTAAAGCTTAGCTCAGCGGTTCTTCCACTCATTTGCATACTCTTTCGCTCTCCCTACCTTTCTTTCTGTTTTTTTCTCTTTACTTCCTCTTGTGTGAGTTGAAGTGAAGTTGATCATCCTGTGCCGCATGTGCTGTCATCAAGGCATTCACTCTCACCGGTTCGATTTGAATTTTCAATCAGTTCATGCTGTGTAAATGTTTCTGTTTTTCTTTCACAATTAACCAGTTGGATTTCAATTAATCTTTTGCACATTTATAATGTCTCAAATATGATTACATTAAAGTGTGCTATTGATCACATAACACAGAAGGTGAGCGTGACATTAAACATCAAGAAATAATAACATGTCTTTGCACAAGCATTTCATTTACATTTTGACACTTTTAATTAAAGTGACTTATGAAGCATTCAAGGTTGTGCTGTGTGACAAACTTTGATATATTATTCTCATATTTATCTCCTATTACTTTTACCTAAATGGTGTAATTGATCCCATGTCTTAATGTGATCAGATTGGCTATGAATAGTGGTGATTGGTTGAGATATTTGTAATGTTTCATGACACTGAAATTTACTTCCAAACATTTTAACATGCATTAGATCTTTTTGATAAATATGGCTCATAATGCCGTGTGACCTTTAAAAAGCATAATGCCAAGTCAGGCATATTGAATGCTGTCTGTGAGTGAAGTGGTTTGTGTGTGTGAGTGTGTTTGGATCATCCTGGGCACAATGGGGCATCGTCAAACAGAGGGCACACCACGTGGGGGCATTTGAGCCAGAAATATGATGGAGAGTCCTTTCATTTGATGTCGTCTTTAAAGGGCTCTCCAGTTTGGGTTGAGGTGGGTGGTCCTCTCTAATGAGGAGACCAACCTTAGACCAGGTTAGTTTTTTTCCCTCTGCTTTCTCACTCTTCAGTATGTCACCTTTCTATATGGGATCATGCTGTTCATAAGTAATGGGTCAGGACAGTGAGCTGCAATCCTGCTTCCTATTCAATCATTGGGCATAGTCCATCCCACCCTAGTAACCAAGACTATCAAAAACATTTCCCCCACCACCCAAATTGTCTACCATGTTTAATAGACACATATGAGGAATTACTATTTAACTGTATATTGTATCATGGTATCGTGCGTTCGGAGCTAAGTGTTCTCATCTGAAACAATCAACTATGTGTAACCAGGTTGAAATTATATTTTCTTTTTTGTTGAAACTTCACCAAATGCTGATAAATATTGAAGAATATGTGTTTTATTAAGTTCATAACATGTTTTGTACGGTTTAGAGTATATTCAAACTAAAGCGTTAATACCTGTACTGTCACTTTAAGAGGTCTCAGTATTACGACGTCAACTCGGCGCCTCTCTCAGTTCGCGCTTTTGCTCACTGAGAGGAGGTAAGGATTTTTCTGCTGGTTATCATTAGGGGCCCTATTTTAACGATCTAAAACGCAAGTGTCAAGCGCTAAGCCCAAGTAAATTTGTGGGCGGATCTTGGCGCTGTTGCTATTTAACCGGCGGGATAAATGACTCCCATCGATTTTTCCCATCGCCATGGACACAACAATGATTTCCCTAGTGTTTTAATATTTTTCCGTATTAAGGTTTCATTTGCAAAAAGTAAAATGCATCTGTGTAGATGAGAGAATCATCTACAGTGTATGCGCGTTGTTCACACTGTGTATTATGGCCAAGCATGCGCGCTTAAAATAGCATCTGAATGTACGCACAACGAGCCACTGACTTTAGACTAGGGTTTTTCTAGTCAGTGGCGCAATTGTTTTCTGGAACTGCAAAATAGCACCAGGGTGTTACGTGGGGTGAGGTTGAAGCAAGGAGGAAGCAGGATCCAAATGCAGCACGTTTATTTAAATACACTCAAACTACACAAAGACTCAGTTAAGGGAACAAGACTCGGGAACAGAACAACCTACATCAACATAACAATCAAACAAGAACTCACAAAGACAGGGCTGAAACGCTTAAATTTAGGATAACAAGGGGGCGTGGTTAACCGGAAACACCTGTGAAGACTAATAGACAGACAGGGAACCACCAAACATAAGACAAACCCACACCATGACACAGGGATTGTTTGCGCCGGAACACGCCTCCTTTTTTGCGCTAAACTGCCCAGGGAGCGCAATTTCATTCCCTAGTTTGCCGGAGTGCGTCTGTGGAGGGAAAAGTCCGCTTTGCACGGATGCAAAATACGAATGATACATGCGTCAATTGCGCTGGGTGCAAGATAGGGCCCATTGAGTTTATTTCGTTTTGTAGATAATATAACAATATGCGGTTATAAAGTGAATGCTAGTCTTATGAGTGTAAATATGCAGCCGTGTCGTTAAAATGTAAACCTTGTAAATACACTTTTGCAAGTTATACGGGAGACATGTTTTTTAGTGCTACGGGGTTTCCTGTGTGTTTATTTGCTAATAGGAGACTGATGAACAACGTGTGTGGAAGAGACTGCATGTTACAGAGCATTTTTTGTTTTCTACTGATTTGTAGATACCACTGCTATACAGCTTGCATTAAAGGAGCAACCAGTAGCTGTTTGTAGTCTGGGTCCTTCCTTCAATCAGCACAGTCACAATCACAGAACACAACGCAGATCACACAGACGTCAACGGATGTGCATTTAGCCAGATACACGGCAGACCACGCACACCCGTTACATATGCAGCATGACTAAACTTGTTTATTTAATTTGGCATAAGTGGTGCATGAATTAACAGCACACACCAAAAGTGTGATAAGATTTGTGCAAATGATGATAAAAAGTGCAAACTTTTGAATTCTATATCAAATTTACTATACAGTACAAGGCGATGTAGAAAGTCAATTATCTAAAACAGCCACAAAATCTAAAAAGACTGATTAGTAAAAGACATAATGAGAAGGCTTTTTAAACTGCTCATAGGCACCCTTACAGGAATTTTATCAAATTTAATTCAGTACATGTTGTAATTACTATATAATTATTAGTTTTTAGTCTACTGTTTTTCATAGAAACCGCTGTAGATTGTTGTTGTTTTTTAAATGATACACATTTGCCTATAAACATGGTAATGAGGCATCAGTGGTCTTGCATGTAATTGCAAATTACTTGCAAATATCACAAGAACTGATACATTTTTATAAGGGCAAGTACAGAATCAAGAGCTTTAATGTCTGGACCATTATAAATTATGGACCAAGAGTTTTCTCTATGAGTAAAATGTGTTCTGTTCTAATGATGATTATATTAGGAAAAAACGGCCTTTCTGATAGGCTATCCAAAAAGATTACATAAATCATTAAGAGCCTAATGAAATGGACACAATATCTGTTAAGTGTAGCATTTCCAGTAGAAATGCTTCCCTAAAGTAGACAATTCAGTCGAACTGAAAAGGTTCCAGATGCTTAAATAATATAAAATACTTCAGACCCGGGTATCCAATGGGATCAATGAATTATGTTAATTATCAATTATGTTAATAACTAATTAATTGCAGTAATCAACTTTGCATGTGTGGGTTATAAATAAGTTACCACAAAAAAAACGTGTGGGGGAAAAAGATTAATTTCACAAGGGAGAATGCCCCAGGATTGCTAAAATGCTTCACCATTCATCCCTCAAACCCCTTTCCTATGTTCAAACCAAATCTACACCCTTGTACCTAATCAATCTATTGAAGATGTGCCAGCACAGCCACAACATATTTTCAAATGATAAAGTCCAACGAGGTCTATAATACAGTATCCATTAGCATCTGGAAGTATGGGAACCACATATGTTTTTGGGGTGCTTTTGAATGGTAGTCATTTAGGGAAATATATTTTTAGGAGCCAAACGGTGTAGTTATGGCATTTACCAGTTGGGGTGTCTTAGCCAAACCTTGACCGTTAATCCAGTGGTTCCCTCTTGAAATCACAACAGGATGCCTAATCAAGCAAACCAACACACTTCATCACTGATTTGTGAGTAACCAGCATCCAACAAAACAGGAAAATTATCAACAATAATGTTTAATGATTGTTCAAATTGGCTGATTCGCTTTAAAGGGTTAGTTCACCCAAAAATGAAAATTAAGTCATTAATTACTCACCCCCATGCTGTACCAACCCCGTAAGGCCTTCGTTCGTCTTCGGAACACAAATGAAGATAATATGATTAAATCTGAGAGGTTGATCACTCCTCCATAGGCTGCCTAAGGGAATGAAACTTGACGGCCCAAAAAGTCATTAAAGAAAATGTTTAAATATTCCATGTCGCAACTATAAGTTTATCAAGCGACGAGAATACTTTTTGTGTGAAAAAACAAACAAAAATAACGACTTTATTCGACTATTCCTTTTCTTCCTTGTAGGCCTGAAACGAGACTTCAAGAGATTTCCACGACGCATGCGCGAGAACTTAACTGAAGTAGTTGAAGGAGATCGCAATTCTCGTGCATGCGTCGTGGAAATCTCTTGAAGTCTCGTTTCAGGCCTACAAGGAAGAAAAGGAATAGTCGAATAAAGTCGTTATTTTTGTTTGTTTTTTCGCACAAAAAGTGTTCTCGTCGCTTGATAAACTTATAGTTGAGCCACTGTTGCGACATGGAATATTTAAACATTTTCTTTAATGACTTTCTGGGCCGTCAAGTGTCATTCCCTTAGGGAGCCTATGTAGCAGTGATACACCTCTCAGATTTAATCATAAATATCTTCATTTGTGTTCCGAAGACGAACGAAGGCCTTACGGGGTTGGTACAGCATGGGGGTGAGTAATTAATGACTTAATTTTCATTTTTGGGTGAACTAACCCTTTAACTTCCTTCCACACTCTCTCTCTCTCTCCAGAGCCGGGCAGCTCTTTTTGAGCAAAATGGGGTCCTTTTGGGGGGTTTTGAAGATCAGGGAAGACATTGTGGCCTTTTGTGACTAGCAAGGTTTTCATTCAACCCACTGATTGAGCTTTCAGCCCTTCATTCATAATTGAAGGCCATTAACTTCCATGGTAAGTGCCTGTAGTTTAATTAGCTGGTCTGATGGCCTGGGTGCTTCACTAGTGAGCACTGAGCTTTAATTGAGTCTTCGGTCAGCAGGCAGACAGGGACAGTGATCTAAATCACCTTCAGCACAAATAGAAGTCAAGGTGGACATTTTAAAACTGCCTTTTAAACATGGATTTTAAGTTTCATTGCTCTTTGTTCTGCCTTTAAGAACATCCATGAATTCACCCTCCTTCTCTGTTCTTGTGTGTCCTTGAAAGCTGTATAAAAAGATGTATTAGAGTTTGAACTGACAGTTGATTAGTTCTGCCACTATTCAATAGGTGTGTTTGAGTTGAATTATACTAGGTTTCCACAGACATGCGAGTTTTGCCGGTTCCAGGCGGAAAGGAGTTTAAAAAGCATTTTCTGCCTAATGCTTGCGAGGTGTTTGCATACTTTATCACAGATTAAGTGGATTAGATGCAATACAGAAACACTTTTCATTCAATACTTTTTGTACTGCTTATAGTGCCATACACTGTAAAAAAAGAAAAGTTGACATAACTTAAAATTGTAAGGCAACTTGCTGCACAGCTTTTTTGAGTTTACTCAACTTTTAAACAAAGTAGTTCACTTAACTCAATTCACTGAGTAAGGGCATATGTCTCCCAACTTAAGATCTTTTGTTCAACTGATTAAGTTTTTATAGTTAAAAAATTTCAGAAAATTATAAAATTTCAACTTTTAATGTTCTTTTATTTTTTACATGACTTAATAAAGTATGTTCGGTTGACTAAAAATGTGTTTTTAATCAACATTATTACAAGGTTAAAAAATAAAGCTAAAACTACAGGTTTGACATTTTGGTCCAGGTTTTATTTTAAATCAGCAGCAATACATTTGTGTGGACATGGAAAAAACTGTTTAACACTTTAGCCATACTCCTTGTTAAAAATACAAAGAGTAGGCAGAAGAATAAAACACCTTTTTAAAGAGGACTTTAACATTCAAAGTGTTATCACAATCAAGTAATCCTAAATATTTTAAATGTTCAATCATGTTACAAAATGAGCAGCTTTCTATTTATAAGTGCAAGTTAACGTTTTTGCTGAAACAGTGGCACAATGTTTATCACAGCCTCAAGTTCACAAATGCACCGTCACAGTTTTGAGGGACTGTACCCTAGCAGAGCAATGAGTGCCCATCTCCATGAACACCTTCTCAAAGTGTATTTCAGTTGTTTGGGTACTCAAAGTCCAAGGCCAAACAGGTTTGCAAGTGCAGACTGCAAGTCTGGAGCATCTCTCAGTACAATCACCTCCTCCAACAGCACAACAGCAAATGGCAAAACGTGTCGGGTTACGACTGTAACCCTTGTTCCCCGAGAAGGGAACGAGACACTGCGTCATCGTTATGACACTTTGGGGAACGCCCCAGCGTAGCGCATCTGAAGCATGAATGAAATCTTTCCAATCCTGATTGGTGCTGCGTCATGACGTAGTAGATGACGGCATAACCGGAAGATACAAAGGTACGCTGGCATATACAAACACTAGCTCTTTCGCGATGAAGCTAGCGCTCTGAACGTGATAGGTGTGGCGACGAGACGCAGTGTCTCGTTCCCTTCTCGGGGAACAAGGGTTACAGTCGTAACCCGAGACGTTCCCCTTCGAGGGAACTCGAACTGCGTCATCGTTATGACACTTTGGGGAACGAAATACCCACTATGCCACACCGTAAACACGCCCGCCCTAGTGTGAAATTGGAGACCAGGCACACTTAGGACGCGAGCACTCTGCCGCCAGGCGTCACAGGGAGTTGCAGACTGTAAAAGCGTATGAAGGTGTGCGGGGTGGCCCACCCGGCCGCCTCGCAGATCTCCTGAAGCGAGACGCCAGAAAGGAGGGCCACCGAGGAGGCCATGCTCCTGGTGGAATGTGCCCTCACGGCCATAGGTGAAGGCAAATTGCGCACCTGATAAGCCGTGACTATAGCCTGGACAATCCAATTGCTGATTGTCTGTTTAGATGCAGGCAGCCCTTTCTTGGGTGAACCAAAGCACACCAACAACTGGTCTGACTTTCTCCACTGAGAAGACTTCTCCAAGTAAACCCTTAGGGCTCTGACTGGGCAGAGCAGGTGAAGTCTCCCCTCTTCCGCCGTCCCATGAGGTGGAGGATGGAAGGCCTGAAGAACCACTGACCGTGCCGCACTAGATGGCACCTTGGGCACATAGCCCGGTCTAGGATGTAAGATGGCCTTAACTCCGCCAGGGGCAAACTCCAGGCAAGTTGGCGATATCGCCAAGGCCTGGAGATCCCCCACTCTCCTCAGACAAGTGATGGCAAGGAGAAAGGCCACCTTGAAGGTCAGGTTCTTTGCCTCAGCCGACTCCAGTGGTTCAAAGGGGGCCTCAGCCAACCCTTCAAGAACCACCGCCAGGTCCCGAGTTGGGACTCTGGAGCGAGCCGCAGGCCTAATCCTCCGAGCCCCACGGAGGAAACGTACAACCATATGGTGCCTTCCCAAAGGCCCAGCACCTATAGGTGAGTGGAAAGCCGCAATGGCAGCCACATACACCTTAAGTGTGGATGGGGAAAGACCGGCGGAGAAACGATCTTGGAGGAACTCCAGCACTGAAGCCACTGGGCAGTTAACTGGGTCCACCTCACGCTCTCTACACCAAGTGGAAAACACATTCCACTTTAGGCTGTACAGTCTCCTAGTGGAAGGAGCCCTGGAGCTAAGTAGGGTCTCGACAACACCTGCTGACAGTCCAGCCTCTAAGTACAGAGCCCCCTCAGGGGCCAGACCCAGAGGTTCCACAGCTCTGGCCGGGGGTGAAATATTGTGCCCCCTGTCTGAGACAGCAGATCCCTCCTCGGAGGCCGTCTAGCAGTGCTACAATGTCCGAGAACCATATCCGGGTCGGCCAGCGGGGTGCTACTAAAAGTAGGCTGATCCCTTCCCGGCGGACCCGCTCCAAGACTCCCGGGAGCAGAGCGATCGGGGGAAATGCGTACAGACGCAGCCTCGGCCACGTCTGTGTCATAGCATCCAGCCCCAACGGAGCTGGATACCTGAGAGAGAACCACAGTGGACAGTGGGACGTCTCTCGAGACGCGAACAGATCCACTTCCACTGGGCCGAATCTCACGCACATGGCCTCCACCACCTCGGGGTGGAGTCGCCACTCCCCGGGCCTCAGCCCCTGCCTCGGCAGGACGTCTGCTCCCTGATTTTGGTCCCCGGGGATAAACATCGCTCTGAGAGACGACAGTTTCCCCTGGGACCACAGAAGGATCTGGTGTGCCAGTCTGCATAGAGGGCGCGACCTCAGACCCCCCTGGTGATTCAGATACGCGACTACGGACATGTTGTCCGAGCGTATCAGGACATGGTGGCCGCGGAGGTCCGGGAAAAAACTCCTCAGAGCTTTGTAGACCGCCAGCATTTCCAGGCAATTGATGTGCCAGGAAAAATGCCGGGTCTCCCACAGACCTCTCGCAAAGCGGCCGTCCATGACCGCGCCCCAACCAGTGAGGGAGGCATCTGTTGAAACGGTTTTCCGGCAACATGATGCTCCCAGCACCGGTCCCTGGGACAGGAACCAAGGCTTCCTCCATATGACGAGGGAACGAAGGCATCTGCGCGTTACCCTGATCATACGGAACGGATTTCCCCTCGGGGAAAATCCCTTGGTTCTCAACCACCACTGTAGGGGTCTCATGTGTAGCAGGCCAAAAGGTATAACACTGGACGCTGCTGCCATGAGCCCCAGCAGTCTCTGGAACTGCTTCACAGTGAGGTTGTGGCCTAGCTTCGCTCTGGAGACCATCGCCCGTATGGACTCCACGCGTGCGGGAGACATTTGTGCCCGCATTGTCGTGGAGTCCCATACAACTCCCAGGAACGTAGTCCTCTGAGATGGCGTCAACACACTCTTTTTTGTGTTGAGTCTCAACCCCAGGCTCTGGATGTGGGCGAGGAAGACAACTCGATGCCGAATCGCCAGCTCTCGCAACTGGGCCAGTATCAGCCAGTCGTCGATGTAGTTGAGCACCCTGATGCCCTCGAGCCTCAGGGGTGCTAGAGCTGCATCCATGCACTTGTAAAAGTGCGAGGGGAGAGAGCTAGGCCGAACGGAAGAACCCGATATTGGTACGCTTCGCCCCCGAAAGCGAACCTCAGGAATTTCCTGTGACATGGAAGGATGGAAATATGGAAGTATGCGTCCTTCAGATCTATCGTGACGAACCAGTCCTCGAACTGGATCTGACTCACGATGGCTGGAATTGTGAGCATTTTGAACCTGAATCTCCTCAGAGACCGATTCAAGTGCCTGAGATCTATTATTGGACGCAACCCCCCATCCTTCTTGGGAACTATGAAGTACCGGCTGTAGAACCCGGACTCCCTGTCTGGCAGAGGAACACGTTCTATGGCCTCCTTGACCAACAGGGATTGAACTTCCTGTTCCATCACCCGAACCTGCTCTGGGCCAACCACAGTCCAGACCACCCCGTTGAACTTCGGGGGAGGGGAGCTGAACTGCAGCCTGTAACCCAGCTCTACAGTACGCAGGGCCCACGCAGATATATTCGGAAGGCATGACCATGCGCCGAGATAATCTACTAAGGGAACCAGCCTCTCGAGGCTGGCCTCGGGTGTTATTCGAGACTCGTTCCCGACCCCCTGAAGCGGCTGGCCGGCAGGGAGCAGTCGACAACGGTTTTCGGTGGGCGGACGCGTTCGCTGCCCAGCCGCAAGTCTTAACCTGTTAAGCTTCACCAGAGCGCGGGCGCACTGAAGCGTTTTTTTTTTTTAAATAGTTCAAAGTTACTATCAGATTTAATGTTATTACCTTGACAAACTATACATCATTAAAAAGATATAAGACTCAAGTTTCAGTATTTGACCACTATTGTATTCTGAGAAACTTATAGTGACAGTTATGTCTTAATTTGTGTCAGGAGTTATGTAATTAAAAAATGAGTCGTTACCTTTAATATGAATTATGAGCGTCAGCCGCTTCCATTCAGAAAAAAACTCCTGTGCGATCGTCATGACAGAGCTTGACAAAACAACGTCCCTCAGGGCTTTTAGCTCAAACATGTGCAGATTTGGAGAAATATTGATATATTCTCATAGGTTTACATCAGATATCTATTGACAGGAATAATATTTATTGAATTTATACCCAAATGCGTCGATGTAATCATGAGCGCTGGATACTCTGATGTACTGTGTTTTCAATCCATTCTGGCAGCCTGAGAGCGCCGGCGCTCTATGCACAGTAATAGTCCATATATGGAACACACGAAGAAGTGGCATAATCATGTGACATTCCAGGAAGTCCCTGACACAAACAAAGCTTCCAGAGATCGCTGTAACATGCAGATAAAGATGTTTTGAAGACAATAAACATGATTGCAATGATATTCGATTTACCTGGGTTCTTCGAGCCATGTCAGGTATTTTCATAATAATAGATTATATTTATAATGTAATGCTAATCGATATAGAGTTTATCATTGCAGAATACTATAAATTAATATATTTTCTGTCTTATTTTTTCATCTGAAGCCAAATCAGATCACAGAAGGTTATTTAAAACACTCGACTTGCGTTATAAAGTAAGTTTGGAGCACAAACATGGTTTTAATCACATAAATTGTCGTGTATTGATGGTGTGCTAAGCTAACATGCTAGCTAACTCTGTGCACCTGCTAGCACATTAGCTGTTATTTTTATGAATTTTTCTAAATAGGAATGCTTACTGAAATTTTTCTTTTTTCAAAAAGGGCATTTGATACAGTTTCAAATGTGAAGTGAGAACTTTGATAAAAGAAAAAAGGGATTGAAACTGTGTGAATAGCCAGTCGTTAGTGATTATAATGCAGACAAAAGAAAAGCATATTTAGACCCATGACCAGGCTGGAGAGGTGTGAATGTGTACAGGGGAGACTGACACTGAATGGGGCTCGTTTGCACCACAAAACAATAGAGAAAATAGTCTAAATAGATGCTAGAAGATGACAATAAACACCAGTTTGCACTTTAGAGTCTAATCAAAATAAATTCATATGACATGATCTTGAAAAACATTTAACTAAATGCAGAGTTTTAAACTTATCATCTTCAAATTTGAAATATAACATGGTCAGACATGTGGCTTTAGCTGCAGTGCATTTCTAGATTGATACAATGCCAACTTCAATTTTATTTTCATGAAGATGTTTCATAAAAATACATTTCTAATAACTTTACAAAACTTTGAAGACATTTTTCATAATTTTTTTTTCATTATCACTAATTAATTCCACATTTACAATAAACTGCCAGGTGTCAGCTTTCAAATGAGATCGATCTTGTGCTTTTAGTACAAAGGGTTCATGAACTGTATCTGTTTCAGTTTGGGTATGCCATTTCTGGGGATTTTTCAAAAGTGGGGTTGAAGCTTAACAGGTTAATAGAGGCGGCTGGAGCGGCGTGCGTACGCGGGAAATCAGTGTGGCCTGAAGCGCACTGGACGGTGGGAACACAGCACTGATTCCCCGAGAGCTCCAGGATGGAGGCGACCTCGATCCTCCACCCCGGGGGGGACAGCTCTCAGCGGTCCGGCAACTAGGACCGCTTGGAGGAAGCCTTCTTTGCCTGAAGGACGGTCCTCAGATCGCCTTAGGCTCAGAAGGCTTACCTCGAGAGCGCCGCCTCCGTTGCCAAGCTCCCTCGGGAGGGGCACGGGAGGCGACACTCTGTCTTTGCACCTAACGGTGCGAGGAGCTGGCAGGCGTCTGAGGCTGCCTTCTCGAGGCAGCCTTCCCTGAGGAGCCAGAGCGGCGAGGAAGATACTGATGAAAAGCCGCCGATTGCTTTTTCACCTCCTGAAACCTCTCGACTACTGAACCAACAGCACCGCCGAAGAGGCCAGAAGGTGCAATCGGGGAGTCTAGAAGAAAATTTTTCTCCTTCTCCCTCATCCCCGACAAATTCAGCCAGAGGTGTCTCTCCACACACACCATACCAGCCATGGAGCGGCCGATGGCACGAGCCGTCTCCTTGGTGATGCGGAGAGACAGGTCGGTGGCTTTCCTCAGCTCCAGAATATCATCAGGAGAGGGACCCTCACCCTCATCCAGCTCCTTAAGGAGGTCAGCTTGATAGGCTTGCAAGACCGCCATAGTGTGCAAGTAACTACCAGCCCTCCCAGCCGCCATATAAGCCCTGCCCACCAGCGAGGAAGTATCTCGGCATGGCTTGGTGGGCAGTACCGGGGCCTTAAGGGAAGAAGCAGCCTCGGGGGAAAGATAGCTCGCGAGAGCCTCCTCCACCCGAAGCATTTTCCCATAGCCACGCTCAGCCGCCCCCAGCACATTAGCAAAATCGAGCACTGGGGGGTTGGAGAGCCTGGCTGAAAACGGTTTTTCCCACGACTTGCACAACTCATTATGCAAGTCAGGGAAAAACGGAAGGCCCCGGCGTGGAGGTTGAGACCGGCGCTTATAAAACCGTTCATCCAGTTTACTAGGCGGCTGGACTTCTGGTTCTTCCTGTGGCCAGTCTAGTTTTAATTTGACCACAGCGCGGGTCAGAACCTCCACCAGCTCCTCCTGAGCGGGTGCGTGAAGCGGTTCTGAACTAAGCTCCACATCACCCGCCCCGATGCTCAACTGATCTGATTCCTCAGAACCAGATAGATGAAGCATCTGTTCATCCACCTCGCGGGAAGAAACCGCATCGCGGGCTTCCTCACGGGGCGGGAGAACATCTGAATCTTCAGACAAGGATCGGGAAGATGCCGAAGCAGTCCCGTGTCCCGCTGAAAGATCCATTTGTGAGCCCCACGATCTGCGGCGCCGCGCTGCCTCGGCAACCGCGGGCCCAGAACCGCGAGGCTCGCGAGCCTGGCCGCTTGACTCATCAAACACGGCCAGCCGCGAGCGCAAAGCCCTGAGCGGCAGCTTCTCACACTCGCTACAAGCGGCTCCCTCGAGAGCCGCTCTACCGTGCTGCACGCCCAGACAATGCACACACAGCTGGTGTGTGTCCGTGCCCGTAATATAGCGCGGACACGGATGCACACACCGTCTAAACTGCTCGCTAGACATACTGATGATAATAAGGACAGACAACAGTAAATAGGACAAACAGTTACACAGAGCGCTTCAGCTGAAGAGCGAAAAAGCTAGTGTTTGTATATGCCAGCGTACCTTTGTATCTTCCGGTTATGCCGTCATCTACTACGTCATGACGCAGCACCAATCAGGATTGGACAGATTTCATTCATGCTTCAGATGCGCTACGCTGGGGCGTTCCCCAAAGTGTCATAACGATGACGCAGTTCGAGTTCCCTCGAAGGGGAACTAGGCAGTGAGCTGGGGGGACATCATCTTCCGTTACCACAAGGAATCCCACCTTCTCTGGTCTGTCTGTCCTCTGGAGTCTTGTCCTAATAATAAAGAATAAATCAATATCACTTGACACTTACCTCAAAAACAAACAACAAAAATATGCATTAAGGAACCATAAAGTAATCCTATACAATGTGCCCATAAGTTTGCATCCCACTTGCAGAATCTGCAAGATGTTTATCATTTTATATAGTAAATGCATTTAAATACACACAAATAACAATTGTTTTTGATTCAAAGTATATTTTTGCAAATACAACATGATTAGGGTCTATGATTAGTTTTTATACTTTTAGGTGAAATAGCTTATTCAGGGAAGTACTATAAAATGCAGATTCTGCATTTTATATTGTAAATGCATTTAAAGTCCCTGTAAAGTCAAAATTAAGTATGTGTTCTGAGTATGTCACACCACAGAAAAATGTGTTATTAGCCATCCAGCCAAATTTGAATGATAAAAAAAGCCGGCAAGTACATAAAATAAGCTATCAAAATCTTGAAAAAATGAGCATTACTCTCTGCTCTCAAACGCTGGGGGCGTGTCCGCTGGCTGCGCTGAAACCACGCCCACTAGCGGGAAAGCTATTGGCGATAGGTGATACTGCTTTCGGGACGGGAGGATGAACGCTGGCGGGGGATAGTCGTTTCGGCCCCGTTCACCATTAACAGCGGATTATCAGTGAATCCCAGTGGTCTCTGAGGAAAGTTTATAAAACGATCCTGTGTAAAATGATCACTACAGAGGCGGGTGTTGGCGGTGATCCTCAGCTCTTCATCAAGGTTGGCTCTACACAAAATTAATCCACCTCTTCTTGATGTGATCGTTTTTAGGAAATTTAAATAAAGACACCGATCTGTTTTGTACATGATCGCATCCAGGTAGTAGCCTTTATGCATTTCCGTGTTGAAGGCATAGCTAGCTAGCAAACAGCAGGCTGTAGTAACTAATAGTACTGACAGTAACTCGCGTTTGAGCGGCGAATGCGAATGGGGTCGGGAGAGATCAGCCTCAGTGGCCTCGGTGTGTCATCAAGTAGTGGCGTGTCCACAAGCTCATGGGCTCCAGTGCGTCATCGAGCCCTGTTTTAGCCCCGCCCAAAAAATCCGTAAAATAGCAATGGTGAAAAACTGTTTAACGGTCTAACTCCGCATTTCAGTACTTCACAGTTCACAGTCTTTGTAATATGTTTTAGCAATACATTTGTAACATTTATAATGTGTTTAGAATTTTTTTGTAGAATTGCCTTTACAGGGACTTTAAATACACACAAATAACAATTGTTTCTTTTTCAATTGAGTACTGCCCTGAATAAGCTATTTCATCCAAAAGTATAAAAACTAATCATAGACCCTAATCATGTTGTATTTGCAAAAATATACTTTGAATCAAAAACCAATGAGTCATTAAAACAATCTGTTTGCTGTTAACACAAAAAATCACATTCCTATTAGTCACCCATGGTCATGTGGCAAGACGTTGTATATCTTTTTAAATAATAAAAACATACTCACCAGGCATGTTTTAAAAAGTGCAGAGGAAACTTCACAGAGAAACATGGGAGACCTTCCAGGACAATTTGCTTTCTGTGAGTCACAATATTTGTGGTCTAAAAAAAATGGGTACAAAACAACAATTTTTTTTTTGCATGTTTGCATGTATGTTTGAAGTTTGCATGTATGTTTAAAGTCATAGAGCCTCTGCTAATGAGCCACTGAATCAAATTAGATGGGTTAAATAGGAAATCAGTATTCTATGCAGGATTCTAAGTTCAGGTCCAAAATCAGTCTAATCAGCCAGTGTATACTTGACATTCATTGTTATATTCCTTCAAAAATATCTTCAGTAAATGTCCTTTATATAATAGCAAACGGCTAAATCTGTTTTTTAAACTATCTATCTATTGGTAACTTTGACACATGATGGTCATAACAAGTTACCTGCTGATCAAGCTTGTTGAGATGATCTTTCATTTCTGTTCCAAACAGTACTTCTCCTGTCATCTCCTCCTCTTTTCCTGTTGAAAAAAAATGTTACATATTGCACCTTTAAATACACACAAATCCATGAACTTGATCCAATTTGCAAATTTATTTTGCAATCCACAAACAAAAGCATTCAACTTGTGTCTGTGAAATTTAGAATTAAATGAATGTGCAGAGATTTGTACAAATATTCTCTTTTGTTTTAATGTATCACAATTTGTGGTTCAAATTCATGACAGCTGAAATGCGTGTTTGTGGATAGCAAAATACATTTGCAAATATGATCAAATTCATTGATTTTTCTGCATGTGTTAATAATAATAAAATCTAAATCAACTCGATAAAATGATACTTACTTTAAATGAGACGTTGCAGTCTTGTCGGCTTGGAAGGGCACAGATAAAACGTGCAAGTTTTCACTTTGAGCTCAGTCTGAAACGTGAAATTCAAACATTAGGCCACTGTAAAGCGTGTGATAGAGAGTCGATAAAGAGTCGACTTTAAAATATTTATTTGGTGTATTGCAAACATGACCAAATTAAATAGTACATTTATTAATGCATTATATCGTCAAAGTTGGTTTAAAATAATAAGTGGCGATTTAGAACTTGTTCCTAACTTACCACGATTACCCAGGTTCTATTCTAAGCATTTTACATGCTGAATGCTAAAGTTAGGAGACTAAAGTTAAGTAAAGCCTGATCGTGAAAAAATGAATAGCCGTAAACAGGGCTCTGCGATCAAGCTGATACGTTACATTACATACTTACAAACGTCTTCAATAGAAATACATACCGGTATACTTATTACTTACATAAAACGATGGCTTTCGCAGTGAAAAGAACCTGAAGAAAGAAGAAACACGTTGGCTGAGAGTAGGTCAGTAGAACTCGCACTCAGATGCTCAAAATGGCTCCTTCGTCCGGTCTGTTAGTAGGTTCGTAGTTGGCGCGCGCTTCATTGCACATGCGCCAACTTCGTGGTCGTTACAATGCGCATGCTCCAACCTTTAACCCAACTCGTATGCTTGTTAACTTACATTTACAAATCGAATTAACAAATAATACTAGGTTAGTCCAACGATTGTTGAACCAACTTCTTTTCACTGGTTAAGCCAACTTTTTTGCATTTAATTGTCCAGTTAAATAAAAGATGTTCATTAGTTTAACTTTTTGTAAGTTGGATTGTTTACAGTCAATTAAGTTCAACATAAGCCTATACTATTTAAATACCAATAAAGTGCTCAATCAGAGCTCGTGCAGCCGATTTGGGGCAACTGCAGCGGCTGACCCAGGCGGCTGTTCTGGTCTTGATCTCGCGGTACTTTGATGGGCAGCGCTGATCAAAGTCGGACAAAATTTCTAACCAAAATTCATTGTGTTTGTCAGGTAACAATCAGTCTGTGTGGCACCACATTAAGTCAAACTCACCTATTGTGTTGGGTCTGTGTTGACTAGTTGTGTATCACATGACTTAATTTGCTCCTTGCTCTATACTGTACATCTGAGATGCATTTGGAGTGCCAGAAGTCTTGTAAAACACTCTCAATCTAATCAAATATCACCAAGGCTGAGTTTAGCCTGTCACAAAAAATCTGATTGCTCACATCTGACACATCTGGATCGTAATTTGTTGCACACATGTAAACACACAAAAAAAAAACCCCACAAGATTCACATCTGTTCTGAGCCACTTCCAAATGTGCTTTTTACATATCTTTTTCCGATATCTGGACATCTGACCTACGTCTAAACATGTATATCAGATTCCCAAGGCGAGGGCGACGCGTTTGCTCACAAAAGACAGCTTTTTAATGTCGTATTATGAAGCAGGCGTTTCTGTATGCGGTCACACTATTGAGCTGGAAACTTTATATATTGGTAAGAGATTGTGCACACACAGAAACATTAAAGAGCTTAGTAACGTGTTTTCAACCTCTGCCCCATAAATTGTATAAACACAACCGCTTTGTGACTGAAAGCTGCATTACATTTCTCAACAACAAGGTGATAACTTCAGTTTTTGTAATTAGACTCACAGCTTCACTATTACATAGAGGCGCTATACAGACGCTTCACACTCACAATCTCTCTCACTCTCTCTCTCTCTTTCTCTTTAATAGATTTATGCAAATTCATTCAAATAAATGTCATCTTACTGCACTACTTTAATTCACTTCAGAATTCTAGATCTTAACAAACCGTTGATAAAACAACAATGGAAAATTACCTTTTTTTCTGGTATATATCCGTTCAGTGCAATTTTGGACTACAATCATCCATGACCGTGAACTTATCCAAGCTGGAAAGTAATCATGGTACCACCTGACGTGAATTATACAAATCGTTTTAATAGCACGGCCATTCAAAATCCGAGGGTCGACCCAAGGGTCACGTAGTAAAGCAATCCGATTAATTTTGGGTGGGGATTAATGTAAACACAGATATGGGATACCAGTCGTGTCTAAAGTGAATGTAAACAGGTGGGACAAAAAAATCAGATATGGTTAAAAGATCAGGGCCCGTATTCATAAAGAATCTTAATGCAATGAGTAGCTCCTAGTGACAAAATTCTAAAAAAAATTCTTAGAAATGTGGGCGTTTACTCTTAGAATTAAAGAAAAAATCCTAGTAAAGAAAGCAGTAATTCAGAAAGTATCTTAACACTTAAAAGAGGACTTAAGGTCAAAATTGTTAGGAGTACGGACGAGGAATTTTAAGAGGCTTAGTAGTTTCTTTAGCAGAGGAGAAAATGGCAGAAAGACCAAGAGGGAGAAGAAATGTGTTGCAGACAATGGATGACAGTGAGTTAATAAGACGCTATAGATTGACACCGAATTTTCCTTTAAGGATGGCCTTGTGTTCATCCACTAACTGGGCTAACAGTAAACACTGTTCCTCTGTCCAGTCGGAGTTTCTCGTCCTTCTTGGTTTTGATGTTTGTTACATTAAAACCAACATTCAAACCACCACTTAAATAGACATGCCAGCAATCAGTGTAATTGGAAAGAGTCGAACAATTTTTATCATTCTAAGCCAATCAAATACCTTATAGGAAAATAACAGCATGATAAATTAAAAAAAGGATTTATATACTGTACACATACACTCACCTAAAGGATTATTAGGAACACCATACTAATATTGTGTTTGACCCCCTTTTGCCTTCAGAACTGCCTTAATTCTACGTGGCATTGATTCAACAAGGTGCTGAAAGCATTCTTTAGAAATGTTGGCCCATATTGATAGGATAGCATCTTGCAGTTGATGTAGATTTTTGGGATGCACATCCAGGGCACGAAGCTCCCGTTCCACCACATCCCAAAGATGCTCTATTGGGTTGAGATCTGGTGACTGTGGGGGCCATTTTAGTACAGTGAACTCATTGTCATGTTCAAGAAACCAATTTGAAATGATTCGAGCTTTGTGACATGGTGCATTATCCTGCTGGAAGTGGCCATCAGAGGATGGGTACATGGTGGCCATAAAGGGATGGACATGGTCAGAAACAATGCTCAGGTAGGCTGTGGCATTTAAACGATGCCCAATTGGCACTAAGGGGCCTAAAGTGTGCCAAGAAAACATCCCCCACACCATTACACCACCACCACCAGCCTGCACAGTTGGTAACAAGGCATAATGGATCCATGTTCTCATTCTGTTTACTCCAAATTCTGACTCTACCATCTGAATGTCTCAACAGAAATCGAGACTCATCAGACCAGGCAACATTTTTCCAGTCTTCAACTGTCCAATTTTGGTGACCTCTTGCAAATTGTAGCCTCTTTTTCCTATTTGTAGTGGAGATCAGTGGTACCCGGTGGGGTCTTCTGCTGTTGTAGCCCATCCGCCTCAAGGTTGTGCGTGTTGTGGCTTCACAAATGCTTTGCTGCATACCGGTTGTAACGAGTGATTATTTCAGTCAAAGTTGCTCTTCTATCAGCTTTAATCAGTCGGCCCATTCTCCTCTGACCTCTAGCATCAACAAGGCATTTCCGCCCACAGGACTGCCGCATACTGGATGTTTTTCCCTTTTCACACCATTCTTTGTAAACCCTAGAAATGGTTGTGCGTGAAAATCCCAGTAACTGAGCAGATTGTGAAATACTCAGACCGGCCCGTCTGGCACCAACAACCATGCCACGCTCAAAATTGCTTAAATCACCTTTCTTTCCCATTCTGACATTCAGTTTGGAGTTCAGGAGATTGTCTTGACCAGGACCACACCCCTAAATGTATTGAAGCAACTGCCATGTGATTGGTTGATTAGATAATTGCATTAATGAGAAATTGAACAGGTGTTCCTAATAATCCTTTATGTGTGTATGTGTATGCGTGCGTGCGTGAGAGAGAGAGAGAACGGTCAAATAGAAAAAAATACGCTTGTAATTTCAAAGTGAAGGCTTAGAATAGACCCTATACTTAAAATCACTCTTTTTTTCCTTCTTGGACAACCAACCAATCACAGTCTTCAAAAGATTGTGTCATACATAGCAACGGGGTCAACCCCGCCTCCTCACTAAGATGAAAGTTTTTGTCTTTTCCTTACCCAGAGTTGCTCTCAGATCAGTCCCGAATCGCTCTTAAGCTAAGAGTCCTACATAAAAGTTTTTAAGCTAAATTAAGAGTTTTCTGAGAGGATTCTTAGAACCTTTATGAATTTGGGCCCAGGTGTGTAAAAGCAGCCCAAGAGACTGAAAGAAACTTTTGTTGTGTTGTGTTTTATTAAATTATTTTAATTTGTTATTGTTTTATTTTATTATTGTGTTTTATTTTATTATTGTGTTTTCTTTTGTTTTGTTGTGTTTTGTTCTGTTCATGACAATGCGAGCTCTCAGTGGCTATGTGTGGAGTGCTGTAGATATTTGACCTGCATCATCTCAGCTGCACATTCTCTCCAATCACAAATACTCTGTCAACACAGCATTACACTTGCCAGAAACCGTAAAGACTGCTGATACTGCACTGTGTTGAGTCATTTATGTAAGGTAAACACTGACCCACCTGTCACGATTATTCTTAGTTTCGCCCTCATGGACTCCTAGTTTGTGTACCTTCAGTCACGTCTCCTTTGTTCTCAGTTTCCTGCCACTTGTTTTTCTCCTAGGTTGCTCATTGTGTTCTAGTTTGTTTCTATGGTTACTCATCAGTTCCCTTGTTTGTATCACCTGTGTTAATCCAAACATCTTTGTTTTCACTTAGTATGTGTAAGACTGGAGAAACTGTTTTCTCAGAGAGTAGCCCTCTCTTCCAGTTCTTCCAAAGGAAATTAACATTTGAACTGCTATATTACCATTAGAGATGCACCGATTGATCGGCTGGTGACCGGAATCGGCCGGTTTTCACGTGATCGGCCATGATCGGCGACCGGCCGGTCAGTCTGACATAATCCGATTTTATGCCGGTCAAATGCACTCGGGCGCGGCATGATTAACATCGCGTAACATCAGCATCACACGTGCACACGGAACGCGCACATGTAGGAAACCGAATCGGTTACCTAACGTAACCTCGGTTCTCTCTAGAAGAGGGAACGAGTATTGCGTAAGCTAGCTTACGCTACGGGAAAGATTCATCTTTGCTGAGATATTGAAGCCAAAAAATTATTTCATAATTTGTATCCATACACAACGCAGTTCCTCTGCGGCAGACCTAGAGCGGGCTAGCTAGCAGCTCATTGGTTCGCTCAGAGAGAACTGCTTAAGCCTATGGGAGAGCGGGGCTGAACCCGCTTCCAATGAGAGGCGCCCGCGCGCTCATTGCGTCATGGCCCGCCAGAATGGGCGTGGCCATGGTGTATATAACAGTCTCTCCCAGGCTTATATGTTGATTTATTTCAGCGTGAAGCGAAACGCTAGTAGCGCAAGCACGGCCGGGAACGCAATACTCGTTCCCTCTTCTAGAGAGAACCGAGGTTACGTTAGGTAACCGATTCGTTCTCTTACGAGAGGTTCTCTCGTATTGCGTAAGCTAGCTTATGCTACGGGAACACCTGGTCAACGCCGTGCGCGCTATGAATCCACTCATGAATCCCAGGGATATACCGGGGGATTTTTAACGTGGAGTGAATGTATTATGAGGCCGGCAGAGCGGGCACATGAAGTGTACACCTAAGCATGTATGGGGCCAGCAGAGCGGGCACATGAAGTGTATAAGCATTTAAGGAGAGCACAAGGGGCGAACCGGTTGTGAGGGACTCCCAGTAATGCAGCTTCTTAGAGAGCTGGTCGTTAGACAGCTAGTAATTTTGCCTGCAAGGCGGGGACTTCCAAGTTGTAAAATCTGACAAAAGTGGACGGGGAGGCCCCTCCCGCGGCCACACAAATGTCATGAATGGAAATTCCACAGGACCATGCCCACGATGAGGCCATGCCTCTAGTGGAGTGCGCCCTGATGCCCAGAGGGCAGGGCAGGCATTTAGATGCGTAAGCAGAGGCAATAGCGTCCACTATCCATCTAGACAGTGTCTGTTTAGAGGCGGCCAGACCTCTGGTGCGCCCCCCAAACGACACGAAAAGCTGCTCAGCGCGTCTGAACGCAGCAGCGCGCGTAGTGTACAATCTCAGAGCCCGCACCGGGCAGAGGAGATTGGCGTCGCGCTCACTATCGGATGAAGGCAGAGCCGATAGGGAAATAATCTGAGCCCTGAACGGGGTACCAATCGCTTTCGGGACATAGCCATGCCTAGGTTTGAGAATGACACAGAATCATTCGGACCAAACTCAAGACACGCGGCGCTGGATGAGAGCGCGTGAAGATCCCCTACGTGTTTTACTGAGGACAGAGCCGTCAGGAAAACGGTTTTGAGCGAGAGGTATTTTAGGTCCACAGACTCGAGCGGTTCGAACGGGAGTGCTTTCATAGCTTCGAGGACTATAGAAAGATCCCAAATAGGAACCGACGGGGGCCGCGGAGGGTTCATCCTCTTAGCTCCCCTGAGGAAGCGGATGACTAACTCGTCTTTGCCCAGGGACTGAGTGCGTCGGGGTTCAGCGAACGCCGCGACGGCTGCCACATAAACCTTGAGAGTGGAGGGGGACCTGCCCTTGTCCAGCATCTCTTGAAGGAAAACAAGCAAAGACGGCACCTCGCACGACCGTGGGTCCAGCTGTTTGTCGGTGCACCATTTTGAGAACACAGACCATTTAGACGCATAGAGCCTTCTCGTGGAAGGAGCTCTAGCCTGTATGATAGTGTTTCTTACTCCCTCTGGCAAATCGACGAATAGTCGTTGATCACCCATGCATGTAGCGCCCAGCGCCGTGGATGGGGGTGCCAGATCGTGCCGCGAGCTTGAGAGAGGAGATCTGCTCTGACTGGGATGGGCCACGGGACTGTCTGTGACAGCTGCGTGAGCTCCGGAACCCAATTCTGACTCTCCCAACGCGGGGCTATGAGGAGCACAGAGTGGCGTGTGTCCCTGATCCTCTGAATTACCTGTGGTAACAGAGCGATCGGAGGGAATGCATAGAGCGGGCGGCGAGGCCATTCCTGGGCTAGCGCGTCCTCGCTCCTCGAAAAATATATTGGGCAGTGAGCGTTCTCTTCTGACGCGAAGAGGTCTACTTCTGCTCTGCCGAATAGCCGCCACAGTACTTGGACCGTTTGTGCGTTCAGGGACCATTCTCCTGTGGAGATGAGGTTCCTGGACAGTATGTCTGGACCGTCGTTCAGATGGCCCGGCACATGCGTCGCTCTGAGCGAGAGCAGGCGGCTCTGAGACCAAACTAGAATGCGGTGTGTCAGTAGACAGAGGTTTCTGGATCTGACACCGCCCTGACGGTTGAGATAGGAGACCACAGCCATGTTGTCCGAACGGATCAGGACGCGGTGTCCCCGAATGAGCGGGAGAAAGCGCGAGAGCGCGTTCTCGACCGCAAGCATTTCCAGACAGTTTATGTGTAAGGGGCTTTCCTGAGTCGACCAATGGCCGAAGGCCGGTGAGCCCTCGCAGACTGCACCCCAACCCGTGTTGGATGCATCTGTCGAGATGACTTTTCGGCGGGAAAAGGTCCCCATTGTGACGCCCTGTCGAAACCATTCTGCTACTGTCCATGGCTGCAGCGCCGTGAGACATGTCTGCGTAACCCTGATCAGCCGGCGGCCCGTGTTCCACGCGCGGTGGGGTACACGGCTGTTTAACCAGAGCTGAAGCGGGCGCGTGTGCAGAAGGCCCAGCTGAAGTACAGCGGAGGCTGAGGCCATGTAACCCAGCATCCTCTGAAAAGTTTTCAGAGGTGTGCGGGTGCCCATCTGAAACGAGGCGGCTAGACGCTGAACACTGCGCGCGCGCTGTGTAGACAGGCGGGCCGTCATCGTGACCGAGTTCAAATCTATTCCTAGGAAGGAAATCGATTGACTGGGAAGAAGGGAGCTCTTTGTCCAGTTGACAGAGAGGCCCAGCGTTTCCAGATGGTCGAGGAGAACTGCGCGGTGCGACAGAAGCTCCGTCTGTGATTGGGCCAAAATCAGCCAGTCGTCCAGATAATTCAATATGCGCAGCCCCTGGCTTCGCAGGGGGGCGAGCGCCGTATCCATGCACTTCGTGAATGTACGGGGCGCCAGAGATAAGCCGAACGGGAGAACGGCGTATTGATAAACAAGACCCTCGAAGGCGAAATGTAAGAATGGCCTGTGACGGGGATTTATCTGGATCTGAAAATAGGCGTCTTTCAGGTCTAGAGAGATGAACCAGTCCCCCTGGCGCACTTGCGCGAGGAGTTTCCTGGTAGTGAGCATCTTGAACGGTCTCTTCATGAGCGCTCTGTTCAAAGACCTGAGAACTAAAATCGGTCTGAGGCCGCCGTCTTTCTTGGGAACCAGAAAATAACGGCCGTAAAACCCCGACTCGGTCATAGATGGCGGGACTCTCTCTATACCGCCCTTTTGCAACAGCGTCGCAATTTCTGAGCGGAGCGTGCCGGCGGCCAGCGGGCTGACAGTAGATTCGAGCTGCGCGCGCACGAGGCGGGCGGCGGCGAAACTGTAGCAGATAGCCGCTCTTTATAATGCTTAACACCCACGGGGAAATGCCTGGAATGGCTTCCCACGCTTTGGAGCATGCGGCTAGCGGCCGAATGGCTATATTGCCCTGATTGCTGCACATAGCGGGCTGGACACAGTGTGTGGGCGCGCTTTGAATGTGTGTGGCAACGGGATTTGCACTCAGAGAGGAGTCTATGGGCCGTGAAACAGAGCGAGCAGAGAGGGGACACGCGCACGAGCTCGTGGGCGTGTTTATGTTCTCTGATGTTAGAGCGGGCTGTGCCCGTTTCATCTGATGGGGCTCTGATAGAGACACGGGATATGTTATGCCTGTGTGTATGGGTGAGCACATGATTGTGGGCACATTTTCTACACAACTGGCAAATTTTCTCTTTTTGAGATTTCTCTGGGTAGCCGCAAAAACGGCCTTTTGTCGCTCGCAAGCGGGCTGGGACACCGGCTTGTTTGTGGCGGTCAACACTACAGCAGTCGGCGAAATAACGGGGACTGGCAGAGGGCGAAGCTTTGACGGCGGTCCGGCCGCAGCGGGAGATTTTTCTACCCGTGAGGCTTTTATGCTCTTTTTGAGATATCTCTGGGTCGTTTCTCTGGGACGCGGTGAAAACGGCGTTTGTGCACATGCAAGCGGGAAAGAGACCGGCTTGTTGATGGCGGTGTACACTGCTGCAGTAGCCGTTTGAACGGGGACTGACAGAGGGCGAAACCTTGATGGCGGTTCAGCCATGGTGAGAAATAGCCGTCCTTTTCTCAGCTGAGGCTGGTCACGTGAGCGGCCTGCAGCGGGATATATATATAGCCTGAAATCGGCTGCACTTGTGACGCGCGTCGCGTGCAAGTGCGTGTTAGAAACGTGAGCGCTGCAAGCGGGCACGAGACTATTTTTAGCCTGCAGAGGCTGGACTTGTGACGGCATATAAAATTATCTGCGAGAGCCGGAATCGAACGCGGGTCTCTGGCGCGAAAAGCTTTGTGATACACCACTCACAGGGGTAATGACACAAGCACAGTAGCGCGAGCAGATAAGAGGGCGTGATAGCAGTAACAGGTTCGGCCTCAGCGGAACTAACACACTATAACCCATTTGCCCAGCTTTATGCTCGGAAATGAGAACGTTTCTCATGAGCGCGGGAGAGCGCGGCCGCTTTCTGTCACGTAAGAGAGCTGGGCGCGAGCTCAGAGCTGCATAAAGATTATCTGCGAGAGCCGGAATCGAACACGGATCTCTGGCGCGAAAAGTTTTGTGTTCCACCACTGAGCCAGGGGTAAAGACACAAACATAACAGCGCGAGCAGATAAGAGGGCGTGATAGCAGAAACAGGTTCGGCCTCAGCGGAACTGATACACTATAGACGCTTTATGTAGCGTTATATGCAGGCGGGAGAGCGCGGCCGCTTTCTGTAACGTAAGAAAGCTAGCCGAGAGCTCAGAGCTGCATAAAAAATTATCTGCGAGAGCCGGAATCGAACACGGGTCTCTGGCGCGAGAGGCTTTGTGTTCCACCACTGAGCTAGGGGGGAGACACAGGCTCAATAGCGCGAGCAGATAAGAGGGTGTGATAGCAGTGACTAGTTCGGCCTCGACGGAACTTAACGCACTATAAACCCACTTGCCGGTGACGGCCGGGCTAGCTCTCTTGTAGAGTAAAGAAAGCTAGCCGCGGTTGGCACAGCTGTAAGCGGCTCGTCCCCCATTCAGCGCTCGTAGGCGGTGAGAGGGGGAGGCGGCGTAACGCTTCGAGTCGAGCCCGCAGGGTCAACAACAGAAGCCCAATCGCAGAGGAAACATCCGCCGTTGGCGAGAGAAAGCTCTGCGTGTCCCAGTCCCAGGCAGAGAGCGCAGAAGAAGGCGGGCTCTGGCGCTGAGAGGGACGCGGCATGAGCCGCAGGTGTGCGAGGCATCTTAAAAAAGACGCTCGCTGCTCTTTTAGATACACACACACACAATACAAGAAGATTTTTGGTAAGGATATGAATCCGTCGGATGGCGCTAGCTTGCAGGACGGCTGAAGGTGGCGAAGACGGCCGGCTTCCTCAGACTCCCAGATGCTCGCTAGAAGGTGCCTTTTCCACGATGGCGGCTTTTCTCAGGACAGCAGAAGCGTGTAGCTCGCTGAAGATGAAATGAATCAACATATAAGCCTGGGAGAGACTGTTATATACACCATGGCCACGCCCATTCTGGCGGGCCATGACACAATGAGCGCGCGGGCGCCTCTCATTGGAAGCGGGTTCAGCCCCGCTCTCCCATAGGCTTAAGCAGTTCTCTCTGAGCGAACCAATGAGCTGCTAGCTAGCCCGCTCTAGGTCTGCCGCAGAGGAACTGCGTTGTGTATGGATACAAATTATGAAATAATTTTTTGGCTTCAATATCTCAGCAAAGATGAATCTTTCCCGTAGCGTAAGCTAGCTTACGCAATACGAGAGAACCTCTCGTAAGAGAACTTGTGAATTACGGCCGTTTCACACCACAAGGTGCAGCGCGGTTTTTTTTTTTTGTTCGGCGTGTATGTTAATCAATGAGTGCATTCACACCGCGAGCCGGAGCAGCGCGTGAGCGTCGAGCAGGAGCGTCGCGGGAGCAACAGTGAAGCGCGGGTTTCGGCGCTGAATCTATTTTTGCTGCGCTCAATTTAAGTGAAAGCACACTTTTGATGGACAAAATAAATATGATTTCATCCAAAAATTGCCCAAAATGCAAAGAATTTGCATGTCTGGTGTGTTTTAACAAGAACTGAAGTAGGCTAGGCTATGTCAGAAAGAAAATGAAGACTCAAAAATATTTATAGAAAATTTACCCATTTAAACTTGTTTTTATTATTATTTAACTGTTTCCCTGCACATGCTCCTCTTGTCCTGTTTAGCTAGGCTTGACATGTGTCAGATGAGAGAAGAACTGCTTGAGAAATATAACTTGCCATTGATATACAACAAGTGATTGCAATAGGCCTGTGTGTGTGTGAGAGAGAGAGAGAGATAAATATCTTTATACTGCAAGACTATATTTATTGAATTTTTATTTGTTATTTATATATAATTTTATTGCCATTACCTGTTTTCATACAGAAGTTTAGTTTGCTAAATATATAAAAAACAATTTATTGGATATTGGATGTGAAAAGGAAATGGTTCTTCCATAACACTGCACTTTAGATGTGTGAGAATTTCCCACACTAGGAGTCATTTATATAGTTCTATTTTATAGCGATTATCTGTTAAAAAAATGTTCTATGCAAAATGTTCTATTAAAGAGAATATAGAAAATAAATATTTGTGTGTGCTGTAAAGTGGTTTGAAAAAATAAAATCGGAATCGGCTAAAATCGGTATCGGCAGGTCAAACTCAAGGAAAAATCGGAATCGGGATCGGCCTAGAAAATTGTAATCGGTGCATCTCTAATTACCATCCCCATTGAAGACACAATCACACTTGAGTTGATCACCTCCCAATTTACAGATCATTCCCTTCACCCATCCCTAGCTGAATTCACCCAAAATCTATATGGTTTAATATGAACAATTATCATACAGTATTATACATGTTTGGTATCATTTGAAATGTCTCAGTGCGACTGGTACAAAAGTCTCATTCCCACAGAAGTAAACCAAAAAGGTAATAAGGTGTGAAGAGTTTAGAGATATCTTGTTAACTGCAGGGTGTGCCCCCATGTAGCTAAATCAACTTCTGTCCCTAGTATAAGTCTGCCAATTACCACTGTGACCTCATGTTTACATTTGAAAAGAGGTTTCTGCCTTGGTCTGAGTATTTAGGGAGATGCTGAAGAAGGCTTGCGGCGATTAGTAGCTCAAATTAGCCCGTGATGCGGAGTGTATGCAAAACACATAATGTCATGTTCGCATCTTCTCTCTTTATTCCCAGAGCATTTGATGTTTTGTATTTATTATCTTTGAACTGATTATGAAATTGGCATGATACATTTACCTGACATAATATTAAATTAAATCAAATTACATTTGATTTTATTCCGACTGACTCTGAAATTGTAGATTTCGGATTAAACGGATTAAGTAGATTAAACGGATTCGTATGTTACCGTAAATTTTGCGTCAGATTAGTGATGACTAATATTTGGCACTAATTCAAGTGTACTTGGTTTTGCAAAGACAAGAAGGGAATTTCTGTTTAGGGCAGCGAAATGCTGCTTGACCAACCTAAATCTGGGTTTGTCTTACCTCTGTTTTAATTGAATGTTACTTTAGACAGGCTAAGTGTAGCCTACATGGGAAACCACGGCATGGCCAATCCAAAGCTATTATAAGACAAGTAAAGTTTGTTGACTTAGCCTATATCTGTTGTAGTGGCCATACCTTTACTGAAGTAAACGTTAAATTCAAGTGTATGCAATTCCATGTTTGGTGGCCGAAGCTGGCGAGCTTGTAATCGTGAGACCCACGTTAAACAAGGCGCAAGGACCTCTGAGCGACATAGCTTCCTAATATGAACGGGTAAAATATAAGTAAAGAGTTAAATAGAGCAATCATTCCTAAACTATTAAATAATTGACCAATAACCAATTGGCAATCTAACCTAAATTCGAGGTCATGATAAAATGGAGTTAGATATAAAATGGAGTCAGATAAAAGCTTAAATCGAATTAAATTCCTTTGGCACGCGGTAAGACAGTAACGCGCAAGAGACCTTCAACCGTCCTATCGGATGCCGCCTTTGGACCGATCCAGACGGACTTACATATATATATATATATATATATATATATATATATATATATATATATATATATATATATATGCCTGTGTTTTAGCCTACACCACGCTCAGCCAAAGTGTGACACCACCGTTACTTGCTTATCGTATACAAATATTCTGTGTGTGTGTACATTAAGTTAAAAAGTTTGAGGTTAGAATTTTTTTTTATGTTTCTGAAAGAAGTCTTATGCTCACCAAGGCTGCAGTTATTTGATCAAAAATGTTGTGAAATATTATTACAATATAAAATATCTGGGTAACACTTTAAAATAAAGTTTCATTTGTTAACTACTAGTTAACATGCACTAAGACTGAATAATACTTTGACAGCATTTATTAAACAATGTAAATTTCAACATTTATTAATACATTATCAAAATCAAAATTTGCATTTGTTAACATTATTAATGCACTGTTAACAAACAATGAACAACTGTATTTTTATTAACAAAAGTGAATAAATACAGTAAAAAATGTATTGCGCATTGTTAGTTCATGTTAGTTAATACATTAACTAATGTTAACAAGTGAGACCTTATTGTAAAGTGTTACCCATAACTGTTTTCCATTTTAAAATAATTCAAATGGGACCTATTATGCAAAATTCACTTTTATTAGATGTTTGTACACCGCGGTGTGTGAAAACAACAAGCCTATAATGGTAAAAATCCACTTTTTTTAATCCTCTTTTTTTTTTTATTCTCATAAATCAAAAGCAGTCTCTTCAAATGAGCTGGTTCAGATTCCGATAAAATGTTACATGCGTTCTGAAGAGAGAATACACTTTTAAACAATCAGGCTCCAGTCCAGGATGGTCAATCATACATTTGGGAGTCTGGTCCACATCTGTCTTTTCACCTTTATTGCAATGCAGTACGTAACACAAATGCAAAAGCATGTCATAAAAGTAAAATGACAATATAAATTGTAAGCCTAATTAAACTAAACTATACCTGTTCTATCTCCTTGCAGCATATATTCTCTGGCTCAGGCATCTTACAACAGTTCACACACCTGTACAGCGATTTATAGAGTATCATGACGGAACATGCTAATCGATGACTTGATGATAGTTATCTCCATATCTACATAAATGCATCAATTAACCATTCAGAAATGTCCTGTTGCATTCTTCATGTTGTCTCTTCTTCTTAAGTCTCTCCATCAGTGTCTGACTCCAGTTCGAACACTTAAGGCTGAACACCGCTGACAGTTTCTGACATTTTCAGTGCGTGAGATTGTGTTTTATTGTTGCCGGTATGCAGCTCCACCCTCTTCTTGAAAGGGGGCCGGTAGCAGCAGCTCATTTACATTTAAAGGGACAAAAGAAAAAATCTGGGGACATCTGAAGTTTATTTTACAGCTTGTAAAAAGGGACATAATAGGTCCCCTTTAAAATGTAATGAGCAAAACATTTTCAGCAGCCATTACTCCAGTCTTCAATGGTACATTAGATGTTATATTAGAATGATTTCTGAATGTTACATTAGAATGATTTCTGGAGGAAATCATTCTAATATCTAATGTTTGGTGCTCAAGAAACATTTCTTATCATTATCTGTGTTGGAAACAGTTGTGCTGCTTAATATTTTTTTGGAAACATATGTAAATGTGTTTACTGTCACTTTTGATTAATGCATCCTTGCTGAGTAAAAGTAAGAATTTCTTGTGCACATAGTTTATTTGGTTATCAGACCTCTATCTCTAACTTATCATCTTCCTCACCATTGTCTATCACTTGTACTCCATCCTTTGTCCTACATTTTTCATTTACTCTCCTCACCTTATCTGAGCTTCCCCTCTCAATCACTTTATTCTCTTATATCTCCCACTTCCTTCATACATCTGTTGGCACCTGTGTGTGTGTTTATGATTGTGTAGGAGTAGTAGGGAGGGGAAGCTCAGCTGTTCATTAGATGTGATGGGTAGAGGTGAGATTTTCTTACACTTTTCTCATTGCAGTTGGAGCCAGGGGGCAACTAATGTGAACAGAACAATAGACGTATCTCCACAAGGCCAGGCCTTATTGCAAACAAGGAACACAATGGTGTTTCATAAAGCTTTCCTTCATTTTGTGACCATGAAGAACTTTGTCTGTTACCATGTTCATTCATCAGAATTTTTTTTGAAGTTCCTTTTGAAAGCATGCAGTTCCTTTAAACGGTACGAATATGACCATTGCATAAGTGCATGCGAGGTCTTTCTCATTTTATTAATTTAATAAAACCTGTATCAGAAAAAAAATTCTAATCCATTCTTGAATATTTTGTCACAAGGGATTTTAATTCCATGCAATCCACCTGAATTTGTTGTTTTTATTTTTAAAAACATTTTAAGATGAAAAAAATCTAAGATTCTATATATATTTGGAAGGGGTTGTTATTATTTCCTGTTGGTATTTTTGACTTCACTTGCTCAAAAATCGTTCTTCCTATGTGACAATGTGTGCTATGGGCATAGTAAAAATGCACCTCCTGTAGGTAGCTTGTGGTATTGCATGGCAATAATGAAAGCTACAGTAGGCATCATCCCTGAACACACTAAATAACATCACCTTCATCTTTGGGGGTGTAAATGATTCTCACTGATGTCTCAAGGCTTTTGCCTTAAGATGTATGAAGATAAACTCCTAGAAACGTTGAACCAGACTGCCTGTCCATCTGTTTCACCTCAAAGTGATGGTGCTTGTGTATAGTGTGCAAGTGTGTCGACATTTGCAGATCTCCTTAACAGGCTGTTTTTCAGAATGCTTTGGCATTGACAATTGCCCTCTATTTCACATCTCTGAAAATGTGTGATTCTGTCCGTCTCTCTTGCTGAGAGTGATTGCTGTGGGGATCTCCAGTACCTTCACTCCAATGCCTATAGGATATAAGGCAGATGTTGTGTTATACTGGTGTGTATATGTCATTATGCTTATGTTATGACTTCTACAACATAATGAAATCCTTTTCCTGCTGGCTTTTTTGTTTCTCTTAAACATTTTTTAAATGAGGTTTTCCAGGGAAAGTGTATTTATTTATTTATGAATTATTCGTTTTGGGGGAGTCACTCTACATGACATTTTACAACTTTGCTTTGTCATAAAAAGGACAAATTGTATATTTTAGGAGACTTAAAATATGGTTTTCTTTTCAAGAATTTAAAAAACATATCAAAATCAGAATTTAAAAACATGCACTTCACAGATGATGTGTATTCAAGTTGTATGTATGAAATGCATTGTAAATGAATAGAGCTGGATAAAACGTAGGGGCAGGGAGAGCTGAAGAATGACAGCTTTTCCAAGTCTGTGAAAATAGACAGAGCTTTCTTCCGATTTCTTCACGTCCAGGTTCTTTATGAGCAATAATTCAACAATTATATTACTTTGATTTGATTGATCAAACATAAAACTGTTTGAACCAATTCGTCCTAGATTGGCTTCAATAAAACTGCACTTTGACTCAATGATGACATTACTGATCTGTTTTTGACCAAGTAGCTCAGTTTACCCTTCAAACACCGATCCCTGTTCAAGGTGAGAAGAAAAGACGAGATCTGACAGCTACTGCACCAAGGGAGCAGCCAAAACTACAAGCCCTGACACCTGAAATTGATTGATTATGTCTGTCTTGGCTCAAACATGAGGCTGTAGTCACACAAACTCGGCACTTTGGTTGTCCCTGCTCTCTTCTCGGTATCCCTCTGCATCTACCTCACACACTTACAGACACACGCCTAGTTTATTACATTAATGCCGGGCTTTTCACCTCCTGTCAGCGGCAGAATGACAGCAGCGAAGAGTGTGACAAGGTCGGACCAGGGCTCACAGTCTAACCAGATTACACAGAAATTAGGCAAGCGTGCGCGTTTAAACTGATGCCTGGGAAATGTGCTTTCAGCTCAGTGGAGTGTGTGTTAAACTACAGGATGATGAGAGTCTGCTCGTATGTCCTTGTGAGCTTCATTACAGGACATGTTTTTAATGTTTATAGGTCATAAGAGTCATTTTTTAAGGGAATTAAAAACACACCCAATGTAACTATCTTAATGTGTTTGGTTTCTATTAATATCGAAGGCCATTTAGTTTAATATCTAGCTCTGGTTGATGCATTTTGTATCGGGGTCTCTGCTCATTTGTCTCTTGCCTAAGCGGTACTTGCCCTGAAAAATATCGAAGACCCTTGCTTTTAAAAAGATTTATTGTATAAATTATTGGAAAATGGTTGTTTCTCCCACCATCTCCTCCTCAGATTCATTGTCACCCAGGTTGCCAAATTGAGGACACGCAACGGGAACGAGCCCAATTGACAATGGAAAGCGACGAGCCCATCAGATGATTTATCTGCATTTTAATATGCCTCTGGACATAGAACTTTTTTGATAGATGCTGAGGCTTTTTAAGTCCGGTAGAATCTGCGATCTCTGACCTAGTTTGTTTGCTGGCTTCCGTGGCTACAATGCGCTGTGTTTTCTGCCAAATGGTAACCCGAGGTGTCAAAATATTATTGGGTAAATTGGCAGCGGGGCGGGATCACACAGACCAAAACAAAAACAGACATTCCGGCACAGAACACACATTTCAAATGACTGGCTGTAGCATTGTTTTTCTTATAAACAAGTATGTGAACTTAACATGTTTTCTAATTCTATGCAAGCATATTATGGGATTTCTGTGCAATAGACCAGTCAAAAAAATTACATACAGCATGAGGAATTGGAATTGTTTCGTTCTTAATGATTCCCCTCCCTTCTGAATAGACCACTGTTTTTGATGGATTGTTCCTACTGGGTGTTAAATGCAGTGTTTCTGTTGGCTTTCCGGTGTCACTGATGTCCTAGTAGGGCTGGACAGAGAGGGGTCAGCGCCTCCCTGTGTCCCCTACGTCCTGTCTGCTTGCTGACAGTGAGGGCACGGCCCATTCTGACCCCTGGCTCTCGCTCCCCTGAGGTGGCTAACTTCATTTCTGCACAATTGAGTTAAAGCCCAGATTATCCCTGCATATTCAGCAGCCCTCCCTGTTTCATCTTCCACCTACACAAAACAAAAGTGAACACACACGCTATTTCAGATACATATTCATGTTTACCAACCTTGAGACAATGCCGTATACTCAGTTTTTTTTTTTATGTAGTCAATATTTGGGACAGAGCTTACATCTATACTGCGTATTTGACATGTCAGCTGTCATATGTACAGATTATCCATGTGTTTTTAATAAATCAGCTTTACCAGAGTTGTGCAATGCACCATAAATCACTTATTGTCTTGATGCAGGCAATTTTACTGGATCTCTCCCATCTTTCGCCCTCCGTTGCTATTGTGTGTGTGTGTGTGTGTGTGTGTGTGTGCGCAGAGAGCGCAATGCCTCGTCTTGCCTTGACTCTTATGAAAGCTTTATTGGATTCCACCATCCCCGAAGGGAAAACGCTTTAAATGTCTTTGCAATTATACCTCTAATAACAGCGTTGTGCACTCGGGCCAAGCCAACGATAAGGAACTGCAAGTTAGTCAGTCAATAGAGGGGCTATTAATCTCTGTCACCTGCCTGTCAAGATGAGTCGGCAACAACAGAGGCGTCTCTTGACCTATGTATGCGTCCCGGCACCGTTGAGGAACTCAGTCAGAGCATCAGTCTTTATCAGAGAGGGTGGCGTATATATGTCTACGGACCGAAGGAAAGAATTTTACATGCTCTCACGGGACTTGCTTTAGGCTGAAGCCTTCAGACAGTGAGATGAGGAGAGATGGTCGTGAATGCAGACGATTATTAGTTGCCACCGTTTGTAATTTGCTTTGGCCTTATACGCTCACCGGCGTGACATCTTTTCTCAACATCGCTCCCATATTGTTAAAACGTGCCCTGAAGCAGTTATTCACTATATAAAATGCAAATTAGGATGGATATCCATTTTTTACAACGATTTTAACAAAGTAAAATTATAATTATTTCAGTATTTACTCTATCATATCATTCCAAACCTGCATGACTGTATTTCTTCTGTGCAACACAAAATGAGATGTTTTGAGGATTTTCTTATTTATTTATTTTTTGTGTGGCGAACAGAGCTAAATTTATCGTTAGACTGAAAATCTGGGCTCTCTTGTCACCATCTGTTTTTGAAATACAAAATTGCTAATTGTAATGATTTGGTTGTGGTGGTAAGACAGCATTCAGCAGAGAGAGTGAGAATCCAAACGCAGTTTATTAACAAATATAATCCAAGGTCATAGTCCATACCAGGCAGAGGGTCAAGAACTTGTAATCAGAGCAAACACAAATACAATCCACTGAGGACCATGGAGGGGAAGAGGACCTGAAGACTGCGGCAGGACAGACAACCAGGGCGGAGCAGGCGGCCATGGCAGAGATGACCCTTTGGGTGGCCAGGGTGGAGCAGACGGTTCAGGGGGTCCAGGCAGACCTGGCAGTTCATGGCTGCAGGGCGGACCAGGCAGCTCGGGCGGCCAGGGCGGAGCAGGCAGCTCGGGCGGCCAGGGCGGAGCAGGCAGCTCGGGCGGCCAGGGCGTTGAAGACCCCTCGGGCGGCCACGGCGGTGAAGACCCCTCGGGGGGCCACGGCGGTGAAGACCCCTCGGGCAGCCACGGCGGTGAAGACCCCTCGGGGGAAGCGGGCTTTGAGCTGGGCGGAACCAGCGGCGAAGGAAGCTCAGGACCGGGCGGGACCAGCGGCGAAGGAAGCTCAGGGCCGGACGGGACCAGCGGCGAAGAGGTCTTAGAGCTGGGCGGAACCAGCGGTGAAGAGGGCTTTGAGCTGGGCGGGACCAGCGGTGAAGGAAGCTCAGGGCCGGACGGGACCAGCGGCGAAGGAAGCTCAGGGCCGGACGGGACCAGCGGGGAAGGAAGCTCAGGGCCGGACGGGACCAGCGGCGAAGGAAGCTCAGGGCCGGACGGGACCAGCGGCGAAGAGGTCTCTGGCTGGACGGTCTCTGGCTGGACGGTCTCTGGCTGGACGGTCTCTGGCTGGACGGTCTCTGGCTGGACGGTCTCTGGCTGGACGGTCTCTGGCTGGACGGTCTCTGGAACCGAATCATGGAAAGAGCTGCAAACTAGGACTGGTTCAGGAAGAAACTCAGGAACAGATTCATGGACTTGAACACTCTCTGAATTTTGTGCAACTGTCATATTCAAAGTGATTTCAACGAACGTCGACCAAACACACCACAGCGCCACTGCCATCACTGAAAGCACAGTGGAAGATGGGATAAACTCTGGGATTAGAGAAGCGTCAGCAGAAATATTCGATGATAGCGGCTTTGATAAGCCTGCTGTTCTGACCATTCTCAGAGGTAGATCTGCCAACTTGGATATCAAGCCCCAACGTGGATAAAAAGCTTTGGCATCCTCAATCGCTGCGTCAACGACACCTGGGAACACAGGAATGGTGTCCATGACGGCTGAAGACTGAAAGGTTTCTTTCACAATAGGAGGCCTTGGATTGTTGATCTTGACCACTGAAAAATCAGGCAAGGTTGTGCTGGCAGTTGGCTGCTCTGACGTGATTTTACTGGTGACTGGCAGCTCTGACATGACTGCAATGGCTACTGGTGGCTCTGACATGACAGTTCTGGCTAACGTTGCAAGCACTGGGGTATTCAGCACTAAAGTGGATGGAAATTGCTGGTCAAGCTCCGTGGCCATCGGAGCTTGTCTCACGTAGCCCCCACCCAAAAAAGGTTTAGGCGAAGCATCACCATCTACCACTCCCACAGTAAACTGGGACCCGCTCCAGAATAATGCATAGTCCAGAAAGTCAATGAACGAACTTCGAAGTGCATCATGAATTAGCTTATCCTTGAGAAGAGGGTTAAGTCCATAACAGAAAAAGTCTATGAGAGCACAGTCCGGTAGATCAGAAGCATTTGCCACGTCAAGGAAAATGTGTACATGTTCTTCGAGTGTGCGGTTACCTTGACGCATACGAACTAGTTCAACTGCTGGATTCATGACGATGAAGTCTTCTGTAATGATTTGGTTGTGGTGTTAAGACAGCATTCAGCAGAGAGAGTGAGAATCCAAACGCAGTTTATTAACAAATATAATCCAAGGTCATAGTCCATACCAGGCAGAGGGTCAAGAACTTGTAATCAGAGCAAACACAAATACAATCCACTGAGGCAGACAGGAACGAGGAATCCAAAACTCAGGAAAATATAAAGAAACCAGGAACTGCTCAAAATACTGACAGAGTGTAAACCAACCAAACAAACAAACAAACAAACAAACAAGACTTCATACTAAATGAAGGCAAAAGGCATTTAAATAGACAGGGTGATGATCTGTTTCAGCTGTGTCTTGTTTCATTTGATCAACTAATAATGAGCAAAGGATTCTGGGAAATGAAGTCCGGGAAAAAACAGAGTCTAAGGTAAACAGTGAGGGACTAGGATGCCATCAGTTGGCACATGATGGCACCTGCAGCTGACAGATGTAACACTAATGGCTTGCGAAGGAACATTTGGTAACGCTTTAGATTACAGCCCGGAAAGTACTGTGTAATGAAGAGGAATTTACAGTGTAACGTTCTGTAATTATAGTGTACCTATAAAGTACTTACATGTAAGTATAAGGGAACAATATTTTAAGTTTGGGGAATAAAGGGGTAACAACCAGGAGAATTAAAACATTATTTATACTGTAATTATTTTAGAACTAAGGGGTACTTATTCTACAATTATGATATAACAATCTTACATTTGGTAGCAATTTAGTGAGAACATACACTGCGTACCTTTTTGTAATAATTGTGTACCAATACATACTGTTTAGCCTTTTTAAAAATGACAGGGTACATATCTATGCATTTATACAATTTATTTTTATTTATTTTTTTGATAGCAAAAGTGCAGATGTTTAAGTTTGGGCTAACGTTTCAAGGCAAGAAAAGCTACGACTATTGCAATTTTTTTAAATACTGGGAAATATATCTTGTTTGATGTGGTTACAGAGTAAGTGGTGCTTATAAATGAAGGTTTCCAAGTCAGTGATATAAGATTGTGTGTAGTCATTTTTATTGTACTTACCCTGTAACTACATGGAAAAAGAGGGTAACAAGCACCACTTTAATTTACAGCCCGCAATGTCACACTTACCCAGTAACTACATGGAACAAGGGGGTAACAAGCACCACTTTAATTTACAGCCCGCAACGTCACACTTACCCTGTAACTACATGGAACAAGAGGGTAACAAGCACCACTACATGAAACAAGAGTATCTTTCGCCAATATTTAAGCAAAAGTTGCAATAGTTTTCGTTTTCGGGGCATTTTTGTTCAAAAAGATTACTTTATAAATGCATAGATATGTACCCTGTAATTTTTAAAAAGGCTATACAGTATGTACTGGTTCACCATTATTTTAAAAAGGTACGCAGTGTATGTTCTCACTAAATTGCTACCAAATGTAAGATTGTTATATCATAATAGTAGAATAAGTTCCCCTTAATTCTTACAGTATAAATAATTTTTTAATTCTCCTGGTTGTTACCCCTTTATTCCGCAAACTTAAAATATTGTTCCCTTATACTTATATTGTAAGTACGTTATAAGTACACTATAATTGCTGAAGGTTACACTGTAAAATCGCTTTAATTACGCAGTACTTTCCGGGCTGTAATCTAAAGCGTTACCGAACATTTTTACATCAAGATGGCATGAAAAAAATGTTTGTTATTGATCTTATTGTGAATGATTCATCCATATGTTTATTTATTTTTACCTTAAAATATCATACGACTTACTACTTTCTGGTGATGTATGCCGTAATTTTCTAATAATTTACTCTGTTAAAGGGGTGGTAAAGTATGATTTCACTTTTCTAACTTTAGTTAGTGTGAAATGTTGCTGTTTGAGCATAAACAACATTACCAAAGTTACAACGCTCAAAGTTCAAAGCAAAGGAAGATATCTGCTTTTAAAGAAAAGGACTACAACAAATGGCTGGTAGGGACTACACAACATTCCTCTGGGTTAGTGACATCACCAACCCTAAAATGTACATAAACCCCGCCCCCGGGAACGCAGTCCATGTTGAGAAGAGGAAAAGTTGTTGTATTTGTAAGTGTACATTTGTGAGTCAGCTCAAACTTTAGCATCCTTCTTTTCACATGCAATAGAAAGTCACTCTGTGTGCATCTCACAACAGTTCCTATATGAGCGATTTATAGATTACCATGAAAGAATATCCTATTTGAAGATAGTTAACTTCACATCAGCAACGTAAATTCATCAACTAACCATTAAAGAGTTAGTTCACCCAAAAATGAAAATTAAGTCATTAATTACTCACCCCCATGCTGTACCAACCCCGTAAGGCCTTCGTTCGTCTTCGGAACACAAATGAAGATATTTATGATTACATTTGAGAGGTGGATGACTGCTACATAGGCTCCCTAAGGGAATGAAACTTGACGGCCCAGAAAGTCAATGAAGAAAATGTTTAAATATTCCATGTGACAACAGTGGCTCAACTATAAGTTTATCAAGCGACGAGAATACTTTTTGTGCGGAAATAAAACAAAAATAACGACTTTATTCGACTATTCCTTTTCTTCCTTGTAGGCCTGAAACGAGACTTCAAGAGATTTCCACGACGCATGCGCGAGAATTGCGATCTCCTTCAACTTAGTTCACCCAAAAATGAAAATTAAGTCATTAATTACTCACCCCCATGCTGTACCAACCCCGTAAGGCCTTCGTTCGTCTTCGGAACACAAATGAAGATATTTTTGACCAAATATGACAGCTGGATCACTCCTCCATAGGCTCCCTAAAGGTGATGATACACAGGGCAACTTTTAGGGCAATGTTGCTGGGCAATGTTGCTGTCAACGGGCAACCAGATGAGAGACAGGGCCCACGACCGATCTAAATTATCCAGATAGAAATTTATTGCTCATTTTCAATGGGAAAATGCCCAAGCAACAATCGCTCTGCAAGATTGCCCAGCAACATTGCTCAAAAAGTTGCCCTGTGTATCATCACCTTTAGGGATTGAAACCTGACGGCAATGAAGTCAATGAAGAAAATGTTTAAATATTCCATGTCACAACAGTGGCTCAACTATAAGTTTATCAAGCGACGAGAATACTTTTTGTGCGAAAAAACAAACAAAAATAACGACTTTATTCGACTATTCCTTTTCTTCCTTGTAGGCCTGAAACGAGACTTCGAGAGATTTCCACGACGCGCACGCGCGAGAACTTAACTGAAGTAGTTGAAGGAGATCGCAATTCTCGCGCATGCGTCGTGGAAATCTCTTGAAGTCTCGTTTCAGGCCTACAAGGAAGAAAAGGAATAGTCGAATAAAGTCGTTATTTTTGTTTGTTTTTTCGCACAAAAAGTATTCTCGTCGCTTGATAAACTTAGTTGAGCCACTGTTGTGACATGGAATATTTAAACATTTTCTTCATTGACTTTCTGGGCCGTCAAGTTTCATTCCCTTAGGCAGCCTATGGAGGAGTGATCCAGCTGTCACATTTAATCAAAAATATCTTCATTTGTGTTCCGAAGACGAACGAAGGTCTTACGGGGTTGGTACAGCATGGGGGTGAGTGATTAATGACTTAATTTTCATTTTTGGGTGAACTAACCCTTTAACATGCTATATAAAAATATCTGTGGGGTATTTTGTGCTAAAACTTCACACACACACTCTGGGGTAAACAGAGATTTATTTTACATCTTGTGAAAATGGCATTTTACCACCCCTTTAAAACCCTGCCCATTTCTCGCTGTCACAGTTATGTTTAGTTAGTTAGTTTGTTTTCATCGACTTTCAGTTTTCTATACATCACATGTGTTCCTTTGTTCTAGTTCCCGCCACTCATCAGTCACCATGGACATTAATCATCACAGTTGTTCATCTTTTAGATAATCATCATTGTGTTTTTAAGTTTCTCCCTTCGTTATGTTCTTTGTATAGTTTGTGTATTATTTAATAAACCTTGTGTAATAAATCTTCTGTGGATATTAGCATTACAGAATACCGGACCCAATTACCAGAATGCTAAAGTTTGTGCCAGTGACTCAGTAGGGCCACGATTTGAGACCCTGAAGTCACTGTTCTGGATCGGGGCTAATTACCATCACCCCGTTGACCTCCCAGACACCACTGGAATGGACCGGAAAGCAGCTATCATCTGGTGCCTGGAGAGCATCCTGCCCTGACCCAGGACACAGCCAGACCCAAAGCCCAAATCAACACCTTTGACCGTGGAGTACTCGTGTGAGCCCCCCGTAGATGGAGAGCTACCACCCACTCTGACGCATCATCCAGAGACCGAAAGAAAGAAGACAGAGCCGACCCTCGCCCCGGAAGTGGAGCTCCACTATGAGTCTGACCAGGGGTGTGAGCCCCCGACATCAGCGGACGAGGGAGAAGTGACTACGAACAATGAGGACTGGCTGATAAACTTCAGTGAGGAGCTAGCGACCCCCACCCTAACCCACCCGGGGCCTTCATAGACAGCACCATGAAATAGAGCTTGAGTGATCGAATGGAATTCAAGCGTAGTTCAGGCAGACCCCTGATCGCTAAACAATATCACCTGACGCTCAGCTGATTTGTTACTCCACCTACTCTAATCAACTATAGTATTTAAGCTTATTCAATAAATGCTCCGCAGTCTGTCGCAGAGACACGTACACCCACCTCCACCCGTTCACCTCCTAGCATCTTCATAATAAAGCATTGTATTCTGTATAGAAACTCTATGTACGTAATCATTGTATCTCCTTCTGTAACATATGCTAAGAAACATTTGGTTATTAAAAAGGCTTGGGGGATTTGTGTCTCAAGGATGTATCTAGTATGTATGTCTAGTATGGCAGCTCGAGCACCTTAAAGCCTAAGCCTCTCGCCAAATCCAAAGATTGTCAATAAATTTCATTCTCAAAGTGGTCCTGACTGAACTATGACTTATTTTCATCGACTTGCATGGACTGTTATATTTACCGTGATTCTGTCAAGATTGCTGTTGCCTGAAGCTCAGCAAGTCCTCCATCCCTGCGCCGACTCCGTGGAAGCCCTCCTATGACGTCTCCGGGCTGGGATCCCTTCGCTCCATCTCGGCCCATCGACCTGTCGGCTCCCCCTTGGCTCCTCCCACCTTCGGCTCCACCAGAGACCCTCGGACATGCGGCTTCACCAGGTTCCCTCAGACTTGCAGATTCACCGGGTTCCCTCGTCCTGCCGTATCCTCCTTGGTCAGTCGTCACACCACTTCCGCCACGGACTTGTGGGCCGTCCACTGCAGCCCCCCCCCCCCCCCCCCCCCCCCATGTGCTGCAGTGGGTTCCTACTTCCCCTCTGCGTTGCCTCGGTCCTCCATCACACCGGCTCTACCTCAGGTACTCTGGCTCCGCCGTGGCATCGCCTTGGTCTCCAGTGCCAGCGATGTTACTCGATTCCATTGGCTCTCCGTCTGGGCCTGTGGATCCATCAGCCTAGTCTCCCTCGGCCGTCCTCCAGTGGCCGTCAGCCTCCATACCATCTTGGCTCCTCCCTCCCTCTACTCCACCGTAGTCTGTCAGCACTGGCAAGTTACACTCACTTTCAGATCTGCCTCCCTCCAATCAACAACCAATAGATAGAACCAAGTCCCCGCCCTACATTTGTACTATTTTAATATACATTTCACTTAAATGTACATCAGAGTACTGAATAAATGATCTGTCGCTACTTCCAATTCATCACGACTATAAGAGAAAACATGTTTGTGTTTGTAGAAAACAGTTTTGAACCGTTCACACTTGCTAAATCTGATCAGATTTCAATCAGATATGCATCGCATTTGGACTGACAGTCTGAACAAAGCTTGAGTGACACCAAAGAACTAGTTCTCACAGTCTCATAATTGAACGCAATGTAGCAAGTTTAAATATGTATCCCATTTTCTTCCTTTCTTTCTTTCTTTCTTTATTTCTTTCTCTCCCTCCCTCTGCTCCTACTTTCTTTTTTACATTTTCATTCCTGGATCAAACAATCATCATGACCAACCTCGCCTCCCATCTTTCTGTGACCTTCCTCGTCTTCTTTCACTGTTTGATGAAGGTAAAGAGATTTGAAATTGCCCCCTGCTGCCACTGTTCTCTTAAATGTCCGGGTCACGCAGGCTCCGAAAGACACTTCCTGAGCTAGACAGGAGAGCGAACTGAAGGACAACAAGATGGAAGCAATCGAAAAGAGAGAGGGGGGAAAGGCATGATGTAGATGATTGCTGCTGCAGTTTACATAATGAAATATGGGACCTGGAAGGTCTCTATATATGAAAATCCTTTTGAGATATTTGTTGTGATCTTTACAGATTTTATAAAGGTCACCTGGTGTTGTGAGAGCACGCTGAAAGGGAGTTCGCTGTGTTAGTGCTGATCATAATGCCATGGCACACCGTGACCTCTGAAAACAAACAGACTGTTGAAATGTAAGATACAGGATGAAAGTGAGAGAGATATACAGAGAAGTGAAAAATTCAGCAGGTACGCCAAAGAGGAAGCACTGCAAGGTATAACACAGCATTCCATCCAAGACATTCCACCTTTCTCCATTCATTTTTAATGTGCCATATATCTCTGCTACACTGGAACATGACATCTACCCTGAAGTGTGGGAGACTTTCATCAGGGATTCTGTGTGTGTGTCTGTCTTGGTAATAGAAATGGATATAGAGGTCTGTGAGAAGGAATACCTTCTGAATGTGTATTTATGTCAGTGATGCTAAAGATTTGCATGTGCGTATCGAATGAAAGATTAAGACCGAAAGCATAGTGCTTTAAGACAGGATGTAAGATGCACACACTCCTTCTCGCACACACATTTACACACCCCTTCCATCATCTGTGCTGTAAAAGTTAAATGCCTTGGGCCGTCCCCGCTCGACTCTAAACGCTGTTGAACGCCATTGTTTGACTGCCGCTGTAAAAACAGAGTGCCTCACTCGTTCTTCCACTTATCACTTCATCCCTCCATATGATCCCTCCACTCGATACCTCGTAAATCTGCTATCCTCATGCGTTTGCTCCCCTTCCACTTCATAAATATCCTTAGCATATTAATTTATTCCTCCATATTCTATATCAATGTGAGCTTTACAGCTTTTTTTTTTTTTTTTTTTTTCAATATGCACTTCTTTTATTTCTTGTATACCTATACCTGTATTCCTATACTTAAACCCTCTTATTTATTTATTTTTTTTGTTTAGTTTATTTTGCAGCAAGTGCATTATCACATTTGGGAATGCAAGCTTAAAGAAATGTGAATTTATGCAAATGCATGGCTGAAAAATGAGTATTCGCCTTCTCGCAAAGTATAAAGAACAGCAGTGACTCGTTATATTTTTTTTCCCTTTGTTATGAATCAGCAGAATAATTAAGAATGATTTGTGGACTGAGCAAAACTTGTTTTTCTTGTGGTTAAATAAGTAACACTTATTGATATTCTGCGGTCTGGCTGATTAGACTCCTGTGTAATTTCGTGGTTTTTAATCATACCACAGGTAGTTGCCAGCACTTATTTGCACAATTGCCACTTCTGAAAATTAGTCCACATAAGTTTTTCTGCATATGAGTATGTATCGAGAAAATATGCAATTATTTATGTTTTTTAGGATCATTGTGGAACTTAACAGAAAGATGCATACAAATTTTTTGGAAAACATTAAAAACTAAAAAAAGAAATAATAATATGAAAATACTTGACAGTGAAATGAGTGTCATTGCCACCCTGAAGGACCTTCTGTCACGTTACAGTGCTGACAGTGATGATGCAGACTGCAGTACACTACCCAGCAGGGGTCAGAGGTCATGCGAGCGGGATCACTGCAGATTGTATGCCCTGACACAGTGACTGACAGATGGATATGTCTCTGCAGCACAGGTCAGGATGCACAGGGTGGCATTACAGCGGGTCAACTGATGCAGCACTTGGCTGACACAGCAGGTATGATTTTACTTACTCTGTGATGCTCTTGTCCAAACCTCTGCTGAAGAACATAAGCTGTGTTCCCTTCACAGGGTTCTGAGCAGGGGATATCTGTAGAAGTTTGCAACAAAATCAATTCAACTGGAATGCCCTGCAACGTCATTAAACAGACAACTGACTCTGTTGAGATATGTGGTATTCTTGTGATAATACATTTCATATAAATAACCATATACAGTATGTATGTATGTATATATGTGTGTGTTTGATATATATACTGTGAATATATATATTATATATATATATATATATATATATATATATATATATATATATATATATATATATGGGTGTGTGTGTGTGTGTATGAAACAATGTACATTTATTTCTATTATAAAATGTTATTTTAATTTTAATATATAACAATAATTAATATATATATAAAATAATTAATATTACATAATATATGAATATGTAATCTTTTTTAATTAGTAATATTACATATTTAAATGAAAAATATTTGTCATTCTCCAAACCTATATACATATTTGTATTAGAATCAATATTAATATTTATTTTAGATGCATAATAGTTGAATACAATAAATATGATATAATGTATGGTTAATATTATTATTGTTATAAATATGATTCACTTTACATGCAAAAATGTGTATAATCTGTTGTACTCAGTTGTTAAGCCTAACCCTAACCCTAACTGATTGAGAGAATTTAAGACATAAGAAATAAACTGAGCCCATTTGTCACCAACAGTACATCTCTCATAGACTCTCGTACCCTGAGGAGCGTTCAATCCACCTATGCATTTAATTCTATACTTTAAGTCAGCAGGGACACAAGCGGACAGAGGAATGCCCGACAAACCAATCTTTTCATTATTCATCAATTTGACGGTGCTTTTAACTGTATCTACATATTCACGGGGAATTGTGGGAGATGATGTCCTCTGGGGCTCGGATGGTGTCCCGCATCTGCTTTGCTCTTGAGAAGTCATTGAGCGAGTCGGAGAGGAGTCCAGGCAGATGAAATCTTCTTTGCGTTGTCTTAAACTGCTCAGCTCCACAGCATTAAGCATTCTTTCTGTCTAATGAGCGTCTGCACAGCGAAGAGAAGCGTGTCGACGCTCTGCTCGCCTGTCATTAACGTGCCAACAGAGGGGACACGGGACGGGCTGAAATGGAGAAATAATAGGCAATTTAGCAATGCGTGGAGAGAAGAGGGGGATGAGAGGGAGGGCAGGGTCATCCCTCGCTCTGTTTTTTGGGGATCCTTTCCTGTCATCCCTGCAGAGCCGTGGACGGGTAATGAGGAGTCGCCTGCTGCATAAATAGCCTTAAAATAAAAAAGGAGGAATAAATAACTTTAATAGAACAGAATCGGAGATGGGAGGAAAGGGATGAGGTAGGCGGCCCCTGTTGCCTGTCCAGCTCACCGCAAGCCCTGTCCCTTTGTCCGGCCTCTTTCCTTTTCTCCAAACTCATCCATAGAACCACTGGACAAGGCACTGACTGAACAGTCAAAAATGAGTGAAAAAAAGTGTTGCTGTCATTGGTCGGGTTACACCATCTGAGGTGTTTCTTGACTTGCTATGTAAAGATAGGGGCTCAGTAACTAGTTAGTGTCTTAATTTGGTTTCACTTTTTGTTCTTAAATTTGACATGAAACAGAAGTTGCGGTAGTCTTTTCTTCTCTATTGTGATGTATATACAAGCGAAACGGCTTATCATACAGGAAAAAATGTAGGGCGGGACTTTGATTTTGTCCTTTGAGAATTGATTGGATCGTTGACAGGTTGTCCCGCCCTCACGTCTGTAAACGTATCATCAGAGAAGAGATGTCACAGCAAGAGCACATTAATTTGTAATAATAATAATATTGTTCACAGATAAACCATTTATAATAAATATTACAATATTCCATCAAAAATATATTGTCCATTTGGATTTAATGGTGACTTAGGCAGTGGGACATTATCTCTGTAAATAAATGTGTAGTCACATAATATGACTATTTACCTTTATGATTCAAACATTGTTTGTCTCACGTAACCATCAACTGTCAAATAAATTATATCGACACTGAAATACAACACAAAAAGGCTATTTCAATGTGTAATAAAAACAGTGCCAGTCAAAAGTTTAGAAACATTAAAATTGAATGTTTTTGAAATAAGTCTCTTATGCTCACCAAGGCTGCCTTTATTTAATCAAAAATACAGTAAAACAGTAACATTGTGAAATATTATTACAATTTAAAATAAGTATTTTCTATTTAATAAATATCAAAATTTAATTTATTTCTGTGATGCAAAGCTGAATTTCTAGCATCATTACTCCAGTCTTCAATGTCACGTGATCCTTCAGAAATCATTCTAATATGCTGATTTGCTGCTTAACATATTATTGGAAACAATGATATTGAAACATGGTAAGATAAAAAAAGAGAGGAATTAATATTTATTCATCAAGGATGCATTAAATTGATCAAAAGTGACAGTGAAGGCATTTATAATGTTACAAGAAATTTCTATTTGATAAATGCTTTAATAGATTTAATAAATGCATATTGTACATTGAACTTAATGAATGTTCATTGAACTTTCTATTCATCAAAGTATCCTGAAAAAATCATTATCATTTCCACAAAAAAAAAAAAATGTTCAGCAGCATTTCTGAAGGATCAGAGAGAGGGAGAGCTGACATGGTTGGAGGCTCCCAAGGTTTAACACACAGCTGGTGCAGCTGGGCCCTGGTGAAAGGAAATCAGAAGAGTGACTGCCGGTTAACAGTGGGATCTCTGTTTCTAAATGTGAAAGATTTTTAGTAAAAAGCTTTGTTAAAATGTGCAAAAGTACTCTTTACACCCAACACCTCCTATCTTTTCCAGGTGTGTCTGAACTTGAAAAATACCTGTTACCTCATGATCGTGTCGTCTGATGCAATGAGATGTGATAATGAATATGTTTGACAGGTGGGCGCGACGAGACGGTGGCAATTTGAAACAGTCTAAACTTCAAATAATTTTCAGAGATAGCGGTTTTGTTTTAGCTCTCCTCACCTGTAGCTTAGCCTGGTCTGAACCGTTACTTCACGAGAGCGTCAAACAATTAGTAACTTGTGTTTGTGTGTGCGATAATAAATCAACAGGCTAAGGTGCACAGCTGTGAGAGAAGGATAACTGGGTTTTATTTCCAACTTGGTGACTCTGATGTGTGGCAGTGGCAGAGAGAGGAAGAGGAAATCGGTGTAATTATTCTCTGCATGCAAGGGAGCCAGCTGGGGACTCCTTCAACAACATAGGCTAATTTATATCTGCATGGCACTTTCCCGGTTTCTGACAGAGCCCCTCTCTGCTCTCCAGGCTCTCCTGTTCGTACTTCTGGGAGTCCTGGTGCAGCTAGCTTATAAACTCCCTCCAATCTCTCGCTATTCTGCGGCACTGCACTGTGAAGGAGCGAGTCATTATGGGAACAGGCGGATGGCACAGATTGAGTGTGTCACTCTTGGTTCAAATGAACTGTTGCCTCATGAGACTGAACTTTTTAATCTTTTTTTTTTTTAATACTTCAGTAATCATTCTCCCATTCAACTGTTCATTTCATGAGGACAAAAATAAAGGTTAAAAATAAAAAAGGTCTCAAAAGGTATTATTTGTAGCGATGCTAGAAAAACCATTTAAGTGAGCAGCACTTAAAAGAGCCATTTTTTTCTTAGTGTAAAAAAGAAACTCCCCACTATAAAGAAACTTTTGTGCAATAGGTTGGTTCAATGGCTGAATTAAAAGAACAATATTTTTGCAGTAAATTCAAATTTTATTTATTTGTCACCATGAAATCAAAATTGGCCATTCTTTTTTTTAGTGGAACCTCGGATTCAGGAGGAACAGTGTGGTTTTCGTCCGGGCCGTGGAACACTGGACCAGCTCTATACTCTCTACAGGGTGCTGGAGGGTTCATGGGAGTTTGCCCAACCAGTCCACATGTGTTTTGTGGATTTGGAGAAGGCATTCGACTGTGTCCCCCGAGGCGGCCTGTGGAGGGTGCTCCGGGAATATGGGGTCCGGGGTCCTTTGCTAAGGGCTGTCCGGTCCCTATATGACCGAAGCAGGAGCTTGGTTCGCATTGCCGGTAATAAGTCAGACTTCTTCCCAGTGCATGTTGGACTCCGGCAGGGCTGCCCTTTGTCGCCGGTTCTGTTCATAATTTTTATGGACAGAATTTCTAGGTGCAGCCAGGGGCCGGATGGTGTCAGGTTTGGGGACCACGCGATTTCGTCTCTGCTCTTTGCGGATGATGTTGTCATGTTGGCCCCTTCACACCAGGACCTTCAGCATGCACTGGGAGGGTTTGCAGCCGAGTGTGAAGCGGCTGGGATGAAAATCAGCACCTCCAAATCCGAGGCCATGGTCCTCAGTCGGAAAAGGGTGGCTTGCCCACTTCAGGTTGGTGGAGAAATCCTTCCTCAAGTGGAGGAGTTTAAGTATCTTGGGGTTTTGTTCACGAGTGAGGGAAGGATGGAACGGGAGATTGACAGACGAATCGGTGCAGCTTCTGCAGCAATGCGGTCGATGTACCGGTCTGTTGTGTTGAAGAAGGAGCTGAGCCGTAAGGCAAAGCTCTCGATTTACCGGTCAATCTACGTTCCTACTCTCACCTATGGTCATGAGCTTTGGGTCATGACCGAAAGGACAAGATCCCGGATACAGGCGGCCGAAATGAGCTTTCTCCGCAGGGTGGCTGGGCGATCCCTTAGAGATAGGGTGAGGAGCTCGGTCACTCGGGAGGAGCTCAGAGTAGAGCCGCTGCTCCTCCACATCGAGAGGGGTCAGCTGAGGTGGCTCGGGCATCTATTCAGGATGCCTCCTGGACGCCTCCCTGGGGAGGTGTTCCGGGCACGTCCCACTGGGCGGAGGCCCCGGGGAAGACCTAGGTCACGCTGGAGAGACTATGTCTCCCGGCTGGCCTGGGAACGCCTCGGTGTCCCCCCAGAAGAGCTGGAGGAAGTGTCTAGGGAGAGGGAAGTCTGGGCATCTCTGCTTAGACTGCTGCCCCCGCGACCCGGCCCCGGATGAAGCGGAAGAAGATGGATGGATGGATGGATGTAGAATATTGCAGCATTTATTGTGATTTATAATTTATAATGATTTATAATCATTTATAAATGATTTATCTGTGCACATCATTATTTAAAAAAATAAAAATGTGCCGTTGAAATCTTTAATTAAAATAACTTCCCCTCCCTCTTGCAATGGCATCTGTTCTCTGATGATGCGTTTATCGCATTATGCGTCACTCACAGGAGATCGACCAATAGCAAACCACAACGATACAATGATCCAGTCAATTTCTGAAGGACAAAATCAAGTCATTTCACTCTATATGTCACAGTAGGGAAGAAAAAAATATTGGGTAACACTTTATTTGAAGGGGTGTGCATAAGACTGACATGACACTGTCATAAACATGACATAACACTTGTCATGAACATGGAGTCTTTATGAATGTTTATGACTGTTGTCATTAAGTGTCATTCGGTAAATTATGACACTTTTAATGCAAAGTTGACATTGTTTAAAATATCTTTGTTATGACAACTTGATATTAACAAAGACACAAATGTCTTTATGACAACTTGACATTAACCAAGGCAAAAATGTCTTGATTATGACAACTTGACATTAACCAAGAAATCATAACCTGTCAACCTGTCACAAATATGTCATAACAGGTCTAATTATCAAACTTAAAGAAGTTATTTAGCTTTGCGTTAACATTACATTACCGTCATGACACCATTATAACTGTGTCATGAATATTTTACTTGTCCTCAAGTAAAGTGGAACACATTGTACTAGTTATAAAGATGTCATTAAGGGTTATTACACTGTCAAATTTTTTAACATATGACATATGACAAATGCTTTAACATATGACAGGGTAATGTAATGTTAACGCAAAGCTAAATAACTTCTTTAAGTTTGATAATTAGACCTGTTATGACATATTTGTGACAGGTTGACAGGTTATGATTTCTTGGTTAATGTCAAGTTGTCATAATCAAGAAATTTTTGTCTTGGTTAATGTCAAGTTGTCATAACAAAGACATTTTAAACCATGTCAACTTTGCATTAAAAGTGTCATAATTTACCGAATGACACTTAATGACAACAGTCATAAACATTCATAAAGACTCCTTCATGTTCATGACAGGTGTTATGTCATGTTTATGACAGTGTCATGTCAGTCTTATGCACACCCCTTCAAATAAAGTGTTACCAAATATTGCAACTTGTTTCATGCCGACTTTAATGCCTTTTGACAAATATTTATATTGTAACGTGTAGCTGCTAGATGTAAACTGTTATTATATTCTACTATACATTTTGTAAGTTCAAAATGGCAATGGAGTACTTTTGTGAACATGCTGAGAATATTGTATGTGGATTCTGAGCACTGTTTCATATTTTTCCTTCCATGTGTACAGCAGCTGTTGATTTGATCTTCCTTTTCAGCAGCTAATTAGAGTCTTTTAGTTCCTGTGAGAAAAGGTCACTTTCTCGCTCTGCACAGATGCATTAACAAGCCAAGTATTAATACACTCACCTCCATGTACAGGTCAGACTAGAGCAGACAGCTCCTTCAGTTTAAAACAGCCTTTTCCCTCCGGCCTCTCCCCCCAATTTAACTCTCAATTAAACCGTCTTTACGCTTTTATGTTACAAAATGGTTGACGCGTGGATGCGAGTGTGTGTGTGTTTTTTTCTGTAAGTATAACAGATAGCTGTTTACACCTGCATCTCTGTAACCAATTTTTTTTTTTTTTACAGGGAGGTCTCTGATTTCACAACTAAATACATCACTCACTAAGTCACTGTGATACTGCATTCTGACAAAACACACACACAAAAAAACATTTAAAAGAAAGTCTTCCTTCAGATCTCATCAGAACTCAATTTTTTGTCTACTCCTGACAGCTCAATTACAATCCCTGAGCAACAGAGAAACTGCTTAACCAGCCTGCAACTGTCCAGAACACACATTCACAGTTCACATAACATTCACGTTATCTTCTCTGTTCGTTCAGTTCATGCAAGCGCTCACACAATTACGCAAAGGCAAGGGCTGTGCTATGGTGGTTGTTTTTCTACTGCTCTGGCTCATGCTGTTTTCGTCTTCCCAGCAGTATTGATTTGTCTTTGGTTTGTCTGTAGCAAGTACCTATTCTTGTCACAGAGACACTTAGGTGAACATCCCTTTAATTGCTTGCCATCTATTCTCAAATAAACACTGCCCCGGGGTCCTGTCGCCTTTGCATGTTGAGATTTAGTATGAAGAAAGGATGCAAGGTACATGTTTTTGAGGAATTAGCAGGGGAAGTATTTCCACTGTTAAACTGAATGTAATTTTCCATAAAACATAAGTTTATATATGCATTGGTTACTTAATTACTATAGTCCTACTACTCTATATACATTATATGTGCATGAGTGCATTGTCTGTGACTGAAGGTGGTGACCTCACACAAGGTTTAACTTGGTTCTTTAAAGAACTCGGGGTTATTATCTTAAATGAACACTATGCCAGAAAGGTTCTATATAAAGAGAAATGTCTTCAATGATTGCATACTTTAATGTTTAATGAGTTCTTTCAAATGTTTCTTGTGATAAAGTGTGTGTATGAGCTGTTTCGTTCATAAAATGTACCCAAAATAATTAATCAAAATCAAGCAAGTCTCTACAATGATCACATGTTAGGAACCCCGAAAAGGTTCTGTATATGTGACGTGCCTGACAGAACCCTTTAAGGTTCTACATAGAACCTTTTCTTCTAAGAGTGTATCAGCGAATGATTTAATCTTAAAGGTACACTAGGTAACTTTTTTTTTTCAAAGTTATAATTTAAATGAGTAAATACATCATTGATTCTTCTTCTAAAGCGTGTTTTTGTCTTACCCTGATTCACTATGGTAAGCCTGTTTATGTTTTAGACCTAGCGGAATGGGTTTCGTGGGAAATTACTGGCTTCTCGTCATATCTGCGATGTCCTACCTGTCTGTCAGCATATGTATTTCCATGAAATTGCCTGCCCTACCTTTAAGCCTAGTAGTGAATGTTTTGTGAGCAGTATAAGAACCATATTCATCCGCACAGTCAGGCAGAGCTGAAGCACAACCAAAATGATGTTCTTCTGCGAAATGCATGCAGTTTTGTTTTTTAACCACTAGAGGGCCAAAAGTTACGTAGTGCATCTTTAAATTTAACGATTTGTTTAAAACATTCATTAATGAACAAACTAAGGGAATGGCTGTAGAAGCAAGTCTTTAAATCATTGACTAAACTGATTCGTTCAAAATGCTCGGAGATGCTCAGCGGGTAAAGGGTTAAGTTCACCCAAAAATGAAAATTAAGTCATTAATTACTCACCCCCATGCTGTACCAACCCCGTAAGACCTTCGTTCGTCTTCGGAACACAAATGAAGATATTTTTGATTAAATGTGACAGCTGGATCACTCCTCCATAGGCTGCCTAAGGGATTGAAACCTGACGGCCCAGAAAGTCAATGAAGAAAATGTTTAAATATTCCATGTCACAACAGTGGCTCAACTATAAGTTTATCAAGCGACGAGAATACTTTTTGTGCGGAAATAAAACAAAAATAACGACTTTATTCGACTATTCCTTTTCTTCCTTGTAGGCCTGAAAGGAGACTTCAAGAGATTTCCACGACGCATGCGCGAGAACTTAACTGAAGTAGTTGAAGGAGATTCCAATTCTCGCGCATGCGTCGTGGAAATCTCTTGAAGTCTCGTTTCAGTCCTACAAGGAAGAAAAGGAATAGTCCTAACAGCACATGCTGTTCACTGGTGAAAACGTCTCCAAAAATTCAATAGGCCTATTCCTGGTGAAATGTGTTTTCTTCATGTGGAAAATGATTATTGAATATTTCCTTGTGTGTTTTCTCACGTGGAAAAAGATTTTCAGGCATTGCTGTTATTATTTCATTCTCACCAGCACCAGGATCTTTACACCTTTTGTGAGAGTTTTGGATGGAGTGAATCAGGTGGAATGACGAGAAAATCCGAACCATTTGAGCTGTAGTGAGGAAAATCTTTAAAACAAACATGGTAACTGCTAACGGAGCGATTGAATGAGGATGATGGAAAAGAGGTATGAGAGATAGAGAGATAGAGAGGGGGGGGGGGGGGGGGGTGGATCAAAAGAAAGACATGGAAGGGAAATTAAATGAGATGAAAAGATCTGCTCTGAGGGAAAACAAAGAGAACAGTCGGACACACATTTGAGAGAGTTTGATCCTGTTTGCTGTTTCAATAATATGTTTAATATTTTAAATTTGCACATATTCTAGATGTCTGAGGGAAGCATAAAGTGAGATTCATTGTACAGAGAACCTGTTTCTCTACAAGCACATTGAAAAACTTAATTGGAAAAGATTGTATAATTTGCCATCCCTGCATCCCACAGCCTCCTCCACCCGATGCAGGTGCAAGCGGCTCTATCATATTCCTGTCACCTGAATATTTCTATCTAATTGATTTCTGAAGAAAGCTTTGGTATATGTGTTATCACTTAAATTGTGGTCTTAGAGCACTCACACACACACACACATTAATAGAGCTACTTTGGATATCCTTGATATATCAATCTCTTGGAGGCATGAGAATATGCATAATATAATAGCAATGCCGCCTTCCCCCAAAACTCCATGGCTGGCTGTGGGTAACATAATTAATGTAGGAGCTGATGGAACAGATAAATGAAGTGGTTAATCTCTGTCAGATTATTGCTGAACCCCCCACATAGTCTGCCACCTCCTCAAAACCATACACACATATGCATAAATGCTGAATATACTAATTTTACCCACATACAAACAGTGCTGATGACTTACAATAAGTTATGTAGAGGCATTATTGTTTTTTGTTTTTTTATCAGAACCACGTATAACCTGGAAGCAGTGTTATGTTTAACTAAACAATAAATCAATCAAATAAAGACTGTTGCCAATAGGACTTTTTTCAACAAAAAAAAAACAATATTTCCAATACAACACGGGAAATTTCTACCATAAAAGGTATGAAGAAATATAGCATTTTGTATAAAAAAATTTATGTTTGAACCTTACTGTATGTTTAGGTGCCTTTTATAAGCTTTGGGTGACAGCTCTTTCACCACATGTAATCAGCAGTACCTTACCATCTCATAAAATGCTAAAACTGTTTCTCCATGTTGAATTCCCCAGGGCACCATATAACCCATAGCCTCATATTATTGCAAACTTCCATTAACTGTTAATAGGTGGTCAATAATCAGTCAGTTAAGTTAACTGCGCGTGGATGTGCAAGCGTATTTGTTTTCATAGATTATTAATTTCCATCAGTACAGAACTGCACACCTGTGTGCCATAAATATCTCTCTCTCACACACACATTGTTCACCCAGGTAAGAATGATCTGTGCATACCCTGTTTATCCCTGAGCTCTCAAAGCTGAGAAAGAGGTCTATTTTTGTTGATTGCTGGGGAGAAAAGCAGACTTTGTCCGTGCAATCAAAGCCCTCCACGCTTTCTGCCCGCCATGTTGAGGAGTTAAATGTCATGAATTCTTAATGCTTAATGAGCCCATCAACCCTTGAGTAAAATTCCTCTGTGGTGCTTCTGCTAATTGGCTCCAGTGGCTGCTCTCCCATGCTAAGCTGGACCCTGAGAAGAGGAGGAAATAGCAGGAGAAGGAAAAAGGGGCAAGAGGGTCTGTTTTGGGAAAGGTGTCTGAGATGAGTGGGTCGGTCAGGTCGAGTGGTCTGGAACGGTCTTTATGACACAAATACACGTGCACATTTCCCTACCACTCTACTGCTCTTGTCAGCTTGTGGAGTATGACACTTAAAGTTGGGGTAGCCAATGTTTTTCATAAACACTTTTTATTATACTGGTTGAAACTCTTCAATTCACTGAAGCTGTCTCTCGTGACGCTTGACAGCCTCTGCTCTGGCTCTGCTCGTTCATGTGTTTTGGAGTAGCCGTGGCTAAGAAGGGACGTGGTGGGATCTTAGGATATCAAATCTAGCTTGCTATTGCTAGCCTCTGAGTTTTCTCCTATAATGCCTAATGAGTTTGGAGAACATCTGACAAGAGATCAGAGACCATTCCTCCATACAGAATCTCTCCAGATCCTTCTGATTCCCAGCTCCATGTTGGTGCTTCTCCTCTTCAGTTCAGCCCACTCATTTACTATTGGGTTCAGGTCAGGGACTGGGATGGAAGAAGCTTCATTTTGTGCTCAGTGACACATTTTTGTGTTGATTTTGATGTTTGTTTTGGATAGTTGTCCTGATGGAAGATCCAAACACGGCCCATTATAAGATTTCTAGCAAAGGCAGTCAGGTTTTGATTTTTTATCTGTTGGTATTTGCTAGAATTGCTTAACAAGATGTCCAGGACCTCCAGCAAAAAAAAAAATAGGCCCACAAACTTAAAGATCCAGCAGTATATTTAAACCGTGGGCATGGGGTACTTCTTATCCCTGTTTGCACCAAACCTATCTGGTGGGTTTGCTGCCAAAAAGCTCTTTTTTTTAGTTTCATCTGAGCATAATCCGGTCCCTTTTGAAGTTCCAGCCGTGCTTGACATCTTAATATGCTGGAGTTTGTTTTTGGATGAGCAAGGAGGAGTTTTCTTGAAACCCTCCCAAACAACATTTCATGTAGGGGTTGTCTGAATTTTTGTGTATTTTATTTTTTTGGGGCTTTCTGACCCCAAGACTCAACTAATCTCTGCAATTCTCCATCTATGACCCCCTGCGAGTCTTTGGCCACTCAAATTTCCTCGTCACCGTGCATTAAGACAACATAGACACACGTCCTCTTCCAGGCCGATTTGTGACATCTTTAGTTGATTGGAACTTCTTAATTATTGCCCTGATCATGGAATTGGGAACTTTCAATGCTTAAGCTATTTTTTAAAGCCACTTTCTATTTTGTGAAGCTCAACAATCTTTTGCTACATATCAGAACTAAATTTTTTGGTTTTATGATGGACGATTAATGGAACTTGGCCTTTCCTCATATTTATATTCCTGTGAAACAAGTCATAGCTAGACAATTTCATGTTCCTAGTCACGCTGGTGTGCTAAGAAAAAATTAAATGATAATGGGAATATAATTCAGAGATATATTACTTGTAAAAAATTATACGGGTGCCAATATGGCCAATGTGTTTTGGAGAAAAACATTTATTTGATAATGTGATTTTTCCCCCACTTTCAATTATTCTACTTCAATGAAAGGTTCGATTTTTGCTATATTTATATATATATATATATATAATTAAAACCAAATTCGTCTAAATATCTTGTATTCCGCAAAAGAAAAGAACTGTGTGCAGGTTTGGAACAATGTGAGGGTGTAAATGATGAAAGTAAATGATGGCAGAATCTATCGGACTTGACAATATATAGAAAGATGAACATGCTTGATTATACTGTCAGAGAAAAAGTAGCTTGTTACACTAAAAACTACTGTTTTGATAACCGCTAGATCTGTAGTCGCTGTGTTTACAGCAGTTCATCCCCAACACTGTTTTTAACAGCAAGCAATCGCTATTTAACTGCTTAACACAAAGCCTGTCATGTGAAGTGGTATGATATCCATAAATGAACATGCTTTATTTCCTCTTGGTTATTCATTTTCATTTATTCCGTCCTCCTGCAGTTCACAGAGGGGTGTCACTCTGGCACAGTGTCAGTTTAATAATAAAAAAAGGCATCGACAATATGCAAAGTTACAGGATAGTGTTAACACATCAGATGGCAAAAACAAGCGGATAAATGTGAAATACAATGAGCGAGTGGGAGTTTAGAGAAGAGGGATGGAGTGAAAAAATAAAAAGGGGAGGATGGGGTGGCGTGTTGAAATGGGTAACATGAGGACTTTTACTTCTCATTCCGGCGACTCCCCTGCACGCTCATTGACAAGTGCGCACCTTCGTCGCCTCCCCTGCCGTCCGTGGCCAGCTTCCTCTAACCACTGCAATTGGCATGAGTGGCGAGCAGGCACACACCGTCCTCCCTTCCCCTCCCTCACATGCGAGCGCTGTGCCATTCCCAGCAACGCTACCAATTACCTTCCAGCCCAGCTGCCAGGTCTAAATCTGTGTCTGAGGAGAACAGGCATGTCTGCTGATTCAGCCCCTGCAGAGCCTTTACTCCCTGAGCATGGGCCGCCATCAGTGGATGTCTGACTCCCTCAAGAGTGAGGATACCGTCCCGAAGCCTAACCTTCCCACGTCACTCTTACACCCACCTCAGGCTGTTTGCTACTCCGTCAAAATCGATTGAATCAAGATAGTCATGTTGTGGACGGTGGATTTACAGTTTTTCCTTTGTAATATTTTATTTCATCCTCAAATGTTTTTGGATGAGGTATGTTGCTATATTTGCTTTAGTCCCATGTTAGAACAGTGTAAATGTGCTGTGTTCAAGGCTAAAACCAAGGTGTAAGAATGTTTTCCCCCAGCTTCAATGTAGCAGTGTCACTTTATGTGATCTGCACAAGCCTGTTGCAATTCATTTTTCACTAAAATGTCTTTGACAAAGTTACCAGTTACCAATGACAGTATTGAGTATCAGCTTGTTGAGAGTCAAGCATTCTTACTCACAATCCATACAATGAAAACTGCCTTTTTATAAGTTCAAGTTATAAAGCACATTTGAAAATAACAAATGTGCTGTACAACCAAGAAAATGCAATAAATGCAAAATTAGACAGAATAATAATTAAAATATCGTTAAATAAGAAAACAACAAACATTATACAACATAGGCCATATGCATAAAATCCTTTTACATCTCAACATCAAAGGCAATGATAAACATGCATCTTCAACCTAGAGTTCAATAAGCATTATCTCGCAAAACTTGATCTAATTTCAGGTTGTTTTTTTTTAAAGTCTTATCGACTTTTAAAAGGAGGAACACAACATTTTAATACTGATGATAGTATTTTAGCTCAAGTTCATCTGTCACTTGGTAATATATAAAGCCTATAGAGATTGTTCAGTCTGTTAGGCTGGAGTCAGATGTCTACTGTTGTTAATACATTTACAAAATTGTTAGTATTCCTACTCATCGTGTTGTGTTAATACATTTCCATATTGGCGGGCCTAATGAATGTAATTTTGGTACCGTGTTGGGTCGCCACTTGATGTCCATTGTAAAATCTGGGTTTGAAGCAAGACCAACTGAAGCAAAAGTAGTTGAAGCTGAACCACAAGTGCGGTATGAATTGCAAATGTCATGTAACCTCCACTGCAATTGGTACATATATTTTCTCTCCAATAAGTGTTTACCAGGCGTAGTGTGACAATTTACTTTTTATCAACAGGCATGCTGGGGGAACCAACCTAGTACATTTTCTCTGGAATCTCATGAGTCCTGTTCTTGTACGAGATGCCGTGGACCGCCCGAAAGGCCCTATTTGTCTCCCTAATCTTACTCGAAATAACATTTGCATTCAGCCAGCTGCCTGTAATAAAGGCTGGCAGTTATGAGGCATCCTTCCATGCATTACCATTAATCACAATTAAATAGAGCTTAGCGCTTGTCACATGAATATTTACAGTTTGGCCGGGGCCATCTCGCACTGTAAATTCATAAATCATTTGGCCAGATTATGGAATTTGTGGCTGTTTTATTATTCATGATCTGCCTTTTATGTGGTGTTATATTTATTTCCCTCTCCACCGGACAGGTACGTTGAGCTGGGTTTAGTGGGCTGTCCATCACACCTGTCACACATCTGGCCTGTCACAGTCACACACCTACAGGGACAACACACTTCTCCGGTCACTTGCGTATCTGTTGCTCTTACTCTTGTACGCCAGTTTTCTGTACACCACAGCCTGTCGGAGAAGCAAATTCGACGAGTGTGTGCGGGTGTGTGTTTGGCCACCTCATAAAATAATCTAATCTGTTTTCTGCTGTTTCATGTTATGGAGATCTCAAAATGCTTTAAGGATTCACACAGCTCCTGTTGGACATGGTATCACTTCCCCACCAGCTTTCCTTTTATATTCAACCAAAAGCAGCAGGTGACTTTGCCATGTATTCCTATATGAGAGACTGTGAAGTCACCATCCACCCCCTCCTTTTCTCACTCACAATGGGACAAGTTACCGAGAAAGAAAGTGCAAGATCAGAATAAAAGTTTCTGAGTGAAAAGAGTAAAAACTGCTAATTGAAATCCGCTCATTTTTTCTACTCACCTTTATTCTTGGAGTAGCTGTCATAACCTGTTAACTGTCACCCCGCTTTTTGAGCATAGATGTGAAACTTAAATAGCTGTAATATATTAATGCTTTTGAAGACAGACCTATGGTTGGACTATTTTTTAAAGTAGACAGATTATTGAAAGTGTACACATGTTTTATTTTATACAAAATATATATTTTACTAAATAATTTGAACTGTAAAATTTCTTGAAAATTAAAGCCATGTGTCTAAAGAGTTGTGTTCCAAATTAGAAGTTGATATCTCAAATGACATTAAGGTTCCTGTGCTGTGAGATTTTCTTTCGGGCCAATACTAAAAAAAAATGTATGCATTCTGTCACAATATCACTTCTATCTAAGGCTGCCAGGTCTGTGCAGCAAAACTAGCCCAATGTCCAATAAGAAATAGCCCTATGCGGTTCTCTCCGTCGGGGATTGGATCAGTGGGAAACCTGCGGACTTGGCAACACTGCTTCTGGCCAAGTGGCCAAAGAACCTTGAGTCTCGGACCTTTCCAACAATTTGCATTTTGTTACAAAAAGGTTTAATTATAAAATAATGTAGTTAGTTTTGTAAAATCTTAAACACGACATAGGTGCGCTGTTTCATTCGTAATGTATCAAAAGTTGTTTGTACCAATTCTTTTTTACAGATTTTTACCAAAAAGATTTTGTATAGGCGTCCAACGCATGAGTTTCCAAAACTTTAATCTTTAAATCATGTACCTCTTTCCAAAAATGTTTACGCTTTCTACATTCCCAGAAGATGTGCATAATTAATCCTGTATACTTTTTACTTCGTTTATACTTTAGGATACATTTTACTCAGACGTACTGGGGTGAGGTACATCCTGTGAATAAATGTATAGTTCTGTTCTGTACTTTTTTTTTACAGGATAATGAGGTAAAAGCATTCTTACATATAGTTCTTACACCCAAAGTCCCTTTGCCAGACATTTTTAAGTGAGGCCAATCATGGTGGTATAACAGTGTAAAGTATATCACAGAGATTTTTCTCTTTTAGTGTTGTTGAATTCATCAGAATCTCCTCTATCCTAGACCACTCCAGTGATAGACACCTTGCCTTTCCAGAAGTGATTATCAAATGACAAATTTGTCTTGGAATCTTGAACTCTGAGATTAAATCTGAAAAAGATTTAAGGGAGCAATTAGTAAACAAAACCGCCTAACGTTACCGAATGAAAGGTCAACCCGGGAAGGACTGTGCAAGCATTAGGGGTGTTGATAAACTCGATCTACTCGTTTTGATCATCGTTCTGAATCGAAACTGGATCCAGAATTTTTTTTTGATTTTCTCTGGTTTTTGCTCAAAATGTTGTTGTTTTTTACAAGTTTTTTTGTTTAAAAGCAGAGGGTCTGTTCTTTCTTTTGATATATTTCTTGTTCAGATATTCATTTAACAAAATATTCTGGGGGCCATGAAATGTTTGTGAAAATTATCAAAAACGTTGGCAGGGAAAGAGTTAATGGTAAGACTGTTGTTTTTGTAATCAAGCTCTCAAAAATTAAAGAAACATTTCGATTTAAACATGGATTTAGATTTATCGGCCAATATATCGGTTATCGGTTTTCAAATACAAAGAATTATCGGTTATCGGTTATCGGTATCGAACAAAATGTTCATATCGGTGCATCCCTAGAATCAAACAACAAAAGAAAAACAGAAAATTATTCACTGCTCTTTGATAGAATAACTGTGGTAGCTTTAATAAGAATACATTTCTTTCTTGAATGCTGCTGTTAAATGCTCTGGCGAGGAGATAAACATGGTGGACTGTGTTCAGCTCACTCAGGGCGGGTTTATGCTAATAAGGTGGAGTCCATCAGTAGTCATGGGCGGGGCCTGTGCAGTGTGACGTCACACTGCATAGAAACTGCAAACGGTTTACTCTGAGTGACTCACTGCTTATTATTTACAGGGATTAAAAAAAGGAGTGGGTGGATTTATTCCATAATAGGATGGTTGTGTACACACACTGCCGACACGTTTATGTTCAAACACCATGTCATAGTGAGTTTTGCATTACAGGTCCCCTTTAAAATACAGTTTCGGTAGTAGCCTAACGCAATGTCCAGTTCCAAAACAGTTTTCACTGGATGAATGATACCTAATTTATGATGATTTCTAGAATACGTCATAGGGAAAAAAGGCAATAGTGCTACCATTACACTGACAGTTAACAGGTTAAGGCAGAGATTTGCCTGAGCTTGATTCCCGTGATTAACAGCTGATTCAGCTGTTGACCTGTGCTGTGCACAGCTGTGGCCTGAGCCCAGCCAATCAGAGCTAAAGTGGACCATGTGTTCAGGGTCAAGACAGACCGGGCCCAGCAGCTGAGAGGACACCAGCTGCCTTCAGCGTGAGAGCCAGCCAGCGCTGTGGCCTTAATAAATGCTCTATAACAGGTAATGCCTAGCTTACAATAGTCAATTTATAATCTTGCTGAACAAATCTTTTGCTTTTCTTCATTATAAATTACGGTTTTGCTTTCTGTATGTAAATGAGGAGAATTTTGGAAAGAAGATTTGGCAAATGGATTAGTCCTGTTTTGTTATTGTGTATGCACAGATGTGATTCATAATGTGCATAAGAGGGGGTGTGAGTGGAGCATGAGTGTGTTTCTGTGTTCAGGAACCAACTGACTGGCAGAATGTCAAAAACATAACAGCAGCATTAAGTAATATTTGCACACAAACTGATCCATGCCTTCTTATTCTTCTTGAGTAGTATATTTGCCAATATTTCAGCTGCTTATGTGTATAGGAAGGACAGACTGCATGGTTGCAGATATTACAGTGTCTCTCCCATCTCCCATTGGATGGACACACTTTCCTTTCCTGTACTGTTTAACACTACATCTCTTCTCTGTGAACTTTAATAAAAACTGTATTCCCCTGATCTGTACGTCTGGACTCCAAATAATGAAACATATCGATCTGCGAATTGTATCTCGCTCAATAGTCACACTGCAGCTGGAAGGGAATCAAGCCAGACGTGGTCCAATTCAGGTGGAGAAACAGAGAGAGAGAGAGCAACATCTAGTGGTTATAACACAAACACTCAAGACAAATGATAGCTTGCCTTTAAAAGAGACTGTGAAGAAAGGATAGATAGACAGACAGACAGATAGATACCAGTTTGAGATGATTTGAGGTTTGTGACATGGAGTGTTATCCAGCTGGAAGTAGCCATCAGAAGATGGGTCCACTGTGGTCATTCACACGGACTCACCAATATTGGACAATAGAAGACTGAAAAAACTTAGCCGGGTCTGAGGGCTATGTTATACCAGCAGCCTGAACCATTGATACAAGGCAGGATGGATCCATACTTTCATTTTTTTACGCCAAATTCTGACCCTACCATCTGAATTTCGCAGCAGAAGTAAATACTCACCAGACCCGGCTGTGTTTTTTCAGTCTTCTATTGTCCAATATTGGTGAGTCCGTTTGAATAGCCTCAGTTTCCTGTTCTTATCTGACAGGTTAGGCACCCGGTGTGATCTTCTTCTGCTGCTGTAGTCAGAGATGCTCTTCTGCAGACCTCGGTTGTAACAAGTGTTTATTTGAGTTACAGTTGCTTCACTATCAGTTCGAACCAGTCTGGTCATTCTCCTCTGACCTCTGGCATCAACAAAGCATTTTCGACCACAGAACTGCCACTCACTGGATATTTTCTCTTTTTCGGCCCATTCTCTGTAAACCCAAGAGATGGTTTTGTGTGAAAATCAGTAGATCAGTTTCTCAAATACTCAGACCAGCCTGTCTGTCGCCAACAACCATGCCACGTTCAAAGTCCCTTAAATCACTATTCTTCCTCATTCTGATGCTCAGCTTGAACTTCAGCAGATCGTCTTGACCATCTCTACATGCCTAAATGCAGTGAGTTGCTGCCATGTGATTGGCTGATTAGATGTTTGCGTTCACGTGCAGTTGAACAGGTGTACCTAAAGTGGCCGGTGAGTGTAGCATATATATATATATATATATATATATATATATATATATATATATATATATATATATATATATATATATATATATATATATATATATATATATACATGGTAATGAACATTATGCCACAAATGCTGTTGATTAAGCTTAATTTGTATTCAATATTCCTTTAATACTGATGTTCCTTTCCAAAAATAGGTGTGATGTTGGCAGGTTTCACTTTGATTTGCTTTTAAGAATTATACAGAATTTTACTTTGCTGATTGTATGGAAATATAGCCTACCTTTATAGATATGCATCATATGTGATTATTGAAAAGATGGAAAGAAAAGTGAAAGACAGGATAAGGAGGAGTATGGTGTGTGGGTGTACTCACGCGAACTCACATAACTGCATGTGTGTCTGAATGTGAGCACTCTTTTGTGCTGTCTGAATATTTGCTCTCTCTCGTGTCTAGAGCGAGTGCTCTTATGGCCCTCAGTGGATAACAGACTGTTGTCGTGAATGAGCTGTGTAGCTGCCTCTGCTTGTGTAGCAAACTGCCTCATGGCCTTGCACTCTTTTACAACAGTCTACTTTTGTTCTAGTTCCTCTTCAGCCCCTCCCTCCTCTGCACAGATGCAGTGCCCACACACTCTCGGTCCCTGAGAGCTTGAAAAGAAAAAGTACTTCTTTTGATGCACAAGTTTTGATTGTACCCTGAAACTCTTGCGTTCAAGTTTTATGCCAGACAGTTCTGTGAATGAGAGTGCTGTCACTTATGCAGAGATTATTTAAATGTAGGAGGGATCACATAGTAATATCCAAGATGTGACTAAAATGTTTTATTTAGTAATTAAATATAGCAATTTTGAATTTTGCAAAAGTGACTAGCAACTTTCAAAAAGTCACAAACAACATTGGACCCCACTGATATTTATTATATGGACAAGAATTGACAAAGTCATAATTGGTAAATTATAATAATAAAAAGTCGAATTTATGACAAAATTTATAATTATGAAAAAAGTCAAAATCTCATAATTTTTACATTTTATCTCATTGTGACTTTTTTATATCAGATTGATGACTTTTTAATCTCATAGTTCGAATTTATCTCAATTTCAACTATCATAATTATGAGATACAAGGTCAAAATTATGACGGTCATAATTATGAGATAAAAATATGAAGCTATGACATACTAACCCCATTTATAAATCCATTTATGTCATAATTGACATTTTGTCATACTTGACTTTTTAGCTAATAATTTTGACCGTCTCATAATTTTGACTTTTTTATTTCATACTTATGACGTTCAAGTCATAATTTGAGATTTATATGCCATAATGATAAAAAGTCATAATAATGATTTAGTATCTCATAATGTTTTTATGTAATAATTAGGATTTATTAAACCATGTTTTTTTCAGGGCTTCCATGTAAGGGTGAGTATATAATTGTGTTTGTATTTTGGCGTAGTAAATGGTTACTACTAGCAACAGACTCTTATCTGCAATCAGAGTAATGACATATCAGCAACGTCGTCGTCTGCTGATGACGTGCGCGGGGTTTTCCGGGTGCGACGGCTTGCTTGCTTGAGACTGTTAGGCTAGCAGGCTAACCGAGAGTAACGTCAAAACACAGATACTACAGCGCTGTTAACGAACGTCAAGGGACAGCGCGTGGGAAGCTAACATGAAAGGGGTAAACGATTCTTTTTACTAGTAGTGGTTTTGAAAGTGAAGTCGCCGTGGTCAACATAGTTTGATATAGCTCAAAAAGAAGATGTCAACAACGCGGCCCCTCCTCGGGATGAAGCGAATCACCGAGGTAACCTGTACAGAGCCGCCGAGAGGCAGGCAGTCCCCGACCACCAGCAGAACGCAGGCAGAGCCGCTCACCGTAGACGAGTTCACGGTGCATGAAGACAAGCAAGCAGAGCTCAGATGCTGCAAACCGAAGGTCGAACAGGTTTACCAAGTGACGTTCACGATTATTGGGCTCTTGGATCACACTGGAGCCCACGGAAGTAAGGCTTCCAGACAGATCTGGCTCCAGCTGAAGGGGAAAAAGGAAGATGTGTTTAAAGCGAAGGTAAATGAATTGAAGTTGTTTATAGTAAACAATGTTGCTACTTGACTTTATATATATATATATCAAATTTTTTTGACTGTCAGAAGGGAAGTCGATGACTTTAAACTTGTTTTGAGGCAAAGTTGCAACGTAATATCTGGAGGAAGCTGATGTCAGGCTGAACTCAGCTGCGTCTGACAACATGTTTGTCTTTATTTGACATAGTTTCCCATGTGTCCCATAGTATCTCTTGTGTAACCCCTTAAAAATGCTTTGATCAGACTTTTATTTAACTTACAAAAATAATGTTCATTTTCAGACAACTTGGCATTGAAATAAAGTTATACAACAGTTCAAAGAGGACTGATATTTAGTCGTCATCAGGCTATTTAGTCATAGACCAATCCTTTTAGTCTTTACATTGCTAGGTGAGACGCAAAGCTTGATGCTTTGGCTTTACTGGACATATTATCTTTTGCGGAGATGATAAACAGCGACTATTTGGACAGTTTTGGTCGGAAACATAAGTTACCGGTAATCGTTATTATTTACTTCACTAAAGATCTGGTGTAGAAAAGTACAATCACATTCATTTCACAGTCATGATGTAGCATTGATTGAACATGAGCAAGGCTGTGATTCATACCTGTGAATCACACTGGTCAAATCCCAGGCCAGCTATGCTGCAACTCAGTACAATAGCACAATTGTAAGTGATATTGCTTGAATAACCATCACAGTTGAACTTTATTATATAATTTGGGAATAACTGTTGCCAAACCACACAGATCCAACATAGCCAATGGAATCAGTGTATTTCATAATGTCTCAGCAGAAAGAAACACATTATAAGCTTTCACACACATTTATAGATGATCCAAACCTGTACATTTTCACACAGATGTTTCTCGTTAATGTGGTGTCGAAAAAATTAGTTTCCAAGACGGCAACAAAAGACGTGGTTTTTCACTGAACACATGTGGTGTCATCACCTAGTTCCGACATGCCATTGTTTGCAATTCTAGTCCGATCTAATAAGGAAATATAACCACCGTTGCCAGTAAACCTGGAATATCCTTATTGTTAAGCCATGAAACGGAAACCACTCATTGGATGTGTTTCGCCACCATGTGCACTTCCTCTTTGTCTAAATATTTGTATTTATTTGTAATACTTTTTCACAGGTGTAAATATAATAACTCCAACCACAAAACTAAAATCACATTCACATGCAAAAAGCTCTTGTCTCCACATCTCATTGACTTCTTTTTTTTTTTTTATATTTCTTCCCGTTTGAATTACAATAACCTGGTATGTTTCTCATCCAAACCGTGTCATGAATTTTCTCATGGGTCTTTGACAGAGATCTGTTTGCTTAGTCAGGACAAGATGGGAGGCCCCCAGTGTATTTCACTTTCGGTTTTAGTTACTACTGTGTAGTGGCTTTTAACCTATAGTGTCATTACTGGTACTGTATACGAGTATTTCTTTTACCGTAACTTGCTCACTCAGATCAAAGAAACAAAAAGTTCACCAGAGATGTGGTCGACCCCAAGGGGTTCCTGTGTTGTTGTTGTTTTTTTCAACTTCTGATCTTCAACTGGTAGTTATTTGCCACATAGGCAAGATAGCTTCCTCAAAGCCACACAATCATGCCAATATGATGACTATGAAGTTAAGAAACACCAAAGAAGCCCAGTTATACTCATTCTTTTTAACCACTTTAGTGCATTTTAGTATACATTACTTTCAAGGCTGCACGATTTGGGGAAAAATCGAATTGCTTTTTTTTTCTGATAAAAATTGCATTTATGATTTGAAATATGGTTTGTTTTTTAAAGAGCTCCAGGTTTTCTGTGCTTGTTTGTAGGGCTGCAAAATTTGGCCAATAATTTTGTGATTATATCAATGTAATAATAATAATAAAAATCAATATATGAAAAATTACTATAATGTACTGTAAAATAAAAAACAGTATTTTATGAAAAATAATATACAACTGTAAAATGATTCGAATGAGAATGCTATTTGTGTCTTAATCTCTAATTTTCTAACGTTAAACCATTGAGCTTTTATTGGTGGAAAACCACAGGCTTAAAGCTCATGTGTTGGCAATGGCATGCAACAGGTTTATAAGCTCATCTCATTAAAAACATGGTGAATTAATTGGCAGGGATTGTGTTTTCAAATCCACATTGTATGCAGTATCACAGCACTTGAGAGATGGAGACCACGTGAAGCAGCATTTACTGAGATCTGAGACACTGAAAACACTGTTATTATGAGCAGTGCCATGCTTAACTCTGAAACACAGCATGCATATATTTATATAAATCGCACCCTTTCAAATTTGATAATGGCTCTAAGCGTTCAGCCAGAAGTACTTTATACTAATACATATACTAATATTTTAGCATATACAGTACATTAACTTATGCTCAGTGTTGGCACATTGTGAAATGTATAACAGAGTAGCTCTGTGTTTTAGCCAGTAACAGTCTACATTTGGGTGTAGTGTCATACTTGCATATGTACTTTCATCGATATGATAATGAGCATGTGGAATCTCCCTAGAATGATGATGTAGCCGTTGGTCATTTGGTCCCTCAAGGCAAATCATACATGCGTGCTAGTTCAAAGTAAAGAAGCCAGTTTGACTTGTTTTGCTTGTGACAGTATTAAAGGTTTAGTTCACCCCAAAATGAAAATTCGGTCATTAATTACTCGCTGTCATGTCGTTCCAGACCCGTAAGACCTTCGTTCATCTTTGGAACACAAATGAAGATGTTTTTGATGAAATCCAAGAGCTTTCTGATCCCCTCCATAAACAGCAACGCAACGACCACTTTCAAGGCTCAGAAAGGTAGTAAAGACTTTGTTAAAATCGTCCATGTGCAGTGGTTCAACCTTAAGTTTATGAAGCGACGAGAATACTTTTTGTGTGCAAAAACAAAAATAACGACTTTATTCAGCAATTTTTTTCTCTTCCCTGTCATTCTCCTACTCTAAAACATTGTCTAAAATGTAAACGGCTTTGGAGAATGACAGGGAAGTTGTTGAATAAAGTTGTTATTATGGAGGGGTCAGAAAGCTCTCGGATTTCATCAAAAATATCTTCTTTTGTGATCCGAAGATGAACGAATTCTTACGGGTTTGGAACGACATGAGGGTGAGTAATTAATGACAGAAATGTCATTTTTGGGTGAACTATCCCTATCATTCTAGAGCATTATGCTTGTATTATGTCATGTCACCCTTCTGCTTGTAGAAGTGAAGTTTTCTATCTTTTGCAATTTATATGTTGTAATCCTGTTCTGCTGTGCTTGTTTTTTAGGAGTATGTGAAAGGCCTGTGTGACCCAGAACTTCAAAAAGAAGAATGGTACCCAGTGGACATGCACTGCATTTTCGCTGGTGCTCGTGGACTCTTTTTGGACCGGCTGCTTAGAGACACAAGTGCAGAGGTACAAGTTCTGGAGCCAGGCCGCCTGAGGTTAAGTGGGTGCGCGGAGGCCGTCGTCATGGCTCAAAGCCGCGTTCAACAGTTTGTTGCCCTCTTTCAGGAGAAGCGAAGCTTGCCAGCTGACAGGGAGCCCTTGGTTAAGCGCACTTTTAAGACTTTCGTGGAGGACCGGGCTGATAAATATGCAATGGAGCTGCTGTTGCTGCCCAGTGCCCTCAAAGAGGAACTTTTGGGCTTGGCCCAAAGCCCCACACAACCTATAGTTATCATAGACCATGAGCAGGACCGCTCTCAGACCAGCACACCCGTAACTGACCTCTCCAACCGTATCCTGGACACCACTTTTGAGGACAAAACCTCAGGTCCTGTGACCACTCCTGACATTATGCCCGGTTTCAACGGTCGTTGCAACAAGCGGCGGTCCTCTGAAAGCGAGCAGAGGGACACTAAACGGCAATATTCGCTGGAGAGGAGAGAAGAAGAGCAGAGGGAAGAACGGCAGCTTCCGGCTGTTACGTCTGCGAAGGGGACACTAGCTGCTAGTGAAGTGACAAATGAAAATGAGGCTGTGAGTCCTGAGACTAACTTACGTTGTCTTGTTAACTTCTTCCGAACCATGGGCTACCAGCAGGAGGTAGTGGAGCGGGTGGTACGGGAGACGGGGCAGACAGAGGATACGTTTTTACTGCTGGAACGAATTGTGGGGGAGACCCAGAAGACCCAGAGCACGCAAGGAGCCCAGAGCACCTCTTGCAAACCCGACCTATCACCCTGCATAAACGCCTCGTCTACATTCACCTCCAACAGGCTCAAAGAGAAGGAACGGGTGCAGATGAGAGATCTCGCTGAGATCAAGTGCAAAGAAAACATTAGACCTCCTAGTACTAATGGCATAGGTCAGAAGAACCAGACAAGCTGCATGCCACTGGCCTCAGCCACTCTTAAAAGAAACAATGGCGCACAGAACGACATATGTGAAGTGATCATCATTGACGACGATGATAACGACTTCAAAGAGATAGAGAGGAAGCCCAGAATGGCTGCACTTGATTTGAAGTCAGAGCCCCGGTTTGATTACCTACCCCGTGGTAGCTCTCAAACAATGGTTCCTATGCGAATGGAGAATATGACCAATCTCCGCAGCTCCTCTCAAGGCCCTCCTCTTCGGACCACCGACACACGACCAGGTTGCTCTTACCAGACGCTTCCTGGAAGGGCACCTTTACCTCACTCTGAGGCACATTGCACCTCTAAACCAGCACCCCTCACCGGCATGTCTCGTTTTCAGCAGTCCCTGAGGACCCCGTACCGACTAGTGCTACAGAACGAACCGGGCTGCCCTGATCTGCGACACATCATCATTGATGGCAGCAATGTGGCAATGGCGTAAGTCTCCATCAATTTGTATCATTTTGGGGGATATTTACAATTCTCATTCTTTCATGTAGGTCAGCGGCGACATAATTGTGAAATTTTTTCATTTTAAAGTGAGCAGTGCGTCAAAACAACGGAGTGGTTCACACAACAAGCGCTCAGGGTTGTTTACAGTAATGATCTTTCGGCACTACATTCTCTAATATTTTTATCTAGAGCCAGATATGCTTCATTCAAGCCCTTTCCACTGCGTGTTGCATCTCTTTTCCGTTGAAGTGCCACATTAAGAGCTGCAATGACACAGTTATTTTAGCAACTTTAGCATAAACACATTGAGCAGCAAAATAGATACTTTTATTTATATACTTCTAGCAGAAAAAAGAATGCTGCAAATACAATTATTTGTAACTGTCATACAGATGACTAACTTATCACAAACCTGTTTTAGTTAAACAGTTGATGCGTGGCGCCTTTTTTTCTTTCTTTTTTTCATGCATTTAGCATTATTTAGCAGCATATTAAGAGCATTTAATTTAATAATAATAATGTTTTAATTTATAAAATTATATAAAGATGCCAAGGTTAGACAAAAAAAACTTTGAAATTACTAGTTAACTTTGTTTTGTGCGCATGAGTTTTGATTATTAGATTATGTACGTGGTTTGTTTTGAGTAGTTTATTTGTGCAAAATATAAAAATGGTCCTTTTCTTGTCCTCACACTTTGTCAGTTCCAATTGTAATGGCAGCTTTGTCAATGGTCAGTAAACCATTTCTTTTCGGTTCTTTTGGTAATTTTGAGGGAAAATTGTGTAAAAAAAAAAGTTAGGGTTAGAAAATTGGTTGACCGCTAGTTGCTTAATGCAAAAACTATATTACTCGACACTCTCTTAAGCACATTTATTACGTACGTTTCAGCACAACAAGTAGCCTTTGTCAAGGTATAGCTAGTTATACCTCCAAAAATTACCAAAAAGCACCATAAATATACGCTAAGCAATTTATGTACTATATTCCATGTCTTCTGAAAGCACACACGTTTTATGTGAGGGAAAGACTGACATTTTAGTCATTATAAACAACTTTGTACAGTGCTCTACTGCTCTTGTATGGCTTGAAGACTTGGAATATAGCATTGTATGGGCTACTTTTATGGTGCTTTTTGTCCTTGACAGATTACGGTCACTGCTGCTTTCATTGTTTGGAAAGGAACAGTGTGAACATTCTTTAAAATGTCTCCTGTTGTGTTCCTTGGGAAAAAGAACATCATGAGAGTGAGTAGGCTAAATGACAGATTTCTATGTGACCTAAACTTACTAAAACTAAATGATGCATTCAGTATTTCGAGTTCAGCGTTTAATTAATGCTTACTTTATGAAACCTTTGTAAAGGACAGATGTGATTGATGCTTTTTTTTGGAGACAATTTGAGGGAGTGTAAAAATGTTGAGTACCCATAAAGGTTAAAGGAAGTCACTTCCAGTAAGGTCTGTGAGTGTTTTTGAACTGTAGTCTGTAAATGTTTGTTTGAAAACCTAAAACCAGGTGCAACCCCCTTTTCTTTCTGTCGTTCTCACCCACACCCTCTTCCTCCTTCCCACCTAAAAGGCAACCTCTCAGTGGGTCTCTCCCATTGTCAGCCCCTTATTTTTGCCCTTTAAGTGGCTTACCGGAGGTGACTGCGCTTCTTAGAAATACTAGTGTGGAAACTGAGGTGTTATACAGGGGTGAAGAGAGGGAAAATATATTTTTAGACCCTACTGGTGATAGAAATCGTGGGATAAGGTGTTAGGTGGGAGTTTTTATAATGTAAGACCTTTACTTCAACAAAATATGTGGGCATATACTAGAAAGATTTGAAACATGCCGTATTCTTGAAGAAGAAATAAGAAATGTTCCCACTCAAATAATAGCAAGAAACAAAAGGTGTATGTGTAACTAATTATGCCATATTATCCATGCAGAACACAGAACAGTCACACGATCACATGTTCAGCCAGTCTTGAAGACAACAGCTCACACGGTTTCTCATGGCTGATTTGTATGCTTGCGTGATATTTGAGATATGAATCCTCAGGTGAAATCTTGTTGCCATAGCAGCCCAAATACGCAGTTACCAAGAACCGCTGCCACAGCAGGCCAGGAAGGATCTCAATATCTTGCAGTTGAAGATAAGCTGTCATTGTGAAGGAGAGGTCAAAGGTCATGGGTTGAAACTGGTGCAACGTATATACAGTTCCTTATCCTGCTGTAATGATGTTGATATGGTTTGGCACAAATCTAGGATGTTGTTATAGTTTCATTTCTCATATCTCTGTTTTCAGAGGTGGTATGGTTGTTTTGGAAGGAAATGTTCCTCACACCTATCTAGACTAGGGATGTGCGAGACTATTCGACTAGCCAATTAAACGATACTGCTGCTGCTAGCTGACTTGGAAATACTGATTATTTACTTTTTTCTTTTTGTCTTTTGCACAGTTAAAGTTTTGCTTTATATTTTTACAAAGGCTGCGTTTAAATTAGTCATGTAAATGTTACATTTTAAAATTAACATATTATTTTGAAAAGTGTAGCTATATCTGGACCGGAAAACTAAATAATTTAATCTAACCTCTGATTTTGCAGAGTTTTCTTCTGTCATGTCTAACTAGTCAAACTACTATAGCATAGGCTTGTGAAACTACCGGTTATGAGGGACAATACTGTATGCCATTTTAAATCGGATTAAAGGAGAAATTTTGCGATTTTGCCTCCCGTCATGTCTTCAGATACTTTTCATACACAAGAAGCGTGTTCAAACCCGGACACCCAAGTGGTTGCCATGGTAACGGACAGCAAAACCTTAACTTGCTGACTTGTATGAAATAACTTTGAGGAAATCTGTTTATAATAGGCTATTGGGTTTGAACTTATTGGGCTCCCCTTCTTTTGGTACATTCCGTGGTCTATGCCAGTGTAGACATGGTGTCAGTCTGTTCTGACACAATCTAGAGTCATTTCGGACAGGGACCACCTTTACGGGTCTCTTACCTGTCCTTTCAGTTTAAGATAATCAGGTCAGAGTCTACAGTCACTGGATAAGATCTTCATAAGGATGAGTTAGAGGTGAACCACATGGGTTTTTTTATTTGGTGTTTTTTGTCAGAAATACAAGGGAGAAATGAAAGGTATTTTTGCATATTTAGCAACATTTCCAGACTGGGAAAGTTATCTGACTCTACGTCAACGATCGTTGATTTAGTAACACTTCCTGTTTAAAATAACTTTCTCTCGTAGAGGGAACTTCCCTGTGACCCCTCTGTGGTTCATATGTGTGTCTTTGTGTGGATGGGTGGGTGTGTGTGTACATGGCTGCACATCTGTATACGTGTGTCATTCTCTCGGAGCGTACTGAATAGATGGAGATGTGCGTCTATTTTTGCACCCTTTTGCGTCAGTTGCATCTAATCGAGACTTGCCGAGATAAAAGGAAGTAAATGGTTGACCACTGTTCTCAAATGCATTTACATATCTACTTATCTCTCTATCAGGGGTAGATGCATTGTGAAATTGAATGCAGAGCTGTTTCCTGATCAAGCAAATTGATATTCAAGAGGGAACATTGGTCTTTGGTTATTTAATCAGCCTTCTAGGTGAATTTAGCATGTTTGAATGTGATTGTAGACTTCTTGCTGCATTTTGGAATATATTGTATATACTATTTTAATAAAATAAAAATCAGTTTCTTTGCAGAATGCAATGATAAATGTTTCAAACATCAGTTAGCCTACATTTTCAAATTACCTCACTATATTTTGTTTAATTTAGCAACTGTCATCCATTTATCATCTTAGTAATGTAGCATTGTAATAACAATTCTGTTAAATATGAGTCTAGAAATACACTATGAACATAGTAAATTTCCACACATTGCACAACATACGTGTAGATACTGCTAAAATATGATATTCCAAACTGATCATGACTGTTGACCTCCCTATTTGCTTTCACCAGGCATGGACTCCATCGGATCTTTTCTTGTCGTGGGATTGCCATCGCTGTAGAGGCCTTTTGGCGCAGAGGGCACCGAGAAATCACTGTCTTTGTTCCTCAGTGGAGACAGAAGAAAGACCCCAACATCACTGGTAGGAGCTCAGCTTTCTCCTGTCATTAGACCAGCAAAACATCTGTTTTATTTATTTACATGCATATGATTTTATCTCCAGTTAAAAATAGGATGCCTTCTCCTTATTACAGAACAAAACTTTCTGATCCAGCTGGAGAACCTGCGACTCCTTTCTTTTACCCCGTCTAGAGAAGTGTGTGGACAGAGAATTTCCTCCCATGATGACAGGTAAACTGTTAGTCATCTAGGCTCCTTATCAGACAAAATAGTATTTAGTCATTTGCATACAGATTTTCGATGATGTTTCAGGAAATCACAGAAATGTATGTGGATAGTGATGGGACATAAAAAAAATATAAACTGTCTTATGCACACATCAGAAATGTAAAAATATATGCTCTACAATTTGTCTCTCGTATGCCACTAATATATACAGACAGATATTTACTGTGCATATCATCTATTTGCCTATTTTTTAGCACTGTTAAATGCAATCAATGTTTCTAGATGCCAATATCAGTATGGGAAAAATTTCCCAATAAAGTTGAGGTCATGAATAATAAAAACAGGTGCTGTATGCTCCATTTATGGTTATTTCAGGAGCAAGTGGATAGGATTGGAAAATCAAAAACTTTGTGCATACCCATACTTTATACACAATTTATATAGGGCCCCAGGTTCTTTCTCTGAGGCTTGATCTATGACTGTCTTCACAGGTTCCTGCTTCATCTGGCTGAGAAGACAGGAGGGGTCATCGTCACCAATGACAACCTGAGGGACTTTGTGAGCCAGTCAGATGCGTGGAGAAGGATTATTCAGGAGAGGTAAGAACAACATCTTTACAGCAAGATGTCTAGATGACCATCAGTGCTTCACTCAATTCCTAATGTTAGTTACATACTCTACCATTCAAAATTTTGGAGACAGCTATATTTTTTTTTTATAAAGAAATAATACTTTTATTCAGTAAGAACATACTAAATTGATCTAAACTTCCGGTGAAGACGTAAAATGTTACAAAAAGTTAGGGTTTTTTTATTCTCAAATAAATACTGTTCCATCAAAGAATCCTAAAAACAAATATATCACAGTCTCCATAAAAATATATCTGTTTTCAACATTGTTTATGATAAGAAATGTTCTATGATTTCTGGAGGATCATGTGACACTGACTGAAGACTGGAGTAATGATGCTGAAAATGCAGCTTTGCATCACAGAAATAAATTACTTTTTAAAATATAATAAATAGAAAACAGTTATCTTAAATTGTAATAACATTTTACCGTAAACTTAATGTTTTTACTGTATTTTTGTATTTTTACTCCCCAACCCTACACTTTTGAACGGTAGTGTACATGGATGCACCTTTAGTGTGCTCCGTTCCTGTTTGCCTAGATTTACAGCTAATTTTATGGATTTTTCAGACTCTTGCAGTTCACCTTCGTAGAAGATCACTTTATGATCCCAGATGACCCACTCGGAAAGCATGGACCTCACCTAGATGAGTTTCTACTTAAAAACAGTCGGTGAGTTTAAAAACACTCCAGTGGTTATCACACATTTGCTGTGTTGTCTCCAACTCCTCATACTGTTTCTGTCCTCTCACAGAGGTAGTCCCATAATGCCCGCCCTAAGGACAGACCCTCGGGCGACCCCGTCAGTTTACGGCCCGGCTGCACAGACCACAGCACATCCCTCTTCCCCTTCCCACTGGCCTCACTCCGGCCCTCCAGACTGGCACCTTCCTCAACCGTCCCCTTCTCCACCCCCGCAGCGGTCGCCCTCAGAAACCACAGAGCTCAAAAGGAAGCTGTACGACATCTTTCCTGACCAAAAGCAGCGTATTGACCGCATCCTCAGTGACAACCCGTACATGAGGGACCTGAATGCGCTGTCTGGCCTCTTGTTGGGCTGACACACACTTTAACACAAATTTACAGTTTTCACTTAATTATTTTAAGGAATACCATGATGGAATTGCGCTGCTACATTTTTTTTTCAAGGTTTGTTCAAGGGACTCTGTTCTGTCAACTAATTTAGATGAAGATACGACTGCAAGCACAATAAACCTAAGTTATAAATTGTTCAAACGCGAGCTTTAAATATACGAATGTGTATAGTCCGAATGGCATAAATTTGATGTAAATATTCACGAAGTATAATCTTCCTTTCCTGTAATTATCTGTTCAGAAATTTATAATCTAAAAGGTGTTCCAGCTACACAGTTGTTTTGAACTGGTTTTGCTCAAATTACTGCTCAAGGACAAATGTCGGTTTGCTGTTTTTGATATGGTTGTGCTTTCTGTAACTTCTGTTCTGTAAATATTGACATTATTGAGCCAAATGAGTACTAGTTTCCAGTCACTCAAAGTGCCCTACTGAAGTGCCCTATCATCTGCTTACAGGATAGAATTGCTCATTTCCTGTTCACTAATTTTAGTTCCTGTTAACTTAGGTGATGGTGACAAAATGGTATGTTGTTTCTAGGAATCCTTGGAGACCCCCTGTATGACCCAGGAAACTGTGAAACAGTTAAATGGCTAAAAAAAAGTTTCCAGATTACTCCGTGACCTGACACATCTCTTCCTCTGCCAGTTGTGCAAGTCACTGTCATATAGCAAACATGAAACCAGAGCCATCATCAAAGTAAACCTTTGTCCCAGTTATGAACATCAGAGGGCGCTGTGGGATTACCAGCTCTTACTAAACTCATTCTGTAATGGATTACTGAGGGCATGAACAAAATGCAATGCACAGTTGAAAAGCATACTTTTCTTTTTGAGCATATCATTGCCACTAAAGTTAAATCATAGTTGAATATTTTCACCGTTATTGTTAACGCGTTGTTAAGACATCACTGAAATATGTTTAGCGTTGCGTTTTGTGAATTGGTATTCAATTTTGGGAATGAAAATGCATAGACGTTAAACCCACGGAAGCGTCGCAGACTCGGCAGGTACTGTGGGTATCTCACAGTATGGCTGCTGAAACCTTTTGCTTTTTCTGGAAGGCAGAGTTAATAAAGGCCAAATATGTGTTTATCAGGATCTCTATATTCTGTCCTTTTTTCATAATTGAGTATCACTTTTTTTTTTTGTATTTCAAATGGGCATTTGAAACCCTTTTGGATTGCACTGTTTACTCTGAGAATGTACTCATTATAGAGGTTTTTCTGCATTATATCGTCTATGACGGTAGGGGGCGACATCACAGCTTTAAAGACTGAGCTCATACAAAAGCAGTAGTCAGTCTTTTTTTTATTGAATTTTAAGAATTACAATTTCAGTCAGGGGTACAATGATTCAACTAAATAAACAAACATAAAAAGACAAACAAAGCAGTGACAAACTTAAAAGTTAAACAAGAATGTGAAAATGTTTACATATAGATACGCACTTAGCAGTTTTCTTATTTTTCAAACCCAGTATTGTTTTAAGGTATTGTTGAATTTCTGCTCTTAAAATTAAAAACAAAGGCTTGTTTCCTCCAAATTTACATTTATGAATACTAAATTTAGCTAACAGAAGAAGCAGATTAATTAAGTAGTACATGATAAGATTGGTCATAAAGCAAAAAAACAAATAACACATTTTTAAAGCAGAGTTGAAAGCTGGGCATGATATGAGCCTTAATAAAAAGGAGCAAAAATCTGGCAAAAAACAAACTGAATGAGGACAACTCCAAAATAAATGATAAGATGTTTCATCATGTAGATCATGTAGGCTACACAATGTGTATTACAATTAAATCTGTTCGCAAGATAATGATTACATGGGTAATATTTATAAATTAGTTTAAGGGAAATTACTTTGCTTTTGTTTGTGACTTAATATTTATGAGGAAGTTTCCAGATTTTATTCCATATCAGATTATCAGCACAACCATTCCAAAATGATATAACAGCAGGTCTGGAGACAATATCCCTTTGAAACAAAGCCCGTACACGATTATTATTTTTAATATAGGAGAGAGAAAAACAGATACGGCCAACTTCAGTATCAGCAGGATCCAATGAAGCAGGAGTCAGTCGATGTGAAGCATATTATGAGCAGTGACGTTACGCTATCGGATTACTTTGCCTGTATACGAGTAATATCAGTATATTATCTTGAACCAACATCATTGAATATACTCAAAATAATCCCCCCATCCTCAATTCCAATTTCATTTGAAGTACAAACACGGTTACTTTCAAAACAATGCGTTACAATAGGGGTTGTCCCTGTCCGTCCTTCGTGAACCTACACGCGTCTCGGGTTCTTTAAGGTTGCACATGAGCAAACTGAAACCTACCTCATTAAGCAAATCCTGCACGCCTTTAAGTGAATTTGACTGGTCAATTGCAGACTATTACAATGCTTGGGAAAGAATGTTTCTCTTTGAAAAAGACACTGGAAAAAGTCTTGACTTTTGTGAAAGCATAAAGGGAAATGTTTAGGAGGGTCTGCATATGGCATAGCTCTCAATGTTTAAGATTAGTGAGTGTTTTTAACTGGTAATATGTTCCCATTGTTCACTTGCTCTTTTGCATCTTTTTGGAAGGTTCTTAATTTCAGCATGATTTTGTCATCAGTTTTAAGCATACAAAAATTAGCCACTGTTTAGTCATGAGTGAAAACGTGTTTTGAAGAAAATGAGGGCTCGATTGGGGAAGCCTCAACAGCAATTTCCAGACCTAAACCGTTCTTTTTATACCATCTGTTCCCACTCTGTCCCTTTTTCTGCTGAACAGCGAGGGAAAAAAAACTTCTTTGTCCAGTCATGGGCCGGTGGTTTAAATACCATCAACATTCCAGAAAAGCTCAGCATTCTCAGGAACACAGAATTTATCCTCCCCAATATTGCTTGCTTCCCTAAACCTATTAAAATCCCCACCGTCTCCATTAATCTCCATCCCTCTCTTTCTCTCTCTTTCTCTCTCTTTAGTTGGAGAGCGTGCTTGCATAACTTATCAACGTAATCCCTAGCCCTCCCCCACTGTCCTGAACCCACTGGTTTAAGCTAAACCAGCAATGATGGCAGCAGCATCTGCTGGGATTAGCAGTCAGGATGTCATATAGCCCTTTAATCTTTAACCATAAACATGCCAAAGATGCCAGATCTGTATTGCAAATAAAGGAAGCAAGATTGACTGAACAGAAGATCAGAAGAGATCAGCTAGTCATTCATAAGTAGCACAAGTATGCATGGAAACATTTGGTTCTGATAGACTTTATTGAAAAGAGGCATTGTTAACACAGATTATCATTAGTAGGAAGGCGAGTTGAGGAATGTGGATAATATTAGTTCCAGAAAAAAACTGCATAGTTTAGATAGTTTGTGGTCATGGACTGTATACAAAATTTGCGAACAGAAACTGTGCAAGTATAACACAATTAATGTTTTTTAGTTTTTATTAATTAAAAAAGGTAACATTTTTCCAATTTTACATTTTTACGATTTTTTGCTTGAGATTAGTCATGATTATTTTATTCTATTGTTTGGCCTTAAATGTGCAAATTTGCGTGTTTTTTAGTTTATTTTTTTCCTAACTGCATGGAACATTTAAAACAACATGACTAAAAAGTCTGCTTCAAGTAAATTTCCATCAAATTGAATTGAATAGTTTTTTAAATAATATTCAATATTTTGGATTAAGAGATGTAGGCCTGGTTTCACAGACAAGGTTTAGATTAAGTCAGGATTAGGCCTTAGTTCAATTAAGACATTTAAGTAGCTTTTCTAAATGTACCTTAGAAAAAAAAAACAGCACTGGTGTGCATCTTGAGACAAAACAATGGCACTGACATATTTTAAGATATGTCAGTTAAAACCGCTCAAACAGGCATTTTAGTCTGGGACAAGTTTAAGCCTTGTCTTTGAAACTGCTAATTAACTCCTATTCCTCCATCTGCTGCAGAGCTGTAAACAATGATGTCATTTCCTCTCAGTGGCTGAGTTGGCGATTTTGGAAACTTAAAAGAGCACAGGGCTAATTTAGAACTAGAGTGCTACTGTTCCATTTTAGAGTGCATTATTTATGTTGCAGCTTATCTAAGCATGTTAAAATATGCTTGTGGTGTATCTCTAACAAATGACTCATAATTAGTCATTATTGATGTACAACTACAGGTGTGGGTTCATCTTTGTCGACACATTTCCATAGGTGTGTCTAGTCTACAGTCATAGACAATGATGGCACGTTTGTAATAAAGATTGGCTCTACTGACAGACAGGTGTGTGTCTTTTCCATTACCAGTACATTACTCTCACCTACTTTCAACACCTGTTTTACGCAATTCAGGTAAATACAGTGGTTGTATCACTAATGATTGCATGAATAAATATTGTTGTTTTCCTACCATCTGTAACTATGGGGAAAAAATATGGAACAAACTGCATGCAAGTTAAAATTGCATTATTACATGTTGGATATTGAATAAACATGTTTATTTTAAAAAAATATGATAATATTATATTAATAATATGGGGTGAATTCAGATAAATTGTGCTAGTTTTTAACATTAATGTTACTGTAACGGTCCAATTTATATAATATATCAATTACAAAAAATCCAGTACAAGTTGTACTGTTGTTTATTAAAGAAATTCACTTTACAGTAATATTATTTCTTTAGTGTGCAGTGTATAAAAGGTGGACAGACTGGGCACATGTCTCTTGAGATAAACAGCAGCTGTTAATTGCACTAAACCACTATCTGTTCATGAGAAGTGACATGTAGAACATATTATTGTGATAATCAGTAATACGATACCTTGAAGTATTGACTTGCACCCAATGGCAGGTAAAGTTATCTCTGTTCATTCTAGACGGGGAACTCTCAGGAGTCCTCCATCAATAAATAATTTAAGAACCTTTAAGAGGACAGAAAGTAAAAAATAGACAGGCATGGGAAAAGGAACTATTTACTTAATTACAGCACGTGACGTCACAGACTATGCCACACCTTAATAACGCAAGTGCTCAAGTGAGCGTATTGTTACAATTATGAAGGCTAATAAATCATATAGGCTACAGTTTCAGCATCATTTGAATAGGGTCTTTTTAAATAAACAATTTTCAGAACTGACATAAGTCAGTAAAAGAGCGAACCGGTCGGATCAGATGTCAGTAAATCTTTTTAAATGTAATTTCGCCATTTTGAACTGAAAATATGCTGTCATTTAAATTATGATGTCATTCATACCTGAATGTGTACTACGTGGCAAGAAACGTTTTTTTTTTTTTTTTGACATATTAGACATACAAACAAGAGTGAATGTGTCATGTGTCTGTCTAATTTCGACATTTTGAATTGAAAACAGACCTAATGTTGGCTAAGTGATTAATGTAATGTAGCCTATAGAGTAAAAATGTGAGGAAGCAAGAAACATAAGGCGTTTGCATCATATTAGTAATGCATACCGGTATAAGATTAATAATGAATGTGTTCATATTGTGAATGAACAGCCTAAACTTAGTAGCTTTCTTGGTTTAGCCTTCAGTAAATTCACTTTTCTAAGAAAATGATCCATAAAACATAAAGAGCCTATCAGTTGACCATATGCTTACTTTCTTTACTGACACTGAAATGAAAAGACTATATCAATCAAAGCTACGCTTTCGGAGGGGATCGAGACAGCTCAAATTTGGGACCTCGATGATTATAAAACCCTGCGACCCTGCTCGCAACGATCCCGTAAACGAGAATCGTCTCTTTCGAACCAATCCGAATCGTAGGTAACCGACTGATAAATATTACATAAAACGTGCTGAAGATATGTTTATAACTTTATTGGTGATCGTTTTTTTATATTAGGCCTACGAAAAGGGGTTGGTTTTAATAAATAGTATTGTATCAAACCATCCAGACTTTTTATCCGAGAGATGCACATGCAATTAAGCATTTTGCAATTTAAAAGCAACTGATGTGACGTAAGCTTGCTGAATCATGGTCGCAACAACAGAACATTAATATAACGCACACGGCACACCAATATACATTAATACAACTTAGAAAAATAAACGGTATGAATGCATGTGGTTTTATTCGAACATTTTACATTAATCAAGGGATGTCAGGGGCCACGTGTTGATGTTGAAACGGTTTTCTGAATCGGTTCTTTGATATGAACTGTTCGAAAGAACCGATTCGTAGAAATGTAATGAGACGGACACGGACGGACATCCCAGCACTTGTCTGTTGAACAGTCAATGGTCTGTATATTGTTGACCCAACGTTGTTCTCCTTCCCGCGTTCATGTGGCTGAAGCGCGTGACTTGTAGCGCCGCTCCCGTGAAAAATAGATTTCAACAGCTTCAGTCAGTGCGCGACACCGAGACTGCCGGGCGACAGCAGCGTCTCCTTTTAGCGAATGTGGAAACACAAACATCCAAACGATTAACGGACGAGGACCAACGTGCAGTGGATTATTTTTTTTAATTGTTCCGTTTGGCAGCAGAAGGGTATTTTTACAGCGGTAAGTGCAGTGTTTAAATCCCTCATTCGAGGATAATGGCTCTGTTGTTGATTTTAGCGAGCTAGCTAGCTTAAAAAGCGGCTAGCCGACCGTGCTATCAAACCTTTTACTGTGTGTTCCTCAATCAATACACCATTTATTTGACCTATTTTTCTGTTAACACAGATTATGATTCCCGGTGTGGTTCGTAGCCAGTCCTAAAATGTTTTTTGATTCTCTTAAACGCTGCGATTTGGTCCATGGAACCATTATTAGCCCGGCTTTGCTAGCTCTCAATGCTTGTGCTAAGTGAGACACTGTTAATGTGATTTAAATTAAATGTAATCTAACCATTGGAGTTCTTTCCAATGTTAATAATCGGATGCATGCACGCAGACATGCTATTTGTGTTTAATATTTAGTAAGCTTGAGGCCTCATTAATTGACGTTGACTCATATTAGACTATTTCTAAGCGTTAGAGAGGTGGCTTGGCTGACAGATACTGTATAATTCTCTGCAAAAGAATCCTGGGATTAAATGCACATGTACACAGAGACCGGGCTAGCTGGGCTAGTATGTGATGTAGGAACCATTTTATCACCGTTATGGTCAATATAACCTGTACTGTAATGATGATTTAGAAATCAGTCCTAAAGAAAACTGGCCGTCAACCGACACTTGGTGTTGAGTCTCCACATGACTCTCTTAAACCCAAGATGTTACTGTAAAATCATCAGATGTGCGTGTGTGTGTGATTGCTTTGAGACCTAAAGAAGCTTAATGTCCACGAATGCCCGTGTCTCTGCTATACACGGGATTTATTTTAAGCTTCCGCGCTCACAGACGCCTTGAACTTGGCATCTGGATCACCACACCGTTTTGTTTACAAAGCGACTGCGATTTGCCAGGGAGATGTTTTGCTTACACCTTTGTTGCGACTGAATTAAGCTGTACTGTTTGTTCTTTATCCTTAAATATCCATTTAAGCACCTCCCCTATCGATTACAGTAATTGAGGTTAAGTTGCAGTTGGTTGAAGCAATAGCTAGATAGGAAAGGGTCAAATCCCTCCGGTAACTAACCTTATTCTACTATCTTTAGAAAGGTAAGGCTGTTATAAACACTGGAGTGTTGTCACAGACTTGATATTTTGCAGCATAGAATGTATTTTAAGAGAACCTTCAGGCTACTTATTTAAAGTGCTGTAAATAAACCACCTTTCTGTGGTTTCTCATTTGCTGAATGACATCTCTATTGGATTGATGAAGGATTGATTGTCCAGGGTAAATAATAGATATCAACTTAGCTCACAATGCTTTAGAGAAATGCAGAAGGCATAAGGTTAATAATGTATAAACCCTTCTGCCTTGAATTTGGGACTCATCGATTTGTCTTCGTGTGTCCAGATGCTTGGAAATGCAATCCTTCTCTTTCATTCTCTTTACACACCTCAGCAGTGAACTAGAGATCATGTTATGGAGTGTTCATCACAAAGTTATTGATTATTTCTTTAGAGATTTTTGCACTTTGTGAGATCTTCAGGAGGCGATGCAAGTTGTTTTTCTGTCTAAATGGTCACGGTTTTTGTTTATTTGGGCTATTTCTAATGCCTTCATTAAAATTATTATGTGTTGACTTGCAAGACATTTGTTTCTGTTAAATTGCATTTTTTGGGTATTATTCTTTAGAGTGTTATTCAATGACTGGAGTTATTTTGTTGTGACTCTTGTGCTTTAAAACTGTCTTTATGGGACAGCTGCACGATCACTTGGACATTTGAAATGACATTTGTCTTATAGAGGTAGACTCCACAGCTTCAGGCCAGGGTAATGGTGAGGTAATCTGACCCTCTTTAGAATAGCTGAAATGGGAGTATAGAGCTGGGATCGACCATTTCACACTCTGTCCCATTGCATCGCTCTTCCACCTCTTATACTTGCTATACCCCTCGATTCTTCAAAGTGATGTTCGGAGGTTTAAGCACCCATGGAAATGGTCGAATATTTCAGTCCATATTGATAATTATCACGATGAATGGCAAATCTTTATTTCTTTCCAATTTAAAAGCACTTTTTTTGTGGTTTTAAACTACTCTTTATTGTCAGAACTAGAGCTGTGCACAATGACTAATTAATGTTTAAACAGAAATTCAGCAACCGACTAGTCTAACCCACCACCCGGAGACAGTCTGTATATGCGATCAATTTGAAATAGACTAGGCTACTTAATCTATAAAGTCAAATCCCATATTGAGTGTCTGCTAAAATAGGTCAGATACATGGGATGTGCATTATCATTGAATATTAAGCATTTACTGAAAGCATTCATTTAAAGGGTTAGTTCACCCAAAAATGAAAATTAAGTCATTAATTACTCACCCCTATGCTGTACCAACCCCGTAAGGCCTTCGTTCGTCTTCGGAACACAAATGAAGATATTTATGATTAAATCTGAGAGGTTGATCACTCCTCCATAGGCTCCCTAAGGGAATGACACCGGACGGCCCAGAAAGTCATTAAAGAAAATGTTTAAATATTCCATGTCACAACAAACGAAACGAGACTTCAAGAGATTTCCACGACGCGGACGCGCGAGAACTTAACTGAAGTAGTTGAAGGAGATCGCAATTCTCGCGCATGCGTCGTGGAAATCTCTTGAAGTCTCGTTTCAGGCCTACAAGGAAGAAAAGGAATAGTCGAATAAAGTCGTTATTTTTGTTTGTTTTTTCGCACAAAAAGTATTCTCGTCGCTTGATAAACTTATAGTTGAGCCACTGTTGTGACATGGAATATTTAAACATTTTCTTTAATGACTTTCTGGGCCGTCCGGTGTCATTCCCTTAGGGAGCCTATGGAGGAGTGATCAACCTCTCAGATTTAATCATAAATATCTTCATTTGTGTTCCGAAGACGAACGAAGGTCTTACGGGGTTGGTACAGCATGGGGGTGAGTAATTAATGACTTAATTTTCATTTTTGGGTGAACTAACCCTTTAAGTATTATAGACATATTTAATCAATTTGAATCAATAGGCAGCGCAGGCCCAAAGTTCAAACCTAATAGCCTATTATAAACATATTTCCTCAAATAAAAGTTAATCCACAAAAGTCATTAAGGTATTGTTGTTCCTTACCACAGCAACCACTTGCATGTCCGGGTTTGAACCCACTTCTCGTGTATGAAAAGTATCTGAATGCAAGTGCGTGGGGAAACATCAAATTCTCCAAAACTGTTCACCAAGCTTACGATTAAATTTCATTTGAAATCACCAATGAAATCCAACAACAACTGTCTCATAAATTTTGTTTCTAAATGCTCAAATCATGACATAAAACTGCGTTTTTCAGGCTGGACCAAGCTAACGCGCAATCTTAAGTGCAGAACACCGACTGTTTCTATAGGAACCAGAGCTTCTAACGGCAGCTGCAGTGACGCAATGACTTTACCAATCGGCAATTGGCTCTTTTATTTAGAAGGCCGGACTTATTCCACCATTTTGCACGTTGTACTTTCTCCCATTTATAGTAATACAAGTGCACTGTTTTTCTATATAAAGTCTTTGATTGTCCCTCATAACCAGTAACAAGCCTTTAAGCAAGCTTAATTGTTATATACTAGTTTGATAGTATATTTATAGTACATTAATAACTCTTGCATTTTGATGCTAAGCAGCAAAGACACAAACCCTCTTGCGTAAGTGTAAATGACTACACAAATAGACAAAATACCTCATTGTTTGCCCAGAGTGCCCACAGCTTACATGTGGTAATATACAGGGTTATAGCTGCTAGTTACATTAGCAGCCCCTGCCCAGCTGTATATAGAGTTACAGGATAGAGCTCTAATTGACTGTCCATTGAGAAGGTATCGTAGAGATGAGCTAGAGATAATGGATGGGGTAGAATCACAAATGAAGTGTGTGCATGTTATGCTTCATTTGCCCCTGTTTGTATTCAGGTGTAGCTTCTGTTTCACTTTTGAAGTGAGTGGCCCATTTGGAGATGAACAGGTGATATAGCGGTAGACACAATCAACCGGTAGAGATTTTTGGACTATCGTCTCTATCGTGGTTACGCTCATGTGATGTTGCCGTGCTGTGCAGTCATGAAAGCTTATCATTTGAATGCGTTTTCAAGCCTTGTGATTTTAAACCATTCAAGTGCAATAAGTGGTGAAAGAGGACTCTTAACCGTATGTGCTGTCTTAGAGATGGTTTCTGAGACACCTGAAATGCGCGCACATGAAGCTGCTGCTCATACAGTGTGTGAGTACTGAACTAAGTTCTTTAAGGCCGTGTGTCCACCAAAGCGTTTTTTCATGCAGCTGGCGTAAAATTCCAATTGTTTTCAATGGGAGCACCGCGTTTTTTAAACGCCATGAGCGTAACGAGGCGCTGAGCGTGTATTTGACGCTCAAGCGCTGAGCGCCCGGCGTTTTTTACTGGTCGCCGAGAGTTGAAAAATGTGCAACTTTGGGTAAAACGCTGCGCTCATCACTGTCACTTTTTACACAGCCATCCAATCACAGTGGAGGAGGGGCGGGACTAATACCACACTGACCAACTGTCACAACATTCTTTCTGTACAACGACATCAACCAGCAGAGCTAACCAAATAAAATGGATGAAAAATAAATTTTTAGAATGAAAAAAATTATCTGCGAAATCAGTTACAAGTAAACTGTGCTGTGGATATTCTGTATCATAGCAACAAAACGTCTCAACGGAAAAAACGCTGCACTGTCAAAACGCTCTCAAGCGCCCAAAGCTAGGCGTCTTCAGAAGAGCGTCTAGCGTTTTCAGCTGGCTAAAAACGCTTTGGTGGACACACGGCCTAAGTCGCCTTATTGGGCTTGAATGGTCAAATACTCAGTTGTGTGTCAAAAATGCTGTCTTTGCGACTTCGTAAACAGCTGTTTATGCATTAAGTGAACATAAAAATTTGAGAAAGAAAACACCCACCCCCCCAATATTTGACTTGACCTGAAGGAAAGACGCAGGTAATCGCACACACTAAGTCAATCTCTCTCTCATTCACTGTCTGTTTATTCATCTGTCTGTACAAATCACCATGATAAATACAGCTTGTTATCATTATTAACTTATTTAACATTTAATACACATGCACAACGTGTAAAACAAGAAGGGCATAGCCTTATGAAAAAACACGAAAATATTGCGGTTGCTGGCATTCCTCTACTAATGCCTGTTAGTAGTACTGGAACTGTTATGTAGTGTTAAATTATTGTAGTTGGGTTATTTAGCTTAGGTTTTACTGTGAGTATGTACATTTGTTGTGTTTTGTATTTACATATTTAAGTATACTTTAAACTTTTAATATATTGTTCAATTTAAAGATTTTTTTTATATATCAACATGACATCATGACTTTTGCGTAAACAGACACGCCACTTTCAAGTCAAGTTGCGTGTTATCTATACGCATTTTGAGATATCCGCGTGTATGCGTGTATGTCTACGCCATTAATGTCCAAGTGATTCCGCGTATATGTACACGCCATTAAATTTCCGAGCGAAACGAAGCAAAATGTAGATCTATATCTGGGGAGCGATATTTTTTTTCCTAGGATGGTAGGGGAAGACTCATAAATGCTATTAACCCCAGTGACGGGTAGGTTTAGGGACGGGGTGGAGGTAGGTCATATATTTATATATACAGTAATAACGTTAAGTCAACTGCGTTCATAAACACGCTGAAAAGCGATTGTGCGTGTTAATAGCACGCCAAAAATGGAAATACGAATTGGCGTGTCATACACACGCAATTTTATGAGATCAGTCTGTATTAGGGGTGTAACGGTACATGTATTCGTATTGAACCGTTTCGGTTCGAGGCTTCCGGTTCGGTACGCATACAAACCGAACGATTCCTTGGACCATTTTTCCTGCCGAAAAAAATTCGCGCTGGCGCGATCACCACAACGTTGCGCAACATCAAATGGCAAGCGTAATGAAAGCGGAACGAAATTGCGCTACTCATTATGTGCTTCACGGATCGTTTATCAGCTCGGACCAGCAACATCTGTGCAGCGCGAGCCGATCTCGATCAAGCGACACTGTTACAACACAGCGCTAAGAGATCCAGTGAAGAAAACATTTGAATTCGCCACTGAAGTAATGACATCGCTTCGAGATCTAGTGAGAAGCATTCACATTTCTCCGTTATTAACCGTAGATCTCTATTACTAGATCAAACAGCGCTGACGTGGAAACCAGGAGAAACATTGTGCCGTGAATGAACTAGTAATACTTTACGTCCACAGACCAGCAACATTCACCATGGATTTAATATAGTAACACTCACTGTAACCAGTTTGGCTGGAATGGTGAAATGCTTTCAAGTACCTCACACATCTTTTTCCAGCACTTCAAAACTCAAATAATAAATAAATATATACTTAAATGCTATTTTTAATGTGATGACCAAAACATTATTTGTTCATCCTTCAAAGATAACCCCCATTTATAAACCTGAAAGTTTCAAGATGTAGGAAAACTCAGTTATTTAAAAAAAAAAAAATTCTTTTAACAAATAGGACATTTCTCTGGCATTTCTTTCTTTTTGCTGTATCGAAAACGTACCGAACCGTGACTTTAAAACCGAGGTACGTACCGAACCGTGATTTTTGTGTACCGTTACACCCCTAGTCTGTATATATTAAAAAAGCCGTTCTTTAAAAGGATATGTTTATTTCTTTATTTGATCAGGGACAATGCACAAAAAAACATTGGTCTAAAAAAGAAGAGATGTCATGTGCCAGGTATATTTTAAAATAAAGTTTTTACCTGTAAGTCGCCATTGTTGTTTTTACCAGTGTTTCCGCTACATTCATTCAGCCGTGGCGGGCCGCCACACCTAAAATCATCCCGCCACGGCTGCAGCTTCTCCGTGAGGTCCGATTTTGTGCATTCTATTATGTTATTGTTAAGCTAAAGGCATAAAAACATTGTAAAGCACAATCAAGTTTATTCCAAGACTTCTAAAGTCATTCAATATCATAATGTGAGGTAAAATTAATATTTAAGTCATTAAGTTAAAGTTAATGGAAACTCATCTCTCCTCAGTCAGCATTCAAACAGCGCGTCGCGTCCGGTTGACAGTAACACGAGTCGACGACACACAGTTCAAGATCAATGTTCCCATTATTATACTTTATTTGTAGATAAAGGTCTATGGTTTGTATAAAATGCCTTTATCTTGCTGGTCTGGAGTTTATTGCCCTTTCTAAATCATATTCCTTTCTCCCGGGCGTCTTAGATTACAGCACTGGAGTAGAGAGCGCTATGAATTGTTTTTCATGCGCACTGCAACTGACATTTAAAACTCTTAAAAGAAAAGGCTCAATAAACTGTTGGATAGATAGAATACACTAAGCATAGATATATAGATATAATATTCTCTTCGCTTTGTGCTTTGAACTTTTCAATGCGAAGCGCTGCGCGCTGTGACTTCGCGTTGCTTCAAGTGCATCATTCTGCGCACGGGATGCGCATAATCGCTTTGCCGCTCTTATTGGAGCCTTTCATATTATAATACTTAGGGGAGGTTTCAACACCTGGGGCAAGGGGGCGTGGCCTATGGGAATATCACTCATGGGCCACGCCCCGTCCCGCTGGGGAAATGGGCCTGCCACCTCAGCTGGAAAAAATCCTAGAGGAAACACTGTTTACCCATTGCATTCTGGGCCGTGACGTAGACTGGTCCCAGCGCCGCTACAAACACAAGGCGTGTAAACACTTACGTTATCAAGTTAAACTATTACCTCAATTAGCGAGAGAAATGTCTGCTGCCGTTCACCCTTTTCAGTTCGAGCCTGAACGTGTCGCAAATACGGAGGAAGGTTCACAGGATGCTAATCATCTCGTAGCCGTAGGTGAGGAGGAGCAGGAGGAGAGAGTAGGCCACACGCATTGGTGTGGCTGTGGCAATTGTTTACCAATGCTTACTGAAAGGGAGAGTGTTTGCTGTAAGGAACTCCACTTTATATCATCAGCAGCAGCAGCGATACAGTTACTAACAGGCAGGTCTAACATGAACATATTTGTTTAGAATTATTTAACATATTATTACATGGCTTGGCTGAATTCCAGTGTAGAATGCGGTGTGTTTTTTATTGATAACAGACCGCTGCGAAGTATAAAGGTGATGATACACAGCGCAACTTTTTGAGCAATGTTGCTGGGCAATGTTCCTGTCAACGGGCAACCAGATGAGACACAGGGCCCACGACCGATCTAAATTATCCAGATATAAATTTATTGTCCATTTTCAATGGGAAAGTGCCCAAGCAACAATCGCTCGGCAAGATTGCCAAGCAACATTGCTCAAAAAGTTGCCCTGTGTATCATCACCTTAACAGATCGTTGCCATGAAAAACAGCGCGTTGCTATGGACGCAGCAGGATTCTAACCAGAGACAGAACTGAATATTTTCTTTACCGGAAGCAATACAATCGTTTTTAAATCAATATTTTGTGTCAAATTATTGATTTATTTGGTAGGTAGCCATTAGAGATGCACCGATTGATCGGCTGGTGACCGGAATCGGACGATTTTCACGTGATCGGCCATGATCGGCGACCGGCCGGTCAGTCTGACATAATACGATTTTATGCCGGTCAAATGCACTCGGGCGCCGCATGATTAACATCGCGCAACATCAGCATCACACGTGCACACGAAACGCACACATGTAGGAAACCTCGTGAATTGAGACCGCAAGCGGGAGCAGCGCTTTTTTTTTTGTTCGGCGTGCATGTTAATCAATGAGTGCATTCACACCGGGAGCCGGAGCAGCGCGTGAGCGTCGCGTGACCAACAGTGAAGCGTGGGTTTCGGCGCCGAGTCTATTTTTGCTGCGCTCAAATTTAAGTGAAAGCACACTTTTGATGGAGAAAATAAATATGATTTCATCCAAAAAGTGCCCAAAATGCACAGAATTTTCATGTCTGGTGTGTTTTAACAAGAACTGAAGTAGGCTAGGCTATGTCAGAAAGAAAATGAAGAAACTCAAAAATATTTATAGAAAATTTACCCATTTAAAGTTATTTTTATTATTTCTCAATCGTTTCCCTGCACATGCTCCACTTGTCCTGTTTAGCTTAGCTGGACATGTTTCAGATGTGAGAAGAACTGTTTGAGAAATATAACTTGCCATTGATGTACAAGTGATTGCAATAGGCCTGTGTGTGTGCGTGTGAGAAATATCTTTATACTGCAAGGCTATATTTATTTTATTTGTTATTTATATATTATTTTATTGCCCTTACCTGCTTTCATACAGAAGTTTAGTTTGCTAAATATATCAATTTTTTTAGTTGGATATTGGATGTGAAAAGGAAATGGTTCTTCCATAACACTGCACTTTAGATGTGTGTGAATTTCCCACACCAGGAGTCATTTCTAGTTCTCTTTTATAGTGATTATCTGTTCAAAAAATGTTCTATGCAAAATGTTCTTTTAAAGAGAAGATAGAAAATAAATATTTGTGGGTGCTGTAAAGTGGTTTAAAAAAATGAAATCGGTATCGGCAGGTCAAACCCAAGGAAAAATCGGAATCGGGATCGGCCTAGAAAATTGTAATCGGTGCATCTCTAGTAGCCATGTAATAAGCGGGATAATGGCTTCGCGTCAGGCTCCCGCATCTGCCTGTCGGGGTTGTATTCGCTATAACAACCGCCTCGCTATACAGTATTCCTTACTTAGTTTGGCCAACACTGAAAGTTTTTCCAGTAACCGAGAAAGAATCTAGACAATAATACAGCGCAAACCTTATTGGCTGGCATGTATTGGCACAATGTGGCATTTTATCTCTCTAGGTGGGTCCGACGAGTCGACGAGACGTGTCGAACTGCCCACGAACGCTCGCCTCTAGTGTTTGGAATAACGCCGTTTAAAATAACAGCGTTAGGTAACGACGTAATTTTTTCAGTAACGGGGTAATCTAACTAATTACTTTTCCCATCGTTACAACGCCGTTAACGTTACTGGACGTTAAATGCGGTGCGTTACCACGGTCGTCAGTTTGGTTTGAAATGTGCTGGGGACAGAGACGCATTCAGAAGTGCTGGGTACTAACTTGTTAAACTGTGCAGTCTCTCAGTCTCTCCGTAAATATATCCATCGATCCGCCAATACTGTTTGAGTTCTTAAATGGTCTAGTGGTACAACTTTTGCCAAGCATGTCAGAGGTTACAGGTTCTAATCCACGCTAGTATAGTTTTTTTTTTTCTCTCATCAAAACTGAATATGTTCATCAGTGGTTACAGTCTATATCAAGCAGGGAAAGTTTGTGTGCATTTTATTTTGTGATTTCACCGGAATGAATAGTGTCTCCACAATGGCGATAGATTGAAGAGCGCGTCCGAGTGAAGACTGCGCGCGCGAGCCACAAGAGCAACTGTATGCAACTGATAGCAGCGGACACGAGCGCTCGGCTTGAGTTCAAAACCAAAACAATTTAACGCTAGATCTCTTATTTAATAGCTGACTAAATGAATGCTCTGCTAGTTAACTGGAGATGTTTTATTTATTTGTTTCAAAAAGTGGTGGGTACAAACTGACTCATGACAAAATCGACGCCTATGTGCGTTACTATGTATTGATTGAATAAACTGTGTAATCTGAACGCACCCCTGGCTCACACAGCTAGTGAGGAGGTGGGTTAATAAGTGGAGTGAAGTGCAGGATAAACCTCTTGCTCTGTTGACGTGCAATAAATATAGAAAGTTATGTACAAACACCTGTCTGTTCTACTCATTTCAACTGACTTGTGAAAACTGCAAAAAAAAACAAAATTCTTTGACATATATAGCAACTTTTTTTTTAACAGTAACGCAAATAGTTACTTTCCCTGGTAACGAGTTTTTTTTATTATAGAGTAATTGAGTTACTAACTTAGTTACTTTTTGGAACAAGTAGTGAGTAACTATAACTAATTACTTTTTTAAAGTAACGTTCCCAACACTGCTCTCCTCTGACGTGTTCTTTTTAGTTTAGAGCTCAGGACCGTCGTGCGTCATCAACAATCGTGCGTATCAACAATGCATCAAGTGCGTAATCAAAAAAAGTAGTGATCGCGCTTTTTTATTTTTCTTAATCATGAAAGCGTTTCAGGTGTTTTTAACCAAGCGCCTTAATTAGGAGGGGTATTGACATCATATCTAGACTAGGGCTGGGTATCGATTCAGATGTTCAAATTCGATTCGATTTCGATTCCTGATTTGATTCTCGATTCGACTATAATTAATATAGATGTAATACAAATCCTATATTTATAAAAAAGAACAGTGGACATAAGTTTACAAGTGGTTAAGCAATACAAAGAAATTAAGAGCCACAAACCTGTATATAAAACTCTTTTTATTTTAGGTACACAATACACTAAATGCATACAATGAATAGACAGGATTTTGATGCAAGATGCAAAATTGATGCCAAGTCAGAACAGTCGCACGGCTTGATCAAACAGGATCAGGTTATTTTATGTTTAAGATAGGTAAATAAATAAATATCAGATATAATTTTTTAGACAATTTTTTATTACATTGATCTCACCTAAATGTTTGTTTTTACAATGGGGTAATTTTTTTGTTAAGAGTTTATGCAACAGATGGAAGCTTGATTTCAATCTTTGAATTAAATTGAAAAAAGTAGCACGAATAAATACAATAGAATAAAGACACAAATAAAGAGACATAAAAATAAAAGGTTTTGGGTAGGTCAGAAATACAGAAACTGAATAAAGTAATCCAATGTAAAATAACACTGGATAGTCTTTTAGTACAGACTGAATTAAATACATAGGCTATTAATTCTGATTCCTTACAATAAATGCTATATGTTGTTTTGACAACAAAATTAATGACAGACACATATGGCTGCGTTCACTTTAAGAGCTAGTGCACGGATCCATTACCGTTTCATTATACTGTCTGTCACACGGGTTTTATGCTTATTTAAGGCATAACCGACTGTCTTTACGAGGTTACTCACCAAGACCAGAGTTTTGACATAATTTTCCATGTTTTTAACTGTTAAGGTGATATAATCCACGAAAAAGAACTTTTGTGACTGGTGAGCTGTTTGAGGCGGTTTTAGGCTTTACTTTATCAGGGCTCCAGACTAACTTTTTGCCTTGGTTGCACTGGTGCGCCTAACTTTTTTATTTAGGTGCACCAGAACAAAATTTAGGTGCACTCAAATTTTTCCTCGTCTCGCGTCGCCTTTAACGCCACAATTTCAAGGTCACCTTTTTATCACGCTCCATATATTCATATATATTATGTAAATGCTTTTAAACAAGAATAAGGTGTAGTTTTATTTATTTATTTGAAGCACAATTATACTGTATATAAAAATATAAATCTTAAAAAAAAAAAAATTAAAGTGCTGTTTTTACATTGTTCAAGTTAGGGCAGGGTATTGACACAAATTTCACAATTCGATTCAATATTGATTATTTTGGATATCAGGTACAATACATGGCAAATTTTCTCAAGAAAAACAAATCTCAACTAATGCTGTAAACTGGGAGTCAGTTGTAGCCCACTGCTTCATTAGCCTACTATAATATTGAAGGTAAAAATTACCTGATTTGTACACAAACACTTAAATTACACTTTTATTTTTTTTAATAATAATAAAGTTATATGAAATATAAACATTTAAATGGTGGCTGCATAAAAACTTACCAGATTTTTTTCAAACAACATGCATTAAATATTGAAAAACATTCAAAATTATAATGAATATGTAATATGGTGCATATATTAGGCACAATGCTCCTCTAGAGTTAATTTTTCTAGCTAGCTAACGAGTTTATGGGCACTGGATATGTTTTTTCTGAGGTAAATGTGACGTTACATTACATTGTTTACAAGCGTTTTACTGACATCTTTCCACGGTTGAAACACTGATTGAGCGATTCCATGTGAAAGATACGGATTTCGATAAGTTGTACTCTATCTTTTAACACACTTTCAGATGCTCGTTCATGTTTATTTCGCGCTGTAACTGGTATTATTAATAGGAAGAGGAGATCAAGTGCGCTCCGCGCTGCTGCTTCTCTTGAGCTGAGCTGAGCCAGAGCGATCTCACGCCACAGCGTCAATACACTATTTATGTTTTTGAATTTCAAACAAAGCACAAAGATTATTGCGATTTATGGGATGGGATGCTCGCTACAATGTTCCATTCATTCATCAACTGAAAACAGCATAGCCCAACGGTTCGTAAAAATCAATGAGAATCGATTAAAATCGAGAAATCAATATTTTTTACCTAGTTCAAGTAGCTTACATTTTTAAAAGTTTCTTCGTCGTCTGTTTTCCTGCGTTTATTTAGCTGATGCTGCTGATTGCCGTAACTGATTCTCTGGTGCTCAGGTGACAGTGACAGAACGCAATTTATTTCAATCACACAGTCAGCACGGAGCATTTTAGTCCTACAGGAATATCTGAACCACAGCCAATCAGAGGCAAAGACCCGCCCAATCTCTATCTCTGATTGGTTTAGACCACGATATGATCCAACCATGCGTGCAAGGAGAACAAAAGACTCGTTTGTGGAGAGGCAGCGGATGCGATTATGCGAGAACGTTAGCTGCACTGGTGCGACCTACGAAAAATTCTTGTCGCACCCTTACAAATTTTGGTCGCATGTGCGACCAAATTGGTCGCACTCTAGAGCCCTGTTTATGTGCACGCAGTGAAAAACATCTCTGAGAGAGCGCGAGCACGGGATAGCTTAAAATTGCTTGAATGTTTAAACTGTTAAAACTTAAAAAGACGTGAAAATGATAAACGTTAGTTACGATGCAATGCTGGCCTGATTGTGCAGGTGAATATTCCGTCATGTCCCGACTCCTAAACACGAGTGTGTATGGACGCCTGCTGCAGCGCTTGACGCTCACCTTGTGCAGAGAGAGAAGACGCAGCACCGCGAGCCCTGAATATGGAAAAAATCGATTCGTGGCCGTTGAGAATCAATTTTGAATCGACCACATTTAAAAAAACGATTCATCGAAAAATCGATTTTTTTGCCCAGCCCTAATCTAGAATTTGGCAAACTAGCCGGAGATCCTTTTAATGTAATCCACCGGTGTTTTGTGACTCTTTTTAAAGTATCGTTTAAGGCACCGGTACTGTTTAAAACAGGGGTGCCCAATCCTGCTCCTGCCGATCGACTGTCCCGCACAGTTCATCTCCAACCCTAAGCAAACACTGGATATCAATTTGGCACCGGTATCGTTAGAAACCCAAATGATACCCAACCCTACTGAAATAAGGCTGTGGATGACCTGCTGTCAGTGCATGCGCTTTACAATGTTCTTGTGTGTAAAGGCCATTCGTTTAGGCAGACTTGGTGAGGGCAAAAGCCATTTCTCTTGCAAAACAGCTGTATTGATGATTGTGGGTTTCATAGTAGTGTGTGCGTGTGTGTGTTTTTTAATCCTATATTATTTTCCACTGGAAACTTGTTTTGCATTCCAGCTGTAGGGTAGAGGAGCTCTGGTGTTTACTATACCTGGAGCACAATGACCTACATGGAAATATCATGTCTGAGTCTTCATTTAGATGGTAATACTGGGTAGAATCTCTGCCTTGCCCTCAGCCCTTTTGTTTACTTGCTTGTTCTGCGTTGATTGCAGATTTGTACCATTACAAAACATCTTGCTGTCAGCATATGATCTGGGCCTGTGGGGGCAATGTGGAGCACATGGTGTTTGTTTCCAGAGATGAACTGTAATCATCTTTTACAGTTTGCATTCAATGATTTATTTTTTATATTATTGTACTACTTTGTCACCCTGGATCTATTAATTTACTCAAAAAATATATAAGATGCAGATCTGACTTCTGACAGTTTAAAATGTGTCATTAAATTGAGAAGATGATCAAAATTTTTTTTTATGTTTTCCATTTTTGAATTAAAATGAATACTTACAAACATTTTATTAGTTTATTCAATTTAATGAATGACTTATGTTAATTCTTGATTTAATGACTAACAGTTGATGCATTTATAACAGGGTTCCCACGGGTCCTTGAAAGTTTGTGAATTTGAAAGTTTTTGAAAATAAACATACATAGATACAGGTCCTTGAATTTATTTTGTGCAATAAGTTTTCTGGGGAAAAAATCCAAATTCCCCCCGTCCGCTAATGTGTTATTTCGCCAACACTTCGTGTCCTATGCATTCTAGCTTGCTTGATTTGCGTTAGTTGCATGCATTTACGTGTTACCTTAAGTGTTTCCTGCGTGAGGTACTTTGTGTTATACGTTGCCATGACTTTCAAGCACACAAAACTACTACGAAGGTACCTCAACGTTTGTTGTTGGACACAACAAACGTGTCCCCACTTTAAGTCCTTGAATTTGAGGGTATTGTACCTGGAAAGTCCTTGAGAGGTCCTTGAATTTGAAGTTAACCAAGGTGTGGGAACCCTAAACAACATGCAAGGAGACATTTTTGTAATGTGAAAAGATGTTTAACAGATGTTTTTCCTATGAAATCATGTAAAACGTAGTTTTTTTTTTTCTTGTCTAAGACATGGCAAGATGTTTTTCCTTGTACCCGTGTAGACAAATTGGTGAGAAATTACCACAGAGCAGGATGCCTGCAGGTGTTTCAGTCACACTGTACGTGAGGCAGGACTAGGCAAAACCCTTTTTACATGCGTGACCCGTCACATCTGCCCTTTCAAATGATAATGTAGCAACACAAAAGGCAAATGGTCTTTGATAATTTTAAAGGCGTTCATTTCTTTTGTAAGTCCATCCTTGTATTTAACAGCTCTATGATTAACAGATGTTAGACTGTGTGAAGATAAACACCATTTGTTGTGGCTATAATGGCAAGGATTTTAATAAGAGGTCTCATGAGCACAGCATTGTGGAATTTAATGTTTTGGTTGTCATGTTATCGCTAGTTAAATCTACAGGGCATGTTTTGACGAAGGTGAGGGATCAAAGGTCACAGGAGATGGTCAGAGCCTTGTAGTGTCACACTGAAACACTGATATGGGCCACCGTCTGGGCCTTAATGTCATTTCAAGAGCAGAAAGGTCAGATTGTTTTAATCTGCCTCATTCTAAGCATGTGTGCATGTGCTGGGGTATTTTGGGTAGTGGTGATAGGCGATACTTAGTGGTGTATATGTGGCTCTACACTATGAGCCTCTTTATAGCAGTTAAGATTGTAATGTGCCACGTTCTCCCTCTCTCTCTGTTCAAAGACATTAAAGGTTCATAAATCTGCATTTCTATGCATTTGTGGTTTTGTCAGTGCTGTTTATGAGCAGTGTGTGTAATTGTGGAGTGTTTTGTTTAAGTTGCCAGCTGAAGTGCCATGCTGTAAAGACTCTTTGTCTGGTCGACATGAATAAAGGCAGCGGCAGGAGGAGGAGCTGTGTAATCTGACACAGCTGGGCTCATGAACCGGTCCCACTCCTCGTCCTCAGAGAGAGAGAGAGAGAGAGAGAGAGAGAGAGAGAGCATGCTGACTTCAGACTGGCATTTGACTCCTCAACCCACAGGCAACAGTGGTGACGGTGCAGGCGGGACTCTCGTTCTTTTTGCGGTTGTTCTGAGAGTTCGCTCTTCTGTGCAACAGCATGTTTCTTCCTTCCCCGTCTTCACTTGCCGAGCTGACGGGGTATACTGAAAGTCATGGGAGTGGTCTTTCTCAAACGAGTCCTGGAATGTGCTTTTAAAGGGAGGAAAACCCTATCAACTCGTCTCCTTAACCCTGTTTTTAGTTTTTTCCCTCTTCCCTGGGATTGCTGCTTAAGTCTCCTTCCAGAGGCTGGAAACTGGATCTACTTGTGTAACATTCCTAGATTACAGCAAATCCTTTTTTCTCCCCCACTTCTTGTACTTTCTTTGTACTCATCCTGTGCTGTTCTTTACTGAAAAGCAAGTCTTTTAAAAAGGAAATCTCCTGCTCTCCACTTTAAGGAACGGCTGCTGGAATTGCGCAAATTGCACGAGTGTGTTGTTCGGAAATCGGGACTCATCCCTTCCTGGTGGTGGGGATACCTTACAGTGGCCCTAGGCGACCTGATGGAGCTGTGATTCTATCTTGCGGTGTCATTAGAATAAGACTGTAGGAAAACGAGTGAAACAGGAAAGGAGGAACTCTGTCTTATGGGACCTTTTGTTTTTATGTAAAGAGCATGATGAAGAGTCAATCTGCTCCCCATGTCTGCTACAGTTAGACTACAGCCTGTGTACTCATGGAAGGGGGTGCTCAAGCTCTTCTCTTGCATAGCGGCCCGAACTGCTAGTAAACCTAAAGGTAACCGAAATATGCTCTCATTGTTTACTACCACCACTAACTCACCTGTAAGAGGCAGGCCATTTCATTTGTCTCTCATTTGTGTTAAAGTTAGCCAAAGACTGTTTTGCCCATACAATGAAAGTCAAAGGAGTTTAAAACAACATTAGGCCCCATTGACTTTCATTGTATGTACCAAAAAACACAGAGACGTTTTGACACAAACCTTGTTTTCTTTGGGCTTCTGGTTACATTCCTATGCTTTCTACTGTAGACGAAGGAAAAGTTGTCTGTTTTGAGACAACACTCCTTTCTCTGTTATAAAATGCTGAGAACCCTCCCATCCTTGATTTTGTTTTCTTTGTCTATGTGTGTGTTTGTTGTCATAGTTTGAGTCTATGGCATGCAAGGGTAACTTCAATGGAGCTGTCATCAGACATACTGTGTGCATTATTCCAGCGTCTTGTACTCAGCGGTGCATTTCTGTTCACTCTATTAGTAGTGTAGTAGTGCATAGGCTACTAGGATTATACATGCATGTGTTTGGAATTGGTGTGGAGTGTTGAACACTAAAGGGGGACGGTACAGTGAGGGCATGCTGTGACTCGTCTGCCTGCTCAGGGAACTATGACTCACAGACAGGAGGATCATGTTTTTTTGTGGCTTGTACATATCAAGAGACAATGAAATCATGTCGACTACTGAAGTATTAAAGTATTTTTTAAATATAAATATGTAAATAATGCTAAAGAATATATTGCATTGTATTATCAATCTCAAATTTTAAATTGTATTATGCAATGTTGAGACACAAGGAAAGCCTCTCCAGTAACTGAAAAGCTAGAATTTCATTAAATTAATTAAATTTTTTTTTTTTTTTGAAAATCAGATTGAAAAAAGACAGAATTATATTTATTGGATCTCAATGATGACACTTTTCTAAATGTCATTTATAGAGAAATATTTTTTATTATTTTTCCATTTTATGTTTTATTTAAAAAAAAAAATGTCTACACTTTTTTTTTTTTGATTATTAATTTCCATTGAAATGAAATGTTGATTATAACTAGTGACTAGTTACATCATCTAAAAGCATACACTTTCGCTTACTGGAATCCCCTACAAGAAACAGACATAAATGTTACCACATTTCTCAAAAAAAAAAATATGCATGTCCATTTACCCACAATACATTTATATTTCTTTACCTCATCTAACATTTTTATTGTATTTTTTCATGCCAAATGTTTTTGCTGGTGGCTAAATGACTGCATTAGTTTTATGACATAGAATTGGTCCTGAGATTCAGATTCGGTCACTATATGACTTGTGAAAGGCTTCATAAACTTGTCATGATGTTCTCATACTAGCAGCTAAGTCAATTACAAATGTTGATATCAAAACAAAATTGAGTTTTCAGCTTTTAAGTCCCTGTTGTCTTTTGGTCATGCTGGTCCATGCATGCTATTGACCATCTGCCAGATTTGGACTTCTACACCTCCTAATCTGCTGAATAATTTCACCAGATACTTTAATGCATATTGATCGTCCTTCCATTCTGAATTGCTTCTGATGAAATATTGAAGTGTGGCCTAATGTGGAGAAATCAATGTGAAGCCCAACCGGTATTGTGCTCTGCATTAGTCCTGCCCACCGTGAGTATCTGATTTAACAGGCCTCACACTACAAAAGATAAAAACGTATAAAGTTGTATTTAGGGCTGGGCAATATGGTCAGAGGTTTTTTCTTTTCTTTTTTCTGTTTTTTGTTTTGTTTCACATACTGCCCAATGTTGTCTTACAATGTTAATGTTGAAGGCTATGAAGACAAATATATGATTAAATGTAAGTAACCATGTAGGCTATGTTATATGTGCAAAAAAGGTTTCAATCAAAAAAGCAGATGTTAAAATTGCTACATCAAAAATTTAAAACAAAACAAAAGCACAGGGTAATTGTTAAATTAGCCTACATTTGATTACCCCATTACAATAGTCAATTTACAGTTACTGCTATAATAAAAATATACTTATTTGTAGGTTTAAAATTCTACAAATATTTTTGCAAAATGTAGTTTAGCGGAGAATTGCTTGCAGAAGGGCCGTCCACTCCTGACAGCAAAATGGAAATATTTGCATGACTTGCATGCAAGACAACATTTACAGATGGAGAATACATGGGAATGTAAGTTATGCACCGAGGAAAAACGCCACTTCTTAAATGCAATAAACTTTACAAATATCTGAACTGAACAGAACATCTGACGGGGCAAGCTGCATTGAACTACATGCGTTAACTATATCTTACCAGTTATTTTGAATAATATAAAGCATATCTCATGTTTAGGACAGTTTGGAACACTTTCCCCGCAGCTGCTCACTCTGTTTTCAGATGTGCTCGTAATACCAAACTAACATATATTGATATAAATTGTTGCCTCATTCTGTATAGTTTATAAAACTATCGATATATCGTACAAACTCTGTATACTGCCCAGTAGTTGAATTCATAGGGGCACTAAAAGGAGGTCGGTTAGATGGGTGTGTCTCTTTCTCTCAACATCACGTACAGAAATATCTGTTTTACTTGTTTTGTACTTGTATTGTTCCCAGCTTCATTGACTCTTCTGTTGTTATTATACTGTCTTGTACAGTTGCTATAGAAAAAACAAAGGTGTTGGTGATTAGAAAGTAATTCTGGTCTAAGGATGCTTTGTTGATAAGAAGGATTTGGAACACCTAAGTACGCCTAGTTTAGTTGGCGTTGGAGCTTAATGACACTTTAACAGCACGGAAACACGTTCATTGTGTAACAAAAAAAGAAAAGAAAAAGTTAACTTGCCTTGCTGGACTGACTACCGGTGAGACTTGATTTTCACCTGTCTTTATTCTTTGGGAGATAACTTTTTTCAGTTGTAAAATAAACCAGGAAAGCAGTTGGAAAACAGACAATGAAAAAAGTCTAGATCTATCTATGCATTTTACAAAATTAACAAAACCTCTCTCTCTTTCCAGAGGTCCACACATTTCAAGGAAAAAAGAAAGACGTACTTGGGAATCTTATGGACGAAGGCAAGTATTCAGTTTTATGTTCTCACTGTGCATGTTCTGAAAATACAATAACAGTAAACAGAACTCTCACACTGTTTGGGTAAGCCAAGCAGAATCCTCTGCCAATGTGTAGGCTTTTGGAAATGTTCGTTGAAACTTGCAACAGGGTTGGGTATTTTTTGGCTGTGATGCTTCAATACATGTTCAGCTGATGTTTACTTCAGCTTGAGTTCATGGGGATGGCTTCTTAGTGGAGCGAATGGAGAACTGGCAGAGGAAAGATAAATGATAAGGGTTTGTGCCTGTATTCACTCACAGTCCCCATCTGGATTGCTGGTCAGATCTGTACCATCAAACTCCCATTCCCTCTGAGCCTGTTACCACAGGCAGAACCATTAGACATTGCAGAGTTGACCCATCTCGATCCCTTGTGGGCCACATCACGCTACCATCTCCTTGGCCTTAATCTTTTCATCCACCAGAGCCCTGAATACTGAACCTCTTGTCTGTGCCTTCCATCAAATCTAGAAGGGCTTCTTCCAGAGAACTGTGTTCCAGAACGCTGTTTACAAATGAAACTAGACCAAAAGCAGTTTATTTTATTGGAATGAATCCCAGAATATATCCCACAAACCCCTTCTCTGCAATCATACATGTGTACTGTACAAGCTTGTTTCCATAGCACATAAGCCTCGTAGAGAAAGTGAAAGAGCTAGTCAAACTTGAATCATATAAATTTAAATAGCCCACAAAGCTTTTATTATCCATTTTGAAAACTGACTTCAGATCTCAGGAATAAAACTAATTCCAGAATGTTGCAGACCATTAACCACATTACAAAGACTGCAGCAAGCCTAAATCCAATGGTAACACCTACTGAGTGAACAAAGCTCTTGACCACAAACATCTCCATGGAGTCTGGCATCAGACCACATCATTTACTGTACCTGATAAAACTGCAAGACTAAAGATTTGCTAACCTTTTTATGCATAATTTAAAGTACACCGTTAATTAGCACTACCATCAATTTATGCAGCTGCAAATGGATATTATTATGCCGCTCGCTTTACAAACTGTTGCATTCATAGTAAGAAACTTTATTCAAGTGTTTAATTAATGCAATTAATGCTTTATTCAAGTGTTTAATGTAATGTAATTAATGCCATTTGAAAATGATTTTCTTTGATGTTAACATCTGGCAATATATTAGCTTACAAATAATCATGTTATCATGTTTGGACCAATTTCAGTTACATTTTAATAGAAATCTTAAGATGCAAAACTGATTCAAATAGTTTTTTTTCTACATGTGAATCTTTTTTTCCATATATTTTTCTGAAGTATGAAGTAATGAAGTTACAAAATTGTAATAAGCTTCATTAAAATAGTTTAAGATATTATTTTAGGCTAGAGGTCTCTCTTTAGAATTCTCACTTTATCTATGCAAAACTTTGAAAGGTGAGATGCACACTTATATAATATGTGTTTACAGCTTCACAGATAGATGGTCCTTGTGATCAAAAGCTTTGTTTACTCAGTAGGTCTTAGTATTGGGTCGGCTTAAACTGCACAGTATTCTTTAGTCAAAGGTTACAGAAACACAGGGTATGCAAGTATGCAAATTCAATGGCCAAAGCATTGCAAGCAAGTAGTGCCATTGTACATAATACAGGTTTTTAGGTGGGAATGCTTTCAATTGTCTGTGCCATTAAACCAGATGTGTTTTTAAGTAGCTAGCTATAAACTTTGTGTTGCCCTTTTGAGCTTTTTGCTCAGTGTATTTTACTTGGTTAGTGTATTTTGGTCCTTGGACTTGTCCAACTGCCTTGCTTGGACTCAGCACAGCACTAATGCTGATGTTACCCTCTGCATTAATGTTGTGGTTGTTTTTTGCTGAGGCTCCATTAATGTGATGTATTAAAGTTACCTGGCTTAACGGTCTACCTGAGACACAAAATAACAGTCTGGGACATTGTGCCATTTTTAAACTCCAGCCTGTGCAGCGTAGGCCAGTTGCATTGCCTTTTGTTCTTCCTAACTCCATTAGAAGACCTGACAACGAGTCTGCTCTAACCACTTCCTCTGGGGTTACAGGATTTCCTGTTATATGTGATGGACTGCAAACTTTCCACTGACATAGCAGCTCAGCACTGCTGGCGAAAAGAGACGCACCACACAGATCTTTTGATTCCCAGACGAAGAACTTTACAAATAGAAAATTCAGCAATGCCACAAGGGCTCTTACCACGCTTTGCTTTCTTAGTTTTAAACAAATTCTTAGTGAAGTCGACTTTTTTATTTTTTTTTATTTTACCCAAGTCTACTATGTTTATGTGCCATATAATTTTTCTACAGTGCTTTCCAGACTCACTAAAAATGTGTAATGTGCTCTTGGCACAGTGGAGTAAAAAGATAAACAAATTGCAAACCATCACGATTTACATTATAGCTTGCCTAAATAGTAACCCATACTGGACATAAAGCCTTTTTAACATTGCATTGATTTAATGATTAATTGACACTTACTCTTGCTCATTACTTTGAAGGTTATTTAAGAGACTATTCATGAGATGAAGAACATGATGTTTAAACATGCTGCGTTGGAATGCTTCCCCCGCCCCCCCCCAGTTTTTTTTGGCTTTGGCAGAAGCAGGATATTTTGCCTGCCAACCACAACTTACAAAAGTCAATGTCCATAAATAATCCTTTCTCACAAGTCAAGCACTATCTCTCAAACTATTCCCTTTCAATTAATTTTCACTTTTTTTTCTCTTAGTGAGACTCATGCATCACTTCAGCTGTTGTTAAAACCTCAGCTTAATGGAGCAGCACTGTTGTAACAGTAGTGTACGACAGCCATCAGCTGCTCCGACTGTTTCGTGGTGGGAGGTTGGCTTACTGTCTCTTTGGCTTAACTTCAAGCAGACAGGCTGTCTTTGCTTCTCTCATTGTATCGGACATCTGCTCTGGATATGGACACGCATCTCACCAAAAGCCATGTCTGTCCAGTCGTGCTCCTGGAGGGCCAACATCCTGCAGAGTTTAGCTTCAACCTGCCCCAATACACCTGCGTGGAGTTTCTACTAATCCTGAAGGCCTTGACTAGCTGGTTTAGAGTGGTCCTCCAGGACCAGGATTGGACACACCTGAAACAAGTTAACAGGTCACCTGTAAATTGTTTCTTTAAAATGTGTACAATTATTGGGGGCTCATCTGTGATTTGACCACACACCTCCTGCACTCAAGCAAGAATCATGGGTTCATTCAGACATGCACAACATGACTTGTGACTTGTCCAAGTAAGACAGTGTTCCTGTTGTTCAAACAGTGCAGTATTGTGCTAGACTATTAACACCAAGATTTTGTGTTAGATTCTCATGAACTTACAAAAATGTATATCTTGAATGCACTGTTGCTTTGGATGCAAACATCTGTCAAATGATATTGTAAAACAGGTCCTAGAACAACAATAAATGATACAAGAACATAAGTTTAGCCCTTCTAAAATCTGAGATTTCTGATTGGATGATGTTCCATGACCAATGGATGTTGATCCAGGAACATGTGTAAATCATGTTAGGAATCCATATGATTTGCAATGATACACACGGAAACAAACGTTTATCTGTTTGTTAGCATTTCCTTAGTCATCCTTTAGTCTTTGACTACAAGCCTAGAAAGACATTGAGGGCATGGTGTTAGCTGTTGTGCTTGGACTAATTTTGGCCTCAGTTGTTATACTCTGAGAGCTACTCAGAGGGGGCTGAAAATACTTGGCTTTATCAGAGGAGATGTGTTTACTAGCAGATTCTAAGCCACCTACATACACGCACAGCTCGCCGTCTATGCACACTCCCACCCTCCTTTCTGGCACTGTCCTTATTTCTCCATGTGAGACGATTTACTGTGCTCTGGTCCTGCCACACTGCTCCTTTGTTCTGTAGTCTCTTTATTTCTCACTTAATTGATGTCTGTGTTAAATCTGCAATCAGTCTTTTTAATTTGCTCCCTGGTGCTGATTTACAGTTGCTCTTGTGCTTCCTATTAACTGATGTATAGAAGTAGGATATATATAGCGGTAGGGTGTTACAGTTGGGTCACACCGTTCCTTTTGTCATGAATTAGGCAAGAATCCATCTCAAGTCCTATAATTCTCTACACAGGTTGTCTCATACCCATTCACACTTCTCACAGCAGCTTGTTGCCATAGGAACACTCTTCCAGCAGACATGTGCTCTGGTTTTCTGAGTCCACTCTCCATGTCTGACTTAAAAAAAAAAAAAGGGTGAGGCGTGAAGATCTGTGCATTTTACTCATGCCAGAAATAGCTGCCCTGAGTTTTCCCTAGAGGCCCTTGTCTGACTTATCGGTGGCACTAGACGGCTATATCTCTGAGCCACTCAGGGAGAACAGGCATTGCTGGCTCACAGCACTGTTGAGACTTTTTCATCGCTCTTTGGAGTTTACCCTGAGGCTACATTCTAAAATGTCTACTTTATTTTCCGGAAGCAGAAGTGCTCAGATCAGTACATTAGATGCCAGCTGATCTCTGCTGTCATGCATAATGCAGTTGCTTAGCTGGTTGTGGATGTTCCTTGTAAATGTGTGCACCTCCATTTCTTTATGGTTGTCTGTTAGCCAAACTAACTCTTTTCTTTATCTCCTTTTCTTTAGAAATGAGTCGCCAGACTGCCACAGCGCTGCCCACAGGAACCTCTAAGTGTCCCCCTTCTCAGCGCGTCCCAACCTTGTCGGGCACCACCGCATCCAACAGTGACCTCGCCAGCCTATTTGAGTGTCCTGTCTGTTTTGACTATGTGCTGCCGCCCATCCTGCAGTGCCAGAGCGGCCATTTGGTTTGTAGCAACTGCCGGCCCAAACTCACCTGCTGCCCCACCTGCAGAGGCCCACTTGGGTCGATCCGCAATTTGGCCATGGAGAAAGTGGCCAACTCAGTGCTTTTCCCCTGCAAGTACGCCTCATCAGGCTGTGAAGTTACCCTACCGCATACAGACAAGGCTGAACACGAGGAGCTTTGTGAATTCCGGCCATACTCTTGCCCTTGTCCTGGCGCCTCCTGCAAGTGGCAGGGATCTCTCGATGCCGTCATGCCTCACTTGCTGCACCAGCACAAGTCCATAACCACGCTACAAGGTGAGGATATTGTCTTCCTGGCCACAGACATCAACTTGCCTGGGGCAGTGGACTGGGTCATGATGCAGTCATGCTTCGGCTTCCATTTTATGCTCGTGCTGGAGAAGCAGGAGAAATATGACGGCCACCAGCAGTTCTTTGCCATCGTGCAGCTGATCGGCACACGAAAACAAGCGGAAAACTTCGCCTACCGGTTGGAGTTGAACGGCCACCGGCGGCGGCTCACCTGGGAGGCGACGCCACGTTCCATCCATGAGGGCATTGCCACCGCCATCATGAACAGTGACTGCCTGGTGTTTGACACCTCCATTGCTCAGCTGTTTGCAGAGAATGGCAACCTGGGTATCAATGTCACCATATCCATGTGCTGAGGACTAACAGCCGTGCATACTTGAACACATACACACATACATGAAACCAGACATTTCAAAAGACCGCAGGATACCTTGAGTTGTGCTTGGGGGACGGGGGAGTAGCTAACCTAGGGAACTTTTTGCTGTTGTACGTTCCAAGTAGTCATCAAAAAAACTGTAATTGGTTGGAGCTTGGCACGTCCAACCTGACTTTACTCCTGGGTTCTCAGTTTTATGCTACAATATTATATAAATTAAATAATTAATGTATTCTACACTTTTGAGAGCAACATTCATTGCCCTCGAAGGCATAGGAAATCCACGTATGTGGAATGGACTTTTGCAGATGTGGCATTTGGAACAAGGGTTTGAGGAACAGCACGCAGAACTGGATGGCGTTTGGGAATATTGATCAATTTTGCGGTGGGTTTGCTCAAAAGGTGCAACCCTTAGAGCATTTCATTCTGTTTTTGTTTCCCAAGACGTTTCACATTTCAGTTCAGATAAAACACTAACGTTCAAATATTAGGTTTTGTTTTATGTCCCCCACCACACCTTTTTCCCCCCTCTAATTTTCCCTACCTTGAGTATGATACAGAAAGGTTCTGATAATTGGTGCATGACCACTGGATTAGTTATAACAAGTCCAGATTTCATTTTAGAGGTCTTGTTTGTTTCTGCCTATCATTGCAGTGTTTCTCCTGTTTGTTTTTGAAGGGATAGTTTCATAACTTGGCACACGCACATCAAGCCAGGTTGTAAAAAGTCACGTTTTTTTTTTTTATCAATGCCACTTCTTTTGTTATATCAAAAACTCTTTAACGGCTAGATTGAAGTTGTGCAGTACGCATGAGATCATACGTTTTGTTTCCTGAGATGGGAGCCCTCCATTACAAACAATGGAGTAAGCACTGCACTGAATATCAGGCTAGGAACAGGGGCAATTATTACAGTTATTATAATGATATTGTCATAATTATCATTTTGCAATGACTTATAAGAAAATGGAATGAAAAGGCTGTTGTAACATTGTGGCTAATCTTCAGTGTTTGTAGATAGTGTTGTTCTTCAGAAGACCTCAATGTCTTCTTTTTCTCTTTTTGTAAGTCAATATTTTTGTTGCTGTTGTTCTTTGTATGTCTGTATTTCTGTTTTTTTTTTGCAAGGATAGGGTGAAGCAAAGCCAAACATCTCTGTGGATACATTGTACTGTTGCTAGTCCTGATCTCTAATTTTATTTGTTTTGTTTTGTTTTGTTCTATTTTGCCAGTAAATAAATCTATCTTTTTCATACCCATTTTCTCACTCCTCATTCTAAGCTACAGCTGATGGTGATGGCTTTATTTGTTTCCCCCTTCTCCTGATAGGTGAGAATGGGTGAAGCAAACAAGTGCTCTGCCAACTAGATGTTTTGTCATAATTACTTTGCATTGTCCATGTTAGCTTGACTGATAATAGGGAACTTGCTTTTAGGGAACAAACCTTAGAAACATTTCAACTGTAACTGCTGTGTTTTAGTAGCCTGGCTAACGTCAGACCACGTCTCATTGACAATGAGATGTGGTCTGGGAACCACATGTTGATTTTCTCGTATTTGAGGTGTGGTTTACGAATCCCCAGAGCCGTTTATTGGGTGCTACGAATGTCTATCAAATGCGCCTGTATGTAGCTCATAGCCAATCGTTTCAATTATACCAGATGACGTATGTAGAGCGACTGAAATTAGACGAGGAAGAAGACGATGGGTCAGCGATTTATTTGTGTTCTAAACTACTTATAACAATATCTAAGACTGCATCGAAAGGTAACTTCGCGTCTGCTGCCATGTTTGATCCATAGGTATAAACAAACTGCTTCGGTGTGTCGCATAGACGTCGTCATCGTCTTGCTGCTCCCTCCCCGTTCTGTGATTGGTCCCCTCGCTCAGGTAATAATTTGGTCCATGGTATCCAGACTGCCTAGCAGCGTGAATAAAATTGTGCTGCGCAAGGCAGTATGGGGAAACACAGGCTAGTGTTTTGGTGTACATATTTAAGTCTGATTTAAACCTTTCTTTGTTTTCAAAAATATTGTTTAATAGCAAAATGTTAATTAAATGTTTTTTTTTTTATTGTCATGCAATGCTTGATGAAACTGCTGACATTTTAAATCAACCCAAACACACCCCTACCTTAGAATTCGCAATTCAAGAGTCGATGTCTCTATCACAGCAGAAGGATGCAAAGAAATGCTTTGCAAAAAATAATGCGAAGTTGACGAACTAATGACATGGAAGAACATAAAATGCATGAGTGGACACGCCCCCTAATGTTGATTGGCTACAAGTGTATTGTGGTGCTTGGTCCGATCTACTTTCAAAAGCGTTTCTCAGAAATTGTTTACTGCTCCTTTAGGTTTGTTTTTGTATGATTTTTGTTAAAACCTTTTTTGTTTAATTTCAAAGTTGTTTAATCCGCACTAGGTGGTTCGTTACTTAGGAGTATTTTGAAATCTTAATGGAGAAAATGAACTTACAGAGCCAAGACTGCTGACAAAGTGGGTAGTTATTGTTGTACTCTATATTTCCAGAATTAATGACATGTATTGTGCTCTTGCTTTAGATATTTTGGTAATAACATGAACTTCCTGGGAGGATTTTCCTTCAGTGTTAAATGCTGAAATGTGTCATTTCTGTGTTGCTAATATCATCATTTGGAGTTGCAAAATGATTCTCAGCTTTGTGCAACATTTCTGTCTTCCATTGGTTGGACAAACATAGTCCAACCCCAAACTAATGCCATTGGTTAAGGCAATGTTGCTAGTCAGGATGCAGCATTTATTCTTTTTGGGAGATCAACCAACAAATAGCCTATAGCTGTGTCTACACACTTTAGCTTAAAAACAGGTTATGTTTCAAGAACAAAGTGTATGGGAAATAGGGCTTCTCACAAATCTCTACCCTTTGTGGAACCGACCGACTCTGTGAAAGGGGTTCATCTGTCCTGGTAGAACAGACAACTAGTGCACTGCTGCATTGGTGATTAGATTTGATTTATTTTTTATTGTAAATTATAAATGTAAAATGATGGAAAGCTATGAAATCATATTTGTTAATCTGGGCCATATTCACACAACTTCTTAAGGCTAAAAATAGCTCTTAACTTGATTCAGGAGAAACTCTTAAAAATAATGGGTGTGTCAGTCCTAATTTTAGTCAGTCCCATTCTTCACAAAGCATTTCAGTGCTAAAAGTTAGGGGTAGTCAAGAGGACTCCTAAATCACTGACCAAATCACAAGCAATCCTAAAATAACTGTTCCCGGCAATCCGGCAAAGATACAACACCATTGAGGCAATAGGTGATAGCCTTGAATGCTGAGCCTTTTCTTCATAAATTCTATAAATACTTTGATTTATAGATTTGAATCTGAAATAACATAAAGGTTCATTTATGTACAGACAAAATGCATTGTATGATAGAGAGAATAAAACATTGCGGTCAAGTTGAAAATAATGTCCTATCGTCGGCTCCGATAGCCTTGTGGGCACCTCAGGTTACCCGAATTCGAGTTTGGGCTCCTGGATCTCTCCTGATCCTGTGCCCCCTTCGCTTCCTGTCTACTCACTGTCCTATCATAAAAAGGCAAAAAGCCAAAAATAAATCTTTAAAAAAAAAGAAAAGAAAATAATGTTTGATTACATGTGCCAGTTTCACAAGTTCACACAAGTGATCGAGCAGAGTAAAAGAGTAAAATAAGCGCATTGAGGGCTTTGAGCTTGGAATTTAGCCCAAACCCAGAGCACTCCCCCCATATATATATATATATATATATATACACATGCCTCCTCTACAGCTGATTGGATAGACCATTTGAACACGCTCCCCCAGAACATTTTCTATAAAACATTTGTCGCTTATTCTGCAATCTTTCGAGATACAGACATGTAAGAGCCTGACAATTAGCTGACTTGTTTAATTGGTGACACTTTGCCTACATTTTAAGATCTATATTTGAATATGGCAACATGATACCTCGTTCTGCAATATTTCTGTGATGAAATCACTGTCAGAGACCCCTCCCCTATCAGCCAATCACTGTGGGCATAGTTAGTAAGCGTGTTGATATCATCCATAGGAATGAGGTCAGCGCCACCCTTTCTCCAGCTGGAGAAGCTTAAGATTTCTCTCAGTTTCTTAGCAAAAGTTGGTCTCAGAAGCTTTGCGAATAGGTTTTCAGAGGAAACTCTTACCTTAGAACTTCTATTTAGGAGAACTTTTAGTGGTAAAATGTTTTGTGAATACAGCCACTGATACATTTAAAAATGCTGATCTAACTAAATATAAATGGTCCGACTATTTTACCATTAAGCTATTGAATGATCATCACTGCAATGGCTGTAAATTCATACACAAAGGAAGAATGATGGTTTGAAGGTGCAACCAATTCTAGAAACATTTCCTGTACAGACACAATGAGTTTTCAGGCAATTATTTGATGCTAACCTAAAAAAAAAATTAAATTCCTTTAAATTGTACTTAGTTGTCACCATACAAAGTTCAAATATTCCAGCCTTCATATTAAAGAACTTTGATATTCATTAGTCTAATTCATTTTATGAGGATAACTAAATATGTTGGTTAAATCACAACTTTCAAAAAAAATAAATAAAGCTGGATTAGTATAATTATCTACAGTATAAGCAGCTCAAAGTTGTCAGATCAACTTTTGTTGGAAGTTCTACAGGAACAAAATTATACTCAGTCCTCTATTATTAAATTAGAGGTTATTAAATCAATGAATTAGAGTACAAACGCCTAAAGCTGATAAGTGCGCAATGATGACAAACTAAGTGCTGAGTGTTCAACTTCCTCTATGAGGAAAAAAAAGTCTTCATATCTAGCAACTACAGTCTCAGAGTTTACTAACAACTTGTGGATGACTGACAGCTGAGGGAAAGCCTCCATCAAAGGCCGCATTCAGGACTTCATCCAGAGTGCCGGCGAAAACAAAATCCAGATCAGCTCGCACATGGGCTGGGATCTCCTCCAAATCTTTCTCGTTGCGCTTGGGGATGATAACGCGTTTCAGATTGGCCCGGTGAGCTGCCAAGACTTTATCCTTTATACCTCCTACCTGTAGAGAGACAAGATATATCATGTCAGCTCAGACATTCAACATCTCTGATGATGAACGGTTAAAGGTTCCTCACCGGCAGAACCAGTCCTCTCAGAGTGATCTCTCCAGTCATGGCCACATCAGAGCGCACCAGACGCCCACTCAACAGTGAGGCCAGGCACGTTACTATGGTAACACCAGCGGAGGGTCCGTCCTTAGTGACGGCCCCTGCCGGGAAGTGCAAGTGAATATCGGTACCCTCCAGGGGATCAGCGCTGCCTACAACATCATCATTCAAACACAAACATTGTGATAAACCAGTCTCGCTCAGTCAACTATGAACATAAAATGTGGTTGAGCTAAAAGCTGAGTCAAGCACAACTTATGTCTATAAATGACTGCTGTAAGTACAGTACCATACAAAAGTTTGGGGTCAGTAATCTCTTATTTTGAAAGAAAATAAATCATTTTATTCAGCAAGGATGGATTAAATTGATTTAAAGTGGCAGCAGTGCAATGTTATAAAAGACTATTTTAAATAATAATGCTATTTATATTCCTTTAAAAAGTCCTGACATTATTTTCTACAGTTTCCACAAAAATATTAAGCAGCAAGAAATGTTTCTTGAGCAGCAAATCAGCATATTAGAAGGATCATAAAGACTGGAGTAAGTTCAGCTTTACCATCACAGGAATAAATTACATTTTAAAATAAGATTCAAATAAAAAAACAGTCGGTTTAAAATGTAATAATATTTCACAATATGAAATATTGTTTTTTCTGTACGTTTTTTACCAAATAAATGCAACCCAAACTTTTGAACGGTAGTATACATATGATTGGATAGTCAATGTCTATTACTTACCATTGGAGAGGAAGTAAGTCTTGGCATTGCTGCGGAGCCAGCTGATAGCTAGATGGGCAGATTCCTTCATGACATCCCCCAGCTGTCCCGTCAGGGTCAGCTGACCGTCTCCTTCCATACGACTGGCCTCCACAAACATGATCTCTCCACCCATAGGAGTCCAGGCCAGCCCGATTGCCACACCTGGTAGGGTCAGTCGCTCTGAGACCTACAAACACATACAGCTCTGATTACATACTTCACATGCTTATCTTAACATGGCAAAAAAAATATTTATATATATAAACTACCAGTCAAAAGTTTTGGATCGGTACGATTTTTAATGTTTTTAACATAAGTCTCTTCTGCTCACCAAGGCTGCATTTATATGATTAAAAATACAACAACAAAACAGTAATATTGTTAAATATTATGATATATATAAATAAAATAATATCATTTATAATGAATAAATTAAGATAATAGAATTTAAAATAACTATTTTCTATTTTAATATATTTTAAAATGTAATTTATCCCTGTGATGCAAAGCTTTTCACCATCATTACTCCAGTCTTCAGTCACATGATCCTTCAGAAATCATTCTAATATGCTGATTTACTGCTCAAAAAACATTCATTATTATTATTATTATCAATCTTATTATCAATATTACTTTTTTAAAAATTAAGCGCTACTTTTTCAAAAATGAATCGATACTTTTTCAAAAATGAATCTATACTTTCAATAATAATAATGTAACAAATGTATAACACTGTAATAAATGTATAATTACATTGTAATAAACGTATAATAACACTTTTTCAAAAAGAATCACTACTTTTTCAAAAATAATCGTTATTTTTTTTTAAAAATAATGTAACAAAATAATGTAACAAATTACCGATTACAATTTTCTAGGCCGATCCCGATTACGATTTTTCAAACCACTTTATAGCACACACATTTATTTTCTGTCTTCTCTTTAATAGAACATTTTGCATAGAACATTTTTTGAACAGATAATCACTATAAAATAGAACTATATAAATGACTCCTGGTGTGGGAAATTCACACACATCTAAAGTGCAGTGTTATGGAAGAACCATTTCCTTTTCACATCCAATATCCAACTAAAAAAATCTGATATATTTAGCAAACTAAACTTCTGTATGAAAACAGGTAAGGGCAATAAAATAATATATAAATAACAAATAAAATAAATATAGCCTTGCAGTATAAAGATATTTCTCTCTCTCTCACACACACACACACACACACACACACACAGGCCTATTGCAATCACTTGTACATCAATGGCAAGTTATATTTCTCAAACAGTTCTTCTCACATCTGACACATGTCCAGCTAAGCTAAACAGGACAAGTGGAGCATGTGCAGGGAAACGATTGAGAAATAATAAAAACAAGTTTAAATGGGTAAATTTTCTATAAATATTTTTGAGTCTTCATTTTCTTTCTGACATAGCCTAGCCTACTTCAGTTCTTGTTAAAACACACCAGACATGCTAATTCTGTGCATTTTGGGCAATTTTTGGATGAAATCATATTTATTTTGTCCATCAAAAGTGTGCTTTCACTTAGATTGAGCACAGCAAAAATAGACACGGCGCCGAAACCCACGCTTCACTGTTGCTCACGCGACGCTCCTGCTCGACGCTCACGCGCTGCTCCGGCTCCCGGTGTGAATGCAATCATTGATTAACATGCACGCCGAACAAAAAAAAAACGCGCTGCTCCCGCTTGCTGTGTGAATTCACGAGGTTTCCTACATGTGCGCGTTCCGTGTGCACGTGTGATGCTGATGTTGCGCGATGTTAATCATGCGGCGCCCGAGTGCATTTGACCGGCATAAAATCGGATTATGTCAGACTGACCAGCCGGTCGCCGATCATTGCCGATCACGTGAAAATCGTCCGATTCCGGTCACCAGCCGATCAATCGGTGCATCTCTATAACAAATGTATAATAACACTGTAATAAATGCATAATTACATTGAAATAAACATGTACAAAACGTACAATTACATTGTAATAAATGTATAATAACACTGTAATAAATGTATAATTACATTATAATAAATGTATAATAAGACTAACAAATGTATAATTACATTTTTTACACTTTTCAAAAAGAATCGCTACTTTTTCAAAAATGAATTGCTACTTTTTCAAAAAGAATCGCTACTTCAAGTGAATCGATGCTTTTTCAAAAAGAATAGCTACTTTTTCAAAAATGTATCGCTACTTTTTCAAAAAGAATCGCTACTTTTTCAAAAAGAATCGCTAATTTTTCAAGTGAATCCATGCTTTTTCAAAAAAGAATCGCTACTTTTTCAAAAAGACTCTACTTTTTGCAAAAAGAATCTACTTTTTCAAAAAGAATCGCTACTTTCAAGTGAAGCTACTTTTTAAAAAGAATCGCTACTTTTTCAAGTGAATCGCTGCTTTTTCAAAAATGAATCGCTACTTTTTCAAAAAGAATCGCTACTTTTTCAAAAAGAATCGCTACTTTTTCAAAAATGAATCGCTAGTGTAAAGCGCTTTGGTGGCCATTGGGTCTGTGAAAGCGCTATATAAATGCAGTCCATTTACCATTTACTTTTTCAAAAATGAATCACTACTTTTTCAAAAAGAATCACTACTTTTTCAAGTGAATCGCTACTTTTTCAAAAATGAATAGCTACTTTTTCAAAAAGAATCGCTACTTTTTTCAAAAAGAATGTAACAAAATAATGTAACAAATGTATAATAACACTAATGTATAATTACATTGAAATAAACGTATAATTACATTGTAATAAATGTATAATTACATTGAAATAAACATAATAACACTGTAATGTATAGTTACATTGTAATAAACGTATAATGTAATAATGTAACGTCTCGTGTAATGGAAATCATGAAGATCTGGATACGTCCAGTGACTGCGGTGAATAGTGCTGCTGGCAACAAGGGAAAGACCTTGTGACAGCCTGGAGAGACAGCTGACAGGAGGAAAGAGACCCCAATGGGGCTGGTAAGGGTTAGCTACCCTTGTTGGCAGTATCCAGCTCCGTGTTTACAGGATGCTGGAGACACCCGCCCAAGGCTTCTGAGAAATTAAAGAGAAAAATACCCCTAGAGTCTGCGAGAGCGGGGGCGGAAGATGACTCAATGTTGGACAACATGGTTAACGACTTAGGAATGGAAACGGATATGAGTATGGAGAGTAAGACTAGTCCAAGATCTGCAGTAAGTAAAGTCATTGAACTCCAAGTTTGTGTCTGTGGCTGGAGCAAGGCGACAACGGTCAGGGGTTTGAAGGTTCATCACGGGAAAATGAAATGCTTGAGGGAGAAGGGACAAGGGCCTCGCATTGATCAGTACTTCTTACGAAGTCAGTCAAGTCAGTCGAATGAAATCCAGCGACAGGAAGCAAACCATAGCTCGCAGGATATCAGCACCCCTGTCATAGAGGAGAGGAGGGCTTGCACAGTTAGTGATGAACATATTCATACTTGTGAACCCGGTCAGACTAAACAGCATAAGAGAGAAAAGAACCTCAACGGGCATAGGCCTGGAGTTAGATGGCCAAGAGCTTGTGAGAAAACTGCATGGGACACGGTAAACACAGACCTATGCTTTGCATTGGAAAGGCTAACTGGTGCAGTTGAAAAGAAGCTGGATAAATTTGGGGACATCATTTACGCATATGGAAGTGAGAGGTTTGGTGTGGAAAAAAGGAAGGAAAAAGTACAGACTACTCCTGGAATGTCTAGACGGCAGCAAAAAATAGAAGGGTTAGTTAGAGAAAGGAGACAGCTGAGGAAGCAATGGAAAAGAGCAGAACAAAGTCAGAAGGAGGGACTCAATCTCTTACAAAGGGCCATAAAAGATAAGCTGGCAACATTACGCAGAGCTGAGCGTCTACGGAAACGCTACAAAAAGAAGGAACGTGCGAGGGCTAATTTCTATAAAGACCCATTCAAATTCGTAAAGAAGTTATTCACCAGGGAGAAGAATGGCACTTTAAAAGCATCTAGGGTTGAGCTAGAGAGATATTTGGAGGAAACGCATACAGATGCAAAAAGGCATGAGCCTATGTCAATTCCATCAGACATACCACCTATCAACCCACCAGAATACCAAATGGAGGTCTGTGCACCTAAGTGGAAAGAGGTAGAGCAGGCTGTGAGAAAGGCAAGGGCTTCATCATCTCCAGGGCCTAATGGAGTTCCGTACAGAGTGTACAAGAGTGCTTCAGGAGTTCTGCGAATTCTGTGGAAATTGATAAAAGTGGCATGGGAAAAACAGGTTGTACCTAGAGCATGGCGCAGAGCAGGTGGAGTCTTTATACCTAAAGAAAAAGATGCTACAAGCATCAGTCAGTTTCATCCTATTTCACTATTAAACGTTGAAGGTAAGATTTTCTTCAGCATTATTGCCCAGAGATTGTCCACCTACCTATTAAAGAATGGCTTCATTGACACTTCAATTAAAAAAGCGGGCATTCCAGGGTTCTCAGGATGCTTAGAACACAACAATGTTATCTGGCAACGAATTCAGTCAGCTAAAAAGGAGAGGAAGGAGCTCCATGTGACATTCCTGGATTTGGCTAATGCATTATGGTTCAGTGCCACATTAGCTTCTTTGGGCAGCATTTGATTTTTTCAGAGTACCAATGTCAATAACAAATTTAGTGAAAGCCTATTTTGGAGATTTCCATTTTAGTTTCTCAACTCCAAAATTCAGCACCGCATGGCAATGCTTAGAGGTTGGAATAATGGCAGGATGCACCATTTCTCCACTGGCTTTTACCATGGCAATGGAAGTAATCATTAGGGCATCAAGATGGGTAGTAGGAGGAGAGCGCTTGGCTTCTGTGATGCGACTACCACCAATCAGAGCATACATGGATGACATGACAACCATGACTACAACAGTAGCCTGCACTAATCGGTTATTGGGGAATTTAACAGATAATATTGAATGGGCACGAATGCAATTTAAGCCCTCTAAATCAAGGAGCATCTCGATAGTTAAAGGAAAGGTAGTAGATAAAACATTCTTCATTAATGGTGAGGCAATACCAACAGTTTCTGAGAAGCCAGTGAAGTGCCTTGGGAGATGGTACAATGGGGATCTAAAGGACACAGTTCGAGTGGGAGAAGTTAGACGACAAGCAGTGGAAGGGTTGAAGAGCATAAACAGCTGTGCTCTACCAGGCAAACTAAATCTCTGGTGCTTTCAGTTTGGTCTACTGCCAAGGTTGCTGTGGCCACTGGCTGTGTACGAGGTTTCGCTGTGCTCTACCAGGCCAACTAAAACTCTGGTGCTTTCAGTTTGGTCAACTGCCAAGGTTGCTGTGGCCACTGGCTGTGTACGAGGTTTCTTTGACAACAGTGGATAAGCTGGAAATGCTTTAATAAGTTCATACATCAGGAAATGGTTGGGAGTTCCACGCTGCCTCAGCAGAGTGCGACTTTATAGTAAAGGAATATTGCAGATGCCAGTCTGTGCTTTAACCGAGGAGTTTAAGTGTGCCATGGTCAGACTGGAAATGACCTTAGTAGAGTCACGTGACAAATGTGTAAGGGAGGCAGCCCCTGTGTTAAAAACTGGTAGAAAGTGCTCAGCAAAGAAATCTGTAGTAGAGGCAAAGGCTGACCTTCAAATTGGGGATATCGTGGGACAGGTACAGCATGGAAGAGGGGGTTTTGGGCTCAGTTTAGCTCCTCCTAAATGGCACAAGGCAGGCCCAGCTCAAAGGAGGAAGCTGGTAGTCAACGAGGTGCGAAAGCAGGAGGAGAGGATGAGGTGTATAAAGGCCATTTCCCAGGCCAAGCAGGGAGAGTGGATGAGATGGGAGAGTGTGGAACAACGCAAAATGGGCTGGCAAGACCTTTGGTCAATGGAAGAGAGTAGGATCAGTTTCCTTATTAGGTCAACATATGATGTTCTACCATCACAGCAGAACCTAAACCTCTGGGTAGGAGAGGATCCCTCTTGTCCTTTGTGTTCATCACCTGCCACATTAAGGCACATTTTGACAGGATGTAAGGTGGCTCTTAGCCAAGGTCGGTTTACTTGGCGCCATGACCAAGTATTGCGATGTTTGGCTTTAGCATTGGAAGGCAAGCGTAGTATGACCAAGAAGTTGCCGCCTGTTCTAGCAAAACATTACACGCAGAAGACAATATTCCTCCGCCCAGGCGAGCAACCACCAAGAAAAGGTGTTAACACCAATTCTCGCCCAGGACAACTGGAAGCTGCTAGGGACTGGAAGATGCTGACTGATCTTGATCAACGGCTTATTTTTCCACCTGAGATTGCCACCACTAACCTACGACCAGATATTGTTTTGTGGTCTGGATCAGCACGCATTGTTCAACTGATAGAGTTAACAGTGCCATGGGAGGATGCGGTAGATGAGGCATATGAGAGGAAAAAACTGCGGTATGCTCATCTGGCCGCTGAAGCAGAACAGCGAGGATGGAGAGTCCAGGTTTATCCAGTGGAAGTGGGTTGTCGAGGTTTTGTGGCACACTCTACAACCCGGTTCCTCAGAGACGTCGGATTCAGTGGCCAAGAGTTGCGTCGCACAGTAAAGAACTTATCTGAAGCAGCAAAAAGAAGCAACTGGCTGTGGTTGAGACGGAAAGATTCTAGCTGGCTGTGTACAGGCCGCCACGCTACGGTTTCGTAGAATTCTTGAAAACTTGAAGAGTCTGTTGATTTATTTGTATAGGTTGTATAGTATTTACAGTCATTACGTTCCTGTGTATATTGCGTGAATGACGGGTGGATGGGCAGATATTGTGTTTTTGCGGTAGGTGGTATGCCATACGGAACCGTTGCTACTGAAACTGCATATTAACGCACCAGTGGGGCTCGACAGCCTTAGTCAAACGGGTTTGCGCGTATAATTGGGTTGCGGAGAGATTGTGGTTAGGTCTCAGCAGCAGGAGGGATAGAGTAAGCTGGTAAGCTTAGTAAGCTGGGCTGAGTTGAGTGGGGGACGGAGGGGGGGACGGAGGGGGGTGACTCTGGGACGCCAGAATCACTGTCGAGCCCTCTTGAGGTGCCGTGGGCTAGTCGACGAAACACTGAGGACGGAGGGTGCCCACTTGAAGACCCTAGAGATGTCCCCTGCTTGGCTCAATCCAGACGGTTGTCGTGCCCGTCCACTAGGGAGACCACACTGTAGTTGCAGCCGTCGTGTGTGCTGACGCGCCAAGTACACTGCAGTCGTTAACGCCGGACAGAAGGGGAGTCACACGACCATATGGAAAGAAGCGTAAATGGGTGAAGCATAGTTTACTGTAAAGCTACGTCTTGGTGTTGCTTATCTTGGCGAAAGCTGAGTACAAATCAGCATGAAGTTTTAACATCTACTCTCGTGTAATGGAAATCATAATTACATTGACCTAAATGTATAATAAGACTGTAACAAATGTATAATTACATTTTTTATACTACTTTTTTCAAAAAGAATCGCTACTTTTTAAAAAATGAATCGCTAGTGTAAAGCGCTTTGGTGGCCATTGGGTCTGTGAAAGCGCTATATAAATGCAGTCCATTTACCATTTACTTTTTCAAAAATGAATCACTACTTTTTCAAAAAGAATCACTACTTTTTCAAGTGAATCGCTACTTTTTCAAAAATGAATCGCTACTTTTTCAAAAAGAATCGCTACTTTTTCAAGTGAATCGCTACTTTTTCCAAAAAGAATCGCTACTTTTTCAAAAAGAATCACTACTTTTTTCAAAAAGTATAATGTAAAAAAAATAATGTAACAAATGTATAATAACACTGTAATAAATGTATAATTAAATTGAAATAAATGTATAATAACACTGTAATGTATAATTTCATTGTAATAAATGTATAATTACATTTTTACACTACTTTTTTCAAAAAGAATCGCTACTTTTTAAAAAAGAATCGCTACTTTTTCAAGTGAATCGATACTTTTTCCAAAAAAGAATCGCTACTTTTTTCAAAAAGAATCGCTACTTTTTCAAGTGAAATGCTACTTTTTCAAAAAGAATCGCTACTTTATTCAAAATGAATCGCTACTTTTTCAAAAAAATCGCTACTTTTTTCAAAAAGAATCGCTACTTTTTCAAGTGAATCGCAACTTTTTCCAAAAAGAATCGCTACTATTTTTTTCAAAAAGTATAATGTAACAAAATAATAACAAATGTATAACAACACTGTAATAAATGTATAATTACATTGAAATAAACGTATAATAACACTGTAATGTATAATTACATTGTTATAAACTTATAATTACATTGTAATAAATGTATAATAACACTAAGAAATGTATAATTACATTGTAATAAAGTTTAAACATAATTAAATTGTAAGAAATGCATAATAACAATCTTGAAAAGAATCGCTACATTTCTCGAAAAGAATCGCTACTTTTTTACTTCAGAAGTAAACAGTGTAGCTGACTTAATGTTTAGCTGACAGAATGTTTATTTTTAAACCACAAAAGTATATATTCTGCCTCTAATGTCAGAATGTTTATTTTTAAACCACAACTTCAATGTGTGCTTCTTTTAACGATATATTTAACGATATCTTTTGCATTTGTAATCCAAACAACATCAAACTCGGCACTGCACATACTCGTGCCCGTAGCAAGACACCCGTCAAGTTTGAAATCCATCGGTCTAAGGGTTCGAGAGATATTCGATTAACAGACAGACGGACAGACAGACAGTTGACGTTCCTGTAATTTATAGATAGATGAGAAATTCATTATTTACACTTCACTATACATTCACATAGAAAACAGCTGTTTTAAATTGTCATGATATTTCACATTACTGTTTTTTTTAATCAAATAAATGCAGCCTTGGTGAGCAGAAGAGACTTCTTTTAAAAACATTAAAAAATCTTACTGATCCAAAACTTTTGACCATTAGTTTATATATTACATTTACATTCATTCATTGAGCAGACGCTTTTATCCAAAGCGACTTACAAATGAGAACAATAGAAGCAGTTAAACTAAGAATAGGACAATATTTTGCAAGTGCTATGACCCTTCCCACAAATGTATATATACTTGAGAAAGAGATTTTGTGCCTCTTTGAGATGGCACCACAAGACATTTTATACGTATATATATAAAATTAAAATATATTATACATTTACATATCTAATAAACATTTAAATGAGTTATATTTGTCAGAAATGTTATGCAGCTTCTTCAGAGCTGCTCTAAATGAACATTTTATTTAAGTGTTACACATCTTACAAATTCCATAGAGCTGATATAAACTTATGACCTTTAAATGCAGAAAAGAACAACAAGCCCTTCTGATTTTTATTTCTAGCTCATTTAGATTGAGAATTTGCCCCATTAAAAAAATAAGTTCACAGACAGACAGCCTGATTTTATACATGTCCCGTTCAAAAAAGTGAAATTTTGCCTGTTTGTATACTTGGTAAACTAACTGCAGAAAGCCGAATGCTAACACAAGGGTTTGAAGGAGAAGATGTGTGTGATAGTTGAGTAGAACTGAAACAGGCTACTCTCTGACTGCCTCTGGTCTTCCCCTGTCCCGTTCCTATAGGCATGGCAGGAATGCAGCCTCCATTAATAAGAGAAGAGTGCACTTCTCGGAGAAACACAACAGCACACACAGGGCCGAGGCGCGAATAGTCCGACAGCTTGGTGGACAAATTAAGAATTAAAAATTTCCTTCAGAGACACAAAAAGAGGTGCATCCCAATTTGCGTAATGCACTATTCTATGCCATTTTGTAGTATAAATAATGTTCACAGTGAAAATTCCAAAAAGAAAAAGTGCACTTTAAGACAAAATAACCATATAAAGTTCATACACTACACAGTTGAGTACATAGTGTATAGTGTCTCATTTGGGACACAGCTAAGAAGCTTTCTGTGATTTATTTAATACTAACCTCCATTTCAAAGAGTGGCGGTCCAAGAATATCCTTAAGTGCAATGTGGTCAATAACGATTGGCATCTCTGGAGGTGCCGCTATCCCAGAATCCTCCACCTTGTTCTCTGTATTCTGGTCTAAAAGATATAGACAGAGAGAAAAGGTGGGAAACTGGTGAAAACTTTGGTTGAATTCTAAGCTTTTCTTAAATTTAAACCTTTACAACTGGTGTCAAAGTAAAAGAGGTTTGACATTTCATGAACTAAAAGTAAACTCCATTTAAACAGAGATAAAAGCATATTTAGAAAAGTGAACTGCAAGAGGGGAAAAAACCACTATAAAATTTTCTCGCACCAGCACTTCCATTATCATGTCTATTTGAGGCTTTTCATTAAGGAAAGTGACAGACATTGAGGCCGGAGGGGGGAAAGTGAAAAGAAAAAGCGAGAAAGAGAGCTGTCTGAAATAATGGAGAATTATAGGCTGTAGAGAAATCCCACAGGGGTCCAGCTAAGGCGGAGAGCAGGTGCTATCTTAATTTTGGGAGGAAACAAAAAGGTATTATAGGTTTTAATATCATACGTAATAAGGAAAGCAGCTTTAGGGTGTATTTACAGAGTATGTTCATGTGTCTATTTTTCTGAAAGCGAGTGTTGTGTATTAGCCCTTGGCAAGACATACAATTACATGCCCCTTGCTGCCCACAAGTCATGTGACCAGACTGTTAATGACATGCAAAGGAGGAGAATCATGTTCTGAGAACAAAGAAGGAAATAGCATATGCCATTCTGAGGAAAGATATAATTAAATTGTCTTTTAAGATTTTTTTGTGTATGATTGATCAGTGCACATTCTTCTAGGGAAAAAAGTTTTCCACCTTATTTTCTACTAACATAAACCAAGACAGTCCAGGACAAAAAAAAAATTAACCAATAATATCATAGCTCACTTTTCATGATCCAATTAAATTCCGAAGGATAAAATGAAGTCCTGCCCAGCATTTTTTTTGCACTACATCTTTTCGCTCAGAAATGATTTTACAGAATTGATCATATTTATTTTATTATTGCAGGTGACTGGTCTTAATGTAAATGATTAGTCCCTGCATATTTTTTTTATAATTTTGAAGCTGCACTTTTTATTCAATCCAAAGCACAAATATTTATATTTATTATTATTGTTCATTTAATTCATTTTCATTTTATTTAAACATAAGAAAATATATTTTATTATAATGATGAAATAAGTATGGTACTTTTAATTACAAGTATTTTTTTATTTTTTTATTTAGTTTACACATTAGACAATGAATAGTGCTTTTACAAAAATGTTTTTAAAAATTATGCTGCATTTTTATATCAATTATATGGAGCAGGATGCTTCATGAGGACATGCATGTTGGTCACATGACCAGCCAAATTCTACTTGCTTTATTTAATAGTAACTGAAAACTTTTGCCTGATGCTGCATCCACAGTATATTTTATACTTTATACAAACAAAAAGTACACCCTTAAAAAGCATCAGACTTTCTGCTACCTGACGATCCAATTCTTTCATTTCCTAAACCATAAGAGGGCCGAAATGTACTGAGAGAGGATATAACAGGAGGAAGCACATGCGACAGCTGTCATGATGTAAAGACTAGGAATAACACCTGCTACAGCGAGCAGCAGATAGAGCCCGACAAACTGAATACAAAATAAAGCAAAGCAAAAAAGAACCCCTGACCCTCGTCTCTCTAAATCTCATCTCACACATGGGCCATGCAGGAGAGGATTGAGAAACAGAGTTGGGGTACATTAGAATCTAAACAGAGCGTTAACAGGCTGGGCTATTGCTTCTGTTACAGAGGAGCAGCTGCAGCGGGACGGCGAAGGGGGGTTCTAAGGCCGTCTGTTAGCACGCTATACCCTCCTCCACCCCTCTGGGGGCCTGTGCTTAGAGAGATTGATGACCAATATGTGCATGTGTGTGCTGAGGTTCTCATAATGTGTGAGACTAGTTTTACCGATTGTACGTTAGATATTTTCTCAGCATGGGACTCCTACACGTGCTCTTTAGTCTTAACACACATCCAGAGGTAGTGTGTGCTTGATCCTGTCTGTGTGGCACAGCAAGGGTAAGTATGTGTTATGGATTGTGCAGTAGTCAGTCATATGTATGTGGCAGAATGCAGAATGCTAAACCATTCCTGAGTTGCTGCTGTTGGGGAGCGAAGCACGATACACTTACAGAAACATTTCTTGAATTAAATACATCCTTACAAAGTGTCTTAACAGCTGCGGGACTAGTGGTCCATCAATATAGGGATTTTTAAGGACAATAGCAGGGTGGAGCCGACACAAGGGGAACTACTACAACCGTTAAATGGCCAAGCGAGATAAAGGCTAAATCTTGGCAAATTTTTTGACTCCTTTAAATTTTGTAATTGAATGTTTTTGAACAGTGTTTAATAGTAAGCAGTGTTTCCCCTACCATTGTTTTGGAGGGGCGGCCCGGTGCAGTTTCATTTACCTCACACACACACACACACTGAAGCAGGAATGACGCTCGATATGTTATTTGCCTATATGAGGACACGAATGCATGAACTTCATCTCCAGACTCTAGATCCGCTCTGAAAGTCACTTCGTGAAAAGAGACTGCTGGCATTATACAGAGCAAGAGTGGCCTCTAGAGGTCAAATAACAAACTATCACTGGCTGAGTTGTTTACGTTAACACGTGAGGCAGCGGTCAGCACAGAGAGAACCCGCTGCACGGAGAGGGCTGACACTTCAGATGCGCATTTAAAACATCGACAGCGAAACAGTATGAATACAGAACACTAAAGTACATATTTCCATATCATTATAAAGTAATTAATTTGTTGACTATGCTGCATTAGCAGAGAAAGAACAGATGTGTGTTTGCCGTCGACTGAGGCTGTGAGGACTCTAACATTAGTAGTGGCTACCTCAAGCGAAGCGATTAAAACAATGTGACAAAAACACACGCACACGTGAACCAAATGTTTAATGTCGCAATTGTTACCATCTATTTGCATCCAGCTGGTAACTTTTATGCATTCATTAGCCGGCGAAGTTGCATATTTAAAGTTAGTGACGTAGTTCATGCAGCAGACAGAAACAAACAAATCAGAAACGCATTCGATTTCAGTTCTTTCTTTTTTTCACTACAATACATATTGTTATTTTGATTAGATAATTATCAAGTGTTCTAAAATAGAAGCAAATTAAGTGAGAGACTATACATGTAATGTAGGTCTGGCCCCTGGCCTTTGCAAATATTTAAATATGGCCATCTTCTTTAAAGGGATACTCCACTTTTTTTTTTAAATAGGCTCATTTTACAACTCCCCCAGAGTTAAACTGTTGAGTTTTACCGTTTTTGAATCCATTCAGCCGATCTCTGGTTCTGGCGGTACCACTTTTAGCTTAGCTTAGCATACATCATTGAAGTGGACAAGACCATTAGCATTTCTCAAAAAAAAATGACCAAAGAGTTTTGATATTTTTCCTATTTAAAACTTCTGTAGTTACATCGTGCACTAAGACCGACGGAAAATGTAAAGTTGCGATTTTCTAGGCTGATATGGCTAGGAACTATACTCTCATTCCTGCGTAATAATCAAGAAACTTTACTGCCGTACCATGGGTGCAGCAGGCGTAATGATATGACGCAGCGCCTGAAAATAGTCCCCAGCTCGGTAACTTCCAACGTGACCGGGACTAAGTGCCTGCGCCTGCTGCACTCATGGTACGGCAGTAAAGTTTTTGGATTATTACGCAGGAACGAGAGTATAGTTCCTAGCCATATCAGCCAAGAAAATCGCAACTTTACATTTTCCGTCGGTCTTAATGCACGATGTAACTACAGAAGAGTCAAGTTTTAGTTAGGAAAAATATCGAAACTCTTTGGTCATTTTTTTTTGGAGAAATGCTAATGGTCTTGTCCACTTCAATGATGTATGCTAAGCTAAGCTAAAAGTGGTACTGCCAGATTCAAAACAGTTTAACTCTGGGGGAGTTGTAAAATGAGCCTATTTCCAAAAAAAGTGGAGTATCCCTTTAAGCATGACTCTTTGGATTTATTTGAAATGGTAAGACTTTACAATAAGATTCCAATTTTAGCATTAACTAAGGTTAATAAATGTTGTAGAAGTATTATTCATTGTTAGTTTGTTAATTTCAACATTTAGTAATACATTTTAAATTGAGTTTTATTTTTTTTTTTTATCTGTTATTACCTTAGGTCAAGGTACAATTGTATTGCTCAAATATTAATACATGCAGTAAAAACGTATATTGCATAATGCATATAGTTCATGAAAGCTAGCTAATACATCCTTGTTAACAAATGGGAATTGCAAAGTGTTACCTATGAAATTTAAATATGTTTATAGGTTATAGCTAAAGAAACATATTTGACCTGTAATATTTTAATGTTTACATTATATTTATGTAGAGTTTGTTCTGTAGAACTTCTCATTTTAATATATTCATATTTATATATTTATTTCATTTAGCACATTTCAGTTCAGCACTGTTTTACTTGGAGTGTTATGTTTATTTTTAATCCAGTATCCATTTAAAAAAATATCGGTTGAATAATCGGTTATTGGGATGTACGGTCAAACCTAAATATCTGCATCGGTAAAATCCACTATTGGTCGACCTCTAATCAAAACTTTATTTTCATGTTTTAATTTGAACAGTAGGCTAAAGCTCATTGTCCAGCACGTTGTTTGACAAAAAGTTTGTTTAATTTCATATGATTAAAAGAAATTAAATTAATGTTTTACGTCTTCATTTGATTACTAGAAAAAACACAACACCGAATTTGTGTAAGAAAATAAAACATTTCATAGAATTTAATTAAATGTTGTATAGGCTAAGTTCAATCATTTTATTAGTTTCATGATTTCAATTAATTAGACATGCTTTTTGATAACTAAAAATTTTACATCCAGTATCCTTAACACACCCGCTCTGCGACACTAGTAGTTTCGTGGGGTCTACCACCCCGCCTGAAAAAAATCCTAGGGGAAACACTGGTAAGTGTTTTATAGTTAGGTAATGCAACATGTTTCCAGTAGGGATGTGATGATGATGACATTTTCCCATTGGTAATGCCGCCTATCAAATAGGTGCTTATACATTTCACTTTGAAACCAAATCCTTCACCATCGTCTCGTCAGTCAGCTCGCCTCACTCACGTCATGTGATAAATCTTACTCTTGCTGCTGATCTGTGCAATGCTTTGAGCAGACGTGTTCAGTTTTTAATTAATCTTAGTGTCTGTTCTCTAACTGAACTAAATTATTTTTATTACTATAAAAAAATCAAAACGACAGTGGGGCAAGTGATGTAATCGGTGTGCGGCTGAACACAGTAACACCGACTATCACAGCAAGCCTAGTTTCCAGCAACATGTACATTTTCCTGTTCTCAAAGAAAGCAAAATACTGCACAAAGTGTCATCCTAGCCAATCAGAACATACGTACCATGTAATGTGTAGCTATTGCGGTGCAGTATTTTAATCCAATCAGACTTCACTGTTGGTGGAGATAGTCATCGGGATGCATCAAAGACAAGAACACACTGGGACGCACAATTTTATCTTTGCCCAAAGGCTACTACCATCAATCCAGAGTCTACGACTGAAGCAGAGCCTGGGGGAGCTGTTGTAATTCCAACCATAAACTACAATGATGTGTGAGATGAAAAAAAAATCCCACTTTTACCTGCAAGCTGCTCCGTGGGGGACTCTGCTCTAGAGACCTTATGACCTTCAGCGACCTTCACAGCCACCGCTCGACAGATGGCCCCGATCTTCCTCTCCAAAGAGCGCACGCCTGCCTCCCGTGTGTACCTACAAACACATTCACACACAAATCTTTCTGTCATTTACTGCTGCCACTGCTGGGCCGGGGACATGCATTGATTGCTTTTTAGCAGATAATCATCCCCAAACTAGCAACCTCTGAGGTAATTAATTAGTTTGCTGTGCAAATGTCTCTAATTGACGATCCCTGGTGTACTACAGACTTTTAGAAGAGAAGTTTGGCAGCCTGTCTTAAGAGATGGTTTTGAAGGAGAGCGTGAGACAGCAGAGGAGGAGACCTAAACACCGGCTGTGACCTAAACTGCCCCACTGTTCCTGTTTCACCTGATAATCTCTTTTAGCAGTGAGAGGCTACATTCTCTGAAATGTTATGCTCCCTTCTAGCCTTAATGTACACATTCAAATATATTGCACATGCATTCAAATTTACTCAATTTAATTCCACTCGAAATGCTGTGCAAAAACAATTTCAGCCCTTTTTTCAGTTTGCTATCTATTTTTGTTATGTTTATATTTTCATTTACTTTTAGTGCTGTCAAATCGATTAATTGTGATTAATCGCATCTAACATAAAAGTTTGTGTTTACATAATATGTGTGTGGTAAATAAATATTATTACATTTATAATATATATATATATATATTATACTGTATATATGCCTGTGTGTGTATATACTGTACATATACACAGACACGCACACACAGACATATATATGATATATATATCGATTTAAAATATATATGCACACATTATGTAAACACAAACTTTTATGTTAGATGTTTTGAATCAATTTGACAGCACTATACATTTTATAAATGTATTCATTTATTTATTTTTTATATATATATATTATATATTTATATATATGCAATTATTTATTTATTCATTTTAATTTACGTAACAGTGGATTTATTGCTGATTACAAAGAAACTCATTCTGTTGATCATGTTGATCATATATCACAAATATATTAACCATTCAGAGTCAATGAATATGGCATGTTAACTCACAAATACCAGAATACTAGTGTATGGATGGAGAGAGGGAACCATTTGTTAGTGTGTGTGATAAGTTCTTAATTGACAATGACTGCTCCTGTCTGAACAATTTAATCTTGTCCTTCTGTCCTCCACGTGGGTTAAAAGTGCCGTTATCAGCCTGAACCTCTTTAGAACACAAAACGTGTGTGTGTGTGTGTGCATACTTGCTGATGATCTCATGTGTGGTGTCCTGCGGGATCTGGAGCTGTTGCGGGGTCAGCCCATGCTGCTCCAGCTGATGAGGGATCAGGTGCCGATGGGCGATTTCTACCTTCTCCTCCTGGATGTACCCTAATGAGACACACATGCTGATATTCAGAACACAAATTACAATCAACTAATCAAGTATTCAACTACAAAACCATCTACTCAGTTGTAGGATAGACTTAATTGAGTTAAAATAGTCAGGAATTAATCACTAAAAATGTCACATCATCAACGCCACTTCCTGCTGTGTTTTTTTGTCCGCTATTGAACTCTGACCTGGCACCTGGAGGACCTCCATTCTGTCCAGCAAGGCAGGGGGGATGGTGGCCGTGGTGTTTGCGGTGGCAATGAAGAGGACCTGCGAGAGGTCAAATGGCACGTTGAGGTAATGGTCGGTGAAGCTGTGGTTCTGCTCTGGGTCCAGAACCTGAAAATGACCACAGTTCATTTGCACAAATTTAAGTATAAACACAAAAGTTAGATTTACAAGTTAAAGCGTGCACATCAAATAGATCTCATGATGAACTGTTGATAATTCAATCATGATTCTCATGACCTGATTCTGGCCTGAGGAGGTAACCATAGCAACAGGCTCCTCAAAACACTTCTGTTAGAATCAACACTGGATGGTACATCGGCAAAACAAACACGGTCAGTATTTATTGTTTTATTAAGGATTCACATATCATCATACAGTTCCAAACAAAGTTTCCCTTCCACTCTGTTATTGATATGCTAAACATTAACCAATTTATTAAAACCATATTTTAATGTTTTTTTACAACACCATTACTAATCTTTAATTACATGTTGTCAAATCAACATTCAGTCAGTAAACTGACTGATGTCTCACGCATCTGAAGTATACTTTATCATGGTAAGGGCGAGTGTTGACCAAAGCATTTCTTCACAAGCCGTCTTTTTTCAATAGTTTGCTATGGGAGCGAGTAGAAGAGTGTCTACTCCATGCTAAATATTGCGCTTGGCTTGTTTTGCTAGCCGCCGAGAGTCGATTATTTTTAAATCTTTTACTGCATTCCATTTACCTTAGAAGACAGATGGCGGAGCTGGGAATGACCTCACACCCAAGATGACCGCGTTCCAGGACACACTAAGATGGACGCATCCAGACAAACCTTTGCTATGCTTGCTCTTTCGGAACACAAATACATAAAAAAGCTGCGTTTTGCACAGACAATGCCAAAGTATCATGTACACAAATAGAGGATGGATAGTACTGTGTGCACCACTGAGTTTCACTATGGTTGATGCACTGAGCAGGCATATTGGAGTCCGGGTTGTTGCAGTTCCCCTGAGTTTTCCAGTCGCAAGGATCATGAGGACTTGAGAGGGCATTCCAGGTAAAAGTTCCCACTGGGAACTAGGAATATCCCACTTCCAAGGACAAATAGAACATTTTTTTACCCTGCCGTCCAATCACAGTTAAGGAGGGGCGGGAAAAATATCATACCGACCAACCATCACATTCTCATTGTACAACAACAATGAAGAAAAAGTTAATACTGCTGGTCTTTTGAGTATCCATGTCTATACAATATGATATCTCCAGGCTACCACAATATTATTATGAAAAATATTTCAAAAGAGCGCCTGGAATTTTCAGATGGCTAGAAACGCTTTGGTGGACACACGGCCTGATTATACCCAGTTTATTTTGAATCAGACATATCTGCAAAATGACCCGCTGTTCAGTAACTGGTTTGATTGATTCACTGACTAAGTGAGTCTGTTTAAACTGCTAACTCGCAAGCATTTTTAACAGGAATCAGCGGAATCAGGGATTTTGTTTGAGGGCGAAAGTTTTTCCAAAGTAGATTTCGCAGCAGGTTCAAGTTAGTCGAGAATTCATCACGTTAACCAACAGAACACTGCTTGGTTTGAAAGGAATTTCTGTGTGAGCTGTGCTTCATACATCACTAAACTATTGATAACAGATAATAGATATTTTTGCCCACAGAATTTCGCTAATGTGACAGCACCTTAAATTTACACATATTTAATTGAATTACACAACCACAATGTTATTTGACAAAACTGGAAGAAAAAAAAAAGGATTTCGTGAGTCTTGATTGTTTAAGAAGCATTCACACCAAGGATGATAACTATAACCATAACGATAAAGATTTCGTTTTAAAAATCATTCTCAATTTAAAAGAAAAGCAGAGTCCACACCACAACTATTACTATAATGGCACAGTCGAACGATATCATTGGAATCACTTTTCAGAGCGATTTTTTTTCCAGCGGATGAATGAGCCTTTGTGTGAACCACGGGGGTAATCCATCAACCGGAAGTTGAAGCCTCACGGGAGCCGCCATTGTAGCCAAACTTCACTTGCTGTTAGCATCCCATTGACTCCCATTCATTTTGGCGTCACTTTGACAGCGAATAACTTTACATCTGAGGTGTCCAAAGACTTAATTTGTCCATTATTTATTTCTAAAGAAACACGACAATGTATAAAATGCTCCATTACTTTGTATCTTACGTTACGGCCCCGTAGAAGCCGATTTTGTAAAAATAGGCTAAAGATTGCGTCATAACCACGAGACTTTCTGTCGCACAATAGAGACATTACCGTATAGACAGGAGGAGAAGCTCGCGACAATCTTTTACTGTCTATGAGGCAATCGGGGGGACATGAAGGCACAAAGTTATGGAAGCATATGGGTAGCAATATTCAATTTGAAATGTAATATGCAAAATGACAATGCAATATGTAAAATGGCATTGCATTCTGTATTTAAATTTACATTTTACATTACCATTCTAGCAACGTTTGGTGCAAAATGAAATTACATAATTTACATTTGCCATTTCATACACTAGTTTTAATATGCATATTGAAACGCTTTATAAGTTGCAAAATGAAAATGCATTACAGAAATGATTAGATATGTGTAGCATGTTCAAGCAAAAACTGTGGTAAAATGATCATTCAAATGTTATTTTTCTTAATTGCATTTACACTCACAGTCAAGACACTTGCGATTGCACTTTCATGAAATGTCCCGCAATGAATGTAGCAAAATTCAATGTGCACATTGAAAATGCATTCAAAGCCGATCACGCCCCCTCCTGCCCTGTCAATCACTGCATCAAGGCGGGGCTTAAGTTGTGTTGTTTCTCTCTATGGAACTGCAGTGGGTCAAGAAGGTTCAAGTGAGGCAACATGGACAAGTCAGTTCCACAGCTTCTCCGAGAAGCTGCACAAGCAATAGAGCATGACGCCTCCGGATCGAAGTGGTGGGGCAATCGCAAGTGTCTTGACTGTGAGTGTAAATGCAATTAAGAAAAATAACATTTAAATGACAGTTTTTGCTTGAACATGCTACACATATCTAATCATTTCTGTAATGCATTTTCATTTTCATTTTGCAACTTATAAAGCGTTTCAATAATGCATATTAAAACTAGTGTATGAAATGGCAAATGTAAATTATGTCATTTCATTTTCATTTTCATTTTGCACCAAACGTTGCTAGAATGGTAATGTAAAATGTAAATTTAAATACAGAATGCAATGCCATTTTACATATTGCATTGTCATTTTGCATATTACATTTCAAATTGAATATTGCTACCCATATGCTTCCATACAAAGTCAAGGTAGAAGCCCATAAATAGAGAGTCCATAAAAGCAACGGGACAAAATATTTCCAACAACGTTTTTGAGGAATTAGGTGATTCAGATTTGTCTTGGCACAGCTACTAGAAGATTTTCAACTCTCAGACTGTCGTCACGCTCAGTTTGAGCCTGCGCAGTCGCTCAGACATCAGACAGGAAGTGCAATAATCAGGCTTCAGTCTTCTCCGTTGAATCAATAGGGTTGCTGTGTCCATTTCTTTTACTGTCTATGGTGTGAACGGGCCTTTAGTCAAGTAATAACACCTCTCCGAGATGCACCATGAGGTATGACACATGAGATGAGTTATGTGCCGAATTTTAATACTCAGGTTTAAAACAAGATCGTTATAGCTATAAACAATCGTCTTTTAAATATTTATTTTGAAATGCTGCCCTAAATAAAGCGTATATACTCTCAGCCTGTGACAAACTAAATCACAGAGCTTTCTGCAGAGTTTGTTGTCAGGTCGTGTCCGCCCTGTGATGAACTTTCCTATCTCCTGATCCTATCTGAACCTCAATGAAAGGGCTCACATGCTTTACAGTAGGAGATGAACGTCACTCCCTGGATGCAGACTGCTGATCTCTGGTGAAATTGTAAGATACATTTCTCTCCCTCTGAATTATTATAAAAGTACGTCATCCCAAGAGATAAGATCAGATACACAGATGTTCAGAGCATGCATGGACAATATTTAAATATTTATCTCAGTGGAAACAAACTGGCTCATGTGCATTCAAGTGCATGCAAATGGTGATGTGTATGTGATCTTGTGTACAGAAACTAGTACAACAAACTACAACCTATGGTATGCAAGCACTAACCTTGCATGCAAAATGATCTTGTAGACCACACATGAACACATTTTTAAAAAACTTTTTCTTTCAGTATCCTGGCATATGTCATGCAGTGAGTCTGGGAAATACCATACTAGAACAGAGAGAGCTGCCCTGTCAGAATTTGTTTTCTTCGGTTTTACACTATTTCATCTCAAGTTTTTCAATTTGAAATCATATCACAGTACATCTATCCATCCACTTATATAAGGCCAATATTGCCCTTGAGTGCCTTTTAAAACTTTTTTTTTTAGCCTTAAACATTTATACATCCAGCCTTCCATTCTCTATCCATGCTTCCTTCCTTTCATCCTTCCCCTCATCCATCCATCCAACCTTCCATCCAGGCAAACTTTATTTGTATAGTTCCCTATGGTTTGACTTTTTTTTTTATGTATTAAGATTTTCTTGTAGTGTGAGACTGTGGTCAATACAAGGCAAGTAGCAGTACTGTAACCTAGATGTAGTTTCTCTCACCTCCAGCAGGGCGGCAGCAGGATCTCCCTGTAGGCTCTTCCCAAGTTTGTCCACCTCGTCCAATAAAAAGACAGGATTGTTTACCCCAACAGTCTTCAGTCCATTTATAATGCGGCCAGGCATGCTACCTACGTACGTGCGTCTGAGGACGAAGACACATGGAGATAAAGTTGGATTGGGGAAAACATTTGCGAGAGGGAGAGGTAAAAGATGGAGTGGAACATGATAAGGGAAGTAAAAAAAGATCTGTATCAGGGCTGAGGTGTGCAAAAAAAAACTTGCAACTGTTTTGATGCAATTCTATTCAGGTCGCTGTACTATTGGTTGTCAGTAGGTGTTCCTGCTCCTGGAACATAATTGGTGGGCTGCGTAGCTGATCAAAAATGACATTTAAATTTTTTTTTAAATAAAATGAATAACATCTTGACAATGTTGCTGGATGGCGCTTGAGTGCATCTGATGGGATCGAAAAAGTAAACTGTAGCATTTCGTCCTACTGAACTACCAAATAGGCAGGATACAAAGACAGACAGGATGGAGTTGTGCCCTAATTACAGTCATTAGGGGGTGTAAGACGGTCATTAAACTTTAAACACTCCACTGTAGTAAACTAATGCAGACTCTTTTAAAGAAATGTGTTGTGAAGAGACAAATGCAGAGTTTACGGGGAAAGGTTTCGTAAGAGGACACATTTTCCGTAGGAGAGTGTGAAGTTTGACATTGACCAATCAGAAAACACAGAGGCTTGTCCTGGCCTGCAGGGTGTCATGATGTTATCACCTTCTAGTTTCTATAGTGACAAGAGATCAAAGGGAACATCAAAAGAAATCACAATGCAGGTCAAGGTTTAAAGTTTCTCTCGTCACTGAAGGGTCACTACATCACGTCTCTTTGGTGGGTTCATCATTGCCTCACACCTCATATCTATATCACTGCATGCTTCACATGTTGGTTATGACTCACCATTTGATTGCAAAACAAAGCTTGAATGGCTTGAGGTTTAAACGTCTGAAGGATCTTGGATTAGTAACGTAACACCTGGGTTAATCACAGTAACATGAGGGTTGGGTCACAGGGTTTTGGCAATGTGGTGGAAATATAGCCTTTTTTTGTTTATATAGTATACAAGTTTAAGATCATTATGGGTTTTTTTTGTAAGAAATTAATACTTTTATTCAGCAAGGATGCATTAAATTGTGACAAAGTGACAGTGAAGACTTTTACATTGTTATAAAAGAAAAAGTCTGTCAAATAAATACTGTTCTTTTGAACATCTATTCATCAAAGAATCCTGAAAAAATGTATCACTGTTTACACAAAAATATTAAGCAACAACTATTTTATGAGCACCAAATCAGCATATTAGAATGATTTCTGAAGGATCATGTGACACATAAGGCTAGTAATGATGCTGAAAATTCAGCTGTAGGATTACAGTTATTTTTCAAATGTAATAATTTTTTCGCAATATTCCTAATCTTTCTGTATTTTTTTATAAAATAATTGCAACCTTGTTGAGCATAACATAATTCTTTTCAAAAACATTTAAAGAATCTTACAGACCTCAAACTTTTGCACGGCAGTGTGTCTTTTTCGTGCAGTCAGACTTTAGACTACAAGCATGAAGTCTGGTCCACACAGCTTATTCTGGCCTGCATGTATAATGCCCAACTACAGTTTCTTCCTCAAAGCAGTTTGACACTGAGACTATATGTATCATGTACCATGCCTGTTTGAAGATCAGACTTTGAGTCTCCTACCATTATGATGACCTCTTTGACCTCTTACCTGTGGCCACGGATGTCAGACTGATCACAGACTCCCCCCAAGGCGATGCGGTGGAACTCTCGACCCAGTGTGCGAGCGATGGAACGCCCAACGCTGGTCTTTCCCACACCGGGGGGTCCTACAAAACACAGTATGGGCCCCTTAAGGGTACTCTTGAGCTGCCGCACAGCCAGATACTCCAGCACCCTCCTCTTCAGCTTCTCCATGGCATAGTGATCATTATCCAAGAGCACCCGCGCTGCACGGATGTCCAGGCAATCTAAGTAGATAACAATGAAACATGTTATAGGAGTTAAAATATTGAGTATAATAAAAAAAAAATTTTTTAAGAAATGAATACTTTTATTCAGAAAGGATGCACATTGCATTAATCAAAAGTGACACTAAAGACCATTATAATGTTACAACAGATTCAAATAAATTCTTTCCTTTTGGACTTTTTATCAAAAACAGATGTATCACGGTTTCAACAAAAATATTAAGCAGCACAACTGTTTTTTAGCATTTATTATAATATGAAATGTTTCTTGAGCACCTAATCAGCATATTAGAATGATTTCTGAAGGATCATGTGACACTGAAGACTCAAAATTCAAAGGAATAAATTATATTAAAATAAATTAAAATAGAAAAGTTATTTTAAATTATAATAATATTTTACAATATTACTCTTTTTACTGTATTTTTGATAAACTAAATGCAGCCTTGGTCAACATAAAAGACATTTTTTCAAAAACATCTTGCAGACCCTAAACAGTTATTGTAGCACTTGCTTGCACGCATGATGTAAAAATTGGGAAAGGAATGTGAGTATTTTATCAAAGACATATGCATCTCCACTACCTCATGTAATAAGATACAGATATATGTGCAGCTGTCTCATAAAGTAAACTTAAACTGGGCACAGAATTTTCTTTATGGTTCTCACAAATCATGAATCGTCTAATTCTTCATTTACAGGAGAACATTCCTGTAAGGGCAGACCTCTCTATTCCCAGCGTTCAGACGCTGACATAAACCACTAAATCAGTTTTCTTCTAATGCTGTCCCACCCTTGAGTGCTGAGCTTAAAAGACTGTGAAATGCACTTCATGTACATGAGACTTTCCCAGCAGAATTCCAGCCCCAAGGTCTGTAACACATTTAGCAAGGGAAATTCAGAGGTGTGTGTATGAGAGCATTCAATCACATGAGCATGTTTGTTTGAGCGCTTCGTAGATAGTCAGAGATCCTATTTCAAGGCAAGCTATAAGCTTAGGTAATGTAGGTAATGCATACACTTTTTTACATGCCTTTAAGTGTGCCAGTAAAATTGGTAAAACAAAAAGAAATAGCTGCAATCATGCACATGAGATAATAATAGAAAACAAAACAGAAAATTAATGAATAGAAAGGTGTTTAATGCTTCTCAACATATGGTTCAACACTCTAGCTATGCTTGGCAAGATCATGTACTGTACTGGAGTTCTCAGAGTCCCTCATGTGGCCATGAACAACATGACAAGAATAACACAAATTCATTCACAAAATGAGGTAAAAGTCTCCCTCTGCTGATGGCTAAGCAGTGTAAGCAAACTCTCTGATTGATTTTACATGAAAAGCTTAATTAAAAGTTACAAAGGTGTTATCAACAATTAAAAATATTTAAAAAATATTTTTTTAACATAAAATTTAATTAAACTACATTTCTTTAAAATAATTTTCAAAAAGTTTATTATGCATTTAGTGTATATATACGCTACAGTTAAAAAATTGGGGTCCGTTTTTTTTATGAATATACTAATACTTTTATTCACAAATGACATTAAATTAAATAAAAATGAAGAGTTGTAATATTCATAATGTTGGTGTTCTTTTGAACGTTCTATTGATCAAAGCATCCTGAAAAAAATGCATCACCTTTTAAAAAATATTAAGCAGCCCAACTGTTTTCAACATTGCTAATAATAATAAATGTTTCTTAAGCACCAAAATCAGTATATTAGTGCTTAATGATTTCAAAATGATCATGTGACACTGAAGACTGGAGTAATGATTGGAGTTTTTTAATTACATTTAAAAACATCAAAATAGAAAACAGTTTTTCTTAATTGTCATAAAACTTTAGAAAAATATACAATATATCTACATTTACAAATTGTCACACAAATAGTTACTAATTTTTTATTTAAACATTTATTTATGGATGGAGTAATTAACATACAGAAATACTACAATAAATAATGCTATACTTTGACTTAATTTGATAAAATAATGCTACATACTTATATTTAGTATTATATAAAATATACTACTATAATAATTTGAGGTTCAGTTGCAATAATAGTTAATAATAGTTTATAATAGTTAGTTTATAATAGTTGTAATAATTAATCATTAGTGTTTAACAGTGTTTGGAAACTTCACTCCAAAAACAAAAATACAAATACATTTTATTTCATTTTATTTTAGAAAGCTTTCTTACCTGTAGTGCTCTTGCTCCAGGGCAGCTCTACCATCATCTCCAGATAGTTCCGGGTGAGGGCATACTCCGGCATGGACTGTGGCATCTTTTTTAATCTGTGGCAAAAAAAGATGTTTGATAGATGAGGATGAAATCCAGATAGGATGCAGCTCAGGAGGGGGAGTCATGAATGTAGTTAGTATACTTTATAGTAATAGTAGTAGTAGTATGCTTTATTGTCCTTTATTGACTACATGTTGCTGCATATACATATAAAAAGAGAAGAAACAGTTGATTTAAGACTTTACACATTTAAAATGAATAAGATAAACTGTTATTCAGCATTCGTACAGATACAGGAACAAAGTAATTCTTATATGAATTCTTATATGAATGTGCCATTAATTAAAATAATGATTAAACTGTAAAGATAATGACTTAATTTTAATCAGTCTAAAAACAACTGCAAAAAGTCCCTTGCTGTCTAGTGCGTAGGCAACTTTGAAATGTGGTTTCATCTGAAATTACCACTACATACCGCCTGAGCTCCTTGAGACACACGCGCAGTGCAGCTTCTGGCATAGCTGCTGCCTTCACCTTCTTCTCCAGCAAAACATTGTCATCACCATCTTCATCTTCCACCTCCTCATCCAGGGAGAACTGACGACCTGGGAACACACCACCTTTACGGATGGCCAGCACCTAGGAGAAAGGAGAAGAACTCTGTGATAGAGCAGGAAGTTGTGGAGGAAGGTGACTGTGCAGAAAGAGAAACAAATGTTGGCCTACCCTTTTGTCATCATCAGGTCTGAGTTTGCGTGTCTTTTGCAGTAACTTGAGCCCCTCAATTTGTCTGGTGAGCAGAGGAAGGGCCTTCTTAAATCGTTCCTCCAAGTCTATTGCATCCAGCACCTGACACCAGCACATTCAGAAAACATTTTTTAGGTTTAAACATGGTGCATGATCACACTAGGACTAGGTAAGTCATACTGACTCTAGAACCGTGCACAATAACCCTTATTACTGTCGCACCTGCAGTTTCTCTTTGTTGGAAGTGCGGATCATAGAGGCCAGGACATCTGGTAGGGTTTCTCTAGGCAGACTGTCCAACAGACGCCGGAGTTTAGCCACCACAGGCACAGACATGTCCAACATCCCAACCAGCTGGACAAAGAGAGGCCAGAGAACACGGTCAATACACTGAATGAAAAGCCTACATGCAATGAATCATTCTGTATCATTTGGCAAAGAATGAAGCCTTTATATTCATTCAGTTTAAATGATGACTCATAGTATAGATGATTGGTGCCAAAAGAGAAAAACACTCACAATTCCATTTATCTTTTCTTCAGTCATGAAAAAAGGATGTATTTGATTTTTTTTTTAAACATATCTTTAGCATTTATATTTTCTGAAAACTTTGACTGCCATCAATTACTATTATTTGAATTTATCAAAAAATTTATCAAATTCTAATGTTGGTTATCATTCCTCAAAGAGGTAATTGGTAAAAGTAGGTAAATAAAAAAAAATATTTAATTAATTAAATACATATACTACTATTAATATATATGTATACACACTACCATTAAAAAATTGGGGTCAGTAAGATTTTTTTTAAAGGAAATTAATACATTTATTCAGCATAGACGCATGTAATTATGGAAGCTTGTTTCCGCCACAGGAAAAAAAATTAAAAGATAATTGCAACTTTTTATCTCACAATTCTGACTTTTTTCTCACAACTGTGAGAGATTCAGAATTCCAAGATATGAACTCACAATTGCGTGTTATAAAGTCCAATTCTGAGGAAATAAAATAGACTTTTTTTCTCAGAATTGCGAGTTTATATCTCACAATTCTGACTTTATAACACACAATTGCGACTTTATATCACACAATTCTAAGAAAAAAAGTAAAAATTGCGAGACGTAAACTCGCAACTGCAAGAGAAAAAAAAGTCAGAATTGTGAGATAAAAAGTCGCAATTTCCTTTTTTATTTTTTATTCCATGGTGGAAACAAGCTTCCATATTAAATTGATCAAAAGTGACAGTAAAGACATTTATGTTACAAAAGATTTCTATTTCAATTTTAATTTTAAAGTATCATGGTTTTTACAAAAAGAATCATCATCGTCTTTTGACTGGTTGTAACAAGCAAAGTTTCTTGAGCACCATATTAGAAGGGTCATGAATGATTTCTGAAGGATCATGTGACACTGAAGACTGGAGTAATGATGTTGAAAATTCAGCTTTGCCATCACAGGAATAAATTATATTTTTAAAAATATTAAACAGTTACTTTGATCTGTAATAATATTTCACAATATTACTGTTTATTTTTGGTCAAATAAATGCAGCCTTGGTGAGCAGAGACTTCTTTCAAAATCATTTACAAAATCTTACTTAATCTTATATTATACACAGGTGTATCAAGTGAATAATGTCTGTGACTTGTGGAAAAAGTTATTTTTATAGACTGTTAACAGAATCACAGCACAAACACTGCTGACCTGTACAGCGGCCTGATAGAACCTCTGTGCCAGCTCTCCCAGCTCTCCAACAGCCGGATCTCCCTCTGTGTACTGCTCCAGTTTGTCTAGCTGTTCCACCTCTGCCATGGGGAAAGGTCTCTCCCTCAGCAGCTGGGTCACACGAAAGCGACACAAGCCCGTAATGAGCAGTGTGTAGTGCGGTTTTGGCCAGTTGCTGCCTACGACCTGTACTGCCAGTCCTGCTGTGCCAATACTGAGACAGAAGACAGAAGCACAGATTAAAAGACAGAAGTTTGAAGACAGAAGTATAGATTAAACTAAGCATTGAGGCCTGAGTTTTGCTTTCTGTCAAATCTAATTTGTGATATTGTAGGTTTCGAACTGGTTTCTTGAACATGACAATGAGTTCACTATCCTCAAATGGCCTCCACAGGCACCAGATCTCAATCCAATAGAGCAGCTTTGGGATGTGGTGGAACGGGAGATTTGCATCATGGATGTGCAGCAGAAAAATATGCAGCAACTGTGTGATGCTCATGGCAATATGGACCAAAATCCCTGAGGAATGTTTCAAGTACCTTGTTTAATTTATGCCATGAAGAAGTAAAGCAGTTCTGAAGGCAAATGGGGGACCAACCAGATACTAGAAAGGTGTACCTAATAAAGTACACCTATCTAGGAATACGTATATATACAGTACTGTGTAAAAGTCTTAGGCCAGCATTTGATGTTGTTTTAGCAATGGTATAATGACCATATATAATTATTTCACAGTCTCTTTAGTGGAATATGAATAGAAAATACAGGTTATTTGTATGCAGTATTAAAAAACTGAAAAACTAAGAAAAAATGGCTTCTATAGGCTAAAGTGGCAAGTATTTCTCATAAACCTAAATGGAATGGAAAAGGACTGGAAGAACAAAAAAAGTTTCAAAATCTGATAAGAAGTTTCTGAGAGTTTCTTCTTTGAGAAACAAGTCCAGGAGGTCACACTAAATAATGATTTTTGCTTAAAGAAGACATTTTGGTCTGATTTTTTTTTTTACTTTTTGTGTACATATTTCCTGTATTTTCTGTTTGTATCTTAATAAAGAGAGGTCATTAAAACATTGCTAAAACAAAAAAGCTGGTGGTGGGCTTTTACACAGCACTATGTATATATATATTATGACTTTCAACATTTTGTTGCATTTATATGACTTCCAGGCTTGTATTCCTTTCTTATATGTCAATGTTTTACATTACACCCTGACTGGAGAGCCATTGATCGCTGACAGAGCAGAGACTCGTAAGGTTAAAGTCCATCTGCTGCTCAAACGATTATTCAAGAAAATAAACACTGTTACTACAGCTGCTCTCTAGCATGTAAAAAACATAATAAACAGGCATGTAGGTTAATGTTTGAACATTATTCAACTAAAAACACCCAAAGGTAATGTTTAGTGAATACAAAATAGTGTCTCAATGTCACCAGTACAAACATTTCCATGGTAACCATAAAGATTTCGGGAAAATATCAAAGTTACACATTATAAAATAAAGTTTATAATACAATAATAGTAACTCATTTTATTATAAAAGCATAATAAATGACTATGGTTTCATAACGAAACTCAATGACAGTTGCATCACACTGGAGCTGCAGCGGGTTTGACAGTCTTGACAGCGCAGACCGACCCACCTGTGCAAGGACGGGAGCTCATCGCTGTCATGCTCGGGGTCTCTAGTGTTAGGAACAATCCCTATGATGGTGCTCTTCAGCGAGGTCCCCTTCAGCAGTCTGCTCTTCACTAACTGCATGTTTCTCGCCGTGTCGACGCTGATTCTCATGGTCGAGCCGGGTAACAGCACTCCATCATGAGTACACAGCAGAGGCAGCCGGCTGGGTATTTGAATACCACTGTTGGATGACATTGTGCAAAGGCTGGATAGACGTTTAAAGTTTAAAACTTGTATTCGCAGTGAACTAGGCGTGTAAGGAATGACTTCATCGTATGACAGACTGGGACAAATGAAAACAGGAAGTTGGAACTACGGCAGATAAACTAGAACAATCTTTGGAGTGCAAACGAAAACGCCTACTTTTGTGAAACCCCGCGGAACGTGGCCAAATGTACACTGTGTACTCTTTCTTCGTAGCATGTTTACTTTGGGGACGAGATTGCAAAATCAGAAAAACATATTGGAACATTTGAAGCATGGCTAAAATTCACGCGGCAGGGGTAGAATCTTTAGGATAGATGGCCCAGGCCCAATGACCAACGTGTCCATTAGGTTTGCCTCAGCAAACCTCCAAGGTGGCCGCTAGAAAGGCTTAAAATGACTGAAAGTATACTGAAATAATCGAAGCTAAATGCTCAAAAGGCTAAAATAAAAATGTGTAAACATATTTCTTATTTTAATATGTCTCCTCAACAACTGTTGTTGTTGGTGTTGTTTTTTTTATTGAAAAACATAATTTTGGAATCACAATTTTTATTCTCTATTCAATTATATTCTATTCTATTGACTAGCTTTTGTTCTACTTTTTAGAGGAAACAGACAAAAGCAAAAAGGTTGAGAACCACTGCCAAAGAGGACATGAAAGGTCCGGTGCTTCACAGGCTCAAAACGAGCAATTTTAATATTATTTATAAATTATTATAGTATTCATTAATATTTTCAATTAGCTTTTATTTTTTTATATTTTCAGTTTTAATTTTAATTTGAGTTTGATTTAGCTGTTTTGTTTATATATATATATATTTTTCTGATTAGCTTTATTTTGTTCCTGATTAGTTCAACTTATTTTATTTCAGTTAGTTGCCAAGGCAATATTTCTAGTTTTTTATTATTATTTAAAAAAAAATGCAAAAGTTTTCTTTTAGGGTTAGAGTGTTTATAATCAGCTATATAAAACAATTTAGGGTAACACTTTATTTTACTGTCCTTGTTACTTACTTACTTGTTAATTACACACAACTAACCCTCAACCAAACTCTAATCATACAGTAAGTACATGTTGTTAATTAATATTACTCAGTACTTAAATAGATAATTACACTTGTCTCAATAAAGTGTAACCTAATTTAGCCAAAGTCATCACCTTCATATAAAAATGTGTCTTGTGATATCTATCCCTGATATTGTAAATCAGGTAGGCCTACTGTAATGGTGTGAAAGGTGAGTCTGTTTGTAAAGTAACCAAACCCGTAGCTTAAAACAAATGATACATGTGAACACGTGGGGGTGATAGCGGGAGATTTATTTCCAAGCCATGTTACAACAGTTACCAGAACATTCTGTGGCAGGAGTCCAAATAAATAAACTAGATTAAAATCTGTGTATAAAACATATGCAAACCTGATATCAAACCCTATTGGTCACCTTAAAAAGCTTTTTATTGGAGTACTTTGGTGCAAACTTTCAACATTAAACCAGCAAAGCACAAAGTAAAGAGCCAACGGGTAAAAGCAACAGTGCAGACTAAGCCAGCAGTCAGCACAACATTTGCATGCAAATGATATGTGTACAAAAGAAGCTCCATGTAACTTATACATCTTACCTAAATATTACCAAGAACATTTACAACGTGGCTTGATAATATGCTGTTTTGGCATTCACCAAGGACAAAATATTTAATTTCCTCAGAAATATAAGTCACAGTGGCAAAGACTTTTTTGGAATTACCAATAGAAAATGCTACAGCGAAGAGTCAAAGCTTGTCTCCTCCATAGAGCACACGCGCAGTGCACATGAACCTTTTTAGCAAAATTCTACATCGATATGCAAGTTTGCAGGCGGGTGGACGGAGGTATGAATGTTCTGAATGATGGAGAGCAATAGCTGCAGGGTTATTAGAGTGTCTTCCAAGTGGTGTGACGGTTGTTGCAGTTTTTTCCATATGGGTAACACCGGTGGAGACAGTCAGTGACTTCACTAGGACAAGAGCCACACAAGCATGCTGCGTGTCACTACATAAACAGGGAAACACCCTTTTACACCAACACCAGCAACATGAAGACAGGATCAGATCCGCTTAGATCTGCTGCTATGTTGTTTTCTTCTCTTTCCTCCGGTTGAGGACTTCACAATCTAGAAATGAACAAAGAGAATGAGCACAGATAAGTGGTCATATTTTAGTGTCACATAAAGATGTTATTTAGAGTTGGTCATTAGATTATCTGAATGAAACTGTTACGATAACAAAAACAATGTACATGATCATACTTGTCATTTTCCCAAAGAATTTGTAGAAAGCATAGACCGGGCATGTTCAGGCTAGTAAAAACATGTGGGCTTCTTAAGGTACTCTACATCCATCAGACAACCTCAAAGCCTGAATCATGCCACAATCTCATTCATCATGGAGGGGATAAAGATGTTGATTCAATCCCCTAAAAGTTTTTCTCATTCACAAAGGCTGATTTTTGACCACAGACATGCACCAACAAGCAGCAAACGTTTCTTTTTGCTACTGTGTGCATACATTTTGGGGTTGCGTAAGGTTATCAACAAAAATTTGGTGGACTGGTGGAAGAACCCTTCTTGCGGTTGGACTCCAAAATTCCCCAACTGTTCCAAGTGGTAGCAATCATTAGATGGACCTCAACAGTCTTTCCTCAAACCCTCAATGAGTAAGTCAGTACCATCATTCCCAAAAAAAATTCCAAATGTAAAAAAAAAAAGTAGTCTGTGTTTGTGGAATTAATTCAGTGGGTCTTTTAACCAATCAATGTTTAGCAGATCAATATTCTACAGTCCTACAAATGTAAAAAGAAACCATAAGTTCCATTCACTTACAATCATAATTATCATCCTCTTTTGAGAAGCACTCTTTGAATAGGCAAAGCATGGTCCGATAACTGTTATCCAGTATTGACTTGGGTTTCACAGACTTCCATCCCTGGTAATATGAGTCCGTCAATCGATCCCGGATGTTTTCTATGCTCTCTGGAAGAACTCTCTTTTTTGAAACAGGTACAAAGACACATACATTTTGACATGATGAATTTAAATACTAAAAAAAATTGCTTGCATGAATAACATCAGTAACACAGATCCAAGAGGTCAAACTGAGTTGAGTTTTACCAAATCAAGAAAACAATAAGCCTATATGAGGGTTTTATTTTCCATTAAAAACTGTATTCATAAATCAGAAAAAGAAGTTAGCTTTGTGATACTGTGAGCAGTGGCAGTGGCAGCCAGAATGATTTATAACGTAATGCTGTTATAAAAGCAGAAATTACATCATTGTTCTAACCTCTGGATCTACGGGATTCCACTGGTGAAAAAGCGCCTGAAAATCTCTGAAGAGGTTCTCCAGATTGGAGAGGTATTTACGCCGTGTAGGATGTCTCTCTGGCAGCACCATTAAAACCCTCTTTATACCCTGCTGACTAACCAAAATCCACAAATCCTGTAGATCTCTCCTTTGGACTGGTTCATCTTCATTACTCGTATTCTAGAGAACAGAGAGTGAGAGATGAAGAAAGGAGGAGAAGAAGAACTATAATGAGGGAAATGTTCAATTATATTAGAATGGTTGTGATTTACAGACATACATTCTTTTAGTGTCAGAGTCTATATTGAAAAAAAATATTTAGTTTTAAGGTCACAGGTGTTACACACCAAATTAAAAAATAGATAATTAAAATAAAAGATAAAAAATTATTACCAGACACTAGATAGCTGTCAGTTCTGGAAACAAAAATCTTTTATTCTCCAAATGTTTTTTTATTTCGCCCTTTTTATAACAGAAACTATATAGAATATAACAATATAACTTATAATAACTTATAATTCTTAATAAAAGTACCTTGCAGACCGTTTAACATTTAATAAAAGTCTGATTGTTTGGGTTTAATGTATATTCAGTCCATTCACTCAAATAAAATTTAAAGAAAAATTATTTCCATCACACACATATATATATATATATATATATATATATATATATATATATATATATATATATATTGTTTAATATATTTATCCATTCTTCAACCATAGGTGGCTCCGGTTTTAATCATTTTCTAGAATGTTTCTTAATTTAATGTTATTTTAAATTAAATTTTGACATAAGGGTTTCATTCTTAATTTCATTTAATTTTCAGTCAAATTGAATATTCAATTTTCATTATTGTAATGTTAATCTTATTTATGTTGTAATATATTTATGCATAGTGGTAGTATATGTATATTTGTATATATATTTTTATGTTGGAGTATATTTATGCACAGCCTTGTTTTTATGCTTGTGTTTAAAAAAAATGTTATAGTAAAAAACATACATTTTATATAATACTATAATACAATAATTGACAGTGTTATGAATTGTAATTAGAATTGTTTCGGTGAGATTCACCCGTTTATTTGCAAATGCTGAGTCATAGGCCTTCAAAGCCCTTCAAAGATTTGTTAAATCTCGGGTGAAAGCCGGCAAACAGGAAAAATTAGCTAATTGGTGTGGGAAGTTGTGGAGAGTGTGGCTTTTAGCCATGATGGAAAGTGAGTCAGAGGTTTAGTTGGGGACAGTGTCAGTGGGATAAAGACTTACCAGTCTGCTGATGTTGCGTAGTCTGAACACCTCCTCATAATGCACTTGAATAGTATAGTTAATAGGAAAGTTCATTTTCTGTAAAAAAATGTATAAATAAATGTAAAACATTTATTGGCATGCCATTCATCCTGCCTGCCTCATGCTAGACATTTATACAACCATCACTTTATGCAAGTTGTATATTTTCTTATTTTTTTATGTCTGTTCTCAATATCAATATCTTTCCATAATTGTTTAGAATATAACACTACCCCTGGTTTCACAGACAAGGCTTAAGCTAGTCCCAGAATAAAATGCATGTTTGAGCTGTTTTAACTGAAAGCAACTTGCACTGACGATACATCTTAAAGTCAGTGCCATTGTTTTGTCTCAAGATGCAAACCAGCAATGAGTTTTTCAAAGGCACGTTTATAAAAGCTACATAAATCCCCTAATTGAACTAAGGCCTAACCCTGGCTTAATCTAAGCCGTGTCTGTGAAACTGGGCCCATGGCATCTATTTACCATAAAACGTCTCCGCAGGGTTGAGTTTAGGCTGTCCCGTACTGTTTTCAGAGGAACGCAGATATCTGGTGCTGCACTCGTGCACATTGGTAATAGACAAATAAAACCTAGAGGGAGAGAAGAAGGAAAATAATGGCTTTTCAAATAATGCCATTGCCTATCATGAAAACATCATGAAATTATCGCTGTTTTGTTCTTAAACTTTACATCAAAATATGCATAGCATAACACAGTTTGGCTATCTTTAAAACACATTCAGCTTCATTTAGAACAAAAATTCATATGAGTTTATCTGTAATCAAAAGACCTGTACCTTTATGTCTAGTATCAATACAAATCTTCGTGATAGATTTATTCAGAACATTTTGAAGATGGAGTATAAATTTCAATTTATTGATCATGCCTGATTGATTAACTACATCACTTTTTACTTCATGTTTTGCTGACTTTTGGTGTGATGTCTCTTTAAAGGCAATGACGCACAAAGTTGCATTAATAAATTGTCAAAGGTTGGTTCTGTGACAAGTCACAAACCTCAAACCACAGCCCGACTTACAGAGAAAAAGGTGCTGCAAAAAAAAAAAAAAAAGCCATAATGCCACAACAGAGGAGATTTTGCATTCCACAAAAGCATAATATGCATGAGATGATGGGAGCTTTTTCAAGCAGATGAACTGTGAGGCTGATCCTGTATCTATTTTGGAGCTTTTATTATTAAAGATAAGTGATTGTGACTGGCTAGCCCCGGGCAGAAAGACAGGGCACCGGCATTCATCTGTCACTTTGCTGTGGATCACAGTGCGGCTGGCCTCTGTGGTTGAGCTGCACTGTAGGGCAGTTACCCAGAGACTGACAGTCAGCAAAGTCTCCGAGCCATGAAACAGACTTCCGAGGGCCAGAGGAATTTGTTATGCCGCAGAACCTGGGCTATTTACTGGTGTCCGACCACTCAACCCCCACCTCCCATCAAAGTTATTCTGGCTTTTTTGGCCTGGTATCCCCCTCCTTGCCCTCTCTTTTACCTTAGGCATCTGTCTATCTGTCTATCCGATCTCTCTCTTTTTCTGTCCTGAAGACAGGATGTGGTGAAATTAACAGTCACGTCTTAGTCCTTCAGTGGTAGCACCATATGCAGTGGCTCGTCTCATATGTTTAGCTTGAAACTCATTTCAGAAGAAACAAGTGACAACGCAGATGTAGAAACCACACAGCAAACTGTTACCTAAGATAGCTCACATGTCCAATTGAGAAGAGTTTCTCTGGCTGGTTGTGTCAGTGGTGTTTGTCCTTTTTGCGTAAATGCACAAGAGTCTCTCTCCATTTAGCGGAGGAAGTAATCAATCACTTTAAACATTTTTTGCAGTTCCACTTCTGAAATATTTATGTCTAGTACTGTCACATCCAAATTTCCCACACAAATGAAGATCCTGAAAGGTCCTATTGGCACAATACCTATAGCATTATGCAAATTAAATCACATAATTACTGGACTTTACTTACCCAGCAGCCCCCTGAGGAGCCGGCATTCAAACTGGATCATGGTTCTGCTTATTCTCTGCTTGCACTGTAGTATGAGTCTGGATTCCAGAAAATTCTTATGCACGGTTGGTCTATTAAAAAAAGACAGACAGAATACAGTCAGAACAAATATCAAACTATATTGAATGCCAGTTTTTTTAACTTGCCATTAAATGACTTTTTGTTGGACAAAAAGAACCAGGGATCACGCATCTGAATTCATTTACTCTCCTTCTGGATTATAAAATACTTAAATATCGAAAAAGACTGATTCGGCATTTCTGATTTTAATGGCCAAAAAAGTAGTAAAAAATCAAAGTGAAGCAGGAAAGGGGTTCACTGCTCATCTGAAGGGCTGGAGCTCTATCATAATGTTCCACTGTTTTTCTCCTACACAGCCTGTGCAGCTGTGTAAAACAAATCCAGATGTTGTCTCTTTTTGCTTTTTTCGAAAGGAAAAATTTAAATTCCTTTTAGTCCTATTGGTAATTTAACAACATCTTGACATGACAGGAAGTTTCTGACTAATATCCATGTGATGAACATGTAGAGCAAAATGTAGTTTTTTAATCAACATTTTGTGTAGCTTTATCAGAAATGTCTTATAAAAATATCAAAATTTATAATACTTGTAATAAATTTTTTTTAAGTTTAAGTTTATAAATAATATTTATAAACTTAAACTTAAAAAAAATATATATTACAAGTATTATAAATTTTGATATTTTAATTTAAGATTATATAAACTTATAATAATATCAAAATAAATTACAAAATTATCATTACTTATCATCAATATGGATCTGTAAAGCAGAAACGGTAAAGAACACAAGCCAGAACAAATCATATCCTTTATGTAACATATTTTTTCTGACATGTTTTAATTGCTATTTTAACTTTCTATTTCGCAATCCATTTTCTCTGGAAGATCTGATTCTCCTATTCTAAAGTAGATTTTGACAAAACCTTTTGAGAAAAAGTCATTGTAGAAACATACTGATATTTCATACTGTTTTTTCGAATAGTGTTTCGATTATTTAAGCTATAACCATTTGTACATGCACATCATTTGCCAAATAGGGCCAATATTCTGGTTATGCCTTTAGAATGAACTTATGGAAATACTTGAGATGCCATTTTTGCCTTTTTTTTTTAAAAATAATGTTTAACTCAATTCACATTTTTAACAATTTTTAATTGCAAGATGTGGGTCATGCTGTTTTCTTTTCTTTTTCGTATAATGTTAGTCTCCTCATTGCTCCAAAATTTGTTTATACAACAGCATAACGTTTTCCTGTGCCTAATATCACCAAGGATTACCTTAGTTTGGACATGCACAGAAATAAATGAATGTTTAGTTCTAATATAATTCTGAACTGTGAGACTCAAAATCCTGATTAATACATTCATGTGCCAACTGCCTCATTCAGATACTGGAATGATAAACATAAATTATGGTTTTTGCATTCACACAAAACTTAACATCATAAAAGTGTTGATGTATCGATCAAATTTAGTTGTCAGAGCATCTTGTAAATTCACCTGTAAACTAATCTAAATCAGAAGCGATCTGCCAGTGGACCGCGTTGGATCTTGGCTTATATCCTTTGAAACGCCTTGTTGCGCTTCATTCCCATATAAAACGCATTAACACGCAACACAATTCAACAGCACATGGAATACAAATAAGCCACAAACGACAAACCTTTCGATTCGATGATGGGCTGTCTCACAAGGAAGCCATCTGCAGTGTAGGCTACTTTCAATAAACAGCAATTGTTTGCTTGACCCTCAAGATATGACCGCTGACCTGCAGAATACTGGACGAAGTAGTAAATTCGCTCCTTTTCAATGCAACGTCCACCCAAATGTCTCGGAAACTCCCTTTTCTTTATGTTACGTCTTTATGTTAAGTCGCTATGCACACCCGCCTACAGACTTCTCCGCGCGAAAGAAGCACGAGAAGAACACGCTGAGTAAAGAGGGACAGTCGATTAGGCTGTTACTTTCACTTTTGGGTCTCCATAAACTATTAACTCATCAGTGGCTGGATGTGAGGAAAAATGTTTCACCTTCGTGAGCAACACAAAAAATCAGAGACCTTTACTGCTGCCTTTGTTCGAACATTCAGACATGGTCCGAACTATGGGTAAGCAGACCCCCCTAATTAAAGTGTAAAATGTTGGGGGTCTTAAAAGTATTCCCCCCGCCATATGAGTAAATACGTTTCAGTAAACACAAAAGTTTACAAGTTAGTCTGAGCACGCTAAATTTGTACGCTCGCGAACAGATAACGTCCCGAGGGGGCAACCATAGAAGCAACTGCTCAATCGTCTGTCATTATTTATCAAGTTATATCTTTAAACATAACAAAATGGGATCTTATCTTATTTTGTTTAGGCTACAAAAAATAATTTCATATTAATGTTAACTGGACAAGACAATACTGTGCTCAAAAATGTACAGGCAATAACAACAAAAGCTTAAAGTTGACCCACCTGAAAGTGCATACTGCACTCAACCTCTGCAGTTTATAAAATATAAAAGAGTAAAAGTGACCATAAAATTGACACCAGCTAGAAATTGGTCCACTAGAATATTGCAAAACAAACCAGCCAACAATAACACCTTTATGAGTCAAGAAGCAATCAAGCATCAGTACAAGAGTGTCTTCTTTGCCCAATCTCCCTGTAAATCTCATTCACCCACGCACATTACTAGTTTATTCCCTACATTTACTGTGGTTCTGTGCTGGCGGGCTTGGCACAGTTGTACACTTTTAGGAATTTCATGACAAAACATCTTTTTCGGACTCTGAAGCTAGAAGCGGACTCATCTCGCAAGACAATGGACAATGGGCAACCAACGGCGCTCTACACACTTGCTTTGTCGTATGATGGCTTTGTCAATTGCCACAATGGCCCCCTTGTTTTGTAGTACCTATAATCTTTCTTTAGGCGCACAATCCCTTGCCGATAGAGCTATCTTTGCTGTCCTAACAAAGGCCAAATCCACTCAAGACCCAATGAGAGGGACATTCCGAGTCCCCCACCCAAACCTTAAAAAAAAAGTCAAAACACCATCTGTCAACACAGATTACATCCTTTCAATATGGAAACCCCCCAAAGGAAGATTAGTGAAATAAAACTTCTAAATGTGCACCAGGTTATAAACACCCCCCACAATATCTCAACCTACTTTTATGACTCTTTTTTATTCGTTAGCAGTGCGGTCTCTGAGTCCGGGACTGTTTTTATGGATGGGCCCCATCATCACAGACCCCAAGAGAATATTCCTAGTCCCCCACAATCTTGGGGTGCATTAACAACACTTTGAGAGTTGTCCAACATACAGCCTGAATTTGGTGACTTGCAGGAACCAGGATTTATATTATAAATGACAATAATCATGGTAACAACAATCAGAGCCATCTGATGGCAGACAGAAGCTATTTGAGGTTACCGCAATATTAAATGTTTAAACCGAGAGACCCTAAAAAAATTGACTTTACACACTGGACTAGAACAACCTCACAGTTTAAAACTCAAGTGTTAGACACACTTGAAAACATTGCGGCTTTCCTCATATTGTTCAATTCTGTACCTTCATTCCACAGCATGACTTTGCATTTTTGTACATTTTAAGAAAAAACTATTTATGAATTCTTCTTGATTAAGGGGGCAATTAAAGTTGTAACTGGATTGTAGGTGGAGAGTGGTAGAACCTGGTTCTTTAACATTGTGGGCTTTAGTGTGATCAGGATGTGACTCACTCTGATACTAATATCCATCAGTCTGTCTTCACTTTTGTCAGGCTCCACTGACCAAAGCAATTAAAATAAGAAAATTACACAAGATTGATTCATAGAATGGAAAACCTGTTGCCAAAAATAGTGAATTACAATAATGAACTTCAACTCGAAATAGCCCTATGACAGTGAAGACTTTCATCATTCTGGACTTTAGAAATAACAATCAACATATTTGGTTATAGTTAAAATCAGCTGTAACTTTCATTTATAGCAGTAGTCAACTAAAGTGTTCTCAAGAGAATGGTGTGACATACATCACACACTACCAGTGTTGGTCAGTCATCTTAAAAAAATGTAAAAAAAAATAAAAAAAAATGTTATGGCATATTAAGTATGGTGTCAGGTCAAAAATGTATCTAAAAGAATTAAATGACTCCGCTTAATATTTGGTGAATTTAAGGAGATGAAGCCTGACTCACTAAGTGACTAAGACTGAATAATAATTTCAAGGCAAACACAAAATGACTCACTGTCATGAGATGAGATGTATGAGCTTCAATAATTGAGAGGAAAAAAGAAAAGAAAAAACTCTTAGGAAAACAGTGAAAACCTGCTTTGCTTGTGAGCTCAGTCTTGTGACAAACACGGAAACACATGAGAAAGTACAAAAAAAAAGTTTATTTACAAATTCTTTCACACTTCATGACATAAACAGCACTTTCTTTTTGTAGGTTTGGATGATTATGGCTCTTCAAAAAAAAAAGTTAAAAGCCACAACAGATTTGCTGCTTCCACAGAGACAAAAACTAAAGCTATTTTACAATTTCACTGTTTTTACAAGAGTAGGACCAGATTTTTTACCTTCGAAAGAAACACAATTTAAATACTCAAGATGTGAATGATGGAATGTTTTATGCAGACTGATTCATAAAATTAAATGTGGATTTCGCTACAAAATTAGTAATAGACATTTTTAAAGTCTATACATATAAAAGCCACACTGATGTAGTCTTATGCATGAAAACATTCCTCCAAAAATATTTTTCAATGCAAGTAAGATCTAAAAACTGAGATGCTTTGTACTGAGCACAGTACCAACAGTCATTTCATGCAGGACAAGGTCATTGACCACTGGGACTGTGACGGCTTCCAGCTGGCTCCAGTTAAAGGGGGAACTTCCTTCAGCTGTCACCAAAATGTTACTATACTTGTGGTGGGAAAGTTGAGACCACAGCCATGGGAGGCCCAGAAAAACAATTGATTTTCTCATGGTGCTCCTGCCAGATGTAAAGACACTAGAAGGCATAGCGTGTTCTGATGTCTTCCAGTTTCTTCGACACCTCCGGAGGTGTGCGGTCCAACTCCTCAGAGACACTCTTCTGCTTATGGGGGTCCATGGAGTTAAACTGTTCACACAGGTCTCCATCGATCACATTCTAGAAGCATACAAGCAAACTCAATGAGAAAAATTACCAATAAGGGACTTAAATATTCTGAGTCTTTGCAAAATAATGGTATATTGGTTACCATATATTGGTTATTGTAAATGAGTAAGTAAGTAAGTAAGTAAATATATATATATATATACACACACACACACATATATATACACACAAACATTTTTATGCACTATATTCCAGGTCTTTTAAAAGGCATTCAGTGGCTTTACTTGAGTTTCATTTTATTTCATTTTTTATATTTTATAGTTGGACTTAAGATTTTCATTGGTATACTGCAACCTTAAAGGTCACTTATTATGCCCTTTATTCTAGTAAACCCCAAAATCAAGACTTTAACAGTTTTCCAAGAAATGTTCAAAAAACACCTTTACATTGTTGAAGCACCTCTATTTCCAGTCTGTCTTTAACACCGTTTAGTTCTCTATGAAGCACTATGAAGCTTCCCCTACCAAAAAGGGCAACTGGGCATACTCAGTGTGTTGTGATAGGTCAACCGCTTAAAGCGCGTTTCCGAAATGTTAAGCCCCTTACCATAACCACGAGTTTAAACACACTACTAACACAACTCAACCAGGCCTTGCCCACTTTTTTGTGCGTGGCCTTGGGCGGGATTTATTGAAATGGGGAATATTGTGACGTGTATGCTCCTGGAAGAAAACTCAGTCGCAGTATCGGTATCGGATATAAAAAGGGGTATCGAGCCATCCCTGGTTAATACTAAAACTGTGTAATGTATTAACTTTGTGTTGGTCCTTACCTTCACTGGGAAATAATATGAGCGGAAGCTGAGGTGATCACGACCACACAGAGGGGGAAACTCAGAGCGCATGTGCATTTCCAAGTGCTGGAAGAAGTCATGATCCTAAAGACAGATGAGACATAGTTTATTTTCAAAAATAAAAACCTTATTCAATTCTTAAATAAATTGAATAAAGGTTGGGCATTTTATGAGTTTGATACCTAAAGTTGCACTATACAAGTCAAAGTCTCTACTTTGATGGCCTGAATGTAAGTGCCCTGATCAGAGGCCTTCACCTCTTCTGCTTCAGTGGTTTTAAACTTATGAAAGACCATTGCACATTAACACTCATGCAATTATGAAAGACCATTGCACATTAGCACTCCTCATGCAATTACTAGTTAACACTTTAAGGAACTGTACCTCGTGAGAGGTGAACGGCACCAGGATGCCAATGCCTCCCGATAGCGTGGTGTACACCAGGGACTCTGATCCTCCAGGGATGAGGGTGGTTTTCTGGAGGGACAGCAAAGTCTCTCCTATGTGATAGTTAATAATCACCTCAGCCTGTGATCAACATGGAAGAAAAATGACAGGTATGGATTAAATTGTGTCTTCAGAAGCATCTTTGGTGTCACAGGCAAGCAATTCACTTCCATTTATCATATTAGAGGTGTGGATCTTCACTTGCCTCACGATCCGATTACGATTCAGAGGGCGGCAATTATCATAAAAGTGATTCTCGATGCATCACAATGCATATTTTCCTCCAATTCTTTTATTAATAATATTATATTAATAATCAACATTAATTCTTTGTTATTGAAAAAATGAACAAAGATGCGGATAACAAACAGTAGTTTTAACAAACAATCAAGTAAGAAATACAGGAATTGAGTAATCAAATGTAAAAAGTCACTGCAGTGTTTCCCCTAGAAATTTTTCCAGCAGCGGTGCTGTCCCGTGCCGGAGCATGTTACCAAGGTGCGGTTTGGCTGGGGGGGGTCTGGGGCATGTACCTCCGGAAGAACTTTTTTTTTTAAATAACCCCTTAAACCATGACTTCTGGCTAGACATGTGCCGGTATTCGGTAATGCGATAAATTGCGGTAATGAATATGCACGATATTGTTATCGCGGCCACTTCAAAATACCGTGAAAAATAATAGATTTGAATTTAGACTTTTAGAACACGCATTAGCTAATTTTCTATCAACCGCTTAAACACTGCGTATATGCTCCGCAAAACACGTGCGCACTCTGATGTAAACAATCCCCACATGTATAAGCACTGTGTGCACGCGGCGCAGAGCGCACTCTAGTCTAATGTAAACAATCATCACATGGAGTAGAAGCATGGCGGAAGGAGGAACGCTGCCGACGATTTACCCCCGCAGGGCTGCCAACTCTCACGCATTCAACTTGAGACTCAAGCGCCTTTCAGACAGGACGCAGAATACTCGCGGGGACGTTTTGTTGCTGCGTCGACCAAAGCACGCCGGGGTCAAAGTTAAAAATAGTTCAACTTTTTATTTGCAAAATAGCAAATCGCGTTCTGTCTGAAAGCCGCTTTACGGAATTGACACTTTTCACACGCTCTCACGCAGAGAAAAATCGCGGAGCAAAGAGGACACTGACACCGACAGACTAGACAGAGCAGGTTACTTTTGATATGAAAAAAAAAAAAAGGTTCTGTCCATTGTGACAGATCGCTGCGCCTCAGTTCAAGTAAACCGATCATCTGTTACTTTTTATTTAAAGATACAGTACAACTTACCTTAAGGTTTATGCCTCATACAAAATGTCGATCAATCAGTGTTTTTCACGGAAAGAGGTCAATAAAACTGCAGGAGAACAGTTATGTCACAGAACGTTACATTTACCTCAGGAAAGCCATTTAATGACCAGCACTTTAGTTGACTAGAAAAAATTGGCATTTTGCTAAATATGTGCACTTTATTACATATTAATTATATGTTTACTTGTCATTACATAATTGTTATTATAATGAAAACCGCATTATATTTAATTTCTCTCTGTTTACAGCATTATGTGAGATATATTTTTTTCTTGAGAAAAATTAACATGCAGACTGTAGCCTACCTAATATTTATCCAAATGAGTCAATATTGAATTACGATTAAAATCAAATACAAGAATTTATTTGAATACAAACAGTAACCTACCAGTCATTATACCATGTAAACATTTTAACACGTTGTCACTAAACTTAATAAACTTAACTAAACTTCTGTTTAGTTACCATGTTTTGAAAATCACAATTACACATTGTGATGCAAGTTGTTTTTTTAGATACCCGCAATCCATCTGTTTCTCTTGAGCAATTAAAATATCGTGATAATACCGTATACCGTGATAAAAGCTCATTCAATTAATCGCAGCACGAAAATTTGATACCGGCACATGCCTACTTCTGGCAAGTTTTGTGGATAAAAATTGACATTGAGACATACAAATACGACATACCATCAACAGATTCAAGGTGATTATTGCAGCACGCACCTTGAACTGGTCACAAACAGAAACCTTCATTTTATAATTTTAGACAGGATTTTTCACGTTTTTGTTTTGTGTTCATTTTCAGCTATAAAGGTAGATATTGATAGGGGAAAATGAAATGGCACAACCCAGAAAAAGATTATTTATAATTTATTGAAAATTTTAGGCCACACCCAATCTGTGAGCACTTAATTTTTTACATTTTTAATTTTAACATTTTTAAAATCAAAAGTTTTAAGTTAACATTATTTAATGCACAATGAATGAAGTGAACAAACATGAACAATCAAGTGTTTTATTTGACTTGACTGTACCTTTATTTAATCCAAAACTGTGTTCGTATTTCATTTTAAAAGACTTTTTAAAAGAGTTATCCAGCCAAGAATAAGCCTAGAACTGCTTTTCTGGCGGACTAATAACAGCACTCGGGTGTCGGTCCGAGACTGTGCTCATGTACTCCTGCTCATAAAACTACCCGGATACAACCGCACCCGAGTCCACTTTAGGGGCCGTTCACATATCGCGTTTTTTGCGCGCAAATGCGTTCTTTCAATTGTAGGCGCGCGTGGCGAGATGAAAACATCGTAACATCTCATCTCAACACACCATGTGACAAAAACCAACCGATCAGCTTTGGCCTTTCCGTAACAACATCGACAGCTCGGCCGAACAGCTGATCATAGCTGTACAGGGCGGCTTTTTATTTCTCATCTCCATAAATATATCTAGTAGTAAAGCTAATGCAAGGGCTAGAAATCACTTAATTCTTTGCTGCTACTTCCTCGTCCTCATGGAGAGCGCCGCTTTCTCCTTTCTAAAAGCGCTTGCTCTCTCCCGTGGCGTCTGTCGTTGCTATGCAACCATGAACAGAGGCGGCCTGGAGAAACGAGCGCGCTTCCCGCGCGCCTACATTTGAAATAACGAATTTGCAGTGCACGCTCAGAAAAACACGCTATGTGAACGGCCCCTTATGGCAACGTGACATTAGCCTAATCGAAAATATTTCCATATTTTGGAATTCCATATCTTTCCTCCTTTCTTGTCAACAAGTGGATTCAGAGCCACCGCATTAGCAGAGCCGGCGGACGCCACGTCTCAGTGTTTTTAGGTGTGTAAGTGGATGTCGTGATATTACTGATCATGTGAAGATTTTGCAGCGGCGCTGAAAATCCAGTGGCGGCGCTGCGCCGCTGCTAAATACATTGTAGGGGAAACACTGCACTGCATAGTTTATTTATTCAAAATGTGTTTGTTTGTTTATGGTTTAACGCCATGCCATCTACCCTGTCTATATTAATGGCGAGAAAGATTAAAAATAAATGATTAAAATAGGTTTTTAAATTTTATCTTAGATAAAAATTCTAAAACTAGATCTGATTTAAAATCTTTTCATAAGAGTTAACTGAAAAATAAAGAGTTCAATCTATCACTGTCCAAAATATTCTGGCACAAAATTCTAAATAAAGTGATTATTAAAGCTAGCAGTGGGTGATTACCTCTTATCTTTCATTGTTTAATTAACATTAATTGCAGCAGGTTTATTATATTAAGACCTAATGCATGTATCTAATATAATGTTACACATCAGATTTTTCTATATATATAATATATATATATATGCGTGTAGCGGGTGGGGTGGTTGAGACGGGAAGTGTAGCTTGAAGGCCAGGTGGCACAAATGATGCGTCCCTTTAAATGTGTCGTGCGACATGGACAGGAGAACGTTAGTGCGGTGTGCATTGAAGAGTGAGTTTCGGAGTATCAGCTGTGCAAACGGGAGAACGTGAGTCTTTTTGGAAGGTTACGCCTGTCTGTCTTTAACGTTAAACTTATTCCCATTGAGAAGCGCCTAACAGCCTTTTGTTTGTAGCTCGGCCTGGCGTTTGTGCGTATGGTGACCAGTAAATGGTACACGCAGTCACGAGTCTATAGAAATTCTTGCTTGCCTAATCGCGAGTAGTGAGTTTGTTCTACATGTATTTGCAGCAATGTAAGTTTACTAACCCCTTTTTCTTGTAACGTAACGCGTAGTGTTTGTAGCTCTGTTTACTTTCTGTTTGATATTGCTTATCAATAGAAGCAACGCTGACGAGAGTGTGCACAGTTACTGGTCATCCACACCGTTAAAGTATCGGTACGGTGCAGATAGCGCCAATTCATCTTGGCTGGTTTCGAAACGTGAGTCCGTTTTTCTGTCTTTCAATTTAATCTTTTCTTAAATTGTCACGATGCTACCAAACATTGCATCTTAAATCACTCATGCTTGTTATTACAGGAGAATTGCCTTCGTCTGTCCAACGAGCCACTGTTTTTCCTGGGTTTAGTTATTTTGTGTTATTTTTCATTTCTTTGAGTGTATGTGTGTGCCTCGGAGGTTTGTCCCCATCGTGACGTGCGGATCTGGAGCTAGGTGGGCATAGGTTGGAGGCCTGCTACCAGTGATATCCGGCTAAATTTGAATGTTTTGTTTGTTTGTTTTGTCTGTTTGTTTGGCAATAGTAATTTGTATCGCCGTATTCGGCCTATGGGCATTGTGTTATGTATCCTGTGGAGACAGTGCTTGTTCACTAGTGTGAAGTGTGAAATGATGTTTTAGTGTGTGTGCTGCCTATTTAGTGTGAAGTGTCTCTTGCAGTGTTGGTGTGTGTGTATGTGAGTAGTATTTATTTATTCGACTATTTATTCACTATAGCCTATGCATTATGCTATTTTATACATTGTAACTCATTTACTATGAGACTTTATCCACTGTTACCTACGGAAAATGTTTGCTTGCCCTGATTGCCAATGTATTGTCTAGTGTTTAATAAATTTACACGTTTGAGTACATCAGTCCCATTTTGTGTCCCTTTATTGGACATACCCTGCCTAGATAGTTTAAAGGGGAGCACTGTTTGGTCTTTCTAGCTTATGTATCCAAATGTACATGCCAGAGAGCGCCCCCTAGTGGTCACATATGTATACACACTCACCTAAAGAATTATTAGGAACACCATACTAATACTGTGTTTGGCCCCCTTTCACCTTTAGAACTGCCTTAATTCTACGTGGCATTGATTCAACAAGGTGCTGGAAGCATTCTTTAGAAATGTTGGCCCATATTGATAGGATAGCATCTTGCAGTTGATGGAGATTTGTGGGATGCACATCCAGGGCACGAAGCTCACGTTTCACTACATCCCAAAGATGCTCTATTGGGTTGAGATCTGGTGACTGTGGGGGGCATTTTAGTACAGTGAACTCATTGCCATGTTCAAGAAACCAATTTGAAATTATTCGAGCTTTGTGACATGGTTCATTATCCTGCTGGAAGTAGCCATCAGAGGACGGGTACATGGTGGCCATAAAGGGATGGACATGGTCAGAAACAATGCTCAGGTAGGCCGTGGCATTTAAACGATGCCCAATTGGCACTAAGGGGCCTAAAGTGTGCCAAGAAAACATCCCCCACACCATTACACCACCACCACCACCAGCCTGCACAGTGGTAACAAAGCATGATGGATCCATGTTCTCATTCTGTTTACGCCAAATTCTGACTCTCGTTTTCTGTTGAGACATTCAGATGGTAGACTCATCAGACCAGGCAACATTTTTCTAGTCTTCAACTGTCCAATTTTGGTGAGCTCTTGCAAATTGTAGCCTCTTTTTCCTATTTGTAGTGGAGATGAGTGGTACCCGGTGGGGTCTTCTGCTGTTGTAGCCCATCCGCCTCAAGGTTGTGCGTGTTGTGGCTTCACAAATGCTTTGCTGCATACCTTGGTTGTAACTAGGGCTGGGACAACGCGTCGACGCAAAAAATACGTTGACGCAAAATATGCGCGTCGATTCGTCAGACCCAAAACAAAGATGGCGGCGCCGGAGAGTAGTAGCAACACGAGTGGCTCTTCAGACTTTCAAAGTGCAAGGTGCAAAGTGCACTCGTTCCTCTAAAGTAGAGATGCACCGATTGATCGGCTGGTGACCGGAATTGGACGATTTTCACATGATCGGCCACCAGTCTGACATATTCCGATTTTATGCCGGTCAAATGCACTCGGAAGCCGCATGATTAACATCGCGCAACATTAGCATCACACATGCACACGGAACGCACATGTAGGGAACCTCGTGAATTATGGCCGTTTCACACCGCAAGCATGAGCAGTGCGGGGTTTTTTTTCCGGCGGGCATGTTAATCAATGAGTGCATTCACACCGGGAGCAGGAGCAGCGCGTGAGCAGCAGTGAAGCGCGGGTTTCGGCGCAGAGTATTTTTTTTGCAGCACTGCTCTCAATTAAAGTGAAAGCACACTTTTGATGGACAAAATAAATATGATTTCACTCAAAAAGTGCCCAAAATGCACAGAATTTGCATGTCTGGTGTGTTTTAACAAGAACTGGAGTAGGCTATGTCAGAAAAGAAAATGAAGACTCAAAAATATTTATAGAATTTTTTTTTTATTGAATGCTAGACATCAAGTTGTTATTTTCATCTGAAAGAAGAATTACAAGATGCACTATTTTTTGGTAAGCTAGGCCTATGTGTTTTTAAGGCTTCAAAGTTTTATAGAATGCTACCTCTGATTAAGAATGCATTACTTTGCACTTGAATATTTTTTTATTTTGGAATTTTAAGAGCAATAAACATATATTGCAATGTTAAGGAATTCATGTTTTTTTCATTCAGATATATAAATTAACATGTATAAATTGGTATTAGTCACTTAATGGGGAGATAATCGGTAACAATTGAATCGAAATCGAATCGGGCAGGAAAATTAATCGTTAGATTAATCGACGCATCGAAAAATAATCGCTAGATTAATCGTTTAAAAAATAATCATTTATCCCAGCCCTAGTTTTAACGAGTGGTTATTTCAGTCAAAGTTGCTCTTCTATCAGCTTAAATCAGTCGGCCCATTCTCCTCTGACCTCTAGCATCAACAAGGCATTTTCGCCCACAGGACTGCCGCATACTGGATGTTTTTCCCTTTTCACACCATTCTTTGTAAACCCTAGAAATGGTTGTGCGTGAAAATCCCAGTAACTGAGCAGATTGTGAAATACTCAGACCGGCCCGTCTGGCACCAACAACCATGCCACGCTCAAAATTGCTTAAAATCACCTTTCTTTCCCATTCTGACATTCAGTTTGGAGTTCAGGAGATTGCAGCAACTGCCATGTGATTGGTTGATTAGATAATTGCATTAATGAGAAATTGAACAGGTGTTCCTAATAATCCTTTAGGTGAGTGTGTGTGTGTGTATATGTATATGTGTATATATATATATATATATATATATATATATATAAAAAAAAACAAGACCGCTATGACAGAAATGTTGGAGTATTAGACAAGAGAGTCTGTGTGTGGTCTGAAACATTATGTATGAATAAACTTTACTGGTTACATAGTGTAAATCTGGTGTAAACTTTTCAAAGTAATGAACTTGACTGATTATAAACGCATACAGCTTTCCTATCATAACACCAAAACAGAACTAAGATATGATGTTAAACAAAGTTATCATAAAGGGATAGGACTCTTAAAAAGGTTAAATCTGAATCCGTCAGCCATTATCAATAATCAGTATCCATTCTAATTAGCACGAGATTTCCAGCAAATTACAATGAAAATTCCCAGAAAAAAAATAAATACTACTATCGGCTGATAACTGATATGATCATGATATATTGTGCATCCCTAGTCAAATTCCACAATAATGTTTACACCAACCCACCCAGTCCTAATTACACATGCTTTAGGTATGTCCGTCAAAGCTAGACGCAAGTCATTGGTGTGCAAATAGGGACTTTCCCCTGTGTCCAACTAAACATTTCCATGCTACTAATCTGCACATAATGATCTCTGGCGAGAGGACAAAATTTGCTGCTGAGGTTTCAGAACAAGAGCAGGGCATGGACTCCAGCCAAATGTTTTGGGGTGCAGGTCTGTGTGTGTGTGTGTGTGTGTGTGTGTGTGTGTGTGTGTGTGCGTGCGTGCAAGGAGAACCGGAACCGCAAAACCAACCAGACAGACAAAAACAATGAGAAACAAGTGGTTAGGACAGCTCAGTGCCAAAGGTCTTGCAAGCAATTTCCGGGACCAGTGGGACATGAGGTATTGAGTAGTGAGGGTAGCAGAAACTTCTACCTTTTGTGATGCTCCATTAAGCAAGCCTCTGTCCCACAATGCCTTGTTCCCTGTGGGGTCCTCATCAACATCATCGCTGGTATTGGGGGGCAGGCGAACCTGATTTTTTTTTAAATGAAATTAGTATGCAGTTTACTTCTGTTGCAAATATATACAGATGACACTTCAATTTATCTTTTTTGCTGAATTTACATGTAATTTTATTAGCAGTTGCAATGGTGGGAGAAAATGCACAACACATCAATATAATTGATGTTAAAAAGCTCATCTATACTAAAATATTGCCTGAAATGAAAGTTTGTTTACATCGACTTGGCAAACAGTATCAGGTAAATCTGTGATACTGATCTCAAAGTTCTCAAAAGCAAACAGGTGACAATACTCACAACACAGATATTTCCAAACTTATCCGCGGCAGCCATGGTGTCATAATCGAGCAGGCAGGCGGTTGTGACCCAGCGAGGATATGTATCGTCAGCAAAGATGATGAGCTGGTTCTCGTTGCGTCTGTAGCGCACCCAGAATAGACTCTCCTGAACATCAGACACAATCACACGCTGCCCAATAGTGTGGATGCCCGTCACCAAGTTAGGAACATGCTGCAAGAATAAGAAAAGGAGTTAAGTAGGTTGTACCTAGGGCTGTCGCGATAACCGCACTATTGTAGTACCGCGCTACTTACAAGACAACCGCAAAGGAATGCAAGTAACCGCAGCAACCGCGATATTCACTTGTTTGTTTTTCCATAGCTACCCTTCTTGTTTTGAACTTCATGCATGTGTATTGAATGTTAAACAAGTTAATAATGATAAGACTGTTTATCATGGTGATTTGTACAGAGGCCTCGTGGATTTGCACAGACAGTGAATGAGAGAGATCGACTGAGCGCGTGCGATTACATGCGTCTGTCTTTGAGGTCAATCATATATATTCGTGAAAAGGTTGCCGTGTCCAAGGAAAGCGAAATATTTGTCGTATCATCCTTTTAACGTTTACGGGTATTTACCATAAATGGCATCAGCGACAGCGCTGGTCAGCATTCCACAGCGCGAGGAAGCCGCGGAAAAAAAATCTGCGAGTCACGCATTGAATCAATGCCATTGGTCTCTATTAAGTAAAGCATCAGCTTCAGTGTTACACATGCAACGCATTGCTGTTCAGCTGAGCCTTGAAAAGAGGAGCTCAAAGTTAAAAATAATTAACACCTTTCATTACATCTCTTAATGAATCAGCGTTTTTGAACGTGTTTGTTGAATGAACGGTTTAATGACTCACTCAAAGACAGTCCATTGCCGTAACAATGTGCGCGCTGAGTGACAGCCTTTCAATGCGCAGAGACGCTGTTTAGTTTCGGTTACATTGGTTACTGAATGTCCTCATTTTTGTCCATGCTGCCCACATCGTAAACTTTATTTATATAGCAACAAATCAATATAAATAAAATAAATAAATGGCGATAATACCGCATATCGCGCTATTGAGCCACTCATTACCGCAAGGGAAATTCCGTAACCACGACAGCCCTAGTTGTACCACTTAAAAAAAAAAATTGTGTCAGACACAAATATAACGTTTCTAATAGGGCTGTCACTAACAATTACTTTGGTAATAGAGTAATCAGATTATTTAGATTAATTGAGAAATAGGTCTATTTTTATCACAAAAAAAATTTCCAAAGCAAACAATAGCATTTAAAACAACTTAAAATACATTAATAAATGAGGCAATAATAAAGTATCAAAAGCAAGTTATCATATGGTTTTATAGAACACTGTTAAAATACATAATATAAACAATCAACTTATGTACATTATATGTATTATAATATATAGGGGATGTAACGATACATTCATGTCATGATCTGATACAAATTGTGATACTGAACTCACGATATGATACTATAGCAATATTTTAAGCCAAAATGTCAGGTCTCTTCAGAAGACTTGGACTTGGATTACACCACTCAAATGGACAGAAATCTCTCAGGTTTCATAAATATATTCTTTTGTGTTTGGAAGTCGAACGGAAATCTTATAGGTTTAAACGGGTGGGTAAACGATGACGAATTTACATTTTTGGGTGAATTATATCTTATACAGTAAAACTGAGCCTTGGATAACTATAATGCGAATCATATTGTTTACATCAAAGATACATATCGTTGTAATTTTATATCGCGTTCTCTCAATGTAACAATGTATCTTTACACCCCAAATAAATGCCCGCAGAGGCACCAACAGCCTGGTATTGTTACGCTTAACAACAGATCAAATCCTTGTTTATCGTTTACAAGGACTGTTTATCCTTCAGTGTTCCCGCTACAATCATTCTGGGCTGCAGCTTCTCTGTGAGGTCCGATATTGTGCATACTATTGTTAAGCCCCACTAAAGGCATAAACATCGTAAAGCACTATAATTTTTTCCAACTATTCCAAAACTTCTAAAGTCATTCAATAGCATAATGCGAGGTAAAATGAATATTTAAGTCGTTAAGTTAAAGGAAACTCATCTCTCCTCCGTCATTCTCCATTCAGCATTCAAACAGCGCGTCGCGTTCGGTTACGACAGTAACACGACAACACTCTCTTCAAGATCAATGTTCCCATTATTATACTTTATTTGTAGATAAAGGTCTATGGTTTGCATAAAATTACTTTATCTTGGTGGAGTTTATAGCCCTTTCTAAATCATATTCCTTTCTCCCGGGTGTCTGTTAGATCACAGCACTGGAGTAGAGAGCACTATGAATTGTTCATCATGCGCACTGAAACTGAAATTTAAAACTGTTAAAAGAAAAGGCTCAATAAACTGTTGCATAGATAGAATACACTAAGCATAGATAGATATATCGATAGATATATAGATCTCTTAGCTTTGTGCTTTGAACTTTTCAATGCGAAGCGCTGCGCGCTGTGACTTCGCGTTGCTTCATGTGCATAATTCTGCACACGGGATGCAAATAATCGCTTTGCTCCTCTTATTGGAGTTTTTCATATAGAGATCCGAAGTCCCTCCCCTTCCGGTCGACCACCATGGGGCCTAATTTCGGAAAATATCGTATGGTAGTCCATGGCGAGAGAGAACAAATATTTTGATCTGGTTTGAATTGTGCCCTGAATTACACATATGATGTTTGTGAATTTAAAAGACACATTTTAAAGTCAAGAAAGTCACAGTTTGATATAAAACTGTTGAGGTATAAGACTGTGAAAATACGTAATTACAAAGACTACAAACCCAAAAGGCGCACATGTAGGTACATTTTCTCTCAATGAATGAAGCTAACTTTACTGAAGCTAACGTCTGTCATTTTTTTTATAGTCTTACGTTATAATCGTAATGTTATGCAGTCATACCTGAGTGTTTTGTACCAGACTGCACACATACGAGCAACGGATCTTGGTCGTTGTTTCGCTTCCCGGGAGATGTAGTTCATTGAGCGATTTTCACATAAAACTAAATGATACTCTTCTGTTTTATGACAAACTGCGACTTTCTTGACTTTCATAATTATCTTTTAAATTGACAAACATTATGTGTGTAATTCAGCGCACAGTTCTGACGGAATAAAAAGATAAGTTGTCTCTCGCCATTGACTACCATACATATTTTTTCCGAAATAAGGTCCCATGAGCCGGAAGCGGAGGGGAGGGACTTAGGCTCTCTATTATAATACTTAGGGGAGGTTTAAACAGCTGGGGCAAGGGGGCATGGCCTATGGCAATATCACTCATAGGCCACGCCCCCTCCCCCTGGGGAAATGGGCCTGCCACCACAGCTGGAAAAAATCCTAGAGGAAACACTGTCCTTATCTAGATACCTGATACTTTGAGCTGCACTTGAGGCAGTAGAAATGAGCTTTATATAAACTATTGGCCAAAAAATTGTTCAAATGTTTTAAATGAAATTTCAAATGTTCAATTAATCTAATTTACGCTTGAAATGCTACAGCCACTGTAATTTCTTGAAAAAAAATAGGTGGACATCAAAACTCAGAGCGAGGTCCTTTTATTTTGAAATCGATTAACAACAGTTCACTTGTTTAGAAACATTGATGTAGGTTTATAAATGATTTACCTTACAAATCTGATCAAATGGCCCAGATTGCATTCCCAGATGAACGTTATAAGCAACCCAAACTCACAGCATATGCAGAGAGTTTGAGACGCGCTCCACACAAGCAAATGATAACAGTTCATGTGGAGCAGCATTTAGTGTGAACTGAGCCGCTCTGAGAAACCTGCAGGGTATACATTTATTTAATTGAATCGCAGCCTGTGCGAATTCACAATAGCACTATACTATAGAGGGTATGCGCATGACGTCACCGTCGGCCGGAGTGAATGCGGTCACGCCCACAAGTGGCAAAAAGACTGAGCGGCAGCATTTGTTTTCAGCGTGAGTGCCGTGAAAAACACACAAAACACATCTAAAACGGGAAAGAGCTTTGCGATTGACTGTACAACTAGATTTGACCAGAAATCTGAGGTACTGTATATTTTTACAGACTGCAAAAAGCTACAGAACAGACTATATTCTGCATAATTGGATGTTTTTAAATGAACACTGACAAAAAACTATACAAGTTTTAGGGCTGGACGATATGATGATATACCGTATAACATTAATGTAAGTGATCACTCGGATTTAGACCTATCTATATTGTATTTATATAAAACGTTTACAGGGAAATTTTCTTAATTTATCTCCCCGGCGTAGAAATCAGGCACATATAAATGTCAGGAAACACGATTCCTGGCTGCATGTCAATATCCATGGATCACTGGATCTTTGATAAGTTGTAAGGAACACTATATCGAGTCCAACTTTTAGTTTAAACTGATAATAGTTTGTTTTACTCGCGTTTTCGCATTTCCCCTATTAACTCCAGCCACGCAGCAGCTCTTTTGCCACTCAGTCCAGCTGAGGGGGGCGTGTTACGGCGGGAAAGTGACGTTAATGCATTCCCTCTGCATTTCTAACCATTTAAAAACCATACTATATTGTGCAGCCATAGAAAACGGTCTAATAATGCAGTTCATGGATTCCTGCCCGTGGAATGCACCACTTCCAGTATTTTGCCGGTTACTCAACACGGATAAATTACAATCAAGGATACTTTTTTTTTAATGGAGTACTGTGAATCTATGGCTGTCACGATTCCTCAATTAAATTAAAGATGTTATTCTCTACTTGTATTTGGTTTTCTCAAATAAATTCAGGCTTCACAGTGTGCGAGAGAAAAACTTGGCAGCAAGCTGATTTAACTTGAACATTGCAGTGAAGTACTCTACCCTATAACAACTGTCAAACTTTGTGGTCTAAACTTCTGTTTCAATGTTTTTCATGTGGTTATGCATCAACAGAGAGTACAAGAGTAGTAGTCATTTACATGACTTTCATATTATTCAATGCTTTAAGGGGAAAAAAATCATTTCCTCAGACAACAAAAGTGATTCCGTGACTCCTCACCTTGTTTTCACACTTGCGGAGAAGTTTCTTCTTTCCCAAGTCATAGATGCGCAAGAGTTTGCCTACTCCAACCAACACTCGTCCCTGAAAGGGAGCGATAGCCAGGGGTACGTCCTCCACAGGTGTCTGTCAATCAGAACCCATGTCTTAGTTCTAATCTTGTTTTAGAGGAAGTTGATCAGAAATGTACTTTTTAACATATGATTTTGATATGCAGCTTGATCAAAGCATCATTAAAGATTTAACTGGACCATAAACATTCAAAACATGTTATTTTTGGGTCGTGGACTAAACACCTACATCATAAAGTCAAATTTTGTGATTTGCTAAGCTTAAATGGATTTCATGGGCACATTTAATGATTTGCGGGGAATTCCACATTCCTGAGCCCCTAGCTAACACATGAGACCAATCAGTAGTTTCATTCCAAGTCATTTCCTGTTCCACTCACCTTGTGCAAAAACTCCAGCTTGTCCCCACCTCCAGCTAGCCGATAGGTATAAATATATCCTCCACCAACGGAGCGTGGATTTAGTATCATATCTCTGGCAACGCCCACTAACACATACCAGTCATCACCTCCACCGGAAAAGCGACATACGGCCACACTGCAAAAGACAAATGTAAAGAGGAACTAAGATCAGAGAAATAGGTGGGACATGGAAGAGACTAACTTAAAGGAGAACTCCGGCGCAAAATGAACCTTTGGTCTAATAAAACATTGGTACCTAGTCAACCGTTCTCTGAGATTTGTTTTCATGATAATCGAATGTAAAGAGTTTTATCTCTAAAAACTGTTTAGCGTATAACGCTAGTAATGGGGGCACATAACAAGTAAAAAGAAATCGCTAGTTTATACCACTAACAAGGCTCAAAATAGCCCCACACGAACACAGTAACATAATGAGGGTCCCTACATGCAAAACGAAGCATTGAGAACTTTGTAAGTGTACAGACCGTTTAATAAGAAGATATTTTATAAAGACAGTCCACTTCGTGTATACAGACAGGAGCCATCTTTGGAAAACAGTCTGGACTAATCAAACCACGAACGACGTGCTAAGTGAGCTGAACTGTATGAAGTTCAGTGAACTTCTGAACTGTATGAATGGCGTTCTCAATGCTTCGTTTTGCATGTAGGGACCCTCATTATGTTACTGTGTTCGTGTGGGGCTATTTTGAGCCTTGTTAGTGGTATAAACTAGCGATTTCTTTTTACTTATTGAATGCCCCCATTACTAGCGTTATACGCTAAACAGTTTTTAGAGATAAAACTCTTTACATTCGATTATCATGAAAACAAATCTCAGATAACGGTTGACTAGGTACCAATGTTTTATTAGACTAAAGGTTCATTTTGCGCCGGAGTTCTCCTTTCACAGCAGAACAGCAAGGGAGGTTTGCAGTGTAAACCTAATACCGTTTGTCCGATACGTCCCCTTTAATCCATAATTCAGCTTCCTCACCTGAAAGCTGCCTCGTTCTGCTCCAGCTGCACCAGGTCCAGTGTATTGCCCTGGATGGGGTTGATCATGCGTACTAGAGAAGCCCACTGCCCAGAACCTGCTTTAGGTGCTCCAAAGATGGCTTCTGGCAGGTTCTCATTCAAGAAAGCTGCTGCCATTTCTGCAGCCAGCTCTCTTTCATCTTCCCCCGCTGCCTCCACCATTTCCTGTAGAGCAGAAATTTTTTTATTTATATGATGCAATATATATCGCTAAAAATAAGCGTAAACCATTAAGTGCTTGTTTAGCACCTAATTTTCAAACAATTGACATTAATTAATTAGCCGCTAACAGGAGTATCACCGTGTTCGAAAATGGCTGTGGGCATTTGCTACCATTCAGACACGAACATCAGTGAGCTCAGGCTCTGGTGTAGGTCACCAAGTTTGAATTCATCCCAAAGGAGTTATGTGGGGTTCAGGTCTGTGCTTGTGAAGGCCAGTTAAGTTCCACCACACCAGAACCACTAAATTATTTTGTACACAGGGCCATTGTCATGCAGAAATAGACTAGTGCCCTCCATGAACTATTGCCACAATGTTGGAAGCACAACATTTTCTAAAAATTTCATTCTATGTAGTAGCATTAAGATTCATATTCACTGAAAATAAAGGGCCAAACCAAACCCCTTAATTAACTTCATGTTAAGCAATACATTCAGAAGCAGTCATTTTAGACCACAGTTGTGGACTGTTTATTCTTACAAGATAGACTCAAACATTGGCAGGACTGCATCAGTATGATTTATCTTTGAGGGACCACCACAATAACCACGGCTTGCACATTTTACAGTATTTGTCACTTTTACGGTTCGTCAATGTGAAATTACCCTTGCAAACATACGCCATGATGAGGTGGCCGCAATATGGACATGACTGACAACTTCCAACAAGAGAGCAATGAAATTTTGTCTCAGACAATGATTAGACTGGGAAAATTAGTGTATGAGTCCGACAAAAGATAAAGGAACAATAGATAGAGATAAGGAACATTTTTTAGAGGAGATGAAGACAAAAGCGTTGAAAATTCGGTCATCATTTACTCACCCTTATGTTATTCCAAACCTATATGAATTTCTTTCTTCTGCTGTACACAGCCATGTGATCAGCTAAAGACAAAAAAGGAGGAAAACCTGACCACGCCCCAACAATTATATATATATATATATATATATATATATATATATATATATATATATATATATATATATATATATATATAAGGGCTGTCAGTTAAACGCGTTATTAACGGCGTTAACGCAAACCAATTTTAACGGCGTTAATTTTTTTATCGCGCGATTAACGGTCTTTTTGGCCTAGCAAACTTTGTAGTTTTTTTTCACATGCTGTTACAACAGGACGCGGCATGCGCGGCGCTGCGCTATGAAACCCATTCATTTCAATGGCTTGCGCCTCGCGAGGATGTTTTGTTGCTTCGTCGACTAAAGCGCAAGCGGATCTAGCTAGACCAGAAACAAAACAACAGGCACGCCGTACACACTTTTGGGCTTGCGAGCCGGCCAAATAGTTGGTTAACGTTACGCTTTGAGTGGATGACGAGTGCGAGACGCCGAAATGGATGCCAATAAGGTTCTGAATGGAAAGTTAATTTTTAAAAAGTTGCCAAATGGTTCCATTGACAAGACTAAAGTGATCTGTGTGTTTTGTCGTTGTGAACTGAGCTATCATCATCGCAGCGCGTCCAGTCTGAAATGGCCAAGCACACACACACACACACAGCTAATGCGAATTCTCCGCCCCCTCGTCAATATCAGGACCTCGTCAGTATTTCTTTCACCCTTTTATTAATGGACAGTGTTACATTGAGAGATTATTTGCTCCAAGTGAGAATGTTAGTGTGAAATTGAACAGTATATGTCAATGTTGTTTTCAATAAAAAAACATTTGCACAAAGCAAGCCGATCCACTTTTCCATGTTGATAAGAGCATTAAAATGAGAAAAAAATAATGGGACAAAAAGAAAATCAAGAGACATTTAGAATAGATAAAAATAGTGATGCACCGATGTGAAAATTGTGGCCGATAGCGATATTAATATTGCTGTTATGGCCGATACCGATGTCGATATCTCTGTATAGAAAACACATAGCGAGGATTAGGGCTGCACCATATTGGTAAAAAATGACGTTGCGATATAAAAACAATTTCACCAGATGACTTGAATAGCTCTATTTGGAAAGAATGAATCATTCTAGAATGACAGGGGTGGTTTTGTCATGGAGTAAATCCACATAGAAACTAATATTAATAGAATTTTAACTAAATTGAACCTTATTCAGGGTTTCTGCAGGGTTTAGTCAGTCAAATTTAAGACTTTTTAAGACCTTTTTATGACCATTATGATTTAAATTTATGACCTACACGAATTACGAAAAATAACTTCCTTTCAAAAGTCTTTTTTTTATTGACTTTCATTAAAAGTAATAAGTTTCATCATTTAAATGTTCCATTTTCTTGAGAGTAACAAACTGAAGGCTCCCTTTTCCTAAGTCTCAATAACACAGGAACAACACTTAACAATTATCACGATGTGTATATGTATATCCCACATTTGTATGTATATCATTATTTGACATTTTTATTGAAGAGGAATTCTATTCCTCTTCAATAAAAATGTCAAATAATAAAATGTCAAATAATATCCCACATTTCATGGTGCAGTTAATATACTAGGCTAACGTTATAGTAAATCCATGGTAATTATGGGAATTTGTAGACGGAAAAGCTTCCGACTGTCTCGTTGCGCATAGTGTTTCTCCTGTTCGTCAGCGCCGTTTCATCTGCCTTTAAACTGGTTTAAATCGCTGAGACATTTGTGTTCTAAGCTGAATTCAAGCGCTTCTCACTGGATCTCGTGAGCGAGACCGATTAGAGTAAACCAGAACGCGTCTGCTCTAGTGAGCTCGCGCTGCCGTTTGGACTTTGAGCCGAGCGGATAAACAGTCTGGGAGGCGCGCGCGGTTCAAATGAGTTTCGTTATAGAGAAAAAATTATATCGCGATAATGAATGAATGAGCATATCAATTTAAGACGTGGCTAAATGTAATTTATGACCTTGTATGGAAAATCCGGACGTTTTTATGACTTTTTATGGCCTAAAATTCTTATTATTAAATTTAAGACGTTTTATGACTTTTTATGACTCCGCGGAAACCCTGCTTATTGTAAAGTGTTTCCGATGTATGTCTCTTGAGTTCAGTGTTGGACAGATCAGTTGTTTTAACCATTCATTAAAGTGAATCGGTTCAAAGGAGTCATTAGTTCGCGAATCGGACGTGTCATTAACGGACCACGGCACACGTTGTGTGATTGTCCCGGCAGTTTAGGACATCGCACAAGATTTGTCTCAACACAGAAAACATTTCATCACTAGATAGATTTTTGTTTTGTTTATTGAAAGTGTGGTTTATGTCATCTGAATGTGTGGAAAGCTTTTCAGAGAAGATAAGGTAACGTTTTAGCACAATTCACAACCAGTGGTAGTTCAGAAAAAAAAACTTCGGTCTTCCGACCTTTTATCATCGTGTATTCTCAAAGATATTCAGTCAACTCAATGCATTAATATGCGCGAGGGAGGGAGAGAGAGCAAAACCGTCTGAAGACGGTGTGCGCGCGACCGGGGCTTTCACTCTCTCTCCTCGTTCCCTCAGTTAAACAAGCTCAGCAGTCGGTCATCTACATCACTCACCGGTCAAATAAGGCTTCGGCGGGACAAAAATACGCCTTAGTAAGGCTGACAGAAAACAGCGTGCAAGTTCCAGTCTTCTTGCTCTTGATGTTTAAACTGACAGGACTTGAGCTTGTAATGAATGCGCTCGTGCAAAAACAAACATCCCCGCCCCCGCACTCACATCTACACACGAATGATTATCGGCCTGTTCACATCGGCCCTATTTTGACATCGGAACGATACCGATGTGTAAAAAAATTGACCATATCGGCCGATGTTATATCGGCGGCCGATATATCGTGCACCACTAGATAAAAATAATTGCGATTAATCGCGAGTTAACTATGACATTAATGCGATTAATCGCGATTAAATATTTTAATCGTTTGACAGCCCTAATATATATATATATATATATATATATATATATATATAATTGTTGGGGGCGTGGTCAGGTTTTTCTCCTTTTTTGTCTTTATATATAAAAATATTTTTATCATAAAATTAACTAAATATATATGATATAATGCAATACATACTATTGTAATGTATTATATTATATCATGATTATATATTAGATTTATTTTTACATGTTATAATAAAGTGTTAATAGAATTGTTAATAATGTTAATCATCATTATTTATTTTTATGTTACAGAACAATAATAACATTTATGGTAATTTCTTTGTTTTCAAAAGTTTTGGCGGAAAACAGCAACGAGACCTTATCGCTCCTCTTTGTTGACAACAACAGATTTCTAAACGATCTTCACGACAAATGCGCATTCCCAAATGCAAATTATAAGCGACTCAAACACAGTACTGTAGCAGTACCGTTACTGTGAATTGAAACTGAAAACACAGTGCTGTAACAGTACTCTGAAACATACAGCACAAAGATTATTTATATTCTTGTATAATTACATTTAAACCGTTGCATGATTTTCCCCCCTAAACCAGTTCAGCGGAAATCCCGCCCTGCAGCTAATTCTAAAGATTTCATTGCTCATGCCAATCACTGTCCTGATTGCCTACACCACACACTGATCCCTAAACCTATCCGTCACTGCACAGGGCGGGATTTCCGCTGAACTGGTTTGGGGGGAAAATAAATAAATAAATAATAATTATAATAATAAAAATAATAATAATAATAATAATAATATCAACAGTTGCGATTTGATGATCGTACTAAGCCATCTCACATTCTCACCACCATGCATTGTAAAAAAAAAAATTCTTTAAAGTAGTTTCAATGCTGATTTTACTCCCATTTGGTGCTTTGAACCCTGGCTATGCTAAGTGTCCCGCAGATGGCGCTGTGAGCTCGTGCGGCGCCGTCAGAAGCATTACATGCATTAAATAAATGTATTAGAAACTCAACATTTTGCCGTTTATTTAGTAATTGTTTAAGGCCATTTCGCGATTTCAATCATCATGCAGTAACCACACCTTCCCAAAACCATTTTTTCTAACATTTACGCAATTCATGTGGGCCATACTATTCAGGGTGGAAATCCTACGAAAAAATCTGATCCCTGAATGGTATTTTTTCCCATACCATAGAAGTGAATGGGGCCCCATCAACTGTTTGGTTACCCATATTCTTAAAAATACATATTTTTGTTTTCAGCAGAAGAAATTAATTCATAAAGGTTTGAAACAACTTGAGGGCGAGTAAATTATAATTGTGATTTTTGGGTGAACGATCCCTTAAATGTTGCCATGTGAAGGCCAGGTTCACTGACCTCAGCCATCTGCTGCTTGCGCTGGGCTTTGGTGGCTTCAGTGTAGGCATTGTGGTCCGTCTCAATCAGGATCAGGTTGTTCGTTTCTGGGTGGATGACAAACTTGCGAGGTGTATACTGCAGTGGGAATGCCACCTGGTTGAAGACGGCACCCAGCTTCTCAAGAGCTAAAATTCTGAGGGAGGGAGAGAGGGAGGGATGGATGAGAAGGTAAAACCACAATGCAATCAATTTTAAAGAGTTAAAAAAACACATTTAGACATCAGTTAAAGATTAAATTCAGGAAGCCAACGCCTCCTATTTCCTGGCTGAAATTTGGTGAAATGACCTAGGCGGCAGTGATAAATCACAAACCATGTAGATATAAAAGAGGTCTCTAGATAAAATGGGCAACTAGTACAGATCTCCTATACAAACAGGAATTGTTTCACTGACTTTCACTGATTTCACAGAAAGTTTAGAACCAGCATTTGCTTAATTTCCGCACATTTAAGTAAACAACATTTACTTGTAAAGCTATATCTGAGTATCAGATCAATTGGTAAATTATAAATATCACACATTAAAGGATTAAAACTACTGGAACTGACATCTATGAAACCAACCACAATATGCTTGACATGAATGTTCTCACAAATCTGTGAAGTTTGAAAAAAATTCAGATTATGTACTATATACACAGTAGGCGTACGTGTTTTTACCTCAGCGTGTTGGTGGAAATGGCAACAATACCCTCAGGACACTGTTCAGAAGCGAAGCCTGATGCATACTCCAAGGTTTCATATGACAGGGGGGTCAGGTGGAAACGAGACTGGTATGAGTAACTCAGCCAGGAACGACTGGACATGGCCAGAACCTGCGCAGTTAAAGGTCACATGATGATCAGTAAATTGGCAAGCTGTGCAACACTGCAACATACATAAAATGCAGACGTGACTCACAGCTTCTTGGCCCTGCATCCGGACTCTGAAAAGCTTGACGGGACGAGAGCCGAGATACCGAGTTCGAGTATCAGACAGGTCCCCCGTCACTGGATCCAAAACAGTACGCAGTAACACTCCGTTCTAAAACAAAGAGGTGATTATAGCAGGAAGAAAATGATAGTCCAGGAAAATCAGGTCTTCAAGTAACAGGAAAGGGAGTCACATTGCAGTTCTTTTGGCTTCCTTTCACAGGCTTTGTTCCAAATGGCACACTTGACATGATCTTGTGATGTTTATGGTGAGCAAAGAAAATGCCCCATTTGCATTTTTAGGTTGTCGAGGGGTGCTCACATGTGTGCCTTCCATTAAAGTCAAGATGAAACCGAAGAAACAAATCTTTTTCATATTACAATTCACATCTGACTGACTATAGAAAAAGTAGTACTGCTACATTATCCATCAGTTGTTGATTGGATGCAAGCAGATCTAAATGATCTGTTTGTTGTTGAGAAAAACAGATAGGGAGGCAAAAGGGTGCGTGCCTTGCTCAAAAACACAAATGCACTGAAAAGTGATCAATTTCCTGTTTGCCACTGGGTTGGTAATATAAAGGTTTTCAGGTCCATTCCCAGCTAGAGCAAGCAAGAGAGTTTCTTACCTGCAGGCCAATGTTGAGGTATAGGAAGCCGATGGTGCCTTTTTCTCCTAGTTCATCTTGTTTTTCCACTCCACCCATCTCCACAATACAAAGAGACTCCGGCTGGGCGGGAAGAGCCTGCATACTCAATGGCTGCAGACAGTCCTGTGCAACAAAGATTACACACATCACACAAAGTATTTGTACAGCCAGTGCTCAGTGGGCACAGTGACTGGAATCCTTGTTAGATGCCCAAATCAGCTGACAATGGATGAGCAAATAGTAGCTTACAGATGGATCCAAGGAGATGATACGAACAGTATTGTCCACCAATCCAACGGCCAGGAAACGAGAACGCTGTTCACCAGGTGGCACATTTGCCAAACTCATGCACACCACATCTGCAGACATCTCCTTCCTTTCTGTGTATTCATTTAGCTGCCCAGACTGTAAAGAGAGAAACCATAATGGAAAGATACAATTAAACAAAAGATGAAAATTCAGGTGATAACGCAAGACAAATATGACCACCAACATACCGGGTCCATCTCAAAGTAGACCAGTTCTCCTCCGGTCAAAGCAATGACCACCTGCCTCTGATTGACAGCACATCGGACGATTGTCTTCTTCCCTGGAGTCTTCCATTCATTCACTCTCTTATCCGCACGGATGTGACGGATCCCATCGGGATAGACCTTTACCCAGCAAATGAAACAAAACCCAATCAAACGAGAAAATAGTGTAACATTTTACAAGCATAATGGTTTTATCTATTTGTTAAGCAAAAACACAGAGATCAGTGTAATTTAACAAGCAAAGAGAAAAGGTTCAGTGGTATATTGTTCATGCATGCAGGTCAGGGAGACGTAGCTCACTTGCACAAGTGCATCTTCCCCAAGCAACGAGCAGGACAGGGTAGGTGTTGTACCCAAGAAGCCAGAGTCTGTCACTTCTTCCACAGTCTCTCCAATAGAAAGCACCAGGGTGGCATTAACGAAAGACACAATGATGTAGGCATCAAACTCATCTGTGAACAGGAAACCCACAATGTTCAAACAATTCTTTGGTTGGAAACTTTGCCACATATGGGCTAATTTGCTACCATAAATGCAAACCAATACTACAACATGACAAAAAAACATGTCACTCCAAACCCATAAGTCATTCATTCATTCATGTGTGAGCAAATGACAATTTTCATTTTTATTTGAACATCTCTTTTTGTAATGGTAAATGAACACGCAGTGAATAAGGCCCTATTGAGAATAAAAACATTAGTCTTGAGGTAAGTAAATAGCTGCATAGTCAAAATGAAACTGATTCCCTCAAACACTCAAGTACACAGACCACAATATAAACCTTGCAAAGCTCAGGCTGCACGCACAAGCCAAAGAAATCTAAAAGCAAATCACATGATTTCAGAGAAATATCTGGCCGACAAGTGGCAGTTCCAGAAGGCCCAACTTGCACTGTGCATGCCAAGCAAATGTCCTTGTATGTTGATCCAGTAGAATACAGCTTAGTTTTTCAGCATGCTCTGACTTGTAAGAAGTTTATGCTTCAAGGGGAGAACCTAGAATGTAATCGTCTATGCATGTAAGCCCTTTAATCTTACAAAAAGAACTGAGCATCCAGAAACCATTATGTGGTCCTGCAGGACTCTGAGAAGCCAATACGGCACAATTTCTTGTTGTAGACAGTCAAAATGTTAAAGGTTTTAAATGCATTCCTACAGGTGACTTTAAGAGTGACGTGTCTAAAATCACCACCTTTTTTTTCAGAGAAACATGTGCAGAAAATCATTTCAAACAAGTTTGCATAGTTCATGAGCAAGCACACACTCTACATTAGAGGTCGACCGATTCATCGGTTTTGCTGATATATCGGTACCGATAGTTGATTGGTGGAACTATCGTTATCGGCAAAAAGCCATACCGATTGTTTTTCCGGGTTGCGTCCGTTGCTGGAGCGGCTGAGAATGGTGCACGGTAGGGGTGTGACGGTTATTATATAACCGTGAGACCGACGGTTATAGTTGAACACTGTCATTAGAACTCTATAACCGGCAAAACCGTGTTATTAAAATATTTTTCATAGAGAATGTTTAAATACTAATATCAGCTTACGAGGGAAACGGAGGCGGAGTTAGTGGTGGTGCTTCTGCTACTGCTGGAGATGATTCGGGAGAAATCTCTGCCCCTTTACCGATCAGAGCGCGCGCTGACACGGAGTAAAGTCTTGATTATACACGACGTGTCCGTTTCTTTTACTGTCTAGGGTCCGCACGAGCGCGAAGGTGCGCGCGGCAAAAATGACGCGTTGGGTGCGCAAGACCCCATTTCGCATTGCTGTGTGCACAGCTTTTTTTTTGTAACAGCGCACGCGGCGCCGCATCCGAGGATGAAAGACTTCAAGCCGAATCTGCCCAAGCATGCATCACCGCACCGGCACGTCTAAAGTGCAGTCCATGGCAAAGTTTTTTTTTTTGTTAAGGTTGTTTACTGTGTGTGATTTATTTAAAACAAAGCACGTTCATTGTAAAGTTGTTTTGTTTGTTAAGGATTTGTTTAATGGAAATTTAATTTAATTTAATTTAATAACGGAGAAATGTGACTGTTTCTCTCTAGATCTCCCAGCAATGTTATTACTTCAGTGGCGAATAAATTTTTCTTTACTGGATTTCGCTGTGTCAGGGTTCCTGCACACTTTTTAAAGTCAAATTTAAGGCTTTTTAAGACCTTTTTAAGACCTAAAGAAATCAAAATTAATACCGTACATTAGGGGTGTGCAATATTGACAAAAATATATCTCGATATTTTAAACGTTTTGTTGATAATAATTAGATGATATTTTACTGATTGTGTTTTTGTGCTGGTGCATTGGCTGGTTTAGACCTGTTGTTGACAGCAGACTCACGAAGATATTCATATTTTTCATATTCTATGCAGTGGTCAGTTCACAGCAGTGACAGAAATGATTAATTAATGTGCAATATTTGCCACCTTAAATTGATTTCCAGGGGCATTTTCACCTATATGTGGACATTTTTTCTAAACTTATTTAGAGTTATGCATCACCTTTTATGTCAAATAGCCTACTAACATTCAAATTATTCAAATTAAATTGTACAGTAATTATACTTATTTATACAATAATACTTAATTACACAATAATTATACAGTACCACCGTTACCAGTCAAATTAAATCATTCAATCAAAATCCATCTTTGCAGTGCAGAGGTCACACAGAAGCGGCATCAGAAGTGGCATTAATATTTACACTCCATTTACAATTGCATAAATAAAGCTATAAGAGTTTTTTTAAATCAATATTCCATATTTAAATATGAAATGATTTCTAATTTTAACGTTTTAATTAAAGGGTACTTTTTAAATAAAGCCATTTGATGTACGTCCATCATTTAACGAATTTTAAAAACACGGATGGATAATAAAAAATGCTTTCTGACATTTTGACAGGAAAAAAACAAAACCAAGAAAAAAAATTAACTTAGAGAAGATAATTGTAAAATAAAAATTGACGTGTGCGCGCGTCAGTGTTTGTGACAGAGCTCGGGCAGCACTGATACAACGGTACTTTTAAATCCATAAGTAACTAACGCGCTAGTTTTCGTAAAAAATTATTATGTAACATAATTAGGTACTTATTAACACAATAACGTAACGTTTCTCAACACTGAGAATGAATAAATAAACGCCTGTTTCTCCAGACTCGCGCTTGTCTGTGATTTGTGGATTACTGATCTTTCATAATCACTAAACCATAGCAATTTTATTTAGATTTATTAGAGGGAGGTAGGCTATTTTAAAATAATCCATGCGATCACTCCAGAGTGATAATTGAATCCAGATTAAGTTAACAATACAATACTTCAACTTTCCACATCCACCCCAGCCCATTTACCTTCAGGAGTCAGAAGTACCGTGACTACTGTACTGTCCTCACTTATGAACTCAGTCAGACGGCGGGCCACGGGAGTGGAAGGGGGATTGAGCGGGATTCTTTATTGCTGTCGATTTTCAGTCTCTTTTTAAGGATAGGCCTAACGCATCTGTCAATCATCCCCGCTTGCTATGTGGGGAATGAACACAGCGCTATGATTGGTCGAACTCCGCTTCTTTGTGCATGCGCAGTCCTCAAATCAAGCATCAGCAAGAGGCGTCACTAGGTTTTTGCGGAGTTTAGAGTGACAAATTGTACCAGCGAACTTTGAGGTCAAAATGCGTGCCCGCAACGCAAAATGTGTACAGGTTGGCAGGTCTGCAATAAGATACAATTTTTAGAATTAACTAAGGTTGATAAATGTTGTAGTATTGTTCGTTGTTAGTTTGTTAATTTCAACATTTACTAATACATTTTAAATTGAGTTTTAATTTTTATTTTATGTTAACCTTAGTTAATGTACTATGAACTAACATGAATGATCAAGGTACAATTGTCTTGCTCAAATATTAATACATGGTGTAAAAAAAAAAAGGTATATTGCATAATGCATATAGTTCATGAAAGCTAGCTGCTCATGCTTGTTAACAAATGGCACTTGCAAAGTGTTACCTATGAAATGTACGTATGTTTCTAGGTTATAGCTAAAGAAACCTGTAATATTTTAATTTGGGGTGGGGGGGGGGGGGGGGGGGGGGGGGGGGGGGGAGGGGATTAACCCTCTGAGGTCGGCTATCGCGCCGGCGCGATAGTCTCGCTTTTTTCTTATCAGTGCAAAAGAAACTCAAAATACTCTGTTGATTTTGATCTTACATATTAAGTGTTGTACATCATTAGATCCTGATAAGTGTCTATTTTTTTGTGGATACTCACAATAAAAACAAAGTGTTGTGCTTTTCGCCAAATAAAGAAAAACAAACATGATGCGCGTTCTGCCTTCTCTCTGTCAGTGAAGTCCATTCTGAAACGCGTCCTAAGATTAATTTTAATTCCGCGAATACTTGTCATACAGGCACGAGTGTTTTTCCATAATGAAGCTTGAACTCTCTTCTTTTAAATGAATTAATTTATATAAAAAAAAACAAATATTCTCAGTTTATGTAATCTGTATGAAAAGAGAGAGATGTCAGTATTTTTCTTTCCAGCTCATTACACCTAATTACGCGTTAATGTGCCACGTCCACGGAGAGCGCGGGCTATTCAAACGCAAATTATCTTAGACAAGCCGTTCAAACATGCCAACGCCCACCAGCTGGATTATAAAACACATCGTGTTTAGTAAGTATCTTGTACAGCTGTGTACACAGCGTATCCTTTCGCTGTGAGGAATATCTAACCCTGGAAAATGTACCAGAAGTGTTGGTAGTTTCATTTCGAGGAGCAACGGATGCAGCTGATGTAGTAAGTCATTTATTCTAGTGCTTTGTTCTAATCGTGATATTGAATAGTGTCGGACTGTAAACCGCAAAAAGACTGTTTAAATATTAGGGCTGTAACGATACACCAAACCTACGATTCGATTCGTATCACGATTTTTGACCCACGATTCGATTCGTATCGCGATTCTATCACGGGGGCGGGGCTTGAGGGGGCGGGGCTTGTGGTGAAAAAAAGAGATTTTGAGAGAAGAAAATTTTTTCCATACAAAATTATTACATTTATCTTGCCTAAATGTTTACGCTCATTGCATTTTTACAATGGGGTAATATTGTTGTTAAGAATTTACACATCACAAGGAAGCTTGATTTAAATTGTTTAATTAAATTGAAAAAAGTAGCCAAATAAATACAATAGAATAAAGATACAAATAAAGACAATTAAAGAGAAAAGTTTTTGAATAGGTCTAACACTAGTATTCACATACAGAAACTGAATAAAGTAATCAAATGGAAAATAACACTGGGTAGTATTTTAGTCCTGAATAAATTAAATGCATAGGCTATTAATCCTGATTCCTTTAACTTAAAGCCGTCTTTTGTTTTTTTGACAACAAAATTAATGACAGACACATATGGCTTCCGTCACTTTAAGAGCTAGTGCACGGATCCTGTGTTCATTATACTGGCATGCGTTTTATGCCTATTAAAGACAAAACCGACTATGTTTAGAGTATAGCCTACTCACAAAGACCGAAATTTACAATTTTGCGTGTTAAAGCAATATAATCCGCGAAAAATAGTTACTGGCCAGCTGTTTTTGAGGCGGATTTTCTATGAATGTGCGCATAGAAAATAATCTCTCAGAGAGCGCGCGAGCACTGATTAGTGTAAAATTGCTTGAATGTTTAAACTGGTAAGACTTAAAAAGACTTTTACAGTCTATGGTCCCGACTCCAAAAGGCGAGTGTGTATTATCGCCGCATGCAGCGCCTGCCTTGCACAACACATTATGAGAGAAGAGATAGAAGACGCGCGCGGCACCGCTGACCACTCACGCTGTTTGTGAAATTGCGTCTGGCAGATAGTTGTTAAAAGAATGATTTGATTTTATTATCTGTGTGGATTACGATTGCGGGAATTTCCCGCATTATAAATGGGAGACCTGCGGGAATGATTAGAATTATGCGCAATACCCGCGCCGAAATTCGAGCCCTGGTTCTGGACAGGAAGGATAACTCTGGGAGTTGGAAGGGGTGTGATCGCGATTCTGCCTTCTCACATCGCGATACAGGATCGTGGACCTGAGTATCGCGATTTCGATTTTATATCGCGTATCGTTACAGCCCTATTAAATATGAATTGCGTGTCTGTGTGTAGGCTAAATGATGAGTGAACGGCATAGGCGCGCGCGCTTTGTTTACTACAGTTATACAGCGCGTGCCTTCATTCACTCTCGCACCTACATTAGTAAACGTTATGTTTACATGAACACATCTTAGTAGGCTATAGCAATATAGTTTGTATGAGTAAAAATAGACTGAAATATGTTGAAATAAAATGTCTGTATAAGCAACAAGCTGCAAATTCACATGTATATACTAATATATCAAAAACAATATATTACAGACTAAATATGAATGTTTAGACACGATTTTGTGATTAGTTTTGGATAGATTATAAAGTTTTGACTGTAAAAAAAGACTACTGTTACATTAAATAGGTACGCTTTTGTTCACCAATTTCTGCTCAAAGTTAAATATACTATAGTATGGTGTTTTGTCAAAAATAAAGTAGGTATATTGAATTATCAACTAAGATGTTATAATAGTGTTTGTTCCAATATTCATGAATCCTTACCTTTTTTAATACGTATGATAAAATGTATACTTTTTACAAAGAAATACACTTGAAATATTGTTAAAATTGTAATTGTTGTTGTAATTGTAACCTATTTGTAATTGGTTACAATTTCTAATTGTAAAATATGTATAGGCTATATTAGGGCTGGGCGATAAAACGATAACGATAATTATCGCGATATCATTTTTCTCGATAAAACGATATCAAGAGTTCGATAAACGTTCGATAATGTTTATGCGCCAAAAGCGGAACGAAACTCATTTGAACCGCGCACGCCTCACGGACTGTTTATCCGCTCGGCTCAAAGTCCAAACGGCAGCGCGCGCGAGCTTACCATGGAGCTTACTGGAGCAGATGCGTTTACTCTGATCGGCTTCGGTCACGACATCCAGTGAGAAGCGCTTGAATTCAGCGAAGAACACTAATGACTCGGTGATTTAACCGTTTAAAAGCAGATGGAACAGCGCTGACAAACAGGAGAAACACTGTACGCAACGATACAGTCAGAATCTGAATTGATACTGAATCCATTTACCATGGATTTACTGTAACGTTAGCCTAGTAATATTAACTGAACCATGAAATGTGGGATATAGTAGGCTATTGAATTGTATTATATTATTAATGTAGACAATGTATTAAATAACTAATGGAATATAATTACAGTATTTAATAATGTATTTAGGCGACAGTTTTTCATACAAATACCATAGAAACCATAAAGTTACATATTGCCATGATAGTGAGGTGCTATAGGCTATGCTTTGTTTTATCTGTGGTTATGATCTAAATGCATGATCCTGGATAACCAATGGTTAATTTGAATAAAACTCAAACAGTCAGAATGTTACATTTACCAAATAAAAATGTGGTTGTTAATTTTTTTTAAATAGATGAACGTAATGATAGAATAGAATTAACAAATTTAACATAGTAGTATTAGCTTGAGTTAGGATGCAGATTTACTGTCAACTCACTGTCAAATATGCATTTCGAGATAAAACATGTAATATTAATATTGCAGCCTGCACTGTAAACTGCTGAAGATACGTGCCAAAGTCAGGCAACAGAAACCTGTTTCAAGACTTGAAACAACATCCCCCATTAGCACATGCAGAAACTAAGAAATATATGTTTGGCAAGTGTTTGTCATGATATGTTCTGACAATAAAGAGTAGTTTAAAACCACAATTAACGCTCTGGTTTCTACAACTTTTACTTAGGAGCAAAAATCTGCCTTTAAACTTGAAAGAAATAAAGATTTGACATTTATCGTGATAATTATCGATATCGACTGATATAAAAAAAATTATCGTGATATTTTTTTTAAGCCATATCGCCCAGCCCTAGGCTTTATAGATAATTTCTTTTGTCCTTGCATTCTTTGGGATCCTGTGACACACCTGTGTGAAAGGTCTAATTAATATGCAGCTCATTATGCGGCACATTATCCGGCCTTTGTCTTCTCAGGTGTGAACACGCCTCCACGCATATTGCCTTTCCAAACCAAAGGTCTCTAATAAAATTTAAATCAGTGTATGTTTTTGTGTAAATGATTAGGCAGGATGATTTTCAGATCATTTTGAAGCAAAAATTCTAGGCAACAACACTCATTAGTCAAAAGTCTTGTGGACACATATTTAGTATGTGTTTTGTGGCCTTATTTCAGACACTTTAAGTTTTAGTTTTCTCAATAACCATGCATAAGCAATATTCTCTCAAAAATACAAACATGTTTCATAATTGTTGCTGAGAAATTACGGTAGCCCAGTTTGTGCTATATTGAGTGAATTTACACCTTTGCCATTAACATGTTTATAAATAACTGAAAAAAGCACAAATGTCAGAGCATGTCAGAACACCTCAAGGACCCCAAAAACCCTTAGACCTCAGAGGGTTAATCCCTAATCAAAGCTACAAGCGTTCTTTAGTCGAGGGCAGTTAGTAATTTTCTCTGTTCCCTCTGTTCTTTAGGTTAACTTTACTGACAGACAGAATAAATGGCTCCTGTCACTTTAAGATCTGCCACTGCTGACAGGATCTCACGCATCTCATTCTCTCACTACGATTTACTTCCATTTAAAATTGTATTTAAACTCATTTAAGACTCTTTTGAGGATACTTGACAAAACGGACATTTTGGCATACATGTGTGTTATTGTTCGTTTAAGCGCGAAAGAACTCAATACTGGCGCGCGTTTCTGTGCGTCGTGTGTGTGCTCGTGTGTGTCAGGAGGACATTCACTGACAGCGCGTTCTCTTTTGTCTTGTCACGCACGAATGGTTTAAAGCATTTATAAGCGTGAATAAGAGCGTGATCATAACCCTAGCTAAAGGATGACAGAAAGAACGAATGCTGCGTTAACCGAAATATCTAACACGTTAAAGCTGGGCAAAAATGAATCGCATGCGTTAACGTTGACAGCACTTGTCATACATTTCTGACAGAAAACGCTGTGGACTCGTTTTCATGGTAGGCCTACACAGAATGTTCTAAATATTTAGCTAACAGTCTGAAGTTACCCATTATCCTGACCTGAGCTAATTTCCTGATTCAACCAACTCACATCTCCTTTCTTTCTTTTCATCCATGATGACATTAGTCACCTGTTGTTGCTTCTGGCGTTTCATCACTGACTGTGTCGCAATCTATTTTTTTTTCATGTCTATGGTCGTAACCGCCATACCTGCTCATTAGAACTTTCATTATCCCCACGCTTCATGAACTTGCGCTCCATGCTTTCACCGAAGACACTAACATGACGTATGGATCTCTATCACACTGTGTTGCCAGGACCCGCACTGCTCTGCTTCTGATAGGCTTGTAACGTGTTAGAGCTGCGCTCCTCTCATATGATTGGTAGGTGAAATCAATTGACTCTTAAAATATTAAACCGCATGCAAGTTTACAATTTTTTTTCCTCCCTCACTGCCGCACGCCGGAGATCCGGCACGGTGCCGGAATACTTTAAGCCCTGTTTAAAGCGAGACACTACAGGTGAATATGGTAAATTTTTTAACTAGCAGATATCACCATGAAACTTTCCCAGTTGATTACCTACATTAAGATGAGAAAAGATGAGTTTTCTGTAATTTAATGTTTAAATATGCAAATTAGGCATTCTAATTAAATATGCGCTAATTTGCATATATTTCAAAAAAATAAATCTGAGTATTGGATAAAGCCAGGTTCAAAATTCTTTTTTCATTGAGTTCACATATTAGATGAGAAAATTTTTTTTGGATTTATGGATATCTACTTTTGTTATCCTGTAAATCAGAATATACTGTCAATAGCCTTAAAAAAATGATTTTTGCCATGTTTTTTGGAATAAAATGTTATAAATCAGGCTACGAATAATATATTTACAAATCCCTCTGTAAATGTCTTCATAATATAACTAGGTACAAGACTGGAAGGTTTAGTGTATATAGGTGCTACTGAAGTGGAGATTTCGGACTTGTAGTATGAGAGAAAGGTCATTTTGAGAAAACGGGCTTTAAAGATTTACCATCAGCCAATGAGATTGCGCATTTGCGCCCTTTTACTTTCACGATTGGTTGCTGATAAAAAGGAAATGACCATATTTGGATCCAACAACACTGTACAGGAGAGAGAGTAGAGGTCGACCGATAGTGGATTTTACCGATAACGATATCTACGTTTGACCGTACATGCCGATAACCGATAATTCAACAGATATTTTTTTTAATGGATACTGGGTTAAAAACAAACATAACACTCACAATAAAACAGTGTTGAACTGAAATGTGCTAAATTAAATAAATATATAAATATGAATATATTAAAACTCTATACAGAAAATAATTTAAACACTAACATATTACAGGTTTCGTTAGCTATAACCTAGAAACATACATACATTTCATAGGTAACACTTTGCAAGTCCCATTTGTAAACAAGGATGTATTAGCTAGCTTTCATGAACTATATGCATTATGCAATATACGTTTTTACTGCATGTATTATATGAGCAATACAATTGTACCGTTATCATTCATGTTAGTTCATAGTACATTAACTAAGGTAATAACAGATCAAATAAGAATTAAAACTCCATTTTAAATGCATTGAAATTAACAAACTAACAATGAATAATACTTCTACAACTTGTATTAACCTTAGTTAATGCTAAAAAGGGAATCTTATTGTAAAGTGTTACCATTTCATATAATTACAAAGAGTCGTGCTTAAAGATGGCCATTAAAATGTAATAAAGACCTGCATTACGTAGGCCTATATGTAATATAGTCTCTAACTTTATTTGCTTCTATTTTAGAACACTCGATGATAATCCAATCAAAATAGCAAGATGTATTGTAGTGATTAAAAAGATCTTAAATCGAACACGTTTCTGATTAGTTTACGTTTCTGTCGGCTGCATGAACATATCAATGTTGAGAAAGCAATCACGTCACTAGTTTTAAACATGCAATTTCGTCGGCTAATGAATGCATAAAAGTGACCAGCCGGATATAAAATAATGCAAATAGATGGTAACAATTGCGCCATAAAACATTTGGGTCAGGTCTGCGTGTGTTTTTGTCACAATTGTTTAAACCGCTTGAGGTATAATGTTACAGTCCTCACAGCCTCGACGGCAAACTACTGTTCTTTCTCTGCTGATGCAGCATCTAGTCAACAAATTAATTACTTTATAATGATATGGCAATATGTACTTTAGTGTTCTGTATTCATACCGTTTCGCTGTCGGTGTTTTAAATGTGCGTCTGAAGTGTCAGCGCCCTCTGTGCTGCGTGTTCTCTCCGTGCTGCGCGCTGCCTCACGTGTTAAGTAAACAACTCAGCCAGTGATAGTTTGTTATTTGTCCTCTAGAGGCCGCTCTCGCTCTGTATAATGCCAGCAGTCTCTTCCCAGCGCTCTCGTGCTGTGTAATGACAGCGCGCACTTCTCAGCCGGTCCAGCAACGGACACAACCCGGAAAAACTATCGGTGTGGATTTTTGCCGATAACGATAGTTCCACCAATCAACTATCGGTGCCGATTAATCGGCAAAACCGATGAATCGGTCGACCTCTAAGAGAGAGAGCCTTCTAACAGTGTGTGTGATGACAGGGTGCAGACAGCGATCGCGCAAAGCAGCGGGAGGATTTAGATCGCCAACTTTTGACGAATTTATGAGAAATCTACAGATGCAAACAGACAAAGTGTCGTAAAATAAAGACCTAAATGTGTATTTCTGACTTTTTTTCACCACAAGTCTGAAAGAAAACATGTTATTGAAGACAAATATCCCAAAATCTCAAAATTGACCAGTGAAAAAAAAAAAACTGTTTTTACCTGCTGTGTCTCGCCTTAATGTTTAATTATTTTCTGTAGAATTCGTTCTGTAGAACTTCTCATTTTTATATATTCATATTTCTATATTTCTTTCATATAGCACATTTCAGTTCAGCACTGTTTTACTTGGAGTGTTTTTTTTTTTTTATATCCAGTATCCATTTTAAAAATGTAGGTTGATTAATCGGTTATCGGCACATACAGTCAAACCTAAATATCGGAAAAATCCAATATCGGTCGACCTCTACTCTATATGAGCTGATCTTTTACCTTCTACATGTCTCCTGACAGTCCACACAGCATTGGGGTTACCAGGCAGTTCAGAAACCGCCATTTCTGACACCTGAAAAAAAAAAAAAAAAAAACACAAGCACTTTAACACATTGAAACATTAAGTCTCTGGAAAAACCTAGAATCTGATCTGTTAAAACCGCATTAATTGCGTAGGTTTTATTTGATGCAGTAGGTGTCAAATTTCCATTTTGCAACCATGTTGTGAAAGCTGCCACAGAAATGTGACTCCTAGCATCATCACAAACCTCCAGTCCATGTCTCAAAACTCTCAGTGTAGATCGGGGTCCTCTGCCACATGCCACATACAGCTGCGGGGTATCTTCATTAGCCAAATCAGCAATCTGCAGAACAATAAAAGAATTAATAAAAAGATTTAATAAATAAAAAAAGTCTGTGGGTTCAACACTTCCTACAGAGGCATCAGTTTCCATCATTACATTACAAGAACTGATGTAAAAAGACAAGAGGGGGGGGGGGAAGTCTGAATCATTCACATGCTCAATTACATATACTGATGTCTGACTAAACACTTTGCGATTTGGTAACTAGAAAATAAGCAGTTCAATACTGCACAGTCATCAAAGAACTCATTCATTCCCAAATATCTGTTCTCATGCCAACTTAAAATCTCACTTCCAATCAGTAATTCCCAGCTTGAGTATGAACATCAGATTTTAAATGTATCACTTTCACACACCTGGCAGGACATGATGGGGGAAAGATTTTCTTGCTCGTCCACTAGCACAAGGTTCTTAAGGGGACGTGGTTGAAAAAAGAATGTGTCTCCTTCCTCCAGAGGCATAGCAGAAGAAAACTCAGGTTCCTCGTCATCATCACCCAAGTGGGCAATCTGATACAGGTAGCTAACAAACAAAAAGTTTTAGATTCAGACTTTCAAAGAACACAATCTGTCCAACAGTACGGATTACTGAAAAGTTTAAGGTTAAACAGATAATGAGAAGTATGGCTACCTACATTTTAACCACATAGGTTTCAGGTTACTGAAAACTACTGCTTCCACACATTCCAACCTATTGTTACCAGCTTCTATAAGCTAGTTATTGCACTGAAACTTGCAATTTAAAATATGATTTTTTTTTTAACCAACTGAAATTAAATTTATATACACATATACAGTTGTGGTTAGAATTAATGTCACTCCTGGTAAATATGATCAAAAATGGCTGTAAAAATGCACTGTTTATCCTTTTGATCTTTCATTCCAAAAATTTTGAAAATAAATAAGAGCTAGTGCACAGATCAGATATCAAAACAATCTCATCATCAAACAGTCAGAGAAGAGACATGAAGATAATCATCATTTCTGACACACTGGAGAAGATTACTATTTTAATCTACAACACCGTTCAAAAGCTTGGGGTCCATAATATTTGTTTTAATTACATTCATCTCACTTAAAGATGTTTACTATGTTTGATACTATGTTTACTAGGATACTCGCCAAGACCAGAAGTTTGACCATTTTACTCAAGCTGTTTGTGACGCTGCTTTAGATGTGTGCAGAGAAAACATCTCTCAGAGAGCACGGAAGTACTGAATAGTTTAAAATCAGGTGAATGTTTAAATTGGTAGGACTTAAAAAGACGTGCGAATGAAGGGAGAGAGAGAGAGAGAGAGAAAGAGAGTCACTCATGCTATTTGACACGTTGCTTTTTCAAATGCTATAAAAGTTATAAGCGACTCAATCTCGCAGTACTTTCAAAGTTGGAGTAACATTTACTGATCACACTGTGCATATATTTATTTAATAAAAATATTGCAGCCTTTGTGATTTCATAATCGATTTCATTACCGTTTAATCGTGCAGTCCTAGTTATTGTTAGGTGAGTGATAAAATGTGCAAGATATAAAAGTGACTTACTGGTTTCCAAACTCTGAAGAAACAAACAAGAAGCCAGTCTTCAAAACACACATGGCTGTGGCCACTGGAATGGTATCAAAATACTTCATCCTGATCTCTGTCACCTAAAATATGAACAGACTATGTAATCCAAATACATAGCATATCACTTTCCAGCATTTCAACCTCTCATGTGTGTATTCTCAGACCAGATCTCTCTCAAGTTCAGTGGAAACTCAATGTTATATTACAGAATTCAGTCTGTAATATTAAGTTTCATTCAGTCAGATATAGGATTTGTATTGCAGGTGTGCAATTTTAAGCAGAGTTTTTTTTTTTTTTTTTTACTGTGATTTACACACCTTTCTCTGCAATGCAAACATTTGTTTAAAGGGTTTAATGATTGTATAATGTAGGAACACTGACTGTTCACTGAATAATATTTGCTTAAAAGTAAATGTTTAGCATCAACTGTGTTCAGGTAATGTCAAATACCCATATTTCTTCAAAGCCTGGGTTGAAAGTTTCCACGTCCACCTTTAAGTGGCATTTTATTGCACTTTTCAAAGAAGGAAGTTAGAAATTCTGCCTTTCCGTTTTGAATGGAACACAACAAGTATTTGAGAGCAATTACATTTTCACTTGCTTGAAAAACCTCTATGTCCATGAAGTAAAGAAACAGATGACAGTCATTAGCTCTGTGTGCTCACCATCTCCTCATCAGTTTCCAGTGTAACCTTGAAGATGTCACCCTGTTCAGTCTGGGCTAGAAAGAAAAACATGGATTTGGTCTTGTGGGTGGCAGAGCAGACAAAGATCATGCCTCTCTCAGGATCGTCCAGGTCATTCTAAAAAAATGCAGAGAAAGAGAAAGGCGATGGTCACATCTCACATCTGTTTGATCTATTCTACAAACACAATGACTGAGAACTAAACAACCATAGGAGGTTCAAAACAAATATTATGATCAGAGGTCTTTATGAGTCTCCAGTTCAATAGTCAGAGAAGAGACATGAAAAGCTCATCATTTCGATAATAGCCGTCAAGCTGTGATTTAGACACCTCAAGTTGATGTTTAGTGTATTGTGCCCAAACGGAGGGATGCAAAGGGGCAGACAACACAAACTCACCCTCCTGCGTGGGATTGGGCAACGGATATCCGGCTGGTCACCAAAGTTTTTGTAGGTGATATAGTTCTCAGAGCAAATGAGCACACCGCTGGGACCATCCGAACCTCCCGGAACTACAGCAGACAGGGGAAATGGTCAGATTAACACAGAAACTAGGCTAGATTGTTCTCCTCTGAAAGCAAAACTTCCCGTGAGTCCATGAAGATCAGATATCATAACAATCTCTTCACCAAACAGTCAGAGAAGAGACATGAAGATATTCATCATTTCTGACACACTGGAGAACATAACTATTTTAATCTACCATACCATTCAATATAATATTATCATACTATTTTTTTAAAGAATCCTCTTAAACTGATCAAAAATACAGTAAAAACACTAATATTGTGAAATATTACAATTTCAAATAATTTACATAATTCAGAAATCATTCTAAAATAAGCTGATTTGGTGCTCAATACATTTTAGAATTACCAGATTAATTATAAGGTTGAAAACAGTTGAACTGCTTAATATTTCTGTGGAAATGTGTCTTCCAGGATTCTTTGACGAATAAAGTTCAAAAGAATAGCATTTATTTGAAGTAGAAATCTTTTGTAAATTTATAAACTGTTAGTTTTGATCAATTTAATACATCTTTTCTAAAAAGTAGTTTCTTTCAAAAACAATTATGCAATAGTGAAAGTAGGGATGCACCGAAATGAAAATTCTTGGCCGAAACCGAAAACCGAAAAAGAGAAAACCAAGACCGAAAACCGAAACACCGAAAGAAATTGTCAATTATTAGTACCATTGCATTTATGGCTATGACTGTGTACAATCTTTACTAAAATCAAGGCATTGCAATTGCATAAGTTAATATAAAACTTTCAAAGAATAAATCAATGACAAATTATGCAAATATTTATTTAGCACATTGCAACAATGCACAGTATAAAATAAAATTCAAACTAAAATGTTAAACTTGACCCCACTCATGTGTACATTAAATGATAATCTGGCCTGCAGAAAGGTTTTAAAATTAAATGTTCTCTCATCAAAACAAAGCCGAGCACGAACTTCTCATCACACCAGCACCCAGTTTGCACGACTAAATTAGTTGCTTACATTTTAAAAAATGAGCATATAATAGCATAAAAAGCCTTTTTAATGAACAAAGGTACATGTTTAATACAAATGTACACGAAACTTAATGAAAGATCTTTAGTGAAATTAGAAAATATTTAAGAGAGCGTTAATTTAGTTGTATACATACATGTTCCCCATATACATATTTGCACAAGTCACAAGTAATAATCTCAGGGTTTACTGGGTTTTTACATGATTATTTTTGTATTGGTGGTATACTAAAAAATAAACATTGCCACGTGTTTATCTTTCTTCTTCTCACCGATTCCTAAAGGTGAGAGGACAGTTACTTGAGTCGCTCCCTGTCGTTTCAAAGAATAGTACAACGGCGAGCGCAAGTATAAATGCCTCGACCGTTTGAAGAGAGGTGCGCGCGCGCTGTCTGTGGAGACTCGCGCTGCGGAGGCAGGCAAAAGTATAAACAAGGCTTCCGTCTCCTCGCGGGTTCAGACATACTGAAATACGCATGGAAATACGTCCACACCTCAGACATGCCCGTGCAGTTCGCGGTTTCTGTTTGCGTCATCACAACATTTCGGCCGTATTGTTTCGGTGATAAAAGTCTTTCGGCCGAAAACCGAAAATGCAGTTTTGGGCCATTTTCGGCCGAAAATTTTCGGTGGCCGAATATTCGGTGCATCCCTAAGTGAAAGAATCACTTAAAAGTAGGGGTGGGGGGAAAAATCGATTCTTAGATGCATCGCGATGTGGACGTGGACGATTCTGAATCGATTCACAAATGTCAAAAATCGATTTTCAAAAAAAACCCAACATTTTTTAGATATACATTTATAATAACGTAATATTGGCGGAACGCAAAAGACGGAACTCTGAAGCGCGGAGGTGCAGTGGTCGGACCGTCTGTCACGTGCGCATAACAGAGACGCGATAGCGCGCGAGATCCAAACACCCTCGTTAAAAGCTGACGTGTGGAAATATTTTGGCTTCTGAAGTTGAAGGGGGAAAGGAGCTGGACAGTCAAGAGCCACACTAGTTGTAAGCTTTGTAGAATAATACTAAAATATTTCGGAAACACGACAAATATGAGAAGCCATATGACAAGTTTCCACCCAGAGGAGGAAAAACACTCGGCTGTAAGGGTCGTTGTTATATTATTAATTTACTACAAGCTAGTTCAGGTACACATTTATTTTCCTGTTGGTTCTTTGCAATGTTAATAAAATATATTGTACTTTAATTCTTTATAGGTCATTACTTTGCGTGTGTGTGTGTGACTATAAATACTTTGCTTTAAAAACACACACACACACACACAAAGATTCAGATAATCGATTTAGCATCGAATCGCAGCCCTCTGAATCGTAATCGAATCGAATCTTGAGGTGCCTAGAGGTTCCCACCCCTACTTAAAAGCAGGTGAAACAAGTGTTAGATAAAGTTATTGCAACACGTTTGAAACAAGTGTTAGATAAAGTTATTGCAACACGTTTGAAACAAGTGTTAGATAAAGTTATTGCAACACGTTTGAAACAAGTGTTAGGTAAGTGTTCTGTTAAAGGGTTAGTTTACCCAAAAATGAAAATTAAGTCATTAATTACTCACCCCCATGCTGTACCAACCCCGTAAGACCTTCGTTCGTCTTCGGAACACAAATGAAGATATTTTTGATTAAATGTGACAATGAAGTCAATGAAAAGTCAATGAAGAAAGTGTGTAAATATTCCATGTCACAACAGTGGCTCAACTATAAGTTTATCAAGCGACGAGAATACTTTGTGCGGAAATAAAACAAAAATAACGACTTTATTCGACTATTTCTTTTCTTCCTTGTAGGCCTGAAACGAGACTTCAAGAGATTTCCACGACGCATGCGCGAGAATTGCGATCTCCTTGAACTACTTCAGTTAAGTTCTCGCGCGTGCGTCGTGGAAATCTCTTGAAGCCTCGTTTCAGGCCTACAAGGAAGAAAAGAAATAGTCGAATTAAGTCGTTATTTTTTCGCACAAAAAGTATTCTCGTCGCTTGATAAACTTATAGTTGAGCCACTGTTGTGACATGGAATATTTAAACATTTTCTTCATTGACTTTCTGGGCCGTCAGGATTCATTCCCTTAGGCAGCCTATGGAGGAGTGATCCAGCTGTCACATTTAATCAAAAATATCTTCATTTGTGTTCCGAAGACGAACGAAGGTCTTACGGGGTTGGTACAGCATGGGGGTGAGTAATTAATGACTTAATTTTCATTTTTGGGTGAACTAACCCTTTAAAGGTATTGCAACACATTTTGTGAATTCTTATCCAACAAGTAAATCTATCTTGACATTCTGAAAGGTCCGAACCTGTGATGAGGAAGTTGCCGTGTTCTTCCAGTGCCTCACTGTACTTGCGCACGACATGGTTGAGGCCCAAGTCCAACTCATAAAAGGTCAGAGTCTGCTGTGTGTTTGCCGCAGCTTCTCCGGTGGGATCATTATCTGCCTCCTGCAAAACCATTTACCACTATGGGTTAGAGACATACATCACTGGTATTTAAAAAAAATCATGAAAAATTCAGATCAAATTAAGTAGCATTAACATTGGTTACATGCAAATACACCTCAACCTTTTTGACCTGCTGTCCAACACGATATTTGATGGACCCCCATATAGACTACTATAAGGTATTTCTGCAGTGATTATGACAAGACTGTTTTAAAAAAAAGTTTATTAACAGAAACTGAATACTGATATTAAATTAACCAAAATTAATTTTGTGCTTCTAGAAGTTAATCATCTTGATTTGATCTGTATAAACATTTTAATTTAGATCAAGTTCAGATCATTTCACAATATTAATATTTATTTATTACTTTAACTACTTCGAAGTCATCCTGCAGCCCCCATGGGCGGTTTGCTCAAGCTCCAGTCCCTCTGGTCAAAAACCAAAGCATGAGAATGGGTTCTCAACTCTGGCCCTCAAGCTCCACTTTCATGCAGATTTTTAGCTCAAACCCTAATCAAACAAACCTGAACAAGCTAATCAATGTCTTTATAATTACTAGATAGATACAGGCAGGTGAGTCAGTCAAGGTTGGAGCAAAAACTGCAGGAAAGTGGATCTCGAGGGCCAGAGTTGAGATCAGATGATTTTTCAAGAAGAACTCTGACCTCATAGTCCATCTCCAGGCAGGCAAACATGGGGTTCTCAAAGCCCACGTCCACACCAACCACATGGTAGACAAGTGTATTAGCTTTATGGGCCTCTAGAGGGGAGGAGATGGTAAGGCGGGCGGCTGCGTCTCTGTTTAGGATGTATACCAACTTCTGTTTCTCTGTGGCACCTGGGAGAGGAAAAAGTGGATAGTTAAAATTATAAAATGGGTAACATATGAAAATGCTGCTTTATTGCATTTGTTTTCAATGCATATTTTGATTATCAGCTTTCCTACTGCATCTCAAACTGATACAACCTCTGTAGTTATACCTATCATAACAGCTCTGCCTTTTGGGTCCACAGCGAGGAACTGCCCTGGCACGATACGTCTGCAGCCACTCTTGCCAAATGTCTCCTGGTGTATCTTTTCAAACATGTTCTTGGAGGGATGGTACTCCAGGATCACAATACGGCCAGAGTCACTCCCCACCACAACATAGTCTAAAATTACATAATGAGATGCATGTAAATTAAAATGTCTACATATGAACTATGCAAAGCAACAATTAGAACCAAGTTGCTCACCTTTAGTTCCACCCGTTAGCCTGAAGGCCATGAGGGATCGGATTACACCAAACACCTCCATAGTAAGCAGCGTGTGGACCTTCCCTGTGTTGGCATCAGGACGCAGCAGTTCCAGGATTTTCCCACGGGAAACAACAATCTCCTGCTGCTTAGTTCCTAGAGAAAGAGAAACACCACTTAGGATTTAAACCTCATGCTTAGTCACCATGAAACCAAAATGGACTATTCTTGTTTTTTAAAGGGATTTGTAGTACTACTTATGAAAGGATTTCTCCAATCACATTATTATTTGAAAATTCATGCGCCCTCATAATATTTAATCGAAATAACTTCCCCTCCAACTCGACATCTCTAATGACATGTTTAATGGCGGAAGGGCGGCACAACCTGTCACTCACATAATCTGCAACAGTCCAAAACAATTTCCGATGAACAAAATCAAGCCCCGCCCTACATATTTCTTGTTGGAGAAGTCGTTTTATTCAGATATACATCATAATAGAGAAGAAAACACTACTTCAATCTTAAATTTGATACAACAATAACAATTTCTCCAACAAAATGCACACTGCTTTTAAAGTCCCCATGTGGTGAAAAATCAAGCTTTTAATGTTGTTTATGTCTATGTGGCGTTTTTAACATGCTTTTTGACAAACCATTTGCAAATTCACCAACCAGCATCATTGCTGAGTATTTTCTCTTTAAAACTGCAGAGAACCGAAGACAGTCTCAAAAATGTGGGTTTGAAATTGCTGATGTCACAAACTACCTTGTAACCAATCATGTCAACATGTGATTGTTCAACGAGTGGATCTCTGAGCTGGTGTGAGTGAATGGGGGCAGAGCAAATTTGCATATTCATAGAACCGCTTATACTAAATGAGGCAAGGGTGTAGTTACATTCAAACTATTTTAAGGCATGAAGGAAAAGGAAAAAAAGTTCAAATGTTATTTTGTTGATCAAATGAGTTTTAAGGGATAAAATGATTTACTACAGGCCAGGGGGACTTTAAGAAATTACCCATGACTCAGTGTTGTTGTTCAGTGATGTACCTGAGAAGTTGCCATGGATGGCATGGGAGATGCCAGTTGCCCGCTGCAGGGTCAGGTTGTACAGAAACATGGCTGCTGTCACTGGACCTGAGGCTCAGGACAAAGAGCTAAACCAGCAACTACAAGCAAATCCCAAAGAGATTGTATAAGTACCAAAGTAAACAAAGAAATTAAAGGTGAGGACAGCAAAAAGACTGGTTACAATGCAAATCAATAAAAGGAGTTTTCCCATCTAAACGCACAGAAACTGTATACCTACACATACGTGCTGGTGTGCGGAAATTATACATGACGGCATTCAAACTAAATTTAGAGTAAACATTTATTATATTAGTAGAACCAAGTCAAACCATATTTGTGTAAAACAAACTGAAAACTGCACTGTGGAAGCACGTTTCAGAATTTCACTTTAGATAGTTCGTCGAGTTACAACATGCATTAAAAAAACAATAAGCAAAATAAGTGTTCCTGTACTTCATGTACACATAATAATTTACTGCCAACGGCACTTGAAATTGCAAGCGTTAGTCAGTTCATTCAGCATTAGCCAGTTGGCTAACAAACTTTGTGAAAATAAACGGTTTAACTATAATTTACGAACACAGATTTTAGTGCGATTAAGCAATATGGGTTGTTCTGGAATTGTATGAAAGATATTTACCGAAATAGCAACCAGGATGTTGTAGATTTCAATCAGATGAGAAACTTATATTTTTCATTGGCCTGGTTGCTCGTTATTTCAAACGGCGCTGAAACGACAGAGGGCCTCCTAGTTCTGTGGCGCATAGAAGTGTTGTCCGAATATGTGCCTGAGAGGAAAGATCGACCTCAAAAAGAGATTTGGTAGAAACGTTTAAAAAAATTCTTCTGTATTTCTCTTTTATTTCTTAGTTTTATGTTATTTGATTATTTTGTTTTTATGTAATGTCTTTTTTATATTTTATAAACCCATTTACATCCAGTCTAGCATCACAGACAGAAGGACTGTACAAGCTTGCGTCCACGGATTTTGAAATCTCATACATTTACCATGGTAACCATATTTTTCGCCTAAGTAACAGTTACTGCCATAGATGTGGTTACTACAGTCCCCGGTATTGGCCTTGTCTAAAAAAAAAACTAATAAAAATGACCGAATAATTCTGAAAGCTTTTTAAAACTGTTCTAAGGAGCTCCCATAATTATCTAACCATGATATTTTGGTCAAAACTGGCAGCCATTATAAGCCATCGGGTTGATAATAAAAAACAAAATTCTGTTACAATATTGTCTTCTAAACCGGAACCAGTTTCTTCCGAAAAGAAGGTCCCCGACGTTTTAACGCTTCCTATCGGAATTATCGTAAATACTAGTCTTCAAGTTTAAAAATTGGACATGAACCTTCAAGTCAAGATTTGAATGTGATTAGGTCGTAATCACGACTTCAGAAGTGGGAAGTAGGAAATTTCCGATAGCAACAAGTGAAGGCAGCTCCCCCTCTCTTCTTCTCTCTTCGTGTGTGTGCGTGTCTGCGTGAGAGACATGTGGTGGTTGTGGAAATCCCAGAAAATAACCACTTACCGCCAAAATGTTTCACTCTTTCCATTACAGCCTAAAATGATGACCAAATTTATATCACTACCACTATTTATGGTTAGAAATGGCAAGAGAACTACCGTCATGCGTTTGAATAATAGTCTACCTTTTTTAACCATTTACAGCAACATATTTATTTAGGCGTAATAGGGGCGAATTATGTAGCCTAGTTTAATGTTTATTTTATTTTAGTTTAATGTTTATGTCTTTTTTAAAATCATTTTTAATTCTATTTATTTTTTTATTGGCTTTATACATTATCACTGGCACCTATTTTTTTTATTTTTCCTGTCAATGCATTGTGTTTTATTTTTGCATTGGCAATATTATATGTAAAACAATCATGCCAATAAAGTTGCCTAATTTGTCATAATTTGTTATCACAACTTTTTTTCTTATGTCAGATCAAATTAAGAATCTTACAGAGGCAACGGTTTGTAGACCTGATCACATTTTTTATCTAATTTTGTCTGTCATTTATGACCAAATAAAATTCGATTAAAAAAGTGTGTGAAGTAAGTTTACACTTTGTCCAGTCTCAGGGTGCTCCTCATTTCTTATTTGTGCATCCTCGTTTCCTTTCCTCGCGTCTCAGCTCCACCCCCTGCAGGATGCGAGGGGAAGGCTGCAAGGAAAGAAAAGGAGGACGGAGGAATCGAAGGAAAGTTTTATTTTATACTTTGTAATACTTTTTTTTTTTTTTTGTGCTTTTTAAAGGTCAAGTTTATTTAAAGCTAAAAAATGGACAGCCTATAACATTAAAGATTATGACCAGCTTGTGGTATATAGCCTTCTAGCCATTTACATTCTTAAACACACCAGCATTTAACATATTCTATTTACAAATGAAATTTGAGTAAAAAACATTGTTATATCTATCTGAAGAATGATGTTCTTCTAAAAGAGGGAGGAGCAAAGCTGTGGAAATCAAAAGGCAGGAAAATCTCTCAACAGCAGCGGGTCTTCATGATGAATATAAAACTATCCACAGCACAGCTATCTGCAAAACACTGCTAGAAACAGAATCCTTGAGTTTTTCAAGCCAAAATCCTGTGTGCCCCAGGACAGCGTCACTGCCGGTGCCGGCAGGTATCATGGAAGGCCTCCAGAGTTCGGAAGTCCCTCTATGTTGGAGGAAGGCCCTCCTGCAGGAACTTGCCACAGCGTTGACACGGGTTCTGGAAAAGCTTGATGTAGCTCCTCAACCAGGTCATGAAGGAGCGAACCACAACATCGGGCATCTGGGGGAGCTGGTAATGCAGGAGGGCTGTGGTTGCATGATCAGTGACCTTTTGAAATGCTTGATAGTTGGACTTAAAAAAATGGATACGCTTCACGATTTTGCGTGTCATACTTGCGCAGTGAGACCATGCTAATCTTCTCTGTGTTCCAATTTTAGTACATGTATTGCCTCGACAACACTATACTTTGGAATACTTGACCACTCGAGCGTCATTTCACTGCGTCATCAGCGCTCAAAGGATCTGCCCTTATGTTGTTGAAGTTTGGCTATTTAAGAAATTTGTAATAAATAATAATAAAGCAAGATACCCTGTTGAAATATGTGAGATGTGTGCTTTATATAAACTGCAATGGTAAAGTATAAATTAAAATGATTGTGACCGACGTGAAGGGGGAGGAGAATGTATACGTGTGTCACGCATAGACGGTGTCACGTTTAGTCGATAAAACACTTCCGCAAAGCATACAACTGTGCATCCTCGCTCATGACTCCTCTGGAAGCCTCCTCACTCCTCGATCCTCGCCTCCTCGCGGTGCAATCATAGGGTGCAATCATATGGGTGCATTTCATAGACAGTAAAAGAAAGGTGCATTTAGAGAATTAAGATGGCTGAGCTCGATCGGTTTCCGGGTCATAGGATAGAGGACGGAGGATCGATGAGACGAGGAGGGATCAAGGGGGTAATCCATCAGCCGCAAGTTGAAGCCTCGCGGGAGGCGATATTTTTTTTCACAGGATGGTAGGGGAAGACTCATGAATATTCATTAGGGAATTCATCCCTGATTGGTCTTAACCCCAGTGACTGGTAGGTTTAGGGGCGGGTTAGAGGTAGGTCATCAGACCCCCAGTGACGGGTAGGTTTAGGGGCGGGGTTAGGGGGTAGGTCATCAGACTAATCAGGGATGAGTTCCCTAATGAATATTCATGAGTCTTCCCCTACCTTCCTGTGAAAAAAAATATCGCGGGCTTCAAGTCTTCTCCGTTGAATCAATGGGGTCGCTGTGTCCATTTCTTTTACTGTCTATGGGAGGGATATTGAGAAGCACCCTCAGTGTGTCCCAAAAAAGGCATGAATCTTTTCCACAAGGCGGCAGCAGTGCATCAACTGGGACTTGTCTGGAATGCACAATGAGAATTAATTCCATAATGCCAAGTATTAAAAACTATAGGCCTACACGAGGAAAAATAACAGCCTGAATCCAACGCACTTCTAATATAGCATCTCAACATCATAAAAAGTGATATAGCCTATGTGTCTGTTGGTTATGCAAAAAAAAAAAAAAAATCAGGACAGTGATTAGATTTAACAACAGATATGAATATACGAGAAATATAGAATATGTATGTAGGCCTATACATTTATATAGAGAGAGAGGATATATCATTTATTCGTTGTGGACAGATTGCATGTATATTCTCTGAGCATCCTCAATCACAGCACTTAGCGGTCTGCTGTGAATTCCATCTGTTCCAAATGCATTGTGGGAAATGTAGTACAAAAAGGCTCATGACTCGCACGCAACACTTGCCAACAACTTACACCACTTTTCAGGTGTTGTGTAGATAAATACACAAGAAATAATGTATTGGGTAAGTAACTTCAGTAACTGCACGAGCAAAGTAAAGGTTCGCAGTTAAGTGATAAATCATTTAAAGAACTACATATCCCAGTAGACTGTAAAGGCGATTGGAGAATGTGGGGTAAGGTTGTCTTGTTAAGGGGGGCAACACACGGACTACACGCAACGTTGTGAGAATTATATTGTTGCACATTATCCAAGGGCTTAAAGACGCTAAAATAACGCACAGCTGGATTTTGTGCACATCTGCATTGCATAGGCTATGTGGACGCTGCAACAACTACCGACAAAGAATTCATGTGAACAATCAGATGGAAGCTGAATGCTCTTCATTTAGTGCAACATCTACAGCAGTCTGCAGAAATTTACATTCTAGGAAGGAAGAGAAGTGGGTGTCTTTATATCCAAAAACTGCCCCAGTTTTAAGAATAGGCTACATCATGATGAAAGGTTATGCATCTTAAGAGGCATTGCAAGGTAAGGAAAGCATGAGCATCATAACATTTGTGATTTGTGTCCATTGTGTGAGATAACCTGTTGTGGTCAATGCTTATGTGGTTTTCAGTCCATTAATGTCTCATCCCTCCTTTTTTATTTTTAAAGCATAGTCCCAGATTGTGTAGCTAGAGTGGTCCATGGCCCGCATCATGCATAGAGGCACTCAAGAGGGACCCGTGGCTTACCCCTTTGTGTCCGAACCCATCTCATTTATGTGAGGGTCTCATTCCACTAAACCCACCCTTACCGATCTGCCAGCGTTGCTTAGATACAGGAAAGAAAGAAGGGTAGTAAAGGATTTTCTTGGGGTTGATGTGACAGGGTGACCTAATCAAGTCTTTGTCTAGTGCTTATGCAGTTTGTTCAAAGTAGACGCAACTGAACTTCCATAAATTGGAATGTAAACTCAATAAAGTGAAATCTAATAAGTAGTATGTTGTCCAGAAAGACAACAAAAATGTATTAAGGATCTATAACATCCATTTTCTTTTCTCAGGGAAACTTATATGGTAAAAGTGCAAGATTTCCTTCCATTTTTTAGACAAGTAGAACCACTATAGCGATCCGATACATGGCTGTATCAGAGTTTCAACATCACTTGTGCATTAATAAACTCTGTGCTTTAAAGATTTTCATAGATTTTAGCTGACCAGCATTTTCCATGCCCTTATCCCCAAAGAACTGTGCATTTAGCAATTATCACAGATAAATTGGTAGTTATTAGTGGTTTTTAAACTAGATTTGCTTAACATTGCTGTTTTAATATTTATCTATCTATCTATCTATCTATCTATCTATCTATCTATCTATCTATCTATCTATCTATCAATATATATATATATATATGAGAGAGAGAGAGAGAGAGAGATAGAGAGAGATTTTGAAGAAATTTTATGTTTTTTAGATTTGTTTATTGTAAAAAGTCTGTTCTGACCATACCGAGTTGCATAACAAATGACCTAAATTACCAAGTTATACTCAATTGGTATTAACTGATTAACTATTTGAATTGTAGACCGATAAGAATTTTGGCAGATCATGGCGTTTCAGATGAGTGGCCATTAAGCCCATTTTATGGTGCTTTAACTTCTACTGTATATTGCACAATATCTCAATATCTAAACACGGGCTTTGCTGCATCACCTTAAATGAATATCTGATTCTATCATGACATTTAATTTGTCCTTTGCTAATTGGTCCCTTTTCAGTGACAGAATTTGAGGACAGTTGCTGTTTGGGTGAATTGCGTGACTGTGGTGATAGGGCTCTCTTTTAGCCTAGAGTTTATTTGACGAAATATCATGCAAACTGAAAAATGGTGTATAGGATTTATTTTAAAACAATTTTTACTCAAGAAATTGCTAGTCAATTTAGCAAATATGTAGCAAATACATAGAAACAACACATTGAATTACCGTGACATTTTGAAGTAGAAAAACTCAAATGGAATCATCCTGTAAAATAATAATAATAATACAACTAAGAACAGTTATTTGGTAACACCTTACAATAAGGTCTCATTTGTTAGCAGTTTATGTATTTGTTCATTAATATGAACTATATTCTTATAGCATTTATTAACCTTTGTTAATGTTAGTTAATAAACAACTTTTGACCTCAAAAATGTATTATGTTGACATTAATAAATGTTGTAGAAGTATTGGTCGTTATTATACTAATTTAGCTAACTATTGTTATCAAATGAAATCTTATGGTAAATGGTACCAATATTTTTGTTGTTTTTTAGTGTCACGGACACATGCACAAATCATGCAACATAAATCTGTTTTGCAGCTCACCATGCATACGCAGTCCAGAAAGCAAATGGCCTAGCTGAGTTTAGCATGACGAGTTGTAGACATCCAGTGTAATGTTTCCCAAGGCTTAATGGAGAATCATCAATTTCTTATTAAATCTTCTGCGACGGTATCCACAGTGACTCAGTGCTGAAACCATATAATGAATAAATCATAGGATTGAATATTTTAATCACCTGATATGAGTAATGGTTATGTTCTGTATAGTTCTGTTTTATTGTCATTGTGTTTTGGTGTTTTGCCTGTCTGCCTGCCAGTTTAAGTGTGGTAAGACTTGTTATTTCTCCCGTCGTTTTCCTGAGTGATCGTTTAGTTTATTAAAGATTGTTTCATTGAGTGCACGTTTACACAACAACGATGTACTAAAAACTGAAAAGTTTTCCTTTTTTCGTGTGCAGATGACAATGTTGACAAAATGATCCCCGTTCACATGGATCTGTGAAAACGATAAAAAAACGTGTTATACTGCCAGGCCAGTAGTTGGCGAAGTCACTTTTTAAAGAAAGACGGCACGCCCATATACTGTACATGCAGTGGTTAAAGTGGAATTTGGCAGGTGGGGGAACCCTCAAATTTTGTGTAGGTGCAACAGGGAAAAATGGCTCACCGTGGGACAACATATTGAGTAGGCTATCGAAAATTTTGATTTCTCTGACCTACAAATGTGCAATTTAAGACTTTTGAAGGCCCAAAAAATGGATAATAAATAGCTTTAAAACCATGTCATTGAGTGGGCATTAGATTATTTTGTCAATACTTTCTCTCTCCTCATCTACATCTTTCTTTTTCTCTCAGTCTCCTTATCCTGGCCTATTTCTTCCCCTCCTAAAGCTGAACTTTGACTGATAGTCTTTTCATTTTCGTCTGTGTCAGTGAAGAAAGTAAACATAGGCTTAACTGATATTTATATGTTTTATGAATCATTTTCTTAAACAAGTTCATTTACTCAAGGCTACCAGGTCAGTATTGCTAATAGGAACCTTCTACAAGCTTTGGAATTTAAAAAGTATTTTTAAATAATACAAATCATAGGCTACGTTTAACGCAGTTGGTGGAATTGGCAGACTTTCCCTCATCTTGCGCTGTGCAAACGCGTCAAAGCATTCTCAGGTATAATTTTGAACGAATATGTCATGTCGATATACAATGGTTACATAATGTTAAAACTAATCCTGCTATTGATATCTTTGTAAGACCCTATAGAACAGTGGCTAGGGAAAACAAATGTCAGGCGAAATATCGAACCTAAAACTAACTTTACCGCGCTCAAACACCGTGAGTGCATTTCACGCATTTGTAATCGCTCGCGTTCAGCGGGGAGGAAGGGAGGTTGGTCGGTCGGTCGGTCGGTCGTTCGGTCCAGCTCGAGACCAGCGAGATTCGTTGAGATTAATGAATCTATTTATTTATTTATTTATTTATCTGAGGTGCCGGAACACAGTTCCGGACCGTTCCGGCCCACTTTAACCCCTGTGTACATGTAATACACATGCACATGATGTCACCGTTTTCACAAATTCACGTTTTTGTAGTTTACACAGACGATAACAGTATCGTTTTCAAAAATGTGCATTTTGAAACCCGTTTTTAAAAGTTTGCGTTTTCAGGCCCCCGAAACTCTGTTTTACTGTGTAAATAAATGGTTTAAATGTATAAAAAGTTTTCTGGTTTTAGTTGAAAACGGTGTTGTGAGTCTCCTGTGCCATGCGTGTTGTAAAACCACATCGATGCTGTGACAATGTGTTTCTTAAACATGCATGTCCTTGAGTTGGAATTACTGTCTAAACTATTCAAACGTAAAAAAAAAAAAAAAAAGTTGCTGCCTTAAATTTTTTAAGTTCAATCAACTTAGATGTAGAAGTCATTTCAACTTAAATTACATTAAAATGGCTTTAAAATAAGTTGAATCTTGTATAACTTATTAAAAAAGTTAAAATTGCTTAACTTATTTTGATGGGTTAAATTAATGTAAAAACATGTTGTCATGACATACAGTGTGGTGTACAAGAGTGGATTAAAAAAAGGACTTTGTGTGTTGTGATAGATTGAAAACTTGTCTTGTTTGAGCAACTATTCCATATGACAGATGTTCATCATCTTCTGTAACTAGGCTAACATAGTACCTAGGGAATTTTAGGAGCCAGCAAAAGTCCTGCTGTCTTAGCCTTAACTAGGTTAACACTGTGTACAGAGGGAGGACTCAGTCAACAAGTCACATATGAGAGCTTTTAAATGGGTTACTCCAGTGGTTCTCAACTCCAGTCCTCGGGACCCGCTGCTCTGCACATTTTGGAAGTCTCTCTTATCTGACACACTCAGTTCAGTTCATAGAGTCTATCCTAACGAGCTGAGGATCTGAATCAGGTGTGTTAAATAAGGGAGACATACACAATATGCAGAGCAGTCCGGGTCCCGAGGACTGGAGTTGAGAACCACTGGGTTACTCTATAGGAAAACTTTTTCTATCATGGGCTCAAATTGGTTAATTCAAAGAGCTGTGACAACACCTGAAATCCAGCTATATCAACTTAAATAGCTCAACTCAACATTTACAGTTATGTTTGCTTTTTTATTTGGAGACCACGTGGATTGTACAGAAAATAACAAATAGGGCACCTGCTGCTGAAGCCAAGAGTTATCTGTATATCTGCATGTGTACTGGGTTTCTTTTTCCCTGGGAGACCTGCTCCCAAACCCAAACAGATGGAATAGTTTTCTTTCAGATGCTCATCATGTCAGATCACTGAAAATGTAATGGTTTTTACACACAGTTTCTGCCACAGTATAAAAAATTAAAAAAAGATAATTGTGACTTTTTATCTAGCAGTTTTGACTCACAATTGCGTTTATATTTCACAATTCGGACTTTATTTCTCACAATTCCAAATTGTATCTCTTGCAGTTCCCACTTTATAATTCACAGTTCAAAATGATACCTCCCAATTGTGACTTTTTTTCTCAGACTTGTGAGACATAAACTCCAGTGGCGTAGGTTTGATTTTGAAATTGGTGGGGACGGGGACATCAATATAAATATATTTTAAGTTTTGATCGAAATTATTGCTAGGGATATATCAGTCTCACTGGATATTGGTAGGGACACGTCCCTAGCGTCCCTACTAAATTCTACGCCCCTGATAAACTCGGAATCGCAAGTTATAAAGTCTGAATTGTGAGATATAAACTCGCAATTGCAAGAAAAAAGAATTGTAAGATTAAAGCTTTTTCGTGGCAGAAACAAGATTCCATAAAAATGTCCTCTGAGTTCAGTCTAAACAGGAAGGTAACCTGACATTCTCACCTTTCTATACATTTAAAAACATTAGATTAGATTAATGCAGTGTGGCACTGAACAACCACACACAACTGTTGCTAACCTCATTTACTAATTGTAAATTTATCTAAATGACGTGTTAACAAAAATAGATCTGGGATTTATTTTAATTTTGGAGCTCGCCATGTAAATCAGTCTGGAAAGCAAATAGCCAGGCTGAGTTGAGTGTAAATATGATGAGTTGTTGACATCTAATTTACAGATAAAGGGAAAGTATAATTGGCACACAACCTTATAATCGCTCATGGCGGCACTTTTTTATGACTTCAGAATATGTGAGCAACATTCAGTGAGGTGGTCAGATAAAGGTTAAATTGTGCCAGCAATGAGGGTGATGCTGTGGTGCTCCGGAGCCAGCGTTGCCCGTGTGTTTTCCTCTCAATCTGGCCCCAGTCTAGGTGGCCTGAGAGGATCTGTACTGGATGAGTGAGTGAGGGAGAGAGAGACATTTCTGAACACAGGAGAAGAAACACTTTATCATGCAGAGAAAGGGATTAAAAAAATTGTTAAATTGAAAGAATGAGTGAGAGAATGCAAAGGTATGACATAGAAAGGGGCACAGGCTGAAAGAGCATCCTTTTCTGTACTTGCCAAATAGAAAGAGATACTGTCGATAGATCAGTAGATCCGCAGATGCATGGATAATTCATGAATACGCCACAGGGGAACAGTGAGGAGATGTGAAAGAGCAACGGAGACAAGGTCAGTGAGTAGCGGGTGGTCAGGTTGACCACATATTGTTTCCATTTGTCTGCTTTTTAGGGATGATTTCAAAGTGCATCATTTGAAAATACAATGCAATCCCGAATTCAGTTCTCTTCCTCAGCTTATAAATTATGTCAAAATGCCCGTCTTGGTGAGTATTCACATAAACACAATCAGTTATGTCTTAAATGGAGGAAACAGTTAAGAACAAAGTGCCTTGTAACAATATATTGGATCTGTGCAGCCCCTAAAGTGACAGCAGCCTAATAAACCTGCTTCCGACTGTGTGCTTATTGTAGGTAGGATTTTTATAATTAACTTTTTTCCAAATTTTTTTAAACTTTCTATATATATATATATTAAAATGTAAGTACTCTTATAAAAAGAGTATAAAAATCGAGTGACTCTAGACCGTTTAATCTGCACTAAAGTCAGCTCATTATTTCCATTCGGGACGAAACAAAGGATTGGCTTAGGCGACTGTCAGTCTTTCGCAACCATGGCAACCACCCTTTTGCCACACAGGACCTGCCCACTTGCGCGTACCCGTTTGATTTGAGTAATTCAAGAGGCACGGAACCTAGGAATAGCAAAACAATGGCAGAGAAAGACCAATCAAAATGAAAACTCGACGCAGGTCCTCTTGTCCAAGAAGTGCTCCTTGCCCTGCACTTCGACCACCCCGTCCTCGGCCTCTACTTCCTCGGACCCTAGTTGCACGGCCTCTTGCACGACCTCCTCTGCTTCGCCCTCGACCCCGGATCTGTCCTCGAGCAGACGATGCGGTACTTGTCTCTGGAGTGTAGTCCTCATCAGAGTCAACAATGCTTTTATCATGGAAACTCTTACATGCAGACCATATATGTTGCACCATATATGTTATGAATCTTACACGAAATTCATCTTCAACACAGTGTAAATGATGGCAATGGAAAAACGTGTATCATGCAACCTGTTTTTAGCTTTGCCTTATAGATAACTAGCTCGTTAGCGAATCAATAAATATATATTTTAAACTTTACCAATATCAATATGCTAGCTTGATAGTGAGTACTAAAATACATCTTATTTGTTTATCTTCATAATGATAAAGTTAGATTTTTTTATTACATGTGATTCTGACATGATGTCACTACATGCACTGCGCTCCTTCCTCTCCGCTCGTCTCAGGTAAATAATGCGTCTTCAGCTCAGCGGTCGGAGTCGCGCGTTCATGTCTTTTGGAGGCGTAGCTTATAATGAGCTGTCTTTAAAACAGTCGTGAGAGGTCTACAGACACTCGATTTTTATACTTTCTTTTTCAGAGTACTTACATTTTAATTATGCAATGACATATACAGAAAGTTTAAACAAATTTTGAAAAAGTTTTTTATAAAAATCCTACCTACAATACCTTTAAATGTTAATCAAACAACAAAATACAAAGAGAAAATCACTCACTGCTCTTGACTGAATAACGTTTGTAGCTCTAATAAGAATCAGTATGTAATTCATAGTGAAGACTAAGCAGTGATTTATTTTTTACATAAATGTATGATTGTTCAATTTCTGTTGTTAAATAAACCTAATGTAAATAAACCTTCCTGGTACTCTAAACCCTGTTATACACCGATGTTAAAATGACAGTTATTTGATTATTATATATATGATTTTTGTAATTGATAGGTCACTCACTTCACCTGTGCTTATGCCTTAAATCAAAGTCAATGTTCCTGAGCTTACATAGACACACATACTGCCTTTTAGAGCCTGAAGCAAGGAATGGGGTGCTGAGTCAGATACTTGGTCAGCCTCAGCTGTTAAGAGCTCCCATGGCACACAAGCACATATTTCTGGTGAGGCAGTTTATGCAAGAATACCGTAAGACAGTGACTGTACCGTCCATTGCTGCTGTGACAAACAGATCTGTCCTGTTCAATCGTTTTAACTTCTATGGTCTGTTTGCTTCTTCTTTGAGATGCTTTATGCCCTGATTTAGATGGTAAGATTGAAAACTTTAGTATTCTTCCCAGGCCTTTGAGATCCGTGAGGACTGTTTTCTACAGCAATGTGTCTGTGGCTTATCATGGTTGATCATAATAGACCAGCTTCTGCGGGCTGGACGCGGAGGACCTGACTGGTGTTGGCATCCCCTGTGGATAGATGTAGAAATGCATGATGAAGGGTCAACAGTAGCTCCAGGAGAATGACTCAAGAGGGCATGTTAACTCATTGCTCTCAGGCACAAACGTACGGACTGCTTAGCTGTATGCTGATAACTGATCCAGTGCCTCCTCAGGGTAATCCCCCATTTAGAATGGATATGAAATATATTCTCAGAGTTAAAAGAAAGAAAATATGTTTTTTTAGATGAGAACTTAAAGTTTTTTATCTATGCCCAAGATAATTGTGACATTAAGTTAATCAGGCATAAACTTGTTCAGATGAGTCAAAATAACACCTAAGGTTACATCTAGTTCTACTTTCATGTTTGGTGCACAAGGCTAAATTAATTTTCCCTTGAGAGAGTATAAAATAAAAAGAAACTGAAAAAAAGAACGAAAATGAGAGCCAGTATTTTCTGAGAGGTAGAATGGGAAATAAACATGACTGAAGCTGAAGGCTACATAAAATGAATTTGAGACTTGAATTTGATTAGAGATGTAGGCATTTTCACTTGTTTTTCTGTCATTAAGTTGGTTTAAAGGGTTAGTTCACCCAAAAATGAAAATTAAGTCATTAATTACTCACCCCCATGCTGTACCAACCCCGTAAGACCTTCGTTCGTCTTCGGAACACAAATGAAGATATTTTTGATTACATGTGACAGCTGGATCACTCCTCCATAGGCTCCCTAAGGGAATGAATCCTGACGGCCCAGAAAGTCAATGAATAAAATGTTTAAATATTCCATGTCACAACAGTGGCTCAACTATAAGTTTATCAAGCGACGAGAATACTTTTTGTGCGAAAAAACTAGTGCTGGGCAACGATTAAAAAATTTAATTGCGATTAATCGCATGATTTTCTTGCGATTAATCGCGATTAATCGCATTGTTATGCGCAAAATTGAATAATGAATTCTAAAGTACTGTATTGCGCACTTTTGATTTAAATGTACTGCTACAAAAGTGCAATAACATGTGGTTTGCAAAAACTTTAAACAAATAAGGTGCTTTTATACCAGCAGTATTCCCTTTACACAGTATCAATAAAATATTTCTTGTAAATCTCAACTTAAACATTAATGTAATCAAATCAAATATTTAAACAAAGCTATTTGCCACTGCCAGGGCATTACTTTTTAGCTAGCTTGTTAAAAGTCCAGTTTTCTTTTTTTTTCTGAACAGGTATCTTGTATCAGGGAGCAGCAGAAACAGTCTAAAAGGGTCATGATCACTACTACAGATATAAGTCGACCAACGTTACTTCTCTGATAGCAGCTTAGGTTTGGTCATGGCATGCCATGGTTTCCCACGTAAGATTACATTAAACAGAGGTAAAAGCCCAATTTATACTTCTGCGTCGAACTCACGCCGTAGCTGTGTAGCGCGCGTACCCGTGCATCTCTCCAAAAATGTAACGTCAATTCTACGCGTACTGCAAGCGCTGTGATTGCTAGAACCGCTCCCCGGGTTTCACACTCCCTCTGCATGTGTAATTGCGCGTCAACGCGGACAGATATATAATGAAAACTAACCAACGCGTAGTCTATAGCGTAGAGGCTCCGGCGTTGGTCCGACGCAGAATTATAAATCAGCCTAGAGTGAGGTGAAGTGGTCGAGCAGCACAGGTGCAGCGACAAGCGGGTGCGTTCCTGTGAAACTGCTGCGGTCATGCTCGCCTCACGCACGCGCCCGCGCGTTGCCGAAGTTGAATTGTCTAACTTATTGTAGCTACACGACGCGCAGCACAAATCATTGGAAGAGAGACTGATCCTCGGCTCGCTGTTTGTGAGTTTCCAGAATCTAAATAGTTATCAGGACATCAACAGGAGGGAATTCACATGGCAGAGCATCCCCGCTAAACTAAACGCAGGCCTATCAGGTAAAGTTATGTATAATTTTAAGTTAAAAAGACTACAGCTGAGCTGCGTAGCGCACAGAAGCCGTTGCCATGGTTACTATCCATAGAGCGCCTGTCATTCACTCGCGGAGCGCTGTCTCCCTTTCTGTTCACCTGAGAGAACCTGCCAAAGCCCCTCTACTGCTTGTTTGGGTGGGTTATTTGCTGGCTGACCAACATCCCACCCCTCCTGTGATCATGGTTTGACTGTAGGCCTATGTGTATTCAGAGCCAGTGAGCAACGGACTTTCAAAATAATAATAATAAAAAAAACTGCGTTAACGCGCGATAAAAAAATTGTCGGCATAAATTAATAAATGCGTTAACGCGATAATAACGCGTTAACTTGCCCAGCACTAGAAAAAAACAAACAAAAATAACGACTTTATTCGACTATTCCTTTTCTTCCTTGTAGGCCTGAAACGAGACTTCAAGAGATTTCCACGACGCGCACGCGCGAGAACTTAACTGAAGTAGTTGAAGGAGATCGCAACTCACGCAATTCATGCGTCATGGAAATATCTCGAAGTCTCGTTTCAGGCCTACAAGGAAGAAAAGGAATAGTCGAATAAAGTCGTTATTTTTGTTTTATTTCCGCACAAAAAGTATTCTCGTCGCTTGATAAACTTATAGTTGAGCCACTGTTGTGACATGGAATATTTACACACTTTCTTCATTGACTTTCTGGGCCGTCAGGATTCATTCCCTTAGGGAGCCTATGGAGGAGTGATCCAGCTGTCACATTTAATCAAAAATATCTTCATTTGTGTTCCGAAGACGAACGAAGGTCTTACGGGGTTGGTACAGCATGGGGGTGAGTAATGACTTAATTTTCATTTTTGGGTGAACTAACCCTTTAAGGCTTTGGGTTACGAGCTTGATGTGAAACGTTATAGTTTTTTGTGATTAGCGTGACTGTGATGCCAACTAGGACTAGCCGGGATAAAAAAAGTTTCATTTTACAACACATCTTCGAATTAAGTTCTGTATGTGAACTCTGTAAATTACTATCATGACCTCAGTTTTGGATTATTTATCTGAAGAATGTCTTTGATAATGTACACTAACAGCAAGCTGCCCCATTTATTATTATGCCACATTCCCAAGAATCAAATGCTATTCCTCAGTCTCACAGTTATAGAGTTTCACAATGTCGACTGAACAAAGAATCATTGAACAAAGGCTTCTGAAAACACATTCTACTGACACCAGATCACCTTGGAAGAAAATGTTGATTGAAATTGCTAAATCATAAATTTAGTCTACATTTTTAAATGGAAAAAAAAAAGACACGATAATCATACTTTTCTCCCAAGAGAGGTCTAACAAGCAATAATGTCCAGCTTTAAAAGGGTTTAATCCATTAAACATGAAATTAGATTAAGCCTTAGGGCCAAGCCGTTGAAAATGACTATTTTTTGATTAGATTAATCCTCAGCCGAGAGAGAGTGCACGCTTTGTCAGGATGTTAACCCTAGTCACTGGACAGGCACCGTTTTTCCTCCCTGCTTCCATCCAATCTGATTATAGAGCAAAATTGGACCATTTACTGTTGAATATTTGAGAACAACCTGTCCAGCATGTGAGTCGGAGAAAATGCAAGCCCACCCAGTATGTGAATGTCTGCTCTTCTCTTTCAATTACATTTCCATTGCAGCCAGCTGTGAGGTTTCGTTGCCAAGGCAACTCAGACACCCACTCTACAGTGCTCGGTTCACCCTTGCTGATCAGGCACATTGGTCAAGACCCACTAAAAGCGACTGAACAACAAAAGAGAGAGGGAAAGAAAGGGTAAGCTAAGGTCAGTGGATGTTTTGTGTGTGATACCTCTATCAGAGTTTGAAGGAGGAAGAAATGGAAAAATTGATATTCGTGTTCTCTGCCTGAATTGATCCTTGAGAACGTATTACAAGCATGTGTCATATGAATATGTTTCGAGTCAAGAATGAGTGTTAATATGTTGAGCACAACTGTGAAAGCAATATCTGTAGCCGTTCATGTTTAGGTGTGCTGACCAAAAGAGAAAAATAATGGTTCCATATCTCAACTGCCTGTTTGTTGTGAGTCTAGCAAGCAATGTGTGCTGATGGCTTTATAAATGAGAAGACTGTCATTTTGAGATATTGGATGGGGGTAGAGGATTTGATGCTTGGTGAGAAAATGAAGCATGAATTGAATAGACTGGGAGCATAATTCTGCTTTAAGAGGATTTTGCCTTTCATTTGAGATTTTATATTCTATATGGTGTACTGATTTCCATACTTTTTTTTTTAGACAGTGCATAGCACTTATTTGCTGGTCATAAAACTCTCATGCCGTTTTTACATTGGTTTTGAAACGGCATGTTTAGAGGAGGCATAGATTCAAACAAATTACAATCAATGCAATTGAAATTAATATAGAAAAATTAAATTATAAATAAACTACTAGCCAATTATTATTAACCAACTATTATAAATTATGATTCTTTTTCAATAAAATGTTCAGTAACCACAAAAGTTTAAAAGTTACAGTTTGTTAAAAGTTTTCACTGGCCGTCAAACCACGAGTACTGATTATTTGTCATGTTTTGATAAATGTACACATCCGCACTATATGTAATATTTTTATTTTTTATTTGTTTAATTTAAAACTAACACGAACCAAAACACTGCCCCAGAACATTAGGCCACTGGCAGAATTATTTTTAATAAGTCGAATGTCATTAAATAACCGCACACTACACTCATCTACTCACTGACAACTCTAAAAAATGCTGGGTTGTTTTAACCCAACTTTTGGTCAAATATGGACAAACCCAGCCATTGGGTAAAATTTTTACATTACATTTTTAACCCAAACATTTGAATTTGTCCATATTTGACCCAAAATTGGGTTAAACGACCCAGCATTTTTTAGAGTGTATATTTTAATTTTAGCTTATTATTTGTACATAGACTAAAGGAGTTCGAAATCAAAAAGATAAATGGAACAAAAAGTTTGCGTAATCCCACATAAAAGTAAAAGCTTGGGCGCGTTCACACCTTTCAGAACGTCAAACCTGATCGCGCTCCCGTCGCATAACCTTAGCAGCAGCATGAAAGGGTCAAGGCCAGGGTGTAGCAGAAATAAACATTATTAAACTGGAATTGCTATAGCAGTGTTAAATTTGAAAAATCGTTAGTAGCCTAATTTGTTTAGTTTAAAACTAAAAGTAACTAGAACCGCAACCAACTGCCCCTCTGAACATTAGCTACTGACCAAATTATTTTTTAAAAGTCGAATATTAAAGGTGCTTTAAGCAATGTCACACGTTTTTTAGGCCAAAACATTTTTTGTCACATAAAGCAAACATCTCCTCACTATCCGCTAGCTGCCTGTCCCCTGAACACACTGTACACTGTAAAAAAACACAAGGATATAATTAGCTAGAACAATGCAATCAAAGCTAACTTTGGTGAATACAAGCACCAAAGTTAGCAGCTATTTCTAGCAAATTTAGCCATTTCTAGCAGCTATAGCTATCGATCACTATTGTAAATGATCAAGCAAACTCACATGGGCGACAGTTTGTGTGAATGATTGTTTTCACCAACTGTTTGTTGTGAATTTAATGTTCATTTATAGCCTATTGACAACTTTGACTAAATTTGTTTACGAAGGAGCCGCTGTTTATGCTCACTGGGAAACGAAAAGCCAACGTTATCTTGCTATTGTTGCGTCCTTGTATGGGAGCTAAAGTTATAACCTCAGTTTGAACAGTTTTATCGTGTTTTTCTGTTAATATTTCTCTTTTTCTGCATTTTATGACAGCATTTATCTAACTTGGCAAAATACACCTTGAATGAAGTATCAGTAAAATTACAGGGGGAGGGGCCGGGATGAGGAAGAGGGAGGGTCTAGCTAGCCTCCGTTTTGTTTGCCAATACTTCGAACGTCAACAAGAAGTGTCGTTGCACCAGCAGCAGAAAAAACATGATTAAACCTGAATTGCTGTAGCAGCATTAAATTACTCTGTGCATGCAGCCTCGTTCTGTATCTCTCTTCATAATGTGGGCGAGCGTCTAAAAAGAAGTTGCGCGTTTAAGGTTGAGAACGTCTCAATCAAAGAAGTAGGCATTTACTATGGCGGAGAAAATGAAATCTGAAATGCATTATGATTTTTCTAATTGGAGTGAAAGGGAGAGCATTATGTGATCTCTAGCGGCTCACCCACACATGCAATCACAGGCACGTGATTTAATCTGCACCCTGAAAGCAGCACGAGCCACCTGTTTGTTTGATATGCTGATCTCAATATATTCTTCTAAATCCACGATTGAACTGTTGGCATCAAATTGATGTGTGTAAATATGTTATTCTGCATTGCTTTTATTGTCAAAACTGTTCTTACAAACATGCATTTAAATGAATGTTAAAACATGCACACATTGGTTGGTGTTATTTTGTGAGAGCATTGAAGTCCATGCCCATGCCTGTGCTCCACATATTCAGCTCTGGTAATTTAGCTCAGCAGATGCTCTACAGAGAATATTCAACATAAATCAGTGGTCACAAGAGAGCCCCAAAGATAGAAACACTTCAACTGTGGTGTCTTCACAAAATTTGTGTGAGGGACAGATATCAGTGAATATTATGCAAATGAAAAGTCAGTGAACAATAGGGGGGAAAAGAAGGATTGGAAAAAATAAAATATGAGTTGGAGGCAGAAACCATAAGGATACCTGAGCAGCAACTTTTGGTGCAGTATGACAGGTAATGCTTATATTACAATGATTTTCTTATTTTTCTTTTTTTCTCATATTGGCAGCAAAAATCTGAGATCACTTGTGAAAATTCATTTATTTTGTATTCTTTTCTAATTTGATACACTATTTTTATTTGGAAATTATTTTATCAGGGTTAAATTTGACTTGTGATTCAATTAGGTTTGTTTTGTTTTGTTTTTTCAAAGGAGTTCATATCGACAGAAATTATTGGTGACCTTAGGAATAGTGCCGAAAATTTTCATATTCATTTTGCCACAAGTTTTTCAGTAGTTTTACGTTTTTTTAAAATCCTTTCAGTGTGTCTCAGACTTTAGAACCCCCTGTACGTTTGTAGAAACATTTGTGGTATGTTGAAAAACCATAACATACATTATATGTTTTTCAAAACACTGCTTTATTTTTCCGTGTACATTTCAGGCATATTGTTGTAATTGTATTAAATGCAGAAAAATGTCTCTGGAGCAAAGCACATTTTGGCATGTAACTGTGTGAAATATATTATTTAAAATTTTGCTTGCCAAAAAATAGCTATTTTTTGTCAGTTTTCTGAAAGTTTGAATATGAAAATCTGTCTTAGAATTTGTGCAACTAAAACAAATCTAAACAGCTTAAAATAATAACATTATGAATTGCATCCCTGTCTTGATATGCACTACACAATTCTGCACTTGTCCGCCTGTCTGTTACCCTGTAGTTTGGAAGGTCACCCTAAATCAAGAAGAGCAGCTGAAGACAACAGCAGCCGGATTCCACTATGATTCTGATGCACTGCACCCTCTCCGACTGATGGGTTTTCTCGACAGCAAACTGGCAAAGAAAAAGAGAGCTCACACAGGTGGGCCAGCAGCATCCCAGAGATTATAGATTTGGAGATTACAGTATAACAGCAGGTCAGGGCACATTGCCTTTTTGAAATCCTAGTTTTCCACCTCACCAATTCCGTTAAGAGCTGTCATCGTGAAATTGGTAGGCGAGTCCTGCGACGCAACACATGTTCACATGCAGTCGACTGATCACGTACTCCTCTAGCTGCTAGACAAATGCAGTGTTAGAAGAAAATCTGATGGAGTGATGGCTTTTTTTTGTTTGCCTTTTTCTATGATCCAGCTCCTTGGCTCTCAAATCCCTTTTTTGTTCTTGAGCCATTAGATTCTTTTAATCGTCTTTGTTGCCATCTTTTACTCCATTTTTTTTTATTTGGTTAATTTTTATCATCCACTAACCTGGAGAGTCAAGTGCTCAACTTATCAAACTATAATGTAGAATGTCCTAAAGTGCTCAGTTAGACTGGAATGTTCAAACCCCACTGCTGTTTTCCAGACAGTTGCGAATTGAGGCTAGGAAGTGAAAGTGAAGTTCCTCAAAGAATAGTTTTCATTGAAGATATCATAAAGACCAAGGATCAAGACAAATGCGGCGACATGTCTCTGCACTTAAAATAATTTGCAGGATACTCGACTACAGCTAAATGAATGAGACAGAAAGAGTTTAGAGTGTTGTATAATATAAAGCTATTCAAGATGTCTGCAAAAGAACTTCATTACAAGTCTGTGAGAAGACTCCACCCTTTTCCTCCTCTGGCTGTGAAGTTCAGCACACTGGCTCGGTAGACAGAGCGTACGGACACGGTCAAACCGAATTACAGTGACAAACTTGGACTCATAGAGGACTGTAATGGAACAGACACGGATGACAGCCTAGCTTGTCTGGCACTGAGATGTCAAAACCGCAGAGAGGGCTATTCTTCCAACTGTCACTGCAAGGAGAATAGAGCAGATCACACACACGCCTACAAGCAGACTGATTTTTTAGAGGCGAAAGACTGGTGTTTGTTTGAACCGTGGCAGTTCAGAAGCGTGAAAGAGAGAGCTGGAGGAGATCCCATGGTGTAGGGGGAAGAGATTGAAAATAAAGAGCGGTAAAGGCTCCACGGCAGCGGTGACACTTTGAAAGAGAAGACTGACAGACGGCAGATCAGCAGTGGTAGTTCACAGGCGTACAGTTTTGTGAGATTCACACACTTTTGGGTTTAAAGCTTGTGTCGCTCAGTACGCCAAGTAGGACTGAGTCCAGGTTGGGCACGGTGGCAGGGGCCGGTTTATGGCAGTGGGGCAGGCGCATGCCGTCTGTGGGTCCGCAGCGAGAGGGACGCTTGGGCTTGGGCTGGGGTTGGGGATGGGGGTGGGCCACATGGGCACGAACTCCGAGGACAGGTGAGCTGAGGCCCTGGGCGCCCGTTGGAGCTGTGGCGACAGGAGAACGCGGGGGCATGCGTTGCTCCCTGCGCGTCTGCGTGGTCTTGGGATCCCTGGCCCTCCTGTTCCTCACCTCGCTCTTCTTCTCCTTCTCCCTGAGAGGAGGAGCCGGCCTGCCTTACTTTGAACCCCCGGGATGGGAAGAGTCGCGCAGGGTTAAGCTTGTTCCCAGCTATGCTGGTTCCCACCGAGTGATCCCAGCTGAGAGCGCTCAGCAGAAGACATGTGCCTGCTCTCGGTGCGTGGGCGACCCAGGCGTTTCCGACTGGTTCGACGAGAACTACGACCCAGACATCTCGCCTGTGTGGATTCGGGACAACATCCAGCTGCCTTCAGACGTGTACTACTGGTGGGTGGTAAGTGATCTTACAGTTACTCAGTTGCAGCTTTTATATTAGGAATCCATTCCCTTGACGTGGTTAGAGTTTGTTGTGGTTCGATTTCGTGAAATGCTTTTGACATCATGCATTAACTAAATGGTAAAAACAAAATGAAATGACTGCAAAACAGTCTGCAAAACTTCCACTGTCCTTAATTAAAAGAGACCTATTTTATTGTGCTTTTTTCCTTTTAATGAGAGATGTTAGCGGTCTGCGGTTGTGCTTATGCATCATGTTTAAGCGACACGAAGCCAAGAGAACATGAGTAATGTCTGAAAAAAGTGTGTCAGCTGAAAAATGTTAGTCTGTAATACTTGCGCTGAGTAAATTAAAAGCAGGGAGGGTGGAGGACTGCATTCAGCAAAAGAAGCAGAAAGATTTGGGGATGAGGGTTGGGAAAATGCCTGCACTTATGGAAGCTACAGAATTTTGCACTTCAAAAACATACTGTCACAATGCTGTTCTAGGTGTTTGCTTACTGGTAATTAAAAAAAACCCTGCTAAAAAAAAAGTCCCCATGTGGGGAAAATCAAGCTTGTAATGTTGTTTAAATGTCTGTGTTTTTTTATATATATATATGCTTTAAAGGAGCCGTATGTAGGATTGTGGCCAAAACTGGTACTGCAATCACTTTGAAAATACCATAGAGCGCTGTATCCCCTCCCCCTACCCCCTGACTCGAGGTTGCCAGATTAGCTGCAGGATTCAGCAGAAACGTAGGCTGCTTCCAATGGCAAGTGACGACGAGACGTACACAGTAAGTTTTTGGTGTGTTGAGCTGGGTGTTGAGGTGCTGGGGCCATAATAGCTGAAGAGATAAGCGTTTTTGATTTGATATTTAATTTTATTTTATTTTGTTATTTTGAACATATAAATACAATTACAATTTTAAAAAAAGTCTTTGGAAAAATAAATGTATAATAGTAAAACAAAACCAAAAACATATAACCACAAAATAAAACTTCCTTATTTTTAAAGACGAAAAAAAAAATCGATTTACAAGTGCTAAAGTTTTTGTCATAAGCGGGCTAACAAATAACCAAAACATTTACCACAGCAATTACAACGCCGGACAAATTCAATATCACCAATGGCTATCACAGGGTTGTTTTCAGTTTCATCATAAAATATTGTTAGAGTAACTAAACTTGATTAGCAATGTTCATACAGGTCAACTTGCAGCATGTGTAACTTAGTCCACGATATACGCGAAGAACAAATGACGATTGACGAATAATTTTTTCTGAGGTAAAGTTAGGCTTCTGTCTCAATTACGCTTCAAATTGCTATAATGGGAGTGCTAATGTTGTTTTCCTCTGCGTCTCAGCATAAGGACAGAGAAACTGGCTCCTATAATACATTGCTAATGTTAGCATACGTCCATGTAAGCTTACGTTACGTTACTTTGCACGAACATGCATAACTTTGTTCGACTGTCATGAATATATGAAATGTCCATTGACATCAAGAACAACTTAGCCAAGCATAGATAATTCTTACCTGTCCAGGAGAAAATTAGCAACGTTGGCGTCTGTGTTCAAATACTTCTCCGTTTTCAGCCGTCTCCATCTTTCAAAAGCATCTCCAATGCAAATTCTGATTTTATTTCTGACTTTGTCACGACGAATTTCTGAATCATAACGAGGTCTTTTTGATTTAGTAACGTTAGACATCTTTATCCGACTACAGTTAGGGTAGATTAGAGCAAAGCTGGCAACCCGGATCCCGAAACACTACTGACTTCGTGATTGGTGGATAGGTGGAGGGTGGCGCATCAGACCAAAACACAACATGACAACATCAACATCAGTTGAGGGCTGCAAGTCCACTTTTTAAATGACAATATCCTAGCCATGCTACTGTTGTCAGTGATATAAGTATTTGAAATGAACATGATTTCTTAATGTCTAGTGACATATCAGGGCCTTTTTATGATTAATTGAAATACATTTCTTACATACAGCTCCTTTAAGAAAAACAATGTGCAAATTCATTAGTCAGCACCATTGCTGAGTATTTTCTCTTTTAAACTGCAATGAACCAGAGACAAAAACGCGGTTTGAAATCGGTGGTGTTTCTGACGTCACAAACTACACAATCACGTCAACGTGATCGTTCAACGAGTGGATCTCTGAGCTGGTGTGAGTGAGTGGAGGCCGGGCTAATTTGAATACTCATAGAACCGCATATACTAAATGTGGCAAGGGTCGAGAGTTACATTCAAGGAAAAAACATTTAAATATGTAATTTTGGTGATCAAAGATGAAATTTAAGGGACACAATTATTGACTACAGAGGGACTTTAATTGTTTTGGCAATATTGGAATTTTTGGACTTTATTGAACTTTAGAAAATGTCTTATCAGAAAAAATTATTTCCAATATCAGAGTATAATAGGCATAATTACTCAATTAACTTTGTAATTTGTTTAGTCATGAAGCTTTTGTTGGACTAATGAAATTTGTCAAAGTTTTTGAATTGCAATTAATTAAATTTCTCTTCTTGTTATTCAAATTGCAGTTCAGCATCCTGTGGGGTGACAGGAATTTAAATTCACATTTTTGGCTAAATCTACTATACATTTAAAGATGCACATATACTGTATCTTAAATGAATATATACACTACTGGTCAAAATTGTGGGGGTTGGTAAGATTTTGTCAAATGTTTTTGAAAAAAGTCTTTATTGCTTACCAAGGATGGATTTATTTGATCAAAAATACAATTAAAAAACATCTGTTGGTGACCGAGTCTCATATAAAACACAATGGCTTCCATCATGTAGATGGGTGAACCCAGGGAACATGTAATAATTATTAGCTACAATAGAGACCTGATAAACTGGGGACAGTGAGGAGGAGAAGGAAAGGAAAGAAAACGGAGAATGAAGGGATGTCAGTAAAATACAAAAGAAAAGGTTTTAGGTCTGGTCTTGAACGTGTTTTTACATTTTTTTTTTTATTCCTCACCGCAGAGGGCTTTATTGGCACAGTGGCTAATTGGCTGCCTGGATGTTTATTTTAGTATACATGTGTGCACAGGCAGGTGTGCAGATGGTTTGAAGTTAAAAGATAACTGCCCAACCTTATGTCAGTTTCTTTCTTTCTTCCTCCCTCCCTCCCTCCCTCCCTTCTCTTCCCTCTGGGACCTGTACAGATGTTGCAGCCTCAATTCAAACCCCACAACATCCAGCAAGTTCTACAGAGGCTGTTCCAGGTCATTCCAGGCCGCTCCCCATACGGTTCGTGGGACCCTGCCCGCTGTCTGCGCTGTGCCGTGGTGGGGAATTCAGGAAACCTCCGCGGGGCAGGTTACGGTCCAGTGATTGATGACCACGACTCCATCATGAGGTGAGTCTTGAAATGCCACTGGGAAAAGAAGTCTTTCGAAATGGAATCTAAATACATATTCAAGATTATGATTGGGTTTTGAAACAAGATATTAAAAGGTTTTTTTTTTTAATACTATTATCTTTCAGTTTGGTTTTTCATTTATTTTTTTTAGTTTCAATAATTATAGGTGAAATATGTAATTTCTCTACTTCTATAGCAGAAGTAAAGTTTTTTTTTTCAAATGGGTTTCCATCATCTTCTATTGGTTGATCAATACGATAGTTCCTTTGCAAATTTAGAACATTGGTTGAATTTCAGCCCAAATTCAGCCTAGGATATGCAAACAAACAAAGTTATATTTTGAAAGCACATTTATTTCCACAGTGTCACAATTTTTCAAGAAACATAAACCTACAAATAAATTACTAGTTATATAGAAGATTTATGATAATGATAATGAAACTTTTTAAGGAATAAAATGAGGAACCAACAGAACATTGCTAGAGCAAGACCTTTGATGAAAGAAAGCCACATCTATATATTTATCCGTATTAATATATTTATAGTTGTATTTATTTTATAGCTTATAGCAAAGTTTTTGAATCAGGAGTATTCACCTTAGTTTTAGTATGCAATAAAAGTCCTGTTTTCTGGGACAATGATCACAGCCAGATATGGCGGATTGACATTTGCAATTTCAGGTTTCAGTCGAATGAACACGGAAAAGGGCAGATTGTGCGTATTGCTGCTTAAAGAAAAGAGTAAAATAATGGCACTTCGGGAGACAGAACAGTGTATGCTTAGTAGAGATCAGAGAGACAGAGAGGCTGAAAGAGATGGAGGTATAAATTGATGTGCTATTTCAGTGAAGTCTTAAATTAATCCCGTCCTCCTCCGAATCCATCTATTGCTTCTGCCCTAAAGCAGCTGTCTCCTCGTCTCTTTATTTGTTTAACTGCTGTCTGCTCTCATTTTGACACTGTTTAAGAGATGGTTTAAGAGATGGTATGAGTTTTCTTCCCCTGTCGAATGTGTTTGTTGCTGTTTATTGGCTCATATAAGTTTGAATTGTCTGAGAGGTTTTTTTAATGGTAATTAAACGGTACTTTCCTTGAAATCAGAGAGGATCCTTGTAGCATCCATGTATCACACGTTTTCTGTATATACTTCTATATTACATACTGGTGCATAATTCTGTATAATTATTTGTGACTTTATTTTATAATAATGTAAAATTATAACGATTATTTTACTTTGAGGGCAGGTGTGAAAACCGATGCTATGAAAAAAAAAACACCAACTGTATTACTAAACGCCACAACCGAGCTGTAGAATAATAAAACTTCCTTGTGGTTTCATTAAAAAAAATCTTCATTTTAAATTATTATTGTGGTTTCCAGTTTAAGCCCTGCGTTTATTAAAGATTGATGATATAAGAAGAAAAGCACTTGAGATTTGATTGGTAAATCATCTGCCTGGCTTTGAGTCTTAAGAAGATAAAGAGAGAAACAGGCGGACATGTACATTTGTTGTTTTGCATTAAAATCTCCAGGACTATTACATCTAAAGCTTTTTAAATTCCTGCTGTCTGAATACAAGCTTGAGATACATGTTACAAAATCCTGGTGATGTAAGGTAGTTCTCTGAATTCGAGTGAATACATGTAGGATACAGATAGAGAATGAGAAATGGTAGCAGTTTTTTTTCGGCGCATTTTGTTGAGAGGACTTGAGCTGTGAAATATAAAGCTCTGAAATCCTTCGGCGCAATAGACGTGTCTCCTGAACAGACACCGCGTCTGTGTTCCCGTCTGATCCACCCTTTCTCCATCATCTTAGTCTCTTGCAGTCTGTTTCTCTTAAAGGAATAGCTCGCCCAAAAATGAAAATTGTGTCATTTATTCATCCTCATTCTCAAGTCTTAAAATGTCTTAAAATCAATTTGATCAAATTTAAGGCCATAAAAAGTCTTAAATATCCTAAGTGGAATAGCAATGTCTTAATTATCACAAGGTCTTACATTTGGGGATGAACTGTGATGTGATGGGCCTGATGTGATCATTAAACTTCAAAGGTGATAATTTAATTCAAATAAATGTGTGAACGCTGCTAGTCAAAATGTGGTGCTATTGCATGTTCGTCAGGTTTGCAGTTTTAGATCAGTTCTAAATCAATGAATATCACTCATTTATGCCAATATCTACTGTTACTGCTTATGATCTACTGTTGATGAATTATGAACAATGTTTACATGTATTATGACAATGTTTGCAATGAAAAGCCTAGCCATTTCAAAATACAAAAATTGTTGTTTTTGTATTTTTTTTAGTCTTGCTTTATGCATAAAGTACTTTCTCTGTTATTATTATTTGTGTATTTTAGTGACACATTAAACTGGATCTGGCATTTAATTTAAACATTAAATTCAGTATATACATTTTACTATCTGCAAAAATCTTTTTTAAATGCATTATAGTATCAGGAAAATCCAATATTGATTGATTTCTAATTCATATGTATTGAGATGACATGAACCTATTTCAGTGCTTATGTACAGTATCGAATAAAACATGTCTTGAGTATCTTAAACTTGCTCTTTCCCTCTTTTGAAGTTGAATGTGTGCTGAAGCTTGTTTAATTAAAATAAGCTGAGATACATGGTTACTCATTTTATTTATGCAGGTCTTAAAAGGTCTTACATTTTATTTGATTTTAACAACTCTGCAGATACCCTGTCATGTTTTTCTTCTTCTGTGGAGCACAAAAGGAGAATTTTGAATAATGTGATGATTACTTTTTTCTATGCAATTACAATGAGTGGCGAGGGCTTCCTGCTGTCTGCTTTTTTTTTTTTTTTGCCGCTCGCTGTCAACCTGAATGCTCTTTCTGTTTGTTCATTTTACTCTATCATGGGGAAAATAATGAAATGCCAAAGTAATATGGCTTGTTTCAGTGAAAGTGAGAGAGGATTTTCACGGTCTAATTCAATTGGATCTGTGTGTTCCAGGATGAACCTGGCCCCCACTGTAGGGTACGAGGAGGATGCCGGCAGCCGTACCACACACCACTTCATGTACCCAGAGAGTGCCAAAAACCTGGCAGCCAACGTGAGCTTTGTGCTGGTGCCCTTCAAGACTCTCGACTTGTTGTGGATCACAAGTGCTCTCTCCACCGGCCAGATCCGCTTGTGAGCACAATAACACCGACACAAAGATTAAGAAAAATGCTAGATAGCTCCAGAATTGATTTAAATCTTTCTTTTTTTTATTAGTTCATTTTAATTAAATATATTTCTTTATTTTATTTACTTTCTTCTTTTTTTCCCCCTTCTTCCTTTTATTTATATTATGTCATTTTAATAATGGTAAAAAAAAGTCATAAGAATGTGACATCCCTTCGATAAATGAGTTGTTCAGTTTTCAGACACTGTGGATTTAATTAAAATTTGGTTGTCAATGCCTAAACCGGATTTATTTTTATTGAATTCTTAATTTAATATTATTTTTTTTTTTTTTAAGAGTGTGACATCTCATCAGTAAATTTGTATTTCAGTTCAGTTTACAGACGCAATGGGTTTAATTAAAATGTGGTTGTCAATTCCTGCATTTTGAGTAAAATGAGTTGTAGAATGCCGTAGTAGCTCGAGCATGGCCTATGAGACATTGATTATATTCTGAACACACTGCAGTGTTCTGTACCCATAAATTCATCATTCAAAGCACACACACACTGCCACACATCATAGCACTTTATCAACAATATTCTCTACTTCACTCAAAATCACTAGAAAGTTAGCAGCAGTTCAACTCACAGGTTTTTGTGAAAAGATGAAGAGATGCCAGAAGTGGGAAGACTTATAACTTTATCTTTCCAAATCGCCCTCTCTTTCTCTCTCTCTCACTCTCTCTCTTAGTACTTACGCTCCAGTGAAGCAGTTTCTGCGTGTGGATAAAGACAAGGTAATATATTCCCATCCTGTCTCTCAAAGATTTATATTCTCTGAATTAAGACACTCTTTAGACCCTGAACAATAGAACACTATCAATCTCTAATTGAGTCTTTATCTGTTTTCTCTGTGCTGCTATAAATCTGCATATATATATCAAATAATGTCCTGTAGGTTCAGATCTTCAACCCAGCTTTCTTTAAATACATCCATGACCGATGGACACATCATCATGGGCGCTATCCCTCCACTGGCATGCTCGTCCTGTTCTTTGCTCTACATGTATGTGATGAGGTAAGACCTTAGGGAGGCATGATAAACACACTACTAATACACACTACACAAAAATATACTAATATTGTGAAATATTATTACAACTTTTCTTTTACTAAGTTTTCTATTTTAATTTATTTTAATTAGGAATTTATTTCTGTAATGGCAAAACTGAAATGGCTTTACTGTCACTTATGATCAATTCCATGCTAAATAAAAGTTGTTGTTGTTTTTTTTCACAAAAGAAAAAATCTAATGAACTACGTGAGATTATATTATAAATCATATAAATATGAATGTTTAATTTTGTTTTTGAGAAAGACATTTCAAGTATTTTATGTAAAATGTATCTGTAATTTTTTTAAATTTACGTTTTATTTACATTTCCAAGCAGTGACTGTGAATTAATTTCTGCCTCCTGACTCCATAGGTGAATGTATTTGGTTTTGGGGCGGACAGTCGGGGAAACTGGCACCACTATTGGGAGCAGAACCGCTATTCTGGAGAGTTTCGTAAAACAGGTGTCCATGATGCAGACTACGAGGCCCAGATCATCGACAAGCTGGCCAAGGCTGGCAAGATCTCAGTGTTTCCTGGAAAGTGAATCTGGGCACCAGGTTCAAAGAAATGGACCAACTGATGGACTACCATAAACAAAACCACCCATTATCCACTTGATACAATTAGTGTGCCTGTTAAACGTGATCCTGAAGTAGTTTCAAGATCTTATTATCATTCTGTGCTGTCCTGAGGGGTCAGGAGTCTGGACAGTGTCCCCCATAATGTAGTGGTTTTGAGAGGAGACGCTAGTAAATGTGCTTTTCCTTGCAAGCCTACCTCAACTGGGACAAGGAACTTGACTTGGAAAGGAACACTAATATCTCACCACTAAACAGCATGTTAGGTATATGTGCTGGGAATGGAATAAACTCCTATTTATGACTTTTGTTGAATAGTGACGATACGAGAACTCGTTCCGGCCTATCTCTTATGTGTGCTCACGCTGAGGCCAGATAGATGAGTGAGACCTACAATCACCATAGTGTGTCATAGTACTCTAGTAGTTCTCTGTGATTCATTGAAGGGACAGTTCAAAAAAAGAAAATTCTGTCATAATTTACTCTCCCTCATGTCGTTCCAAACCTGTAGGCTATGATATATATATACTTTCTTCGTTTTTGAAAAAACTGTTGTCAATGAAAGTCAATGGGGTCCAAAGTTGTTTTGCACCATTCAATTTGAAGAAGAAGAAAAAATGCCACTGAGACATTTATCAAAACATCCTCTTTTGTGTTTCATAGAAGAAAAAGTTGGACAGGTTTGGAATGACGTGAGGGTGAGGAAATCACAGAATTTTTTCATTTTTAGGAACTATCCCTTTAACTAAAAGCTTGGACATAATGGTGGGTCGTTTCACTACTCCTCACGTCACTGTGTGCTTGCATCAGTCTGAATAACGTTGCTTTTTGGTTCGTTTTTTGTTTTTGCTAATTACATCTGAGTACTGATCGTTCCTCTGGTCAGAGGAGATACTAAAACCAGATACCACTGACGCAGTCCAATATGAACACATATGAGCAATATATTCAAAATACGTGGAGTACATTTAGAAATCAACGCTAATAAAGCTGTGGTGATTGTTCTAGAGATGCACTGTGAACCGTAGTAGCGCTTCGTTGTTGATCTACAGCACTTACTTAAATCTAACCTACTGAAATAGTGTTAAATGATGGAAAGAAACTGCAAAAAGCATCAGATTGAGAGAAATAGAATGAAGCCGGATGTATTGCGATACAATTTAAAACTGGCTGACAGATCTTGGTAAAATGTATGGATCTCATTGATAAATGTTTCCTTGAAAGCATGTAGACACTCCTTTGCTACTGTTCAGTCAAAATTACCGTCAAAAATAGGTGATTTGTTTATTTGTATAGTTTTTCTTGAGTAATTTATTACATTATACATTTTTAAGACAAAGGATAACAAGAAAGATCCATCGCCAAGTGTTCTCTTTCATCATCTCGTTTCGAGATCCACCTATGGGAAGGGCATCCGTACCTGACCTCTGCAGAAGCATCCAATTGCACCAAGTCTGCCTAACAGACAGAAGCGCAGCCAATGCCAGGTGAGGCCACACCCCCTCACCTACAGGCATATAACAGCTGGGCGCGCTGCTATTCCTCAGTTGACATTCACTTCTCGCGATCTCTGCATCTCACAGCTCGGTTGATTTTTACACTGCTCTCCTCGTGTCTTCAGGAGGATATATCGGCTAGATCAGCCTCTGCCGGACGTGACAGTTTCTTATTTTCAACTGCTGCTGCTTTGCATTCAGAGCCGCCCACGCTCTCGCTATTTTCACCGTTTCTCCTCACGGCTGCCCGCCACGGATTTCTCTGATTTCTTCGCTGATATGTCACTGTCTAAGCCTGCCTTTCCAGAGGATAGCCTATCACGAGCCTGCCCGGCCGCGTGTGGTGCCCTTATCGCAGCTAAGGATCTTCATCAGCTCTGCGTGGTCTGTTTGGGTCCTAAGCACGCTCGGGAAGCCCTGGACAACCCGGAGAGTTGCAGTTTCTGCCTCATGCTGCCTAGAAAGCTGCTTAAACGCCGTTTTAAGGTAGCAGTGACACAGTGCACCGGGCTCAGCCCGTCTGACTCGGACAGGGGACACGGTGATGACGACGCGCTAACGGGGGCCTCCCGGGGCGCAACGTCTCTCATCTGGGCTGACCAGCCCAATCCCACCTTCCCCGAGGAGGACATCTTCGGGGACATCCTCGCTCTCGTCCACGAACCGCCCGGTTCTAGCGAAGAGGAGGATGCGGCCATTCTTGGGGTTTCAGAGGACGAGGAGGCCATCCCGCCCTCTGGTGTTCCCCAGGCTACCGCCCACGCGGCTCTGCCTCAAGCCATCCTCCTGGAAGTGTGTGAGCGAGCGGCCGCTCGTCTCAACATTGAATGGCCGGCGCCACAGAGTGCCACCGACCAGTAGAGGGATATTTATGATGGGAAAGTGCTGGGACCCCCTCCCGGCCCGAGGAAACAACTCTTCCCCATCCTCCCGGCGTGCGCCAAGCACATGAGGAATTATTGGAGCGACCCGCTCGACTTCAGACACGGTCTCGCGGGACTCGAGGTTAAGGACATGGTAGCGCACGGTATGGGCGAACCTCCCGCCGTTGAGCCTTCCATCGCCAGGCACCTTGACCCCGCTCAGGGCGGGCTGCTCGCTCCCCCTAAGCCGGTCTTGCCCAACAAGATGGACCGTTTTGCTGCCTCCGTTCACCAGGCAGCTTATAAGTCCTCGGCCGTGGCTGTCAGGGCCCTTTACGTTTCTTCGCTCCTCTCCGCCTACCAGGCGGAAATCCTCGAAGAATTAGGGCGACAACTGGAAAAGGGAAATCCTTCTGAAACCCTGTGGAAGGAAATCCTCACAGTGAACGACCTCGTCCTCAGTAACGCTCGGCAGGCCGTCCAAGCTTGCGGGCGCTCCATGGCGCTTTCCGTGGTGGGAGAGCGCGCGCTCTGGCTGAACCTGTAAGGACTCCCTGACAGTGAGAAACGGCGCATCGCGGGCGCGCCGGTGGAGCCCGGCCGGGCTCTCTTCGGCCCCGCCGTCGCACTGATGCAACAACGGTGTGACGATAAGAAGGAGGATGAGGCTTTCAAGCTTTGCCTTCCCAGGAAGGCAGTCCCGCGCCAGGCGCCCCCTGTGCGTTTGCCTAACCCACTGGCCACAGGACGACAGTTTCATCAGGGCAAGGAAAAGCCCCGCAACACACCACCCCCACGGCAACATAACCCAGCATCTACAAACAAGCACTGGGGTAAGCCCGCCGCGGCCGCGGCCGGGAGACCTGCGAATTCCAACCCCACCGACTCGAAACGCAAGCGGCCTGCCTGATGTTCAGCCGATGGGGGCACGAGTCCATATTCATGGGCCGCGAGCGAGAGAGAAAACCTCCGAACCCCTGCATGTCGCCTCTAGTGTGCCCACTAGATGGCGCCATTGCATCACAAATAAACCTGTTGGTCTCACACAGCTCCGCTCTGGCCTGAGCGGGAGCACTCGCGAGTTACGAAGCGGCTTGGCGAACCGTTTCAGCTCCCGAGTGGGTGATGCGTACAGTAATGGGGGGTTACAGATTGCAATTCGCAGTAAAACCCCCGCATTTCAATGGCATTCTCTTTTCTCACACGGAAGAGAACGCCTCTTACATTCTGAAAGAGGAAATTTCATATCTCCTAAACAAGGGAGCGATTCAGGTGGTACCCCCCAATCTGATGAACCAGGGTTTTTATTCCCGTTATTTTCTGGTCCCGAAAAAAGGCGGCTCTCTCCGCCCTATCTTGGACCTTCGAGTGTTGAACAAACATTTGAGGAAATACAATTTCAGAATGCTGACACAAGGCGCACTCGCCCGTGCCATAAAACAGAACGACTGGTTCACATCAATCGATCTGAAAGATGCTTTCTTTCACATAAGCATCTATCCTCCGCACAGGAAGTTTCTTCGTTTCGCCTACCAGGGCATATGTTACGAATTCACAGTTCTTCCGTTTGGACTCAGTTTGAGTCCCCGGTCTTTCTGTCTGTGCGCGGAGGTGGGCTTAGCACCTCTGAGAATATCAGGTCTTAGAATCCTGACTTACATAGATGATTGGCTCATCATAGCCGAATCAAAGAAGAAGGTGTTGCAGGACACCGGCCGCGTGCTCGCGCACATCACATCGCTCGGGTTCCAAGTGAATGTGAGCAAGAGCAATTTCACGTCAAAATGTCATTTTCCTGGGCTTGAAGTTGAACTCGGTCTCCATGCGAGCGCGTCTCTCTCAAGAGCGCGTTCGCTCTCTGATGAACTGTCTGTCGCAGTTCAGAGAAGGGGCGAAAGTGCAATATCGCACATGTCTCAGGCTGCAGGGTCTCATGGCTTCATCCACCCAAGTTGTGCCGTTGGGACTCCGTGTTCATGAAATGGGTTTTGTCACTACATTTCAGCCCGATTCGCGACCTTTGCCGCTCGGTAACAGTGACACGCGCCTGCTCGGCAGCCTTACGCCACTGGGAGAGCGAAGACTTTTACGCACGGGGAACCCCTCTGGGGGGCGGTTACGATGCGGAAAGTTGTGACGACAGATGCGTCCTTAACAGGCTGGGGTGCCACCCAGGAGGACAGAACGGTGAACGGTCTGTGGCCAAACAGACTACGTTCAGCGCACATAAACTATTTAGAGCTTTTAACCATTTGGAAAGCTCTGAATCATTTTCTGCCTCGCCTGCAGGGACATCACGTTCTAGTACGGTGCGACAATACCACGGCTGTGGCTTATATCAACCGTCAGGGCGGCATGCGCTCGTCGATACTCCACGCTCTAGCTTAAAAGCTTTTGGTGTGGAGCAGACGGGTTTTCCTGTCGTTACGCGCAACTCACGTTCCAGGCATTCTGAACAGAGGCGCGGATCTGCTATCAAGGGGAAACCCAATCTACGGAGATTGGCGTCTTCACCTGCAGATAGTGGAAATGCTATGGATGAGATTCGGACGGGCGAGCGTAGGTCTATTCGCCTTGCGCGAAAATCACCATTGTCCTATGTTTTTCTCTCTAAGGGACATGGACGTGCCCCTCGGGGTAGACGCACTGGCCCACCCATGGCCCAGAGTGCTCCTGTATGCTTTTCCTCCCCTGTGCCTGGTAATTCCCACATTGGCCAGGGTGAGAGAGCAGGGCCTGTCTCTCATTCTGATAGCACCCAGGTGGCCCAAGGCACCATGGCTGGCGGAGATAATTCCTCTGTTATACGCCTTCCCGTTCGCACGGATCTATTGTCCCAAGCCAACGGGGTTACCACCCCCACCCGGACAGGGTGGCTCTCTGGGCCTGGCCCGTGAGAGGACGAACCTGAACGCACTTGGGCTTTCGCCGCGTGTGGTCGCTACTATTCAGAATGCCAGGGCCGTCTCTACACGGTCCTTATATGGCTGTAAGTGGCAAGTGTTCGAAGGGTGGTGCGATGGGCGCGGTCTCACATCTTATCAGTGCTCAGTTCCTGATATTTTGTGTTTCCTTCAAGACCTCATGGAAAAAGGGAGGTCTTTTTCCACCATTAAGGTCTACTTGGCTGCGATTTCAGCCTGTCATGTGGGTTTTGAGGGCTCTACTGTCGGGCAGCACCCTCTAATCCGCAGATTTATGAAGGGTGCACGCTGCTCTTTACCAGTCATCAGGAGAACTGTTCCGGAGTGGGACCTCTCCATGGTGCTGGAAGCGCTGTCTCAACATCCTTTTGAGCCTCTGGGGAGTATTTCCCTCAAGCTGCTGTCCTTCAAGACAGCTTTGCTCTTGGCCTTGGCATCTGCTAAGCGTGAGCTACATGCACTCTCGGTTCACCCCTCGTGCACTAAGTTCTCCCTCAGTGGAGATAAGGTTTCCCTTAAGCCTAACCCAGCTTTCATGCCAAAGTGCTTCCCTGCGTTCACTTCGGAGGTGTTGGAGCTATCCGCTTTTCACCCTCCACCATTTACCTCTCTAGAGGATCAGAGGCTGAATGCTCTGTGTCCAGTCCGTGCTTTACAGGCATATATGACCAGGACCAAAGCTTTCCGGAAGAGCGACCAGCTCTTTGTTTCATGGGCCCCCCCGCACCGAGGGAGTCCCATATCGAAGCCATGCCTCTCACATTGGGTTGTGGACGCTATAACTATGGCTTATGAAGCAAAGGGAGTGCAGCCCCCAAGGGGCATCAGAGCTCATTCCACTAGGGGCTTAGCCGCCTCTTGGGCTCTGTTTAAGGGAGTGTCACTGCAGGACATTTGCTCCACTGCCAGTTGGGCTTCTCCTCATACCTTTGTGCGTTACTACCGGCTGGATGTCACCAGAACCTCGGTAGCACATTCGGTTTTAGGGGTGGGGTCTTCTTAACCCTTCCCTGTAACCCTGTAAAAAAAAAAAAAAAAAGAACCAATAAGAGTGAATGGGCCGACTAGCCATGTTCATTCCTGTCACCGAACATTTACTTCCCTTTATGGGTATAGTTTATGTGCCTTGGTGGGTTGGGGTTACTATCATGTATGTGTCTCATGCATGTTTCATGTGCTGCTTGTCCACGGCAGGTTCATGATTAATGGACGTGTCAGGCACCGCCTCCCCCGAGGTGACCGTCTTTTCTCTGGCTTTCAGAACCTCACTGTGAGTGTATTGGGCAACCGGGGAGCTGTCCATGTCTCTCCCATAGGTGGATCTCGAAACGAGATGATGAAAGAGAACAATAGGTTACTGTCGTAACCCCGGTTCTCTGAAACATCGAGTGGAGAGATCCACCAGCTTTGCCCCGCTTGCCGCACGAGAAGCAAATATACTTACTGAGGAATAGCAGCGCGCCCAGCTGTTATATGCCTGTAGGTGAGGGGGTGTGGCCTTACCTGGCAGTGGCTGCGCACTTCTGTCTGTTAGCCAGACTTGGTGCAATTGGATGCTTCTGCAGAGGTCAGGTACGGATGCCCTTCACATAGGTGGATCTCTCCACTAGATGTTTCAGAGAACCGGGGTTACGACAGTAACCTATTGTTTTCTACGGAGGCCTTAAAGGAAATGTTGATGATGTGGGGGATAATTATTTCAATGCTTTTGTGATCTCTCGCAAATTTTGTGTGTTCGCCTGATAAATTTTGCATTAGCTTGAAAATGTTTGCTTTCCTCCAAGAAACTTTGGGTTAGCTTGTAAAATGTTTGCGTTCCCAGAGAAATGATGCGCAAGTTTGCACAATGTTTTCGTTCTCGCTCAAAACTTTCGATGTCTTTGTGAGCAAACACAAAGGGATGCAGAGGTTTTGCGAGCGAATGGAAGAGTCTTGCAGCGAGAGAGATTTTGCAAGTGAATGCATGGTTTCAGGGGAACGCAAAAGCACTGAAATATGATATATTTTACTTCCCCTCTCTCATCACCATTCCCTCTGGGGGTCCGTAGCTTTCTGTTTTGGCCTAGTCCAAGTTTTGACTTTCAGGTGCAGTAGTTCTTTTTCAAAATGTAGACATATCAGCTATTTCAGTGTGCAAATGCACATATGTTACATGCTTGGGTGCCTTGTCCTCGCTTCTGGACACATCCTCTCTCCAGAGCACCGCTAACCTCATTATATGCCGCATAAACACATGTTATTGTTCCTTTAGTCTTCTTACAGAGCATTTATTGACACACATTCGCACGCCCACAAATCTGGGCTCTAAAATAGGGCACGGATCGTCTACCCACCAGCTGTCCTCCACCCACACATGATTCACGGCTTCTCCTGTGCGCCGCCATCTCATCCTCTTGTCTGTTCTACTTTAAACTAAGCTGAGCGCCGTGCCTTCGGGATCAGGGTGGGAAAAGCTCTCTCACCTGAAAACTTTTTCCCCTCTTCATTTTTAAAGAGCTACCTACCTGCATTCGCTATCACGTCGGAAAAGTCCTCTGAACCTTTAGAAAATCTAGACTTGTGGCACACAATTGCTTTTATACATTGTCAATAAAGTGTAATCGTCTTTTGACGGCTATATACCGGCAAACATTAAATGCATAGTGCTGCAGTGGCTTTGTTATATTTGACCTATTCTGAGGGATTATTATAAGGCGTTTTACAGTGAAATTCTAATATCACGGACACGTAGGATGGCTGCCTAATACATAGGTAGAATATTGAGACGTGCAGTTGGTCACCAAAGACTTTTAACCAATTACTTATCCTGATTTTTTTTAATTTTTTTTATGTATTGTTCAGAAAATTTAGATTTAGAAAAATGCTGGCTCATGAAGTTCTTGTATGCTCTTAACAGTAGTCAGTAATCCTGGTACTAGTGGGCTATATGAGGGATGTTTCTCTTCTTGTTTTTGTGCCACATCGTAGCCTGCCGAATGATATTCAGGCAAACCTCAAACAATTTCTGAAAGACTACATTATGTCCACCTTCTCTGTTCTCTCCATTTGAAATGTTCTGTCTGTGGCCAAATTGCATGATGAGATCAATTCGAAATTCTCTTTATGCTCTTGCCAATGTTCTCAGCACTAAATTATTGGTCTTTGTGGATCCTTATTGTCACATTGAGAGAGCTTTTTAGGACTTCATATCATCTTTTGCTTAATTGTTTACAGGATTAAAGGATGCAAAGTTGTCTGGCTGTAAAAATGTTATGAATATTACACAGCCTGTAAAGAAGTTTTCCACAATCAAACACATGATTGTGCCTCCAGGATAGATGTTGAGTGAGGGAGGCAGTTTCATTTTGTTTTCTTGACATTTTTTAAAGGCTTTATGGTAGATTCCCCTTTTGATTTGAATAAATAATTGAAAAGGCAGCAACAACAACAACCAAAAAACCTGAGATGAAGTTAAAAATGAGGCTACAGTATTTAGATATGTCCATTTGAGTAGAACACACTCCACTATCCACATAATGCTGAATCCAGTTCTTCATTTGAAGGAACCCTTCAACAGACTGTACATATCCTCACTGTGCCACTGTGTTTGCTTTCATTAACTTCTCATTAGTGCTGATAGTGTCTATTGGTCAGTGCTTTTTTCCTTTCCTTTCACAACCGCAGTCTTTGTGTAGTTATGGACTGTTTTTAATCTTTATGCTACTGTAAGAAATAAACATTTAAAAATGGTTTATCTTTGTGTGCTTGGACATTTATTTACAAGCAAACAATATTTGATTATTTGATGCAGTACATTTTCATTACAATCTCAGTATTAAACTCTTGATTTGATTGAAATCAAAGTTTATGTACTTTTATCAGAATATGTGAATTATTATTATTTTTTCACTATTACAATTTCATCCTTTTTCATCTGTCCCAGTGTGCTATGAAACTTCCTACATGGAAAAGCTTGCATGCAAAAATGTCCCATGCAGGTGTTTCATTTTATTCTGTTAAAATGTTAAACGTTTTCCTCATGCCCTCAATATCATGGTCCATCTCGTTATTCTTTTTTAATATTGCTTAAAAACCACACAAACATCAGTAATGAATAATGGATTTGTGTAATTCTGGGATGTGTGGGATCAACACTGTAAAAAAAAAGTTACTGTAATTACATTAAACTGATCTTAATATATACAATATATAATACTAATCTTGTATAACTTATTAAAAATTAAAAATTGCTTAACTTATTACTTAATGTAAAAACATATTATAACTTATTGATCATATAATGTTTTATCCTGATAGTTAAACAGTTAAACTTCACATTGAAGCCGTCAATAAGCAATGACTGACTTTAGACATTTTCACTCTTTTGCCGTTGTGTAAAGTTAGTGTGTCTGACCTTGACTGGAGCATATGTCTGAAAGTCTGGTACACCTATTCATAGAAATTACAGAGTTCGGAATAACAAAAATGATCGGCAAGTTTCTAAAATACGTTCGCATGGTTGAGCAGCAGCTGTGCAAGAGTGGTATTATGAAAAGTAGGGATGAATTTGGTGAATTATTGATACATGCAGTTACATTTAGATGGTTGGAAAAAAAAGGCCTTATTGTGAAACTCCCCATGAAAGGCGTTCTTCAGAGTTGAGACAATTGGAGTGGCATCAAATTGCTCTCAGTCCCATTAAAAGTTCTTCTATACAGAAATGACAGGCTTTAAACTCAGACAAGAATAAGCCAGATTCAGAAGTGGAAGAGGTAGTACAGGCCAGTTCTTTACTCTGAGAAACATCAGAGCAGTGCATCGGGTGGAACAGCCCTCCGCATATCAATTTTATAGAATAAAAAATCATTCGACAGTGATACTTTATGGAAATTGGTATTTCTACGTTCCACCAAAACCGTTGTATGAGGCTGTTCTACAGGAAGATCAAATGCAGCGTCAGAATGGTTCCCTGTAAAGTCTGATGTGAGGCAAACTGTATCCTCTTCCTGGTCACCATTGACTGGATCATGTGGAAAACAACAGGCATCCAGTAGACCCCCTTCACACAGCTTGAGGACCTTGACTTTTCCGATGATCTTGCTGTAGTCTCCACAAAAATCAAACATCTCAAAAGAAAAGAGCAACAGGCTGAATGGCTTTGCCATGCAGGTGGACCTGAACATCAGTCCTTCCAAGACCAAAGTTAAGTGCATTAATTCCATCTCTAATGCACCAATCAAAGCCAATAATGAACCATTGGAATATGTCAACAATTTTACATCCCTAGGAAGCCTCATCAGCAAGGATAACGTGGCACAAACAAACGTAAAAGCCAGGTTTGGAAAAGATAGAGATGCATTTGCCAGACTAAGGACGGTCTGGAAATCTAGGCAATACAGCACCACCACAAAGCTACGTTTTTACAACAGCTTTGTCATACTGTATATTGTATATTCTGGCATATGAAAATCACCAATGAACTCTACAGGAGAACAAAGAGTCAAGTGATATTGATACCGAGATCAAGCGTTCTCGCATCGATTGCTTGGGCATGTTCTCAGAATTGACCAGGCCCAAATCCCAGACTGGCCTGAGATGGACACCACCAGGCAGAAGAAAACAAGGGCGACCTAAAACATCAAGGAGACGCAAAGCAGTGGCAGAATTAAAGGAAATGGGTCTGACATGGGGCAAGTTGTACGCCGCAAACGATCAAGCCAATAGTTGATGACTTGTGTCTCACTCAGGACGAAGGGGAGTAAGTAAGTGTGCTGAAATAATCATAAGCAGTAGCTTTAATCACAATCCCAATCAAATAAACACCACTCCACAGGACTCATTTATGCATTTGAAATCATTGCTTTTTTATTAGCGTTCACAAGTGATACATTTCATCTGACTGGTGATAAATGACTTCTTTTTCCCCAAAACAGATGCTATAAGATCTACTGAAAGGTTTACAGTGTTGGCATGAATTTGTCTGAAATACTACGGCATCCATCCTGTTAAAGAGACAGACCAACAGTTCTACAAATGTAATGAAAATCTTAGAGATAAAAAGACACCTTCCAATAGAATGATGACGACAATGATTTTCATCCTCGTATGTTCAGAACGATAACAATGGCCATGAGGATGATTTCAGCTAGCAACATTGAACTGTCAATCTAAATGTAATTATCCAATCAGAAAACATGCGCAGCCCCATGTGCTTTGCATCAAAGAGTCAGGACGGTTTGATGGATCAGTTGATATATGCATGACATGTGGTCCTCCAGTGACCTGGTTAACTGAGAGAGGATGCTAATTATTTCCCTTCCCATCCATAATTGACAAATTACACATTTCTGTACAGTTTTTACATTTACCAGCCGGGAATGTCCAATTTGTAAATTCAGCAGGCATAGCTGGAACAGGACAGGAGGAGGGTTAAGACCAAAGTAAGGACCTCTTTTCAGATTAAACTCTACCTACACAACGCTATCTATTTGTCCTTAATTTTCACCCAGTTTGAGGTGGGCAAAATCATTGGCCAGCTGCAGAGCCTCCTGTATGCAGTGCGTGTTTCTACCCGTGGCCTGGGCAGACATGTCTTTCCCGCCTCCTTTTCCATCCAGCAGAGGGCACACTTCCTGAACCCACTCGTTGGCCTTCAGGCCCCGGTTTGCAACATCCTGGAAACACACAAAGAGCAAATTGGAGATTTTAAATTGATACTTTACACATGCATTAATGTATTACTCTAGTCCCATGCAAGTCAACGTAACACTTATCCAGCATTAAATGTAAAAGTGAACACAAAATGGCATTTGAAACCCATTTTACTTCTGAGGTGAGCTAAAAAGCCAGCTATATTTCACTGAACATATTAATGTACACACTGATGAATCATTCACAATAAGACTAGGAATGTGTATTAAGAAAATACACTACCGTTCAAAAGTTTGGGTTCGGTAAGATTTTTTTCATGTTTTTGAAAGTCTCTTTAAGCATATCAAGGATGTATTTGTTTGATGAAAAATATAATAAAAGCAGTGATATTGTGAAATATTATTACAATTTCAAATAAACGTTTTCCATTTTAATATATTGTAAAATGTCATTTATTTTTGTGATGGCAAAGCTTCATTTTCAGCACCATTACCCCAGTCTTCAGAGTCACATGATCCTTCAGAAATCATTCCAATGCTGATTTGGTGCTGAAAAATCATCTTCTTCTTATCATTATTATCATTATCAGTTGAAAACAGTGGTGCTGCCTAACTCTTTCAGGACTCTTCACAAATCAAAAGAACAGCATTTATTGGAAATAGAAAACTTTTGTAAGTATGTAGAAGTCTTTATTGTAACTTATGTTCAATTTATTGCGTCCTTGCTGAATAAAAATATTGATTTCTTTCAAAACAAAAAGAAATCCTGAACTTTAAAGTAGATCTTGTTAAATATTTAAAGAGAACCCTAAGCTAGCTCACAGAATAAGTTTCTCTCTGACCCCGTTTACCTGAGGAACTTGGCACAAGCAGATGATTTTTCCTGCATCGTTGTCCACAGCAAAAAGCATAGCAGCAGTCTGTGGTGAATTTGTCTTCAGTAACTTCAAAGACTCATTCAAAGCCTGTGGAAGCACAGAGGAATCATTTAGACTTTCACTGAAGACTACTTAAAAACTGCATTCATTTCAACTATAGATCCCAATTTTGAAAGGACAGTGAGACATTTACCTTTGCAGATGCTCCACTCTCCATCTCCATTACAATTAGAGGTTGGTTAGGTTTGCTGTCGATGATCTCCTTCGTCTTTTCCAGGACCTAAAAATTAACCATGTGTTCACAGCTGGTCTTAGACTTTCCAATAATCTCAGTGACTAACCATCAAACATCTGAAACAAATTTTCTTACCCTCTTCTGTACATCAGCCTTGCTGGCACGGTCCAGGTCATCCATGATCTTTTTAAGACCCTTCAGGGAATCCCTCATCTCATCCTTCTGCCACTGAGAGATCACTGCAGTGCCCAGGGACTGAATATATATATATATATATATATATATATGCATACATAGATTCAGTACATTTAAAAACAGGTTTATACCATACAAGCAAGAGCAGAACATGTTTGAGTTGAACTCACCTCTGTCATATCAGCAATCTCCTTCTGAACGTCTTTATTCGGGGAGGTCTGAGCCTTCACTTTCTCTGCCATGGCATCTAGACCCAACTTCAGGGCATCAGCTTTCCTCTGGGCCTGACAACACAAACATCCACCTGTCATAGACTATTATGAATGGGAATCATAAGGAACTTATTTATTCTGCTTCCTAAATGATTCAATAATTGGTCAATAATTCAATATACTTTACTAAAAAGTATTTAAATGTAAATGTTTTTTTTTTCTTCTTTTTTTTCTTCAACCACAGTTCTGATTGTGCATTTACACATTACTATATGAATTACCAGTCAGTAATTATATTGATATAACTCTCACAAGTCTGGCTCAAAAGATCCATTTGTGAATCAGACTACACTAGCCACACTGTGCGTGCAAACAAAAAAAACACACAACAAAGTGACACATTTAATCTTTGTATTATTTCAGGTCTTCCTTTCAAAGCACATTCAAATCAGACAGCAAGAACCGGTTCTAGATTCCCCACCCAACATCACATACTACAAAGTATCAGTCAAAAATAAAAACATGTGCGCATATTCATGTTGGCCAAGCCTTCTCCAACCTTCTGAGCCTCTGCTCCAGTCACTGCCACAATCCTCCTGATTCCTTTAGCAATGGCCTCCTCTGATACAATCACAAATGGAGCAGCATGACCAGAGTTCTGCAGGTGCCTATGGGTAAAAATGATCAATAAGAAAACTATGAGTAGCCATACTCCGCAAACAGTTAATTCATTAGGGCTGAGGAAAATATTATTTAACAACGTTTTCATAAACATTTTAATTGCATTAATAAAAACAAAAAACAATATTTTTTTTATTACTAGTAATTTTCATGAAGCATAGACAGGACCAAATTCAGAATATTACACAAAGTTGATCATTTTTGTTCATATCTACAGAAATCTACATGTGTTACACATGAATGAAAGCGAAGAGCTGAGTAGGCCTACTACTGCAATATTTGAAGTTTATAATATTAAAGCTCATACGTTCCACCGCAGAACTCGATGGAGGTAAGTGAGCCTGCAGGGCTGTTCGGATCGGCCAGCAGCTCCTCCACTGAGACGCCAACAGACACCACTCTAACAGGATCAGGGTATGTCTCATCAAACACTGCCCGCAGACCTTGGATGGCTTTAGCTGCTGCAAGGGGAGTATCCAGAGCATAGACCGCCTGAAGAAAGAGAGAGTATATCAAATTGTGAGAGAAAATATGAAAAAAATACAAAAGTGATCTCAATGACAAGTAAACTATATTTCTGCTTTCAACAGGATAACTAACAATAGGTTATCGTTTTGTTTTCGGACTGTGAATACATGTAAAGAAAGTTTCAAGCGGTATGAATATGAACGTTTCATTGAAAAGTGTCTGTTGAATGGTCCTAACCTTAGCGTCGCGAATCATGTTGGAGGCGATCTCTTCTGTGCGGTGCACTTCATCTGTGCTCATTGCACCTTTAGCTGTGAAGTCAAAGCGCAGTCTGTCTGGAGCAACCAAAGAGCCCCGCTGATCTGCCTCTCCCAAGACTGAACGCAAAGCAAAGTTAAGGATGTGTGTGGCGGTATGGTTACTCATGATGGGCCTACGACGAGCCTGAGAAGGAGAGAAAAAGAGAGCTCTCTCAATCCACATTATGTTCCATCTTTGCCTATAAACGTACACAATAACATCCTATTCATCTCTCTTGTTTGTCTGAACCAAACATTTTTAGAAGTCACTTGGTTACATACCTCATCCACATGCAGAGTTAGGCGGTCTCCAACCTTCAGTGTGCCGTATACTGTACCAATATGCAGCACGTATCCTCCACGCACCTGAGTATTCTTCACAGTGAACTCCATCCTCTGAAGGAGCAAAACAAAACATGACAGCAAAATAAAGCATAGCTAAACTAAGCATCTCAGCTTCTTTCCACAATCACTCTGTTTCTTACATCGTCAGCAGAGTCATTTTCTCGGAGCATGTAGCCTTCATCAAAGCTCTGCCCACCCTGCTCGGCGTAGAAAGAGGTCTTGTCGAGCAGCACTCCGCACTCTTGACCTGTGGTCACTTCATCAACAAATGCACGCTCCCTCCTGAGAGCCAACACTGTGCCCACTGTCTGTTCAAACTCTGAGAGAGACACAATATCACAGGCATGAAAACCTACGCATAATCAACCGTAAAACCCAACAGGAATAGCTAAGGTGTAACTCGTACCATAGTTGCCATTATCATCTGAAGTATACTTGTACTTGGGGCTGTCGTCAGTGGCAGCGACATCTTTTTTTCTGAGCTCATCAATGGCGTAGATGTCCAGCATGATGTGGTCCTCGTCCCCAGAGCCTTTGCCTTGAGACTTTAACTGTGTACACGTTTTTATTTAGAACCATTTACATTAACAAAACACCTATTGTTATCAGTTAATATTGGACATATGACGGCTGATACAGGATTTTAACATTTAAATTAGCTTTGCCGTCATTATAAATAAAACAGTCAAAATTAAATCAGTCAAATGTTGCATGTGAATTTTGGCATCAAAACATTACAGTTGAAAGTATAAAAGATGGATTTTCAGTCCTCTGTATTTTATAACTGAAACTATTATGTGCTTAATGGAAATTGCACTGCATAAAAGAATGAACTGATTTCCACCTGAGCAGCTTTCTTCTCCTCCTCAAAGGCCTGCCTGTCCACCCCCATTCCCCTTTCTTCAGCGATCAGGGCAGTGAGGTCCAGAGGAAAACCATATGTATCGTACAGCAGCCAAGCTGTGTCACCTACACAAAACAATGACAGTTATATGCAATACAATACAATACAATACTACAAAATTAGTCTTTATTTCTTTGCTTCCAAATGTTTAACAATAGAATTTTTATTTTAGCAGAAAAACACCACAGAGAAACCTTAAAGCCTCTCTTCTGTTGACAACAAATTTATAAATAATTCTCATTACAATTTTGGGAAGATGGTTGGCGAGTGTTGCGTTTTATAAATGCACATATACAACCCTTCCCTCCAATTAAAAAAAAAAACTCAAATGAAGATTCAAATGAAGAAAATGTATTTCATTTAATCATATTACTTTGCCACGCGAAAGAGACCTTCACCCGCTGATCGAATGCCGCCATTGGATCGATTGAGTCGGGCTGACAAAGTGAGGTTCTGTGGGGTGCGGACGGGATTGATTCCAATCCTAAAACTTCCGAACAAATGGGTTTTTGGGGTGCGGACTGATGAGGCAGTGAACCCGAGGTTATCCCGAGAGTCAGTCCTAGAGCTCCTACTGTCAGATTTTAGGGAAAAATCGGGTCCATCGGAGACGTCAAATAGATTTCTTAGGCGCCGAAATAACACCACAGACAGTTTAATCACCATGGGCAAATCTCAGAGTAAAACTGTGAGTTGTGAAAAATATGATACACCGGTGTTTTGCCAGATGAGAAGTTTATCTATGCATTATCTTTTTACTCTTTAAAGGGTTAGTTCACCCAAAAATGAAAATTAAGTCCTTAATTACTCACCCCCATGCTGTACCAACCCCGTAAGACCTTCGTTCGTCTTCGGAACACAAATGAAGATATTTTTGATTAAATCTGAGAGCTGGATCACTCCTCCATAGGCTGCCTAAGGGACTGACACTTGACGGTCCAGAAAGTCATTAAAGAAAATGTTTAAATATTCCATGTGCCTACAGTGGCTCAATTATAAGTTTATCAAGCGACGAGACTACTTTTTGTGCGGAAAAACAAACAAAAATAACGACTTTATTCGACTATTGCTTTTCTTCCTTGTGGGCCTGAAACGAGACTTCAAGAGATTTCCACGACGCATGCGCGAGAACTGAGATGAGGACGTTCTTCTTCGACTCCTTGTTACGGCTGCTCACCGCTTAGAAGTATTACCGCCAGCTACCGTATAAGATGACGTGTTGGAAGCGCAAAACTTTCTGTTTACAAGCAGAGGAAGACGCGCGCTGTACATACGCGTTTCAATTCGTAAATATGTGTACTGATTTCGACTTCTTAACCATTGTATATAATATAGCGAGACCTACAGCACATTAAGTGTCGAATTGAAAAGCGTATGTACAGCGCACGTCTTCCTCTGCTTGTAAACAGAAAGTTTTGCGCTTCCAACACTTTTTTTTTTTGTCCGAGCCCGGCCCGCGTCCGACAGAGCAGTAACCGAACCCGACCCGAGCCCGACAGGCATAAAAATATTTATGTCCGAGCCCGACCCGAGGCCGACAGTTAAAATCCCATTTTTTTTCTCATACTAATGACACGTGTGTGTTTGTGTGGAAAGCCTGCTTTTATTAAGCAACTGTAGGAAGACATTCGGAAATGTCAGCAGGATGAGTGCATCAGTGCACGGAGAAACAGGCGCACTTAACGCACGCGCGCATGCACGTGTTTCGTTGTCACGGCTACATAAACAAATTTCCGCACACAGGAAGACAGATGTTATGGTAATATTTTACATGTATTTTAATCACAAAAACGAACGTTTGCATCACGTGAAAGCATCAGGCACATTGGCTACCAACATAATAAGCTGTTTTAAAATTAAAATGTTCAATGCCATATCGCGCTGATGTGACCGAGCCCGACCCGAACCCGAACATAATTTCTAAATATCTGTCCGAACCCGGCCCGGCCCATTGGGTCACGACGGGTCCCGTCGGGCTCGGGTCGGGTATCCATCCTCTAGTACGGATGCCCTTCCCATAGGTGGATCTCTCAACTCGATGTTTCAGAGAACCGGGGTTACGACAGTAACCTATTGTTTCTGTGTGTGTATGATATGACGATAGTTTTTCTCAAATGAAACGGTAAAAATGCTTGTGAAGTGACTCTCAGAGCAGCTCTTGAGATGAAGTTCATGCATTCATGTCCTCAAATCGTGAGGCAGCAGAGACTGAAAACACAGCGAGTGTCACGCGTGCTTCAGTGTGAGTGTATGGTAAATGAAACCGCGCATCCGTGTCATTCATTCACACAGAGACAAGCAGAACATGCAGGATTAATATTTAAATAGTCTTTTTGCAGTTTAATATTCACTAGTATATATAGTGGTATACATCGGCTTCAGTGATCCTAGTCAAAAAGTTAGTCTGGAGCCCTGCGCTTAGATAAACATGGAAGTGACTGAAAGCAGCTGCCTATTAGTGGGTACTGAATATACCTGGTACTCGGTAATACAGAAATGTCAAGTTTTCTAAATTTCAGTACCGACTTGGTACCGAAGTACCGGTACTTTTGACAACCCTATACTGTACTGATATATAATCAAACGATTTACAGGTCTGAAAACGCCTTAGAAGAACATCTGTGTGGTAGTATGTGCTTTACCTGGAATAGTCTTGCTGTCTCCAAGACTCTGGATCTTGCGGTCCAGGATACGGCGTCCCCTGCTAAGGGTTTTGAGGAACTGTACCTCTTCCTCATTGATGATGTCCTTTACCATATCAGGATCTTTCCGCAACTCTGGGAAAGCATCACCCTGTAGAGAGCCATGAACCATTAAATGGCCATCAGAGATAGAACTGAAAATGTATTTAATGAAAGCGCATTTTAAAAGTGCAGAAAGGAGGTTCCTTATGCACATTAAGTTAAGAGAGAAAAAAATTGTAGAGGTAGAGGCATTACCAGGGACTCAACCACTACATCTACTAAGGAGGCGAAGAAACCCCTCTGTGCACCCAGCTTCTCGTGAGAGTATCGCACTGCACGACGTAGAATTCTTCTCAGCACATAGCTGCGAACACAAAAGCAGGGTCACATATACATACATTGGGTATATATCAAGTACACGGCAAACTATAACACCATCACCTCACCCTCTGCCTGTGTTGTCAGGTCTCCCGCCATCAGACAAGGCGATAGTAATGGTTCGGGCGTGATCAGCCAGGACACGGTATGCCATGTCGATACCATCGGTGTCTTCTGAGCCAACCTTTCCTGTGTATGCCCTGGCACCTGTGCCCTGAGAACCAAGACAATTTTTTCAATTACATGCAAAAGAGAGTTTTGTCATGTCTCATGTGTTTTTTTTTATGATTGTACCTTCTGAATGGCTTCAAAATAAGGGATGAACAGGTCAGTGTCGTAGTTGGACATCTTGTTTTGCAGTACAGAGACCAATCGCTCCAGTCCCATCCCTGTGTCAATGCTCTTCTTGGGTAGAGGCTTTAGCACTGTCTCCGACTCCCTGCATGGAGAGCCCAAACCATATGCGTAAAGAACAATATGTGAATACTTACAGTATCTTTGTGTAAAGAATTACAGGTTTCGATATGGCACCAATGTTTAAATTCAATAATGAAATTATACTACCGTTCAAAGGTTTGGGGTCGGTAAGATGTTTTAAAAGTTTTGAAAGTCTCTTATGATCACCAAGGTTAAATTTATTTGATCAAAAGCATAAGAGATATTAAAATGTAATTTATTCCTGTGATAGCAAAGCAAAGAATTTACAGCATCATTACTCCCAGTCTTCAGTGTCACATGATCCTTCAGAAATCATTTTAATATGCTGATTTGGAGCTCAAGAAACATTTATTATTATCCATGTTGAAATCAGTTGCTGTTTGATATTTTTGTAGAAACTGATTTTTTTTTCCAGATTCTTTGATGAAAATAGAGTTTAAGTATTTGCTTTAAGAAATGCTTTGTAACGTTATAAATATCATTACTGTAATTTTCGATCAATTTCATGCCATTCAATTAATATATAGGCTATTTTAAATCAATTTTATTTATATATAATAACTTTAAGTGATAACCAATAAATGGCTAAAAAAAAACATCCATCCATTGAACGAATCAAACATTCAAATAATTGTTTTAAATTTGAATTAATCTACTTAATATTACATATCCAATATAAGCTGACATCAATTAAAAAAAATCTCTCATTTCAGTCAATAACTGATATATTGTGCATTCATATGAACAATACATTACATAAGAAGTGTCTCTAAAAATAATATCTTGAAGTATGTGTGAACTTTTAAAGGGATACTCCACCAGTTTTTCTTATTAAACTATGTTATTCCCTTAACTAAGACGAGTTGATACATACCTCTCTCGTCTCAGTGCGTGCACTATATCGCTCTGTATTGCCGCAAAACTATGTTAGCACTTAGCTTAGCCCATGCATTAAATATGGGCCAAGCAGAGAAGCGACCAAACACTTCCACGTTTTCCCTATGTAAACACAGTTACTCGAGTAGTGTAACTTGACCTGGGCTGGTGACACAAAATAAACCGTTGCGCTTTTCTAAGCGTTTAAAATTGATGACTATATTGTATGGCGGAATACCATAACAAGTGCTTTTGAGCACTTCGACTTGGCGCAATAATATCTTCACTCGTGAAAAGTCTTCTTACCGGCTCCCGCTTCTCCTCCCCTTCCCTCTGACATTTCCGTCAATACAACCAACGTGACATGCGCCGGTAGTAGTAGTTCGAGCGGAGTTGACGAATTAACAGGTTGTTGGAAGCTAGTTTGTGTACAATAATGGTTAAAGCGTGCATCGTAAAGGGTTGTGAAAATAAGGAGAATGTACATAGTGCTGTCATTTTTCACCGAATTCCAACACACCACATACAGCGGAGAGCTTGGTTAGCTGCTTTGAACAAGAATCCTTGCAGTCTCAAGATACAGAGAATCAGATATGTTGTCACTCACTATAACGTTATACTAAGGAGTTATACGGTTTAAGGCTTATACTACATGTTTCTTTCTGAGCTCAGTCCTTATCTAAATAAAACAGTAACTTTTTATTTCCTGTCTCAGAAGCGCACTGATTGCACAGATATGTTATTCAGCTAAGGTTACTGACACTTCCAGGACAACTAAATACCATGCAAAAGTACACTTACAGCGTTGGGTGATGATCCTCTTTCTTGTGTAAGTGATCTGAATATTGTTGGTGTAGCCTCATCCTTTAGTCGTGTTCCTGTGCAGGTATAGTCCTCCTTTGTGAAATGTTCGGAGCAAACACGCCACTTCTTCAGAGTCATCAATGGTGTTTTGGGATTCTTGTTCAAAGCAGCTAACCAAGCTCTCCGCTGTATGTGGTGTGTTGGAATTCGGTGAAAAATGACAGCACTATGTACATTCTCCTTATTTTCACAACCCTGTACGATGCACGCTTTAACCATTATTGTACACAAACTAGCTTCCAACAACCTGTTAATTCGTCAACTCCGCTCGAACTACTACTACCGGCGCATGTCACGTTGGTTGTATTGACGGAAATGTCAGAGGGAAGGGGAGGAGAAGCGGGAGCCGGTAAGAGGACTTTTCACGAGTGAAGATATTATTGCGCCAAGTCGAAGTGCTCAAAAGCACTTGTTATGGTATTCCGCCATACAATATAGTCATCAATTTTAAACGCTTAGAAAAGCGCAACGGTTTATTTTGTGTCACCAGCCCAGGTCAAGTTACACTACTCGAGTAACTGTGTTTACATAGGGAAAACGTGGAAGTGTTTGGTCGCTTCTTTGCTTGGCCCATATTTAATGCATGGGCTAAGCTAAGTGCTAACATAGTTTTGCGGCAATACAGAGCGATATAGTGCACGCACTGAGACGAGAGAGGTATGTATCAACTCGTCTTAGTTAAGGGAATAACATAGTTTAATAAGAAAAACTGGTGGAGTATCCCTTTAAAAAAGTGTATACCATTGTTAGTTGTAGTTAACAAGGAGCAGTAGTTTACCTGTTAAACTGTATGAACACCAGGTTCCAGATTTCAAGCACATTCGGGTCATCCATGTTGACCAAGTGAGCGGCATCTCTGCCTCCAATGCGATCAAAGTGGATCTCACTGCATGGTCCACATGGACCAGTGTCCCCCATCTCCCAAAAATTATCTTTCATACTGCCGGGCAGAATACGGCTCTCCTCCATTCTGGGACCGAGTCGAGAGACAAACGAGAAATATCTTACTATTACACATCAATAACTTAATACACCTTATACATATTTTGTACTCACCCCAAGTCCAGCCAGATCTGCTTGCACTCCAGGTCAGGCTTCAGGCCTGCATCAGCATGACCACCAAAATAAGTCACATAGAGGCGTTCAATGGGTATGCCAAACTCCTGCGTCAGCAGCTCCAGTGCCATCTTGCAGGCCAGGTGCTAGATATAGAATGAGCAAAAAAAGAAATGAAAGGATGGAAAGAGAAAAGACCAAAATTCGTTTTTCATTTATAATTTTTACAGCACATAAATACAAAACAAAAAAAAGAGCATCGGTACTATGAAGAGATACGCCATGATTTTACAATATACAACACCTCTCTCTCTATCTCTTACTTTGAAATAATCTCCAAAGGACCAAGAGCCTAACATCTCAAAGAAAGTGTGATGGTACACGTCTTTGCCCACATCATCAAGATCATTGTGCTTGCCACCGGCACGAATGCACTTCTGTGTGTTTGCAGCACGGCGAAGTCTGGCCATGGGGTGGGACGGGTCGATGGTGTTCAGGAAGATGGGCTTGAACTATTGAGAAGATGAAGATAACAATTCATTTTCTATAACAAATTAGACACCCATTTATGTAAGTAGGCTTAAATCTCCCAACCTGGTTCATCCCGGCATTGGCAAAGAGCAGAGTGGGGTCATCTAGTGGAATGGTGGCTGACGAGTGGACATACTGGTGCTCATAGTGACGGAAGAAGTCGATGAACTTCTCACGGATCTGTGCAGCAGTCAGCGAAGAGTCCATGCTGGTTGAGTTTTTCTCAGGGGACTAGGGATAAATACAAACACACAGTGAGTCAGAAACCGGTTTTACAAAAACAGCGGGTGGAGTAAACATGTAGCTGCAGCTTGTTATGCTACTAAATGTCAACAATCAAGAATATGTAATGGACATCTGCACACCTCAGGATCACTACATGATCTGCATACACCGGGACATTCAAGAGACGAACCCGTTTAGTGAGGAAGTAAAGCTTGAAAAAACCCATTAAACAGACAAAATTCTCACTGCTAGGCATTCACCTATACTCTGAATTTGTCCTCTGCATTTAACACATCCAAGTTAGCGCACACACATTAGTAGCAGTGAGTAGTGAACAGTGAACACACACACACTGCAAACCATGGACACACACTCGGAGCAGTGGGCAGCCGGGGGAGTGATTGGGTGTTGGGTGCCTTGCTCAAGGGCACCTCGGTCAGACTCATTTCCCTCCGGTATTGAGAATCAAACCCGCAACCTTTAGGTTACCAGTCTGACTCTCTAACCAGTAGGCCACGCCCACAACTGCCCCCAAACATGAGCGCAAAGTGAGATTTGACTATTTTCCCATTAAACCATCATTCTTTTATTGCGGCTGCAAATAATATTTTATAATTACTTAATGTTTTTCTTTCAGATGAATGGGGTCATTTGTGGATATATTAATACATTAATTTTCTTTCAAATCATTTATTTTACCATGGTGAATAAGTGGAGGGTAATGGCTGTTTCACCAATCTGAAAGTTCTGTGCAACTACCACTACGGGCAAAATGTAAAAATTGTATGCGAATGTCGAGATAGTAGACTTGAATCTTCCTCACAGGAATATTAAAGGAAGCTCCTAAGCAGGTGGAGCCAGTATGCAGCAAACAATAGACATCCCTGAAGTATTTACAGCACCACTCCCATAACAACTCATACAAAACATAAAGACAGCTTTTCCAAATGACAACTACATAACCACTCCAGCCATTCATGCCAGAAATCCGCATTCATTGAGAAACAATTAACTAAACTACTTCAACATCTGCATGCTGAGAACCAGAATTTCCTCGCTATAATGACATGGACTTGAAAATAGTTATTATTTTAAAACAAAGCTGAACTTGATTTACAATCAATAAGTGCTCAACAATAAGGAACACAATTTCACTTGTCCAGTCAATGGTTTTACTGGACCCACGACCCATCATGTTTTTATGTGTCAGAATATATATGTTTTTTTTTTTTTTTTTAAAGGTGCTCTAAGCGATTTCACACGTTTTTTAGGCCAAAACATTTTTTGTCACATACAGCAAACATCTCCTCACTATCCGCTAGCTGCCTGTCCCCTGAACACACTGTAAAAAAAATGCGGTCTCTGTAGACAGCCCAGGCTCCACAAACAGCAACAAAAACAAACTGCGGCGACCCGCTCCACGAAACAAAACAAACAGTGTTCCAGCCTGGGGGTGGGGTTAGTGAGCGTACATGGGGGGGGGGGGGTGTGGAGGAGAGAAGCATGAAGAGGAAAGTTATAATTTTAACTCTTTAAGTTTGATATGGCCGAAATACGACCAAAGAGACGACGTTCTGATGAACAGATTGCAAAAATACAATGAAGAGAGAAAAGGAGAAGGAACGCATGCCCGAATTTACACTGGAAAAGCCTTTAAAAGGTGGTGAGAACTCCGCCGGCAGAAGGGCTTCCAATCCGACATTCAGGTAACGTTAGCTCTGTTTTTGCTGGACAGGTGGGTAAATCCAGTTTGGTTTTTCTAAATGGACTTTCATGTTCGCCTAACAAACACAAGGATATTGGAAATTGAAATTGGAAATTGAATGTTCATTCATAGCCTATTGACAACTTTGACTAAATTTGAAGCTAACGTTATCTTGCTATTATTGCGTCCTGGTATGGGAGCTAAAGTTATAACCTCAGGTGGCGAAACGTTTTATCGTGTTTTTCTGGTAATGTTTCTATTTTTTTTTGCATTATATGAAAGCATTTATCTCACTTGGCGACATTACACCCTGAAAGAAGTATCAGTAAAACTACAGGGGGAGGGGACGGGATGAGGAGGAGGGAAGGTCTAGCTAGCCTCCGTTTTGTTTGACAATACTTTGAACGTCAACAAGAAATGACGTCACCCAGCATCGCTTTGAGCACCTTTAAGTTTTCTTTGCAAAATAACAATAAAACTCAATTTTATTGAAGGTTTTTAGGGGACTTCCAAGACTATCACAATTTATAACATTTCCTTGAATACCATAATTAAACCATAAAAATTTGACAACCATTACAAAAATAAAGCCACACATGTACAATCAACAAAAGTAAGATGTAGTGATGCTCATGTTACTTCATAGGATTTGAATAAAAGCTTCTACTAAACGATTAAATGTAATCAATAATAATAATAACAATAATAAAACTCAACAACAGCTATAGATTCATATACTATACATAAATCGCTTTTATTATATTCCCTTAAGTCAGTCTGAATAAGAGCATCTGCTAAATTAATAAATGTATATGTAATGACGAAGCAGGCAGCACAGGGCAGTATAGAGGAACTTAATTCGTAGCCTTTTATTAACATAATAATAAAAACCTTACAGATATTAAATCTATTTTAGAGGAAAGACCTGGTAAAGACTGCAGCAAAAAACTAAAACCCTTAAAATTTAAAAGAAATGTGCCCTGTGGTACATCCTTTTTGTTAAATCCTGGATAAAAATGTTAAACAATACAGTGTAAAATGCACCTGACAATGCTTTGTGAAGGAGATGAGAAACGGGCACTTAACATGATGCAACATTAATGAGTAAAACAAGTCAACAGACCATGACCGGCACACAGTGAGGTTCACCTGACAATAGAAGAAAGCTTTTGCACATAAAAATGTGAGATGAAGAGCCATAGATAATGATGCTCTATGATCCTAGAGGAAGTATAACACGATTTACTACAATACGAATAATACCTACAAAACCCCATTCCCATTAATACAGAACCATATAAACGCGAATTACATGATAGTTTTACACATATATAAATAAAAATGAATTAGGTTTTTTTTTTTTTTGCTGCACTGCATTAACCAGTGCACTGACATGATAGGCCAAACCCATAGACTACAGTATGATGCAAGTTAGTGACTTGTGCACATTAACATATCCATCATGATTTGAATGATCTGGATTCTGTATTAGACAAGTAACCCAGTCATTATGTCAAAGTAACTTACATAAAGCGGTGAATAGTAACGTTACAGTCTTTCAGATTTATTTTACAATAGCATGCTTCCTCTAAACACGAGACAAGGCTAAGCTGACAATCCATTCACTAAAACATCATGTAATGGGATTCATCCAGTCTCATGATACGGACCATAAAGATATATAGTAAAATCAAATTACATATAACGTAATGAAACAAATATAAAGCTAATGAAACTTACGAATAATAATCGTAAAGCCGCTTCAGAAGCCAGTCACTACTTCTCACGCCGGTTGAAACCAAAAGGAGGAGACAGAGACAGGAGAGACGACAAAGTACCGCCCACATCATAGATGATTGGTTCAAAAAGAGTGATGTTTCAGTGTACGTAGTTTCTATTGGTTTAGGATGCTGTCGATCAAGACAAAGACGGGACTGGATATGTCAACTCTGCAAAGGACGGAACTGGATGATGCAATGATAAAGTAACAGGCATTGATATTTACGTTCTTATTTATTATCTTTATTTTGTCATACAATCGTGATTTACAATCTGCTTGTTTTCTTCTGGTTTATACGAATTTTTTTTTTTTTTTTTATATGTTTACATAGATCATTATGCGTGGTCATTTGTAACTTTCTTTTCCACTTCTTCTTCTTCTTCTTCTTCTTCTTCTTCTTCTTCTTCTTCTTCTTATTATTATTATCATACAAGCATTCAAATAGATGCAGCGGTAGTATATTCAAACTATGATGTGATAAAAGGATGAAATATATTGTACAATTGCAAAGTAAACGTTTAAAACAATAATATATATATCAGACAGACATTGGATTTTGGTTGGAAAATAAAGTCGGGTTGACGTCAGAACCCGACGTCAGATTGACGTCAACATCCAACGTCGGACAGACATTGAATTTTGTTTGGAAATTAAAGTTGGGTTTGGAAATAAAAGTTAAACCTGATTTTCATTTTCAACGTTGGGTTTGGTCTCCTAAATGCGAATTTTGTCATTGTTTTGGAGCACACTAGCTTATAGATAACAGTAAGGCTAATTCATACTAAAAAGCCAAAAAACTTTAAATAGGGCACTATTTGAGGGAACAGCCATTTGGGTGTCCGAAACCATTTTGGACGTTATTGAGTGCACTTATTCAATTTCACATTCAATCCCACTACTGGAACTGTGCTCTAGAAATAAATTTGATATTGATATGAGGGTAGGTAGGCAGGCATAGATTCAGATGCATAAGGTACTGTAAGTATTACATACAACAATAATAAAACAATGCATTGACATTTACTTTTTACTTTTGATACTTAATATGTACTTTTAAAAATGAGTTCTTCTGTACTTTTACTTAAGTAAAAATCGGTCTTTACAACTTTTACTTGTAACAGAGTAATATTTGACCAGTAGTATCTGCACTCTCACTCAAATAAGAAAGTTGTGTACTTTGTCCACCTCTGATTATAATATAGCCTAACCTAAAATAAAATTGATAAACAGTGAACACTTGGGCAAATATAAAATATATATCTGACAGTCATATTTACATGCATGTATTTTTTATTATTATTATTACATAACATTTATTTCAAACACAACAACAACATTATCCAGAAAGTACAAAGTAAACAATTGTTTCTGGGCATTTTACATGTATAGAAAAATAGCTTTTCTGGATTTTATATTCAATGTCTGTATGAAAGCATGCAAAGATATCATTTATGCTCATAAAGTAATTATAAAGGAAATGTTGCATATGTATAACATTTATAAATATACGTAAATGTTCTTTATATAAACAAATAGCAAACAAAATGTAACAAGCAAAAAAGCTGTATGCAAGCCAAGTATAGTGCATTAAAGGTATTATTTACAAACACACTAAATGATTTATGGTTCCCTAAATTGTACTTGCTTGACTAGATTTCTGTGACAGCATTCATATTTCGCATTTTTGTTCGAACAATGATAGAGGCTTCTCCCTTGACATCTCTCAGTCTGTCTGAGTCAAAGTCGACAAGCAGTTTCCTCAGGCCAGCACGGGTGGGTTTGAAGGAGAATTTAACTGTCACACCCTGACCAGGTTCAATCTTACCACTAGAGAAAGAGAGATATTTACAGTCAACCATAACGTGGATGTCTTGGATCATGGCTGATGCACTTTAGGAAATGTATACTGGATCCTAGAATTCTTACTTGTGTAATTTCTAAAACTAGTACATACTGTGTTTTTATTTCTCTGGCCTCTGTTAGTCCTGCTCCCTCCGCGGTAAACACGCCTCCTTGAAGACTAACAGGCAAAGGATTGGTGAAGGCGATGTGTGCTGTCAATTTGCGTGATACAATCGCATTTCCAATAATCTGAAATGTAGAAAAAAACATTGGTTATTAGTAAAAGTGGTCAGTAAAGCCTCTCTCATCATTTACTCACCCTCATGCCATCCATGATGTAAATAACGTTCTTTCTTCAGATAAGCACAAATTACAATTTTTAGGAAAATAATCCATCTCTGAGCCCATATAATGTCATTGAACTGGTGCTGCTCAGTTGACGCTTGAAAAACCACACAGAGTGACCCTACGACCCCAGTGGATGAATCAATGTCTACTGAAGCAAAATGATAGGTGTGTGAGTAAGAAAAATACAAAAAGTATTTTAAAATATATTTTAAAAAAAAAAACATTTTTTATCTATAAATCATTGCTCTGCTCTACTGTCATATGTTCATGAGAGGGACGTTGTGAGACGTGATGTGTTTTCTCTGTGTCTCCGGGTTAATTCTCGCGCAAACTGCACACAATGCACATTTATGTCAAGCTGAACTTGTGAACATGCCTTAGACAGTTGGGCGGAAGCTATGCTTATAGTTTCAGAAGACATGGATTTATCCACTGTGGTCATATGGTTTACCATCATGATCGCAGTGTGTGGTTTTTCAAATGTAAATTGAGCGGCACCCATTTACTGGCATTATATTGACTCACAGATATGGATTAGTTTAATAAAAATCTTTGTTTGTGTTTATCTAAAGATGAAGAAAGAAAGTCTTATACATTAGGGATGGCATGAGTGAGAGTAAATGATGAGAGAATTTCTCATTTTTGTGTAAACTATCCCATTAATTACCTTGATATGAAGTACTGGCATTTTCAAGGGGATGTTGATTTCTTGCAGGATGATGTCGTCTTGATCAGTGGGTTGAAGGAGGGCTGTGACCCTTATCATGTGATGTTCAGACACACACGCCCCATAATGGTCATACTGAAGTCGCAATACTTCTTTATGAGCTAAAAAATGATGCAAAGATAATTGAGAAATTATTGTCAACTGCAAAATTTGTTTGCAGATGCCATATGTGCAACATAATTTTGTTAGTCTACCTTTGTGAGCTGGTAATGAAAGAGAGGATGTCTTTCTCTGGCACTCTCCGCGGTGGATACTATTGTAGGTTATTGCGTTCGACGTGACTGTGAGTTGTGCATCTGTGTCCTCCCTGCCAGCATTATACACCTCTATGAACACATCAAAGTCTGTCCCGTGTATAGCTGGAGCGTGCTTGATGAAAAGCTCAAGCTGTCCTGGGACTTCGTTCTTTCGGCCCACTTGTCTTCCTGCCTTTTTATAAACCTGTCGCTCCTTCATTGAGCCTGTGGTGGGACAAAGCATAAATATCAAGTGTCAAAAATGTCAGAATCAGATTGCATGGACAAATATAAAAAAAATGATTTTCTTAACAATATGTCTTATTGTAAATAATTCGCGGGTGAAATGTCTTTCTTGTTTATGCCAGTATCATCGAGACATTTCAAGATTTTAGGAACAATTTTTAATTTCTAATATAAATAAAAAAGAAATAAATGTTTCCGGTACAATAGAATTTTAGACAATGAACTTAAAGTCACCATGAAATCAAAATGGACAATTCTTGTTTTTTTAAATTAAATATTACAGTATTTCTTATGATTTAACCATGCACATAATTTTTTTTTAATTAATGTGTCCTCATAATCTTTAATCAAAATAACTTCCCCTCCAACATGCAATGACATCTCCGATGACGTCTTTACGGTTGCGAGGGTGAGACAACATGTCACTCACATGACTTCACAGCAATAGCCAACCACAATGATCCAACGATCCAATCAATTCCCGATGGACAAAATCAAGTCTCGCCCTTCATTTTTTCTTGTTACGCCACAATAGGGAAAAATGACTATTGCAATGTCCGTTTCATGCAGAATTTAATATCAGAAGAGATGTCACAGATCAAAAATTAGTTTAGTTCATTATAGAGTGTTTCAATAAAGTTAAAACAAATCAGTAGATTCGACTTGTTGGACATTACCTTCAGGATATTTGTAATTAGCAGTAATGTCCTCTCTGAAGTCTCCATACACACTCTTAGTGCTAATGTTCCGTCCAATAGTTTTACTGTTTTGGGACACTTGAGATCGTTCCCCATCTGGATGAACAATCCAGACAATCAGATCTGCGTTCACCTCAGAAAACACAAATGGGGTGTCGTACTTCAACCCCACCTCTCCTTCCTTGACTGCACGGACTGGGCAAGGCCCACAGCAGAAAACTCCTATAAGAACATGGAAGCAGAGGATGTAGTCAAACTAATATTCCAGTTTTTTATACTTTAAGGAGTAAAGCTTACTTATAAGAAAGATTACCATCACTCCTTTCTTGAGGCGTTGGATCTAGCACCTGCCATCCATCGTAACCTTCTGGGAGGTCATCGCGTTTCATCCAGGACTCGACCCAACAGTGGTAATTCCTGAAAAAAAGGATGAAGCTTACAGAGTTATTCTTTCATAACTTACGAAACTTATGCCTTAAGTATCAACTTTGTCTCAAATATTTCTCCTGTAATTGCGTAGGAGACGTAAAAACAGACAGAAATGAAACAACTGTTGTCATACAGACAGGGTTTATACATTTTATGTGGATATCATAACTTACCAGATGCTGTCCTTCCTTCCTTCAGACACACTTTCAAGTTGATCATCGAAGAGATAATCCACAGAAATGTTTGCATCAGTGTCATGAGCAGATGAGTAATTAGTGATGCATCTGGTTGGAATGCCAAGACAGCGGAGGACTGTGAAAAGGCGAAGTTACAGATCACGTGTAAGACACAGACAGAAATAATAAGAGTAGTACGCTATTCTGAATTTAGCAAATGATTCAGAAACCGCTCTGATAGTTCAGTTCAAAGAAGAATTTTACTATTCACTAAATGAACCGCCTCATTCAGTCGGGAATCAGACTACAGTGGTTGCACTTAATGTTTTTGACTCATTAAAAGGACTCATAAGAGTCACTTGTTCATGAATCGCACTGCTGGTCGTGTATGTTTTGATTCACTAAAAAGAACCGTCTCATAGTTATTTGTTCATGAATTGGTCTGCCCTGATGCGTTATACACGTTTGGTCGACTAAGAAGAACCGTGTCATTTGTTTGTGAATCAGGCTGCCCTGGTCACGTTGTACATTTTTCCCCACTATTTCGATGGCATGTTCTTTTTATTGCATCACTGCAAACCCGGAAACCCGGAACTCAGGTAAAATATGATTTCTTTTGTCATGCCGCTAAAGATTCAGGAGCAGGAGAGAAAAGTGGTGCAGAAAACAATGACACTGATTCTTTTTTCTCACCTGTGCATGCCACTCCTGTGAACACCCAGCACTGCCCATACCGTACTTTCTGACCTCCACCCTCACTCCAGCGCCTCAGGATGGGCACACTGCCATTCCAACGTGTGGGTGCCACCCCATCACTGTACTCTCCATCCCAGCGCCCAGATACCACCCCGCGGTCATCATTAGCATTCACCTAATGCAGATTATGTGTGCATGTAAAGTAAACCACTTTTTATAGTGTAGTTTAATTCAGTGAAAAGGTAATTTATGCCTGAGCAAATATGATTATAAAAAGAGGTGGAGACAACGAATGGCCATGTTAATAGATGCCTTACCATGGCAGTAATAGTCCTGCTAACATAAACAGGGCTTGCTCTGTTGACAATGTCCATCTCTGAGTTTTTCATGGCAGCAGGCGAATTGTCCAGCACTTCAAAGCAAATATCCACCACATCTTTCTCAAACTGTTTGAAAAGAAAATGCAAGGATATGAATATCTTGTTTTAGTTGCACCAGTGTTAAAAAGTAAGCCTACTGAGAGGTATAGAGGTTTTCTTAAAGGAATATTCCGAATAAAATACAGTAAGCAGTGACATGCTGTTGGTTACCACAGAAAAGAACCACAGAAGCTGTTATCCGCCTGTAAGTGCATAACAGTACATATTTTGTTTATATGCTTGAGATTATTGTGGTAAATGCTGTCCGTAGTGCCTAACTTGCATTTTACAGAGAAAGCTTAGCACAAAACCCATCATAATGTGGTGAATTGAGTTTTTCTTGATCGCCCAGACCTCCAATTTCTGTCTGACTGAAAGGGGACAGTCACTTGTTTGTGAGACAGATATTGTTGCTAAAATGTTTTACATCTACAGAGAGTGATTACACAGCAGACATGCGGTTCGCCTGCCACCGGTCTGTCACAATTCACACTCTGCCTCATCTGAATTCCACCACCATGCAACATCACCCATAAATCCTGACTGTATGTCAGTCATCTCAGGCCATGGCACTTTCTCAGAGCGGGCACTGACCACAAGACTGACTAAACACATAGGGACTGTATAAATTTGGATCTTATGTATTTGGTGAGCACGTGTAAATGCATTTGTAGGTTACCTGCCCAAAGTTCCAGGGCACAGTGGTGATATCATCCCAAGAGCCCTGGTACAAGATCCCGTTTTCATTTAAAATGTACTCATGCAGCAGTTCCTCACTGGGAAGGTACACTGAGTCATCTACAGGAAGAAATATAATTGAGCTTTGTGTAAGCCCATAATGATCACATATGTAACAATTCTTTTGAATTTGGTATAACAGCATTCTTTCGGTGTGATATGTTTTTTAAATATTATTTGAATATTCTTGGCTTGCCAAAACATTTGATAACATGCAGACTACAATTTTTAATCACAATTTGTGTAGCTATAAAGAATCTAAGCGAAAAAAACATTTAACTTAATAGCAAGGACATTACCTATAGCCTACTATAAAGTTTTAATAATCGGTGTAAGTAAAACCTTGACAGCTAATCAGAATCCACAAGGCTTTAAAGAACTGGTGAATTTCACATGATCCCATCAAGGGTGATTATTAAAATGAGAACTATATACGTTTTAATAATTGTACTAATTCAATGAGAATAGGGAAGTCCATAACACACAGCATTAAAATATAATCTTCCTCTTTAAATGGAAGAAATCAAATGAAATTATTTTTATGGAAGAAACAAAGTCATGAATTTAGATTTTTCAGGTGAGGAATCCCTTTAAATACTCACCTTTGCACCAGGGATTGAAAAGCAGGTAGAAGGTCTGAGGCTTGGTTTGCTCCAGGATCTGCCCATACGCTGAGAGCAAAACCACAGTCATGCTGTACAGACCCACAGGAGCATCAGCAGGGCTGTGGAGGGTCAGCATCACCTCACCTTGAGCATTACGCTGACTGAACCACCATTTCCCATGATCCTGCTCTGAGTCTGAAACCTTCAAGACCACTTCATTATTCTTACCTGTAACACACAAACGTATGCACAGAAATTAGATGATAAATATGGCTTTGGATTACTGTAAAAAAATATATTTTGAAAAATTGTGGAAACTAACAATTACATATATTGGATCAATAAATGACTTCCAAATATATACAAGCATCCCCATGTAAAAAGATGCATTGTACTAATATAGCTTAAAGGGCACCTATTATGCAAAATTCACTTTTACATGACGTTTGAACATGTGTGTTGGCAGTGTTTGTAAACATTCTACACAACCACCCTATAATGATAAAAATCCACCCAGTCCTTATTTTAAACAACACGCCACCGTTTTTTTAAATAGGGGTTATTCAATAGGTTAAGTCAATATCTATACTTTTGAAACTTGTGAAAAGGGACATAATAGGTAGGTGCCCTTTAAGGTCTTCACTTAAAACAAATCACCGATCATATTTAATTGTTCTAAGTCAATCTATCAAGTCGAAGTGAAAAAAATGTTGGCTAAAAAAATAAAATAAAATAAAAAGTATGCGCATGCCCAAAATCAAAATGCGCCTGATAAAAACCGTTGGTATGGAGAGATCGGAGAATTCAAATGCGGATGCGCGGGAGAGAGTGTGTGTACCGTAACAAATATTCTCAAGAGAATAACGTTACAGATATTCATCGTCACAAGTTTCAATACGTTACGGTTAGTATTGAGCACTGAAATTATTCTCCTAAGTTTTGCTTTATAAAGTTTAAAAGGCATTTTGATTTTGTAGAATCGCAAGTTCATGCGAATTGGTTTCACGATCGTGTTTTACCGGTGACCACATAATTATCTTATGGTATAACTTTATTAACGTACTAGACAATAGTTTAATTTTCCTCATGTCATATATACTGTATGTCTAAAATACTGTTTGATCGACATCGTATATGTAATTTGAATAACTTATGTGGGTCATGCTAACTTACCGCTGAACACACACAGTGTCGTTTGATTTCAGTTGGTGTCGGCCTCTTTTGGGTTTTTTTTACACGTCAAGCTGATTTTCTGGTTCATCAGTTAATTTTTTTATCGCTTATCTTTAAGCAGTCCTGAAAAGCGGTAGATATTTACATACCACGAAATAAACGATAAAGCAAAATCTAACGTTAACGTTACATCGAGTAACACAAGTCTCATCCTCGGTCACTTGCCAGATGAGATCCAGAGGAACTTTGTCATTAATGTTATTTGCCGATTTTTAACCTATGCAGTGCCACATTTGAAAGTTTTCTTTGCTACATCATTCAAGATATCCTGTTAAGCAGAAGAATCATCCTGAATGAATTAAAGTCCCCCTGGCTGTAACGTTAGTCAATCATTTTATCCCTTCAAACTCATCTTTGATTATCAAAACATATTTAAACTTTTTTCCAGTGAAAAAAACTTTCGCCATGCCTTAAAATAGCTTGAATGTAACTTTACACCCTTGCTTAAAGCTGCAGTAGGGAGTTTGGAGAAAACGTTGACTTAGCCTGAAAATTTGAACAAGTACAACTTCCAGGTCCCACCCCCTTTGCTCTCTGCTGCGCTACAGCCCTCCCTCCACAGCTCGTCCTCCACAGCGGAGCCTGTCGTGATCGCGCAGGCTAGTAAACAGGCCCACCGATAACAGCGGATAAAAAGTTATATGGCACATTCACTAATAGGGACTAAACGTCAATAATATGCTTTACATTGACTATGGCCTGCCCATACTTTGACTACAAACTTGGTCCTCAAATCATTATGTATTTTCCAATAGCCTACATGTAACTTTATAACGTTGCACTCTTTCTATAAGTTGTAAATAGCAAGTAAGATAACGTTAAAGGGTTAGTTCACCCAAAAATGAAAATTCTGTCAGTATTTACTCACCCTCATGTTGTTCCAACCCCGTAAGACCTTCGTTCATCTTCGGAACACGAATTAAGATATTTTTGATGAAATCTGAGAGCTGGATCACTCCTCCATAGGCTTCTTCAGGGATTGAACTTGACGGCCCCGAAAGGTTATTAAAGACATCGTTAAAACAGTCCAAGTGACTGCAGTGGCTCAATCTTAAGTTTATCAAGCGACGAGAATACTTTTTGTGCGCAAAAAAAAACTAAAATAGCGACTTTATTTCAACTATTCATTTCCTTCTCTGTGGGCCTCGAGTCAGTTCACTAGTGTAATAGCGTACGCTTCTGTTGTTGTACGTCACACGCATCACGCACATGACCAGCGTCGGCCAATAGTGAGCCTACGTGTGACGTAGCTCTACGGAATCACACTACGTTAACTGACTAGAGGCCCAAAGAGAAGGAAATGAATAGTTGAAATAAAGTCGTTATTTTTGTTTGTTTTTGCGCACAAAAAGTATTCTCGTCGCTTGATAAACTTAAGATTGAGCCACTGTAGTCACTTGGACTATTTTAACGATGTCTTTAATAACTTTTCGAGGCCGGCAAGTTCAATCCCTGAAGAAGCCTATGGAGGAGTGATCCAGCTCTGAGATTTCATCAAAAATATCTTAATTCGTGTTCCGAAGATGAACGAAGGTCTTACGGGGTTGGAACAACATGAGGGTGAGTAAATACTGACAGAATTTTCATTTTTGGGTGAACTAACCCTTTAATATAACGGTAACTAACGTTACAGTATGTAAGTAATTATTCTAGCGATATATAATGCTAGATAAGGTGTACTAGTACATTATTTCAGCAACATGACAAGCCAGTGAATTAGCAGGTTTCAATTGTTGCTTAGCAGAGTGCGTGACATTTTATCTACATGTTAGTTTTGACACCGAGTCAATGGGCTCTGTGTAATTCTTTCTTTTTCGCTTGTTTATCGTCATCAGTCTTTTTCCTTTTACCTCTTTGTTTTATGAGCAGGTGTCACTGGAGAATTGGCAGTTTAGGTTGTTTCTCCGTCATAAGCACAGCTGCAGCACGCCGGCAATCTTGAGTTTGAACGACGGCTCGCGCTCCGGCGCTCGCGCTGTGCAAGAGAGGGGTGTGATCAGCGCGTACACGAGCGTGATTGACAGTGTAAAGACACTCCTCCTGGCTCTGATTGGTTGTTTCTGACCGGGAGCGTGTATTTCTTGCAAATGGCAATAGGACCACTGGGAGGAGCCAGAGGAGCTTGATTTTTACACAGATTATCTATCTCATATTCTACTGTCAGGACATAATGACAGTTTTAACAAATACATGTTTTCAAAAGTTACCTACTGGAGCTTTAATTTAGTACATGTGGATATATGAATATGCTAATTTCTTGTGGTTGAGTTTTTGTTTTGTTTTACTTGATAAAGACCTGTGGTTTAAAGACTAAATTTAGCTAACCTAGTGACTCGTCTTAGGGCCCTTTCACACCTAACTGTTACCTTGTTTGGTCCGGACTTTCGGACTTTTCAGTTTGGTCCGAAACAAAATTACAGGTGTGAAACCTCCCCCGGACCACGGTCCGGACCAAACAGATTAAATTTGGTCCGACGAAAAGAGGTAGTCTCGGTCCGGATCAAACTGAACAAGGGTTTGGTTCGTTTCTAGTGTGAAAGCATTTCTGTATGGTTCAGACTTTCAGACATTTTACAGGAAGTTCCGGGGTTTCCCGCATAGCCGAAAAAACAGAAGGTGGCAGGAAAAATGAGCCGTGTAGCACATGGGGAGAGGAGGAGACGAGGTTTTTAATTGAAGTATGGTCTGATGACATAATAAGAAGTCAACTGGAACGAACACACAAAAATGCAGACACTTTCTAAATATTTTCAGAGAGGATGAGAGAGAGAGGGTATGAGAGGATGGGAGAGCAATGCCACGTACCTGAAGATAAAGAAACTGCGACAGCAATATACAAAGGCGCGCGATGCCATGAGAAAGTTGGTGCTGCAGGTAATTATGCTATAAAAATAACAATATAGTTGCAACGATATGCGTCTGTTCATTCATGTTGTCAAAGTTACCCGCCGAATTGACAACACGCTGACGTCAGACGCACGTCCATTTAAAAAACCAATCAATGTCAAGACGCAGCCCACATAGATGATGACGACAGGACGCAAGTATGTCACGTAAAGTTCTTTAGTGCGCTCTCATAATTGCAGTGTGAAACCAAACCAAAACTTTCTGAAAGTAGAAAATGTATCAAAACGTGAACTTTGGTTCGGACCTTGGTGCGGACTTTCAGGTGTGAAAACGCCCTTAAACTCCAAGGCCTGGTTTCACAGACAGGGCTTAGATTAAGCCAGGATTAGGCCTTAGTTCAATTAGGGCATGCTTTTATAAACATGCCCTAGAAAAAAAAACATTGCTGATGTGCATATTTTAAGATACCGGCATGTCAGTGCAAGTTGCTTTCAGTTAAAACAGCTCAAACCTGCATTTTAGTCTAGGACTAGCTTAAGCCTTGTCTGTGAAACCGGGGACAAATATACAGATCAATCTAAGATTATTACAGGTTCAAGCCGCAGTCCAAATCCTGTAAACCATCTGTCTTTCTCGCTGCTTAATCTGTTACTCTCTCCATCAGATTACTCACCCAGGTGTAGTATGAGGTTGAGCTGGTGGTCTGGGATCTGTGGGATGTACTCAGTACACTGCAGGACTACAGAGAAGGGCTGACCTCTGCGCACCAGCAGACGCTCCGCGTCCATCTCCTCTGTGCGGTGAGCATGGTTATTCTCATAACACTGCAGATCTAAGTCACTCAGTATGGCTGGACACAAAAGAAATGAATAAATATACTATATCCAATATTCTAAATATTCACTTGTTTGTAGTGAGCCTCTGAAATGCTCTGTTGCTGAATGGTGCATGCACTATTTTTGGGTGGCTAATTTTATTTTAATTATGGGATAGATTAGTGATAACAACTTTTGTTTTCCAGCCTTGCTGATAAGTTTGAGATATGCACTGGAAATTTCATATTTCACAAATTTCATGACCTAATTTTCTTTTAAGTGAAGTATTTTTTTTAAATGATCTTCTTAACTAATAGAACTCCAGTATTGACTTGCATTATACTGTATTTGCATACATTATCTTTGTATGTATATTCGGGTCTAAAAGTCTGAGACAGAAAAGTTATGACAAAATAAAATGAATAAGACATTTTTAAGATCTAAGGCTCTCATAGGCTCTAATCAAAGGTAAGCAAATTGTTAACTTCCACAAAAAGTCAAATGTTCTTGCTTCCACTGAAGAACAAGATGGTCTTTGAGATGTTTTCAAAAGTTCTTATTCTCAACTTGTTTAGTCTGCATATGAGATGGGGTCAAATAACAAATTCCTTTTGAAGAAGGAAGATAATATATGAAACTGCTGATGATGTTTGTGAAGCTTCAGTTTGTGGTGGCAAGGGTGTAACTTGGAGAGCAAACTAAAACTTTTTTTCTCACAAAACATAAAAAAGGCGTACTTTTTATTCTTACGGTGCTTTTGGGAAACGCAGCCCTGATCCGTTTGGAATCTCCTTATTGCTTCTTGATGCTACATTTACTTTTAATGTAACTAGCATAAAAAATTTCTTTTTCGCTTTCCAAGATGAGGCTATAAAGCTCAGACCTCACAAAGAGATCCGATACTGGACCAAATAAAATATTAGTCTGCCAACAAGTCAGTGGTCCGTTTCCATATTTATTTTAACAGTGCAGAGCATTTCTAACCCACCTGCCCAACATGAAACACAGCCAACAGAAGTATTGCCACCAGGAATATTTCACTTGGACCTTTAGCGTCTTATAATTTTGCTGTTTGAGAAATTATATAATTGATTGAAATTGTGTAATCTTTTCATTTGAACCAGGGTAGAAAGACCACATTAGAGGTGTCGCAATATACCGGTGTTGACGATAATCGTGATATTCAAAGCATGAAATATCGACATTGTGTTCATTTAGAGTGTGCCAATATACCGGTATTGGCGATAACCACAATGTTTAAATTGAATAGGACGGAATAGACGCAGCCCGGGCCGCGCAGCTACTCTGAGAAGAATGTCGTCTGAGCGAGCGAGTGAAACACTCTGTCCACACCCGAAAAAAGTACGCTCGCCTGTATGGGAGCTCTTCGGCTCAAAAGAAAACAGCACTTTAAATGGGGTCGCACACCGGACAAGAAGCGCAGCGCCACGTCTTTAAAATTCAAACACATTTTCTCTTCGAGTGTACACACACCGGTTGTGCCATTCGGCGTCTGTCCTTGGCGCCCAGCAACGGCTCTTGTTCAAAATCCTACCGCGACACAGAGCGCCATTTACATAGTTTTATATTAAATTTACATTATATTTGTCTCAAATCATCGTAAATGACTTCACCCTGTGCTGCAATGTACATTTAGTTTTACATTAATTTACAGAAATCAGCTGCTTGAATGAAAATTGCTGATGTTATCGGATTTTCAGGTGATATTCTTAATTCATTCAGTTAATGGATGCTCTGAGGTAAAGTGTTCAGATCACAGACTCAGCAACTATTGTGTTTAATTGTACAGTACAATCATAACATAGTACAGACATTATCTTAATTTCATAATCTCCTTAAAGGTATTGTAGGTAGGATTTTTATAAAAAACTTTTTTCCAAATTTGTTTAAACTTTCTATATATATAAATGCATAATTACAATGTAAGTACTCTGATAGAAAGAGTATAAAAATCGAGTGACTCTAGATCGTTTAATCTGCACTAAACACAGCTCATTATTTCCATTCGGGATGAAACAGGATTGGCTTAGGCGACTGTCACTCTTTCGCAACCATGGCAACCACCCTTTTGCCACACAGGACCTGCCCACTTGTGCGTACCCGTTTGATTTGAGTAATTCAAGAGGCACGGAACCTAGGAATAGCAAAACAATGGCAGAGAAAGACCAATCAAAATGAAAACTCGACGCAGGTCCTCTTGTCCAAGAAGTGCTCCTTGCCCTGCACTTCGACCACCCCGTCCTCGGGCTCTACTTCCTCGGACCCTAGTTGCGCGGCCTCTTGCACGACCTCCTCTGCTTCGCCCTCGACCCCGGATCTGTCCTCGAGCAGATGATGCGGTACTTGTCTCTGGAGTGTAGTCCTCATCAGAGTCAACAATGCTTTCATCATGGAAACTCTTACATGCAGACCATATATGTTGCACCATATATGTTATGAATCTTACACGAAATTCATCTTCATCACAGTGTAAATGATGGCAATGGAAAAACGTGTATCATGCAACCTGTTTTTAGCTTTGCCTTATAGATAACTAGCTCATTAGCGAATCAATAAATATATATTTTAAACTTTACCAATATCAACATGCTAGCTTGATAGTGAGTACTAAAATACATCTTATTTGTTTATCTTCATAATGATAAAGTTCGATTTTTTTATTACATGTGATTCTGACATGATGTCACTACATGCACTGCGCTCCTTCCTCTCCGCTCGTCTCAGGTAAATAATGCGTCTTCAGCTCAGCGGTCGGAGTCGCGCGTTCATGTCTTTTTGAGGCGTGGCTTTGGAAGGAGCCCAGAAGGGAGGGGGTGGAGTGAATGGAAATAATGAGCTGTCTTTAAAACAGTCGTGAGAGGTCTACAGACACTCGATTTTTATACTTTCTTTTTCAGAGTACTTACATTTTAATTATGCATTGATATATACAGAAAGTTTAAACAAATTTGGAAAAAAGTTTTTTATAAAAATCCTACCTACAATACCTTTAAACATAAGAATACTGCTGGCCATAAACTGAGAAAGTGCGCGTCCGGTGTGCGATACCTCAAGTTGTCCTACACGCAACGCGGCGCTGCAGAATGTGTAGCCACCAACCTTTTTACCCATCTCCATGTCCATCACCCTGCGGATTACGCAATTTTACAGAGAATACGTTGCGATTATTTTACTAGTCATGGAATGGGAAACGTGACATTAACCTGTTGACAGGGGGTTTCTGTGTTCATACATTTAATAAAGGGTGATTATTAGGAACCATCTTATTTTTAGGTGTTCAAGCACGAAGTGCTGAAAACCTATTGTAATTGGCTTTATGCCCAGCTGCACTACTTCCTGAACTTCAGCCAGCTCCTTGTTTCCTGTCTGCCATTATTGGACAAATTGATTAATTCAGGTGTGCCTGATTATTGTTGCCGTGACTACTGAGGTCAGGCACACCTGAATTAATCAATTTGTCCAATAATGGCAGACAGGAAACAAGGAGCTGGCTGAAGTTCAGGAAGTAGTGCAGCTGGGCATAAAGCCAATTGCCATTTAAAAAAAAAAAATCCCCTAAAACGCATCGTGCACCCCAAACCGTGAGGCCTAGAGACTTGAAACTCAGCCAGATGGTAGGCCACACTTTTTGGGAAAACCTATCAGAGTATGACCCCGATTGGCCCATAGGTGGCGCTACAGCAACCAAAAGTACTAAATTGATCATAACTCCTAGCCTCAAGCTTTTTACACCACTGTGATCCTTGGCTCAAGACGGACAAAATGTGTATCTCCAATTTCGATTTAAAATTTTCCGCTATGTCGAATTTTGTCAGAACTTCACAAAAAATGATGAGCATATGTGTCATAACATGGTGAAGAAGCATGCAAAGTTTCATGAAGGTCGGACCATAGGTGGGCCTATAACTGTTAAAAAGCTTTAAAACCATACATTTCCTATGGTAAATTGCCTGTATTGGCTGTAAATGGTGTTTTCCATCTATGATCATATAATGTTCATATCATAATGTTCTAAACCAGTGCAGTACAATTCTCTGTACTCTCTAGATCAATAAATATCAGAAAAGGTATAACTTCATTTGGATAGCTGTAATAGGGTCACTTCCATATGTAGCCTTGACCAAGTGTCCCCAAAAGCCTATATCTGTTCAATGAATGCTCAGATTTTCTTCAAATCAAGTCAGAACATGTGACACATGACTCTAAGGGTGTACTCACACTAGCCAGTTTGAACCGTGCCCGAGTGCGTTTGACCACCAAAGCGCGGTTCGTTTGACTAGTGTGAGTGCTCCGAAACGTGCCCGGGCGCGGCTCGATTAGCCGGCCCTGGCCCGCTTGGAAGAGGTGGGCCAGAGCACGGTTCAGTTGGACTTCAGTTGCATGCAGTGTGAGCGCTAACCGTGCTGGAGCACAGAACAGGACGCGTGACGTCATGGTTCTGCACTTCAGCTGGTACCTTGCAAACCTCCTCATACGAGCAGAAAGATTACGTGAAAATTTCCGCGCCACTAAGGCGACTCATCTGTTTAACAACAGGCTGTGAGAGGGCTGTGGACCACCGTGGACGTTTAGTAGCTTGCCTATGTCATTTGTAATGGAAGCCCGTTTCCGCCACTGAATACAAAAAAGAAAAGAAAAGGTAATTGCGACTTTAAACGACACAAAATTATCCGCAAAGAAAACAGAGCGATGGACTCCATTGTGTTCAGACAGCTCCGCTCTTCTTGTTTATCCCCAAACCGTCGCACCATAATGACGTAAGCGTGCTCCGGCACGAATGCTGAAACCCTATGTGAGTGCAGGCCAGCGGGGGAGTGGGGAGGGGGGACAATCGTACTCGGGCCCGGTTCATGGCAACCGTGCCTAGTGTGAGTACACCCTAAACAAGCATGAAAAATTTCAGACAGATCGTACAAAAAATGCCTCTATAACAATTAAAAAGGTGAAAATGATATGAACAATGGCATATTAAGCCAATAAGTGGTATTCTACTGCCCCCTTCTGTTTAAAATAGTCATTTTGTCATGCTACTGACTAATATTATTCTATAATTCTTATTTAGACTTTATAAAATCACTATTTTAACATTTACACTCACATTTACTCAAAATTCATCTATTGAAGTATACTGACTATTGTAGCACATTGAGAAATGTGAACCCTGAAGGAGACTTGCAGTAAACATGTTGTTTTTCTATCACATAGTTCAAATGTGTGTATGTACAACAGAATATATAGTTTATAAATAGTTTACAAAGACATTATGTGAAATGCTTCTAGACCATTAAAGTATATTTTCATAATGACACATCCCAATAACATTGAAAAACAACAACAACAACATTTGTCTTTGTGTGTGTGTGTGTGTGTGTGTGTGTGTGTGAGCAAATGTCTACATATGAGTGCAAAAGCACCTGTGAAAACACTTTATTAATAAGTACAATGGCCAGCAGAGGGCAGCAGAAGGCCACTTATTGGTTCACTCTCATTTTGACAAACTTGATTTTCACCAGTATTCTGCACTAAAGCAAACCAGTTTTTCCATGTTAACTATTATAACACAATCATTTTATTTATCACTTCATTTTTATTGACACTTCACATCAATGCAGCAATGTGGTAAATCATGGTAAATCACGATAGAAACATGGTAAATCATAGTAAAAAATACTATTACATGGTGTATCATGGCAAATCATGTTAGCAATGTGATGAATCATGGTAAATCATGCTACAATCCTGGTAAATCATTCTAGAATGTGGTATATCATGGTAAATCATCCTATAACATGGTAAATCATGGTAAACTATGGTAAATCATGCTAGATTCATGGTAAATCATACTGGAACATGGTAGATCATTAAAAATCACACTAAATTTGGTTTATCATGGTAAATCATGCTAAAACATGATCTATTCCATCTATGATTTCAGTGGTTAAATGCTTGCTACATAAAACTTAATGTCTTTTGATGCTTTTGAGCTTAACTGCCTTAACTGCTTTAATAGCTTGAACACCGCTAAATGCTGCTTGCAGCTTTAATTGTATTTGTATTTGCACTTGATTTTTTGTTTGTACCCTTATGTTTGTTGGGTAAAAAAGAAAAACTATATAAACAAAGTAAAAATTAATTTGACTGATAACTACCCCCCCCCCCCCCCTATAGATTCTATAGATATCGCGATATATCGATATCGTGAATTATTTTGGTCACAATAACCGTGGTGTGAAAAATCAAACATCGTGACAGACAGCCCTAGACCACATTAGTGGAATATAAATTAAAACCTGCAGTTTCCTCCACTAATGGAGAAGTATCATTCCAGCCCTCTTGGCAAAACAGACTGCTTTATGTAATATATTTGAATTCACTTAAAACACTGTTTTTATAAACATCAGTGTCTTTACAGTAATTAATTAGTAAACAAAACATATTATATTTATAATGGAAGTGTGTGTAACAGTTGTTTATGCTAAATAGCACACTATTATTGCTCTGAATCATGAATATACTTAATTCTGACTTTGAGCTTAATAATACAAATACAAGTGACAGAACATTAAAGTGACTTTCTTACCATTATGCCTGGCCATTGATGGATTAAGTCTAACACTTCTTGTAAGTGATCGGTGAGGCTTTGTAAAATCCTGCTCTTGACGTTTTCTGTAAATTTACGTAGTCCAGTCCAAGTCAGCTGTCTTCCCTGTAACACCTTTGCTTTTTTAGGATCCGTTTTATAACGAAAGAGCATCCACGCCCCCTGACGCCCCACCGTCTCAATAGTTGACTGTCCTTCTTTCTGCAAAAGACACACCCTGACTCACACATCCTCCCTGTGGCCTTTATGACCTCTGACATCACACACACATACAAGATCCTCAAACAGCCAGAACTGCTGTGTACAGACAGTGATCTGTGTGTATAGCTCTACCTCTGCCTCTGTGGAAAAAGGATGAAGGCTAGGGAATTTACTACAACCAGCGTAATTTCTGGAATCACGTCATTACTGGAAACGCTCTCTTTTGTGTAAGGGCCAGGGTTACACACAGGGGCCTTTGTTAAAAAGAGAAGTTCTGATATTTGGATAACACTTCCATAGTATTCCATTGATTTACTCCACACCTCTATTTTCCTGACTCATAGTTTATTTCTATTTTTAATTTCTCTGTAAGTCTCCCTTTTAACCAATGGGAGAAAAGAAAAACTGAATTAACACATGTTCCTGGTCACGTGAAGGCCTCAAATGTTGGATTTAATAAGGCTACACTTTTTCCTGGCATAAAAAATGAAAATCAGGCATTTGACTTTAGTTCAGTTTTATTTCAAAGTTCAACAGCATGAAGGCAGATGGGTCATCAAATATTTTCAGAGACTTAATCCACTCAAATAAATCCTTTCCTCCACAAACTTTCTGTGTACAAATGAATGTAAAACGTGCATTGAGTTACACGCACGATATAACAGTTTCACATATATTATCTATAATGTGTAAAGTGTAATGCACTGGCATGAAATGCCTGACGTGTCGGATAAAGGTCAAAGAGTCATATTGCGGAAGCAACTAAAACCTGTGACATAATTTTGTTAGAAATTTCCCTACTATTTGTGGAGTTAATTAAATTCCATTAAGCTCCCTCACTGATGTTATGACAGCATTAAACTTTTAACAACTGGGAGTCACATAGATAATTAGAATTCTCTTTCCCAAAATAAATTCATGTGTCTGCTGTATTGTCTGGAAGAACAATGACCTCTCCGGCAGTGGATTCTCACCATGCTGTGACATTACTACAGTGCTTTTTGATTACACAGGCACACAGAAGGGTCTCTGTCTTGCTTATATGATGGGAAGCAACAACACCATACCACACCTACACATAGAAAAAACATTATTTGTGCATGTGTGTGACACTGAGATGAGGAATGCCGGAAAGGGTAGTTTTCAGGAAAAGGACCCACACCACCACTTCCACAAAGCAAGCACAAAGATTATGAACACAGATTTTTGTTGAATTTCACATTACGCTCTAACTGATGAATCATCAAAGAGTTATCGTCATACAAGTGAGGAACATACTAGTAACTCTTTGGATAAAAGCTTCTGCTAAATGAATGAATGTAAAGAGAGAGGAAGGTTCAGAGGTTCAACTTTCATAGTCTAGCTACTGTAATCTGTCAGACCTCTACTGTACGGAAACCAATGCAGAGGCATTGGAACAATCTGAAAAGTGGTTGAGACAGTGAGAAATATAAATGGAGATAAGTAAAAAGTATGTAAAAATGATTGCTGAAACCTTGTTTAAAAAATATTATTTACTTACCCTTAATGTTCCACATGCTGATTTACAGTAAACGCCATGACTCTCTTTTGCCACAGACAGAATTTCCTGTTTTTCCTATAAATAATATTTTTTTTTGCAATTTTCCCATTTGAAAACATACGTTTTTAATATAAGTTTTCAATTGTAAATGGATTTTATATTTAAGCATAACTCTTCAAGTATAACTCTTCAAGTATAAACTCATAAAGTATTAAAGTGGACCTATTATTCCCCTTTTTACAAGATGTAATATAAGTCTCAGGTGTCCCCAGAATGTGTCTGTGAAGTTTCAACTCAAAATACCCCACAGATCATTTATTATACAGGGTTCGTACGTTTTGAAAAAACCTGGAAAAGTTATGGAATTTGAAAAATGCAAATTCCAGGCCTGGAAAGGTTTGAAAAAATAAAAATACCCAGAAAGTTTTGGAAAAGTCATTGAATTTTTTTTATTATTTAAATTCATTTTTAACACAGCATAATATGTGATTAATACAAAAACTGTTTAATATAAAAAAATATTTCGCGTTGTCTTAACGTCATTATATTCGGGCGGCATAACGTTCCGATTCACTCACTTGTTGTTTCCTGATGTTTTGCGAGGTCTGAAAAAGAAGAGGGCCACCATTGAGACAGATGTGTTTGCCCTCGAAAAATCTGCTGATGAATTGTCAGAGAAAGCAGAAAAAACAAGTTGTCTAACGTTCATTTCCAAATCAAACGGTTTCCGTCGGACAGCAAAGGAAAAAAGAGCTGCTCTGTTCAACATCGACAAGCAAATTGATGAAAAGCTTGCAGAAATTAAAAAAAATTGTGTGTATGTGTTTAAAAAGGGAAGGATATGTCCTCCATGTGTGTGTTTAAAAAGGGAAGGTTGAGTCCTCCATATGCGTTGTAAACTTAAGTGGGGTTAAAAAAAGATTAAACTCTTAGTTGTGCATTCACTGTTCAATCTCCACTACTGCCCAATTAGTTGTTAATTTGCAGTTGCTGTGTTTTTTCAGGACACTGTTATGTACATGTATTTTTTCCTGTGTCCTTCAAAGATCTTGCACTTTGTGTGTGTTTAAATAAATGTTTATTTTGCATTGAACCTAGGGGTGTGGCGGTTATTATATAACCGTGAGACCGACGGTTATAGTTGAACACCGTCATTAGAACTCTATAACCGCCAAAACCGTGTTATTAAAATATTTTTCATAGAGAATGTTTAAATACTAATATCAGCTTACGAGGGAAACGGAGGCGGAGTTAGTGGTGGTGCTTCTGCTACTGCTGGAGATGATTCGGGAGAAATATCTGCCTTGTAAAGCCTTGATTATACATGACGCGTCCGTTTCTTTATGGTCCGCACGAGCGCGAAGGTGCGCGCGGCAAAAATGGGTGCGCGTTGGGTGCGCAAGACCCCATTTCGCATTGCTGTGTGCACAGCTTTTTTTGTAACAGCGCGCGGCGCCGCATCCGAGGATGAAAGACTTCAAGCCGAATCTGCCCAAGCATGCATCACCGCACCGGCACGTCTAAATTGCAGTTCATTGCAAAGTTTTTTTTTTGTTAAGGTTTTGTTTTCTGTGTGTGATTTATTTAAAACAAAGCACGTTCATTGTAAAGTTGTTTTGTTTGTTAAGGATTTGCTTACTGTGTGTGATTAATTTAATGGAAAGCACATTCACTCTTCTAGTTGTCTTGCTGTTCATTTTAAATAAACGTAGAGCAAGTAGATCAGTGTCTGCTCCTTTATTCAAACTAAGTCTATTCAACCCCCCCCCCCCCGTCACATTTGACTCAAGTCATAACCGTCATCACCAATTCTGAAACCGGCACACCCCTAATTGAACCACATAAATTGTCATCCATTTTATTGTTAAACCTCTTAGAGTATTAAACTTTAACACATATTTTTATTCTTATAATGTCGACTAACATTTTCAGGAATACATAGTCATGGAAATGTGCCAAAAAGTCATGGAAAAGTATTGGTTAAAATGTGCATGAACCCTGATTATACCATCTTGTAAATGATGATTCGATCTTTGAGTGGAATGAAAAACATTCCGTTTTCTGAGGCACTCATACGAAGCACGCGCACAGAAAGCTGGATATCAGACGGCGCGTCCCGTGAATATTAAACTAAATTCTCTTTCACGTCTTATTGTGCTTAAACTGTCAAATACACATAAGGTTATGTCAAAAACTCACAAAGTTCACATAAACACAGTCTATTTTGTTTTTTACGTAAACAAGTAAACGTAAGCAAGTAAAGAAATCGCATGTGCATATTGTCCTGCATATTGAGCCCACATGTCCTGTGGTGCCATAACTCCCTGCTATGTCCATGGAGACCATTCCTGAGCCTACTCTTTCTACCATCAGTCCTGCCATGGCCAAGAGGGCTGTCTTCACCTTCTACGCATTGGCCGTTCTGCAGGCATGGAGGAAGCACATGGGTTCTGCCGGTCCAGAGACGGTTCATGTCACGTCTGCCGAGCCAGAGACTATTCACATTACGTCTGCCGAGTCAGAGACTGTCCACGTGGAAGCTGTCCCCGAGGCCGCTGCGGAGGAAGCTGTCCCTGAGACCGCCAGTGCTGCCCAGGAGGGCGAGCCGGTGTCTGTTCCTGTTCCTGAGCCGGCGTCTGTTTCTGTTCCTGAGCCAGCGTCTGTTCCTGTTCCTGAGCCGATGTCTGTTCCTGTTCCTGTGCCGGGTTCAGTTCATGTTCCTGCGCCAGTGTCTGTTCTTGTGGCATGGCTGCCCGAAAGGACCTTCGGAATGGCAGGTTCCACCCTGGCCATCTGCACAATCTGTTCCTCACTGGTCTCCCGAATGGCAGGTTCCGCCCTGGCCATCTGCACAGTCTGCTCCACGCTAGTCTCCCGAATGGCAGGTTCCGCTCTGGCCACCCAAGGAGAGGTCTCCGCCCTGGCCACCCGATGGACTGTCTGTTATGCCCTGGCCGCCCGATGGACTGTCTGTTATGCCCTGGCCGCCCGATGGACTGTCTGCTACGCCCTGGCCGCCCGATGGACTGTCTGCTCCGCCCTGGCTGCCTGCACGACCTGCTCCACCCTGGTCACCGGTTAAGCCATCCAGTCCGGTTCTTGTTCCCCTCCATGGACCTGGCCCCCCATCCCTCCCCCTGATCCTCCACCGATCCACCTCCCTCCTGGACTCTGTTTTTTTTTCTTCTTTTTTTTTTTCTTTTTTCTGTGGAGCATCTGGTAGCTGCTCCGTAGAGGGGGGGTAGTGTCACAGTGTCTGGTTGGGGTTCCCTGGGTGTCCACTAGAGGTCTCTCTCCCTTATCGTCCCCAACTCATCATGAACTGCAATTCCCATAATCCTTTGTCTGTACTCATCATCTGATCATTGCACACAGCTGTTCCCACTCACATCGTTTGCACCTGGCTATTTATACCCTATTTATATCTGTTTCTGTGTTCATTGTGGATTCCTTGTTTATTGTCTTGTTGCACTTCTTTGTTCCACTCTTGATTGTTTCTTGTTTTTGGACTGTTGTTTATGGATTTTGACCTTTTGCCTGGCTGGACTGTGAGTACGGATTACCCATAGACTGTAAAAAAAATGGACAAAGCGTCTGTGACGTCACCCATAGACTTTCTGAATAAAGGTTTTGAGGCCGTTTACGGGGGCTATGGGCGGCGCCATCTTTTGAAAATCTTGGGAAATCCTAACCCCGCCCACCTTCCGGCCAATCCATATATGGGTAAAAGGGCGGGCTTTGTGTGAGACTGAGCCGGCCGGTGGACGCGCCTCTTAAGCCAAGCAGCCTCGGCTATCTGTAACGTTACAAGGTCGACTGAAAGACTAGGCTACTTTTTACAGTCAATGGCTACTACATTCACTGCAAAGCTGCTGAAGAGTACAACCCATCAAAATATATTAACACTCCAATGTGGGATATATCAGTCTATTCTTATGTTTCATTTATTCATTTGGCAGACGCATTTACAGTGTTTCAAACGTCAGTTATAACCATAGGTAAAGTACCTCGGAGGCTAACTTATCTGAGGCGATTTAATGCTAACTGTTGCAGTGCCACTGCCCACAAACATTGATGCTAAATAGTGCTAACTACGTGAAATAATAGTGGAATGTCACTTACTGGAAAAAATGGAGCGAAGTACTCCTACAGTGTCGGTTAGTGCAGTTTATAGCAGAGCAACCCATTTTATGTACGATATTTCAATACAAACGTTCTGAAAGGATACAGAGGTGGTATGATGTGTTGTGTCAGATCATGGCCGAGACGTCAAATTTCAGGTATTCCACTCGGCGCAGCCCATTATCAGCTGTCAATCAAGCTGTCAATCAAAGTTAACCACGCCCTTATTTGTCATACATTTTATATCTAAATACGATCTAAACTAACAAGTTAGAAAAAAATTCACCCCCCCTTACAGTTGTCAGGCACTCGGAACCTATCAAAAAATACAATAAAAGTCCATGGGACCAACCTGTAAAAACATTAATTTAGGCTGTGAAAACGGACATTTTAACATGGGGTCTATAGACATTTGCTCCCTTTTGGGACTTGCTCCTTGCGGATTTTAGATGTATTGCAGTTTTTCGCATTTCCGGGTAGGCTTCATTTTTCAGATTAGAATGTTGCCGCTTGGGATTACCCTAATAAACTGCGCTTTGATCTTACCTTTTCTTGTGTGCATTACGTGACGCATATTAGATCTGTGTATTAAAGTGACAGTAGCGTAATATACAGTACCTACTGTTGTATATGCTGCTAATATGAATCAAACAAAAGAAAAAAACTTAATTTACTCACTGCTTTTGATTGAATAACTTTAGTAGCTTCAATAAGAATACATTTCTTACTTGAATGTTGCTGTTAAATGCTCTGGCAAGGAAATAAAAACGGCAGACTGAGTTTACTGAAGGGAGGAGCTAAGCTAATAGGGCAGATTCCGGTGCCAGTCGTGAGCAAACAGTTAAAAAATAATTCTTTTAACATATCTTATCACTTTATCAACACAGAAACAAGCGGAAAAAAACAGTATAACTGTAAGTAATGGCTACTTTTAACACTCATAACATTCGTCATTCAAATATGAAACTTTTTATTATGTAGAATACTCTTTCCTATACAAAATTCATTGCACTCCTTGCTTTAAAACACTTACGTTATACAACAATTAAAAAATAATTCTTTAACATATCGTCCACTAACCTGCAACAGTCATTTCTGTACTGTTCTCGTTGACTCAGGTCATTTTTAGCCACTTTTCTGCAGCGGACAGATGTAAAACTTTGCTGTTGTCGTTCATTTTTGCTGGTATCTACTCTCTGTGAGGTATGAAACAGACTTTGGTCCCTGGAGAACCATCTGGTTAACCTTTTCACCACATAAAAAAAAAGTTGTCAGAAGTGGGATTCGAACCCACGCCTCCAGAGGAGACTGCGACCTGAACGCAGCGCCTTAGACCGCTCGGCCATCCTGACACTCTGAACTGAGGGGACTTTCTGGCCCTCTAGTGGTGGTTACTTTATTTTTCTCATTTTTCTCTTGTTTCTTTAATGTAACGGTTAAAAACAGCCATACCATTTATATTATATCCAGCAATGTATATTATTTAGATTATATACTACATTACAGTGTTAATGTTTTTTTTTGTGTGTCCTCTGACATAGGGTGGCCATTTCTATAACACCAAATTAGATAGTTTCCCTCTAAATTGATTTCCAGGGGTATTTTTTTACATGTATAAGGGCAAATTCTCTAACCGTATTAAATGTAGGCCTATGCTTCTTTCATGTATTCATGTATTTGTATTCTCTTTAATGCAAATTCTTAATTTTATTGCAAATTTTATTCTTTTATTGCAATTGCAAAAGTATAACACACTAAAGGGCTGATACCAATCACATACATTTCAGTATCCACAAGTATCCATGGGTTTTGTGGATACTGAAATGTATGTGATTGGTATCAGCCCTATAGTGTCTTATTATTCTAATTGCAATAAAATTAAGAATTTGCATGAAAGAGAATAAAAATACATGAAAGAAGCATAGGCCTACATTTAATACGGTTAGAGAATTTGCCCTTATACATGCAAAAAAATACCCCTGGAAATCAATTTAGAGGGAAACTATCTAATTTGGTGTTATAGAAATGACCACCCTATGTCAGAGGACACACACAAAAAAAACATTAACACTGTAATGTGGTATATAATCTAAATAATATACATTGCTGGATATAATATAAATGGTATGGCTGTTTTTAACCGTTACATTAAAGAAACAAGAGAAAAATGAGAAAAATAAAGTAACCACGGCCAAATCAGTAGACGGCCAAAAAGTCCCCACAGTTCAGAGTGTCAGGATGGCCGAGCGGTCTAAGGCGCTGCGTTCAGGTCGCAGTCTCCTCTGGAGGCGTGGGTTCGAATCCCACTTCTGACAACTTTTTTTTTTTTTTGTGGTGAAAAGGTTAACCAGATGGTTCTCCAGGGACCAAAGTCTGTTTCATATCTCACAGAGAGTAGATACCAGCAAAAATAAACGACAACAGCAAAGTTTTACATCTGTCCGATGCAGAAAAGTGGCTAAAAATGACCTGAGTCAACAAGAACAGTACAGAAATGACTGTTGCAGGTTAGTGGACGATATGTTAAAGAATTATTTTGTAATTGTTGTATATAACGTGAGTGTTTCAAAGCAAGGAGTGCAATGAATTTTCTATTTAGGAAAGAGTATTGTACATAATAAACAGTTTCATATTTGAATGAGGAATGTTATGAGTGTTAAAAGTAGCCATTACTTACAGTTATGCTGGGCTTTTTCGCTTGTTTCTGTGTTGATAAAGTGATAAGATTCATTAGCTACAGGAACAACATTTTGTGTGCATTGCTGTTGGGTAGCTTTAACATTCAAAGTCCACCGCCATGACCATATATATACTGTGTTGTATATATGTGTGTGTGTGTAAAATTGTGTTAATTTGTTTTACTTGTAATACTTGTGTACATGCAACATATCATCTTCTGTCAATGATTATGACCATTTAAGGTTTGAACCCGTAATTGTAACTTCTATTGTTTGCTATCCTGCTGTTTCCTTTTTTATAAGAGGAAGGGAGAGGGTTCTCACTTTTATTATGCCTACTGAAGTTATTTATTACTTTGTCAAACAGATGTATCCGCCTAACCTGCATGATCACATTAAATACAGTTTAGGTGTGCAAAGATGTATGGAGAGAGAGAGAGAGAGAGAGAGAGAGAGAGAGAGAGAGAGAGAGAGAGAGAGAGAGAGAGAGAGAGAGAGAGAGAGAGAGAGAGAGAGCGGGCGGGCGGGCGGGCGGGCGGGTGTGAAAGAGAGAAAACTAAGTTGCTAGGTAGTGACAACACCTGCATTACCTGTTCTGGTCTGTCTCCACTCAGGTTCAGGCTTTCTTTTTTTTCTAAAGTGACATTTTCCTATAATCAACTCTTTTATACTGAGAAGAAATGGCAGATTTTCCTGGTAAGGTCAGCACTCAGACCAGCTCTCAAGAACCTCAAAGAAGTTATGGAATCCCATCGAGTGTTGACATGAACTTCATTAAGGGCATTCCTGGTATTCTACTTTTGGCTGAGATTGTAAGTTGGAAAAACTGTCAATTACATTTTCCATGCTTTATCATACGTTGAAGTGTTTTTTACTCTGTTTTTGCTCTTGAAAACTATTTCTCCCTTCATACACTCACACCCACTTTTCTACGCTCTTTCTTCATTCTTTAAAAATAATGCTGGGTTTCCAGTATGAGAAATACTGAGACGTTGTCGGTGTTGGTTGATAAAACAGAAACTAACCAGGCCCATGTACTATGGATTATGGTCATAATGTTTCATACAACTAGGATATTGTGCCAGTGTTAGATTTATTACCACACACAGTCCTGCATGCTTACACAGAGTTTGCGTAGAGGACAGGTAGATGTAATGTTTACATTTTGGTACTTGTATTAGGTGTGTTTCACTGATCTATGTCGCTGTGTTATGTAGAAACATTAAAACTAGATTCAGCTGTACGTATGGACATGCAACTATCTAGACTAATACAGAAAAATATTTATCTGACTATGAGCAAACATAAATGACTAATTCAATTGTACAATAAACATTTCTGAATATCAGTATTTAATAAGATGATCCTCTTATCTATCGTATCATTGATTATTGGTTCAATAACCTTAATAAAATGCTTCCCTCAAAACAAATACATAACTTATGTAATCATTGTTGAATCAGTAAATATAAATGCAATAATATTGAGCTTTAGTGAGTATTTGACCTGAGATGTGTCTGTTTTTAGTCTTTATTCTGTGGAGCAAGTCACAGTTGTTGTTTGTTGGTATCTTGTGTCAGACACAGCCTGAAATCTGAGACGTTTATCAGATGAATAATACATCATGAACTTTTGATATTCATTGTACAAATGAATGTCATTGACATCATCTGTTCATATAAAAAAAAAAATATTTCTGTATTTGCATTTCTTTTTTAAAATGTATAACTGTGATTGTGAAAACATTCCTGAGGACATACATAAATACTTCCAATTCTAAATATGATATAATAATATGATATAATATAAGATATCTTATGACCATCACCAGGATGATTCAAACTCACGTTAATTTGGAAAAAAGTTTTTTTTTTTTTGGCCCATACGAAGAAAGTCAATAGGGTCCAATACTGTTTTTAGACTCCACTGACTTTGTTGTAAAAAAAAAAATGTTTGGGCGGACTATCCCTTTAAGTGACCGTATTTTTCCTTGATGTTTAACATATGATCATCCTCTGTTCAGGTTGTTGGATTACTGGTTTGGGCGCTGATCGCCAGTACTCCATACTCCTCTTCATCTGCTTATGTCTGGGTCATGCTTGTCAGCGTGTCTCTGTGGCTTTTGAGCATCGCCCTGTTGGTTGTGCTATTGCTGAGGTTTCATCAGAGTCTACCCTCAATACCCTGGCCTTTGGTGGTGAGACTCTCACTCGTCTCATGGAGGAGATAGCATATTTTAATCAAGACTTTGTTGATCAAATCAAGTTTGTAATCATGTCTCCCTTTCTTCCTTGTAGCTCATGGTGTTTTACTCAGTCGCAGCTGTTCTATACCTAACTGCCTTTTTGGCTAATGCTGCATCCGTTCCATATGGGTTTTACAATGGTCATCTGGGAACTTCTGCAGTGAGTGAAAACATCTCTTGAACTCACACTCCACACATTCACACACTATGAGCTGAAAGAGGTGTGTCTGACTGTACACTTCATACCTTATTTCTAAAGTAAAGTAAGGTGTATCTGTAAAGCACCCACTGATAACAGGTCAGGTGATTCAGATGTCAAGACCTAACAAATTACTACCGTTTAAAAGTATGGGTTAGTACGATTTTTTTATTATTATTATTATTTAAAGAAATTAATTATCAAAGAATCATGGGAAAAAAAAAATCTGGTTTCCACAAAAAAATTAAACGCCACAACTGTTTTCACCACTGATAATAAGAAATGTTTCTTGAGCAGCAAATCAGCATATTAGAATGATTTCTGAAGGATCATGTGACTCTGAAGACTTGAGTAATGATGCTGAAAATTCAGCTTTGCTACCCCATGAATAATTTACATTTTAATAAATATTAAAATAAAAACATTTATTTAAAAAAAAAGAATTGTAAACAATATTTTATATTTTTGATCAAATAAATGCAGCCTTGGTGAGCCTGAGAAACTTCTTTCAAAAACATTAAGAAATCTTATAAATAAATGTTTGAATGGCAGTTGACTGTAGATAGAGCCTTCTTAGAAAACATTGATTCAAAAATATAAGTCGCTACGCCAAAGCATCTAATCTGAAGCAAGGCCTTCTCTTGAACTGTATAAAGCATGTTTCATTACTCAATACAGTATTATAGATCAAATAAAAGGCTTTTAGGAGATGGTAAAGATGTGAAACTGTCAGATGAGTTCAAAAGCAAGGTTCTGTAGAGTAGTATTTTGGGATAGTATAAGAGTTTTATTGGGCTTTAAAAACCACATGGGCCAGAGTCTAGATTAAAATGAGCAGCAAGCACATGACAACCCCACTCTGCTCTACAGTGGAGGAGTGTAATCACAATTTATACCTCCTCCATGTGTAAAGGTTAACAGCTTAAAGTATGATTTCACTTTTCTAACTTTAGTTAGTGTGACTGAAATGTTGCTGTTTGAGCATAAACAACATCTGCAAAGTTACAACGCTCAAAGTTCTAAGCAAAGGAAGATATTTGCTTTTAAAGAAAAGAACTACAACAAACGGCTGGTACTAGGGACTACACGACATTCCTCCCGCTCCCGGGTTAGTGACATCACCAACCCTAAAATGTACATAAACCCGCCCCCGGGAGCGATAATTTTTTTTCCAGCGGTTCTCTCCTCCGATTGGTTATTTGATTTGGCCGTGAAACGTCATCTCTTCAGATGAGAAGTTCTAAGTTCTCATCTGAAGAGATGACGTATAACGGCCAAATCAAATAACCAATCGGAGGAGAGCCCTTCTAGCCAATCAGAGGCGAAAAAGGCGGTACCCCTACCATCCTGGGAAAAAAAATATTACAACACAATAAAGGTCATTGGGGTCCAAAACAACATTGGACCCTATTAACTTTTTTTTTAAATATACTTTTGTGAACTACATCCATCTCATGCTTGAGTAAAATTTGTAAGATCTTCATCATTTTTATTCATATATTTCTTCTTGCAGTTCTTTGCCATAGTGGTGACCCTGTTATATGCAGCTAGCAGCTACTTTGCCTATTTGGGCTGGAGGGGTGAAGGGCAAAACGCAGCGGGGAGTACAGTGCCTGTGTAGACCATCCTCTGATTAACACTGTCATACTCCATGTGAGGACACTTACAAGAGGATAATACTCGGATGATTTGGTATTGCTGAAAATCCTCTTCAGGAACGTCCGACAAACCTTCAGAATAACGGTGCCCAGCATAATTGCTAGATGGTTTGTAACATGGACATTGTGTGTACTGAGAGTCACCACCCTGCACGTGCAGCATGTTTGGATCAGTAAGATCAGTAAGTTTTAAATAAATTAATACTTTTATTCAACACAGAGGTATTGATTAAAAGTGACGACATTTATAATGTAACAAATAATTCTATTTCAAATAAATGCTGTTCTTTTGAATTTTCTGTTCATCAAAGAAAAAAAACACTTTACCATTAAAATTAAAATAGAATATTCAAATAGAAAAGTTGTTTTAAATGCTTTTTTTTTTCACGAGATTACTGTTTTTATTGCATTTTTGACCAAACATCCTTAGTTGAGCGTTGGAGAATCCTTCAAAAACTTAAAAAAAATCTTACCAACCCCATTAAACTTAAGAATGATTATGCACTATTTTTGTAAGATACACAAGCTGACTTGAGCAAATATGTATTTAAGTGGTGAGGTTCTTGCAATATTGTACAGTTATGCTTGAGAACGAAATTGATTCATTGTTTTGAGCATAAAAATGTTTTGATAAAATATGATTAAAGAAAAAATGTATTTATTTCTTCCATACACAGGCTCAAATATTTCTATATATACAAATAATAAACAAATATACACAATTACGCAACATTCATCTAGTAGGAACAACACATTCTATGTAAACAGGGGAGCAAAAAAGCTGAAATTTGCACTGTATACATCAACGAAACGTATTATTTTAAAAAGCTCACTTTCACAATATATGAGAGAAATCCAAAACATGGACTCAACATCACATTAAAAAGCATGGAAAAACTATGAGATTATTTGCATTGTTTCTGGTAATTGTATAAACATCATATTTTTTTTAACAATGTAATATTTCACCTGGGGAAACTTCAAGCCTTGTGAATGTTAAAAAGGGGTTTTCAGAACTGTTGTCATATCAGGCACATTGTATAATACTTTTTTAATGAAAAGCCCTTTTTGATTGTCAAGTGAAAGGAATTATTTTGGTATCTAATGATATATAAAAATGGAGGGGTTCTTGCGTGAAAGTATGCAATGGCAGCTTTGAGATGTTGAGGCTCATTAAAACTTTCTACATCAACTTGGTCAGAAACGGAAATAGTGTTTTGCTGCACTGTAGGCCAAAACAAGATATGAAGAACTAATCCAGACTGAGTGGATTTAGTGACAGATCATGAGAATACTGTTAGAAGAGTCTCATTGAATGAGCTGACGGTTAACCTGAATCTTGCGTTTAAACATGAACCTAAATTAAACAAAGATTGTCATCTGTCAGTTTAGTATAACAATGTTTGTTTTGGGATGAGTCGGAAAGGAAGTTTCAATGTGTATTCATCTTTTTAAAGGGGAGAAATAATTGTTGATTAAGTTCATTTACATGAAATCCCCATTTTTGATGGTTCAGCTCGATTGTGAGGCCATGCTAGAGGTCAGAGGTGAAGCTGAAGCAGAATTTAATGACTTCACTACCAGTCCAGTACTAAGGTCCAATCCTCTACCCTCCTTTTCCTATAAAAAGAAGATTGGGAAAATGAGTTTCTGCCATTTATAGGTTTTGTTCATGGTAGTAGAAAAGTTGGCCAAAGTGAACTAAGCAGAACAGCTTTTCTCTTAACTGTAGAAGAATCTGAATAAACATTATTTTACATTATAAATCCTATATTTTGAAGTTTAAAGAAAAGAACAGATTTCTTTTACTTACTGCTCTGTAATCAATGAACATCTCTTTAAAGGCCATAAAGTCAGTGAAAGTGAGCAGCATGTCAAGTATGTCACCTGACACTTCATCTTTGTGCTGTCTAATTGGAAAAAAAGAGGAGGATTACAAATCAACAGGTAAAAGTCACCATTAAGGAATAATTTTCAATGTAAACACCTCCATCTCCATCTAGTGGTAAATTATGTGTATTACAAGAAGACATTTTAGACCAAACTGGGGGCCGCAAAAACAGTGTATTTATATAAATAAGATAAAAATAAATAAATAATAATGGATTTTAAAAAAAATAATAAAGAATAAAAAAAATCTAAATAATACATCTATCTGTCCAGTACTATTTTGAAAAGGAAAAAGTAATGATGTAAAGTAATAGAAGCTAAATATTTTCCATATATTATTTTATACATATTTGTAATATCATTTTTTATAGTACAAACTGGGTCTTTATACTTGAAAATATATAGCTGCCTTTTAAATTTTAGGATGGGGGTCCCTCACATTACATGATCATATTTAGGGGCACATGGCATCTAAAAGACTGAAACCCCCATCTGACTTAGACTGGGTTGCTCTTGTCTGTATGGTTAATTTATATATATATATATATATATATATATATATATATATATATATATATATAAAATAAACAATCCAAACTTTTGACTGGGACTGTATTTGTACACATACATGTATTGACAGTCACTGTTAAGCCTGAGGATTATACTCGGGATTTATAACAGCTGGTGAATTCGCCATACTTAAGTGAATGGGTGAAGGAATCCATGTTGAATCCAGGAATTCGCTCTACCAACTGCTGTTCCAGATGCTTTTCTAGAATTTCAATCTGAAATCGCAAAAAAATCATAAATGACAGTTTAATATTTCCATCTCAACAAGGGTCACAAATGTGTGATATAAAAACTCAAAGTATCACGTACATATTCATTAAATATAGGTGTATAGCTGAGCTTATTCTCCTCTGACTCATCAAACTCAAGGTAATATTTCTCCATGAAAGACTGCTGAAGATATTGGAATTCATCCTCTGTGGAGAAAATGTGTTAGTTACAACTTGGTGAATTTCATGATAACTAGGACATATTTCACCCAAACCCATAATAATAAAAAAGGAGGAAAAAGAAGTGACATAAAAAAATAAAAAATAAAAATATATATATATATATATATTAAGCACATTTTCCACATAAATTGACTGGGACATGTTTTTGACAGATACTGGTATGTAAGAATCCCCCATGTTAAAGATGAATTCTACTAGATTATATTCATAAATTTAAAGTTATGGTCAAGTGATTTAATAAAATAATAGATGAATACCCATAATAATGTCCTCGATGTTCCCAATTACCATGTCAAATTCTGCATCAGCATCTGATGATCTGAAGGGACAAAATATTATGGATGTGTAAATTTGATAAAGCTACGAACATTTTCACAGAAAACAATCTTTATAACTCACTTTGAAACAGCAAAGTCCTCTTCTTCCAAATTCTGCATGTCAACTATGTTCTCGATGCCACTCAGCAGATCTTTTGGGTTTCAAAGAAAGTTGAGATAAAGAAGTGTAAATAACGTCACAAAACCCACAGCTTGAATTTTAAATATCTGGCGAACAGATTTGATGGCAATCATGAAACTAGTTTGACAGATTTCAGTAAGCTAGCTGGTTGTAGAGCAGGTGCATGGCTGACGCACTGCAGCTTTAAAGACGCCAGTGCACAATCAAACGGGAGATACAGTCGATTATATTCAATTCGCACGTTTATGAAAATTGTAAAACAATTAATTACCTGTCTCTTGAGGATCCATCATAAATCGGCCTAACGTTCTTCCTGAAGTCGCTGCTGCCACGGCAACGGGAGAACGCGTACTTGTTCGAAATGTTTCCGGTAGAAACAACTTTCCTTTCATTTAGTTCCGCCTCGTTGAGTCACAGGACAACCCAACACCAGAAAAATAAGGTATGCTATTTCCGGACCATTACACAGGCTTTTAGATGTTGTGGTTCATTTGGCCTTTTCTAATTAATAAGCTTTTGGTAAGTCAGGTGATAAGCGTTTAAAGTTGAACGAAATTGATAAGATCATACCAAGAGGCACCACTCAGAAAATAGGTCAACTAATTTTAATAACGACCTACTTTATTGTGGAGGGACAGGGAATTATGCTTATTTATCTATGCTATCATGATATATAATCGGCATCATAAAATATAGCCATTTTGTCTCGTTTCGAAACACTGAACAAAAATCTATCCATATCGATCCATTATTGGAAAAAAAAAAAACATTTTTTTTATTGAAGATGTAAATGTAAAAACGTAACTTACAAGACAACAAAATAAGTAAAACAAAGGAGACAATGCAATTCCACTACAACACTTTATACAAAGCAGCCCTGCAATGCAATTATGAGATTCACATTTCTCAAATGTACTGAATTTGGAACATTTCGTATGTATATGATGTTTACCGAATATAATTATTAGTTGTACCATATGTTTATTTTCAATGCAAAATGTCATCTTTAAAATAAAATACCACATTAGATACACTAATCCGTACCACACATCCCAATTGGGAAGTATATGGAATGTATATTCAAATTTCTTCTGGAACAATATTTAATAGAAACAAATGTAAAAAACAAAACAAAAGAAGAACTGTTTCTGTAAATAATGTAAAATATACAAAAAAACGCATTTTAGTTCTTCAAACTGTGTTTTATATTTTGGTGTAGTTTCAAATTCATTATATGATCGCAAATCAACATTTTAATGCAGCTGCCTAACAACTTTCCTTGTTTTGTGTCACGCACATGACGTCACTCGGCGTCGGCCCGTGACGCTGCGTCTCTTTGTTGGGCCAGCAGCAGCGTCGCTCCTCTGTTGTTGTTTTCTCTGCTGCTGGAAAAACTGGAATGCTAGCAGCTAAAGAAGTATTCTCGGTTTGTTTTGCTCTGTCTGCCAAATAATACATATCGAACTTATCTCACTTGGCGTGTCGCTACATTAAAAGCAACCCAGTCATGGACTCAGACGAGGGTTACAATTACGAATTCGACGACGAGGAAGAGGAATGCAGCGAAGACAGCGGCGAAGATGAGACCGCGGACGACACCCTGGAGCTCGGCGAGGTGGAGTTGGTTGATCCCGTTGTGGCCGGCGGAGAGCGAGACGACTGCGGGGAGACAGGGGGAAGCGGCCTCGGGCCCGGGCAGGATGAGGAAGATTACCGCTTTGAAGTTCTTACTGCCGAACAGATCCTGCAGCATATGGTGGAGTGTATAAGGGAGGTCAACGAGGTCATCCAGGTAAGTGTTTTCAGGGCACCCCCTGGGCTCAGATCGCCCTGTAATACCCGTTATAACTAAAGAGAATTTTTTATACCGTTCTGGGAAACTTTGCCCCGCCGTTGGCAACACGGAACGTGAAAAAGCCACCAGTTGTCCTTTAAACCAAAGTGAATGAAAAGACAGTGTTGATGCGTCAACAGGATACATATATGGTCATGATCATGGTTATGAAGGAGCATGTTCGCGTCAACCCTGTCTTCTCCCTGTCCTCAACTCATCCAGTAACGTTAATGACATAAGATGCTTAACTAGCTTCTAGTTCACCTGCATATAAAATCATGCTGACATGTCATGTGCTTAATTTAAACAGAAGTACATTTCTATTGTCAAAACGTTTGCATCTGAACTTATCATAAACCAAGTCACATAAAGTAAAATAATGATATTGTAAATCTCTCCATTTTATTTGAGTCCCCTTGTTCCTGGTCACACTAGCTTGGTAAGCTAACCACGAGCAAACATCCCCAGTTGAAGTACATTAAAAAAGCTATATTGCGATGTCTTCATATGTTTCACGTGTCTTCCGGGCTGGTTGTTGATAGTCCGACGAAGAAGGTGTCCTCTTCATCATCTGTTTAGCTGGGATATGGGTTAGGTCGCGTTAGCATGTGAGTTACCTAGTTCTAGTTGCTCCCGACAACAACATGGCGGAACCGAGGCTTCATCATGGCTGGTTATGTTTGATTAAACATCACAAAAATAGCTCATCAAAGTGAATTTGAGTCATGATTAATGTTTGCTTTCTGCTGCAGAGTCATAGCCACAGGCTGTTTAGAGTCTCGTGAAGCTCGACATTTCACTCTGCTAACAGCAGTTTGATTGTTTTGTTTTGATTATGCTGGTTAATTTACAGATTTTGCGTTTATTTGTCAGATTGGCACCTCCTATGCAGTCAGCAAACGCCTTTTTATGTGTGCATGCTGTTATTGTGATAAGTTAAAGTGAGCTGAGTGATGCTGTGCCTCACTTTATAATATATCTAGTACAGAGTACACCCATTTCTGTGTTGGAGTTTAATCTGTCTGTTTGTCCCAGTGCAGTGCAAGCTTTCTCAACATGCCTGACATTTTCAACTGAACCGAATGAAGACCCTGGTTTAGTTCAGGGATGGTTGTGAAATTCAGAAGGTTATGCTGGTTATGTCTCCTCGTATCCCTCTGGACTGCCTGTCAATATGCACTTTGATAAACTTTTTGGAGTATTGTGGTACATGCTTTGTCTCCCTGACAAGCAAGAATTCACTCTGTTGTCTTAATAAAAAAAAACATGTCATTGCTGCTCTTTGAAGTATTGTCCTTCATGCCACAAACCCCAAGATGTCCTCGCAGTCTGTATTGCAATGACATACTGGGTTAAATCCAATACATATAGTGGACGTGTCATCCCCCCGAGACAAGGGGTTAGTATTTGTTGTAGCATTGTGTAGGCAATCGGCACTGTGATTGACATTAGTAGTGAAATATTTACACATATATTACATGTGTATTAGACATTCAAATAACAGTCAGTTATTTGGGCTTTAATTAGTATGTTGTCAAGTAATAATAATGCCAATAATCAATATCAGTTGTTTTCCTCACAAATTATTAATTTAGCAATGATTTAAGCAGCAAATTAGGTGTTTGTGACCATTAACGCAATCTGTAGGTTACTTTATTAATATTTTTGTCAGTATGGTAGTCAAAAGTATAACTGATCTGTAAGTAAAAAGTAAAACTATATACTTTATACAACCTATAGTATAACTACACACAGACACACACTTGCGGAATATAAAATGATTTATGCCTTTGTCTCTTGTTACAGAATCCTGCTACAATCACTAGAATATTACTTAGTCATTTCAACTGGGACAAAGAAAAGCTGATGGAAAGGTAATTGTTCTCTGTGGTCTATTCCCTCCCACCAGATTATTAGTCAGCTAACACCTGTCTCTATTCAATACTGAACCAGCAAAGTTTGAGAATAATCTAACGTTTCTCTCTTTTGCAGGTACTTTGATGGTAACCTGGACAAGCTGTTTTCAGAGTGTCATGTTATAAACCCCAGCAAGAAGTCTCGGACACGCCTCATGAACACAAGATCGTCGGCACAGGACATGCCATGTCAGATCTGCTATCTCAACTATCCTAACTCGGTCAGTGCCCTCAGCGCAGTCGCTTTCGTTGCCTCTGATTTATCTATTTCCACGGCTGCTGTGCTGATATTTTATTAGCAGACTCGCATGAAATCTGTGCCTGGAAATACAACTGCCATCGTTCACACTGTTCTGCACATCCTCTATCCCTGGAATGTTCTTTGTTTGACAGTTTGGCTAATTTGATTAATCATTTTAGTCAATAAAAAAGTGTGGTACTCCCAGCTCCATTTAATATACACTACTGTTCAAAAGTTTGGTTTTGGAAAGATTGTTTATGTTTGAAAGACGTCTCTTATACTCACCAAGGCTGCATTTATTTGATCAAAAATACATTAGATACATGGGACATTATATTTTAAAATGTTATTTATTTATTTAATGGCACAGCTAATTTTTCAGCATCAATACTCCAGTCTTCAGTGTCACATGATCCTTCAGAAATCATTCTATTATGCTAATTTGGTGCTTAAGAAACATTTCTTATTGATCATTTTATGATAATTAATATAATAAAATTATATATGTTTTATTGATATAATTTTTAACGGATATAATTTTCTCATTAATGTTAGTTGAAAATTGTTTGGAATAGAAAGTTCAAAAGAACAGTATTTATTTGAAATATTTCTTTTTTGTGATAGTCACTTTACTGTCACATTTGATCAATTTAATGTGTCTTTGATAAATAAAAGTATTAATTACTTTCATAAACAAAATTGGATCCCAAACTTTTGCACAGTGCTATGTATAAATCCATTCTACAGAAGTCCATTGATTTCCTCCCAAAATCATTTGATAAAATGCAACGTCTGAAGATTCCATCTGTGACTGTTTATTTCAGTGGATCTGTTGAATCGCTTAGCAGTGTGAACAGATTGTTTACCACATGGATTGGATGCTGTTGGATTGTGGGGTATGTTAAGGTGGTGTGCAGTATTATTTGGATATATCTTGTGTTTTCGTGTTTGCCACTCTATGCTACACACAACAGTGTCTCAGCCGTCAGGAAGGATTTCTAATGAGCTCTTTTCGTCAGTAATCTCTTCACTGGATTACTCAAATTGTGTACAAAGCAGCTGAGGAGAGGAACAGGTGGGTCTTTGGATTTGCAGGAAACCTTGAGAAGTGTTGTGTGTATGTCAGGGAAAGGATAGATTAATTGTGGCATGCATGTATTGTTTTGATTAACTTTGTCATGTGGCTGTCTGAAAGAAAACTCTGGATTAAGCATCAGGGATTTGGAAACTGTTCTATTAATTGCTTTGAATTGTGACTGAACTATTTAACTGGAATGGCAACCGGTGAAAGTTCCTTTCTCACTGCTGGTCTGCTCAAAGTAAAGGGTCAGTTGGGGGTCACATGATACAGGGAACTTTGGGAAATTTAACTATCATCAGTTTGATGTTGAGTTCTGCTTAACTGAGCTTAATCTGATTGCGGGTGTATGCAGTATATCAGTTTATTAGGATGATTAATTTGACCCAATGTCTAATTCAGATTGCAATGTTTGTTGTGTTGCTTCATAAAGCTGACCACCACTCTGTTCCCAAGAGATGTTCCCTAAATACCATTAGTGCCGTCTGCACAGTGTTGTTAAAGTACTTGTGATGTTGTTGTAAGCAATACTCTGCTTGCGTCAGTCCTACCACAAATATTAAGGTGATTTGTTCTTGCCTGTGTTGTCTGTTGTCCCAAGAGAGAGAACCAGGCATTTACTACCAGGGGGCCCTGAAACTAGAGCTGGGTGGTATGACGATAGATATCGTTACCACCAGAGTTTGAAATTAACTTTTTCACTCACCGGCCAATTTGGCCTCTAAATTTAAGTTACCTGCCATTCAGAACTTTTACTAGCCAAAAAAGAAGAAATTAACTACGTCAGCTTAAAAAACATAAACATAATTAACATAAAAAATGTAGAATGTTGGAAAATAAGTGTATTTTCTGTAAACTAATGCTTTTTAATCTTCGCTATTGCTTCAATGCAAATTAACAAGCGCGCTGTTATTTGTTGCGTACTGACGTTCATGTTCAAGTAAGCCAGATATGCGCAGATTCTGCCCAATACGCTGTATTTAATATATCATGATGACTCACGAGTTGAGTATTTGCGCTAAAACTGCGCAGATTTGGCATACACTTCCCCAGCAAAGTGAGTAAACATAATAAGTATCACGCCAAATTGGCTAGTGATTTGACAGACAGCATTACCCACCACAGTTGATTTTTACCCGCATTTGGCGGCTTGCCGGTTGCTAATTGGTTGTTAATTTCAAACCCTGGTTACCACAGTATAAAATGTCTATCCTCAGAGATTTTGCTATAACGTGTATATCGTTGTATGTAAATATATAGCGCTATTGAAACTTCAGAGGGATGAAATGCACGAATGAGAATAAAAAGAGCGGGACGTGCTTGAGGTTAAAAATACTTTTAAGTGCATAGGGTTGGAACGGTCCACAGAAGTCACGGTTCGGTTCAGACATCACGGTTCGGTACAATGGAGGGAAAAGCAAAACAAAAATGCAGAAGGCAATTTTTTTTTATTGTGCATGTCTCAGGCTGTACCACCTAGTGTATTACTAGTGCAATATATCCTGCTCGTGCTGGCTGGCACCCTGCCAAACTGTGCGCACAGAAAGCTGCCTCTCGCAGAAGGCGATCCTGAATTTGGGTCGTGCTTGATGTTAAGAAGTGCTTGAATGGTCAAATACACACGCAATTATGTCAAAATGCCCATTGTGTGGAGTATTCATGTAAATACAGCCGGTAAAGTAAACAGTTGGGTGTAAAGTAAACAGTTGGGTGTAAATCGGATGTGTATCAGTAAATTGGATCCGTGCTTTGGTCTTAAAGTGACAGCAGCCTAATATACCTACCTGCTGCTCTGTGACATTAATGTGAATCAAATAAAAGAAAAAAATAACTTGAATAACCTTTTTGTTCCAGCTTTAATGAGAATACATTTAGATGTAATTAAAACAGTGCCTACTATGCAATATTTAATTTTTGTTTGGTTAAATTTCTGTACTAATTCTAACTAGTACTAACTAAGAGGACCACAATGGAAATAAGCGTTTGGCTTTTTTGTGTATATTATCCTTGACAGTTTTTGAAATGTTTTATGAACTTTCTTTGTTCTTTGTACAATTATTTTTTAAATCTTGTTTAATAAAATAAATAAAAAATCCTACATGTTAAATAAACCTATTGTGCCTGAAAAACATAATTTGTTTAGGCTAAATTAAATCATAATTTTGTCATTGTATTTGTCCTGTTGTTTGTCATTTGCTTCTTTTTCTAATTTTTAATAATAGAAATGAGACAAAATTAAAACAGAATAACTATATTGTGATTAGGAATTTTCACAAATTCCCATGATCGATCGTCGTGTAAATTCGATTAATCGTTAGCATTAATGGCAAACGGCATTACAGGGTCTGCAACTGCTGCTCAAAAAGCTATGTTCCTCACCAAATTAATAAGAATGGTTTTTAATCTAAATAAAGAGTTAGAAGGATTGTAAAATGTTTTGATGTGATTGATCAATTAAATTATTTAATATATAAATATAACGACAAATACAATGCGTCACCAACGCCGCCTCAGATGCGTGCTTGTCAGAATTTGTGACTGTTGTGGACGTGCTGGAACAACGCACTGAAAACGGCAACTAAACCCAATGAATTCACAACCATTTAATAAAATAGTGTTCTCATGTTATGTAATATGACAGTCCCAAATTAACCATCGTTATTATTAGTCGTGCATTCTGCTTGAGCGGCGCGCGCTGAATGAATAACCGTTGAGCACTTTGTTAGCGTTTATTTAACTCAAAGAAACGCATCCTATTTGAAATTAATCAGATACAAAATAAACACAATATTACAAAATTATATCTGCACAAAATGACGTGAATGCACAAGTGAACTTAAACTAAGTTACGTGCCATTCAGAATGGCTCATGTTGTGGTGGACGCCCTCTTCCTGGAACAACGCGACATAGCATCTAAACCCAAATAATTCACAATGCTTTTTTACAATATTGTTCTCTTTATAATCTTGTGTAATATGACAGTCCCAATAGTCATTATTAGTCGTGCATTGTCGTTTGAGCTGAGCGCGCTAAATATCACGTCAATTCTTAACCAAATGCATCCAATATGAGATAAATCAGATAACGTTATAGATCATAGGCGTACACAAAATTAACTATTACAACTTACATTTGCACAAAACAAAAGGCTGCGAATGCACACGCAAACTTAGTCATGATGAAGGTGTAAAATAGTCCCAAACAACTCCGATGTGTGTCATTCAGTGGGACTCAACCAGACTCAACACTTCACCACACCGGCGCGCTCGCTTACGTGTTTCGCGGTTGAGCATGATCCTGCTTAATCGATGATCGATAAGTTTTATCGATTAAATGTATTATCGACAATTAATCGATCGTCGATTAATCGTTGACATCCCTAATTGTGATATGTATCGTTATCATGAAATACAATTTCTCATATCATGAAGTAAGAATTTGGTCATATCGCCCACTCCTACATGAGACTATAAAACGCATGACAAAGGGATACTTTGTAGGAGCAGTAGATAATCACTATGGCTGACACTTCTGTCACCTGTTCAGAACTGCTTCATAAGATCACTATCTGAGCCAAAACAACAGTGTTGTTGGTTTTATCGATCTGTTGGAGAGAACAATGCTCATTGTATTTCATGGGCACACAACACTGGATAGCTGTTTTCTCGAATTTTTTTCATTGCTTTTTTAGGTTTAATGTTTTGCAGTATTTGACATTTGTATTTCTGTATATTATAGTTCCTTATTGAGTCTGCAAGATCTACCCTAAAAGAAGAAAGACATTCAGTTCTTAGGCTATTTCATGTCATGAAATTTAGGACTGGGTATTGACAAAAATTTCACGTTTCAGTTTGATTTCGATTCACAAGCTCGCGTTTCGATCCAGTTCCAATTTCGATTCAATAATTGGGCTACGTATCGGGTACAATATATGGCAAATTACTGGGGGGAAAAGAAAAAAATATATCTCTGAACTAATGTTGTAAACTATACAGGGAACCCCAGTTGGTTCATTAATATATTTATATATTTAACCCAGCCCTAATGAAAATGTATTTAAACATTTACGCTGTTCTCAGAACTTGTGTTATTAATATGTAACTTCTGATTTTAAATGTGGATTTGGTGTCGGCTGTTCTTTTGCAGTACTTCACTGGTCTGGAATGTGGGCACAAGTTCTGCATGCAGTGCTGGGGCGATTACTTAACCACCAAAATCATAGAGGAAGGAATGGGACAGGTACATATTCCAGCTCTCAGTACACACAGCCTTTGGATTGGTCTGTTATTCTACCAAAATGTCAGTAGTTGATACCAATACCAGTGGATTTTCATGGCTCTTAATGCCACAGCAAAACTAATATAAACACACCTTTATTTAAACATTTGAAGATTAATGATATACACTACAGTTCAAAAGTCTCGGGTCGGTAGGATTTTTAAAATGTTTTTGAAAGAAGTCTCATTGTGGATGCATAAGTATATGTGGATATTTGATCAAAAATACAGTTAAAACAGTAATATTGTGAAATATTACTTTAATATTTTGAATTTGATCTGAATCTGATCTTGAATCTGAATTTTCAGCTGTCATTACTCCAGTCTTCAGTGTCACATGATTCTTCGGTGTCACATGATTCTTCAGAAATCATTCTAATATCCTGATTTGGTGTGCATTAAACTTTTCTTATTAATATCAATGTTGAAAACAGTTGTGCTGTTTAATATTTTTGTGAAAACCACAATACATTTTTGCAGGATTCTTTGAATAGATACTTCAAAAGAACAGCATTTGCTTGAATATTTTTGTAATGTTATAAATGTCTTTACTGTCAGTTTTGATCAATTTTATGAATCCTTGCCGAATGAAAAGAAAAATTTTGATCGTACTAATCCCAAACGTTTGAACTGCAGTGTAGCCGAGAAGAACTTCTTAATTAAGTAAACATTGCTTTAAGTAAAGTAAATGAAGAGCAGTGATTTTTTTCTTCACATTTCATATGTAGACATTGCTTGCTTTATATTGTAGACATAACTGGCAGTCGCTGCATTTACACTACAAGGTCTAATGCACAAATCAAATGTTTTGATACTGACTGACTGTTCGTCTCATGTGAATGTAACAGACTATATTTATAGCATTTTGACCGAGAAGTGCATTTGGCATTTGATGCATTCCTATTAGATGCACAGTCTCTCTTCTGAGAGCACTCGCTATTACACAAATACACATGAGAAAGCAGCCTATCACTCTGACAGGCTGATGTAAATACTGCAGCGGTTGTGTTTTTAGCTGTTAAGCTATTCACTGGCCGTAGCAGATTTTTCTTTTTCTGTTTCTCTGACCTATTGTAACACAAGCTTGTTTGTTTCCATTTTAGACTATTTCTTGTCCTGCTCATAGCTGTGATATTCTGGTGGATGACAACACAGTCATGTAAGTGTTTGAGAAATAAATCAGTATTATTTTTTCTACCCCTCTCTCTGTGGCCATCGTGTTAACATCCTCCAAATATTTTTTTATGTAGCAGTTGTTTCAATAAAAGTAATACCTTAATCTCAGTATTAGAATTGTTTTAAGAATCACAACAAAAATCATGCCAATAAAATTCCTCCAATGTATTTTTCTAAGAGTAGTCGGTCTCCTCTCCCTTTGTCTCATGTCACCATTGCCCGTGATATATAAAAGCCTCATAAGATTAATTCTTCTTAATGGTGTGTTCTGAAGTATATTATGGTTACCCTAGATGAGCTGATAGAGTTTATTCCTATTCAGAAGTAGGACACTGTTACCCTGTCTTGCTGGAAGTGTGAGTCACAACACAGCACCTCCTGTCCATTCAGTTAGATTATTTTGGATCCGCACAGTTGTTTTAACCTACATATGATCTACCTGCTGCTTTTAACCTGTTAAAAAACGGACGCCCCCGGTACCGGGGGCAACGGGGCTTAAGACGCAAGTACAGGGTCTGATCCTTTTTATATGCTCTTTGTGGACTTTGGTGGATAATAAATCTATTATGTAGAACCATGCATGTCTGTTTTTGTCTGATCTAAATATGTCTCAATTCTTTCAACAGGCGACTGATTACAGATTCGAAAGTGAAGTTGAAGTACCAGCATTTAATAACCAATAGTTTTGTAGAGGTGGGATTTCATTCCATTCTATTATATAGTGTAATCTGGGATTTTTTAAAAACCTAAATAAAAGCTTTAAAGGGATACTCCACTGTTTTTTCATATTAAACTATGTTATTCCCTTAACTAAGACGAGTTGATACATGCCTCTCTCGTCTCAGGGCACTAAATGGCTCTGTCTTGCGGCGAAACTTTGTTAGCACTTAGCTTAGCCCAGTTCATTCATTAGGATCCAAGCAGAGAAGCGACCAAACACCTCCACGTTTTCCCTATTTAAATACAGTTACACGAGTAGTGTAACTCGACCAAGAATGGTGAAAAAATAAAACGTTGCGCTTTTCTCTTCGACTCGGCGCAGACAGTAATATCATCACTCCGGAGAGGGAGAGTGGGGGAGAGGATTTTTCAGGAGTGATGATATTACTGTACCGAGTCGACGTCCTCCCAAGCACTTGCTATGGTATTCCGCCATACTTTATAGTTATCCATTTTACACGCTTAGAAAAGCGCAACGTTTTATTTTGTGTCACCATTCTTGGTCAAGTTACACTACTCGTGTAACTGTATTTAAATAGGGAAAACGTGGAGGTGTTTGGTCGCTTCTCTGCTTGGATCCTAATGAATGAACTGGGCTAAGCTAAGTGCTAACAAAGTTTCGCCGCAAGACAGAGCGATTTAGTGCACGCACTGAGACGAGAGAGGCATGTATCAACTCGTCTTAGTTAACGGAATAACAGTTTAATATGAAAAAACGGTGGAGTATCCCTTTAAGATTTTGACTAATTTAAAATAAAGTTGTGAAATACAGTGAAGAAATGTTTAAGATTATTTTAAGATTTCTTGGTCATCAAATGTAAGCAAATTTGTGACATTGATCATGTGAACAATTTGTACTAAAGGTCAGGTTTCTTTGCTTTTATTGAAACACGACATTTCTCAAATAATGCTGGATAACATCAATCATCAGATATGGAAGCATTAAGTTGCTTCACTTGTGATTTGTAAATCTGGCTTATTCTGGTCTCTTTATCTGCAGTGTAACCGACTGTTAAAATGGTGTCCAGCACCTGACTGTCATCACGTTGTCAAAGTACAGTACCCAGATGCCAAACCTGTACGGTGCAAATGTGGTCGGCAGTTTTGGTAAGACACTGAACTGATAATGAGATCAAATACTTTTAGTACGTGGCCTCAGATCAGGTTTAGGGCTTCCAACAGCTCAGGGGAGACCTGATCAAGCCAGTGACACTAGAACTCAGGTAGCTTTGATGGATGGATAAGATTACCAGTGCCATCCTGTTCATTTTATTAAGCAAAGAAGAGTCATAAGAGCCATTAGAGGAAAATGTGCATACATATATACACTCACACTTTTAAAAGAGAATGTGTTTTTGTTATGTTTGTGCTAGATCAGAGAATGCTTATGTGCTCTCAATTCATTTGCAGCTTCAACTGTGGAGAAAATTGGCACGACCCAGTGAAGTGTAAGGTATGTTGAGGACTCATTGTATTTTTAAAAATCCTTAAAGGGATAGTTCACCCAAAAATTAAAATTCTGTCATCATTTACTCACCCTCATGTTGTTCCAAACCTGTATGAATTTCTTTCCTCTGTGAACTCTACCTTTATGATCAACTAGAATTGCACAACAATACTATCAGTGTTTATATGTAAATATATCGAGTCATGGACTGTCTCGTACGTTTTTTTTTTATTGTCAACAATGGCTTCTGTGTTTTTCACAGTTTAGCAGTTACTGTTATTTCTGACAGAAAAACCTGGATCATACTTTTCTATAAATAACCTTATTTATTTATTTTTTACATTGATGTAAATGGTAAACATTTACCATTGATGTGTTTTTACAAAATGTATGTGCAAAACACCCACTGTCTAAATTCTGAGGCAAAATGAGTAGATATTTTTTTTATTAGTAGAATGCACAGTTCCATTGCCATTAAAGGTAGGGTTGGTAATTTCGGAGAGGCTAGCAATAGCAAGCTAGCTCTGAAATCATAAGATCCCACCCCATCCTTTCAGAGTGTTTCCAAAGCCAAGCCTCCTCCAAAACACATGAACAAGAGGCGGTGTAAAATGACCTCATACACATAACATTACAATAATAATTAGGGATGTCCCGATCCGATCACGCGATCGGAAATCGGGCCCGATCACGTGGTTTCAGACTCGATCGGAATCGGACGTTACCTCCCGATCAGGACTCGGATATATGTAAATTAGGGGTGTAACGGTACACGTAATTATTGAACCGTTTCGGTACGAGGCTTCCGGTTCGGTACGCATACAAACCGAACGATTCCTAGGACCATTTTTCCTGCAGACAAAATCCGCGCTGGTGCGACCACCACAACGTTGTGCAACATCAAATGGCAAACGTAATGAAAGCGGAACGAAACTGCGCTACTCATTATATTGTGCTTAACGGACCATTTATCAGTTCGGACCAGCAACATCTGTGCAGCGCGGAGATCAAGCGACACTGTGCTAAGAGATCCAGTGAAGAAAACATTTGAATTCGCCACTGAAGTAATAACATTGCTGCGAGATCTAGTGAGAAGCATTCAAATTTCTCCGTTATTAACCGTAGATCCCTATTAGATCAAACAGCGCTGACGTGGGAACCAGGAGAAACATTGTGCCGTGAATGAACATGGATTTAATGTTGCACTTCAAAACTCAAATATTATATAAATATATATTTAAATGTTATTTTTAATGTGATTACCAAAACATTATTTGTTCATCCTTCAAAGATTACCCCCATTTATAAACCTGAAAGTTTCAAGATGTAGAAAAACTCAAACTTATTTAAAAATAGTTTTTCTTTTAATAAATAGGACATTTCTCTGGCATTTCTTTCTTATCATAATTAATAAATAATGATAATTCATATTATCATTATTTTTTTTATACACTTTTAAAACATTTTTATTTTTTGCCTGCCGGGTATTTTAAGTTGAGGTGCTATTTGTTTTTATATTAGACTTTTTCTATATTTACTGTTGCACTAAAGTCCAAAAGTGAAGATTTTATGTTATTTATTACCTGATTGTACAAGCTACCTCACAGAAGTGCTCTGTTTGTTAACAGAGTTGTTGAATGTTAAAATAAGGTGAATTAAATAAAAAATAAGGAACATCCTGGATCAGTTTTTTCTCTCTTCTTTATTCTTTTTTTATGTATTATATAAGTATCGGATCGGGACTCGGTATCGGTAGATACTCAAAATCAAATGACTCGGACTCGAGGGCAAAAAAACCTGATCGGGACATCCCTAATAATAATGAACGTAAACAGCTTAAAAAGCGCTGGTACCACCTGACTGCTGCAGATTTATTTCACATTGATAGTGTTGCCATAGAAATTCATAAATATGAATCTGTGGATGTGAACCGCACAGAGTAGAACATCACAGGTTGCCAGCTCTTAATTACGGTAGTTATAGCGTGAACACATGAGCTCATTGTTTTAGTTCAGCAGGAACCGTAAAAGGTGGCTGCTGTTTGTTTGCGGCGCTCTGTGACTCTCCATTCTGAAAGGACAGCACTAAATGAACTAATGCACATTTACTGTGTAGAAAGCAGGGAAAATGTTGATTTGTTATGGCGAGTTTTTCTATCTGAACAAAGAAAGCTAGCAGACTGCCACCTCTCCTACTCTCAGCATTAAGAGGCTCTTCAGAGACTTGTCTTGTTATTGTGGGGGTAGTCTTGGCAAAAACAAAGGAATCTTCTAGTCCCTTTTGCTTCTCATATGGGGATTACAATCATCTTCCATTGAGAGAGAACATTTAACCCTTCATAAGCACTGCCGCATCTCCCTGCTCTTGTACATGTTTTTATGTAATATTCTCTCATGAATACCTCACTTTTTTGATTCTTGTATGTCCTCTGATGTTATTTTACCTCTCGATTCCAGTGGTTAAGGAAATGGATTAAAAAATGTGATGATGACAGTGAGACATCAAACTGGATCGCAGCAAATACAAAGGTCAGTGGTTAGACTCACTTTGTGTGGTGAATTTTTCTCTGTGGTATCTGATGACCCAGATGATTAACAGCCATCTTGCCGTTGTGTTGCAGGAATGTCCGAAATGCCACGTCACCATAGAGAAAGATGGTGGCTGCAACCACATGGTGTGCCGAAACCAGAACTGCAAAGCAGAATTCTGCTGGGTTTGCCTGGGGCCCTGGGAGCCACATGGCTCTGCATGGTAGGTTCAGATCGGCTACTGGTCGCAAAGAGCTAATGATCACTTTTATTGATTCGATGCGCAGTATCTCAACTTGCCGATCACATTTTAATGATGTGAATTAAGGTATGGCGAAGCTCAGCATCTACAAGGTGTGTGTAACTCAAGCCTATTTATAAAATAAATCCTCACCAATCGGCAATAACAGTAGCTGCTCTTCAGTCTGTATACGTGTGCTCTTCTCCTTCCACTTTTTCCATAGGTTTTCTTATATGTAAGGAGGGGGCTTCAAGGACAAAAGTTTGTTCATTGTAATTCAAAACTGTGATATATTGCAGTCATTTCTCATTCATCTTCACTGGACTTCAGTACTTTGCGCAGTTATCTTCTTAGCTTGGGAATGCAATGCCCCAATGAGAGCATATGAGAAGTGTGGAGTGACTTTAATTCAAAGTGTTCTGTAAATACTCCACTCCGTGTTTTCCATGTTTCACTATGCACTGGTGAAAGTAACCGGATTCCAAAAAAATTTTGCTCCCTCTTGGTGATCCACTGCAAAGGTCTTTCATTAGGTTTGCTTTTTAATGTTATGTAATTCTTTTGTCTCAAGATTTAAACAAAAAAATTAAAAGTACAACTTTCAATCTCTCTTTTCACCCCAATAACAAGAAAGTGAAAACTCCCTCAGGTTAACCTAAATGCTACTATTCTACCTTTTCCCAAGGCAATGTTTACTTGAGATCAGTAGGTCCATCTTAAAGGGTTAGTTCACCCAAAAATGAAAATTAAGTCATTAATTACTCACCCCCATGCTGTACCAACCCCGTAAGACCTTCGTTCGTCTTCGGAACACAAATGAAGATATTTATGATTAAATCTGAGAGGTGTATCACTGCTACATAGGCTCCCTAAGGGAATGAATCCGGACGGCCCAGAAAGTCATTAAATAAAATGTTTAAATATTCCATGTCGCAACAGTGGCTCAACTATAAGTTTATCAAGCGACGAGAATACTTTTTGTGCGAAAAAACAAACAAAAATAACGACTTTATTCGACTATTCCTTTTCTTCCTTGTAGGCCTGAAACGAGACTTCGAGAGATTTCCACGACGCATGCGTGAGAATTGCGATCTCCTTCAACTACTTCAGTTAAGTTCTCGCGCGTGCGCGTCGTGGAAATCTCTTGAAGTCTCGTTTCAGGCCTACAAGGAAGAAAGGGAATAGTCGAATAAAGTCGTTATTTTTGTTTGTTTTTTCGCACAAAAAGTATTCTCGTCGCTTGATAAACTTATAGTTGAGCCACTGTTGTGACATGGAATATTTAAACATTTTCTTCATTGACTTTCTGGGCCGTCCGGTGTCATTCCCTTAGGGAGCCTATGTAGCAGTCATAAACCTCTCAGATTTAATCATAAATATCTTCATTTGTGTTCCGAAGACGAACGAAGGCCTTACGGGGTTGGTACAGCATGGGGGTGAGTAATTAATGACTTAATTTTCATTTTTGGGTGAACTAATAACCCTTTAACCCCGAGAGCTCAAAGACGACCTTTCCCTTCCTCCTTGTTCCATGCAGTCATCCGTTTACAAATCACTTGCAAACATCACTTAGGAAAAGTGACTCTTTCTGCTGACGACCACTGAAAATCAGAGTTTAATGTTTCATGATGTGTTTGTAAACAGATTTTGTTGAAATTTACATTTGTTTATAGATTTGCAAAACATTATTGGCTAATCAAACTAATTCTTGGAATGTGTGTGTTTTTTTTTTTTTTACCCATAGGTATAACTGTAATCGCTACAACGAGGATGATGCCAAGGCAGCGCGGGATGCTCAAGAGGTAAATAATGTCAGTCCTTTTGTGCTGGTGTTTGAATATGCAAATTTAGTTCTTAATCTTAAACATTCTTCTAATCCCATGTTGATCTGTGTTGCGCAGCGTTCCAGAGCAGCCCTGCAGAGGTACCTGTTCTACTGCAACCGCTACATGAACCACATGCAGAGCCTGCGCTTCGAGCACAAGCTGTACGCCCAGGTCAAACAGAAGATGGAGGAGATGCAGCAGCACAACATGTCGTGGATCGAGGTGCAGTTTCTGAAGAAGGCCGTGGACGTGCTGTGCCAGTGCCGCTCCACGCTCATGTTCACCTATGTCTTTGCATTCTACCTCAAGAAGAACAACCAGTCTATCATCTTCGAGGTATACCGGAGATGGTCATTTGTAATATGATTGAATTGTGTTGTCAAAAAAATGAAAAATCTGTCACTTTAAATGTTTGATGGTTTGTGTGTTTACACCCAGAATAACCAGGCAGATCTGGAGAATGCCACCGAGGTTCTGTCTGGATATCTGGAACGAGACATCTCCCAAGATTCTCTCCAGGACATTAAGCAGAAAGTACAAGATAAATATAGGTAAGTGTACAAATAGAAATTTTGTTTAACACTAACATTTGTCTGACTATGACAAGCATGGATTTAAGACCCATTCACAACAAGTCCAATGCAACAATAAAAACACAATGTTTGCTAGCAGTTTTTGCTTCAAAAATATTCACAAATGTACGGCATTTTCCAAAAAAAGAAAAAGAAAAAATGTATATCAGGGGCGTGCAGTCCATATAAGCTGCAAATGCTCTGCATACAAAGCCATTAGTGGACTCGCTAGTTAATATTTACACTATAAATTAATATAAATTCCCTTGTTTGATGTGTACCTTAAAGCTTGAATGATTTTGGTATTACGTATGTAACTGTCTGTCATTTATTGATTTGCCAAACGACTGTAATTTTCTTCAAATCTACCAGTTACAGAGGGCTTCGGCTAAGCGGATCCACAACAGCTTTGGTGCCTACGCTCTGTTGTTATGTATCGTCATCATTGTCCCGCGTTCTCATTGGTTTGCTGGTATATTGGGGAATTCATGAGCAGGGAATGCTGTCCACAAATCACTCGCCCAAGAAAAAAAATGTGCTGTTGCTGTCAGATCTCGTTCAACGAAATTAAAAAAAATTTATGCAAACTAATAAACAGTAGGTCAACTTACAGTAAGTTGGTCTTTAACGGTCACTATCCAAGGTTGTTAATCAATAGTCTATGCGTTTGTTGTCATTGCATTATTTCAACTTGTTTTTTAAAGAATAATTGTATTTTTATTTATTATATTTATTATAATTAAATTTTACTTATTTTATTTATAATTGGCAACTAATATTTATTATATTACACTTTTATCACATTCTTAATTAAAAAATACTTCCGGCATTTACATTAAATGCGTCTTTTGTGTGTTCTAAGCCGATGCACTGTACCATTTAAAGCAGCACTCAGCACTTTTTATCAAACGGCGACCCCTAGAGTCGCTGTGGAGTACTTGTACTGTCGTGAATAGCACTCACTTAGAGATGGCTCGCGCTCACGGCCGGATCCCCTCCCCCTGTACACCGGTACCTGTTCAGTAGGATGGACGCTGTAACGAGTGGAAATAAGGTATGGCCCCTTTAAGAGCTGCGCGCGCCCAACACCACATGTATACGGCGCCGGGTTATTTCTGTTTGATGCTCATTTTATCAGAATTTTATCAGATCTGTTTTTTGCCGTAAAGCAATTCGTTACCTCGCGAGACCTGATATCACACGATACTTCCTAACACTGAGGCGGCGGCCCGCCGGCCCAAAGTTGCAAGGGTGGTTTTGCGGCTCACAGGCTCCAGGGGGGTGCGAGACGACCACCATTCAACACGAAATCAGTAATATAAACATTACAATGACTCCAAAGCTGTTCGGTTAAGGTAAAAAAGTTACTTAGTTCACCTTTAAAGGAGAAATTTTTAGTTTCTGCGACATTAGTGACACCTAGTGGAATTACAAAAATACTGCATACTTTGCAAACGGCCCTTTTGCGCGTTGTGCCTCCCTCAACTCAAACATCACATTCACAGCTCTTACGGGTGCTTGTGAAGCCATGTGTCAACAGGTAAATGTATGCTACTTTCTAGAAAAGGTCCAACATATTAAAAATACTTTTAGCTGTGTTGCTATGTGTCATGAGAGTAAGCAATTGAGCAGCTAACACTCTGTTTAGGGCAAACCCAAACGCCTTGCTTATAATAAACTCATCGAATATATATTTATATAAATATATATCACGTCATACAGTCCAAGAGAGCTGCACAAATGCGTCTACCGCGTTTTGCAGGTTTTCGTGTGTGGTTTCAGTAACTCGCAGGGACGGATATATAAGGGTTTTAGATCCAGACACTGTTCTCCACCAGAGTTACTGTCAGTTTGGTGTTCTACGCACGACTCATATGCTCCGCTCTCCGTATTTTTAGTGTTACACATTTGTTACATTTATTTTTAAATGCCTTTCTTAAGTTAACTTTGACATCCCTAAAAATACATTTAAAAAAAAACAGCAACAAAACATTCACTCAAATGTTCCACAGACTTTCTAGCTCCCAAGACCCCAGTTTGCAAACCACTGATCTAAGGCAACTTTTTCATTCTCTGGCCTTGTTGTTTTGCCGTGCTCGACCGCGCTCTGTTCCTTTATAACAATCCACGTTTCGATGCTCCTGTGTGCAGATACTGTGAGAGCAGACGGAGAGTGCTGCTGCAACACGTTCACGAAGGCTACGACAAGGACCTGTGGGAGTACATCGAGGATTGAGGCTACACCTCCACACCACAGACTCTCTGAGAGAAACTCCACCCACTAGAGCGCTGATGCAATGACAAGAGAGAGCAGCACAGACCTCTGCTGCCTCCTCCCTGGCAAACCGCCCTGCGTTGCAGAATTTTTCCAGATTTTTGTTCCATGAAAAGCATAAGAGTAAATTATATTTAAATGAAAAAGTTAGAGAATATTAAAAATACAAATATTACATATTCAACAGTATTGTTAGCAGCGTGAAGCGCAAGACTGAGAAATCCAACAAAAAGCTCGCATTGTAAGGTCTTTTCCCTTCTTATCAGTTATGTTTGTGGACGTGTTCCGTTTGACTTTATTTCATATAATCTTTTTGTGTGTGGAAAATGGACTTTGTTTTCAAAATGGCTTTAATTCTGACCATGTCTGGCGAGATCTGCGAGATTGCTGAATGTTGATTGTAAGGAGACGACTTTTTGGCATACAGACGTTAGTGGAATAGGACACAAAAAAACACCAAAAAAAACAAACAAACAAAAAAAGACAAAAATCTGTATTTTTCAATTTGTAAATAATGCATATGCATGGAAGTTAAAGAGTAAGAGTGGCATGTGTTTGCATCATTTTTAAAAGATATTTATCTTTACAAATATAAAAAAAAAATGTATATTTGCTGTGTAGATTGAGTGTCTTTCCTATCTTGGATCGTCCCTCTAAAGAGGTTTGGACTTGACATATGCTTGACGTAAATGGGGAGTCCGTGAGTCTCCCTCCGCTCCTCCCCTTTGCTCCTCAGGGACGGAGCAGGGCTATATTCTGCCAAATCCAGCAGATCATGCCAAGGTGGTGCGCTTCTGCCGACTAGAAGTTTTGTGGGAGCTTCTTGGCTTTACAGTTGGAGGAAATGGGGGTAGTTTAATGTTCGCTGCTTTTTCCAAGAGTTACATTTTTTCAAACAGAACAGTGGTTTCCTCTGCTCTGCCTTTGCTGTTATTCTTCTCCTATTTTACGATTTAGGATCGTATGATTTTAAGAGTTATATAAATAATTTCTGAGAGCCAAACTGAGTGACATTCACTCATATAACCTTTTATATTTTTTCTTTTTGTCTCTCTGAAGTTAATTCTTCGTTCCTGACCCAGGCTTGAGGTTCCTTCTGTCCGCCCAACATTCACGTAGATTAAATTGAACCGATGGACCTGTTGAGCTGCTTTCTTGACATTTGTCAAGTGTTCGGACTGAGCCATTGACAAACAGGGTTAGGCATTTCCCACATGATCCATTTTTTTGCACACCGCAGAACTAGTAGTCAGAAGCCACTGTTATCTCCACACTGCTTTAAATTAATTTAGTAAAATAATCACACGTTTGCACCCGGGATGGGTTTCCAAAGGGCCGTTTGAGTCATGATAGTTTGCAGGGAATGTGATGTGTAACCTTTGTACTGTGTTGTTGCATTTGTGTACACTTTGTTCATGCAAAAATGTACAAATCGTGTGTGTGGAAACACCGTGGCTATCATTGAAGCACTGAGACCCTCTCTTCAGGGGTACTGGGGTGGGGTTCCGGGACAGACACAGGTGGAACGGTGTCATTGTAGATCAAGTTGGTTTATTCAGACAACACCAAAGTGTCAGTCTCAAACTGGTGATTTTTTTTCTTTTCTTTTTGTTCCTCCCTCTCTTTCTGCTGGAAGCGTGATTCATATATTGGCTTTTCTTTCTTTCTTTTTTTCATTTCAAATGTGCGCCATGAAAATAAATGTCCTAAAATGCATTCTTCATTTAAAGTAATATCATTCTCTTTTGTTTGCCTATTCATAATTTTGCTTTGTGTGCTGGGAATGATAGCAGTTTGTTTTCAAGTTTTGAGTGCCGAGATGGTCTTCCAGGTATAAACATATATCAATTGACTCTTAAATGAGAATTTGACATTTCATGCAAGCGTATTGCAGAATAATAAATGGGAAAATCTTCTAAGTTCGGCTACTTATTTTGCAGGTCCCTGTAGTTTCCATTACAAAGGAATGCATGGTGTGTTCTGCAAAAACATGGAATGGTTATACTGCCCCTGTATGCAGTGTGTGTGTGTGTGTGTGTGTGTGTGTGTAACTGTCTCCTTCCGGCCTGTTTGCTTCTCAGTTACGCCTACTTGATCATGTCTGGTAGTTCATGAGCATCCAAAATTAACATTCAAGGTAACAAAAAGCAGCTACTCTCATTTTGTTGAGACATCCAAAAACTTTTAATACTTTTCTACATGTATCCTTTCTTTATGCGATTTAATTTTTTTTTGATTTCTTGTATACATAGTGTACAAATGTGTAAGAAATTAGTTGTTCGTTTTTGAAGAAAACAAATATTAAAGTGCAAAATGTTGCAAACATTGCTTTAGTTTGTGTGCTTTTGTTTATTTCAAGCTATAGCTTGTTTGGCGTATCTAGGGTTTTGGTTGGCTTGGATTGTTTGTCATTAACACAAGCATTTTATGCTTTCTATAAAAGGGCCTCATCCAAAGGGTTATGCAGTCCACAAATAAAGCTCATGGATGTCGTGACCACATACTGTAGATAACAGACATTTGAGATTGATTTCAATGTTCACAATGAAAATGTCCACAAGAGGGAGACCAATATTAACTGATGTGGCTAAACTGAAGAATTGTAACGGTTGTAAAGCATGGCTTTCAGAACTGGGTGGATATTGCTCATTGTTCGGGTATGAGATTATTTATCTGTTCTACCTTCTCTTCAACTTTGTGTCCCGTGAGAAACACTATAAGCAAGCTAGCAACATTTACCACCAGACTTGTATGTATTGTGAAAATCCTTTTTAAAACGACAGCCTACCAGACAAATGGGATGTAGAAAAATGTCACCATGTAATTTATCTGGAGAGTTTCATAAAACGGTTTTGTCGCAGGAGAAATGTTGATTTCTAAGTTCATCTTTAAGGAACCTAAGTAAAAAAAATAAAAAAAAAATAAAAAAAATCTGACTGAGATAGTCACAATGTTCAAAAGTTTGGCAATGTTAATAAGTGACAGAATATGTTACACTTTTTTTATTTCAAATACTGTTCTCCCGAACCATCAAAAATCCAGAAATATGTAGGCTGTTAAAGGCTTTCACAAATTTAAAAAAAAAAAAGCACAACCGTTTTTATAGCAAGAAATGCTTGAGCAGCAATTCAGCACATTAGAATGATTTCTGAAGGATCATGTGAACCTGAACATTCAGCTTTGCATCACAGGAATAAATTCATCATTAACAGTTTTCACAATATTACAGTAGTTTTTACTGTATTTTTGTATCAAATAAATTGCAGCATTGGTGAGAATAACTTCAAAAACATAAAAAATTCGTACCGATCCCAATTATTTTAATGGTAGTGTACAAAGTTACAATTATCTTTATCAACTCTTAAGGTAGGAACATGTTTCTATAAACATTTCAATAAAATAAAAAAACATGAGAATATTCACTAAAGAGCTATTTAAAAAAACATCACAATGAAATCTCAAATGTCAATTTAAGGATGTTTATAAAAAAATGAATTGGAGCAAGCCAAATATTTAACATTTTTTAAAAAGTGTTAAAAATCAGGTACATAACAACAGCCAGTATAAAAATAGTTATTCTATAAACAGTTAAACATCTTGCTTTACAGCATTTCCTTTCATCCCAATCACATGGAATGCTTAAACACAGTTATCAACATGTCAGCTGCTGGGAATGTTTGCCAACAACTTTACAGCAAGAACTGAAACATTGTTGACACCAAAAACAAATATGAGTTGAAACTGAACACACTGTAACTTAAAGCGTGTCAAGTTTTTGGTTGCAAAAATGTATTCAAAACCAAAGAGTCAATAATCGTTTGACTGCCTCATCACTCATCAATTCAATTTATATTCAGTTTAGAATCAATTCAGTTGTCAGGTGCAAAATAAAAACAATAATACCGTCAAGAAGTCTTAGTTCTCAACTTTCAACCATCCTTTCTTATAGTCTAACAGCAGCTCAAGATAGTACTGCCACTCGGGCTCACTATCATATTTGACCTCAAACACAGTTTTCAGTGGGTTGGTATGTGGCTCATGGATGCACAGCACTACTCCTCTGTACCACACTTCTGTTTTGTCGTTTTCCTCGTACAAGTGCCATATCCTCTTCCCCACCAGTTCAGGATATCTGTTGTCCATGGCCTGGTGGGTAGACTGCACAGCGGAGCGCAGGACCCATCTGCGCCGGTGCTTGGAAACATGTTTTTTTGAGAGGTAGGGATGGTTTTGAGAGTACGAACTGAAAGAAAACTCCCTGTCGGCACGGCGTCTTTTGTGCTGGGATGATTTGCGTTTCTTTTTCCTGTAATGGTCACTGTCTGTGTGTCTGAACCCTGGAGTTTCGGAAGAATCTGTGACCTTCTGGTAGTGGGGGACTCTGCCCCTGTGACCCTCATTGTAGAAGACCTTCCTCAGCTTGAGGACCATGCTGGAGTGTCCTTTGGACAAGCCTTGAGCAGACCCTGCTGAGCTGGATCTGCGGCTCTGAAAGGACATTGATGACGTGCTTTCAGTCTCTTCGGCGCTATCAGAGGAGAGGTCATCAGAGGTCAAAGGTCGCGCCCAGGAGGAGTTCTCAGCCTCTTCCTGTGTTTCATCTTCAATGTTTACCTTCACATGTGGTCCCCTGTCATTGCGAGTCACAAGAGACACTTCCCATTCATCTCTCTCTATGGAACTGACGACACTCCACCTCGCCGGTTCCTCAGTAAACCCATCCTCCAGTGATGAACTGGTCTCATCTAAAAATGTCCTCTTGGAGGAAATCTTTACTCTCCCTTTCTTTTTCTCTGTCTTCAGGCAATAATTGTCCACACATGTGGTTTTCGGGGTGAGTGGTCTGGAGGACTCCAGGTAGAATCCTTCAGTGCCATTCACACAGCCGGACGATTCATCTGAGCTGTCCGTGCTCTCTCTCTTGAAAGTTAAGCTGGTTTCTGCTCCTGTAGAAAAAGAAACTGGAATTTAGTTTTAGCATTTGTTAAATGACCACTATTAAAGCTAGATTGCAATTAAATAATAATAATTATTATAATATGTGAACAACCAGACTTAGAATGGGTTTATACAGACTCATATGTTGAACTAAGGGACAGGTCACCCCAGAAATTACAATTGTCATCATCTAATTAGCCACGTCATTCCAAATGGTATGCCTTTCCTTCTTCTGTAGGACACAACAGAAATTCTTTGAATAGTTTTCTTTTTTTTCTCAATGGGCACCAATTCCGTTTAAATACAAATAAAAAGAGATTTGGTAAATTATATATTATATATATATATATATACAAACACACATGAAATAAATATACACATACATGAAATAAATATAAATATAATTATGTTTAAATATTCCAATTTTCTTTCAAATATATTTTTATATTCCATAAAAGAAAAAGTCATACAGGTTTAGACCAGATGGAATTTTCATTTTTGGGTAATATCCCTTTTGGCCTTGATCATTTATCATTCAATCTTTTAAAATGCATTTTTAAAAACATTTAACTCAGCTTTAAGAAAAATAGAAAAATCACACAAGGTGCAGAAAACACATATAAACAGTAGTTCTCTTCTCTAAAAAAATAAAGTCCAAGCAACTTGACAGAGCCTATTTGAATGTATGCAAGCATAAGAATTTCAGCGAATATTGAATATCCTATGGCTTCCAACCACTTTTATGGACCTTTATGGTGCGTTTTTTGGAACTCAACAGCCAGGAGTATATCTTTTGTGTTCCAGAACAGCCAGGAGTATATCTTTTGTGTTCCAGAACAGCCAGGAGTATATCTTTTGTGTTCCAGAACAGCCAGGAGTATATCTTTGTGTTCCAGAACAGCCAGGAGTATATCTTTGTGTTCCAGAACAGCCAGGAGTATATCTTTGTGTTCCAGAACAGCCAGGAGTATATCTTTGTGTTCCAGAACAGCCAGGAGTATATCTTTGTGTTCCAGAACAGCCAGGAGTATATCTTTGTGTTCCAGAACAGCAAGGAGTATATCTTTTGTGTTCCAGAAGACCAAATAAATCATACAGTTTTGGAATGACATGAGTGTGAGTAGATGAAATAAATTAGTTTTTTTTTTGGTGAACTAGTATTTTGAAGTGTTAAAGGCCAATTACACAGGACACGTTCTTGCATTCTGTCTGAAATGTTGTTATTGACTGTGTAAATGTGTCAGACTGAACTTTGAGATCTTTGTTGCTTTGCACCAGAATTTTTAAGATGTTATATATCACACCTATATATGAACACACCTGATCCGTGATTATCTTTAAGTTATGCATTCTCCACATGCATTCTTGAAGCAACACAACAGGAGCATAAATAAAATGTAATCGAACAGGTTATTATTAATAGAAGCTATATTACCCAACCATGTCAATAAGAACAATAAGCCATTTAATGAAACAGAATAGGTGAAAAAGCAATTAAATGGTGTCTGAAATTAATTTAAAAAAAGGTTAAATTGTTAGAAAAAGATGAAAAAAAAAATAGGGATGATCTCTTAACCCTTATGCACTGTTGGGGTCTGGGGAAACCTGAAAAACAACTTTGCTGAAATAAAAAAAAAAATACCCCTTCATCTAAAATGGCACAAGACTTGACTTTGTCGACACTTGCTAGCTCTACAAACAACTAAATGATTAGTTCATCGAGAGAGGTTCTCTCGTACTGCGTAACATCTTACGCAAGGGGAAAACCTCTTTTCCACGAGATATTGAAGCCAAAAATTATCCTTAATTTTGAATTAATGTAAAACTCGTTGCGGCAGCATGCAGATATAGGCAAGACGGCTCGCGTGCCTATTGGCTGTCCTGCGGCAACTGCAGCAGCCTATCGAGAGAGGCCCTTGGTGACGTCAGATCCAATCTGTCGATGGTGTTTTCAGTGCAGTAAATGTGCCCGCTGTCCCGCACCCACATTCGCTCACAGATATGTTAAGCCCCACAGGGTTTGCCCCGCTCGCTCTCTCTCAGCAAACTGCCATAAGGGAGTCGAGCGCGGCCAGGCTGTCCGCCGCGATCGGCGCGCCCCCCGCCTTAGTCACTGCAAGCACAGCGTTTACGTTACAGCACACCGAAGCTCCCCGGTTGCCACTATGTTGCGGCCAGAGCCCAGATCTCATTCTACCCCTAGCTATTCATGCAAATGCGAGGGCAAAGCTTCCCGGGGTATCAGAATGGGTGCTGAACACTATAAAAAGAGGCTATTCGCTGCAGTTCGCTCGACGTCCCCGCCGCTACATGGCGCTAGTCGAAACTACGGTAAAAACCGAAGTAGCTCATCTACTTCGAGCCGAAATAGCGAAACTATTGAGCAAAGGGGCAATAGAGCCTTTATCTCAAGCTCAGAGCGAAGGGGGCCTATACGGCAGATATTTTCTGGTACCGAAAAAAGACGGGGGTCTCAGACCCATTCTATATCTAAGACAGCTGAACAAAGTGCTTGTGAAATGCCAGCTCAAAATGCGCACAACCAGGAAAATCCTCACGCAGATTTGCCAAGGGGACTGGTTTAGGTCAATAGATCTGAAGGACGCGTATTTCCAAATACAAATAGCGTCACGTCACAGGTGATTCTTGAGATTTGCCTTCCAGGGCCAGACTTCGAGGGCCAGGCATATCAATACACAGTCCTACCGTTCGGCCTTTCCCTAGCACCCCTTACATTTACAATGTGCATGGACGCGGCTCTCGCACCCATGAAACTTCGGGGCATGCGAGTTTTAAACTACTTGGACGATTGGCTAATTCTAGCTCGATCACACTCAGAGCTCATAGAACACAGGACCATATTCCTCGAAAACATCTCGAGAATCTAGGTCTCAAAGTCAATTGGGGCGAAAAGTTTGCTGTCTTCCAGTCAGAGAATATCTTTTCTGGGCACAGAACTGGACTCGCTGTCTATGACAGCTCGATTGTCGCCAGAGCGCAGACTGAACATTCAGCGCATCACGAAATCCTTCTGCTGCGGCACTGTAGTCCCGCTCAAAAGGTTTAAAAAAATGCTGGGTCTCATGGCCTCAGCATCATCAGTACTCCAGTTGGGTCTGCTTCGCATGCGCCCGCTGCAGTTATGGCTAAAAACACGAGTACCACCTTGGGCATTGAGCTCCGGTCTGTTTCGCCTCAAGGTCGATCAGAAATGCGTCTCAGCTCTGAAACCTTGGAGAGCAATCGACTGGTATCAGTCAGGTGTAAACCTGGGGACTTCCTCTAGTGTGAAGATGGTGTTCACGGACGCCTCCACCTCGGGATGGGGAGCGCTGCTCGAGGGCAGACCGTTCTTTGGCCAGTGGTCAGAATGGCAGAAGCTCCTACACATAAACTGTCTCGAAATGATGGCAGTCGACAACGCGCTGAGGCGTTTTTGTCCCCAAATAAAAGGTCACCACATCTTGGTCCGCTCGGACAACATGTCAGTGGTGGCCTACATAAATCGCCAGGGTGGCATCAGATCCCGAAACCTTTACAGGCTGATGGAACGCCTCCTGGTCTGTCTCAGCACAATCTGCGCTCACTGAGCAGCACATGTGCCTGGTCACCTGAATTTGGGACCAGACAGACTGTCCAGAAACAATGTTCCAGCAGGATAATGGTCTCTGCACCCGCAGACAGTCCTTCTGCTGTGGGAGACATTCAGCAGAGCGCAGGTAGACCTGTTTGCGTCCCGAGAAAACGCTAACTGTCCAAAGTTTTTCTCCAAGAGCAGGGATGCGCTGGCCCACATCTGGCCCCGCTGCCCACTCTCTCCTCGGCAGAGGTGGTACCATTTAAAGCGAGCCGAAGCGAGCCATACCGTACCGTACCATGCAGTGAAAAAGCGCCAAGAGCCTATCCAGATGGATAGTTGATGCCATAGCGCTGGCATACACGTCTAAAGGCTTGAAGTGTTCCTTTAGGTGTTAGAGCACACAAGAGGCATGAGCCCCGGGCACCTGCCCTTGGGATTTTGGTGTTGGATCCCAGCACGCACGGCGTTTTACACTGTGTTCCCCTAGCGTAAGATATTACGCAGTACGAGAGAACCTCTCGTAAGAGAACGTACTGTTACTAACGTAACCTCAGTTCTCTCTAGATGAGGAAACGAGTACTGCATATCTTTGCCGTGCCTGCAACACACTCTGGCTCGGTTCGGCAATGAAAAAACAGATTATATCAGCCCATCGAGCTATATTTATAGGCCCAGGCCACGCCAGCTTTGGCAGGAGGTGAAGTAGTGGGCGCGAAGCCCCCCCATTGGATCTGACGTCACCAAGGGCCTCTCTCGATAGTAGGGGTGTAAATATTAATCGATTCGTATCGATGCATCGAATCGTCGGCTGTATAATCGATGGATCGATGCGTCCGCAAGAGTATCGATTAATGTGTTTATTTTGCCGCCTGTCTGTTCACCTGTCTATTTTCAGCATCAACTCCGACATATACTCGTACAACCTATTCCTAAGCTGCAGGTGGCGCTAACCTCATTATTGTCTTCTCCTTCACACGCGTTACTTACGTTTCACAGTCTATCTATGTTCACACATTGTTGAGTCTGACTTTAAAGAGCGATGGAACCGTCAGAGCGAGCTGGCAACGAATGTGAAATGTTACACACTCCAGTCGGCGTCAAGTCATGGGTGTGGAAGTATTTTGGCTTCAGGAAAACAGATGGAGCAGTGGTAAGAGATGTTGCCGTTTGCAAAGAAGACTGCTATAGTGAAACATACACATTATGTGAATAGAATACTGTGGCGAGCAGGACGCGGCTGACGTGAGAGAGCGGCGCGAGGACCGGTGGTGTGAGTGTTAATGAACGTCACCTGTGAGACACACCGGTCTCGCATCTCTCACGGAGGAGCGGAAGCATAAAAAGAGGAGCGACGAGCTGAAGATCGAGAGACCGGTGCATCTCACAGAAGTTCATTAACACTCACGGCACAGGCCTCGCGCCGTTCTCTCACGTCGGCCGCGTCCTGCTCGCCACAAATGTTGTTTCTGTATTCTCAATAAAATGCTAATTTTTTTTTTCTTTCTAGATATCATGTACAAAAAAAATATCGAGTATTGAATCGTATCGAATCGTGGGAAATTCTGAAGTATCGAAAATAATCGTATCGTTAGGTTAAGAAATCGGTATCGTATCGAATCGTCATTAAGGCTCCGATTTACACCCCTACTCGATAGGCTGCTGCAGTTGCCGCAGGACAGCCAATAGGCACGCGAGCCGTCTTGCCTATGTCTGCATGCTGCCGCAACGAGTTTTACATTAATACAAAATTAAGGATAATTTTTGGCTTCAATATCTCGTGGAAAAGAGGTTTTCCCCTAGCGTAAGATATTACGCAGTACTCGTTCCCCCTTCTAGAGAGAACCGAGGTTACGTTAGTAACCGAGTACGTTCATCTTTAAAGTCTTTCGGGTCTGAGTCCTTCGTTCTTTTGTCACGTGACGCTGGTATCTCGCTACAAATACAATATTAGATTCATATTATTGACTGCGTCTGAATGCATATTGTTTTATATGTAGGAATCAACTTAAAATTATCAGAATATGTGCAATAAACATTATCTGAAAAAATAAAAAAAAGCTCCATCTTGTTATTGTCCCTGTCCGTCTCTTTTTTATTGTTAAATGTTTCTTGTGCATCTGTGGTGTGTTTGTATTATTATTATTATATATAATTATATATATAATAAGTGTTATTATTAGATCATCTAATAATAACAATAATTATATATATATATATATATATATATATATATATATATATCATAATAATAATAATAATAAAAAACACACTACAGATGCACAAGTTTTATTAAATATAAAACAATATACATTTAGACGCAGTCAATAATACGAATCTAATATTGTATTTGTAGCGATATACCAGCGGATACGTGATAAAAGAAGTAAGGACTCAGGCCCGAAAGACTCTAATGAACTAATCATTTCTGTTTTTGCATTCAGCCTATGGGTTTGTGACTTAAAGAACGAAAGACTCAGACCTGAAACTTTTCTCTTTCTGGACCGGTACTGCAATGCATTCAAATGCATATGGGGCTGTGTGTCACACGGCCCAGATCAGACACTGACGAGTCGACTGAACTAACGTAATGTCTTGAAGTTCGAACCCGAAGACACGAGAGGCGAGGAACAGACGTGATCAATTTGAAGTTGCAAAAAAAGAAATAACCTCTCGGATCAGGAGATGAGGTGAACTAACCATAGGGGAACTAACAGACTGCAATAGCCTGAACTTGAGACCCAACTAATCAATTAATTAAACATTTCGTTTTTTTATAATTTGGGTTTGGCTGCATTACCCTATATAGTATATTTTTTCAAATGTAATCAACATTTTCGTAAGTACTAGATGCGTTGGGCTATTTAACATGACATTTGAATTATATTCTGCTGAAATGAACGAAATGACTCGAAAAAAGATTAGTTAATTTTGCTGAACGAGATTCAAAGATCCGAGTCAGTAAAATGATCCGATCTTCCCACTACTAGTACAAAGGAAAAAGGAAAAAGAAAAACCATCTGAACCTGGTGGTCTGTAATGGGACTGCAGGTGAGAAATGTTAGCCTTCCATCCCCCACCCGCCTTAGCATTCCTCCAAAAGAATTCTAACTTCCTTGCCTGAAGTGCATGCATCTGAAACGGAAAGATATCCTAAAGCGTATCACTGTTCCGTTTCAGACTATATCTGATCAGAAAACACCTGCAACAAAACTGCACCAGGAAAAACATGAGTGGTTCAAAGATTTACAAAGTGTGCTCTACAACTGTCAACGAGATCTGTTTGTGACTGGAGAGAGAGTTTTGGGGGACAAAGTAATAAGAAGGTACCTGGGCATTTTTTGGACATCATCTGTAGCAGTGGAATCTGCAACAACAAATGTGTATCAAATCAAAAAAGTATGACAAAAGTATGATTAAAAATAAATCATAAAGCATGAACAATAAAAGAGATGTCACCACAGGTATGCGCCATGTACGTAATTAAAGTAACTGTAAATTATAAAAATAACTCAAATAACAGATCTACCAAAATCAAATAGGTTTTTATCTTTAAAAAATATAAAATGTCTAATAATTTAGCAGTTTAAAGACTTGATCTAGGACTAAACTTTAATATCAGGGATTATGTAATATTAAGCCTCCTATCTAAAGAGTAAGAATTCAGCCAGAATGTGTAATACAATAAACTAACAATCAAGACAACACAATTTGATAATTCTTTTACTTAAAATGTGGAACTGAAATTTAATATTACTAAAATTATAACAAAGTTTCAGTGTTCACAGTTATCCTTCCATTTACTATGAAATGTAACCCTAAAATAATACATGTATTGTATAAGTTATTAAAATGTTTTCACTCCTCGTGACAGCTTTTTATTTGAAGAGACCTGTTACAAAACTAAAAAAAGGAACCATAAATCGGATCCTTTAACCGAATATGCTGCAGTATGTTTCAGGCAATGAGGATAACAGAACCGTCATTACCATAGTGCAAGATCCAAAAATGTACAATGATTTAATGAATATAATTTTATTAAGAATGCCAAAAAAAGTTGTATTAGGGTTACATCAATATTAAAATTCTGACCAATACTACATACGGTTTCAAGGTTGATATTAAAACTCAGTACTATTTTTTGTCAAAATCATTTAAATAAAAAAAATATATATTTAATTTTTATTTAAACAAAAAAGAACAGAATTTTAATATCGATCGATTTTTAATACCACCCCCCCCAATTTTATGTAGCTGTCTTATGCTAAAATACTTTACTTTTTTTTCACACCAATCTACACCATAATGACAAATCAAATAACAGATTTGTAATACCTTTACAAATTTATTAAAAAAGAAAAACTGAAATAAATACATTGCACGCATCTACTTTGTTGAAGCACCTTTACAGCCTCAGGTTACAGTGCTTTTTTTTTATAAACTACAAGTGGGGTTTCATGCATCTTCACTGAGGAGAGGCTTGAGTCTGGGCGCTCAAAGCCCAGATAAGTGGAGTGTTGCAGTGATGTTTGTCCTTCTGTAAGTTTCTCTCATATCCATTTGAGATCATGGAGCTCAACTAGAGTGACCAGCTTCTTAGTCACCACTCTAACCAAGGCCCTTTACCATCGATTGCTCAGTGTGGCAAGAAGCCCAGCTCTTGGAAGAGTCCTGGGTTGTGTTTCCCAAAAGCATTGTAAGTATGGATGCACCAACATTTTTGCATAGATAAATTATCTTCCGAAAATGGTATTTTTGTTTTTTGGATGAAATTGAAAAAAGGCCAAAAATATGAGCTGAAAATACATGCCGCCCAGCGAAGAGACTGTAGGTTTGTACCAGCACCAGGTTTGCTCTGCTCAAGCTGCTCACGGGCCAAGTGAACGCTCCACTCATATACCGTTCATGCTCACCGGAAAAGCAAAGTCCACTCGAATAATGTGCTGACATGAAATTTCTCTGTAGTACACTTGTTTCTGTTTGCAACAGCACCATTTTGCTGTAACATGGTGTGGTAATGCCGTGCTGCTGGGCAACACTGTTAAAATGAGTTACCCTTTCGTTCACTGATACGCTCCCCGCTATCTGCTCTGATAATAATAGTTTTCTAGGACTATATTTTATTTTGATAATTGGTAAAAAAAAAAAAAAAATCTGTTAAATCTGATTCTGTTGCATAGAACTGAATGAAGAATAATATATTGATGTTTAATAATATTTTAATATATTTTTGTGTCCGATTTTGGTGTTACTTTAAATAAGTGTGGCTATTTTATTTTATTGGCATGTATTTTATAAATTCAGATCCAATAAAATTATTAAATTGATTTTTTTTTTAAAGTCTAATATTAATACAATTATACAAAAAAATTATTAAGAATTATTAAGAAAAAATAATTTTCGGTTTTGGTTTTTAGTCTAGAATTTTCATTTCAGTGCACCCCTAATCGTAAGCCTAAGTGGATCATAGAGCCATTGCTACAAGTGGTCTCTATGATCAACTTAGCTCATGCATTTGAGAAACACGGCCCTGGTTGTTCCTAACTTCTTCCAATAAGTATTATGGAGGCTTCATGCTTCTGTGAAATGCAGCAGAATTTTTTGGTAGTCTTCCCCAGATCGCACAAACCTGTCTCTGAGCTCCACATGCAGTTCTTTTGACCTCATGGCTTGGTTTTTCCTCTGATATGCATTTTAGCTGTTAAACCTTTTAGTGAGAGGTGTGTACCTTTCCAAATTAAATCGTTTGTTTTGTTTTGCCATTATGGTGCATGGAGTGTAGATCGATGTGAAAAAAGGAGTAATTTAAAGTAGTTTAACAAGGCAGCAACATAAGAAAATGTTGAAAAAAGAAGGGGTATGAATACATTTGCATGGCAGTGTAGTTACATATATATATATATATATATATATACATATAGTAAAAGCTAAAACGCTAAAATAAATAGCACAACAGTATAATGCAAAGTATGAAACATTTATATTAATTTTGATATTTGATAAAATTACATTTAAAATTTACATTTATTACATTTTGGTGAGCGTTACTTGACTACAAAGATAATCTAAATGTAAAAATAGAGAAAATTAGCATGTACAATTAAATAGCCAATATCAACTAATATGATAAAAAAAAAAATTTAAAATTTTTTAATAACGGCTGTTAACTGACAGTACCAACATTTTGTGCATTCCAACGTCTTATGTTATTTATAGTGGTCAACCATCCAGCACTCACCAATGAACTTGCAGACGTTGTCATGGTAGAGAAGGTTTAGGACATCAGGGTATATATCTGGCAGATGTTTAAGGGACAGAAGTCTCCGGAGTTTCGAAGAGAAAGCCTTTCTGTGGAGTTGAGTAAGCTGCCTCTCCTCTGAGAGGGTGGTGGGCCTGAGCTCCACTCGATGCTCTTGCAGGACCTGGTCTATGAATGTGCCTTGAACCTGAGGAAACAGCACCTCTTTGACCACCAACATGGGAATGAACACCGCACCAGCCCTCATGACATGAGGAAAAGGACATTCGCGGCTTTCGACGTAGCTTTGAAGCTGACAGACCACCTTTTGAAGAGACACCTCCATTTCCTCACCTTTCAGCCATAATTCCCTCATTTTCAACCCCAAGAGACAAGACACTTTCTGAGCTTTGCCTGACTCTCGAAGATCCAGTTTGCATAACCAGTCCCTGAGCTCCTGACACGGGGTTCGAGTAACACAGCAGTATATTAATCTACAGAGGGACTGGTGAAGCTCCATAAACTGATAACGGGCATGTTTGCTGCTGCTCATAAGTGGCTTGTCCTCCACTGGAGACTGAGGACTCTCAACAGGTTGTGTTGCTGGAGCTTTAAGGACCGCAGGGATGATTATCTTAAAATTTGACAATTTAAGGCAATGAGGTGGGATTTTAGTGAGAGAGAATTTAGTCAACGGAAGCGGCATTGGAGGTGTTGAGGGCAGTGTAGGAAATGAAATAGACTCCATGTCATCTTTCACAGCATTCTTGCATGTGGCTGAAGATTCATAATTTTCTACTAAGGGTGGGTTGCTTTCTTCTTCAAAGTCATTTTTTACTACAACATGACAAGGAAGAGAGTCAGACATAATTATGTCTGACTCCCTTTGCTCTTCTTTGACCACAGGATCATGAGGCTCATGATTCATCTCCTCAGCGATGCTCACTTTCATTTCCGACTGATAAGCTACGTCATCTGGATCCAATTTTTCTTTTTTGATCTTTACAGTATCTGGCATTTCAACTGGATTGTCACTGTTAGCTGGTGACATTTGGGCTTCTTGCTTCAACCTGAGGTCCCTTTCATCTGAATTTGGTTCTAGATCACAGTTTTCAATTTCCGGCTCTTGTTTAAGCCGGGTTGCCTCACGCTCTGGCTTTGGACTTTTTGAATCTCCTAGGGAAGTCAACATGCCTGTAGCTTCAAAATAGACTTTATAAGGAGCCAAGCTAAAAACTTTATTAATAACTGGCATTGGTGGGGAGGATGGTGACTGAGGCTCATCATCTGACAATTCATGGGTTGAGTCAATCTTTTGCTTTTTACCGGCCGTGTCCGTTTCAAGTTCCTCTCTGGGCCTTTTAGCAAACACATCTTGGTCAGGTGGATCTGAAACATGATGCCTGTTCTTAAATACCTCTTCAGAGGACTTCATAGGAAATTCTTTGGAGCCGCCAACAGGAAAACCAGTTTCAGACATCTCTGAGTGTTCAAGGGTAGTGGTGTTACTGAGATGTCTGTAGTGGGCTGAAGTAGGATGGAAAGCCCCAGAAGTTCCAGACTGTCTATAAACCTCCCGAGGGGAGTCGGGTGTCTGAACTCTTCGTATAGAAAAATCAAGTGGTCGCTCTGATTGATGCATTGGGAAAGGGGGATGTCGCTGCTCATTCATGAGTGCTTGGCTACTATTTAAATGCACCCCATAAGGATGATAAGTAGGATATTTTGAGATCAGATGATGGTGTGGGGGGGCAACAGAGCAGGACGGTGACATCAAGTCAGCTTGAGGGGAATGGAACTGATCCATATGATGATGTTGACTATGCTCGTCTGTAATAGCATTGTGATCTGTTCGGTAAGCCTCAGGGTGACTCTGAGGGTAATAGACATTGGGAGACGGAGGCATACGTGTGTATTTAGATATCTGAGGATGGTTCTGATATACTTTTGAAGGAACTCCACGGTGTGCCATAGTCCTTGGGTCATAAGCATAGGGAAGACCCGTGTGCATCTGTGGACTAATTGGGGAACGCTGGCAATACTCTGGTGTAGCACCAACAAATGGACGTGCAGTGTTGTAAGTATAGCTCGGTTCCATTAAAGGAAGAGATCTCCTGGGCACGTTTGATCCGATACCATGGTAGCCCTCTGTCTTCCCGTCCTTTATAGCCTCCACACCATGCTCTAACTGCAAAACCCTCTGTTGCGTCAATGCCTCCTGGCCCTTTTTGTGCAGGTAAGCAAGACGGCTGAAATGAGCAGCCCATTCACCATCATATATATGAGGGGACATCCTATGAGGCCCATGTTCAATGCTGTAGCTATGCCCTGTAGTGCATCCACGCTCAGTGCAGCAGGGGCTATGACCGTATACTGGTTTTGGAATAGCCAGCCCAACACAGCTTTCTGCATCTGACCCTCCAATGTGACCCTTGGGAACTGCCACTGGTGAGATGACCCCTGCTGCTCTGGGACTGTGCTGTCTGGGACTGCTGGCATAATAGGCCAATCTTTGCTTCGCTGCCAACTCTTGCGGTAGAGCACACCGGCCACCACCAACATCCACTGGGAAAGACACTTTATCAGGCCTGTAAACAGCTGGAATTGTAATTGACCCCTCCGTGGCTGATGAATGAATCCTTGGACTCTGCCCATTTCTCACGCAGGTTTTTGAAGGGCCCCATGGAGAAGGAAAGTCAAGAGTGTCTTGTCCACTGAGAGAGTAAGGGAAGTAAGCCCTGCTGATTGGTAGAGCTTTATCATGGGAATAGTGTTGTAGGCGGGTGGCTTTAGGGTGCCCCACGGGGACTACAGTGCCCACTGCACCTTCCATATTACTTTGAACTACAGGGTTGATGCAGCTCCGTCCCTGCTTACTGCTCATCTTGGATTCCCAGCCTCTGACTTGACCCAGCTAAATCATATCTATACAAAAAAAGAAGAAAAAAAACACACATTTTGAGTTTATATGTTAAATTATCGTTATCAATGTTGTACGATCATTGGAATAAGTATGCTGACAAGAGTGAGATTTTTTTTTTTTTTTTAAAGTCACCCAGCTTCACCTCTGTGGTTTATTTATCTACTTAGCAATACCTTCCTTTCTGTGGTTTTGTTAAAACAGTCGCTTAGCTGTACAGTTCTTCATTCTATTTTGGCAAATGTCACGTGACAGGTTCCTCCAAACATTAGGAAGAAATGTTTGAGCGGTAACCACAACAAGAAAAAAAACAGGCACTTTTCTGCTTCACAACAGTGGGTGCACCTTACTTCCTTTGCGTGCAAGAGCGTATTGCAGTTTGGCAAATATATCAAAGTTAATTATGTGTGAATATGCACAAATGTGTTGTCACATGCATTTTGAGTTCAGTTAGGACAAAAGAAAATATAACAATTAAGGATATGTATACACAATCATTTCTAATTGCTCTTACTGTGCTTTTACAATCAATATTATGTTTTTATATCTAGTAAATGAAACAAATTGGAAAAATAATTGAATTATGCATTTTGACATGTCATTCTCATACATATTTCATATTCGTATACATATCTTTATACATTTAGATTTTCTTTACATATCTTATCTTTATATTTTTATAATGTAAAAGTTTCAAATGAAACATTTATAGTATTTTTAAAACTTAATATTTATAAAACGCAATAGCTACCATTTGAACAGTGTTCACATAGAGGGGAGATGCACTCATTCCCTTCAGTGATGTTCCCTAATGAGCAAAGAGAGCATAATGATGCTCACAGGAGGGTAACACACGCCTTGACACTGGCAGTGAAGGGGGATTTAAGTGGTTTATCAGTGGTGGAGACAGTCAGTCCCCAGGTGAGGCCGCCCAGAGGTCTCAAAGTGATGAAACAACCCCCGACATCTTTCAGCATACTGTGGCTGTGTGTCAAAACCTAGTGAGTTGCCTTGGTAGTCAGCAATTGTGAGCATCATAGGCGCGTGCCGCATTAGGACGCCGCCATAATATCCAAATAAGCCTAATGTGCCTGTATGATGCCAAAGTAACACAGAGGAAGAAGTATGTGTAGAACTAAAACTTCCAAACAGTTACCAAATGTTAACATAAAAGTATACATTAAAATTATACTGTGTAACGTACACAACCTCTTTGCACCCTGACAAATTGAAGACAAGACTCTATAATGTGCGCGAGGCGAACATGCAAATTCATTCATGCAAATCCGCGTTTAGAGAAGACACCATTTGGGTCACGTTATGGGTGTTTTGGTAAACTTCCGTCAACATTTACCTGATCTAAATATTTGTATTAGACACTTCTATAAACCGTAGCGATAAAACTTCGGCAGCCTTCGATATGAGGAGGATTCGTCGTAATTAAACGCACATTTAAATCAACTATGTAAACTGTGTTTTAATATACTACACTGTTTTTCCTTCGGATAACTTTGATAGTGTTTATCATATAAGCTGAAAAGCGGTCTCAACGTCCAATGCCAAACTTTACACCCGTAACAACACAACTAAAAGGTTGTCAACATTCATCTGTGTATTGATAATGTTCGTAAAACTTCGTCAATCTTCGCCAACAAGTTCACGTTGTAAAAACTCCTAAACCAACTTTTGTTTATACAGCAACACTCACCTCGTGCACTGAAATTCCTATCCGTCCGCAACCAATCCATGACAACTGAAACACCCAAAAGTATAACCCAAACGATTCGGGAGCGGATGAAGTACTGTTCAGGAGAGCATAGAGAAGAAGCATGCTGCTTATTTTCCGAAAGGTTATTTAGCACTAGCAGCCGAAGTATGTCGGTGGCAGCACGTATAGCCAATCGAACGGCGACAGTAAGAAAGAGGGCGGGGCTTAAACGCACAGGCGGCAGCAGTTAAATCATGCGTGAGTGGTAGGCTAGATGGTTACATATTTCAATTTAAAACAATAACGTCTTCTTAACCCGTTTCTGACCATTTCAAAGGTCACGCATAATAGTAATACAAATGTTTAATAAATTAAATGTAGTCTTGGTTGCACTGAATAAAAGATGCAGAATTTTAGACAACATAAATAGATTATTAAAAAAAGTTAGGGTAGAAAAAGGCTTCTATTTTGCATTATATCCTTATTTAAATCAACATTTTTCTTTACAGATTAAATGATCAGCAAAACAAATTGAGTGCAAAGTTTAACTGCAAAACATGAGCCATGATTTCAGAATGCCTGGTATTCATGGCCACCCTTTTTATGACATCAGCACTAAAGCTGCATGAACTCCACAAGTTTGTGACAGAACATGATGATGATGATGTTCTCCAGCATGATTTGAGAATGATCCAAAGAGCATCTTGTGCTTCACTTGAAGCAAAAAAATCTGACCATCTGTATACAAAGGTTCACAATGATTAAATCTGTGAAAAAATGTGGAATGTTATTTCTTCTTCATTCAGTTTTTATTTTTATTTTACATTATTCAAAATCTCCAAACTTGTCTCTTTAGGTTTAAAAAACAAACAAAAAAACATTACAGATTATTAATGTTGTCTCAGATTTATGGATGCCATAGGTCTATTTTCTTGCTACACTGGGAAATATTGTGATAAGTGACGCTTCAGATTTCTTGCCCTTAAAAGTGACTAAAAAATCTCATTAAAACAGTGTAAATCAACATTAGTTTTAATAGGAAATAGAAGACTAATTTAAAAAACGATGTTACCACCAAACAGTGCCTTAACAGCTATGAGCTATAACACACATATCCTGTAGGCCTTTATGTGGTTTGTGATGTTTGACATGTCTATTCACACACCTCTGCGTGGAAATATCACCAACTGTCAGTTTAAGATGGCATGATGAACTCGCAACAGATTTTGTTGCTCGGCTCGGCTAACTGAATAGCTTTTCTTACCAGGGATGAAAATGGAAATGTAGCCTGCTTAGACAGACTGGGCTTCTTTGTCAAGTTTCTTCATGCTATATTATGTCATTCATGTAAAATGTCAAAGTACCAGTCAGTGCTTGGGATGAACAAACTGACCAACACCCCTGACCATCACATTTCTACAACAGACGGAGAAGCTGAGAACTTAACTGGTTAGAAAGTGCTATGACACAATAATATTATGTAATATAGTCATGAGTTTGTCTGACAAATGGAGTGCGTATACTTAGTGTGGGAAATTATAATTATAAACTCATAATTAGTATGAAGAGGTGTTTGTTTATAAATGCCATTCTGTTTAAGGATACCGTTTGATTGATAAAGTTCACTATGCCTCATTAGTCCAACTGTAGATGTGTTATAAATAAAGTTTATTTACGGAATGGTGACTAACTTCATGACTTTATTTACCTGACATTTATATGCTCTGCTGGATTTGTGTTTGCTCAATAAACTCCTGCTAATGCAAAAGTCAATATGCAGAGGAATATATTAGTGGCAGAACAAAGGAAATGATGCAACACTCTTTTACTAACAAGTCTTTGTCTTTCGTCTCACACCTAGAAGTGATCTAAAAAAACTAATTTTTTACCCCTCTGAGCACTGGCATCTTTCCACATTTCTGTCTGTCTAGGAATGAAATACTTCCCTTTTTATCTATCCTGAGACGCAGATGTTTCCAGTCGTCATGCTAACACAATTTCAGGACAACAGATCACGTTGACCTAAAAAGATATTCATGGTATAAGAAAATGTAACAGGAAATCAGCCGCCATGATTCTCCCACGACCAGGCAACGCTGCCTTAAAGAATGTTCTTCAAACTGATGTGTCAGACACCATAAATTAGAGAAGTTGTAACTTCTTGTTGAGACTTACTGCTAATGTGCTCTTTCACAAAGCTACCATCACCCCCTGTTAGGACTCATAACAGAGCTGATAGGTAGTCCAAACATTGCCGGTGGGAATGATAATTCCATTTCAGTGTTTACGCTCAAGGGTTCTTGCTTATCGGGAAGTTGCAGCTAGAGGGAAAAAAAAGGAAGGTTTATGTTCTTCTACAGTCAGACTGATTGGAGAATTAAATGTAATAATCATTCTGATTGAAAACACCAGAAAAAGTCCATCTACTAAAGGGTAGTGTGTGTGTGTGTGTGTGTGTGTTGGGGGTGCATTGAATAACATAATGTTTAATGAAAAATAAGAGAAGTACAAATTGTTGACCATATAGCCCTAATCTTCTTCTGCATGATTCCACCATGTTTTTTAAAAGAAGACATTATACTCTGCTAGAATGCTAGAGGAATTCAGAAAATTTTGAAACTGCACTGGATGTAAATCATTTTACAGCGCTCACATTGTAATATTGATTTTGTAATATTGCTGTAGGCCTATTGCAATACTGCTGTACAGCAGTATTACAAAATCAAAGTTTCTTTACTTAAATATATATGCTTAAAGTCGGCACGAAAAGGAAGTCACGATAGTCTTTTTATTTATATTTTCATTGCCCATCGGGAATTGATTGGATCATTGGATTATTGTCATTTGCTATTGCTGTTATCTCATGTGAGTGACAGGTTGTCCCATCCTCACACTGGTAAACGCCAACAAAGTTATTTTAATAAAGATTGTGAGGGCACATTATTATTATTTTTTTTAAATAATGATGTGTATGGATACATCATTTATAATAAAAAGTGCAATATTCCATAAAAAATACGAATTGATTGAACCCATTTTGATTTCATGGTTGACTTTAACACTTAGGCACTATTCGTTTTTTTTTTTTTTACCCCAAACGACGTTAGCTGAAATAAAAATAAAAAGTTCCCTTCATCTAAATGGCATGAGACTTGATGTCGTGGTTGACACTTGCCTACTCTACAAACAAAAAAAATAAATTGGAATGATATCTGTATATTAGCGTGAAAATAAAAAAGTCATACTCCGGATGCTTCCTATTTAAAAATATATATATATATATATTTTTATATACATTTAAATAATACCTTAAATACCCCCAACACTGCACAAATGTAGAGTAAAAACATTAATAAAGTGAGTAATATTATATTTGTTTAAAAAAAAATTACATTATTACGTTACAAAATCATATTTTATTGCCTGGGGTCTCCGGAGACCACAACAGTCCAACAGTTGTGCGTGTACATTAAAAAACTAATAGCGCATAAGGGTTAAATATATTTTGTAGTTGCAATTGAATACATCACAATCCAATAAGTATCATCTCTTAAAGGGACAGATCACCCAAAAATGAAACTTCTGTCATCATTTACTTACCCTCATGTCATTCCAAACGATCTTTTTCGTACGGAACACAATATAAGACACTGAATGTTTTTGTCCATACAATAAATGGCAATGTATGGATACCTTCATTGTATGGATACTGTTTTTTTGTGGGTGCAAAGGATTTCTGGATAATTATAACATGAGTTGCACATGTTTGTGCACTTCTAATCCATCTGTAGAACTGCAAGAGATCTTCTGAAAATACTCGATACACACCTCCTTTCATAAAGATTCCAGCTATTTAAAAATATGAAATAATGTACACAATTTTAAATCTATTAAAAATTGAAAAATTTTATAGCGTATATGTTACATTTTCAGTGATTGTTAGTAACATGGAGGGGAAATTCCAAGCGTTCACTCAATATGTTGCATTACCTCCTTATCCTCGCAACAGTCAAGAGCTTTGATGTCAATATGCATGCTAAGATATTGTATAATATTGTATATATATTGTATAAGATATCCTGTATAATAAATGGTTGAGGGCAAACAAGTATAGTCAATAACTTCTGCAGCACTTCCTCTAATTATAAATACCCGTATGAAAATAGCTCTTTGTAATCATAGAAGGATGTTTTATAAGCATTTTGATCCAGATAAGACGTAAACATTGCTTGGAAGGACAAAGTAGCCTAGCTTTAATTCATTACCTCGCACAAAAACGAGGAGAGATCACGTTCCAGTGAGAAGACATGTAATTCTATAACTACCCAAATCCTTTTGAGTCAGTATTCAAGAATCCACCCCTTCAATATATATATATATATATATATATATATATATATATATATATATATATATATATATATATATATATATATATATAGCCTATACATTTTTATAAATTTATATATAAAAATATTCATGTTCATGTTAGTTCACAGTGCGTTTTCTAATGTTAATAGATACAGCTTTTGATCTTAAAAATGTATTAGTAAATATTGAGATTTACTATGTATTAGACACTAACTGAGATTAATAAATGTTGTTCATCAGAATCTCTGCATTTCAGGTTTGACACAACACAGATAGCAGAGATGTCTGTTATTTTTTGAACCCTTGTTAATGGTTGGTCATGGTTTAGGAAGCCAGATTTAGGTCATTTATTAACAGAATATAATGTGTTTATTTTAGTTGCAAAATAATTGACATGTGGAATGAATCGTGGCTGTTAACAGACAATGAACAAAATTTTGAGCTTTAGTGTCAATGTTTTTTTATACACATTTTTTACCTGATTGCTTTCATTTTACAGTGCTGTTGCTAAACATCTGTCAACTGTGTCTAATTGTTTGCACGTTGAGATTGCAACTACATACAAGTTGATGTCCTCCGTAAGACCGAATGTTCCCCGGGGAGTGATCTTTCCTCAGGAACAGGGTCTCTACAGGATTTCCTACAACACCTTGCACTTCCAGTTTTCATGTCACCAGGTGTTCTTTATTTAAAACCCTATAAGGGAAGATGAAAACAAATCAGTTGTCTCACACATATACTCTGGCATTTTGCTCTTTCACATTGTCCTAAAGAATTAAAAAAAGCACCTTTTTTGCATAAGGTGAAGCTTCATGACTTCACTATTTTTCTTATACAGAAACCATAGTCATTTGCCATTTTATCGAAACATTACAAACAATCCAAGAAGAGAACAATATTGAGAGGGAGAACAAAGATCATGAAATAACTCGGCTAGATAAACGAAAAAGGAAGCCAAAGTTAACATGACGGTTGTGACACATTAAACCAGTTCCAGGGAGGGGGAGGGGAGAGATGAGGTTTTTTAAAAGCCTGCATGTTCAACATGTGACCCTTAGTTGTCACGTTTGACACCATTATCCTATTTTTATTTAACTGAAATAACACATTGAAAGGTGAGACTTTCTCTGAGACTGTGCCAAGTATTCTGCCAGTTACAGTAAAGAAACTGAAATATCAGCAAATAACCATCCCTGGATAAGGAAAAAAACAACAGAAAATATGATAGTTAGGCGATAGTGAAAAGTCAATGATTGCTATGTTTATCAGGAACATCTGAACAACTGTTGTGATTGTAGAAGCTCAAATAAAATCAATGCTTAATATGATCTAAAAAAATGATATATTTGTAACACTTTAGAATGGGTTGAATTTATTATCATTAGTATGAACTAATAATGTTGATTCACTGAAGAAGGCTGATTGCCGAAACGTTCGATCTTGATCTGTATGTGCTTTGTTGCATAATAAAAAATTAATACATTTTGTTTTTATTTGAAAGTATTGCAATTTCCCAAAAAAGGTTGAGTGCAGAGATTTGATCTTTTTTGATTTGTTGAACTATGAATAATACTTTTATTAAACTTAGTTTATGTTCATTTCTACATTTTTAAAACAGTATATCATTGGCATCAGTAAATGTATTATGAACTAGTATATTTAACAATGAACATGCTAGCATGTTAGGGTTTATTCTCAAATATTTCCTGTTGTGTTCATTTTCTTTTTAGCAGCAGCAGCAGCACATTTGTTTGAATGTGTTTACTTTGAACATGTGATATGTTTATAATAAGTGATGAAACCATGCCAGCTCATGCGCTAGTCAGGAGCTATGAGTTCACTCAGCTGTAGAGTTACATCAGCCATGTCTATATTACATTTCAGCTACCTGGGGAAGCAGCACCAAGGGCCCGTCAACATCCCCAAAGGACTGCAAGCAGGAAATGTGACAAGTGTTTACTCAACCTTAGTGACACCTCCAACATCAAGCAATCTGCTGGGGTACACCTGAGCCCCAGGTGTGCATGCAAGTCTGCGAGGTTTGTGTGTGCATTTTAAAATCATAAATTAGATCTTTGATGATGAAACATAAGGTTCACACATTGAGAAAAACCACAATAAATGTTGATTATTTTTTGTTGTTGTCCTCAAAAGAGTAAAAGGAGACGTGAACGTAAGTGCACCAGAATTGTGCAATAAATGGGTTATTGATGTTTCGCAATACATTTCCCATGTTGTTTCCTGTTTCCCCCACACAAAAAATCTTTTTAGTGAACTGACCTTGAATAACACAGATCCGTGCCATCTACAACCCACATGTGACTAAGAATATTTTACACTTATTTAGCCTGCCAAGAGATTAGAGCCTCCTCCTTATTGTGCTCCGTTGATTTCTAGTGCTTGACAAAGGTGTCTCCTCTGTCTGGCTTGGCAGCCAATGACAGGAGGACACCGCATCAGACCGGGGACTGTGTGTAAAGCAGCGCATCTTTGCTAAGCAAATAAGGATGAACAAGTGTTTTGATTAAATGTTCAAATGTAATGTGCCAGTTTATGTATCGTTGACTGAACTAACACGAAAATGATTGATCCTTTGACCATCATGCAACAATGTTAATTTCTATTTGCACAAAACCTATTGAACAATTACAACATGCCCAAATGGTGGGACATGTAAAGGGGTAAGGTGTCACAATGGAAGTCATTAAACAGCGATAAATTGATTTTTCTGCACAATTTAAACAGAACAGCACATTTGAAGCATACAATTATTAATGTAATAGTAAAAATGGAACAGAAAATATTGCATTGGTAATAATTTTATAAAAGTTATATACACTATACAATTTATTAGAAACCTGTACAACTGCTTGTTAACGCAAATATCTAATCAGCCAATCACATGGCAGCAACTCAATAGATTTAGGCATGTCGAGATGGTCAAGACGATCTGTTGAAGTTCAAACTGAGCATCAGAATGGGAAGAAAACTGATTTAAGTGACTTTGAATGTGGCATGGTTGTTGGTGGCAGACGGGCTGGTCTGAGTATTTCAGAAACTGCTGATCTACTGGGATTTTCACACACAACCATCTCTAGGTTTTACAGAGAATGGGCTGAAAATAAAATATCCAGTGAACATCAGTTCTGTGGGTGACAATGCCTTGTTGATTCAGAGGTCAGAGGAGAATGGCCAGACTGGTCGAGCTGATAGAGAAGCAACATTGACTCAAATAACTACTCATAACAACCGAGGTCTGCAGAAGAGCATCTCTGAACGCACAACACACCAAACCTTGAAGCAGATGGACTACAGCAGCAAAAAATCACACTGGGTGCCAAACCTGTCAGATAAGAACAGGAAACTGAGGCTACAAATCACACGCGCTCACCAAAATTGGACAATAAAAGATTGGGGAAATGTTGCCTGGCCTGATGAGTCTCGAATTCTACTGCAACATTCAGATGGTAGGGTCAGAATTTAATGTAAACAACATAAAAGCATGGATCCATCCTGCCTTGTATCAACGTTTCAGGCTGCTGCTGGTGGCATAATGGTGTTGAGGATATTTATTGTATTTATATTTTCTTATTTTCTAGCAACATTTAAATGCCACAGCCAATATGAGTATTGTTGCTGACCATGTCTATGTAAGACTGGTTTTCCTGCCAAGACAGACCATGAGACCAAACACTGCAATAAAACAATAAAACTCACTAATCTGAAAAGAAGATCTCAAAGAAAGAGCATAGAACACTGCCTTGCCCAGACTTTTCTCCTGGCTTATCTATGAGCCTCCCTCTCCCTACTCCCCTCCTTTCACCCTGGCTCAAGTCACTAAAAAGTTCACAAACAATATAACACTTATGATTTATCTTATGATTCTATTTTTTTTTTCCCTTTCATATTTGGAATTATTTTAAATGTCTGATTGGTAAAATGGTCTCAATTATCACAGCAGTCTCAGATTGAAATTTTTTGAATTCTGATATATATTTTTGGTTATGAGAGAAATTAGTGTCACTGATTAAAGATCAGAAATTATTTTAGTCAGTATTATATATATATATATATATTATATATATATATATATATATATATATATTGTAGAGGAAAATTTTTATCTTACAGTGATCAGTAGTTAATGTGACTAGAGGGATTTTGAGCCATGTGGCTCCTGATGATTTTGATGACATTTGATGACGCTCAGGAGCAGATGGGAGGAGACTTTTGACCTTAGGCACTGGTCAGCTTTTTGGCCAGTGTATTTCTGTATTAGGCTGTGGCCTGAAGAGGGGAGAGGCGCTTGTTGTGCCCTTAAAAGACACAACAGCCATATCATATCTGTAAACTTAGAAGGAAAGGTCCTTGAAAATGGTATAAAACCCCCCGTCTGCTCTCCGAGGGTGTGTCACTCCTCGCACAGATTGAACTTTGTGTGTTTGGGACTGAACCTATTCCTGCAGGAATAAAATACTTCTTTTTATTGAATTTGACTCTGAATGACTCTTACTCAGGTGATATTGACTGGTATTGAATTTTGCCATAACAATATATATATAAATAAATATTTTCCCTCTGAAAACTGTAAAATGCTTAGCTTGATGTTAATGACCGCAATATTGGGGACAGTGATTGTTTGTACACAAGAAACATGTACACAAATAAAAATTGATTGAGAATAAGTTTTAGGCACTGCAAAGATAAATTTCCCTTTTAACTCTTTTACTTATACATTAAAAATCTGGTCAGGATAATCCTCGAATAATTATTCTAGGAAATTCAACACTTAAAACTGAAGAGAAAATAAAACGATAATTAAACAGTATTGCTATTATAATCTATCCTATAAACCTATAATTATTTTTTTTTTCCAAATTCCATCAAATCTTCCTAGGGGACAGAAATGTTTCCCTAATTGAAGAATCACCCATATCCTGCACTCAATAATTTTACAAGGCCTTAAAAACATTTTTTAATTATTATTTTAGACCAAATCTAAGGTAATCATATAGTTTCTATGCTTGTGCTTTTGGTGCATCTTGGCCTCTTGAGAACATAGCTGGTTAACCACATAATAGATGGAACCCATTTCTAACGGCAACCTGCAAACAGGATATGCATCTGAAAAATATATATAAATGGAGGTGGAAGTACATCAGCATCTTCTAGTACAACCTGAGGCTATTTTCATGACCGCTTGCTGCTGTTGCGGTTAGAGCCCCCTCACTCGACCTCGGAGGCGCTCGCTGACAGGTGTGAGTTCACAGAGAACATGTATCCCAAAACTAGATCACATACACTTTAAACATTTAAAGCAGTTCATTTATCAAGTAAACTACACCAACCATGAATATTTTGTTCCCTTCTAAATAGCCTGTGTATCTCCCTATTGATCATAAGTGTTACATGGATTTTGTGGTCATTACTCTGATATCATTACATGACAATACACTGATATCATTAAATGATAATACACTGTAAAAAAACACACAAATAAACATGATAGACCAATAGAATTCCCCCAAATGTTGTCCCATTTAGTCAAACAACAAAGAATTACGTATTGAACAATACTTTTGAAATGTTAAGGCTTCATGAGTTCCCAACAGGCATTGCAGCGTGAATAACTTGTACATTAACTGTAATGGGATTACTGTTTTGCTGTTTGCCGTCTTTATTCAAACTTTTGTTGGTGTTTTGTCATTATTGTTAGTAACTAGTCGTGATGTTAAGAGCTCATCTTTTTACATTTGTTGATTGTCACCATTCCTGCGGTTTGTGTCCAGTGCTGAGGTCCTGAATATGTTTGCTTTGTAGGACAATTTCTCCTTCACAAACAAAGATGCATGGATCATTAAGCACAATAAGTGTCCTAAAAGTCTATATGTAAAGCTATCAAAGTGTTAGATCAATTTATTTAAAAATTTGCAGCAAAGTCGTGCTACTTAGGAAAATTATTGAGTGAGAACTTATACATAGAAAAGTTGTTTTTTTTTTTTTTACAGTGTAAACGTGTCCGTTTCTGATCATCTATCATAAATTGTCACATATTGAGGATAAGCTACCACTGAAAAAGGGATCTGGAAATTAAACAATATTGACATTCAGCTAAGCTGGAATTTTTTCAATATCGAAACAACTATTTATTTTAAATTTCTTTGCAAAATTCAATGGATGTAATAAATAGAACCATTACAAAGAACTATAAATGACAGAAAAATAATACGTTTGTTTGTTTCTCAGTGCTATGTATGTCAGCTTTTCATGGCAAAATCCAGGTTAAATGTAATAGAAGATAGAGCACAAACTATAATAATAACGATGTGTGGATAACCTTGTGTCTCCCGCCTGCTGGCCCTGGTATGTTTAGTCTAAGGTCATTCAGGATGTTTCTGGATGTACTGTTTGATAGTTTCAACAATAGTTGAAACCTCTGCCATGGCACCTTTACCTGTGAAGATACAGAGGCTGGAATGTAAGACGGACCAAAACACAAGAAACATTAATTAATTAAATCCTCAGAAGCATGCTAATAAAAGCCTGTCATATAACATCTGTTTGATCTTCAGTTAATGAATAATGCATGACTGATTCTCACACACCAATGAGATTTTTTTTATCTGTTCCATTCTCCCTTATCAATGCAATTGCCTCGTAAAAACACATTCTTGGAAGATACCTTCATCTCCACAGACAAGTTTTTTGGAAATGCATGGTATCTCAACGTAGCCAAAGCCTTTAAGTGTGGCCACTTGCTGTGCAGTGATAGGGTGCTTCCACATGGCTGTGTTCATAGCAGGACAGAAGAGCAGAGGACGGCTGCTGTCCCAGGCCCGCACCACACATGTCTGTCATCAACAAAATGGGTAAGTATACTTATATAATAATGCATCTAAAGAAAATCCATATAAAAGGCCTAACAATGTCATACATACCAAAAGGTTGTCACATATTCCACTGGCAATTTTGCCAAGCGTGTTGGCATCCAGCGGAGCAATCAATAAAAGATCTGCCCAACGTCTAAGTTCGATATGTAGCACGGGGTCAGAGCGCTTTGTCCACATCTAGCATAGAAATATAAGGAAAGCCTTTCACACCTTCTATTAAAACTCTCATATCAGGTCAATTAGTGTATTGATGTAACATCACAGCAGGAAACAATATAATGTTTTTGTTTGATTACCGAAAACGCATCTCTTCCTCTTCAAAGGCTGTACTCACCTCCCACTCATCCTTATCTCTGTACACACAAACAGAGACTTCGCTGATATCGTAAAAATGAGTTGCATGGTCTGTGGTGACCACACGTACATCAACCTAGAGAACAGAACAGGGGAAAAAAAGATCGGTTCACCGAAAAAAACTCCTATGCAATTTATCCCATCCCTCAACTCATATTTGACTGACACTTAAAATCATTTAAAAAAAATCACAAAACAGGGCTAACAACTTTTTTATGATAAATGTTTTTTTTTTATTTGATCAAATTTTATTTATTTATTTACTCATTCATTTATTTGTAAGCCAAATAAATAAATGGACACACTATTATATCCTCCATTTTATTTATTTTGAAGTACAAAAATGGCAACATCCACTCAAACCAAAAGCAAAAATAAATAAATTAAACCTTAGTTGCCATAAAAGAAAACCAATATGATTTCTATCTTACAAATTTTGAGTTTATTATTTATTCAATAAATGATGACGTAGTCATTTTAAAATAACTTATAATGTTTAAAAAATATTGCACCCTCTAGTGGACAAATGTGTGAAATGAAAATAACATTGGAGGACATGTGGCTCTGTCAGCTTCAAGCATGCATACACAGTTTGAACAATCGGAATATAAATACACTTACCCCTGGAATCTCAAGTAGTTGTGTTACTAACAAAGGCGCCTTGAGTGCAGCTACACTGCCAGTTAAACCGACCAGAACATTAAACCTTGTACTATTTGTTTGCAAGTCTAGTATACGATTAGATTCAGAATCCTGCTGCATTATATATAAAAATAGCAATCTTTGTGTTAACTATAAAAACGTTTTCTATTTGATTAGCTCCCCCTTTCTAAAGCATTTCTTTTGTAAGGTATGATATTTGTATAATCCATCTTTAAATTGTAGTACGGGATGAGGAATTTAATTGAACACTTAAATTGCACATTTAATGAGAAGTGTTTAGAGTTTAGAGTGCACGTTAACGGTCGCTCATTCTATCTTCAGGTTTTATTTTTGTCCAACGTTACTTCCGTAAACAGTGGAGCAAACGCGACGTCACAGCGCCTTCGCTGGCTGGAAGTGTACACAGTAAAATGCTCCATGAAGCTGGCGAACGGATAATATTCATAGGATAATATTCCTACATATAATTTAAGAGGATTTACGCCTTTATCTATAGAAATTAAATTTCCAAAAAATAAAATCGTGACGGATTATCCTACCTATAATCCATAAGGGCAGCTCAATTACATCATATATTTTGTATTTCATGCGTATAATAATAGTCTATAAATCCATGCACATCGCACATTTTCTTAATTTATTTATAGCTAATGTTGCACATTTTATATATTGTCGTTCTTTTATTCGATTACGTCATTCCCAGTGCCTCATGGGCAGCGTAGTTCATTGGCTCATAAAAGACGCTATGTACACAGTCTTGTGCCTTGTGTCTTTTTCTCTTATTTTCAAATGCTTAATTTCTTTAAACCAATGTTTGAAATTATATTCGGCTCATGGCTGGGGGGTTTGGTTCAAGGCATAGAAGTCATTATTGAGGAGTTTCCGAGAAAATAAATTAGATACTTCCGGAAAATTGGAAAGTGGGCGGTGAGTGTTGCCTTTACATGCGCGCACGCGCATTCGAAGAATATTCTGGACAAATGACAGAATCGCTGGGAAACGTCTTCCGGCTGCTTGATTCAAGATTTACATTGCCTGTCATTCATTGTTAAATCTGAGTAAAACACATTTTAATGTGAATATTTGCAATGCAGGCTCTCACACCTCACGTGTACTGGGCACAGCGGCATGGGGAGATATACCTGCGAGTGGAGATCAGTGATGCACAGGTAAGAAAAACTTGCTTTTATGGGGCAATTATATCATAATAGGCAATGCATTTTTATGTTCTTCTTTCTTTTCGCATTTATTGCATTTAATATGTATGCACATCCAGATTTTTAGGTTACAGAACCTTAAACTGGATGGTGTTAGTTTGATATTCATTTGAATAACAACACATTCTGTAGGTCTGATAAACATGACTTGCATCAAGCCTAGATCAGAATAAAGATGAAGATTACGGAAAGGGAGATCAGGACTTGATCCTACTGGACCACTAGCCATCTGGCTCAGTTACAATGGCAGGGCATGTTTTATTTACTATCAAGTTTCTGATAGAAAGAGGAACTGCCCCCTTCCCCCTCATTGCTTTCTCAGGGCAGGATAAAGCATGTTTGACCTGTCCTCTCACTAAGGTAATGAGAGAAACGCATTTTACAACCGAAAGCTCTGGAACAAAGGTGGTATAAAGGTGCTGTGGTGTAGTAATACGGTTGCCATGACGTCCCTTTATGCAAATAAATTTGTGTATTGTACATGTTAGAAAGCTATTATTACATTGTTTTCCCTTAGTATGTCTCCATATAACTCAGAAATGCAAAATAAAAGTATAACATATGCCAAAACCTAATAACGTCAGGCACACTTTTTAATTGGCCATGCAATTAAAGGAATGGTTCACTTAAAATGTCATCATTTATGTACTCACCCTCATGTTGTTCCAAACCTTTATGAGTTTCTTTCTTCTGTTGAACATAAAAGAAGATATTTTGAAGAATGTCCGTACCCAGGCAGTTGATGGACCCCATTGACTTCCATAGTGGAAGGAAAAAATTAATTTTTAAGTGAACTATTCCTTTAACTCAAGGACCATAAATCAGTGGTTCTCAACCTTTTTTACTCCAATGCCACAAAGGCACCATGTTTCCAGTTGTTTGTTATTTACTGGGTAAGAATTGTTAAATAACCTAACACTTATAAAGCTTGGCATAATTAGAAAAATTCATATTCATAAAAATGCCCATGGAGTTATAAGATTTTATAAATTTTTTAAGGTCTTGAAATCATACTTTTGTCATTAAATGAAGAAAAAAAAAACAGTTGTTCAGAGGTGAATTAAAATAAATATCTTAATTCAGGAAGCCTGAAACGGTGACTTATATTATGCGAACCATTCATTACTGATGCATTTTTTTTTTATAACTACATATTATAATATCTTTCAGATGCATGGTGCATTTGAAGGCATTGTATTGATATAACAGGCAGTGGGAGGAGGAGCTTGAGACTTCACACTTCTTTCTTTTTCACTCTTCACTCTCTTATTGCAGAATCTCAATATTGGTGTAGAAGAGAACATCCTTCACTTCCGAGGTACATCTCAGAACTAACCATCAGCTGGATGCTCTTTCTCTTCCGTTGTGTGACTTTTATTTATTCTGCTCTTTTTGAGGTCAAGGGCATGGAGCGAAAGGAGAAAATGAATATGAATTCAGCCTGGAATTCCTAAAACTGGTTAAGCCTGAGGTAACAGCTATCAGAAATTGCAAAAAAACATCTATGTAAAACGTTAGGTTGCACAATGAAGTGCAGTGCTTTTGCCTTGGTTTGCTGCCCTGTTCTGTTTGCTTATGTTGGAACCACATGAAGATGTTTGTGTCCACAGGTGAAGCACAAATCCACCCAGCGGCAGGTGAATATCACGGTAAAGAAGCAGGAGCACGTCTGGTGGAATCGCCTCACTAAGCAGGAGAGGAAGCCTCTGTTTTTAGCACCCGATTTTGATCGCTGGCTGGATGAGTCAGATGCAGAAATGGAGCTCAGAGAGAAGGTAAAGAGGTTTGCTATTCAAGTTATTCTTGAGGAGCTTCACAGTCGTGCACTGTCTGATGTGTTTTCTGTTCACAGGAAGAGAAAATAAACAAAGTCAGCATTGAGTCAAGGGTTCGTAAGGACCGTGAGTATATTTTTAATTCTAAGAGTGTAAAATAAACACATTGGGTCAGCTTACCAAATAATAACCATACATTCATTACTCCTTTTTATACAGCTTATCTTGGCTTGAAAAAGGGTTTTCTCTTTATGTACAACTTGGTCCAGTTCCTCGGCTATTCCTGGATCTTTGTCAACATGACTGTACGTCTGTTCATACTTGGGCAAGGTTAGACTCTTTTTTTCTTTTTCTTTTTAGTTTGTTTTATTTTGTAAGCAGATTAAAGATGCATTTGTTTGTCACTGTCAGGAAATGCATTTCGTTAGAATTTTTCTGAGAAGGCCTGCAGGTAAATTGTATTTATATATAGAAAGAGCATCTTATTGCACATGAAGTGATACTCTGAAGTGTGAAAACTCAGTGTTCAGTATGGTCCTTACAGTTTTTTTGTCAACCCAACAGATTCTTTCTACGACACATTTCATACCATTGCCGACGTGATGTACTTCTGTCAGATGCTGGCAATAATGGAAGTTATCAATCCTGCTGTGGGATTGATTAAGACTGGAGTCATGCCTGCTTTCATTCAGGTATGCCTAGTGCACAGCACGCCATGCTTTAGTAGCCAATTAAATGCACTTCATTTTACACTATTTGTTTTGAATATTAACTTTCATGACAGTGAGAATTATTTACATTTCTCTCGTTAAAGGTGATGGGGAGAAACTTCATCCTTTTTGTCATATTTGGTAGCTTAGAGGATATGCAGAACAAGCCAGTGGTCTTCTTTGTCTTCTATCTGTGGAGTACGATTGAGATATTCAGGTAATTATGTGAATATTAGTATGATACATGTGTGATCTTATTGTATCATGTTTAAGAGCAGTTTCTGCTAGTGGTGTGTAAATGTAGGAGTTGGTGTCAATGTGTAGTATGAATTTCTTTATTTGCAGGATATCCATTTTTGTTTTTTATGGGCCAGATATTACTAATTATTCAACTTCCTATATGCAGTCCTTAGTTTGTTAAAGTAAATGCATCTTCTCTTTGCTAAATGTACTGAAAATTAGAAGCTAAATCATAATTTCAGAATACAAACTATATTAGAAAGACGTTGGTATTTGAGGCTAATGGTTTTAGGTAGAGCTTTCATGGTCTTTCAGCACTGATGTTGTCTGTGTGGTTTCTGTACAGCCGCATTTTTTCTACACTTCTTCCTCTATTGCGATAAAACAAGTAGTTTTCTTCCTGTGGGCTCATACAACATATCACTATGAGACACGCATCCGTTTGCCAGTAGTGAAATGTCACACTCATTACCTCAAAACTAGGTTTAAAAGCAATTTAAGTAGTTTATATAATAAAATAAAAATGAGAATACATATCTACGTAAGTTTTGGATGTTATAATAATAATAAGTTTATTTTATATAGCGCCTTTCTCAAACCCAAGGTCGCTTTACATAGTGGGAAGACAAGTATACACAACAGCAACAACCAAAACAATACAACAAAGACAAGTTATCTGTATGAAACTATGAGTTTGGTGTAGAGAAATGATCATTGAACAGGGGGATAGCCAAGAGATTTTGGTCAGATGATCTGAGTGAGCGGGATGAAGTGTACGGGATCAGGAGGCCGCGGATGTAGAGGGGAGCAAGGTTATGGAGCGCTTTGAAGGTGAGTAGTAGTACTTTGTATTTGATCCGGGATGGAACTGGTTGCCAGTGGAGTTGGTAGAGAATAGGGGTGATGTGTGCTGATCGTCCGGTATGGGTGAGGAGCCTGGCTGCCCGAGTTTTGAATATATTGTAACCTTTGAAGTGTTTTCACAGGGAGACCAAGGAAAAGTGAGTTGCAGTAGTCTAGACGGGACATAATGAAGCAGTTAACCAAAGTGTGTGCATCACTAACAGAGAGGAAGGGTTTGAGGCGAGCAATGTTGCGGAGGTGAAATAAGGCAGCCTTAGTGAGTGATTTGATATGAGGATCAAAGCTAAGGGTGGAGTCAAGCAAAATGCCAAGGTTTTTAACAACAGGGGTAGGGTGGACAGATGAACCATCAATATTGAGAGTGAGACTGGGAGATTTAGAAAGGATGCTTTTAGGGCCAATCAGCAGAATTTCAGTTTTATCTATTAGTAGAGAGGTTAAGCCCAAAAAATAGGCCTTTGACTTCAAGTCATGATGCAAAGGTCGCCTTTGGTATGGAAGTACCTTAGGGTCATACAAATAAATTTATCTTAAGACACAAGTGAGATCACCCTTAGAGGGAAAACCTCTTTTCTCGAGAATACTGAAGCCAAAAATTATCCTTATAACTTGTATTAATTTAAAACGCACTTGCTGCAGCTAGCAGACCTAGGCGAGGCAGCTCACGCGCCTATTGGCTGCTCTGCGGCAACTGCTGCAACCTATCGAGGGACTGCTCGTGACGTAAGCACCAATGAGGGCGCCGGCTTATGCCTATATAAGCCGGAGTTCGATAGGATAGGATGCTCCTTGGTTTTCATCGACTGAAGCGAAACCAGATGGTAGCACAAGCACGACAGAGTTACGCAACACTCGTTCCCTTTTCTAGAGAGAACCGAGGTTACGTTAGTAACCAAGACGTTCTCTTACGAGAGTACTCTCGTGTTGCGTAAGCTAGCTTACGCTACGGGAACCCAATTTAAAACACTGTGCGTGCCAAATCTACCACAACACTGACCCAAGGGCGAGCTTGAGCTCATATAATATGGGGATATAAAAAGCTGACATTGGGAATGGGCTTAATAAGAATGATATAAGGCAAACGTGGTTACTTTAAATGCATAGAGAGTGCTTAACACTGTTTAACAGTCAGGGGAGGCAATAGTCTGCCTGAACTGAAAACTTTGCAGTCCGCAGAAGCGAGTCCGGCAGAACTAAGCGGATAAACTAAACTGACAACAGTCTAGATTGGAGCGCGGGAACTTCCAGGTAATATAACCTTATAAATAGATGGAGAGGCCCAGCCTGTCACCATACAAGTAAGTAAGTAAGTAAGCTTTATTTATATAGCACCTTTCACAGATAAAATCACAAAGCGCTTTACATGTAGCAAAGTAGCAAAATACAGATATTGTGAAGGGAAATCCCACTGGACCAGGCCCACGAGGAGGCATGCCTCGAGTGGAATGAGCTCTGACGCCCAGAGGGCAACGAAGGCTCTTAGATGCATAAGCCAGTGAGATAGCGTCCACTATCCACCTGGAAAGGCTATGTTTCGAGGCAGCTAGACCTTTAGATCGGCCACCAAACGAAACAAAGAGCTGTCCTGACCGTCTGAAAGCAGCCGAACGTTCCATGTAAATTCCCAGGGCCCTAACCGGGCAAAGGAGATTCACGTCAGACTCGCTGTCAGATCCGAAGAGGGCTGACAAGGAGATGACTTGCGCTCTGAAAGGAGTGGCAAGTACTTTGGGGACATAACCATGTCTTGGTTTGAGGATGACCTTGGAGTCATTAGGCCCAAACTCAAGGCACGACGCGCTAACAGAAAGTGTGGGTAAGTCACCCACCCGCTTGACTGAGGCGATAGCCACCAGAAAGGCTGTTTTCAATGAGAGATACTTAAGGTCCACAGACTGTAGAGGTCCGAAAGGGGCACCCTTCGTGGCCTCCAGGACCAAGGAAAGGTCCCATATGGGAACCGAGGGGGGACGAGGAGGGTTCATCCTTCTAGCTCCACTGAGGAAGCGGACTACAAGGTTGTTCCTACCCAGTGACTGGCCATGCGAATGTTTGACAAACGCAGCAATAGCCACCACATATACCTTGAGTGTGGATGGGGATCTACCCTTGTCCAAGAGCTCCTGTAGGAAGGAGAGAACCTCCGACACCCCACAATCTTGTGGATCCAGGTTGCGAGCTGAGCACAAACCTGAGAACACTGACCACTTGGAAGCATAAAGCCGTCTAGTAGAGGGCGCTCTAGCTTGCATAATCGCGTTTAACACTCCGTCGGGGAGACTGATAGGTACCCGTTGATGGCCCACACATGCAGAGCCCAAAGCTCGGGTCGTGGGTGCCAAATCGTACCCCCGGCCTGTGAGAGGAGATCTCTCCTCAACGGGACAGGCCACGGAGCCAAGCTCTGAAGCTGGATCAGCTCCGAAAACCAAACTTGGTTCGGCCAGAACACAGCTACTAGAAGCACAGAGGAACCGTTCTCCCTGATACGCTTGATTACCTGTGGTAACAGCGTGATCGGAGGGAAAGCATAGAGAGGGATGGGCAAGCGCGTCCTTGTTCTTTGTGAAGCATATTGGACACTGAGCGTTGTCTTGAGACGCAAAGAGGTCGACTTCCGCTGTGCCAACGGTGTCCCACAACAGCTGAACTGTCTGAGGCTGGAGAGACCATTCCCCTGGGGGAACGTTGTCCCTGGACAGCCTGTCTGGACCCACATTCAGATGGCCTGGCACATGCGCCGCTCTCAGCGAGAGTAGGTTGCACTGAACCCACACAAGGAGGCGTTCTGCCAGTGCATGAAGGTTCCGTGATCTCAGACCGCCCTGGCGATTTATGTAGGAAACCACCGACATGTTGTCTGTGGGGACAAGGACATGGTGGCCCTTTAGAAGAGGAAGGAAGAACCGCAAGGCGTTCTCGACCCCCTTCATCTCTAGACAGTTTATGTGCAAGCTCTTTTCTTGGCTTCACCACAGGCCAAAAGTCGGTCTGCCCTCGTAGAGGCCGCCCCAGCCCGAATTGGAGGCGTCTGTCGAAACCACTTTCAGTTTCGAGATTACTCCCAGGTTTACACCTGTCTCATACCAGTCGACCGCCTTCCAGGGCTCCAGAGCTGTGACACAGTTCTGAGTTACCTTGAGACGTAAATGACCGGATGCCCATGCCCATGTAAAGGGCGCATGCGAAGCAGACCCAAACGAAGAAATTATTAAGTTGTGAATGGACTGTGTGTTTGGCATGCGTTTTTTAATAAAAAAATTGCATACTTCACCTCCAATTGTCATGGTAAGTACAACATTATTGATTTTTAGTCTTGGAACCTATTTTATTGGACTCCTTGACCACAAAAATGTACATGTTGAGACCAAATTTGTCATTATAGCTATAACAGAAGCAAAGACATGGGCCTCTCAAGTATGATCGGCGGCCATTTAAAAAAAAAAAAATGTGCGTATATAAGATACAAAATGTGATCTCACTTGTGTCTTAGGATAAATTTATTTCTATGGCCCTAAGGTACTTCCATACCAAAGGGGACCTTTGCATCATGACTTGAAGTCAAAAGTCACTTAACCTCCCTACTATATATTGAGTTTAAGAAAATTGTTTTGCATCCATAATTTTAGGTCAGAGAGGCAGTCAGTAAGGGAGCACGGTGGTGGATCAGAGGGAGAGTGAGTGGTCAAATAGAGTTGGATATCATCTGCATAACAGTGGAATTTAAGACCGTGGCTGCGTATGATCGGGCCAATAGGGAGGATGTATATGAGAAAAAGGAGGGGCCCAAGTACCGAACCCTGGGGGACACCACGGGTGACAGGGGACTTGGAAGACTGATGAGGACCAAGCGTCACAAACTGCTTTCTGTTGAAGAGGTAGGACTGAAACCAAATGAGGGCTGTACCAGAAACACCAATAGCAGACAGACGGGTGATTAGAACATTGTGGTTGATGGTATCGAAGGCAGCACTAAGGTCAAGGAGTATGAGAATGTTAAGTGAACCAGAGTCAGCAGACAGTAGAAGGTCGTTAACGATGCGCAGAAGGGCAGTCTCTGTACTGTGATAAGAACGGAAACCAGATTGAAAAGGCTCATACAGGTCATGGTGATTAAGAAAGGTGTGTAGTTGTGAGGCCACCACTCTTTCCAATACCTTGATACCAATACCTAAATATGTTTGTGTTATAACATATTTTTATTTCTAATTTTATATAATAATTTTTATTAAAATAAATAATATATACTACAGTTCAAAAGTTTGGGGTCACTGCGATTTTCTTCTTTTTCTTTTTAAGAAATAATCTTATTTAGCAAGGATTCATTAAATTCAGCCTGGAAAGACACTTATAATGTTACAAAATATTTATATTTCAAATAAATGCTGCTCTTTTGAACTTTTCATTCATTAAAGAATCCTTAAAAACACAAAAAAATGTATCATGTTTTCCAGAGACATATTAACTGTTTTCAACATTGATGATCAGAAATATTTCCTAAGCAGCAAATCATCATATTATAATGATTTCTGAAGGATCATGTAACACTGAATACTGGTGTAATCATGCTGAAAATTCAGCTTTGACATCATAGGAATAAATTGCATTAAAAAAATAAATAAATAGAAAAGGTAAATTGTAGTACTATTTCACAATATTGTTTTTATTGTATTTTTGATCACATAAATGCTGCCTTTGCGAGCATAAGAGACTTCTTTCAAAAACGTTAAAATAATCGTACCAAATACAAACAGTAGTGTATATTGAGCCCTACAGCTTGGTCATCCAAGCGACCTTTGTTGGATAAAAACGGATATATCTAATCCTGCTTTTGTAATAATGAACTATAGGTATCCTTTCTACATGTTGGCCTGCATTGATACCGAATGGAAGTTGTTGACTTGGTTGAGATACACCATATGGATACCGCTGTACCCTCTTGGAGTGCTAGCTGAAGGTATGTGTATCTGTGGACTATCATAAGGAAAACTCATGATGGTAGGTTCATGAGACAGTGAGAACTGACAGCTTTTCTCATGCTCTCTTATGTTGTGATCAGCTGTGGCGGTGGTCCAGTCCATCCCAATCTTTGACGAAACCAAACTCCTCAGTATTCCTTTGCCTAAAGCCATCGGCTTCTCGCTCAGCTTTTCCTACATCCTGCAGCTCTACCTGGTGCTCATGTTCCTGGGTAAGGTCCACAAAAAACATGCTACAAAGGAAACTAGGGTTCTCACAACATTTGACCAATGCAACTTGTCCAGTTGCTACAGTAGAAGAGGATTGTTAAATAATCTTATAGACATTTTAATTAATAGTATATAGCCAATTAAATATTTTAGAGCTGAGCATAAATTGGCATTACATTTTTATAACATTTCATTAAATTGTTTGTAATTTCAGGCCTCTTCATCAACTTCCGCCACCTCTTCAAGCAGAGGAGGAGACGGTTTCGCTCAAAAAAGAGGAAAGCCAACTGAGGGGAAGGGGGCCACATGCTTCATTCCTCCTATCTCTCTTTTCTTTGATTTTCTGCGCCTCCCCTTTCTCTCTTTATATTTGCCCTCTTGTCACTGAGATTCATTATTGAGGTAAAACCATCTCAAGTGCATTTAATTTCTTGATACTGAAATTCTAAAGGTGACCATGACTTAGTAAATGATTATTATAGAACACTAGAGATTCTTACCACAAGAATTCTAACCAGGACCATGAAGGTATTTATACATTTCATGTATGTTTGCAGTTTGGTGGTTTTGTGTTGTTTGATGTTGTAGATCAGGGGTGCCCAATCCTGCTCCTGGCGATCGACTGTCCTGCACAGTTCATCTCAAACCCTAAATCAAACACACCTGAAGCAACCAATTGAGGTCTTTAGGATCACTTGAAAATTATATTCAGGTGTGTTTGATTAGGGTTGGAGATGAACTGTGCAGGACAGTCGATCGCCAGGAGCAGGATTGGGCACCTCTGTTGTAGATTATCTGTGTGACAGGCTTACTTGACTGAAACGCAGAAACATTTTATCTTCATGTCAATCCCTGAGATGTGTTGTAATAGTCATTTCTGTTGGCACAAAGCACTGCTAACAACAAGACAGACCATGAACCTCAGGGAAAACCTCATAAAACATTCAAGTTACATGGGAAGAGCCAATTCAGTGTCGTTGGATGTGGGATCTGGACATGAATGTGTAAATGCAACTGAAAACGTTTAATTAAATTTCAGTGAAACAAAACATCAGTTTTCAGATGTCTATCATTAAGCATAAAGTACAGTTTTCTATTAGTCAATGTTTGAAAAAAAAAAAACATTATATACACAAACATTTACTGCTCTGAAAACAGATTCCAAAACCTCTAAATGCATTTCCCTGTAAAACGGATGAATGTTTTTCTTTCCTCGAATTGAGTGCTCAACGTCATCATTTGTCACAAAGTCCGAGGTTTCCTCTCATTTTATATCTATCACCAAAACAGCAAACCCAACCTTTGTGGCACTACTAAAACATTGAAATGCCACATTTGTGTGATCCTGCTGCTGTAACCCATTTTCTGTAGACAAACATTACATGTTGAGCAGAGTTTTTAGATAAAGCCACATTCCTCTATAATTGCTCTGGCAGTTGTCCATTGAGTATTGTTCCTCTATATTCGCTCAGCTCCTCCTCCTCCCCCTGAGAAATCAGTGAGCATGGGAGTGATGTTGTGTTCGAAGCCCGCGTATTTCGAGTCTCCGCTACTGGCCAGTTTAAGCTGCTGAGCAGCATGTGACAGCTGGAAGGCGGCATCAGGGTGGGCAGAGTCAGGCAGAAGAGTGCACTCCCTCTCCAGAAGTTCAGCCATATTCTTCAGAAGCTCCCAGAAACCAAAGGCGAGAGCGGCCTTCCGAAGACGGTTCAATTCCTGCAGTGATTAAAATACAAATGTACCACAAAAAGTATTTTAACTAATTAAAAGGATCATATATCAGTCCATGACAGGGTTCCTCAAACTCGGTCCTGGAGAGCCGCTGTCCTGCAGAGTTTAGCTCCAACACAGATCAAACACACCTGAGCAAGCTAATCAATATCTTCAGGATCACTAGAAACTCACAGCTAGGTGTGTTTGATCAGGGTTGGAGCTAAACTGTGCAGGACAGTGGCCCTCCAGGACCGAGTTTGAGGAACCCTGGTCCATGATATCCATAAATTGTAATTTTTTCTATTTATATATTAAATTAATTTACTTATAGAAAGTGGAATCATAAAAATCACACACACACATATATATATATATATATATACACACATACATGCATACATACACCCACCTTATAGAATGTTTGCGTTTTTTCTGGCAATTTCCTTGCATTACGGAGAATTTTCTGTACATCTGTCTGTAAATGTGATTATTAAAAAGTTTAGTTCTAATGACATTTAATCAGTGTCAAATATAAATCATTTGTAGTGTAGTGTTCAGATGTATACCTGCAGTCCACTGGCTTTAATCCAGACAGTAACATTCTGAGCATAGCTTCTCTTGTGTTTCGGCTGTATGGGAAAAGGACTTTTACTGTCATCTTCACCATAGGGATTTTCAGCTGCATCTGTAGGTCACGCAAACAAATAATCCTGGTGAATGGTTATTTATTTCGTTGGCCAGTAAGCAAAACCTTATGCAAAACAATGTGTATGTAGGTGAGAACACGCCTAGTCTCAGAAGGAAGCAAAGCATGAGAGGAAAATAAGATGTTTAATCATGCAAATGTGTGGTACTACCGTTATCCCTGACCCTTGTGTATTTACCTACAGGTTTCCTAACTGAACTCGGTGAACCGTCTAGGTTACTATCTTTTGTTTCAGTATTTTAATTATTAACTACTTGCACACACTGCATAATGCAATACAATGCAGTTCATTTTTATTTCATTTTAACAGGCCTTTTAAGTGTGGCCGTTACAAAAAAATACTGAGCGAAAACGTGCTACCTGAGGCAGGTCCAAGATGTGATATTCTGCCCAACCAGGGCAGAGGCTCTGAGCCGAACTCAAAGAGTGACATCATTAGATTGGACTTCTTCTTACTGTCTGCCTGGGAATAAAGCATTCCGAACCACTCTGGCCTGATAGAGGAAAATGCCGTTATAGACATGGCAAACCTTTATTTCAGAGTAACTGGATAATTTTATCTCAAATATGTTGGTAACGAAAACAAACCCCTCAATTCCCTAAAAGCAAAGTTTCAAGTTTGAAAAATTTGGAATGCTCATGCAAACAGTGGGATATTTTTATATTGCTCCTTACCCTAGTTGTACAAGCGCCACCATTCCCTCCACTTTTAGGCTGCCATGTAAAAGAACGCAGAAGTTTGGGCTTTTGCCAGCCATCTGATTTGTGGAGGTCTCTTCCTCTGTCTCATCAGAGGTCCCCGTGCCCATCTCATCCCCCTCTGCCAATCAAAAGAATATATCAAGGGGAAATTAAGACGGCATAAGCTTTTTTAAAATAAGACAAAACCAGCTTTAAAATTAGTCAAAACCACTTAATATTAAGATGTAAGCTGACATTGTATTTCTCATTTTATTTGATCCCTAAACAACTCATTTTTATTTATGAACCAAAAGTCATTTTTATTTATGAACCAAGATTCTCACGGTTTTGGAAAACCTGGATATACAAGGACATTTTTAAAAGTGTGATTGGAAAAGTCAGAAATGAATAAAATCTTAAAAAGTCATGGACATTGTTATAATTAATGTATAATTATTGGGTAGAAATTACTATTTGAGAGAAAAAAAGTAGTAATTAAAATAATCATTGGTAATAAAAAGTCTAAATGCTGAAGAACATTCAGTTATTAAAACTTCTGAAATGATAGAATTTCATTAATCATGTTAATTATTTAGAATTTTAATTATACTGACCTTTGTTTACAGCAATAGGCAGGACCAAGTGCCTGGATAAAACCGGAGGGCTGGAGATGTCTCCAATCTCAATAAAACCCACAATCTCCAAGTCTATATATATATATATATGACACAACCATTATGTGCACTTTCCTCCAATTACCTCGTTATATAGAATCTAGCATGATTAGCAACAAATAAAAATAACATTTATTTATTTACATAAATACATTAAACGTAATATTACATACAGTAAACCTGCTTACATAAAATGCTTTTGTAATTAGTCATGAGGAAATGGCATTTAAAAACACAAAACTTGAATAGTTATAAATGTTTACATTACAACAGCATGGAGGATTCATTTCATTAGATTCTCTGCTCGTACCTGTTTGCACTGTTTTGGGCAGGGGATCCACTTCCTCATCTATGATCACTGGCTCTGGCCTGGGAAAGACCTGCACATCAGAGGTCAGGTTCCCACAGCGCAGCACCGCATGGAAGGGAGAGTACGCCTGGTCAATCAGCTTTCTGGCAACACAAAAACACAGTGATGCTGTTCATCACAAAATGTTGCCTAAACAACAATGTGCACTTAAAAATACAAGAACATATTTAGTAGTATTTACACAAAGTAACAAAATCACTCACCCAAACATAGACTGGACACTTTTGAGACAAAGGGGTCCCTCCATAGTGTATATCTGACCCTCTCCGTCATTCATATTAATCAGCTGCTCTAAGTTATCCATACCATCCGTAGCTTGGAGCTTCAGAGGACATCAAAACAATAACATGGATTCAAGCACATGAAAGCAAAATTTTTTTTTTTTTATTACTAACTTTTTTAATACAAAATGGTCAAATTAAAATAGAAATGGTAAAAATAAAAACGAATTAAAAATATTAAAGGTAGGGTAGGCAATGTTTTTTTTGTTATACTGGTTGAAACTCTTAGTTAATAGAAGTTGTCTAAATGTTTAAAAAATTTACTCTATATTTTGTGGAAGTCTAAGGACCAAAAATGTTCAGCAGTCACTCAGGGTCATAGACAGACAATCACAGAGCGCCACAAACAAACAGCAGCCACCTTTTACAATTCCTCCTGAGATGAAGAGATGGCAACCCGAGATGTTCATGTCCTCAGACTCTGAATTATGCATTTCTATGACTAACACAATGAATGCTGAGATGAATTTGCAGCAGTCAGGTGGTAAAAGTCAGGGCTCTTTAAGTTGTTTACGTTCATTATTATTGTAATGTTATATGCTTTGAGGCAAAGTAATTTAACGCCGTCTCTCGTGCCGCTTTGCAGACTCTGCTCTGGCTGTGTGCATTCATGTGTTTTGGAGGAGGTGTGGCTCTGAAGGGATGGGGTGGGATCTTAGGAATTCAAAGCTAGCTTGCTATTGCTAGCCTCTCCAAAGTTGCCTACCCTACCTTCAATAAAAACTATAATAGAGTGGTGCCGGTATGACGTCACTTTGTGGGCCAACCAGCAGTTAACATCGCCCTGGTTCCCTCGACAAAAACCCAATAGGATTTTTCCAAAGGCTTTTGGATTATAGCAAAAAACAAGCTCTGTGATCAAAAAATATTTATGATACTTACATGTTTTGTCCATAAAGATAATTTTCACAGATGAACAACTTTTATGATTTTTGAAACCTAAATGCAGTTGCCAGAAGTAAAAAGCTAAAGCTAGGGTATAAACAAACTACATCACGGTCACACGACTTCAACGTCACCATCACTAAGCTTCAGACAACTCTTTCAGTTTTTTTCAAACAAACATTTTCACAGAAAGTTTGAGTTAGAATCATTTACAAGAACACAATTATAATATAATAAGCATAACAAGAATGTAAAAGCTGACTGATCTTATCTCTTCAACGTGGTGACGTTTTGTATACCCAACTGCCTCTGTGGTCCCATTTAGCCACTTGTTAGCAATCGCCTTTTTCAAGACATTTAACAGCTTAAAAAAAAAATCACGAGTGGGTAATACTGATGTATTTTATTTTGTAGAATAAAACGTGAAAGTGTCTTGAGCTTATTCACCACAGACCTTATTTCACCCATTTAAATAAAGACCCAAAAAACCATTGACTTCGGGACGTTGGAACCGGAAGTGCTCAAATGGTAACTCGTTTCAGCGTTTTGGCCTACAAATTTACATCATACTGGCACCAATCTTGTATCTGAATGACACTAAAATAACACTGGTAAGGACACAGTGCAAAAAGACTCAAGTACCTCCTCTGCATTGGCAATGCACATGACATAGAATTTGGAAGGGAATGGGAAAGGAAGTGGGAATTTCTTGTCCTCCACACGTTGTTTCACTGTTTGCAGGGAGTGACGCAAAGATCCACGACCAATGCCCAGTGCACCATCAGTGACCAGCACCACCTACAGGCCACCATAAAAACAACATAAACACTGATCAACAACGGAAATGCAGTCAAAGCAATTATTTAGTACATTTAGCATTATATATAAAATGGTCTTTAGAAAAATTCAATGGCACAATTATTCTACTGTATATTAAAAAATGTAATGTTTAATGTTTAGACCCCCACCTAAAGTGCTTATGTGCACCACTACCATGATACTCTACCAACCATTATAAAAAATCATTCCTAACATTTACTGAACAGATCAATCAGTTATAGTGCTGACGAATAACATGATCGACTTTGAGCAGTACATTTATATCTTCAACTTACATTTTTGTATATACTACATTCATTGTATTGTGTACAGTAAATACTATATTTTACTCAACACTGTATTTCATACTGTATTTATTCTGGTCCTGGTTGTTATTCCAATATGTATACTAGTAGTTTTTTATGAATAGAATGTTTAAAAGAACAGCATCATTATTTAGCAGCAAAAACTGTTTTTAACATTGATACTAATTAGAAATGTTTCTTAAGTAGCAAATCAGCATATTAGAATGATTTCTGAAGGATCATGAGACACTGAAGACTGGAGTATTGATGCTGAAAATTCAGCTTTGCCATCACAGGAATAAATTGTATTTTAAAATCTATAAGAATACAAACAGTTCTTTTACATTTGATTAATATAATGTTTGTACTGTATTTTTAATCTAGAAAAAAATGCAGCCTTGCTGTGCATTAGAGATTTTTGAAAACATTTCAAAATCTTTGTTATTGATAACTTTTAACAAGTAGTGTATATGTAAGTGTATATGCCTGATTAACATATTGCATATGCCATAATATATAGTATTTTTAATAATTAGTTTTTTTTTTTACCTGGCATGGGCAAGCGGTTCCCCACTCCTGCTGTACTACATTACTAACACCTTGTAATGCAGCCTCCAAACAGGTTTTATCATAGTCTTCAAGGTTGTTCAAAGCCTCCTGCACAACAATGAATAAGAGATAACAATAAGACCCCAACAACTATCAGATCATAAGGGCTCTGATGATGAATTAGGTTTAAGACATTGCATTTACATTATATTTAATGCAGGCAGCATAACACCTGTTCTGTTTTTACCTGCAGAGTATTGTAGTCTCTAGTGAATGGCACCAAAAGCTCCCAGAGCGAGGAGAAGGCGATAAGTGAAGTGAACTCCATTCTGTAGTTTGTGGCCATGTGTTCAAACAGCATGGTCAGTCCATGAACTGCCAGGTTCTTTCTCTGAAACTCTTCACTGCCCTCCACTGACACCGGTCGTGTCATGGACAGCGACGAGTCCATAAGAACCACAGTAGGCATGTTTGCAAACTCTTCTCTTTACACGTAAACAGTTATGAATGTATGCTTGAGATGTCTGTGTAAAAACAGGAGCATGTTAGTGTGACAACAGAAGCTTCTGCTGCAGTGTACATAAAAAACACACACACACACACACACACACACACACACACACACACACACACACACACACACACACACACACACACACAAAATCATTTTCTGATTTTGTAATGGTTAAGTTACACTCTTTGCTGTTTTGCACGTCTTTGCTGATTTAAACTGGTATAGCTAGTCCCCCAATCTGACCAGTTTACAGTATCCAAAACCCCTCTAAAACTAGCCTGGGAGAGCTGGGAGACCAACTAAGATACTTTTTTTTTTAAATAATAATTTCCCAGAGCAATCAAAGTAAATAAAGCTGCTGAGTGTTACTGTCAAGTGTCCAACCAAACGTTCTCGTTTAAATATAAAAAGAAAAACATCAAATGATCTTAAAATTCTTAATAATATGTCCTTCACATTTCCAAATACAGCTCGTACAATACCCAGTGTAGTATATTTTAATAAAATGGTAAAATTTTACCCATCGCTGAAAATCCCTTCTTCCTAACCAAGTGTGCGCCGTGATAAGCGGACCGGTTGGAAACAAAAGAAACACGCCAACTCGTTCCTAGTCAGGAACGTGCTCGAGAAACGGATTTTTAAAAGTTGTATCCTAAAATAAAATCTCTCTTAAAATAAAGAATAAAAAACTAAAGAAAAATTCAGGAGATAGCCTATACAGAAACCTACAAATTTAGGATCATGCCGTGGATAAAAAACGGTTCAAATTCGATTTAAAATCTTGAGGGTTCATTTATTACTAATCTTGTAATCCATAATCTATAATCATAATTATGTAATAATACAATATTCTCCAAAAGCTGGTTTAGACTTTAGTTTGTATTTTTAATTAACCAACTTTCACGTGTATTCACTCTTTACCATTATGAATGAGACGTATAAGCTAAATAATTGGGATAATGGTTCAAGACATATGCCTAATGAGAGTGAGTGGAGAGAGTACATCTAATCCTCTTAACAGACTCCAGGTATTAGGTAGGCTATTGTGCTGATCCACGCTGAAGAGCTGTCCTGCGGTGCGTCCTGCTTGACCTGTAGCAGCTTCACTGCATACGTGCCTTTCCCTGCAGCCCAGCTGTGAGACAGCAGCGCTCAACTCACCGCGCGAGCGTCGCTTTTACACTGGTAGGTTTCTTTAGCGTGTTCTCAATTAGGCTACTATGATTTTTTAGAGTAGATGAAGTTTTAATTTAAATTGTTAATATGGTTCATTTATCCATATTAGGATTTTTTTTATAGCCCAATGCTGATATACAAATACCCGCTGCCACCAAACTGTCACACTTTACATTTCAGTGTTCATGCTACTGTTTTTACAAATTTTTATTGTTTTATGCTGCTTCTTGCAATGACAGTGTTATTCTTATTAACGGTGGACAGAAACTATAATATAAATGAGACGGATATTTTCCATGATACTTTTGTTTAGACAGAATTTTTAAAGAAATGCTTTTCTAAAAAATTAATTAACTTAGACGCAGTGTTATTATTATTATTATTATTATCAAGGGACAATATTTATCCCTTGAACTGATTTACAGGGGCACTTTTTTGCATTTTTAGGCGTTTTTCCTAACCATTTAAACCATGCAGTGCTCCAGTCAGTTAGGCTGTGAAATAGATATACAGATAGATAGATTTACAGATACATATAGATAGATAGATAGATAGATAGATAGATAGATAGATAGATAGATAGATAGATAGATAGATAGATAGATAGATAGATAATGAATGAAATGTATAAAAGGTTAAACAACTGATGATGTAAGGGCAATTTACTACTTTCAGTGGCCTTTTTGTCAATCTTCAGAAATTTGATTTACATTTTAAACAATTCACATGAGTGCCTTTGACAACGTAATTTAATTTTCGAAAAGCTAGAATTGTTAAGATATTATTAATTTAATCCAATGCAATGTGTTGGTTAGATGAGATACATGTATTAGAAGAAACTGTAATAGCCACAGTAATCTGCTGATCCTACATTCAGTGTTGTCTGTACAACTGTTGCACTCAGTATTCCTCCTTTTATCTACTGTAAGGTCTGTGAGAGTAAACCTGGACCACAGAGAAAATGAGATGAAACAGTCTGAGAGAGATATACCCCTGCATACCCCTGCATCTTTTGGGGCGAAATTCTGGATGTTCTGGGTGTCATTGCCCTAAAAAACAACTGAGTGCCCTTTAGGAAACATACTAGAAAATGTTCCTGACTCGAAGAAAGAGACTTCAGCTCAGCCGGATTATATTTCTTCTGTCTGGGGTTTTCCTTTGTTCTTTATATCAACTCACTATCAGAGCCAGACTTCCAGACCCCTGGCCCGAGCCCCAGAGAGCAGGAGACCCTGAGGATGGCTCTGGACTTGCTCTGGATGCAGGACTGTTGGAGATGCCAGAGGTTATGACTAATTTGACCAATGTTGAGCCAAAGAACACCGACCACACAGATGTGGCCCAGCCGTCAGAGACAGCAACAAATCAACCCATCCAAACAACATCTACAACAGAGAAGCCTACAACAACCACAAACAGGACAATTGTCCACTGCATTTATGTGGATCCAAACCTTCCAAAACCCACCCCAGTTCCTACTCCAGAAACCGATACGACCACTCTGGTGCCCAACACTACAGCATCCAGCCCTGGAGAAGCACCACACATAAAGGGCGAGTACCCGGTGGACATCTTCTCTGTTGAGGAGCGACGCAGAGGCTGGGTCTCGCTTCACATCTTTGGAATGATATACATGTTTGTTTCTTTGGCCATTGTCTGCGATGAGTTTTTCGTCCCTACGTTGGGGGTTATCACAGACAAACTGGCAATCTCAGATGATGTGGCCGGGGCGACCTTTATGGCCGCTGGAGGCTCTGCTCCCGAACTTTTCACTTCCTTGATTGGTGTCTTCATTTCTCATAGCAATGTGGGCATTGGAACCATTGTTGGCTCGGCTGTCTTTAACATCCTATTTGTGATCGGAATGTGTGCGCTGTTTTCCCGGGAGATGCTGTACCTCACCTGGTGGCCTCTCTTTCGGGACGTGTCGTTCTACATCATCGATCTCATCATGCTCATCATCTTCTTCTTGGACAACACCATTATGTGGTGGGAGAGTATGATGCTGGTGAGCGGTTATGCTCTCTATGTTACTTTCATGAAGTACAATGTTCAGATAGAGCGCGCCTTTAAATATCAGCTCATGAAACACAAGAACATTGTGAAAGTCATCGCGGTGGAAGAACCTGAGAAGGTATGCATCATTACTTTTGCCAATAATATATAGAATTAGAATTAGTCTTTGGGTGTGTTATTTGGGTCAATGGGACAGAGCCCTGCTGAAAAATCAAGCATAAACTAGCATGAATTTCATGTTGGTCCAGGCTGGTTAGAGCTGGTATAATGCTGGTCTAGCTGGTGGACTATATCATGCTGTTCTCAAGCTAAACTGAGGTGGTGTAGCTGGTCCACTAGAGCTCCCGCTACCCATGGTGGGGACCAGCAAACCAGCGTCCCATGCTGGTCTCCAGGGGTACCCTTGCGGTTTCTGGGCCCCCTGGCTAACTTCTCAGCCAAATTTCTCTGTACGTAGGGCGAGTAATACTATTGTCCTAATCTCCCGCCCATTAATATATATATATATTACTGGAATAATAATAAAAGATTAAGTCAGGTTTAGGTACTAGGTTTTCTTTTCAATTCTTTTAATATAGCTTTTTTTCTGGGTTATTATATCAGGACATTTGTATAACTAATTAGAATTAATTTTAATTCAGAAATGACAAACATGCTCATAATAAAAGAGGTCTTGGGTAATTTTACAGTACTTGTAATTACAGTGTACTTAAGAAAGTACTGTAAAATAAGGTAACTATATGGGTTAAGGTTAGGTGTAGGGGTAGGTTTAGGTTTAGTATCCAGTCATAACCCAGTTATTGTAATTGCTATAATAAGACATAGTATGCATGCACAAATGGGACTGTAAAATAAAGTGCTGCCGTAAATTGCAATAAAAAAAAAATCTCCTGCTGAAAAATGCAGCATTGCTGGTCACATTATTTACATTTATTAATTCAGGAGACACTTTTATCCAAAGTGTGTGTTTAATACACATTTTATCAGTACTAGGATTCAAACCCAAAACCTTGTGCATTAATAGCATCACGCTCTACCATTTCTGCTTCAAAAACATGCATTGCATGTTAGCAATTTGCATAGCATTTTAATCATATTTATCACAGAAACATTTATTTCTGTTTTGGACAGTGTTGATGAATTCTGCCGTGGTATATCTTCTAGTGATGAGGAACCACTGTAATATCTGCTCATGGACGTGATAGCAGAGATATAATAGCATCCCACTCAGGTGAATGTGAGTCACTTATGTTTATTCATTGAACAGATACGCATGGGTTTTCGTTTTCCTTTGATAAACAGAAATGAAAAGGATCGCTTGTGTCTGCTGGGGCCAGACGTTGTTAATGAGTTGTCTTGCAGCAGGCGAGGTATTTGGAGCAGGTGCATTTGGCTCACAGTGACAGCCCTATCTGATTTAGTGACACTATCACATCACATAAAGAAATGGTGTGGTCATTTTCACAAGTTCCTTTCTTCATCCTGAACATCCCTCAGCTTAGAAGCTGGGAGGTTTAGAGAGATCAACACTTGATAATCTGTCATAACATCTCTGTGATCACACTCACCTGAGAAGGAGACTTTAAGCTGCAGTAACAAACAGTCTATGGGTTATTGTAAATGTGTCTCATGCTGTAAAAAACATTAATAAGTGGAGGGATATTATTATGTGATCAAAATAATACTATCTAATATCTGTTAGATAACACTGTGGCTCTCTGATCCAAAGACATTCACTTAATCCTATGGGTCTGCTGTGATGTACAAACTGTGTAACATATAGAGTGTTTAAATCTGATGAGTGTGATTGAAGCTTATAAAGTGTAATAAGGCTTACTAGATCCAGAGGACCTAGATCTCTGTCAAACTAAACCCACTGGATTGAATTTATCACAGATAAGTAACAAGTACAGCAGTAACGATAAAATACACAATTTCATATATTTTATATATTTGGTTGCTCACTTATGTTGTTTTTGTAAACTATTAAAAATATTTTTTTGCAATAAATAAAGCTGATATAAAATACTATTTAAATATTAGATGAAAAACTTAACAAGAAAACATAACAAAAAAGATAAAATTAGAAATGTTACCTTGGTAATTAACTGAAATAAAATAAGTTCCAGTTTGAAGCACTCAAATATGGCAAAAAACAACAAAATTAATAAAACAAACTAAAATGAAAATGAAAACTGAAAAAAAATAAAATAAAAGCCAATTCACAATATTAATAAACGTGTATGGTATATCCTCTTTGTTCAATATATAAATAAAAATAAAATATATTGATTGGTCTCCTTTAAGTCTTTGAGGGCACATGAATGAAAACAGTAGAATTAGAAGTGAAAGTCAAAGGTCAAATCAGTGCCTTGCATCCTCTGTAATGTTTCAAATTGTTTTTGCACACAGGACAACGGGACTTCGGGTGAAGAGAACAGGCCGCCTAAACCAGAAGACACGGATCGATTAAAGGTAATCAAAAATTTGCAAATGCACGTTAATGTATAAATAATATACAGTATGTAAATATGTCAATAGGTCTAGATTCAAAATCCTTTGTAAAAGACAAAGGGTGTGATTTATCTGGCACTATTGTCACCAAATGGAACTACAAAAATAATGTCTGTTTCCAAACAGTGGAGTACTGACCCAAACTCACCAGTGAAATTTTCTGGGAAATCAGCCCTTCAAATATTTTTTTTTATAGTAGTCAAGCTAAGATATGAAGAAGCATTTTAACATAAAAAAAAGACACACATCAACTTTAAAAAGAAAACACAACAGATACACACATGATAGTCTTGAAAAGATTGGATACATTTGACATGTCCTGTCAAATGAATATGGGATTATTAAACTAAGTAATATACTTAATAACGTACTGTTACTTAAATACCATATTTATATGATTTTTATTCTATCTGAAGTCCACTTGGCAAACAGTATTTGCAGGTTCAGATATAAATTCTTTCGACACGATCATATTTCTCCTGTCTTGTGTAGCTGAAGCCCACTTTGCAGCGCGGGGGCAGTTCTGCCTCTCTGCACAACAGCACCATGAGGAACACCATCTTCCAACTGATGATTCACACACTGGATCCTCTTGGAGAGGGTAAGAGCCCTTCAGCGTCTGAACCCTCATAATGATAACTCATTAAGCAAACACTGCACGGAAGCATTACAAATTTCAATTCTGGAGGTTTAAAGCAATAGTCCACCCATAAATGAAAATGTGGTCATTATTTACTCACCCTCATGTTGTTTCAAACCTGACTTTCTTCTACGGCCAAACCATTGACTTCCATTGTATGGACAAAGAAACACATTTCTCAAAATATTTTTTTATCTTCTGTGTTTCGTTCAGTCATTCAGTTTTGGTATGGCAAGAGGATGAGAAGATGATGACAGAATTTAGATTTTTGAGTGAACTATGCCTTTTAGAAATGTTTGTGAAAGCTATTCACAATGATTTTTGAGTAAATGTTAACATTAAAAGATCAGGAAAGGAATATAATAAGAATGTATTGCTCTATTATTACTTGAAGACTCAAATTATGCCATTTATACAAAGTTGATTTGAGCACTACTGGTTTACTGGAGGAATTAGCTAGATGGAATTTTTGTTTCAGATTTTTTTTACACCTTTTTATAGACTGTTTTGCATATCGAAACACAAATTGTTAATAGCTCAAAATACCAATCATATGATATAAGCCTCACTCAGGCATGTGATGTAAGAAGTTCAGAAGTGTAGCAGTAGAGTCCCTTTGTCCTTCTCCTAGTACAAATGGATTAGCAAAGCGTGTTCCATATGATGACAGCACTAAATCCAGATTGATACTAAGAAGATAAATAGCTCTTTCTCAGTCTATGGAGTGGAGAGTGATTCATAGTAGTGAGACAAGGGATGGGCCCACCGCAGTGGCTCTATGACATTTTGTCAAGTCACATCAATGTATGTGTCACCATTTAAACATACACTATATTATTTTCGCATTGCACATGAGTTCTCCCTGGTGCTGAGGTCCCGGTGGGTCAGTGGTTTGATGGCTGGGGTTGGTCACCTTGACCTTCAGCCTGTCCTCAGGAGGCTGTGGAACACCTGCACTCTCAGGGTCCTCACAAAAACCTCCCAGTACTGTGTGGCTCCATCATTAAGCTGCTTTTGATTGAGCTCATAAAGGTTGAATGAGAAACAGCCTCCAGCAGCTCAATCCTGTTATTGTGATAGGGTCCCTGCTGTAGTCAATGAGATCAATTTAAAGGTTCATTCGTGCGTATCTACATTTGGGTTGATAAATAACTGACAAGCACTTAACGTCTTAAAAGCACCTTAATTGCACTGCTTTAATATATTGTATATTCTCTGCATGTCAGTCATTTAAATCTCACAAAGGAATGTCTGGGTCACATTTCACCCCAAAAATAACTTTTATTTCTTTAAGAAATAAAGCCTATTGGTGAGAATTAGATTTTCTCGATTTTAGATTTTTCAAAAACTCAAAATCTCAAAATGCATATGCTGCGTACTCTCAAAATAGCATAGAGTATACAGCACATAACTGTCACAATATGTGTAGTAATCCAAGACGCGTGATGCAGAAACTTTAGATAACAAAAACTGAAAAGTTTTTACAGACATCAACGTTCTCAAAACGATCCCCGTTCACACAAATCGTTGAAACGACTAAAAACGCTGTATTATGCTTTCAGGCTAGTATTGGCGATGTCACTTTGCAAAAAAACACTACGCACCAATAGACTGAACATGTCATACGTGCGCATGACGTCACCGTTTTCACAAATGATGATAACGCTATCATTTTACTTAAAAATGAGCATTTTCAGGCCCCAAAAACACCGTTGTCGTGTAAATGAACGGACAAAACGAATACAAAGTTTTCAGTTTTTGAAAATGGTGTCCTGTAAAGTAATGCCTCCTGAGTTCTTTAATCGACACTCGGAGTCCACAGGAGAACACAGGAGCAAACACCTAATTCACACATAAAACAAAGATGATAACCGACAAAAGACAAAACCAAACAGGGAGTATAAATACACTGAGAACTAAACGAGACACAGGTGCAAATCATAAGAAATCATAGAAACAAACTAGGGAGTAATGAGTAACCAGGGGAACTGAATCTAAACAGCAGAGAAAAAGGAACAAATGGAAACAACAGAATGTAAGAGCCCACATGACGGAACATAAACCAGACAATAACAATCAACAATCTCTAAATATAAATATGTCAAATAATATATATTTATATATAAGACTATGGATTGTGACATAATTTGTTCCAAAAAATAATGTCATAATTCAAGAAATCAGGCTTGATGACCCAAACATTTCTTCATATTTTTCATGAAATTCACACGTATGCATTTATACTTTGACCTGTCCACATTTTTCTTTAAATAAATCCAATTATGAACTTTTAACATTTAACGATGCCGCTTGCTGGTATCCAAGTCAGTGCATACATGAGTAGTTTTGAAGGGCATTTGAAGATACATTTGTAAAACTCACCATGGTATTTATTGTATATGAATCTACTTTTACTCATTAGAGTCAGTGTTTAATGGAGATGCAAAGGCTAGAAGCTCTTTGGGGTGTAAAGGTAAGGGGCTTAGTGTTTGTGATGTTATTCTTGTGATGTGATTGCTTTTTTGTTGTAGCCAGTGAGATGACGTGAGAAAAATGACGTTTTGTATTGCGTTTGTGAAATTAGGGCTTTTGTCATTTGTGGTACTGCCATTGTTGACCCTGACAGTGTCAGTCAAAGTCTACATTCAAGCTATATTCTTCCTTTCCTGGTTTGCAGTGAAATTTAAAGACAAGGCTCAGATTTTGAACGACATGGCCCGGGGGAAGGTAGAGAACAAAAAGAAGGAAAAATCTGGTGAAGGTGAGATTTTATAATCTTAGTCTGTTCTATTATGATTGCACAGACCTTTGTAGACAGGACGGTGCATTGTCCCACCTCACAGATGAGCTCTGTTGCATATTCAAAATGGTTATTAATGTTGCATTTCCACAAGCAGTAACGTACCAGCTGTGTGCTGGATGAAAGGTACAAAGAGTGGGCACGCTGCCAAGAGTTTGGCCTGTTTTGCCCTCCACACAGCATCCCGCATTCCATATTTCCACCTTTTGTTTCTACTTGAGAGCTGCTTTACACATTAGCTGACATAATGACCAAGCTCCATCTCATGAATTAAGCATGAGTGGCTTGGAATCACTGCAGATTATCTTGTGAAGCAACTGTGGTGTTTGAAATTGCCGCCAAATGAAATAGCAACATTACTCACTCCTATTGAGGAAATCTTCACTCCACACCTGAGAGGAGCTTGTAGTATTGCTGCCTTTAAGAAGTAAATGCAAACTTGATTGAAATTTTACTATCCTGGTTTAAATAAGGTGAAGGTCAAATGGAGCAGCCCAAGGAAGACGCGGCTCCAGGAGCCAAGGAAGAAGACGCCAGTCAAAAGCCTGAGGCACAAAAGGTGGGCCAATTGCATCTCAAAAAAAGAGAAACTTGTGTGCTTTTAAATGAGCTTATCAATTCTTTACCCTGTTGTAAAGCTGACAGGGACGATATGTCAAACATAGTATGTGATTCATATCTAAGGTATAATTCACCCAGAAATGAAAAGCCTTTGTCATTTACTCACCCTCATATCATGACTTCCTTTCCTCCGTGGAACACAAAAGGAAAAGCTTTGAAGATTAGAATGCCATTACAATAAAGGAGAACTTGAGCTTTCAAGTTTAAAAAAAGGACAGAAAAGCACCATCAATTTAATGGTGTTATTCTCCATGATGTGTTTAGAAGTGAAATATAAATGGCTACTTCATATCCTAATAATTATTTTTAGTCAGATTTTTTGATAAATCAATTCATTCAGTTCCCAAAACTGGTCTGAATGATTCATTCACAATCCGGACCAATCTGGTTCTCGTCTTAAGTTCAACTCTCAGACTCAGTCATAGCAGTTTTGGGGTTAGCAGCTCACTGGAGCTAAAGATGATCTTGAATTAGATTAAATAGCCACTTTTCTAATGCTTTTATTGTGCTTTTGCATACTTTTTGAAGCTTGAAAGCTCTGGTGGTCCCTATTTATTATAATTGCATGGAAAAGAGCGAGCCGTCTGTGTTCCACAGAAGAAAGAGGGTCCTACTGGTTTGGACAAATGGAGTGCAAGTAGATGATGATAAAAGAAATTTTTGGGTAAACTATTACTTTGTTCTCCTAATTATTTATTTTCTGTGAGGGTATTATGTTTTTTGCCTGTCTCTTTCTCGCTCTTTGTTAAGGAAGGAGACGCTGCAGCAGAAGGAGGCTCAGAGAAGCCAGGAGGTTCAGATGATTCAGAGGACGATGAGGAAGATGACAGTGATGAAGAGAGCGATGAAGACAGTGATGATGATGATGATGAAAATGAAGATGAGGCTGAGGAAGAAGGAGAAGAACCTTTGTCCTTAGAGTGGCCAGACACCAGACGCAAACAGGCCACATATTTGTTTCTGTTGCCCATTGTCTTTCCACTGTGGCTGACAGTTCCAGATGTCAGAAACCCTGTGAGAACCAAAAGAAAACATCACATGTTGTTCTTGTTACTTGTTCACATGTGATAGAACTGACATGTATATTTTTGTATATTGTGCTTCACAGGCATCCAAGAGGTTCTTTGTCATTACCTTCCTTGGCTCAATAGTATGGATTGCTATATTTTCCTATCTTATGGTGTGGTGGGCACATCAGGTCAGTGTAGAAACCAATATTTGTTGCTAAATTTGGACACTTAAGCTACACTTAAATGCCGCTGAATTAGCAAATGTAACATAAAAAAGTCACCATTTATCAAGATTTTCTCTCCTAGGTGGGTGAGACAATTGGCATATCTGAGGAGATCATGGGTCTTACCATTCTGGCTGCAGGAACATCAATTCCTGATCTAATCACCAGTGTGATTGTGGCTCGAAAAGGCTTGGGAGACATGGCTGTCTCCAGCTCTGTAGGCAGCAACATATTTGACATCACCATGGGGTAAGATGACTAAAACATTAAATATTCAGTGAATGAGGTGTTTGGTAGTTTAGTCTAGTTCCCTCGGATGTACGTCATTGCTAACGTTTTGCACGAGAGCCCACTACTGGCGGAACCCTTGAAATGTGCTTAAATTAAACACCCTAAGCCCATGATCACTTGGAATCTGCCATGAAAATGATTCATTATTTACAGTTTTTTTCCCTTATGAATTTGTTTTATGCACCATTTTAGGCCTGTACGGGCTGTTCAAAAATTAATATTTAAACTTTAGCATGATCTGCTGTGATGTCACAATCATAGTGCATTGTGGTCCATGGATATGCCTAAAATGTACATGTTGAGTAGACTCACTCACTCACTCACTCTGTCAAAATCGTTCATTTTGCAACCTTCATTCAGCTAATTTTGAAGTGTGGCATTTGTACAGGCCCTGTGTTTTATTCAGTGAGTCTTTGAATCATTTGATAGGTTCAACAGAAACCAATTTATTTAAGAACAAAACAAGTAACTGTCTTTATGGGTGAGTTGTTGAATCATTAACTCTGATTCGTTAATTAATCAACAAAAGGCTGCTCAGAGACGTGCAATTGTTTCTGCAGTGACTTTGTTTGGAACTAAAATGGCCCAGCACAATAGACAAAAAAGTATCTGGCAATATTGTGTCTAAAATGTAAATTAACCTGTTTTGAACTATTGTTTATTTTCCAATAGCGCACTTGCAATCGCAATGTGCAATCGAATACATACTGAATAAATCATTCTTGTGTTTTATTGCTTAAATCACCTCTCCCTGTTACAGGCTGCCGGTGCCCTGGCTGATGTTCTCGTTCTACCATTCCTTTGCCCCAGTGACTGTGAGTAGTAATGGGCTATTCTGTGCCATTGTACTGCTCTTCCTCATGCTCCTCTTCGTCATTATCTCCATCGCTGCCTGTAAGTGGAGGATGAATAAAGTGTTGGGATTCACCATGTTCATCCTGTACTTTGTATTCCTGGTGCTCAGTGTCATGCTAGAGGATCGAATCATTGTATGTCCCGTGTCCATCTGAGCACACCTGTGGTTTTCATACACCTTAATGTTCACTCACGTCCATGAGGATACAATCCTGTCATTCGAAACGTTCTGAACTATAACTTTGCATATAGTATATATCACATTTAAAGCATACCTGGACACACTGTGTTGACTTATTCTGTATTACGCAAGATCTTTTGTAAAGGGATGCAAAAAAACTGGTAACACTTTTTTTTTAGCTTGTGTTAAAATTAATGCAGCAATGTCAGAAAAGTCACAGGTCCTGTCCCAAATGGTCACCATTTGTGGCATCCAGACTTTAGTGATGTAATGCCATATGGATTGGTGGCTGGTAGACTGCATGTGGGCCCACCAGTCTGGGCTTTGCAAAAGGGCACATTAAGGCCACATACAGAGGCACACTTGAGCACCCTTTTGAACTGTAAAATGACAAATAAGACACCCTACTGCCCTGTGGACTTGACAAACACACTATGATTATGATTGCGTAATCAAAGGCCACAGAAGTGTTCCAATCGAGACAGGGCCACAAAGTAGCCAAAAGTTTTCTTATATTCTCATTTGATGATTTGTGAAAATCGATGCTTAAATTCAACCATTTTTTTTTTCTATTGGGATTATACCAAGACACGCATGCAAAACATGCGTTCACACTGTCAATTTTTGTGAATGACAACCGCATTTCCTTACAGGTATGAGTCTCGAAATGTCCCGTTAAAACTACAACTGGTAGGATCTTGAATACTGTCTGTATAAACGTGCAACGAGAGACAAGCCCAAATTATCTTACCAGTGACCATAGCGGGAGTGACCAAAGTAGAATATCAAAGATAAGATGGTGACGTCCATAAAACTGAAAAGTCTTATTAATTTTGATACGACAAGAGTCCAATCGAGCCGCGAGTTCTATGTCTGTGTGGTCGCGCGTTGAACACAAAACTTATACGGGAGCAGCTCCGACCGGTGGAGCTAGATCACTGACTGATCTAAAACCTGCAATGACACATTCACAGCTAATTTCTCATCGAAACCACTTACGAAAACCCGCAACACGACGTTTGTGTGCGGCGCTCTCACACCGTATGACGAGTCCGGTTCTGTTTGAGATCTTAATACTGTTCCGTTCACACACAGTTCAGTTATTTACGGGAGTGAGTCATGAAAACCGCAGTCTATAACCGAACTCAGATTTCTGAGAATGCGGTTGTTGTGAGTCCTGAAAATTTGGAGTGAGTTCGGTTATAGACTGCGGTTTTCACGACTCACTCCCGTAAATAACTGAACTGTGTGTGAACGGAACCGTATTAAGATCTCAAATACAGAACTGACAACTGTATTCTACTTCTGTGTGAATGGCGACATCCACAATCACTGGTTAGCTACATCAGAAATGTTCAATAATAAATGCACAAAAAATAGCATTATTACCATGTCGAGAAATGTCAGTAGGTGTTACATTGAGGTCTGGTGTCACAAACAGGGTTTAGATTAAGCCAGGATTAGGCCTTAGTTCAATTATGGATATTTAAGTAGCTTTAAACATGTATTTGAAAAAAAAAAAAAACATTACTGGTTTGCATCTTGAGACAGAACAATGGCACTGACATATTTTAAGATACATCAGTCCAAGTTGCTTTCAGTTAAAACAGCAACATGCATTTTAGTCTGGGACTAGGCTTAAGCCTTATCTGTGAAACAGGGAGCGAGTTTATTGACATAGAACTCATGTTTAATGTGATATTTTCATCCTTACATCTACTATACAATATGTTGTTAATCTGGAGCGTATTTACATTAGTGAATAAAAACATAGATCTGTATGAATGACTTGTGGTTAAAGGGATAGTTGTCCCTTTGTTAAAGGGATAGTTCACCCAAAAATTTTAATTCTGTCATTAATTACTCGTCCTCATGTTCAACTCGCAATAATTTAGTTTATCTTTAGAACACAAATGAAGATCTTTTTGATTAAATATGAGAGATTTCTGTCTCTCCATAGACAGCTCCATACCACTTTGATGTTTTAAAAAGTTTATAAAGAGATCGTAAAACGAATCCATATTTAGGCCTATCGAGCAGTTTAGTCAAAATTTTGTGAAGAGACACGGGTTGCTTTATATGATGAACAGATTTAATTTAGGCTTTTATTTATATAAACATTGATCATCGAACATGAACAGAAGCTCAACCGAACCTGCTTGACGCACAAGCTCAAACGTGCTGTGTCACACACGAGAATGAACCTCATTGGTTCTCACTCGTCTAGCGAACATGCTTGAGCTTCTGCTTACCACAAAGGTGTGATGATATGACTAAAAGCCTAAATTCAATCTGTTCATCATATAACGCGATCGTGTCTCTTCAGAAAATTTTGGATTAAACCGCTCAATTCATATGGATTAGTTTTACTATCTCTTTTTGAATATTTGAAGCATCAAAGTTTCATTTGCGTTGGAGAGAGAGAAAGATCTTCAATTTTGTTCTGAAGATGAACGATAGTTTTACGGGTCTGGAACGACATGAGTGTGTGCAATTAATTAATGAAAGAATTCTCATTTTTTGGTGAACTAACCATTTAAGGGTGCCAGAGGTTCTGGGTTCTAATCCGCCCGTTTATTTATTTTTTTCTCTCTCATTAAAAACAAAGATGCTCATCAGTGATTGTATATCAAGAGCAGGGACATGTTTGTGTGCATTTTGTTTTGTGATTTCACCCAAAAATATAAATTCTGTCCTTAATTACTCACCCTCACGTCATTCCAAATCCGTAAAACCTTCGTTCATTTTAGGAACACAAATTAAGATATTTTTGATGTAATCCGAGAGCGCCAGATCGCACCTTATTTAACACAAACGACCAAATTGCTAATCAACTGGAGATGTTTCTTTTTTATTTGGTACATCCGCGCCGCAAGATGTTTCAAAAAGTTATGGGGACAATATTCACCCTGGAAAAAATGGGTGGGGACATGTCTCAAATTACGCCTATAATTTTGTCCAATTAAGAAAAATTGCTTTTTACAACAAAGACCAAGTTTCCAAATTGTTTTGTTGAACTTTATATTGTAATTGTATTTGATGTGTTATTATACTAGTTATTATTTTTAAAGTGTCTGCAGAATTCACCACATTGGGAGAAATTGTGAGCTTATTGTAAATGATGTAATTTAATCATTTTGCAATGGAATTATTTTTGTAACATGGAAAATTGTCATTAGCAAGCATTTTAAATGCAGATGTTGTGCTGTATGTAAAATATGATTTTTTCCATCATAAAAGTAGAATCTCAAGCATATAACAAGACTTCTTTACAAATTCTAATGTAATCAGAATGACTGATATAAACAGTTGTGAATTTCCATACAAATGTCACACTGCTGTTTGAACAGTACTGAATAGAGGGAATGATTGTTCTTTTCAAATGTCGCACATTGTGTCGATTTCTCTCTTGCGAGTTGCTCTTTGTAAATATTCACTTGTTGGGTCAGTACAAAATTAAATGGGGTTTTAAATGCGACTTTCCGTCCATCTCTTTCATTGAACAAACCAGTGGCAGCAACAAAAACATACTGGAGTCGATTTAAGTGTGTTTATTTACAGTTCTAAACAATTTGATAGACCTGGCTCAGATCTGACAAAATGATATACTGTATACAAATATAAATAGAAGTAACAAAAGGAGTGATATGTAAAGCACACTGCCCTAACATAAAATTATTTGTTAAAAATCAAACAAAACATATCACCTTACACATTAACTGCTTTAAATTACTGTAGCTTGTCATGAAATAGGTCAGTTTGTTTCACTACCATGCCATATGAATGTAAAAAGCAGGTGATAGAAAAACTGCTAAAATATTAAAAGCAGCGTAAAATTGTAAATTTTTGTAGTTTTACACAGCATCAGGTCAATAAACAAAGTTATTAGGGCAGTATTATCTGTTTGTTTGTTTGTTCACTTCAGGCATTAACATCAATATGTCATTGTGTATAATTACATGTATAATTATTTTTTCCATAATCCACTGCGCTTGTTAGGAGCATTTAAACTTGAGAAATCTTCTTACCAACCACACAACTCAAAGTGCATCTTCAATTAACATTATGATAAAAAATGAACAGTATTAAAATTAATAGTTCCAGTTACAACATATTTATTTTGAAAAGAGTTAACGGAGTAAAAATAAGTGCTTGTATGCTTCAGGTACTTTGTTTTATGGAGCTTGACAACAGGGACCCATGTTTATGCATCCTTGCACAATATAAAGCAATGTTTAAAACAACAAAAAAAAAATGATGTACCTTCATGGCAAACATGAATGTGTGTAAAATGCTGACTTCATATTTATATTAACAGTCCATTTTTTCTTTTATACTAGCTATAGAACTCTTTATACCCTGTTGGAAATGTGTCTCCGTACTGTTCTTTGCCCAAGGTAAGGCATTTCTTAGTTCAAAAATCTCATCAAACATATTTCTCACCATGTAAACTGTGAGTCATGAGTTTATATTTGGTCCAGTTCTGTACCTCAAGACAACAGTGTCACTGACGGTCACCATACGACTGGTCTCCAGGACCAGGACGACAAACAGCACACGCTCAAAAGAGGAACCTATACACTACGAACAGTCTTTACAAATGGAGACATGTCAATTAACAAATTCCAGTCTTAAAATATAACTGTATAATACAAATATTCAAAATAATAATAGACTATGTACACAAAAGTCTCTTTGTATGTGAAATATACAAGTGCCGCTAGACGGCCAAAAGAGGACTGTGTTTGTTGGGGTCGCTCATTGTGCTTCTACGCGTCCTAAACGTGATCAGTTTGATTGTTCTACAGCTACTGGTCCCGAACCCACTCCATGATTCACTCAACGTGAACGAATGGAGCGATGGAATGACCTGAGCACAATGATATTGCTCCTAATCTACAATGACCTCTGAACTCAAGTTTACCTGAGCGGTGCTAGACGAATCGAATATGACCCAAAGCTTCCAAAGGGGGTCGAGGGTCAAGACATTAGGCAGAGCAAAAGTGAAGGGGGAACATTATCATAGACATAATAAGGTGGCATATTCACAGGAAGCGTATGAAGAACAACAGTCACATAGACAGACAGGAACGGTTTCGAAGGAGTCCTCATGGGAGCCAGAGGTAGCTTTAGTAACGATGAATGTTCAGGATCGCATGAATGAAAGAGTTGCTTCTTTGGATGGGCCTTGGACATCTAGGATGCCTTCCTGTGTGATGGATGTGAGGAAGGAGGGACGAATGAGAGGAGGCGAATCACAGATTGGGCAGCCCAAAGGTTCTCCTGCACTCCATGACTCCAGCGCTGGGTGGCCGGTCACAATTGTGGGTCATTTTGACCTGGCTGGGTGTCAAACGGTCATATGCCATTTTGTATTCACGGTCGAATGCATCTGTGAGAATAAATGAAGATGTTAGTAATGATGCTAGTGCTCACGTTGAATTAATTCATTGATGTACTTTATCGTAAAAAAATTTGAGGTCAGCAAAATGTCTTTTTTAGGGTTTTTAAAAGAAGTGTCTTATGCTTACCAATGCTGCATTTATTCTATAAAAAAACTGTAATATTGTGTGAAATATTATTACCATTTCAAATAGCTGTTTTAAAATAAAAATGTTATTAATAAATGCAATTTATTCCTGTGATCCAAAGCTGAATGTTTCAAATTTGCATAGTAAATTTGTATGATGTTGAGCTTCATTACTACAGTGTCACATGATCCTTCAGAAATCATTCTAATATGCTAATTTAGTGGACAAGAAACATTTATTATTATCAGTCTTGAAAACAGTTTGGTAGAAATCATGATACATTTTTCAGGATGACTAAAATGGCTGCCCACTGCTCCGGGTGTGTTTCACGGTTTGCAGTGTGTGTGTGTGTTCACTACCCTAATGGGTGTGAGCTAACTTGGATGGGTTAAATGCAGAGGACAAATACTGAGTATGGGTTACCATACTTGGCCTTCACATGTCACTTAAAGAACAGTAGTATAATACATGACCAAAACTGTCAACTCACCGATACTTATGCTACTCTTGCCCAAAGCCACTAAAGACAGGAACAGGATGTCTCTATATAAGCTCCTGCATAAGAAAAAATAAAGAGAAATTAAGTCATTAAAACTAGCTTGTCAAAATCGTTATTTAAACAGATTGTTTCTTTGCACATGCACATTTATTCTCCTACCGCTGTCTTTCGAAGCCCAGTCTGGTGCCCAGTATCTGCAGTATCTGACTCATGGGCTGATAGACATCGTTCCTCTGGATGCTCTTCACGACCCCCTGTAGCAGCTCTAAGCTCACAGCCTGCTCCTCCTCCCACAGTGCGCCAGGTCCCGCAGGATTTGCACCTATTAAAAAACATGAACACACTATGATGTAGAAGGCCGGTACCTGCTTGTGATGTTCATGCAAAACTACTGCTACAGCTGCTAAAGTGTTTTGAGGAGGGTTTTAGTTAGTTTCTATACAGTTGCTGGTGTTTGCTGGGTTGGTTGCTTACTGGCCTAAGTAAGTGTTGTTATTGTTAACTAAAACTATTAAAAATTGTTTTCAGTTATTCAAATAAAGGTAAAATAGAATAAAATAAAAATGATTAGATGAAATATAAAATATAATGTGCCTCATCCATTTACACGAATATATTTTGGGGGCCTGAAAATGGCAACTTTTTGAAAAGTTTTTGAAAACGAGTCCGTTATTGTCTCCGTGTAAACTACAAAAACACGAATTTGTGAAAACGGTGACGTCATGCGCATGTGTATTACGTGTTTAGTCTATAGGCGAGTAGTTTTTCTTTACAAAGTGACATCACCAACAACTGGCCTTGCAGCATGATACAGCATTTTTAGTCCTTTCGCGGATCAGTGTGAACAGGGATCGTTTTGACAACGCTGTCGTCTGTACACCAAAAACCGCAAAGTTGTCATGTAAATGTACCCGTAGAATAACAATGCCACACTTCTGCTAAAAAAAAAAAGCCTCATTGTTTGGGGCATAACTCATGTCCATGGCATAAACAGGATTATTCGTTGCAAATATTTGTCCAAGAACCACTTGCGTGCACATTTAGTCATAAAGCTCACTTTTCACTGTGCAAATGAGTTTGTAGGACATATTCTTACAATATGATTTCCAGAGCAAGTAGCAGGGCTGAATGGGGTCCTGATGCAGTCTGGGGTTGTCCCACAGGATCTGGACCAAGACATTTTTACTGTCTTCTGATGCAAAACTTTGCAGAGGCTGCAAGAAAACATGTACATAACATTGATGCAAGCTGTTATGGAGAAATGCAGTGGCATCACCAACAGTTTCTAGCATTTACAACTATTCATTCATTAAAAAACAAATGGGAAAAGGAAGATCATGTACGAATTCTTGAGACCCACCTGAGCAACTTTGCTGTAGTGTTTGGAGCTCAGATAGAGTCCGGGCAGGCTGCTGGGCAGGTCCAGCCTACGGAAACACCACACCAGATTCCAGAACACAATGGGGTGGTGATCCACAATAGCTGCAGATGAGATGGCCTCATCTCCCTCGTTTTCCAGCAAGCTCTCCAGTTCTTTCCAAAGCACCAGAGGACTCAGGTAGGGCACGGTGACTGGCTCCTACAGCACAGAAAGACTAAAATAACTACCAGAACTGAACCAACTTTTGAGTCACAAACATATAATTATAATATTACATAATATCATATTTTCCCGGGAAAATAAACCCTGGTGCACACTGGACGATCTGTTGCTTGTCAGACTGTACGAACATGATCCCCGCTGGTAAGCCATATTATAAGCACCATTTTTTTTAAAGCGAAATGGAAACTACCAGTGTGTGGGAAATGCTATCTACAAATAAACTTATACTCATGTGCCACTCTTATTCTGCACACAAAAAAATGTTTTGGGTCTGTGCACATTGCGTTCATAAGTTTTTTGAACGTACATGGATCCAAAACAAATGGACAGTTTTGCCTGCTTGATGTTAATTCCATTATATAAGTCGCTCTAGAATATAAGTTGCAGCACGTTTAAGATGAATCAAGACTTATATTCTGGAAAACATGGTACATTGTATTATATATCACTATTAATACCATAATAAAGTGATGATTACAAAATATGATTCCAAAACACTGAAATTGTAGACTGAGAAATGTATTCTTACAGGGTCTTTTTTGCCATTGCAGGATAGATTGCCAGTTACATCATAAACTTGTGGAAGTTCATCTTCGGTGTCTGTCTGGCAAGTACGTGTGTCTTGAGAGGGGGATCTGAGTAGAAACCGAAGAAAACTGTTTGAAATGGTGAATATCTCTACAGAAATGTTTACTGATTTGGTTGGAGACCAAATTACCTTTCCTGGTCACCCAGGTTTCTGATTTCCACATTGAGTAGGGGCAGAAATGGAGAGCCGCAAAAGGGGCACGTGCTATTGAGGTTGGAGTCGTCAGCTGTCCAACCAGCCATGATCTCTTCATCATACACCAAACTCTCACAGGTGTTACAGTGTGAACAACTGGACATACGTACCTAGAAAGCCAATCAAAGCTAGCCTCAATACCTCCCGCTACAGGAATACTTAAACATATGTGTCATTCGAAGTAAGTAAAACTCACTTCAATGGCGTAATTCTGCGTGGACTGAGTGAAGCTGGAATCAGAACACACGTCTGAGGTCTGCAGAGCTTTCGTTATTGTCAGCGATGGACCTAAAGGACGAAAGACAAATAAAAGTCACTCTCTGCGGCAAAAGGCGCTTAGTTTGAAGAGCTGATGTTTTTCATCAGAGAACAATCTTCTCCAAAAACAAGTCTCATTTCAAGGTGATTGCCAGCAGGGATTATGAATGCTAATTCTGATGGTTCTGAAGGCTCTACAGAAGTCTGGGATAAGAGCGTGTATGCGGATGCGAGTGATTGGGGAGCACTCCAGCACAACCCCTGTCAGTCTGATTAAAGAGCCCCTCTCAGACCCCATTACTGCAGAGCCAGACACACTCACAGCCCTGTCTACTGGCCTACTTCTGCAGCTGCTGGAGCAGAAACAATGAACAACACCCAGCACTCCATGCGCAAAAATATGCTTAATCACCTACCCAAAGCATCATGCATAATGGCCTAGAAAACTACAAATAAGGTAATCTTTACAATTGAATTATTCACATTTAGAATGACCCCTCCTTTACATGCATTTTAACATATCTCCTTCACTTGGCTTGCTTCTTAAATTGTACAACACTGTAACCTTGACAAAAGACCGAATTATACCGAGTATTACTCATCATGAGAGAGCCTGATGAGTAATTTTTTAGCACAGCGTCTATTTTTAGTCTATTTTATTCAGGGGAAACCGCAAAGATCTGCCCAAATAGAGGGGAGGCGTTTCAAATAAACATTAGCTACTTATCAATATTAAATGTGCTGTAAGTAATTCCAGCTATTTTGCTAAGATCCACCATTTTGCTTACTTCATCCACATGCCCTCAATTCACCGTCTAGAAAACCCAATGTTGGAAAACCCAAACAAAAAATTCAGAGGTAGAAAGAGATTCTGATTAGCTACACAAAATTGTTGGTCGGTCTGATGACTCGTTTTGCTGATTTCAGAGCCCATACATCCCATTTATATTGTGTGAGATAAATATTAAGTGTGTTTTTTCCCTAAATTAAATAATCTGCTTTTATATTGTAAAGAAAATTATTTTTATGCAATGTATTATTTTAATGCAACAGTCGTCAAGAGAAACTCCCTAGAAATATACAACACAAATACATAAAACATTTTTTATCATAAAACTATATGCATATATAAAAAAAAGTGTAATACCTTAAAAATTAGAACAGTCAATAGGATAAAATAATCGTGATTAATGTCAAAATCTCTGACCAGTCTTTAAAAAGTCTTTAAACACTCACCAGTGAGGGAGGACTGGCGGAAGAGTCGAGGTGCTGCGGATGGGCTTTCTAGGCAGTGGCCGCTCCTGTAAGGGCTTCTTTTGGGCCGCGTGACGGGCTGGCCGACATCACGCTGGGGGGAAGAGAGCCCTTCAGGGTCTACACAGGAATCACTCTCGATCAGAGAGGAGCAATCAGGGTCACCTGACCCCAGTGAAGACACACTGACCCGGTCAGAGTTTAAATCCTGGTGAGGGTGAGAAAAATTAGTAATGAGTAAATAGAGTTTTTTTTAAATAATTTTTTCTTAGTATTATAACTGCTGCTTAATATTATCATTTAAAAATATATATTTTCAGCATTTACTCAAAATAGAAATCTTTTGTAACAATTTAATTATTTACTGTCACTTTTAATCTATCTAATGCATCCTTGATGAATAAAAGTATTTCTTTCCGGGGAAAAAAGGGAGCAGTGAAGAGAGCCGGCAAAAACAAGGCCTTCATTTCCAGAACTTCATCAATGGTTAATGTCATGAATACCTGTGCAATGGACGTCTGGGAGGAAAGCCGTGAATACAGTCGGCTGGCTTTCTCAGCGACGCCCTTCCCAGCAGAGAGGAAGCTGCTCTTGAACACGTCCAGGGTCGGGGTGAGCAGAGAGTCCATGGAGAAAGAGGAAGAGGAGGGAGTAGGTGAGGAAGGGGAGGCCAGGGAGGTGGGCCGCTGCTCCCTGACCCTGCGCACTCGTCCCTGAGGAAGGGAAGGCGAGGAGAAGAGACGTGTTCGTGGCTGAGGTTGCAGCTGGGAGGAGCAGGGAGAGCTGTGTGGGGACGGGGTCTGGTGCCCCTTGAGGTCCACACTGAGAGACCGCTGGCTTAACGGGCTACTCATGTTGTTCATGTAGTGATGAATCTCTTCAGCCAAGTCTCGGCGGGCGGTGGGGGTGTCCGCATTATCACTGTGGACGTGAGTCTCAGCCACCATGAGGGACAGAGGATCAAACCCTGCTTCAATACCCATCCTCTTAACCACTCGACCAAGAGCACTGCCGCAGCTCACACTCCTCTCCACGCCGATGTGCTCCCTCTCCATGGCAACACTCTTTTCCATGGCAACCATGCAGCTAGCAGTCCTCTCCACGGCAACTTTAGACGGGCTCACAACGCCCCCCACTGCTTCCGTTTCTATCAGTGCTTCAACAGATTCAGTACAGAGTCCTTCTACCATCTTATTTGGGGTTAGATCCAGTGTGCTGGGCCTTACGGGCTTTTCTCCGAAAATATCCAGGGAGTTAGGCCTTTTTGTATTTGGGAGGGGTTCAGAAAGGAAATGACTGGTTTCACCATTGGTTGAAGATGGATGGGTTCTAACCAGAAGGGATGAGTCCTCTATCTTTGAAAGTACAGTCTGAGACACTGAACATTGAAATGAGAGGAAAAAAACAGCCACTTGTTAAAAAGAAGCAAATAAAAAAGTAGTTTAATAACTTGCAGTGCCACACATTACCATTAGGTGGAAGCAAAGAGGTGCAACTCGCATGTTTAAAATCAAATTCTAACTGCCTTCTTACTGAATGCTGCACAGCATAGGCGCAGATCCCAAAACACGAAACATTCTCCATTCATTTTATCCAATCAAAATCAGACTGAGATTCAGGAACTTTTCTGATTGGTGGATCTCACATCGGGTCCCGGCGAGTCATAAATACACACAATTCTACCATTATATTTAGCATTACAACATAACAACCTGACATAAAAGCTTGTGCTTTCTGTTTTTTTGCAAGATGATAAACTGAATTTTACATAATTAACTCGCGACAACACTCATGGAAAGAATGTGTGTTTTAGTTTGGTTGGTATTGTAATATAGGCGGAGGGTGAACCAACTCTAGGGTGAGGCCATGCAATTCCACTTTAAAAACAAATAAATTGAATAGTTTCACATTAGCTGTATTGAAATGACCATAAACAATATTTATAACAGTATATTAATCTAATTTATAAATATACTATCATTCATATTGTTAATTCATGCGTGTTCATAAATTGTTAACTTAAATGGTAAAGTTTGGGGTTGGTAAGGTTTTTTTTTTAATGCTCACCAAGGCTGCATTTATTTAATCGAAAATACAAATAAAACAGTGACATTGTGAAATATTATTGCTAATTAAAATAACTGCTTTCTATTTTAATGCGTTTTAAAATGTAATTTAATCCCATGATGGCAAAGCCGTTTTTTTTTGTTTTAGCAGCTATTTCTCCAGTCCTCAGTGTCACTCATACCCTTTGTATATGAAGGGACACAAGAATTCTCCATTACTCACTTGAGCAAGAGTTTCTGTCCTTCTTCTCTTTCATGTCTGGAGATGAGTTCTGCTCCTCACCTCCTCCTAACCTCACCTCCTCTTTAGACAGAGAGTCATAGCCCTGATCAGACTGACCACCTGGAATCAAAACAATACACAGAAACAAACACTAAGACCGCTGGTTCTCAACTGATTTTTCTTCAGGATTTAAAGTTGACACTGATGGACAAAACACATTTAGCATAATCTGGTTCTTAATTTTAGTATTAAGCAGTGTTTTTTCCTTCTATCAGCAACTCTTTTGGAACAGACAATTCAGTGCAATTCAGAACAAAACACCCCTGAACAAAAAAAAAATTGGGCAAAACATAATAGCCTGCACAAAAAAAAATCATCCTCATAAATGTTTCATGTTGGTGAGATTTTTTGCAGGGCTAATATGATGGAATCTTTTTGATGGCTGACAAATCTGTATTGGATATTTTAGTTTTACTTGACAGATTTTGGGTGATTTGATGCGACTGGATAGAGACTCTTATGAGAAAGGCTTCAAACAAAGTTATTTTAGAACAGAACATCATGACCTATGATAACATAACATCAAAAAGGAGCACTAATTTACTCACACATTTTCTGTAATCGGGCAGAAACACACTTAAGGACCCTCACAGGGTGACTGCTTCTGAGCTACACTGAGAAAGCAGATGGGGCATAAAGTTCACATCATAGTACTGCCTCCAGAGGTGAGCTAAAATAACACCATTAGTCATTCCTTCTTTCCTTTCCTGTCTGCTCAGTCAGACTCCTGCTACACTGTTGTCTGCGATTGCTCGCTAACTGCGAGTCTCTTCTGTTCAACCTCTCTGATCTCCTCCGTGGACACCTATAGCTTTGGAATACTTCAAAAAGCTGTTCGAACATATAGAGGGGCTTTTCTGTCTTTTACATTTTCTCAGATATGGACGTCAGGCACCTACAGTAGTCCTGCTTATTTCTTTTAATTTCATGACTTTGTTGAACACAAAGGAAGATATTTAGAAAAATGTCTCTGTATTCTGTATATTTTTGTTCATATAATGAAAGTTAATGGGTCTAATGTTGTTTTGAACTATATTGACTTTCATTCTACAGACAAAAATGGTTGAAAGTTCTTTAAAATCACTTTTTGTGTTCCACAGGAAGATTTTGAGTGACATGAGGGTAAGTAGATGATGGGTAGACCCATCTCAGTTTAATGATACTGTAAAAATGTTGCACATTAATGTTCAAAAGTTTGGGACAGTCAGCTTTTTAAAAAAACAAAACAATTATTCAGCAAGGATCCATTAAATTGATCAAAAGTAACAGTAAAGACATTTATAATGTTATACAAGATTTCTATTTTAAATAAATACTGTTCTTTTTTGAAATTCCAATCAAAGAATCCTGAAAAATGTATAATGGTTTCCACAACAACATTAAGCAGCACCACAGTTTTGATTGATAATAATAAATGTTTCTTGTCCACCAAATCAGCATATTAGAATGATTTCTGAAGGATCATGTGACACTAAAGACAATAAAGAAAATTTAGCTTTGCCATCACAGAAATACATTTAATTTTTAAATATATTAAAACATTTATTTTAAACTGTAATAATATTTCATAATATTAATGTTTTTACTGTATTTTTGATCATTGCAGCATTGGTGAGCATAAAAGACTTAAAAAATCTTACTGACCCCAAACTTTTGAACAGTAGTGTATTTCCTAATGAAATCATTCATTTGATCAAATTTTTTTGTTTTTGTTTTGGAAGTTGCATTCAAAATTCATTTGGATCATCTGAGGGGGCATGTGAATGGGTGTTATGCTTTTGTTCACTGAACCAAATGTGTTATACTAATGTGTGCTTGAAAAAAGAGAAAAGACTGAACGAGAGAAAAAAACAACAACGAGGGAGAGATGTATTTTCACTCCCATGGTGAAAAATAATGACTCTCCTAGAGACTTCTGATGAGTTTGAAAGAGAGAGAGGCACGTCCTGTTGTGCCAAGAGCGCAGTGGAGGACTGAACTGATGATGGAAGGAGAACACAGACAGACTGAAAGCAGCCCGGGTACCTGTGCTGGATCTGTCATCACTGGAATCCATTTTAGTGAAGTCTGTATCAATGGAAGCTCGCTCCGCAGAATCGTTAGAGCTGTCCAGACTGCCATGGCTGACACTGTCGAGATCACTGGCATCTGCTCAGAAGAAAAGTATGAAAGACAGTTAACTGGAGAACTAACAAGTAACATATTTCAAAACACAACAGTTTTCTGCCCAGAGATTGCATCATATTTCAAAGTGGCAACAGAGCGAAAAGAGCAATAAAAGTACACAATCAAATTCTTTTCTGATCCAAAATAAAAAAAATCAGCCACCCACATGGTAAGAAGATGTTGAGGGCTTTCAAAGCACATAAAATATCAAGTTATAATAATCGCCCCAAAAGATAAAAGAAAAGGAATTTATTTTACAAAAAGAAATAATTTTTTTATGGTATTTAGATTTTTGTTTACCTAAGCAGTCGTAAAGTTATATATACATATTAAAAACCATAACATACATTTCATAATCAATAATTCAGCAATATTATGAAATATAATCAAAATTTCAGCAGCCATTACTTGCAGTTTTCAGTGTCACGTGACCCTCAGGGATCATTATAATATGCAGATTTGGTGTTCAAGAGCATTTATTTTTATATAATATTATTATATTATCGATTATCATGCTGCTTAATATATTTTTAAAACTGTAATCATTTTTTGCAGTACACTTTGATTAATAGAAAAAGGTACATATTTATAAAATTTGTATTGTATCAATGTTTAAGTCTTTACTGTCACTTTTGATTAATTATAATTTCTTTAAAACAAATCTTACTGACCCCAAACTTTTGAATGATAGTTTGTATTACTTTAAAAGAGGGTCATCAGATGCAAAATTCACTTTTATATAATGTTTGCATTTAAATGTGTCTTTGCAGTGTGTGGACACAACCACCATACAATGAAAAAAATCCATTCCCTCCTTTTTTTTTTTTATCCTCAAACAGCCTAAACCCTCTCAATAATCAAGCCGTTTGGATTTTCTGAGCAATATGATGTCATATTGCTCATGCTCCACCCACGACCACTTAGAGACTGTCCCGTATTAGCATATTTCCTCCCTCAGCCATTTGTATACTGTCCACCAAGGCAGCACTTTTCGTGTCTCGTGTCGACCTGCCCCACAGGAGAGAGGGATGGGGTGAGCAGCTGCTCATTATCATTTAAAGAGACATGCACCGAAACGGGTCGCTGTGAACAGAGCTGTTTTTGAGGAGGTAAAAAGGGTGTTGTTTTACACAACCATTGAGGAATTTGAACCAAAGTATGTTACAAACTTTACATGAAGACCCTAAAGAATCATACCAACTTGTGTAAAATGGGCATCCGATGACCCCTTTAATATAAAGGACTGGACAAATGCATTGAAAAGTAAATCGCTCCAACAGCATGCAATCAGCCAATCGGGACTTTAGTACTTTGTGTGCGAGATTAATTCGATCTGCACGACAAGGCTGCAGTTGGTTGGGGGTGGTGCGTTGAGGCAGCTTGTTTTAAGCCCTCTTGTGCACTTCTCAAATATGCTGTTTATAGGGGGCTGTGTGAGAAAGGAGATCACATCAAGTGCAGACTGTGAACTGTGGTGGCTGAGGAGGCGGCTATCGACTCTCATCTTAATTGGACCCATTAAAGCCTCTCTGGTTCAGCAGGCAGGCTGTATCAGGCCCGAGTGAGGAGGGGTGAGATAGCTGGGAGATGGTACCTCCCTCAGGCACAAAACTCAAGTAATCCTTCCTCTGTGTAAAATGATGGAAAGTTTTTCTGACAGTGCGAAATTATATTGAGTCCATGCTCCCTTTTGACTAGGCTTGTGTCTCAAAGAAACAAGTCTGATGATATAACTATTTTTAACATAAATGTCCTGGTGTGGAAATAGTCCGAATAATTATTACTTTTTTAAGAAGTAATGAATGTAGCAAATAATGACCTGGACCAAACTCAATTGCCTTTGCCCAATAATGAATTATGTTCCAAAATCTAGTGAGCTGCCTTGGTGTCTGCATTGAGAACTTCCTAACCAAAATGGAATCTCAAAATCAGCCAATTTGGAAGGGATCTTCAAAGGCAAATTCTAAACATAATTTCTTCTCACATGAAGCGCATTGAGACAATTGATTTCAAAAGAGTTTGCCGATAGCTAACACACATTGGGTAAAATAGTCATATTATATTATATATACATATATAAAAATAGCCATGATTGAGTAAATTCGGTAATTTGGGTCAAATCTGTCTCAATTAATTTTATTTAGCAATATTTAGATTTTTTTTTTTTTAGATATTCATCCTCCATCTTGGATGGATTCTAGAGCTTTTACAGTACATTATGAGACCGTCAATGTTTTTTTTTTTTTTACAATTTGTCAATCTTAGAAGGCAGCATAATCATGTGTCATTTTTCTGGATTGGATCTGACTTTATTTTTGCTGGCTATTTAAAGACTGTCCACTTCTGTGAGATGTGTGAAATGGAGCTGGGGGTTTTACCAGAGAGATGGGTGTCTTTCTGGTGGGTGGTCTGCCTCCTCCATACTTGTTTGAACAGCACCACACCCCGAACCACATTTCTCAACTTTCCCCACAGGAAGTATCCCCCTCTGGTTGAGGAAGGCCATGTGCTCTCCAGAACGGCCTGGGGAGAGAAGAACACCACAGTAAGATACACACAGATTAACTAAATAATTCTACAGTGGAACGCCTCTTATTATCATAAGTAGATTGTGTTCTCTCTCAAGGACTAGCTGTAATTACTTTGATAGAATTGGAACAACACTCAGCTGCCCAGACTTATGTCTCTGTGAGTGTGTCCTCTTAGTATTTTGGGACAACTTGTAAAGCCAACAGGGAAATTGTTGCTAGTCTACACTTTTGTGTAATGAAAGATAACAGGCATGAGAAACAGAGTCACATGCCAGATCTGCTGCCAGCTCGAGGCCCTCAAGCATCAGTATATAACACACCTATTAGGGGTGTAAATCAGACAGTTAATCACGATACGATACGATATCGATTCTCTCAGCCAGCGATACGATATTTGGTGATACCTCAAAAAATTATACGATACGATCACGATTCGATTCAGGGCTATATCGATCGATTAATCGATATTTAGATATTATGTGCCAAGTGTACACAACCAGTTACATTTATTAACTCACAATACATTCAAAAATATATTACATGAAATTTTAATTAAACTCTTTGAAAATTGCACACGAAGCGATAAAATTCTGTATTATAAATTTTAGGGCCAGACAAGTAGTTTGTTAAAGGTCGTTTTTTTAGGGAAGGACTACATGCCTGCGCACATATATTTAAACGCGCATACCTATAGAATGAACTCTTAATACGCATGTGCACGCTATCAGCGTTCTCACAGGTTATCGTTTTTAAAGTTTGCGTAGAGAGAATTTAAGAGTTTTCTGTTAAAACGGTGTCGTGTTAGCGGCCCCTAAGTTCATAACTAACGATCGTTGCGACGGAAGTGAATCAATCAAAACTAACTTTAATTGGAAAATAACTTTATTCTAGAGCTGCCATAAAGCCAAACAATCTGTTACTTTAATTTCCTATTATCACTGTAAAGCCGCTTTGGAACAATCTACATTGTTAAAAGCGCTATATAAATGAAGATGACTTGACTTGATTTCTGACATTTAGAATGTACAATAAATGTACAAAGTACATTCTGACATTTAAATGTTCAAATGTTGTTGTTGCATTAGATAACAAAATATCAAACCAAATGGCGTTTGCACAAAAATGATGCCAGGGCTGTGGTTAGGACCCAAAAATGAGTTGCAGATCTGTCCTGATTATGTCTGATCTAGTTGTGGCTACTAGAAAAATAAATAGCAAATAACCATATAATTGTGCACAAGTTGGATAACAAAATAAATGTTCATCAACTTTTAAAATTAGGTAGAAATAATTGTGTTGTTGATGTCTTTTTGTTCTTTTCCCACACAAACACTATGATATTTTGGCGAAAATTAATCACTTGGTAAAGGCTAGTCAAATTAGGCACATGCAACTTGGACAGGTTGTGTGACATTTCTTCAACCTCAAAAACCAGAAAAACACCAGAAAAAAAGAAAGTACTACCCAAACTGGTTTACTTAGAAGGATAAACATGTCATTTTGATATTGATCTAATTAAAATTCATAAATTAAAAAGAGTTTTTGGGGTGTCTGCATGTATTTGAACACGAAATGGCATCAAAATAACAAAATCTTGTATCATGTGGCGTAACACAAAACCAAAAGTAATTATGCCTTGAATAGATCTTTTATGTATATATATTTATGATTATTTAGATTGCAATTTGTCTCCATGTAGCACAAAAGAAAATTGCGCTCACCCTGTTGTAGTATCCATAGGTTATGGCATTAGGCTGCACTCCGGCTTTCTTCATCTCAAAAAGAACCCGGACAGCCAGAACAGGCTGTCCATACTGCCCACACAGCTGCATCAGGACCCGGTAACACACCTCCATTGGAGCAGAAACAAACCATTACTTACAAAACTACAACACAGGCGGAAATTTCCGCTGTCTAGGTTCAGTATAAACGGTACTCACAAATGAACAAAACCAATCAATGGAGACTGTTAGGCGACTTTACCTCATCAGGGGGCTGCAACTTTTTGTCCTGCATATTTCTCAGCACGTCGTAGGCAGTATGCAGCACACGCACCTTAGAGTGACAGGCACTGACATACGCGGGCAAGCAGATGAACCACAGACCGTGACAATGCCTGAGAAGACACTTGGACCACATCTGCGGGATGGAGGAGTACGTCTTAGCCATCCTCTGGGCTGATTTGATCTCCTACAGAGGGAGGATCACAGAGAGGATGGGCATTAGAGAGGAGGGGGAAAAACTTGACAAGTGGGATCATGGGGTGTGATCTGGATGAGATTAGTGTTTGAAATACCAACCTGTTGGGAGCGCCTGAAAATGGCAGCTGGGCTGATGGGACTGATGTGTCTCACGGCTGATGTTGCTTTGGGGACTCTGGGACCATCCTGAAGCTCACAGAGTTGGGTGTTCAGTACAGGAAACCCACTGTAGCTGCAAGACATCAACAGTATGAAAACCTTACTTCAACTTGATTGTTATTGGTTGATATGTTTAGTTTATTTATTTATTAAAAGCACAACCGTACACTATGCAGCACAAATTGCATGCAAAACAATGTAGTTTCTGCAGCTTTAGAGAAGATAAAAGTAAACATAGGACTGCAGATATTAAAACGTTGCTAAGTTAGGTTTAAGTGAAAATAATATATATAATTAAGCATAAATGTGTCTAACAAACAAACAGAGAAGAATAGTACACAATTTAATAATTTTTGAATAATATAATATAATATTCTTTGGCTATTTTAAAGGCGAAAACTATACCAGATTTCTTCAAATTAAAACCTTTTTTTTCCCCCTAAATTCTAAATTTATCCAAAAATCTTAAAAACTAAATGTGGATTAATTTAATTGAAAACCCTTTCAAGTGTATTAACAGATTAAAAAATGTTCTTTTTAAAAAAAAGTTTTATAATCCAATAAAATGTTTTATTTTTATTTTTAATAGAAATTAAATTCACAGAATGTATAAGAAAACAATAGAAAGTCTGTTACTAAAATTAAAGGACAAATTATTTAAAAACAAAAACAATATGGCAAAATATTTCATGATTTTTAAACTATGAACAGCATGCCACGTAAAGACAAAATTAAAAATAACAAAAAATAGGCTAATATTCAATATATGGGACAATCTTAATCTTCAATGTCAACACACCCCATTGTAACAAAATAATACCAAATCCCGAAATAACAGATCCACTTAATATAATATAATCACATGCTCTCGGAGGAGTGTGTATTATTGCTTTAGTGAGAGTTTCTGTAGAAAGGATCCTTAGAGAGATGTATTCTACATGCTGCATCCTGGGAGAGGTTTGAAGTGGATTACGCTAATGCTACAATGCCATCTGTGGTGTGGTGAACTGTTTATAAGCACAGTATAACAATGTGGATGGGAGTTTGTGAGCCAGAATGCCAGAAGCGTCTGTCGTACGTACCTATGAACCATAGGTGGCTCCTCTCCTTCTGGAAGTGCCGGCAGCTCTGGGGGGGTGATGTAGACCGTGTGCTCGCTGCGGTGGGATTTGTCAAGTTCAATAAGCCTTGTGTCCTCTGGCTTATCGCTGTCCATCTAGAGTAAAAACACACCTCATTAGACATGGACTGTTTTACGTTTCCACAAAAACACACAGTATAACCAATGATGACCCATGACGGAGAAAAAAATCATGTTTTAGTTAATAGGCTACATGTTTGTTAATAGTGGTCACTGAATAAAAGGTGGTAAAAAAAGAAGTAGAAAGAGGAACTGGAGAGAATATTTATGGCAACTGCGAGGTTTAAAAAAAGGCTTTTTGGTCTTTTATCACATGCTAACTTACTCCATATTACTATATTTTTAAACGGACACATGTCAATCCAGAGCTATATTTTTGGCCAGAATTGAGAACTGAATCTGGAACAAGACACACACACTGCCATACAACCATGCCAAGGGATTTTCCACTGTTTGGACATTAAGCGCAGATCATCTGACCTCAGATCAGACGGAGCACAAGTTTTAGTGTAAATGAGCCTGATAATCTCCCACGCTGCTGTGTCCGACTGATCTCACATCTGGACCATTAACTTTGATCCTCCTAGACTCCATCCAATCCTCCCCATCTGCCACAGATGCACTAGAAGTGCACTGACCTGGACTTAATGCTTAATGTTGTTTTGCTTGAGGCGCGTGAAACCATTCCAGTGCAATTTATAGGCTAGCCAGGGCTTGGAGGAGCCACAGTGCATTTAGCCTTCAGACAAAGTCTGTCTACAAGACCTGTAAATGGACTATAAATGCATCATAAAGCCCATGCCACTGTACTACATTGGAAATGAGGGACGCTATCAAATAAAACATGACTTTATATCTATTGATAGAGGGAAAATCAGTTTAAGCCTCTGTAAAGTATCCTCAGAGTCAGCAAAAGGGTTTTGGATCATTTGTTACAAAGTTATTAGACAGACAATAAGAGCAACGGGACAGAATCGAGCTCTTCCTGGGCTTGCCAGATGAGTCTCCCTGAGAAGGTTTTAGATCAATGAAATGGCATCGATGACTGTGGCTACAATTAAAGTGCTATGTAATGCACCAGGATGCCCAAAGCCACTTTCCGTCAATACGGTACAAAATAAAGTCTGAAACCGTATTAATCCCCATTTTTTAACAAAGTAGTAAGTTCAAGCAGGTCTTTTAAAAAAGGATGAAAAACTGTATACCTCAGAGTCTGGAGGAATATGTAAATGCTATTTTAACCGTTTTATTAAGAGCCTGATGCGTCATTTTCATATCATCAAGTAAATAAATATATATAAGATGGAATACATATTTATATAAAAAAAAATTTTTTCTGTTAATGACTGCTTGATATGTTAACAATATAAACAATCTTTAGGACAAAGATCGGATCCTGCTTTTTAAGTGGCTTACCAAGTATAAACAAAAATTTTATTTTATTTTGTGAGAGGAAAGAGAGCACAGAGTGTATCGGCATGAATCTTGCAGTGTAGGTGATCGGGTGCCAGGGACAACAGTGAAATATACAGTTTAAAAATAGTTTTAATAATAATAAAAATCCACAGCAGAACACTATAATTGTGCAATTAAAATCAAGTATTCCAGAGAGCCGTGTAATTATAACACTGTAGTCTTAAAGGAAAAACTGCACCAAAAATTTCACTCAGATGGTCAGAGGATGAAAAATGATTATGTATTATGATGAACTTTAAGATAAGTTCTGGATCACTGAGGTGTCACACTATAACCAAGTTGCTTTCAGGCTACAGCGGTACATGGTTTGTCCTTTACTGCCCTAGTTCCTTTAAAATGTCCTCTGTGAACATAACCCACAAACCCACGCCAGTTTAAATCAACTCAAGCTGTCATTTTCATTACCACCACAGTGCTAAAGAACTGTCCTCCAAGGTTCTCTCGAAAGGGAAGGACAGGCCAGAGCTGGATAAGTGTGACTTTCACTGATGGCAGCATAATTGGAAGTGTAAGGCAGAGAGCTGCACATTCATCTCTACAAGCACACCAAAGCCTTGTAAAGAGGACAGGTGAGAGATGACCCCTGTGCCTATAAACAAGAATAAATTGTGGGCTCTTGTCGAGAAAGATATAAATGTATTACAAAGGTACAAAACAGTCATCTGAGAATATGTTTGTCAGCACTTTAAAAACGAGGCAATTTGAGGCGGTTCATTGAAGATATAACTTCCGATCCATGTGCAGTCTGAATCATACCGAGAAAGGGGACAACAGTTGCGATCATAAGGAGATGCAAAATAGTGTATGGCACAGAAAAATGTATTATGCATGCAGGATCTCAGTGGTTCTGCAGAGACTCTGATCTAAACAGCAATGTTTTTAAATAATGAAGGCAGACAGCACACATCTTCAAAACCAAGATTCATACCATATCACCACACCACTGGTGAGACCACATAACAAAACAGGTCACGTCTGTCAACTGAGGTCAAAAAACTAGGGTGAGCATTTTTTTTTCTTTTAACAGTCTTAATGATGGTTTAGATATTAATAAAAAATATGAAAATTAAAAACAACAAATGAGAGAAAAATAAAATTAAATAATATAAAAATTTAAATAAAATTAAATACAAAATATTTCTCAAGACTGTTCCAAGCAGCGGGAATGTGAAAGACCTTTTTTGTTATCAAGGTAAATTATTCTGGTGACTATTTTCAGTTCTGCTATACACATATTCCCCGCATCAGAAGTAAAAAGACACTAAATTCAGCAACTCACCTTCCCTCCTTTCTCTGTGCCGAACAACTTTCCAAGCAAGCAAGTAAACAGTTTAAAGAGAAAAGAGAAAAGAAAGTAGTGAGAAATGTAAAAATAATAGGACTGGATGAAAAGCCAGAAAGGAGAAAAGAACGAACAAGTGAACAATACTCACAGAAAATGAATAGCCTGACATAGTAAGCCCAAGGGATCATAACACCACAGCTAATAATGACAACATTTCCCCTTACTGTTCTCACAAATCAAGCTGTATGCACTCCCTTGAACTTTGCATTTTCACATGCTCTTTGCTAAGAGCATGGAGTGTAGTTGAAAATGGTAACTTTTTGTAAGCCTTGTAAAAGCAGACACACTGTAAAAACAATTGTTGTTTCAACTTAAAAAAACAAGTGTTTGTGCTGCCTTAAAATTTTTAGTTTAGTCAACTTGAAATATGGAGTTGTACTAAGTGAAAGTTCTGATATTTGAGTTGACTAAACCTTAAATATGAGGCAGCACAATTTTTTTTATAGTGCAGTTTATGTTGAATCTGGTGGGGCCTCTAATCTGGAAAAAAGCATAAGATGCATTTCTTAGTGGGTATATAGACCCAAGGATTCATACCTTGTCAACACAGTCATCAAAGAAAGCAAGGCTTGCATCCTTATCACTGACAAAAGAGCACTCTTCGATGAAACGAATGAACATCTGAGTCTTGGTCATGAGGGAGTAAAACTTTTGATGTGATCGATCACGACTCTTCAAAAAGCCTGAAAAAAAAGCCATATTCAAAGTCAAGGACATCAAGCAACAAGTCTAAAATGTGTCATTACAATGAGAAAAGGTGACCACATTCATTATTTGATCCCTATAATTCACTGCCACAGTTGTCGGCTGTGATTAAACATTTAATCAGTCAAATTTAGGAAGGCGTGTCGCGAATTGCGCTTTAGTCGCTAGAATGTCGTCATTGAGAAAGCCTGGGCAGAGTGTAGACAGAGTGAAAGATGCAACAGACTCTAGCTCATTGATTATATAAGAGGCTGCAGATGTGTTCTCAGACATTCTATTAATCACTGTAGTTTGTTGGACCTGTCAGGCATGTCTAATTTCCAATGGGGCTTTATCAAAATCGCCACAATAATTTCAAGCCTGATTTGAGCCAGACACTACAGGCACAGGGCCAGATTCGAGTATTCTGAGCAGCTGCTGAGCTTCAGCATTCCACTAATGTACCACAGTGTACTCGCTGCATGTGGTCAAAACAAAACACTGATGATTTGAAATGCATTGTTTTTCCGTTTCGACACCGATGACGCAACTCTATAACAGCTGTCCTTGACGTTCATAAACAACTATCAACATAAACAACTGTACTGAAACAATGTGACAGGAAAAAGCTTCAAGCATCATGTCAATATTGGCTGCTCACCTTGCAAATCAAAGAGTGAACTGGCGTCAGTTGCTTTCTCAGATGGAGCTTGTGTGATGGGCAACAGGTACGAGCGGTAGCCCTTCAAGATGGCAGCCATGAAGCGCAGAAAAGCCTCCTGGATCTCCAGCTCCAAAGTTTCCAGACTCTTCCCACCACTGCCTGGTTCTCGCTCGGTCATGAAGGCCTCCATCTGTCCTTCCTCACGGCTCAGCTGATAACCTGTGGAAAATTGATGCTTAAGTCACACATTCAAAAAGATAGAAATAATACTTTTATTGCATTAAATTGATCAAAAGTGACAGCAAAGACATTTATAATATTACAAAATATTTCTATTTCAAATAAATGCTGTTCTTTTGAACTTTTTATTCATTAAAAAAAACTGATACACAGAAAAAATGTATCAGTTTAGTTTACACAAAAATATTAAGCAGCACAATTTTCAACATTGATAATTTGTTGATTGAGCACCAAATCAGCACATAAGAATAATTTCTGTGTGACAGACTGGAGTAATGATGCAAAAATGTAATCAATTAATATTAATAAAAATATACTAAATAGAAAACAGTTATTTTAAGTTGCAATATGCAATATTAATAAATATATTAAATAGAAAACAGTTATTTTAAGTTGTAACAAAATTTCACAATTTAACTGTATTTTTGATCAAATAAACTCAGCCTTGTTGAACATAAAAGACAGTAATGATGCAAAAATGTAATCAATTAATATTAATAAAAATATACTAAATAGAAAACAGTTATTTTAAGTTGCAATATGCAATATTAATAAATATATTAAATAGAAAACAGTTATTTTAAGTTGTAACAAAATTTCACAATTTAACTGTATTTTTGATCAAATAAACTCAGCCTTGTTGAACATAAAAGACTTTAAACTTTATCTTACCGACCCCAAACTTTTGAACGTTAGTTTATAAAAGTCAACTTTAAAACACAAAGAGAAATGTACTGATATACATTTTATTTACAATGTCTTTTATACATAGCATATCTCACTCAATAATGAAGATATAGTAGGATCTAATTAAGATATGGGCATACTATATAAGCTCCTCTCACATCATTTCAAAAAGGTCAGCAAAAAGATCATAGGCTTGGTCTGTTATTAAACATCCATATCAATGGACACATAATGTTCTCCATAAAACATATGGGATCACAGTCACTTAGTATAGAAAGATACATAATTTTTATCACAGTTTCTCTCTAAATAATCTCAGTGTTTTTCCTAGTTCTACAAGATGGTACATTCTGTACAGGACATTTCGGAGAACCAAAAATACACTGAATAATTGGGTTCAAAGATTGATTCAAAGACTAAAGCATCAATCAGCTCTTAGCTACCAGATAATATCCCAGCACTTGAAAAAAGCCAACTCTATCTCTAAATCTCATCACATCTTAAGGATGACTGCATTTTGCTCTGACTCAAGCATTCGTAAAACATGGTTAGGTAATATAAATGATACTGTCAGAGCCCAAAAAGGAGAGTAGAAGGCCACTTAGAATGGCATTTGCCGTGCAGTCAAGTAAACTAACATTGCCTTGAAAGGGACAGAAATAAGTGAACTCATTTCTCTGTTGACACCACAGTGACCCGCCCTCACTAACCCTCATCCAGTTGCTGGTGGAGATTGCTGAGGGTGTTGATCAGATGTTTACAGGCTTTTCTTGGCAGGATCTTCCAGGTCAGGGATCTGCGCTCTTCTTTTCTGAAATAGGCCACACGTGTTTATCATTTAAGAGGGTAAAAAGCAAAGGGAAAAAGAAGTCCAAGCATGTGAACAACAGAACTGTGGGCTGCTTAATGTTTTAATGTAGCTTTTACAACGTTTGCAAACTTTTAGCTGCATACTGACAGACAAACAACATAGGAACATTTGTTCAACACATGGTAAGGTCCTATCTTTACTACATTCCTCACTGCTCATTTATCTCTATCCTGATCTTTTAACCATCTGCATAATGATAAAGATCATTACTATAATATTTATTTGGGGAATTTATGTGGTAAAAAAAAGTCAAAGGTCAAAGGTTAGGAGAGGCTCTCACGGGAATTCAGAACTATGTCGCGGTCAAAAGGTCACTCACTGAGTTATAGTGTTGGTGTCCAGATCCACACAGCTTATGTCCGTCGGTGGCTCATAGAGGTCAAAGTACCGCGAATCCACCCCTACGATGAAAGGACATGGAGCACTGAGCACATCTGCCAGGGCCAGCGGGCAGAGAGGAATGTATGGGCATGGCCAGTGGAAGGGAAAAATCATCTGTCGGACAGGTAAAACAAGTTACAACAAGACAAAACCATGCGGGATTGGTAAAGGCATGAGTGAAAATCAATAGTCTTTCACTCACCGATACCAGGGCCTCGGTGACGCTGGTAAGAACGGCCGGACGTAAGGAGTGCACCAGGATCTTGTGTTCAGTCACAGCTAACACAAGCAGAGTCACTGCATTCTTCGGGCCGAGGTTCAACAGTAGTGTAGAGAGCCTTCCGCCACTGTGGGCAAAAACAGGCATGTAAACACAACACATACAAAAAACAAAAACAAAAAACACTTCAGCTGCTTCCTAATCCATTTCTGGCATTGTATATTATGAATATTGTTGGATCTTTGACTAATTCGCTTTGTTTCTCTTTTGTAAGCTGCTTTGGATAAAAGCATTTGCTAAATGCATAAACGTAAAAATAAACCAAACCGAACCAAAATGTTATATTGTTTCAACAAACCATGGAAAAATGCAACATCCTTACAAACTGATATAGAACTTGACCTCATTGACCAAAGTTAGATTCTGTCACAGTGATTTAGATAAACACTTTTTAATCTACATGAATCATTCTTTACCTTTCAAGTTAAATTGTTCGAAATTATCAGATACATTTTTTGGAAGCATCTAATTTTACTCAGGTAATCTGTTTAAATGAGTAGAATGTTTCTGCAATGTGTAATATGATCATCTGCAATGAGATTAGGAAATTACCTGATACAGGCAATTGCAAAATATTGCATTAGGAGTCTCCACTCACATTAAACATGCTATAAAGTTACCACACTTAACCAGGCCCTGCTGAAGTATAATTTCCACACTTCATGCTTTGCTCAGCATTCATCAGACATGTTCAGTGTATCTTGTGTCTGACTTACCTCAGAGGGAGTGGAGAGGAAACAGGCTGGCTCAGCATCAGGCTATCATGTGGAGACAGCTGTGAAAAACAAGCACACAAACAAGTGAGATGAGGGCCAGGGTTGGCAGCTATTTGACCACATAATGTCATTTGTTTTGACACATTCAAGAAGGACAGTGTTCAAACAAAGACACGATATGCACAAAACTCACCTGCACCAGGATACGTGGCCTTTGAGAGGAAGGAAAAGGAACCTTGTGCATGAAATGGGAAATATGCCTGAGAGAAAAATCAAGAACAAATTACTATATAATGGCCGCAAAATGTTTTTTGGATATTTAAATTTCAGCTCTAGCCCAGCAGCCTCCTAAATTGTCCTCAGAACTCACTTCTCAATGGGCAGAGTGTGTGGACCTGAGATGGAGTATCTGTAGAGGAAGGTCAGGAAGTTACGGAAAGCATCAAAAAAGGGCCAGTGAGAGAGAAGGCAGATGCTTTTGTTGGTGTGGACAGTCATGGATCCATCGGGCCTGAGTCCGTTAGCCTGCAGGCCCAGCTGAGATCGCTGCTTCTCAGTCAAACGCTCTTCTGGGTAGGGCTCATAGAACTGTATGGCGGCACCATAAACCTGAGAGCACAAAACATACACCTTCATGAGACATGAACACCTTCTAGGAATTGGGTTGGTTTACATTTCATAGAACAAAAAAAAAAAAGCTGTCTTGATTCTAAAGAGAGCACTGGCGACTATTTTAGCCTACTTGAAAGGAATCACCATCAATATCTGCTTTGCTTAGATCTACCCAGTGAAAAAGTGATACAGAAGATTTATTTTTTCAGCCTTTTAGTTCAGAAATATCTCAGCTTAGCAATGTTTCTTTGAAGTCGCTCACCTAAATGAATAAATTATACAATACTGCAGCACAAATAGCCTTGAGACTTATTCAGCAGTGAGGAGAGTGAGCCGAGTGTACTGATGTGTTTGACATAATTGAGCTGACCCAAACAGCACTTTAGCAATGCATTATTAAACAGGCCAATTACACATGTTCATCTTATTTTCAATTCTTTTCGGAGGCCCATTATTCACAGGCGGTTTTTATATTCCGCCTGTGCCGGTTTCTTGCTGCTTTAAATTCTTTGCACGTTGCTAAACCAGACAAGACAATTCACCTTCTACTGTGTCTGATTTTCCCAAAGAATGATGGTGCTGCAGTGAGAAGAAAACCTGCCGAAAATCTGAATGTTTGTGTGTATTTGTGCGTGCTCATGCATGGATTTTTGTGCCTGTACCTTTTCTCCAGAGGCGCCTGTGAGAACGAATGTTGAAAAGACAGGAAGAGAGTATTTGGTATGAGAGGGCCAGCACTCAATGGACACTCCCATCGGTAGGCAAAATAGGGGCACGGATTCAGGCAAAGGAAAGGAATCATAGTCCTCCTCCGGGTATCTGGACAAAAGACCTGTACATACCATACAAACCCTCAATTAGATTGTAGATCTCTGGTAAAGACAACAATTATTACTGATCACTGAATCGTTTGCCCTGTAATTAATTACTTGACCCAGACTTCCATATGACAAGCTAAACACAGGCAGCAGTTAAAGCCTAGAACTGTATACTGTGAGTACTAAGCCTAACAATGACATCATGTTGTTCTTGGTACTTGGGAGTATCAGGTTTCACTCATTCGCAATAGTATCCCTCTGTTCTGATGGTCTTCACTATAAACGCATCCTGTCCCTCCAGCTGCTCATTGGAAAATGCACAACAAAACACACAACTGTGAAAAACAACTCAAGACTGAGATACAGTACCTGCTGTGAATGCAAGTGTGTTGGTTTTGGCCAAAGATTTTTTGTAGCACATGTACACAGAGGACCCCCACTGTAGAAGCAGGAAAAATAGAAATTAAGTTGATTTCAAATTTTATACAGGTATATAAACGGCTGCTTCTTGTGGTCTGATGTTATTTATCGTAATTTCTGGCTAACTACCCAACTAAAATTTTTTTCACAAGATGCACCAAGATTAAAATTCTGGCCAATACTGATAAACCAATAATAATAGTTATGTTATGGCAATGTTATGTCCTATATTGCCCATGTTATGCCCTCTATTAAAATTATAGGGTCAAACTTAAAAATACAAAACTAAAAACTAAAATGAATTGTTTTAAATTATTTAAATTAATTGTTGAAATGATTCAATTTAATTTAATTGAAATTTATTGTTTTATAAGTGAATTTAGGCATCACAACATTGCGTACATTATGAAATACGAATAATTTCAGTTTCAGTTTGTTAATTACTAAATTGAAATGATAACATACTAAGTCATAACTATGAGATGAAAAGTAGAAATGACTTAAATCAAATTATGAGATTAAAAAGTCAAAATTATGTTGAAATTATGACATACTAAATCAAAATTTAGCATACTAAATCGAAATTAAAAGATTACTTTTAAGATTACTTTTTACTTTTAAAGTCATAATTTTGATTTTTTTTTTATCTCAAAGTATGTCATAATTTTAACTATATTTTATATAATTATGATTTAATAGAGAATGATTTATATATATATGGTGATGGTTTCCACCACCGTCTTTTCAGTGGTGTTGTCGGGTGACTGTTGCACTGGGCCCTCACCATACTGCTGTTGAGGTTCTTGTCCACCTTGCAGAAAGCATGTGGTGGTGTCTCTCCTTTGCCAGGAATAATGACACAGATGTCTGTGACAGCCAGCGTGGAGTTAGAGTGATTTTCAGAGGCACGCCGATATGTGATGTAGATCCGTTGAGAAGAGGAACTACTGATATTGGCGGGGCGGCCAGAGGGAGTGGTCTGTATTATTTGACAGTCCGGCTTCAATTTCTCCTTCCACTCATAAAGGACGCTAAAAATCATGAAAGAAAGGACATGAGGATAGAGAATACCTAGTGCCTAGTGAATACCTAGAATGCCTAGTGATATTGAACAAAAGTGAAAGCACAACAGTTTCCAAAACCAACTGAGCTGGCCCACTGTCTACTACTGCCTATTTTTGTAGCTACCTTTAAAGACAGCGTCATAAACGGTACTACATAAATTAGTGATTTCAAACTCCCTACATAGGCAGCAGCTCAGTTAATAGCCATTTAAAGTAGCATAAGAGACACGACTCACTTACAGTTGATTCCAATGGAATTGGGGGTTAGCATGTTGCTGAGATAACTACATGATGTTCTAAAAAGCAAATTATATTAGAAAAAAATATTTTGCTTTTTCATGATACTTTCTAGTATTGAAAATAATTGGGTTTAGGAAACATCGTTGTCTACCATCTTTTTGTCGCAAATAAGAGAACAAAAGCTGGTTAACTACTGTTTAAAACAGTAAAAACATTAAGAGCCAATAAGATAAATGATAAAAACATTAAAAGCCAATCAGAATCCACCTGAATTTAAGGAGCTTGAGCATTTAAAGCGACAGACAATATAACTGCAGTGCACTTATAATACACAGAATGTTATTGCTTTGTTGTGGGCATTCATATAGTTCATTATAGTTATCTTTACAGTTATCATTCTTGGTGTGAATGACCTTAAGTAGGTTTTGGTACAAACAAGTCTGAAGCCTTACCCCAGGTCTGTGAGTGGCGGTTTGTCTCTGCCTCTCCTGTAGCAGAGGAAGATCTGCGGCCCCATGAGACTTCCTCCATTCAGTTCGGCAGAGAGTCCAGAGGGGGAGCATTCAACACAGGTAAACCCTCGAGGTACCTCTTCACCCAGGGAGCGAATCACCACCGCCACATCAGTGATGGGCGCCTTGAGCTGTGCTGAGCTCCGGTGACCACCATCTTCAGGGTGGACATCTTCATCGAGAGGCTTAGAGGAGTCGGTGAGTCCTGCCACAACAAAGTAGTCTGCTACACGAAGGCTTTTCTCCTCCATTTTCATCCCCATAGAATGAGGACTATATGTGCTGGAAAGACAACACAACGACGTGAATAGGGTGAGGGAATCATGACATGCTACAGCCTATAATACTGTTGCTTAATAATGCCAGGTGCTCAGATTCAAATATCCTTACAAATGAAAACATCCTTTTTCAAACCGGGAGGGTTTTGAAAAACAAATCAGCACAGTGCAAGTTATAAAACACTCATAGGAAATACCATTTTTAAATTTAGTCCCCTATGTGCTTAGAAAAGGATATGACTAGTATTACACATCCACTGATGCAGAGCACAACCTCATGTAACAATCTTTGCGAGAAATATAAACTAGGAAGCAATTACCCGTTCCTGCTAGGGATAAAAGAATATGCCTTATTATGCTTTTGAATCATGAGTCAGAGTTTGTACCCGCAGAATAAATGCACAGGAAGGGGGAAAAAATTTAAAAAGGAAAAAGGGCTCAGACAATAAAGGGAATTCCTTAAGATTGCATCAATGTGAAGTGTATCACTTCAAAAATCACTAACACTAAAACCACTGATATCTCAATTAGAGATTCCCCTTCTCTTCCAGAAGAGGCCTGGGGCTTTTACAACACTCAAGTTGGCACATATACTCGCTCACACATGACTGATGCTCACATGCCTTCATCGTACCAAAAATAACAGGGCACCCGCTGGTAGGCCATACAGTCACACCAAATCACTGATAAATACATAAATAGTTATCCCTAAACTTTTGAACTCAACCATCTAGGTGTGTGATGCTCTCTGTGTATACATATATTTTTTTGAAAGGTTTTTATTTTTACCTACAAAAGAGTATTAGTCAAGTCAAGTCAAGTCAAATTTAGCGCTTTTCACAATACAGATTGTATCAAAGCTGCTTCACAGTATCAATCAGAACAACTTAATGTTTGTTTATTACTGGAAAAAAGACATCCAAGTTTGGTAGAGCTGATCAATGGTATGATTGGTTAATTAATTTGAATATCCCCAACTGAGCAAGCCAAAGGCAACAGTGGCAAGGAACCGAAAAACTCCATCCAGTGACCTAATGGTGTCCTAAAACTCCATCAGATGACCCAATGGAGAAAAAAAAACCTTGGGAGAACCCAGGCTCAGTCGGGGGCCAGTTCTCCTCTGGCGTTTATGAACTAGAGGCCGAATTTACAGTAACTGTAAGATCAAAATTTATATGAATGCCTGGCTAAATAGATGCGTCTTCAGTCTAGTTTTAAACTGGGAGAGCGAGTCTGAGCAACGAACAATATCAGGAAGGCTATTCCAGAGCTTCGGAGCTAAATGTGAAAATGCTCTGCCTCCTTTGGTGGATCTGGATATCCTAGGAATGACCAGAAGCCTCGAATTTAGTAATCTTAAAGAGTGCGATGGATTGTAAGGCAATAGAAGATCCGTTAAATAAACTGGAGCTAAACCATTTAGAGCTTTATAAGTCAAATGCAATACCTTGTAATTAATACGGAACTTTATAGGTAACCAATGAAGTGATGATAAAATCAGTGTTATATGATCATATTTTCTTGATCTAGTAAGTACTCTAGCGGCTGCATTTTGGACTAACTGTAGCTTGTTTATTGAAGATGCAGGACAACCAGCTAATAAAGCATTACAGTAATCTAGTCTCGAGGTCATGAATGCATGAACTAACTTTTCTGCATCAGAGACTGATAGCATATTACGTAGCTTAGCAATGTTTCTAAGGTAGAAAAAAGGTTGTTTTTGTAACATATGAAATATGCTTTTCAAAAGACAGGTTGCAGTCTAATGTAACACCCAGGTCTTTTACTGTAGCGGATAAAGTAACAGGGCATGCTACTATGTTAAAGTCGTGCTGTGAAAGGTTTTGTGGACGGTTTTTAGAACCGATAAGTATTACCTCTGTCTTGTCTGGATTTAATAAGAGAAAATTACGCGTCATCCAATCTTTTATATCTTTAACACAATCTGTCAATTTGGATAATTTAGCGTATTCATTTGGCCGTGATGAAATATATATTTGAGTGTCATCAGTATAACAATGGAAACTAATTCCATGTATTATTACCAATATTACCAAGTGGCAGCATATATATTGAGAATAGCAGAGGGCCTAACACAGATCCCTGCGGCACTCCATAGTTTGCCGAAGTTATGATCGATTTTTCTCCATTTAAGTAGACGAAATGGTAGCGGTCAGATAAGTATGACCTGAACCAGCTTAATGCTTGTCCTTGAACACCAGTATAATTTTGTAGTCGATCTAAGAGTATTGTGTGATCTATAGTATCGAACGCAGCACTAAGATCAAGTAAAACTAGTACTGAGATACAGCCTTGGTCCAAAGCTAAAAGTAAATCCTTTGTGATTCTAACAAGCGCAGTTTCAGTGCTGTGATGTGGCCTGAATCCAGACTGAAACTTTTCATAGATGTCATTTTCTCGCAAGAAAGAGCCGAGTTGAGCGGACAAAACTATTATTACTTTGGAATTAGTAAACAGCAGTAGTATTTTTCCCTGAACAAGTACTACCACTACCATAAAAATACCATTGTCATCATAGTAGACAGACACCGTCTGAAAGGTCTTTGATGGCTTGCAGCTTTATAGCAAATGGCTTCTTTGTGATTTACAGCAATGGGCAACAGAGTCACGGGACACGGCTTAAGAGCTTAGGAATTGAAACTGACCTACTGACTAGTTGTTTTGTCGTGACGAAGTGTTGAAGTGAAGAAATTTGTCTAATGAGGAACCGGTGATGCTGTGCTGACGGTGTAAAACGGGAAGTTGCTGTTTCTAATCAAACATTTTGGAAATGGTGACAAGTAAGTCATCGGCAGATTTCATAATCCCAGTTAGATGCTGAGAATAAATACAGGCCTTAAAACTCTAATCCTTCTCATCCTCATAAACCTTTTGGCTTTGAAGGAGGAGTCTCTACAACACTCTCTCTGTCCCTTGTCCAGCAATGACAAAGATGTACACTTTGTTCCAGATGTCTCGACTGTAGCCGTTTTCACATATTCTGCTCAACAACATCACACAAAGCAAACATAATCTCATCAAACTGCTTGCATAAACAATCGAAGATATCAAGATCTAATCACACCCACATTGTTCTAGAAAGATACCACATAACGTTCTCCAGACAGATTGAGAAGAAAACATAGCAGATGTGTCACATGTTACGTGAGAGATTTAGGATTATATTTAGACATAATCTCTCGGTCCAACAACCACGCCATCCGCAGAGGCTGGCTGTGCCCTCTCCACCATCAGAAGAGAGAAATTATAATCCTCACCATGGCAACCATGAAGAAAAGCCAGTGAATATTTATCATCTGCCTTAAAATGCAAGGGGGGAAAGAAAATACTTACATAAAACTAATAAAAAATGAGTCCGAGATGAGCAGAAAGCTAACTCTTTTGGTAGAGATAATGATGCAGTAATGAGGACCTCACAATCACACATCAACAGTTAAATAACAACTGCTGGGGAGGAAAAGAAAAGCAAGCTTAAATTGACAGGTTAGAGCTAAATTCCAGGCAAATATGGATAAAATTGCAGAGAATTATACAGTTATAATACTATAGTCAGGCACATTGCACATTGGAAAGCCCTGAGGCACATTTCATCGTTATGTGATGCAATTATAGACACTCTTGCACTGACTCAACACTTTTCAGACAACTCGTAGGAAGTCGCTCCCATATTGAGAAACACCATGGTAACGTCAAAAAGAGAGACTCAAAAAACGCCCGGAAGTGCGTTGGAAATGGCTCTTACATCAGAGAAATCCGAATGGGTCCTACGCAGAGGAAATTCATGGACAAGTCATGAAAGAAAATTACACTGCGTGTCTGAGCCATACAAATGAAACTCCTTCACCAACTTCATACTCATCATTCCGAAGAATTGGAGTAAGAGATCGATGGTTCCCTTTTCCAGTTTAAATGACTGGACAAGTTCCAGACCAGTACACACAGCACAGAAAGCACAACGCAACAGAATGATGCCTCAGAATAGGAAAACAGCCTCACATAATGGACAGAAATCTGAGAGTTGCATGAGGTTGTGAGTGGATCCATGATGTGATCTTGGATTTGCACACAAAGTACTGGTCCATTAAAAAACAAAAGACAGAAAGAAAGATAATATATAATATCCAGAAATAAAAAATGTGCACAACAAAGAAATTAAAATTACTTATTTAAAAATTATAAATGCATTATTTATCAAATGCTAAACAACATTTGTGTCCATTTTATTTTTCGATTGCTAATATCTTTTTAAATCCGAATATCTATTGTAATTAAAGCAGCATATAAAAAAACTTCATAAGCATATGCAATAATATATATATATATATATATATATATATATATATATATATATATGTATATATATATATATATATATATATATATATATATATATATATATATATATATATATATAATTAATTTTAAAACAGAATTACCTAATATTATAATAATACATAATATTAAAAATAAAAAAATATCTCACTGTGATGTTTTGCCCAATCTGGGCCCTGACCTACAATGAATTTGACACCTTTGCTCATGGCATTAAAGGAGTAGTTCACTCAAAAATGTTGTCATCATTTAGGCTACTCACCCTTTAGTTTTTCCAAACCTGTATGTTTCTTTCGTCTGCTGAACACAAAAGATGATATTTTAAAGAATGTTAACCAGACAGTTGACGGTAGCCATTGACTTCCATAGTATTTTGTTTTCCTACTATGGAAGTCAATGACTACCGTCAACTGTCTGGTTACCAAAATTCCTTAAAATATCTTCTTTTGTGTTAAGCAGACGAAAGAAACTCATACAGGTTTGGAACAACTTGAGGGTGAATAAGAGATGACAGAATTTTCATTTTTTGGCTGGACTATGCTTTTAAAACCTCTTCAGCACAAAGAGTAGCTTTACATGACTCATCATATCAGGGAAAAAGCCTTGTCCCAAACAAAACACCCACAGCATAACAAAACACCGTTTTCCAATCATTTTATCTAGAGCTGTTGCATGCTTACGACTGTTGACACGATACGCCTTGCCCTTCTTTCACCAACCTGTGGCGTGTAGAAGCCACAGGATAAGCCAATTTAACAGTCTGCCCATAAAAATGAGCATGATCTTATCCAGCTGTGCTGGAGCTATGGGCTGTGGCCCTGAGTAAAGGCTCCATGGACCAACAGGCTCCAGATACTGCACAGCTCTGGGACAGCAGTGAGGCCTGGAGGAAAACACAAGAAGGGGGAACTATTGCAGCACATTTGGCCGAGCATCTGGTCCTGCTTAAAACATGGGGCGGACATTTGATTCCTTTGCACCATGCCGGGAAACAAGCAGACATCTGCATACTTTGGATAGGAGGAGGCAGGCAAGCTATTTCAATGTGGAAATGTTTTGTCAAGGAGACTTTACCAAGGTACAGGACAGGCAGTAATTCTTCTCCAACTCCATTTACTATAACTTTTGTGTTAAGACCCTTTAAAAAGTAATGTATTTATTTAACTTGTTGTCAAGAGACAAACTGGACAAATTCTGTCAAACAGCTAAAGTTTCGAAACAAATCCTGCCCATGCAGGCTTTCCAAAGTGGATGAGAAAATAAAACCAAACAAGAATTTTATTAGTCAAAATGTCTCAACATACAATTACTGTAATATCATGATGCATTTTAAAGGAACACCCAATTGAAATTAAAGCACATTGCTAAAATACATTGCTAAAGTTGGTCTAGCAAAGACTGTTATTAATTACAAAATATACAATTACAGCTGAGTGACGATGAAATGCAAAGGATATACAGGCAAATATCACACTTCAACATTAGGACAAGCTCATGAAATTTCTCTGAATCCAGATATAAATCACAACGACTCTAAATCCAGGATCAAAGCTAAATCTCCAAAGTAGATGATGGATGCTTTGTGCAACCTCTGAAATACCTTTGCAAATTTGTCATGGTTTGCTCAACATTACATGTTCTCATCAGACAAAATGCATTAATCTCTTTGTAACTCTGATAATCTGTATTTGAGCATGGCAGTTTGTTCCATACCTATACCCAAGAATTTAACTTACTGTACATATTCAGGGTTGGGAGGACAAAATGAACTAATTTAACAATCAATCATTACAAAATTATATACATATATACAATTATATATATATACACACACACACACACACACACACACACACACACACACACACACATATATATATATATATATATATATATATATATATATATATATATATATAATCTAAATATGAATAGCACATATTTCCTTTAATGCCTTTGTGGTTATGTCCCTGCAGAAAAACAGATCCTCTTTTGAATTTTAGATAAATTTGAGGTGCAAGTAAAAATAGAACATTGCATGTTAAGCTTAACTAATAAACAAACATGAGAACATGGTGAAATAAATAAATATGAAAATGATACTGCATCCAGACAGCTGGGCTTGGTCAGTCTTACAATAAATCATAAGGGCCATAGTATTAAAATCAGACGATAAAATCCTGAATTATAATAATAGACACATTTCTAGCTTTACCAAAAAATGGTGTTAAGTGATGACTACCATCACATGGTGTGTAAATACACGATCAGAATCAAAACAAGCGCACAATTATCGACGTGTGATGACAGGTGCCACTCCATCTCCGGTCAGTCTTACATGTTTATAAAATATATTGCTTTAAAATTCCTCACACTGTATCGTTTTATCACCCATTGACGCTTTACATTTCTAAAAGAAACAAATCCGTAACCATTAAATAGATACGAGCATAGCACACTCACTGTTTCAGTAGGACGATTCAGAAGACAAGCTCATTGAAGCACGCGCCGTTATTCTGATTAATAATCACAGAACGGAAGAAGGGAGTTATGTATTTCCATTCATTTTCATCAGACAAATGAGTTATTCCTCCATCACGTATAAACAATCCCCCTCGAAGGGCTGTGCCTCATCTTCTCTATACGCTTTCAGAGATGCGCTCGGGTCGAGACTCGCGCAAGCGCTTATCAAAACCAGCCAACGGGGCACGTGACTGCCAGCACCCGTGACGTCATTTGAGCATTCCGGGGACTGTCTGTGGTTTAATGGGGGGGCGTCCCGACAGGTAGTGCATATAAAGCCTGTGGTGCTGAATGTTATCGACAGAATGTGTTTAAAAGGGTTGGACTTGGTTGCAAGATTTAAAGATACAGTGATAAAATAACACAGTTTTAAGTGGGAGTGACTAGACTAGATCAGCATATTTGGCCAATTAACAGTGGCAGTGGTATTTTAGTATCATTGAGATATAGCCTATTATACTCTTTATTAATAGTTTCAATTAGTTTTTATGTTTATGTTTTCCGTTTTTTATTTTGGTTAAGTTTAAATGATTTTGTCATTTTTATTACCCAGTCAGTATGCTATTGTTTCTATTCATTATTATTACAGTTTAGCTTAGTTTAAGTTATTTTATTACATCAAGTTAAACAAAACAAAAAAAGACAAATATTTCCATGGCAACTGAAAAAAAAATATTTGTATATATTTTATTTCAGTTAACATTTATTTTATTTCAAGTAGCCTAACAAATGTTTTTTTTTTTTTACTGTGGTTTTAGTTTTAGCTAACTAGCTACAATAACCCTGACAAGTGGTCAATCTGCCTAAAATCTAAAAATTCCTAAAATCTACTAACAGCCTTATCAATTTAATGATAACAAACAAGATGCCAAGATGCATTCAAAATTAATTTAAAGTTAAATAAACACTTTATTTACTCAAATATTTAGGCCTACTATAAATAAACACTTTTTTATACAGTATATTTAATTATAGTTATAGCCCAGTTATAGTTTTATATAGTTTTGCAATCATTACATTTTATTACGCTAAATATATCTTGATTTTTTATTGTTCAGCTGAAAATATTAGCCTATTTGTAGTGAAAAATTCTCTTTGTATGTATTAGAATAGATTTTTATTTATTAAACATTTTTACTCTTAGTGATGTTTGGGCCCCACTATTAGAATTGTTTCAGCCACCCTGCTCTTTATACTGGTCTTACCCATTAAAAACCCATATCGATTGACCACTTATTGTCGCATTTCCATATGTCAAGTCAATATATTTTATTCCATTTTGTACTATTATAATTGCCATTAGTTATTGCGAGAGGACATATCACCTTATGAATGGTTCAGTTTAGGCCCTGTGGGGCTCACTAAGTTTGTTTGCAAAACCTGGTCCTACACTGATAGTCTAGCAGGGCTTTGAAAATGGTGATGCAGCCTTAACAAGACAGAGAGAGATTTTTAATGGTGTGACTGCCAACAAAATGTGCCACTGACTCAGATGTTCCATGCGATTCTAGGTGGTCTGTAATCATAGACTAACTCAGGTTGTTCAAAAATGTGTCTTCTTAACTGACAATAGCATATGGTATCTTGCAACGAATCCCCCAAAATAGCAGGATCTGTGGACAATATGGCAAATAACCACTGACAAAATATGGAGACTTTTTTAAGAGGTGAACGTGGAAAAACTATTTGGACATATGCGATTCTACTTTAGAAAACATGTGTGAGGGTGGGAGAATGTTTGTTTAGAAAGTTCAGAGGTCAAAAGTTGCAGGAACTATAAGAACAGTCTTCAGCTTTCTTCATCAAGGAGACACCCAGGCCAAAACACTTCTTAAACCCAGATAAATTATTTAATAAAGCAGTTTAAGTGGATGCCGACTGGCCACCCAGCTGGCTGTGCAAACACATAAACATCAGAAGGATTAGGACATCCACCAGCCCCTCGTGTTAAAGTCCTATAGCTATGTGGTTCAAAAGGCACATGTTGCTGGCCACCCAAATGGCAGGACTAGAGTTTCAGACATCAACTTATATGCAGCTAACTGGAAATGTTCTCAAAACTTTGGCTTATATATGTTCTGGCAAGGTTCTCTCATAGTAATGAACAAATGTTGTTCTAGTAATGTTAATAGAATGCTTGTTCAAAGTTATCTGGTCTTTAAAGTCCCTGCAAAGTCAAAATTAAGTATGTGTTCTGAGGTTGTCACACCACAGAAAAATGTGTTATTAGCCACCCAGCCAAATTTGAACGATAAAAAAAAGCCGGCAAGTAGGCCTACATAAAATAAGCTATCAAAATCTTAAAAATATTTGGAGTATTCTCTGCTCTCAAACGCTGGAGGCGTGTCCGCTGGCTGTGCTGAAACCACGCCCACTCGCGGGAAAGCTGTCGACAGTGATATTAGCTGATACTGCTTCCTTTCGGGACGGGGAGATGAAGGCCGAGGCGGGAGATAGTCGGTTCGGCCCCATTCACCAGTAACAGCGGATTATCAGTGAATGCCCAGTTGTCTCCTACGAAAGTTTATAAAATAAAATGATCACTACTGAGGCGGGTGTTGGCGGTGATCCCTCAGCTCTCCATCAAGGTTGGCTCTTCACAAAATTAATCCACCTCTTCTTGATGTAATCGTTTTTAGGAAATTTAAATAAAGACACCGATCTGTTTTGTACATGATCGCATCCAGGTAGAAGCCTACGCATGTCCGTGTCGAAGGCATAGCTAGCTAGCAAACTGTAGGCTGTAGTAACTAATAGTACTGACAGTAACTCGCGATTGAGCGGCAAACTGATGTGAATGTGCTTTATTGTTAGGGGAGTGGCCAGCCTCAGTGGCCTCAGTGCGTCATCAAGTAGGGGCGTGTCCACGAGCTCAGTGGCTCCAGTGCGTCATCGAGCCCCGTTTTAGCCCCGCCCAAAAAAATCCTGTTTAACGGTCTAATTAACTCCACAATTCAGTACTTCACAGTTCACAATCACAGTCTTTGTCATATGTTTTAGCAATACATTTCTAACATTTATAATGGGTCTACAATTTTTTTTAGAATTGCCTTTACAGGGACTTTAAAAATGTGCAAAACATTGGCACAAAAACGTATAGGCCTACATCATTCATGGACGTTCCAAATATAGGCCTACAGTATTTTAGTTGGATGTTCATCTAACATTTTTTTTACTTTTTCAGAGAACATGAATGGAATGGAATATTCCCTGAACGTTTACACAACCAAGATAAACATTTAAAAAACATTAAAAAAACGGGTCGTTTTGAACATATGCATGGAAACATTCAGAACATTTTCATATTGGGAATGTAACTGGCAAAATGTTCTTAGAATATATTTTTCTGTTATAGCTGAGTGGTCATTTTGGTAAAACAACAAGTTATTTCTTTGCCTGCCTTGTAAACGTCAGTCTGCTGTGGAGTTGAACATTTTTGATCTTCTGTAACAGCCTTTATAGAGTAGTTTTCAGTTGTATTGTCTGAAGTCAAATCTAGAGCTGAGCTTAATGCATTTGCCATGGAGCTGAACAAACTGATTGGCTTGAAGGCTACATGTCGCTGGTCTCCATCAGTGTTGATTAAGTTACTCTAAAAAAGTAATTAATTAATTACATCTTCAACAGTGTAATTAGATTATTGTAATTACTCTCTATAAAAAGTATTGGATTACTTATTACTATTTACTTTCTAAATCCCATATCAACCTTGACCAGTAAAAACACAAGGACATACACGTTTTAATTCTGTTAAATAAACAATGTACAATTGCATAAATTATTCTTAAACTGACCAAAGTGTGTAAAGGAGGTTACATTAAACATACATTTTAACCTTAAATATTACATTTTGATGTTAAATCCACTGATTTGTTCTTTAGTCTATACACCAGAACTGCAATTAAATTACATAAAAATTAAGAGTAATCCCTATTCAAGGGAAAAGTAATTAAATTACAGTTATTAGATTACTTAGTAATTAATTACACCCGACACTGGTCTCCATCTACATGTACCACAGAGTTTGATGATGTCCACATGGGTCTGCCATGCAAAATTATTGCTTGAGATCCATTGACATTCAATATGCGGTGCATTTCAACACGACTTCCCAGGGTTCTTCATTTGCATGTAGCAATTATGTTTATTAGGCTACACATTGTGTTAGTCTAAAACAGAATTTATACACAGCCCACTCATGTTAGTACTCCAGCCCGCCATCGATATGTCAGGGCTTTATGTAAGCAGTGACAGGTACAATTGCAAAATTATGGCAAACATGTAGATGACTGTATTATTTTTAATTCTACCATGCATGTTGCATAAAATTGGTTTATGTGTTGCGTCTATTCTGTTTGTGTCTACCTCAGTGTCTCTATAATTTCCCTGAGGAGCCGAAGTAATGTTATTGTTTCGCTGTGTGCTTGTGTTTGACTGGAATAAACCCAAACTTGAAATGTGAATTTAAATAGGCTAAGTGGATGACATTGTTTGGTTAAATCATAGACTGTAAAAAAATAGGGTTAAATGGATGGAAAATCAGACAAAGTAGGTCTACTTTAAAAAAACTTTTTTTTTTATTTAAAGGGGTCAATGACATGAGAAACCAAATTTGCCTTGATCTTTTGGTATTTAAGAGGTCTTTGTACCATTAAAACCTCCTGCACGTTTCATAGCTTAAGACGTCCTCCCCATTATAAACGAAGCATTTTATTTATTTATTTAATCAAGCTCTAATACAGCTCGTTCTAGATCCTTTGAACTTAGTGACGTCACGGTACGAAGTGATGTACCAGTCGTTTGCATATGACCGCCTCCAGCGCAAGACAACTACGCCTCATTTGACATCATCGCATGCGTTGACGTGCAACGAGGGGGTCTGTTTACGCCACGCAAATGTGCTGTTCCTGCTGTGGACAAACAACATGTTTGAATACGCTGCCGAACGATCCAGACGTCAGGGAAAGCAGTCGGATGCAGTTTATTTGCAGCATATGCAGCTCGCCAAAGCCTTATTTGTTCGGTGAGTGATGTAGATGAGTGTGACAGGGCGCATGTTACTGAAAGAATGGCAGGAGAGAGAGAGAGAGAGAGAGAGAGAGAGAGAGAGAGAGAGAGAGCGAGAGAGCGAGCCCCGGCCGCGCGCGCCAAGAGTCTGTCTGCATCCTGCAAGACTTCAAGTTACGCCCCTTCAAGTTACGCCCACTTCAAGTTACGCCCACTTCCTGTTACGCCCCTCTCTTGCAGTCCGCAGACAGACCCATCTCGCTAAAGCCAGTGCTACTACCCATGCGAACATGAACACTAAGCTTTTCCCTCCAAAAATATAGCCTAAAACTGATCTAAGTTGTCACCCTGCCTCTCTAAATGCACAACTGACATTAACAAAATGCAATAACAGCTTAAAAAGTACTTGGGTGTGTGCTTTATTTTATATTTACCGTTTAATAATGCAATCGCTATTGTTGTTTCAAGTTATACTGATCAAATGTGAAAATGTGTAAAAGAAATGTCAAAAACTTGATATCAAACTCTGTAATTTTGAAAACTTAATAAAAAAAAAAAAATGCAATCGCTGCTGTCTGTCCATAGAAGAACATGACAGCCCGCGTATGTTTTGGAACTATTGGGGCTTACATGAACCACGTGACAGCCGTCTAAGCGACATCAAAACGTGTCGCAACTCTTTCTCTCTATGGCCCAATCCCAAATGGCACACTTCATGTGCACTTTCGGTCTTGTGGACTTACAATGGCTGCCGCGTGCGCGTGTCCGTTAAGTCCGTGAGACCGCAGTGTGTCCCATTTGTCATTTTTAGATCTCAGAAGGGTGCTCGCGAGCGCCCCCTCTGCGGTCGATTTGCGCCCTTGATACACACTTTTGCCGAGCCCGCGCTGATGCTGACTCCACAGCAGACTTCTTCCCGACATTCAAAGCGGCGTTACGTCGCGAAAGTGCGGACTCAGAGGAAGACCGCGAGTGCTTAGGGTTCCATTTGGGACAGGGCCTATGGCTCTGAGCACAACCAAAACAATGTTTTGTTTTTTAACCGCTAGAGGGCCAAAATATAGCGTAGCCTCTTGGCCTATACCTTTAAAAAACAAAAACACTCCAAATGTATTTTTCCGATATTTAATTCATAGAACAAGTGAGATTTCAATTATATTTAGACCAGTGAACTAAGAAATGTCTGTAGTTTCCATTTCAGACATCTAGTCATTTTATTCAATGCGTAGCTAAACCATCCCCTAGCAAAAACAGTAGGTCTACTTTCGCACTGTAAGTTCATTCTACATAAAACATTTTTATTCTTCTAATAGGCCTGTATAATATATTTCTAGCATAGCCTACAATTTATTTATTTATTTACAACCAAGAAATTTCTAAGAGGAAAACACCATAAAGTTTTGCAGTGAAGGAAACCCCCCAACTGTCCAACAGATGATTCTTTTCAAAGATGAGTCAGCAACCAGTAACATTACTGGCAGACTTACAGAACAACATACATCAAAAATGCAGCTCTGGTTACAGTCCTGTACAGTTTGCTGTAAAGCATTAGAGATTCAGCAGGGCTTCTAGATGAAGTCCGTGCAAGATGAGTCTGGGTGATGTAATACGAAAAATTAAGTAAAAAGGGTGCAACCATACTTCAAATCACACAACCTTATTTGCTGGGATAGTCATATAACAAGTACAAAACCTTCTCATAATTATTACGACAGTCATACTTTTTGTGTAATCAAAGAGCTTTTGATCGGAAAACTGTAAAATTCTGAAAGAATAATAATAATTGGAATAAATTAATCTGTAGGCTATTCAACAGAGCACTATATGAGCAAAGGGCTGGCTAGCTAACTGAAATTGCCATTAAAAACATGTCTGGTAAAGCATTGCCAGGAAATGCACATGGCTGTCTATTATGAGTCACAGGTTTGGTTGCTATGATTGTGTAACCAGGTATGAAATGTGATATAATTACAGAATGAGTACCTTTGGTGGCATCAAAAGGTTCAGACTGTGTTTAAAATGTTTTGTCATTTTCAAACTATCCACTCAATTTGAATGACATATCTAGCCTATACAGGTAGCTAAATATGAGATGAAATATCTGTTCCTACAAATTTTTCTTTTGAGTCAGTGTGAATCGTGGGGACTTTCCCAATTCCCATCCCCACTGCAACCATAGGGGACTGCAACGCAGTACAACTCCTTGCAATCACGTGTTCAATGCATTTCAACCATTTTGGTGTTTCTGTGTGACTGAAGATATGCACAATACTGCACCCTAGTGGTCGTAGGGAATATTTATTTTTTTATGAATAATGTGAGACGCTTAGCAGAATGCTTTTACTTTAGACAAGTAAAACCTCTTTACACCTTTCATTTTTATCTTTGAAATCGTGTAATCTTGTGAGTAAAAAAAAAGAAGAAAAAAAAAAGAAGGGAAATCCGTTATACGAATTTATCACAGTGTTTGAGCTACTTATTGGCCTTTTAGAAGAGTCATGATTTTAGAACAGGTCTTTTCATGCTCCTGTTTACCCTTGTGCATCAATTAAAAAAAGTTACACATAGGTCCATATAGAGGACAAAAATGTCTCTGTCAAAAAACTGTCATAAAAATGTGAAGCTTGGGAGCACGGTCTCATTTTAAAGAAGACCCTTGGCAGATTATTGCTGAAGTAAAAATTTAAAGAATTAGTCAATCCCCCAAAAAAGTTATATAGGTTTAAGTTTATGAAAATTATTTATGAACATTATTTTATATAAAATATATATTTTATGAAACAAGTTGAACTCTAAAACAGCTAGAAAATCAAAGCCATACATCTAAATAAGTTGTGTTCCAAATTTGAGGTTGATATCTAAAAAAATTAGCTTTCGGTAAGATTTTGTTTGGGCGCAGTACCATATTTTCCCCATTGGATGCCAGCAAAACTCTACTGGTACACACAGTGATTGGATTTTAGATTTGCAGTTGAGTTTTTCTCTGTCAAATATTACAAGCACACAGACACAAACAATTCATACAAACCACACTCAGACATCCATCCCAACACACCCACACAATTATCGTTGCATAATTGACCCAATTGGCTCTATAATATGCAGAAGCAGAAAACAGGAATAAAGCGATTATTTGCTTCATAGGCCAAACCTTAAAAAATAGGCACCATCTGGTAAAAAAAAGTAAAACATTTTATTTTGAAGCATTGCGAACAGAATGAAAGCATGATTGCATCATTTTATAGTTAAATGGCTCTGGGATTAAAAATGGGAGTTTTAATGGGTTTCAATGGGGACATTTTTGGTACCTAGTGCAAAATTTAGTTTTTTAAAAGAAATGGCGGTGAAATAGTAAAATTCCAATAAAAATACACACCTGTGCCAAATTTTATGCAGTTCGCATTAACACAGGCAAAGTGATAAAAAAAAACTGTCAATAAGGATGCTCAAGGGTTAACTATTATCGAGAAATCCAGTGTCTAAAAAGTAAAAACGTAGGTTCCACCGAGATTTGAACTCGGATCGCTGGATTCAGAGTCCAGAGTGCTAACCATTACACCATGGAACCGCCCTGTTGAACCTTGGAGATCTACATTTAATAACTTGTTCTTGTGAAAACGAACAAATGTTTTCTTGCTTGTTTGTTTCCTTCAAACCGCTATCATCAGGAAGTATGACCTAAAAAAAACACTTTTACAAGTCTAAATTAAAAATAATTCCTAAGAACACAAGGATATGCGGGACATGCGACGAGGCTGAATCCAGCTACTTATTCGCAGCTACTTATTGACGCTATCCGTTCCACCTTAAATGACGCGAACTTCCGCGTTTGACGCTCTACTTATTGACGCTCGAGTTTAGGACCCGTGTGCTTTTCTTTCTTTTTTGCGTTTTTGAAAGGTTGCGTTAGGCCTACCTTTTTGTCTATTTTCAGAATAAACTAATAATAAAAATGTTTAAATGCAAATAAAACTTATATATCAGCGAAAATGGACGGTAAAAATATAAAGGCACATATGGCTACAGTATTTTTTAATTATTGTGCATGTCATTAGCTCAATTTAAGGATCATGTGGGTTTTCACTTATTCACACTTTTTAGACCCTTTTTGTATTGTTTATATTTTCAGAAAAGAATAGCCTGATTAACATAATTGTAAGGTATTTAAATACATTCAATACATGTATTGTTTTGTATTATTATTACAAAACATAATTTGTAATAATAATATTACAGCCTCTTAAGAAGATTTCAGATGACCCAGCACCTTTGATGATGAAACCTTCCCCTGCAAGGACTCCAGAATCAAACATGGAAGATTGTACAAACATTTTCATTATGTTAAACTGCACACTAATCTTGGTAAAATGCATGTTTGATATTTGTAAATATTTTTTTTTACTAACTTATATAAATGTACTTTCTGATATCTTATAAAATCCTAATGTGATTTTGTAACACAGAAACCTGCATTTTCTATAAAGCTCCTTTTAAATTATGTATTGTGAAAAGCATTATACATATGAATGTATGAATTAAATTAATTGACTTGTAAGCATGCAGTTTTTACTGTAGAATTATTTTTATAATTCTGAATTTTGCATTTTACACAGGGCACAATGAGCTACTGCATTTTCTGGCAATGTCGCGGCAGTTTCTCGGCCGCCTCAGAGGGTGCGTTAAATTGGACATAGTGCCATTATACTAGTGCTACTCCTCTAACGAAATTCAAATTTCTAGGATTTTTTACTGTAGAATGTTTTTTTTAATGAATTTTTGAATTCGCATTTTACACAGTGCACAATGAGCCACCTAATGCATTTTCTGGCCATTTCGCTGCGCTGTTTCTCAGCCGCCTCAGAGGGTGCGTTAAATTGGACATTGTCCCTTTATAGTAGAGCTACTCTTCTAACGAAATCCAAATTTTGAGGAGTTTTTACTGTAGAATTTTTTTTTATGAATTTTTGAATTTCGCATTTTACACAGTGCTCAGGGAACCGCCTAATGCATTTTCTGGCCATTTCGTGGCGCTGTTTTTCGGCAGCCACAGAGGGTGCGTTAAATTGGACATCATCCTATAATAGGACAGCTGTTCCTCTAAAGAAATTTTAATTTTTAGCATTTTTTACTGTAGCATTTTTTTTAATGAATTTTTTAATTTTGCATTTTAGTGCTTAATGATCCGCCTAATGCATTTTCTGGCCATTTCGCGGCGCTGTTTCTCGGCCAACTCAGAGGGTGCGTTAAATTGGACATTGTCCCTTTATAGTAGAGCTACTCGTCTAACGAAATTCACATTTTGAGCAGTCTTTACTGTAGAATTATTTTTTAATGAATTTTTTAATTTTGCATTTTACACAGTGCTCAATGAGCCGCCTAATGCATTTTCTGGCCATTTCGCGGCGCTGTTTTTCGGCAGCCACAGAGGGTGCGTTGAATTGGACATTGTCCCTTTATAGTAAAGCTACTCCTCCAACGAAATCCACAATTTGAGCAGTTTTTACTGTAGAATTACTTTTTAATGAATTTTTGAATTTTGCATTTTACACAGTGCTCAATGAGCGGCCTAATGCATTTTCTGACCATTTCGCGGCGCTGTTTTTCGGCAGCCACAGAGGGTGCGTTAAATTGGACATCATCCTATTATAGGACAGCTGTTCCTCTACAGAAATTCTAATTTTTAGCATTTTTTACTGTAGAATTTTTTTTTAATGAATTTTTTAATTTTGCATTTTACACAGTGCTCAATGAGCCGCCTAATGCATTTTCTGGCCATTTCGTGGCGCTGTTTCTCGGCCAACTCAGAGGGTGCGTTAAATTGGACATTGTCGCTTTATAGTAGAGCTACTCCTCTAACGAAATCCAAATTTTGAGCAGTTTTTACTGTAGAATTATTTTTTAATGAATTTTTGAATTTCGGATTTTATAGTGCTCAATTAGCCCTAATGCATTTTCTGGCCGGCCACCTCAGAGGGTGCGTTAAATTGGACATTGTCCCTTTATAGTAGAGCTACTCTTCTAACGAAATCCAAATTTTGAGGAGTTTTTACTGTAGAATTTTTTTTTTAATGAATTTTTGAATTCGCATTTTACACAGTGCACAATGAGCCACCTTATGCATTTTCTGGCCATTTCGCGGCGCTGTTTCTTGGCCAACTCAGAGGGTGCGTTAAATTGGACATTGTCCCTTTATAGTAGAGCTACTCTTCTAACGAAATCCAAATTTTGAGGAGTTTTTACTGTAGAATTATTTTTTAATGAATTTTTGAATTTCGCATTTTACACAGTGCTCAATGAGCCGCCTAATGCATTTTCTGGCCATTTCGCGGAGCTGTTTCTTGGCCAGCTCAGAGGGTGCGTTAAATTGGACATTGTCCCTTTATAGTAGAGATACTCCTCTAACGAAATCCACATTTTGAGCAGTTTTTACTGTAGAATTATTTTTTAATGAATTTTTGAATTTCGCATTTTACACAGTGCTCAATGAGCCGCCTAATGTATTTTCTGGCCATTTCGCGGCGCTGTTTTTCGGCAGCCACAGAGGGTGCGTTAAATTGGACATCATCCTATTATAGGACAGCTGTTCCTCTAAAGAAATTCAAATTTTTAGCATTTTTTACTGTAGAATTTTTTTTTAATGAATTTTTTAATTTTGCATTTTACACAGTGCTCAATGAACCGCCTAATGCATTTTCTGGCCATTTCGCGGCGCTGTTTCTCGGCCAACTCAGAGGGTGCATTAAATTGGACATTGTCCCTTTATAGTAGAGCTACTCCTCTAACGAAATCCACATTTTGAGCAGTTTTTACTGTAGAATTTTTTTTAATAAATTTTTTAATTTCGCATTTTACAGTGCTCAATGAGCCGCCTAATGCATTTTCTGGCCATTTCGCGGCGCTGTTTCTTGGCCACCTCAGAGGGTGCGTTAAATTGGACATTGTCCCTTTATAGTAGAGCTACTCCTCTAACGAAATCCACAATTTGAGCAGTTTTTACTGTAGAATTATTTTTTACTGAATTTTTTAATTTTGCATTTTACACAGTGCTCAATGAGCCGCCTAATGCATTTTCTGGCCATTTCGCGGCGCTGTTTTTCGGCAGCCACAGAGGGTGCGTTAAATTGGACATCATCCTATTATAGGACAGCTGTTCCTCTAAAGAAATTCTAATTTTTAGCATTTTTTACTGTAGAATTTTTTTTAATGCATTTTTTAATTTTGCACTTTACACAGTGCTCAATGAACCGCCTAATGCATTTTCTGGCCATTTCGCGGCGCTGTTTCTCGGCCAGCTCAGAGGGTGCGTTAAATTGGACATTGTCCCTTTATAGTAGAGCTACTCCTCTAACGAAATCCAAATTTTTTGAGCAGTTTTTACTGCAGAATCTTTTTTTAATAAATTTTTGAATTCGTATTTCGTTAGCGGTTCATTGAGCACTGTAAAATGCGAATTCAAAAATTCATTAAAAAAAAATTCTACAGTAAAAACTGCTCAAAATTTGGATTTCGTTAGAGGAGTAGCTCTACTATAAAGGGACAATGTCCAATTTAACGCACCCCCTGAGTTGGCCGAGAAACAGCGCCGCGAAATGGCCAGAAAATGCATTAGGCGGTTCATTGAGCACTGTGTAAAATGCACAATTCAAAAATTCATAAAAATTTTTTTTACAGTAAAAACTCCTCAAAATTTGGATTTCGTTAGAAGAGTAGCTCTACTATAAAGGGACGATGTCCAATTTAACGCACCCTCTGAGTTGGCCAAGAAACAGCGCCGCGAAATGGCCAGAAAATGCATTAGGCGGCTCATTGAGCACTGTGTAAAATGCGAAATTCAAAAATTCATTAAAAAATAATTGTACAGTAAAAACTGAATGCTTACAAGTCAATTAATTTAATTCATACATTCATATGTATAATGCTTTTCACAATACATCATTTAAAAGGAGCTTTACAGAAAATGCAGGTTTCTGTGTTACAAAATCACATTAGGATTTTATAAGATATCAGAAAGTACATTTATATAAGTTAGTAAAAAAATGTATTTACAAATATCAAACATGCATTTTACCAAGATTAGAGTGCAGTTTAACGCAATGATAATGTTTGTACAATCATCCATGTTTGATTCTGGAGTCCTTGCAGGGGAAGGTTTCATCTTCAAAGGTGCTGGGTCATCTGAAATCTTCATAAGAGGCTGTAATTTTATTAATACAAATTATATTTTGTCATAATAATACAAAACAATACATGTATTGAATGTATTTAAATACCTTAAAATTATGTTAATTAGGCTATTCTTTTCTGAAAATATAAAAAATGTGTGAATAAGTGAAAACACACATGGTCCTTAAATTGAGCTAATGACATGCACAATAATTAAAAAATACTGTAGCCTTATGTGCCTTTATATTTTTACAGTCCATTTTCGCTGATATATCAGTTTTATTTGCATTTAAACATTTTTATTATTATTTTATTCTGAAAATAGACAAAAAAAGTAGGCCTAACACAACCTTTCAAAAACGCAAAAAAGAGAGAAAAGCACACGGTCCCTAAACTCAAGCGTCATTAAGTAAAGCGTCAAACGCGGAAGTTCGCGTCATTTAAGGTGGAACGGATAGCGTCAATAAGTAGCTGCGAATAAGTAGCTGGATTCAGCCTCGTGGACAAGCGACTGTGTTTTCTGTTTGTCAAAAGTACGTTTCATATTAAAACATATATTAGCATTTTAAACTCAATTGCACGATCCACACACATTTAGCTGTTTTATAGTTATAGATTATTAATATATACATTAAACAAGGTATACAATACATTTACACATACTGAAATACTGCCATATAAAATAAAATAAATATTGTAATACGGCTTTTATTTTGACAGCTTGTAAAGGCCCTAACCCGGAACACTTCAGGAGACGCTCACTGGTTCGCCTGCTTGCTAACCTGTTAGCATGGCTACTGCCTAATCACAAATACACTGCAGTGCAGTAGCGGAGAGGACAGGGACGGGTCGGCTACACTTTTGCTTCACATTCTTCCATTGTTTGCGCTTTTGTTTAAATCGAAATGGGGACGCGAGACGACGAATATGACTACTTGTTTAAAGGTTAGTATATAAAACATTTGCGCCGACTATATAAGTTAAAGCGGCGCTGATCATCGTGGTTATTGTTAGATAGTGTGGTTTTATATTAAACACATAAAGGCCAGCTAACCGGCTAGCTCACTTCAAACAGCCCAAAACAAACTCCTGCTCCTCGGCTGGAATAGTATCATTTTAGTCTTATATTACTCAGTTACGCCGCACTCTGTCTATACAGATCTCGGTTAATTGACTACATAAAGCGCAGTTTACCGAAGATCGGACCACACCTTGAAGCGGCTAGCTGAAGTGAGCTGATACTGTCGCTGGAGGGGTTTAACGGAGCAGGCGGAAATGGGAAACGGCCTGTATTCCCAGATGTTTTTCCAAGCCTGTATGACTGACTGACTTCGGTGCAAGACAAAAGGAGATATTTTGGGGCCGTTCGCTTTCATTATATATTTTTCCTTACAATGACAGAGAACAGTGAACGAGGCTGTCATTCTGCCTTACATCTCCTTTTGTGTTCCACCGACAAAAATATAGTCGTTTTGGAACAACATTAACACATTTTGGGTGAACTGTCCTTAAAAACAATTATTTGTGTCAGCTTATTTTTACTGTTATTTTTAAGGAAATACACAAGGTATCAGGCGATGCGACCTCTCTTTGCTTATGAAATAATGTGAAATTGATCATTTTAGAATAAGTCCATAAAACAAGTTTTCCCCCTATTCAGTCATCTTTGAAATGCATTGTTCTCGGAGTTTGTGAGGTTTCGCTCCATGTTGTCATCAAGAAATGACGGAATCATAGTGATCGTCAACAACCTCTCTAATCTAGTATAGTCATGTTCGATGTTATAATTAAATCTTCAAATTAGCCTAGAAAAAGTTTGTAAGCTTACGCTATCCACCAAGTTCATTGTCACACAAGAATGTTACCAAAAATGGTCATGTCTCCCACATTGTGACTTTTTAAAACTTATTTAAATGCACTTCACTTTTAAATTAGGTTGTGTGTCATAAGCGCTTAGATAGTTTCCAAACGTGTGGAGGTTTGTTCCTATATTTTATTTTAGACAGAGATGTCTTTGGTTGATCACTCACACTCCTATTTAAATGGCTAGTTCATGCAATAATTAAAATTGTCTTAATTTGCTCACCCTCATGTTTTTCCAAACCCTTTTGTTTATCAAACATAACCGAAGATTGGCTGAACTAGGTTATGGTGTTTATCAGATATAAACCATGATGTTTTTTATTTTAAAGTGGTCCTAATTGGAGACTCTGGTGTGGGGAAGAGTAACCTGCTGTCTCGTTTCACCCGCAATGAATTCAACCTTGAGAGCAAAAGCACTATCGGAGTGGAGTTCGCTACACGGAGCATTCAGGTGGATGGAAAGACGGTGAAGGCTCAGATTTGGGACACCGCTGGACAGGAACGTTACCGAGCCATCACTTCAGCGTAAGTGTTTTTCCTTCCTCATATTACAGATACCAATTGACATTTTACTTAGTTTATGTGTTTGTTGTTTTGTTTGATAAAGTCTAAGAGCTCGTTCACACCAAGGACGGTCAGTAACTATAAACTTTTAATGATCTTAGGGAAGTCCACACCACAGATAAAATGATAACAGCACAGAGGAATGATATTGTTGAAATCACTTTCAGAATGATTTTTTTCTAGTTTGAAGAACGAATCCACCTGAGTTTTAAAGAGTTTGAGTATTTATAGTGGCAGATAACAACTGCAGTCAAATATATTGTCAGTCAAAAATGAAAGTTTTTGAGGGGAAGCAATTTTCTATATTCTGATTAAATATTATGAAGACCAACTTAATTTAATTGGATGATTGAATCATTCACATTAGAATCAAGAAATGCATTTTGATTTCATGTTTAAGTGTTAAGTGTTTAATCTTCCACTATCTTTTGATTGGTTCCCTGTGTTGATGTACAGGTATTACCGGGGAGCTGTGGGGGCCCTCCTTGTGTATGACATCGCCAAGCACCTGACCTATGAGAATGTGGAGCGTTGGCTTAAGGAGCTCCGAGACCATGCAGACAGCAATATCGTCATCATGCTCGTGGGCAATAAAAGCGACTTGCGTCACCTCCGGGCCGTGCCCACCGACGAAGCACGTGCATTTGCAGGTTAGATCTACAATAAAGACTTAAAAGTGGACCTTTAACTCCTGTTGCATTACAGGGAGTGTGTATAGCCAGGGCATTAATTAGTTTGGTTTCTTTCTGTACTCTTTCAGCTTGTTAACTGTTACCATGAATGTTAATGTATGTTCCCCATGTTTGCAGAGAAAAACGGTCTGTCCTTCCTAGAGACCTCAGCTTTGGATTCCACCAATGTAGAGACTGCTTTTCAGACCATCCTGACTGGTGAGTGTGCTTTGCAAAAGAGCGTTTCAGCACACATAGCGGATACTTATCAGTGTGCAAGGTTAAGGATGATAAACTTTTATTTATGTACTGGTAGAAGAATACATGAATGACGAAAAACACTAAACAGACTTGAGGAAATGACTGTTTGTTTGTTTAAGAGGATAAAAAAGAAAGATTGTAAATGATTGGCTGAAGGCCATATCCTTATGAATGACTCATCAAAAGCCCTGACTTGGTCGGGTAGGTTTCTCTAGCCTGACGTGACTGCAATAGAGAGTCTCTGTCGTCTTTTGCTCCTCTGTTTGGCTCCTGGCATCTGCGGAGGAAGAACAAATAATAAATGTTTCAAAGGGATCGCAGTCAGTTGCAATGCTGTAATTGTGTCCAGTAATAACTGTAGGGTTTATAGGCTTTTACGGCAACACAAAGTCCATATTCATTGCCAGTTCGTGTTGTCACTGTGCACATTGTCTTAGCATCAATCTTTTTCTGTCTCGTAGAAATCTATCGGATCGTATCCCAAAAGCAGATGTCCGACCGCCGAGACAATGACATGTCACCTAGCAACAATGTAGTGTCCATCCAGGTGCAACCTACTGAGAATAAACCAAAGATGCAGTGCTGCCAGAGCATCTAGCAGCACCCGTACCATAACCCCCCCAAACCCCAACCACCCACCTGCAACACCCCCCTCCCCTCCCCCTTCAAGACTGCTTTGGGTCTGAGATGCAGCTGCACAACTAGGCTTGAGCACAGAGGCTGGTTCCAAAGCTGGAATCTCAAAGGGTCACCACCTGCAGTCTGGACTAAGCTTGTTTTTTTCCCTCCCTCCTTCCTGCCATGGTAGGCTTTTATATTGCAGAATTTTAATAATCATTTGTGCCGATCTTCACTGAAATGTCTTAATATATAATTTAATTCGCAAACGTGTGAGGTTCGCTCATGTATGTCTTTAGTAGCAGCCCCCCTTGTCTCTGGGGTGGAGGGGAGAAACGTGCAGTATTGGAGGTTTTGCTATATTTAATGTTGTGATTGTAGAGAGATGATGTACCTGATAGATGTTAGATGATGATTAGGGCCCAAAGACCACAGTCTTCACCTTTCAGCCATCTTCCAAGTGTGGTTCTCATTGCATGTACACTCCCTTCATGCATTCGGCACGGGGCGGCATCGCATCACGTTCTTGATTTCACCATCAGGCCAATGGAAGGGGCCTTAAGGCACATAGCTACTGCGCTGTTTTCTCTTCGCCATCACGTGCTTCATTTGCATCGAGGTAGAATAGTGGTTTTAGTGCCTTTTTTTGATGGAACGTTACACGGACGCTTTCATGCATGTGCTTAAAACGCAACACCTCTTCAGCTGTCCGTGCCAGTGCGGCGAGGCCTTCATCACACGCTAGAATCACACTGTAATGTAGTCCATTATGGACCCTTTCTTTTTGTGTTACCAGCCCTTTCAGTTGTTGTCTTCGCATAGCAAAAGTTCAATTTGTAATAAACAAGAATTGATGTCAGAAATACAGACAGATTGTTTCCTAAAGAGGGGGCCGTACTACCAAACAGGCACAAGTTCTCTTTGAAACACTACCACAAACCTATTCAGTATGAAATGAGGGAAGAAGACTTCCCCTAAACGTAACGTTATCTTATCATCGCAACCTCAAACCCATTGTACTTTTGCAGGTCACACTCTGTCGTTAAAGTCGGAACAGGAAAAACACGCAGCAGTGAATAGTGGCCAGCTGACGGCCGCATCACATGAGAGCACTCTAGGGAACAGACTGGATACTTTCTCTTTCTTTTTTTATTGCACTGAATGTAAAATATCTCCCGCCACTACAGTTAATGATCTTAAGACCTGTAACTTGTATTTATTCTGTGGTAGTCACTTGAATCGAGTTGTTAGCCTTTTAATCTTCGTGGCGAAGTGATGGGACTCTTAAGCGTTGAGGCACAGTGTGATAATTTCTGAATGTATTATGTGTTTTAGCCTACAAAAAGTCTTTGTCCTGATTCCAGCAGATGAGGAAACTACCACAAGCTGTGATGCTCGTCTTCGCTTAATGGCTGTCTAATAAAATTTACTCGGTGTGACATGAAATATCAGTAAAGACTAAACTAATAATGCATGTTATATAACGGTCACCACGGGTGACCTCGGGGTGGAAGAATACTGTAGACCTCAGCAGTGGTTTATTTTTCTTCATCGATCCCTTTGAGTTTAATTACCCTAGCACTAGGTAAAACAACATAGTTTGCTAAGATCATTCCCATTAGTATCAGAACACATTCCAGGTGGAATTGAAGGCCCTTAAAGGCTGCAATGTAATGACTGAATCAGACTGAACCGACATTACTGCATGCAAGTAATTTTACTGTTTTTAGTGAGTCTCCTATATCTTATAAGCAGCACATACAGTACTTATCGCCATCGAGAGGAAAAGACCTGGTGATTATACAAGCGTCAGGGTCTGTTTGTGTTCTTTTAGGACCCTGACTCTGATTGTATGACTGTTCTCTAGAGGCAGGGGTCTCTGGTGCTAACAGGGGCCAGTGCCAATGATGTGAGGGCACAGATGGCACGACTATGACCTGCCCATGCACTGCACATAGCTGGTGTGTCCTAGTAAGATTACCCAGATATTACTTTTCTGACTGTCGGATCTTTCACGTATTGCCTCGAGAACCTTATTTCTTTTTGTTTCTTTTGTCTGCACTGTACTGTGATTTATTTTGTATTGTTATGATTATACTATTACTCTGTCACCTGTAATTCCAATTTAAAAGAGCAAATAAAATATGTAGTTAATTCAAAGCTTTTCTATTACTTATATATTGTTTAACCTTTCTTAGCTTAGTTTTCATGTAACAGGTTTATTACTTCATTATGCCCAGTTACTTTATTCCTTTTTTTTAATTTTTTTTTACATATTTCAGTTCCTTAAGGCATGGCCACAACGTCCTGATTTCTAAATATAGTAAAAGTGGTTGGTTAATTTAAAAGGGAGCAGTTATATGTGACAGATGATGTTCAGTGCAGAACAAATTATTATTTTCATGGTAAATGAACGATATCAAAATCCTACACTGTTTTGTCTAAATAAAAAAAACACTAAATATATCTAGCTAGCATCACAACATTATAATGAACAATATAAAAAAAAACGATTAATTTAGAGATTTGCTAAAAAATACATTAAACTATTAATGTTTTTAAAGATTAACCTTACCTTGAGAGAGTCAATTATACAGTTTAGTGGTTATTACACAAAAATATGTGACTGACGAACAACGTGATTAATCCGCCTTCTGACAGCTTACAAAAATGAGGACTTTTTCCATGTAAACCAGCAATTAAACAGTAAGAACGTTAAATAAACTGAGCCACATGAACAATTCATAAAAGTGCATGAGGAAACACTGCTGAGCTGTAGAGCTGATAGGATTGATGAAATGTTTTTTCCCCTTTTATTTATGAATGATTGTCACTATGTTATTGCTATTATGATGTTACACAGCCACTTCAGAACAAAACTCAAATCAAAGCTGCAAAGCTATAATCATCAAACAAACTGAAACACGAGGAAAGGGACATGTCTCCAAATCTATTTATACTGTTTTTAGGACAAGTACGAAGTCTCGTCCTATCATGGAGTCTATTTTGACATGAGAGCTAACATATAATGTTGACTTTATATATTAATACTGTGCACAAATAGCACAAGCACATGAAAAAAATTGGTCACTATGGGAATCATTTTGTCATGCTACTTTTTTCCCCCCTTTAAATGTTTAACTTTTACACCATAAAGAAAAACATCACTTGCACAAACAAGGTATAAATAAACATCATAAATACATAACCACAAAATAAAAACCTTTCAAGGCCTGCTAACAGATGTTTATAAATGTAAACATACAAAGAAGAAAAACTAAACGTGATAGCTTTGAAAAGCGTCACTTACACAACTTAATTCCAATTCATAAGACATACACACTGATAGCAACAGTCATAAACGTCTATGTACAATAGAAAGCACCAGGTTGTTACACAAATGAGCAGTGTAGTACAGTATCACAGAGCTCATGTTGACCCCAGGCTCTCCTCATAAACTTTAATAAATATTTCTGAGTGGTAGACGAATGTACAGTATTATAAAGTCCTGGTCGGTACTTCCTCATAACGGTAACCGTCTTTACGCAATAAGAACTCTTAATATTTCTTATTTTAAACCATGCTTTTGTCTCTAAGGTCCAGACTAAACGCTCCGGGGTGAAAAAGAGGTCTGCCCCCTCACGGTCACCCCGGCTGCCAACTCCAAATTAAAAGTTCTGGATCATTGAGTCGCATTGATTATCTGTTCCAGTGTGTGGAACTCTTGTCTTTAAGAATCAACATAGTGAGTATGTTTCCATGAAAACCTCTCAAATGCTCCTTTATTCCCTCCAAATGTCTTTTCATAGACCTATAAGCAAAGAATGCTTTTCTACCCTTGTATTTCCTGATTTTATATGCAAAGCTTGTTAAAAAAACGTCTCTGAGAGGGGTGATGAATAATCGCTGGTGTCCAAATCTGGAGCTCTTGTTCTGTTGTCCATTTCCCACAATCCTCCTTTACTCAACGGAAAGAGGAATACGGTCTCCACCTGTGTCACGTCCAGTATAATCTACTCATGCATCTGTACTTGAATGTGTGTTGGAGAGGAAGAGAGGTGAGGAGAGAGAGAGAGAGAGAGAGAGAGAGAGAGAGAGAGAGAGAGAGAGGTTGAGATTGTAAAAAAACGAGGTCTGGGAACTGCCAGTCTTGCGTTCCGTGTTTTTGGGGCAGGCCTGGGCTCTACAGCAGGGAGCTCGGGGGGCTCTCTGGAGGGGGTGGGGTGTGTGTGGGGCTGTGGCGCATGGGCAAGATGTCGTAGTGGCTGGGAATGTGGCTGTTCCGCGGGAGGTCGTAAGGACTCTGGGAGAATCCGGTCGCCAGGCCGTTGGGTCCCTGAAGAACGCTCACTGTCGGTTCTGAGAAGGAAAGGTGGCGAGAGGTGAGCGGCTCAATTTCTGAAACTCTCTCTGAATCTTTAACACATAGCTTTCTATATGATGTACATTACATTATAAAGATTAAATATTGTTCCCATTAGCTGCATTACTTGGTGATGATTGTCCTGTATCCTCAATAAACAAGCTACAATTAGTCCAAAATGCAGCTGCTAGAGTCAAGAAAATATGATCATATAACACCAATTTTATCATCTCTACACTGGTTACCTATTAAGTTCCGTATCGATTACAAAGTATTGCTACTGACCTACAAGGCCCTAATCGGTTTAGCTCCTGTGTATTTAACCGATCTTCTATCGCCCTACAATCCATCACGCTCTTTAAGGTCACGAAACTCTGGACTTCTGGTTGTACCTAGTATGTCTAAAGTCTACTAAAGGAGGGAGAGCGTTTTCACATTTGGCTCCTAAACTCAGGAATAGCCTTCCTGAATATTCGGGGCTCAGACTTGCTCTTCCAGTTTAACTCTAGAGAAAAGACATCTCTTTAGCCAAGCTATCACATAATGCATCTCATAACCTTGTACTCCAGTTATACCAGATCAAATGCACATGATTATCTTTGCTTGAAATGTTATGAACAGCAGCTATGCTAATTATTTTCCATTTGCTTTTCTGTTTTATCTCAGGATGCCCATATGAATATGTACATTTCTAAAATGGATTACTTGGACACAGTCACCTCTGATAACAGATCACTCTGAACAATTGACATATGCATTCTCTGTAAAGCTGCTTTGAAACGATATGTATTATGAAAAGCACTATACAAATAAATGTGAATCGAATTTAACTGAATAGATATTTTTGAATAATTTGGGGGAAAATACTGGGATTAAATATTGCCAAATGGCAACCTTGTACTACAGTGGAAAACTTCTCCCTTAAATAAACTAATACGATTGACAAAATAACATAACAAAATGGAACGTTTGAAAACTGAACAACTCAAAATATGAAGTATATAAATAATGCTAAAATAACACTGATATATATATATAATTTATAACTGAAGAAAAAATGCAAACACACCTGAACATTGAAGTACACCTTATATCAAGAAAGACAAAGTATAACTTCACAGCTCAGAACAACGGGCTAGCTTGTTTATGTATAAATAAGCCTTTTGTTCTACAGTTGTATTTTTTATAAATGACATATGGCGACATTCATATTTTCTTAATTTTCTGTAAAACTATGTTGAGCAACATCTATAACAAAAAATGAGCAACCCCTGAATGTGTCTTTCCTATAGAAATTCCAATGCAGTTTGTTTTTCTCACTAGTGAGAAAGTGAAGGCAAGTGAAGTTTCCATATGGCAACATCGTACTAAGACTGTATTAGCAGCTCTCGCGCTTAAAGAGAGAAAAATGATAAAACAGCAGGGCTCATATAAGAGAAGTAAGTAGTCATTTGCTTCGATCAGACTCACCCACGTCATAGACGTTCCTGCTGGCAGTGGTGAGGGTTGTGCTAGTGCTGGAGCAGAAGGTCAGGTCTCTGTGTGCAGGAGACTTCATCTCCACGTAGCTGCTTTCAGCGTGCTTGCAGGCCAGGCTGGGCGGGTCTCGGATGGTGGCGTACGGGTTCTCACTATTTAGGGAGCACGAGCTGGAGCTACACATGGAGGCCTTTATGTAATCTACACACATTACAGAAAAGATATTAAAAGATATTTTATTGCAATGTAATCACCACATCATCCTCTGGGAGAGAAAAATGTAATACATGTTATTACATCTACAAAGAGCTATAGGAAAATTAAGTTGCGTTCAAGACAATCTCTCGGCAAAGATGCAAAATAAGCACTTTCCATGATGTACAGTTTAGAAACTGAAAGTTAGACTGCACTGGAAAATCTTGTTACAGCAGTTAACATCTAATGTAGCTGAAGAAGAGTTTGTGTAGAGAGAGTCAAATCTAGACGTGGCTGTATTACATGTACATCATCCAGAAATATAGAGGAAGTGATTAAGTTGTGCTTTGTAGAAAGAAGGAAGTGATGGCACAACAGTATTTATAAATCTCTTACACCATTTAAAACGTAACGCATTTGCGAATGAGGGACATGAACATCCAGTGTGATCCCCATAGTACTATAGTACTGAATGTACTGATCTTTGAAAGTCATTCTTCATTTTTAAAAACGAAGTGAATGCAGTTGTCCTTGTTAAGGGGCCCCGTCAAAAATGGAAAAGGACATCTTCTGTATAGTGTGAGTGTCCACAAATTACATCAGCAAATGTCCAACATAGTCACTACCTTTGGCCATTCGGGTGGTTTTGCTGTCCCTCGGTGTAAGTGTGTCTCCTCTTGATACACCTAATGAAGCACATGAACACATTCTCAGTAATTCATGATTTAAAAACAGTATAAATAGACGATTGTAAATGGTAAAGCTATAGGCTATATATATATATATATATATATACACCCTTTTGAATGAAGTATGCTCATAAAGCCTGCATTTACTTAAAAAATATATTTATTATAACTGTTTTCCTTTTTAATATATTTTAAAATATAATTTATTCCTGTGATGACAAAGCTGAGTTGTCAGCGTCATTACTCCAGTCTTAAGTGTCACATGATCCTTCAGAAATCATTCCAATATGCTGATTTGCTGCTCATGAACCATTTCTTTTTATATTTTTCTTCTTTAATCCTTGTTTAATATTTTTGTGGAAACCGTGATATCTATGATGAATAGAAAGTTTAAAAGATCAATAGCAATGTAAATGTATCAAAGTAACAATGTAAAAGTCTTTTAATCAAATGAATGCATTCTTGCTGAATAAAATGATTAATTTCTTGAAAGATAGTGTATATATATATGATCAAATTCCACCTAAATTTAGCTTTTATATCAAATATCATTGTTTTAAATTAACACTACATGCCTATTCAAATAAAACGTTATAAAATGTTTATACATATAAATATTTAAATATATTAGTACATTTTCTAGGACAATCGAACATTTCCTGAAGTTTTTTCCAACCGACATGAGACTCAACCATATGCTATAAGCACCCAGGGGAAGACCTAGTATTATTGTATGGTTAAATTATTTGACTTTATGATAAAGATTGTTATTGCAATTAGCCAAAAAAAAGTAATTAACAGAAGGAACAGGAATGACTAACAGAAAGGACAGTCTTTCCATCCACCTACATATAAAAGCAAAAGCAAGCGGTTAAACAATACCCAACCTAGTCACTCTTGTGAGTATTATGAGTTAACCTTTAACCAAATCACATCACAACTCATCACGTTTCTCAGCTGACCTACCCAGAGACATGACGTCAAGATCGATTAATAAAATTCTCAAACAGTGCACCAAACCCACACTGCAATAGTAATTTGGACATGACAGCAGTAGAGTAACAGTGTGTGCTCACTGTTCAAATGGGGGTTTCCTCTATACAAATGTAATAAAGTTTAGTCTGTTCAAAGAAAAGGACCGTTTGTACTTTCACTTGATTTGAAAGCAAAACTGTCCTCATTTACTTTAACACAGATTCCTTGTCTTACAGTGAAGGATTCATCAAGAAAACTTTTGTAATTTTCATCATAATGTAACAACTTCTGGCTCAGGTTTTGAAATAACTTCCCGTTTATAAAGCAGACTGTCATCTACAAGTTAAATCTCTTCAGCACTGTGAACAGAAATCAGAGAAATTTCCAACAACAAGGTGAAATCCATTTAAACTTGTGGTCATTGGCCCTATTTCACTTCCTCTATGGGCTTGCAGAAGAATATGATGGAAATACCCATCCTCGTACCCGAGTCTCTGAGGCCTTGTGTGCTGTGCCGAAGCCTTATCAGCAGACCTGCAGGTGGACATAATGGAGTGAGGTGGCTTGGGATGGGATGTCAGAGAAGTAATGAACTCTCCCCCCCCCCTAGTCTGAGTGACCTTGGACAATATAGGCAAAGCCTGACCTTCCACCACATGCATGTGCCACCTAAAGTAAGGGCTTATTAAAAACACAGCAGGCGGAGGTCTTGCTCCAGTGCCAGAAGCACCGTCTGGTGTTCATGCAACCCCCCAGGAATGAGTAAGTAGTTTAATTCTCTGGTGCCCCAATGGAGAACAAATGTCTTATTTGTTTTGGAGAATAGGCTGAGTGGAGAAAATAATGATATATCTGATCCATTTCAAATCGCATGAGTACTTTTGTCTGACAGGAACAGATGGTTTGAGTAGGGGGTGAGAAGAAATTAAAGGGTTAGTTCACCCAAAAATGAAAATTAAGTCATTAATTACTCACCCCCATGCTGTACCAACCCCGTAAGACCTTCGTTCGTCTTCGGAACACAAATGAAGATATTTTTGATTAAATGTGACAGCTGGATCACTCCTCCATAGGCTCCCTAAGGGAATGAATCCTGACGGCCCAGAAAGTCAATGAAGAAAATGTTTAAATATTCCATGTCACAACAGTGGCTCAACTATAAGTTTATCAAGCGACGAGAATACTTTTTGTGCGGAAATAAAACAAAAATAACGACTTTATTCGACTATTCCTTTTCTTCCTTGTAGGCCTGAAACGAGACTTCAAGAGATTTCCATGACGCATGCGTGAGAATTGCGGTCTCCTTCAACTACTTCAGTTAAGTTCTCGCGCGTGCGCGTCGTGGAAATCTCTTGAAGTCTCGTTTCAGGCCTACAAGGAAGAAAAGGAATAGTCGAATAAAGTCGTTATTTTTGTTTTATTTCCGCACAAAAAGTATTCTCGTCGCTTGATAAACTTATAGTTGAGCCACTGTTGTGACATGGAATATTTAAACATTTTCTTCATTGACTTTCTGGGACGTCAGGATTCATTCCCTTAGGCAGCCTATGGAGGAGTGATCCAGCTGTCACATTTAATCAAAAATATCTTCATTTGTGTTCCGAAGACGAATGAAGGTCTTACGGGGTTGGTACAGCATGGGGGTGAGTAATTAATGACTTAATTTTCATTTTTGGGTGAACTAACCCTTTAAGTGAGTACACTGACCCAGGTCGTTGAGATTGCAGTACGCTCTCCATTCTGAACTGTTCCTGTCTCCTTTCTAAAGGGAAAAAGAGACAAAAAACATAAGACACTCTGAAAGACCATTGTCCTGATAGACTTCTGCAATGCAATGGTTTTTGACCTTTTTTGGTTTCATTAAAAACAAATAAGATATAAAATGTATCTCACTGGCATGACTACATAACCTAAAAAATTACTGTCTTAGGAAAAACAACACATTTTAAAACCAAGTCCAAGTCCAAGGCTTCAAAATAACTGTTTCAATATATTTTAAAATGTAATTTATATATATATGACAACAGTTGTGCTGCTTGAGATTTATGTAGAAAATGTGATAATTTTTTTCAGGATTCTTTGATGAACCAGAACAGCATTTATTTGAAATAGAAAACTTTTGTAACATTATAAATGTCTTGACTGTCACTTTCGATCAATTAAATGCATCCTTGCTGAATAATCTTACTGACCCCAAACATTCAAATGGTAGCGTATGTCACACAGCTTGTCAAAGCTCAACATTATAGCTGAAAATGTACAACTTTATATCCAACTTCGGATCATTATTTCGTCCTGATGCAAATTAATCCCTTCAACAAATAAGTCTACAGATACAAAGTGAATACGTAGAGCTTGCCCTTGTTTCTGAGTCATGTTGTAGCATACATTTCTAAGCACAAGGGCAGCTACTATTGCCATAATATGATGCTTGAAAACAATTCAGTTTTTGAAAATAGTTCATCTACCAAACCTACATGGAGTCGTGACCATAATGTACTCACCTTAAGAGTGAGAGTGCCGTCCAGGTTGTTTGTGATGGAGGACGAGATGTTGCACTGCGCCACAGTGTGGTAGCTGGGGTTGGAGAAGCACTGGCCACTGCTGCTGCTCTGAGATGCTTCTAGGGTAGAGAGCAAGACAGCAGTGTTCAAAACTCCTACATATCACACTGTACAAGTATACAAACAATGACCATCCTGTTACTGCAATAACAAAGTAGACAAGGGCAGTTTAATGGACAGAAATTCATGATACTTAACAGAATTGATGGAGCCATTTATAGCAAAATCAATAAAACTAGCAGCTGGCATAAAAAATTACAATAGATATACAGTATTTTCACATGATTAACATACTTCAGCAAGGTTATCAGCATACAGTATGACGAGTGTGGTAGCACCAGGTTAACTATAATGCAATGCTGAAACTGCTGCTTGTACTGTCAATTACTGAGCAGGCAAAAATGCGACTACATATGTACTATTATAAGTCATATTTGTAAAAACATTCATGGAGCATCTTAAGTTGTTCATTGCAGCTTATTCAATATTTGATGATTAGTCTCAAAGGAGTTTCTCACCAGAGAGGGAGTAGTCAGTGTTGGTGACACGCAGGGCTGGTGTGTATGAGACGCTAGGCATGTCCTGGCCTTTGTCTCTCTGTCTCTGCCTGAACCAAACAAACAAGCTGAGCATAGCCATGATGATCAGGAGCAGGAAGATGATGCCCATGACAGCACCCGCGGACTGGCGCTCTGAACCCAGAGCGGGACTGATCTTAGTGTAGGGGTTCAGCTCCTCCATCACTAGAGCCGCTGGGACACAGAATACGATTATGTTGAAATCAAATAGAGCAGATCAGAGTACTTCATTCCCAAAAGTACAGGTACAATAGAATTCTCTTATGCATGCTAATCTCTTGTTTCATGTACGATAGCAGACACCACAAAAAGTGCACGGTGCACCACTCACATTTTCTTCATAATATATCAAAATCTTGTTTATACATGTGGTTGCCAAGGGTTTGAGTGGTTGTTGGTGTGCAGTGTTGGGAGTAACGCATTACAAGTAATGGGAGTTATTTTTCAAGTAACACTTTGCTTTCCCAGTATTGACTGACAGCTCTCCTGTCCCCACATTGAGAGAAATCAGGAGTAAGTACAGAGGCGTTGTGTGCGCTGTGTAAACATGATGGTTAAATTGTTGTTCCAGAGTAAAGCACGCATTTACTCATCTCACTTACACAAAAGCAGATTCATAAATGAATAAAAACAGTGAATATTACACAGACCTGCAATAATTAAATGTTAAATAACACAAATATACTTTATGTATTTAATCTCACTTTATTAACCAATGTCTTTGCTGCTGAACTTTGATGATCCAATTCAACCATACTAAAAAGCAAAATGACTTTAGATAAACGACATTTACATGTTTTGTGATTCAGAATGGCAGCATAGCTGAAAGCAGTGTTGCCAGATTGGAAATGTCCAAGTATCGTACCAGAAGCTAGTCAAACGTACAAAAGTCAGCTATTTATCTAGACCAACAACTTTTTGACACGACCTGCTAATTACTTTATTGCTAAACTATCGACCTCAGCTTGGAAACAACTGACCTAGGCGCCGCGGCAGGAACATTCACTTTTTTTCTTTTTCCTTGCAAAACATACAGAGAGGACATGTTTATGATATACAACTTTGTATACAATATGCAAAAGGAAAATTAAATTGTGCTATTGAGAGAGAATCATTCTCCACGATGATTGGCCATGAAAACATAACGTGAGATGAGATGAAGACATGACGGTAGACGAAGAATCCACACCTAGATCCATTAGTATGGATGGAAGCCCTACAACGACCATCATTTGAAGTGTCACAAAATTCTGAAATTATCGTACATTGTGGGATTTTTTTCATTATTAATTGTACATCGTACAGAGGTCAAAATTATCATACAAATACGATAATTATCGTACGTCTGGCAACACTGGCTGAAAGGTTTGTTTGAGCTGCGCCCTCTCCTGTACAGGCGTGAATTTGCATTTCCTTCAGCCTGATGCTTTTACATTTCACTCTATGTGTGAAAGGGCCTTTACATTTGCCAAAAATATATATATTTTTTTTTGCTAATAAAAAAACGAACATCAAGCCCAGCCCAGGTGAGAAAAAGTAATGCAAAAGTAACATAATACATTACTTTCCATAAAAATTAACTATGCAATTAGTTCCTTTTTTAGGGAGTAACACAATATTGTAATGCATTACTTTTAAAAGTAACTTTCCCAAACACTGTTGGTGTTTTTATATGTAGTTCCCAGGAAGTCTAACTGGTTGTTAGAGTGTTGCTAGGGTGTTCTTTGCAGACTAATTGGTTGTTAATGTGTTGCTAGCGTGTTCTAGGGGGTTGCCAAGGACTTGCTGTGTGGTTACTTTGAGGCCCAAGTCAAAAGAATTTATCCGGTTCCTTCGTTTAGTATACAATTTTGGAATTTTCCATCAAAAAATAGTGTTACCCTGGTCACAGCGGATTCCTTTGTATCCCGGGCTGCAGTAGCACGTTCCGGTCACATAGTCACAGGTGGCGTTGTTCATACATTCACACAGCTGCTGACAGCCATAGCCAAATGTCCCGGGAGGACACTCTGTACAAAAACACAGACGAACACCATTAACTAAAAACCACTGCTAAACTGTGTAAAACAAGCACTCAGATAAATGTTGTGATGGACTGCCTGAGATGGTGGATGAGGAACACACACACACACACACACACGCACACACACACACACACACGTTCACACAGGTCATCAATAACAACCATCATCAACATCATCAGGACAGCTAAAGGTCTCTTTCGAACTGACATTCTCACAACCCCCTAACACAAGAACACACAATTCATAAAGAGGCCACAACACTCACTCTGTTCACAGTTGGTCCCAATAAAGCCAGTCCGACAGGCACACTGGCCAGTGATATGATCACAGTCAGCTCCATTTTGACAGCGGCACACCTCTGCACAGTCTCGCCCATAAAACCCTGAGGGACAGCCTGAAGAAAAGAGATATCCTGCTACATCACATTAACCTACAACACACAGTTGGTGTATGCTGATGGGGCCGGCAAACAGGAAACCCAGAGTGTAAGAGAAGCCGCAACATTCGAATTTGGCAAATTGCCATTTATGTAACGTGTACTTAATTTAGATGTATTACCCCTTTCACAACGGCCTCGGACACGAATAGCAATTCGTAGACAAACACAAGTACAGTACATAAATACACAAGCACGCAAAGACAGTCCGGCTACTAAAGATAACAAGCCTACTGGAGCAAACATTGCAGCAAAACACAAACTGATTTCATCACTCCTCAAGACTTTATATCACTGCCGTCATAAAAAAAAGTTTCAAACAGAGTGGCAGCAGAGGAGGGATCATGAAATGATTGACGTAATGAATGAAAGATGGATTTGGTTTTTAGCAGGCGTGATGCTGATGGTTTTTGATTTCAGCCTTGAGCAAGGTCATTTAAAGAGTTAAATGACTGACATGAAAAAATATGCATTTATTATTAAAGACCACTCTGTGGCATCACGACATCATAAGATTTCACAACTCTCTGGTGCACTTCTGAAATACTGCCAACAGATGTCACTGTGTCACTTTATGTTCATTACGTGTGTGGGAGAGGGTGTTTGTGTATGTGTATAATAGAGAATTGTTTAATTGTACATGTAATAACTGTGAATGTGAGTGTATTTGTGTGTGAGGGACACTCACGCTGCGTGCAGTAGAGGCCGGTCCAGCCCAGGCTGCACCTGCACTCTCCGTCGTAGGCACTACATTGGGCTCCGTTGTGACAGTTACATGAGTTCAAGCAGTCAGGGCCCCACTGGCCTATTGGACAAACTGCGGAGCCAGAGACACCGTCAGATACAGATGTGTATTGTGTTCTAATATAAAACGTGTTTCAACGCACATTGACAGGCCCCTAACTGACATAACATGTATACAAAATGATGCATTTGATGTAAAATTAGCATGTTTTGCAAATAAAATGTGGTACAGCCAAAATAAAGAGGAAATCACATTCAAATGAGAGCCGTAGCCACAGTATAAAGTTAAACCTTTTAGTCAATTTAAAGCTGAAAATGTCACTGGTTGGAATTAATAATTGAAATCCCTCACTTTTCCCACAGCCAATCCTCACCCCTTCACTTACAGCAAACAGTGTTAGAATAACAGCTCGAGAGGGGAGGGAGAAGAGTGAATAAGCCATAAATTCTCCGGGACATTGTTGCTCTCGTCTCTATTTCATATTGCCGCTCTCTTGTGCTGTGTGAATTATTGAGAGTGTGCTATCAAGTAATTTATTGAGGAAATTGTTGGTCTCCATCAGCGGTGCTTGTGGGGTATTTGGCAAAGAAAAATGGACGTGGTTATGATTTACATGGCACTATGACATGAGATGCCCATGAGAGAGAAATGAATGAAAGTGAATGGGACAGAGTAGTAGGACTAAACACAAGGAGTGGGAGAAATAAAGAAGGTGAAACTGAAGACAAAGACAGAGAGAAAGACAAATTGGTTCATACTCTGTGAACAGTCGTCTCCAGTCCAACCTGGGAAGCACTGGCAGGAGCCGTCAATGGGGTTGCAGGTTCCATTGTTAGTGCACAGACAGATCTCAGCACAGGCTTTCCCGAATTTGCCACTGGGACACACTGATGGGACACAAACCACATAACAAAGACACAAAGAACAACACTTAAACCTGCGAGTCGTCCTTTCAGGTAATCACAGAATATCTGTAGGATTCTAACAATGTTTTTACTCCAGTCCTTACACTGATCTTTGTCCACAGTAATCTGTTTTCGAGTCAAATATTTACATTCAAATTACACATCCTTCCGAAATAGCTTTTGCTTTCTCAGTGATGTGAAGGAGATGTGTGTCAGTAGCGGCACTAAGCAAAATTATTGAAATGATGTAAAATAATAATGATTATTTCTTAAACTCTACTGCAGCACCATGTTTCGAAAAAGACAAAATGCTCTTGTTCACCAAGGCTGCAAGTATTTGATTAAAAATACAGTAAAAACAGTAATATGGGGAAATATTATTACATATTCTTTTATTCACGAGATGACAAAGTTATTTTTTTGTCTTCATTCACATGATCCTTCAGAAATAATTCTAATGAACTGATTTGGAGCTCAAGAAATATTTATTATTATTCTAAATGTGGAAAACTGTTCTGCTGAATATGTATGTGGAAACATGAAAAACAAAAATCTTATATATATTCTTATATAGAAATAGAAAAATAACAGCATTAATTGAATTACCGCATCTTTTGTAACATTATAAATGTCTCTAGTGTCACTTGATCAATTTAATGCATCCTTGCTAAATAGTAAAGTATTAATTCATTTAAAAACTAAATCTTACAGACCACAAACTTTTGAACAGTTGATCCAGTGATGTTATGCAATATTTTTGACTTGAATAAAAGTAATTTAGAAGAATTTAAGTTAATTGTTTAGTGTACTGAAGTACTATAGTTTTTTTCTGAACTTTAAACTTTACTGTAACATCTTGCAATTCCCCATTTCAAACTGTTCATAGATCACAGATCATCATGCTATAATAGTGCTGCATGAGTAGTAACTGATGATAAACCAGAGTGACACGTGAAGTAGTGATTGTAAGTCGTGTGTCTGCGTGCACTTCAAAGCTCGATCACCCTTCAAACATGTGCTTCTGTCACACTGTCCAATTATCCGTCTTTGCCAGCTTCACTCGGCGCCGTCAAGAATAGGGTCGACTGATGTACTACAAAATTAAAAATAGAGCTTGTGTACATTTTTAATAAAACGAATATTTCACCACACTCTGACACTTGCCTCCATTATAAATTTCAGTTGAGTTTAAAGCCCATCATGTTTTGTACCCCTCTCCCTTCTTGTTTCGGTGAGTTCACAGCAAGGTACATACAATGAGATACCTCCTATTTCCTCCTTTGTCGAAGACAACATATTGTCTTCAGCTTCTCATGAGAGCTGAAATACAGCCACACAATGGAATCAGATGTTCCAATCAGATGAATTGTCCATTGAGGTGAAGCTGAAACTAAATCTTTGAGCCACTGGGTTTTAATAATTATATTTCCACACTTCTCATTTTGTGGAAACTCTTTCAACTAATTCAAAGCTTCCTCTTATTAGCTAGCGACCCCCTCATGTCACGGGCTCCGTTTCATTCCAACTGTGACTAGCCGAAGTTCATTAGCTCGCTTTGAGACGGGTGAACGTGGGCTCAAGACATACGAGGACGCCGGCATAGACCAAACTACAAAAAAGTAGGTATGTGGGCTAGCCACGATTCCCCCCGAGGCCTGCCTTTCTTCCAGTAATTATGATCTGGACAAATTAAAACAAGCCTTTTCTCGAACCTTCTCCTTCTTCTGCTTTAACATATTAAATATTTATTCACGAGACAGCTCTGAAAGCAATGAAAGTGAATTCTATATATTCATGCAGCCTTTCCTTAATTTATGAAAAGACTGGTTAATTATTGTGAGATGGTCTATCTATATTTCATCTGAATGTCTCAGTTGGGTGCTGTGGAGTGGTTTATTAGTTTTGAGTTGGAAATCTGCCTCATTGACCTGAAACTTAACTCACAAACCCGTAACTGTCAATATAACAGTCAACATGGAGTCAATATTTACAGTAGTGAACGAGGACAGTGAGAAGCTTAATTTAACTAACTTCATCAAAAGTGAAAACTTCAGTCGATTGCTAAAGTGCTCCAGTGCTAAAAAAGTTGTAACTATGACATTTTCATTGCATCGTTTTCCATTGACAGCCATTCAAAAGGTGACGTGCTTTCTGAGAAAATACATTTGTTTTGCAAGCAACATATATATTGCAGATAAATCAATATATTACAGTAGATGTTTTGACATTAGCCAAAGATGGTGGATTTCAAACTTTTTAGGTTCATGCCAAAGCAGTGTAACTGCCATTGTGATGAATAAGAATGTTAATGGATAGCTCTCTCCAGGTATTATAGACATCCTAGACGTAAATTTTGAAGCATGAAGTATATTAGTGGAAATTAACAAATCATTGTTTCTACACCGTCTCTTGTTTTCCACAGGAGCTCAACAAAAACAGAAACCGGTGATATTGACCTGACTCTTCAGTGTTTGTGTCTCGCTCAGAAGAATGTGCTCAGCAATATTCAGATTTCCTCTGAAGGTTATTTGTCAGAGTGTCAGTGATAATGCCAATTATTTTCAGTACGGTGGAGGCGCAGAGTCAGCGTGGCGTTCTGCAGATGGGCATATTGCCAATGGCAGTGCATGCGTGCACACGCACACACACACACACACACACACACACACACACAAAGTACCCTGCGGGTCGAGGTGACACATTTTGGGTGACAGGTAACAGTTATGTATATAATCCTATAGAGAGAACCACAAGACCATCTTTACATACCAATCAAAATACATGTAAACAATACATTTTACAGGACAACTTACTTAAAGGTACACGATTGTGCCGCACTATTTTATCTACATAATTGATTCTGGTTCACTGTGGTTCATCAGCGGGGAAGTACCAACTTAAAGGATAGACCTTTGGTGTGATGACATTACAGTTAGTGTAAATTGCCTCAAGAAGTGTTTCCTGCTTATGTGATATTTTTTCACATTTTGAAAAAGCATAATTGAAAACCATATAAACCTCGGCCGAAAATTCTCACAAACGATAATAAATAATTTTATTTTAAGCAATGTATTTTTATATGCGTTTTTAAAAATACCTTTAAAGATGTTCTTTTATTTGCTGCAAAACAAATTGCTGTAATTTGACTATTTACTGATGCTTTCAAGACTACAAGTTATTCTCGCAATCTAAACAAAACCGTATGTTAATCCATGTCAGCCAACTAGATAATGTTACCTTGGTGACAAGTTTAAAACAGCAGAATTTGCAACAACACTGTTCAATACACAAAACCGTTTTCAAGACATAATAATTAATATATTGTGAGTGACAGTTCCGTCAACTGGCTGGACACACACCCACATTGGCCCCTGAGAGTTGTGCAAAAAAATCCACCAGAACTGTAAATCATGTGGAAGCAACAATAATGTGTCAACAGTTTTGCAAAAACTGTGTATTTCTGGCACATTATCATGAGAAATGGATGCCTTGGTGTATTGATTCAGTTATAGTGTGTTTCCATTAGAACAATACTGTAATTATGGTAAAGGTAGTCAGACAGAGAAGTGACAATACTTCTCTCGTACCTCTCTGCAAGCAGAACTCGCCCCCAAGGATCTGAGGGGGTCCATGGGTGAGGAAGAGAGGAAAATAGAGAGAGAAAGCAGAGAAACTGAGGGAAAGCAACGTGAGCTACTTGCCTTGGTTGCAAAGTGAGCCGAAGAAGCCGGCCAGGCACTCACAGTGACCCGTGATGTGGTGGCATGGCCCTGTGCTGTGCACACACTGAGGGCATGACTGGCTACAGCGGTTCCCATAGAAACCAGGAGGGCAAACTGTGACAGGCAAAGGACAGGAAGTGAAGGAGAGAAACAACACAGAAAGGATGACAGACATATGGAAGGAAAGATTTAGTGGGAAGGCAAAGAAAGACAAAATAGAGATTAGACACAAATGGAAAATATGAATACAAATTCGCATTATCAAACAAACAGGCAAAAAAACAGTAAAACAAAAATGGTACAGTGCATTGCACAAAGCAAATTCATATAACCATTAGAATTGTCAACATTTTTGTCTCGTTACCCAGTAAAAAATATTATTATGCCGTAAAAGTTTGGAATCAGTTCAGTATGACTATTATTATTTTTATCATTACAACTCTCTGGAGATTTTTAGCATGGTAATGGATATGACAATGTTAATGTATTTGGTCTTGGAGGAATAGATCTGCTTTATCTGCTGCTGTTGATTATTGCTATTGTTGTAGATTATTGCTGCTGCACTGCTGTGAGTATGTAAGACATACTGCTGCTGCACAAATAGCATATATAGTAGTCAACATTTGAAGTGGATCAAAACCTTTTATCAAAGTTATACATGAATATTGAACAATACCTGTTCTTGTCTTAGGACAACTTTGATGAACTTTTTTGATCCACTTCAAATGTTGACTACTGTATATAAATATACAGGTGGCGCTAGGGAAGGTAGAGGGTTTCAGAGGAACTCTGAAGCGCACTGTAAATATATTGCTATAGTGAATGCTAACCAGTCATTTAAATGTTGTGAGCAGCAAGCTCATTGGCTGCAGATGCGACATGAACCAATCAGCTTGTGCCAAGTAGTTAACGCTGTTAATATCATCAGGTTGCGTAAAGGAAGGACCCATCAGTCTGCGCCAACTAGAGTCTTATGACAGAACTAGGAATTTTTTTAAAAGAGACTACTTTATTTAGCAGCAAGGATGCATTCAATTTATCAAAAGTGACAGAAAAGACATTTATGTTACAAAAGATTTATATTTTAAATAAATGCTTTTATTTTGAACTTTCTATTCATCAAATAATTTTGAGAAACATATGGTTTTCATACAAATATTAACCAGCACAGCAGTGTTTAACATTGATAATAATAATAAATGTTACTTGAGCAGCAAATCAGCATATTAAAATGATTTCTGAAGGATCATGTGACACTAAAGACTGGAGTAATGATTGACATCACAGTAATCAATTTGAGATGTATTAAAATAGAAAACAGTTCTAATACAATTTTACAGTATTACTGTTTGTACTGTATTTTTGATCAAATAAATGCAGGCTGAGTGAGAATAAGAGACTTCTTAACAAAGCATTAAAAACATACCGACCCCAAACTTTTGAAAGGTAGTGTATAATTGATCTCTTCATTACAATAGTATTATCATCGATGGCCAACTAAGATTTGAAAGATTCCTCCAGGTACTATTGCTTAACCACAAATCAAGGAGACACTGTCACCTGTACAACTAATATAAGTGGAAATAATGAGGGGGTTTTGTCGGCCTCACGGTCCCGCTCATCGTTTCACAGAGCATGAGGGCTCAGTCTGTCTCTGTCACTCAGCTCTGTCCAAGACGGGAGCTCCTGTGGGTCATTTTTCTTCATTAGAGTCTTGATTTGCTTTAATTGTTGTAGATTTGTGTAATGCAGGAGTAGTGTGTGCTGACCTTTTCACCATGGGTGGTGGGCTTTTGTAATTAAGATAATTGTACAACAACGAACAGTGTGGTGAAGATTAATCACATTCCCTTTTCCTTTAGTCTGTAATCTTTGAACACACACACACACACACAAACACACACACGCACACACACACACACACACACACACACACACACACACACTCCTTACTGGGTGAATCTCATGAAACATTCCCAGATCATTCTTCAACAAAATAAATAAATGATATATTGATTAAAGCATTAGTTTACTGATGCTGTTTACTTAAAGCATTAGTTAATGCAGAAAATCCCATTCTCATTACTATAATATAAATAAAGTTCCAAACATAGGTTCGGGAGGAGGCTAATCATTCAGTCCTGTCAATCATCATTATGAGCGGACGTGGGCAGCAGTCATTGCGCCATCCAATGCAGCGACAATTCTTCCAGCATCCCTCCATCCCTCCCCATCTCCTCCTCTATTTCTATAATTGTTCCTCTACACAGTACCATTACAGGAGGGTTGAGTTAGGAGCCCAAGCCGAGCCTCGGGGACGAGACTCCTTCGAGGACAGCAAGCCAAGTTTGTTTACCATTAACTATCAAGCCTGGATGGGCAGACGAACTTGTGAAATAATATAAAATTTAAGTTGTATTAGTCCATCTAAAAGTATTTATACATCATGTTAGTACAAGTTGTGCTTCCTTAAATTTAAAAAAGCTATTTATTCCAGCGTTTTATTAGAAGTAAAAATTACTATTAAAATAAAAATATAATGAGACTCCACCCCTCCACCTCAAAGTAAAACACCCAGATGCACTAAGGTAATGAAACTTTTTAGATGTGTTTATTCATTTTATTTAAATTGTATTTCATAAAAACAAACAGATTGAATGGATGGATAGATGGATAGATAGTAACCTTTGTGAAATTCACCTGCCTCCTGCCATACAGACTAACTGTTGTAGTATTTTGTTTTCAATCTTTGAAAATGACCAGCAATCAGTCGCCTTATCTGTTAAGGGCACAGTGTAGTAAAGAGAGACAGCAAGAGCGAGACTGTGTCTTAAGAAGAAGACCCCTGAGAGGCCGAGTAAACACTCCTCCTCATGGAGAGGCTGATGAGAGCCCCACATGGACACTGCATCTCTACAGCGATCCAGGGCTGAAGTGATTAAGATGTGTGTGATTAAAGATTTGTTCATGACTCTTCCCTGAGTGCATCCCTCTTCAACCGTCCCCACTCCACTCCCAGAGGGTCACCGTCTGGATGTAACAGTCGTGACCCCCCATCTCATTCCCACCAGTTGTTTATCGTCTTGTTTGAAGTGTGTTCGAATCAAACACTTGTGCGACAAGCTTTGAGAAGGTGACAGGAAGGAGAAAAGAAGTTGAGAAGAAGCTTACTTCTCTTGCAGGAAGTCCCTCGGTAGCCAGGAGCGCACACGCAGGTTCCGTCTTCAGGAGAGCAGGAGCCTCCATTCTGGCACGAGCAGGTCATGGAGCAGTTAGGCCCCCAGAAGGCTTGAGGACAGATGCTGTCACAGTGGATGCCTGTTAAAAGAATGAGGGAAGTATCACTGCTTGTTCTCCATGTGCTTCCCTATTTTCTATCACAGCAGAAAAAAGAGTGAAGTGGGGATGGATGCAGACAAGTGAAATAAACAAAATCAAAATAAATCAGATGCTTGCTTGAAAAAGAGTCATGTATACTAGGAGGGGGGAATGCCTGAACATTAAGGCCACTGATTTTATAGTAAGCTAGTATAACATATTCTATTGGGATCGCAACGGAGTACCAAGCAGTCTTCTCTGAGAGCAAAGTCCTGGTTTCAAAAGATTGGGGTGTGTGTAGGTTCAGGCATCTCTTGGCCCGCTCTGTGCTGTGCTCTGTATGTATTTTTGATCAGACTGGGCCTCCCTGCCAGTGTAGAGTGTTCATTAACAGGGCCAAGTCCCTCGAGTGGTTGAGCCTCCTCTCCCATTCTCTTTCAGCTGGTTTGTGTATAGAGTTCCACTAGGGACACGCTCAAGTTCACACGCACAAATATATAAAGAAGAGACCTACTATATTGTTTCAAAGTGTTGTAATGTAATGACATTATCTGGTCATATTGGGGTTACAACACAAACAGAAAAATAACAAGGAGCTGCCACAGTAGAAATACATCCTATGAAACTGTATGATAATAATAATAAACAATAAAAATGTATAAAATATAAATATACCGTATATGAAAAATATATAATAAAGTACATTGATCTTCAATAAATAGAATCATATCACAGATAGTATAACTCTTTATTATGTATATACCCAGAATAAACAAATATTTCAGTAATATGAACACCAGTGTGTGTGTATATATACAGAACAATATTTATAATAATAACATAAGTAAATGTTACTGCAAATAAAAATATTTTTATTCTTATAGATTTATATTATAAACATATTTAGTTACATTTACTAATATTAGTAATCAGATTAAACCATATATTATTATACAATTATATATATATACACAGTGTATAAAATTGTATAATAATATATAGTTGTTTATTCTGATTACTAATATATATATACAGTATATATATGAATCTCTTTATGAATATGCATTGAATTTGTATATTTATTCAGCTCGTTGTAGTGTCGATATAAAGACTGATTTGCAGTTTTAATCACGTTACAATTGATGTCAAAATGAATATCAGTTCATAACATCTCATTCATTTCTACCACTTTCTGAGTTAGCAACAGTAACCACATGGAGCAGAGCTTAGTAAAGGGGCAATTGGCAGAACTAGTGTTTATTTTGTGACTATTAAAATTCCTAACTATAAATAGATATATTTAGTAAACACAGGTGTCACCGCTGCCATTATAAAAGCAATCAGCACTCGGGGCAATGCACTACAATGATTTGACCACGGTTATGCCTACACCATTTACCTTTAATAAAATCAGTGTAATGCTCAACTTCGAGTGGCTTACTGCTTTAATAATACAACTTAAATAAATTAGCAATAGCATCTATACATTTCTCACTCCATAAGCAAGATGGCATAGAAGGGAGAAATGATGTGCACACACATATTCTCACACACATCCTTTCAAGCTGAAGCTCAGGAACCTCATTTGCAATTTTCTTTGACAGAGACTTTTCTGAGCGAGTGGCACGGCCCATTAAAATGGAATTAGTCCCAGGTCTTTGAATTAGACCAGGTCTAAACTTCAGGGACAGGCATCATAAGTGCTCCACCTCTGTGGCAGAACAGAGAGGTGTCCGGATGGGGGGCAACAAGGATGTGCGATTAAGACAAGCCCAGCCACCGCACATCAAAGCAGGGGTGAGCCTGTTTGAGCTTCTGCTGGGCTGGGCGGAAAAAAGTCCTGCACTTTCTTTATTGTCAGCAATGAATGAGAATAGAAGAGTGCCCTGAAAGCCTAATAGTGACAAAAAGAGGGGCTTTTGAGCAGAGCGAGGGAGAAGAAAGAGAAGAAGTGACTGTCTGCATATGAGACTTTTCTAGCAGAGAAATGCCAGGGGGACCAGCAGCCAAATTAATGAGCGAAGAGCAAGTACCATCATAGACCATCACTTTCCACCGCACTTTACATGTTAAGTGGACACACGAGCGCACATGCCTGTACACGTAATGTGAAGGTTTCTACAGGACACTCTGTGTTATACGATCCTTCAGTCTAGAGCCCCTGGAGCTGCTAATATTGCACGTACACGTTCTTTGCTTTCTCAGTCTATCTCTCTCCTGGTTATTTTGTCTCTTTCTCTTCCTCCTACCATTAGACACACGCACAGTTTTATTGAAAGTGACCATTTAATTCCAGTCTCACACATCCCTCTCTTTCTCTCTTTTGATAAAAAACATCTCTCAGCTTGTCTGTCCTTGGGCATATCTTTATATGTTTTACTCCTCTGTTCTGTAGCCATTCTTTTCCTTTGTATCTTCCAACTACTGCTCTTCAAGCCATTCTCTTTACTTCCTCACCTTACTGCTTCATAATTAATACTTTTTTTGGTGATAAATGTATTTTTTATATATATATACTGTATATATATATATTATGTAATATTATAATGCGTTTTTTCTTCTTTTTTTTCCCACAACAATTTTAATTCTGATCCTTAGAATTAAACAGGAATATTTTAGAATTTTTTTTTGCTTCTTTAACTTTGAGACTTCTATGTAAATGATTTTGTGATTATAATTTTTCGGCCAATTTCCATGACCTTTCCAGTTTGTGATTAATGGTTAAGGATTCGTAACAATCAGTTTAATGGATCATTCTATTTGACGATTTAATGAAAATAACCAAATCAAAATAACAAGTTAAACATTACTATAGCTTGCGAGTTTTACTTAAAGGGACACTCCACCCATTTGCATTAAGCTTTCCATTGTTAGAAACCTAGTCATACTATTGAATGGTCGTGCAATACTCTCTCATTTTCCCCTGAGACGAGAGAAATCCGCTATTTACCCTTTTCACTTCCTCCTACAATGACGCAAAAATCGTCATTTTACGTCATTGTAGGAGGAAGTGTAAGAGGGGGCGATTTATGTAAAGACTACAAGCACTAGATCCCACCCTTTCAAACCCACCCATAGGTTGGACCTAATGCGCTAACAGAGCTATCACAGATCAGTGGGTGGGACTTCACTTGTAGATACTGAAATCAATATCAGCCATCTTGTTTATAAGCTAAGCTAACAAGCGCTGTGGAGATAGGAAGTTATGACAATGACGGAAGAAACTAAACACGATATGGAAGAAACTAAACATGATATGGAAGTAGAGGATTTTGAAATTCTGCTGCTCGAATCCGCTGTTCGTGGCTATCTTTACGAGCCGCAATATAGTGAAGAGCAGCTGAGGCTGCTGGAGGAACAGGAGGCGGCTGCCTGTCACGGACGAGGAGCCCGGACTGGCTCGAGCTGGGCGGACCGCTGGTGCCTGTGCTCTCGCTGTGCGCTACGGACACAGATGGAGTCCGTCTGCTGCAGAGAATTTCAACGATGGCAATTTCTCCTGGACGAAATCTCTGAATCAGACGAGCACACGGACTTTTGAGTTGTGATGTGAACCATCCTAGTGTCGCACCGCATATGTTCTGACTGAACATCCAGGTATCATGCAATAATTTACCATATAGAAAGAAATACAAACGAGGAGTAATTCGCTAATGAGTTTGCCAATGTAACGGGGTTCGTTGTTGTGGGAAGAAGGAGGCGGGAACCGGCGAACATTTAAACATTTTAATAGTAAAATAAACAAATACAAAACAAAAGTATAAGCCAGCTGGCCACACACAACAGAAACAAAACATAAAATCAGGCCTGTTCTTTTTGTGCTTCCGCTCCTCCGTGAGAGAAATGAGACCGCTGCGTCTCACAGGTGTCATTCATTATCATTCGCGCCGTCCTCTCACGTCCCTCGTCCTGCTCACCACAACTAACTAGACATTTTGTGTGAAATGAATTTCAAACTCTTTTGGCAGCTAGCCTTGTAGACGGAAGAGTGATTTCTCTGATGTTTGCGCGCTGTTCTAGATTAGTGGGAGTGGTTTGCGGAGCTGTGCAATGTGGTGCATTGTAGAAGTTGTTGTCTTACATACAAATGCGCCCTGTCTTTTCTCGGTCAAGAGTGCACCAAATTAAAAATTTCTTTTACATTTCGACTACATATATAACCAACTTTCAATAAAGATTAATTTTGAAATGGGTGGAGTGACCCTTTAAACAAGAGTAATATTTAGCCAATCAAATATTTCACAGCAGAGAGAAGCTTAAAAATGTATATTTACTATTTTTTTATATTTCATTATATTTTCATTCTTATATTTAAGAATTAAAAAAATGATTATTGCTCTGCAATTTGTTTGAGACTGGGGAGGATGTTTTGAGAGATACAGTTAAAGACTTTACAGTACAAACTCTTATTTCAAAAATCAAGTAATTTGATGATAGGACCTGTTTAAATGAACAGCCTCAAAAACCCATTTATGACTCCGTGTGAGATTCCTTATCATATGTTCTGTAGCAATTTCTTGCTCCCTCTCCATCTCATGTGTAGCTCTCTCTCTTAAAGTCTTAGACCTGTGTGTCTAGCTCTGTCTCTCTCAATAGCTTCCATAAATCACTGCTCTGCATAGTCTCTGTGTTCAGATGCTCAACGTCTCGGAGGCCCATTTGCACCCTGGTGACTCCATTAGGCCTGGCAGATGGCGGAGACCTGGGCAGGATACAGAGCAGAGATTTCTGCGTTGCTGGCTCTTTCTAGCAGATAATGAAAGCCACATCATTTCCCAGTCCACATGGCCAGAATTTGGAGACCTGAACGGAGAGAGTTTTGGAAGGCCTGCAGGCAAAGCCACATCTACCAAATCAACTGTTTCATTTTTACTTGTTGTATAACATGTTCACATGCCACTGTTATGCTAAAGAACTTGTCAACACAGCCCTTCAGTGATATTGGACACGCAGTGCTGAGACTACTGCAACAGAAGGTGTAAACGCAGTGTGAAAGCTGTATAAGCAAGACACAGAATGACAGCTTCATTCTGGGTCAGTGCAATCTAATTAGGTAACATGTTCAGCAACAGTTATTATAAATACTTCATGCTTTTGGAGATTTCATATTTATCTGCCTGCAGGCTGTGTCCTGTAATAACATCTTTTGGAGGCATGATGGTCCTGTGCAGAATAATCTGAACAAAACACACACACACGCACACACACACACACGCGCACACACACACACACACACACACGCACACACACACACACACACACACACACACACACAGATATAGTATAGAATTAGTTTAATTTAAACATACAACATTAACAGGAGCTGACATAAAAATGTGCTATTGCTTTGCAATTGAAATCAAATGATATTTCATGTTTTCATAATTATTGAAAAAAATATCATGCATTCCCCCCTGGATGAAGGCAGTTTACAATAAAGATTAATACTTTCTGGATTAAAAAGATAGACAACATTGATTTTATTATTTCTTGTTTAATTTAAAAGATTAAATAGATTACTATTGTAATATTTATTGGAAAAGCCATTATTATAACCAGGGGTGCACATAACTCTTTTGGTCTGGTTTTTAAGGGAGCACCTGGAGATGCTGCTTGGTCCTCATGCTTTATTATGCAGCACACTTATCCTACAAGCTGTCGTCATCACTTTCTTCCTGACTGCTCTCCTCACTATAACACTATTTGCTCACTATAGAAATTAAATATAGGTTCAAGCTGTATTTTTTATTTTATATTAACATTAATGACACAGACAACAGCAGGACTATCAGACTGCTGTCACTTTAAGACAGAATACACGGACCGAATATACTGAGCAGACACACATCCGTTTTCTTTCTTTTGTTCACTTATGACATAACCGAGAGAATACTTGGCGAGATGGGTATTTTGACATAGTTGTGTGTATGTGTCCGTTTAACATAAGTAAACGCGAAAGAGGAATCAATTCGGTGTTCCAGCACTGTCTGAAATGAGCCTCTCTCTCTCTCTCTCTGCGTGCGGCTGTGCGCACAGATAAGAGCTTCCGAGTCCCGATTTTCGCCTCTTCTTTCGTATTTAAAATCGTTTGAATGTGTAAATTGCCAAGAAAAAACACGTCCAACTGAAAAACCTTTACTCTATGATGGTTAAACCTAGCAGTTAAACTGCGAATCACATGCGTGCCGAACCGTGGGGCCTGGTCCGTACGGATCACGGTTTAACTGTGATCCGTTGCACCCCTATTAACAACTACTAATTAATGAACACACTTATAATCAGATTGCTATCTTACCAGAGATGAAGAAAAATCCTACTCCAGTAAGTAAACGTGTCCCTGTCCCCAAAAAAATGTTGGTGAATATAACAATAAACTAGCAGATGTTTCTGGTGGAAAATTATATATATTAAATTCGCCTCATGGAGACATACTGTGGTATCTTGAGACATCTCAATATCTTAAAATCTTTGCCAGATGACTTTTATAATGAGTAGCAGTAGTATGACTTGTCTGTTTCACACAGCTTGTGAAGAGAGCTCTGTAGCGTAACTGTAACAGCAGGCTCTCATTGTGCTTTCACACTGACTGTGTTTGTGCAGCAAACTGCAACTCTATACAGAAAGTAAAGTAATTTCTGGGTAGCCAGATTGTAAGTATTTCCTATAAGAACAGCCATGATATATAAAATAGGCTACTGATATTCCAAATGGAGGTAATTAATCTACATGGAACAAAATCCAAACCTCAAAGTGTAGCTGTAAACTAAAGTATTTATACTACACTCTAAAATATGCTGGGTTGTTTCAACCCATATTTTGGTCAAATAAGTAATAAGTGACATGTGAAGGCCAAGTATGGTAACCAGTACTCGGCATTTGTCCTCTGCATTGAACCCGTCCAAGAACCCATCCCATCCAACATTAGGAGTAGTGAACACACACACACACACACACACACGCACACACACACACACACACACACACACTGCAAACCGTGGACACACACTCGGAGCAGTGGGCAGCCCGGGGAGAAATTGCGGTAGGGTGCCTTGCTGCTCAAGCGCACCTCAGCCATTTCCTGCCGGTATTGAGAATCAAACCCCCAACCTTCGGGTTAGTCTGACTCTCGAACCATTAGGGGCCATTGCACCAGCTGGATGTAAAAACTGTTGGGTGTAAGCTCTACGCTGGGCTTAGCTACCTCCAACATTCCAATAAATATTTACACCTGTTGCACCAACTAAAACTACGACCAGGCGCAACTAAGCCCAGCGTAGACGATGCGCATCAACACTGATACATTATACAGGGTTCCCACACCTTGGTTGACATCAAATTCAAGGACCTTTCCAGGTCCAATACCCTCAAATTCAAGGACTTTATGTGGGGACACATTTCAAGTGAGAGCAAGGTTACATCGTGTTACCTTGTAAGATACATTGTTACAGTTTTCATCTGTCAAACAATTAGGCAAAAAAGTTTTTTTTGCATTTATTTTTGCCCATATGACAGAGATCTGATATTCCATTTGTCGTATTTATGTTTTGCATACAACTGAAGAATATTTGGTACATCCTACGGAAGCGTATTGCATTCACTTGAGGAAAAAAATCGTCTCGGTTACGGATGTAACCCCCGTTCCCTGAGTAGGGAACGGAGACGTTCCGTCGGATGACGACGAATGGGGGTTTCGCTTAGAAAGCCTATCCGCTTCGAGTAATACAAAACGAGCCAATGGCAAAGAAATGCCATGGGTCTGCAGAATTTGCATGGAGCAGCTCCGCCCCACCTCGTGGGTATAAAGGGCGGAAATTCCAGCAAAGCAGTATGTTTCCTCGCTGAGGAGCCAAGACTGAGCTCAGGCGATCCCCGCGGTACAGCGGAAAGTGGCAGGAAGACGGAACGTCTCCGTTCCCTACTCAGGGAACGAGGGTTACATCCGTAACCGAGACGTTCCCTTTCGTTGTCACTCCGAGTTCCGTCGGATGACGACGAATGGGGATACCAGTCTAATCACGCCACCTTCTCGGCTGTCTTCCAGTGCCCTGCGTAATCTGAGATCCCTGTCGTGAGACAGCACGGACGAAGGACTCCTATTAGCACAGGAATACCAAGGTACACTGGGGAGCATATCCCAAGATTTTTAAGGGAATACGCAATTACTGCCAACCCAGAGGGGGGGGACTTAGAGAATACACATATGACCCGAGGGATGCATATGGGGAATCACTGGGGTTTCCAGCCGCAGGTGGAATATTTCAACCCCAGGGGTGGCAAGGTGGCTTGCCAAGGGAAAGACACATGCTCAAAGAGGCTTACAGTGGAAATACACATGTGGGGGTAGCTCAGAGGAGGTACCATGCACACGGGAGGCACCTAGCCGACGCGCAGGCAAAAGACACTGGCGCCAGCATCAGGAGTGCTGGAGGAACACCTGAGGAGAATATCGCACGTATCCAGTCCGTGGAGTGGAATGGCGAGCAAGCGAAGACACCTAACGGGTCCCATGTTAGCTTGAAAAAGACAGAGTGAAAAAAATGTTTTTCAAGAAAAATGTATCTCATAATTCTGAGATATTAACTCGTTAATTCAGAAAAACAGAGTAGATTTTTTTTCCTCAAGTGAATGCAATACGCTTCCATAACATCCTAATCCTATAAAAATAAATAAATAATAATAATCAAATAAAATATTAGATAAAATAAAAATGTGTCAAGGTCCTGATTATGTCAACATGACAGCTCAACAATAAACCATGAGAAAACATGAGATCAAGTATGTGAACTTGCAACAGAACACATTATTATTTTACATTTGATTATTTTAAGTCTTCAGTATATGTTGGCGTGCCTGAAGCATTTATTTACTACTTAAATTATGACTACGTTGTTATGTAATTATTGTCCCATTTTTATTTAAATAATTTAGCACTTTTTAAACTCTTTTTTAAAATGCCATAAATTGTCTATGACAGATAGGATCATCATTTATTTGGCATGTTTAATATTTATAAACTATAAATTAATAAAACATAATTAATTATAATTTATGAATTAATCTGTCTAATAACATCTATGACACATCCATGATTGATCTAACAATGTTATTTTATCCACGCGAATATCCATTAACATTACAGCTTATGTCTGCAGTAACAATTCAGGTTTTTTTGTAACAACGTGAAAGTCTTTACTGTCACTTTTGATAAATTGAATGTGTCCTATGTGCCCATCAATGTGTTTAAATTGCATCAAGCCTTTTTTCAACAAAGGGTGAGTAATTCACACTAGCATTTAAGTTGCGTCATAAAAGCCTATTTTAACATGTCAATGTGATTATGTCACTGGTCTCACACTCACCTGTCCATCCTGGCAGACAGCGACAGAATCCACTCACAGGATCACATCCATCAGCGTGGTTACAGTCACAACGCTCGTGACACTCCAGCCCGTATGTGCCATCCTGTTTAACCACACACACAAACCATCTTGCTAAGCTTAAATTGCACTGTCATGACAAATATTTATAAATCAAATGGCCAGTCTTGCTAGCCTCTGGCAGAGAGACAATGGAACCAGTCCCAGGAAAATACTCACGGGGCAGGACAGCTGGCAGCGTTCCCCTCTCCAGCCCGAAGAACAGGAACAGGAGCCACCGATTGGGTCACAAGCCGCACCATTGGCACACAAACAAGTCCGGTTACAGCTCAAACCCCAAGTCCCGCTGGAGCACAGGATTGAGCAGTCGACACCCTGCCAACCTATAGGTACAGATATTTGTTCATTTATTTGTCAACTCAACCATTGGTTCCTTCACTTGTTTATTTGTTAAAACAGACATTCTCTTTTTGAGTTCTATCCAAATAAACCTTCTCTGGTTTATAACAGAGTTCAATTAATAGAGCGGGAAGCAGGGAAAGTGAGGTCACATTTTGTCAGAAGCCAGAGGATTCTTGTCTCCCTCGGCTCACACCGCAAAGCAGTCAATGAGTGGAATATATGCATGGTTTGAGGTCAACATGAGAGCAGAGTGAGATAGGCAGAGAAGTTGTGTAGCACACTGGGGTTCTGCATTATGAATGGGATGAAGATTTTAAAGGTACTGTCTCTAATGAGCTTCCTCCTAAACTGAAGGGACCTGAGCAAATATTCTTTTTGTGCAAGCCTTTCCGGACAAGTCCATGTTTATGCAACAACTGAGGGCCGTCCCGCAGGTACGGTTAGCTGCGGTCAGCCAAATGCTGAGTGCTCACAGGGCTCTTGTGGATTCACACCACATTTTTTATGCTTTTACATCCTAAAAAGGCCATATGTGTATGTAAGTGCTAAGTTGTTATGATCCTTTGAAAGTGACCTAAAGGGACTTTGGATCCTTTGATACTGAAACACGAGTTTTTTTCATAATGACAGAGATGGATATATGGAGAACGGAAGGGTATATTATATACTATTTTTTGGGAGTGTCTGATGTGTGATGTCCAGAAAGTGTTTTGAGTATAATGGGCTTGCTAGCCATGCCGAATGTCAATTTATAGACAGGGTTAATTCTCTAAATATTGGCATCTGTTTTAGAGGGAATTGGAAAATGATTAATTAGTCCTAGAATAATCAATTGTAAAGATTACAACTTTTCCTTACTATTTGATTGCATATATTGATTGCATATGGATTTATTTGAACAGGTCAATCTATAGTCTTGTTTTCAGGTTGGATGTAAACCCACAATCTTGCATGGTTTTCTCACTATTCATTTCTATAAGAGAAATTAGGGAATAAGAGTAAAGGAAGAAGGAGAGCACATTATGCCGTACCTTCTTTACAGATGCAGGACCCATCGATTGGTAAGCAGGACGCCTGGTTGTGGCAGTAACAGGTGGAAGTGCAGTTAGTACCATATAGTCCCGGTGGGCAGGTTTGGGAACAGTCATCTCCCTGAAAAACACACACAGCAGAGTTGTTGAACTACACACTAAATATACATTTATACAAATAAATAAAGTACATTATAATGTCCATATTACATTTTCAAATAATCACTATTGCTCATACATGTCTTAACTTGTCCCGGACATGTATGACGCCCCAAATTGTGCAGCACCCACCCCTAGCAATGCCTTGGCAACCACCCAGAACACCCTACAAATGGATAGAAATGTGCAAAACCACCCAAAAGATTTCAACGACTACATACATAGCAACACCCTAGCATCATAACAGTGAGTTTTGCTCAGGCAGGCATACATTTCTTTCCGAAAAGGTAAGATTCTATTTATTAGAATCATTCTTATGTAACTTAACACTGTAACATGAGAAATGTGTTGTGAAGTGTGACTCTAAATCCCATCTGAGGATTCCGTAAAACTTCCAACAGCAAATTTCCTGCAAAACATTCCATTACAACAAGGCAGCATATGAGTTAGATGCAGTTTCAAGCGAGTAGAAAGGTAGAGAGCACATTGGCACAACAGAAAACCTGAAGTCCGTGTGTAGCTTGTGTCCTTGTTGCTATCACACAGAGCTCAGTGCTAAAGGCCCGCTTTCTCCAGCTGCATTAATGAGCTGACAGCCCCTGGCCCTCGGCACCTCCATCCATCCCCCAGAAAACCATTGCTGATGACTGACAGACACTGTGTTCTTAAACCCTGTTCCCCAGCCAAACAACACCAGCACAATCTCTGCGCTTTACCAGGCTCAGCAGGGAAGTCGTCTGTATCCCAGCGTCGGTCATCACCGGTGTCTTCTTGCCTCATCCCTGGCTCTGACTGACAGCTGACAAAATGATTTAGACTCCCAATTAGTGGGGTAATGGCAGTGTGCCGTGTGCCTCTTGCCTCCGTCTCCCCGGTGCCGGGGATTGAGCAGCAAAGGACCCGCTCTCTCATTATCATCTGGAACTAGGTCTAAGAGGAAGGCAAGATAAGATATGCCACAGGACGTCATGGGCACCAAGAGGGACTGACTCTCACTCTCTATATATGTTTTGTTTCTCCCCTTTCTTTCAATCAGTCATCATTTATCTCGCTCGCTCACTTTGATACAATCATCTCCAATATTTTCTCTTACTCCCACTCTTTTCTTTCTTGTATGCTCTCTCTTTTTTCGTTCTCTCTCTCCCACATTCCCCCATTGTACTCCCCATTTCAAATGTTCTACCTCTCCATCTGCTTCGCTCGTCCATCCACTCCCCACATGAAAAGCTTACATCTGTGGATTAATTTTTCATCAATCTACGTGCAGTTATCTTTGTTCCGTTCAAAAGTGACAGCAAGCAGACTGCTAACAATGGCAATTCTGTTCAGCGGAAAAAAGACTTAAAACTATCGGTGCAGGCAGCTGAATATGGGGCGAGAAAGTTAGTTTGTTCGACTTTTCAGAAGACCTGCAATTTACTGGTGAATGGGTTGGAGGTAAAAGAGTCTCTGGCTCACAAATGACCACAGGGATTTATTGAGACCCATGAATGCTCCAGATTACACTGGCACAGGCCTGAGAGCACTTATTCAACTGGGTGACTAAACTCCTCTAAAAGCAAGCTAAAGCAGGACATACTGTATGCATATCTATTAGCATAGATCAGTAGTACATTCAAAGAGCTAGAAATGTCTTCAAACTTTGATTGGTACTTTTTCATATTCATTGGGGTCCAAAAGTCTGGGATTCAATTTATTATATGAAAAAATAATAATTTTTAGGATATAAAAATATACATATGTACACAGATACTTTTTGACGCAGATATGTCACAGGACATCATGGGCACCAAGAGGTCCTGACTCTCGCTCTTGCTCTCTATATATAGGTTTTGTTTCTCCCCTCTCTTTCAATCAGTCATCATTTATCTCGCTCGCTAACTTTATTACAATCATCTCCAACTTATGCAGATACTTTTTGAACAATTCTCAAATCATGCTGGATAGCAACATGACAAAATATAATATAATATAATATAATATAATATAATATAATATAATATAATATAATTTTATGTTTGTTTTTGATCTGTTTCTCTGTTCGGTTCATTTTTATTTCCTTGTTATTCTCTAGTCATTTAATTCAGTTGAATTAAATTCAGTTGGTTCAGTTCTCCTCCGTCCTCTCCCTGTTTGTTTCTATGGTTTCTAATTGATTGTGTTAGTTCAGTTCAGGTGTGTCATTAATTATCTCATCAGCTCTGTTTGCCCTCATATATTTAAGCCCTCAGTTTCTGTCTGTTCTTTGTCTAGCTTTTGATTTGATTTGATTTATTTATTTATTTAATTAATTGTATCAAGAATGCCTTACACATGAAACAAAAAAGGCATCAAATACAATCGAGGATAAAAACACAATAAAGTCCAGGACTTATTTCCATTGTGGTCCTCAAGCATTGTTTTACGTCAGTGAGTTTGTGGAATGTTTCTCTCTTTGTTAATACTTCTGTTGATTGTTTGGATTATTATATTGAAAGTCTCTTTGAATATATCTCCTTTGTTGTGCGCTTATACTGCAGCCACCACTCCCTGACAATAATATAATATAAAATAAAACAATATAGACAAAAACCTAAATAGCAAAAGTTTCACTAGAAGTCATTCATACAATATCTATTTTTTTAGCATCTATTATTTTAAGCATTAAAATTCCTACCAGTGCATCTATGCATTCAAGTGAAGTGTCATGAAAGCACACATGAAGGTGGCATGTGTGCTTTCATCGTAGTACTACCAGCACATTTGTTCCCTCGTTTACCCACCTGCATTCTCTTCAGTACCAGCAGCACAAGCCTATATGTTTCTTTCCCACCCCTATAAATATCACTCTCTCAGAACTCTATGAATGAGAGTTTTGGTGGCCATTACCTCTCTTATTTTCAACCAGACTGCAGTCAAAATGTCAACCTTTGCTGTTCTATAGGTCCAAATGGAATGGCCTGGAAATAGAGTATTGTTTCCCAATTCTATTGCATCTCGGTCAGACGCCTTGGCCAAAGCTCCTCGAGCAGTGTTTAATAGAACTGGCAGCAGGCCCCTCAAATCTAAGACAAAGAGCAGGTGGTGAAAATGAAGATACAGTCTGTGCCTCCGCCTGCTAGTTCAAATCGCTGTAGTAGCACTGCCACAGGACACAGCAACAGGCCAAGGCAGGAGTTGGCTAGAGCCTCTGGTACTGAGTTTTTCTTAATCATCCCCGCTGTTCCAGTCTTTACCTGCGGCACTGTCTTTATTTTATCTGCTTTGCAACATTTTCATTATTTCTGAATGCAGCAAGAGTGAAATCAGTTCAGAGGTGGGGACTATACTTGAAACTGTTTCTTTATAAAAACATATTTTCAAACAATGTGTTTTATAAGACTGGATGTAAAAAATGAATAGCACAAGTTTACAATAAAAAACACTATGACACATTCAGTAATGAAATGAGCCATCCATCTATTTTAACATCTCTTTTAAATAAATTCAGATCACTCATATGATTATGTCTCTCTATCTGTTTTTTTTCATGCTCTTTCCTTGCATCTTATTGCTTTCATTTTAGCAACACCTTTGTTCATCAGAGAGCATGGAGCGACCAACTGGATAACAAAACATCTAGTTATTTATGTCATATAAAATCTTGTCTAGAAATCCCACTCTATTTTGGAGTCCATGTATCTAACGCTTCTTTCTGAGTTTGACAAGGTCTTTGTGTTAAGTGTAACCCTGCTGATTAATAAGACACGAGCATTGTGAAAGTAGCATTACTGAACTTAAAGACTCTCACACCTTGTTTCCAGCCTCCCAGCAGGAGGTGATGTGTTTATGTGTGCGTGTGTGTGTGTGTGAGAGAGAGAGACCACTATAGAGATCATTTTCAAAGCAATAAACTGTATTCGCTGACACTTCTGCTTTAAGTATGAAGGCACACAAACTTTTCAAAGAAAGATCAAGGAAAGTGCTGACTAGAAATGTTCTCAGAGAGGTGCTTCCAATTTTCACTTAAAATCCAAAATCATAAAACCTTTATTATGCAATTATGAATTTTGCCACCTTCATATGTCATATCTATGGCCCTATTTAGACTTGGTATATCACAACTGGTGAGCCAAGACACATTGCTGTTTACACCTGTGTCTCAAATGTGTATCCCGTGACCACTTGTGATCTGATTTTGACGAGAGGGTCACTGATTTTTGGAATATAAACTTATACTTACTGCACATGTTACTGCATGGTGTTAAAAGCGCAATATAAAATAAAATAAAATGTTTAATTTTAACTTAACAAATTAGATGGTTTTGTTCAGGATTCTCATTGGCGGGCTTTACTGAGATTAATTAATCATATATATACAAAAATATATCTGTTTTACAAAAAGAATCAGATCAGACAGGTATTTTCATTTGAAGCCATAAGTAATCAACAATTAAAATAATTTTATTTAGTTCAGTGGTTGATTGACGGGTTGGTAGACGGTCTATAGCCATTGTCCAAGACATATTGGTGTTTACTCTAATAATGAGGGGTTTGAGTGATGTTAATGTCAGATGTATAGGAATGGAAATTGAAAAAAGACCATCCTTTAATTCAAAACATTAGCAGCTGTAATCGTCAATGCTCAGCAGTCAATTTCAGGTGACAATATTTCAGCATGGCAAGATTTACTAGTGTTTAATGACTGTAGACAATGATAAATGATAAACATGGACTCACTGTGTAGCCTGGGGCACAGATACAGGCCCCAGTGAGACCGTGGCAGTCTGCTCCATTAGCACACTGGCAGGGCACACTACATCCTTCTCCATAGTAACCCGGGGGACAGGTCTCATTGCAGTACAGACCCGTCCATCCTGCTGTACAAGAGCATTCACCTGTCAGGGGGTGGCAGCTGAAAAAGAGAAAGACAGATAGACATTTAGGTACAAATATGCCTAAAGATACGCTGTGTATACGGCATCTAAACAGAAACACTTTGGTTTCCAGAACAAGGGAGCCAAATCTGAAAACTAAAACCATTGAGTTCATCCATCCTTGTGTCTGGGAGCTCCACTCAGATAAATGGGATGTCCTTTCTCTCCTTCATGTAGTAATGAGCCCCAGTGTCTCAGGGCTTAATCTACCCATACCAGGCATTAACATTGCATTAGCCAGGAACGAGGCTAAGAAATAATGAATGAAGCACAGGTCGCGATAAAGAGCAAGTGCTATGCTACTGTTGAAAGGTGTTCAAATTTTTACTTGCAAGTCAAATGAAGTCAAATGGACTCAAATGGAGCTCTTTACTCACCCATGGCTACAGAGGTTAACTCGAGAGGAGTTGGGTGGAAAAGTGATGAGTGTAGGACTGAAGGTTCTGTTTAACCGTAGGAGACTCAACAAAGATGTATTGTTTGCGTGAAATAACTTAGCTGAATTGTTATAGTTCATGCAAAAATTTAAATTCCGTCATCATTTACTCACCCTCAAGTTGTTCCAAACCTATGAGTTTCTTTCTTCTGTTGAACACAAAATAAGATATTTTACAGAGTGTTGGTAACCAGACAGTTGACTGTTAGTCATTGACTTCCATAGTAGGAAAAAAATAGTATGGAAGTCAATGGCTACCGTCAACTGTCTGGTTACCAACATTCTTTAAAATATCTCTTTTTGTGTCCAACAGAAGAAAGAAACTCATACAGATTGAGTAAATGAGGGTGAGTAAATTATATGAGAATTTTCATTTTTGGGTGAACTATCCCTTTAAGTGTTGTTAAAGTTGCTATCAGCGATTTCAGGCCCAAAAATAAATGTTCACATTCATTTAATATTTCCTAACGATCCGCTAGCTGCCCGCCCCATAAGCATGGCGTCCAAAAAACGCGTCTCTGTGGGCAGCCTAGGCTCTGAAATCTGCACACAAAAACAATTTGTTTCACCAACACTCAAAACCAAAATAAACAGTGTTTCAACCAATCACCGACAGCGGGTGAGTGTTGTGAGGTTTTGCGCTCATGCACGGCTACACGCGAAGTCGGAGGCGGATCTGAAGAAGAAGCCAGCGTCTATCAACGACCGAATGTGAACATGTCTGAGTCAATCTCCAAAAGGAGGAGGAGGATTAGGGAATACTATCGTGTTTATTCAAAGATACGAATAGTGATCGGGAAGGCTTTTGAAAGGTGGAGAGAACTAAAAGAATTGAAGAATTTAAAATCGGACGCCGAGGTTGCACTGTTTCTTCTTGACAGGTGAGTAGCTGCTACTGCTGAATTTTTTGGATGTGAACTGTGTGTGAAAATATCCTTCTTAAAAAAAATAAGTGAAGCTCGACTAAACTTGGGTAGCTCTAGCTAACGTAGGCGATATTATGCTTAACAGGTTTGTTTGGGATCTCGCTTCAAAAACAAACAGAAGTGACGTCACCCACAATTGCTGATAGCACCTTTAAGTGTGAGTTTGCTGTTTAGCTGTGAAATTTAGTCAAATGAATGACATAGTATAGTATAGTGTTCCCTGAGCCATACTTGTGCATTGTATACATAGACCAACTTTTTTAAAATGGCACAGAAGAAATGCAAAAATGCGCCACTGACAAATGATATGGAAACAAAACAAAACATTTTCTTTGTAAGAAAATAAAGGGCATTGTAGGGATGCACCAATACTAATTAATTTACTGCATAATTCAAGCCAAAATTTTTTTTCAAATTATAGCCGATATTTAAATTCTTTGCTATTTTGTCTAAAAAAAACCACTAAAACCTACAATTTATTTAAATACCAGAAATATTACATACATTTTTTACAATATTACAAATGTTACAATATCACATACACAACATCATAACATACAAAATGAAAATGGATATTTATTTTGAGATTTGCTGAAGATTACATTTAATAGTGTTATCAAAATATTCTATTTTAAAACATTAACTGCAAGTAAACATTAGATTATGGTAAAGATAATCTAAATGTAAAAATAGGGCATGCAAACTTAAACATCCCATTTTGACTGTACCAATAAAAAAATAAAAAAATAAAAATCATCTGATAACCATTATGGTAAAAATATGCATTCCTAGTCCATTGTTTCTTGTCAGTTCAGCAGTTATCATTCAACTGCAGTCTGTTGACGTGAGGTGGCGTGTCTCACCTGAGTGTGTTAGTGGAGTTACAGGGGCAGTATTTGTCACAGATGAGACCGTATAGGCCTGGTGGACAGAACCTGTCCTGGCAGTGAGGCCCTTTGAATCCTGTATCACACAAACACGCTCCGTTGATGTGGTAACACTTGGCCCCATTCTGACAGTCACAGTGGAGGGCGCACTGGGGTCCGTAGGTGCCGACCGGACACTCTTCCTGGCACCTGGAAACATTTCCGACACTTTACAGAGGGAAGAAAAGCCCAATGTTTTGTACACATCATTCGTTACTCAGAGCAGCTCTGGAAGAAAAAGGAGCCCATCAGAATAACACAAGCAGAATTAGTAGACTACAAAGTTATTCTAATCTAAGGGTCAAGGGTCAATGCTCTGGGCATCTTCTGTGGTACCTCAGGTTCATCAGCCCCTTGGCTTCGCCTATGGGGCGACAGGAAACTAAAACTGCAGTCATTAATTACCGTGAATACAATTAGACCCGGGCTCATTCTCTCTGTTGAATAGCAAAGTGACTTAAGGAACAACGACTTCCACAAGATCTTCAATATACAATCCTGGCAGGACATCAATCTTGAGTGTCCAAAGAAGCCATTAGGAGACAGATAAATAGCTCAATTAAATTATAAAACGGACTAGGTATGTTTCATGTTGAAATTACACCAGCGTCGTTTGCATCAGAAGAGACGGGTGTGAGAAGGACTTGGGGGAAGGGAGGAGGGGGTACTAACGCAATCTGAGATTATTCCTGCTGGGCTAATTCACCTGTCACAGAGCAAATGAATGAGGGCAATTTTGTTAAATATTAGAGGATAAGAACTGTCTGTCCTAAAAGTGTTTTCATTCTGCAGACAATCACTTTAGTGCGCTAATAAACCCTAAGCTGCTGCAGAAGACAGTGAAATAAAGGCACTGAGCTATTTCAATTGGATCCTAATAAAACTCCATTACTGGTAATTAATGGGCAGAAACTTAACAGACCAGTGCGGATCTTGGAGTGGGATCAGTGGACATAGGGAATACAAACACAGAGCAGTAAAAAAAAACAATTAATCAATTATTCAGACCCAAATTGTGCATGCTAGGAAACAAACTGCTTTTGTGGTATCGTTTTTAATAACACAGAGGAATAATAACAGAAATAAGATCAGAACTGATTTTCACTAATTGGGTATCTGTTTTACCTGTGGCCACTGTATCCAGCCATACACTGGCACTGTCCTGTGATGTGGTCACACAGTCCTCTATTGCGGCATGAGCATTCCTTGCTGCAATTGATCCCATATTTGCCGAATGGGCATGGCTGGGCACACACAGACCCCTGTCGAGTAAGAGAGCAATGAAAATTCACATTTGAGAATCAGATCAAGTCCATTCAGAATGACCACTGAACATGGAATAATTTAAAGGAACGATTCACTTACAATAAAAAAATTACAATTCTGTCATCATTTACTCCCACTTCAAACCCATATGACTTTCTTTCTTTCAAAGAGAGAAATGCCTTAGTCATTATTATTCACTTATTATTCACAATCTTCCTCTTTTCGAACCAATAAAAGTTCATCATAATGATACCTATGTTGGCATCCACACCAACACAAGATAATGTTCTGTTTATTATAGGCACACGGCAGTTATGTCATTTGTGCCTTTAAATGCTCTTTAAAAGCTCTTTAAAGTCGGGTGGATTCTGACTGGCTGTCAATGTTTCTATTGACATTAAGACAATGCTTCATTGACATTAAGTGATTCAAACAATATTATATGTATCAATACAATATTAAAATATCATATGTGTCATTAATGTTGTAGTTGTGTGACCTTTGATATTCTAATAGGATTAGAACAATTATTAAAACTTTATAGTTATAGTAGGTTTTTTTTAGTTGTCATTTTGGAGCTTGAAAGGACATTCGATTTTATTTTATGAAACGAGTAGCCAATACATTCTTTAAACTTAATATAACAAACTGTCAAAAAAACATTTCTTGAGTCATTGAGATTTGGAATACATGAGGGAATAAATGATTTTGAGTGAACACACAGTATATAGAATCATCCATAAAGATAAACAATCATACATAAAATGTATGTATAGACATGTATAGAATTATAGAAGAACACAGTATGTGTGGGCCTATAAAAGAGGCCATATTCAATATATCTGTAGCCACTTTTGTCAGTTAAAGCTGAAAGTTTTGCATGATCACTTACGACCTCCTGTCTGATCCAGTCTATGCTGCTGTACCTTTAAGACCGTTAAAGGTACAGACCGAGGTTCCTTACATCACTGAATAGGTGCTGATATGTATACAGTATGCTACTGTACTCACAGGTCTGAGGTTGATGTCTGAATGACCATTTTTTTGCAGTTTAGTTTCAATAAACGTTTTGAATGAACTCCTTTGTGAATATTATAGTGTCTACATACTGTAGCGCATTGAACTCTTTTCAGAAGAGAAAGAAAACTTGTTTTTGATGTGTCCTCTTTACGAATTTAAAATGATGCAAAAAGAGCAATAATGAGACTCAGCAAACTTCACACAATTTGCTTCTTCAATAATAACTTCAGCCGCTCTGCGAGACTCAGATTAGTGTCATTTCTTCCCCTTTTAGGATTGAGCAAGCATTTACATTCAGATTCTCCTCCACCCCTTCTTCATTTACCTTTTATACTCTTTCACCTTCCCTCCATTCACTTAACCCTGCCTTTCTCCTAATTACTCCCTCTTCTCCTTTCTTACTTTCCTTTAAGTGTGACTCACCTCTTCGGTCGTTTCAGTATCTTGCCCTTTTATTCTCCTTCACTCGCTGCCCCTCATTCCTTATCATCTGTCTCCTCATCTTTATTCCCCTCTGTTTCTTTTCTATCTTTTATTCTCTCTGTCACTTTCTCTTTGTCCCTCACTTCTCCACCCTTTTGGTCCCTCTGAGTGCAGCATCTTACCGTCCATCCAGCAGGGCAGGAGCATTCTCCAGTGATGTGATGGCAGGTTCCTCCGTTTTGACAGGGGCAGCGCTGCTCGCACTGTGGGCCGTGACTACCAGAGGGACAGCGCTCTCCACAGCTGCCGAACCACAAGAGCGAAAACATGAAACTCAGGCAGCCATTGCAAAGGATTGCAACATAAAACACAAGAATGTTCAAAGACTTTAGAACAAATACTTAAAAAAGAAAGAAAAAAAAAACATTTCTTTTAAGTACCCTCACAAGTACTTCACAGCATTTCCACTATGCTATTGCTAACAATGAATAAAGAATAAGTACATCGAATGTAGATCAGTATGGGAGACTGGGGCTAGTTGTCACATGGGGTACCTAGAAGGTTTTGGGTTAAAAATCTCTTTCTTTGGTGGTTTCTAACACTTAATTCAAATTGTATTCTCCAAACTGCAATATTTGTTAACATTTTTCCAATGAATTTTGGATAAATAGGTGAATTGACCACAGTAGCACACATTCTAAGGGTTTTAAAAATTTTATCAAGTACAATTTCTGTTGCCGCAAAAGAACTGATATTTAAAGAATATTAAATAAATAAAAATATGATACACTAGTTTGGGGTTGGTAAAATGTTATGTTTTTTAAAATAAGTCTCTTAATATGCTCAGGAAAGCCGAATTTATTTGATCCATAATATATTAAAAACAGTAATATTGTGCCATATAATTACAATGTAAAAAAAATGTTTTTTTGTTTTATTTGAATATATTTTAACATTCAAATTATTTCTGTGATGGCAAAGCTGAATTTTGATCGGCCATTACTCCAGTCTTCAGTGACACATGATCCTTCAGAAATCATTCTAATATCCTTATTTGGTGCTCAAGAAACTTTTCTTATTATTATCAATGTTGAAAACAATTGTGCAACTTAATATTTTTATGAAAACTGAAAACATCGTTTTAAGATTCTTTGATGAACAGAAAGTAGAAAAAACAGCATTTAAATTTTTTTTGGAACATTATAAATGTCTTTACTGTCACTTTTGATCAATTGTTGAATAAAAGTATACATTTCTTAAATAAAAAACTAAAATCTTATAAACCCCAAACTTTTGAACGTTAATGTATTTTGGAATCGTTCCATGAATTATATTTTTGTAAGTTATCTTGTATATTTTTTCTATATTTCATTAAATGTTTTGCACCATAATTATTTGACTGTTTATTTAGCTGAAAACTGAATATTTAATGGCAGGTTCCCATTGTGACAACAGAACATGTCATAAAAGGTTAATGTGTGTTTCCTTGGCAATGATGGAGGAAAGGTTGAATAGCTATTTTGCAGTCAAGAGGTATAGGCCTATACAGAAATTGACTTTCAAAAATAAACCTACCCTTTTCACTAGAGTTACAACTTGACCTTGTCTCCTCTATATAAAGAATATATTTCAGGAAAGACATATCAACCTTCATATCTCTATATTGACAACCTGTTTATCTCTGGTACTCACATGGGGCCCATGTAGCCTGGTGCACATATGCATTCCCCTGTCTCGTGGTGGCAGGTGGCACCGTTGAGGCATTGACATTGCAGCTGGCAGCCCTTGCCATAGTAGCCAGGCTCACATTGATCCTCACAGCGCCAGCCTTGGTAGCCGTCTGTGCAGACACAGGCTCCTGTGATGGGGTTACACAGTGCCCCATTCTTGCACTGACAGCGGTTGCTGCAGTGGGGCCCCCAGTGGCCACTTTCACAACCTGATTCACAAAGAAGAAGAAAGGATGCTTTTTTACACCAGCCAACTAAATTGCGACCATACTCCAGTTAGAGTTAAGGGTGGAAACTCTCGCTGATCAGTGTGACTCAGTTGTATTAAATTCTGAGCAACAGGTTGTGAACCGGTGAACTGTAATCCTGGAATTGCCAATACACAAGATTTGTGAAGTCATAGAATTTTATTACAGAACATATGCTGAAGTATACAGGTTTGCACAGTGTTTTGTCAATACAAGTGAATCCCACTGTGAGTGGGGATTAGCTGAAGCATAGATTATTTACATCCCCTCATATATTCTCTTTAAATTATCAACAAGCTAATGTAAACGCTATCAATAAAATGGGTGAAATTGCAAAGAGCTAATCTTGCAAAAGCACCTAAAGTGACCCAGAGATGCTATAAAAGACTGACTCAGTCATTCTGGTGTCAGGCATTAGCTAGCATAAATAGGGCCAAAACCACCATAGACAGATTTTGTACATTCTTGCATAAATGTTACTGCATGCATCTGGAGATATTTTATGTGATTCTGAGAGGTATTGTGGTTTCTCTCACCTCAAAATCCGTGCTAACTTTCTTTCTGCATCATTTCTAATATACTGTACACTACTGTTCAAAGGTTTGAGGTTATTAAGATTTGTTTTTTTTAAAGGAAATTAATCATTTTAATAAGCAAGGACATATTAAAAGTGACAGTTAAGACATTTACAATGTTTCAAAAGATTTCAATTTCAAATGATATTCTTTTGAACTTTCTATTCATGCATCACAGTTTCCACAAAAGTATTAAGCAGCACAACTGTTTTTAACATTGATAATAAAAATAAATGTTTCTTGAGCATCAAATCAATTATTAGAGTTAGAATGATTTCTGAAGGATCATGTGACACTGAAGACTGGAGGAATGAATGCTGAATATACACTCATTCATTCCATCACAGACATAAATTACATTCTAAAATAAATTAAAATAGAACAGGTATTTGAAATTACAATAACATTTTACATTATTAGTTTTTTCTATATTTTTAATCAAACAACTGCAGCCTTAGTGAGCATTTAAGACTTCTTTCAAAAACATAATTTAAAAAAACTCACTTATCCCAAACTTTTTGGATGGTAGAGTACATGTATGTCATTTAGATGATGGTTTCATTCAATTGTTTCAAGCGCACAGTCCGTTTAACCTCACAAACCAGTCCATATTTAACTACTAAGCTACCAGGCATTTATCTAATCTCATAAAGCTGTTTTGAAAGTGGATAAATCTCTAATGAAGACTGTGTTTTGTTGGACACCAGCATCCGTAGTCTATGCTAGACAAACATGAGGTGGATGAACAGCACGTAGAGAAGACAGCTTGGCACAGAGGGGGGTCATGGAACATCCTGCCGCTGTGGCGAGTCTTTCCCAGGAGGTGCGATGTAGGCCGCATTAAGTAGCTCACAGAGGGCAGGAGGCACGCTATTGATTTGAGTAAATCTGCCATGGACGAGTTCTCCTGTTGACTGAGCTCTCACACCACACAAATGACCAGGGCACATTAAAGGCAGGAAACCTGCAGGAGGTCAGCGAAGATGGATGAGCCGCTCATCGTCTGCTCCGCTCGCAGTCAATCAGCACTCATCACGCTTCTCTCAGTTCTCCCACGCTGATGAGAGAAAAAGAGCAGAAAAACACAAGACATCCACTGTTTGCCTCTCTCACCGGCCCCCGGATCTCGTCAACTCCCCATCAGCCCCAAAGTGAGCGCTTCACTTTCAAAGAAGCCTCATACTGGGACGCAAACAGTTTCCCTCCCATTCAACATGGCAAATTCACTCCGCGTTGGCTCAGAGTCCGCCCGGCCTCTTCATCAGCAGCCATTCTGAATCATTGCGGAGGAGGACAAATAAAGTGGAAATATAGACAGAGCTTAATTTGCAGAAGTCCTTTTCTCTGGTGCTCAGAAGCCGCACAAAATGTTGCCATTGAAGACTCAAAGCCTCTTTTCCCCCCGCAGCGAGACGCCTCAGCACATTTCCTCCTAAAGCCCATTATCTCAGCCCGTCTCTTCTGCGTTTAGTTTCAGACTTGCCGTAGACAGTCTCTCACTGCAGGCCTTCTGACAGCATTTAGCCATGATTAAAGAGTCAGAGATCATTTGGTGCCACGGGCAAGGCTGTAAAACACACAGTGTTATTCCTATTTCTCTGTGTTTAAAGTATCTGAAAGAAAGCTTCCATAAGTATGAGTCTAATCAGAGAAGAGATGAGTAAAGAGTGGATGAAGCCTCCTTTGGGGCAATGGATCTTGTGTGTGGGCAGAGATTCAATGTTATAAGTACACCAAACGGCCGACCTGTAACACAGTCCCTATTAAAAGTGCTCAGGATTGCACAAACAGGCTAATCAAAGGGTGTGTTTGGGGAGACAACCCATGCTCTTCTTTGCAACAAACTTGCACTTAAAGGCATCAGGACTGAGTTGTGAGCGTGCGTCTATGTACTGTACTCTGATAAGCAGGAAAATGTAATGGCCTGATCTGATCAGATGGTTGGGAAAGATCTTAGAGCAGGGTAGCGCCATGCACAATCCTGTGAGAATCCGTAATGTTGCCACTTGAAGTTCTCCCATAAGCGTGGCAAGCCTTATTACAAAACAAGTAAAATCCTTTCAGCTGCAGGCCTGATTCAAAAATTATTAAGGCTGACAAGAAAAATACTGTGTGTGTTTTGGTGCTACGTTCTGCCTAGAGCTGTGTGCATAGCTAAATAAACATGAACGTCACAAAAGGCTAATTAGGGAGACTTCCAAAGTCTAAACTGTTGTATTTTCTATGAGGACTAAATATCTCACTCCTGTGGAATCTGGAAGCCCTGCTTACGCTGTCTTTTTTTATTAAGAATACATTTCTTGTCTGAGGATAGCCTTGATGGTAGCACACACTCATTTTGTCACACACACACACACAATCACTCATCATCACTGTAACCTCATTACGTCCAATAAATTATAATTATACTTATTTATTTATTTACCTAAAGTGTGGATTCAGAGATAACTTAGAAAACATGAGATAATAACGTTGTCATAGAATTATTTAATATGTATTTGTTTTAAATAATACAATATTGTTAAATGCCTAAAGGGAAGTTGGCATAGTTTAAAAGAACTTTGTGTCTTCTCGGATCCATTCGGTAAAAGCACATTTATTCTAAATTACCCAAGACCAGAAGCCACTAATATCAGACCCGAACTGTGTCTGAGGCACTCATCAAAGATTTGGACCCGCTCTGTCTCGCTGCTTCTCTCTCTTCACAAGAGATGGTAACGTAGCGTCTGCACCTCACGGTTAAGACCCCACGTGTGCTGAGGTAGAGTGACAACTACAATTGTAGGGAGCTGGCAGAGGAGTTACCGCTAGCTCAGTGGCTCTCATGCCCAATCTGGAAGCCCGCTCTGCGGTCTATTCCGGCTAGCCCTGAGTAGAAGAGATGAGTAGTAAAGTTGAAGGATTGTCTCATGAGGTAGTGATGTGATTGTGTTCAGCCAAAGATCTAGTCCTCTGTGCCACTAAGCAAACGGCCCATGCCATTGGCAGCTCTTTGGCTGCTATGGTGGCGACAGAGATGGATCTGTGGCTGAACTTATTGGGCATAGGGGAGAGGGATAATAATTTTCTCTTTGATGCATCAGTCTCGTCCTCAGGGGACTTCGGAACTGGTGTTGAGACTGTGGTGGAAAATTTCAGAGAGGCAAAAAGGCAGTTCACTGCCTTCAAGAAATGTATTCCTTTCTGGTTTCCAAGCTCCTTTTGGCCCCTCTGACCCTACGCCGGGAACTAGTTCCCGGAGGAAAGGTCAGAAGGAGACTGTGAATGCCCCCACCCCCCTCCAAGGAGAAGGGGGCAGAGGCGCTGCACCAGTAGGAAGCCAAAACCTGATCTGACTCGAGTGAGGCTGGGGGATTTATCAGATTGGTTTAAAAAAAAAAAGAGGCTATTTGCTCCTCTCTGAATGGGTTGGTTCAAGTATACTCTATTTTTTTTTTACTGTAAAGCCTGGAAGATGAGAGTTGAGATGGACTAAGTTGCAGAAAGCGGTCCACCCTCTCATCTAAAAACCTCACTGGATTCATCATATTGGGGATTAAAGCAGGGCTATGCTTCCTTGTGAATGGGTTAGTGCCTATTCTCAGGCTAGTCAAAGGTCAGTGCGGGCCTTTGCCAGAGCAGAGGTGGACTGTATCGTGGTTAGCGATCCATTCTCTTATCTGTCGCCCTCTCCAGCTCATTAAGGCTGTATACATAAAAGCTGTGGATTTTGTCTCACACACTACCTTCGGTTTAGCGCTTACTAGAACCTGGTGTGTAGATATGTAGAGTTGCTGTATGCGACTCTATATCTCATTTGTTTTCTGGATCAGCTTATTATGCTGGACTAAGTACTGTGGACTTAGAAAACACTGCTCTAGGCTATTGGCTGTTAAAGTCCCCATAGCATCAGCATCTGATGCAGGGCTGGGTTCCCTCGAAACCCAGCTCCCTGAGAAGGGAACGAGACTTAACGCTAAGACGCTCTTTATCTTATCACATGCATGAGTCAAGTATGGCATATACAACATTTTTTATATACATTGTGCCTAGTTTTAAAGCTGCAGTCCGCAGCTTTTCCTCGTTGTCTCCATCTCTGTTCGAAATCTGCAATTGCAGTTATTCGCGGAATTATCAACTTTACGTGAGTTGTACTTCGACACCCTCGACACGGCACAGCGCGGATGAACACAATGTTTGAGGAGACTGTGAGGCTGTCAGTCACCGCGCCGGGTGTGGATACTGTCATTCAGAATCACAGATTATTCTTTTTGGAAGTATGACCAACATAAGAATTTACACCGGAAAATGTCATCTGAAAAAGTAAGAAACATCCACTTTTGTTCTGGTTCTGACATTGCAGTAAATCGCGCTGAATCGCTTATCATATCACGCAAAACCGTGCAAATTATACTTTGTTCTCAAATTGTTAATGTTAACAACATCAGTATAGCGTGACTACATGTAATATCCTTCCGATATGTATCCTTGTTTTCGCATGGGCCGGTTGCAGTCTCTTTTTTCTGTAGCCACTCCGAAGTCCGAACGAAGTCTTTTGCATTTTACAACGGGTGAATCTGTTGTCACTGGTGATTGTCGTTTGAAGCTTTCTGGATCCGCCATTAAATTGATGTTTAATTATATCAAGTGCTGTGAGAAAAGGCTATAAATCTCCACCTCCAACATCCTCACACGCAATATAGCCTACTAGCCGAGACTCCTTCTTTATGTGTACAGATGTGACGTAATGACGCAAAGACATGCTCCAATCATTACAAGCTTACCGCTTTGAATTGCGCTAGGGCAAGCAGATAGTTTTGAACACTGGCTGGTTGTGTATTTTCTCAAATATGTATTTTGGATAATTTTTAACACAAAAAAAGCTACGGACTGCAGCTTTAAATCAATATATCAATCTTTTGCCAACCTGCCATTTACCCTTATATCATCCAAGAGCTGGAACGTAGCCATCTAGATGTTTGTAACAGGGCCAAGGGTTTGTGAATCAGAAGCACTGTACAAGAGTGTGATTACACTGACTCTATCACAGCACACAATGCCTCTAGGGCCAATTACTACTTTCTTGCAACCAGTCCAGCCCATTCTACTCCTTTAATTAAAGCTCCAGCGGTGGAGGGGAAGACTCAGTCAACCCCCTCTCACCCAAGTTTTAGCGTTTGTGGTTAATGACTGGAGGAAGTGCATCCAGACAATTAAACTTCCAGATAAATGAAGATTCCAAACCTTGGCAGCTGAACTCCTCTGTTTAGGTTCATCTCTGCTATGCTATGATGAATACAGAATGGGAGTTTGTCTCTACATGACAGAGTGTCTTAATTACAGTGAGTCAATGTCATAGCTCTGTGTGCTACGTGACTCAAGTCCGACTCCATGCCTGATGACGGTTAGAGTGAGACCTGTTTAGTGCCAGTTGAGTTTGTTCTTCAGAGCACAGGTTATACAGAAACCTTATTAAGCCCGAAAATGTTAAACAGTGTGCCGCTTCAAAGAAGGCAAGAGTAAATTAAAGTCTATGGGTAAGGTGCCATAAAATATACAGTGTTAAAATCTACAGCAAATGGGTGATCCAAATGTGCACTGCTAAAAATATTCTGTCCAATGAGAAATAAGTGAAGGCTCTTATACACAGAAATATTGACTGATTGGATTTGCAAGGCTGCAAGGAGAGATTTTTTTAAACAATTAAAGGTACTGCATCTTTATTACCTGACAGATATCCTGTATAGTGAGGAAGATGAAGAGGGATTGCCAAATTAGAGGATTTAAAAAAAAACATTATTCAGTTTTATTTTACATTTTTTTAATTAATTAAAATGATATATATATTTAAATTGTGTTGACTCAGTTCAACAAGGTCGTTGCACAGTGCTCTCTCATCTCATAGTGTCTCCTTTTTGTGCATGAATCTTTTTAATTACATCAAGAATTCAGTTACGATTTGCAATCAAAATTCCAAATCTTTTGCTATTTTATTTAACATGTAGGAAAACCAAAAAGTTTAGGCTCTCAGTCCTTCTTCAGTGTGTCAGAGCCGAAGAGAAAGCGTTTGTGTTTTCCCTATATATGTGTTAAATAAGATAACAAAATATCCTGAATTTTGAACGTAAACAGTTGAGAGAAAATCTGATGCGTGTCTGTATATTAGATCTGTGCATGAGGTCTTAAAGTGACAGCAGCCTAAGGCCGGATTCACATTTAGCGCCTAAAAACGCGTAGAAAACGCTGGCATTCTCCTTTTCCCAAACTTTTCCGGTTGGTTCTTGTCACGTGACCTACTGTGCGCTTATGGTGCGCTTGCGGCATTCTGAAAAGTTGAGATGTTTTTATCTCGATGCGGCACGGACACCCTTGGAAAAAATGAGCGCGTCGCACAGTTTCCATTATGAGCGTGCATACCGCGCGCCTACATTTGAAATAACGAACTTGAGCGCGCAAAAGAAGTGATATGTGAACAGGCCCTAATACAGCTGCTGCCGCTTGTCATTAATGTTGATCAAAATCACTTACTGCTCTTCACTGAATAATTTCAGTAGCTTTAATAAGAATCAATGTGTAATTTATATTGTGAAGTTATATTTGTTTATTCAATTTCTTACTTGAATGTGTAACACTTTACAATAAGGTCTCAACTGTTAACACATTAGTTAATGCATTAGTTAACATTAACTATGAGAAATATATTTTTATATACAGTAATTTATAAAGCTTTGCTAATGTTAGCTAATAAAAATAAAATACAATTATTCATTGTTAGTTCATAGTGCATTAACTACTGGTACAACTTTTGATTTTAATAATGTATTAGTGAATATAGAAATTAACATATAAATATAGAATTGTGATAAAATCATGAACCGTGAATGCTGTTCCTTTTAAGTGAAGCAAAAAAAATATAGTGCATGCTTTTGATTCACTAAAAAGAACAGTTCAAAAGAGTTATTGTTCAGTAATTGCACTTCACTAGTAATGTTACCTGTTTCGCTGCATGCGCATTTAAATGCAACAGACGAACAGGGCTAAAGCTCTTTGATAAACATTTACAAATATAGCTTTATTTTATTTTTTTGTAAAATTACGATTATTTAGTATACTAGGATGATAAATGTCTCCTGGACATGCTTTTAAACGTACAGTTGTAAAAGCTGCCAATACTCTCACCGTGAAATGGCCCACTGGGCCCTCTAGCTCCACTGACACTTATCACTATGTTATTTATTTGTGCGCTGAAAGAGCCGACTGCTACAGAATGAATGAGGGATACATTAGGGAATTTAGGATACGTTATGTGGGGTGGGGAGCTGATGGATGCTATTCTAAATATACAGTAGGAACTGCCAATAGTCATGTGGGGTGGATAGTGCTGAGTTATAATATCAGAGGGGGGAGCGCGTGTACTGCAGCTGCCAGGCAGCCTCAACGGACCGGGGCGTCCCTCCTACTCTAATTTATCTCAGACAAGCCCCTGCTACATGTTTTCTTTTCCCCAGTTGAGAGGAACAGCATGGGACCTGCCAGCCAAAGCCGCAGGGGAGACACACAGCGTAAGGATGTGCTGATGTCCTATCTTTTTACGCTATGACTCATGCTACATTATAGTTCACATGTAAAGACTTTTACTGTACTGTTTTTTGATGTATTACAGTATCTGCAGTTAATTCACATTTTGTCAACAAACTTGTACATGTTAACAGATTTAATATCTGATTTAGCAGTTACAGGGAAGGCACCTTTATTAGTAAAAAAAAAATGATTAATAGTATTAAAAATATTATTGCTTTATGCACTACTATTCAAAAGTTTAAGGTCAGTAAGATTTTTTTTAAAGAAATTAATAATTTCATTCAACAAGCATGCATTAAACTGATTTAAAAAAAAACGTTCACATTAAAAAAAAATCTTTTAGCTTTCTATTCATCAAAGAATACAACTGTTTATAACATTGATAATAAAAAGAAATGTTTCCCGAGCATCAAACCAGCATATTAGAATCATTTCTGAAAGATCATGTTACATTGAAGACTGAAGTAGTGGCTGCTGAAAATTCAGCTTTGCCATCAAAGGAATATATGACACAAGATATATAATATTAAAATAGAAAACATTATTAAATTGTAATAATATTTCACAATATTACTTTTTACTGTATTTTTTATCAATTAAAACCTTGATAAGAGACTTCTTTCAGAAATATAAAATCTTACTGAACCCCAAACTTTTGAAAAGTAATGTACTGTATCATAAGATGTAATGCTAAATGATATCCAATATAACATGGCCAAAGAGAAACCCAAAGCAAATCACCTAACCTACGGGCCACTAAACTCTTTCAACTGTTTAAACACCTTGTATTCGCAGAAGGTTGTTTAGAGACATCTATATCAAATTAAGCACTGACTAATCACTGTCTAGAAAAGACACTCCCCTTGTGGATACAACTAGGTCATTTGTTCGAGATATATCTAGCATGTGAACTCAGATCAATATCAGCCATGAGAAGTCACGTTCTATTCAACACAGTGCTAGAGCAAAAACAGCAAAACTGCAGGACGGCAGTATCCGATGGCATCATCTTTTGTGGAGGGTGAAGGGATCTTAAAGTGAATCAGGCAGGCACAAGTTGGGTCATTATCACGCTCCTGAATAATTTGAGAAAAGCCATGACCTAGTGCAGCAAACCAGTAGCTTATTCAACAAAAGTCAGAAGTGTCCTACTCAGCAGATTGTTACACGGGCCGTTGCTTTACCAAATTAATAATTCTATCTTCCTCTCCTCCCTTGGGAAAAACACAAGCTATTCTCTAAGCTACTAGGCCAATGAACACGAAAAGAGCCTCTTTTACATCTCTCTAACCAGAAAGGAACGACTCGAAATAAAGAGATGCATGAGATGAAGATGCACAAGACAAATGTGAGATGAGCAGTGACCAACAATCGCTGCTCTTGAGACAATGTCAACCCAATAAAGCCCACTCGTGCTGCGCTTAATTTGCACCCATCGATTTCCTATTTTCAATTATTAATTCTAATTAGGATGAAGTAGATGGTGCCAGGGGCCGTGACAGAGGGTCGATGATGGAGAGGCCCGGCAGATGTAGGCGAGTGATCCACATACGAGAAAGAGTGTGACTCTACTCTACACCAATTCTAGATTTTGATGATAGAGCACATAGATTAAGTGATTTAAAGCCAATTTGAACAGTTTTTCACTCAGCATACATCATTATTTTATATTATTATATATCCCGATCTGGGCCAAGTGGTTGTCATGATCACGTTAGCTTTGATTCCTGACCTCAAAGAGTCAAACTCTTTCACCAGGGGGCAGTAAACCACATAGTTCAAGCACGGGTCAATAAGCGGCTGTGTGCCCACCAGTGGTCTGACACACAAAATGGTGCTTTGTGATGTATGTTTAATTATGAAGTTGCTACAATGTGGTGACAGTTGCAGCCCTTCCTCCACCCAGTGTCTGAAAACAGCTATGATGCATAACCAATAACCCACAATGCATTCATCAAAAAGCATGGCCGCCCATCACACCAAACTTGCAAAGCTACAATCTGAAAACTTAAGGATAATTTTATTGGTGTGAAGGACAGCTATAGATTTCTCTAATATGTAGAAAAACCCGAAAGGTTGTAGTTAAAAAACATACTGTCCCAGAAGCAAGAAGCAAAAAACAGAATAAAAAGAAGCCGTTTTCTCTGGTACTGGGGAATTTTCACTTGGTTTGCATATGTGCCTTTTTGTAAACCATAAGACTGCTCGTTATGAATCAATTACTAGAACCACTTGACCATTATGCCAAAGCAAATAAAAAGAGAAATGAAGACTCAAAAATAAGGCAATTAAAACTCATGTGGACAGGGACAACGACAGAATAATGTAGTATGAAGATCTCTCCTGACCTACACTGCCAATGCTTTATGGGTTTCCATGGCATCTGCACCTGCGGAAAACTGGTAAGGGGGGAGGACAGAAATGAGGTTATGTTATTTATCTTTCCTAGAGTTTGCTGCTAGTCTACGGAGCATGAACTCATTCTGCAGGTGCTGGCAGTATACTGTATACAAAAGCCCTATATACAGCGTGCACAGAAGAGTGAGTCGAAATAGCAAGCTATCACAGCAAAACATGTTGGTGTTTCCTCTTCAATTGATTCACACTAACAATGCATTGGTATGTTGGGAAGGATGGTAGTTATTATAACAGTGACATCCTGACTTGTGCAGACAGAGGGCACCATAATTTCAATATAAATCATCTTTAAATGTAATTTCTACATTATCTACATACCAATTGACATACAAAACAAATATTTTCAAAAATAGAAGGTGTAAGGCTAATAGAAAGTCGCCCTATACACGTACTGTATGCATGTGCCTACAGGCAAATACAAATGCTATTGATAGACAATGCATGGTGAATTATCTCACTCAATCCACTGACTGCTGCTGTGGGAATAAAGTTGCCTGTGACTGCTGTTCTAGGATCTTCAACACAAAGTAGAACTACAATTGAGATAGTAAATCAGTGGCTGCAGGAAATCTCATACTACTTAGATTGCATGCACAATGAAAAAGTCTTAATTTACGAAACAGAATTTGTGGAATCAAAATGAATTAAATGATAAATAATTTGTCTCGAAGATTTCGCAAATGTTGTGAATGGTTTACAATAGATAATGAATGTCTCTTGGGGGTATGAAATCTATTTTAAACATGTTTAAAAAAAAAACATCTCCACCTTCTACACTTCATAACTTTACCCTGCAGTTTGTTCACCAACACGATATATGTGCATGAGAATTGATTGGTTCATTGTTTCACACAATTACCATTCTTGTGTAAATACATTAGAAAAGACTTGTGGTCTTTGGGGGCATTCTTCTGAGCACCATGGTTCGAGATTCTGCGAGCGCCCCTGGTTATAGTGCCACATCAGCATCCCAAATCGACAGTGAAAAAATCTGAAATTTTTTGTTCCAAGAAACTTTCCCAACACTTTTCATCGCACGTACACACACAGATCAGTATAATTGGCTTTTAATGATCTGACATTATGCTAATGTTCATCGTAAGGAGATAAATCTTTGCAATGGTTTACGATTCTCGGCAGGTGGCCGTCTGCCCACCAGAGCCATGGAGATTAAACATGGAGGACAGACTCAGGAGAACAACAATGACGTGCTCCATCATTGAGGGTCAGAGTGCATCGCTTCCTGCGTGAATCAGTTTGCGTGGGAAAGAACATTATCTTTGCAACCATGACTTCATGTGTTTACATCATCAACATTAGGCTTGAATTAAAACAGCCATTTCTGTTGTTGCATTTGTAAGCAATTAAATGTTGTCATCGTTGGATTAAACAAGTGGGTTGTTTTAAATCATCTATAACCAATGCAAACAGCCCTTTAAAATTTTAATGCTGAGAGTTAAGGTGTTTTGAGAAATATTGGGTTCTTAGGAAATTGCCACTTGAGCTCCATCAGAGAGCTGCCACTTAAGGAAGGACCACATTAAGGCTTCATTAGCATAGTGACTGGCGCAGCAAGAGTGGAGGTAAGGGAACAACCTCAGTGGCCAAAAAAGGCTTTGGAATGAAGAGACAACTTCTGCGGTCGGGCTCTGAGGGGTCTGAGGGTTCTGTGAAGTGGCCAATGTGTGTCAATCAAAGCTGTCCCTCTCCTCTCTCGTCCACTCAACAGTCACATGAAGAACCCTCAGAAGAGTCGCAGCCTCTCCGGAAAAAGGTTGGCAGGTTCAGAGGCGCAGAATTATCCGGAATGACCGGCGAGATCTCTGAATGCAGTTTTGTTCTTCTCGTCTTTGGGAACTCACGAGGCCTATGAATTATTCCTGTGGATTCTCAAAGTCACAGTGAAGTCAAAGGTATACATCAGTGACTCCTTGAGAAATCAATTGTGTATCTCTTTCTCTAACTGACAGTCAAAAATAGATTTGAAGATAAAAAGGCTTGTTGCTGGGGAAGTTTTAGATTGAGAGTTAATGGATTATTAGTCATGATCTCTTGCATGGCAATAACACCGCTTGGTATTAAGAACAACTGGCAATCACAAGACTCCCAATGCAGTTATTTGTTAAACCCCTCATGACAGACAGAGTTGCAGATGTCTGATGAGAAGACAAATAGAATGTAAAAAAAAAGCCAATCTGATTCATTCATTCTATGGTGAAGTTTGCTAGGGAGAGGCTGCCGTATTGATCGACCGAGGAAAAAATCTTTTTATTCCCCCGATGAACAAAAGCAAATGATCTTATCTAAATCAGTCTTAAAATTAGTCTGGCTCACAATAGCTGGTATTTACTCTTGTAGATGTGCAACTGGGGAAAAGGGATCAATGCTTGACAAGATATTTACAAAATAAATGTAATGTAAGTTGCACTTTTGTTGCATAAGATGTCCTTACTCAGTTGTCAGCATGAACACGGCAAAGAAATATTTGTCTAAATTTGTCTTTGCACCTATTACGACCCTTTTTACAAGATGTAAAAATAGTCTCTGATGTCCCCAGGGTGTGTCTGAGAAGTTTTAGCTCAAAATACCCAACAGATGATTTTTTACGGCAAGATTTTTTTTTGCCACATTTTGGGGGTGAGCAAAAATGCGCCATTTTTGTGTCCCTTTAAATGCAAATGAGCTGGTGCTCCCAGCCCCCTTTCAAGAAGAGGGCGGAGCTCCAAGACCTCATACTACACATCAACAAAACAAGACAATATCACAAACTGAATATGTCTGAAATTGTCAGTAGCGGTGTTTAGCCCTGATATGTTCGAACCAGAGTCGGACAATGATGGAGAGAGTCAAGAAGAAGTGACATGTAGAATGCAACAGGACGATAAAAACACAATTTTACAATTAAAAACACAAATGTACTCAAGAAACAAAATGTGCAACATATAACACATTTTGACTATATTTTTTTTTATTTTGAATAAATTCGTAATATATAGGCTAATATACATTTTTATCTTGTTTTAGTTGGATGTATGCTTAAAAAAATATTTTGTCGATTAGGCAAGAAAAAGAACCTTTATTTTCTGAGAAAAAGTATTAACATATTATGCAATTTTGCATCTTAAGTAATTCATTTTGTTTAAAAGATATCAATTACCGGAAAACAAGTTTTTTTGTTTTGGCAGGTAAGTCTTTATCTTCACAACCTTTTTCACATAATCTCCAATTATGCTTGCTTAATAGAGTTTGAGGCAATCCACAGCAAACTATTTTATTGCAACCCTATACAGTAACCTTGAATTCCAATGGTGTTTATGCAAAAGAGTAGCACATGTGTGAAATCGCGGAAGCCACAAAACGTTCTTTAAAACTCTCCTTTGAAACTTATCGTCTAGATGCCCTTTCTCAGATGCACAGATCACAAACCCCATCCCTTTGTTCATCTTATTAAGCCTTACCAATGTGCATCGGCCTTTCTCTTTCCCTATGCTCTGAGGCAAAAGGCAGGAATTTAATTGAATTTCAGGGCTTTTAATGTCTGCATCAGGATAACCAAAGCAAGCCAGTCGTGAGTTGTTTATCATGACCTTGGGAGCATTAGCAAGGCCACGTTCATAGAGATAACCATTGTCCTGAGTTTAAAAAAAGGAAAAACAAACATTATTGCAGAGGTCCATAAGACTTAGGGCCCTATTTTAACGATCTAAAACGCAAGTGTCAAAGCGCAAAGCGCAAGTAACTTTGTGGGCGGATCTCGGCACTGTTGCTATTTAACCGGCGGGATAAATGACTCTTGCGCTCGACGCAAATCTAAAAGGGATTGGTCTGAAGTAGCCTCATTATTCATAGGTGTGGTTTGGGCGTAACGGGAAACAAACCAATAAGAGCGTCATATCACATGCCCTTTAAGAGCATGATGAACGAGGTGCGCTTGTTCCATGGCGCAGTACTATTATAACGGCGCATTTACCAGGCGCGCTTCAGAATCGGTTCACAGCCAAGGAGATCGATGTTCTCGTCAGGGCCGTAAAAGAAAGAGAAGTGACATTGGGGATGGGACAAACCCACCCAAATTAGCTTCGGTTAAACATGCATATAATAATTTGGGTAAATGTGTAAGCTTTATGCCTATTTTTCGCATCGTCATGGACACATCAATGATTTCCCTTGTGTTTTAATATTTTTCCTTATAATAATGTATCATTTGCAAAAAGTAAAATGCATCTGTGTAGATGAGAGAATCATCTACAGTATATGCGCGTTGTTCACACTCTGTATTATGGCCAAGCATGCGCGCTTAAAATAGCATCTGAATGTACGCGCAATGCGCCACTGACTTTAGACTAGGGTTTTTCTAGTCAGTGGCGCAATTGTTTTCTGGAACTGCAAAATAGCACCAGGGATTGTTTGCGCCGGAACACACCTCCTTTTTTGTGCTGAACCACCCAGGGAGCGCAAGTTCATTCCCTAGTTTGCCGGCGTGCGTCTGTGGAGGGAAAAGTCCGCTTTGCACGGATGCAAAATACGAATGATACATGCGTCGGTGTACAAAGTCAATTGCGCATGGGTGCAAGATAGGGCCCTTAGTCTTGGGGTTATGAACTGGATTTTTAATTATTATTTTATAATGTTTCCTGACGTGCACTTATAATGTTAATATGATTTTTACATCAAAAATTGTCACAATTTAGAAATAAATGAAAATTTATTATTTTATTAATTTATTATCTACCCTGATTTTAGCCCTCTGATTTGAACGCTCTGTTTGAAGGGGCGTGTCTGCTGTGAGACTTCAGTGTAAACACCCACTCCTGTGATTGGCTAACATCTTTGCACATGAAATAATTATTACATGTAGAACCCTCTCAAATACTTTTACTACGTTTTTACTATTACAGCTGTTGAGATTAACAAATCGTGTAAAGTGTTGATTATATCATTGTATTTAGATCTATTCCCATCACATGAAAGGTTGCAGTGATGAGCATTGAGCAGATGACAATGTTGATCGCGTGAATGCAGTGATCTTATCATTACAACACAATTTCTGCACTCTCACGAATGCTTTTATCATAAAGAACAATGCAAATATGATGTAAATACAGTGAGAGCTTCGTTGTGCAGTGTAACAGAGCTTTTTGGCAAGTGTCCAGATGATAAACTCACGCTGTGTGATTGACAGTTTATGCCGAGTTCACACTGCACGATTTTCAAAGTAGTCAGGTCACTGTTCTTTTCACACTTCACAACTATCTAGGGTAACATTCAGTTGCTGCTGTGTGCACACTGCACGATGGATCACATTGCATGACTTTACAAATGAAAGAATCGCCGACAACTTCTGTCTGGTCCGCAAACTACGTTTCACAACCAAAAACACGCGAGAAGTGATAAGGAAATAATGCAGGATCACGTGTGCGTGAGACCAAAGTTCTTGAAATTGTTATTAAAAATGGTAAGAAGCTTGCAATCCAAATTGTATGTGCGCTGATTTGCAGCGAAAAGGAGAAAAAGAAAAACAGATTATGCAGGAGGAAATGGTTGGGGAGACTCAGGGAGCAAGGATTGTGTGTTCTGCAAAGAGAGTTGGTGGTAAATAAATAATTTTGCAATGTACTGCTGGTCAAGCAAATGTCTGTGCTTTGTTTCTGTTTGATATAATTGTAAATATATCTATTAAAATACTGATATTCTGGTCAATAACTCCTCCTCAAACATCCCGCTGCCATGTATCTTGCTCTCTCATTGGCTGTAGGTCATCGCCGATGTAGTTTTTCAGTCAGAACACATTTCACACAGCAGGATTTTGAACTGCCGTCAGGTCCAGATATTTAGCATGCCAAATATTTCACGAGATTCTCTCAAATCGCGTCTTTGAAAATTCACACTGCGTGATTGTCACTCGCGTGAACGAGCACCCATTTGCCTATGATTTTGCAAAGGCGGTCTTTCGCTGCACTATTACGTCATAATTCCACACTTTTCAGATTCTGTCGTTCCCTTTCGTTGTCACTCCGAGTTCCGTCGGAGGACGACGAATGGGGGTTTTCGCATTGAAAGCCTATCAACTTCGACTATTACAAAACGAGCCAATGGCAAATCTCCGCCCCACCTCGTGGGTATAAAAGCGGAAGACGCCGCAACATGCAGATATGTTTTCGCTTCGGAGCCAAGGCAATCCCTTCGCTCCACAAGCCATCTCTGAACTGTCAGCTTCACAAGACGAGAATCTCCGGTGTTGGTGTGACAGCGATCTCCCAGCGAGTGCACACTTCCTGCTTATCTGTGCAGTGGTTTGCCAGTGAGTGTGTTTCTCCCTGGGCGCTTCAATACCGAGGTTTCCTCTCTGAAAGAGCTTGCACGCGGCACGTCTTTTTAAAGATGCCTCGCCCGTGCACTTCTGCTTGCGGTGGTTTCGTGTCTGACTCTGATGGGCACGAGCGCTGTCTAGTGTGTTTGGGCATTGATCACGCTAGATTGGCGCTCTTAGATGACTCATGTTCTCTCTGTGGGAACATGACCATCGCGTCACTACGGTCGAGACTCAGTGATCTCGCAAGAGTGAGAGTCCCCTCATCCACACCCCGATCTACTGACTCTAGAAATAGAGCTAGTACTTCGGCTGGTGGCCAGGGTGACCTGAGGGTGACGGTGTGGAACAAAGCGGCGACTATCAGTCAGTGCTCTGCACCTACCCCTCTCGTGACGGTGCCCGTTAGTGTCCAGGGGATTCCCGCGGGTCCATCTTCGGATGCCCCACGTGTTTCCTTTGGCGCTACAGAGGATGATGCGATGTCCATCGCAGCATCACAAGGTGGGCAGGATTCATCGGATGATGACTCGACAGTGCTGCCTCCTTCGGGTGTGCAGTCGTTTGTCGAGTCGGACCCCGAGATGACTGCCATGCTTACCCGGGCGGCCGCGAGCATCGGGTTGGAGTGGACTCCTCCGCCCCGCCCCGAGCGTTCGCGGCTAGATGATTGGTTTTTGGGTTCGGCTGCGGATTCACCTCCGCAGCCAACCCCAATTCCTTTCTTCCCGGACGTGCATGATGAGATCTCGAAGTCCTGGAAGTCTCCCATGTCTTCCCGTGACCGCTCGTTGATTTCATCCGCCTTTCCTCCCCTCGATGGAGCAGCTGCCCGTGGGTACACTGGGCTCCCCCCAGTTGAACGCTCTGTTGCGATGCAACTGTGTCCTCAGAGAGCTTCTTCTCGTGGCGAGCCTAAGCACCCATCCAAAGCCTGTAGGTACTCGTCTACGTTAACGAGAATAGGGAACGGAGACGTTCCGTCTTCCTGCCACTTCCGCTGTACCGCGGGGATCGCCTGAGCTCAGTCTTGGCTCCTCAGCGATTAAACATATCTGCATGTTGCGGCGTCTTCCGCTTTTATACCCACGAGGTGGGGCGGAGATACGCTTTGCAAATTCCGCAGACCCATGGCATTTCTTTGCCATTGGCTCGTTTTGTAATAGTCGAAGTTGATAGGCTTTCTATGCGAAAACCCCCATTCGTCGTCCTCCGACGGAATGTCTTCGTTCCCTACTTAGGGAACGAGGGTTACATCCATAACCGAGACGTTTTCTGGCCTTGGTTTCAAATAAAGCAAATAAAGTTTTTCAAATAACAAGGACATTTTAAGTCTTGAAACTTTATATTTTTTATAGTATAACGTCCTCTTAACTGTTAAAAGATCAAGGACATTTTTAGTTTTCAATTCATGACCCCAATAAAGCTCAGTTAATCAGAAATCACAATATTTGTTAAATCTTTCTTCAGGCAAAGATACTATATTTCTTAACTTCAAAACTAACTGATGGTTAATGTGAGAAAAATCCGAAATACTAGAGAATCTGTTCCTTCTTTCACAATGTTACTGAGGCCACAGTCCTTTAAACATATCTAGTGTTCTTCTCAAAGGTGTTGCAAGTTCCCTTTCGTAGTCACTCCGAGTTACGTCGGATGACGGAGAATGGGGGTTTCGCCAGAAAGCCAATCCTCTTCGAGTATTTAAAAACGAGCCTATGGCAATGAAATGCCAAGGGTCTGCGGAATTTGCATAATGTATCTCCGCCTCACCGCGTGAGTATTTAAGGAGAGACAGGTGCAACAGCAGATCATGTTTTCGCTTCGGAGCCAAGAGAATCTCTTCACTCCACAAGCCAAATCCTGAGTATTCTCAGTGACTACATCTCTTCGAGACGAGCGAACTCTCTGATGTTGGTGTGACGGCGGTATCCAGCGAGTTTCATATTGCCTGCGATCTGAGCAGTGGTCTGCCGGTCTGTGTGTCTCTCCCTGGTCGCTTCAGCATCCGCAGAGTTTTTTTCCTCTCACTAAAAGAGCGTGCACGCGGCACGTCTTTTTAAAGACGCGTCTTTCTAAAGACGATCTGCCCGTGTATTTCTGAGTGCGGTATTCTGATAGATTCAGCTGTTGGGCGCGAGCGCTGTTTGGCGTGTTTGGGCTTTGATCACGCTCGGACAGCGCTCGTGGGTGTGTCACGTTCTCTCAGTGGGAACGTGACCATCGCAATGTATACGGTCGAGACTCTGTGAGCTCATTTGAGTGAGAGTCCCCTCATCCATCACCCGATCTATTTTTCTCCACGTGAGATAATACTTCGGCTGGTGGCCAGGGTGACTAAGACGTCAGGTCTGGAACTAACCGACGAAAATTCCTCGGTCCACACCCCGTCTTTCACGTTGCAACCCACGTGGTCCCGAGTGGATTCGCCGGCCCGCCCGCGGGCCCGCGTTCTCATTCGGTCCACCAGCTGATGAAATCATGTTTATCGCCGCATCACAAGGTGAGCTGGAGTCCTCTGGAGATGGCTCGTCTGTGCTGCTGTCCTCGGATGTGCTAGCATAGCGAGCTTGATTCAGAATTCACAGCTATGCTTTCCCGGGCTGCCACGAGTATCGGGTTTGTGTGGAAAATTCTGCCATATCCCGAGCACTTGAGGCTGATGATTGGTTTTTGGGGGTGGCGAACCCAAATCCTTTCTACCCGGATGTGCATGAAGAGGCCATGAGATCGTGGAAGTCTCCTTTGACTTTTCGCGACTGCTCTGCGGCCTCTTCCGCCTTCTCTGCCCTCGTAGAGGCCGCAGTCTACGGTACACTGGGGTTCCCCCCTGTGGAGTGTTCTGTGGCAACACTTAGGTGTCCCCACAGCGCCTCCACCTGGCGTGGCAACCCTAAGCACCCCCCCAATGCCTGTAGGTTCTTGTCTACTCCGGTGGCGGGGACCTATAGAGCTGCGGGGCAGGCTGCCACCTCACTGTGTGTTATTGCCATCCTTCTGGGTGTTCAGTGACATGCACGAGGGTAGGGCTGATTCAGGGCTCATCCTTGAGCTGCCTGCCGTCACCGACCTTGCTCTACGAGCGACGAAGGTGACCGCACGCTCCCTGAGTCAGGTGATGTCCACATGTGTGGTCAGACATTTCTGGCTTAACCTGGTTGATGTGCGCGAGGCTGAGTGAACCAGTTTCCTCAACTTCCCCATATCCCAGGCTGGCCTCTTCGGCGGCGCGGTCGAGAACTCTGCCCAACAGTTCTCGGCCGCCCAGAAGTGGACTGTGGCTTTTTTCTGACCCTGCGGCTTCTGCTGCCAATCAGCCGGCGGCTCAGACGCTTCAGTCCGCTTGCCGTCGAATGCGCCCTCCTGCGACTTCCGCCCCCTCCCGCCCGGCCCCAGCAGCACCGGGCCGGGCCGTGGAGGTGGTCGCAGGGAGGTGCCCCTGCCCGTACCAGCCCCGCAGCCCCGCTGTACGCCAGGCTATGCGGCGCTCCCGTTACGGGCAGCTCAGTTATGGCTTGCAGTTCTCATGGAGTGGTTGCAGGCCCACTCCTTCCCCCGGTGGAGGGCTGGGGGAGAATCTTTTAAAAAAGAGCTGCATCCCATCTCTGAGCACGCAGAGCTGGACGGCAGTGCGCGACGCCCCCGAGCCTCGCCACTCTCGTTCCCCTCTGTCTCTGAGGGTGCGGATGACAGTGCGTGCCGTCTCCAGACCACACCACTCTCGTCCCCCTCTATCGCCAGACCCCTGGCAGAGCAGACCCCCGCGGAACGCTGGTCCTTCCCTGGTCTCCTCTGTCAGGACGCGGAGCATGACTGTGCACGCGTGCTGGGCCGCTATGCCACCCTCACCTGTGCCGGTCACTCCGCTCCGCTGCCCCTCCGGGGGGACGCCTGTGGCTCGGATGATTCCACTGGATCAGTGTTTGGTGGCTTGGTTAGAGCTCCCCAATCTGTCCTGTTGGGTCGCCCGAATGATCAGGCTCGGCTATGCGATTCAGTTCGCACGGTCTCCTCCCCGCTTCAGGGGAGTCCGCTTACTGTGGTCGGTGGCTATGCCCCGATCATGAGAGCGGAGGTTGCCACCCTGCTGGCGAAGGGTGCAATCGAGGCTGTCCCTCCAGCCGAGGTGGAGTTACGGGTTTACACCCCGTACTTCATTGTCCCCAAGAAAACCGGTGGGTTACGGCCAATCCTGGACTTGCGCGTCTTGAACCGCTCCCTTCACAGGCTGCCGTTCAAGATGCTCACGGCCAAACGCATTTTCGAATGCGTGCGGCCACAGGATTGGTTTGCAGCGATAGACCTGAAGGACGCCTACTTCATGTCTCCATTTTACCTCGACACAGACCGTTTCTTCGGTTTGCTTTCGAGGGGCAGGCATACCAGTACGCGGTTCTCCCATTCGGGTTGGCTCTGTCTCCTCGCGTCTTTACGAAGGTCGTCGAGGCAGCCCTTGTTCCCCTACGCGAACACGGGGTTCGCATCCTGAATTATCTCGACGACTGGCTAATATTAGCTCACTCTCGAGATCAGGGTTGCGAACACAGAGATCTAGTGCTCCGGCACCTAGCCCGTCTGGGCCTTCGGGTCAACTGGGAGAAGAGCAAACTTTGCCCCGTGCAGAGGATCTCTTTTCTCGGTATGGAGATAGACTCGGTCGCCATGTCCGCGCAGCTTACGAGCGAGCGCGCACACTCACTGCTGACTTGTCTTCGACAGTTCGAGGGCAAGAGTGCGGTCCCACTGAAACTTTTTCAGAGGCTCCTGGGGCATATGGCATCCGCAGCCGCAGCAACGCCACTCGGATTGCTTCATATGAGACCGCTTCAGCTGTGGCTTCGCGATCGAGTCCCGAGGTGGGCATGGCATCGCGGTACGCTCAGAGTTCTAATAACTCCGACCTGCCGTCAGACCTTCACCCCGTGGCGGAACCTCAGCTTTCTACGGGCCGGAGTTCCCCTAGAACGAGTTTCCAGGCATGTTGTCGTCTCCACAGATGCCTCTGCCACGGGCTGGGGCGCCATGTGCAATGGACATGCAGCCGCGGGCTCCTGGACAGGACCCCAGCGCCTCATGCATGTCAATTGCCTCGAGTTGCTGGCAGTACGCCTTGCCCTGCACCGCTTCCGTGCGTTGCTCCTGGGTCAACACGTACTTGTCCGCTCGGACAATACCGCGACTGTAGCGTACATCAACCGTCAGGGTGGTCTACGCTCTCGCTGTATGTCGCAACTCGCACGCCACCTCCTCTTATGGAGTCAGAAGCACCTGAGGTCCCTTCGTGCTATTTACATTCCTGGAGTGCGGAACCGTGCAGCCGACGAGCTGTCACGGCTCCGGCCAACCTCTGGCGAATGGAGACTCCATCCCCAGTCGGTCCAGCTGATATGGGACCAGTTCGGGGACGCACAGATAGATCTGTTTGCCTCCCACGACTCATCCCATTGCGCCCTGTATTACTCCCTGACCGAGGGCACGCTCGGCACGGATGCACTGGCGCACAGCTGGCCGCAGGGCCTACGCAAGTATGCGTTTCCCCCAGTGAGCCTTCTCGCACGGACTCTGTGCAAGATCAAGGAGGACGAGGAGCAGGTCATATTGGTCGCCCCATACTGGCCCACCAAGACCTGGTTCTCCGAACTGATACTCCTCGCGACAGCACCTCCTTGGCCAATTCCTCTGAGGAAGGACCTCCTTTCTCAGAGACGGGGCACCCTATGGCACCCTCGTCCCGATCTCTGGAGACTCCACGTGTGGCTCCTGGACGGGACGAGGCAGGTTTGAGTACCCTGCCACCAGCGGTGGCGGCTACCATCACTTCCGCTAGAGCATCGTCCACGAGACATGTCTATGCGTTGAAGTGGAACCTCTTCGTTAACTGGTGCTCTTCTCGCCGAGAAGACCCCAGGAGATGCTCGATCAGCGTTGTGCTTTCCTTCCTGCAAGATGGGTTGGAGCGAAGGCTGTCTCCCTCCACCCTGAAGGTGAATGTGGCCGCTATCGCCGCATATCACGAAGCAGTTGAAGGTAAGTCTCTTGGAAAACACGACCTGATCCTCAGGTTCCTGAGAGGAGCGAGGAGACTGAATCCTCCTCGCCCTCCTCTCGTTCCCTCTTGGGACCTCTCAGTGGTTTTAAGTGCCCTGCAGAGGGCTCCCTTTGAGCCTCTGCAATCAGCTGAGCTTAAGATCCTGTCAATGAAGACAGCGCTCCTGGTTGCGTTGGCCTCCATCAAGAGGGTAGGGGACCTGCACGCATTCTCCGTTGACGAAGCGTGCCTGGAGTTCGGGCCCGGCCACTCTCACGTGATCCTGAGACCCCGGCCTGGATATGTGCCCAAGGTTCCCACCACTCCCTTCCGGGACCAGGTGGTGAACCTGCAAGCGCTGCCCCGGGAGGAGGCAGACCCAGCCTTGGCACTGCTCTGTCCAGTACGCGCACTCCGTGCTTACGTAGACAGGACGCAGTGTTTCAGGACCTCAGACCAGCTCTTTGTCTGTTATGGTGGGAAGCTGAAGGGAAAGGCTCTCTCCAAACAAAGGTTGTCTCACTGGATAGTGGGCGCCATTGCTTTGGCATACCAGCAGCAAGGTCGACCATGCCCCCTTGGTGTGACTGCCCACTCCACCCGGAGTGTGGCGTCCTCTTGGGCTTTAGCGCGTGGCGCCTCGCTAACAGACGTCTACAGAGCTGCAGGCTGGGCGACACCTAACACATTCGCCAGATTTTACAATCTCCGAGTGGAGCCAGTCTCCGCCCATGTACTGTCTTTTTCAAGCTAACATGGGAGCTGTTAAGTGTCTCGCTTGCTCGCCATTCCACTCCACGGACTGGATACGTGCGATATTTCCTCAGGTGAGCCTTCCTCTCTGAAGCCCTGAGTTCCTCCAGCACTGTTGACGCTGGCGCCAGTGTCTATTGCCTGTGCGTCGGCTAGGTGCCTCCGTGTGCATGGTTCCTCCTCTGAGTAACCCCCACATGTGTATTTTCCACTGTAAGCCTCTTTGAGCATGTGTCTTTCCCTCGGCAAGTCACCTGCCACTCCTGGAGTTGAAAGTAGATGCCACCCTACGGGCTGGTCACTCCAGTGTTCCTCCATATGTAGCCCCCTTGGGCCATATGTGTATTCTTAAGTCCTCCCTATGGGTAGGCATGCTGCGGCATATCTCCCGTGAGATATGCTTCCCAGTGTACCTTGGTATTCCTGTGTTAAGTAGGACTCCTTCGTCCGTGCCTATATCACGACAGGGAGGTCAGACTTCGCAGGGCACTGGAAGACAGCTGTGAAGGTGGCGTGATTACACGGGGACCCCCATTCTCCGTCATCCGACGTAACTCGGAGTGACTACGAAAGGGAACGTCTCGGTTACGGATGTAACCCTCGTTCCCTGAGTAGGGAACGGAGACGTTACGTCTCCCTGCCACTTCCGCTGTACCGCTGGGTAGACGCCTGAGTTCAGTCTCGGCTCCTCAGCGAAGACATGATCTGCTGTTGCACCTGTCTCTCCTTAAATACTCACGCGGTGAGGCGGAGATACATTATGCAAATTCCGCAGACCCTTGGCATTTCATTGCCATAGGCTCGTTTTTAAATACTCGAAGAGGATTGGCTTTCTGGCGAAACCCCCATTCTCCGTCATCCGACGTAACGTCTCCGTTCCCTACTCAGGGAACGAGGGTTACATCCGTAACCGAGACGTTCTCTGCTAACTGAAAATTATAGCTTTCATCCAAAGTGAGCATAGAACACAAATATTGGTTGAAATAGTCTGTTTTTAACTAAACTGAATATTTTGTATCCATATTTTTCAGTATGTAATATAATTTATGTTTAATTATAATCATATTAAATTATTTTTTTATTACATGTGTCGGAATGCATTCTGAAATGTGGTGCTGCTTTACAATTTTGCTTAAACTAAGGGCCAGATTTATTAACAGCGATTGTCAGGATTTACTGAAGACACGCAAAGAAAAATTAGCGCTGAAAAAGCGGACAGTTATTTTTGCAGCTGACCTTATTGCATATGCATTTGTAGGAGTTTCCCTGTCACACGCAAAATAAATGATCCGTGTTCCTTAATTTGCGCGTCGTCAGAAGATCATGCACAGAACTTTCCACTCCCATCGGCGCTTTTTTCCTGAACTGCGCTCTCACGCTAACTTGCTCTGTTTAGTAAATCTAGTATCTTAAGAGCACAAAAATAATTTGTTTACTGTTGGAACAACCTTCATGTTGGGAGCCCGCTTATGCTTTTACAAGGTCTCCATTGGGAGCCAACTAGGGTTTGGAAGCTAAACAGATAGCCTACATATGTTAATATATATTTTATAGCTGGTTGAAAACTGTCATTTAAATGTGAAGGCTGTTGTTCTTTGCCCTTAATTATGCGAAAACAAATTGTTCTCCATCAACCTTCTTATGAAAAGTACGTAACAGCCGACAGAGAAGAATGGAGCAGAATTCAGAATAAAACCCCAGTTACCTTGGGGCCCGAAGCACAATTTGATTAAAAGTTTGTTTTTCTTCCCTCTCCTCAGTTACGGAGGGGGGCGCGTCGATGCAGCACTGACAGTTAATTGGACTTGGCAGGGCCAGGAGTTCATTCGTCAGCATTGTGTGGGGTTTGCCAGAGAGGAACAGGACAATCAATGTCCCACAGGACGGCCAGTAATCAGTGCAACACTACCATGGAGTGCAGGGTTAAACATCAGGAGACTGCAGGTGCAGGAGGATCAGAAGCATACAGCTAATACTATAACCCCTACACCCCACCACCACCTATCTCAACAACATAATCAGCAAAGCAAACCCAAGGACACACAGCAGAGGCAAGGCATCATGGGGGTAGTGCCCCAAGAACAAACACGTATTATCACAATTTATTTTACTTTTTACAGTACCATGAACAACATAAAATACCAAAACTCTCTCAGTTGGACAGATGTGGTTCTTCGGGAAGTCATTTGATTCATCAAGGTCATTCCTAACCAAGTATGTATGTAAATTTTGCACTTTAAACTAAGAAGGCTAGCTCCCTTTAATCATAAACAGTGACATAAATGGAAAATATTGGTGCAATATTACAGGAAATCCTTAAAAAAAAAACCAAGACTAAAACTATTAAAAAAAAAACCTTAGATGAAAAACTTTTGAACATTTTGAAATGTTGCTTGGGAACAAACTGAAAGTTGAAGTACTGAAATTACTAAAAGTAAAAATAATAAAAATAAATTAAAGCTTTATAGAGAAATACAAAAAAACCCTACAAAAACATAAAAAAACTTTAAATAAAATTAAAATATTAAAAACTAAAATAATAAATATTATAAATATAAAAAATAAAATACAAAATAATAAATGTTTAAAAAATAAATAAAACTAAAATTACACAGATACAAACATATAGCAAAACGTCTTCCTGAACGGAAAAACCATTGTCCCACCACCACTGTCAAGTGCTAAAAAAACATAGATTATAAAATTTTCAAAATATGATTAATTTGAAGATGGCCTGTTTGATATATAAAGTCCTTCATTCCCTCGCTCCGCCATCTCTGAAGGACTTCATTAAATCGAAAGACAATTCTCTAAGGACCACACGAGCTTCTATTAGAGGAGACTTGATAATATCTCACAGGTGTACCACCTTCGGTCAGATGGTCCTGTCTGTCCGGGGTGGGAACCTGTGGAACAGTCTTCCTCGAATACTAAGAGAATGTACTACATATAGCTCGTTTAAAGTCCAGCTGAAAAAATGGCTATGGGCATATCAAAGCTGCACACACTAGTATGTAGGTTTTATCTGTTTTAATTTTGTTATTCTTTATTTTTATTTTTAATTAGTTTTGTTGTAACGTGTATATGGATGAGTGTGTTTTTTTTTGTGAAGTTGAATGTAGTCTTGTGTGAATATTGTATATAGGATGTAGCTAATTTATGAATTGACAGTAGATGTCAAATTTTACTTTGCAATGTTTTGTGAGTTCTATGATCCTGGCCCGTGGGACTACGGATGGAAATTAGCCTTTGGCTAAAATCCGGCATTTTTTACATGCATGTACTCCATGTTATGTTCATTAAAATGCACCGTCCCAATCAAATAAAGTAAAAAAAAAAAAAAAAAAAAAAAATTATTGCTGTATTTCTAGTGTCAGCCTGTTGTCACACTGCACCAAGCACCTGGGACCCTGGGGCAGCATCCAGGTCCAAGCTGTAAAACCTCACGAATGTGAGCGGAAAGGCCCAGCCTGCCGCATCACAAACGTCTTGGAGAAAACTCCAGATAATAAGCTTAGAAGCCATACTCCTGGTGGAATGAGCCCTGACCACCGTTGGCCAGAGGACTCACAAGCAAGAAGAATAGTCACAACTATCTATTGCTCAATAGGTTGGATTTTCCCGAAGAGAAGTCCAATGAACATAAGTGTCCAGTGCTCGCACTGGGCACAAGAGGTTCAGCTTTTCCTGGTCCGAAAAACGGGGGAGGACAGAAACCTGCAGCACAATAGGCCTCGGAATAATGGTAGGCACCTTAGGAACATTTACCTATGTTTGGGGTAAGATTGCCTTGGCCACCCCCGGTGCACTCAAGGCAGGTGGGGACCGAAAGGGCCTGAAGGTCTCGACTCTTAGAGGGCGAAATAGCTAGCAGAAAAAGGTCTTAAAAGAAAGGAACTTCTCTGAGACCAAATCTAAGGGCTCGAAGGGAGCCCCAGATAGGCCTTCTAGAACTATTGCAAGGTCCCAAGCCGGCACCTTAGTGCAAGTTGCAGACCTCAGCCTCAAAGTGCCACGAAGGAAACGAGTGATCAGGGGGTCTCAACCCAAAAATGTACTACCCACCAGGAAGTGGAAAGCCGCAATGGCCGCCATGTATACCTAAAGCGTGGAAGGACATAGACCTGATACAAAGCGTTCTTGCAGAAACTTGAATACTGTGTTTACTGAACAGTTAACCGGATCCCACTGACGCTGGTACCACCAAGAAGTGAAACACTCTCGAAATAGTGAATATAGTTTCCTCGTAGCGGGAGCTCTGGAGCTTAGAATGGTCTCAACAACCTCAGTTGAGAGACCACTCTCTATGAGTTGGGCCCCCTCAGAGGCCAAACCCACAGTTTCCAAATCTCCTGCCGGGGGTGCAATATTGCATCCCCTGCCTGAGACAGAAGGTCTCTCCTGATCGGGACCTCCAAGGGAGGGCTGTCGAGGAGAAGAATAAGGTCCGCAAACCAAATTCGGCTCAGCCAGGGTGGTGCTACTAGCAATAGGCTTATTCCATCCAGGCGGATTCACTCCAGAACTCCTGGGAGCAGAGCAACAGGGGAAATGCGTACAGACGTAGCCTCGGATACGTCTGCACCATAGCATCCAGCCCCGAGGGGGCTGGTTGAGTGAGGGATAACCAGAGTGGACAGTGCATCGTATGCTGAGACGAGAACAGATCCACTTTGCCTGGCCGTAAAACTCCCATATTTGCTCCAACGCCTCGGGGTGGAGTCCCCTGGCCTCAGCCCCTGCCTCGACAGGGTGTCTGCTCCAATATTCTGGCCCCCTGGAATATACACTGCCCTCAGACAGCATAATTTCCTGAGGGACCAAAATAAGAGGCCATCAACGTGTTTGTCTGTGGGACAAGAACCAGAAGAACCCAGCAGCCCCAGGGGGTTGGACATAGCGAGGGAGAGATTATATTATATCTTTCTCCATGATTCCCATCGAATTGAGCCAGAGGTGTCTCTCAGAGACCACAAGGGCTGCTCCATCCCTGAGAGATAAATCTGTGGCCCGACGAAGTTCTCAAACCCCATCGGGCCAAACTCCCTCACTTCTGTCCAAATACCACAGCAGATCAGCCTGATATGCTTGTAGCACTGCTATAGTGTGCAAGCAGGCTCCTGCTAGACCCACTGCCGTAAATGCTTTTCCCACTAGATTAAAAATAGTTTTCTTTAATGGTTTAGTGAGAGAAACCGACGCCTTCAGGGTCGATACTGAACCGGGAGACAGATAGCTCGCAAGCGTCTGTTCTAACCGGGGTATTGCCCCATAGCCATACTCTCTTAACCCCCTAATATCTGAATATACATGAATGTGGGGGCTAAAAGACAAGATGAGTAAGGCTTTTTCCATGATCTAGACAGCTCGCTGTGCAGATTGGGAAAAATGGAAGGCCCCGTGATGGGGGTGAAAAAATAGAGGGAAGGAAACTCGTTTAATTTATTTAATTTTTAAAGAGAAAGAGATGGCAAATCCACTTCCCCCATGATTGTGTCACTTTCAATGCCCAGCATATCTACCTCCTCGGAGATAGAGCACTGAAGCATTGGTCTCTCTCCCCGGGTGGAAGTAACCGTGGCGCGGGCTTCCGAGACCGGAGAGAGAGCAATGGATCCCTCGGGAAAGGGAGGAGAAAAGATCCTCGGACCCGTCTCCACCCCCGTAAGAGATCCATTTGCGATCCCCAGGAATGCATTCTCCGCGCTGCCTCGGGAACGCAGGTCCTGCAGCCAGAGAACCGCGAACCTGAACACTTTCCTTGAAAAGTGACAGGCGGGAACGGAGCATGCGAAGCGAGAGCTTCTCACAATGTTGGCAATCAGCCCCCTCGAAGGCTGATACCGCATGCTCTACTCCCAAACACATCACACAAAGCTCGTGTGTGTCCCTACTCGTTAAATAGCGCGAGCAGGGAGAACACAGAGTTTGTGCAATTGTTTAGTTTCCATAGTGTTTAAATATATATATCAGACAGACAACAGTAAATATAACAGACAGTATGACACAGATCACTTGCTGAGGCAACAGAAGCTAATGCTGGTTTGCACCGGATGTGCTTTTATCCCTTCCTGGTCATGACGTCACCCGCCCGTGACGCTCATTCTTTCTCATTGGACTAGTTGACATAGATGCTTCAGACGCATTCACGCTGGGGGCGTTCCCAAAGCGTCATTGACGCATCGCGAGTTCCCTGGAAAGGGAACATATTCCTTTTTGGTAGAAAAACAACAGCTCAAACAATAAGCATTACCAAGAACAATTCTAATGAATTGGTTTGTCTCACTTAAAACAATGGTTAAAAATATAAAAATTTACTTGATACATCAAGGAAGAACAGGCAAAATTTACAGTGGCTCTTTATTTGAGTATATACAAAATTATATGGGCAATAAATAATCAAGTTATAATAAATTTAAAAAGTGCCCAAGGTTGACCAGAACATATTTCTAAAAGTGTTATCCATATTATTATTAAAATGTACTTCTACTACTTATGCATTTTCATTTTACAAAAGTTAAAGAATTCAAAAGGTACTCTTATACAAAAGGCACAGGAATGACCCAACAATATTATACATAAAGAATACCTGTGATGACTGCAGGGTACCCTTGAAATCAAGTCCTAGAGACTTGTGCGGGGGCATGTGTTCCATACAGCATTAAGTAGCTTGTGAGAGAATTCAGTTCCCTTTCCTAACTTCACCTCATCACAACATGACCTCTAATGCCAAGAGCAATTTCTCCTCAGAGGCTTCAGAATTAACATCACAGCGAGTAAAGAGATCATCAAATGTAATGATCAATGAAATAAATTGAATCCTGTAGCACTAAACTTCATAAACATGGAAATCAACCCCAAAATCAAGTGTGACTCAGACTATGAAATGACCACAGCAGAGCCCTGTCCTGCATTAGTATGCTGACAGCAGCTTGTAGTTGCACTGTCATCACAACATTTCAGCTATTTTAGACCACACAAAGAAGTGATAGAGCTTTATAATGTCCTCATTCAATTATGCAACATAAAGGCTGTTTAGACTACAGACAACATTCCAGAATCTGGCTTTACGTCCTTTGTGGACATCTATTTGATGGTTGTATCCAGCGAAGGGAGGCATATAAAGTGATGTCTGTGCAATCACAGGCGCTGCTATCATCTCTGGCACTCATCAAAATAGCTGGACCTTTTCTATGAAGCTTTCATTCGAGAAAGCCACTGACTATGTTCGGAGTTGTTCCTGTAATCATGGCAGAGAAATATGCAAGCTACAAGAGTCTGTATGGGACATTACTCTAAAATTAATTGTGCTTGAATACAAAAGGCTGATGAAAAAAAAAAAAAAGATTCGCTGGTGGGATAGCAAAAATGCATTCAGGAAAGAGCTAAACAATACCATAGGGGTAGTTTGGGGGAGCTTGTGTGTTTCTCTGTGAGTGTGTGAGATGGCACAGGGTTTGGCCCATTACGGCTGGTCAATTAATAAGTGCAAACAGTAGGGAACAGTCACATGGCCACCTCAACTCCACCGATAGCCATTAAAAACACAACCGCAGTGATTTATACAACCAATTTATATAAAAACACATCATCTATCAATGCTCTAATCACGAAGAAACACACACTCACCCACCCTGAATCCTGAATGATTGGAGCAAACTCCCTACAAGAAGTTTCTCCTTTTGATTTTTAGTTCCCGTTATATTTTTATTCTATACTCATCCTGAGCATTTTGAGAGTTTGAGGTCAGTCACAAAGTCTCCAGTCCCTCGCTTTTAACAACAGAGATGTGACACCGGCTTAGGCTGTGAGGCTCAAGGGGGTGAACTTTGTGTCTGCAAACACACGCACACACAAACACCTGGGCAGTGTTGATCCAAAGAGGGAGGTAGAGAGGTCACAGAGCGAAACCCACTCCCTCGCCACCTCTCACAGCGTGCTTTGATTCTTCAAAGTCAGAGGAAAAGTCTGTATCGATGATAATTTTCCGAAAGCTGTGAGAAAGAGATGCTGACAGGCTTTTTAAGGAAACCCTGTGCGTAGCAAGTGATCACATTCATTCAGCTATATAATGAGGTATCCCACTGATTAAGTTTTGTTTTTCCTCCAGCACAGTATAAATGATTTGTGCTTACAGATGAGACAGATGAGTTGTCACCGTGTTTGGAATGCACAATTACCGTGAGTGATCAGGTTCTGGACTTTTCTGACACCCTTTTTTTTATTATTTATTTAATTTTTTTTTTATGCATAGCACTAAACCAGGGGAAGGACACTCTTTAAAAGGCAAAAGTATGACCTGAACAACACACCTTTATGTATATTCTTGATGGGCATTTAATTAAAAAAACATGAGAATTAATAGAGAATTGGTCCAGCCTTCGCAGCTAAATCTAAGTTTCTAAATTTCTTCAATCAAATTTTAAAGGTGCTCTTCAGAATTGTTGAGGTAGTACATATATATTTTGAACTGAAAACTGTGTTCCTATACCCTGGTTCACTCTAGTTTAGGCTACTGCAATGATTTATATTTTAAGTCAATTTGAAAGGAAAAAAGTCGGAAGTCGGATTTGGAAGGAAATTGAGCAATTTAATGTTTCAACCACAGATGGTGATAGAGAGCCCAAAGTTCCCTTTCGTTGTCACTCCCAGTTTCGTCGGAGGACGACGAATGGGGTTTTCGCATAGAAAGCCTATCAACTTCGACTATTACAAAACGAGCCAATGGCAAAGAAATGCCATGGGTCTGCGGAATTTGCATAGCGTATCTCCGCCCCACCTCGTGGGTATAAAAGCGGAAGACGCCGCAACATGCAGATATGTTTTCGCTTCGGAGCCAAGGCAATCCCTTCGCTCCCCAATCCATCTCTGAACTGTCAGCTGTTACAAGACGAGAATCTCCGGTGTTGGTGTGACGGTGATCTCCCAGCGAGTGCACACTTCCTGCTTATCTGTGCAGTGGTTTGCCAGTGAGTGTGTTTCTCCCTGGGCGCTTCAATACCGAGGTTTCCTCTCTGAAAGAGCTTGCATGCGACACGTCTTTTTAAAGATGCCTCGCCCGTGCACTTCTGGTTGCGGTGGTTTCGTGTCTGACTCTGATGGGCACGAGCGCTGTCTAGTGTGTTTGGGCATTGATCACGCTAGATTGGCGCTCTTGGATGACTCATGTTCTCTCTGTGGGAACATGACCATTGCGTCACTACGGTCGAGACTCAGTGATCTCGCAAGAGTGAGAGTCCCCTCATCCACACCCCGATCTACTGACTCTAGAAATAGAGCTAGTACTTCGGCTGGTGGCCAGGGTGACCTGAGGGTGACGGTGTGGAACAAAGCGGCGACTATCAGTCCGTGCTCTGCACCTACCCCTCTCGTGGCGGTGCCCGTTAGTGTCCAGGGGATTCCCGCGGGTCCATCTTCGGATGCCCCGCGTGTTTCCTTTGGCGCTACAGAGGATGATGCGATGTCCATCGCAGCATCACAAGGTGGGCAGGATTCATCGGATGATGACTCGACAGTGCTGCCTCCTTCGGGTGTGCAGTCGTTTGTCGAGTCGGATCCCAAGATGACTGCCATGCTTACCCGGGCGGCCGCGAGCATCGGGTTGGAGTGGACACCTCCGCCCCGCCCCGAGCGCTCGCGGCTAGATGATTGTTTTTTGGGTTCGGCTGCGGATTCACGTCCGCAGCCAACCCCAATTTCTTTCTTACCGGATGTGCATGATGAGATCTCGAAGTCCTGGAAGTCTCTCATGTCTTCCCGTGACCGCTCGTTGATTTCATCCGTGTTTCCTCCCCTCGATGGAGCAGCTGCCCGTGGGTACACTGGGCTCCCCCCAGTTGAACGCTCTGTTGCGATGCAACTGTGTCCTCAGAGAGCTTCTTCTCATGGCGGGCCTAAGCACCCATCCAAAGCCTGTAGGTACTCGTCTACGTTAGTGTCCACAGCCGTGGTCCAGGAGAGACACCTGTGGCTGAACCTGGCTGACATGAAGGATGCCGAGCGGTCCCGGCTGCTCGACAACCCCATGTCCCAGGCCGGCCTCTTCGGCGGTGCAGTTGAGGACTTTGCCCAACAGTTCTCAAATGCTCAGAAACAGACTGAGGCTATTAAGCACATCCTGCCCCGCCGACCCGCTGCTGCCTCCACCCAGTCGGCCGGGCAGGTCACTCTGTTCGCCGCCGAGGACGCCCTCCTGCGGCTCCCACCCGGCCCAAGCAGCAGCCTTCACTCGGGCCCGGTCGTGGAGGAAGCCACAAGAAGGCGTCTCAGCCCTCTCCAGCCCCGCCCCCCGCTAAACGCCGGGCCAAGCGGCGCTCCTGAGACGCTCAGGGATGTTGACTGTTACAAATAAGCCAAATTTGAAAAATAAAAGGATTACAATGTGAAAGGTTATTATTGTGTACATAAAGACATGGTGGAATCTGGCTTCTCCCGTAGATGGTCTGCTCGTGTGCTTTAACCTTGCGCACGAGCAGATCCGTTTCCTCTCTGGAGACACGTTCAGTCTCTCCACTATCAGATTCCGTCATGTAAATAGTAATCCGCCATGGTGCGAGCGCAACAGGCATTTAAAGGGAATAAGAGATGAGACTATGATTGGTTTATTGCACGTAAAACCCAAAACACACCCATTACTCACTAAGAGAATAGGGACAACCCTTTTAGACCATGCGCCGGGTGCGCCGACCATTTTTCCCGTCGTTAAACTAGCAAATGTGGATTCGGACACGCCCTAAATGCACTTGGACCATACGCCATAAGAGGTTAAGACCATGCGCTTAGATCGTTAAAATAGAGCCCCCAAAGTCTCTATGAAACAGAAGTAGTGACTGATCTTTTCCCCATATGTGACGTACATCCAGGTGTAACAGTTTATTTAAAAACCAAATAGACTTGGTTCTTTCTATTTGTTCTTGATACGATTTGCACTCAAACGAATGCAAGCTCACAGTTGATTGTGGAGGTGTGGGGTTTAAGTGGACTAAATGATTGGAGAAGTCCGGCATACAACACCAGAGAGAATGTAGTTTTCACCGGAAGATTGAGTTATGATGACATTTTGATTAAAGCTTCAATGAAACAGAATTAGTGACATACAGCAAAGTGTAATGGATTATCAGAAAAAAGGGTGACGGGGCTTTTGTTCTATGCATCGGTTGTTAATTGGATATTGAGATATTGTCATTGCGCTCAAAAGTTGAGGCAAATGAACATACATTGGACAAATTGCTCACAATAAGATCTATAATATACATTTACAAAATAAACAGGGAAATTTAATTACATGCCAACTTTAAATTCAACCACCCAACATGTGCAGATGGTTTAGTTTTTCCACTGCTCATATAAAATACAAAAATTGGATAAGAAGGTTGAAAAGGTAAATGCTCAAGATCTTCATACCTGCCATTGTTCTCACAACTTCCTTCTCATTTACAGCTGATTCCAAAATAAAAGTAATTAATGTATTAATTTATAATCCAATCATAATAGATATATAAATCACTATTAAAACCATATATTTACCATAACATCAACAATTAATTAACAAAACAAATCAATTTAAACTTAAATCCATGTAACCTGCACTGCAATTACCCTTCTAATTTCGCTTTTGTGCAGACCAGTCAAGTTCTTCCACCCCACACTTTGTAAACCATTGATTTTTGGACCTTGCTTTGTGCACAGGGCCACTGCTGGTCATGCTGGAACAGAAAAGGTATGCCCCATTCTACTAATAGCAAATGGCTGAAATAGCTAAACCAGTTAAATGGAAGAGTTTCCACATACCTCTGGCCATGTAGTGTATATGCCAACATACACACACACACACACACACACACACACACACACACACACACACACACACACACACACCACACACACACACACACACACACACACACACACACACACACACACACACACAGAACACCCCCCCCCCCCCCCCCCCCACACACACACACATATATATATACAGTATCACACGTCCTCTCTTTTCCATACTGTATTACACACATAGACAACCTCACACATATACATTAAACAAAGCCAATAAAGCTCTTATAAGTGTGAGATAAGAGCACTTCATGATGCGGAGTGTCTGTATTTTGAGCTTTTTAGAGAGTACAGCAGATGCTGTGCAGAGAGATTAAAGGAGGCAAAGAGAGGAGAGAGGGGTGAGAGAATAGGGATTGAGAGAATTATTTATGTAACTGCTTTGTAGATGACTGAGGAGAGTCGACGAGTGTGTGTCCTTCTTTCCTGCCAACTTTCACTTCTTGCCTCTCTTGAACATTGAATAGGTCTTCCATTACTTTGTAGTATTTATTCCTTCTATGTAAATTTTTTTCTCTGCCTTTCCCCCCACTCTAATCACACATCCATCTGTCGCATTTAATTCAATTCAGTTCAATTCAAAGTTCAGGTACGTTCAATTCGCTCTCTCTCCCTTTGACGCATATCATGTCAACATATTCGCGCGGATTTGGAATGGCACCATCTGTTTGAGGGCCTCTGTTGATAAATGAGGTGTCGTGAGCAGGTGAGCCCTGAGGTTCCCCGGCGACCCCTTCCCTTCCATTTCTTCTTCCTCAAAACCCACGCACATTTCTTTTACATCATCACAACCAGCACTAATGCCGAAAAATTGGCTCCTAAACACTTCCCAAGACAACTGCTATTAGAAGTCATTAGTTGAGAGTGCACTGCATAACTACAGTACCATCACAATCTGGCTAAACCAAGTCAATCCAAGGGGCTGTATCTTAGTATGTACATTCCAACCTGAAATAAATAGTTTGAATAGCAGTATAGAAGGTAAAAGTAAGTCAAGTGTTAAAAATAATGACCGGTTGTTATCATTTGTACATGAATGCCGATCAGACATGATCTGTCACTTATAAACAGCTTATGTTCACTTAATATGAAAGTATGTTTTGCTCTCTTGCCAGTAGGTCCTACTGTTTTGTTGCCATGGCAGTCAAGCTGCAACAAAACCTGACTATAATATTCTGCAATGCAAATGTAACTGTGTCCCACTCAACACCCTGACTGGGCAATGTGGGGGGAAAAAAATCATATCATGATATATTGTGTAACTTCACAGAGAATTTCATTAGCACTGCAGACAGTTCTCTTACAATTTGCAAAAAAATGTAAATAAAAAATCTTTACAAGCATTTAATCTAACGACAATTAGTAATTTGTCATTTCCACGTTTAATTGTGGAAAGTGAAAAAGTGAAAAGTCAAGTGAGATAAAACATGACCTATGGATTTTCATACTTTTTTGATGCCAATTACCCACAAATGTCATGATCCCATTGTCTTGAAATATTAAGGGAGCTTCATATTTTCATGTTTAAAGACCCATTCATAGTACTGGAAAATGTGGAAAAACAGTGCGATCTTACACTGTATCTACAAAACAAAAGCAAATAGAACCCATTATAATCAGTGATGCCGCTTACACTGGATGCGGCGTGGCACATCTGATGACCCATTCTATTTTTTCATGTACTCCAAGCACACGTGATACTTCTGACACGAAGAACAATTGGATTTGCAACGGTCGCTTTGTCAAGTCCAGCCTATAGCTGTTGCAACACAACACCGCAAGCAACTGTCGCATCCGGTGTAGACACAGTGTTATTGTCACAGGTATTTAGTCATTTGGTTTAGGTTCATTTTCATGGACTTTGAGTTTGTTTATCATCAGTCACCTGTTTCCTTTGTTTAAGTTTCCCGCTCTTATCAATTACCATGACATTTCATTTGATCATCCAATCTTTTAGTTAATTATCATGGTATACTTTAAGTTCCTGTGTTTCCTCAGTTCCCTTTCAAGGGAACTTCGAGCTGCGTCGAACGCTGCGGGAACGCCTCTGCGTCGTGCGTCATGAAGCACGTATGGAATCAGCCCAATGGAGAGATGAAACGTCATAGGCGGGTGACGTCATCGACCAGGAAACTATAAAGCACCCCAAAAACATAAGCGCAGTAGCTTCTGTGCCTTCAGTCGCGCTACATGTGAATCTGTCCCTGTCTGATATTGTTTGTCTTACATACTGTGCACCACACAAACAATTTATATTGAGAGAATGGCGGATAAACAACAGTTTAAGAAGTGTGTTCCTCCCTGCTCGCGTTATTTAACGGGCGGGGATACACACGTTCTTTGCGTTGTTTGTCTAGGAGTGCAGCATGCCCAGTCAGCTCTCGAGGGAGCTGACTGTGAGCATTGCGAGTGTCTGCCGTTAAAGACGCTCCGCTCCCGCCGGGCGCTCTTTGACGAGAGTGGTTCGGTGCGCGCTCCCCGCGGTTCGGGTCCCGCTTCTGCCGAGGCAGAGCGGCGGCGCTTATCGTGGGGATCGCAGATGGATCTCTCAGCGGGGGTTGAGACGGGCGCTGCCTTATCTCTCCCTTCACCTGTGAGATCCAGTGCCTCAGTCCCGGGTTCGGAAGCACGCGCTGCGGTTTCTTCCGCTCGGGATGAGGCAACCGTACTACAGCTATCCAGTTCTGAGGAGCTGGATGTTGTCAGTATGGAGGGAGAGATTGAGGATTCGCCACCTCACTCTCCCGAAAGTGATGAGCTTATGGAGGTTTTAACACGAGCTGTTGAAAAACTCAGTATTGAATGGCCAGTGATTAGACAGGAGTCTGTGTCGAAATCGAAACTTGATGAAAGATTTTTGCCCTCACGTGTTCAGCCTCCACGCCGGTGTCTGCCGTTCTTTCACGATCTCCACACTGAGGTGTCGAGATCGTGGAAGAAACCGGTTTCATATAGAATATTTAGTCCCCAGACATCTACATATTAAAATATAATGGGGGCTAGATCATATGGTTATGGCGCTTTGCCTCGCGTGGAAGAGACGCTCGCGAGCCATCTCTCCCCCGAGGCGGCGTCATCTTTTAAGACACCGGTATTACCCACCAAGCCCCTCAGAAATACATCTGCTTTGGTGGGTAAAGCGTATTCGGCTGCAGGTCAGGCTGCGTCATGTCTGCATACAATGTCAATCTTGCAGGCATACCAGGCTGACCTGCTGAGGGACGTGAGTGAGAGTGAGGCAGTCAGTACTGACGTAGTTCGAGAACTGCGTCAGGCTGCTGATTTATCCCTGCGCGCCACCAGAGAATCGGCCAAGCTAGTGGGTCGATCTATGGCCTTTTGAACCAATCGAAGAAGTTCCTGAGAAGTTTCTCACTTTTAAAACTATCTTTTTACTTGCTATCTCCTCATTAAAAAGAATCGGAGATTTGCAGGCTCTGTCGGTGTCACCCTCGTGCCTGGAATTTTCGCCTGGCATGGTTAAGGCTTTTCTGCATCCTAGACCAGGTTACGTTCCCAAGGTCCCTACTAATGTTGTTAGACCTACGGTTCTGCAGGCTTTCTGTCCTCCTCCATTTATGTCATCGGACCAGGAGAAACTTAATTTACTCTGCCCTGTTAGGGCGTTAGACGCTTATGTCCACAGAGCTGCCCTGTGGAGGAAATCAGAACAACTATTTGTATGTTTCGGGCCACCCAGGAAAGGGTGTCCTGCGTCTAAACAAAGAATGAGCAAGTGGGTGGTCGAGGCTATCTCACTTGCTTATGAGTCGGCTGGTCAGCCTTCACCTTTGGCTGTTCGAGCCCACTCTACTAGGAGTATGGCTGCTTCCAAAGCTCTATTGTCGGGGGTTTCCCTGAGTGATGTTTGTGATGCGGCTGGATGGTCTTCACCGCATACTTTTGTTAAGTTCTATGACCTAGACTTAAGTTCTACCCCTGGGGCACAAGTGCTCTCGTCCTCTGTGCGCTAGTTCTCACATGGCGGTCATTTGGTCCTATGGCGACGTGGGTATTCGCGTTCCCGCAGCGTTCGACGCAGCTCGAAGTTCCCTTGAAAGGGAACGTCTCGGTTACGTATGTAACCCTAGTTCCCTGATAGGGAACGAGACGCTGCGTCGTTCCGCCATACTCCCGGCACTCCCGTTAGCGCTTCCTTCAGGCCTATCAGAAGCTACTGCGCTTATGTTTTTGGGGTGCTTTATAGTTTCCTGGTCGATGACGTCACCCGCCTATGACGTTTCATCTCTCCATTGGGCTGATTCCATACGTGCTTCATGACGCACAACGCAGAGGCGTTCCCGCAGCGTCTCGTTCCCTATCAGGGAACTAGGGTTACATACGTAACCGAGACGTTCATGGTCGGCTATTGTTTGTGTGTAGACATGTTGTTACACTGTGTTGGATTATCTAGTCTATTTTTAGTAGTTTATTATTTTATTAAATACCTTTGGATTGGAACTTTTGACTCTTAAGTCAACTTTTGAGTCTTTGGACTCCTTAAACTGTGACAGTTATACAATCCCATTCAAAAGTTTATTTTTTATTTTTTTTATTAATAGTTTTATTAAAGGGATCCTTTTACGAAGTCTTGATTTTGTTTTTGGGGTGTACTAGAAAATGCTTTCATGCTTGATTGTTAAAAAAACACATTATTTTTCACATATTGTAGGCAGTTGTGGCCTAATGGTTAAAGAGTCGGACTTGTAACCCGAAGGTTGCAAATGTAGGTGAAATGAACAGCGCTCTCTTCCACTTTCATTACCACAACTGATGTGCCCTTGAGCAAGACACTGCTCTGGGTCTGTGTCCACGGTGAGTGTGTGTTTAATACTCGCTGTATGTGTGCACTTGGATGGGTGAAATTCCAGGTATGGAACACAATGCTTGGCTACACATCAAGTCACGTCATATTTTACAATATTACAGCACCTTTATCCCCTATCTGGCTCAAACGCATCAATAGTTCCTGTTCCCTCCTTCCAAAATACGAAAGGTGCTGCGATTGGTTAGCTGGCCCAGTGTGTTGTGATTGGCACTGCGTATTCGTAAAATTTCATGACCCTTACCATAACCGCGAGTTTAATCTGCTCAGGTATAAATATTTAGGATGATGTCAATTTCAAACCAATTCAAGCCTGATTCAGACGTAAGAATGTTAACAAACAAGAGGATATTACAGAATGGATCAGACTTTGCAAGCACAAATTTTACAGGACGTTTCAGAGTGGTATGTTTTTAAAATTTTATTTTCTTATACATTTTAGATATGTTATACACCATTTAATCATGATATTTGTAAGAACAATATTGGCGATACAAACAGTAATCGATCACAAGACCATGGTTAATTTTAAGGGGCGGTGAGCAGCCTTACAAAAGCGAGAGCTTATAAAAGCTACAGTAAACACTACATCAATACTGTAATGTTAGCTAGCAGGCGAGTGGAGGCAAAGCTTTGCCTTTTGTTTACATCATAGCAACTACATAAAACTTATAATTGAAACTGTTAATAGAAAACACAACTACAAATAATAAGTTGTGATCCACAAACAACAGATTGGTTCTGTAAGCTGTTCTCCGTAAAATGTGCAGCATACAGATAAACGCTGGGGTTATAATGTTCAGGAAGAGTCTTTAAAATCAATTTTAACCACTCTCATCAGCCTTAGGATGGTCAAACAAATGAGTTTTGCAAACGGGGTGGACAAAACAGCGTCTCTTTGACATAGCGACAACACCGTCTTCTCAAATGCAGCTCAACCAGGCCTCGTCCCCTTTTTTGTGTATATTCCGTGGGTGGGGATTATTTAAATGAGTAACATTATGACTTCACAAAGCACGGAAAAAAACGCGTTGTAGTCCAACAGCAACATTACACATTAACTACAGTTGAAAAATTGAAAAAGCGTAATAGGACCCGGTTACGGTTAGGGTTTGGTTTAGGGTTAGTTACTTGTGATAATGCATAATTTACTGCAATAACTAGAGTAAGTACACTTCCAGTTTGAAAACAAAAATGTTATTGATAGTCCTGTGTGTAAGGTAAATGCTGTCCCAGGACCTCAAAAGACAATTTCTTGACCAGAATCAACATACATCTAAGCAATTATATGGGCGTAGTGCCCATTTCCATGTTTAATCATATTTAATAAAAGCTTTGAGCCAAACTGGTATGCACGTTTCTGGCCATAATGACAAGCTAGACACTGATGAAGATGTAGCGATCATAAAGACTACAGCTGCTGAAATACTGTATCAAAAACTCAAATGTGTTACACAACATCAATCCTTACCCCAGGCTAATCAATATGAAATGGAGAAATCTGCAGATGCATTCTGGAGTAACTCCCCAAACTCAGCATACTCTTTGGTCCTTCAGTCCACCATTAATTCTAATGCTTTGAAAAAATTATCAAATAGAATGAAACTATGTTGTCAAAGCAGCGGAAGTAAATTTGACACAGGAATCTTAAATAGACCGTGTACAATGAGTGCTTCACTTTAAGAGCATAATTCAGATTTGTGTAAAAGCCTTTATGTTGCAGATGACCTTGCAGTGACTTGAACCTGAAGCTTTCTGAACGATCCAAGGTTATATCTCACATTTGCAGACTGACAAACGTGACGGCTACATTGTCTTTAGGCAATGGCAGATTGACCTCAGCAGGAGCGAAATGACAGGCCCTTCCTATTCTCCTCCCTCCCTCTCTTTCTCATTCTTTCATTTCATTTTTATCCCTTCATCCTGGCGATAAGCTCCACCTTTCAGTTTTCATTTCTGACCCAAATAGCAGGCTCCTAGTGGGTGCTGCTCCAGTAACGCTGGCCAGCCTCTTTGATGCTGCTCCAGAGCGTCAGCGCAAAGCTCGTCACTTCAACTCTCAAGCTCTTCAGTCGCCCAAAAGCAGCTCTGTTTTTCATAACCATATCATCCCCATTGCTTAGCATTATCCTATATACCCCATTCTTTCACAACGCACATAATACTCGGCTTTATCTCACTCTCATACCTCCATATTGACTCCATCAGCAGGCATTTCAGTCGGTGACCGAAAGCCCTGATTGTGATTAACGATCTATGACTATTTGTCTCTGTTAGCTAGGAGGATCCTGAAATGTGATGACGGAATCCACCCCGGGACAGCCGAGGTTCCCACCACTCATCCACACATGAGGGAGAGAAGGAGAAGAGAATTTTACCTTGAATGGCAAAAAGGAAAAAAAAATGATGCACCATTTATGTACGAGTGAAAAAAGAGGTCAGATTTAATTTAAAAATTGGCTCCCATTCCTCATTTCTACAGATGAAAGCTCATAAATGAAAAAGCCTGGCCTAACGCCCGGTATGGAAATATTAAAGTTATGAATAATGCTTCTGTCTCAATCACCAGGTCTGTTTTAATAAGGCGGATTAGTACAGAACAGCACCTGCTCAGAAGAATGTGTTGCTCTCAGGCAGACATACCCAGGGGAGGGTCTTGAGCTTCAGAGGTGGGTTCCTTTCCTCGGTCCCCCACCGAGGAACCTTGTTCCTGCAAGTGGATTTAACGGTAGAAAATCGGTCTAGGTCATTAGTGGTGGTCGTGCCTGCGCCTCCTCCGCTGTGGCCAGTGCCTCAGAAAGAAAGCTGGTGATTTACAGACTGTTCGTAATCATGAAATGGCTCCTTTGTTAATGAAAATGCCCATAGATCCATACAGAGCCTTCTGCAACCATCATTCACTGGTAAATATGGGCAGTAAGTGAGCCACAACCGAGTCAACAAGCCGGAAAAATGAACGAATTGAGTCAAAACACACATCTTGAATGAGAAAATCAGCATATCAGTCATCATGTACGTTGACAAGAGCTGTACATCAGTGACTGATGTTGGACAGAAAGGACTATAGACATTTACATGCCTACTTCAGCGCAAATCTAAGGTCAAAAAGTTTGCGGCCCTGCTGTTCTTTACTTGAAAGAGGTTTAGTTTGTTGTCCCTACTGCCTTCAAGTACCTCTAAACACATAAATATTAAACAAGTCAATATCTCTTTCTCTCTCAACCTCTAGTCTCTCCTACAACCTGCTTTTTCATCATTTAGTTGATTAGAGAGTGAATGTCGATGGCTACCTATATTGTCCCGCAATGTTTCATCCATCGAGGTATGGCCTGTTAACCAATTCATTATCCAATTTGTTTTTCACATGCAGATTGATTCCACCCAGTGCACTACTTATCATTCTAATTGTGATGAAGACCATTTCACCAAGTACTGGGGCAAGAAAACAGTCCAGCTTTGTCTAATCCATCCATCCATACAGGTACATCCATCAATCCATCCATCAACTTATCAATCCAGCAATTTATTCATCTATCCATTCACTCTTCCATTCATTTGTCCTTCTGTCCCTTATCACCCTGACTAGCTTTGTATTGAGTAAGGTTGCAACAACTTATCAATCAAATTGATAAACAATAATGATTGCAATAATGATTATTATAAATGAATTTAGACTTTGATAAAGTAAAAAAAAAGTAGTTCTACGGAAAAAAACTAAACAAATGGCAGAGATCCCAACATATATTTTACTGTTACATCCATCAAAACAGTTTCTAACCACAAGTAAGCAGTTCTGCTTTGATTGTTAAACTTTAAATACTCGGATATCACGGATCATGTACAAGCTTGTCAATCAAACACAGAAAAATATTATCAATCCAATAATTTTGAACAAAACAATTCATCATTGGAATTCACATTAAAAACATTGTTTTAAATTAATCATAATGAATTTAAATCCTATATGTAAAGAAAATATGCTATTTATAATTTTAGTCTGTATACTGTATGGAAAAATGTTTTAAAATTTAGTTTAAATAGCCATTCAATAATAAAATAATATATTTGAAATATATTATATAAATATAAATCTTTTTTTAAAACAAACACATACACACACACACACACACACACACAAGTGAAAAAGAAAGGACACCCTGTTGAATTCTATGGTTTTACATATCAAGTCATAATGAAAAAAATTATCTGGTGCTTGGCAGGTCTTAAAAACAGGTAAATACAACCCCAGATGAACAACAACACATGACATATTACACCGTGTCATTATTTATAGTACACCTTATGATTCAATTGCTTGTATATACTGTATATCAGTGGCATGCAGTGGTGTTCTGAAATGAGGAGGCAGTTTCTTTTATAAATCAAACAATCAGTCTCAGTTACACTACCAGAATTATTCTGGTATATAAACATTATTTTCACTATCAAAAAAGAAGAAAGAAACCGAATACAATTCTATTTTGTATTTTTACATTAAAGTCGTCATGAAATGGAAGTTGAGATTGTCCTTTTTTCCTTATTGTGACGTGTATCCGAGTGAAACGGCTTCTGAAATTAGAAAAAAATCTAGGGCGGGGCTTGATTTCGTCCTTCAGGAATTGATTGGATCGTTGGAGGTAAGGCGTTACTAACAAAATGGAGGCAGATTTGAATGCCAGTTTACAGTCAGTTGTGGAGGATTTCTCTCCACCGGACTCACCACCGTTACCCTCCCATGAAGAATTTTTAATTGAGGAACCCGACGATGAGAACGAGGACGAGCAGCCAAATTTTCCCGAAGAAATCACCCCATATTTATATGAGCCTCCCGCGAACCAAGATGAGACGGCTGATAGTCAAGTTCAGGACGTGAGAAAGAGGACATGAGGACGTGAGGAGCGCAACCAAAAATGCACCTAAACACTATATTTGCTGGCTGTCAGTGATACTGACAGGTTTCTGAGAGGCGGGCCAGAAACGAGACAGACCCCAATAGCCACGCCCTCTAGTAATAGTTTTTGACCGGAAGAGAAGAGAAGTCGTTTCGAGGGGGGAGGGAAGGGTAACGTATTTGATTAAAAAATTACAAGGGTACATGAATTTAAAAAAAAGAATGAAGTGCATAGATAAATCATTTATAATAAACACTACAATATTACATATAAAAATACGAATGGTAAAATTTGATTTCATGACGACTTTAACAATGTATTGAATTATTTATTAAGACCCAGTATAAATGTCAACAAGTTGGTGTTTTTAAGTATTTTTATACTTATACTTTATTCCAAAATAATAACTCAAGGCAGTAACAATTTAAACAAAATATTTTATTTGTGAACTGATCTTCGGCTGCTCTTTCTAATAGTCAACTTATTTTCAGATCATCAATCATCAAGCTCGGTAAACACGATCATCGGCAGAATTCATCGCGTGAACCAATCAAAGCTGTAACTTTAACTGCTGGTGTCGCAGTTGGACAGAAAAACCAAAGTGATTTATTCACCTTTTAATGTCATACAACTAGAAAATTGGAAAAACATGGAGAAATTCAATAATCCACAAAACTAGTTCATAGCTGTCGTTTTAATCTCAGAGCTTTAGCGCAAAGAGTAACCTTTTAATGCAGCTGCACAATTACACATTCTTCCTCCATGATTTCCAGCTTTACTTTTTAATACAGCTGGCACAAGAAGAGAGAGGAGCGAGTAAGTGAGAAACATGGTATCTTTGCAGTGGCATCTGGGGACTGGTGCAGCCATTAACTATGTGAGAGTGAGAGGGCCTTAATGAAGTGAACTGTGCTCTCAGAGTTAATGAGAGAGTGAACTCACCACTAGAGCAGTCCAGTCCTCCCCAGCCTGGCTCACACTGACACGTATCAGGGGACACACACCGACCGTGGGCACACTCTTCGGTACATCGTGCTATCAGAGATAAAAGAACAGAAAGACAAAGAAACAGAAAATAATGCTTTAAATACGTAGCAGAAATAGAAAAATATTCCAGTAAAACACTTTGCAGAGAATGAATGTGGTTTGAGATCATTCCCAAACACAAATGAGGCATTGTACGCATCTTGCATTAGACAGAAACGTGAATAAGCAGAGGATGCTTTACAGACACTGTAGGTCTGTGCCCTCCCGTAAAACATTATTTAGACGGCCGCAAATGTATGCTGATGTGCTGATATGGAGGATAATGACTGCACTGGCTATTTTCCAAAGATGGCTGTCACCGATGCTTCCTCGCCAGAGCAAAGCCCTTAGCCACATGTTTAAAACGCTCACTCTGACCACATGCTAAACAATTTCCTAAGAGATTGAGTCCTTGGTCAACATCTCATGAACCGGTTGTTCCATGCAAAATGAGCCGACGTAGGCAGCCACAGCCGCAAGGAAACAAGCTGTAAATCCCTCCAAATTTGATCAGGCTGCACTTTGCCACAATGCTCTAACACAGCGCCAGCCAGCCTTCATGCTGTTTACAAAGTGTGCAGTTTTCTTGATCATTCCTATTGAACAGCACAGCATCGAATTGATTGTCTATAGCATTAGTATTCCTGCCCGGGACCTCGCATTCGGTCAGATATTTGGATTTGGACAATAAAATGACCAACTTGGATTTTTTTATTTTCCACTTTTTTATGCTTTTCGGGATGATGAAAAAGATGAATTAGAGGGAAAATATATAGGTGTTAAGCATGAATAATGCTTAAGGGAGTGAAGGTCACCTGGCCAGCAGGACTCAAACCGACAGGCTCTTATCGGAGTCAGGAAACAGTCGACCCCCAAAGCTTCTGGAACAATCCACTTTGATTGGAATCAGCAGTGACTCTACAAGTAAGGGCGGAAGAGAGCATGTACTTCTAGAGATTTTAGCGGGAAGAAGGAAACAAAAAAAAATGGTGTGTCCTTATCTTTGACCATGACATATGTGAAGGTTGGTTCTATCAACAACGTAAACTAAATGTGGCCGGTCATGCATTTTGTTGAAAGAAACCTGATAAACACAATGTGATGACTGGCATTTATCTTGTCCGGTTAATATGCTTATTATGATTCTCTTGGGTAACAGTGAGAGGAGTCTTTCCTAACCGCAATAAAACAATGAAATACAATTTCAATGAAACACAAACTGAAAACGTAATGAATTCAGATTCTCATAAAGTGTTATGTAGCAGTATAGTGGAGTGTGTGTTAATCTGAATAAATCAATTCAAGGGATTGGTACTGGGATTTTATACTTCAATGTGTTCCTCTAAACCGCACAAGAACCACTCAGTAAAGAGCAATATTTCAAGTTCTGTCACGTTCACAGGAGCCCTGAAGTATGACACAAATCTTAAATGTCAACACCTCGGGAACAGTGAATTATTTTGGTGCCCACACATTTTGTGGTGCTTATGATAATATGCTTTTTCCAGTAAATTGTTTTGAAGTATTACTATACATATTTATACTGAGGGGAAGGGGACAGATTTTTTTTTTTTTATTCAAGGGAATCTTCTTAAGTAACAAAATATTTTTTTAGGAATTTAGAATGCACTTTATTTGAATGGTTCATAAACTAAATTATGGGTGGAAATTTATTTATATATATATACATATATATACACACAGTACCGGTTAAAAGTTTGGAAACATTAAGATTTTTTAATGTTTTCGAAAATAGTCTCTTAATCTCACCAAGGCTGCAATTATTTGATCAAAAATACAGTAAAAACTTTCAAATTTAAATTTACTGGTTTTTGTTGTAATATTTTTAAAATGCAATTTATTCCTGTGATGGCAAATCATCATTACTCCAATCTTCAGTGTCACATGATATTTCAGAAATCATTCTAATATGCTGATTTGGTGCTAAAGAAACATTTCGTCTTATTATTAATGTTAAACACATTTGTGCTGCTCAAAATTTTTGTGGAAACAGTGATTTTTTTTTCAGGATTCTTTGATGAAAAGAAAGTTCAAAAGAACAGCATTTATTATACATTTTTGTAATATTTTATGAATTTCAGTCTTTTTTGATCAATTTAATGTGCCTTTGATAAATGAATGTATTAATTTTTTTTATTTATCTTTTTTTTATCTTACTTACTCCAAACTTTGAATGGCAGTGTATCATGATTAAAAAAAAAAAAGAAACCTGTTAATTTAAATTGTAATCAGATTTCACAGTAATACCGTTTTTACTGTGTTTTCGATCAAGTAAATGCAGCCTTAATGAGATTAAGGGCCCTATCATACACCCGGCGCAGTACAGCGTGACGCAGCGCCAAGCGTGACGCAAGTGTGTTTTGCTAGCTTCAGCCCGACGCAGTTATCGTTTTCACGTCCTGCGCCACGTTGTTTAAATAGCAAATGCATTTGCGCCTATTTGTGACCCCATGGGCGTGCTGGTCTGAAAACGAGGTGTGTTCGGGCGCATTGTTGACGCGTTGCTATTTTGAGGCTAGTTAGTAATGTGTGCCTATAGGCGTTCCACAACGCGCACACAGGGACACGCAGCAGCACACAAACTAGCCAAATATTAAAAATAAAAGGATTACAATGTAAAAGATTAATAATGTGTACATAAAGATATGGTAGTATCCTGCTTGTCCCGTATATGGTCTGCTTGCTTGCGTCTACCTCGCGCACGAGCAGATCCGTTTCCTCTCTGGAGACACATTCAGTCTCTAAAGTATCAGATTCCGTCATGTAAATAGCAGTCCACCATGGCGTGAACGCAACTGGCTTTTAAAGGGAATGGGAGATGAGACTCTGGTTGGTTTATTTGACGTTATGCCCAAAACACACCCATTACTCATTAAGAGAATAGGGACAACTCTTTTAGACCATGCACCGGGTGCGCCGACCATTTTTCCCGTCGTTAAACTAGCAAAAGTGCACTTGCGCCCTTGCGCTTTAGACCATGCGCTTAGATCGTTAAAATAGGGCCCTAAGAGACTTCTTTCAAAAACATAAAAAAAATTAAAAAAAAACGTTTAACCGGCAATGTGTGTGTGTGTGTGTGTGTGTATATAAATAGTTTCAGAATGAAAATAAAAATCATTGTTCAAGCAAATAAAACATGCTCATATGAGTGAATTAATGTGTGTGCATGTTTTGATGCTGGCACACTAAAGCTGGATGCAGTAGGTAAAGGACGAGGCAGGACTTTCACTCATTCCTGGCCAGCATGGCTATAGATTATCACTCTTTCAGTCTTTGACTGGGCCCTCAATATTTGACACAAGCACAGGAACGGGATGGGGAGAGGGAGAATACCAAATACCCAGAGGATGGTGCTTAGAGCAGAAATGCTCCACACATAGAACTGGCAAATAATGCAGTATGGATTTACACAGCACTGAGAACTTGATATTCAAGCATGCCAGTTCTCCTCCAGCTTAAGAAAAAAAAAAAACCTGTAGCATTTTCTGCTGACAAAGACATCAATTTGACTTCTTGAAATCAATGGAGCCATACAACGTGCTCAAAAGGGAGGTTAAAAAAACTCTGGTGATGAAATGATTGATTTTTGTTACAATCAGCAATTTCTGATCAGACAACTGAGAAGAAATGCTAATTTGTCACATCTTTTCAGGAAATTAAAATGAATTTATGTGACGTATGTGAAAGGATAAGGAGTGCCTTTTCCCAAGAGCTGAATTGATGTTCGTGTCTATAATACTTCAGAAAATAGCTCCTGCATTTTAATTAAAATTCAATGAATCTTCTTTCTTCTACACAAGAAAAAGACTATGTCTGCAAGCTCAAGTGAAAAATTATGTTTTTCATTTTGATAAAGAGCTAATCTCATTACACAGTGGCGTTATCATACCGTGTAACAATAGAGACAATTGTAATTGTCATGCATTATTACACTGAATACTCATCTGGCCAAATAATTAAACATACTGTTTGACAATCAGTCAATCAATCAACACATTAAATAATCCAAGTTTATTACTGTATGCATCTACTATAATGTATTTGTTATATGTACTACTAATATGAATTTATTAATAATAAATCTAAAAAAGATTTCAAAATCAAACAAATGCATGATCTTATCGAATCCATCATTAAAACTAAGATGAGAAATCTACTTTGCGATGGATGGTGCATGGGACTTTATTAGAGCAACTTATCCTCCAGCAAGAAGCTGCAGCATGCACATATCATCATTAATACTGCATCACTAACTATTTGAGACTCTTCTGACCAGATGGTGTAAACTGTTTTGGCTCCATGTAGTTTGGCTCCAAGAGAAGTCATTGCAGCTCAGTATGAGCAAGGTCTCTTCCTCAACATTAAATGCACAATTCACACATGCAAAACTGTGCTAGTGTTACAATAATATGGCAGGAATAAACTCATTGGCTAAAGGTTCTGTGTTAGAAAGCATACAGTCACTATAAGATTCTGCATGCGTGTTAAAGGAATAGTTCACTTAAAAATGAAAATTCTGTCATCATTTACTCTCCCTCAAGTTGTTTTAAACCTGCATAAATTTCTTTCTTCTGCTAAACACAAAGGAAGATATTTTGAAGAATGTCGGTAACCAAACACTTGATGGACCCCATTGGCTTCCATAGTCCATCAACTGTCTGGTTACCAACATTCTTCAAAATATCCATTGTTTTCAGCAGGAGAAAGAAATTCATACAGGTTTGAAACAACTTGAGGGTGAGTAAATGAAGACAGAATTTAAATTTGTAACTGCACTATTCCTTTAAATGACTCGAATGTTACGGGCACCTCACTATGGGCACAGAAAACAACCTGCAAACATGTCACCTTCAAAGCAACTAGGCTGTGTTGGTTTAGGCCATTAATGAATTATGTCTTTAAAATGCAGCTAATGCACATGGGACTGTTTATACTAAGAAAGCGGCTCATAAAACGCACATATGCAAGGATAAACCCTGAGGTATTTGAGATTGAGAAGAAAAGCGAAAAGCAAAGATCCACATATATGTAATGAAAATGGCTTTAATACCTTCTCTTGTCCCTGCGAAGTGAACATAGCTAGTTCCACAAAGCTCTTAATCCTGCCACTGAGAGCAGAAGGATTATATACAGAGCAGATACAGCAACAACACAAAAAAAAAACCTACCTCCACATAAAATCCACATACCTCTCTAAGGTGTCCACACGATCGCACAAAAACACCTAATTATACTTTTTGCTGTATAATTATATTCAATGGTCAAATTATACACAGAAATCAAATAAAGTCAGCACAAAAATATGAACTATTGAACTATTTACTAAATGTCTAACGAATAGGCATCTTGCTGCATGAACAGAGTGAGAATACATTTGAAGTGCATATACCTACTATTTTACACTGGTTTCAAACATGGCTCGTCCGATCAAATCTGCTTTTATAACGAATGTTTTGTTAAAATAGATGTGCAGCCATGTTTTAAACAGCACAAGGGCAATAAACGTAGCTTGAGGTCACTGAGAAAAAAAAATATGTCTACCATCTTCTTCACAGATGGTGTGGTTCCATTACAGCAGCAACTGTTAACATGAAATTGTTGCAGCTATTGTGTGGTAATGAGAACATTATTGATTATTGTCATTGCCGTCTTCCACTCAAACCACCAGACAATGTCAAAACTGATCCCTATCCCAGCTGCACCTAATCCCATAGTTGTTAGTAGTGCCTTCAGGCTACAGGCGGAGCTGGACACAATCCCACTCAATAAGGACAGAAACATGAGATCAACTTTATCTTCAACAGACCATGGTCACTCGCAATCAGCCACAAAAAAAAATTCTTGTTACTAAAGGTCATTGTTGAAACCTCTTCCTTTCTACACTGACCTTTAGTAACGAAAGAACAACATCTGGTGAACAAGCTGTTGATTTAAATTTTTTTTTTTCCTCTTATTGTTCACGATTCTAATTTTCATTCAAAGAAAATTCAAGAAGATTTGGTCATTTGCAATATTAGTATAATTAGTACAGGAGTAGTACACCAAAATAAAACATTTGATCTTTAACTACTCACACTCATTGTTCTCAACCTTTCTTTATTTTCTTTCTTCTGTGCAATTCAAATTAAATTTTTTTTTGAAAATATTCAGGTTTCTCTTCTTCATAGAATGAAAGTGGATGGCAATTAGGGGATCTCACAATTCAAATAAATAAATTTATATTATATATAAATTATATTATATTATATAAATCACCATAAAAGTAGGAAACGAAAAAAAAGAAGGTTAAATCATTACTCACAGAAAATGTACTTTCATTGCATGGAGAGGAGCAGTTTGGACATTCTGCTATAAATAACTTCTTTTGTGTTCTAAGAAAGAAACAGGTCTCGAAAAGTACGATGGTAAGTAAATAACAGAATTCTAGTTTATAGATTAATGAATTATTTCAAAGCTAAAAAGAGAAACAGTGTGAGAAAACATAAATTAAATCACTGCTTGAAATATCAAATTGCTCAATGCCTGCTGTCAAGAGAACAAGATGTGAAACAGTAAAATTAAAAATGTCCTTGGATCATAAAAAGCGTTTCCCTTTCAAGGGAACTTCGAGCTGCGTTTGAGACGCGGTGGGAACGCTCTGCGTGATTACGTCGTGAAGCACATGTAAAATCAGTCCAATGGAAGCCCGAAACGTCATAGGCGGGTGACGTCATAGACCAGGAAACTATAAAGCACCCCTGAATTCAGACCGCGCCAGCTTCTGTACCTTCAGCAAGCGCTCTCTGTGAAATCTGTCCTTGTCTATTTATTGTTGTTTGTCAAAGCCCAATATATATCACTATCTATCATTATGGCGAGCAAGCAAGATTATAGACGTTGTGTTGTTCCCTGCCCTCGTTACATCACGGGTGGGGACACACATAAGCTTTTTGTTGCTGTTTGGGAGTGGAGCATGCCAACAGTCAGTTCTCGAGGGAGCTGACTGTGAGCATTGCGAGAAGCTGTCCGTGAGGACGCTCCGCTCCCGCCGGGCGTTCTTCGAGGAGGACGGTTCGGTTCGCGTTCCCCGCGCGGGTCTCTCTGTTGCCGAGGCACGGAGACGACTCGCATAATTTTCGGGGTTTGCAAACGGATCTGACAGCGGGGGTTGGGACGGGCTCCGCCCTATCTCAGCTTTCACATGCCAGATCTAGTGTGCAGCGATTTCCATCGTTAGTGTTTTGTTTTAAAAAGAAAGATAACAAAACAAATACAAATATTAAGAAAAAGGCAGATGTTTGAGTTTTCAATGAATAAATAAATAGTCAGCTCATAACTCTGCTGAATAAAGAGGAGCTTTTTAAAAAAAAAAAAAAGGAGGTTTTATAGTGCTGTTGCCAGTTAAATATTTACTGGCCAGCTGAACATTATGAGATTGAAAATAAAGAAGAGTTTGTTAGATGAAATGTATCTTAAAACAGGAAAACTCTGTATCTCAGCCTCCTCGTCGGGGACTGCGGTTTTTCCCTATCTCCACACTGAGGTGTCGGGATCGTGGAATAAACCGGTTTGTATTTTATGTGTTTAATCCCCAGATGTCTAACTATAGTAATTTTTGGGTATTAAGTATCATAGTATGACAGTGCCTCGGGTTAAAGAGACGCTTGCGAGCTTTCTCTCTCCCGAGTCGGCGTCATCGTTATTAACCCCGACGTTACCCACCAGCCATCTTAAATAATGAATACATTTTTATTAGGCAGCGCTGGTGGGTAAAGTATATAAGGACATGGATGAATGTGAGGGGCGACTCTCTGAGGAGGGTCGCAGCGCTGCCAGTTCGGTTGTTTCCTGCTGGTGGCCACAGAGTGATATATGTATGTATATATATATATATATATATATATATATATAAGTTTTTCTGATATAAAGATAAAGGAAAATAAAGATATAAATTATGTCTGTTCTTCTGGACGCTACGCTTTCAAGAAAACTAAGATATAAACCATTCAGCGGCGTTCCAGAGGTTTCTTCCTCACCAATCTAATGTTCCTGAGACTGCTGGGCGGGAGCAGTCTCGGCCTATTAAGCTCCTCTCAGCACAAAGTGCAAAACAGAGCGTCGCCATTCGGGCTCCTCCGCAATTGAGGGGTACTTGGGTGGCGGTCGCAGTTTAGCTAGTTAGAGACATGCAAGATCTGAGGACTGTTTTATCTCTAAAATAGCTTGGACAAAGAAGAAGCCCTGACGCCGAGGCGATCAGGCTTCTAAGGGTGGTCCCCTCTGGGGTAGGAACGGTTTTGAGAAATCGTTTCTTCTCAGCGCCCTTTGGGGTGCGACTCTCTGAGGAGGGTCGCAGCACTGCCAGTTTGGTTTCCCTGCCGGTTCGCCGTTTCAGGGCACCAAGGTGTCAGTGTCCCCAAACGAGCCTTCAAATAAGAAAAAAGAAGAGCACTCAGTTCGGTTTCCCTGCCGGTTCGCCGTTTCAGGGCGCCGAAGTGCCTGCTTTTTCCAACGATCCTCCGAGGAGGGTCGTAGGAACTATGCTAGTTAGAGGTAGGCAAGGTCTGAGGACTGTCATCATCTCTAATAAAGCTTAGACAAGAAGTCCTGTCGCAAAAAAACGAGGCTATCAGGCTTCTGAGGGCTCCTCCGGGGCAGGGACGGTTTTGAGAAATCGTTTCTCCTCGGCGACCTCTGGGGTGCGACTCTCTGAGGAGGGTCGCAGCGCTGCCAGTTCGGTTGTTCCCTGCCGGTTCGCCGTTCAGGGCACCGAGGTGTCAGCGTCCCCATGCGATCCTCCAAGGAGGGTCGTAGAATGGTCAGTTTGGTTGTTCCCTGCCGGTTCGCTGCTTCAGGGCACCGTAGTGACTGTTCAACCAAGGGACGGTTTTGAGAAATCGTTTTTCCTCTGCGCCCTCTGGGGTGCAACTCTCTGAGGAGGGTTGCAGCGCTGCCAGTTCGGTTGTTCCCTGCCGGTTCGCCGTTCAGGGCACCGAGGTGTCAGCGTCCCCATGCGATCCTCCAAGGAGGGTCGTAGAATGGTCAGTTTGGTTGTTCCCTGCCGGTTCGCTGCTTCAGGGCGCCGTAGTGACTGTTCAAACAAATCCAGAGGCCAGTCTTGAGAGACTGGTTCCCCTAGTAGAATTTCTGGCAGCGTGGAAACTACTGCCACATATTTCTCAGTGGGTCCTGCACACTATAGAAAAAGGTTTCAGAATTCAGTTCGGTTCTCGTTCGTACAGATTTCTAGGGGTCCTCCTCTCATTGGTGGACCCCGAGCAGGCTTTGGTTATGGAGCAGGAAGTACAGTCACTTCTGCAAAAGGAGCTGTAGAAGGGGTTCCTCCTCCCAGCAGACAGCCATTACTTCATTGTTTCCGAAAGAGGATGAGGGAGGTTCCCGAGGTTTGCTTTCGGGGGCGAAGCATACCATTATTGGGTTCTTCCATTCGGCCTAGGTTTTTTACCCCACACCTTTACAGTATGCGTGGATGCAGCTCTGGCTCTTCTGAGACTCCAGGGCATTCGCGTATTATACTACATCAATGATTGGTTGATCCTGACCCAATCTGAGTTTATGGCAGTTCAGCATCGAGATGTCGTTCTGTCTCATTAAGGATGTTGGGGTTGCCTCTCAACGCCAAGAAGAGTGTGCTCTGAGGACCACTTTTCTAGGTGTAGCGATTCTCGTATTGGGGTATATCTAGGCCAGTCACTCACTGTGAAACAGTTTTAGACTGGTGGGTCTCATGGCAGCTGCGTCCAACGTAATTACTTTTGGCCTTCTGCACATGAGACCCCTGCAGTGGTGGCTCGGGACCAAGGGGTTTTCTCCGAGGGGAAATATGTTTTCGCATGATCAAGGTCCCGCGGCTATGCCTTCGTGCCTCGGTCATGTGGAAGAACCTTGGTTCCTCGCCCAGGCCCAGTGTTGGGGGGCTTCTTGTCAACGCATATTGCTATCGACGGATGCTTCCTTCACAAGTGGGGGCGATCATGAGTGGGCGCTCGCAGATGGTGGACAACACACAGATGGTCTCGTATATCAGAGCAGATATCCTGTTGAGGCAGGGGCTGAGGCCCAGGGATTGGAGACTTCACCCCGACGTGGTGGAGCTTCTTAGGGAGAACTTTGGTCAAACTAAAGTCAAGTCGACCTTACACATCGTTTGTACAAAGCATTGCTCTTTTTGGTTCTCCCTCACGCATACAGCTCCGCTTGGACTGGATGTGATGTATTAGGTGTGGTTGACGCTACACCAGTACGCATTTCCCGATATCTTTGCTCCCGGGAGTTCACCCTCTTTTGGAGTTTGGATACTGTGGGCTCGGCCTCTGAGGGGGCCCGGCTCATAGAATCCGGTCTCTCGACTGAGGTCGTTGAGACCATTCTCCAATCCAGAGCTCCTTCCACGAGAAAACTATATGCATTGAAATGGAAATTATTCTCCACCTGATGTGGTGAACGTCATTTAGATCCTGTTAACTGCCCTGTTGGTTCAGTTCTTGATTTCTTGCAAGACCGTTTCTCTGCTGGGTTATCTCCTTCTACCCTAGAGATTTACGTGGCGGCTATATCTGCCTACCACACCCCTCGGGGGGGGGTACTTCTATCGGGAGAGATCCTCTTTTTACTCGTTTTCTCTGTGGTACACTGAGGTTGAGACCTGCACTGCACTCTAGAGCACCGGCTTGGGATTTGGCCATTGAACATGAGGGTCTGGCTTTGGCTACCTTCGAGCCCATTGAAGAGGTTTCAGAGAAATTCCTCTCTAAAAACTTTATTTCTCCTTTCTATTTCGTCTATCAAGAGATTTGGAGATTTGCATGCCCTGTCGGTTGCTGCTCCATGTCTGGAATTTGCACCTGGTATGGTGAAGGCATTTCTCTACCCTAGACCAGGTTATATTCCTAAGGTCCCAGTTAATGTTGGGGGCCTTATAGTGCTGCAGGCCTTTTATCCTCCACCTTTTAATACCCCAGATCAGGAACAACTGAACCTGTTATGTCCAGTTCGGGCATTAGATGCCTACGTTCACAGGGCTGCCCTGTGGCGTAAGTCTGAACAATTGTTTGTTTGCTTTGGGTCACTCAAGAGAGGGTGCCCTGCATCTAAACAGGTAATGAGCAAATGGATAGTTGAGGCTATATCATTGGCTTATGAAGCAGCCGGTCAGCCTTCACCTATGGCTGTACGGGCCCATTCTACAAGGAGTATGGCGGCCTCTACGGCCTTAATTTCGGGTGTTTCCCTTCTTGATATCTGTAATGCGGCAGGTTGGTCCTCTCCACATACATTTGTCAGGTTTTATGACCTTGACCTCTCCACTCCAGGGGCAAGGTTGTTGCTTCTTAGTGTGCGCAAGGACTTCACACAGAACGGCATTTGTCACTATGGCGTAGTGGGTATGGGGTTCCCACCGCGTCTCAAACGCAGCTCGAAGTTCCCTTGAAAGGGAACGTCTCAGGTTACGTATGTAACCCTGGTTCCCTGAGAGGGAACGAGACGCTGCGTTTACCTGCCATACTTCCTGCATGCCCTGATCGACTTGCTTCAGGTTTTTTCAGAAGCTGGCGCGATCTGAATTCAGGGGTGCTTTATAGTTTCCTGGTCTATGACGTCACCCGCCTATGACGTTTCGGGCTTCCATTGGACTGATTTTACATGTGCTTCACGACGTAATCACGCAGAGCGTTCCCACCGCGTCTCAAACGCAGCGTCTCGTTCCCTCTCAGGGAACCAGGGTTACATACGTAACCTGAGACGTTTCTGTGGCATATGTAAATGACTAAGCTTTTAAATCAAACTACAAAGACTGACAATGCCGGTTAGGTCCCTGTGACATGATGACAGCAAAACAGCTGGTGGGTCTCATGGCTTGTTCCATAGTAAAATGGAAAATTCTTTTTGATATGGTGAAATTAAAATGAAAATTAATTATGAATTAGTGTGACTTCATAAAACAGCATTGCGGGTTTGTAATCAGCATTTAAACGGACCACACCATCTGTGGCTTATCCTCTTTTCTTCATATTATTGAACTGAAGATAATTTTTATGATTCCTGCAGAGCTGGATATCATCCCATATCAGGACTTAATGTAGACTGTTAAATATGTTCATTCTCATTGGAGTCCATTTACAACGCTCAGGTTGAAGAATTACACGACATTATGCATATTAATGTCAAGATGCTTTAAGAGTGGGCATACAGTTGGGACAGAATACATTTATCACAATCTTACATATTTAGAACCTAAATACATGACCACAGGTCAGTGTTACAAGATGAAGAAAAGCCATCCACCCAGGAACAGACATCCATCAGAAAGCCTGTCCCACCCTCTTGTTAATAATGCTGAGTAGCTGTGAGGACATCAAATCCCATTTGCTCTTAAGCTACGTGCGTTGCTTTTTATCCCCTCCCTGGAGCTCGGTAAGACTGTCATTTACCTCATCACCTTGACACGGTCCTGTGCGAGGTCCTTTCACGCAGAGATTTTTGCATATTGTCAAACAACTGCTGAACCGTGCGAGCCAAAGGTCTGAGCTGACTGACAGGATTCGTTCACTTGTGATTAAAACACATTAAAAAATAATTAGTCTGGCCAACACAATAACCAATCTTGAGAAACAAAACACGCATTTACAGTCTTGGCAGTGTGAAAAGACAATAAACTAATATAAAAGCTGACATTTTTGACATTCATTGCTCATAAAATAATCTCTAAATCTATCATTCAGGCCACAGCTAGGGAAAGTTGTTATTTCCTTAATTAGCTTGTTATCTCCAGAACGAGAGGAATTAGGACAATGTATTTGCAGTGAATCACTCAAGATTCTTTTTTCTAACAAATGAGCGATAACTGAATGCTATTAACGGCGTTGTAATGGCGTACTGGCAGTGTTAAAACTGAATATATGAGCAAACCCAATATGAGTAGGACCAGTAATGAAAGGCACAAATTATGCCTGAAATATGCAGTTGCAAAAATGCCTCAAAGATGGCTGAGATTTTGATGAATGCTTCTGGAGGAAGGAGCAGGGTTCAAGGCTTAAGAGGACATCGCTCAAGCAGATGAATGCTTTTATTGTGCTCATAACCACTTGCAAGAAAGAGAAATTGAACTGTGCTGATTTAAGAGGAAATAAGCTAGCAAAATATTAAAGACACTCACGGACACACAAGTCTCCACTCTCAAAGTAGCCAGGGCAGCACTGTGAACGGCGACGGTACATGGTCCTCACCCCACGCCGATAAGCTGTCTTGTAGCTGGTTCTGAGATGGAAACACGTACAAGTGCACACAAGAGAAAGCATGAAAATCAATAACCCGGTTAGTGAACTCCACAAGGACAGATACAAGGACATTAGGACATTTCTATTTGTGTGTAATAATCCTAGCCAAGCCCTAAAGGTGGAAAGAGGAGAAATAAACATAATTAAAGTGAGTTAAGGAAAAGTTTCTGTGCTCGTTGAAAGACATCTCGCCTCTGAATGCTACATTGCAGCACAGTGACTCATTGGGCCCACAGCTTTTAGCAGGGACACTGACGATAAAGTCTTTAATGCAGCAATTAAAACCAATGTAATGTCGGATGACAGTCAAATGGCCATTTCCATCCAGACTCTGACCACTACAATCACGGCTGGTAACATTAACTCTCGGTGATAAAGACACTGGCACACCGGCATCTTAATTTTTATGGGTCTAGTGGGAGAGTGCTGCTTGTTGCCATGGAGCTGAATTGTGACAACTGCAGATCAAAGGTCAGGGTCACGCTCACCTGTGTCTGGTGCATTTAAACCAATTGAGGATGTCGGTGCATCTGGTGTAGTAGATCTGGTCAAAAGGATGAGCATAGGACTCTTGAACAGTCACTGCGTAGCTGAGAGAGGGAAAGACCAAAAAGAAATTTCAATCTCTTACTTATGTAATGATCTTTTTTTTCCCTTTAAAAAAAACACAAAAACATTTAGGCCAGAATTTTTTTTTTTGACATGAAGACCAATACAATATTCAAAGGTGATTAAAATATATTATTATATTTTTCCAAAATTATTTATTAACAGATATTGGGAGTGTATAATATGTTAAATTAATTAAACTATTTATTTTGTGATTCTATAAGATTCAAGATTTTGTATGTTTTTCAATAAAAATAATAGTTATTGAGGGGGGAAAAGAAATATGTATTTCAGTTTACATCTTATTTTTAGTTTGTTGCATTCTAATGAAGTTTTATTACATTTTTTAAATAAAATTTTATAATTATGTCAACCTGTTGCCTCCTTGGAAGTTTTTAAAATCACGTTAAAATAAATTAAGTTACAGGGTCAATTAATAAAGGTAGATTTCAACCAAAACACAATTTTATTGCGGCATTTGGGGAAGTTTTTTATTCCATAAAATGTATATGTAACAACTGACCCAATAAATGGCTTGATATCTTGTGCACATTTTTGTGGTAAGTCCATTAATTGCATAATTGTTAATTTATACACTTTTGTAAAAAAATCCTATAATTGGCTGTTTAATGGCAGGAATCTACTTTGACAAATTACCCCATACAGTTGGACAACATACCCCGCTAATGGTAAAAATGTGGTAAAGGAACTGTAAATTTAGTCCTGGGCATTAGCAGTTTGAGCCTTTTTGTAATGAGGACTTTTGCGTATTTGCATATCCAGTAATAAACCGACCCGAGGAATATTTACTGGATAAAAATATAAAAACTTTCCCTGGGGACTTACAATTTTCCAAACGTGATTATGTTGATGAGAAACAAAGAATTTGCTGGTAGTATCAAGTTTATAATCAACTGTATTGTGAAGATACTGTAATCCAAGAAACAAAACCATTCAATACTTAGTATTCAGAGATATATCCATCTATTTAGATTGAAGTACAAAACCACTTGTTATCTCAAATAACGTGACATGCATAATATTTCCCTTCAAAAGCTTCAGTAACTCTAGGAAAAACAAGATGTATTATCACAATATCCATGAAAAAACATTACAAATGTATTGCCAACAAAATGACATTAAAGCTCCGAAATATTCTTTCAGGAAACCAATGCTGAAACTCATTCATCTCTGCAGCCCTCTGTCCTCCTCTCTGCAGAGGCAATCGCTCCAGCTTATTTGTCATAACTGATAACACCCTTTACAAATAATCAGTTTTCAAGCAAAGGTTCAATCAAAACAGATTGTTCTAGTCAACTGAATGCTGTTCTGCCTGTTTTATTTTAGCAACATATCCTTACTCTCTCTCCCGACTCAACATACACACACTACAAGGTTGATAATAAGAACATCGATATTGTTCTGTGTGTTTAGTGACTGAACCTAATACCTGTAGGCAAGAGTAACCAGATCAACACTCCCAAACACAATCCTTTACATCCCTTCAACTGTGCCATTAAAAGTGAATATAGTCAATACAGGAACAAACAAATGTAGATCATCTAAATCTCTGAGATAACAGAACAGAGCTGAAATACACATTGTGTGTGTTTTGCGACTGATCCATATAGCTTGTAAACACATCCTTTTTGTCATCCCAGAAGGGGCAAAAGTTTATCCACAGTTGTTCATCAAGTATCCATTCAAGTATTATGTACCATCAACACAACAAATAAGGCTTCAATATGTAATATTCTGACAAGTATCCATTTTGAATAACATTTTATCTCAGAAAACATACAAACACTGCCAAATCATATTTTCACATTTTATTGGCACTGTTAGTTGGGCACTTATCAGAATACATACAGTACAGCTTTACAACTGAGTGAACAGAGTCAGTAATCAAATGCATTGCAATGTCCAAGTACAGAGAATCAGTTTGTTTGGACTGTTCAGAAAAATGTACTGATTCAAAACAATTCACCAATTCTAGCCACACCTAATATTAAATGAAATGCTCATTGTTGTGTATTCAACTTATTGCGTAAATTAGGATGTATCCTAGTTTTATAAGTTGTATTTATTGTAAATATATCATTTCAAGTTGGATGAAGTCCTAACTGAGATAGTCATAGTTTATATTTTAGCTAGCTACTATAGCTGAAAATAGCAGTATTGCAACATTGTTTTTAAATGGTTAAAAATGTAATAATAATTATATTTACTATTAATTATTATTAGTAGTAGTACCTTTTCACATTTCCAGGGTTCTCAGAAGTGGAAGTCTTCATAGTAAACTGCTATAGCGGTGAATGTTTACTACCACAAATATATTTTAATGTTCCCATTTGCTTGAATAGCAAAAACAAGAAAGAAGAAGAAAAATAGTGTTTCTATGACTTTTCAAAGGAGGAAAATAACCATTGAGTGATTGATTATGGTGGTCAGAAGAGAGAAAGATTTTTCTGCCATCACTCTCCTTCAGCCGTTGTGATAGAAACACCCAAAATGCAGTGTTAACTACTTTTATAGAATTTAATGCCAAGGTAATATAACACAAAACTATAGTGTTATAAATGTACATTACATTTTTTTATGAAAAGATTTACAATGTTAATAATTGTGGAAAGGCGTCAGCACAGTCTGTGAAAAGGGTCCACTATTAGGTAATATTATTCATATTATTATTATTAATTATACACACAATATACAATTTATGTACATTAAATAATTAATTTTGGACACCGCCACAACCCATTATAACTCAAACAATTACACAAGCATAAATCACTACACTGAAATTTCAATCCTCTTTTGACCAAAACATAATTCTGGCTTGTCAGAGAGGAATAACTACGCAGTGTGAATCCTGCAATTGAGAAATGGAAGGTAAAACGGAGTTTAACACAGGAGAGTGCCCCTCTCTCACCTTTCCCAGTGACTGCAGACATTGGGGTCATCTGGGTTGAGGCTCCATGCGCTGATAATGAGGCCCAGAACAGCCAGCACAGGCAGGGCTAATGGGTAGGCCCGTACCAGCCCCATGACTCCTCCTGAGAGAATGAGAGTGAGAAAGAGAGAGAGTGAGAGAGACAAGGACACTTTTTGTCCTTTATCATCCTTATAAATTGGAGCCCTTGGATCATACTTGGAAGTAGAGTGAAAAGAGATGACTTTTTAAGAACAATATCAATGAATTCAGGAATTAGGTATGCATGTGTCTTTATATTCAGTTGACCGAAATGGGTCAATAACCAATGACAACTACAAAGTGTGGTGGCAGATGGCTGATATAATGGTATGATATGTGTGTGATAGAGACTAATACAATTTGATTAAAACAAATTAGATGTATACAAACACTTGAATGAAAACTTTCAACATAATATTTACTTAATAATCTCAAAATGTCCAAATATTGTGCACGTCATTATTCTGGTTGACACGTTAGTCTTTATGCCCCTTATATTCGCACATACTTGTGTGAGTGTATATTCTGTAACAGTTAGCTCAGGATATAAATCCAATGACAGTGACGAAGGACTCTTTAAGATCACACAGGGTGAACCGTTTGTTTAAACTGTCAAGATATTTCATTAGACACATGATGGGAGATGAGCATGTGTGTGTGATGAATTGACATGACAGAGACAGATTTAGAAGGGCACGTGAATGACACACTGCACAAGCATGGGTTGGCGAAGCGTGAAAGCACTGATTATGTTAAACTGCAGGGAGTAATTGTAGAAGGACACAAGAACAACAGTTTGCTTGATTCTCTGCAACTCTCCATTATGTACATGATCAGGAAAGAAACACAATTACTACCACTAACGTCCTGGTGAGGTTTAAGTGTGCGTGTTTGTCCTTTGCAAGCAAATAAACGATATCGTTCTGTTTCTAAGCACGTGCTGCTATATCGTCTGCTGCTTTTAAAGCTCTTTATAGCAGGATGGATTCTGATTGGCTGTCAATGTTTTTATTGTAATTCAGCTGGTTGTTGTGCATTTCAGTGTCTACAGAATCACACCTTACGTACGAATACTAAAGTGATCACACCAACTGATCAGTGAATGTACACTACCATTTAAAATTTTCTTTGTTTGTTCGGTAAGATTTTGGTCGGCCGTGGTCTTTACCACACCGTTGTAAAGTTGTTGTGTTTTTCTTCCTCTGTTCTTAACTCTTTCCCTGCCATCGACGGAAATTTACGTCATTTATGAGACAACGCTTCCCCGCCATTGACGGAAATTTCCAGCTTTCCGTGTTTTCACTGTTATAAGGTAGGGGGCGCTATGACTCATCTTCTGAAAGAGTACAGAATCTCCTGATCAAAATACAGGAGAAAAAGAAGCAGAAAACAAGTGTTAGCATATGTAAGCAGATGCAATAAAGCAGTGGCGTAGGTTTGATTTTGAAATTGGTGGGGACGGGGACATCAATGTATAAATATATTTTAAATTTTGATCGAAATTATTGCTAAGGAATTATCAGTGTCACTGGATATTGGTAGGGACACGTCCCTAGCATCCCTACTAAATTCTACGCCCCTACAACATTAAACAGCATGTAAATCAAAACTGCCAAATATTACTGAATGACATGTCAAACCAGGAAGTGGTATAGGACTGTGCAAGCTTTGGGGGTGTTGATGGACTCAATCTACTCCATCTATGTTTTGATCATCATTCTAAATACGATCTGGATGTAGGCTTTGACAAACACATTTTTCCAGCTTTTTGCACAAAAGATTGCTTTTTTTTATGAAACTTACCCACATTCAAGTGTTGATAAAAAAAAGAATGCATTAAGCAAGAATAAAAAGTTTTTTTTTTTTTTTTTTTTTTTTTTTTTAAAGCAGAGGCTCTGTTCTTTCATGTGATGTATTGCATGTTCAAATATAAATACAACAAAATATTCTGGAGGCCATTAAAATTTTGAGAAAATGAACGCTGGCTGGGAAAAGTTAACAGTTAACATTGATGATAAAAAGAAATGTGAGCAACAAATCAGCATATTACAATGATTTCTGTAGGATCATGTGACAGATTGGAGTAATGGCTGCTGAGAATTCAGCTTTGCCATCACAGTAATATGACATTTTAAAATACATGAAAAGCCTCTGTGAGCACAAGAGACTTCTTTAAAAAATCTTACCAACCTCAAACTTTTACGAAGTAGTGTACATTGAAACTCAATTGAAAGGTTAGACCAGCTAGAAACAGGTCCTTAAGGTAACAACTGTACAATGATACAGGTACATTTGAAAGCATGACAGTTATTGACAAAACTAAGTGACATCCAAAATATAGTAGTAAATGTAAAATGTCTGGAAGATGGCAAAAGCAATAAGTTTTAAGGGATGATCAGGCCATTTCTTCTAAAATGAATTCTATGCATTATGAATCACTGATTTGCACCGTAAGATCACTTAGCCTCTAATCAAAATGCATCTGTGGCTCTCTGTTATCCCCATAGACTTGCGGTGGTTCTCGAGCATGAAAAAGATTGTACTTTTGTCATGGCTTTAAGTAGGAGTACCATAATGAGGCATCTGACATCAAATTATTCTGTGCTTCCTCTTGAAGTGTAGGTGACTCTAATGAACACTGATTTCTAAGAATTAAAGCTGTGTGGATCCGACTGGCATAATGGTTATTGCAAACGAGGAGAGACAGGAGCAAAGGCGATGGCTCCCGGTCGGACTCACCTCAGACCACGGGCTGCAGTCCCTGGAGATGTCTGGAAGATCACTGCTCGCCTGAACCAGACAACCAAAGAGCTGGAGACCAGACAGACCAATAATCAGACTCAAAGCAAAGAGGGGGCACCTGGGTATTGAGAAAGAGAGAGAAGAAACAGTTAGTGTTCAATTTCAGAACAAGAGAGCACAAGAGAGCAGAGAAAAGGTCTAAACGGCAAAAAAGAATAAAGATTGAGAAACAGGGACACTTAGGAAAGGGACTTAAGCATTAGGATCTCCACAATGCGACAGCTGCTAAATCCCAGATATTAAATCTAAAACACACCTCCTGTTTGGAGGGGATGAAACATCGGGCTCATTCGCTTCCTGCTAACACACAAGGGTGAGAGCTTACATTACCTTAAGGAGCATGGAGTGTCAAAAACTCTTATCGCTACGCAAGCGTCACGAGAGCAGTCTCAACAATAGCAAAGGAGAACAAGCTATTCATGGTCATTAACGACACAATGACAAGTACCGCCGTGCCGACAGCTCGGGTCTAACTAGGGGCCTCGTTTCCTCAGCCTCATTACGCGGATCTTCATTATGCCTGCGTCGGGCCGTGGGTCATCTACGTGGGGTTCAAGACAAGATGAGAAAAATAGCACTGCGGGTGCAAACAAAAGATGTAGTTTCTTCGCTGTCATCGTGATTCATTATTTATTCTCCTTCTCCTTCAGATGCAGAAGAGGCCGGGCAGAAAGCCGCAGGCGAGGACACAGAGTGGAACAAGAGCAGGAAGATGAGCTCGAAGCACACTGGAGGGGACAGGCTGTCTGGAAGTGACCTCTTCCACTGCTTTTCTGTCTACATGCTGAAAAGTTCAGCAATCAGACTGGGTCTTGTTTGTCCGTCTAAGTACTCGGTGGAGCACCATTAAGACACCAGCAGTTTGAAGATACTAAGATAAAACGGAGGTGCAATAATCCACGACTCTGTATCGCTGCACGTAGCCTGCTCATGTTCTGTTGGATTTAGGATCCCGAGGGAAAATTCTACGAACAAATGATGCTCTGAATTCGTCTGTTTATTAGTGGCAACAGACCTAAGGGTGCAAAATGGGATTGCATAATTTATCCCAACGAGGCCCTCAGGGTGGAATGTATAGGCACATCACTGGACTCATTACAGAACATAATGAAGTGTGTAATTGAAAGCTGAACTGAATGAAAGGTGAGAGTTAGATTGAACTGAAAGTTGAATTTCCATTTGAAAGAAGCTAACTCTGTAAATAATACAAATGAATACTGTAGCAACAGTATCTTGTTATCAGAAGGCCTCTCACCAATATATTTACATTTTCATCATCACAGTGTTGAAGGAGGATGATGGCTGGAGGTTAATTTGATTTTAAAATTAATTAGGGATGCACAATATATTGGTTTTATATTTATTTCCGTTAAAAGGCTTGAGGTCAGTAAGATTTTTTTTTTTAAATGTTATGCTCACCAAGGCTGTATCTATTTGATCAAAAACACAGTAAAATAGTGATACTGTGAAAACATATTACATTTTTAAATAATTGTTTTTTTATTTTAATATATTTCAAAATGTAATTTATTTCTGTGATACAAAACTGAATTTTCAGCAGCTATTACTCCGGACTTAAGTGTAACATGATCCTTCAGAAATCATGTTGATGTGGTGCTCAAGAAACATTTATTATTAATGATGAAAACAGTTGTGCTGTTTAATGTTTCTGTGGAAACTGTGATACATTTTCCCTGGATATTTTGATTAATTGATAGAATAGATTTATTTGAAATAGGTTTGTTTTGGACAACAATGTAAAATTCTTTACTGTCACTTTTGATAAATATAATGCACCCTTGCTGAATAAAATATTCATTTCTCTTAAAAAAATCGCACTGACGCCCAACTTAAAAACAGTATGGTTATAAGCCAATAATTGATATTGATTTTAATTGATACATTTTTTACCATTTGTCGATAATCCGCCATAACATGACAATAATTAATTGGCTTATCGTATTGGTATTTTAATATCGTGTCTCTCTAATATTAGTGAGGAAGTATTTATTTAAAACTTTACACCTCCATCACACTTCAGAATTAATGTTTGAATAAAACCTCTCAGACAAACATGTAAGTGTTATTGAAATGACAAAATGCATTAAGCTCTGTTCTGCTGCCATGTATTTCAACGGTTATAGTATTACATGACAACCATGAGACAAATGGGTAACTAACAGTATTTCACCCGAGACCGTGATTCTGAAATATGAAGCCATGCCATTTTACTTCTCATTAATGAGTCTGTGCACATAGAACAATAACCTAAAACTCAGATCAATATGGTGGGCCAGGGTGTGTATTTGTTGTCTCACCTGCCTGCCTGACATTCACAATAGGAACAACAAGTTTCATTGTCTCCAATTCACACACTAGAGATCCTGTTCATAAAACTCAAACTCCCTTATGGCATCTTTTATCCTGCTGCACTTATTTTGGGATTTGAGATACAACAATGCAATGGTCTCGTAGATATGCAAGTAACAGGAAGGTTATACTACTCTGTGTCCAGTCACACGTGTAAGGAAAAGTGTACTTTAAAATACTCAAACCAACTCTGTATTCCCACCTTGTCAACCAAAGGAGACATTGACATGATTCAGGACATGCACGTATCAGAGCTCAATGCAATTAACCGGTCAATTCCCTGATCCCCCTGCATCTGAGCCCCTCTGTGAGTGATGTTATGGGTCTGCTGGCAGCTCTCACAACGATAAAGTAAAATCAACCCATCCACTCAAGACAGGAGTCATGACCGCATCTTAAGTTTATGTCAGCATGTCACCATGCTATGGTTATTTATTTCTGTCTTCATTTAGGAGAAGCTAGTGACCATTTACATATAATCATCTAGAAACAGAAGTGATTGCTGACGTTGGAGTGAAGACTCAGATGTGATGCTTGCCGTGAGAATTTCAGCAGTGATTTTATATACAGCACAATGTTCTACTGTACTATATTTCCATCGTCACATGATTCCTGTCTTTATACAGAACTATATTAGTTTTGTTAAAACTAAATGCAACAGTTCAAACTGAAAAAAAATGGACAAAATCTTTTTACGGCAAGTCACAGCACTTACTTGAAATAGAAATCTTTTGCAACATTATAAATGTCTTTACTGTGATTTTTTTACCCGTTTAATGCATTCTTTCTGAATAAAAGTATTAATTTCTTTCAAAATATAAAACATACTACTGAACACCAAAATATTGAATGGTAGTTTACAAGTATTTTTCTTCAAATTAAAATCGGACATTAATTTAATATATTTAGCTTCTTTAGCTCAAATTAAAGACACAAAACTTGTTTACCTGTGGTTGATCTCTTCCCATTTGGTGCAGTTCTGGCTTTAGAGAAACTGTAGTAAAATGATGACCTATATTTTGTTTTCTTATCACTGACTATGCTTACATTTTGTAAACCCCAATTAGAGTCAATTTGATTGCAGATCCTGAATGTAGGGTTCCACCTGTGTGACCCATTAAAAATATCTGTTTACATACATTTGCGTCATACATATTCTGCACAAATTTTCTGTGCACGTGGAGAGATGCATTTTGTGTCAAAGTTACCACAGCATCAGCTTGTGAGACCTGTCAGTGTTCCTGTCAAGAGAAAGCAACAGCATCAGATGATTAAAGAATTTTGGCAACTCAGCATGGCACCCCAGTGCATAATTGGCTGATTTGCCTTAAATTATGCCAAGAAAGCTTTCTCCTCATTTCTCCAAACAAAATTTGGGATTTTGAAGCAGCTTTCTGAAATTCTACTTTGCTTAAACTAAACCATTACTATTTGAGAAGTTACCTTTTTAATCCGGTTGTAAAAGTATAGTCATAATTTATTTAAAGGATTAGCAATTGGAAAATATAATTTAGATCAAATTCAAAGTTGAAAAAAAATCAGCTTTTTTATATCAAATATCAGGTGCTTATTTGAAGCGTTTTATTCTGACTAAGCCCTGCATGGCTGTTAACACAGCTGAAGAACAATAAGATGGGCAGATGGTAGAACCCTATGTTAACTCAAGCACACTTAATAAGGTACTTTGATTATCACTTAAGATGTTCTCAACCAAAAGGTCACGGACTTTCTGGGGATTGACCCTGAAGCATCTAACTGTTGAAGAAAGCCTTGTCTTGTCTCATTTAGAAGCATGCACCATTAAGAGAGCCATGGTCTGTTAAATTGCAGTGGCCAAGTGTTTTCTTTCTCTATCTGAATCATGTATGGTTTGTGTGTTTGAACATGAGTGCTCAAGCGTCCCTTACCTCTAAGCAATGACTATCTACACACACAACCCGATCTCACGACCAATTCGTACGAATTTGTACGAGTGGCTAATTCGTAACAATTCATACGAGCTGACTCGTACGAATTTGTACGAATTTATAGGATTTTTGCTAAATCGTACATATTTGACGAATTCCAAATTCGTATGAATTCATACGAATGACCTACCCCAGACCCCGCCCCTAAACCTACCCATCACGTGGGTTTAGACAAATCGTACGAATCCGTACGAGTGAGCTCGTATGAATTCATACGAATTAGCCACCTTTTAATCATTCGTACAAATTCGTACGAATTGGTCGTGAGATATCGTTGACACACATCAGTTCTAATCAGGTACTAATCTGTCCTGATTTTGTGTCCTATCAATCTTAAGAAATACTTGTTACAAAGACTGCCAAATGGCTTTTAAGCAAAAAACCCAAACAATATTTTGCAAAGGGCAAAAAAAACAACAACTCAACAGATAAGCCAATCTCTTGATCAGCAGCACTCCATCCTGAATGAAGTAAGTGTGGATAAGAGAGCGTGGAACTGGAAAAACACAGTAGGGAAGCTTAGCAAATGCTCTAGGTCACTTAATTCTGGGCACATGGATTATTCATGTAGCAACCACTGATCATCATGACCCTCATAAATCAAACAATGTGGTTTCTCGCACCACCACTGAGCCCAATTTCAGCCTGCTAATCTCAACGCCATCTTTCATCACTATAACCTATCCGCAGTCTGCACCCCAAGACAGAACCGAGTTTGAGGGAACAGGTCTTTCATGCTGCTCTTATTTATTTTACCTGTTTATGCAGAAAACAATGCAAACTTTATCTCTCCTGTCATCCTATGAGCTCTACTCCTACATAGGCTATCAAAGGCCTCCAGGCATTTAACTCAGGACATATGGTTTCAGCACAGTGGATGCCGATAAAAGGAGACGCTAAATATAATTTAGGCCATGATTTTCTCTCATTTTAAAATATTGGGTTATCTAATCACAAGCGGTCAGCCGAGACTATTGTGAGTCTAAACAACATCATTGGTGACCAATTGTTATTGGAGGGTTTCTGATTTCTTAAACATAAATTATGTCATGCATGTTGATGAAGTAGAAAGAAGTTAACATCAAAAAACATTTTGGACCCCATTTACATTGGTTATGTAAGCCGATATTGGATGTTTAATTGTGCATTGCTATGATCTAAAAAATTTGAGGGATAGTTCACCCAAAAATGAAAATTCTGTCATTAATAACTCACTCTCATGTCGTTCCAAACCCATAAGACTTTCGTTCATCTTCGGAACACAAATGAAGATCATTTTACTGAAATTTGAGAGCTTTTTGTCCCTCCATTGGCAGCTACGCAACTAACACTTTAACGCTTCAAAAAGTTCTTTAAGGGATCGTAAAACTAATCCATATGAATCGAGCGGTTTAGTGCAAATTTTCTGAAGAGACATATCAGTTTATATGATGAACAGATTGAATTTAGGCTTTTATTCACATATAAACATTGATCAGCGAATATAAACAGAAGCTCAACTGAACCTGACCTGCGAGAACAAACCTCTTGCGAAAGGTCAAACGTGCTACATAACACATGAGAATGAACCTCATTGGTTCTTGTATGTCTTCCATTTACTACAACTAATGTGAGAGTTGATGAATGTTTACATGTGAATAAAAACCAAAATTCAATCTGTTCAACGTATAAAGCAATCGTGCGCGTGTGTGTGTGAGTTAGTAAGGGAGTGAACCACGTACAGTGCTACACACTACACAGTGCTTAAGTCGACTGAGTTTATGTGAATACTCACCAAGGCTGATATTTTGACATATTTCTGTGTGCATTTGAGTGTTTAGGCTGTCCGTGTTCCCCTCGGAGCGTGTGCACAGAAAGCATGCTGTCAGTAGCGGATTTAGTTCTCTTTTGTGGCTCATTGCACTTTTAATATTTATTTTTATTATCAAGAACATCCTGCTCCTTACTTTCTCATTCATGCATGTTTCTTCTTCCAACAGTCACTGAAAGGATATGTTTCAGTCTAGTCACTTTTTGCCATTACCACCAACAAGATATATAGCTGCTTGAATCAGACATAGACTGTAAAAAAAGATGGACGACGCCCCTTCGCTCTCTTCCATTGGTCAGAACCATAGACTGTAAAAAAGATGGACGACGCCCCTTCGCTCTTTTCCATAGGAGAGAACTGAAGCCGCCAGTGTCCCGATATGGCGCAGACATCTTGGAACTTGAGTCTGCGCACTTGCGTTTTCGGGACCAGTCATGCGCAGTCGTGAGCAGGAAGTAAAGCCGCGAAATCAAGGCCCCGCCCTCACTCTCGCAGAATCAATCGCAAGCACACGCCCCTGCACTTTTCTTAAGTGGCCTCTGTCTGCTCCGTTCCTCTCCAATGATGTCTGCTGATTGCAGTACCTCGTTAAAATAAGGTAAATACAGCTACTAACCACAGTCAACATTATGAAAGAAACTCCGTTGGTGCTTCAGTGACTACTTCGCACAGAGAACCTGTCAATCACAGCTGTCAATCATGATGTCACAGCACCGTTTTTTTATAGCATCAAATAACTAACCAAAAACAAACTTATATAAACTTATAAAACAAACACTTGAAATTACATCAACGTGATAGAAACTACAGTAAATGACAGAAACTATCTTTGGAAAAAGGATATGTTAAGTGTAATTTAATTGTTTAGTTGGTCTCACGTCCCGTTGAATAACATGGGGAGGCGGGGTTTATGACCTATACTAGGACCGGCCTCTGGGGGGCGATCGAGACGTTTTGGCTTCACTTTTGAGGGCTTGTGCGGCACGCTTGGTCAGAACTGAAGCTGCCAGTATCCCAATATGGCGCTGACATCTTGGAACTAGTTGCTGCGTCCCAATTCGCATACTATCCGTCCTAAATAGTATTCGAAAATAGAATTAGTACGTCCCAAATCGTACTATGTTGAAATGAGTGTCCCAAAGAGACCCGGATGGTCTACTATATCCGGTAAGAATCCGAAGTGCAGATCGATGCACACTCTAAAGGCTGATATCGCCCACAACCCATTGCGCGTTGGACGAGGATTCGGTTAGAACTACAAACACGACTGAAAAGTGTTCAAAAACTACAGACATGGAGGATGCGCGAGTCCGACGGTTATGTAGAGAGGTTTAGATAAAGGGGTTTGAGTGATTAATTATCAGTATCTAACCTCACGAAAATTTATTTATTCAATGTTGTCCACATTATATTGCATCTGCAGCATTGTGAACTTTTGCAAAGATACGTTTAGCCATTAACTTTTAAATGCATTATTATATTCAAATTCCAAACACATGAGGAGGGTCTCGGCATTAAAGACTGGCAGATGAACGTGCGACAACAATTCTCTCCGAAATGGTAAGAAGTTATATTAGATTGAATGGAGAATTTTAACTGTGACGAGATGATTGACAGGGCAGTTTACGGTGACAGGATGCACGCGACAGAATCTGTTCGTTAAAGATGACGAAGTAGTATGTCTCAAAGCTTTTGCTACACACTCAAAAGTATGTACTTTTTCTTCACAAAAAGAGTACATACTTTTAGGGCGTAATATAAGTAGGCGAATTGGGACGCAGCATGAGTCTGCGCAGAAGCGATTTCGGGACCAGACATGCGCAGTAGTGAGCAGGAAGTAAAGCCGCGAAATCAAGGCCCCGCCCTCACTCTCGCAGAATCAATCGCAAGCACACGCTCCGGCACTTTTTTTTAAATTAATAATAGAAATGTATATATTAAATTTAAAGCTCCAATCTCCTCAGTCCTCTGAAGATCCCGAAAAAAAGTCTGTTGGTGCTTCAGTGACTACTTCGCTCAGAGAACCTGTCAATCACAGCTGTCAATCATGATCTCACACCACCGCATCAAATAACTAACTAAAAACAAACTTATTTTAAAAACAAACTCTTGAAATTACATCAGCGTGATACAAACTACCGTTAATGACAGAAATCTTCTTTGGAAAAACGATATATGAAGTGTAATTTAATTGTTTAGTTGGTCTCACGTCCCGTTGAATAACATGGGGAGGCGGGGTTTATGACCTATCCTAGGACCGAGCGGGGGGAGATCAAGACGTTTTGGCTTCACTTTTCAGGGCTTGTGCGGCACGCTTGGGAATCAGAGTGCAGGAGCTTTCGGTTACCATAGAAACGCAAGTGGTTTGCAGTTGATTTCTGTCGTGACCATAGACAGTAAAAGAAATGGACACTGCGACCCCATAGATTTCAACGGAGAAAGTTGAAGCCCATAAAAGGCTTCTCCATTGAGTTTATGCCTCCATGTCCACCCGATTGCCTCATAGACAGTAAACGATTGCCTACGAGCTTCTACTTCTGTCTATACGGTAATTTCTCTACTGTGCGACAGAGCGTCCCGTGGTTATGACGCAATCTTTAGCCTATTTTTACAAAAACGGCTTCTACGGGACCATAACGTAAGATACAAAGTAATGGAGCCTTTTATCCATTGTCCCGTTTCTTAAGAAATAAATAATGGACAAATTGAGTCTTTGGACGCCTCAGATGTAAAGTCATTCGCTGTCAGTGACGCCAAAATGAATGGGAGTCAATGGGATGCTAACAGTAGGTGATAGCCAGCTACAATGGCGGCCCCCGGAGGAAGCTTCAGTTTCCGGCGGATGGATTACCCCCTTGGTCGTGACACTCGCGAAAAGCACTGAACACGCATTTTGGCCGGTACAACTTAATATATATTAGGCTATTAGATTTATTATTATTATTATAAACATTTCATTAACTTCAGTATGCTGTAAAAACAAAAGTAGGCCTAATTATAATTGTCTGCTTTTTCTGCAGAAAGCTGATCTCTAGTAATGTGTCTAATTTTTCATCGATCATATGTTGTAAAGGGTGAGAGACCTGGCGAGTCACATGATTTTTGTCAAAAACCCAGGTGTGGCTTGCCTTGGAGGCAAACATACTGAGACATTCCTAAAAATATCTTCTTTTATGTTCCACAGAAGAATAAAAAAAGAAAGCCGCAAAAGTTTGGAACAACGACATGAGTGAGTAAATGATGAAACTGAAAGAGTTTTAATTTTTGGGTTAACTAACCCGTTACTAATGATGTTAAATATAATCTTTAGCAGATCTCAAAATGGATAGGAATTTTTTTATGTACATTAAGTACATAACTTTATAATTCTTAAATTCACTAGTAGCATTTAAAAAAAATAGGTTTTATTAGGTAGTAAATTTGCTTTTTAGTTTTTTTACTATTCATTTCTTTTCGGCAGAAAAAATCATATAGAATTGTAATATCGCTGATAACGTTATAATTAACAAGCTTACCAGTACCGGACAGAATAATGGTGCATCGCTTATGCATCATTTATACAAGTCGTAAGCAGTGCCTTAAATGTTCTGTGCAAAACATAACTGTAGCATTTTTAATTATTATTATTTTTTGTATATGACCTCATTATAATGGGACAGCATTATAGTGAAAGGCTACAAAGTATATACTGTAACAACAAATTTACTTAAGCATAAATACAAAGAAAGCACTGATTACAATTATCACTGAAGTTGAAAACAAGATAGCCTGAAGTTGAAAGCAAAAAAAATAAAAAAGCAGACAAGATCAACACTAATGAGGGATATTTTTTTAACAGCTCTCTCTGCCAGTTAATGTACCTTGTGTTCATTTGCTATTTCTGTAATGGCACGCCCTTTCTTGTGTCAAACACACCAAGTGTTAAAGTCTTAATTGGACTTATTTTGAGCAAGTGACTAAAGCCCTTCTTCCTGAACTCAGTGCTGCTTAACTGATTCAAAATGTCTATAAGTCTGAAAGATATATGAAGAGGAAAAAACATTAAAACAACCACAATAAAATCAGCAAGAAGTCGATAAGGTCATATTACAGTCTCTCCACAATCAAACACATTTGTTTGTGTTTCCTTTTTGGTAATTCTGTGAAAATGAATATCACAAGTAATTGACCAGTATTATTATATATTATAATAAGATTCACACCCACTTAAACATTGACACGACATCCCGCTGCCCCAGTCAAAGGGCAACAGCAGGGGCCTCTTGTCTCCCCACAAACCCCCAGCAAGTGCCAAACAAGCTCGCCACAACCCAGTCAATTACTTTCCCTGTGACTTCTCACATAATAATAGGATCATATGCATCTGGTGCATGTCATCAGGCAAATTAGAACAAATCAACGTTGTTACGGCGAAGGAGGCAGCGCTATGTTTGTATAGGAAACATCTTTGCACTTTCAGGTTCAGCCTTGATACAGAAATGAAAGTGGAATATTAAAGCTCTTAAGGTCTGGTTGAAGAGCATTGCAGCAGTGCATACAAAACAAGGCGATCGGTTATTGCTTTACAGTTTCAGCAGACTCTCGGGCCAGGGCTTAAGTCAGCACAAGCGCAGTAGGGCAAGGTATAGAGAAAAAGGTGAAAAGGAAAGATACAGAGAGGAAGGGAAGCAGGCTGAGTGGCTCGCCATGAAATGCTGAAACAACAGCATGTCTGCCAGGGCAATTTTACAGCTCAGTGCTTTCACACCTCAGCCGTCGCCCTTCCAACACTGAACATCCAAGTCCATTCTGCATCTTCATTTATTTGGTGTCAGCGTCCGAGGACGCCCAAGGCTCGGCATGGAATCGGAAGCCTGTCCCAAATGTCTTCTGATAAGTGGTGTGTGAAGTCGACAAGAAAGGGAAAAGGCATTATACAGCTTTCCAAAACCATGCTACGGGTGACTCTATCCTACATTCAGCAAATCATTATTAATGAGCTCTGAACACAAAATACACACGCAGATCAGCCTCGGCACATTTGCTTCAAACTTGATTTAAGTAAAGCTGTCCATCTTCGCTTAGTTCTTGTAAGACAGATAAATGCATTCAGTCTAGGCCAAAATCTAAACATCCAGCAGAAATAACAAACGAGGGCACTGATCTATGGTGTGCCTCAGCATGGAGGCCGATCTTTAAAATTTGACTTAAGCACTACGATTCCTGGACACATCGTGAATTCTACAAAACAATCCACTGTGTAAAAATAGCTTGCTACATTGCTTCCCCCCTAAACTTTGACTTTGTCAAGGTCAAAGCTGTGATCTAATGGTTTATTAACAGGCACTGTTGCTGCTGCACCATCGGCAGGGAAGTAAAAACCTGATTGTGACATAAGTGTTTGAAATATGGCAGTATGATTGGGGTACTTAAAAGACTAAGAATATGGTTGATGTGCCCCTGGCTTCAAATAGGTGACATATTCTCTCCATCTTCTGTTCCCACACTATTAAATATACATGCTCAATTCATTGCAATGTCCTCCTCAATGTCCTTGAGCAGTGTTGGAGGTTAACATGTTACAAGTAACAGACATTTAGTAATCCATGATGGATACCAGGGATGTCAATTTACACAAATTCCCATTATCGATCGTCCTTTAAAATTAATGATCAATTGATCGATCAATCGTTAGTTAGCCTTAATACTGCAATATGTGTCGCATGACAGGGTCTGCAAATGCTGCTCAAAAAGCTGTTCCTCACCAAATGAATGCGAAGAGATTTTTAGTCTAAATAAAGGACTAGTAAAATTGTAAAATGAGTCAATGTGATTGATCATTTAATTAAATGACTTATTTCATAGTTCATAGTTATTATTAGTCGTGCATTGCTGTTTGAGCTGCACGCACTGAAGCTGAAGCTGACCACCTATATCTATATAGAGCTTAGGTGAGCTTTATAGAGCGTTAAATCTTAACCAAATGCATCCTATGAGATGAATCGGATATAGGCCTGCACAAAATAAACACCACATTACAACTTACATTTGCACAAAACAACAAGGCTGCAAATGCACAAGCACATTTTTAAAGTAAAATGGTCCCAAAAATAACTCTGGCGTGCTCGCTTCATTTTTCCTCGTGTCTGCTTTACGTCCACGAGGCTGTATGGTGTCCCATTTGTCATTTTATGCTTCAGAAGTGTGCTCGCGAATGCCCCCTTTGTGGTCAGTATGAGCCCTTGATGTGCACTTTTGCCGAGCCCGTAAGCTCGAAGCTTACATCACGAAAGTGCAGACTCGTAGGTAGACCACGGGTGTTTAGGGTGCCATTTGGGACAAGGCCTTAAGAAAGCAGCAAAATCCAAAACTTTTTCACATGAGTCTCCCACATTTGCATGATTTTGAATGCAAGTCAATGGAATGAAAAGTGTAGTGTGACCACCCCTTTGACATCTGACAGGACAGGAAAGTTCATTTTTCTTAGATGAGAGTTTTTATTTTGCGAGGAGAGTGCACGACACACGCATGATGCACGCACGTACGCACGCACACACACACACACACACACACACACAGTGGTGGAGGAAGTACTGAGTCTCAGTACTTAAGTAAAAGTACAAATAACCAGAGACATATTTACTTTAGTAAAAGTAGAAGTACCACAATGACAATCCTACTTAAGTAAAAAGTAAAAAGTACCTGATTTTAAATGTACTTTAAGTATTAAAAGTAAAAGTACTTGCATAATTTTTTTTTCTCTTAATGTATATTCTAATGATTAATAAAACAGTTAATTCTAACTCATTCAACCTAATAGCCTACTCCTATAATGATGTTCAATAATGATGGATTTATTTTTTAAGTTTTTGTCACCATTTCTGAACAAGCTTGCAATTAGGCAATACACACATCAAGCTTACTATATCCTTACTATATACTAGTATTTGACGGCGTTTGGCTGTAAACGCGATTAATATATGGCGTAATTCTGAACCTCTTGCCTTGCCATACTAATCCTAACCAAACGTATAATTCACACGCACCCCACACCACTACTAAACCTACCCATGCGTACCATATGCACGTAAAAAAATAATTTTCACGTATAAATTGCACGATAAACACTGCGTGCTATAGAGACGCATTTAGTGTGACCGGGTTCATATATCTATGGCAACCAAACTTCACTGGTGAGTGGTGAGACAAACGTGCGACGAACGGACGGTCAGGATGACGTTTTGGCAGGAAAAACTGTCCAGAAAATGTAACGAAAATGTCCCAGAATATAGTAGAAATGTACTGGAGTAGAAAGTATAATAATTGCTGCAAAATGTAACGAAGTAAAAGTAAAAAGTATGCACTATTGATTCTACTTAAGTAAAGTACAGATACGTGAAAAATGTACTTAAGTAAAGTAACGAAGTATTTATACTTCGTTACATTCCACCACTGCACACACACACACACACACAAATTCAGTATGCATTAACACGAGCATTTCAGAACTGGGCAGAGAGTGACATGTAAAATATGACAATTCATTAGGAACAAATAGTAGAACATCTTAGAAGAATCATCTTAGGCACATTATTACAGTCTTGTGCGAAGTGAGGTAGTGCGATTAATCTCGCACCTCTTCCAACACCGCGGCTTCCTCCACACAGGTCATTACGAGGGGTCCCTCACCACACACAGGCAAACAAATGAGCCATTACCGCCATCACTCAGGCTCCAATTAAACAACCCATGCAGCCCCTGCTCCTCACAATCACTGCCAATTAAAGCCCAACTGTGTGAATTCCAACATCACTAATTACATGAATGTGATAGAACTTTCTCACATTCCTCTCTAAAATTAATGTCAAATATTGTTCAAAATTAATGATTAAATGTACCCTGCCCAAGGTAAACCACTTTGAGCTTTATGTGAATTAAATCACATTTTTTTAAAGGTTTAACGCCAAAACTCACTAAGAATGCTTCAAGGTAAAGTGCTATTATTAAATCAAGGTAAATATGTCTATTCTAGGTGTAATTTGCAGTAGAAGCAAATGATTAGATCCTAAATCTGAACACTGGGCCCCATGAAGTGGCCCTTAAAAATAGAGCTGCTCTCAGTACATTTAAAGCTGAGCCCCAAAAATGGTTTTTAACACAAGTTTCTCATGCACACTGTCTCTTTCGATATCTTACCAGTAACTGTACCACTCTATCGGTTCTCCTTCGTTAACTCCAAAAAGACAGGTGAATGGACAATCCACGGTTACCAGAAGTAGTAGCTCTCATCACCACCTCCATTCAAATAAGCAAGACTGATAGGAGTAAAAGTGGCCTGGTCAGAGATCACTGAATTATTCATATGACTGGCAGGTGTTGTTGATAGTGCAGCTCTCCTGCATTTTCAAGTCCCAGGTGTGGTTTTAACGGCTCTATGTTCTCGGCCCTGCCTATAGCTGCCATTGATTGCAGGCTAAAAACCCTGCTGCTGAATAAGCAAAGGAGCTTTTCAAATAGTGGCACATGGTGCATCGCACCAATAACACAACAGATCCATCACGGCCCATGACACCCACTGGTGCGGCGGGGGGAGGGAGGGGCATCCAACAGTACTTCTGGGATTAGAGTTAAAGACAGAGCAAAGAATAAATGACATTCAAACAGGACTGTTCAGCATGATTGAAGCTAATCTAATATCCCACCGTGCTTCTGATGACCGCTGACTCGGGAGACACGGATTTGAGTACAATACAAACTGCAATAAAAAAAGCATCAGGACTCTGTGGAGTCATGCATAATAATGTGGCTCTGAACTAAATAACTAAATGTTTTCCAAAACTTCAAGAGCATGACATTTCCTTAAAGCTCGCACTTAAAGAACTTGATTCCACTAATGTTATTGTGGTTCAACAGATGTTTTCACTCAAAAAATAAAATTGTTTTATCTGATACTCACTCTCATGTTGTTCCTACCCTGTATAACTGTCTTTCTTCTGTAGAGCACAAAAATAACGTTTTTTTGTCCATAAAGTCAATGGGATTTAATATAGTTTTGGTCCCCAATAACTTTCATTTTATTGATAGAAGCAAATGAAATATTCTTGAAAATGTAAGTTATACAGGTTTGGAATGACACCAAGGTAAGTAAATAAATAATGACAGAATTTTCATTTTTGGGTGGACTATCCTTTAAGGTGGTCTTGTATGCCCCTGTCATATGTTGTGGAAATTGGTAGGTGGACTGATATGTCAACAACACACGCACATACACACATATTCCAATTCAGAAAAGAAAAACAAAGCTGTGAAAATGCCCATGGCAATACATACCATTAAAGGTCACAGTAGGTCACTTCTCAGAATCAACTGCCTCTGGCATATCAAAATATAAAAGCATAAATGTCCCATGCTTTTTTTTTCATTGAGACTTTTTCCATGTGAAAGGAATGAAAAGAGCTTTCTTGGCTGAGGTTAGATTTTCATTAAAGATGATATAATTGGCCGCACATGCACATTCGTTGTGTATATGGAACTGTGCACTCATTATAATGTATGTAAAATATTAAAAGCTAGTACCAGTTCTTTGTAACAAGCTCTTGTTTCATTAAAAGTTCAAAAAAGAGAGTTGCACAATCAGTTCTGGAGATAATGGAGAACTGTTTTCCTTTTTCCTCAGACCTTTGGATGTCATCAAACACACTGTGCTGTTCTCTGTTACAAGTTCAATTGAGATGTCCCTGAGCACAGTTGTCTGGTCTAGGACAGGACAGAAGGAAACACCAAAAGCAATTTCCACCCAGGTGATCCCGCCCCAGGGCCCCAGCGGGGGTTTAGACGAGGAAATTAAACTCAACGCTAGTCTCGCGGCTTGAGAACTCCAGTCAAATGAACAGCCAATGTGCAGCATTTTACCACTTCACAGAGAAAATATTAACAGAATAAAGAAAGAGGTTTCCTGCAGGGTGTGGAGTGAAGCAGCTCACGCAGAATGGCTAATGTCCTCTCTACTGAGTGATGGAGACGTCTGCAGGTTCAACTCTAACGACTCCCGGAGCCTGTGCTGAGAATAGTAATTTACCAATCACGTAGTCCATACTTGAGTAGAGAACATGCTGGGTAAAAAAAAAATGTTTATGATAAGTTCAGACATATTCACAAGGCTTAGGCGACCCATTAGTGTGGTTCAAGAACGGATGCACACAAACCTCTCAAAAGTAACTGAGAGCTACCATCAATAGAAGACTAAAAGGAAAACAGCAAACCGACTAGAACGCACAGAACACGAAGTACAGAGAGGAACAGACCTAGCATCACCCTCGGTAAATCCATTAAGATGTCTCACTATACAAGACGGATCCATGCTACACTGAGCTTGTTTAGGTCTCTCCATTGTGAGTGCTGGGACAGGAATAGCTTGAAGCAAAAAAGCATAAAGTTAATGGGGGACACACTCTCTGGGATTGCAATGGTAAATTATGACTCTCATAATATACAATTCAGGGGCACTCTTGGTTTACAGTAAAGGCTGGATGAAGTCCTTGGGCTATAGTGCTCATAATGGGTGCCGTAACTGAAAGCCTGTAATGTTAATGAATAACCAACTCAATCCAAATCCAAAATGATGCTATAACTCCAAAGATCCAGTGGAGCCAACAAGCAGATGGCCTGGTTTCTGTGAGCTACTCAATTTTGCATTAATGTAACCTTTCAATATGAGGAAAGATTTATAAGCTGCATTAAAAACGATGACCCTTACCCACTTCAATTACAAAACAGAGCCGCTTTAGTTTCCACACTTGCGATGATCCCTCATAAGAAGCGTCCTGGGGTGTGGCGACACCTTACGTCTTCCGAGAGCAGGTCAGGGAGGCTGTGCGGCTCTGAGAGCTGGTCTTTATGGTAATACCCCTCTGATTGAGATAAGTGGCAGATGTAAGCAGGACCATCAGCAGTATTTGTAAAAAGTCAGTGGATTCTCGAGGGAGAGCTGCTTGTCATTACAACCACCGGAAAAGACCTGATGAGTGCATTATTCAGGACCCGGCAGAACCGCAGCTAAGAGGTGTGGAGTTGGCATCAGAGAGACGAGCTCTATTGAGCCTCACTATAAGCTCACATCAGTGCTTGTTAATTAGCTTTGCTTAAAGATGCTCACAGCCGATCTTTATTTGATTCCATTCTTGTTCCCTCTGAACTCACGATTGTGTGACTTATCATTCATCATCTGTACAGAAACAAACTGCAATAAGATATGAAAGATTGTTTCACTCTGAACAAACTAGCAGTTGAAAACCTTAACTGTTCATCAAATTAAGTATTATCATTTCCTCTAATTGGCTGGACACGGAAGTACTAGGACCCCTCAGGCTGCTTGTTGAAAACAAATACGTAAACTACAGTTCAAAAGATTGTGGTCGATAATACTTTTTTTATCTCACCAAGGCTGCAGTTATATGATCAAAAACACATTAAAAAAGTAATATTGTGAATGATCAAAATGTGATCTACTCCTGTGATGGCAAAGCTGAATTTTCAGCATCATTACTCCAGTCGTCAGTTTGCATGATCCCTCAGAGATTATTCTAATATGCTGATTTGGTGCTTAAGAAACATTTCTTATTGCCTTTAGGCCTAATCTTTTTCATGTCTTGCCTGGTTACATTTATTTCATAAAGTATTTAATTTAGGAGCTACTTTGCCCTTCTATCCCCCAATTCTATTTAACATATATTCTCACGGCTATGGAAGCTTGTTTCTGCCATGGAATTAAACAATTTGAAAGATAATTGGGACTTTTTTCACACAATTAAGGATACAATTGTGGGATATAAACTCACAATTGCTTGAATAAAAGTCCGAATTCTGAGATAAAAAGTTGCAATTATCCTTAATATTGTTTATATCTCACAATTCTGACATTTTTTCTCACAATTGCGAGTTTGTATCTCTATACTCAGAGATAATCACATTTTGCGAGTTATAAAGTACAATTCTGAGGAAAAAACTAGTTTATATTGTACAATTCTGACTTTTTAACTCACAGCTGCATGTTCGCATTCTGAGAAAAAAGGCAGAATTATTAAGTCCAATTCTGGGGGGAAAAAGTCTGACTTACAATATCTCACAATTCTGACTTTATACGCAATTGCGACTTTATATCACACAATTCGGACTTTATAACTCGCTATATTGAGTTTATATCTCGCAATTCTGACTTTATAACTTGCAGTTGCAAGTTTAGGCCTATCCTATACGGAAAAATGTCCGAAATGCGAGAAAAAAAATCTGAATTGTGAGATAAAAAGTTGCAATTACCTTTTTTATTTTTAAAAAAAGGAAACAAACTTTCGTACATGGCTGACTTTAATGGCTTTCTTAATTTGGCACTAATATCTTTGCAATATGGTAAAATTACACCACCATTTTAAAAAAATCAGTTCAAGTCATTCATAAAGTAGCTTCGTTGGTCTTATTGTGCACAATTGACCGTTGACTCTTTTTGTTCATTCAGATGGCATTTCATACAAGCCAACCAAGCACTGTATTCCTATACTCTTCTGTTATTAAAGACATGTTTGGCTTGCATCTTTCAAATTTTCCTCCCAGCGGAAAAGTAAACACTAACCTCTGGGTTAACGTACAGAAAAACATCTGTGAGGTTGAGAACAAGTACTGACACAAAGATCTTAATGAAAGAACATGATTTACCATACTGCAGGCAACACTGTAGTCCCCAATGAAAATACAGATTGAGTACAGACAGGAGACAAGGACGTGGAAAGGACGATACATACTGTCAAGAAAACTGTGGCTGTCCTTGATCTGAAAATCTCTGTATACGCGATCAGAGGAAACGAGAAACATACATCAAGGTTTTCAATTACAGAGCAGAAGCTGACCAGAGAAGGTTCAGCTAATGGCTTTATATTTTTCATTAACATTTCTTAATGCTCCCACTCTGACCTCAGGGTATTTGTTCAAAGTATAATGTTCAATACGTTTTGGGTAAAATAACATCTATCAGGCAGCTCTTTAAGAAATCAGCTTGATTTGCAGAACAAAGGTCAGGCCTTATATGCTATTGAAGGTTTCCTCTACTGAGCACTGTCTTCAGTGCCATTGCACTGCATCCAGTGTTACTATATTATGCACTATAAAAGACATTATATAGTGTTAATGTGTACAGTGTGGGCTAAGGTTTGACCTATAAATTGTTGTTTACATCAATTCAGAATTTGAATATGAAATATAGAATACCTTGTTAATGTAAAATAAAACAGACAAATGATTTCCTCTGAATATTTTAAAAGAACCCCCAACAAATCAAATGTTTAAAATATTACCAGACATGCATAATAAGGCGAACTCCAGTGAAGTAACAATGGGTCAAATTTGATATGCCCAATTCAATTTAGAAAATGATCCATTCTCATTCTAATTGACTGCTGTTTGATCCATCATTTTATGGTTTACAAAGATTTATGGTTTACATGTTCTTACATTTTCATTTATTTTGAATGGTAAGGGTTGTGCACTGTACACAAATGGAGCTTCAAAATCTTACTTTCATGGAAAAATTGTGATTTTTTTCTTCGACAATCACACAAAGCAATATCGCACTGTCTATTAAATGTTGGTATATCGTGCAGCCCTGCATGATATTGAATAAAAATGCAATATTTGATATGCGATATGATAGTGCTTAAAGTGTGTAAAATAAACTGAAATTATATTTAAAATATATCTAAAATTATATAGGCCTAACCTACATTCATGTTTCACATTATTTTTGTCAAAATAAAGCATCCCTACAACTTCTGAAAGTGAACAGCAGTGTTTTACTGTAGCATATAAAAAGTAGGTGTCATTTTGACGGCAGTGTAAACCAGGGGGTTTAGGGTTTCAGGTATGGCCACATCGGGTTTATTTAATCTGAATAATCAAATGTAAAAAAATAAAACACTGCTTAGTCTTCACTGTATTAATTAAATACTGATTCTTATTAAAGCTACAAAGGTTATTAAGTCAAGAGAAGTCTTTTGTTCATGACAACAGTAATTGCAAGCCTTTGCGATATGCATATTACGATATGTAGCCTACATTTGCGATATTTGGATCATTTCAATATATTGCGCAGCCCTAGTGCAGCCTCGACTAAACTGTGTGTGCGTGTCATTCACTGAAACGTAAATTTAGCTTCAGCAAAGTGACCCAACTTTTTCCACTCTGCGACCCATAGTTTTAAGACCCTATAGTATACATAGAGTTTGTTACTTCAGTGGTTAATGCTGTTTTAGCAAAGGTAAAACATTTTCTTGGAGGAAAGTCCTTTGTAGCTAGGTCAATCGTTCTTGTAAAGTGAGCTAAAGGAGCAGAAAGGGATACAGCAGCAAAACACTAAAAACTATTTTATATACATTTCCACAATCTATAGCATTCTAATTCATTCACAATACACCTAATCCAACAGCTATCATCATCTCTTCCATTCTCTATATCCCTGTTTGGCAGTCATAAAGATTAAAGATACAAAAATGAGCAAACTTACACTAATGGTCGGCGACAAAGCAAAGACTCAGATGAGGGTCACAATAAAACAAGGCCATTTCATCCAGTTTCCATAGCAATTTGCTAAACACTAAAGATTACCTTCACACACACACACAAAATGTTTTTGGTAAAACATCCCTCATCATTCGAAATGGCTTTGCCATGAATTTCCTAGCTTATATTAACATCTAAATCCTCTAACAAGATCCATGCAAAGGCCGAAACTGACATAAAATACGAAAATAAGCCAACAGTTTGTGATAATAATTTTAAATTTATGTTGTTGCAATCCCATTTAACCTGGCTACATAAAAATAAATAATCTTTTTAAATCTGAATACCAAAACAAAAGGATGCAGCTCATTTTCTGCATTGATCCGAGTCCGTGTATAGCCACAGAATACTAATGAAATCTTAATTTGAAAACTTCTCCTCAGCCTCAATTCACCATCTCCAGCATCTAACCAATTAAAACAAATCTCATCGGTTATTTGAAAATCTTCAGCCCTAAATCTTTCAGAAATGTACAAAGGCATTTCATAAATTTAAATTTGATTCAAAACTTAAAATGCAAAGCAGAAAGTTGAAGTGCTTCGTCCTTGGGAATTCAAACAACTATTAGCAATGCGCAACCAGAGTCCCTTCATTAATCAGCACTAATTAAGACTATTGATTGAAGAAAACATCAGGATTTCCAGCTGAAAAGGTTTACTAGACTGGAAACTCGAAACTCTACAGGAGATGGCATAACACTGAAAAGAGAGAAAAGATTTCTTTGCCCTTGGCTCAAGCTTCACTTTGCAAAACAGCTCAGAAAATTAAACCAAAAATGCCCCTGCTTCCCTGTCATTAAGTGCTGTCAGGACGAATCAGAGCTCACAGGCCAGTGGTGCTACACAAAGCAGCGCTCAGTCTCTCATTGTTGAGCTTCCTGTCTCGCTTACCGCATGCATGCTCAGTCACACAGAAGGTTAGGCTTGACAACAACGTCCCAGGACTCAAACACAACACATCAAGGTCATTTTGAACTAGAGATAAGTGGTGCAAGCAGTCAACATCATCAAACATTCTCATTATTTTCATATTTGCAATAAATCACAAATCTCGCAAATCGATTGCATCATTTATTTGGATATTGTTGCTGTAATATTGTATTATTAATGATTCTCTGGTCAATTCTTATTCTGTATCTTATTCGGTGAAACAAAATTTGAATCTCTAACAGTTTTGCACCTTTTCACCTTTTAAACATACTAAGCAAACAGTGCAGGAAATAACTTGACTCGAGACTGAGCTGCATTGTAATTTTAGGTGAAAATTTTATTTTACAATATGCCAAAAATGGGGGGGGGGGGGGCGACTAAAAACAACAATGCCGTTTTTAGTTTCTATTGAATACATAATTGGGCAGAATAAATAGCAGCCAACTAATGAATATATTCACAACAACACTGCTGTTTAATTAGGCTAAAAGCTCAAGACTGAAAACAAAAGCTGCATTACTGTATTGGCAAAGTACATTTATGACTTTTTGACAGATGGCTGTAATGCAGTCTAGGCAAGCAGACTAACCAACATGCAGGCAAACATAGCCTTAGATTTGCCAGACTGAGGAACAAATCTTGAAAATCTGAGTCAGACAAATCTATGAACATATTTGCTGTGCATGCAACAAAATTCATAATGTTTCTCCACATTCTGAACTTAATGCAAGTCACACACACTTTGGACACAAGAGCCAAAATCTAACCTCCAACTTTTTTTGTCATTATCGGAATATGCAGCTTATCTTACACCATAAGGGTATCAGGCAGTCATCTATATGACATTAGTTTGGATTGAGAAAAGTCAATGCTGATGTTACGAGACATTTAGCTTGGTTTTTAACAGCCAAAGAGAAAGCAACTGTCAAATACCCTGGAAAGCACAGTCAGACATGGAAAATCTTTATGTCCACACATTTAAAAAAGGATACACAGTCAAAAGATACAAATGATGTCCAACAAAATAGCACACAGCGACGTAAACAGTATGACAATGAACACTGAAGAGTCAACCAATTATAGTTTATATAGAGCTGTTCTTGTCTGTATAAAGGAATATTGCTACTGGAAAAAAATATTCTACTATATCATCTAAACCTGCTATATTTCGATAATTAAAGGACTGCATCTGTTTGGTTATGAACAGGGGCTCTAAACATCTCAATAAGGCTGTCAAATTACTCAACAGAGCCATCTAGTGGCCCAAAAACTTTCCACCAAAAGTAATGAATGGAAAGAAGACGATCCCGGGCGACCGGCGCGTCGTCTCGTCTCAAATGCTTTAGACTATGCCTTTGATTGAAAACAACAGTAACTCGCATATATTATAAATGCTTGACGTATTAGCCTATTCAGTCTTCATTAGCATACATAAACTCTTTTTATGAATACCAGTAAGTGTTTTACAATGAAACCGTTATTGCAACCCTTGTAAATTACAGTGACTATGGTTTCACAGACATCAAAATATTACGAGTGTGGTTTGACAGCGTAATATTGTATTTAGTGCAGTTAGCAAGAGATTCATTTAACAACACTGTATAAATATGGATAGATTAAGTCAGCATATTTGATTTTATTGACATACGACAACGCATAGTTTTATTATAACCATTCCCCAGATAAAATAATTAAACCCAGAAAAGGCTGAATTGAATGAAGACACTGGCTGAGAAGTAGGCTACTGCACGATACGTCAACTTTGGCTAAAATCTAGGAGAAAATCTATCACCCTTATAAATAAATATAGACTGCAGTAATAAGGTTGAGCAAAACTGACAGCTCACACAATCGATGTCGTAACCCAAAATGAGCTAAAATTATATGCGATAAAGCATACAGATCAATTAAAAAAGAACTTAATTTTCTGCTATAAAACATTTTATTTAATTTCATTAGCGATCTTACAGAATACAAACAAATGTTGTTTACATATGGTAGCCTATTAGAGAGTAGCCTATGAGATCATTATAAAACAATATGTGCGCTACCTTCAAAGACCAGTTTATAATCATCTCACATTAGGCTTGAATCATAATGTTCAAAGGATATTTTATAAACTCGTCGAAAGCTAAAATGTGTAAGACATGCGAGAAACTATTTCAATGGATATTCAGCAATAGCCTACATTTATAAACGCTGTTAAATTCTGAACCGCTTGTATATGATTCAGCAAGGCTGTATCAATATTACGAATATGATTATTTTATTGCAGATTATGTGTAGCCTACTAACAGTTACAGGCTAAAGGGGCTTTAAAAGCGAAATAGAAAATATGTAACTACCCAATCGTTACCTTCTCCTGGTCCGTTTTACTTTCCCTGATGTGAATTCGCTTCTTGCTGTTCGTCCATAGTCTTCGTCTTCGTAATCAAACTCTCCACTTTCTCGAAGGTATTTTATAGCAGACTGTTTGAAGAAGAGTCCTGGGCTGTGTTTTATTACATTCGACGTAATGTTCGCGTTATTTGACCAGTGTTGTCAGAGCGTTGCGCTGCGGTTCATCCTCTGTAACCGACACTGTTGCCGAATGTTTCTGCCTCTCGCGCGGCCTCATTTTAAACTCACGTGACGTCAGAGATCATGGTGCTGAAACTGCAAGCACTTGTAAACAACACACGTTTATTTGGTGAAAACCCGTTCTCGGTGAACTTTTGCTGTTACACTTAATGTAAAACCACAATTTTAGCAAATAGCCTACAGTGAAATACTATTCGGTGCAATTTTCTATAGGATAAATATTGTAAGTAGCCCTATGTTCACACTGAAAATTCTCAAAAGAAAAAGTGCTCTTCAAATAACTGGACGATGTAAAATAATAATATGCATACTTCCCATACTATAGGCAAAAAAAATATGGTAGGCCTCTGTGAAAAGTATAGTGTCTGACATAGTACGTCTAAGAATAGTAGGCCTATTCTATTGTCCTTTTGTGATTCACACTGGGAACCACTTTTTAACCATCCAATCAATTCACTATGCCATGGTACATCCTGCATATCAGATATACCACATTAGATTCCGGAATTAAATATGGGTTGCAAATTAGTCTGTCATATTGACTTTAAAATGATGTTGAACAAACAGCAAAGATTTCTTCATATATTCAGGTTGATTATTTGGGACACCTTTGGTGTTCTGGCGATTCATGCTACCCATCGAGATTTGCTACTGGTTATGCGCATGTGCAGACTCACAGTTTTTTTTTAAGGGTACATTTTCATGTGTTATAAAGTAATTTCCCTTAAAAAAAATTATAACTACTATATTAATATTTGTACGGTCAGCCAGCTGAACAAGAATAACTGAAAGTTTCAGTTACTAAGGAAAGGTGTGCTTTGACAAGTCAAAGATGAATAGGCCTATTTGATGATAATTTTTACTTTTTATACCGTTTTAAAAAGAAAAACAGTAGTCAGAGTATACAGTAGCTACTCATAACTTAGAATTGTATTATAATTGTATTTCATACAGGGGCGCCGAACTGGGGGGATAAAGGCCCGAGGCAGGGGGGGGGGGGGGGGGGGGGGGGGGGGGGGCTTAGAAGTCGCCGAGCTTAAGTCAAAAGTCTGTTAAAAAATTAAAGGAGAAGACCATTTATAACAGTGGATCAATTTCAGCTAATAAATATAATTTTCTATTTTTGCTTACTCTTTTTATGCATCTTTAATTTGACAACTCTTCAATTTTAATAATATCTGATGTTCCTAAGAGGACAAGATTTCTTGCATACCTAAATGCAAATTCAGTAATTATCCAGATCTGCTTTTCACAGGGGGGAGCATCAAGAATGCTGACAGTGCAAATCTGCCTGTTGCACCGAATTGAGTAAATTGCTGATAAATTATGCTTATAGTTAGAAAAGGCTTTAGTCTACTGTTTAGTGTTTACAATGTTGCTGTACAATTTTTAAGAGTCAAGACAGACGCAGCTAAATGCTTATTCAGAAATGATGGCTAAACATTTATGTATCATGCTTAGTAGGCCTGGTAATGCACAAATGACCTTAGAATTAATTCTCTATTTGACATTTTTCATTAAGAGTACAGATGGGAATAATCTAAATAGGATATTGTATGCTTAATAATATCAACCACAAAAGCTCTAAAATGTGCAGTAGATGAGAGGATGGTATGAGCAGAGATAAGTAATTAGGCTGAATCTGGACTGGTTCCGGCATGAAGATAAATGCTGAGAAAGACAACTTGGAAGGAGCAAAAGAGATGCATCTGTTTACTAAGCTGCAGACAGATTTAAGGCCTTGAGGTGTGTAGAGAAGATTTGTATACATCGATGTTTAAACTCCAAATGGGGCTGTTTGCCCTTCCTGTAAAATGTGATTTGAAAAAAAAAAAACATTTGTCCATTTTTTAATAGATCTTTGATCTTTATTTTCGATAGTATTGTATTAAAGGGACATCATTCTGGAACTTTTTTTATTTTCTGGTGGACATGTCCATCTTGCATGATAATAACGGTTACACACAGTGAGACATCAACCTAAATTGTGTTTAAAAAAAAAAAAAAAAAATTCTTACAAAATCAATCAAATGAAACCAATTCTTAAATACATCCTTAAATAGGTCCTATATATATAGCGAATCAACCATTATATTCAAAGAGTTAAGGATGTAAGACCATCAAACTAAATATAATGCCGTATATAATGTGTTGGTTATGTGATTATTTTATGATGTTTACATCCAGTCCAGTGTAAATGTGCTTCACCACAGGGACAGGCTTTTGCTTTTCTATTAAAATAACACTTTTATGGAAGTTATATGAGCTGTTTGTTTTGCAGCAGGGACTTTTCACTTTAAAGTCAATTCAAACTTGTAATAGTCAGTTACTTCCCAATTGCATGAGACCTGAATGGCAATATATTTTAATACTTTTCTGTATCATCGGCTGTATCATCTATTGCTAGGGTTTTCAACCAGGGAAAGATCTGCAGGGGATCCACGGAGAAAAACGAATATGAATAAACAATAATTAGACCAGAAAAGAATAAATGTGATCAGACCTTTATAGCTTTTTATATAGGAGGTCTGAAAGTCTGGTTGTGTAAAAGTTGAAAATATGCTTTCATTTATTTTGAAGGTCTATATTCTGATACATAAACGCATAAAAAGTCTGGATGCTGACGATCGATTGTTGCATGCCTGTTGAAAACAAATCTGGAGTAATAACGCATTTACACCAGCAGATGGCGTCCTTCCCCACACGCGTTCATGCTGTCCGGAAGACAGATGTAAATATTTGCATGACGTAAAGACAAGAGACAATCTCACAGAACCCATCCTCTACTGTCGTACACCTCTAGAAATACTCCGTGAATAATCTATTCTTCGAAACAGCCTTCGCCCTGCCTGACAGAAGACCATGCGAGGTTGTCGCTGACAGCATTCTGTTTTTATTTATATATTTATTTAAAAGCAAACCGCGATTGCTAGGGTGTGATAGGCTATTCATAGCTTATGCATCATTGCTCTGTAGGCGAGTTGGTGTAGTCTGCGGATAAGGTTGCTCCTGTTTGAATTTTTCTTTTCACCGCCAAGAAGCCAGCTATCAGGATTCATCATGCAAAAAAGGAGGAAGCCAGAGCCGATCCAGCTGAACCCAATTCCAGATGGGAACGCTGTAAACGGAACCGGGGCCACAGAGTGAGTGGGCTTCTACGATGTCATTTCATGGCGAATAATCTATTAGAAGACTTCACGTTCACTTTAAGTTGCTTCATTCATGGATTTGACTCTAACACGACTTCATAGATTTGCCATTGCTTAATCTGATTTCATGGGTATTAAATTGTGGATATTTTTGAGGGTGTGTTGGGTGTTTGTAAGTGTCAACAGAATTAAAGCCCACGAATGAATTGTAAGGTCATTATTAGTTGACTTGTCTTGCATAATACCAAATATGGGTCATTTTGCAAAATGGGTGACTTTTTAAATTGTATAAAGTGATTTTAACTGTCAAATTTTAAACATTCAATCAGATCATGTCAAATCAAGTCACCTTGCTTTATACAAGACTGTTTGTTTGAAAGCAGCTTCAAAGTAATAAAAAGGAAAATGACGTTCATATAAACTTAATCAAATATGAGACAAATTCTGCGTAAATCAGCTTTACAGAAAACAACAGTAGCCTATCATTATTCAGCTTAAGTCAGTTCACTATTGATTCAGTTCAGTTTAAAAATTGTGTAAAGTTCATCAAGAATAAAATGACTACAGAAGACAATAGTATCATTATTCAGCTCAAATCAGTTCAATAAATTCAATAACAGGTGTTGCAAAATTCATCAATCAAGAAAGTTGAATCAGCTAAAGCAGCTCTACAAAAACTGGTGTCATCATCAGTGACGTGTTATGGCTGTCAAATTGACAATATTACTCAATATTAAGTCTTTACATGTTAATAAACTGCATTGTGCCATCTCAAGATAACTTAATAGATTGTAATATATGTTGGAATATAGCTTGTAACTAAGTTTGAGGATACTAGACGGTTTTAGTTCACAGTATTTCTGTTGTCATTATTTATTAACAAATAAATGCAGCCTTGAGGATAAGAGACATCTTTTGACCCCAGTATAGAGTTATTGAATGCTGTGCTTAAAAAAATGTCTATTTACACAGTAAAGGTTGGCCTTAGTTATGTATTGTAAGTTATTTTAATGAGGAACACACTGTTTGAGGAATGGCCCATATATTAGTGTTGTTTAGTATCCATCAGGTGAACATAAAAGTGCCGCATCTCCTGCCACTAAGATCAATGAGAATACCTTATCACATTTGGACAGAGCAGTCCTCTGTAGTGTGTTGTTCAGCCATACATTAGTGTAGAGGCCAAAACTCCAGGCAGTGTTTTGTTGATCCTCGATGGATATGTAAATGAATGTCACAGCATTCTCTGAGCCCAAGTATCCACCAGTTTACCTCAGTATGTAATTACGGAGGATTTTTAAGCTGACCACCATATAGATACAAGTGATGGCGTATTGATTTGTTTGCCTGCTTCACATCCCCACAGACAGATATGGTGACAGTGAGGTCAGTGCTATACCTTCGTTTGGCAGACCTGTGATTTTTCTTCTTTTGATGTCGAGCCAATGGCAATCCTCACAGCCTGAGCCAGTGGTGCATGTCATTGCCTCTTGTTTGGTCGAGCTCATTTGAGGGCTCAGAGACTTTCCCCTCTTGTAGTCTCTCCATTTGGCATTAAGAGACTATTCATTATTTAAGGATAAAGTTTCAGTCTATAGAAAATGGTTATTATTTCTACATAAATAAGAAGTATTAGCTGTGCTATAATAGTGCTACATTGTGATGTTTGTGGGAATGACGGTAAAGTAGAATTACATTCCTTCCTGAAGAGCAGGACAGGCTGTGTCAAGCTCGCTTTGGAATGTGTGTGTGTGTGTGTGTAGTGGTGATTCAATCCTGTGGAAGTCAGTGTTATAGAGAGAGGCTTAGTGGAATGTTAAATACTGTGACAACACTTTTTTTCCTAGAAGTTTCTGCTTTAAATCTGTCATGGCTAGCCTATCTCAAAGAGTGCAGTTATGTTCTTTTCTAAGTTCTTGCTTATCGCTTGAGAAGAACTTCATATGCATCACCTCTTCAATGCATTTACAAATGATGTAAGTTTGCTGTTAAGATAATATTTATGACTGGTAAATCAATTTACTCCTCATTGGAGCCAGTTACAATTGCATTCTTACTGCTATGAAACACAGTTTTAAATTTTTTTCATCTTTTTTGTTTTGGTGACTTAATGCAACCAGTATTCTACATTCAGTATGTGTCACCACCACCACATATACATTACCGTTCAAAAGTTTGGGATCTGTAAGTTTCGAAAGGAGTCTCTTATGCTCACCGAGGCTGCATTTATTTGATCAAAAATGCAGTATAAACTGTACAATTTAAAAGAACCGTTTTCTATTTTAATATATTTGAAAATATCATTTATTCTTTTAAATTGTTATATTCTAATATTCTGATTTGGTGCTCAAGTAACATTTCTTATAATCAATGTTGAAAACAGCTTAATGTTTTTGTGGAAAATGTAATAGTATACATTTTAATTTTTGCGTGTGTCATTCACATTTAAAAAAGTGTCTGACTTGCAATATGTTGATGTATTTAAAAGGTTACTGTCCAAATGACTAGTAACCTTGTTTTATTAATTTGCAAAAGCCAGTTTTACTTACATTTGGCACTTGCCAATGCTAATTTTGTATGCTGCCAATTTTGTTTCATCTCTCTCCATTGGCATCAGTACCTCTGTTGCTATATTGTTTCCCATGCGCTCTATGCTGCATTGTGTCTTTTCAAGATAATCAGTAGGAAACCACACAATGTTACAGTGTTACACAATCACACCACTCACACACCATGGCACCATCTGCTGCTCTCCATTTTACTTAAGAGCACTGCTGGGTGTATGAATGCTTTATAGTTTATCAAGAAGAGCTTGATTATTCCCATACATTCCCTACCTGTTCCCTAATTCTCTTCTTTTAATGGGCTTATGTCTGAGTTTAAATTGATGACAACAACACATATGTATCCACAGGAATGATTTCTGGAGCGTATAGTTAAATATTGACCACTGAACATAATCTCAGGTTTTGTGCACCTCCCCACCGGAAAAAATGGTTTGCTTCTGTCTAACCTCAGCTGATCCCGGCGCTCCCTAGTGTTTACGCTCACATTCCAAAGCACGACATGTGAAGTTGACCACTTATTTCCTGTGTTTGATCATGCTGTATCCACACACATCTTCAAAAACGCTTGAAAAAAATGGAAGTGAAGTTATGATTCTTTCAAGAACTCTTCTTGGGCCTACAGAGGCTTTTCTGTGTTTGATTCTCAAACCAAAAGTAGCTTTTACTCTTAATTTTTATGCAATTTTGTATCTTTTCTCAGAAAGAATCTGCCCTTTTTGTGGTGTATCAAAGGGTAGACTAAATAATTCACTCCATAGTAGGATTTAATTATTTATTACTTAAAGGGATAGTTCACCCGAAAATAAAAATTCGTTCGTTCATTAATTACTCATCTTCATGTCGTTCCAACCCCATAAGACTTTTGTTCATTTTTGGAACACAATGAAGATATTTTTAATGAAATTTTAGCGATTTCTGTCCCTCCATAGACAACTACTCAACTGACATTTTGACGCTTCAAAAAGTTCATAAAGACATGAGATCGTAAAAATAATCCATATGGTTTAGACACGATCACTTTATATGAAGAACAGATTGCATTTAGGCTTTTATTCACATATAAACATGTCATTTATCAACTCATCTGTAAGATTTGTTTCATGTTTAAAGTGTCAAAGTGTCAGTTGCATTGCTGTCTATGGAGAGAAAGAAAGCTCTCAGATTCCATTAAAAAGATCTTTGTTTGTGTTCCGAAGATGAATTAAAGTCTTGCGGGTTTGGAACGACATTATGGGTGTAAGGTTGCGTCCGGAATCGCATACTCTCTTGAGTAGGTACTTATTTTTGAATTAGTAATTACTTCACGACCACAAAAAAAAAATGTTCGAAATAGTATGAATGTGTGCAGTATGAATGTGACGTGGACATACTACATTCGGGATGTTGTCATTATCATGTGACCTACCAGCATAAGTTGCGTCACTTCACTGCCATTCATAAATCCTCTCCCGTGGCCTCATGGGATAGTAAAATGTCCATTAGATGCACACTTCAGAATCTCGCCGGAAGAAGTAGGTCATCCGGGTACTTTTTGCCTACTCTTTCATGAGTACCATGAATTCGGACATACTTCTTTTGTCACATACTGTTTTTCACTATATAGTAGGGAAGAATGCGATTTCGGATGCTGCAGTTTTCCTACCTATTTGGCAAAAGGGAAGACAACAGCATTTCTCTGTCATCGGGTAGCACTGATTTATTTTTTCCGTTGAAGTACCCTTTGTGATGTATTAAACAATGTTGTCAATTTTGCTGTTATGCATTTTATTAACCAATTTTTCAAATTATAAATAATTAATTTGTTATGCATTATATGTAGTTGTCATTGTTTTCCAGAAATTATTCATGTTGTTTTTGTTATAATATAATAAATAACGATAATTTTCAGATATTAACGAAAAATAAAAATCAAGCAAAAAATAAAACATAGTAAATTTTAAACATGAATATGTTACAAAAAAAGATATGTATCTTTTTTTGCATTGGCAAGTAAAAATTTGAACTACTGGTCTGACTAGGCCAGCAAAAAAAAAAATCAAAAATCAAAAATCTTGCAGTGGAATCACTTATGGATATGGAGTCATTGTTCTCCCTCCTACATGCAACACAAGTTTCACAAGTATGTTTCTCCACTCTGGCATCTTGTGCGTCCTTCACCATTATCACGTCTCCACCACAGCTCATCCACGCCACCCACTTACACCCACACAGTAGCCTCGTAACCATGGTTATAACTGGCCTTGCTGTCAAAAATGAAAACACTTTGCCTCGTTCTGCATATAGATTAGATATAGACATCCTGGAGTACTTGCGCTGCTCTCATCCACCTGAGTCGTGCTGTCTGTCCTGGAGCAAAGCGTGTTGCGGACTGATCAGCACGGTTTGATGTAAATTTATGTGTGAGTGTCAATTATTGTGGCCTGAAACTGTTCAACAGCAGGGCAACATGTTTTCCATCTGAATCGGCTCAATGCTTAAAAGCCCTTGAGGCTCATAGCGTCCGATGGTTCTGAAAACATTCATTTGAAGATACAGCCGCATCACAGATGTTTGCAACGTGTGGCACACAAGCTGCATGAAAGGTTGTGTTTAAATAATTCCTAATTGGTATCAACATCTGAATCATAAGACTTTTAATTGGTCGTTCATTTGAAATCCATTTGGTAGATGGAGTTAAGCCATGGTGAAGAACAGTGTTGTTGAAGGAGATGCAGAGAGGATGGAGAGCAGAGGGTCATGGAAGTTCACTCTTCCAGCAGAAAGCTAAGGAAATACATCACCATGACAACAGGGCCAAGGGAAAGGCTCGCATGCTTAGAGGAACTCACTGTTTCCTCAAACAGAACTTTAGGAAGATGTTATAAAGCCTTCCCACCAATTTGTACAATAGCGTATTCAATATTTCTACTGGTTTTCTGCCTTAAGGATGGGAATGTGTTTCAGCATTCAAGAATTTGTCTTCTTATGTTCTTATCTCAAGAGAGAAATCCTTAAGGAATTCTTGTAGATTGACATATTAATGTTTAACAAAAAAAGCAGGAATAAAGGCCCGTTCACACTAAGAACGATATCCATAAAGATAACTACCGGTAGTAGCATCCACATATCATTCTGTTGATTTTAAGCTGTTGATTTTAAGTTTTAAATGCTTGAGCTCGTTACAGCAGGATGGATTCTGATTGGCTGTCAATGTTTTTATCATTCATCTGGAACGGATAAAATCGTTCTGAAAGTGATTCCATCTACAGTAGGGAGAACAAGTATTTGATACACTGCCGATTTTGCAGGTTTTCCCACTTACAAAGCATGTAGAAGTCTGATTTTTATCATAGGTACTCTTCAACTGTGAGTGACGGAATCTAAAAATCACATTGTATGATTTTTAAGTAATTCATTTGCATTTTATTGCATGACATAAGTATTTGATACATCAGAAAAGCAGACCTTAATATTTGGTACAGAAAACTTTGTTTGCAATTACAGAGATCATACATTTCCTGTAGTTCTTGACCAGGTTTGCACACACTGCAGCAGGGATTTTGGCCCACTCCTCCATACAGACCTTCTCCAGATCCTTCAGGTTTCGGGGCTGTCGCTGGGCAATACGGACTTTCAGCTCCCTCCAAAGATTTTCTATTGGGTTCAGGTCTGGAGACTGGCTAGGCCACTCCAGGGCCTTGAGATGCTTCTTACGGAGCCACTCCTTAAGTGCCCTGGCTGTGTGTTTCGGGTCGTTGTCATGCTGGAAGACCCAGCCACGACCCATCTTCAACGCTCTTACTGAGGGAAAGAGGTTGTTGGCCAAGGTCTCGTGATACATGGTCCCATCCATCCTCCCCTCAATACGGTGCAGTCGTCCTGTCCCCTTTGTAGAAAAGCATCCCCAAAAGAATGATGTTTCCACCTCCATGCTTCACGGTTGGGATGGTGTTCTTTGGGTTGTACTCATCCTTCTTCCTCCAAACACGGCGAGTGGAGTTTAGACCAAAAAGCGCTCTTTTTGTCTCATCAGACCACATGACCTTCTCCCATTCCTCCCCTGGATCATCCAGATGGCCATTGGCAAACTTCAGACGGGCCTGGACATGCGCTGTCTTGAGCAGGGGGACCTTGCGTGCGCTGCAGGATTTTAATCCATGATGGCGTAGTGTGTTACTAATGGTTTTCTTTGAGACTGTGGTCCCAGCTCTCTTCAGGTCATTGACCAGGTCCTGCCGTGTAGTTCTGGACTGATTCCTCACCTTCCTCATGATCATTGATGCCCCACAAGGTGAGATCTTGCATGGAGCCCCAGACCGTGGGAGATTGACCGTCATCTTGAACTTCTTCCATTTTCTAATGATTGCGCCAACTGTTGTTGCCTTCTCACCAAGCTGCTTGCCTATTGTCCTGTAGCCCATCCCAGCCTTGTGCAGGTTTACAATTTTATCCCTGATGTCCTTATACAGCTTTCTGGTCTTGGCCATTGTGGAGAGGTTGCAGTCTGTTTGATTGAGTGTGTGGACAGGTGTCTTTTATACAGGTAACAGGTTCAAACAGGTGCAGTTAATACAGGTAATGAGTGGAGAACAGGAGGGCTTCTTAAAAAGAAAGTAACAGGTCCGAGAACCGGAATTCTTACTGGTTGGTAGGTGATCAAATACTTATGTCATGCAATAAAATGCAAATGAATTACTTAAAAATCATACAATGTGATTTTCTGGATTTTTGTTTTAGATTCCGTCACTCACAGTTGAAGATTACCTATGATAAAAATTACAGACTTCTACATGCTTTGTAAGTGGGAAAACCTGCAAAATCGGCAGTGTATCAAATACGTGTTCTCCCCACTGTATATCGTTTTCTCTGTGCCGTTATCGTTACAGCTGTGGTGTGAACTCTGCTATTCTTTAATATTGTGAACGATATTATATACTATTATATAATTTATTCTTAATTTGAAATGGCATTTATTTTTATATTTTCAGTTTTCATTTAATTTTTTTTTAGTAATTTTGTTATGTGCTTTTGTCATTAGTGTTTTTTTTAATATTTCTATTTAGCTTTAATTTATTTTTATATAATTTTTAGTGTTATAGTGTAATTTTAGTACTTAAACTTAAGCTTTTTTCAGTTAGATGAAAGGCAATATTCATATTTTTTTCAGCTTTTTTCAATTAATGAAAATTATTTTGAATAGCTTTAGTTTTAGTTCACAATAACGGAACTGCACTGTAGTTGGAAAAATGGAAACTGAAAAATGGAAAAGGTGTCATGGCACGATGCAGTTTTGTTCTATTTATGTAATCAAACATACATTGTAATGTATACAACAAAATGTAATGCATCTAAAAATATGATGACTTGACTACACATATCCTGTGATGAGCATTTATTTATATATTGAATTAAAATTCAGTTTTGAAAAAAAAAATGTCAGGGTGATTCAATTGTCCTAATATAATGAAGAAAATCCATTACATATTTAAAAGTATGAAATTCTTGAAAAAAAAACTTGTCATTTGTTATTACTTCTACATGATTCTAATGACTGTATTGATTGATTTGTTGATTAAGCCTTGTTGAATAGATTCAGCATTTTAGAAATTAAAGTAATTTCTGTCTGTGTTTGTGTTAGAACAAATCTGGAAGCTCTGCAGAAGAAGCTAGAGGAACTGGAACTGGATGAGCAGCAGAAGAAACGCCTGGAAGCTTTCCTTACCCAAAAGCAGAAGGTTGGAGAGTTAAAAGATGATGACTTTGAGAAGATTTGTGAGTTGGGTGCAGGCAATGGAGGAGTGGTCTTCAAGGTCTTACACAGACCCTCAGGCTTCATCATGGCCAGGAAAGTAAGTTATGGTGAAGCAAACTTTATATTTCAGTTTCACCTTCAAGTTTGCAAGAAAGGTCACTGAAGTCCATTGATTGTCTTTTCCAGCCTTGAATCGATCAGATGCCGTTTTAGAGCTGCTTGCCTCAGAAGGCATCAGCTATTCATGTCATCATGTCTTTTTATAGATTGGAAGAAGTTAAGAGATTGCAGCAAAAAGCCATGACATTCTGTTCTTAGAATGCTGAATGGATACTATATGCTAATTGCATTTGAGTCAAATAACACTTTTCCTAAAAAAACATGTCCAAGAAAAGACATCTACTATTAAAGCCAAATTACCAGTAGTCCACTACATACTGTGATGAAACAAATGTGTTTTAATATGAGAGCTCCCAGGGAAGAAAACCAGCTGAAGTGCAGTCAGCACATGAACTCCAAACAACTCATTTACAGCATACGTGAAACTAAGAACTGACAGTATGCATGCAGAGAAGTAACTCCTCCTTATCAGCTAACTATATAATGCAGACACCCTGGCAATTACAGAGAGAAGCTCTGCCTGGTACTGAAAGAAATGAATGAGGCTTCTGAATCATGCTTTGCACGGCACTTATTAAGACAAAATAGCAACATGGTAAACATGATGTTAAACATTAAATAAAGTCAAAATATGTCAATGTTTCTTCAATTTCAGGGGTTAATTTTTTTAATTAAAACAAACCTATTTTTTCACTTATTTTCATGTAGTTGATCCACCTCGAGATCAAGCCAGCCATAAGGAATCAGATCATCAGAGAGTTGCAGGTGCTGCATGAATGTAACTCTCCCTACATAGTGGGCTTCTACGGGGCTTTCTACAGTGACGGAGAGATCAGCATATGTATGGAGAACATGGTACTGTGTCCTCTCTCGGTGTCAAACATAATACAGAGGAAAATGAGAGTTTTCTCTAAATATATTAAGTTCAGTAGTTTACGGTCAGTAAGATTTTAATCATTTTATTTGTCAAGGATCAAATTTATTCAAACTGACAGTGAAGATTTCTATTTCAAATAAATGCTGTCCTTTTTACTTTCTATTCATCAAAGAATCCTAAGAAAGAAAAAAAGTCTCAAGGTTTCATTGATACCAAATATTAAGCAGCACAACTGTTTTCAACATTTCTAATAATAAGAAAAGTTTCTTGAGCACCAAATCAGCATATTAGAATGATATTTGAAGGATCATGTGACACTGAAGACTGGAGTAACGATGCTAAAAATTAAGCTTTGATGTCACAGGAATAAATTACATTTTAAAATATATTAAAATTGAAAACAGTTATTTTAAATTGGAACAGTATTTCACAATATTACTGTTTTTGCTGTATTTTTGTATCAAATAATGCAGCCTTGATGAGCATAAGAGCCTTATAAGTCATAAGATACTTAACTATATATAGTTCAATATCCTTTTAGTATCTCTTCTCTGCCTTTGCTTTTATAGGTACTATAAGAGTAACTGCTGAATATATCTCCATCGAATTCTTTTTTTAGGATGGCGGCTCCCTGGATCAGTCCCTGAAGAAAGCAGGCAAGATCCCAGAACAAATCCTGGGCAAAGTTAGCATTGCGGTCAGTATCTCTGTAACCTATCTCAAAAATTTCCTCGATCTCTTGTGGACTGTTTCCAAAAAAAATAAGGCTGAAGTACAATGCTTAATGTTTCTGGACCTGTTTTCTTTCAGGTGATAAAAGGCCTGTCCTACCTGCGGGAGAAACACAAGATCATGCACAGAGGTGATTGGTGGCACGCTATCTCAAACGGTCATCTGTTCATTTACTCTTTCTGTTGACACAGTATTTACTGAAGGAAGACCTTTTCCTTTTCTTGCAGATGTTAAACCATCCAACATCCTGGTGAACTCGCGTGGTGAGATCAAGCTGTGTGACTTTGGTGTGAGTGGACAACTCATCGACTCCATGGCCAATTCGTTTGTGGGCACCAGGTCCTATATGTCTGTAAGTATTCATTCTCAGCAAACATAAATAAATAAATAAATATTATTTCTACTACATAATTAGGTTCTAGATCATTTGACATTGTGATTATTTCCTGGATATTTAATTTGGAGTATCTCAGGGCAGCCATCTGTTTGTTCAGGCTCCTGTTTTTCATCATATCTCTTCCTGTATGATAATGTTAATTTCTTCTCTGTATGGTCCTCCTCCCTATTTTTCTGTGTCCATCTGTAGCCTGAACGCCTTCAAGGGACTCACTACTCTGTCCAGTCTGACATATGGAGCATGGGTCTCTCTCTGGTGGAGATGGCCATCGGACGCTTCCCTATCCCACCACCTGATTCCAAGGAACTGGAGCAAATCTTTGGTCAGCCCCTCGAGGGTGACCCCTCCGCCAGCGAGGCCTCCCCTAAACCCAGGCCCCCTGGTCGACCCGGCGGGTGTGAGTGGCTGTTTACCATCCTATCTGCAAGAACATGTACAAGCTGATCAATTATGTTTAAGGTGTTTCTGACTATAAAACTTTTATTTGTATCTGTTTGTCCTGTCAGCATACGGTCCAGACAGCAGACCTCCCATGGCTATATTTGAGCTGCTTGACTATATTGTCAATGAGGTAAGTTTAAAGTGGTGCTTATAAGACCACTAAACAGCTTTATGGCAGTGAATTAATTAAAGTGGGGATTAATTGGCTGCTTCACTTAGGCTTAATGGAGCATTTTTCCTTTTTCAGCCACCTCCTAAGCTGCCAAGCATCTTTGGTGCAGAATTTCAAGACTTTGTTAACAAATGGTAAGCAAAAACAATGTTATTTGCATTTAGTTTTATTCGTGTAACTCATCTATTAGAGCACGACACTATGGGTTCGATTTCCAGGCAACTAGGATACTTACAAAATGCAGTGCACTGAAAGCTGCTTTGGATAAAAGTATATTCTAATCTAAATGCACAAATGCTTCTTCAGTGGAGCTTGCTGCTCCATCTGGTGGTTGAACTAAAAAACAGTTTGAAATCTGTTGCCGTTCTACACAGCCCCTAAATGGACATGTAAAAAAAAAAATCTAAATATATGGGAGTTTTGCTCTCAAAAGTATTGTTACTTCGAGAAACTTTGCGCATCCCATATATGGGAGTTTTGCTCTCAAAAGTATTACTTCGAGAAACTTTGCGCATCCCATCTCATTTTTTCTATCACCAATTTTGACATTTTTCTTACTTTATTTCTCAATGTTTTTACTTAGTTTAATCAAAAATCCAGCAGAAAGAGCAGACCTCAAGCAACTGATGGTAGGAACAATCCTTTTCTGTCAGTCCTCATATACAGATATTATTTTCTATTGTAAGACTGCACCTGATACATCTAACATAATTGTCTTTTTCAGGTCCATGCCTTCATAAAGAACTCTGAGGCAGAGGAGGTTGACTTTGCTGGATGGCTATGCAGCACCATTGGGCTAAACCAGCCAGCAACTCCAACTCACAGTGTGGGAATGTGAGCAGCGCCATCTTTTTCTAAGCCAACCATTTAGTGTTTCTTCACACAGACATCTCCAGTTCCACCGAGGCCAACAGTAAACTGCCGTCTCCTGAATCCACCCCATCTTTTTTTAAATGTTGTCTTGAGTATTAACAAGCATACTGCTGTAATTAACAATGCATCAAACCTGAGAGGGCGCTAGAAATCTGTTGTCAAATACTGGTTGTTAAACGCTTTGATCAATGAATTATTTTTTTTTTTACTACAAAATCAATGTAATTTTGATTGCAAAAGCTATCAAAAGGCTTATTATACACTGCACAGGAAATTAAATGCAAAGGATACCCCTCTAAACATGGACTTATCACGATATACTTTACATTTTCAACTATCCCTGAAGTGGTTACATCATCTCATTGTTATATTTTGTGTTCTGCTTCATTTCAATATGGTGAATGTGCAGTCTTTAACTCACAAAGTGTGAGAAAAAAAAGTAATTTAACTTATACAAACTTATATATTATAATAAGAGATTTATTTAACAAATGACAACTGATTGAATGTGGCAGTGCTTAAGTGGTATGCAGTGAATTAAAAAGGACAGATTTATCCATTTTCAACAGTTGTTTTATTTGAAAAGCATTTGTGAACTCCACAGTCTGTTTATGAGCCCTAAGATTGAGCCGGAGCAGCTGCAGGCTTCTGGGCCTTGGTCTTCTTCACAACCCTCTTCTTCTTGGGTTTCAGCATCTTGGCCTTGATCTGCACAGTTCAAAGGTTTAGAAATTGCTCAGCTAGTGATTAGACAAGAGACTTGGTCATGAGGGAACTTACATCAGGGTTGTGTTCCAGGATAGCACGGCGACGTGCAGTCTTGGCGTAGGGGTTGAGCTTCAACATCACTCTCAGGTTCTTCAGAGGGTTCTTCTTGAACACCCTGCGATTAATTTTGCGGCTGCAATAAAAAAAAAAACAAGTTACTCGACTTGTACTGTAAGCCTTTGTGATTCAAAGCAGGATGGCTAAGAACTTCCAATACAATCAGTAGTCAGAAACACGGACCAGAAGTAGGAATCTCATCATTGCAATATGTTGGTAAAATGACAGTCAAAGTAACCAAAACTTACTTAGCAGGACGAAGTGCCTTCTGGACTTCCTCACTCTTGATGATTCTGTGCAGATCTGTGGTGTTCATTTTGTGCATGGGCAAGCTGGAACATGACAAGGCAGTAAGTCCACAAGCTTGTGTTCAATATCTACAAATTGAGATATATATGTTGCGCATTTGAACAAGTGGGGATTAAGACCACCACATGTTGACTCAGAACTTATAATGTTATCATTGTGTTCAAAAACACGGACTAAGTACATGTTCATCACTGTTGTACAAAGCACAACCAGAAAAGGATAAGACAAAAGGTTAAGGGAACTCACTTGTAATCAACTTTAAGGGAGGAAGCTTTGCGCCAAGTGCCGTACAGTTTATCCAGCTTGCGGAAGGCACCCTCGGTCCAAATGCAAAAGCGTCCGATGTGTCCACCTGGAGCAAGCTTTAACAGGTCCAGTCTGCTTACGGACTGCAGTGTGACGCCTGCGAAAAGATACCCTTGTTGTTAATGATTTTACACCCATCTAGACAAAAACAAAATTGTGTTCAATTAGTCAGAACTTCCACTAAGATCATATAATTCATAAACACGGACCTAGAAGTGGACCTCATCATGTATTAAGTGTGTTAATGAGAAGCAAATGTCAAATACAAGATCACTTTGCGTACCAGGGATGTTTCTGAAAGCTCGTGTCACGCCGTTGTCTTCATTGTAGATGATGCATGGTCCTTTACGCTGGATACGCCTTCGGTTCCTCATCTTACCCTTACCGGCACGCATACGCTGAGAAGCATAAACCTGGAGACCAGAATTATGCATTAAAAAGATTTCATTGTGGTAAACTGCAACATTTTCAGTCAATATCAAGAGTTTGAGTGTAGCTCACCTTTTTGATGTCATTCCATGCCTTAAGTTTCTTCAAGAGAAGCACAGCTTCCTTAGTCTTCTTGTATCCTTCAACTTTATCATCAACGACAACTGGGACTTCAGGAATCTCCTCAATGCGGTGACCTGAAACATTTGGCATTCGTTACAAGTCAGGGAAACAAAATAAATTAAGTTTAGTCATGGTCATTTTTAAAATACTCAATATTTGTTACTTTTCTCAGCTTTCAAAAGGGAAAAAACAAATAGTTTTGATTTGGCCCTCCTGCAAACTGAGGATTCTTTTGCACTGAATTGAGCAGAATGCTAAAGCATTATGAAGCAATTGTTCACTCACCTTTTGCCAAGACCAGGGCAGGCAGAGCAGAAGCAGCCAGGGCAGAGCAGATGGCGTAACGCTTCTGGTTAACATTGATCCTGCGGTGCCAACGGCGCCAGGTCTTTGTGGGGGCAAACATGCGGCCACCACGACACATCTACAGTGGAGTCAAGGGTCAACATTTCACACTTAATCTGTTCACACGAAACGCATGTTCACACCAGAGCTAAATTGTTAACATCTTTCAGACCAACACAAACATTTGCATGTTGTCCAAAAATAAATAAATTGTACTCTCTCTTTAATCACAACACGCAGAAAACTGCAATGTAAGATCTGTTTTTGGTCAAATGCCCAGACCAGCTGCTGTAACAATACTATGAAAGTTCTACAGAAAGTAACAGCACTTGGTGAATGTGCTTTTCTATAAGGCCACTTATTTACATGTTCATTCAGCCCATTATCGCTTTTTTGTTGGTGTGAACAGCCCTTAATACCTAAATATATATGTAAACTTGCTCAGACTCAGAATATTCGTCAACCTTCCACACAAGCATGAGACAGCAGGCAACTGTCGCTGTGCGTAGAGTCGGACGCAAATTACACCATCACAGCAAGGGTTGCTTAAAATAAAAAATTTGACAAGTTCTTCCAAGTAAATAGCGAGTTGGTTCAGGATACATTTCCGAAAGCACCCTGTCCAGAGCGGTGGGTACCACCACCGCGCACACGGGGGATACGGGCCACGGCTCTTCCTGTGCCCCAGGATTCGGCGCTGGTCTGGTGACCTGAAATGACACATCATTTGGAGTTATATTTGATCACATCATAACACTGAAATATTTCAGAAACAGACCAAGTTTCATCAGAACTTCCATCATAATCAGTTGTCAGAAACACGGACCGAAGTGGAATATCATCATTGAAGAAACATTTCAACTCTGGATTTACACAACACTCACCGGCCTGTTCGCTTACAGCATAGGGCTGGCGCTTGTTCTTGCGCATGTTGGTGTGCACAAAGTTCACAACATCTGGGCGGATGGGAGCCCTGAACACTGCAGGCATAACCACATTTTTGCCGGTTGTCTCCCCTTTCTCGGAGTAGACCGATACTAACGGTCGGGCGCAAGCCTAAAACAAAAAAGACATATGAATAACTTCCATATATTTCCAGGTTTATTCACTAGTTAGAGCTTTTAATCTTGCTCAGTCTTAGTTTTCATCAACCTCCTGTGCCAGCATGAGACAGCAGGCTACTGTCACTGATCACAGAGTAGGACGCAAATTACACCATCATTGCAAGAGTACTATTTTTTTAGGGAAAAAATAAACCAAAAAATACAGTGATAAATTATGTGGATTTACGTAATAGTCTAAATCACATGTGCCATCATTGACTTACCCTCAGGTTGCTTGTATGACGCTTTTAATATTTATTTTTGTTAGCACGAGGATGAAAAAACGACTAATTGTCGTTTCAAAGTGAACGATCCCTTTAATAACGTTAACTTGTCCATGTTACCCAAAATTAAAGCGTCTGCGCTCAAATAAAACTAGGCCACAACACGCAAATTGACGTTTCCAACAATGTTCTTACATGTGTTGTCAACTTGGCTGTTAAATTGTACTTGGATCACAAACTGGAGTTCTAAAAGAGAATCAATATGTGTTCTTTATAAGCACGTCTGAATATTGGATTCAGCTGCCAAATCATGACTACTACACGTGTATACATGCCGCACTGGATCAAAATGGCTGCCGAGGTTCGCTGTAATGCGAGCATAATAGCTAACGCCTAACATTTCATCCAAAAAACAACTCATCATGACCTACATGCACGCAAAACAATGAAATTAAGAATCTTTATTGAAAAAAGCATTCATTGTGCTCACCATTATAGTAAGTTTTCACGGCACGCCAGGAACCACGCTCCTAACTCGATGGCGGCCACGGAAGAAAAGGAAGAATGTAGCACTACACAGGCAATTGCATATCCATCCGACTCACGTCACTTCCGCCCAAGTCAGTGGTTTCATTTTAGCCAATATCTTATTTTATTATGATCTAGATTTAATATAAATATATTTTTTTTATAAAATCATTTTGAATCATTTATTATTTATTGACAATGAATTGCAATAAGATAACTGTGATAAAATAATAAACGTGGCAGTATATATATTGGCACTATTTAAGTAGTGGAAGCTGGCGGATGGGTCACATGGAACTACTTTCAATAATTGTGTAAAATATTTATAAACGTTTGGATTTTTTTTTAGTATTTAATATATTGCATTTAAGATGAAAATAGTATTGAACTTTATTAAAAAAAATCGTTTTGTTGTTGAAGATTCACTTTTAACAACAATAGGCGTGGCAAAAACACGTCTGCGTGACTGCGTCTTAACCCCTGGTGACGTACATTTGGCGCGCTGTAATCAAATCGTTTTCATCAAAAGTTTTTCATTCAAACGGGGAGCATTTTTTTATCACATCTTTATTGTACATTTGTTTTCAAACGAAGGGAATGGGATCCAAACTAGTTTCCGATGCAAACGCTTTTGTTAATTTTCTCAAGTGAGTAATTTGTCGTTATATTTTCTACTGCGATTAAACTTGAATAACAGTTAACTGTTAGGTCTGTCATGTTTTACTACGTACAGTATATGTTATTTATGTAATTCACATGCTTAACTCATATTTCTTTCCTTGCCTGTTTTAGGTTATGTCAAGATGAAAGTAAAGACAACTGCACGTATATGGTAAAATGAATATGGATGCATATGAGAAGATGCTCAGTCACGTGTGTTGAAAATAAGTTGTTGGTTTGTTTCAGGATGATATTTCAGTCCTGCTGGTGGAGAAGGAAGAGCTTTTACACAACATAATCAGTGGAAATCAGCCTGTCTTTGTCTGTGAGAAAGCAGTAAGTCAGTTTGTGATTGCCCCCTATATACACACATTATGTGCCATTCCTATTTAAAGTAAACACATTACATCATTTGTAAACTTATTTTATCAAAAGCAACCAAAGTGTGAAGCAGCATCTACAGAAACTTCAGCTGACACCAGTGTTGTTGAAGACATACTTTATAAAGTGGAACAAGATCTGGGGCCTCAGCCTCTCTCTGTCATGAAAGCAAGGTAAAAGAAGCGGCTTGTTGCAATATAGTATAATTAAAACTAGCATTGTGATTATGAATAATCATAACTCACTTCCTTCAACCAGGCAGCTGCTGTCGTGGTACACCATGGCTCATAACCCCAACATGCCCCAAGTGGAAGTCTCAGGCACTTTGCACCCTCTCTGGGTCCGTTGTGACAAGTCTGACCCATGTGCCAGTGCCTGGCTTGGAGTAGAAACTGTCTACAGTGGGAACAAAACCAGTGGTGTCAAACTGTATACAGTCTGCTGCAAAGGTAATAGCACTCATTACTCGTGTATTACGTTATGGATCCAATCCAGTAATTTTACCTATAAGATTATTCTTTCTTAAGAGAAACAACCTTCTCCTATTTCCCAATGTCCTGCAGGTCCAACAGGAGATGAAACCTCTTTCACCACATTGGATGAGCTTAAACAAGAGCATCAGAATAGACACCATCCTTCTACAGTAAAAAAAAAAAAAATATTTTCTGTATAACTCCTATAGGTACTTCACTATTAGATATCTATTAAATCTAGTTATCTGATTTTTTTTCCCCCAGGTGGCGACCAAAGGCTATGCACAGTTCAACATGTTTTGCTCCTTGAAAGAAGAAAGCATGATGTTTGAGTCTCAAAGCAGTGTAATAGCGAGTCTGACATGGAATAATGTGGACAAAGTCTTGGAATGTCCTCCCTTGTCTTCTAAAGCAACTCTGGTCAGCACCTATGACACATTCATTTGCCCATGACACTTTAGTCATTTAGTTTTGTTTATACTGTATAATGGGGTTCTTAGTTTTTTGTTTTTTTGTTTGGTTTGATATTATAGAATATCAAAGTCTCAGTTGGAGACATAAGAAGTCCATTGTATCAGACCTACAGAGAGATGGAGTTCCTTCTGGTAAGGAATTATTTTCAAATTTTTTATATACTATTATAGGGTTTATTTACATAGCCGAATTGCAGTAGGTTTGTTATAGATGGAAAAAATGTTTTACTCTAATATATAATTACTTGCAGTGTAATAATGATATCATTAAGCAATTTAATGTCATTATTTTTATTTTAAAACCCTTGACTAGGCTCTGGCAGAGGGTTTGAGAACGGGAGAAACTGAATGGTTGGAACCAATGGAGACTCAGTCTGCAGTGGACCGGACCAGAGCACTTATAGAGGGTAAATACAGTGAGATTGATCTGTGTGATATGAATACACAGCTGCAGTAAGAAGCAGCAAATAGATATGAATGCTGCTGATTTTCTCTGTCAGTCTTGGCTTTTTTTTTCTTTTCTTTTTTTGCTTTATAGTGTGTGAAGTTTGAGGGAGATGGATTATTATGTTTATTACCGTATGTTTCCTTTTCATTTTAGAACTTGAGAACCTTGCTCATGGAGTACCAGGACACACTGCCAAACTTTCTGAGGTAAATTGATAATAAAATGATCAGGGCCGGATTTACCTCATATTGTGACATAGGCAAAATACATTTTTGGGTTTATATTGTGGCGTTATATATGATCATATATTGCATGTGTCATTATATTATTAACATTTGACCAAAATCAAGGTCAAATTAAGTTCTGAAGTTTTTGAGCAGTGAATGTCGCATTTTCATTAGAACGGCCACATCTGAGAGGCAGTAAGTGCATCGTGTTACGTTTTCATCATATAGAAAGAAATACAAACGAGGAGTAATTCGCTAATGAGTTTGCCAATGTAACGGGGGTTCGTTGTTGTGGGAAGAAGAAGGCAGGAACCGGCGAACATTTAAACATTTTAATAGTAAAATAAACAAATACAAAACAAAAGTATAAGCCAGCAGCCACACACAACAGAAACAAAACATAAAATCAGGCCTGTTCCTTTTGTGCTTCCGCTCCTCCGTGAGAGAAATGAGACCGCTGCGTCTCACAGGTGTCATTCATTATCATTCGCGCCGTCCTCTCATGTCCCTCGTCCTGCTCGCCACAACTAACTAGACATTTTGTGTGAACAGAATTTTAAACTCTTTTGGCAGCTAGCCTTGTAGACGGAAGAGTGATTTCTCTGATGTTTGCGCGCTGTTCTGGATTAGTGGGAGTGGCTTGCGGAGCTGTGCGATGTGGTGCATTGTGGGAGTTGTTGTCTTGCATACAAATGCGCCCTAAAGTTATTTTCTGTCTTTTCTCGGTCAAGAGTGCACCAAATTCAAAATTTCTTTTACATTTCGACTACATATATAACCCACTTATAAAGATTAATGTTGAAATGGGTGGAGTGACACTTTAATTGTAGCTGTTGCTGTTTTGTCTGTCATTTGGCCAAAATCTCATGTCATAAAAGATGAAGTGCTTCGCACAGGCTTTTTAAGAGAGGATTGTCTGACTCAACATCAAATGCTAGACCAAGACACTCTTCTCCGCTCCTCAAATACATAAAACATTAGCCTTTATATGTATATATATATATATATATATATTAGGGCTGTCACTTTACGTTCGAAAATGGATTGCACAATCGATCGGACCAACCAACACAAGTATCGAAAACAAAAATAGAGAATCGATTTTAACGGCCCTTTTTTTTTCAATAATGTATTTTAGGTGGACAGATCAATACAGTACACAAAACATGTAGGATGTTGGAAAATAACAATGTCTTTTCTGTTAACCAAATGCTTTTTAATATTCGCTATTACTTCAGTGCAAGTGAACAAGCGTGCCGTTATTTGTTGCTTAGTGATGTGTGTGTTCAAGTAACCCAGAAATGCGCAGATTCTGCGCCATACGCTGTATTTAATATATCATGAGGACTCACAAATTGCGTATTTACGCTAAATCCGCGCAGATTTGGCTTAAACGAACTTCCACAGCAAAGAAAGTGAGTAAACATAGAAACACGCCAGATCGGCTCGTGATTTGACAGCGTTACCGGCCAAAGTTCATTTTTACCCGCATTTGGCGGGTCGGAGGGTGTTAATTTCAATCCCTGAATGTTGCGCTCCTGTTTGTCATTGTGACGAAACTTCACACCAATAAATCATCAGAAATATTGCTGACTTATACGTCTCAAGCGCCCTCTTTACGCTCATCCTAATGCCTGTTAGGTGTCCGTGGATTTGCCTATATTTGGTGATGAAAATGGAAACGTCTTCTTTAGACATGGAAAATCGATTTTACAATCGATTCAATGAACACTTACGTATCAAAAATCGAACAGGATTTTTTTACAAAAGTGACAGCCCTAATATATATATATATCTTTATTTACCTTTGCATTGCAAACAAGCAGAGACGGTCCAAAAATGTGTGTAGCACTTCATTCAAAATTGAGGTGGGGTGGAGTTATGAGTTTTTACTGACAATTTAAAGCTACAATATGTAATTTTTTTCCGCCGCTAGGGGTCGCTAACCTAATGATGATGCATAAGCGTAATTATGGAACTTGTCGTCAAGCTTATGGATCTAATAATGTTTATGTTCCACTTGGTCTACACTATCATACTAAACTGCATTTAAGTGTGTGGAAAGTTATAATGTTATTCTGTGTTAGTTTGTTGGCTGTATGAGACTAGCAGTAAGCTAGATCAACATTAGAATAACATTCTGATCATATTCTAACATTTCATCATGTTGAGCTATATAACATTGTTTTGTTTTATGTACATTTGCTCACCTGTCTAATAAAGTACATGCAAGAGCGGCGTCTCTGTCAAGTCGAAGTTAGTCGCGGACGTGGAGCTCTCGGCATCTCGAAAACGCCATGCCGATATTGATCCTCGTCTGCTTGCCATGGTCTATAATGTTTGAATGAAACAACAACAGCGTGAGCGTGCCGCTAGACGTAACGCAGTTGTCCACATCTGTCGCCATGGTTACTATGGCAGTACAAGTGGAAACAAGGGATAACGCGGATATTTACGTCATTGACAGGCGACAATGACAAGGGACGAGCCATTATTTAAAATAGGAATTTCTCTGAAATTAAAAATAATTGGGAACTTTTGGGATATTGTAAGTACACAACTGCAGGAAATATATCACACTGTGCAAGTGATTTTTGACAATTTTATTACAAAAATCTTACATATTGTACCTTTAAGGAGCAAATGGGTGACCAATTGTAATGATCTATGGAAAAAAACCCAAAACGAAATATGGAGATTCAAGGTTTCTACCCGACAGTTTCAACCCTCGATTATTGTTCAAAAATTCTCCTTTTGTGTTCCACTGAAGAAGGAAAGTCATATGTATCTTAATGACATCAGTGAGAAAATAATGACAGAATTTTTATTAATGGATGAACTATCCCTTTAATCTTTTGTAACAGAAACAGAAAGCTAAGACAGATGCCGCTGCAGTTTTCAGCTCGATGGTAATTGAGAGAGGAGACCTGGATTTTACTGAACAACTGTGGGAGAAGATGAGGAGGAGTAAATATTAGCATTGCAACATTTCACAAACACAGTAAAACAATTTCACTGTAACTAAATGAATTACAATTTTTTTTCTCATAGGTGTAACTTCATATCAAGACATAACAGAATGCCTGAAAATTGTTGTCAAAGCAGTGAAACTTGGTAAAATTAAACCATGGGTGTGTGCAACTGCATTATGCATAAATGCATTAAAGATATTTTTTGGTTAAACATTGTGGATTTTTTGAAAATGGTATGTAATGAGTGTATTTTCACCCTTAGATCCACAAAGACAGCAATAGCACTCTCAGTAAGTTGATCCTGCAGTCGTACCAGCAGCAGATAGACACCATGCCTCTCACTGGCCTCACACCCGCTAATATGCTGCTCGAGTTGGGCCTGGACAAGATCAGGAAAGACTTCATCAACTACCTTGTTGGTACACTAACTTTCAAATTTTAAATGTAGCTCTTTTGGTTTATAGTTCACTTCATCTGCTAATTAGCTACATAAGAAAGTTGTTAATTTTTAGATGCTCAAAAATACTTTAAGAAGCAGACTAAAAGACTTGATTCTGACTTTATTCTTTCTTTAGGAAAGGAACTTACAACTCTGAACTATTTGGTAGGAAACACAAATTTTTTAAATTATTACTTTTTTTTTTTAAAGATTTTGGTCGATATTAACATTATGGTGCTGGAGTGGTTGATGTATTTTTTTCTCAAATTTTCAGAGTTACTACCTGGACACTGATGTTGACCTGCAGGAGCAGGTGATACGAGTGCGAAAACTGCACCATCTGCTGGAGATCCTGGGCACCTGCAGTACTTTTCTCAGTCTTCCTCATGACCGCCTTTTCCTTTTCACTCAGTGAGCTTCCTGCCCTTTCCCTGAATTATATATTAATCAAATGGTGATTCAAAATGTACATAAGTAATATATCATTCCATTTTTCACAGGAAATTGTGGTTTATGATTTAGGGTGCACTTTTCCATTAGAGAACACTGCTGTGCATTGCAAGATATTAAAATAGAGAGAAAAATCTAATTTCAGTAGCTGGGTCTTGGTAAACGTGTTCTAACCATGATATTTGATGTCAGGTCCTGTTTGCAGTACTATAAAACATCCAACTATGACGAGGACCACGTCTTCCAGTTGCAAATTAAGCCTGCCCTCATTAGCTACTTTTATGAAAAGTGAGTTGATGCTGCATTTCTTATGAGCTGTCATAATGTCTCTGTATTACTTTGCTGGGGTGTAATTGATTATATGTATATAGATTATGTAATCCGATTTCTCAAAAGCCTACCTTTCTCAAAAGTTTTATGGAATTGCACACACAGACTGGCCACAAGTCAGGTGACTAATTACATGGAAACACCGCATAAACAAATACAATATTTAGTGTTTTATTTTGATTGTTTTTATGTTCAAATTATTCATTAATTATGATTTAATTATTAACTTTTAATACATTTCTGAACCTCCTTGAGTTCCTTCCCAAACCCTAGTTAGAGAAACCCTGAAGTAATGTATGGTTTATTGCACTTCATGTTGTTGATAACAAAAATGTAATCAATTTTCTTTTTCTTTGATTTGAATAGTATAATAGTGTATCATATTGATAAAATATACAATGTTATATAAATAAGTGAGGTCAAAAGTAATCTAAAAGTAGTCAGATTATATTACATAAAATGTGTAATGAAATAGACTACATTACCGGTACATTACTTACAACATCTTATCATCTAATTTATATTTGGTAATAGACTACAATTTGTAAGTAATCTACCCAGTATTGATTACTTTGCCATTTGATGTAGGATGGACTGAACAGTGTAATGACATTTTATAAGTGTGAATTCATGTTGGTTTATGTTATTCTCTCAGGGAGCAGCCATTCTCTTGGGGCATGGAGGTGGCCAGTGGACAGGGCTCTAAGGAAGTCAAGACAGCATTGTACCTCAGTGACAAGCCCCTAGTAGACCACATCTGTTTTGACTTAGGTGAAGTCACCGGCAGGGTTTTTTCATATCTTTTGTTTTTGAGTTTCTTGAAAACGAAAAGAAATATGACATTTAAACTAATCTTGTCACACACACATACAGATGTGCCCCTGGATGAGTCTGTCAATGGAGAGTGTGAGAAGATGTCTTACTACAGGGCAATGGTGAGCTGTAGCCTCATCAGCTTCACTTAACACTGGTAAGACTCCATTTAATGGAAATGTACTCACAGAAAATGTAGTAGAATAGAAATAAAGTTTGTATTCATTTGTTTATTTGTTTTTTATTTGATTTTTTATTGCAGTAGTTTTAATTTGTCGCACTTATTGTGTACAATACTGTTCAAAAGTGTTTTTAATGTTTTTGAAAGAAGAGTCAAATGATCAGCAAGGCTGCATTTATTTGAAAATACAGTGATAATGTTAAATATTGTTACAATTTAAAATAACTTTTTATTTAATATATTTTAAAATGTTATGGAAAAGCTGAATTTTCAGAAGCCATTACTCCAGTCTTCTGTCTTATAATATGATGATTTGGTGCTCAAGAAACATTTCTTTTTATCATCACATTTGAAAACATGTGCTGGTTAATATTTTTGCGGAAACGTGATACAAGTTTTTTGGGATTCTCCGATGAATAGAAAGTTAAAAAGAACAGCATTGATTTGAAATACATATATTTTGTAACATTACATGTATTTACTGACACTTTTGATCAATCATGCATCCTTGCTGAATAAAAATGATCAATTTCTTTCAAAACAATTTAAAAAAAAATCTGACCCCAAACTTTTGAACGGTAGGGTTGAAGGCAACTGGTTTAGTCCACATTGAAATAATATCCAAAACTGAAAGACTATTTGCCTATATCATTTAAAGGTACAATATGTAACTTTTTGTTGTTGTTGTTGTTGTTGTTCAAAATTAACTAAATTTAAATAATGATTCGAAATCAATCCTTCCTCCAAAACATGTTTTTGTCTTACCCTGATTCACTAAAGTAAGCCTATTATAAATGTTTATATTTTATACCTGTTGGGATGGTTTTTGTGGTAAACTTGCCCGTGCATGTCTTGTCATATCCATAAATACAGAAAAGTCGCTTCGGCTACTTTGACGTGTGTGTGGTGTGGAACAAACGGAACAGAACAAACTGGAATTAAAGAACAAACAGTTTACAATAAGTCCATAACAATGAACCTTTTATGAGCAGTAGGATAACCATATTCATCCTCACAGTCCTGCAGAGTCGAAGCACAACCAAAACAATGTTCTTCTGCGAAATGCATGCAGTTTTGTTTAACTGCTAGAGGGCCAAAAGTCAGTGTACCTTTAAATTCAGCATAGTATCCTTAACCTCAGCGTCCCTTCCTGCAAAGAGTATTAAATGAGAAACAGGGGCTGAATTCAGTTATTTTTCCTTATAAAAAAGTGAGCTAGTTGCGTTTGCGCAGCAGGAACATGAGAAACACAGCGCTGATCAAAATGCAGAGGGTGCACACCGTGGGAACCACAACCTCAGTCACCATCTCCATGTGGCTGATTAAAGGATCTGAAACATATACACACAAACATGTTTATCAGCCCAAACATGTTAGCACAGCCCAGTCTTCACGTTGCTTTTGCATAACGGAGCACTCAAAGGATTAATATAGTTCTCTTCTAGCTGTGCTGTTTGTGTGTGATGGCTTACCATGAATAAGTCTTAGAATATTGGCAGCTGTATTCCGCTGTTCCTCTAATGAAGAGAGAGAAATAATCTTAGGATGTCATCAGGGCACATTAACCCTTTGAGGGCCGCTGTGTAAGCTCACATTAAAGCAGCACAATTCAGTCAACTGGGTTATAAGAAAAAGGACGTCATCCACATCAAGCATCCTTGACATTTATTCGTTTATAAACTGGCTGTTTTTTCTTTTTAAGATTATACAGCACATACAGTGTGACGCATTTCAGTTTGAAATATGAATGAGCAAAGTTCAGATTAAAAAGATTTTGAAATCTCAATAATCAATTTTTTTTGCTGATAATGTAAAAACCTCAGCAAAACAAGCTAAAGCAGCAGTGAGTTCATCAACATTTATGTTCCATATAGTCCACAACTGGCTCCCGATGAAAACTTGAGCAACAGTCAGGTTCCGCACGTAAAAATCCTATTCATTTTCTCCATATAGTAACTGATTTTTCCGATAACTTTTAAAGACAGACCTATTGTGAGCTATGAGATTATTAATTGATTGTATATAATGTTGTATGTTTTTGTCTGAGTCATCAGCCCACATTATTTCAACACATTTTTTTAACAAATCACTTTTAACAGCGTAATTCATAGTGAAAAATATATTACTCTGGATTCTGTGGAGAAAAAAAAAATTCACCTATCAGAGAATTGAAACAAAAGGATAGCGTCAGTCTCCCTACGCTTTATTAGGTACACCTTGCTAGTATCGGGTTGCACCCCCTTTGCCTTTAGAACTGCCTTTATTCTTCGTGGCACAGATTCAACAAGGTTCTGGAAACATTCCTCAGAGATTTTGGTCCATATTGACTTGAGCATCACACAGTTGCTGCATATTTGTTGGCTCCACATCCATGATGTGAATCTCCGGTTCCACCACATCCCAAAGCTGCTCTATTGGATCGAGATCTAGTGACCGTGGAGGCCATTTGAGTATAGTGAATTCATTTCAAAGTTCAAGAAACCAGTTTGAGATGATCTTAGCTTTGTGACATGTCACATTATCCAGCTGGAAGTAGCCATCAGAAGATGGAGACACTGTGGTCATAAAGGGATGGACATGGACAGCAACAATACTCAAGTAGACTGTGGCGTTTAAATGATGTTCAGTTGGTAATAAGGGACCCAAAGTGTGCCAAGAAAATATCCTTCTCACTATTAGGCAGGATGGATCCATGCTTTCATGTTGTCGCCAGATTCTGACCCTCTCATCTGAATGTCGCAGCAGAAGTCAATACTCATCAGACCCCGCAATGTTTTTCCAATCTTCTACTATCCAATTTTGGTGAGCCTGTGCATTAGATGAGCCTCAGTTTCCTGTTCTTATTTGCCTGGATTTGCATACAGTGTGTTGTTCTGCTGCTGTAGTCCATCTGCTTCAAGGGTCGACGTGTTCTGTGTTCACTGTGTTCAGAGATGCTCTTCTGCAGACCTCAGTTGTTACAAGTGTTTATTTGAGTTACTGTGGCTTCTCTATCAGCTCGAACCAGTCTGGTCATTCTCCTCCTCCTCCTCTGAAGGAATTTTTGACCACAGAACTGCCACTCACTGAATATTTTCTCTTTTTCGGCCCATTCTCTTAACCCTAGAGATGGTTGTGTGTGAAAATCCCAGTAGATCAGCAGTTTCTGAAATACTCAGACCAGCCCGTCTGGCACTAACAACCATGCCACATTCAAAGTCACTTAAATCACTTTTCTTCCCCATTCTGATGCTCAGTTTGAACTCCTGCTGCCATGTGATTGGCTGAATAGATATTTTCGTCAACAAGCAGTTGAACAGGTGTACCTAATAAAGTATATTAAGTGAACTATACTGCATATTTTGCAAAAAACTTAAAATATGGTTTCTACGTACATAATCAACATTTCTTTGTTGTTAAAAGCTGTTAAGACTTTTTGTCTTTTGGTCTTCTCTTTCAAATACTTTTTTGTTTCAAATCAAATTTGTGATATACCTCATAGCTGGTTGGTTTGGTCGATGACTTATAACTCTTTAAGGAAGACTTTTAAAAAAAGAGATTATAAATGAATGGGAAAATTACTTTCAGAACCAAGGCAGTTAAAAAAGTGAGCAAGCACTGTTGCACTCGACAGTATATAGATTATTCTAATGAAATAAGGTTTCTCAGTGCACTATTCCTTTAATGTTCATGTACTGCAATAGCTGATCTGGCTTTTTCTTTATGTTGGCATTTAATTAAGATATGGCCTCTGAAGATTTAAGATATTTCAGCTTCTCAAGATTAGAGTAGGCCAGAACTGGAGTTGCTTAATGTTCTTTTTATCCAACTACACCACAAAATCATTTTGAGTTTTTTTTAACGACATTGTTGGAAGTTTGCCAAGCCAAAAAGAAAAGAAAGAAGTTTTTTCTTTACCCTAGTGTCTAAACTTCATCATGCACTGGCCAAACCTTTGGCATCTCTGCATGATCTTTATTTTCCTTGGATTTTTCATCTAGCTGGAGGGGCAAACAAAGAAAAATCCTGTTAGAGGTTTCGGCTCAGTCTCTGTTTCAGACCTCCCCAAAAGCCTTTGTCGATCCATTCTCATGGTAAGCATACCGTCTAGGGTCCCTATGGACACTAGCGGCTAAGTAGAAACCTTGTCAAACCACAAATGAGGTTAGCATAATAAAACAGTGGAGATCCAGATGAAGACAAGGAATGTTCTCATGCACTGTTCAAGGGGAATTTGTACCCATTGAATTTGTTCTTGATTAAAGGCTACACGATTATTCCTTTTAGCCTGTGGTCAACAAATGGAATTTTTCCCTGTTTGCCCTGGTTCAACTAAGTTCGAATCAATGATCCACTGACCTGCAGCCAGGAGCTGATTGCTGGTGGAGCAAGTCTCTGTAGCTTTCCTCTTCCAGTTCTCAACCTGCCGATGATGATGATGATGATTCAGAGCATATGGTCATTGTCTCATTTAGTCGTACTGTTCTCTTACAGATGGAGGTTTGCACAGATGGACACTCCTTTCAAGATTCTATTCTGATTCTTCTACTCTAATCTGTCCTTTAATGTGGTATTTAACGTGGCTGTTTAATTCTGTTAATTACACCACCTTTAATACATAATTTTATATATAATTGTTTATATAATCTGTTGTTTTGTATCATCTGAAAATAAACATTTTGAAACATGTCCAAGGCAATGAGTTGGAGTTTGTTCAATAAACAGGAAAATAATTAGAAAAAAAACATTTATATGGTAATTACATTCTAATCTTGGGGGTTCTCCAACAATGAGGTTGTTGCCTTATTCCTCCTAAACAGCTATTCAATTGGAAAACGTTCTCTGCAAACATTTCATCGACTCTAAATAGCATGTTTCAGTACCAAACAGATGCTCTAATCCTAAATGTTAGTACAAGATGGCAGTCAAACAATCTGGAGCAGAATCAGTTCATTTAAAATGTTAATTAGCACTTTCCTTAAAAATAACTTTTATTATTCAACTGTGAGTGTGTGGTATAACTCTTTTTGTGTGTTTATGATTTAACGAGTGTCCTTGTAATGTATAAAACTGATATTTAATGTTAAAAGCCAAAACATAAAAAGAAGAAATTGCAGCTTTTATATGCCTTCATAACTAGGTAATTATAACCTCCATTCTTTTCTATTTAACACATAATGAACAGATGAACAATATAGATGTTACCTCTCTTTGATTGGGAAATCCATTAGAATTAATGACGCGTTTGTAGAACTGAACAGAGGCCTTGGGGTAGCGAGGTTTATTTTTGTTCTTGAAGTCTACGTAGTACAGGCCGAACCTCTCTGAGTAACCCTCATCCCACTCAAACTTGTCTAGCAGGGACCAGGCGGTGTAGCCCTTCACATTCACTCCATCCCTGATAGCTGCAGGATAACAAGAAATAAGATACAATGATAATTCTGTTCACATTTACTCACCATCATGTTGTTGCAAACCTGAATGACTTTCTTCTGTGGAACACATAAAAAATACATTTTGACAAATATCAAATGTTTGAAAAAAAATGTGTTTTGTTCATACAATGTAAGTCAGTGAGGTCCAATGTTGTTTTGAACCCCATTGACGTTCATTATATGGAGAAAAACAGTTGAAACATTCTTCAAAATATCTTTTGTGTTCATCTAAAGAAAGAAAGCCATACTGGTTTGGAACAACATGAAGGCAAGTAACTGATGAGGAAGTTCATCCATTCATTGAATAGTTACCTTTGAGCATCTCATTGATGTAATCCTTGTAATACTGAATCCTCCAGTCATCACACAGTTCTGTGCACATCATCTTCTCTGAGACCCCGTTCTCAGTGATGAAGATCATGGGGTTCCCATATTGAGTCTTAAGAGCATAAGTCAAGAGTTTAAAGACTTGATTATATTTGGTCTTATCATACATATACAAATTTCCTTGTAGTATTCTTGACATGATACTGTCACAAAGACATTAGTAATAAAGAAATATTTATGATTGAAACAAGATCAAGATTCATCATGAGGAAATGTCATATGAAACCAATGGCTTTTAAAGACAGCCTTTGTGCACCTTTATAAAGTTGAGCAGACGGCGAAAGCCCCAAGGAACCGAGTAAAGCCACTCTGAACCAGGATCGGGCCAACGTGGGTCGACCAGCTCCGCTATATCCCGATCTGAGAAGTAGGTGCCACGGTTGGAAGGGAAGCTCTTTTGGGTGACGTAGCGTGTCGTGAAGTGTCCCACGCCTAGGAAGTCACAGGTGCCTTTGATGTAACTCTTCTCCTGAGAGGAAAAGGAGGGAAGGCGAGATGTTCCCAAGCCCTGCTGTGTGCTTTTCCTCCCTTGGATACAAAATTGGCATTAATATGCTGAATTTTGCCATTCTTGACCTCACATATTCAACCAACATCTACTTTGCAACAGTACCTATGAAATCCTTCATCACTTGAGGATAATCTCCATGGAAGATGGGTGTAGCAAACCAGCCTATGTAAAACTGCACATATCTCTCAGCAGCCTCAATGTCCTTCTGGTTAGTGATGTCCACAGGCTCTCCCCAGTCCCCATACAGTGAAATACCCACCATACCTAGAGAAGAAAGCAGCCAGAGGGTTCACAGGGTGTAATTTTTGATAAACTAGTAGACATTTGTAAGCTCATACCTCTTTGTTTGCTTCGCCACTGAGAATCGTAAGTGTGCCAAACCTTAGCATGTGCCTGTTATTAAACCAACACAAACAGTACTGCATATGTCTCCATTTTGAAATACTATGGTGCAATATTCGGCCAAGAGAATGATGTTACCTTAATGATGTGGTGAGCTGCTCTGTAGGCCCCCGTGCCCCTGAGCTTCAGACCTGGAGCATGTTCTCCAGTTTCATATCCTTCCACCGCCACTGACTGGCACACATTGAGCACATTAATAAGCATATCCTTTACACATTTATTTAATTTGCTGGCATTAAGTAAAGATGTGTAGAGTGAGCATACCCATGGGTTATTAAAAGTTATCCAGTATTTCACACGGTCCCCATATCGTTCAAAGCAAAGGTTGGCAAAATCATTGAAATAATTAATCATGCTGATGTTCTGCCATCCACCATATTTCTCTTGCAAAACCTGTCCAAATGTACAGACATGATGATAAATGATAAAACATTCCAAAAGGGTTACAGAGAAATCCATTATATCGGGCAATGCAGTGGATAGGTTACATTTAATTCATTAAATGTGTATATTTTTACTTGCCAAAACTTGACAGATATTGTTGAAAGATGTCAAAAATGAATCAAATTGACTCTTGATGAACTGACTTTAGGTTAAATGCTGTATTAACGTTGCGCAAATGAAAACATGGATGTCAGGACAGACGAGAACAGTAAGGTGTGGTCACATACATTAGTGAAATTTCTGTGCTTTTCATGGGCAAAAAAGGTCCTTTAGACTAAGCATGTAATGATGTCACCCTCTTCTTAAATTCTTGTTTTTGTAGTTTTCACAGAGACTGTAACAGTATAGTTTTCCAAAACTTGCACTTTGAATCCCATACTAAAAAGTTTGCCTTGTCCTATAAATGAATGGCCAAAACGCATAAAAAGTTTTCAGTTTTTAGCCGTGAAAATGGTCCCTAAGCCACTTTTTACACCAAGCAGCTTTTTGGTCAATGTGGGGAATCCGTGGCCAACTTTGCATACTCGCTCATGTGGAACTCCCGATCCCACTGATTCGCCCACGAAATTTAATTCAAAAACGGTAAATGTGAGCATATCTTAAAACATAAATTTATGTTTACACAACAATGATGTACTAAAAAAGGAAAAGTTTTTCCTTTGAGTTTTTCACCTACAGACGACAAAGTTGTCAAAACGATCCCGTTCTCACGGATCCGCGAAAACAACTAAAAATGCTGTATTATGCTGCCAGGCCAGTAGTTGGCGATGTCACTCTGTAAAGAACAGAGAGTGAACACCGTTTACACCTCAATTTCTGAGAAAATTTTGCGGGCAAAAAAATGTACATTTTGTAGCGAGCATTGAAGGACAGCTCACACAGAAGTCAATGTCAAACTAAGTTTCTGAACACAAGTGAAATAGACTTTTTTTGTCCTCACGTGAAACTCCTGATCGCGCAGATTCCTTGATTTCGGCCACGAAATTTGCCATCACGTCAAATTTTACAACATGTTTTCTGGGGTTTTTGTAACCAGGCATTATTATTATTACTATTAGGCTTAAATATTAATATTCAATGCCCGTCAGCTGAACATTCAATAAAGTCAAAGTACCATAGAGCCCATTGAACAAAAGATACATGCCTCGTTTTTATTCGCAAAAAAATTAAATATGCAGTTTAAGATCTATTCATTAAAAGAGAGGTTAAAGAAATCATACAATATGATATTAAGCACAAAATTAATAATGGATATATGCAGGAGTACACACCTGTGGCAGGTCCCAATGATACAGGGTCACAATGGGAGTGATACTATTTTCAAGCAGCTCATTAATAAGAACATCATAATACTTCAGTCCTTTCTCATTCACATGGTCAGCTGTAAACACACAAAAGTGGAAGTCAAATTTAATGGGAATTTATTAACATCAAATGTCCTACCTGGAGCCAGCAGTACAGATACTTACACTTGATACCAGTTGGCATGATCCTGGGCCAGGAGATGGAGAACCGATAATGATTCAGATTCAGCTCTTTCATCAACAAAATGTCATCCTATACAAGAAAATGAAGCAAAAAGTTGTTGCATTTCACAGCTGGGACATTTCGTAGTGAATCAGCATGACAAGAACCAACATGGGCACCTTGATTTTGTAGTATCCATCACACGAAGAGTCTCCAGTATCATTCAAGAACGTCTTTCCCTTCTTATGAGTGAACACATCCCAGATGCTCAGTCCTTTCCCATCTTTGTCCCAGGCTCCTTCTGTCTGATAGGCTGAACTTCCGGCTCCCCACGAAAATCCTGACAAATGAAGCAAAACAGTGAGGAACACGTCTTAAAAATTGTTTCACATGGAGTCTTATTAGTCATTTTACTTATTTAACTTTTATTATTGCAAATCTGTTGATTTCTCAAGAGTCTTTGTGGCTGAGGAAAAGGGATCCGTATGGTATTGGTAGGATCGTACCATTTGGAAAAGTGCCATAATAGAAGGAGTCGTGGTTGTTCGCTGACCAGTCGAAGTCCTCAGCCGCAGACAGACACAACACCAGCACAAGCACATGACACACTCGTCCAACACGGTGTGACAGCATCATATTCCAGCGCTCAGTGACTCTCTTCAGCACCACACTCTCCTGATCTGAGAGGTAGTTACCCTTTCACAAGACACGATTCAATTAATCACTGACTGGAAACAATGTCTTTTGCCTAGTAATCAATTATCAAACCTCATACTGTTGATTTAAACATACCTCTCACAGAATCTGCATTGATCCCTGATGGAAATGCCTTTAAAATCGATGAGAACTATCCTGGGGTTTGAAAGTTGACGAACAAAGTCTGTTACTGTTCAGCCTGGGTGGCAAAGCACTGTGCTGGACTAAAGGTGGTCCCATGACCTCAATGTAGACCCATAAGCCTTCCTATTGAGGGTCAATGGACTGGGATCACATTTTGCAACGGTGGACAGATCTCTTACAAACGAGGGTTTCACTCTGTAAGCAAAGTTAATGTTGGAGAGGCTGATACTCTTGTTTACTATAACAATGACAGCATATGGTGGGATGAATTGACCCAAAATATTACACAGCAGGTATCTAGGATCTTATTCTTACTCCAATATTATTATTATTACTATTATATAACCCAAAAGTGAAAACTGTCTCATCATTTACTCAACCTCATGCCGTTCCAAACCCGTAAGACTTTCGTTCATCTTCTGAACACAAATGGAGATCTTTTTGATGAAATCTGAGAGCTTTCTGTCCCTCCATTGGCAGCTACACAACTGAGAATTTGACACTTCAAAAAGTTCATAAAGAGATCGTAAATCTAATCAAACAGGCCAAATTTTCTGAAGAGACTTGATACGACTTGACATCGCTTTATACGATGAACATTGAATTTTGGCTTTTATTCACATATAAACATTGATCACTGAACATGAACAGAAGCTCAACTGAACCTGCTTGACGCGCGAGAATGAACCTCTTGCTGAAGCTTAAATGTGCTGCGTCACACACGGGAATGAACCTCATTGGTTCTCGCATGTCAAGCGAACATGCTTAAAGGGATACTCCACCCAAAAATGAAAATTCTGTCATCATTTACTCACCCTCAACTTGTTGCAAACTTGTATGAGTTTCTTTCTTCTGCTGAACACAATAAAGATATTTTGAAGAACGATTGTAACCAAACGGTTGTTTGGCACCATTCACAGCAAAATCTGTAGTGTTAATTTGAGTTAAATTCCCAGTGTAAATTATTCCGAGTGAATGGGTGTTGATTTGTGTGTTATTTTAACACTTGCAGTGCTAAAAAAGCTCTGTGGGGGGCGTCATTTCAAGGAGTCAGGAGTATAGGCTACACTAATTTTGAGTTACTTTCCACATCCGGTTTTTTCGCGCTCATTGACGAGCGGGAGAATCACTCGTCTCTTCACTTACCGATTGGGATATTCGGCTTAAAAGGTAAGAACCACATTTATCAACTTATAAAGGCTGTTAACGTTAGCACTAGTCGGTATTTAAACCTTGTTTTAACGTTAAGTGGAGTGTGATGCAGTCGATTTGCAAACGTGTGGATTAAGTTAACGTTGGGGGTCGTCGTCGGTAACTTATATATATATTTTTTTTAATTAACGTTAGTTGATGGTTGAGAGAGAACATTGTGTGAGAGGACATTTCTGTTAGGAATATTCGGTTAGAAGGGTGAGAAGAACCACATTTATCAATTTATAGAATGTTAGTCTTAATGTTTGCAAATCGACAGTCAAATTAGGCTAGTTCAGCAACTGAAAAACTGTAAAATTACGCCAGCGCGTTTTAATATAACGTTAACAACATGTGCTTAACAGTGTTTGTAACGTTACATTTAAGAAAACCACTGGTCAGTGTGCTTATAGTAACGTTTAATCAAAGTCATTTTATGTGGCGTCGTCGTCAGGTTCAAAATGCGTTGCATGTCTGCGTGCAGGGAAAATTCACATTTTTCGTCGGCGCCAACATTTGTGCTGCTTCCAGCGCCAAGGTTATTTGATGTTCAGATTTAACTGTTTTTTTTTTTTTTTTTTTAATTGCAATAAACTGATAAAACTAAGCCGAAATACAGACATCGTGATGTAGATTTGTAAAACGTTTGAATTCATACTACGGTAGCCTATATCAGGTCCATCCGCGAGACAACAAGCAAACAACTTTTAAAATGTTTGTTCTCTAAATAGAGTTTTGGGCTATGGTGGATGCATGCAAGTGGTAATCATGAACCCAAAATAAACTAATTCTGCCGTGATTTACTTTCTTAAATGGGTAAAAACGTATGCCGAAGCCGCAACATCATGATCCAGATGAAAAATTAAATCAGGTCTGTTAGCAAAATGATAAGCAAACAACTTTTAATAATGCTTGGTTTCTGAATGAAGTTCAAAAAAGTTTCCAGGGCATCATGTTTCAAACCAGAATATTTTTTCAATTTGTTTCACTGCATATTAGCAATTTTCACTGCTTGTTTGCCACTTAAACATAAGCTAACATATATCCTTGCAGTTAAGATTGAACCACTTCTCACTTTTTCTCCACTAGGTGCAGTTTCAGGATGTTACCATGTTGCTGAAGGTGAAATACCATAGTGTCAAGAAGTACATCAAATTGCACTCAGGCTTCACCTATTCAGAATTCACCAGGGAAGGTAAATAGCCATCCTTTAAAGGCCAAACTAAATATGTAGCCACTTTTGCAACAAATCACAGTACATGATTATCTGTGGCTGACCTATTTAAATACTTTTGGCTGTATTTAACAGTTTATTAAAATGTTGTCATTTTAATTGCAGGGCTTTACTTTTAATGACAGTTCATAGTGTAATCATCAACATTAGTTAGTACATGGCAGTAGACTTTTGCTGCAGATTCTTTAACATTTACAAGTCAAGGAAATAGAGTTAAGTAGGAAGATTTAAAACTTGCTCCAGGTGACTCTATCTTGTTACATTCTTTCTTTTTATAGTCAAAAATAAGTTTGGGCTTCCTGATGAGGCTCAACTTTACATTTTTGATGAAACTGACACAGCAGTAGAGGAAGACATTCTTCTAGAGCTGTTGGAGGCCAATCCAGACATGTGCCTGACAGTACGTCAGTACAGCATTTCAGATGAAGGTAGGTGTCATTAAGAAAACTTGTGTTTATGGATGGGGCTCTTTGATGCAGCTGACATTGACCTTTCTTTATGGAACGAACAAGGCAGTGGGCAATGAAGGAAACAAGTTTGTTACTGATTACTAAAAATATCATCCAAATACTTTAGGGTAACTTAAAATGTTTATACTAAAATGGGTAAAGCCACAAAAAGTTAAGTTAATCAAATTCTCTCTTTTTAAAGAATTTTCTCCTTTACCACCATCTTCAACACCATCTTCCCTCACGGATACCACATCCCTTTCTTCAAGTGACAGTGACCGTAGAGAACTGAGTATTCCCACAACAAGCAGAAATGTATTCAGCAAAGAACACATGAGCAGTTCTGCAACAAAGGCTTCCGTGTCAGAGGCAGCAAAGGAGGTAATTGAGAGCTGAAAACTTCTTATAATTGATGGTAAATCAAATTAAGGTGTCATGCTAAATTAAGATTATCAACAATTGAAGCATTTGGTTCCAAACTCTCCTTATCAAAGAAAATGTTATTACTTTGCCCCTTCCTAGATTTTTACCATACAGACATGTTGTGCTATGTTTTTTCTGATTTGATTTAATAGAAAGAATTAAACACTAAAACTTAAATTTCATTTTCCTGTTATGTGAGTAGATGGTAGAAAAGGCCTTGCTTAAGAAGCCTGGAGGAGAGAATATTCTTGAAGAGTACAAGTCAGAAAATTCACTAATGCACCGCACTCGGAGACAGCTTGTCAACCTATTGGCGAGTGATATGACTGAGAGACATGGGTAAGATTTAAAAAGGTTTTTATTACAAAGGAATTTAAAAAAAGGATGTAATCTTGTAATGATATAACTAATGTTTATTGTACTATATAAAGAGGAATTATTAAAGATTGACTTTCTTCACTCTATAGCAGGTTTCCTTCCCGTCAGCAGAAGGAGAAGTATGCCCTGGGAATTATTACTCTCTTTCCCTCACTGAAGGATCCTTTTTCTCCAAATGGCTATGTAAGTTTAAAACCTTAAGAAAACACAGCACCTAATTTACAGAAAAGGGCTTTGGTGTTGTAGTTTTCATTATAAAGTAATTACAGTTGCTTATAAAAGTGAAAGGATTTGATAATTCAACAACAATATCGATAATAGTGCCCTGATTTGAAATTACTTGGGTTATAAGGATATTGCAAATTAATTTGAAAAAAGAAAATCTATGAAATAAGTCATTGTTATTTTGTTTCACAATGCTGCATCTGCACTTTCTGTAAGATAATTTTGTGTTTATTCATTTAAATGTAACAGGAGCATTTCTATGATGGGGAAAAGGGCACTGGATATTTAGCATGGCGCCTCAAAACCATTTCCAGGACTGCAGGAAAACGGCCAGTCAAGGAAGCCTCGGTGTATCAACCACAAGGACCAAAGCGCCGAAGATCAGCAAGCACACTGCCTGAGCAACTAGATGGAGATGCCTGCAGGGAGGCCATTTCATTTCTTGTTCACTCTCCTGATGAAGCAAGTGTATTTCAGAAGATGAAGATGACATTTCAACATCGTCAGGACCTAGTGCATGACCCACAAAGAAGCACAGATGTCTTCAAAACATTTCCACGCTTTTTGGATGTCAAAGGACTGGTGAGTTGTATATTTCTTTTATTTAAACTTAAGTATTCAATAACCAGTGTTTTGTGGGATGTTAGCCATGAAAATACACAATCATTTATCTTCCTGGCTTATTTATTTACTGTATTCTTTTTTTACTAAATCTTTATTTTGATTTAAACTGGTTTAATATACCACAAACTGATATAAAATTAAAAAAATCACTGAGCGCACCAATGCACTGAGCTCTAGCCTCATATATATGCGTGTGTGTATAATTAATAGGTGAATCAAGACTTCCTGCTGCTGTTTGGTGCTGAAATGGCCTCCAAGATGCTTGAGAAGTGGGACACCTCATTCAAGCCCAAGGTCATCAAAGAGGCCAAACAACTGACTCAGACAAATGAGCTGTGCCGACTTCTAAAAGCTGCTGAGAAACTCACAGAGAACGATGAAATGAGTAAGCTACACAGCATGCATGGTTCATAATACAAATTAGTTAGCTAGTTTTATCTTTTCCTATTAGACTTTAATGCCTTGTTTTTCCTCCTGATAGACTGGGACAGTGACATCGCTTCTATGCTGCTGCTTCTCTATCTCTTGCCACCCTCAGCTGGACGGAAGAGGACCAAAATAAGTCCAAGTGATGCAGTGGACAAAATGGTGCACTTTCACAAGGTACATTTATATGTCTCATTTGTTAATATTCCATGAGAAGACATTTTTTTTTAGTTCTATGCACTTGCCAGCTTTTCCTGTCCATATTTTGCTTTTAAGTGCATTCCTTCTAGGGATGTGACTGAGGAAATTTTACCAATGGTTACCGTTAATCGACGTGTGACAACACTAATACCGGTATCACCAGGGGGTGGGGTGTAGTGGAGTTTTTCCCTCTTTTGCTCCTCGTTTTTAAATCACTCATTTTAAAGTGAAAGAAAAATGGACACGGCCGCACAGGCGTTCATAACGGTCCTCATGTCTCTCGTTGAAGCTCAACTTTGAATGAATGAATGAAAAGCCTGATCTCTTGAAAGTGCGTATCAATACCACGATTTTCTGTTTCTATGTAGGATTCTATTTATACAGAGAAATTACTTTTCCTGTGCATATGATCCGCACTTCTGGCGTACATATAATACGTCCCTAACCCACACCCCTACCCATTGAGTATCATATGCAAGCAAAAAGTAATTTCAGTGTATAGATAGCACACCAAATGCAAACATAATCTCATGCTATAGATACGCAGTAGTAGGAGATCGTGTTGGAGCAAACTGAGAACGTTCGTTCCACGCACCGTTATAAATGCCTGTGCGGCCGTTACCATTTTACTTTCACTTTCAAATTAGCATCAATTCAAGGGTTGCAATTGTTTGAAAATTGGGTTAATTATTAAAGGATAAAGACAAACTTGCTAAATGGGCGCTTCCCACAATCATCTTGTCAGACCGTGAGGTGAAATCTGACTCTTACTGTTATTACTGGCCAGTATGTCCCAGTTATTTAGGGGGACTGCTTTCTAGGGATGTCCCGATCCGATACTCAGGATCGGTATCGGCTCCGATACTGCCATTTTTGCGGGATCGGGTATCGATCAGACATTGATCAGACGAGGCCGATCCAAATCCGATATTGTGGGTATACTATTATGTGTTATTGTTAAGCCCCACAAAAGGCACAAAAACATTCTAAAGTACCATAACGTTTTCGTGCACTCTATTATAAGTGTTCTGAAGCCATTATGTGAGATATAAATTAATATTTAAGTCATTAAATTCAAGATCACGTAAAATTTTCCAAATCAGTCATTCTCCATTCAGCATTCAAACAGCGCGTCGCGTTCGGTTACAGTCAATGATGAAACTATCTTCAAGATGATTCAATGTTAATACTATTATACTTGATCTGTAAGATAAAGGTCTATGTTTTCGCATAAAACAACTTTATCTTGCTGGACTTTATTGCTGTAACTCAATCGTGTTACTCTCTACCGGGTGTCGGACGCTGTCAGTTTGATCCGTAGGGTTTGATCACAACACTAGAGTCAGAGCACTATAATTGTTCTTCACGCGCACAGTAACTGAAATTTAAAACTGTTAAAAGAAAAGGCTCAATAAACGATTGCATAGATAGATACTGTATAATACACTGTCCATCAATATGTATCTCCGTTGTGCATTGAACTTTTCAAAGCGGACGATGCGCTGCGTGCTGTAACTCCACGTGGCTTCAAGCGCATCATTCTCCGCTTGGGATGTGCATAAGCGCTTTGTGCCGCACTGTATTGGAGCCTTTCATATCATAATGCAGTGACGCAATTAAAGCTTATTAACATTAATAATTATTAATGTTGCTGCCTCATTAAATAGCTGTGCAATACACTTAAAACATGTCTCAATTTTATAGCAGATTTAGCTATATCTAAAATAATTATCTTTTTCATTTTTGTTATCTTGTTTTTCATGAATGTATTTTACAACAATAAAAAGAACAATGTGTATTATCCACTAATCTAGTTTATAATAGCATTTTTGTCATAGATTATGATCATATATTTTGGGGATTTGTTGTTTACCTTTATAATGAAGCTGTCTGTATTAAGTAGATTGATTATCACTCTTGTGTGTGTTAAACACAGTTTAACACACAGTTATAGAAATTCTACTTGATTTAAAAAACAAAAACTGTACTGGTATTTACAATGTAGAATGCTGCTGTTTAAATTGTTTTAACTTTAAACCTGTTGGTAGCTAGCTAGCTTTAAGTACTGAAGTACCTGTATTTTCTTTCATTTATATATTTCTTTATTTTTTTGTAGTGTTTGAATAAAGGGTGGCAATCTTTCATAATCAACTGTTGTTGTGGACTATATAGGAGGTATATTTTAGGTGGCTAATTGAGAAAATTGCTATATTTTTTATTAGTTTAAGAATAAAATAAAAATATCGGATTAATATCGGTATCGGCAAAAGCCAAAGCTACGGCATCGGTATCGGTATCGGAAGTGAAAAAGTGGTATCGGGACATCCCTACTGCTTTCACGTTGAAGCAAATGATCGCAAATCACAGGGGCAGTTTACAAAGTCTATTACATTAACATGGACCAGCAAGTACCAGATTTACTTGAAGGTATATACATTTATAATATATTTTTTCTTCTTTTAGTCATGCTGCAGCATCAATGAATATATGCAGGAAAGAGAGGGTAAACAACCGTACATCCTTGCAGTTGGCCGAACCCAGAAGAAGATTGATGCCTTCTACATCGCCGTTGACAAACAGCTCATCCCCTGCCAAGCCACCAGCTCATTGGGTGCTTTTGATGAACTGTTTAAATCCCACTACGTCTTTAACTTATCTTATGATGAGTCCCTGGTCCATTTCTACACTTTTTTGCAGACAACGGTCTACAACATTGATGTTACCACAACAGATGAGTCTCCAAGAGTTCGTGAGTTGCGGGCAAAACTTTTGAATAACATATGATTATGTTTAAATGTTTCATTTGTCAAGCAGTGCATGCTACCAGCCAGTGCCTAATAACTCATTTGCGGATCGGGCACAGTTTCTATCCAAGCACCAGGTTTAAGTTAATATGTGCACAAGATAATTGTAGGCGTCAGTTTTCAACATTTGCAGGTTTAAAAAAACATTTAGTTCATGTTCATAAGAGTTGTCAAAGTGGTGATGCAGAAACCTCAGAGTCATTTCAGGCTGATTTTCACATTTTGCAAAATAGTACAGAAGTTGAAGGAACAAGTGTCGTGCAGAGCCCTGATGCTGGGTATTTTGACAACAATGGATCAGGCCAAAGTGTCACAGAAAACACAAAACATATCTGTGCTACAATTGTTGCCAAACTCCATGGTAGTGGTATGGCAAATAGTGTAGTTTCATCAATTATTAGTGATTTGGAAGAACTTGCTGGTGGACTGCACTCCCAAGTTAAGCATGAAATACTGTCTGCTGTGCCAAAAGATAACCCTGTAAGATCTTCATTGGAAAAGGGTTTTGAGAATTTTGAAAACCCATTTGTGAGTTTTAATACTGAAACTAAAAGAATGAAGTATTTCAATGAGAAATGGGGGATTGTGGAGCCAGTGCAAAAAAATTTAGGAGTTCGATTTGATACAAGGCTAAATAAAAATACAGGTACTTATGCTCAGGTCCCAGTAAAAGACACTTTTGTTTACATTCCAATTTTGGAAACTATTACATTTATCTGTCGCAATTCTTACATTTGTGAACTGCTTTCAAAGCCTTGTGTATCAAAAGACAGATATGAAGACTTTAGTGATGGAAGTTATTTTAAGTCACATCCATTGTTCTCAAAAACACACACTTCTTTACAAATTCAGCTTTACTATGATGACTTTGAGACTGCTAACCCACTGGGTTCAAAACGTGGTGTTCACAAAGTTGGTGCACTCTATTTTGTCCTCCGAAATCTTCCTCCAAAGTTAAACTCTGTATTGATGAACATCCATTTGGTTGCATTGTTTCATGCAGAAGATGTGAAAAAATATGGCTTTGATCCTATTTTACAGCCTCTGATTGATGACATCAAAATATTGGAGAGTCATGGCATTGATTTGCCTTTCTCATCTGAAAAGGTCTATGGCACTATATGTCAGATAACTGGGGACAACTTGGGGATGCATGGTATAATGGGTTTTGTTGAGTCTTTCAGTGGACGTCACTTCTGTCGTTTGTGTTTGATTGAAAAAGATGAAGCTCAGAATGTTTACAAAGAGGATGACCCAAAGATAATCTTGCGTGGAAAAGAGCTTTTTGAAATGCACTGCAGCGAGTTGCAATCAGATCCACAAAAGCTGTGTGTGTTTGGTCTAAAGAAGAATTCAACTCTTAACAGCCTACAGTACTTTCATGTTTGCTACAACTTTTCTTTGGACATAATGCATGACATTCTTGAAGGGGTGGCTCAGTATGAGATTAAGTTACTGTTTGAATATCTCTCTGAAAATGTTTTGGCAAAACCTGTTCTTTTGTCACGAATATACGCTTTTGACTATGGCTACTTGGAGCGCAAAAATCGCCCGACAAGGGTCAACTTGGACAGTATCGGCAATAATATAGGACTCAACTCTATTCAGACTCTTTGTCTGGTAAGAAACATTCCTTTGATTTTTGGTGACATTGTGCCGGAAGGAAACGAGAACTGGACTTTGCTGTTGCTCTTACTGCAGATAATTAACATAATATTCTCTCCATCTGTTACACTAGGCATGACTGTGCATTTGAAGCATTTAATAATGGAACATCATGAGTTGTTCAAACAGTTGTATCCAAGTAGGAATCTGATTCCTAAACATCATTTTATGTTACATTACCCGTCTTGTATTCGAAAAATTGGACCATTAATACATATGTGGAGTATGAGATTCGAGGCAAAACACAGGGTTTTCAAAAGCACACTCAAAAACTTCAAGAACATCACAGTATCACTTGCCAAAAAACATCAAATGTCCATAGCATCTAATTGGGAAACATCTCCTTTGAACCATGTTGAGTACGGACCTTTGAAAACATTTAATGTGGACAATGAGGAAAATGTTGAAATGTTTGCCCAAGCTCTGCCCGCTGAAGCAAAAGACATCTTCTCTACTAACTGGGTAAAGATCAGTGGGGTAGAGTACAGAGCCGGGTTAGTCATTTGCAGTAGCACAGAACAGGTAATGCCTGTTTTTTGCAGAATTAAAAAAATGCTTTTAGTCAACAGTGTGATCTACTTCCTAGTGAACAAGCTTATGGTTGACCATTTTAATGAGCACTTTCATGCCTACAATGTGTTCGAAAGTGATGAAACGGATGTGATGAAAGCAGACTCTCTTCAAATTTATAAGCCTTTTGACTTACAAAGTGCTTATGGTAAAGATGATAGCCTTTACATTGTACCATTATTTTCTCTGTGAATGTGCATATAGAGTTCAATTGTATGGTGCTTGGATATTTTGCCTTTATTAAAAAAAAAAGTTGAATTATTTGTACGTTTATTTTTTCCTATAGTGAAAAGGCATTTTCAGAACATTGTATGTAACAACTATCTTGAATACACTAGTGTTATTATAATAACACAGAATGATTTAAATTAACAATTTTAAGAGTAAGGGAGTAACACGATTAAGAGTTAAAAATACTATTAAAGTGTGACTGAATGTTAGGAATTAACACCAAGGAATAACACAAGTGTAGTGTAAAAATTACTAATAAATGTGTTAAGAAATAACACTCTGAGTGTTACATTTTTAACACTTATTATGGAGTTAAAATATTATCACTATCCAAAGTGTTAATTTAACTCTGGACGGGTGAGAATTATATAAACTCTGTGAAAGTGTTAAATTTAACACTATGGGAGTTGAAATAACACTGACGTTTTTGCTGTGTTGACTTCCATAGTAGAAAAAAAAAAATACTATGGAAGTCAATGGTGCCAAAGTTCCAATCGTTCTTCAAAATATCTTCCTTTGTGTTCAGCAGAAGAAAGAAACGCATACAGGTTTGCAACAACTTGAGGGTGAGTAAATGGTGACAGAATTTTCATTTTTGGGTGGAGTATCTCTTTAAGCTTCCGTTTACCACATCTGATGTGCGAGTTGATAAATGTGTACATGTGAATAAAAGCCTAAATTCAATCTGTTCATCATATAAAGCAATCTAATCTTTACTAAACTGCTCAATTCATATGGATTACTTGTACGATATCTTTATGAACTTTTTGAAGCATCAAAGCGGTAGTTGTGTAGCTGTCAATGGAAAGACCGAAAGCTTAGATTTCATCAAAAAGATCTTCATTTGCGTTCTGAAGATGAACAAAAGTCTTGCGGGCTTGGAACGGCATGAGGGTGAGTGATTAATGACAGAATTTTCTTTATTGGGTGAACTATCCCTTTAACTTGTATTTAGAAGAAGAATAAGAATAGAATAAATCTTTATTGTCCACCGGGGTGGAAATTTTTCTTTGGCTCACCGCAACATACAGTACAAAACAGATTAAACATGCAAATAATGTCTCAGACATAATGAAGAAACATTTCTAGATTAATAAAATAAAAACACATCTTATTAAGAATAAATTTACTTATACATTAAAATAGCAGCTCATTTGTTATTGTTACTTTGTTTGGTTAAGGATACTAATGGCATTTGGAATGAAAGATTTTCTAAAATAACTTTTAGCCAGAGGCACTCTAAAGCGCCTCCCAGACTTCATTAGTTCAAACTCGCTAGAAAGGGGATGAGTACTATCTGCAGTGATGTTTTCCATTGAAAAATTGTGCCATCATCTGTGAGTAGACAATTTATATATCTGTGGCATCATTTTTCCCCAGAACTGCCCTTGCTCTTTTTGTGAAGCGTAGCACATTCTTAACAGGTGTTTAGAAAATGCTGAATGCTGGTAGTGTTTTTACTGCGTTGCAGGTTCATGCAGTGTTTTGATGGGGACGAAGTCTATACCTTATTATATCATTATTACTGGCCAACAGAGGAAATGCGGCTGTCTGATCATCATACTCACCTTTATTAGCATGTACCAAGGGGTTAATGTAAAAATGTCATTCACACATCATACATTTACATCAAGGCAACACCAAAACACCAAACAATCTGCATCACTCCAGGTCTATTACGCTGAGCAGAAAAGAGGTTTTTCTCTAAGAAAACATAGAAACTCTCTGTACATTAACAAGTACAAAAAAGTTATAATACTGGCTCAGCTAGAACAATTGTCATGCCCATGCATACACAACCTATTCCACACACTCAGTCTAAATAGAAAAAATACCTCTGCAAGTTCACAACATGAACATACATAATACTTATCATCAGCTTCATAATCATAATGCATTCAATCTGAAATCAATACAATACAATATTAAATAAAGCCTATACAGTACAGCATCACTTGGTAAACACCATGAAATAGGATTGGTGCAATCTTTAATTTATATGTATTTAGAAATACATAAAGTGCAGGCTTGGCCAACAGCACAGTTATAGGAGGAGTTCTATTTGTGCTACACATATTTCTGGAGGATTTTATAGATGGTGAACCAACAGTTTATCTAACGAAACACCAATCTAAGACAGAGAGAGCCAGTTAGTCTCTTTCAGCATGCCAAATGTGCAGATTACACACCTAAACACAGGAGTAAATGATAATGCTCTCTTTGCAGGCACAGTCAGTAGTCGTCGTTGTCTTCTTCCTCGTCTTCTAGCACCATATCAAGATCATCATCCGCATCATCGTCATCGTCCTCTTCCTCCTCGTCGTCTTCTTCCATGTCATAGTCTGTTTGAGCACCCAATACTAGTTTGGTCTGGTTGATCTCGGTCTCATCATCCAGGTTGACTTCCACCTGTGCATTAACAAATATAAATGTAATAAGAAAAAGACCTGAAAGATATAAAGGTCCCCATTTTTAAAATAATAGTTCAGGTACACAGGCTTTCAAAAGTTTGGGGTCAGTAAGATTTTTTTGTGTGTATCTAAAATAAGTCTTATGCTCACCCAGCTAGCATTTATTTACAGTAAAAACAGGTATATTATGAAATATTATTACAATTTAAAATAAATGCTTTCTGTTTTAATATATGTAATTTATTCCTGTGATGGCAAAGCTGAATTTTCCGCATCATTACTCCAGTCTTCAGTGTCACGTGACGTGATCCTTCAGAAATCATTCTAATATGCTGATTTCGTGCTTGAAAAACATTTCTTATTTTTATCAATTCAAAAGAACAGTATTTATTTAGAACAGAAATCTTTTGTAACATTATAGTTCAGTTTCGTTGTGTAAAAAAAGACCAATGGACATTCACGAAAGAAAGAAAAAAATAATAGCTTAAAACAACATTGATATAAAATGTTTAACAAAAATATTTTATTCACTATGATTTACTTTTTTTTATAAAATATTCTTATTTTTGAGAGTACGACTCATTTGAAGTAAATCCTCAGTGTTTAAATAGTGAAAGAACGATATGTTTTTTAATGTCTGAAAATGTGGTGTTTATTTACCTCCGGGACAGGGGCTTCATTTGGGCTTTCTTCAGTCTGAGCACTGATCATTGACTTCAGGGTCCCCTCCTCAAACTGATGAACATGAACAAAGACGATCAGTTTTATGCTCACAGATCACAATGAAATATTTACATACGTTTGTTCTTGCCTTAAGTCTGTTGAGCTGATCTTGCAGCATGACTTTTATTTTCAGAAGAGTCTCCTCTTCCTTCTTGAGCTCCTGAAGGCGACTCAGCATAGTGGACGAGTGTTTCTACAGCATTACTGAACACAAAACACGAGACAATGTCTTTCGTTGTTTATTACAACAGAGCATGGCCTCAGATTTCAGAAACAAACATGCATTGCTCTATCTATATCAACTTCAAATTACAGTTACACAATGCTGACATTAATTGCAAGATCAAATCATAGATGGAATTGTTTGGTTTGTGGGTACATCATGTTCCTAATCTCCAGTGGTTTACACAGGCTGCTGTTGCTTTTCTCTGGGAATTACACTGTCATTCCATTAGTTATCGAGCAAAATTATTATTCAGACAGTTTAACAGTCATCTTAATGATGCATCATCTAAATAGTTATTTTATTTACATGTTCTTATGTAAAACAGTATCCGAACCCATCTTTGAATAATGTACCCCGTACAGTCAGCTCATTTAGCAAGAATGCTAGCGGAAATAAATACAGTTACAAGCAATTTATTTCTTTAAGCCTTACTCAGTTTTTAGCCTCATAAACAAAACGACGTGACTTACTTTATTGGTTCAACACGCTCGGTGGAACAAGCATGATTTCGATTAAACTGTTTATTTATTTTCTTATCAACTCCACAGTTGTAGCATTCTGAAGAACATGTCACGCGCACTTTCAGCACGCATGCGCATAAAGCACGTGAAACTTTACAGTCTATGACCAGAATCTTTTTATTATAGCTTCTTATTTATGTAATTTACATACACACACACACACACATATATATATATATATATATATATATATATATATATATATATATATATATATATATATATATAATATGGTTAAACACATAATAATGTCGGCACATCATTATATTTTAGATTATAATTTAGATTATTCTAGATTTTATTTTTTTAATAAATGTATTTATTTAATTAATGTATTTTAAAATATATTTTAATAATCTTCTATTATATGTTAATAATTGTTTATATTGTTTAGGCTATATAAAAACAAATATACATAAAAATGTCGGCTTCAGAAAAGTTCTACCTGTTCTTGCAGTTAAAATGTATTTTTCTTCTTCTATTATTATTATTATTATTATTATAAGCCTGTCTATTAAAACTGTTAAACTTTCAGAATTTCTCAAGCCAACATCAAAGTTTGTTTACAAATTTTACTCATCTAGTTAGAATAATTATAACCTTTTTGTAGGCCTGTATTTCGTTTTTTATTTATTTAATATTGTTGTAGATATTTTTAAATAATTTTAATATGCTATATTTTAAATTCATATTTTATGTTTACAATGGTTTATATTTATCTTTTTTTAAATAGGACCCAATCACACCTTATCCTTTACTGACAATAATCAGCATATCACAGCATATTATGCATATTACGACACTCTGCACGGAGCGCATTAGTGACGCCATGTGGTCAGTTTGAGGACAGGCGTTATACCATGTAAAAGATGGAATTTTTGGAGACACATCAAAGTCTAAGTAATATTAAACAGTATTCACGCTATTCATATTCATTATTTTTTATGTATAGATAACCTACATCTATATATAGAGATAGCTAGAAACAGAGAGCATACGATATAAATTTACATCTGTCCCCCTGTGTCCTCACCTGCATATGGAGATGTTTGAACTGGCAGGTGTCAACTTTACAGCACCAGGAAGCCTAATGCATTGCAAATGTAATGCATGTTTCGATGCCAGCGCACAAAACACGCACCCTGCTTTTTAGATGATTTGCACCACATTAAACATCTAAGCTGATATTATCCGATCATTGTCTGCATTTGTCTGTAGAGTGATACCATTAGGGCATTGTTCTTTTATTCAACTGCCTGATCTAATAAAACCTTCAGTGTCAGGTTGAAAGCAAAGGATGCTCAGAAGGGCATCCAAGATTATTTCTCGGGAACATTATTTATTAGGACCGTTTTTATGTATCACACACAAAACATATTATGCAGCAGCAGTGTCCTTATGCATGTTTTGCATTAGATGACTGGAATTACTTACAAAACATAAAAGGAAACCTTGTGTGATATTCACAAACTCAAAGTCTCCATGCAACCTTTTTGGGAGATTTAAGCTACTTGCAGGCACCACGTCGACACATCAACCTGTTCAGAAGGCATGCACGAGTTCGCACGTGCCCAAACAATTCCCAAAGAGGGGACATAAAGAAAACTCCCATTTAAAGAAAACTCACATAAATCACAGATGGAACTCATTGATGTGAAGAAGAACATCTAAAAGCTCTCTTAATCAATCTCTCAAAATGTTAGGCGAGCCCATTAGGTTCTTTTATAGGATTCCTTGACTAAACCCATCCAGATGTGTGCACTACACAGCATGTGAGCCCCACTGGACAGTGTAGAGAACAAGACGTCTGAAAGATATTCCAGTATGTTTCATGCATAAATCATGCTAAAATATTATGACATTTTTTAAAATAACATTTTTTTTTGTTATTTATATTATTATTATTAGTAGTAGCAGTATAGTATTTAATTATTTAAACCCATCCAGATGTGTACACTGGTATGTGAGCACCACTGGACAGTGTAGATGTAACACATAATCCACCGAAGGCAGGTTGAGATGAGAACCCGCGTGCAGTTTTATTTAACGATTGTGGCAAAGTAAATGGAAAAAAAAATTACTTGACTTGAACAGGCTTGAACATGAACCATGAACACAAACTCACCAACAAAGCTAGACCAGACACAATGAGGGCTATATATATACACAAAAACTAATGACATAAGACACACCTGAAAGTAATGAACCAATTAAAAAAAAAAAAAATCACATGGGCTGCATCCAAAATCACATACTTCCAGTAGGCGAAAAACAGTAGGCCTATGTAACAAATGAATTAGCCTATGTCTATGAATTCACAGGCTACTCATAGACAGGCATAAAGTACCCGGATGACCTACTTCCAGCGAGATTCTTAAGTGTGCCTATGGACTCTTTACTTTACTATCCCATGAGTCCATGGGAGAGGATTTGTGAAAGGCGGTGAAGTGACACAACTGACGCTGGTGTCAGATGATTATGACAGCATGGCAAATGTAGTGTCCTTACATTCATATGCTGATTTGGTGCTCAAGAAACATTTCGTATTATCATTATTGAGAAATGTTGCAAGGCGACAAGAACAACACTCCGTAGACCGTCCCATTTAACAACACTCGGCCCGACCTTTGGAGTCTTTGAAGGATGCATGCTCTGAATTGGGACACAGCTAATATGTGAACAAGCCAGTTCGAAAGATATTCCTGTGTGTTGTATGTATAACACATGTTAAAACAGTCATATTATATTTTATATAGTTATTTAATGATGTCATTATTTTTATTCATGTATTTATTTTTTATATTTATTTCTTTTAAATTATTTGACCAAGGACTGGCATTCCAGCATGATGCAGTTTGCAAACTTTTCCGATTACATCATTGTGAGTATATGATAGAATTGCATAGACGGGGCTTGCGTGAAGCTCATTCGTGCAAGACTCTCCTACTGATTCTAATCAGCTCCTCAATCGTTGCTTTCAATCTCCATGCATCTCACGTGAGGATGGCACCAGCAGACATGTTGTGGCAGATGTGGCACGTCCAGATTAGCTCTTTTTTAGGCCAGGTGAAAGGCAGTGTTCGTGGCAGAGAGACCGCCTGGTGCTGCCATCCACAGGTGAGGTCAGTGGGTTTAGTGAGTGCACAGAGCTTGAATGATGGTCACTGGAGACATATGAGTCTCTGATAACACGAACCTGGCCAAGTTCACCCACCTCTAATGTCACGTCTACTCTCTTCCATGGCCAGACATCCAAAAAGGGCTTAGTGCTTGTGCGGTGTATGTCAGACTGGTCAGAAGGATGTAACTGGAGCGCTCCGTCAGTGCATGGGGAGCCCATAGTGCTGCTGCCTGCTTCTTTTGGGGTCAGAGGGGAAATGGTGCAGGGCTTACACAGCTGCCAGTTCCAAACACAGGCATGGGAGTGACTCACTGAGTGAATGTGCTGGTGGGTGATTCTCATGGCAAGAAAAATATTTCACTCTAAAGTCAAAGGGAAGAAATAAGAAGAAAGCCTATTCTAATCACATAAAATTGTATTCAAAAATAATAATTTTATCACTAAATCATTTATATATACAATATAAAATGATAAATGAACATAAAATATTGCAATAAATCAAATTTAAATAAAACTTTAAATTTTTTATAATTTCAGAGCATTAAGCTTTTTAATTATATACAGTACAATATAAATAAAATATAAATAAATAATTTGTAATAGTCATATTAAATAATTATAAGATTACATTTCAGAGCATTACAATTTTTTTATAATATGAAATCAAAGGAAAGACAATAAAATCACATAAAAATAAACATAACTTATAACAAGTTTATAAAATAAAACGATATACAATAATATGAAAATACTTTATAGATAAAATAAAATGTAAGATAACAATTCAGAGCATTAAGACTTTTTTCATAATATAAAATATATTACATTGTATTACACCACCTAATATATTGTATATTTCCATTGTTTAATAAAGAAATTATATAATAATTTTCAAAAAAATATGTGTTATGGTAATAAGAATAATTGTGGGAAAAAATTGGAATAGTAAAAGTACAGTAGTAAAAATAGACAATAGTAAAAATAAAAGCACATTGTGCCTGATGAAGACCTGACAGGTTCATTTATTGATATCTTTTTGTCCTGCACTTGAGCCCAATATGGATTTTGGATGTGCACACCTTTTTTGCATATTTTTGATTCTTAAATACTGAAAGTAAAACATAAACATGCATTATACATGCATTTTATAAAAACAATTCTTATTATTAAGGGATGGAATATAATATAGAAGCCAGACATTTCATGACAGGCTTCTTGAGATATTCAGGACATCATGGTGGGCTTAACTGTGGCCTCTGGCTCCGGAGACTAATGTGCTGCATATACCAATCTGCGCCCCGCAGAGCCCCCAGTTGCCTTCTCCCTGTCATCACAGGGGCCGGGTTGCTGCTGGCCTGCATTTTCTCGCAGTGAGACCTTTCCTCGAGCTGGCTGGTTGAGTGCTTCAAGCCCAGTGCTGCTCTGTTTGAGGGTGCTGTGTGACTGAGGAATGCGGAGCTGGGCTTGCTGTTTGAGGGGCCTCACGAAAGGGAAAGGAGAGGGGGGAGGGATTGAGCCAGCAGGATTGACCTTTGGACAGTCGAGTCAGGAAGTTGTGACTCAATTTCACAAAGCAATAGTGATGGAGGGAAAAGCACTGTATATGGCAAGATAGAGAACAATTCATGAAAGAGGCTGAATGGTGCATTTTGACTGTCCCAAGCTCTAGCAGTTTAATATTCTTTTCATTGTTCTTTATATCAAATTGGTAACATTGCCAAAGTATGTGGTCACTCTTGTCAAACAATCCATTTTCATGCTCTCTATCTGCTTTCTCATTCAAAAGATGTTTATTTGTAGGGAAGAACAATGTGCACAATGCCGGCCCGTTACACAAAATCAGACCGAACATGCCGTTTACCATTTTTAAAGCTGGAGCATTCCCCCCCTAAATCTATTCTATAAATGAAAATGCACCAACAAACAAAACCATAATGTCCAGGATGTTACCCATTGAGCCTATAATGGTGGAAGGAGCTCTGTGCTCCAAGGAAAAGGAAAAGTGTGTGTGGGGAGACTTCAGACTCTTTGTTTTCAAAGCTCCGTCTCAACCTTCACCTTTCCCATCCGTTCACTCTTCCTTCTACACATATCGACTCTCGTGCATCCAGACACGCACGCACACATGACACATCTGAAGTCTCGGCATATACACTTCTGCACGTAGGCCTATACAACTAGTGAACACAATTGTCCTCAAAAGACTATATATTGGCCGCTGTTCAGAACTGGAGCATTAATTCAATATAAACACTGCCGCCGTTAAACCACAAAGTAAGGCGTGATTCCTGTTTTTGGGGGGAAATTCTATTTTTTCCCAATTTTCGGTTTCACTTTCAAGGTGTGGCCTTACGTTCCCTCTGCGGCGGTGTTCAAACACAGTTTACAGACTCAAGGCTGCAGTCCGTGTCTGCTGTGAAAGTGGGCGAGTGCGGATGTGTGAACACACTGAGGTTCTTTATGTGCGCTATGATTTTCGCACCAAATGAATCACCTGCTTTGAGTTCCCGCAGTGGGTTATTATGACATCAAAGACCATGATTAATAAAAGAGTCTCAGACCATCATCAGAACGACCGCAGAAATGCGACTTGGTCAACAGAGTGGTCTGTGTCTGTCATCACTTGCTCTCAAAGGGGACGTACGAATCAAGAGTCCTGCCATTAAAAAAAGCAGATAAGACAAGCTTACCTTCTCCGAGTGACAAAGAAGTTCTTCAGGCTTCTTCAGAAAAAAAATGTTAGAATGTATCACTTTTATTTAGGAATTTGTATGGGAATCACAAGGAATCAATTTAGATTCCAGTTCGGTCTTTTGTGGATGTTGGAATGCATTCGATCACATGAGCTACACCACGAGCGCAATTTGTTTTCGACTACCTCTGGAAGTGGTCGAGAGTGGACAAGCTCAAAACGTTTCAGGCCCCGTTAACTCCTGTATTTAGAGTCGTCCACTTGTGATCCGATCGACCAAAACCCATCTTAGAGGTGCAGTAAACGATTTCTCTCTTGATAGCTCCGCCCCCAAATTCACGAACACACTATGCAGCACAGGCACCTCCCCACTCATGAGTGTATAGGGTATGCATTGATGTCACTTTCCCGCCGGAACACACGTGGCAAAAGAGCTTGCTGCGTGACTGGGTATAAATTTAAACGCAAGTAAAACAAATGTTTATCAGTTTGAACTAAATGTTGGACTCGATATAGTGTTCCTTGCAACTTACCAAAGATCCAGTGATCCAAGTGCCTGATTTCGACGCCGGGGAAATACATACAGCAAATTTGCCTGTGAATGCTTTATATAAATACAATATATAGGTCTAAATCCATGTGATCACTAATATCAAATGACAATTGTCATATCCAGCCTTAAAACTTGTATAGTTTTTTGTCAGTGTTTATTTAAAAACGTCTAATTATGCAGAATATACCATGGTAAATATTTAATTGATGAGTTGTCAATACAATATATAACAATTCAATATATAGGGTATGATTTTAACCCTAAATTAAACATATTGCCACACAAATGCATTGATGCAAATATACGTTTCACTGCCTGGAATTGAATGGCAGCGATCCATTTGTTTCTCTGTTCTGTAGCTTTTCGTCAGTCTGTAAAAATATACCTCAGATTGTGTTTTTCGCGGCCGAAGGTGACGTCACACGCATACCCTATATAGGCCCCTTTACTGCTTATTGGCTACAAGTGTGTTTTGGTGCTCGGTCCAATCCACTTTCAAAAGCGGTTCTCAGAAATCGCTTACTGTACCTTTAGTACCTGGTGTAAACCAACCCGATCACACTAAATGCGTCTTTATAGCACGCATGTGTATTGTCGTGTAATTTATACGCTAAAGTGAGTTTTTACGTGCATATGATACGCATTGGTTGGTTAGGGTAGGTTTAGGTGTGGGGTGGGGTGCGTGTGTATTATACGTTTGGGTAGAATTAGTGGTGTGGGGTGCGTGTGTATTACACGTAAATGAACTGCGTATCAAATGCACGCTAAAAACTGCGTCTCATATGCACGTAAAAACTAATTTTCGCGTATAAATTACACGACAATACACGATGCGTGTTATAGAGACGCATTTACGTGAGAACAGGCTGTGTAAACAGGGCCTTTGTTTCATTAAAGGGTTAGTTCACCCAAAAATGAAAATTAAGTCATTAATTACTCACCCCCATGCTGTACCAACCCCGTAAGGCCTTCGTTCGTCTTCGGAACACAAATGAAGATATTTTTGATTAAATGTGACAGCTGGATCACTCCTCCATAGGCTGCCTAAGGGAATGAATCCTGACGGCCCAGAAAGTCAATGAAGAAAATGTTTAAATATTCCATGTCACAACAGTTATTCAAGAGATTTCCACGACGCGCACGCGCGAGAACTTAACTGAAGTAGTTAAAGGAGATCGCAATTCTCGCGCATGCGTCGTGGAAATCTCTTGAAGTCTTGTTTCAGGCCTACAAGGAAGAAAAGGAATAGTCGAATAAAGTCGTTATTTTTGTGTGTTTTTTCGCACAAAAAGTATTCTCGTCGCTTGATAAACTTATAGTTGAGCCACTGTTGTGACATGGAATATTTAAACATTTTCTTCATTGACTTTCTGGGTGTCAGGTTTCAATCCCTTAGGCAGCCTATGGAGGAGTGATCCAGCTGTCACATTTAATCAAAAATATCTTCATTTGTGTTCCGAAGACGAACGAAGGTCTTACCGGGTTGGTACAGCATGGGGGTGAGTAATTAATGACTTAATTTTCATTTTTGGGTGAACTAACCCTTTAAGAAGAACCAGCTCTTAAGAATAACTCATTTTGAAATCGCACTACACTGGACACCCTTTATGTTTGAGATTCACTAAGAAGAACCGACTCATAGGAATCCTTCCCATGGGAATTGCACACACTGTACTGGACGTGCTATAGCCTTTGTTTTTGATTCACTAAGAACCGACTACGCTGTAGATTCATTTGAGGTGTTCCTAAAACCTTGAAATATGGTCAGTTTACAACGGAATGCATGCTGGCATTGTTGAGAGGACGAATGACTGATGTGATTGGATGTTGAAACAAGCTTTTAGTCCTAAAGGCATCAGTCAAATGCAAGTCAATGACAAACTGTCACACTAAACAAACTGAGTGTGGAGGAGAGCACTAATCAAAGCAACGCAAATGACGCATGGTCCTATTCTGGCAATAAGTCCATATGAGCAGCGACCACAGTAAAAAGGCCTGTTGATTTAGGCTGGACTAAATGGAGAGAGCTTCTTTATGTTACAGCCGGGGAACGCCTCAGATCACGCATGTGGTTTGTGTGAGTGTTTGGACTGCTGGTGATCTGATGTGGTTCGAGAGAGAGAGAGAGAGAGAGAGAGAGAGAGAGAGAGAGAGAGAGAGAGAGAGAGAGAGAGAGAGAGAGAGAGAGAGAGAGAGAGAGAGAGAGAGAGAGAGAGAGAGACTAAACTAGTATCCAAAGCCAGTCACAGGAGCACTGCTCTGCCACAGCTGAAACCTTTAAACGAGTTCACCACCCGTATGGAGCAATCCTGCTCTAGGAGGCCTGTTTCAGAGAAGCTGGGGGGAGTGTAATCCCAAGCCGCTGGCTCTGTAGCTTTTGCCCCGTGGAGCTCTGTGGTTAACATACACATTCATCCAGGCCCATTTCCCCTTCGTCTGCCTGCTAGTTTACATGTTTCAGACCAGCTCACCTACAGTGGCATTTCGTGTTAAAGTGCTCGGTAACGTCAGCACACAAGACATAATTCTTGCTGTTTTCATTTGTCATTGTTTTCCTTTCTTCCTTCTCTCTCACACATCAATAATTCATTACAAGTCCATTTTTTCCTTCCGCTATTCATGTGAAGGCCTTTTAATTCCAGATAGCATTCTGCACGGCTGAGTGGAGCGCTGAAAGATTTTTGGAGGGAAATTTTAACTCTATTTATTCTCTTTCTTCTGAATGCCAAAGGAGAGGAAATGAGGAATTAGGAAACTATAAAATATAAATCCACCCTGGGAAAGGGTGAGAAAGAGTCTATTCAGCTAAATGTCAAACATCAGTCAAAGGTCAGGTGCGTGTCCTTTAAAAGTTCTTTAAAATGTATTTAACAAAGACACTGATTTTGAATGCAAAGTTCTAAGAAAAAAGTTCAAACAGAAATAAAAAAATTGTCAGTATTTACCCACCTTAATGTTCTCATCTTCATGTTCTCAAACATTTATAGGCCACAGGCTACAGACACTTCGTTGGGTTTTGTCAGAGTTTTATGGCGCCGGTCGGAGCTTGTTTTTGCAGATTGAACACGCTGAATTGGAGTCAGAATGTCTGAGAAGTGACGTGCTGTAATCTGGTGACTGTCGCGTTGGTCTGCATCTGTCGGTGCAGTGTGAATTGGCCTTAGTTCTTTCTTCCAAGAAGCATAAAAAGTAAATTTTTAAAAAATATCCTGGACCTCCTCTAATAAGCTATAATTGACCACAACCAAATCATTGAGTCAGTAAGTTTTTATTAAAGAACTGGATCTGTCCAATTAGTAAAATAATCATTTAGACCATTGTGATCTGGATCCAATGCTTAATTTATAAGATTCAATGCAAAAGCGATAGAACGATTAGCTCATGAATTCACCATCTCTGCTTTTCCCATGAGCGCATACATTTTTTACATAAAGCTCTGGCTTTAGAAGACTTAGAAGTCATTTGGATTTAAGAAATATTTATGGTCCTCGTGAGGTTGAGTAAATAATTAAAATTTAAATTTTTTATTGAACAATTGTTATATATACTTAAAATGTATACTGTTCTAAAGTTGGGGGTGGATAAGATTTTTTATTAAAAAAAAATCTCTTAAGTTTGCTTATGAAGGCTGCATTTATATGATCAAAAATACAGTAAAAACTGTTTCTGCGATGGCAAAGCTGAATGTTCAGCATCATTACTCTAGTATTCAGTGTCACATGATCCTTCAGAAATCATTCTAATATCATTATTTGGTGCTCAAGAAATATTTCTTATTATTATCAATGTTGGAAACAGTTGTGCTGCTTAATATTTTTGCGGAAAGCGTGATCGTTTTTTTCAGGATTATTTGATAAATAGAAAGTTCAAAAGAACAGCATTTATTTGAAATAGAAATATTTTGTAACATTATAAATGCCTTTATTGTCACTTTTGATCAAATTATTGCATCCTTGCTGAATAAAAGTGTTAATTTCTCACTTTAGAGTTCCAGTGGACTGATAAAAGCTTCAACAATGTCATGAAAGCTTCAACAGTGTCTCATTAAAATCATCAATGACCTCCTCGTCGCTGCTGATTCAGGACATATCAGCATCCTCATTCTCCTGGATCTCTCAGCAGCCTTTGACACAGTTTCCCATACTATTCTTCTCACAGTGTTGGGAACGTTACTTTAAAAAAGTAATTAGTTATAGTTACTCACAACTTGTTCCAAAAAGTAACTGAGTTAGTAACTCAATTACTCTATAATAAAAGTAACTCGTTACCAGGGAAAGTAACTATTTGCGTTACTGTTCAAAAAAAAAAACTTGCTATGTCAAAGAATTTGGATTTTTTTAGCAGTTTTCACAAGTCAGTTGAAACGAGTAGAACAGACAGGTGTTTGTACATAACATTCTATACTTATTGCACGTCGACAGACAGCAAGAGGTTTATTCTGCACTTCACTTCACTGCACTTATTAACCCACCTCCTCATCAATAGCTGTGTGAGCCAGGGGTGCGTTCGGAATTGGATTACACAGTTTATTCAATCAATACATAACGAACACAGGCGTCGATTTTGTCATGAGTCATTTTGTACTCCACACTTTTTGAAACAAATAAATTAAAAATCTCCAGTTAACTAGCAGAGCATTCATTTTGTTCGCTATTAAATAAGAGATCTAGCGTTAAATGGTTTGGTTTTATGTATCAAATATGATACATCTCGTTGCCGCTGCTATCAGTTGCATATACAGTTGTTCTCTTTCATCATCTCGTTTCAAGATCCACCTATGGGAAGGGCATCCGTACCTGACCTCTGCAGAAGCATCCAATTGCACCAAGTCTGGCTAACAGACAGAAGCGCGCACCTAATGCCAGGTGAGGCCACACCCCTTTACCTACGGGCATATCACAGCTGGGCGCGCTGCTATTCCTCAGTTGACATTCGCTTCTCGCGATCTCTGCATTGACACAGTTCGGTTGGATTAACGTTACGCTGCTCACTTTCGAGTCTTCAGGAAGACATATCGCCAGATCAGCCTCCGCCAGACGTGAGTGACAGTCGTTTCTTCAGCCTATCCGCTGTGTTTTTTGCATCCGGAGCCGCCCGAGCTCTCGCTGTCCTTTACCTGCTCCTCCTTTACATGGCTGCCCGCCACGGATTTTTCCGAGTTCTTCACCGCTGGCCCACCCATGGCTATGTGACCGTCTAAACAGCCGCTTCCCCCGGGGAACAGCCTATCACGACGAGCCTGCCCGGCCGCGTGTGGTGCTCTCATCGCCGCTAAAGACCCTCTCGTTCTGCGCGGTCTGCTTGGGCTTAACACGCTCAAGCTTTGGAGAACCAGGAGGATTACGGTCATTGTAATTGCTGCCCATGTAGCTTTTACAAAGCCGGCTTTTAGTTGCACGACACAGCGCGCCGTGCTCGGCCTTTCTGACTTGGAGGGGAGACACGGTGATGATGACGCGCTACCGGGGGACTCCCGGAGCGCCACCTCTCTAAAATATTTGAGCTGACATCAGCCCAATCCGCATTCCCTGAAGAGGACATCTTCGCGGGAAAACCTCACTCTCGTTGACGAACCGGTCGGTTCCGGCGACGGGGATGACGCGGTCCTTTTAGCGTTCCCAAGGCGTTCTCACGCGGCTTTGCCTCAGTCCATCCTCCTGGAAGTTTGTGAGCGAGCGGCCGTTCGTCTTAACATTGTGTGGCCAGCTCTACAGAGCGCCACCGACCAGGATAGGAATATTTACGACGTGTAAACGCTGGGACCACCGCCCAGTCGGAGGAAACAACTCTTAAGAACGTTTTTTCCACAAAAAAAAAGGCGTTCGCGAAGCTCATAAGCACGGCTGGAGCGTCCCGCTAGACTGTTAACACGGTCTCACGGGCCTTGATGTGTTACGATTACGCGTTGAGATTTTCAATTTATGCCTTCCTAGGAAGGCGGTCCCGGACGCAAGCGGCCTGCCTGTTGTTCGACCATTGGGATTAACGTTAACTCAGGGTCTCCCACCTACGGTCAGTTAATCCCGTCTCGTGGCTGCCCAGCCCGTGTGTTAGTGGACGTTGTGTGTGTGTGTCCCTCCCCCCACAACAACAAGTTACAGGGGGGGGGGGGGGGGGGGGGCTGTTGTGAGGAAAAGTACATAGCAGTGTTACCACACCCCACGCACTTGGTTCCCCTCACCCAGTTATTAAAGGCTTCGGCCCCAGTGTTTCCCAACACAAACACACATTACTAAACAACACATTTAATAAACGAATCAAATGAATTCGTTCAGATTTATATATCTGCCAACATAAAGAGCAAATCTCTCTTGATCCCATGCATGTCGCCCTGAATCCGTCCACAAGAGGGCGCCTTTGCCTCACAAATCAACCAACTGGGCTCACACAGCTCAGTTGCGGCTGTCCAGCCGATGTGTTTTTAGTGGACGTTGTGTGTGGAAGGCCCCTGTGTTCCCCAACACAAAACACACACATAACTAAATAACACTTAAAAAAAACAAAAAAAAAACAGAAAACAACGAATTAAATAAATCCGTTACAGAGAGAGTATCTCTTTCCGCGGATATTATTTTTCTGCCTGCACTTGAGACTGCCCAGTTCATGTGTTCAGGAGATATGTGTTTTTCCCCACTTTTGGGGGAACACCTTGTGAGGGAAAGTTCAGCACAGTGGACACCACACTATGTTCCCCTTACTCTGTCAACAAAAGCTTCGGCCCCAGTGTTTGCCCAACACAAAACACACAAAGCTACAAATCAAATGAATTCGTTTTGGAGAGAAGACCTCTCTCCGCAGAGAAAACTTCTTACTGCAAAGAGAGGAAATCCCTCCGAACCACTGCATGTCGCCTCTAGTGTGCCCACTAGATGGGCACACTAGAGGCGTTTCAGGTACGGTTGGTAAGCCGTTTCAGCGCCCGAGTGGGTTTTTGCGTACCGTAACCCAGGGTTACAAGCTGCAGTTTGCAATTAAACCTCCGCTTTTCAACGGCGTTCTCTCTTCTCACACAGAAGAAAACGCCTCACACATTCTGAAAGAGGAAATTTCCTCCCTCCTTACAAGGGAGCGATTCAGATGGTGCCACCCAATCTGATAAACCATGGTTTTTATTCCTGGTATTTTCATGTTCCATAAGGCGTGGCGCCCCCCGCCCTATATTGGACCTTCGAGTGTTGAACAAACATTTGAGGAAATACAATTTCAGAATGTGACACAAGGCTCTCTCGCCTGTGCCATAAAGCAGAACGACTGGTTCACATCAGTCGATCTGAAAGATGCTTTCTTTCACATAAGCATCTACCCTCCACACAGGAAATATCTTCGTTTCGCCTACCAAGGCATTTGTTACGAATTCACAGTTCTTCCGTTCGGGCGCAGTTTGAGTCCCCAAACTTTTTGGCTGTGTGCGGAGGTGGGCGTGGCGCCCCTGAGACTATCAGGGCTGAGAATTCTGACTTACTGGCTCATCATAGCCAGATCAAAGGAGAAGGTGTCGCTGGACACCGGCCGGGTGCTCGCGCACATCACATCCCTCGGGTTCAAGGTGAATGCGAGCAAAAACAATCTGACTCCCAGTCAGAATGTCATTTTCCTGGGCTTGGAATTGAACTCAGTCTCCATGCGAGCGCGTCTCTCTCAAGAGCACGTTCTCTCGCTGATGGACTGTCTGTCTCAGTTCAGAGAAGGGGCGAGAGTACAATATCGCACATGCCTCAGGCTGCAGGATCTCATGGCTTCATCTATCCAAGTTGTGCCATTGGTCTCCTGAAAATGAGAGCGTTCACGAAATGGGTTTTGTCACTACATTTCAGCCCGATTCGCGATCTCTGCCGCTCGGTAACGATGATGCGCGCCTGCTCGGCGGCCATGCGCCATTGGGAGAGCGAGAACTTTTACGCACAGGGAACCCCCCTCGGGACGGTACGATGCGAAAAGTTTTGACGACAGATGCGTCCTTAACAGGCTGGGGAACCACCCAGGAAGGCAGAACAGTGAACGGTCTGTGGCTGAGCAGACTACGTTCAGCGCACATTAACTATTTAGAGCTTTTACTATTTGGAAAGCTCTGAATCATTTTCTGCCTTGCCTGCAGGGACATCCCGTTTCTAGTACAGTGCGATAATACCACGGCAGTGGCTTATATCAACCGTCAGGGCGGCATGCGCTCGTCGAAACTCCACGCTCTAGCTTACAGGCTTTTGGTGTGGAGCAGACAGTTTTTTCTGTCATTAAGCGTGACTCATGTCCCGGGCATTCGGAACAGAGGCGCGGATCTGCTATCGAGGGGAAACCCAATCTACGGGGATTGGCGTCTTCACCCGCAGATAGTGGAGAGGTTATGGATGAGATTCGGACAGGCAGCCGTAGATCTTTTCGTCTCGCGGCGAAAATCACCATTGTCCTATGTTCTTATCGCTAAAGAACGTGGACGCGACCCTCGGGGCAGACGCACTGGCCCACCCATGGCCCAAAGTGCTGCTGTATGCTTTTCCTCCCCTGTGCCTGATAATTTTCACACTGGCCAGGGTGAGAGAGCACGGCCTGTCTCTCATTCTGATAGCACCCAGGTGGCCCAAAGCCCCGTGGCTGGCAGAGATAATCCCTCTGTTATACGCCGAGCCATGGCGCCTCCCCCCTCGCACGGACACACTGTCCCAAGCCAACGGGGAGATTTACCACCCCCACCCGGACAGGGTGGCTCTCTGGGCCTGGCCCGTGAGAGGACGAACCTAAATGCACTGGGGCTCCCGCCGCATGTAATCGCCACTACTCAGAATGCCAGGGCCGTTTTCACGCGATTACTATATGGCTGTAAGTGGCAAGTGTTCAAAGGGTGGCATGATGGGCGTGGTTTCACATCTTATCAGTGCTTGGTGCCTGATATTTTGTGTTTCCTGCAAGACCTCATGGAAAGAGGCAGGTCCTTTTCCACTATTAAGGTCTACCTGGCTGTGTTTTCACCGGGGCTCCACCGTCAGGCAGCACCCTCTAACCCGCAGATTTATGGAGGGTGCACGCCGCTCTTTGCCGGTCATCAGGAGATCTGTTCCAGAGTGGGACCTCTCCATGGTGCTGGAAGCGCGGTCTCTGTATCCTTTTGAGCCTCTGGGGAGTATTTCCCTTAAGGTGCTGTCCCTCAAGATAGCTTTGCTCTCAGCCTTGGCATCTGCTAAACGGGTCAGTGAGCTACATGCACTCTCGGTTCACCCCTCGTGCGCCAAAATTCTCCCTAAGTGGAGATAAGGTTTTCCTTAAGCCTAACCCGGCCTTCATGCCGAAATGCTTCCCTGCGTTCACTTCGGAGGTTTTGGAGCTATCCGCTTTTCACCCTCCACCCTTTGCCTCCCCGGAGGATCAGGGGCTGAATGCTCTATGTCCCGTCCGTGCTCTGCAAGCATATATGACCAGAACCAGTGCTTTCCGCAAGAGCGGCCAGCTCTTTGTTTCGAGGGCTCCTCTGCACAAGGGGAGTCCCATTTTAAAGCAATGCCTCTCACATTGGCTCGTGGACGCTATACTATGGCTTATGAAGCAAAGGGAGTGCAGCCCCAAGGGGCATCAAAAGCTCATTCCACAAGGGGCTTAGCCGCCTCTTGGGCTCAGGGGAGTGCCACTGCAGGACATCTGCTCCACGGCCAGCTGGGCCTCTCCTCATACCTTTGAGCGTTACTACCGGTTGGATGTCACCAGAACTTCGGTGGCACACTTGGTCCTAGGGGTAGGGTCCTCTTAGCCCTTTGCCACAGCCCCGTTTGGTTAACCAACGAGGAGTGAATGGGCGGCTGGCCAATTTCATTCCTGTCACCAAGCATTCGCATTCCTTCTTGGGTTTAGCTATGTGCATTGGTGGTGCGGGGGCCATTATCATGTATGTGTCTCATGCATGTTTCATGCCCTGCTTGTCCACAGCAGTTAGCGTGGCGGAAAACTTGCAGGGTCATGTTTGTGGGACGTGTCAGGCACCGCCTCTCTGAGTTGACCGTCCTTCTCTGGCCTTCAGAACCTCACTGTGAGTGTATTGGGCAATCGGGGAGCTGTCCATGTCTCTCCCATAGGTGGATCTCGAAACGAGATGATGAAAGAGAACAATAGGTTACTGTCGTAACCCCGGTTCTCTGAAACATCGAGTGGAGAGATCCACCAGCTATGCCCCGCTTGCCGCACGAGAAGCGAATATGCTTACTGAGGAATAGCAGCGCGAATAGCAGCGCGCCCAGCTGTGATATGCCTGTAGGTAAAGGGGTGTGGCCTCACCTGGCATTGGGTGCGCGCTTCTGTCTGTTAGCCAGACTTGGTGCAATTGGATGCTTCTGCAGAGGTCAGGTACGGATGCCCTTCCCATAGGTGGATCTCTTCACTCGATGTTTCAGAGAACCGGGGTTACGACAGTAACCTATTGTTCTCTTGTGGCGTGCGCGCAGTCTTCACTCGGACGCGCTCTTCAATCTATCACCGTTGTGGAGAGTGGAGACTCTATTCATTCTGGTGAAATCACAAAATAAAATGCACACAAACGTTTCCCTGATTGATATAGACTGTAACCACTGATGAACGTAGTCAGTTTTGATGAGAAAAAAAAAAACTATACTAGCGTGGATTAGAACCTGTAACCTCTGACACGCTTGGCAAAAGATCTACCACTAGACCATTCAAGAACTCAAACTACATATGCGGATGACAAGTTTGTACCCAGCACTTCTGAAAATGCACTTCTGAATGCGTCTCGTCCCCAGCACCTTTCAAACCAAACTGACGCCCGTGGTAACGCACCACATTTAACGTCCAGTAACGTTAACAGCGTTGTAACGACGGGAAAAGTAATTAGTTAGATTACCCCCGTTACTAAAAAAATAACGTTGTTACCTAACGCCGTTATTTTAAACGGCGTTATTCCAAACACTGTCTTCTCAACCGTCTATCTGAATGTGTTGGCCTCACCGGCTCAGCCCTCTCCTGGCTCCAGTCATATCTCTCCAAGCTCCAAACTCCAGCCCCCCCCCCCCCCCCCCCCCCCAGCCCCAGTCAAACAAGGTGTGCCTCAAGGCTCTGTGCTGGGACGCCTCCTTTTCACCATACATGATCCCCCTCGGCCAGATAAAACGTCACCATGTTCTCAGTTTTCACTGTTATGCTGATGACACACAGCTGTATATCAGCACCAAACCATCCACTCAGCTTCCCCCACTGTCACTTGTTGACTGTCTGACTGAAATAAAAACTTGGATGTCATCTAACCTACTCAAGCTAAACAGCAGCAAAACAGAACTAATGGTAGGGGCTCCCAAGCCGCTGCTCTTGAGAGTAGGTGATCTACTCCTCAAAGTGGATGGTTGCTCCATCTCTCCATCCAAAGAGGTTCGCAACCTTGGTGTCATTTTGAACTCCACCCTTTCCTTCCAGCCACATGTCAAACTCATTGCCAAATCTGCTTTCTACCACCTCAAAAACATTTCCAGACTTCGACCATCTGTGGCAGAGTCACTCATTCACGCCTTCATCACCTCTAGCTTGGACGACTGCAATGGTGCCCTGTATGGGGTACCTAGCAAGGTCCTGGACAGGCTACAATATGTCCAGAACTCGACTGCCAGGGTTCTCACACACACTAGGTCGTGGCAGCACATCACCCCAATCCTCACTCAGCTTCACAGGGTTCCGGTCAAATTTCGCATCACCTACAAAATCCTCCTCCTCACCTATAAATCTCTCCATGCCACTGCCCCCCAGTAACTTCTGGACCTCCTCCATCCCTACATCCCCTCACGCAACCTCCGGTCCATTGACAAGGGCCTGCTCTCCGTCACTCACACCAGACTGCAGACTTTTGGGGACAGAGCCTTCAGCGTCGCAGCCCCCACCCTCTGGAACTCCATTCCCACAGACATCCGAAATGCTCCCTCTCTGAACATTTTCAAAAACCTTCAAAAAATCCACCTCTTTACAAAGGCATTTAACCCGGAATTACTTTTTCTTCTGTCTCTGCAGTTATGTGTAAAACGTCCTTGGGTATCGTGAAAGGCGCTATATTTGTTATTATTATTATTATTATTATGAACTAGCAAAACGGAGTGCATTACTGATGTAAGGACTAGACTAGAGGGACAAATGAGCAGGAGAACTGAGAGTTGTGAATTCTACAGTGCTAAATTCAATTATATAGTTGCGGGAAACTACTAAAGGTGTAAAAGGGTTACTGAGCATACCAGAATATCGTCCATGGGATGCCTGGTAGAGTGAGGGTCAGGGCTGGAAGGCCTGCATTTTCGGTGTGCTTTGAGTCTGTAGACTGTAACTACACTGAAAAAAATTAGTGTACAAACATTTTTCCCTCAGAAACTGCTTGTAAATTTCACAAACAAACACGCACCAGTCATCTTTCTTTTACCTACAACTTTGAAAAATATTTTTTTTACAGCGTATAAGGTTGATAGTCTGCATTACCTTCAGGGAAAATGTGTGAACACACTGACAAAACCATTCATTTACAAACACTTCCACATTGAGGTCTAGCACCTGCAGTCCAAGTGCAACCCTGATGAACACACAGCTGTGTGTGAACAGTGTAACAGCGGCATTGCACACTTTGATCGACACGACACACAGGCAGCCCTGAGCTGCAGAAACATCACACATCTTGTCTGATATTCTGCATGCGCAAACTGTGAAATTCCAGCCGTGCGAAACTCAACCCGTGACAAATGATCAGCCAGGGGAATTCCAGTGGGTCCGTTGCCATACGGCAGGGTGTGTGTGTGTGTGTGTTGCAGTGGGTCCGTTTGGGTTCTGTGTGGATTCCTCCCAACCGCACACACTGATCCAGTGGAGAACTTGGCTCTGAAGCCACAGAAATCCATTTTGGATTATTATATTAATGTTAAGCCCCGAGGGGTGGGGTGCTGAGTTAACACTGACCTTTCCAAGTCCAGGAGACAACTAATTCACTCACTCACTTATCGACCACAGTTAAAGTCAATGTAAATTGATTTTGCAACCCATTTACTTTTATCTTCTGTAATGTGACATATTTATGAGTTAAGAAGGATATTCAACAAGAAAATCATGATTTTATCCACTGGAAATTGATTAGTGAAAAGTGGGGATGAAAAAGAAAAGTCATTCCTGAGGAGGAGCAAGTTATATTTGTTTACATTTACATTAATATTCCAACAATCCATTCATCTCATAACTGGAAGCAATGATAACTTGATTCAGTGGTTGATTAAGTAACAGCTCTGGGTTGTATTTCCTAAAAGCATCATTATCCAACTATGGTCGCAAGTTCCGTTGAACTCTGTTGGTAACGACGGAACTTGCGACAATTTTGCTTTTGGGAAATGTACCCCTGACGGATTCAATAAGTTCATTCAGTGAAGGATTCATCAGACTGATTCAAGCGGTAACTCATCATGAGCTTGTGAGACTTTGACTGGCTCAAAAGAGACAATTTGTTCATGAATTGATTCACAGGCTCATAAAAGTATTTTTTTGTGTGAATTTTTCGAAGGCCTTTTACCAAGCCCTTTAAAATAAGACCAGAAACATACATTTAAAAAAAGTACTCATTAAACTCAAGTAACTGTTTGCCAATTCACAAAACCAACATTAGAGGATAAGCCACATTAACAAAAAGATAAACTAAAACCCGCAGACACAGAGGGAAGGAGAACGATTAAAAGTTACAGATGATTACATTCTGTGGTGGTATGACATAATGCATTCAAAATTCAATATGCAGTACATTTTCACTCCAATCTGTCATCACTATTGGAAAGCTTGCATCTTATAACCTAAATACAGGGCCGTAAAAAATTTTTTACGGTATGCAATAATGTCAACATATGTTCAATGCCACAGCAAGCAGCATAATCATACACTGTAGGTGTGAAACCTGTAAAATGTCCATTTATTTCCAAAGTCCGTTCAACAAACGCTGCACTGCGCAACTCAACAGCTGATGTCATTTCCTGCCATTTCCCTGCCTGGGCTGGATGCCACCAAATACCACTTTCCTAAGCCATGCTAAAGTCAAATGAGATCTCTAAATGATTGAGTCTTTTACAGCTCATTTCCAAACTTCCATTCACTCATGACATTTTCAACAGCTTTACTCGCCGCCCTTCCCTCACTACCTCCCTGGTACTTGTGTGACTGAGTCTTCTAATGGATTGATTTAATATAAAAATATGGAAAAATAAATTAAGTTCATGTGCCTGGCTGAGCAGCAGATGACATGTGGTCATCCCAAAACAAACAGTTGCCTCTCTCCAATAAGTACGGAGGTATTTCTGGAGCCGTGGGTCTACTCTGTCTCTTTTCATTTCACTCAAACCGAACTGGATGTTTACATGTTCAGAATTTTTTTTTATGCTTTCTCTGTTTCTGGTCACATGGGGATGGTATCCATCAACATCCTCCTGTGTTGAGGTTGAAGTCACAAGGCTGGTTTTGTAAGTAAGCCCTTTCTTTTTTCTTTTTTCAAAGATATCGACTATAATCTGGGGCTGATGGTGAACTGTGCCAGAAAGAGACGGCTGCAGATTTCACAAGAATGCTTTCAAGATCTTAACAATTCCTGTGTATGTGTTCGACAAGGTGTTATCAGACCGATCTCAATCGCACAAGTCATGGAGTATGACTTCTAGTTCTGGCATGTCTGGAGGCCACGCACACATCGGGGAGAAAAAGCCCATGATGTAAGGCACAAAAAGTAGGATGGTACAGAACTCATTCTGCTGTGCCAGTTATTTCCTGTTCATCAGCTTGATTGTTCACCCAAAAATGACAATTTTGGCATTAATTACTCATCCTCTGTATTAGGGGCGTTTCCTCCGATGAGGCAAGGGAGGCAGTGCCTCCTCGAAAAACTGGATGAGAACATAAAATCCACAGTACAAAAAAAAAAACCCCAATGCAATATGCCATTAAAAGTGTATAAATCACAAATTTTTCTAAAGTGACAGTGGAGCATTTGAAGTTCCAGTGAGAAGCAGAGTTTGGTGGGGGGTAATTGGGAATGAAAGGGAAAAAGTCATGTGAGAAGAGGCAATGGCTGCATCCAAAATCTGGTAACTGATGCTGGTAGGTCACATGATGTGGTCAACATGGCGAATGTAGCATGTCCAGACTACATTCATACACGCATATAGAACGTACTTGTTTAGCGGCCGTGAAGTAATTACTCAATCAAGATAAGTACCAACTCAAGAGAGTATGCGATTTCAGACGCAGCCAAAGTCTCATTCGTGCTATGATTGACTGTACGGGTTATGCGCAATCTGACCTGTTTTCCTGTTCATGTGACGTTCGGCATAAAGCCCCTGTTCACGCGATAAACCCCCCTTCTAGTTTTCGTGTGCATTTTCTGATTGGTCTGAATGAAAAAATAATCGTGTTAATGGAAAGACTAATTAAAAAGTAAACAACTCACCCTCTTGATATCAACACTTTATGTCACGTTACATTCCAAATAAAAAATGTGATCTGCAAGGGTTATTTACTTTCCTTTACTCCACGTTGTAGAAAATAGTCTCATTGAGTCTCATTGTCTTATTTAGTAAGCAGTGTTTGTTTACTGAGCTTTGATGACTAATTATCCCAAAAAACGTTGACTATTAAAAAGAACATATGAACATCAGTTCACAAATAAATATGAAATTTGTTATTGTTCTTAAAGTTAATATTTTGGAATAAATGTAAAAATGATGAAAAATACACTTTGTTTTAATAAATGAACCAATAGTTACATTGTTGATGTAAAAATACAAAATAGAATTGTTTTAGCTATTGCTGTTGTTGTTTTCTTGATAGTGTGAATAATTTTTTTTATTTGCGTCAAATCAATTAATCGCGATTAATCGCTTCAAACATAAAAGTTTGTTTATATATGTATATATATATATGTGTATATATATATATATATATATATATATATATGTAAAAAAGGCCCCCTTGTGGAAGCTAAGTGTCAGATACTTTACTGTGACTTTCTCTCTCCTACTGGAAGACGCCTCGCTTCACCTGGACTCTTAGCCAATCACAAGTTGATTCAGGATCGCTGCGCGCGAGTATTATTCTGTCAGAGGCTTTTTGTCAGCAATGTACGCGAACTGCACAGACTTACAACCCGCCTTGATTCAACTGCTTTATTCTGTGTGCGTCTTTACAAGTAAGAATCTGTATTTTGTTGATCTTTTACTGGCATTGCAAAGGTTAGATTGGTAGTGTTTCGTCTGTTTAGTGTTGCTAAATGTAAGCTCAGGCTTTCCTGCGCAGCTAGTCCTCGTGTTGTGATGCTTTCTATTGATGTATAATTTGCCACTCGGGCATTATTCTTTGGTTATACATCGTGAAATACCAGTTAAACACTTTCTGTGCATAGTTTGCAAGCTATCGTGGCGATATTTGCCTTTAGTCAAGTTAATCGGTTATAGGGCGCGCGCCTCCCGCATATACACTGATCATCACGTGACACCTCTCGTAGAGGCTTGGTTTAGTTATTTATGTGACCAGCAGAGGGAGTCATTGTATTGCGAATGGTTTATCCTTTGTCATTGTTACAATTGTAGTTGTTTAGACCCACAGAACAGCCTGTTTTCATTCTGTTAATCCCAGTTTCGATTATGTTAAAATATTACTGTATTTTATTCATGCTATATTATTAGAATAGGATACAGTTGATACTAATAGAGGTTGTTGCATGATAATCATTAGTTTGCATTTAACTAATTATGTTTGTTTATTTCTTCTATTTGTTTTCAGAACCACACACACACAAACACACACAAGTCAATGTGCATTCAACCATGCAGTTGTAAATTCAATAAATGCTTTCAATGAAGACATCTTGTGTGATTCTGACCGATCACCCGCTGTGAGCTCTACCTAATGATCCATAAGCTATCTAAATCAAAGAAGCCAGTCATCTTCTTCACAAAGTGGTCCTTCGAGCCGGATCCAGAGCCTGCAGCGGATCAAGATGTCTACCACCTCGGATAAAGAGTCTAGTGCACGATCTAGGAGGCAGCGGTCCCTCCCTAACTACTTGCAAGATTATGATTTGTCTGATCTCCCGTCCAGATCTCAAATCCAGAAGTCTTCTGAGTCACAGTCCAGAAAGCGGCAAGATGAAGAGGACCACAGCAGACCTGAATCACGCTCTGTATCCCCAGAAGGTCAGCTGCACCACAGCCCAGCGCGACGGTCAGATATCGATAAATGGGAATCTTCTGCGTATGAGTGGAGAAGGGAGTGCCACATACTTGAGCGTGAAAGGGAAGATCTCATAGTATTAATGGAGGAATTGAAAATACAGAACGAGCAGCTCAGAGCCAGAGCGGAGCCCAGTAATTCCCGTTCAGAGCCACGTACTGTAACGGCCAGAGATAGACTTTACCGAGAAGGGCTGGATTATGGAGGTGCTTCAACCTGGTATAAATCAGTCTACTTCCAAGACAGGGAGACACCTCCACAACGGTCCTCGGACAGTCGTCATGACTACCGCAGAGAGACAAAGGACTACAGGGAATCACCCAGGTATGACTCTCCCTCACCTAAGCGCTCACCCGAGCTAGTACGCAACAAGCACCAGGCCCTGCGACGAAGCTATGAGCCCAGGGAAGGGCGCTACAGTTCTCATTATAATTATGAGCAGTCCAGTCACCGCCGCGCACCTGAGAGCCACGCCAGCTACAGAGATTCTTGTTATTCCTTCAGAGAATACAGAGAACCATCACGCCGAGACGACTACTCTCCTACACGCCGCTGCAACTACTCTCCAGACCGGCGTGAGAGACGTAGTCCCCCTTCACCTCGACACGGGCCCAGGCGCCGACGCTCAGTGACTCCCCCTGGTGGACAGGAAAAAACATACAGAGGGCCCACTCCTACAATCCCGAACTTCAACCGTCCAAACCCAAGAGACTTTGCGAGACTCCGTATTGCTCTAGACAATCTCCTTCCTAGAGATGCCACTGAACGTTTCAAGTTCCAGATATTAGTGGATCATCTGAAGCTGGAGGAAGCATTGCTGGTGGCAGATTCCTATAGCAATTCTGATTACCCCTTCACTGACACTATGGCAGCTTTAAACCAACAGTACGGGCAGCCACATCAACTCGCCCTTCAGCGTATTGCTGAACTGATGGATGGCCCTAATATTCAGAGTGGAGACATCAAGTCATTCAGGTTGTTCGCCCTGAACGTCAGATCCCTGGTGAGCATGTTGGATCAACTCGGTTTAAAGGGGCAAGTTGAGCTGGACTGTGGTTCTCATGTCACCCGTCTACTGGGCAAGCTACCACACGACCTGAGGTCCAGTTTCAGGCGCTACATCCACCCTCTCCGCATTCCTATTCCTACTCTTCTGGACCTAGCAGATTGGTTGGAATACGAGCTCCAGATCCAGGAGGATATTGCACAATATCGATTGAGAAAGGACACTGGACCTAAGCCCAGAGACTCTAAGTGTACTGTCAAGTCGTCACCTAGGGCCTCAGTCCTCATGCTGGGGGCTGAACCCAAATCACTTAGGGAGCCGGCCAAATACACTCCTCCGACGAGTCTAGATGCAAAGAAGTTCTGCCCATTCTGTGAGAACTACAAGCACACTCTGAATAGTTGCGCAAATTTCAAACTGCTCAGCCCCACCCAGAAACGTAACTGGATTCAGGACAACAACCGATGTTGGCGATGCGGCAGAGAACACAGATCAGCTGAATGTGATCTGAAGATGTGCTGTAAAACATGTAACAGCAGACACCTGCTCGCTCTGCACGATGTCAGCGAGAGAAATCTAGACAAGACTGACAAAGCTGAGAGAAGGCCTGACCAGGTGAAGTCGAGTGAGAGCAAACCTTTGCCTAGTGCAGACCAAGTGCTATACATTGGCAAGCCACCGCAGGGCCATCGTGTGCGTCTTAAGGTCAGTAAAGTTATCCTCCGCCATGGTGACCAGACTCTGGAGACATACGCTGTGCTAGACGACGGCTCTGAACGCACCCTGCTTCTCCAACCGGCTGTCCAACAACTGGGACTTAAAGGCAACCCCGAGGATTTGCCACTGCGTACCGTCAGACAGGAGCTGCAAACGCTTCATGGGGCGGCTGTCTCATTTAGCATCTCTCCAGCCTGTTCTCCAGCCATGGTATACAACATCCAAGGAGCCTTTACCGCACCCAAGCTCGGTCTAGGCCAGCACACGTATCCCTTCAAAGCACTGCAGAGCAAATACAGACATTTGAAGAAGCTTTCTATTCCTTCATTCAAGGACATTGTCCCGTTATTGCTCATTGGCTCAGATCATCCCCACTTGTTGACTCCAGTTGAGCCAGTCATCTTTGGTCCCCCCGGTGCACCGGTTGCTGTTCGCACCCGTCTTGGATGGACGCTGCAAGGTCCGACCAATACTTTAAAGCAGTACCTTATCGAGCAACGCTGTCTTTTCACCACCTTCGGGGCACCTCCAGCTGACATCTACCAGCACGTCGAGAGACTGTGGCAGCTGGACGTCCTCCCATGGCGCAGCGAAAAGGCCAGTACGAGGTCACGGCAGGATAAAGAGGCCCTTGAATGTTTGGATAAACAGACGGTGCGAGTAGATGTTGATGGTGTCTATCGCTATGCTACTCCTCTCCTCCGCGTTAAGAACTTCCCTCAGCTCTGCGCACCAAAGGAGGCAGTACTTCCTCAGCTTCGAAATACGGAAAGGCGGCTGTCGAAGAACCCGGAGGCGGCCCAAGTCTACAACGCAGAGATTCAGAGACTTGAACAGGCCGGCTATGTGGCGAAACTAACCCATGGCACAGAGAACACCTCAAGCAGCTGGTACATCCCTCACCACCTTGTCGAGCATAATGGCAAGCACAGAGTGGTTTTTAATTGCTCTTTCCAGTATAGCGCCACCGACTTGAACAAACTCTTGCTCCCTGGTCCAACTCTTGGTTCACCACTCCTTTCAGTTCTCTTGCGCTTCAGAGAACATTGTGTGGCCTTCAGTAGTGACATACGGGGGATGTTTCACCAAGTCAGGCTCCTTCCGGAGGATGAGCCTCTCCTCCGCTTCCTCTGGAGGGAGCTCAAGCGTGATGAACAACCCACAGTCTACCAGTGGAAGGTGCTTCCCTTCGGCACTACCTGTAGCCCCTGTTGTGCTACATACGCCCTACAGAAGCACGTCACTGACCATACTCAGCCATCTGATGCAGTGAGAGACTCTGTGTTAAGACATTTCTATGTGGATAACTGTCTTCAGAGTGTGCCTACAGTTGAAGATGCCAAGCCCATCATCGACAAGCTGCAGACTCTCCTTGCCGAGGGAGGCTTTGAGTTACGCCAGTGGGCCAGCACCCACCCAGACACCATCCGTCACCTCCCTGCTGAGGCGAGATCGGCTAGTGCTGAAAAGTGGATCGCCCAAGGTCACCCGGGTCAAGAAGAATCAGCCCTGGGCCTGCAGTGGGACTGTCAAGAAGACACCCTATCCTTCAAGTGTCGAGAGGCTGTAGTCACTGAAGAAGTTGTCACTATGCGCTCCATCTACAAAGTGGTGGCAAGCCAATATGACCCCCTTGGCTTTCTAGTACCTTACACCACCAGGGCCAAAGTGGTCATCCAACACCTGTGGGACAAGAAGCGGGACTGGGATGACCCTGCTCTGCCAGATCACTTGCTAGCCGCATGGAGAGAGTGGGAGGATGAGTTACCTCAACTACAGAGCATAGCACTTCCGAGGTGTTACACCAGCCGTGAGTTAGACTCTCCTACCTGTGAACGTGAGGTCCACGTGTTCTGTGATGCCTCAGAGCGAGCCTATGGCTCTGTGGCATACCTCCGAACCGAGAATCCTCATGGAGTCATCCAAGTAGCTTTCGTCACTGCAAGATCCAGAGTTGCTCCAAGAAAGCAGCAGTCAATCCCTCGCTTGGAGTTATGTGCTGCCCTGACCGGAGCACAAATGGCTCGGATCCTCAAATCTGAACTCACACTGCCCATTCAGCGGGTGGTGCTTTGGTCCGACTCTACTACCGTGCTCCAGTGGCTGCAGTCGGAGTCATGCCGATTCAAAGTGTTTGTCGGCACACGTGTCGCAGAAATTCAAGATCTCACCGAGGGCGACACATGGCGGTACGTGGACTCTGCACAGAACCCTGCCGACGACATAACGCGTGGTAAACCTCTCAACACATTGACACCAGACAGCCGCTGGGGTCAAGGCCCAACCTTTTTGAGGTGTGACCCAGACAAATGGCCACAAAGTCCTCAGATTCAGACAGAGGCAGATCAGGGTGAAGAGCTCAAGAAATCTCCATTCTGCGGCCTCACTACTACAACGCCAAGTCATCTCCCTGACGTTAAGCAGTTCTCTTCCTTCAAGGACCTCCTGACAACCACAACTAAGACTCTACATGGGGCGGCCCCAGGCAACGTCACAGCCTACAGGCAAGCCCAGCTGACTCTGCTACAACAAGTCCAACAAGACAGTTTTCCTCTTGACTATGCCCAGCTGCAGTCAGGAAAACCAGTCGCCAAGAGCAGCAGACTTCTCAAGCTGGCACCAGAGTTTGACCACAGGGACCAGCTCATTCGTGTTGGCGGACGTCTGCGCCATAGTAACCAGCTGGAACTGAATACTGTTCACCCAGTGGTGCTGGATGCCAAACACCCAGTCACGCAGCTGCTCATCCAAGAGTATGATTGCCATCTGCGCCATCCAGGCCCAGAGAGGGTCTTCTCAGAGATGCGCCGCAAATATTGGCTACCAGGAGGGCGAGAGGCTATCCGCCGCTTTCAGCGCAAGTGCCAAGAGTGTCAGAAATGGCGTGGAAAGCCACAAATCCCTAAAATGGCAGACCTTCCTCCATCCAGAGTCCGACTTTTCAAGCCAGCATTCTACTCAACAGGAGTAGACTGCTTCGGGCCATACTCGGTAGCGATTGGAAGGAGGAGTGAAAAGCGCTGGGGAATAATCTTTAAATGCATGACCACCCGAGCTGTGCATATCGATCTGCTCTCCAGTTTGAATGCAGACTCATTCCTCATGGCTCTGAGACGGTTCATCGCCCGCAGAGGAAAGCCGTTCGAGCTAATCTCAGACCAGGGGACTAACTTCAGAGGTGGCGATCGAGAGCTCCGGGAAGCATTCGCCGACCTTGCTCCGGACGTCAAAGTTCAACTCGCCTCTCAGCAGATCGACTGGAAGTTTAATCCACCTAATGCCCCCCACTTTGGCGGCTGCTGGGAGCGCGAGATACGCTCAGTAAAACAAGCCCTACAAGTAACCCTTGGAGCTCAGCTTGTGACAGATGAGGTACTGAGAACCCTACTAGTTGAAATTGAGGGGATTCTCAATTCCAAACCATTAGGCTACACATCTGCAGACATCGCCGACTCTGATCCAATAACTCCCAACTCATTGCTCATTGGGCGGCCAGATGGTTCTCTCCCACAGGTGGTGTATTCTGACTCCGAGCTCCTAAGCAGTAGGCGTTGGCGCCATAGCCAGCTGTTGGCTGACCACTTCTGGAAGCACTTTATCCGTTTCTATCTGCCCAGCCTTCAGGCCCGACAGAAGTGGAATGCTGAAAACCCAGACCTGCACATCGGCAAGACGGTTCTCATCATTGACCCGCAGCTCCCTCGCTCACTGTGGCCAGTGGGTACAGTGACCAGCACCTTCCGTGGCCTCGACGGTAAAGTACGATCTGCGGAAGTGAAGGTCGGAGACCGGTCGTACACCCGCCCTGTGGCTCGACTCATCCAGCTTCCAAAGCTGTCAGACTAACCACTACTGGACGAATGGGTGCCTTTTCTTCTTCTGCAGATTCCCTTCAGTAATCTGGGGGCGGCTGTAAAAAAGGCCCCCTTGTGGAAGCTAAGTGTCAGATACTTTACTGTGACTTTCTCTCTCCTACTGGAAGACGCCTCGCTTCACCTGGACTCTTAGCCAATCACAAGTTGATTCAGGATCGCTGCGCGCGAGTATTATTCTGTCAGAGGCTTTTTGTCAGCAATGTACGCGAACTGCACAGACTTACAACCCGCCTTGATTCAACTGCTTTATTCTGTGTGCGTCTTTACAAGTAAGAATCTGTATTTTGTTGATCTTTTACTGGCATTGCAAAGGTTAGATTGGTAGTGTTTCGTCTGTTTAGTGTTGCTAAATGTAAGCTCAGGCTTTCCTGCGCAGCTAGTCCTCGTGTTGTGATGCTTTCTATTGATGTATAATTTGCCACTCGGGCATTATTCTTTGGTTATACATCGTGAAATACCAGTTAAACACTTTCTGTGCATAGTTTGCAAGCTATCGTGGCGATATTTGCCTTTAGTCAAGTTAATCGGTTATAGGGCGCGCGCCTCCCGCATATACACTGATCATCACGTGACACCTCTCGTAGAGGCTTGGTTTAGTTATTTATGTGACCAGCAGAGGGAGTCATTGTATTGCGAATGGTTTATCCTTTGTCATTGTTACAATTGTAGTTGTTTAGACCCACAGAACAGCCTGTTTTCATTCTGTTAATCCCAGTTTCGATTATGTTAAAATATTACTGTATTTTATTCATGCTATATTATTAGAATAGGATACAGTTGATACTAATAGAGGTTGTTGCATGATAATCATTAGTTTGCATTTAACTAATTATGTTTGTTTATTTCTTCTATTTGTTTTCAGAACCACACACACACAAACACACACAAGTCAATGTGCATTCAACCATGCAGTTGTAAATTCAATAAATGCTTTCAATGAAGACATCTTGTGTGATTCTGACCGATCACCCGCTGTGAGCTCTACCTAATGATCCATAAGCTATCTAAATCAAAGAAGCCAGTCATCTTCTTCACAATATATATATATATATATATATATGTGTGTGTTTGTGTGTGTGTGTGTATATATGTATTTATATATTACATATATATATATATACACACACACACACACACTTTTATGTTAGATGAGATTAATCGCAATTAATCGACTTGACAGCCCTAGGTTTTTTTTACCCTGAAAAAATGTGTCAACATTAAGTCCAACTGGAACATGACTTTATATTAGGGTTGCGGCGGTGAGGAAAATTTCCCACCGGTTAATCGACGTGTGACAACACCGGTAATCCCGGTGTCACCGTGGGGGGCGGGGCGGGGGGGTTAAATAGCTTTTACAGAGCTGCCAACTCTCACGCATCTCACGCCACACCCCCGATTTCTCACGCATGAAGTGTCAACCTGGTCGGTCAAACGCCTGGAAGATGAGTTTATCTATATATCTACATGTTGAGCCACTCGTGATCGACTAGTTATGCCGCAAAATAGTTAAAATCTCCTGGAATCTAGAGCGAGCGCGCACGCGAGACAGAGATTGTGCTTCAAACCGCGTAGCGCGCGAGGGAAAGCGAGCGAGAGAAAGCGAGCGAGAGACCTTGCGTGTGCAAGCACACCCGTCGGAAAAGTCTCACTCCAAGCTAAACTCAAAAGTTGGCAGCTCTGGCTTTTAAATGCGTGCGCGTTATACTTTCACTTTCGAATAAGCTTTTCTGTAATTTGACTCGTTCTCATCTCCACACGTGCTAAATGGAATCCTGATGCTTGCTGATCTGTGACGTGACTGGCTCTTGGCACGCACTGCGCAGTTCAGTTTTTAATTATATTATATGCTCTCTTCTGAACTAAATAATTGATCATTATTATTTTTAATTAATTCAAATAAATATTTTAGCAAAAACGAATACTTTAAAAAAGTCAAGACATCGCGGTGTCACGGTGGGAAAGTGATGTCACCGGTGATGGGGCTTAAAACCGGTAACACCGTCAACACCGTCTATCGCGGCAAGCCTACTTTATATACGGTATATTTTTTAAAACTGTGAGGATTTTGCCACCATATTTTTGAACCACTTCACCCCACAGACCGGTATGCATTTACAGGTTTAATTATTTATGCATAAACGTTACAGTCGTGTTATGCATGCAAAATCCCCTTTTATAGAGAAAGACAGTCTGGAAAGCCCACAGCACAACTGTTGGGGTAGATTTTGGGCCTGCTGGAGAAAGTGTTGTGGAGGGGCCACGGGTTTGGTTGCTAAGCGATGAGGGGTGCGCAGGTTTGGAGTAATGAGTGAGAGCTGTCTGCTCAATGTTCCAGGTCTTGACGAGAACAGACATGCTGGCCTGGGACTGCCTGTGTGGAGCTGCCACCATGGCCACCTGCTCACAGCAATCATCACCAATGCTCAGGCCAGCCACTGATACAGCATACAGACCCAATTAAGAGCCCCTGCATATCCCCCTCCAACCAGCCATCACTAACACTCTTGCCAGCCTGACAAGGCAGCCTTTTCCCCCCCCCGAGCACAACTCTAATTAACAGCGGTGGATGAAGAGAGGCAAGGCAGTGTGGAGCTACTAAGAAGGCCCAGGGCTCTGGGCAGGTAATCAGCTTAAATACAGGTTTATTTCCTGTCCTCTACATCCTGCTGCATCCAGCAGAGAGTGCACTCTTTTATCTGTTTATCTCCAATTTTCTCTAACTTGCATCATGTCTTTCAGACTCACTGTCACCTCGGCTTAAGTGCTGGGTCTTGGGCGGCCATCATCTCCTCTGCTTTCAGGAGACGGGCTTGCGGTTAGCTTTTCTGACAGTGTCTGGTAGAAAAAGAAAATATTCAAACAAATTAAATTAATATTTATTTTTAAATAATTCTATTTGATTATTAGTCATTTAAGCAGATAAATGCACCATTTTGAGTATTTAAAAAGTTTTTCTAATAAATTAATTAAAGGGATAGTTAACCCCCTGCAAAAAAAAAAAAAAAAAAAAAAATTCTGAATATAATTTGAAAAAATGTAGGCATTATTGAATACAGTAATTATGCAATACAATATTTTGGGGTTGAATTTCCAGTAAAAATAAATAACTATTTTATGTCATATAGCCTACTATTACTAAAATATAAACGATTTATACCATTATATACGATTTTAGAAATACAGCATACCACACATAGTCTACTCACCAAGTTAATAAAAAATATTTATTATAAAAATTGGGAGCGTGGTACTTGAGGTTGAAGGGATCCTGCTTTGTGGTCCCTGAGCTTTCCAAAGTTGAATAGCCCTCTTAATAAGCAATCCAAAATCCAGTCAGTGAAGTTTATGACGGTTGAAAATACCTGCAAAATACATATACACAAACTACTGCTGTTTGTCAAATGCGATGGATTACACAAACTCAAGGAAATGTGATCCATGTGATTGTTTTCTTTACTGTAGCCCTAGAGATAATGGAGGTCGGTTTGACTGTAATAGTAGAAAGAAAAGGCTGCAAATGACATTGTGAAATGAGCTCATTATAGTGGAGGATTAAGCGGATGCTGTGTTCCAGCAGCGAGCCCTGGACGGGGGAGAATTTCCTTTTTGTGTTGAGGTGTTGTTGTTGGAGGCCCGTGGATGGCTGTCGTATGAAATATCCTTTTCCCTCTTGCAGATTTGACTCTTGCTCTAGCCCCATGACTTGAATTTTGGTTAGGACAGGTTGGTTTGTGGAGCTCAAGTTCAAGTCTGTTGGCAGTTTTTGGGGCACTGGGGTAATATAGGTCTTGATTAACAAATTTGATGGTTTTTTTTTTCTATCATTCAACAGGTTTGGAATTGGGTCAGAGTTTTTCAAACAATATTGGCCTACAAAAGCCAACAGACCCAGCTGCTTTTAAGCATGTAATGCACTGCATTTCATTTATGCTGGTGTGTTAAAGAGGTTAAAAACTTTTAAACAAAAAGTTGGAGGCTAAAACCACACAAAAGGCAAACAACTAACTATCAATACTGTGCTCTTGTGCTAAGCACCACTTAAAACTTAAGTTACCTCAGGGTAACTATCATTAATAACAAGTCACTTTATATAATACACATCTTAAATCAGCCTAAACTAGTTTACTGATTTCAAGTCTCTCAGTCTGACAAGCTGAAAAGTAGGCTACCCAAAACCTTTTATAACCAGCCAAAAGACTAGCAAACCAGCTAAAGTTGAGCTGTTTTCCCTCCCAGTTATGTTATCTACAGCAACTTTCAAACATGACACTGCACAAAACTGCCTCCCAGAACTACAGAAGCCTATATGAAAACATTAGACATTTCTAGACAGCATTGACCTAAATGTTACATTAAGATATTAGATCAAGCTGGTTTAAACCCGTAAATGAGTCATTTCACAATATAATTGTTATCAATTACGTTACTTTTCGTTTAAACGTGAAACTATTTTTCCATCACGAAGAATTAAAGGCTAAAAGTAAAGAAAGACTGCTGCACAAAACTCACCCTATGTTTTATTCGCTGCTTCCGGCAGATGGCACTGTTCGTCACATGGGGCTCCGCCATACAATGCATGAGGCACATTCGGCCAGAGACCAGTGAAATGTTCATAGCCTGAGCCTGTTATCAACATAAATAATGACAATAATTCACTGGTAATGTAAAAACATTTTTAAATAGATAAATTAAAGTTTTCATCGCATACTGAGATAGCTCACTTGACCTGAACTTGGGGAGGGGAAGGATAGCCTATCAAAAATATCAGATATATTCTGAATATCGCTAGCTGAGTCAAAATAAAAAAAATAAAAAAATAAAAATAAAAATAAAACCCAGATATAATAGTAGGCTATTTATGTCTAAAAGTTCGTAAGAATCCCCAAAGTAAAGAGAATAAAGTTGTGATCCATGTTGCGTTCACACCTTTTTACAGTCTATGGTTCACACATTATTCAGTTATTAACGAGAGACAACCACATTTTATAACAAAACTTTTACTTTTCAGGAACCGCATTTTCGGTAAACCTGTTAACTTACCTGAACGGAACCGTTGTACGTTACGTCATACAACAGCGCACTGCACTTTTAGACGCTCGTGTTTGTCGCGTTCTTCCACCGGAGCTGCTCTCGTCCTTCTGCGTGACCCAAGTGCTGCACTCTACACAGTAGTAAAAATTCAGTTTTACGTTATTTAAGATTTGCTCACTTCTCAATTAAGCCTGTAAAATATATCATTGTCAGATGTGATCAGATTTTCAGATGTTATGGACGCCGCCATCTTTGTAAAATATAATAGTTAATTCCAAACGCTGACCGTAAACATATTTGACATCATGTGACATGTACATGTTCTGAATCATATGTTGTTCTCCCAAAAACTGTTCAAGTCACCATGAAAAGCTTATTGACTTATTTTTATGGAATATAAGTGCTACTGTGTAGATTATAGCCTACTTAAAAAATTGTAGTCCGTTACTGATTCCAAATTCTATGTTAGTAATCCTCTACATTACACATTTTAGGTAATAATCCGACTACTTTTTGACTACTTTTATATTACTTTTGACTTAAAGGTGCTATATGTAACTTTTCTTCTAAAATTAATGCTTTTTTATTGCCTGTGTGTGAAGGGGTAATCACACATTACAATGATCCACTTGTCAGGTTTTGCTATTACCTCTGAAGGCCAGTATTCCTATTTCTATGTGAAGTCTCCGGGTCGGATTTTCTGCGAAATCCATCGGATGTGATGTGCATGTGCGCTCCCGAGCCTCTCTCCTTTTTATATAGCCTACAGTCTATGCGACGGCACTGCAGCTAACGACATGGAGTCTGATAACACCAAACAACAACTTGCCTCCAGCTCCAGCACAACACACACTCCAACACAAACTCCACATAAATATAAAAAAACAAAACAAAACAAAACAAAAATGTATCTGCTGAAGCTCGTCAGGCCAAACGTGAATCGGATCGACTTAGGACAAAAACACGGATCAACATCGGCAGAGCGTTTGAATTATGGAGAGACCTCCGCTATTTTTATTGTGATAAATTACAAATTTTCAGAAATGCTGAAATAAATAATGGTAAACTGTAATGAAATAGCAAGGTAAACGTACTTGGTTACTAACGTAACCTCAGTTCTCTCTAGAAGAGGGAACGAGTACTGCGTAATATCTTACGGTAGGGGCAAACCTCTTTTCCTCGAGATATTGAAGCCAAAAAAATTATCCTTAATTTTGAATTATTGCAAAACGCGTTGCAGCAGCATACAGACATAGGCAGCGTGCCTATTGGCTGTCCTGCGGCAACTGCAGCAGCCTATCGAGAGCGGCCCTTTGGTGACGGCCCAATGGGGGCGCTTTGCGCCCATTGTGTCACGCTCGCGCCCAAAGGGGCGTGGTCTAGCCCTATAAAGATAGCTCGATGGGCTGGTCTCACTGGTTTTTCATCACCGAAGCGAACCAGCGCGTAGCAGGCACGGCAAGATACGCAGTACTCGTTCCCTCTTCTAGAGAGAACTGAGGTTACGTTAGTAACCGAGTACGTTCTCTTACGAGAGGTTATTTCATACTGCGTAATATCTTACGCTAGGGGAACACTATGCAAAATGCCGTGCATGCGGGGATCCAACACCAAGGTCCCAAGGGCAGGTGCCCTGGGCTCATATAGTGCATAATCACCATGAACTCAGAGAGTCCGAGAAGAGAGGCTAGACGCATCATTCTAAATAATTTAGCCATAAGAAGGGCTATTTATTATAATAGTGCTACACACAGTTAGGGTGAAGAGAACTTCAGCCTGTACCGAGTGATAGTATGGGCATTATTTTTCCTCGGGAAAAAACTCACAGCCCGTTGAGCGGTGCTGAAGCGAGTGCAGTACTCTGCGCCGAACGACGGGGCAGGTGGTGCTTGACTTTAAACCGACAGCAATTTATCTTGTAAGGCGGGAACTTCTAGGTTATAAAACCTTATAAATGTAGACGGGGAGGCCCAGCCTGCCACCATACAGATATCTTGTAAGGAGATCCCACTAGACCACGCCCACTATGAGGCCATGCCTCTGGTGGAATGTGCTCTAACACCCAAGGGGCACTCCAGTCCCTTTGTAGTGTATGCCATTGCTATGGTATCAACTATCCATCTGGATAGGGTCTGTTTCGAGGCGGCTAGGCCCTTAGTGCGGCCGCCGATTGAAACAAAAAGCTGCTCAGTCTGTCTGAAAACAGATGAGCGAGATACGTAGGCCTTTAACGCCCTAACTGGGCAAAGGAGGCCTGTGCTCTCCTCCTCATTATGAACCAGTAGGGCAGACAGGGAGGTAACCTGGGCCCTAAACGGCGTGTTGAGGGATTTAGGTCCGTGTCTTGGTTTGAGTATGACTTTTGAGTCGTTAGGCACAAATTCTAGACAGACACGTTGCGCTAATTGATAGCGCTTGTAGATCCCCTATGCGTTTTACTGACGCAAGCGCCAAGAGAAACACTGTCTTGAAAGACAAGTGTTTCATATCCGATGTCCGAATCGGCTCGAATGGGGCTCCTTTCAGGGCTTCCAGCACCATGGAAAGGTCCCACATGGGGATAGATGGGGTTCTGGGAGGATTCATCCTCTTAGCTCCTCTTAGGAAACTAATGACCAGATCATCTTTCCACAGTGACAGGCCAGACACAGGTTTCGTAAACGCTGCTATGGCCGCCACGTAGACTTTGAGCATGGATGGGGACCTGCCCTTATCCAGTAGCTCTTGAAGGAAGGAAAGTACTTCCGTTACACCGCTGCTTGTAGGTGGAAAACCTCGGGTTTTGCACCAGTTAACAAACACTGACCACTTGGAGGCATAGAGGCGTCTGGTAGACAGTGCTCTGGCCTGCGTGATGGTGTTTAGCACTCCCTCGGGGAGGTTTGCGGGTACCCGTTGATGGCACATGCGTGCAGGGCCCACCGTTCCGGGTGAGGATGCCAAATTGAGCCCCCGGCCTGAGAGAGGAGGTTTTTCCTCATCGGTATTGGCCATGGGGCTCTCCAGCTGCATCAGGACTGGAAACCACACTTGGTTTGTCCAGAGCGGGGCCACAAGAAGCACTGAGCATCCATTTTCCCTTATTCGTTCCAATACCTGAGGCAGGAGCGAGACGGGGGGAAAAGCATAGAGGGGGCAGCGGGGCCAGACGTGGGCCAGTACATCCCTGCTCTTGGAGAAAAACTTCGGGCAGTGAGCGTTCTCTTGGGATGCAAACAGGTCTACCTGCGCTCTGCCGAATGTCTCCCACAGCAGGAGGATCGTCTGCGGGTGCAGAGACCATTCTCCTGCTAGAACATTGTTCCTGGACAGTCTGTGCTGCTCTCAGAGAGCGCAGATTGTGCTGAGCCCAGACCAGGAGGCGTTCCGTCAGCCTGTAAAGGTTTCGGGATCTGACGCCGCCCTGGTGATTTATGTAGGATACCACCGACATGTTGTCCGAGCGGACCAAGACGTGGTGACCTCTTATTCTGGGACAGAAGCGCCTCAGCGCATGATCGACTGCCATCATTTCTAGACAGTTGATGTGTAGGAGCTTCTCTCGTTCTGACCATAGGCCGAAGAACGGTCTGCCTTCGTGCAGTGCTCCCCATCCCGAGGTGGGGGCGTCCGTGGACACCACCTGCACACTCGAGGAAGTCCCCAGGTTTACACCTGACTGGTACCAGTCGGTCGCCTTTCAAGGTTTCAGAGCTGCGAAGCATTTCTAATTGACCCTGAGGCGTAACAGACCGGAGGCCCAAGCTTGAGACGGCACTCATGCTTTCAGCCATCACTGCAGTGGGCACATGCGAATCAGACCCTGCTGGAGTACTGATGGTGATGAGGCCATGAGGCCCAGCATTTTCTAAAAACTCTTGGGCGGGACTATAGTGCCGCAGCGAAAGGATTTCGTGAAGCGCTGAATGTTCTGGATGCGCTCTGGCGATAATCGTGCTGTCATTGACAGCGAGTTCACCTCTGTGCCCAGAGAGGATATTTCCTGGCTAGCTCTTCGCCAAATTGACTGTGAGACCAAGATTCTCGAGGTGATCGAGTAATAAATGGACTGGTAAATGGACTGCATTTATATAGCGCTTTCACAGACCCAATGGCCACCAAAGCGCTTTTCATTTTTGCTTCACATTCACCCATTCACTCACTCATTCATACACCGACGGCGGTGTCAGCCATACAAGGCGCCATCCAGCTCGTCGGGAGCAGCTGGGGTTAGGTGTCTTGCTCATGGACACCTCGACACTTGGTCAGGTGGAACCGAGGATTGAACCACCAACCTAGCCAACCTACATGAACCACTGAGCCACTGCCGCCCCGTAATATGATCCTGTGTTCTATGATCTCTGAATGAGATCGAGCTAGAATCAGCCAATCATATGCAATGTTGAGAAAACACTTCTTAAAAGTGAAATGATGTATGTAAATCCAGTGATCAAATCCTTTGTTCCCTCTCAATTTACAAGACTTTCTGAATATAGTCTAGCCTATAAGTGATTTGCTTTGTTTTAGAAAGGAAAATCTAAAACATGGAAAAGAAGAATTTGGGAGAATTAATAAATTATAACTGATTTACTGCCACTGTGTGAATAGCCTATGTAATAATTTAATTAATAAAAAAGTAACTTTAGTCTGATTATTAGCCTAGTATTTAAACTAATATAATAAAATTACAAGTAGGCTAGCCTAATTAATTTTTGGAATATGATTACATAACCCGGATTACATGTAATCGGTTACTAGCACTGAGAAACTTGCAGTAGGGTATTTATTATAAATGATTTATCCGTGCACATTATTATAATAATTTTTTTAATTCATGTGCCCTTGTAGGCCTAATCTTTAAACAAAATAGCGTGTAGTGCGCAGACCGATTGATCGGTGTATGACATCAAAGTACGGAGATGAGCAAAATCTGCGCAGAACCGATCACCGGTGATCAGCGCGAGATGCATGCCGGTTAGAAATGTGTCCGAGTGCGGTCCTTTTTACAGTCTATGGTGCGGTCCGACTTGCTCTGATGTCATGCTGACGTAGCCTATGTCAAAAAACTCTCGCGACCGCAAGGCGCACGTGTCGGATTCTGCAGTCGCGCGCAGTTGCTCTGCACTGATCAAGAGCACGATGGGAAACGATTTACTGACGACACAGCTTAATGCTGATTGGTTTAAACAACCTTGATGTATTGTTCTCTTTTAAAATGTTTGATTTTAAAACTCTGATATCATGTTTTATGTAGGCCTATACGTTATGTGTGAATATTCCCAAACTCTCTATGGGTTATATGCAATGTAATTTTTGTAATACACGTCTGTATTAATGAAAAAATAATTGATAATCACGTATTTGGAATGGAATTAAATAACAAGTACTTTGGGTGTCTTGTTCATTATATTTATTTTCATATAAAAAGCAACATAACTTAAATTACATCCAGTTTATTAGCAACACTGTGCATGAGGGTGAATCCCGCGATATCCATCTTTGATCTCGCAGGTGTCTGATCAGAGCCGGCCCTAGACCTTTGGGGGCCCTAAGCAAAATTTGGTTGGAGGCCCCTTTGACTGTTTTAAGGCCTAAAGAAAAGCAATGACTACCTTATAACTATACCATACTATATAACTATATTATACTGTATATACTATGTTTGATGTCTAACAGTAAAATTATGATACCACTGAGCTGAATGGCAGTGCAAGACACACACACACACACACACACACTGATTAACTTGCTGAATAAAAAGACAGATAAAGTGATTATCACTGAACAAAGATACATTTTTATTGACACCAGAGTTTAAGAGTCACAAACTACAGCACATATATATATATATACAATTTAAATTAAATAGAGCAAATAGAATAACATTTAAATATAATATTATATAAAATAATAAATAGATTTTTCAAATAAACAAAATTAACAATAACATCTAAAACACCACAAAGAAGATCAATAGTAACAATATTAAAAATAAGGTAACATTTCAATATAACTATTAAAATCCAATCCAAATAAAGAAAATAATTATACATAAAGTTAGACTTAATTTTTAAAATGCAGAAGGTTATCATTTTACAGCCCCTTTATACTCACCAACAGCTGGAGCTTTGCTTACTGGCAGCATATAACGTTACTTTAATAATGCTCCTAAGGGGACATAAGGAGTAAACTAATGTTAGCCCTTTAGTGTAGAATCCAAACTGGGTTTATATTGTTCTGTTAAATGCTTTAACAGTAACACCACAGCAAATGGTATAGGCCTAATACTAAACCAATTTTATGCAGCATGTTATTAGCATGTAAGTTAAACAACTGTAGAAAATTAATACAAGCACGATTTAGGCTAATTTTAAGACTTTTAGTGCAGATTATCCATATTACAGAAATCGGAAAATTAAGCCTACAGGCTTACGTACCTTTATCTTCTTGCTTCTTCTCTTCTTCCAGGCTCTTTTTTGTTGTTTTTCTTGGCCAGAAAGATATTTTCGTTTCTTGTCAGACATCGTCGATTCGTCGGAGTCGCTAACTGACTGACCAAGTGACAACGAGTGACATCATAGGGGCAGTCGGGATCAAGACGCGCCCGCGCCTTCGCGGGGAGCTCCCGGTTGATTTGCCATAATACAGAACTAAATAAATAACAACTCTGTGCTTATCATGATGCCTGATAAAGAGCACTGTAGGTCCATTTCTTTTTATTTATTTGTTTTATGTTACTTTCGTTGTGCGATTCCCCCCCCCCCCCCCCCCCCCCCCCCCCCCACACTAGCTAGCAATGACTCTAGGGGGCCCTCTGCTGGCCACGGGGCCCTTTGCAATTGCAACGGTCGCTTAGTGGCTCGGCCGGCTCTGTGTCTGATCCACTGCGAGAAGAGAGAACTGTCCGTCTTGCCTGTTCTTTTTTCACTCCTCCTTTCACTGCCGCCGCCTACTCTCGCATACATTTCAGGCGAGGCAAGGCGCATCTCAAACAAGCCTTATGCTTTGAATCGCTCTTGTTGCGGCACTTTGATGTCATACACCAATCGATCTGTGTAGCGCTGCTTCAAGTCAAACACACTTAGCTTCTCGAACAAATTAAACATGTTGGACAGGACTTGATTTTGTTCATCAGGAATTGATTGGATTGTTGTGGTTTGCTGTTGCTGATCTCAAGTGTCAGGTTGTCCCACCTTAGGGCAGGTGAAGACTTCATCAGAGAAGAGATGTCCTTGCAAAAGCGAGGGAAATAAGCGTGTTTAGAAGCGGTGCTGCGCAAACCGATCGGTGAATGACATCATAGTACCGCGAGAGTGATTCAAAAGCATACATAGCCTGCTCTCCACAGCTCTTGCTGTACTTTGATGTCATACACCGATCAGTTTGCGATCGGGCGATACACCGATCTCATGATGCATTTAATAGTGGCCAAATTTGCTACTGTGCCATTCTTTTTTTAAAGTTCACAATGTTGATGCTATATAACACTTGATTTCTATTACACGAGAGTAGATGTTAAAACTTCATGCTGATTTGTACTCGGCTTTCGCCAAGATAAGCAACACTAAGACGTAGCTTTACAGTAAACTATACTTCACCCATTTACGCTTCTTTCCATATGGTCGTGTGACTCCCCTTCTGTCCGGCGTTAACGACTGCAGTGTACTTGGCGCGTCAGCACACACGACGGCTGCAACTACAGTGTGGTCTCCCTAGTGGACCAGCACGACAACAGTCTGGATTGAGCCAAGTAGGGGACATCTCTAGGGTCTTCAAGTGGGCACCTTCCGGCCTCAGTGTTTCGTCGACTAGCCCACGACACCTCAAGAGGGCTCGACAGTGACTCTTGGCGTTATATGTGTATACACATATAACATTAAATACATATTATTCATCAGGTTAGAAATTGATTATTAACAGCTTAAACCCATTTCAGGGCATCTCTACGTGACTGTTGGCTTCACGTATAGCTACTTTTGAATCCTCCTCCAAAGTGCAAACAAATGTTGTAGGTAATATTAACCGTTAGTGTGCACAGATCCACCGTCCATCCAGGGACTTTTGGCATACTTTACTTGGCTGATTAATGCTGGTGGACCAGCTAAATCATGCTGTTCTCAAGCAAAATTGAGCTGGTGTAGCTGGTCCATGCTGGGGACCGACAAACCAGCATCCCATACTGGTCCCAGCATTAAAAAGCAATGCTGGATTTTTCAGCAGGGTATTCATTCTTTTTTGGGGATAACAATAGCTTGGGATGACAGAGAAGATTATTTCTAAACCTCCTGTGTGGAGTCTCATTTCTCTCCCTAATTGTCTGACAAACATTCTGCTTTGGCATGACATGTGATTTGTGGAGTAAATTTTGGTCCATTTTGCAGTTTGGATCCACTCACAATACTGTTTGACAACTAAAAAATGTACCTGCTGATTTGCCTTGCATATGTGAGCCGCAAGTCTGTGCCCCTCTCGGTTGTAATTTCTTTCCCCTTTAGTAGAAATCACGTTCCTAGAAATCGGTTCCCGGGTGTGTGGTTTTTGGAGTGCGTGCCCGTACACCACTATATATATTTATACACACACACACACACACACACACATTTTGCCTATTTGGTTAGAAATGTAGATGGTCAGAGCAAGTAGGTATTGCAAGAAGAGGAAAAAGTGGGAAAGAAAAAAAAGTGATTGGCCCGCATGCCTGGCAGAGTCTGCACCAGGGGTCTGTGTCTCTGGGGTCTCACATTCTCAATCAGTCTTTCCCTCGCACAGCCCTTCAATATCCCTCTGTCTCTCACTCCGTGGGGCCGCACTCTGGATGAAATTTCAGCAGGGTATGAGGGAATGGTTCACAGAGTTTAGCACCTTTTTTAACATAGCAAAATAAATGACTTCTCCTAATGCTCTAATTGGCGGTGGTTTGATGATCAGGTATCATGGCCTTCAGGCTTGAAGCACCTCGTTGTTTTCCCCTGGCCTGCTGAAAGAGCTTGTCTGTACCTCTTAATGTCCTGACTTTTATTTTGTGACCGTTTTATACTTTGAGAAAGTTCTTTTATTTATTATTATTATTACCTTAAAGAGAGGAAGATTTTGACCACTAAATCTGGATGGGAGAATGAAGAAAGCGAGTGAGGAATTAAAAAAGACGTAGGCTAATGCTCATTGTATATTAGGAAGACGAAGAGTGTTTTTTGCATATTCAGTATTGTCAAAAGGAGGCACCTATATCATTTATTGAACTTTATTTGATTATTAACCTCTGTCTTTATTACCCTTGTTCAAATGCATGCATGTCTATTGATGACTGCACACTTTAGACAGAAGTAAAGTGTTCATTTGCTCAATATTTTATCGATTTATTTTATATTAATGAATAAATAAGCATTAATAACTTATTTTAAATATAGAAAATATTTATTTATATTTATTACAGAACAGTGTTTTTATTAATTGTTGTACTTAAATATGAATGATAAATATAGCCTAATAAATAATTTATAATAAATAATAAATGGGCATATATAAATCTTAATCATTAACAGTAATGTAACATTATACCGTAAGAACACCAGTCAGCCCAACAGAACATATGCTCAGGGTCTATTTTTATTGAAGCTTACAAGTCCAATGTGGTTGCTTGGCAGCAACTTCAGTGTGTTTGCCTGCTACTTGTAGAATCCAACACAAGAGTTTATGTTTATGGTTTACTTAAAGATTAAGGCAGTTCTCGCATAGTTTTCTTACTTACTTTTTTAAGAATTTCTATTGTGCAAAGGTTTTATGATAGATGATGTAAAGTTTGTGGAGAAGAGCTACTGTAGATCATTTTTTCTTTTGCAAGGAGGGAAGACAAGAACGTCAAAGCTCTTTTTATGGTTTTGAGTTGAAAGAAATGCATCGGAATAATTTCTTTTATTTATTTGATTCCCCCCCCCCCCCCCCCCCCCTTCCTGCTCTGGTAAAAGCATGATTTCGTTGGCAGACCTTTTAATCTATGCCAGAATGGGTCCATGACGCTGCTTGCTTGTAAATCAGTGTTAGTAAACTGAATTAATGATCAATGAATCAAGCCTGCTCACTGCGGCACCCAGACAGCCTGGGCCTCTGCCCAACACCAGGCATGATCTACAGCTCAGCCATTGTTTGCATTCAACTACAAAACAGGGATTTGCTCTCTTTTTTTTTTACAGGGAAATGTTAGACTCCCTTGCTGGGATTTAATGTGTCTACTTGTTATCAAACTGTGGTTGTGGATCAAAAGATGGCTAACTGTCACGGACACGTTCTGTATTCAAGTGCTGCTTTTCTTCTTCCTTAGTCTGAGTTTAATTAATGTGCAATACAAATATTTGCTTACTGTTAACTTTTAACCTTTGCAACTGTAGAAGGCATTGCAGTGCCTCCCTATTAACAACATAGTTCAATAAAATGGCTATTTATAGAGGCCTCTGTCAGGCTGAGCGTCCTCTGTTTGTTGTGAATGAAGCGGTGGTGGTGGTTAATTATGATAAGCTTAGCTTGATTAGAATGGGAAGGGGTTTAAACTGTTCATATCAGCCGAAAAAGAGTGCTGATATATTGTGCATTATGTCTAATATAGCCTACTGTGGTGGCTCTCAGCTCTGTTCAAAAGTTTGGTGCCGGTAAGTTTTTTTAAAATGTTTTTGAAAAGTTTCTCAAAGGGGTGTAATGACACCCTCATGTCACGATTTGATGCATATCACGATACTGAACTCACGATACAATATCATTGCGATACTCCAAGACATATGGTAAAAGGTTAACAAAAAATGTACTGTTGATTAAAATGATAAATTTGATATACATGGTGTAAATGAACAGGCTTGGACTTGGTGCTGATAACCCAATTCACCGGACAATAATTATTTTAGACGAATATGCTTGCACTCTGTCACTGACTATATATTTTAAATAATTTAGGCCATTTTTTACTGGTAAATATAGACATTAAGCATAAGACATTAAGCATTATCAGGACCCACAAATATTCCCCCATTGCATTATTATACATTATATTCAACATTGTATATAATAGTTTAATGTGGTACTGCCACTAAAACTCTGAAAACTAGATTTTTTTCTCATACAGTCATTTTTATTTTGGCTGAATTACACAATACATATTGTCACTATCCAAGATATTTATGCATTTCTGTATTGCGATATATTGTGACACGATGTTACACTCATGCCCTAAATTTCAAAAATATAGTAAAAAAAGTAATATTGTGAAATATTATTAAAATTGAAAATACTTGTTTTCTGTTTAAATATATATTAAAAAGTATTTTATTTTCCTGTGATGGCAAAGCTGAATTACCAGCAGCCATTATTCCAGTCTTCAGTGTAACATGATCTTCAAAAATCATTCTAATATGTTGATTTGCTGCTCAAACATTTCATGACATTTTCCACACATCATCTGACTCATTGGCTGTTTTTTTGCTGCTGGGCCTTTAAGACTTATACGTAAACACTCTTCACATGAGAAACATCAGTGCTTTGCTGTGCGCATTGACTTGTGCTTTCTCATGATAAGATCCCTTTAGTGTAACCATCTAATCTCAATTGTCGCTAAATAGGCTACCCTTAAAAATGGAGTCAAGTCGCAAGCTCAAGCCCACAATCTTGCAAGTCGAATCCGTTTACCTCATTTAAGCAAGTGAACTTGTGTATTGCTGTTGTGGCAAATTAAGGTACCACACAGTTTGCGAGCAAGTGTAAACAAGTTGGTTAGGTTTAATGGTTTTGTTGTCATATAGTGTATTTCTTCTCCCCTTCTGAGCCAAGGTCGTCTGTTATGATAGATAGATCAGAGTTTACTTTTTCATGGTCAGCTTTTTCTGTTCAAGTTCTGGAAAGCTGCAGGCATTTGTATACATCGGTGGTGAGAGACACAAACTGCTGATGCTGTGAAAGTTTGTGCATTGTAGAAATTAGAGTCTTATTAACTTTTTTGGCATTGCTTGCTGTAGTTCAGCCACAAACCCCACGGATGTAGTTATCGTCATACAATAATACAAAAAGTAAAAAGTAACAAAGAATATGAAGAACACACTTGCAGAATACACGTAATAGATGTAATTGCGCATACGCTGAAAAGTATACTTTGAAAACAAGCTTACGTGTTAAGAAACATTGAGCTCATTGTTATGCTAGCCTGTCAAAAATAACTCTGAGCACTGTTTCCTAAATGATCCATTATTGTGTCAAGGGTCCTTTTGCTAATAACCTTCAGCTGACCGGAAGAGAAAATGTTTTTGCAGGATTCAGGGTGGCAAAGGGTGAAAGAGAGAGACATTAAACTGTGTTTCCTTCATAGCTATTTTGCTCTTACTCTTTCTCTTACTTCTTCTTGCTATGCTATTGTGTCGCTGGCCGCTCTTTGAACCTGTTTAAGTTGTGTTGTAAGCAGGCATGAGTCCTCTCTGTCAGCAACAGGTCGGTTGGAAGACAATACTGTGACAGGAAGAGGCTCTCCTCTGGCCTCCCAGACCCCAGCAACACTGCCTACGCTCAGGCCAAGAGCCTGTGCTGGGGGAATAATGAGAGGAAGAGGGGAGGTGAGGCTTGAACACTCAATTACAGCTCAATTACTGTATCCTTAGAGCCAAGAGAGAAAAATGACAGCACAAAACCGACAGATATTTACAGATGCTCTGTTCTGAAACCTAGTTAACTGACTCAATAGGCAAAAATGTAAGTCATCGTAGGTACCCAAAATACAGGCAAATTAGTTATGCTCTCTTTAAAGACAGCGGGCCCCAAATTCCAAGATGGCCCCAAAATATAATGATTCCCTTGCTAGGGACTTACATTTTTTTTACAGAATTTCTGAGATTAACCCTTAAAAAATATTTTTCACAAAACTCACTTTTAAAAAAAATACTTGTTAACTTGTATCATAAAAAAAAAAAAAACATCACTGTTCCAAAGTTTGGGGTCATTTTTTTTTCTTCTAAGAAATTATAGGCCTACTTTGATTCAGCAAGGACACATTAAATTGATGCAAAGTATAATGTTTAAAATTGCCATTTCAAATAAATGCTATTCTTTTCAACAAAGAATCCTGAAAAAAATAAATCATGTATTATGGTTTCCACAAAAATATTAAGCAGGACAACTGTTTTCAACATTGATAATAAGAAATGTTTAAATTAAGCTTTGCCATGACAAATAAATTACATTTTAAAATATTCAACTAGAAAACAGTCATTTGAAATCATATTAATATTTCAAAATACTTTTGATTAAATAAATGCAGCCTTGCTGAGCATAAGAATGATAGGCTATTTTGTATTTTTCTTTCCTCTCAAATTGTTCTCAGACCTTGCAGCACCCCCTTATGTAGAGTGTTCTAAATAATTCACTTATGAGTCTTCATTCAAGTTATATGCTGCCTGCAGGTCCCTAGGTTTTTGAAACCGAGAATAGGGTTGTCTATGGAGATCCTGTTCTGTTGAGACTGGCTTGCGCTGCTGTTCTCATCCGTTTCCCCTTTACTGCTTTTTTCATGTCCAGCCTAAACTAAAACACTCAGCTGATCTCCTTGACTAGTTTAATATCAGCATGCTTATTTATGGCCCTAAGCTGCAGAGTGGGGGTTTCAAAGCCAGAGTCGGCTATCATTTGGGCATCTCCCAGAAAGAACATTGTCACTGTGTGGTCAAGATAAGCTGCTTTTCGAGGGATAAAGTGCAGATGAATACTGGTGTGGTTGTATTTGGATAATTTAACAGGGGCTGTATGAAGAAAACCCCCTCAAAGTCATCCAAACACTTGCGCGCCTTCAAGTCTCTCACAATACAGGCCTCGCGGTCCTTTCTGCTCTTGAAAGAGACGTTTCAAAAACATGTTGTTCTGATACTTTCCTCCATAACAGACCCCTTATATGACCTCTTCTTGCTTGGTCTTAATGTGAACATAATGTGTTTTCCTGCAGCTTGTGTGCCAACCATGGTTTTAGAGAAATATGTTCTGTCCTGCAAAGCCTTTGATTTTTAATGGGATCTGCCAGTGTGTGGCATTTATTTTTCATGGATGGTCATAAGTATGCATGGACAGGATATCAACACCGCCTGGGTCTTTGTATAGCTCTCATCTCAGCATAACATTCGGCGGACACTCAAAAACAAAAACAGGCTCTTCTATACACACAAACACACACGTCACGCAGTCAGTTATTCTCACACCAGTCTTTCCAAAAGTCACTCTTAGCGCTGTTAAAACCATTCCGTTTATATTCCGAACTAATCCTCCTTTAAACACAGAATATTTTTCCTGTGTTAACTTCTCTGTTAATCACCTCAATGAAAACAACGCTTTAAGACCTCTCAAAATTGGTGAAAAGTTTATTTTGTCTAGATTTTCTGTTTTATTTTTGATATACTGTGTCAGAATATTTTCCACTGGCAACGTTCCCTACATTATTAAGCAAGTATACAAATATTAGTATTATAGACAAATTAGATTTTTACTGAAAATATGGAGAAGGCTTATTAGATTCACTTTGATTCATTTGCCCCAGTATGAAAGCTTTCTTTGTCATTCTATGCAGTGGAGCAAATAAGCTTCTTTATATCCATAGTAGAGCGTGGATTTGGCTGTTTTGCGTGTATCATTCTTTGCATGATTGTGTTAACCATTACTCGTGTATTTTACAACATTTTGATCCCAATTTAACTTTAAATTCGTACAGGATGTGAATGCAGTACGACCTTGTATTTTGTTGTATACTATGCAATGATAAAGACATTTTTGACAAAATGCCTTTAGGCTGTTTAATTGACAGTATTCAATCACACCTCATTATTACAACTACCATGTACTGTTATGTTAAAGGTGAAGTTCACGCAAAAAATAATATTCTGTCATCATTTACTCACCCTCATGTGACTTTATTACTCCTGTGGAGCACAAAAGAAGATCTAAAAGCCAATGGTGCCCAGTGTTGTTGTTTTGGACCCCATTAACTTTCATTGTATAAAAAAACAGTCCAAAAAATTATTCTAAATATTTTCTGGTGTTCCACAGAACAACATAAGGGTGATGACAGAATTCCATTTTTGCATGAACTATCCCTTTAAATGTGTCAAAAGTATGTCTAATGGTTAAGGAGTATTTTCTACTCTATACTACATGAATAACTATATAGAGGTAAATACATATTTTAAGGAGTTTGTTTTCCTTCTGGTCATGCAGTAAAAGTAATTGTTATTACTCTAAATTTTGCTTACTACTTTTTAGTAGTCACCTGAAAATACAGACTGTGTTCATTCTAATCCGAAACCCCTGGTCAGTCTCGGTCTCTTTCTGCAAGCGAGTACTGCATTAATTTTCCACTCAAGTAATGTTTCTAATTGCTGGGCCAAAACAGCCTCCCTTCTGCTCATTAGCTCTTGCACTGCCACCTGCACACTTAGCTTAATAATGAGACCCAATTAACAGCAGCCCTGGCCCCACTCCAGTTGCATTGTGGGTGAGTGCGATGGAAGGAGTTGGATGTACCTGGTTTAGTTGGCAGAGAGAATTAACAGAGATATGGGTACTTATGAAAAAACGGTAAAGATATTTTAAGAACTGCCTTACAGTTACAACATCTTAAGAGTGAAGTTATTCAAATACTTTCTCCATGTCCCGGTTTAATATGCAAAGACAACTAAAAGTGGCATTTGTAGGGGTTGTAGGTTGTTATCTCTGAAAAGTATCTTAAAGCATTGCTGTGTTTGTTTGAGAATCTTGCCTCATCAAGATTGACTTGCCAATGGATGGGGCGGTGCCGATCTATTTATCCGACCAATGGCAGGTAGATTAGTTTTCGGGAAGCCTGTTTGAAAATGAAATGATAATTTTTGTGATTCATAAAAGAAAGTTGGCATGAATTGGCGATTGACCCAGTCTATTTCTTAAATGCATGTTATTGATCTTGAACGCTTAATCCATGCATATGTTTATTTATTTATTAAAGTGTCAACTCAAAACGACAAACTTATCTCTGGTGACGTATGCGGGACTTCTTAAATCATTTCGTCTGCATAAACCCTGCCCCTTTCTTATTAACTGCAATTTGTCAATCACAGGCACAATTGCTTGCATTCAAGAAACAACCAGTGGATTGAACCAGGTCTCAATCCATTTCATTCGCATGTCACAATATGCAAGAAAAGATCTGTCGCTACTTATAGTATATCAAGACTTTAAACACTTTACCTTTAATTAAAACTCTGATCTGTTTAAGTCTTGTCCACAGTGTTCATTTTTATCGGTCCAAGTGGCTGCAGTGAACTCTGGCCAGTCATTAAGTCCATTAGGTTTGCCACATGTTGACCACAGGACTTTGGCATGGGTGGAGGAGAGAAAGAGGAGGAAAGACAAGAAAACAGAGAGACCGGAGCAAAAACATTTATTCATGGCTGTGTGTCTGACTGCACTAGAAATAGAAAGAAAAGGGAAAGGGAGGCATTGAAGTGTAGGCGGTTTTGAAGGGTTGATGGTGGCCTGAATGTTAGCTCAGCAGGGGCTCAATCACTGTCTTTAGGGATGGTCCAGATAGTCTTAGGGGGTCTGTAAGAGGTGCCCATTGCTCTCTCCTGATGGCCCCATTACAGCTTGGTCCCTTAGTCAGACCCCTTTCCTCTGCCAGTTCACTGAACCCAGGCAGCAAGTACAAATAAACAAGAGCACGATCACATCCCCTTAAAACCCTGTTTACCGCCATTTATTTTTTGTTCCTGGTGGTGTTTTTCTTGGGTTTCTACTAGTGCTGCTTGCTGCATTTCTGAAGAAATACCACCCAGATCTTAATAGAAATCAGTTGCATCAGAGAAATAAAATGTGCTGCTCTTTCTTGCCACGGTTGTTTGAGACTTGTGTTGTTTGCTTCAAAATACTTCACATGTGAATCAGCCAATGTGTGGAGATTAAACTGACCTAATTGTTGGCTTATTGCAAGATGATTGGTTTGGATCTTTACAGCGAAAAGCACTGATTAAATTACCATTGTTTTTTGTTTTTTTTTTCTCTTCATGGTATGTGATGACGTGTTGGACAGCGAGAGGAAAGAATAATTAAATGAGGGGAACTCTTCAGATTTTCCATCCGAGAGAGTTGCAGTCTGTATATACTGCCGGAGACTGGTGCTAGGCGATGACAGCCACAACTTCCCAGAGTGTTGGGATAACTTCAGAGGCCAGTGTTTGTTCACCTGTTGGACCTGGATGGCCTGTGCCTTAGATGACATTGAATCATGCTGACCCTCACCCTGAGCTCTCACCACATTTGCTATTATGACTTCCTGAATAACAGAGTACTGTTTCATTGGACACTTCGTTCGTCCGTTCGTTCGTTCGTTCGTTCGTTCGTTCGTTCGTTTTTAATGTGGACTGTTTGTACAAAGTCAGTAGACAGTGAAATGGTGAAACAGTGTTTTAGCTATCAGCAAAAACGTGCTATAAGTGATTTCAGTCGTTTTGCTTACTTCCACTGGACCGAATCACTGATTTAGACCATCTTAGTTTCACACACTTTATAAGTCTATTTGAGTTAAATTGATGCCACAATGTTTTATTTACATTAAACAAAGATTGTAAGCTGCTAGATTGCATGTCAGTCTCTTATTGGTGATATATAATATGATCATTATTACTTAAAATAATTTTTTTTAAATATATTCAAATATATAAATAAGAATCAGAATATATATATATATATATATATATATATATATATATAAGAATCAGAAAAACTTATGAAGTAAAATATATGTTAGTGTGTAGTGACTGTGACATACATAATTCACCTTTGTGTTAAATGTAGTTCTATACATGGTTGGTGATAAATGCAGTACTTTGTTCTTGGCGTTTTTCCTCATAACTGTTCAGGGATCGTGGTCCCTTTAAATGTTCTGTATGGCGATGACGTAGGACGCTTGTCAGCGCCATTTTGCTCGCTGGTAGTTTGTTCATGTAAAATAAACGACCCACGTTTTTGTGTGCTCAAAGTGAGAAGTTGTCTCTTGCAAGTTACTGCAATTTCCACAAGTGCTGTCAAATTGATTCATCTTATCTAACATAAAAGTTTGTGTTTATATAATGTTCTATCTTTATATTATCTTGCCTGCAAGCTCACATTCAATCAACAACAGGTGGATTGAACTTCCCCGCCTGGTTGAGTATTTCTTTTTGATAATCACTTTAAAATACTTTCTTATACATTACACATCACCTCTTTTCTCACAGTAGCCAAGTTTCCATCCACTTGTCAATCGAATTATCTGAAGTTCGGTAAAAAGTTCGGTCAAGAAATAACAGACCGCATTCTACATTAGAATTCAACCAAGCCATGTAATAACAAGCTATAATAAGAAAACAACGACGCTATCAACACATTGCTATGATGATGCAGATGCACGTAAATGCCCGACGACAACAGAGGCGGCCTGTGGTGTGGGAACGACAGCGCTCCAAACAGTTCTGGGAGATCGTGGTTCAGAGACACCACGGAAACCCTTTGGTTGAAGCCTTTTTTTGCTTTGTCCACTTATATCTGTCTTTGTTGACACCCGCCATGTGTGCGCAAACTGGGCGGAAATGAACTAAAACTTCTTCTATGTTTTGTGATGTGTTGCAACCATAAAATGGCCTAAAACTTAATCGCAATTCATTATTTATTCGGCAAATAACGTTTCCATCAGCGTTTATCGCATAAGCCGTATATGGATCAAGATAAAATCCGATGAGACCGAACGTATTTCATTTGAGTCGATATTCATGAAATTCAATCGAATTTTACTGTTTCCTTAAGGCATTTTTCATTCGATATCACTTAATTTGGATAAAAACATGTGGATGGAAACTAGGGGTGTAAATCGGACTGTTAATCACGATACGATACGATATCGATTCTCTCAGCCAACGATACGATATTTGCCAATACCTCAAAAAATTCTATGATACGATTACGATTCAATTCGATTCAGGGCTATATCGATCGATTAATCGATATTTAGATATTATGTGCCAAGTGTACACAACCAGTCACATTTATTAACTCACAATACATTAAAAAATATATTACATGAAAGTTTAATTAAACTCTGAAAATTGCACACCCTCTCCCAATTGGGACATTTACAAGTTGTTTGTTACAAGTTTTAAAAAAAACATGATGAAAAGGAACAAGAATGGGGTTATCTGTTTTTGCAAATTAACTCTTCTGTTATATTAAAGTTCATTTAAAGGATTTTTATATATATTTATTGTGTGGTAAAAGCAGATAACTCTACATTTCATGTTTCAGAGTTAAACAAAGCCAAGTAATTGCTAAAATACATAATAAAACACTTGGTTAATCTATAACGTTAATCTCCTCAATTGACATAATTTCGATGCCTGTCAAACTTTGTTGTTGTGATTAACGTACACGCAATACAGACAGCTTTTCACTCACCACTAAACGTGCTGTTTTAGCAAGATTCTGTGAAAAACTTTCAGCTTTTATTTTCTTTTTACGAGCCGAAGAAGATATCAGATTCATGAAGTTCGCTGAAATCCATCCTCGATCACTTTTAGTCAGCTTTGACCAGGGCTGGACTGGGACAGAAAATCGGCCCTGGCATTTTGGTCCAGACTGGCCCACTACATATGATAATAAACACCACCCATCTTTGCACGCCCTTGAATATGTTTTTGTTCAACTCCTATTCATTAAAACCACTAATGCCATGTAAAGAGTGAGTATAAACGAGTGAGAGTTAACAGATGAAATAAGTACAATTTTTACTTTATTAATACAATTCAACTATACTCCACAGTGATGCATCCAAAAAACAAGCTATAATCTGCATTGGCATAGAAATACAAGTGTTTCTCACAGGAATTTGGGTAAAACTGTGGTGGGCGGACCTCTGTCCTTCGGGGGCATGCTCCCCCTAAGAAAATTTTGTGCATTTTAATGTTAAATTCATCAATCTGGTGCAGTTTGAGGGTTCAAAATTAAAAGCTCCAACCCATATTCAGTGTGCAAATATAACAAAGAAAAAATTAAACCTATTTTAGTAACAGTGTCTGTCTATATTACACTACTACTACATAATAGTTATAACATTAATCTCATGACAGTAGCCTAATAGCCATATATTGTAAAACAAATGCACTGAAAAATAAATAAAACTTTCATAATTAGTTTTGTACTAATTTCTAAACTTGAAAGAGATAAGCACATGATCTTTTATTTTGACGGAAACTGCATCAAGCTTTTATTTTGGCGGAAAACATGGATAAAAACGCGTCTCATTAAACTTCTAGTAAATTTCTGTAATCGTCAACTATGCAGATGTGGAAATAATGCGTAACTGGGTTATGGGTTCCTACACTCATAGCCAAAGTGTTTTGAAAGTAGTTCTGCTTACCGCTGACTCTACACTTTCTCATCTCTCTCCTGATCCTCCTTACTATCCTCCTCATCAGCCACTGGATGTTTTCTGCAGCTGGTCCTGTTGCTGCAGAAAACATATTTTGACACATTTTACAGCGTCTGCTATTTCTATTACACACTATTTCTCTGCACATTCCTTACGTTTCTTCTCCATCTCTCAGACTATTTTGACAGATACACACTTGACACTGCACGCTCACTCAAAGCCCAAAGGGGGAGGTGTTTAAAGATGTGATTGGGCCAGCCCTGTGTCAATCAAGAAAACAACCAATGGGCCGCTGAGCTACGCGTTTCATGGGCAAAAACTGACGCTTACTTTTTTTTGACCAATGGATTACACCGGCACTAACCTAGCGCCGTCAATTAAACAAAACAAAACCAGTGGGCCGCCGATGTACGAGTTTTATGGGCAGCTAAAAAAAAAGTATGAGATGTATCGGCCCAAAAAGCACGTCGGCCCACCGGGCATTTGCCCGGTATGCCAGATTACCAGTCCAGCCCTGGCTTTGACAAAACTCCTCTCAGTAGCGCGTCTTTTCAAATTGACAAGCAGCCTTGTCACCTGAACTGAATACTGCGCACTGATTTGCTAAAATAGACTTTTCGGGGCTTGTCGTTTCTGCTGTAAAACATAAACTCGCAATGCGATGCCTTTACATTGGAAAATACCAGCTTTTGTGACAAAGGTTTCAGTCAATCTTGTCAGGCGTCTATTTCAGCGGAGAAAAGTTACGTGAGGATATGGAGTGTGTCAAAATAAAGGTACCGTACATCGATATTTTATGTGTGGTATCGATGCATCGTATCGTTAGACATTTGATCGATGCATCGATCCATATCGATGTATTGTTACACCCCTAATGGAAACAGTCTGCTGATAAAGGATTCAGTCTCTCTAAACCCCTCCTTTTCAGAGAGACTACTCTGCTCTGATTGGTCAGATGGCCTAGTCTGTTGTGATTGGTCTACCTCTTATGAAATCGAAACGGCCATTACTCGATCTGAATTTCAGATTGCTGATCTCTTCTTCATTAGCACTTCCACATCACAGTGATATGAACAGTAACGATGGCGTCGGTTTTACCGTATCAATTCCAGAGCGAATCCTCATCCTTTGGAAGTGCGTGCAAGTGGATTCGCAGCACAGAAAACAGTGTCTTTCACAACATGTCAAAAACAGGAAATATTGCTTCTCAGCTACAACTACAGTGTTAATGGGGAAAGTATTCGTTGTTCGTGGGCATTATGTAAATGTGTTATAAATCTAGGTAGATATGTTACGGAAGTGAGACTGGAATTGCTGCTGACTCTGTTCAGCAGTTCAGAATCGATTCTTTCTTTTAGGAGGCAATGAGATTATTTGTTGTGTATTTTGATCTTGAAAACTTGGGTTTGCTTTATTTTTATGGCCCCTTTAACACATTCTGTTGACTAGAAGTATCGTTGCACCTACATGTCTAATAACTCCCATTGGAGTATTATTAGACTGGGTTAGAATAAGTCGACATGCACTTGCAAAGTTACTTCAAAAGGGACCAAAATAAACTTTGCAGACCTTTTACAGTCACAAACAGCTATATAGCAGTGCATGGAAGGTAATATTTGAAAAGGCATAAAATGGGCACTTTAAATATGTAATATGTCTATTAAACTACTGAAATCATCCAGATTAAAATGCAAAATCATTCTGACAGCATATTTCATAGGTTTTCAAGAATCCAGCTACCATACAATGTCCTACTGTTCTTTGAACTCTTGAAAAGAATCAAATTGATACTGAGATACTTCCATTGAATAAAAGAAGTCAAAACATAGATTTGTTTATGACTCCTTTCTTAAAACTCCCTGTTTATTTTGAAATGGGGTATGCAGGTTTTCTTGTGCCCATGGTATGGACTCGTGCCACAGAAATACTCATAAACTGCTGTTTGGCCCATTCTGAGAGCATTTTCCATGACCTGCCATCTAACAGGCACAAAGCCGAGCATCTGTAAGAAAAGTTCTGCTTTGCTCAGGGTGTTCTTTCTCACTTTCTTTCAAAAGGTTCCATATTTTTCTTATTCATTCTTTAATTTGTCTCCCACCATCAAATTTAAACACACCATTTGTAAAACAGCCAGTGTCAGTTTCCTTCTTACTGTAAAGTGTTTTATTTTTCTTGCTCAGACTATTCTCTTTAAATCCTTTGCAGACCTAATAGAGATATCAAAACATTCTTGACTAAATCTCTGATACTCAGGTTAAGAAAACAGAAACAGAATCTTAAGACAAAACATCGTTGGCTGTTGTTTTGCTCCCCCCACAGCAACAGGAAAGAGTGACATGGAGGCAGATAGAGTGTTTTTTTCAGGGAAAAGACGTCTAGCGTTCTTGTAACCCTTCTTAGGCATGACCCTGTCCACATTTTAGCGTTTCCTGTCACCTTCAATCATCATCATTGGATGTCTCCCCTTCTGCAGTGACATCAACAGGAAGTACCTGTGGCCTGCATTTTGTTGCTAGAGAGCTCTTATCCAGAACAGTTTTGGGGTGTACTGGCCAACAAAGCTTTATTAATTTTTGGAACTTATTTATTTTATTAATTTATTAAAAGTATCACTGTCCAATAAAAACATACCTAGATAGTATATAATCAGAGCCATATTTTTTCTGGCACAAAAAGTTGGATTAAAAAGACTGATTTTCAAATTAATGTATGTTCCTGTCAATTTGGGGAGTGTAATCAAACTTAAATTGGTAAATTTATACTAAATACAACAAAAACACACTAATTTACATAACGGAGTTGAAAGCAGGGACTCAAATCACCAGATCTGTTTTTAAATCTACATGAAACATCTGAACGAACCGATTCACCAGAATTAATCAGACTTTTCAAAGCTATATACACTATTTTCATCAGAGAAACCTGAAAACAAAACTGTTTCACAGTTTCGTCAAAAATATTAAGCAGCACAACTCTTTTCAACATTGATAATAATGTTTGCTGAGCACCAAATCAGCATATTAGAATGATTTCTGAAAGATCATGTGACACTGAAGACTGGAGTAAAGAAGCTGAAAATTCATCTTTGCCATCACAGGAATAAATGACATAAAAAGAAATAGAAAGCAGTTATTTTAAATCGTAATAATATTTCACAATATTACTGTTTTTATTTATTCAAAGAATCTTACTAACCTCAAACTTTTGAATGATAGTGTACACAGTGTTTTAGTATGGGACTCGAATAACCGAATAATTTTTTTCAGTCTGTTCATAATAAACCATCATAATAAACCGATTCACTAGAATTAATCACACTTTTCTTTTCTTTTAACTTAGTAGTGCCACTACTCTTAGTGAGTCCCCAATACTGGTGTCAGCAGAAGCAGAGAAAGTCTAAATTCAGTTTTCTGCAGTGCGCTTACCCACACACACTATATGTAAAGTGTGTGTGGATGTTAACAAACTTAATGCAGAACCCCTATAATTTCCACAGGATCATTGTCCTTGCAGTTTCAGTGTGTGTTTAGAACAGGCCTCTACCACTTGGACAATGCAAACACACATGATTATGGGGCAAACAGAGTTTAGGGAAATATTTGAATGGCACATTCTGGGGGTTTTTTTTTAGTTTTTTTTTTTTTAGATATTTGGACGACCGCTGAAATGACATGCTAGAGACTCCTCTCCGCCCAGAGCCGAACCCTCCTTTGTTCCCCAGCTCGCTCAAGCCTCTAAATTACCATTGCTGCTGCCAAGAGGAGATGCAATGCGACGTTTCCCCTCCACCATAACAAGCCTTCTCATGTTGGGAAGACAAAGAACTTTCTGGACACAGTGACAACATTTTGGGAGTTTAGACCAAATACTCCCTTTTTAAGATGCGACGAGTCTTGCTGTGAGCCATTTTGTAATTTATCATGTCTGTCTTAAGAGGCTAGTCAACTAATAAAGACATCAAAGTTTATGCTGCAATAGCTCCCCTTTACAAACAGGCTTTGATCACCATTATTTGATTATCCAAGTGTTTATCTTCTTGACTTTTTACCCAGGACTTCTCAGGACACAGAGTGCTCGGTCTGAACAAGTGGGGCTCTTGAACTTGGACGGAAAAAATTGTTTATTGCATGCAGGGCTGTGCACGGAGTTCTTGTTTTCTAAGTTGAAAAGTTTGTAGACACAGCCCTTTATGCAAAAAAAAGAAAAGAAAAAGAAAGTCCAGTCTCGCCACAGCTGGACCAGCGCGATCTGACGTGATGAATTGGATGTGGGCGCGCGGGCCTGTGGCGAGGAACCGAGAGCGGAACTAATCTAAAGAAATGATTCCCTCCTCTAAAGCTTCGAAACTCGACACAATCTGGCACTCATTTGACAGCTTGAAGTTGGTAACTCTTAGCCACGATTACAAATAGCAAGTCAGGAGGAATTTACTGAGTAATAAAGACTTTTTCTACTCTCCTGAGTTAAAATAATGTTGTTCTGGATATAATCATCTAATTAGGGCAAGAGGCTGCTCTTGGAAAGGCTGAGGATCGCATTTCAAAGGGTCGTGTCTGCCAGCCTCCACACTGATGGTAAGATATCCAATGGTATGGCGGCGCGATCCTGTGTGTGTGTGTGTGTGACGGGGAGAGAGAGCATTCCTGTGTACTTGTGTAGGGTTGCGTGCGACCGTGTGTCGCTCGCTCCACGAATAGTATGGAAGCCATTGTGCATGTTGGACCCTTATCAGAAGTCCATCTTAATCAGTCCTGCCTTATTTCAATCCGTGTCGGCCCCTAAACTCCTAGTGGCCTCTTCATGGACCCAAAGTGGAGCTGTAATATCTTTCTTACCCGTTAAATGTGCACCGTTTACTCAGTCAACCACAAACTAGAGTTGTTCAGAGAGCATTTACTGTAGGTGCCATATCTTGCAGACTTCCTTAAAAGTTAAAAGTTCCTTAAAGGTAGGGTTGGTCATTTTCGGAGAGACTTGCAATAGCAAGCTAGTTTTGAAAGCATAAGATCCCATCCCACCCTCCCTTTAAAGCCACGCCTCCTTCAAAACAGATGAACACGTACAGCAGGGAGCAAACAATAGCATCACGAGAGATGTCGTTAAACTACCTCATGTCTCAAAGCACGTAACTGTACAATAATGATGAACATAAACAACGTAAAGAGCTTTGACCTGTACCACCTGACTGTTGCAGATTCATTTCAGCGTTGATAGTATTGCCATTGAAACGCATAAGTCACGAATTGTAACGTCACCGGTTTTCATCTCTACCAAATGACTGTATGGCGTGAAGTGAACGCAGCATAAGCTTGTTGTTTTGGTTCAGGAGGAACTAAGATGATTTCTGTCTAACTCATAGCAAGCCTAACAAGAGTACACTAATACCAGTGCTGCATTCTGGGTAATTACAGACTCCAATGTGGACGTTATGTTCCAGTGATGTGTACATATGGCTACTTTCATGCTGCACTTTCAAAGAGGATGGACTAAAAAACCTTGGTAAAGTTTGACTGGTTTAGTGGGAGTTTAAAATAAGAAAAAACTTCTGTGGCCATTCTAGCTTTTGTTGCAGTTTTGTGTACGTAAGCCACAAGTTCGGCCACAAATTCAGCCACAAATATGCACTCCAGCACTATTTTCCTGTCCATTTTGATTCTGCTATTCCAAACATGAGGCAAGTGCAATTAACAACCAAGGTTCGGTCTTTCCAAGTCTGTCGTCTGTCGTCAAATCAGGGTGAAATTTTGAAGGGGGGTGATAAGTTCAGAAATGTGAAACGAGTTGAGCAGTTCTCTCCTGATCCCCTCGGCCAATCCAAGAGCAGTATGAACAGTTTAACACAGAGTGAGCAGAATTATGGCTAGCTGGTGTGCAATGTTGTCTGAAACAGATGTAGGCTACAACTGTAGTACTGTATAATGTTGTCTGCTTTACCCTCTTCAATCTGGCTTCCATATCTTTAGTGACTGAAAGATCCAGCTGTAAATCATCCCATGGCGAGCACACCTCTGTCCTCCTTTTCATGTAAATTCATATTAGTTGCACAAAACTTATGAGATAAGGCATCAACATTTTTGTTGAAATGTTTTCATTAACATGCTAAATTCGAGCCGAAGACAACATGTAGAACCCTGTGAACTCTGCAGAAGAGCACCGTAACCTTTGGCAGCTCAGGCTGAAACCAGAAATATTTCCTCCGAGGCGAGCAGAGACACTCTTTAGGTCATTGGATTTATTTTGGAGCCTCTGCTACTACAGAGGTCACTGCATTAATTGATAATCTGCTCAGCCTCGCACACTCTCTCATCTCATATTTCCACAGTTGTAGCCACTTACAGGGCATTACATTCTCCCCGGGTTAACTCACAAGTATGTATAGGATTGCAGCGGAGGGCTGCTGCAGGGCTGTATTTTTAGAGTGTTGAGCAGGTGCGATAAATCTTTTTTTTTCTTTTTTTTTTTGCTTCTGTGGTCACATAAACAGAGGGGGAAGTTGGGACAGATGCAGGCTGCTGTCACTTCAAAGGTCCAGTCCTACCGACTGACATCTTTATTTAAAGAGAGACACACATATGCATCCACACAATCTTGTCAGACTGATCAGCTGGATTGTTGGAATTGTTTCTTTCTGTGGTTGTGTGTGAAAAGGCTTTGTTTGAACACTTGGACATTATACTCACAACTCTGTACATCTAATGGAGCCCTGATATCTGTGTTGAGAGTGTTTAAGTTGTATATATTTTTTGTTTTGTGTTTCGGTACCCATGTATCCTTACTAATGATTAATACATTACCTTTTTGAATGCATTAATACAGATGTTTACAAATAACTCTTAGTTAATTTAGTTGCATTGTCCTTACATTATTCTTATTTGAAAAAAACTGTATTAAATTGGTACGAGATTAATTAAATATTGATTTACTAAAGTTCTTATTACTTATAATATATTATGGATTTTTTTGTTTATAACAACAGCAACAACAATAATAATAAGTAAAATATAATTATTTTATCTTATAATTCAATCATTAATTAGCCTATCTAGATTATATTATTATTGTAAAAAAAATGTTACTGCTATTTACTTAAAAAAATCATGGTAACAATATTACACATAATATTTTTGAGTAGTTAAGACTTGATTTCTTTCATGGAATCTACCTAAATAAATCCCCCAAATTATTAAGTCTATGACACAATGTATTAATTTTTTTTTTAGTGAAATTTGCTTTTTTTTTTTTAAGTTGAAGCTAAAAAGTGTGAGAATTAGAGTGAAAGGTAATAACCTGTTTATATTTAATTTTGAGTTATATTGCATAATTATAAGACTAGCACAGTTCAGAATCATATTTGTTATTCACTTCTATTACAGCAAAGTTTTAGCTTAATGAACAAATCAACACACTTTTCATAATTTCATTTAAAGCATTTATTCACAACCTAACCAAAGCCATATCTTCTGCACAATGGTAATGATCAAAACTTCAACAAAATAGAAACTCTTTCAAATGTCAAATATAACTGACCATTAAACAATAACAGATGTTTCCCTTTACTTAAAAACACATAAAATAACACTTAATTTCAATATTTCCTCTCCATTTCCAGCCATGTGCAAAGCATGCTGGGAACTAACAATGGTGTCTCTAAATAAAACCGCATAATAGAGCAAATTCTCTTAAAATAAATGGTAGCCTTTTCTCCCTAATTTTATCAGCTTAATCGGCTTAATCAGCTTACAAAATTAGGAAAATGTATCTCTTGATTTTATTAGTGAAATGTTCTCAATATTTAAGTTTTAGGTCTATAATATTTATTTTTATTGTTTTGAAAGTTCTCTCTTATGCTTAAAAAAAACAGTAAAACAATAATATTGTGAAATATTATTACAATTTAAAATAGCTGTTTTGTATAAAGTTTATAGTCGTTTGTCATGTATGTTGACCATTTTCTGCAATAAAAAGAGACATTTCTCATTATTATCAAGGTTGAAAACATTTATAGCCTATTTTTTGTGGAAACTGCGATACTTTTTTTTTTTTTTTTTTACAGATGAATATAAAGTTCAAAAGAATAGCTTTTATTAGAAATAGAAATATTTAGTAACATTATAAATGTTTTTACTGTCACTTTTGACAATTTAATGCATCCTTAGTTTAAAAAAAAAAAATCCTAATTACCACAAACTTTTAAATGGTAGTGTTATATATAACATAATGAGTGAACAAATCCAATAATTTTATTAACTTAACTTTATGGGTTGATATTTGAAAAGATTGCACAAGTGATTTGCATCTTATGAATCTGCAACATTCTGTTATCATTCATATACTGAACAAACGTATACTGTCTCTAGCTGCACGTGTGACTATATAGCTGAGCTAATGAGCGATCCTTTGGCTTGCTCATACTGTTGTAAGAATTTGAGGCATGGGAATTTTGAAACTGTGTCGTGTAATATTACATTGTGGTTAGCATCTAAATACGGAGTTAGGTTTGAAGTTCTTGTCCTCGTTTTCTATATCGCAAGACAGCAGAGCTAAAGACAGCATCTGGTTCCAATTGAGTTGCATAAAGGGCTTGGTTGATGTCCGTTGAATCAGTGGAGTGAAGTTCTGAAGGTGTCATTACAGCTCTGTGTTTCTATATTAACAAAATAGTACTCACTATAGGAATGCCATTAATGACGAGGATTGGAAGTCTAACAAGCCGAGAAGAGGATGAATGAGAAACTCTGAAGAATTTTTTCATATTTATCCACAGTCAGTATCACCACTCCCTTGTGTTGTTTAAAATAATATAGGCAGTATAGGGTTGTCATGGTACCAAATGTTCAGTTGTCGCCGGTACCTAAACCAGCAAGATTTTTCGGTTCTCTGTGCCAATTTTGATACCAGAGCAAAAGTTTTAAAAAAAAGTCAAAGTCAAAAATTTTAATTGTTTAATCGTCCATTGTTTATCACTGGCAATCATCTCAGTTTCCGATTTAGTCATGCAGAAGAGCCCTTTCTTTATAATCACTAAGGCTGTCAATCTATAAAGCACAAACTCACTGAATTTCGCACTCTCACAAAAACTCCAGTTATATTAAAAAAGCTGTATTAATTGTTCAATGAATCTCTTATTTACATCGTGTTTACACTTATCAAATAATCAAAGCAAGTGGCTCGGGTTGAACAAAACCTTATGTTTTTAGTATAAGTGAATTCTGACTAGCCTACCTCTGATAGGCTATTACGTTCACACGCTTGTGATTGGCTAAAATGATCAGAGTAAAGAGAAGGTGTGTTCATGTCATGTCACAGTTACCGTAATTACAATAATTGTCCTCTCAGAGCTTATAATTACTTTTTTTTTAAGTTAAGAATTTTCGGAGAGCTCCTACTTTCACCATGTGACCGTTGCACCACCTGACCGCTGCAGTTTAATTTAGTCCGAGAACGTAAACAGCTCTGAGTAAAACGTCATGTGTTGTCACCCTGAAATTACGGTAATTATAACGTGTCTTGAATGCAGCAAGAAACCTTTGACGCTCAGAGAGCGCTTAAACAAACCTTTTTGTTTTTCACATATGCAGACTGATCTCATGAAATGGTGTATGTATGACACACCAATTCGTATTTCCATTTTTGGCGTGCTATCAACACGCATAAGTGCTTTTTTCGGCGTGTTTATGAACGCCGTTGACTTAACGTTACATTACTGTATATATAAATATATGACCTACCCCAATCCCGTCCCTAAACCTACCCGTCACTGGGGTTAATACCATTTATGAGTCTTCCCCTACCATCCTAGGGAAAAAAATATCGCTCCCCAAATGTAGATCTACATTTTGCTTCATTTCGCTCGGACATTTAACGGCGTGTACATACACGCGGAATCACTCGGACATTTAACGGCGTAGACATACACGCGGATAGCTCAAAATGCGTATAGATAACACGCCACTTAACTTGAAAGTGGCGTGTATGTTTACACAAAAGTCATGATGCCATGTTGACATATGGAATAGTACTTGGAGCAATATTACTAATGTATAATGTTCTATTGTTTACCATTAAAAAAAACGGCCAAACATATTTATTAATGAATCCGCATTTTTAAGGCATGCACACTTTGCATTTACAATACCATTTCCATGTCTAATGAGCACGTATTTGTTCGACACTAATGGCAACTAACTGGCTGATGGAGGTTGGAGGAAGGTTAGATGTTGGGCCGGTGATGATGTGACGCATCCCCTCCCAGTGTTTGGGTTCCAGCGTGTCCTCAGAGGCGTCCACCGTCCCGTGGCGCTCTCTTATCTTAATGACCATTAACCATCATTGCTCTATGTCAAAGGGAGAGAAGGCGATGGAGAAGAGAGAGAGAGTGGGAGGGAGTAGAGGGGAGAGCCTCAGTTAGAGAATTCCTGACAGCTGATAAGAGGAAGTAGGAGATCCAGTTTACTGCACAGATAGGGCAGGAATGTGCTGCCAGATGATGACTCTGCCCATGACTACACCACTGCCCCTATCATACTCTGCCAAGAGCCATCAACGCTGCTTCTCTCTTTCCTTCTCTCTCCCTCTCTTATTCTCTCTCTCTACGTCTTTTACTCAGGATGAGGGCTGTTATAATACTGCATATCTGTATTGGAGCATCATAAACTCATTTAGTTTATGGCTGCAGATTGAGAATATCAGAAACCTCTGGAGCAAAACAGTCGGACAAAGAGAAACGTTGATTATAAATAAGCATATTTCATTCAGTCTTGAAAAGTATTATGTGCATTATGATTTAAAATGTATTATTTTACCCAATATTTATGTGTTATTCATTTTGCACAATATATTGTTGATTAATTTTTAATGAATAATAATTTAATAACATTAAATGTAATCTTTAGCAAATCACAAAATGAATATCTATTTTCATGCTGTAATATGTTGCGATGCCTAAAATCACTTTTAGCATTTGAAATGATTGATTTGAGCTTTTAGTGTTATTTTTTTTTCACATTTATTGAGACATAATAGAATATAGATTTTATTGTCTAAATAATTAGCATGTTTTCACATTAAAATAATTATCACCTTATCTGTATCTTTCTGTTGAATTTTATGATGATGAAGATGATAATTGATAGTTTATAGTTTATTATTATCACGTTTGAACATGAACATAAATATCACCTTATCTGTATTTGAACTCATTTTTGATGATGATGTATAAATAATATAAATAATTATCATCTTTAACATTAAAATAAATACCACCTTATTGGTATCTGCCAGAAACTTGATATGATTATGATTATTAGAGTTTTGTTCTGTTATCTTAGTAACATGCTAGCTTCAAACTCTATTGCAATCAGATGCAAGACAGGTCTCTGATGCGGAACGCTATATGTGAAGTGCTGCTTATGTCGAGTTTTTCAAATTAGTCATTTATGAGTCTCTATGACAGCTAGGATGCTATCTTTGAAGGCAGCTAGCTGTAGGCAGCAAGAGCAACAGAGCTTACACTGTGTGAACACTGTGAATTGTGCTGAATATCCCTATAGCCTCTAAGTACCAAATCAAAATTGACTGGCCTGAGTGTCTCCTGCTAAACAAGCCCGTTATTTCAGAAACATCAGCTCTCTGTGTGCATTATTCAGCTTTTAGCATTACAATGGCCGTGTCAGGCAGAGAAATGCAATCCTTGTCAGACAGTGTGGAAGTGAGCCAGCCAAACACAAAGAGCATTTCAACAGTGTGGTCTGGGCCACAAGCCTTTTTAAATTAATTATAGATCAGTATGGACACTGTGACTTGGTGAATGGGGAACGGGCAGCGTTGCATGCTAAGATTTGGTTCAGAAGGAGTCAGGATTCTTGTTGAAATGTGAATGGGAGAAATTGTGACAATTAGGTTGTAGTAAAGGCAGCCTACTTTTCGTTTAAAAGAACCAATCACCTTTTTGATACAGTTTAGGCTAGAATGCACATACACACCAAAGAGACTCTAGAACTAGATTTGCTCTTCTTTGTTGTCTCCTGTCCTCTCATCCTATTTATAATGTCATTATAAGGGTATTCTGTGTTGATTAATGGCAGTAATATTAACTTAACCCACTTTATAACACAAAAAGTTCCCAAAAAGTGCCTTATAGCGAGCACAAAATTCACTGAAGTACTAAGACCTGGAATCTATTTGTTTTTTGCACCGTCTTCCAACAAAACATTCAAAAACGAAGAAAAATAAGGGAGTTGGTTACATTTGGCAGACCTTATTAACTTTGCGTAATTAAATGCCTAAAATCATACCAGTTGTACGACATGAATGCCATGATTAAAACCAGCATGTTTTCTCCCAACATGGATTTGTTTTCCACAATCTGATAAGTCAGCCGCCCAGGCTCACTTTTGATCGGGTTCAAAGGATGCTGAAATCCAACGTAAAAGCATTACAACAATCATACGTCTTCCTCTGTATTGCATCCCACGATCAGATCTGATTACCGCTTCCTTTGTAATGCATATGGACAAACTTACTTCCACCGTTTGAATAGGGCATTGCATCCACAACAATTAAACGGTCATTTCAAAAGAATGCGTCAAGGTCTTTTTGGCTTTCCTTGAGACGTGAACGTGAGCTTTGTCACAGTGGCAGGATGGAAAGGAGGTTATGTGTAGTCAGGGGTCACATTACATAGCCATCGCCGCTGACCTCTCTCCTCCTCCAGAAAGAGGAAACAGGAGGACACATGGGCAGCAGGCTAGTCGTCAACCCCTGAACTGAACTTGACCCCAATTTTCATGTTTAGCACTGCAACGTGTAGCCAGGCACGTTCACTTCGTTCACTTGTTCATACATGACGGTATCTGGGCCACTTTGAGCGCAGGAGACTTATTTATTCAAGTAATGTCTGGCTAATTGCATAGGAGGAAACAAACCTCGAGAGTCAGATTATTATGATGTGTCATTAACTACACTGTGATGATGCAACAAAAACTGGCGACATGGCAAAGGATCTGATCTCTGTGTCTATTCTCGTGTCTGAGCATCTCCGACTATCTTTAAACAATGGCTTTGGGTGAGTTTTTTCGAGTTTTCCATGAATTATCTCCTCATCGTGCCCTGATGATAGCGCAGAGACTGGCGTCTGAGCCTGTGATCGCTGTCAGGAGCAGTATCTCTCTCTTTCTATCTCTCTTTCTCTGTGCAGCGGAGCGTGGCATTATGGAGGCGGTCTGTCCGGGGGGTGGGGAACCCTTTGTCGTGAGAAAAAGTACAGAGTCAGTCGCTAGCCTCTGGGTGTGTGTGTGTGTGTGACTGTTTTTGTGTATGAGAATGAAGACAAGATGGCACCGGCGGGAGGGCAGAGCAGACTGGAGCCAGCAGGGAGAGGCCAGTGGTATTATCACCGGCTCTGTGCGCTCTGGTGACGCGATGAGCCCTTATCTCCATCGTCATCGGACTCTTTGTCTGCCGCTGAGTCATGGCCTGTCCTGCTCGCGGCCCCGGAGAGGCAGGGTGAGCCGCAGTGAGCAGGACTGATCTTATGATCTTGGTGGGTGCAGCAGGAGGACATCTCGCCTGTGGCCTCATCATGCATGCCTGCTCCTTAAAAGGCAGCACGGAAACTGCTCGAGGAAGATCGTTGCACTCCCCTTAAAACTCCCCTGAAAATATATCCTTGGTTGCTCAACCAATCCAAAGACTAGTGACGTCTCACTTCACGTTGTTCAGATAGGTGACAAGTAGAAAAAAAATATATTTTTTGGCCTATCAGACTCAATTCCTTCAAGTAGAAAAAAAAAATATTTTTTGGCCTATCAGACTCAATTCCTTCTTAATTGTTTGCAGTTCGAAAAGCAAACCAACATATTATTATTTTAATACGATTATGATTTATATCATATTTACATATTTGCGCTGGCTTAAGTATCGAATGTATTTAAAATGTTTACTTCTTTCCTACATATCTTGCTATTTTATAACTCCAATCTTCATATCCACACTCCTACTCGTACTATCAGATCTTCTTCGTCAACTTACCAAGTATTCGTCAGAACACATATGGGGTCAGAGACTATAAAGTTATGCTGCCCCTCATTTATGAAATTTCCTTCCTCTCGATATTAGTCTTCATGCTTTTAAATCTCATCTCAAAACTCACCTATTTAAACAGGCTTTTTTAATGACTGCACATATTGAGCTTGGGTTTTGTATCTTTCAGGGTGTATATATCGCTGGTCCCACTTTATATCAAGTGTCTTTAGTACTAACATGTAAATTAGCCATTTGATACAATGCACTAATTGTGTACAGATGTTTTTACAAACTACCTGCATTTAATTACAGCTGTAACTGATTTCTGTAATAACTTCTATAATAATTACACTATTGACTCTTCCCGTACACCTTTACTCACCCATAAACCTACCCCATACCACCAAACCTGTTCCAGTATCTCAACTCAAAACCAGCAAAAGTGTTTTACAATAGGCTACAATATTTTTGATGCAAGTATATAGGTAAAGACTTCTAATATAAAGTGTGAGCGTATCGTTTGTTTAATGTTGTTAGTATTGATGCTTTCTAGGATGACATCTTGACCTTGAGTGTCGTTGTCACGGTCATGTTCTGTTTAGTTTAGTTCCTGTCGTGTCTGCATTCGTTTTTGTTATTTTCCATGGCTAAACATTTGTTTTCATTCAGTTCAGCTGTTCCTGTTTAGTTCCTTCTGTTAACCCGTGTATATATACTTCCTGTTTTGTTTGCTCATTGTTCCGTGTCGTTGATGTTTCATATCAGTTTCCCTGAATTTTTTCCTCAAATTAAAGACTATTTGTATCTATTCTCCTGCATAGTGTCCTAGCAGGAGCCTACCGTGACCGTCGTGAAAGGTGCCTGTAGATACATTTTATTATTATTAAAATGTATCATTATTTGGCAGACTTACATTAACTTGAATTATTTAAAAATTTGATTTTGGAATAATCGTGAATTTGTATTTTTTTTAACTCACCAAGGCTGCTTTTTAATTTGATAAAAAATACAGCAGTTTTGTGAATATTAATACAATTTAAAATAACTGTTTTATATTGTAATGTATTTTAAAATGTATTTATTCTTGTGATGGCAAAGCTGAATTTTCAGCATCATTACTCCAGTCTTCAGTGTCCCATGATCCTCCAGAAATCATTCAAATATGCTGATTTGCTGCTCATTTTTTGTGATGCAATTGAGTTTTTAAATCAGATTCAAATCAGATGTTTTAAATATATGTTTAGTCTGATTGCTAGTGTGTTTATTGTAATGTCATTTTCTGAACATATAGATGGAATTTAATAACTTGTAAAATGTCAATACAGACAATCAGTCCTAAAATAAGATTTAAAAAAACAAACAAATATAGGATTTATATGCGGTGTGAACAAAGTCTTTTCATTGTTTCCCATTTTGATCGACACCTTTTCCTCATAACAAACTGTTCTGTTTCTACTACTCTTCTTAAAGAACATCTTCAGTATGTTGTCCCACCCATGTCTTCCCGTTAATATATATTTTGCTGGCAGAAGCATGACTGAAGGTGCAAAGGGTGTCAGTACACTGTTAACTTCTTTTAATCGTTTGTTTGCTTTTCATTGTACTTTAATCTGTTTGACCTTGTACGCTTGCCTGCCTTTCCATAAACCCTAATAAACTGGGTTGAGCAATCATATCACTCTTCTGTCAAGGTCTCCAGTTTTTTATGGTTTTAGCTATACATATTTAGGGATAAGTGAGGCTGGAGGGTAAAATCACAATGGGCTTTCTTCAGATCATGCGGAAATTCATAGTGAACACCCTATGCAAACAGAAAAACAGGTAGTGAGTATGTTGGGGCTTTACTGTGGATTAACCAGTCTGGACTGGTACAGTCATTAAACCGCTCCTGAAAGAGAAAAAAAATGCAATGTTTGGAATCTGGTTGAAATATTTAGTTTTTAATTATCAGTTTGTGGTTGCAGTTTTCCTGAGCGAAACATTTGCTTGTGTTGCCAGCAACCCTGTATCACATGAAATACGTTCTGAGGAAACTATTCTGCAAATCGCAATTACGTTACATGCCAACATATAAGCAGTGCTATTACGTTGGTCCTTAACGTAATATAGCCAATCTATTGCAGTGCTATTATGTTTGTCCTGAACATAATACATCAAAAGCAGGTTTCTTTTCACACGTAGCAGCACAAAAACGTAATTTATTTACGTATGAACAAATCTACCGACGTAGAAATGTGTAACGTTACGTATTACTATTTATGCATAATCGTGGCATAAATGTTTTGACTCTATTGCATTCACACTTTTCAAGAATACACTTTTAACCTTAAAAATACCTTGTTTAACCGTTTAACCATTTTGTAGTATTTAGTGTATTTACACAAAAAGCATTTTCTCCAATAAAACACAACATACTGATACATTCACAAAAGACACATTTTATTTGGATGTAATCCAAATCCTAGAATCCATACGTTGTTTGCAAGAAACAGATCCAAATTCAGCCTTTTATCCAGTGATCTTCATCTTCATTTCTCAGCAGCGACCGCAAACGTCAAATCTATCCCGCGCTGGTGATGAATTCAAATTCAAAAAACGCGCCTTCAAGAAGCGTTACGACATGTTTTATGGCCGTGATATCAAACGCTCATTGGCTCTCGTCTGCCTCGTCACAGATTGCGACATGCCGTGTTTCAGTCGGTGTAGTACATTTGAAATGGAGAAGCGCGTGCGCCTTCAGAGAGCGAACCGAAATCGTGTTAACATTTTCATGGATTAACGTTAATAACTTAAATTCTGATCTGTACCTCATACACAACTACTATAATTCAGCCAGAGAGGACTGCGACTGCAACGCACCATCACGTGAACGACTTTTGGTAATGTTAACGTTACCGGTTTTGACATTTTCGCAATAAATAAATTATTGTGAAATGTATACTTGTCTGTCTGTTATGTTTTTTTCTTCTTCATAATTGTGTTAGCCTACGTATTTTTAAGGAATGGTTATGGGTAGGTTTAGGGGTAGGAGTAGGATTAGTGGCTCAATTTATATTCTTTAATGCTATATTGATAATAAAACTGCCATTTACCTAGCTACACATCTCTGTCCATTACGTTTTATCCTTTTTATATTCTGTATAAAATGGATATGTTTAGGTTTTGGGAGTAGGATTAAGGGATCTTGTTACATTTATCTTTAAAAGTGAAAGTATACAGATATCTTTAGGATATATAACGTTACGTAAATAGTTAACGTTTTGTAGCTGTAAAAAACGTAATAATGTTACGTTTAAATGTTGCAAATACGTCAATATTATACGTTTCAGCATCTATCCAAACGTACAAAAACATACGTTTTCTATCTTTGAAAATAACGTATTAATACCCACGTATGAACAATGAGACCAGGCTACTGTATTAGGTTAAGGACCAACGTAATAGCACTGCTTATATGTTGGCATGTAACGTAATTGCGATTTGCAAAATAGTTTCCTCAGAACGTATTTCATGTGATACAGGGTTGGTTGCCAGACAACAGATTTCAACTGTCTTTTTTCAGGCAGGTTTAACTGGTCGTTGATTTGGATCCTGTAATGTTTCAGTGGTGGTTGTTTGGAATGACTTTTCCTTTCTTGGACGGACCACCTCTGAGAGGAACTTGTTAAAAGATATTGAATTAAAACAGATTCTTTAGGATAAACAAACTGTGGCCCCTTTGTATTGAATGTGCATGTTAGCTTCTCCTTTCGGACCTCATCCTGTGTTTGACGAGTTGATCCGGTGCCCATGACAGGAAGGAATGGTTAGGACCACACCATGTGGAATAGAGGACTGTGTGAAATGGGTTATTGGATGGAATTAAAGACCTCAACCCATTGGCCAATGACGATTAGCGAAGGGTCTTCTTTGCTATGGGCTTGTCTTAGAAAATTGGCATATTACGTTATTAGATGACTGCTATCTTCAAAACCACATAAGTATCACTTCTATAGAGTAAATTATATACACAATACATAGATTGATACTATCAATCTATATCTATGTATTGTGTATATAATGTATACACTTTTCAGAAAATCTTGTTGAGTAAATATTTGTGGCTTTATGTATGTTCTGATGTTTTTAATGGAAAATAAGACAAAAATACAGAGTAATGTTTTTTTTTTTTGGCATTGTAATTGTGAAACTCTTACTTCCTGCAGTGATACATCTTAATGTTAGACAAAGTTTTGCTACTGGGCTCTTAATCAGTGTTTAAAATATAGCATATAACAATAATGAATTATTCTGTATTGCATTAATCACTTTTTCTCCATGTAGTGCTTTCATTTCATCTCTGCCCCCCTCTCTGCCTCCTCCCCCCATTCCCAACCCCATGCCAGACGGCGTGACACCTGAGAGCTATGATGCTGTTATTCCACCTCACCCTCCCGAATGCAGAGGACCGTATTTCAGGAGAGCCCCCTGTTTCCTCCGCCCCCTACCCAGGCTCTGTTCAGTGTCTGTCTGCCTGTTCCAGGTCAGCAAAAATAAGCAAGAGCACAAAAGAAACTGCCGTCAGACCTCAGGCACTGACTGTGAGGTAGAACGACAGAGAGGGAGAGAGTGAAAGAGAAAGAAAGACTCGGTGCCAAGTCTGAGAAGGATCATCTGACCTGACAGCAGCATGAGCTGTAATATACCTTGCCTGATGTGTTTATTTAGTGAAAAAAAAATCATTTCAAAGTCATAATAACTGCAAACAAGTATTTTAAGTACTTTTCCTGTAGGAAAATAGAGAAAAAATACAAAAAAATACTAAATAAAATAAATAAAAAAATTCAGGAGAGCCCCCTGTTTCCTCCTCCCCTACCCAGGCTCTTTTATATATAAAATAAATATATATATATATATATTCCTGTAAATATATATATATATCGAGACAGAGACAGACAGAGAGACAGAGATATTTGAAGCAGATGTGGGTTTAGTCCAGAGCTGAGCCAAAGCGTTCTTGCTGTGTTATTGACTGCCAATCTTCTGGCATGTTTGGCCTATCAGTGTCTCTCATGCACGATGATCAATTGTGATAGTTGGAGGTATTTAAAGCTGGGAGAGAATTTAAGGCATTGGGAACATGGCATATTTTGTGTTGTGGAGATCAAATAAAAACAGACAAGGATGCTCTGGAATTTAAAGTGATAGTGCACCCAAAAATCCTATCATAAGTTTTTCTACCTCATGACATTCCAAACCCATATAACTTACTTTGTACCACGGAACACGAAAGGAGATATTTCTAATAGGTCGTAAATCACAGTCATGTTTGTTCACATTTACATTTTGTAGCACCAAGTTTGACGTCACAACATACTATGAGTCATAGTCAGCACATGGGACAAGTCATAAATTGGATCAGTGGGTTTCAATTGCTTTATTTTACTAATTTAAATTATTTAATTATTTCCATTTTCATTGAGTAACTTCAACTCGAGTATAATTTCCCTATACTTTTAGAATCTATAAATATGAGTTCAGTCACCTCTCTTCCTGGGTCTGACCAGCTAGCAATGTCTGCATCTCTTCCCCTGCTCCCCACACTGATGTGGCCCACTGATACATTTCACTCTCACCAGGCAATTAGGCAGCTCTGCCCTTTTGCTGTGAAAAGAGCGAGGGAGAGAAGAAAAAAGGAGAGATTAGGGCTGGGAGGAGAAGCGGTCAGGGGAGGGCAGGGTGCAGTCAGAGTGTCTACTTCCCCAGGCCCTGGTCCATTCTCTTGGCTGCCGCCACTGCCTTTCTTATCAGCCTGCTCAGCTCAGCACAGAGAAGCTCAGCGCAGCGGCGGCTCAAACAAGAAGCTGTTTATCTGAGCTCAGCCTTGTATCTACACTCTGGCTCCAGTCAAATCTGCCTGGCCAGACCAGCTCCCAAAAAACACAGTCTGCAGGGGGGGAAAAAAAGACAGAAAGAGGTTACAGAAGGATAAATCAATAGAGAAGCACCCTCTGTCTCCACGCTTCACTATCCCACAGTCGCTCCGTGCACGGTTCTTGTCTTTATTATATTCTGTCCTGTCATCATTGTTTCCTTCTCTGGGAACTTAAACAAAGGAACAAAGCTAGCATGTTTGGACGTAAATAACCTACGCACGCATGTATGTTGCTCTTTAGCTTTGATCTTTTCGGGGATGGGCTTACTTGCATCAGCGTTATTAGTTGATTAAAACTGAAACCATACAAAACATTTTTGTTACTTAAAATTAAATAAATGATCTGAAATAAAATAAAATATAAAAAACTTATCTTATTTAATCTGGCCAGGGCAACATTTCTCATATTTATTTAGTTTAACTTTAACTAAATTAACTAAAACTGAAATCAAAATGATATTGACATACATATATATTTCCCTTTCAAGGGAACTCGAGCTGCGTCGAACGCTGCGGGAACGCCTCTGCGTTGTGCGTCATGAAGCACGTATGGAATCAGCCCAATGGAGAGATGAAACGTCATAGGCGGGTGACGTCATCGACCAGGAAACTATAAAGCACCCCAAAAACATAAGCGCAGTAGCTTCTGTGCCTTCAGTCGCGCTACATGTGAATCTGTCCCTGTCTGATATTGTTTGTCTTACATACCCTGCACCACACAAACAATTTATCCTATATATATATATATATTGAGAGATTATGGCGGACGAACAGCAGTTTAGAAAGTGTGTTCCTCCCTGCTCGCGTTATTTAACGAGCGGGGATACACATGATCTTTGTGTTGTTTGTTTGGGAGTTCAGCATGCCCAGTTTGCTCTCGAGGGAGCAGACTGTGAGCATTGCGAGCGTTTGCCGTTAAGGACGCTCCGCTCCCGCCGATCGCTCTTTGAGGAGAGCGGTTCGGTGCGCGCTCCCCGCGGTTCGGGTCCCGCTTCTGCCGAGGCAGAGCGGCGGCGCTTATCGTGGGGATCGCAGATGGATCTCTCAGCGGGGGTTGAGACGGGCGCTGCCTTATCTCTCCCTTCACCTGTGAGATCCAGTGCCTCATTCCTGGGTTCGGAAGCACGCGCTGCGGTTTCTTCCGCTCAGGATGAGGCACCCGTACTACAGCTATCCAGTTCTGAGGAGCTGGATGTTGTTAGTGTGGAGGGAGAGACTGAGGATTCGCCACCTCACTCTCCCGAAAGTGATGAGCTTATGGAGGTTTTAACACGAGCTGTTGAAAAACTCAGTATTGAATGGCCAGTGATTAGACAGGAGTCTGTGTCAAAATCGAAACTGGATGAAAGTTTTTTGCCCTCACGTGTTCAGCCTCCACGCCGGTGTCTGCCGTTCTTTCACGATCTCCACACTGAGGTGTCGAGATCGTGGAAGAAACCGGTTTCATATAGAATATTTAGTCCCCAGACATCAACATATTCAAATATAATGGGGGCTAGATCATATGGTTATGGCGCTTTGCCTCGCGTGGAAGAGACGCTCGCGAGCTATCTCTCCCCCGAGGCGGCGTCATCTTTTAAAACACCGGTATTACCCACCAAGCCCCTCAGAAATACATCTGCTTTGGTGGGTAAAGCGTATTCGGCTGCAGGTCAGGCTGCGTCATGTCTGCATACAATGTCAATCTTGCAGGCATACCAGGCTGACCTGCTGAGGGACGTGAGTGAGAGTGAGGCAGTCAGTACTGACGTAGTTCGAGAACTGCGTCAGGCTGCTGATTTATCCCTGCGCGCCACCAGAGAATCGGCCAAGCTAGTGGGTCGATCTATGGCAGCTCTGGTGGCCGCAGAAAGACATCTCTGGTTAAATCAGACAAATATGAAAGAGAAAGAAAAAGTTTTTCTTTTAGATGCTCCTCTCTCTCCATCGGGGTTATTTGGCGAAGCTGTTAATTCTGTTATAGACAAATTCCAGGAAGAGAAAAAACAAGCTGCAGCTTTCAAAAAATTTCTCCCGTTAAAAATTCACGTCCCTGGGGCTGCTGGGCGGGAGCAGCCCCGGCCGTCTACAAGCTCATCCCATAGGGCGCAGCAGAAGCAGAGTGTCGCGTCTCGTGCTCCCCCTGCTGGACAGTGGGCTCAGGCGCGGCACTCTCAGCCGAAGTCTTCTAGCAATAGACCTGATCTGAGGACAGTGATATTGTCTAAGAAGGCTTCAGCTAAGAAGAAGTCCTGACGCCGAGGCGTTCAGGATGCTGAGGGTGGTCCCCACCGAGGCGGAAAGGAGTTCACCTCTCTTTACGGTGCCCATTCTTCCTCGGTGCCCTCAGGGGGCCGTTCTGCCAACCCCGCCTTCATGCCGGGGCGTAGGCGGTCCCAGCGAGCGTTTTCCCGAGGGACGCTCGCTCCCTCTGAGGAGGGTCTCACAGCAGTCAAACCAGTCGTTCCCTGCCGGTGCGCCGTTACAGGGCGCTGTGTTTGCTGCTCAAGTTACACCAGAGGCCAGTCTCGAGAGACTGGTACCCTTAGTAGATTTTCTGGCAGAGTGGAAAAGCCTTCCAAGAATATCTCATTGGGTCCTGCAGACAGTAGAAAAAGGATATGCTATCCAGTTCAGGTGTCGTCCACCAAAATTCAGAGGGGTTCTGCACACAGTGGTGGGCCCCGAGCAGGCTCTGGTAATGGAACAAGAGGTGAAAACGCTCCTCCAAAAGGAGGCTATAGAACGGGTTCCTCCTCCCAGTTTGGAGTCAGGTTATTACAGCCGATATTTCATCGTTCCAAAGAAGGATGGGGGGTTGCGTCCAATTTTAGACCTGCGCCTGTTGAATCGCTCGGTAGGGAAGCTAAAATTCAAGATGCTCACTATCAAGCAGATCGTGTCTCAAATCAGATCCGAGGACTGGTTTGTCACGATAGATCTAAAGGACGCATACTTCCACATTTCCATCCTTCCACAACACAGGAAGTTCCTGAGGTTCGCCTTCGGGGGCGAGGCGTACCAGTACAGGGTTCTTCCGTTTGGCCTAGCTTTATCACCCCGCACTTTCACGAAATGCATGGATGCAGCACTAGTGCCTCTGAGGCTTCAGGGCATTCGTATTCTCAATTACATCGACGATTGGTTGATTTTGGCTCAGACGGAGCAGATGGCGGTTCGGCATCGAGATGTCGTCCTCGCTCATATCAGAAAGTCGGGGTTGAGGCTGAACGCAAAGAAAAGTGTACTATCTCCTTCTCAGAAGACCACTTTTCTGGGTGTCGTTTGGGATTCGGTCTCGATGCGGGCGCGGCTCTCTCCGACCCGCATCGCTTCGATTCTCTCAGCTGTGAAACAAGTAAAGCTAGGCCAGCTACTCACTGTGAAGCAGTTTCAGAGACTGTTGGGTCTGATGGCAGCAGCGTCCAACGTTATACCTTGCGGCCTGTTGTACATGAGACCGTTACAGTGGTGGCTCAGGACCAAGGGATTCTCCCCGAGGGGAAATCCGCTCCGCACGTTCAAAGTCACGCGGCGCTGCCTTCGTGCTCTGGTCATGTGGAGAGAAACTTGGTTCCTATCCAAAGGTCCTGTGCTGGGGGCTCTTTGTCGTCGCATAACGCTAACGACGGATGCTTCCCTCACAGGGTGGGGGGCGGTCATGAGTGGCCGCCCAGCCCAAGGTCTGTGGCAGGACCATCATCTATCGTGGCATATAAATTGTCTAGAGATGTTGGCTGTGTTTCAGGCTCTGAAACACTTCTTAGCAGACCTGAGGGGCCATCATGTGTTAGTTCAATCAGACAACACGTCGGTGGTCTCTTATATAAATCACCAGGGGGGCCTGCGGTCTCGCCGGCTTTACAAGTTGGCCCGTCAGATCCTCCTGTGGTCCCAGGGGAAGCTACTATCACTGAGAGCAATGTATCTTCCCGGGTATTTAAATGTGGTAGCGGACTCCCTGTCGAGGCAGGGGCCGAGGCCAGGGGAATGGAGACTCCACCCCGAGGTGGTGGAGCTCCTTTGGTTGAGTTTCGGTCGCGCCGAGGTGGACCTATTCGCTTCCAGGGAGACCACGCATTGTCATCTGTGGTTCTCCATCAGTCATCCAGCCCCCCTGGGGTTGGATGCTATGGTGCAGCCGTGGCCGAGGTCACGCCTGTACGCCTTTCCCCCGATTGCTCTGCTACCAGGAGTTCTGGAGAGGGTTCGCCGGGACGGGGTCAGCCTACTATTAGTAGCCCCGTTTTGGCCGGCCCGAGTATGGTTTGCGGACCTGATTTCTCTCCTGGACGGCTCTCCCTTGGAGCTCCCGGTCAGGAGGGATCTACTCTCTCAGGCGGGTGGCACGATATGTCACCCCCGCCCAGAATTGTGGAAACTGTGGGCTTGGCCTCTGAGGGGGCCCAGCTCATAGAGTCTGGTCTCTCAACCGAGGTTGTTGAGACCATTCTTCACTCCAGAGCTCCATCCACGAGGAAGCTTTATGCCTTGAAGTGGAAACTTTTCACTTCTTGGTGTGGAGAACACCTGCAGGACCCAGTTAACTGCCCAGTGGGTGCAGTGCTGGAGTTCCTGCAGGAGCGCTTCTCCACAGGGTTATCCCCCTCCACACTAAAGGTGTATGTGGCGGCACTAGCTGCTTACCACGTCCCTTTCAGTGGAGTTTCTCTTGGGAGACACCCGCTTGTAACTCGTTTCCTCCGTGGCACTTTGAGGCTGAGGCCAGCAGTTCGTACGAGGGTGCCGACCTGGGATCTGGCCATTGTATTGGAAGGTCTTTCCCTAGCTCCTTTTGAACCTATCGAAGAAGTTCCTGAGAAGTTTCTCACTTTTAAAACTATCTTTTTACTTGCTATCTCCTCATTAAAAAGAATCGGAGATTTGCAGGCTCTGTCGGTGTCACCCTCGTGCCTGGAATTTTCGCCTGGCATGGTTAAGGCTTTTCTGCATCCTAGACCAGGTTACGTTCCCAAGGTCCCTACTAATGTTATTAGACCTACGGTTCTGCAGGCTTTCTGTCCTCCTCCATTTATGTCATCGGACCAGGAGAAACTAAATTTACTCTGCCCTGTTAGGGCGTTAGACGCTTATGTCCACAGAGCTGCCCTGTGGAGGAAATCAGAACAACTATTTGTATGTTTCGGGCCATCCAGGAAAGGGTGCCCTGCGTCTAAACAGAGAATGAGCAAGTGGGTGGTCGAGGCTATCTCACTTGCTTATGAGTCGGCTGGTCAGCCTTCACCTTTGGCTGTTCGAGCCCACTCTACTAGGAGTATGGCTGCTTCCAAAGCTCTATTGTCGGGGGTTTCCCTGAGTGACGTTTGTGATGCGGCTGGATGGTCTTCACCGCATACTTTTATTAAGTTCTATGACCTAGACTTAAGTTCTACCCCTGGGGCACAAGTGCTCTCGTCCTCTGTGCGCTAGTTCTCACATGGCGGTCATTTGGTCCTATGGCGACGTGGGTATTCGCGTTCCCGCAGCGTTCGACGCAGCTCGAGTTCCCTTGAAAGGGAACGTCTCGGTTACGTATGTAACCCTAGTTCCCTGATAGGGAACGAGACGCTGCGTCGTTCCGCCATACTCCCGGCACTCCCGTTAGCGCTTCCTTCAGGCCTATCAGAAGCTACTGCGCTTATGTTTTTGGGGTGCTTTATAGTTTCCTGGTCGATGACGTCACCCGCCTATGACGTTTCATCTCTCCATTGGGCTGATTCCATACGTGCTTCATGACGCACAACGCAGAGGCGTTCCCGCAGCGTCTCGTTCCCTATCAGGGAACTAGGGTTACATACGTAACCGAGACGATTTTTTTTTTTAATAAAAATCCAATATAATACCAACAAAAAAATCATAACTAAAACCTTAACTAAAATGAAAATGGAAAATTTAAATATGAAAAGAAATTCAAAATACTAATGAAAAATATAATCAAAGATACTAAAATAACACTGATTTGGATAGATTCTGCTGTTGAAAATAAGAGAATGGCAGTGGGTAATGTTGCATTGGCTTTTTATAAACCTGTAAATCCACATTCACACAGAAGCACAGTCTCGCTGTCAGATGTGTGTTTGGAAGGCTACGGTTCATAAACAGTTTGCTAATGAAAAACATCATAACCGAAGGCCTGACAAATTGAATTTTAAATTGAGTTAGGTGTATACATGCTCTATAAACAGAACAGACAATCGAAAACCAGTTGATGGTCTTATTAATATGGACAAATGTATGGCATGTTTTATCAGGGTTCTACATCTCTCTTTAGTAATTAAAAATATCCAAAAAGATGGGTTTTGTGTGGTGGGAGAGCGAGACTGTTTGGTTTTTAGTCAAAGGAGAAACTGACATATTTTCATAACATTAAAAGCAGTGGGTGTTGCCCAAAATACTTCAGAATACAATGTAAATGCTTAAAGATGCAGTACCAAGTAATATAAAATATTATTATCTGTCACTAGAGTTAGAGAAACGGATTGACTTCTGTTACCTAACAGGACAATTTGAGAGTCACACCTGGAAATACGGTTGTCAATCCCAAGCTCTGAGGTAGTCATTTATTAATGCATCTCAATAAGTTTCAAATGCCTTCAGCTGGCATTCCTGAGATGTCGGGTGAAAAAAAAGAGAACCCTAAATTTCTCTACTAACACTCTGGCAGTCTGAAAGACACACCAGCAGACAGATATGCTTCAGCTATCTGCTGTTTAGGCATTCATTTACTAAACACGCAGTTTGAGAGGAAGACAGAGACTGACGACTTATTTGAATGGTTAATGTTGAGGAAATGAAAGTCTCACCGACCCGGAGCACTGGAAACATAAATGAAAGCACACTTTAAGCACTTTTTTTGTATGATTGACAGTTACATCAGTAGGTGGTCACATGTGTTTTTAACTACCTCTGAATGTAGTTTGAGTGATCCAATCCCAAAACATTTTGGACCTCATTTACACCTTTATTTAACCCTTTATGCTTGAAATTGGATCACAGATGTGTGACTTTGGTGACTTCAGGCATAACACGTTTCATGGCTTAAATGTTTGCACTTTTATGACATTAGGGGGTTTCACACCGGAAGAACGTTTTTCTAGATCCTGTAACTTTTGGCGGAAGTAGGCCTATTTTTGGCATGTTCACACCGCAGGAACTGGGAACTATTTTAGTTATAGGAACACCTGTTGGGGGAACTAAATAAGCTCTTACTTCAGAGTAGGGTCCAACCTAGCACATTAGGAGCTACCAGTGATGTAAATGTACATTAAACAATTAATGTACATTTATGTCACTGGTAGAAGCAGAATACGAAACACCAGCACTCGCCATTTTTAAAAAGTCATGTAAACACAGTTTACATGCTTACTCCACGAACTAACTCCATGAACATGAAAAACAGCAATAGAGAACGTTTTACATGTGGCCTTTGTCTGTGTTCTTTTCTAAGTGTCGATGATATGCACTGCAAGGAGATTAAGTCTCTTAGCCCTCCTATTCCGCACTTAAATTATGTTTCTGACCGGCTTACGTAACTTCAGAGTTCCTTCTGGTGATGCGAATGTAATCAGGAAAATGGCCCTATATAGGGGTAAATGTAGTTCTCAGGGGACCGGCTTGGTGGCTAGTTCCTTTAACTGGGCTTCAGCTACCCAGAGCGAAAGCCCCTATTTACACTTTATTCAGCTTACTAAGCAAAATGGTTTTCTCTTTATATCCCATATGTCTCTGTGGGCATTTTGGCATAGATTGTGACCCAAAACAGTTCACCAGAGACAAAGCTTTTTTTAACATCTGTGGTCAACATATACATAATTACTGTCGCCAGTTTTCAAAAACACACTCAGGACTGCATTGACCCACATTGTTTAGTTAACCTAAAGGAATTTTAACTGATGAGACAGATAATACAGTATAAATAGGCTGACACTTTGTATCTACAGACAGTGCTGCAAAATTTTGAGACTTTCGCAATCCTTTCTGAACCTATTTAACCGGCTGTAATTAAATCAAGGAGGATTATAATTAAAATGTGGCCACAGTTCCATTGTGGGTGTATGTGGGACTCTGGATGTATATGTCATGCTAAAAAAAATTAAATAAAATGTGTGTGTGTGTGTGTGTGTGTGCGCGCGCGCGCGCGTGGAGATCAACTGACCCCCAGCAGGAGCCTCTGTTCTTACTTTATGTGCTTCAGTTGCCAATGTGCAGCTCGACACACTATTATTTGCCTCATGTGTCAGCTTTAACATTTCAGTTTCAACTGATTTTTCAACTGCTGACAAAAAAGCCTTTCATTCATAGAATCAGGTATATGTAATCTATAGCTAACATCTCCAAGGCGCCACTCCAAAATTTTTAGCAATCATACTGAGAGAGCGGTGATCTTATGTTTACTTAGTCAAGTTCAAGAGCCGGCTGCAACCATTAAACAGTGGGCAGGATAGAGATGGACTGATTGTCTCCCTGCTGATAATCACGAGACGGAAATGACTCCGTTTGTGTTTATCAAGCGCCATAACACGTCTGAGAGCCTGCATGCATAATGACTGATTATTCAAATGATGGCAGAGACATGTCAAGTACAGGCTTTGGTCTTACTGTGACCAAAAAACAGATACAAGAAAATGTATTAGAGAGTTGCGGCACATTCGTGTGCTGTATTACTTTGGTGTATTTATTTATATGAAGAATATATATATATATACATATACATATACATATACATACTGTATATATATATATATATATATATATATATATATATATATATATATAGTATATAATAAAACTATATCACTATAGTGCGTAATTAATAAATCAACCAGGAGAGAAAAGAGAGAAAGGAATCAATCCTCCTCAAAGGGAATCTGCTGGTAAATATGAAAAGCTGTCAATCTGCTGATATCTGCACTGCCTCCCTGTTTTGAATTTGCTAAAGTTCAAGTTTGTCTTTAATCCTTGACCTTCTTATTTCCCAGAAGTCTTGATCCTCTGGGGCAGCTTAATTATTTTCTTCTGGATGTTGCATAAATGGTCCAGTGGGTAGATCTGACTCCTACCCACTGGATCCAGGCGTATTTTTACCGCTGGTTTGGGAAATGCAAATCCACAATCACGCAGAAGAGCATGGTTCTAATTACCATCCTTAGATTGCAGTCTTTCAGGGCCAGTCTCTCTCTCAGTCCTGTCTCATCAGGGTAAGCATAGTGGTACTGTATTCCTGACCCATGAGTGCTCTCAGCTTGCCTTCAGCTGTAATTTTGCCCCTCCGCTGATTCTTGAGACACATTCCACACTTTTCACTTTGATATTTATCAGAGATGATCACTAGTATGTTCTTGTACGAATGTAACATCTCATTTACATAAAAATGGATGTGTGTGTGTGACACAGTAAAAACAGTAAAAAAAAAATGATACAGTAAACATGATATTGTCAAATATTAATACAATTACTATTCTCTTTTAAAATATGTTTTAAAATGTAATTTATTCCTGTTATGGCAAAGCTGAATTTTCAGCATAATTGTTCCAGTCTATAGTGTCATGTGATCCTTCAGACCACTCTCTAATATGCTGATTTGGTGCTCAAATAAAATTCCGTATTATTATCAATTTTGGAAACAGTTAAGCTGCCTTATCATTTGTGGAAATCCATGAAACCTTTTACTTTTGATGAATAGAAAGAACAAAAGAATCAAAAGAACAGCATTTTTTCTTTAAAAAAATAATTAATGTCTTGTCTGTTACTGCATGTTCTTCTTCTTATAGGGATAAACCATGCAACGCTTGGCGTGAACTGTTGTCAGGGTGATTGTTAGTTTGTGGCTCTGTGAGTGTGTGCACATGTAGGCCTCTGGCACGACTCCCTCTGTGGCAGCGGAATGAAAGATTTTATGAGTTCACATTCAGAAATGACAGAGAGCTGCTGGAAAAACAGAGCCCTGCAGGCCACTTTTATTAACCCGTCTTGCAATCTCATACACACTCCACTGTGTATCCTTAGCTTTTTATCAGTACCTGGCTTTCATATATATAATTCATATTTCATTAAGCTCAGAACAACGGTCTTTACCGATATTTTTCACTGAACTTGCCAGTATGGAAAAATACATGTTAATATTCCCATCTTCTGTTATGTAGTGTCTTTCAATGTCAGAAAAGTAGAATAATATATGAATATTAGTTTTGTCAGTTGAGTAGCATCAGGATTTATGAGTCACTTAAAGGAATAGCGTACTCTAACAAACAAAGCAAATGTCATATCTATCTGTTCTGATCATAAATTTTTTTAATCAAACCCTCATAAAATCATAATTACATTCAGTATTTTTATGTATGGTTTTGATTTAAACATATTTTTTGACATTCTTTTTTCTTCATAATAGTTTATCCAAAAATTAAAATTATATCATGATTTACCCACCCTCCTGTTGTTCCAAACCTATAAATCAAAATCAAGATTATCCATCCTAGCTGTCACTGTCTTTCATGAGAGAAGTAGCAATCATGAATTACTGATCCAGTTGACTAAATGGATTTGACTGACAAAGGCATTTGTATCACTTTAAAAAAATCTTGTAATATAGTGATTCAGACTGACCACTTTTGTGATACTTTTACAGTGCTTTGCTTTTTATGAAGCTTGAAAGTCTCTCCGTACACTCTTATATAAAGCTTCTTTATTGGTATCAATGGCTCCATGAAGAACCTTTAACATACATTGAACATTTCCTTTGCAAAAAAAGAAAAGAAAAAAAAAACCAACAAAGAAATGTTTTTTTTTTTTTTTTTAAATATAGTAGAAAAAAAATTCTTTAGAATATAAAAGAAAAAATAGAGGCCTACTTAAGACCTGTTCACGGAAAGGTTCTTTGGGAATCTCCAAAATCTAAAAAGTAATTCAGGGGATCTGTCTGTTACCACAACTTAAATGGTTGCAAGTTAAAAATTATAATTTATTGATTTAATCAAACCTTTTAAGTTTCAAACATTATTTTGTTGAGTTCAGGTGACATAAAAATGTGAATCATTACATTAACTTAATATTACATGTAATTTAAACTAAATTTTTTGTGTTAATTTATAAAATTGTAAAAAGTTGTAGTAACTTAATAAAATTGATAACTTTGGAAATCGGGTAGTGCTTTTCTAGTTCCCAGCATGCTTTGTATAGGACTGGATAAGGAGAATAAATGTTGAAATTGAGTGTAATTTAATGTTTTTTTTAGTAAAGGGAAAGACCTGTCAGTGTTTAATGCTGTTATGTTTGACATTTAAAAGAGTTGTTGTAATGTTTAAGATTTTGTGGTTAGCATTGAAGAGTAGATGACATGTAACACTAAATTTGATGACTGCGCTAATGCCAGTGTGATAAGTAATATCCTACTCTTTAAATATAAATGAACACTAAATAAGTTACGTGTACCATGTGCTAGCTGTGGATTTTAACTGAAATTGATACGATTAATCAGTCCCAACTTTTTTGAGTAATCAACTTAAAAATGTGTGTTTATGTTACAGATTATTAATTTCCTCGAACTCAATATAGTTTGTTGGCTGAAAATAATTTCATTCAAAGTTCATAACTGCAAACTGTTGCATTATTTTTTTTTTTTGAGCCAACACATCATTTTTGTAAAGTGCACATTCTGTATGGCAATATACTATATGGATATATTGCGAAAACCCGACAAAAACCTCTGAAACCTTTATTTTTAAGAATGCAGTCCCTTTGTTCTATAGGGCCTGAACTGTTCGTATTATGCCTCTAATCCATTGAATGGGGATAGGAGGCCAGTTTGTGTGTGTGTGTGATGTGGTCTGGGGCCTGGAGCTCCGTCTAGGTGGGTGGACAGCGCTACTGCGAGGCGCCTGTAGAGCTGGGAGCTGCTAGGCTACTGAGCTCTGTGTTTGTGTATGCAGCGCGGCTCTCTTATCTCTGGGCTGTACTGACGCCACTCTCTTCCTGTTTAAAATCCGTACCGCTAATTTTTCTCTTCATTCCTACTTCTGCTAAACTTCGCCTCCCTCGCTCCCTGGCTACTCTGGCCTCCTTTTCTTTTCTTTTTTTTTTTTTACTTCATTCGGCCCAACTATTCATGCTTTGTTGTTTGTGTAAACTTTCAAATTAATTTCCATATAGATTACTAGTTGTCATTGCCATGACTTGTGCAAGAGACTGGAATGTTGTCTCCACGGACACTCACAAATGTTTTGGACCAAAAATATTCAATTTCTAACTCGAATATCTAACTAAAGGGAAAGGAACAGTGGAGATACTTGCATAATCGACGGCAGTGAGATCCCCAGAGCCTCCTTTTAGACAGGACATGCTAATATGGCAGCTAGACAGGAAATATCCACACGTATTCATACACTAACACAAATGCATCAACACTTACAGTACATGCCCATGGATGCATGAAATGTTTATACTTATAGGACTTCCGAATTGTGTAAAATGTATGGGTCTGCATGGATCTTTAAAGAAAGTACTAAGCATTGTATGTTATGTGTACTCAAAAAAGCAGTCTTTTGCATAAACGTAGATGCATAAACAAAGTTTTTGTTTTCGAATGAATGTACAGTCAAAAATCTCTATCAGGCATCTTAGAACAATATGTAATATATTTAACGTTTTTACTTAATGTAGATCTGTATTTACTTGCGTTTCATTGTGACTTTTAATGTTTCAATATTTTGTGCATTTTGGTGAATTTTATACATAGTGGTTTATTTATGTAAATCAATCTCTATATTTATAATTATTGATTTCCATGATTGAATATGTTACTAGTGTTATAGACCTGTTAAGGTTGAGGCTAAATACTCCTGGAGGAAAATGTGCGAGTACTTAAAGGGCATTTCTTATTTCAAAATACCTCAGATGAGTATAATTATATTTACTCTGCTATCTGTTACTCTGCCAACACTTACACTTAAGTTATAAAATTTCAAAACACTTGGCTTTGGGAGGAGTTCATGTTCTTCTGTTTTCGTTGTGCTTTTTTTTTCTGACAGAAACGAAATCAGTACCATCTAAAATATATAAACTCTGCTTCAGGCTGTCTCACCGACTAGCCTTTCCAGTTGGTATTTAGTGGACGTCACCGCCTGTCTTCCTCTCCCCGTCTGCCACAGTCGCCTGGATGGCCGCTTATGATGGCGCCATGCACTTGCGCCCCTCTGCCGTATTCAGGAACGGCATGGGGGCAGCTTGCTATCGACGAGGGTTTCTTTCCTTTTCCTCTGTTTTCCACTGCATTTCCTTCCTCATTTTCCTCGATATTCTCTCACTGGCAATGTGAAGCCAGACACATGCTTATTGAGAAAATGAACAGATAAATGAGGGGGAAATCCTCACCGGCTCTGGCATTCATGCAGCACAATGTCTCAATCTTGGCCCGAATCGCAGCCCTTATTAATTAAGAAGAGGATTCTCAGTGTGGTTGACATATAGATTTGGTGTAAGAACATTTCATTCATGATGTGGAACAGCTCTGCATCCTCAGGAGTATTATTACTGTCAGAGAAACTCTAGCATTATGTATCACTTCTGTTGAGACTGAAGTTTCAGATTTCTTCTGCTGAAAATGTATGATTACATGTTGGTGTTTAATGTTCAGATCTTACACTTCCAGGGTAGGTTGAGTGGTTCCATCCTACTAGTCTTGTTAAGAGGAAGCCATAAAGCACATTAAGAGGAGGATTCATTACTGTTCTTTTGAGAGGTAAAACCTCAGTCTGCCAGAAGCTTCACCAGCCTTATAGATCATTTCATAAAACTATGGACATTCATAGAACTGCGGCACAGTTTCCCATCTGGTTCAAGCCACGGAGATCACCTCTCGAAAAGAACAAAAACAAAGATATGTGAACAAACTGCAAGTTTGGAGCACTGGCACTCCATATGTGCCGCAGTATTTCAATCAATCAAAAAAGAAGGACATTCTAAAACACTAAACGTGAAAAACGCTTAACGTGTCTTAATGTACTAAGCCAGTGATTTTATTTTTATTAATAAGGTATAGTGAATTTGGTCCTCCAATATTACTGTCTTAAAGGGGTCATATAATGCCATTTTTGTACAAGTTAATATGAATGTTTAGGGTCTAAATGAAAACTTTGTAATATACTTTTATTAAAAATTCTCAGTATTGTAAGAAAACACTAATTTTACCTGGTCAAAAACAGCTCTGTTTTCAGCACGCTGTTTCAGTGCATTTGCCTTTAATGATAATGAGCTTCGCTGACTCCGCCCCTCTGTTCTGCGGGCGTTTTGACACAAGGCACGTGGAGTGTTGCCTTGACAACAGTTGAGGGTATATTTTTGGAGAAAGAATGGCAGCGGTTGTTCTGAGGACACATCTGTGCAACCGTATCAATTTGACCGGAGTCGGACCGGAACAAGATGACGGCCGCAAAGAAGTTCGACAATTAAGGCTCGAACAGGACGTTTCTGAATGGTTGGTTAACATAATGTCACTAATTTTGTTTGCACTGGCAGGATAGAGTAGCGAGATACGAACGCTGTGTTTACTGATGTATACGTTAGTTCATTGACAGATTGACGTTACAACTAATGGTCATGAAAAACTTTTTTTCGTGATTTGCAAAGATTAATATAAAGGTTAATAAAACTTTACACTTATTCTTCTGGAGGTGCAGAAGGAACATAAATAACGTTAGTTGCCACCGATTCTTTTTTCAGGAGCAACTTCTTAGCAAAACCAGCTCATACTGACCCTCGTTTATAAAGCAGTCTGGTGAGAAATGATTCGCGCAAACATGAATGAAAGCATTGTCGTTGCTCGTGGGGAATATTCCCTTCGAAAACGAAACTCAGCCACGTCTTCAGCGGTTCGGATTTAGGAACATCAGAATGACTGCTGTGTTCGTTATTACACCCAAAAACAGAACACCACAATCGCTTAGACACCATCCTGCTCCAGCGTATCAACAATGACGGACTATGATGACAGCTCGCTCAGGGCGTGTCTGTCTGTGTTGAAACGCTGCTGTCAATCAACAATCGTGGGAGGGGCCGTCAGTTTTATTGACGTCACAAAAACGAACGGCTCAATTTGAGGCAGGGGAAAACATATAAGGAGATTAAAACACAAACACTGAATGGATTTTTATCATTATATGAAGGGTATGTTCAGGCACTGCCAACACACATTTCAGTACAATCACCTTGTAAAAGTGCATGTACCATTATATGACCCCTTTAATGCATTAAGCCACATTAAGCATTTTCTTTGGTTTTCTATGGGAAAACGCCTAATCGTTTCGACCAATGAAAAGCTTCTTCACAGCTTTTTGAATGCTTTGCTATAGTCTGTCTTTGTAGGCAGTCAATAGAAAGCAGTCATAAGCTTTAAAGGGACACTTGTCTGTTTATGCAGTGATTTTTGTCAGTCTGAATTAATCTAATCCAATTTCAGAGTATGATAGAGCTGTTTATATGTACTCTAAACATGTGCAGTACATCTATTCTGAACAAAATTTCAGTACATCCGTCGTTTTCTGAAACCGCAAGCATATTTGACGTTTTTTGGTTTACATTCTAGCATTTGCCGTTATGATTTTTATGATATATTGGAGACTCTGCAATTGAATATGAGCTTCCTAAAAAAAGTATACAGACTCAGATCTACATAAAATAATATCATGCTGTGCAGCTCTATGCTTGGGCTCCATGGCAAGGCTACATGGCGTTCTCGGTAGTGACTCACACCTTAGTAGAAAACACTAGCCCCTGGCGGCCATGTTTTTGTAACAAATTGTCCTCAAGAATCTATGGATCAAATGAATTCAAGGATGTTTTTATATCAACAGTGAAAAAGCACAGTTTACTCGACTCCAAAGGAAGCAACAATAAATCACCCCCCCTCCCCCCCTCGTCCAGACACATTTCCTTGTGTTGTGTATTTCTGATTGAATCATGTTGGGATTTTTACCATGAGATATATACCATACTACTGACAAGCTTCAGCAATGTATCCCAAGAGGGTCTTTGAATGCAGTGTAGTCTTTTAGTGCAGGTGTATACTATAGTTATAACTAAAACTAAAACCATAACAAACATTGTTACTTGAAATAAAATAAATGTTAACTGAAATAAAATAAAAGATATAAAAAGTCCACTTATTTTTCATTTTAATTTAGTTTAACTTGATGTACTAAAATGATGATATGATTAATAAAAAATGGAAATGGAAATGGGGGAAAAAAGAAAGTGATACTAAAATACTGTAACACTGACTAGCAGATAACCTCTAAATAAAGCTAGCCATTGATAGTCGAAGACTTCAGAGAGACCGCCCCTAATTATTTCATTACATTGTCTGTCTTAGATGGCTGTTCTGAGTACATAAACTCCACAAGGATATCCTCCCCTGCCACTGGCTGTGAGTTACCCATGAGGCTGTGGGGCTACTTTGGGCCGCCCATTGTGATCAGGCCTGTGCACTGAGGTCATGAGGGGAGCCAGACTGGCAGGCACTCTGCGGCTTCCTCTGAGATACCAGATCAAGTAAATCAGAATTAGAACTCGTTAGCCCTTCAGGAGCCCTTATGACTGAGACTCCTCGCTGAGCACCCGACGGGACCAGAGAGGCGGCCCAGTGTGGGAAAAAAGGTGCTGTTTAGAATCTTTGAAGAGGCCGTGTCAACAAGCATTTCTTGTGTATTTGTTCCCCTGACGTGCATTCTTTTGGTGTGGTGAACTTGAGGCTAAGTAAGACTGAAAGTGTTTGTGTTGGTATTAAAGCACAAAGGCCCAACAGACAAGGCCCATTAAAGGATTTGTTCACTTTAAAATTAAAATTAGCCCATGATTTACTCACCCTCAAGCCATCATAGGTGTATATAACTTTCTTCTTTCAGACGAATACAATCGGAGTTATATTAAAAAATATCCTGGCTCTTCCAAGTTTTATAATGTCAGTGGATTGCAACCAACAGATTGAAGCTAAAAAAAAAAAAAACGTGCATCCATCCATCGTAAACGAACTCAAAACGGCTCCTGTGGGTTAATAAAGGCCTTCGGAAGCAAAGCGATGAGTTTGTGTAAGAAAAATATTCATATTTAACACGTTTCTGTGATTTGATTAGATAAATGTGCGCTGCTTGTTTCACAGTAATACCTGTTAAAGCTTTTAGAACTGTGGTTTTAGCTTTTAGGACATTATTATTATTATTATTATTATTATTATTAAATACTTGTTTTTTTATTTTACAGTGAAATTACAATAGTAATTTATTATATTAATGTTTCATACCTTTAATAATAATAATGATTGTTGTTGTTGTTGTTGTTGTTATTATTATTTTATTATTAATACTTTTTAACTTATTATTGTTAGTAATAATAATAAAAACTAGTTTTTTATTTTACAGTGAAATAGTAATATTACAATTGTAATATTTGTTTTGTTTCATATAATAATAATAACTATTATTATTATTATTTTAGTCGCATTGATATAGCCCCACAAACAAGCACAACAAAGCTGGGGCTTTTTTTTTTTAAATCGTACTTTAAATCTCAATTGCACTTTTTTTCAAATCAGAAATTCGATTATTTTCCTAAAAATCATGCAGTTTTGGAACGACGTTGGTGAACTGTCCCTTTAAGCTGCTGAGATCCATGGCCTCTGATGTCAAGCTGTTACTCTATCACCTCTCAAAGAGATCCATTTTTCACTGGCTTCCCCAGACCATAAAGACAAGAGACAAACCAATTGATTTTAATATGGCTCCCATGTCAGGCGAACTCAGGAGAGTGGACATATGGAGATTAATCTGTTCTGTGCCAGTGGCCTATTGGTATATTGTTTGTGATGTGTGGAGGAGGGCTGATCTAAGGCACTTTGGCCACCTTTATTCAAAGATGTGGTTTGTCTGCAGTGTTACAGGCCACTCATTATTCAACACAATTTGGATTTGAATTTGGAATGGAGTTATTAACTTAAATAATTTAATAATTTACATACTTTTGAGTCATCCTCAGGTCCTCTAGTGGGCCCCAGGCCCCTGGTTGAAAACCACTGCTATAGTCTAATTTCCCATTGCACATACAGGTGAAACTCGAAAAATTAGAATATCGTGCAAAAGTTCATTTATTTCAGTAATTCAACTTAAAAGGTGAAACTAATATATGATATAGACTCATTACATTCAAAGTGAGATAATTCAAGCCTTCATTTGTTATAATTTTGATGATTTTGGCTTATAGCTATGAAAACCTTTTCACAATATTCTAATTTGGAATTTGGGGTTTTCATAAGCTGTAAGCCATTATCATCAAAATTATAACAAATAGAGGCTTGAAATATCTCACTTTGCATGTAATGAGTCATATATTAATTTCACCTTTTAAGTTGAATTACTGAAATAAATTAACTTTTGCACGATATTCTAATTTTTCGAGTTTCACCTGCACCTTTTTTGTCATTTAGCTGTTATGTTGATTGATGTCTTATGAACGTTATGTGCTAATGGCAGTGGGTCTCGGCGTCTCTTGTGTCATTTACTCGTTTTCAAGGTTAATCAGTCACTTGAGAAACCGGTTTACGTTCGGTGTAATCTGCGGCAGTAAGAGATAGCTTAAGGGGAATAATGAGCGGGAAATAGATCACTTATTTTTGGTTTGGATACAGCAAGTTTTTGAAATGTGCTGCACATGAGGCCTGGCTCAATCAGCTCTGGAGCTTTGCAAATATATCGAGAGTGTCTGCCAGCTGTTTTCTGTAAGGCTGTGGTGTCCTTTTCAGGTTAGAAAACATTTAGAGGCTCCAACAGTGCCCAGCCTTACATTCCCTCTTTTTCCGAGCGCTCCCAAACCAGCCTATGCTAGGACTGTGCAAATTTACATATTTTCATAATCAACTAGTCTGTGGGTCATCTGAATGATTGGTAAGGGAGTCCTGTGTAATGAGGCTGATTGCATTTTGTACATTTTTTATAACATGCTTTACAGAAACCTATCAATGTCAGAATAATCCAAAAGGTTAACATTTTAATAAGAGAATAAATATAATTGAAAGAATAATAATAAAAAAAAGAATAGTAATACAAATATTTGAGAAGAGATTGGAGAGAAGTGAATTACACTTTTACTGGAGTGTTCACATATCCATTCTTGCATTTAAAAAAGTTGACAGAAGAGAATATAGAGGGGTTTTTTTTAACTACCATCCTGACTCATCCCTACCTTACTAAATTCCTCTCTTTGCTATTTCTCTGTCTCCCTTTTCCCCTCTGATTTATTTCGCCAGGCCGGAAATTGAAGCATAGCACCGTCATTACTGTCTATGTTCTGTGCGCCTCCAAACAAGTGGCTCTTCTGGGAGGATCGGGCCAGGGCAAGGCTGAGGGTCACGGTGGAAAGTGTGCCCGCCATGCCAGAATAAATCAAGAGTGGAGAGAGAGGGTCACAAGGATGACCTCAGCAGCACCAGCAGGGCTTAAATCACACAGCTTCCCTGGGTGGAGAGAGACAGTGCGAGCTATGTAATGAAAACAGCATGTTCCATTTGCCATAGCTGCAGCTAAAAAACAGAGCGTCTGCTTTCCAACACGCTCTGCATGGTCTCAAAAGCAGCAAGGATTTTGTCCAAAAGCTGGTCAAGTAGCCCCCCCCCCCCCTTCCCACTAAATCAGTAGGTCTTGTGAAGAAGGCAGTGTGCCATTTCTGTTTAAATACATGTTAGAATTAATATATTCACAAAAGTGTGGGGTCCGTAAGTTTTTTTAAAGTCCCCCTGTCAATAATTAATCCCTTAAAACTCATCTATGATCACCAAAATTACATATTTAAAAATAAAAAAATCCTTGAAAAAAAATTCTTCATGCCTTAAAATAGCTTGAATGTAACTCTACACCCTTGCCTCATTTAGTATACGCGGTTCTATGAATATGCAGATTAGCCCCGCCTCCACTCACTCACACCAGCACAGAGATCCACTCATGACGATCACACGTTGATGTGATTGGTTACAAGGTAGTTTGTGATGCCAGAAACAACAGCGATTTCAAACCGCGTTTTTGAGACTGTCTTCAGTTCACTGCAGTTTTATGAAGAAAATACTCAGGAATGGTGTTGACTTGTGCATTTGCACATGGTTTGTCTTAAAGCATATTAAAAAACACCACATAGACATATAAACAACATTAAAAGCTTGATTTTCACCACAGGGTGTCTTAATTCTTTTCATTTGAAAGTCACTTATGCTCACAAAAGCTGCATTTATTTGATCAAAAGTACAGTAAAAACAATAATATTTTCAAATATTAATTTAAATTCAAAATAACTGTTCTATTTGAATATATTTTGAAAAATAATTTAATCCTCTGATGGAAGTCATTACTCTAGGTCACATGATCCTTCAGAAGTCATTTTAATATGCTGATTTGCTGCTCAAGAAACATTTCTTCTTCTTATTATTATTATTAATAATGTTTAAAATGGTTGTGCTGCTTAATATTTTTGTGGATGCTATTTTAATAGCATTTATTTGAAATAAAAATCTTTTGTCCCATCATAAATGCCTTCACTGTCACTTTTGATCAATTTAATGCATTCTTGTGAAATATAAATAAGTATATATTTATATATAGTATTTACACACAAAATTGTAATTCTTACTTAAATTATACGAGTAGATATTTAACAGTAATTTATCTGGGGTTTTTCTCCATCGTGGGTTTATTTTTTAACTGAACTTGGCACAATGCATTGTGGTAATGTTTCTTTTTTGTGAAGGACACATTGGGCAAAAACTTTGGAAGGCAGCATAATTTAGTTTGAAGAGGGTATGCGTTAAATGCTTTAAAATGCTGCCTGTTGAGATCACTAGGTTTTGAAACGGTTGTTCTGGTTCAGTGGTTCCCATATGTCATATATATAGGCTACCCCTACCAACACAGTTCTGATGCGGGTTCCCAGCCTGCGTCATTTCACTACAGAAAAGGAATTCTGGGCCTGAAAGATCAGTTCATTTCCGGCTCTAAAAACTTGTTGGTCTTGAGGGGGAGCGGAGGAGAAATGCTGTCGCTGTCAGTCTTGTTGAGCAATGTAATAAAGTTGCTCTTTATATAAAACTGCGCACGAGAGAGCGAATGAATCAACGGTTTCAGTTTCAATATAACTCCAAAGAGGACCGATGAGAGTACTGGGATTTTATGCAAGCTGCCGGTATGCTAGAATCACTCCCGGTTCTGTAAACAAGCAAAACAGAAATGCCGCAGTGCCTGCTCAAACACTGGGATGTGAACGGTTTGATTTTAGACTGGTTACAGTCAGGTAAACATCACAGAGCAGCGGTATGTCACCGCTCGTTCCTCAAGTCTGTGGAAACACGTAGCCGGCTCGCAACAGGCTCCAGTTTGCCTGGCCAAGAACAGCCTCTGGCTCCAGAACGCGAACAATTCTGGTGAGAAAGGGGTAACAGTGTCACCTCAGCTTCCTCCATCACAAAGATGGTCTTTGAGAGGTATCGTGTGGAGCATGAGAAAGACAAGAGCTGACCTCTGTTAATCTTGACCTCTTGTTGGTCGTGTCCACCACCTCTCCTGCCTCCCATTAAAAGAAATTGGCCTGATGACATACTCTTCCTGTGTCTGCCCCTTTGCAGGCCCCTCTCTGACGAAGGGGATGGCGAGGCCCAGCATAATGCTCTATTTTGGGAGGTCATTTTGAGCCGGACGCCCTGTCTCCCCAGGACTGCCTGTCTGCTGATAGCCTATCAGATTGCTGGCTCTTAAAGGGGAGACGCTGCCATTTACCAGCCTGACGCCAGGCAAACCAGTTATCATTATCAGGACCCCCGACACCAGATTAACCGCTCCCAGCGCTAATGAGCATTTTAAGAAAGAGTAACATGTGAGAGCAGCAAAAATAACATCAAGGGTACAAAAAAAAAACCCTTCTGGGAAAAAACCTGATTAAATCAGTAACTGTCCTTTCATAATGTAATGATATAACATTATAACAGGACAGTTGATCTGGATTTATGAGTGATTGAAGATATCTTTGACATGACCATAAATTAAAATGAACACATAGATAAAATTCTCTGAGCTTTCTTTAGTCCCTCTAAACTCGAAAGTTTTTGTTAATGGGTGAAGATCCTCTTTTTTGACTTTTATATCTGAGTCCAGTATCTCGGAAGCATACTGTAATGGTTTTAACTTTTTTTAGGTTTTTAATAAAGTGAGACCATATTTGTTTTTTTAATAAAGGATAAAGGGTAACACTCTACAATAAGGTTCATTGGTTAACATTATAGTTTACTTCATTACTTAAAGTAGCATGCACTAATAATGAACTGCACTTATACAGCATTTATTAATCTTTGTTAATGTTCATTTTAAAATGTACTAATACATTATTAAAATCTTGTTAACATTTGTTAATGTACTGTGAACTAACATGAACAAACAATGAACAGCTGTACTTTTATTAACTAATGTTAACAAAGATGAACAAATACAGCAACAAATGTATTGCTTTTAGTTCATATTAGTTAATACATTCATGTTAAATGAACCCTATTGTAAAATGTTAACGGATAAACTTTAAAACCTTTTCTATATTTTTTTTATTGTTTAACCTTTTATATACGCACATGCATGCGCGCACACACACACACACACACACACACACACACACACACACACGCTGACATGATGCTAAATTATAATCAAACAAACAAATAAACAAACAAAACTTTAGTCCCTCTGTATAAAATGCAGGTTGTTATTGGCTTTTTACTCATTTGCAGCAATGAGAATTCAGTCTCCACGACAAGTTCTTCCATAAACAATGTTTATAATCCTCTATCCCTGATATTTCCAAAGGATGTGACTAAGTAACTCTCAGATATCCAAGCCAAGCTCAACACGTGCAGTGAATAAACCAGAGACTGAGTTCCGCAGCACAAACAAGTGTTATGGCTTGTGGTGTTGCATTCAGTCGAGAGGTAATAGCACATATACATTTTAAAAGTTATTCACACACACACACACACACACATTTAATTTTTTATTTTATTGATGCTTTCTTTAGTATTCAAATTATTGGGCTTTGTGTAGTTGACGAACAGTACTTGCATTGCCTTCTTTCTTTCTTACTTTTCCCTTAAAAAAGTAAAGAAGGGATTACTCTGATTTTTTTCTGTAATTTAATTACAGTAATTGCATTAAATACTGTATAGACTATAGAGCAATTCTATATATAACAATAGTGGATTTAACTATACAATTTCCCTTTAAATACTTTGGTAAGTTCAAGAATTATGTATGCAATTTTATGTATTATAATTATTTATTTGAAAGAATTTAAAGAGCAGTTTCATGTCTTTCCTCATTGTTTAACTGGTCGAGGTTGATGTAGGATTTAGTAAGTAATCAGTAATAAGTAATGCAATAGTTTTTAGAGAGAGAAATAAGTACAGTAATCTATTTGCCCTGATGAAGATGTAATTAATTACTTTTTTAGAGTACCTTACCCAACACTGCTTATATCGTACAGTTAAAGAAGGTTATTATGAGCATTATAAGGTTTGAAGTGGATTTCAGAACAAATATCAGTAAGATTTTAAAACGAGCGGTTCATTTATAAATCTGTAAGATCTTACCTTCATGCTGTGGAAATACAATCCGGAAGACAGAACAGAACAAGTGCATCTCTGAAAAGGGGTGGGGCTACATGAGGTCTATATACACTGTACTGTACAGTACAGGCACAATGGTGACTGTGTAGGATAATAATTATATGGTATGGTTTCATAATAAAAACAAGCCTTTTCAAGCTTGAAAGAAAAGTTTATACTATTCACTTGATTTTACGTGTTGTTTTGAGCTGTAACCGATCATTCTCCTTATCATGTAAATGGTGTGTTGAAAGGTTTTTTTTCCCTCTTCAAGCATGGCCTTCAAAAAAAAAAAAAAACTTGATCTGCGGCTATCAGAATCAGACTAAGAATGCCAATGTATGGAAGAAGCTGGCTATTAAAAGGGCCTGTGAATGCTCAGACAAACATCAGCCCACATGCTTAATTACTCTGCCATGCAGGAATGCTGTTGATCTGCGTTAACAAAGCCTATGGAACAAGCAAATTCCAGAAGTAACAAGGCAATATAATGAACTTCTTAGCCCTGAGGCTCACATTAGCACTTGAGCGATGAGATTTGCCACATCACACTTCAGTTCGTCAATTAAGCAGGAATCCAACAACAGATGGTCTTCATTAGCACAAGCAAACTGTAATGAGCAAACAGCTACTGATGTTTTATTTCTCATGTTTTTGAGTCATATACATTTAAAAACTGCTAGTGCCATCATAAAATGGGCCGGTTTTGTTGATGCAGTTTGATGGGGTAAGCTCAGGGTACATAGCTGGCATTGTGGCCCCATTTTTTTTCTGTTCAAATGAAGTTTGTGAAATCATAAAAAGTGTCTGTGGATGATGTCATTCTTGGTTCCAACATGGGTTTTTGGAGTGCTAGATTTACTAGCGTTTGGGAAACATTATAAAGTACAGTGGTTCACATTGAGAGAGCTTGTGCTTTCTCCAGCGTTCCTCTGCTCCCCGCTACCTTGCCATGGCGGCACACATTAAAAACACACTTTTATTAAAACATTCAGGACTTTGATGCTTTCATTTCAACCATTTTGGAATAGGATATTACCCCGTTCTTCGCCCTCTGAGAAGTAGACCTTTTTTTGGATGAAGCGTGTTATGAATTGCACAATCTGTAAAGCATCCACGATGTTTCAGCGCTTGAGACCGATCTGGTCAGCTTCAACAGTTGATAAAACTACTGTTGTGCAGGCAATACCAACAGCGATCCATGCTAGCGAAACATGGACAATTACAGCACGGAAGCTCAACAAGGTTTCATCAACGTTGCTTGTGCAGAATACTGGGTGTAACTTGGTGCATTCAAGTTACAAACGAGGACATTTTACGGCAAAGTGAATCTGGGAAATTGCAGGATATTGTGGTGGAACATCGAATGCTAGTCATATTTTTCGCCTACCGGATTATCGATACTCAAACACCATGTTGCAATGAGAGCTGTAAAAAATGGTACCAAACATTCAGGGAAGACCTGCGAAACACTGGCGTCAGATGGGAAAATGTCGAGAACGCTGCCTCAGATAAGACTCTTTGGAGGAAGCTTGCTGCCCTATGCGCTGAAGGAACCGATGATGATGGTGTTATGAATGCTTTGTTGTGCTAAATCAATAATCTTTTATTGGTGGAGGGTATGCTTAGTGTGTTTAGGGCCTACATGCGAATGTTTTTGCCAGAGTGTGAGGACTGGGTTGTGCCAAGGTGTGAAAGTCTGCCTGGTGCCAGTTTATTTTGGCCCTCACTCTTTTTCTTCTGTATGTGTTGGCATCTTTTCTCACGCAGTATTATTCTTACTGTAATGGATCCTGGTTACTACTGCAGGCAATCCTGAGTAAAACTTTATGAATGTATAAACCTTTACATAAACATACTGGCCGTAACGAGCCGAGGCTAGTATTTTGATACTCTTGGTTATGATCACATTTATACACTTTTTTTACATTAAGTATAGCTACATTGATTTGGCGTCGGTGAAAGGTTGCATAGTTCAATGCATAAGAAACACTAGCTGTTATTCGGATTTTCAGTGCTACTCAAGCTTCCGGAGTAGTTGTCTCTTATAGCAAACTTGGTAAAAAACTCTGTCTGTCATAATTCTTAATCACAACTAATTAATTCTAGTATATTATGGCCTGGTTTTACAGACAGGGTTTAGATTAAACCAGGAATAGGCCTTAGTTCAACTAGGATATTTACGTATAGCATTTATAAACATGCCTAAGAAAAAAAAAAAACATTACTGGTGTGCATCTTGAGCAAAATCATCAGTGCAAGTTGCTTTCAGTTAAAATAGCTCAATAATGCATTTTAGTCTGGGACTAGGCTTAAGCCTTGTCTGTAAAACAAGGGGTAAATTTGATTATCTATTACAATTGTAACTAAAATATAACTTAGTGAAACCAGGAAACCTCAAGCTGTTAAAAGCATAGAGTCCATAAGACCATACCCTAAAACAGTTCAAATGAATCCCAGTGTGTTGATAGTCCTTTTGCAAGTGTCCAACAGTGTATACAATCCAAGTGATAGTCCGGATGCTTTGAACTGGAAAGGTACGAATAAAAGTCCACAGTCCAGGTTCGGCGATCTCCAGCGCATTTGTTAGTGACCCTGTTTGTTTGCCATGCTGCTTCCTTTATGCTGGCTATTTCCTGTTTCCTGTCATGTGATTAGTCACATGACAGGCAGACCCAGTAACATTTAAAGACATACTACACACATTAAATGGTTAAGGAATAAAAATAAATAAGAAAACAATTAAAACTCTATTATACATAAAATCATTGTAATAAATGGAGCGGTAAAACATGTGTCTTATGTGACAGTGTTACAAGCGTAAAAAGTGGATTGCATTAATATTGCTTTGTCCTGTTATGTGTTGTGTTCCTCGAGAATTTTGTGCTTAATTTTCCCAAAATGTACATGTTCTGGAATACACCGCAAGTCGCAGTGGCCACTGAAGCTACATGCCGAAGCAACCGCCCATTGCTAGTGTGGTATTGCTTTGATTCAACAGTTCTATAAATAAAAACTTTGAGTATGAATGGTGAGTAACTTACATTTTATACACAATATTGTTACAGTTACCAACACAAATAGTTTCAAACTAATATTCAAAGCAGGACTCAATATTCAAACTAATCACTCAGGAATCCAAGGGTTGGCCAAGCTTGGAAAATGGTATTTTTCCCCATATCACAGACTTTTAAATGCCTCAAACAAATCACTTGAACGTCTTTTAAAGTTTTTAAGTTGTGAACTTCACAAACTTTTTTAAATCCAGCATTAAGTTGCTCTTTTAGCATCACTCCAGTCGTGGAACTTGTAAACACGGCTTTTATTTCCTGTTGGGCCGTTAAAGATTCCAGCACACAAGGCTCTCGGAACACCTGTTGAAGTCAGCCAATCAGATTTAAACTTTTGCCTTCGTCCCAGTTCTCTTAGGCCCTGTCCCAAATGGCGCACTTCATGCGGACTTTCGGTCTCGTGGACTTAGATTGCGCGTACTCGCCGAGTCTACGAGTCCGTAGGCCGTCCCATTTAGCATTTTAACGCTCTGAAGTGTGCTCAGCAGCGCCCCCTTTGTACCCTTGAAGCGGTCTTCCGCGAAGCCCACATAGATGCAGGCTCCACGCACTTTAACTACCCAGGAATCCTTGCGAAAGGCCAATCAGACGACGGATGGCAGGAGATTTCGCTCACGGACAATTGTTAACATGGCTGAGAAGAAAATATCTAAGTGTAATTATCATTATGGTTTTTATGACAAGTTTATACAAACATTATGATCATCGACCAGTGGTTGATGTCTCAAACATAGGCTAATAATAGCGAGCTGAATAATACGATCGCATTATGATTCATTAAATAAATAGAACAGAATGTCAGGGCTTTACTGAGTCATATGTAAACACAACAACAATAGGCAGCATATTTCCCCGAACCTGTAGCTCATGTCCATAACAACAATCAGACCGTCTTCCTGTTTCCGGCGTGACGATCGAGTCTGTCCCAAAAATACCTCTCAATGCGCCCTCGCGGACTCTCGCTAAGGGCCCTATAGGTCTGCACTACATGACGTCACCGAAGTGTGGACTCTGAGGAAGTCCACAAGTCCGGAGTGTGCCATTTGGGATAGGGCCTTATACTGTTATATCAACGCTCCTTAGCCAATCAGATTCGAGAATCATAAATATATGTTGTATAATTGAAGATGTTGTGATTCCGCCTGCAACGTTATAGTCAAACATGACATCAGCCTGAACCTAAGTCAACATCTAATTCAAATTAAACACAAAGTTTCATTAAGGTATCATTAAGCAATTAATCTGCCAGGGAAGTCAAAAACAAAGTTTGGGTGGTTCACATAAGGAACAGGTTGTCTTTCTCATCAGGGTTGCCTTTCCTCAGTGAACAAGCCTCTAATTTAGGGCCTAGAGGAATGTGTGTGTATGTATGTGTGTGACTGGGTTTAAATCAATCTGGCAGAGACAGTGCAATTAGAGGTTTTGACTTGGTTATCTGGCTCTCAAAGACAGACTGTCTCCATGACCCACTGAACAAATGCTGATAAAAAGCTGGAAAATATTATTCTTCACATAAGTGTGTCTCTGGTTTGGGCTCTGGTGACCCAGTCATATGGGGCTCAGCCTCGCCGTCTCTGCCGGTCAGGAAGAGAGATAGGAAAAAACATGCAACACTCAGATAACCAAACTATTGATCTGCATTCTGCGACGCCAGTCTCTAAAACCAACTATGTGATAGAGACACAGCGCAGGTGTCCTGATTTGATTTGCTTCCCTTGTTCGAGTATTAATTAGTCGTGTTTCCCGGGACTTGTTTATGTATACGGGGACATTTCTGATTTATTAGTCACTTTTTAGTGTGTCTTTAAAGAGCCATTCCTGCCTTTCTGGGGTCATGACTTCTGACAGCGGCATGACAGAAAGCATGGGAGGAAAAGGTGCAGTGTGAGGAATGTTTACAGGCAAGCTTGGAAGAGCAATGTATTACAAACCTAAATTATTTCCAGATTTATTACTCGACCCACGGTTCCAAACTCAGAATCACATTGCAAAACATATCATCTTAAACCTTTTCTCTTATAAATCTACCTAACATTTATTCAGTCCGAGTCAGTGTGTCATAAAAAACATAAAATATACCAATCTACTTTTCATTTTTTTGTGTGAAACGGCCTACATTCTTAAACCTGCCCTGAATTAAGGGCTCGTAGTTCTTTAGAGGAGCTGTTGAAGGGAAATGATGAAAATGCTGTTATCCTCATGTTGTTTCAAACCTGTTTGACCTTCTTTCTTCTGTTGAACATAAAAGGTTTCGTGTTTTTTATCCATACAATGAAATTCAGTGGGGTCCAAAACAACATTGAACCCCATTGGCTTTTTATTTTATGGACAAAATATGAGTGTTCTACAGAAGAAAGTCATATAGATTTGGAATGACATGAAGGAGAGTAAATAATGACAATTTTTATTTTTGGTGAACTATCCTTTAAACTGCCCTTTTCTAGTGTGTTTGAGTAGACCAAGCGTCCTAGCATATTACAGTTTTTCTCAGTCGCTTTTGTGCATTTCTCGAATCATCCTCGAAATTTGCAAAACAGTAAGTGCATTTCTCAAAAACAATTCGTACAAATAGCAAAACACCATGGATTACCTGCAAAAGCCAGTCTCTTGCTCAAAATCCTTAGTTCATCTCTCAAAAGTAAATATGTATATATCAATGAACATGTCAGTGCCATCAGAATGACAAGTCCTTGAGTCATTGTGTACGGATAAGACAGTCAAATTGCTTACTCGTGTTGTCAATATAACAGTGTACCCTGGAGGGATGTTCTGATGTAAACTATGGATAAAGATTTGATGACAATTATTGTAAATTGTAGGTTACACACCTTAGTGCATGTGGGAGTTTGATTGCTAGAGACAGGACAAGATTCACATTTACGCTTTTACTGTTTGTACTGTATGTTGTTGACAGACCATGTCATTGCAATACAGAAAGGAAATGTGAACGGGACATATTTAGAAAAAAAAGTCTAATGGAAATGTATAGAAATATGCTTGATTATGACAACTTGTTCAACCATTTTCCATGTAAAGACTTATGCTATGAACTAATGTCTAAATGTTGTGGGGGGTGAGACAATTCAACAGAGACCTATTATAATACATTTTGATCAACATGACATAAGCAATTGATAATGTTGGAAACAGAGAATTGTACATAATCATTTGCATGGATGTGCCAACTTGTTCAAAGAAATGAGAAACTGCTTTTTTGATGTGCACAAGTGACAAAATGATGTGAACGTTGAACAGGTAGTTTTGAGAATTTCAATTCTGATCTGAGAAATGTACCAAAGCGACTGAGAAAAACTGTAATGCAACTGTAACTTTTATTCCCTTGCGTTCCTTAAGCTCCTTCATGGACCTAGAATAAGCCTTATCGGCAGGAATGTGATGGTGAAGCCGGGCCACTGACAGCCCTCCCCTTGGGGCATGAATTACCCTGACTGGTACAAAGAGAAGATGACACACAGCCTCGGGCCCCGTCTGCCTGGTCTACCTGTCTCCAATACAACCTAGTGAATCAGATTGCATCCAATTAAAGATTCAACCATCTTTTTTCTCCAATACCCACCGTGCTTTGTCTCATAGCAGAGACATGTCTTGTGGCATTTACAAAGAATGGAATGATTGTACAGTATCGACTAGAGGGGTGGGGATGTGTAGCATTGAGTGAATAGATTATCTGCAGAATCCCAGCGTCCACGGGCCTAAGTGTGTGAGCCTGTTTCTCATTAGCATCTGTCCGTACTGAACTCCCTCGCAATTTCCTCATGGAGAATTAATGCCTTCTGCTCTTTGAATACACTGCTGTCACAGGCTGGTGCATTTTATTGTTTTGTTGCATGTACTCTTTTTCTCCGCTGATTTTCTTCAAACAGTCTTCCACACACTCCTCTAGCGTTTCTTAAACATTTGTCTTCAAGAATATAATATATACCAAAAACGGATGGTCTCACAGGAACACAGACCAGAAATAAGTTTTTTTTTAAATTATTGTATTATATCCTATACTGGATGTAATTTACCATTATAAGTAAAGTAACATCTATCTGTCTATCTGTCCATCCATCCATCCATCCATCCATCCATCCATCCATCCATCCATCCATCCATCCATCCATCCATCCATCCATCCATCCATCCATCTATCTATCTATCTATCTATCTATCTATCTATCTATCTATCTATCTATCTATCTATCTATCTATCTATCTATCTATCTATCTATCTATCTATCTATCTATCTATCTATCTATCTATCTATCTATCTATCTATCTATCTATCTATCTATCTATCTATCTATCTATCTATCCATCTCCATCCATCCACCCATCCATCCATCTATCTATCTATCTATCTATCCATCTATCCATCTATCCATCTATCCATCTATCCATCCATCCATCCATCCATCTATCTATCCATCTCCATCCATCCACCCATCCATCTATCCATCAATCTATTTTTCTATCTTTCTATCTATCGTTCTATCTATCGTTCTATATATCGTTCCATCCATCGTTCTATCTATCGTTTTATCATTTTAACTATCGTTCTATTGTTCTATGTATTGTTCTATCATTCTATCGATCGTTTTATCTATCATTCTATATATCGTTCTATCGTCCCATCTATGGTTCTATCTATCTGTCTGTCTGTCTATTGTGAGTGACAGACTCATTTTTACTTTTTACTTAATTTTATATAATAAAATATATTACTTGTTATATCTATTACTTATTGTATAAGGTGCAGTGAGGTGCTTGGACAATTGGATGGGAATGTATCTCTCGGTTGTGTTTAATTTGATATCCTCTCCCTCTGATGTGTCAGTGCTGTACCAAGCTGGCGTGACCACTGGATTATTACCCCGGGGTCTCCAGTGGTGCGCACAGTCTGCTTTGCTGGACACAGAAGAGCGGGGCAGGGGGACAGTGTGTGTGAACAGCTGGGCCCTGTTTTCAGCCCTCTGACTCAATTACCTCATACTCTTTGAAGAGCTCTTTTCTTACACACTTTCACATATGCAGCAAACATTAGGGTCAATAGAGTATACACTCCTAAAAACAAAGGTTCCGAAATGGGTTTTTCACAGAGATGCCATAGAAGAACCATGGGTCTCCCAAATAACCTTTCAGTGAACAGTTCTTAAAAGAACCATTTTTTTCTTAGTGTAAAGAACATTCTAATAATCAAAATAACCTTTTTCTGCTATAAAGAACCTTTTGTGACAAGGCTCCATGAATGTTAAAGGTTCTTCATGGAACCATTGATGCCAGAGTGTAGAGGATTTGTTTCATATTAATACTTAAAAATTATTTTAACAGTATTTTTATTGTATGAAATTGATTTATGTTACAATTTCATGCATTGTCTTTAAAATATTTAAAACGAAACAAATGTGTTTTGAATTTAAAACTCTAATATATAATATATGTACTGTGTATGTAAAGGACACATTTAACAGTTAACATTGCAAAATTGGTATACAACCCCTAACTTTTGTAGGATAGAGGAGGAATTATTCAGCGACAACTTCAGGAAATAACTTTATAAAAATGATATGATCATGAAAACAAAACAAAAAACTAATTTTTAAGGTCGGTTTAATGTAATTGAATTTAAGCAATTTAAGTTGAAATGACTTAAATATCCAAATTGATTGTACGTAATAATAATAATATCTAATAATATGTAAATTACACTGAATATATGTTTTGTATTTAAAATAGGCGTTGTTTTTACAGACACCGTGTCCATGAAATCACTAATGTCTTTCCTTGGCCAAAAACATCATCTTAATGCTATTCCTTGTACTTTTTTGCATAACCATCATAATGTTCCTTAAAAAAATGCTCTCTTTTCATTTATCATCAAGTGACAGGAATTGAGAAACAAAATAATCACTGCCAAATCTCTCCAGGCGTACATGGTGTTGGACAGAAAACAAAACTTGCTTTATCATTGTTTCTCAATGCTTGAAAGCTAAAACTTTGCCTCGGGTGAAACATTTTATTTGAACAATATTAGTATATTGCAATAGCCAGTCAATGAAGTCACTAATCATTAGAAGAACCTGCAGGCACAAAATTGTACAATATGATCATAAAGAAACAGTCGAACAATATCTGAAAAAGCACTTCCTGAAGCTTTAATTTAAAAAATACTGGCATTTTTCAGATATTAGCTAAACTGCTACCTGTCAATGGACAGGTGGGTGAATGGCTATCATTAGCACCATTATACTGTGAGTGGGGCTTTCACAGATTTTTCAGTAAAGTGTGAGAATGATTGAACATGGAGTGCAGTGCTGCAATAACAGTTTTCTTTGCCCTGTCTGACGTGTGATTAAGTTACAAAAGCGAATGTATTTGCAACAGGTGCCTCTAATACAGTGCAGGCATGAGGGGCTCCATGCTCTCTCTCTCTCTCTCTCTCTCTCTCTCTCTCTCTCTCTCTCTCTCTCTCTCTCTCTCTCTCTCTCTCTCTCTCTCTCTCTCTCTAACCTCCATGAACCTGCCAGGGAAATCCGATTCCCGCTTACACACAGGCAAATACTACTCTTAGTCGCAGAGCAAGAGGCATAAGTAGAGGACAGGTGTGTGTGTACATCACTGTGTGACTAATACTGGATGTTTGGGATGGTTGATAATTAAATCTGATGATTTTTCATTTATTTATAGTGCACTTTATGCCCATGTTAAACTGACTCATAACTTGTTTGACTATTTTTGAGAAGTAGATGTCATGATTGAGTTGTCAGTCTACATTTTATGAAGTGTTAGTGATTTTAACATTAAAAAGAAAGATGTTAAATAGCATTGCCTTTTTTTATTTTCAGTTTTGCATGTTTGTGTTTTATGTTGCATTGGTAATGTTTATTGCATTATTTTAATGTGTATGCTGGTATGATATAAACAGTTAAGAATTGTGAAATCTCTAAAAAAAACACCATGTAATGCTTTAAATATTGTAACTGTATCTTAATGGTCCATTTTTTTTACCATGAATATTAAAAAGTAAGATTTGTTTTACTTATTTAGAGTATAGCTAGTTTCATGAAGAGTTAAATACCTAGTAAATTAGACATAATAATACCTAGTACTACATATTTGCTTTAATTTAATTTATTATCATTTTTGATATGTAGGTATATTTTGGTAACACTTTATAATAACTTTCATTAATAAATCATTAACAAACATTATGTAATGCTTAACAGATTATCAGTTCATATTTATTCACATAGCTAGAAATGTGAGATGATGTGCTTGTTAATGTTTACTAATGAACTTAAACATTACATAACGATTAACAGATCATTATTTAATGTAGATTGAAATGCTAACAAATGTCATTAAACTTTCAATTCATATGATCAAGCACTTTTTAAAAATCTTCAAATGATTTTGACAGATGGTTTACAATGATTAAAAGAATACAAAGTAATAAATCATTAACAAACATTATATAACGCTTAACGGATCATTAGTAAATATATATATATTCAAATATCTATGAGATAATATCCGTTAATGTTTAAATCAACCTATTAAACATTACATAGTGATTTACAGATCATTATTTAATGTAAATAAAATTTTAACAAATGTCATTTAATTTCAATTAATAAATTACCTATATGCACTTTTTTTACATTTACAAATGTTATGAAATAATTCGCTTAATTAGTCGTTTTAAGCACACTATTCATGTTAATATTCTTCATTAAGTCATAACCACAGTCTGTAGAAGTTATAAATTTGGTATTAATTTTTTTGTGGTGTATGCATACTTCTACTATTTACACATTTTTACAAATCATTTACTAATTATTTGTTCATGTTTTTGCAATACCCAATCTAAAGTTGAAACTATATTCATTATTTGTAAATGTTCATAAATGTTTACTAATCATTTAGTACCTTTATCGGCAGTCATCTCAATCGCAAAAGTGTCCCAAATGAATTGAATTCACCCTTTTTACACATCTTTTCAAATCATTTTTTAATTATTTGTTCATGTTCATGTTTTACCCAATCTAAAGTTGAAACTGTTCATCATTTGTAAATGTTTATAAATGTTTACTATTATGGGCTTCGGACAATGTTTGTGTAAAAGATGGTTAGTTACGTTTAGCTAAATGCTTTCTAAAGACAAAACACATTGTTAGGGTGCAAAACATGTTTTTATTACTATAACACTACATGTATCCTTAAACAGGATATTCTTGGATTATACATAATCAGGAAGCTCTTGTTCATTTATTAAAGCAATGTTATATAAACAGTTTGAACCATGTTTCCTTAGTAATCAAATTGACAATTTTTACATTGCTTTAACTCATCAAAATAAGTTTAGTCATTTTTAAAGTCAGTTTAATCTAATTTAAGTTGAAATGACTTAATGTACTAACTTTTTTTGACAGTGTGTACACAGTTGACCCCTTAACCAACCTTAAATGCTACCAAGGCATGTATCACACTTCAGCTGCAAGCGTGTTTTGCAATAGAACATGAACAAAATAAGTACATTATACCTCAATTATTTTTTTAACACAAGTATTTGTAGTTAAAGACACCTTGGGACCAGTCATTCTTATATTGTTAATTTTCCAGTTGAACATCCGAATCACTCATAGCTAAACGCCTTTTTGCATTTGTACACTTGCAAATGCAAGAAAGTGCATTAGGTAAAATATGAACTGAAGTTTACTGAAATTTTTAAGCATTTTAATTTACGTTAAATAATGATATTTTAATCATTATGTTTAATAAGTTCATTAGTAAACATTAACAACTACATTATCTTATATGTCCAGCTATTTGAATATTTAATGATCCATTAAGCATTAATGTTTGTTAATGATTTATTGATGAAAGTTATTATAACCTTTTCATTGGATAGGCCTACTTGGAGTTCTTATTGGTTGATTCGGATTGGAATTGGATCTCCTCCCACACAGTTTAATTTCACATCCTCTTGATCACTTGATAAATAAGGCTGTCAGCACAAGTCCATTGTTAAGACTGTAGGCCTATTTACATAGCTTGTTGCCGAATAAGCGTGTCAAATACTGTGCTCTGCTGGTTGGCAAGCTGCCGGGAAATTTATTTCATTCACTGTCAATTGTAACAACAGTGGGCGAGTCTATTTGCGTTTTTTTTCCCTCTGTTCCATCCAATCCCTGTCTCCGGGGGGCATGTCGTAAATGTTGGGGAACCAATCGGCAGGGTTTATTGCTGAACTTTTGCTACTTTGAGCAAGTTAATACACTGAGAGTCGTCGCCCCGCCTGCTCTACTCCAGCCAGGCTTTAACCCTTTATGTGCATGACTCGAGTGAACAAAATACAAAATAGCACAGAAAAGTAATAGTTTGAATATATATATATATATATATATATATATATATATATATATATATATATATATATATATATATATATATATATATATATATATATATATATATATATATATATTGTTCTTTTTTTTACACTTTATTTGAAGGTGTCATTGTTACAGTGTAATTATATATTTAAGTACTGAGTAATATTAATTACCTACATGTGAGTTTGGTTGAGGGTTAGTTGCATGTAGTTATGCATCATTTACAGTTATTACTATGGTAAGTACATAGTACAGTATGTAACAAGGATACCATAAAATAAAGTGTTACCATATATATTTTTTTAAATGAAGTAGCCATATACATTAAAATTGAAATGACGAACAAGGTGCATTGGGTTTACATCTCAGGGTAAGGATAGTATATTAGTATTTTTACGGGGGAGGGGGTGGGGGGGGTGGGGGGGGGGGGGTTGCACTTGACAGTCTCTGCAAGACCCATTGCGAGAATTCACACCCGAATGAGAGTGGAATTGGAATTTGCAGTCCACTGAAAATTTCTCATGTGCAGGTAATGCACACTTTGCGTCACACAAACAAAAACTGTTTTAGAATCTGATTTGGATGTATTTGCCAGGTACTTTTATGAGGATTGAGGAACATGGCAATTACTGATATAAGACAGTTCTAAACTATAAATTAAAAGAAATGCAAGAAATTCAACTATAAATAATGTACAAGTTATCAGTGGGACCTTAGAAGATACAAATGTTTATACTCAGTAATTCTTGCTAATTAAAATGTTTAATGAATAAAGATATGAATAGCACATTTGAGAAATGTCATTAATGATCACTCATGTGAAACTAAGATGTATCATTAAAAAGCTGTTTTATTCTACATGGAGAAGGTTGCCCCTTCATGGGCACCTTCACTTTGACACCATGTCATCAAGTGAATTAATTACTACAATTAATAATAACAGTAATACAAATAATAATACTAAAAGCGTAGCATTACAGCCACCACATTGCTAATTCTCTCTTTTAGAGATCATGTTTTTTCCATATTTGCATATGAGAACATATAGACATAAATAAAGATAAACAAACTTAATGCATCCAAACCTATAGGTGTCAGTATAATGTCCAAAACGTATGATACTTTTGCAGTTATTAAGAGGCTGCTAAATATAAATAAAAACGTTCTGAGTGCACATTTAAAGACTTTGAATGGTTTGTCATTATCCTGTGCAGATGCCATTTTTTATGCATATATTAGATGATGTTTTGTATAAAAAAAAGTATGAAGCATAAAGAAGGGTAAGTTGTAGAGTGTAGTAGACATGCAAACAGCTCCTGACTCCACAAAACTCGAAATAAAGTTATGACCGCAGTAAAGTCGCATTGACATCATTTGTTAAATGAAATGTTTGTTAAATAATTCTTGGATTTTTACATTAGTTCTAATTTACTCGCAATTCTTCCTCTGCTTAGAATAAACAATCATCTTAGGATATATGAAGAAATAGAAGTAGATGGATGTTACGCCTTTAAGAGTTAAGAAACTTGAAACCTTGTTTGCGCAACAATCAGTGCAGCTCAGAGCCGCCAAAGTGTCTAGACTAGCACATGATGGTAGTCAGCCAATGGCTCCATCGCTCTCCTCGGGGGCCCTATGTGTGTGTGTATGTGTATGTGACAGGGAGAGAGAAAAAAGGAAAAAGGGAGAGAAACGGAGAAAGAGAGAGAGATCTGGTTTGCAGTTTGACCAGGTCTGAACACGGAACCAGAAGCACACTATAAGTCCACGGATTGTTCCTTTTTCTGGTACCGGCGCGCGCATAAGGATATTTTGGGATCGCAAAAAAGAGTGCGCTGGAATAGTGGAAAACAACCGGAATAGTGAATTCTGTGAGGAATTGTCTGTGGATTTAATTCGCCGAGGAGCAGCTTCATTCATGTCACCAGACCCACTGTTGAAGAGTGGATTTGAACGTGTTTCAAAGTCCGAAAACATTTGAGAGCGCGCGACTAGTGTAGCCTTTCGCGTAGCCTTTTTTGTTTGTTTGTTTGTTTTACAACAAATGTATTTGATGTAACGTTAGTTTAAACCCTTAGTGCATTTAAAATCTAAAAACTTTCCAAACGGTGTTCACATGTAGGCTACTGACAGCGTTTTCTAGGATGAATGCGTTTCTGTGTAGCCTTGAGGTTGTTTGACGTTTTCTGTTTTTAATGCAATATAACATTGTGCCTTCAAAACTAATGTTGTGGTTTTGCCACCAATATATGGTGCTCGGCTGTGTGCACGCGCTGCACGGCATTCGACCAACATTAATGTTGCACGAGCTCAGAAATAGTTTTAAATCGCTAAGATCTGAACGTAAATAACTCATCTAGAGTTTCAAGTTGTCGTATGTTCAGGACGAAACGCTCAGGTCTTGTGCGGCGACTCTGGAGAAGCCGTTTGATTCCAGATAAAGAGGGGGGCGATGGATATGGCAAAACCGGCGAGGGGACTCGAGACGATCTTCTTGGCACCAACCCAGAGAAAATTCCCAAGACGGAGTTCAGACCGATGACCCCTAGCGGGTCGCTTGGCGTGGACTATGGGGAATTGTGTACGAGGAATCCCACTGAGAGCAGCGGTGGTGGCACCTCAGGGGGCGTTTTGGACCAAGATGGGGGTACGGTGTGTACGATGGGAAGCCCTCGGTCTGTGCAGGACAGCGATTGTAGAACAGTCACTTGCTGTTTATTTAAAGATCGGGACCATCATTCTGGATCTAGAAACCCGGGGCCTGGCTCGTGCCAGTTCGTGCTGAGGAACATTGGTTCTTCTCTTGACCCCGGTCCTCTTGAGAGCCAGGAGACGAAACCTCGCTCCGTCATGGAGCAGGAGCTCAAGACCGCCACCTATTCGCTATTAAAAAGGCTAAAGGAGAAGACCTTGGATACTTTGTTGGAAGCCGTGGAGTCCAAAGGAGGGATGCCGAGCGACTGCGTGATGGTCTCGCGGACCGAGCTGCGGTTTGGCGGCCACATGGCTCCTCCACAGCTGCTTATCTGTAAGCTTTATCGGTGGTCAGACCTGCAGCACACGGCCCAGCTTAAAGCGCTCTGTGAGTGCAAGAGCTTCGGAGCTCAGGACGATCCGGTAGTGTGCTGCAATCCATATCATTACAGCCGACTCTGTGGGCCAGGTAAGCGAAGATCCAATTGACGATTATTATGTCTAAAACTTAGGCTATATTTCTCATTATTATGCTTTGGTTTACACCTGCAGTAATGCCAAAGCTCTTTCCTCAGGGTTTCCCCAACAGTTGCATTGAAGCTGTGTTGTTACAGTGATTCATATACTACAGAATGCCATTGATAAAATTGAGTGCAGTAGTAAAGAAGAATTTAGCTTTGCTTTTCAGTGTAAAAAATAGGCTATAATGTTCTTAATACAAAAGTAAGCAATTACGTTTCAGTGCTATACAGTATTGACAACAGTGACTTAAATAATTACAATTTGAATTTGCACATTATCCACAATGTAGGCCTACAAGCTCTGTACTGTACTGTTTTTATTTTCTGCTTCTTCATTATTTCCCAACAATCAAGTTGTTACCAGGAAACTAGAAATAAAATAAAAAGATAATTAACCTACATAAAAAATGCATGCCGTTTTTAATCTCTTAATTGCAGGTTACTGAATTGAAGATAGACAGCATTTGTCCTTATCATTGATAAAATTAGGCTACTCTACTGGATTATAAATTTTTGTGCTGGTAAATAGGTAATATTCTCCAAATAGTTGCCTCAAATAGTTGAGCAGTTGAGTAATTGGTTAGAGGGTAGTTAGCCTATAGGCTTTTCACTTTTTTTAGAGAATTTCCCTTGAGTCTAATCTCGTAAACACTGTGTGGCCAAAAATATCTTAAATCTAAGACCAAGCAGTTCAAGAAGCTTTAAAAACGTTTTCATTTATACCAGTTCCTTAAGTCATTTTGCAAGAATATAGTCAACTGCTGGATTCTTTCCTCTCACAAGGCTCATAACCACCAATAATTGTTCATTTCTACATTTCAGATGTTATTGTGACATGTTTAGTCTCTCTCAACCAAATCTCTAGTCTCAAAAAAAGAAGGAAAAAAAGCAGAGTAGCGTAAAATTCCACAGATTGAGGGGGTAACGGTTAGAATTCCTATAGCATTCATTGACAGTATAGATTGACATCTTGTGAAGATACCATTGGGAACCTGAGGCACTTGGCAACCTATAAGTCAGTTTTTCCATAATAAATCCGCACATATTAAGAGATACTTTTTAATCAAAGGCTTCAAGCTGACAATTACACTCTTTGCTCAGCGTTTTATTGGAGTTTCTCAGAGCAGAGACGCTTGAGGGAGACAGCAGCCCCTCTCTCTCCCCTCTGTTCTCTGTAGAGAGAGACACACATAGCTCACAGGCGCTCATGCGTGTCCCCATGAAGATGGTATTTCTTTCATGCGAGTGAACAACAGAGCCCTCTCAATCTTCAAACTCCATCAATGGCTTTGACGGGTTTTTTCAAGGTTAATTTTCACAGACGACGTTAAAGAGAGAAATCCTATTGTTCAGGTGTTGCCCTATGCCCGTGAGAGCATTTATCACGTAGCCTAAAACAGTGTTTAAGCAAACATTTCCATGTATTTAGCTAGGGCTATAAAGAAACTATATTTTACTACGGGATTTGTTTAGGCTATCAATGTTTAGCGATACATAGTTTCATTTAGCTCTGTGTTTGTTGTAGCTTTATAAGATGGCAGTGTTCAGGCTACGTTTCCTTTTTTTGCAAAGACTGTATCGCTTTGAAATGATATCAGTTTCTAGTTGCGCTTTAAAAGTCTCTTTTTTTCCTGAGGAGGACCCCTTATGCTATTTAGGTGAAGGAGTGGCGGTAATATACAGTTTGCATACAACTGGCGCCAGACTGACTCGCTGTGTATCTGAGTGACTGAGTTTAGGATCCTGGCAATTACTGCCGCCACTCTTAAAGAGACAGTCCACATTATGCTTTTCTTTCCCCCCCCACTACCATAAGGCGAGGTCATTACTTGTCCAGGGACTTTTTTCCCTTTGTGCCGTCGAACTTTTAGTGGTTTCCATTGTTACTAGATGAGGTTTTGCGATTTAAAAAGATGAAAAACTGAATAATACAGACTTATACAAGTAGGCTAGTTTTTGTATTTTAAAATGGAAAAATCGTTTGATTGATGTCCATGCCATTAAATGGTGAATCACCTAAAACAGGCAGTGTTTTATTCAGCTTCAGGTGAGGTTTGCATCAAGACTAAAATGAATGAAATATTTGTATATAGGCCTATAATATATTTAACTGCTGCACATTATTTTCGTGTAGGCCTATGTGTGTTTACAAAAAGTTTGTTTACAGGCCCACCCAAATTCATTAGGCCTAATACATTTTTTTTAAATGATGTGCTTAAAAAAAAAAAGTATTATAATCTTTTATTTTAATAATTAAAAAAAATATAGAGTGTAGGCTATTCACCATGTGAAACACGTTTTAAACTGAGCTGCTATTAAGATATTCATATTAAGTTTGAGCATTTGTGATTTATGTTTTTCAGGTGTAATATTTGTTGCAAAATTTTGATGTATAACATGCAACACCTACATTTTTTCTCTCTCACATTATCTGCTCTGATTTGAGTGAAAATCTGTGTGATTCTGGGGAATTGAACTCCGGAATGGTGTTAAACATGGTAAAATGTGAATAATAATATGAATAAGAGTAGTAGTACACTCTTAATGATATTTCAAAGAATTACAAAATTAGTAAAACATGTTTAATAATCCTGTACGTGAGCAGGGGTTGTGTAGATCTTTGTAAATGGCAGGCATTTTAATTTTGTAGAAATACTTTCTCTGTTTTGTGAATGCAGATTCCATATGGACCATTTGCATTTGCATTTCCATATGCATACATTTTTCCACAGTGCCATATAAAAGACTCCATGTTGTCAACATTATGTATTTTCATTTAAAATAAATGTTTTTGTTTTTTGTTTGTTTTTGTCATAGACCCAATATAGTCTGTCAGGATTAAATAATATATCTATAATTAATTTCCCCATATTTTTCTATTCCAATTATAATCATACTCTTATCATATTTTAGAGTCACCCCCTCCTCCATACTCAAGACTTTCCCCCAGCGAAGAACACAAGCCACTGGGTAAGTTTCACACACTCCAATTGCTGATTAAATATGTATTTATTTAAGATGTTGTGCATGTACATTCTGAGGGAACAGATGATGGGAGATCATTTACTGACAAATTTAATAAAGTAATCTGTGTAACAAAATGACCTAGCCAAAATAAGTCAGTGTGCCATCCACCGGTTGAATCCCTGGCTTTACAGAGAGCCAAAGGGGAAGCAAAAAGTAGAACAACGTGAAGAATTTTAATGGTGGCAATTAGGCACAGTGACCAACTGAGAGCCAGTGGAGGCTGCAGCCAGTATCCAACAGGCCCATTTTCAGCATGCCAATCTGGAGCCGGCCTGGGCTGGGCCCTGTCTGTTGTGAGGGATGCTGAGGCCTAGCACTGGGCTGGGATATCCTCTCAGTGCCATAGCTCAACATCGGGCACACTGTTGATGGGAGGTGGGGTGGAGAGAGGGTACAATCTGGAACTGATGCATTGGTGGTTTGCAGCTTGTTAATTGTGATTGCTTTTTTTTTTTTTAGAGATCCACATCTCAGAAGGCAGAGAGCAGCCTGATAACACATATTTCTGCTCAACATTTCTACTGTTTATACCAATACCAATGAAATTTCTCGATACTCAATAGCAAAGCAATAACTAATATGCTAGTGAACACACTTATCAAGCGTAGCATCAGTTCTTGCAGGTCATGTTAGTCAAGCTCGCGTCAGCTGACTCTCAGCTGATCCACGTCTACCTATACGAATACAACGCCTATTACTGTGTACATTCATAACCTCATTCAGTATTATCAGCAGCTATCACGTTTCTCAGGATCTAATTACCCTCCTCCATCCCCAGCTCCTCCTCTCGTCAGTCAGGATTTGACATTCTGATTCCCCTTGAATCAGAATAAATTCTCGAATAATGTTGTACTTTAAAATATTGCTGCTCTCCCTGCTCTTATCCATGCTAGGCTGCACGGATGCGCAGGGAGTTCTCGCCCAGAACGGAAACATACCGCCAATCCAAACTGTATGCTAATTGTCAATCGTATTTGACGATAGTGGTCCTGACAGAACTTTATGTAAAACGCTTTATAAATTGTACACTACTGTTCAAAGTTTGGGGTCGTAAGATTTATTAATGTTTTTGAAGTCTGTTATGCTCACCAAAGCTGCATTTATTTAATGAAAAATACAGTAAAAACAGTAATATTGTGAAAGCAGTTTTTATATTTGAATGATTCTTCAGGATTCTTTAATGAATAGAAAGTTCATAAGAAAAACATTTATTTCAAATAATTTTAATTATTGAATTATAAATATATTTACTGTCTCTTTTGTTCAATTTAATGCATCCTTGCTAAATAAAAGTTTTGTAAAAAAAAAAAAAAAAAAACATAAATATTAACAATTTAAATTAAAACAATGGCATGTTGCTTTTTACCAGTATATTAACATTCCTAGTTGTATCATCAAATGAAAAATAATTTTTCTTTTTTTATTAATATTAATCCTATATCCTATTAATCTCCTCAGATCTGTCAGATTCCACACTGTCTTACACTGAAACAGAGGCTGCCAGCTCGCCTAACGTCACCCAAGGGGAATTCTCAGGTGAGTTTTCTAATTTAAAAATATTTCGGCTCTGAAATGTAGTGTTGCTCTGTCAGCATGGCCTGTGATACCATTGTCAGACTTGTTGCTGTTTTTTCCAGTCCCGGAGAGCTCATGTGGTAACATCTTTGTTCAAACAAAGGCCTGTGATGGTGACCTTGCACCAGATATTTACTTTTTTCCCTCTGCATGCTAACTTTTTTTCAGTGAGCATGCAGAGGGGGTTCTCCCTTTTAGTCTCCTTTTTTTTAAATACAAATCTCAAAGTTGGGCACCAGTTTTCCATAGACATAGTTTTGCATCTGTTTGCTCGATCAGGAAGGGGTAAAGTGCTCGGTAAAAGTCTAAAATGCAAATAAAACAGCGAGGCATACCTTCCCCTGTCCAAAGTTCTGTGAGTTCCCATGGAGTGTGTTTGAATAAATGAGCAAACTTTGCAGGTAATTTGGTTTTTATGTTGTGCTTTGCTCCTCCTCATTAAAGGCCATTAGGAGTGGAGATAAAGCTCTCATTGTGTGCCCAGCAGAGATTCAGTGGGCCGTGTTGGCTGGCCATAGAGCCTGCCTCCCCTCCTCTGTTTTCTTTCAGAAATATTTGAGTGGGATCAAACTGTAATAAGATCCAAGCTCGCAGGGACACACACACACACACACACACTCGAGCACACCGAGTCACGTTATACGCTCTGCACACAACGGCGCGTATCGGAACACGCACACACGGATCAGCCTTTATGGCTCTATCTTGACCAGAGTGGGCTTTTTTTCCGTTCCTGTGAAAGGGCCACACCGAGAGAAAAGAGGAGAAACGGTTTTGTGTCATGGTTTGAGATGAAACACTCCCCTCTCATGGAATGAAACCAACATGTTTCTCTCATAAAACTGGAACCGCACAGTGTATGTGGAGGATCATGTCCGCAGAGACAGAAAGGCTAAGTCCTTGTTTTGCAGCGCTAGAAATAGCATTCAAAGCGAGCGGGTCAATCTGCCCCCTTTCCCAGAAGGAGCTACCTGAGCTTGTGGCTTCATGCACCCTGTCACCACCACTTCACAGGCTGGCGACACTCCTTGTGCAAACAAATGATGTTTCAAATGCTTTGCTGAGATGTTTTTTTTCTCTGGATTGGGTCTGTGTAAACTATGATTTGCTTGTAGTTACATAGTCAGGCCTTTTTAGCTTACATGCAGGATAATTTTTAACTATATGTTTATTATTGACCTATACTGAATTAACAAGAACAAATATAGTGTGCATGTGGTGCCATGTTGGTTATTGGCCAATGTTGGAGTTTTTTGTCTATATTTTGTATGTAATTGTGCATGCTCATTTCCCCAATTTTTACACATAGATTACATTTTCCATCATCTAATGCTCACTTATCTCACTGTAAAAAAAAATTGTATCACTGTTAAATGTAATTTTGGAAAATGAATACTAGTTTTTCATATTGTACATTTGTAATGTTGTGATTTATTAATTAATTTGTAGAATTTAAAGCTATTAAGACCGTTCACACCAATGAAGATAACTATAATGACAATGATATAGTTATAAATGTAAAAGAATATAACTATAACGATAACGGCACAGAGAAATTATATCGTTGGAATCACTTTCAGAAAGATTTGTTTTTCCAGGTAATGGACGATAAAAAAAAATTTGACAGCCAATCAGAATCCATCCTGCTTTAACCCTCTGGGGTCGGAAATCACGCCGGCATGATCTGCTCTCTTTTTTTCTTATCAGTGCAAAACAAACTCAAAATACTTTGTTGATTTTGATCTTACATATAAGTGTTACACATCATTCAATACTGTTAAATGTCTTCTTTTTTTGTGTACACTCTTATTAACATCAAAACCTTGTGTTTTTGTCAAATAAATCAAATAAACAGGGTGCGCTTTCAGCTCACTCTGTCTCCGCAAAAATCTTTCTGAAACGCGTCCGAAAAATTAACTGTAACTCAGTAAATACTTGTCACAGAGATACGAAGGATTTCTCTTTATGAAGCTGAAATTCTCTTCTTTTAAATGAAGTAATTTATATAAAAAAGCAACTATTCTCAGTTGATGTAATCTGTATGAAAAGAGAGAGATGTCGGTCTTTTTCCTTTCACCTAATTATATCGTATGACGTGTTCATGTGACCACGCCCACTGAGAGCGTGCGCTATTCAAACGTTAAAGAGCTAGAATATTTAAAGCGGAAGACGACAAAACTGCAGTGCACGCTTATAATAAACAGAACAATATCGTTCGCTGGTGTGGATGCTAATATAGTTATCTTTATAGTCATCGTTTGGTGTGAACGGGTCTTTACTTTTGCCATTGTCTAACGTTCACTTAACCTTTAAAAAGTTTTAGCAACACTGTTTTTTAAATGTAATTTTTAAAGACAAAGATTGTATAGAAGTTTCATAATGCACTGGCAAGATTATATCGGTGTATACGTACAAGGAAATCGGAAATCTTGTTCTCTAAGCGATGTCGGGTGACATCACTTCTTGTTGACGTTTAAAGTATTGTCAAACAAAACGGAGGCTAGCTAGACCCTCCCTCCTCCTCATCCGCGCACTAACCCCCCAAACCCCGCCCCCAAGTCCTTCTTGTCGATGATTGGCTGGAACTGTTTGTCAAGTTTCGTGGAGCGGGTTAGCCCAGTTAGCCCTGTTTTTGTTGCTGTTTGTGGAGCCTGGGCTGTCTACAGAGATCGCGTTTCTTTACAGTGTGTTCAGGGGACAGGCAGCCAGCGGTTAGTGAGGAGATGTTTGCTGTATGTGACAAAAAATGTTTTGGCCTAAAAAACGCGTGACATCGCTTAGAGCACCTTTAAGCATGCAAAAAAAAGTATTTTTCAGTACAGCTCATAATAATTTGTTGTGAGGCATTGAACAGTTTTACAAAAATGCCAGTAGCTGAATGTGTTAAAAATTCCATAGGTGACTCTCTCCAAATGAACCAACATAAAGTATGTAGATTTGATAGAGAGAGTGATATGGAAATTCACCCCTTTCCTTTATCCTACCTGTAAAGAAAGAAAAGAAACTCTAGGATCTAAAAGCGTTCATGCATGTGGCCATCCACCCTCTCTGAGTCCCTTATCCCACCCCACCCACATGCAGGAACTAGTAAAGCTCTTAAAAGAGAGGCCAGGGGGCCCGAAGGTGGGAGGGGAGCAGATTGCAGCCCCCCGGGTGAGTGTAACTCCTGCTCTGAACACTCATCCACTCTGTCTGACAATAGCAACAGAACACATCTCAACGAGTCTGATGAAAACTCCCTGCCGCCCAAGGGCGAGATTTTTGAGAATTTGGTGTCTTGGTTTGAAAGACAGTGCCTGGACGCTTGAGATCTGAGGCGATTTATGTAGTAGATCTTTGATGTCTTGAGGCCTCAATGAGTTTGTTTGAAGCGCACTGCGTTCGATTTTTCAGCTCAAATCTTTTAGTTTCTGCAAGATTTCCTGCATAAATTTAGCTTGTGCACTTTTTTTTTTGTGGCACATTCGGGAATCCGTGTGAATATTTCTGCAGGTTTGTGTTGGTGTCTGTGATGTGTGTGCTTCTGTGTGTTTGGGTACACCTCTGTCTGTTTGTGTTGTTTATATCTGGATGTCTATAGCTCGCTGTTTCACCCGCAGTTTCTCTCGTTTAAAAGCAACTGTGTTTGTCAGTTGATGTCTACGCTGTGTCAACGCACAGATATTGATTAAGTGTTCACTATGTTTTTAAAGCTTAGCCGTCGAAACATGTGGTCGTGATGTGCTGCACGTGTGTCTGTAAAAATGTGTGTGTGTGTGTGTGTGTGTGTGTGTTTCAGTCACATTCTGTAGCTGTGACTGGGTTGTAATGCAGCCCACCTGTTTCCTCACTCCTTGTTGTGGCCGTGTGGAGATCTGAATTATGCTCTTTGAAGTAGGTCTCATTACTTCCTGTATAACTGCATGCATGTGAGTTTGTGTTTCCTCTCTGTATTGGGGTTTTTGTGATCTTTGTGGTTCACAAGTCCCTGTATTGGGAGGAGGTGGTCTCCTCGTACTCTGTGCTTCTGATGCTAACTGAGAATGTCAGCATGATCATAATGGTGGGCACAATTTTGTTATGATTTTGAATTGAATGGGATACACTCACTGGATGTTATATTGGATTTTATTATAGATCTATCTATCTATCTATCTATCTATCTATCTATCTATCTATCTATCTGTCTGTCTATCATCTATCTCTCTATCTATCGATCGATCTGTCGGTCTGTCTGTCTGTCTGTCTGTATTGAATGTGACTGAAACACACACACACACACATTTTTACAGAAACACGTGCAGCACATCATGACCACATGTCTATATGTCTATCTGTCTATATGTCTGTCTGTCTACTTTAATTTCAGAGAGCAAATCTATTTGCTAGTAATTCAGCAATTGAGGTGAAATGAAAAAAATCTCAATAGAATTAGAATTAGAATAGAACTCTGCAGTATGATAGTTTTTTCCAGTGATTATTAGTCTGTGTGATGACCAGTGGCTGTTTACAAATCATTTTCAGACCAGTTATAGATGTGCTACAGCAGGGAGAGATGCACCCTAATAAACCCACCAGAATGTGTCACCAGATGGGAAAAAATAGGCAAACGCAACATGTTTACATGCATATTATGCGTTCATACCCTGAGACGTTGCAATCACAGTGAGAACTTACTGTGGTTGTGTCATCGCCGTAAGAGAGACCCCACATCCCTCTGAGGAACCCTGTGGTGCCATTATGTTTTGTTGTGTTTATTTTTCTTGGGAATGTAGGAAAAGCGGTCGGGTAGGCTGTGCGGGTAGGTTTATGAAGAGCCGTTCTGGCTCTTCATGTGTGATGTGTGATGTTTACACTGCCCTCATGGTTTTTGGGAAGTAGATCACAGCCTGGCTGGCATCCCTGATTGAGGTCTATCAGTGTCTTACAGTTTTTCTCAGTCGCTTTGGTACATTTCTCAGATCAGAATTGAAATTCTCAAAACTACCTGTTCAACGTTCACATCATTGTGTCACTTGTGCACATCAAAAAAAGCAGTTTCTCATTTCTTTGAACAAGTTGCAAATGCTTTGGTACATCCATGCAAATGATTACGTACACTTATCTGCTGTTTCCTATATTATCAATTGCTTATGTCATGTTGATCAAAATGTATTATAATGGGTCTCTGTTGAATTGTCTCACCCCCCACAATATTTAGGCATTAGTTCATAGCATAAGTCTTTACATGCAAAATGGTTGAACAAGTTGTCATAATCAAGCATATTTACATTTCCATTAGACCTTTTTTCTAAATATGTCCCGTTCACATTTCCTTTCTGTATTGCAATGACATGGTCTGTCAACATACAGTACAAACAGTAAAAGCGTAAATGTGAATCTTGTCCTGTCTCTAGCAATCAAACTCCCACATGCACTAAGGTGTGTAACCTACAATTTACAATAATTGTCATCAAATCTTTATCCATAGTTTACATCAGAACATCCCTCCAGGGTACACTGTTATATTGACAACACGAGTAAGCAATTTGACTGTCTTATCCGTACACAATGACTCAAGGACTTGTCATTCTGATGGCACTGACATGTTCATTGATACAGATATTTACTTTTGAGAGATGAACTAAGGATTTTGAGCAAGAGACTGGCTTTTGCAGGTAATCCATGGTGTTTTGCTATTTGTACGAATTGTTTTGAGAAATGCACTTACTGTTTTGCAAATGTCGAGGATGATTCGAGAAATGTACCAAAGCGACTGTACTGGACTTTACCAAACTGATAAGCATTGTGACTGAAAACTAAAGCTAGTGAGAGACAGAATGTTACTGCTGGTGTTGGTGTCCATTCTGGATCTATTCTGCTCAGACTTGCTGGTTTAGAGAGCAACATTTGCATCATTTTAGTGGAAAATGAGTTAGCGTCATGAAGTATTAAATTAGTTGAATCCGAACTGAGCAGAACAGGTAGCATTGCTACCACAAGGAGCCATCAGATGATCACAGTATTGATAGTACAACTTCTTGTCTTTGTTTTCATAAAAGCATAATCACATACTTTCCCTCTCAAAGAATCACAAAACAGACTTTTTTGTTGTCGTTGATAAACTGGCAGCACTACACACATGCCAGTCTGTCTAAGTCTGACCTGACCTCCTTTCTACAGTGCATGAAAAGGGCATCTGGAAGTACAACAATTAAACAAAGTAATCGAAGCATGTGACGGCGTGCTGGTTACCACTGATTTGATTGCATCCATAGATTTCGAACAGCCTTAAAAAGGCATGTGATGACTTCCCTTCTACTTATTAGCTGGCTTGCAGATGCCTGAATACACCTAGATTGTATTTCAGATTCTGTTCATTGTCAATGCCTAAATCTTTCAGATTTGTTTGGGCTTTCAAAGGGATAATTCACCCCAAAATGAAAGTTCTGTCATCCTTTACTCACCAAAAGTTTTGTAAGGCCTGCTAAATCGATCCAATGGCGGTACTCGATTACAGGTGAAGGTTTCACACGTGTTCCGTCTTTCCCATGGCAAAGTGATTTTCAATTAAATGCAACACATTTAATCTTATGTATGAACTCGTTTCATCTGACTCCATAAAATGAAAAAGGTTTAACAATGATATCTGTGCATCATTAAATACACGTTAATGTTTGACTATTCCTTTTAACTCTAATGCAAATAAAGTCAAAGTCTGTTAGAATAATCAAATATAACAATTTATTATGTCAGGTAAATGTATCATTACAATTCCATAATCAAATTAAAGATAATCAATGCAAACCATCAAATGTTTCTAGAACAAAGAACTTTACCCAACATAACTACATGAATGCTGAGCCTTAAGACACAGCATCATGGGCTGATCTGATACAGAAAATGCAGCCCCGAGCTCTTGTTGCATTTTCCTTTAAATAGCCAGACCTTATTTGATATGTAAAACATGAGTTTAGTGGAAATTTACTGTTTTCCCCCACCATAGTTACTGGGGGTAGCAGTTGACCATCTGCTAAGAACAGTGGAAATTACCACATTCCTTTGTGTGCCAGTTATTCCTAAACTCTTAAAAACCTTATTACCTTTTGTTTTACTTCTTTGGGAATGAGACATTATTACCAGCCACCCTGAGACCTTCAAAATGATACTAAACACAATAATCATTCACATTAAACCATATATATACTTGTGTGCGTTTTTTAGTGTTACTGACTGAGAGGGAGAGAAAATGTAGATAAGGTGAAGGGGGGTGCGGGGTGTGTGTGTGTGTGAGATGTTCAAATGTTAATGTGCAAGCAAGATCCTTTGCCTTATAGATCTGTGGTGAGGTTGATTCCTTCAACCAGTTTTCTTCAGTCTTACAGTTTAAAGAACATTTACGCTGCTCTTTTCTATACATGAGTTCATAAAGTGATCAGGAACATGCAGTGACTATCAAGCAGTAAAAAAAAGCATTGTGAAAGTACCATAAAAATCGCCCCAGTATTCTAAAGCCAAATGACTGCCCTGTGTAACAGTTTGAAATTATAGTTAATCTTGCTTTCTCAAATGTAATTTGAGTTTCTGCATATTCAAAACTGTGTTGTCGTCACTTAATCTTAAACTAAATGAAAATAAGAAATGTTGCCAAATAACTGAAATAAGTTTATTATTTCAATTAATTACGAAACCAAAACTAAAAATAAATAAAAAAAGTCAAACTTTAGAAACAATAACTAATAAAAATGACAAAACGCACATAACATAATTACAAAAAAATTACGCTATAAATAGAATGAAAACTGCAAATATAAAAAATATATGATCATTCAAAATATAAATAACTATATATCGATATTATTAAAATAGCACTCTTTCAAACTTCCCATCGTGTTCAAGAAATGAGGGTGTGTAAGTTGACAATTTGAATTGTTGGATGAAGGTTTCCTTTAAACCACTGAATGTGAGAAAGATTATAGACCTTTAAACCTATAGACCTGCACTGTATTTCATTCGTTGCTGAGGTAAACTAGGATCATGGGAGTGACATCAGCTGTATTACATCATTTACAGCAAAACTCTGGATGATGAGTTGTATAACTTTATGCGTCTAAACAGTTCTGCATTGGGACTGTTTCAGTTTCCACTCTCTTTCCTAAAAACCCATGCCAGTCCATATTACAGAAAGACAGAACAGTCCCACACACGCACACCCTGCCCTGCCTCTGTAACGGTGTTACTATGCCAGTGAAAAATGAGCCACGGTCGGTGGGGTGGACAGTGCTGGGCCACCCTTTTGCCCTCCCCCCTTATATTCCGTCAACCCGGCCAGCCTTGGTATCTCTCCCCCTCTCGCTCTTTCCCTCCTTTTATCTTTTTTCTCCCTCTCCCCTATTCCCGTTGCCTGGCACGGGGCCTCAGGTTTCCACCGCAGCCCCAGAGCCTGCCCACACTCCCCCAGGGCCCCAAGTGCTCCAGGATACGGGATGTGGAAATAATGTGACTGGAGTACTTCCACCCTGCCTCCAGAAAATCAGGTTCTGCGGATTGTTTATTTGAGGGGAAGGAGGCCTCAGCCAAACATCCTGTTTTAAAAAGCTTGCCTGGGTTTTGTAGTGCAGTGGCTGCTCAACTACCCCTTTGACGGCAAGGGGAAGCTGAGGAATGTTGAAGAGAAGCCCAGCGGTCTGGAGGTGATGAGTTAGGATGTGCTTTCGTATACGTGTGTGAGAATACATGTGTCTGTGTGGCATTCGTTTGATTTCAAGTTATGTTGTTTTTTAATTTTGACGGAGAGATGCACAGTATGTAAATATAACACAGGCGGTACCGTGCCATCATGGCTATACCATATCAGTTCTCCTTGATCGTGTGTTCCTGTCCTGAATGACCGACTTCCTCTTCCCCTTACATAACACACATAAACAAGGCAAACAAATGCTCATCAGCCAATAGCAGACAGCAGAATTCTTCACAACAAAGTGTATCCCACAACAGATTCTGAAAAAGATATGCACATTTTTGTTTTCATCATGTTGTTTATGTCTTGTTTGTATTGTGTTTTTGTCAGTAGGTTTACATGTGTGAGCACAAGAAACTTGGCCTTTTTAATGAGGAATTGGAGTTGGATTTTAAGAATATTTGTTTAAATCTGATGTTTTCTATCCACATGGTTTGACCGCTATACATATTTATAGATCTTAAACAGTATTGGAGTTTTTTTTTTTTTTTTTATAAATAACTCTGTGTATGCAGTATTGTTGTGATGTCAGTTTCACATATTTTACAAAATCAATATCAAGAATGACTTTTTGGGTCACTATTGGCGGTTTGCTAATAACTCTTTCTTGTAATTGAGTGTGGCTTTCATTTCAATCAGGCATTTACAGAAAGCTTAAATGCAGGTGCAATACTTCTCTGTCCTCTAATCCAGGGGTTATTATTAATGTTATATATTTTATCATTTTTTTTATTCATTTACATTTTTAGGCCAGGCTTACACAGTGACACGAAGCACGCTTATTTATCGTCCAAAATATGACCAATGTATCTGTCCATTTTAAAAGACACGTCTGTGAAGAGCTTGTGAAAAAATGCTGGCCATTTGTACAGGTAATCATTTCCTCACTTTCCCCACCTCCACCCAGTAATGAGTGAGTGATCGAGTCCTGCAATGCGCTCTGGGAAGGCTGGGGCAGCCCATCTCTCCTCTCCCTCCACCCTGTATGCCGCTGCGCCTGCCTGCCTCCTCCAATAGAGCCATTCATTCAGTCCGGGCCACGGGGTTAGGGAAACAAATAAAGAGGCAGCCATGCCATTAAAAATGTATGGAATGTCCAACTGTTAGTTTAGTGTTTTAGCGAGCCTCCTCTCAAGGCTGAGGAAGGGGGAACAATACTCCGTTGAGCGACCGTCACCGTAAAAGCTTTTGCTTTCGGCCTCAGCTGGCCTGCGCCCCGAGGGGAGCGGGCAAAAAAAGGTGGCAGTAGTAGATGCAAAGGCCGTTTTTATTTTCCAACCAGTTTCGGATTGCCGGTAATTATAAATTCCCGAGTCTGGCACCGGGGCGAACAAGCGGTGATTTAGGCCTGCGGTTTGATTGCCTAGCTAAAATAAAGTGAAGAATGTTTTCCCCCCTTCCTCCCCAGAGGAACATTGACAGTTGTGTGGGGACCTATGGCAGCCAGTATTTTTAAAACTGGGAGAGCCAACGCATTCCTCTTGCCTGCAGAATGCACTATGTGGATTAACTGCAGGGGCCCATGGAGTCCGACATCCTCACGTTAACCTTCATTAAGAGAGAGACACAGAGCGTGCATGGAGAAACAGACATGGTGTATGGGGCACAAAGGAGCGCTAGTCTTTAAATGATTAGTTCACTCAAATTTACTCACCCTCATTTTTTTCGTTCATTCTTTGTGATTTTTTGGTGAACTATTCCTTTCAGTTTTGTGTATGTCTTCTAGATACTGTGAGTAATTTTCTGACGTAATGTTATTCTCACACTGGATACATTTGTCACAGTGCATTTGCGCAATGAGTTTTTTGACTTCTTAATGTTTAATTTCTCAATTTTGTTTTTCTGTTTCTTCCTTTCTTTCTTTCTTTCTTTCTTTCCACAAGTTTGGCCAAGCAATGACGAGGTTCTCTTGTTTTAGAAACGGGTGCTACGATCAAAAGGTTTGAAGGGCACACTTGTCTGGCTAACTCATATTGGCACTGGCATATTTTCAGATTTTTCCAGAACTCCACAAGGAGAGTTTTTCCCCCCCCTTGTGTTTGCTGCTTAAAATTATGGAAATATTATTCAGATTAACCGAGCAGGATATGCATGTCCAAAAGGGGGGCTTCTATTATACCCTCACAGAAGTCAAGAAAGTAAATATAATAATATAATAATTCAGTTAATTTGCCATTGACAAAATCTTTCACCAAACAGCACACAGGTATTGCAAAATAGTCAACTTATTCTAGTGACTAGAAGGATCCGTCTGCTTTTCTTAACATTTAAGGGTCCTTAATCATCAAGCTAATGACTGCAAAACAGATAAGGGAAAGAGAGATAGAGATATAGCAAGAGAGGCAGAGAGAGTCAGGCCTGGCGATCAAACTGCAATCACTCACTCTTTCACTCACTTAGCCGCAGCACATTCTCTGATGTGATTAGTGGTATGACGAAGCACACTGTACCTGTTTCAGTTTGCCCTGTTGGTCAATCTAAGCGTGGAACAAAAGACTCCCTCAGAGACACAAAACAGGATTTGTAAGCACCAGAGAGCAAGAGGAACACTAAGTTGATCCGCACTAACTGGATGTATTTGCTCTGTGTCCAGAGTTTGGTCTCTCTTTCTAAATTCAATTACAGCCCTCAATGGGGAGTTCATGCCATACCTCAGTGGCCCTTATTGAGGACTTTGAAAGCCCACAGTAAACAAGCCTATTAACTTCTGCTTATTGTGGGATATTTCATGGATTTTGAGCTACGGTTGTCATGGTACCAAAATTTCAGTAGTCGGTACCAGAGCAAAACCTGTTGAATTAAGTACTTTTGAATTAAGTAAAATGTTGTCCCATTTTGTCTTGTCCATTGGTTATCACTGTCAATCATCAAAGTTTCCGATTCAGTCACGCATTCAAACTCGGTTATCAATCCAGAAACTTTGTGGGGTGCTTATCAGCATGAAAAACTAAACTTGTATTCAGATTTTGAATTGGCAATAAACAGAAAGGAAGAGAAGAGCCCACCCTTTATAATCACTTAGGCTGTCAATTTCTAAATGTCAAATTCACTGAATTCTGCACTCTCGCGAAAACTCCCGGGAAAAAAAAGCTGTCTTAATTGTACAATAAATCACTAATAAATTGTGTTTACACTATGTTGGCTATAATGAAAGGAGCGTGTGTGCTGCTCGTGTTGCACAAAACAAAATCTTGTGCGTTCTCAGCAGTAAGCGCATTCTGACTAACTTACTGACTAGCACCTCTAATAGGCCATTCCGTTCACATGCTCAACAGATGTGATTGTGAATGGCTACAGTGCTCAGCGCTTTAAAAAGCACACTGTAAATAGAACATTTGAGAGCGCTCGAACAAACACAAACGAGAGCATTTGAAAGCAGCGTCTATCAGAGGGTACCAAATATACTCGGTACTACCGGTACTGCAGAAATGCTGGTAATGTCAACTTTTTTTTGTACTGGTAGTACCGGGACATTTGACAACCCTATTTTGAGTTAAACATGTCTGGGGGGAGTGTCTATTAAAGTATATGGTACTGGTGTGCCTCAAGGCTTTGTCACTGGCGCTTGGCTATTTCAGTCTATCTGTTTCTTTGTCCATCTTTCTTTGTCTTGGTCCTACAAGCTTTTCTTAATGTAAGCCTTCTAGAGCTTGTTAAAAAAAATATATACCTCAATAATTTTCCTTTTGATATTTAATACTGTACATAAATATGTTTGTAAATTCTTAAAGAACAGTTAAAAATTTTTTTTCTTAATATACAAGAATTAATTGAAAGAACTTTAATTAAATAATTTTAATTTGTATGCACTTATGTAACAACACATGGTGATAAACACCAATATTTACTTATATTTAATATATTTAATATTGATTATTTATAAAACTCTTGATAACTTTTAAGAAACGTACATTAAAATCTGTTAATTTATTGTTGAAATAATTGAGAATATATTGTGAATATTCAGTATATATCGCCAGGCCCTGGAGCCTTAACTGTCTCTCCATTCATGTTGACAAGCCAGAAACCTCACAAACTATTTGAAGTGCTCACCTGTGCATTTTTAATAGGGGAACATAAACAGTTTGCTTTGTTTTAGAAAGCAGCTGCGTAGCTTTCCCGCATGTGTGTGGCTTCAAGCTTCTGTGATTGAAACAGAAGGCGAAGATGGCACGGCTGTCAGGATGCATTGACTTGAGTGTTTATGATCCATTGGGCCGATCAATAGCATGCCATCATCTGAGCTGAGTATGTGTCCATCACCTTGCAGATGAGCTGTATCCAAATACACAGCTTTCGCCCTAAATTAAGCTGAGATCAAGAACTGTCCCAAAACCACTGGCCTGACTCCATACTCTGAAACCGTACCTGCTATGTAACGCTCAGCTGCCAGAGCTCATTTCCATTAATGTATGGCAAATATCTTTTATGACAGGGATATTTGCGGTAATCAAAATCTGGTTTTCTGATAAGTTACACTTAATAGATCATAATCACTTGAATAATAGAGTATCTGTATTTTCGTACCTGTTTTCCAATAAGGATTGCTCCGGAATCAGTGGGAGAGAGTTTTTGGATAGTTGACATTATTTGGCCTGGAACACTGCTGTGTAGTCAATATGTTTTACATTAATTTATCATGCATATGTGTATGTCTTGCAACCTATACATGTACTTGCCTGTTTTGAACATTGTTTTTGTGAATTTCACTGTTTTAAAAGTCTCCAAACGCATGTCCAAATTGTGAGACTGATTTGTGATAGTCTTTGCAGCATCAGTTGGGTTGAATGTCACAAATCATTGTATGCCAGTTTATTTTAATTATAGTGCTTTCAATTAAGCTGTTGTTGCTAAAAACAAAGTTAAAATTGTTGTAATTAGTTATTGTTATTAGGGGTTGGGTTTTAGAGGGTGGTGTAAAAGTTCTGGCAAGATTGTAGGTTCAAAAGCTGGAGTGTCCCCATAAGAAGTATACTATGTAATTTGCTTTGGATTTATGTTTTGACTAACAACTGACAGATAATTAGTGAAAGGGTTTCATAGTTCATCAGATCTTTATGGCTTAAAGGGTTAGTTTGCCCAAAAATCTCATTGGTTCTTGCGGAAGCTCAAACGTGCTGCGTAACACAAGAATGAACCTCATTGGTAACCTTTCATCTGCTTACCACAACTGATTTGTGAGTTGATGAATGTTTATATGTGAATAAAAGCCTAAATTCAACCTGTTCATCATATAAAGCTCTTCGGAAAATTTGGACTAGACTGCTCGATTCATATGGATCAGTTTTACAATCTCTTGATGAAGTTTTTGAAGCATTAAAGCGGTAGTTGTGTAGCTGCCAACGGAGGGAAAGAAAACTCTCAAATTTCATCAAAAAGATCTTAATTTGTGTTCCGAAGATGAACGAAAGTCTTACGGGTTTGGAACGACATGAGGGAGAATTATTAATTTGTATCCCTTTATTAAGTAATACATATTTTCATGGCTTCTTGAAACTCTTGATATTGTGCAGAATCACCTTTAATCTATTTTATCGCACCTAGAATGTGGTAAACATTCCCATACAAACACAAAGTAATAATATATCACTCCCCTATAGAAGAAGCAGCAGTGTGATGTTGCGAGCAAGCTGTAGAAGGTCTGTATTTCTGCGAGTTTGTCCTTCACACTGCCCCGTCTGTTCTCATGGTAAAGGAATTCGGTTTGGAACCCCCAGTCCTGGCTAAGTCTCACCCGTGGAGATCAGTACACAGATCTGTGGGTCTTCGCACCGTTTGACTCGTCTGTGGAAATCATTCCTGAGGCCCAGCAATCTGACCTGGGGAGACCGCATATTCGTTCATTTGTTGCTCTGGGCTCAGATGGCCCATGTGTTGAAATGTCAACACTAGCGAGTGTTAAGGAATCCTGAGAGCCAGGGCGGCAGCGATACTCAGTGAATCTGACTAGCTAAGCTCTGCTTTATATGGGTCTGAGGTGTGAATCTTGGACACATTTGACCAAGTCGTCATTAACGCAATAGAGCCATAGCGAAGGGATTAAAATATATGCTCGCCATTTGCAGTGCAATCCGCTTGCAGTCTGTAATTCTAGGCTGTGAATTCTGTTTATTTGCATTGTAATAAATTCAAAACATATTGAGATTGCATAGTCCTTTCTTGGTCTAATTAAGGGCTGCACAAGTTATGCAATAAGGAATAATAATTATGGTTTCTGCAATGAATCATGAAAAGTTGATTACAGCATTTAATTTTTATCTCGTCCTGTTGTGTAAGTCTATTTTTTTGGCTGGAGTTAACCTGCATTGTAACCTATCACAGACAAGTAAAAGCTTGAATGCAGTGACTAATTATCTATTTGAAATGTAGATTTAAAAAGTAGATTTGCAGATTTGATCTGGACTAAATAATACGCCCTGCATTAATTTGAATAAAAATTATATTAAGCTAAATTAATAATCTTGATTTCATACTAAGTAATCAACAATTGTTATTTTTGTCAGTTGTGCAGCCCTATGTGAATGTTTTTTTTTAAACTGTTTGTCACCATTATAGATCCCATATTTGAATGTTGTTTTTCTCTTTGTTCATTTTTTTTTTAACTTTATCACTATTACAGAATCTGTAAAATGGCTCGATGAGCAGTTTTAATGTTGACGTATTTCCTGTATAAACAGGAAGTTGGGGCTGGACATATGCTATTTTTTAAGTTCACCAATTAGCTTTAGTTATGTCACATGAACCATGATTTTGCTCCCTGATGGCGGTTGCAGGTGGTATTAAAGGAAAGCACATTGTCATTCTAGAGAGCATTTGATTGGGCAAAAATCTGTGTAGTGCAAAATGAGTCAGTATTTATGGTGTGTTTTCTTGAAAGGAAAAACAACTTGTTGTATTTTAAATATGTATATCTACTAAAAGTTAAATTAGCACTTGCATACAGATGACCTCAAAGCAGCCCCAAAACTGTCATGGTGTCTTTAATCCAATAGTTTCCTTTCCTTTCACAGAAATGATATAGAAAGCTGTGCACTCTGCATGATTCCATTGATTTTTTCCCCCGCCTTTTTAGATATGTTGTCTGACCACTTTATAGCCCAGCAATGGAAACAAGGAGCCTGAGAAAATAGTAAAGACTCTAAAATTAATGAAGTGAAGAAAGAAAAGGAGAACGGGTCAAAGAGAAAGAAACCCATCTGTGTGAGAGTGCCGCCCCAGTTAGTGCGTCTGGCTGATAAAGCAGTCTTTGATGGCAGAGATAGCATAGACGCCAGCCTAAATGTGGCCCGTTAGTGTGTTGTAAGTCGCCCTGTAGTGATAGTTGTCTAAAAAATCAGAGCCGTACCAAAAAGAGGCGAGAGGGAGGAAAGTATTCCAGCATTGTTTGTTATGTTTCACTTTTTCCCCTGGTTTAGGCAACCGTAATTCCAGCTTCCCTCTCTGACCCCAGTGAGAAGAAGAATGCCCAGGCCTGTCAAGAGTGGCGTCAAAAGATGAATTCTGTCCACCATAAAACTTCACTGTTCTGTTTCTCCCGCTCACATAAACACTCTCTTGTCTTTCTCCCCCTCTGCCTGTCAGCGCAGTGGTACAGTCTAATAGCTGGAGGGAATCTAATCCTTGGCACAGGATAAGAGACTCAGACTCCCTCTCCATCTCTCTCTCTCTCTCTCTCTCTCTCTCTCTCTCTCTCTCTCTCTCTCTCTCTCTCTCTCTCTCTCTCTCTCTCTCTCTCTCTCTCTCTCTCTGTCCTGTCTCTGTTTCCCTCTCTGGTTAAAGGGTCTGGCAGGAGTGCTGTGGAGGAATGAGTTCATCTTTTCAGAATTCCCTGGATTAGAGGGGATGAAAAAGACAGGGATGTGGGCCTGTAGTTTGGTGGGAAGAGATGACAAGCTGCTGTTTTTCCTCTCGATTTTTCTCTCGCTCTGGATCTGCCCAGAGCTCTATGGACGTGTGTTTTCCCCGAGGCTGTTCTTTTCTTGCCTTTTCTCCTCCCTCTGCATGGTGTTTTTAAAAGCATTAGTGGATAATCACATAGTATCACCATTGAAATCAACCCCCTTTTTTGTACTTAGAGTTAATTACCTCCAACTCACCCCAAATGTTTTTTTTTGTTGTTGTTTTTTGTGGTGTGGTGTGGTGTGGTGTGGTGTGGAGGGTGGGGTGTGGTGTGGTGTGGTGTGGTGTGGTGTGGTGTGGAGGGTGGGGTGTGTGTGCTAGCAGATCCTGCAAATCGCCTTTTCTGCCTTTTTCTTTTAGTTGTTCCACCTCAATTGCAGTCTCGCTCATGTGCATCTGCAAAAACGTAACGCGAGACATGAAATACAATATGATCAATGTATGGTCCACATTTTTCATACATAATTCATATTCCACCATTCATGTTGTTTTTGCTTATAATGTGCCACCTAAGGTATAAACACAATGGGACGAATACGTGAGCTTTGATGCCTTTCTCGGTTCAAACAAATAGGGATGTGCAACAAACTCAAGCTCCTCTTATTTCGAAATCCTCCGACATTTCTCTTTAAAAATGCTAATTTTAGACTTCTAATTCCTGACCGGTGTTATGTTTTGCTCTATCCTTTGCGCTTCCGCATTCATCAATGCGTCATGCATTTTGTCAGAGCAGAGGTCACTCTTTCGCCGTAAATCGATGCATACGGCTGTCTGTCGGAAGCTAGTTAATTTAGTTTATAAAGTTTTAAATGTGGATATTTTTCTTACACAAACGCATCGCTTCAATTCAAAAGGCCTTTATTAGCCCACCGGAGCCATGTGGAGTACGTTTATGATGGATGGATGCACTTTTTTGGTCTTCAAAATTTCGTCCTCCATTCACTGCCATTATAAAGCTTGGAAGTGCCTGGACATTTTTTTGTATATCTCCGATTGTATTAATCTGAAAGAAGAATGTCATATACACCTAGGATGGCTTGAGGGTGAGTAAATCATGGGGTAATTTTCATTTTTGGGTGAACTATCCCTTTAACATTTTGAACGGTAGAGGAACAGGACCTAAAAAACATATTATAAAACCAATATTTAGCCACTTTCAAAGCCATTGTAAAATAGTTAATATACACATGACTGTGACTGCACAAGTGCACATCAGTCGAATTCTTGCACGATCGCTTAGCAACCGCAAACAACTAAACTCCGCCTAACATTGTACCTAACAACACCCCTTATTAACAAGTTATTCCTCGTCTTGACTTGTCTGGGACACATCCCATGTTTTTGCATTACTCCACGTTTCCTTGTTGCAGATGTAAATAACGTAAAGCAGTCCTGCCCACTAATTGCCGCACACTTTATATACCACAATACAGTCCAGTCCAACACAGAGTTTTTTTTCTTTAATGCGAACGTGGCCGTCTGGCCTGAGAACGGACTGTGAATTGCATGTTTACCTTACTGTTCGAGTAGCACGTCCACCAGAGCATTGTATACAAGCTCTGAATTTCAAAGGAAATACCTCTGTGGCTGTCTAGCTGAGCGTGTGTGCGTATTTTGTTAGTTTCAAGGGCTGGTATTTGTCTGAAAACAAAATGGAGACTAAATAAAAGACTTTAGCCTTCTGACAAAGTAACCTTTAGTCTCGTAGCCTTCTTAAGCTCTCGCTTTGTAAGTCAACAAGGCCCTCGCTGTTGTTTGATCTCAGCTGGACATGTTTGCTTTCCTTTGAGCGATTTACTACTCTAATATAAATTTTCCCTCAAGCAACTGTCAGGTTTTCGACAAATTTTGCACTTGTGGGCTATGTGCAGAATAATAGACACTCTTGAACTGTCACTAGAAGTAGTCGTTGATTGTTTTCAACCATGTTGTTTTCATGTGTTACAGCACACGAGCAGCATGACAGCGTGTTTGTGAATATTTGTGTTTTTTTCAGTCATTCCAGCTGAGCTCGGGAAGGGGTCAGACGCCACCATCCCCTTGAAGCCGATGACAGCGTGTGTCTCCTAAGAGATTGACACTGGCGGAGACAGTTTTAAGAATATAATAACAATAATAACACACTCTACCTTTCTAATGGGTAAACCGAGCTGTTTAAAGGTGCTGGGGTTAAATGAACGCAGAGCGGCGTAATTGCTCCCAGCTTTTGTCTTCCACCCCTAGTAAAATGCGAAAAAATAGAAAAACTGAAGAGTCCTGTGGTGTTCTCACTTAAGCCTAGCACTTAGTCTGCCATTATTATTTGTGCTCAAAGTGATGGGCCCACAGCGCTTAAGTGTTGTTAACTAAACCATTGCTGAGTCATGAGTTGAGATCTCCACCGCCTTTGAACTAACACCTACTCACTGCAGTGAATGCAGCCTAAATGAGGTTTATTATACTAAAGTACCATCATTGGCTGCGATTAGAGCCGTGGTGCCGTCCATCTGTCTGTCTTTCCTGGTCTGTGTAAGACTGCATTTCCAGCTCTGGCGGCTTGTCAGAGGCTCTTCACTGACTCATGAGTGAGGCCTTCAGGGAAGGGGAGACAGGAACTCTTGTATCCTGCTTGTTGTGCGCTTGCTGATATGCATTTTCCAGCTTCTACCTGAACACATGCACGCACACACAAACACACTATCACGCGGTGCAATCATTTAAAGGTAGGATAGGGTAGGCAATTTTTGGAGTATCTAGCAATAGCAAGTTAGCTTTGAAAGCATAAGCTCCCCTCCATTCAGAGGACTCTACAAAGCCACTCCTTCTTCAAAACACATGAACGCGCAGAGCAGAGTTTGCAAAGGATCGCGAGACGAGAGACGACGTTAAACTACCTCATGTCTCAAAGCACATAACATTACAATAATAATGAACATAAACAACTTGAACAGCACTGACCTGTTCCACCTGACTGCTGCAGATTCATTTCGGCATTGATAACATTGCGATTGAAACGCATAAAATCGAGTCACAAACCACTTCCATCTCTTCCAAATTACAGTAGTTATGGCGTGAACTCCATAAGCTCGTTGTTTTGGTTCAGGAGGAACTGTAAATGGCGGCTGCTGTTTCGGTGCTCAGACGATGACTGACGTCTGTCTAACTCTGCATAGAATGAAACACGCAGATGACGTGTGATGTTTGCGCGAACAGGATGGGCGGAAATACATGGAAATACATATGTTGACAGGCAGATAGGACCGAATGTCATTGCATTCGGACTGAATATATATATATATAGCATTCGGACTGAATATATATATATATATGTGTGTGTGCACACAATATCATTGCATTCGACAAAATATATATAAATATAAATATATTTAGACCACTTAACTTAGTGAGGATGTGAAGAGGCTTTCAACCAGCATAACAAAAAATGTATCAGGACCCTACCCTGCCTTTAACTTTCTGTCAAGGGCCGAATTTTATCTTGAGATGAATTGTGCAAATAGATGACTTGTTTGATTAATACTAAAAATGCCAGTTTAGTTAAAAAACGTAGGTCTTTGTTGCTGTTATACCAGCTTAGACCAACTAAAAACCAGCTACAATGTTGCAAAGCTGTCGTAGGCTGGATATTTCAGCAGGGAGTGTTAAGGAAGACTAAATCTGAAAAACAAAGAGATGGCACTGTTTGGTTTTGAGTTCTTAGATTCTAATGAGTTTGCCCGATTTGTTCTCTTCCTTCCCCATCTCCTTTCCCACTGACACACACTCACACGGCACCGCTCAGGCGAGAACAGCCAAAACACACACTCCTCTCTCAAACACAAACATTGGCTGATATTCTCTTCAGCTCTAATATACTTAAAACACATGAACACACATGCACAACACCCTCAGGAAAAGGGCCGGTCTCTGGGCTGAGCATTGTTCGCTCCCAAGCTAAACATTAAATAGATTATTAACCTTTAATCTTTGCACCTCTGTTTAAACCCACATAGCAGGCAGTTCAGTCTCAACCACCCCCCTTTCCCTCTAGCTCACATAAAAATGTGAAAATGTGAAAATTAATCATTTCACAGCACTTTAGCATTAGTTTTCATTTTTTGCATCTAATGGATTTGGGTATAAGTTCGAATTCAGCTCTCATTAGGCTGCATAGCTGGAAACATGTCGTCCTGTATCTTTTCCGTTAACTTAACATAGAGCTACTGACTACTGCCATAGATACTTTATGGAGAAGCGAGATCTGCACAATTGATTTAGTTACAATATTCTCCATGAAGTGTTTTTGGATGTAAAGGGCTAGTTCAATGGTTTCATTAGACCATTCAGGCAGAAAAACCACCTTGCAAGCTCAGAGGATGTAAGGAATTCTGTAATTTTAACACGTAGGGGCCCAGTGCGAGGGGCCATTTCAGTGTGTGTTAAGAGAAAGTCGATCCTGATTCCTCATATCCAAACAGTTGTGCTTGAATAGGCAGCAGTTCTCGTACATTTAATTTGTAGGTTTGTTCGTGTGTGTGTGCGTGTGTGTGTGTGTGTGTGTGTGTGTGTGCTTGCATTGATTGTCTTATTTGATTTATGGGGTCAATTATTGTGCCTCTACTACATCAGATCTTGGCACTGGTTAAAGGGATGGTTTACCCAACAATGAACATTCTCTCATTGTTTATTCACCTTTATGTGGTTTCCAACTCAATGCCGTTATGTTGTTTTTCAACAGAACACAAAATGAGAAAGAATCTTTATGCACCTCTTCTCCATAAAACAACTAAATACATTTATATTGACCCTACAGATAGTATACAGTATACACTATATTCTTCAAAATTTGAGGAACATACCTAAATCTTTGTCATTATTCACTAATTCAGGCTCTCCATTTGGTCAACAGGCACACAAGAAACAATGTTTCATGTTATCTAACCAGCGACTAGTGATGCAGTGGTGATTTTTTAGTTTATGAAGTTTACCTAAAAATAAAATAACCTGTTAAAAATGAAAGCGTTATGCAATCATTTAAGACATTTCTCCTTATATAGATTCTTTTTGGCATAAAATGTTCTTTAAAATTGAGTCAATAACCCTAGGGTTCTATAGAACCCTTGTGACGTTTTTTTTTTTTTTTTTTTTTTTTAGGTTGTGATGTCCTTTATGGAACATGACAGTCACTGTGAACTGTCTCATACAGGTTCTTAAACTTACAGCATGCGGGTTAGGAACGACATAAGTGAACTATTCCTTTAATGACCCGGGCATTTGTTCACCCCTGGGAGTCACAGCAAGTGAATGAAAAGGAACCATAGACCTGGCCCTTGAAATATCCCTGCCAATAGCTTCTCAAGAGCAAAATAATAGCATCACTCAGTGTGCAAGTTAATCTGAGCTGATAGCGTGAAGCCTGAGGGGTCAGGAGGTCACAGGCTTGCACTAAGTTGTCAGGGAGCTGAAAGCTGTCCCCAAGCCCACAGCGGGAGCTGGCAGGGAGGAGACGCTCCCTTTCCATCCAAGCCATCATCACCATTACCCACTCACAGGAATGTGGAAGAAAATAGAGACGGGGGAGGGAGTTGTTGCCGGATATGAGCTCACAGCTTTTCCAAATCCCCCCCTTCCACAAATACTTTCTCCCCGGATTAAGAAAGAGCGGGCAGAAATATACACAATGCGTGCCCCGTGGAAACGTTTAAGTGTGTGTTTGGCTGAGATAGACACTCTGGGGTTGGCAACATAGGCAGTTCACTGACAAACTCCCATGCCATTAAAGTGAATGGAGGGCTTGGAGGGTTTTAGTTGTTCTGTATAATGTGTGAATTGCAGTTATGGTTTGTTTGTTTTTTTACAATTTTTACCATTTCTCACCTTCAACTTTTCTTCTGCCCATAGTTTACTAGTATATAACCTCAATGAATTATGTTTTGAAGTAGTGCCCTCTTGAGGCAACAAATAACAGTGCAGCATTCAACTCCACATAATAACACCTTCTCTAATCGTCTTTCTGGCCAGCACATGTTTTCATTTCGTTTGCATTATAATGTCATGGGAAAGCTTAATGACAGACCCATTGTCTTTTCTTGTTTCAGATGCCAGTCTGTCACCTGATGCCCCCAAACAGAGTCATTGGTGTAACGTGGCGTACTGGGAGCATCGGACACGGGTGGGCCGCCTCTATACGGTGTACCAGCCAGCTGTCAGCATTTTCTATGACCTACCTCAAGGCACGGGCTTCTGCCTCGGCCAGCTGAGCCTGGACCAGCGCAGCAGCACCGTGCAACGGACGCGCGGCAAGATCGGATACGGCTTGCTCCTCAGCAAAGAGCCGGACGGAGTCTGGGCCTACAACCGCAGCCAGCACCCCATTTTTGTCAACTCGCCTACCCTGGACGTACCGGGGAGCCGTAGCTTGGTGGTGCGCAAGGTGATGCCTGGTTACTCCATTAAAGTGTTCGACTACGAACGCTCATCCATGCTCATGCAGGGGGCCGAGTCCGAGCTGCTAGATGGACCGTATGACCCGAACAGTGTGCGCATCAGCTTTGCGAAGGGCTGGGGCCCTTGTTACTCCCGCCAGTTCATCACTTCCTGCCCGTGCTGGCTCGAGATCCTCCTCAACAACCACAGATAACACACACACACACACACACATGGACTTAATCGTGCTGAGAGACTTTCGGACTCCACAAAATATCCCAAATATCATCTACTTAGATTTAATATAAAGTTTTATATATTATATGAAATATATATTATACTTGTAAATACTGGAGTCATTTTTACGATGTAATTATTTATGTATGGTGCAATGTGTACATGGACAAGAGGAAAAAACGGGAAATGCACTTTGGCTTATATATTATATATATAAATATCTATAAAGATACAGAATCTTTCAATACCAATTTGAAAAATGATACAGCAAAAATAGGAAGAGCCTGGTTTTGGTGTATAGTTTTCATATACTATTAATATCCAGATGAAAAGCTAACACCATTCACACATTGATAATAAAGTATTCGCATAATATCCTTTTGCTTTTTGTCTCACCTGCGATTTTTTCACCCATAAACAATACTCGATTCTAAATTATTATTTTACATGAAATACAAGACAATGTGAGTGAGTACTGTACACTCTTAAAAATAAAGGTTCCAAAAGGTGGCTTTCATGGCGATACCATTTTGAAAGAACCTTTGAGTTGATCATGTCTTAAAATAACTGTTTTCTAAAGAACCATTTCCACTATAAAAAAAAAATTGCAATGTAAAGGTTCCAGGGATGTTATAGGTTATTCATGGAGCCATAGATGCCAATAAAGAATCTTTATTTTTAAGAGTGTAAACTACCATTTTAAACTGATAATAGGCTTTGTGCTTCATTATCATATCCTCAGTTATAATTTACACTGTGTCCTAACCAGATGCTGCTTTGTGCCATCATTCTGTCCAGTGTCCACCATGAAATCTGATTGGCTGAGAATCCTGCTCCTCATAACAGTACATTAAACATTAATAATCTCCTGATCGCACCTGGTTAGGACGTGGTGTTGTGCACGACCTGCCGTTGAAACAAACTCTCATCATTGTGTGGTGAAAAGAAATACACACTTTTTAAAGTGAATTTTCAAACTGGGACTTTGGGCATTGGCTGTCATTCTATAAACTGTTCAAACCTCTGGAATTAAGATTTTAAAACCGAGGGAGGTCGTTTTGCTGGTGCAAAGTTATTTCAGGCACCATTCTCCGTTTTCGCTCCAGAGCCAAGCTCATGTCTACATGTTTGGTTGAGAGGAGGTTACAGCCAGAGTTCCTTGAGGTCCTTGAGAGCCTTGCTGGCCGATGTTGAAGAAGGGAGGAGTTTTTTTGAAGAGAAGATGATGTATCCTCAAGCATGGCTTCATCTCTGCTCCGTCCCTGCAGCTCCAAGCCGACTAGCCTCCACAGCGCCCATGGTCAGTGGTTTATGGGCCCAGCTGTGCTTCTTTCTTCTGCGAGGAGAGGAGGTGGTGGCTCCCATCCCAGTGCATTGATATATCTCCATGAATGCACATGGCAAAACCAAAACCTTTAAAAGAAACTATGCGCAGGCCAGTAAACTGCATCCAAGGTGGATGTGGTAGAGCTGGCATCCTTTCTAATTGTGGGTGTTGGTTGTCAAAGTCGCTGGGAGAGAGGAGGAGGGGGCGATGGACTAAGGCCCTGATATACTTACTGCTATTTTCTTCTACATTCTTTGCTTGGGGGTAAAAAGAAGCTTGAAATGCCTGAGCAATGCTATACTCTTAGCAAACATCCCGGCGCTTAGATGACAAAATAAACGCACATCAAAAATAACAGCGGTTAGAAAACAGCAGTTAAGAAAGGATCTGATCATAGCGACTTGGATATGTTTGCACAAGCTCTGCAATTCGGCACTCCAGCACTTTACACAACAGATTACTTTAAAGCAAGCAGCTTTACACAATTAATAGTGTGTTCGAAAGTGTTTACCAGCTGGAGCGAACTTTTCCAGAAAAGTCCCGAAAACGAAGTCCCGAAACAAACTCCAAACAAACTTCATTTTGGTTTGATCTTGTTCGAAATTATATCACACCAGTTTGTTCTTCGATTTAGCTTGAAGTATATCGGGGACTAAACCTGCCAGCAGCTAGTTTGAAAACAAATAGACGTGCAACACTGGAAGTATTGCAAAATCGGCTTTGCCATCTCACACAGAGAGCAAAGCATTTTCTCCCTACACGCTGTCTGCCGCCAGCCCCGTGCCGAGTTCAAACAGCCCAAAGGAGTGGCTCCTCTAACTGCAACTGGGGGCCATTATCCTGCTCTTTTGTGTCTGCTTTATGGGAAGAGGGCCCGGATCACCACTCGGGGAGGAACTGGCAGACTATTATACTGGGCAGGGCTAGAGCCTGAGACACATAGTACGCAGATTACACAAGGCACCTCAGCGGGTACAAAAGGGGGTCTAATTAGACCAGGCCTGGGTGAGGTCCAGAGAAATACAGAGAGAGAGAGAGAGAGAAAGCTACCAGGCCTGAAAACGCGTCCTGCTCCTCAGCAACTCAAGGCGCAGAGAGAGTAAGAGAGGGACGGATGGGGTAGAAAGAAAAGGAGAAGGAGAAACGGAAAAGCCATGTAAGCAGCTTTGCGAGTGTGCCACTACCTCAGGGATGGTATTGATTAACAGGGTTTCAGAGCGCTCTTGCTGCCAAAGATGTCTTAAGCTGCTATGAGCTGGTGAGGGCGAGCAAGCACGCCATTTTGTTTGCCCTGTTAATGTACAGTTCAGTGGCCTTTGTGCCTTGCAAAAACTCGTTAGAATGTCCTTTCTCCCTCTTCCTTAATTGATATTTTCAAATGTATTATTTATCATTTCCTATAAATCAACTTGTCTTTCTCATGTCTCTCAAATGGAGGAGAGACATTCAGGAGAGATCTCAATAATGAATAATAACTGAAATCTCCATAAAAGCTAATAAGCTTTGAATGAGAAACGTTTTTGACATTTAGGAGTGCATATAGCTTCAATTATATCACATATGGACTAAGGGGCCATTTACACAACACCATTTTCAACAAAAAACTTTTTATATATTTTGGACGTTCATTATTTTTTGGGGGGCCTGAAAACAAAAACAGGTTTCAAAGTGCAAGTTTTTGAAAACGATACCGTTATCGTCTCTGTGTAAACTACAAAACGTGAATTTGTGAAAACGGTGTTACGCATGCTTGTTACGTTTACTCTATAGGCTTGTAGTGTTTCTTTACAAAGTGGCATTGCCATCTACTGGCCTGGCATGAATAATACAGCGTTTTAGTCGTTTTTGTGGATCTGTGTGAACGGGGATCGTTTTCACAATGTTGTCGTCTGTACGCAAAAAAAAGCGAAGGAAAACTTTTCAGTTTTTAGTACATTGTCGTGTAAATGTACCTTAAAAGACAACAACTCCAAATTTGATGTCAAGGGCTCTTTAACAACCAGTTTTTCAGCATTACTCTACTACACTGACACAATGAAGTCTCAAAAAAGTGTTCTTAAAATTGTCTTTGAGTGTTCGTGCTTGCTCTTGAGTGTCCTAAGTTTACATCTGACTACTTCTTTTAAGCATAGTTTGGAGGCTTTGTGATTATGACGTGCTTCTTGCCAAACCCTCAATGAATTTCATAGGCCGCAGAGTTCAGGATGCTCTCCCTCCTTGAGTCTGCTCCCCTGTTGCATACAGGGTAATTACTGCTAAACACTAAGAATGGACTTGTTTTTGTCACAAACAAAGTGAAACTAAAATTATTACAAACATAGTCCCGCATAGCCAGGCCTTTTACTTCCAGCACAAAGTCTCGATGAATCCGATTCTAGACTCGCCCCTAAGAAGAATCTGAATGAACCACACACAGTTTGTTTTGTTTTTATTGAGTGTGTAATCTGAAATGCAGGTTTCTTTTACCTTTTTGTATGTCTTTTTCGTCTGGTCGCCGTGATTTTGCCAAGTAAGACATGTTCCTGGATCAACATTTTTTATTGATCCAAATACATTCCTGTCTGAAAACATAGTCCTAACCTTATCCCTACTCCTAACCCTACACATAACTTCTACCTAAATCAGAGAGAAATGATAGGTGAATAACAACACTAATAGAAGCACATGACCTGACTCTGGTTGCAAGCCTAAACTTGACATAAACTTGTCCCCCAAATCTAATTGGTTGATTGGAATGTTGTTCCAGGATCGACAAAGATGTTGATCCAGGGACATTTTGTACTTGGTGAAATCACATTCACCTTTTTTTCCTCCTGAATTGTAGTATGATTATATAGTATGATTATATAGTATGATTAAATAGGCCTACTTTAGTTTGTTGATCCAGGGACATTTTGTACTTGGTGAAATCCCGTTCACGTTTTTCTCATTATCCTGAATTTTAGCATCTCTTCACCAGGTGCAGATGGTTGCCTTACATATGCATGCATTAGTCAGTTGCACTGCTGACATACTTATAATTGTATACTTCTAAAGTATTATTTAAAAGGTTCCCACAGAACCCACCCACGTTTGTCTTTCTATAAACTAAACAATGGCTTAGACTTACTTTATGACTCACCACATTCACTGTAAAAAAAAAAAAAAGTTGCTGCCTTAAAATTTTAAGTACAATCAACTTGGATGTTTAAGTAATTTCCACTTAAATTCTCAACTTTAAAAAATGAGTGGAATCTTGTATAACTTGCTTAACTTATTTTGATGAGTTAAAGCAATGTAAAAACGTTGTCATACCTTATTGATCATAATTTTTTACAGTGAGAGCACAGAGCTAAAAAGAATGTAACATAGACAGCATTGCTTTGATAATTTGGTCTCAAATATATTAGAAATACATTTTCTAGACTTTTGATGGCAGATTCTGGTTATCTTTGAAACCCTGACCACAGTGTGCGACATGAAATCTCTTTTAAAACTCTATAGAAAACGTAAGATAATGTGGGCAGGTTTCAGAAAATTAATATTAACATGACCAAAAAATAAACATTCTGTCATCATTCAATCACACCTCATGTCATTCAAAACCCGTAGGACTTACTTTCAAAACATTTTGGTTACCATTGAAAAAGACATTTACAAAAAAAATATGTTATGTTCAACAGAAGGAGAAAAAAGAGAAGTCGTTCAGATGAGTGAGTAAATGATGGGGAATTTTTTTATTTATGGGTGAACAACCCTATCTGTTTAAGCTCTTATTACAGTCTTTTTCCTTTCTTCATACTATATGTCACTTTACCCCTTGATTTTTACAAGATCATAATACTTCTAATCCTTGATGTGTTGAGAGAATTCCAGATGTGAAATGATATCAAGGGGTCAGGTTTATGCTTGTAAAATCACTCTTACACCACTCCCAGGTAATTCCCAAGGTTGTTATCAGTGCGTTTGATGATAAAGCACTGGAATGTGTTCAGATGCTGTTTTATAGCATGCTGTCACATCCTGTGAATCACTCACTCTTTACACAGCCACAATAAAACATCAACTTAATAGAATAGCCTCATGCATTTACGTCTTCTGCGACAATCGTTCAACAAGACTGCACTGCACCGCTTAAACTCCATGTTTAGCTCTGACAGACAGGGAGTGAAGGAGCAGTTAGCACAGTTACTGCACAGTAGCTGCTGCTGCAGTTGATGACCTGCTCCAGCCCAGCACATCTGGCGCCGGCACAAACACACTGGAGTAATAGCACTTTTGAAGGCAGGCGATAGAAGAAGATTACATGGAGCGCCTGAAAGACTTCCTGCTCGCTCTCTCTCATGAGCGAGACCTGCGGAAGTCTTCTCACCTTGGCTCAGGGCGCTCTAATTACAGAACTTCACCTGACAGCAGTTAGACGGACATGCACGCACACGCTTTCACGCTTGATGGTTCGGGGATGTACAGAGCAGGAGATGAGACCACACTAAGGGTATTAGAGAAGACAATGCCGGAGATGTTCCCTTCTATTATGAAACGTAAGATTGGATTAGCATGCCTTGGTGTGGCTGAGGCGCATCATTCACACCCCAGATAATGGAGCTTGATGAAAATGCCATCTTCCTGTCATATTGTTCTCTCTGAGTCTTGCTTATCTGCATTCTGTGACTTGCAAGAAAGATGTTGGGCAATGAGTGTTGTTTGCAAGTACATTGGGTAATATTATGACAATATCAGCTCAGTTTGAGTTCGAATTGACCTTGCAGAGTTTCATCCAAGAGGTGAAAGTTTCAAGGCCTGTGCCGAAAGTTTGAGGTAGTTTTGAGAGCACTGCTGCTGCAACGTTCCTGCACTGCTCCCCTCCCTCCCATCTATAATTGCAGGGTTAAGAGGGGCCTCACTGACGTACACACAGGATTTATTTTAGTGAGTTTCCACAGAGCTTAGAAGAATGCCATAGCACACCCTACACACACACACACATACGTACATAGAGTTTTGAGTTTAACATGCAATAAATACAAATGCACTCTCATTCCACTGCATGCACTCACTCACTCACTCACTCAAACACACACACACACACACAGCCTTGGGCAAGTTTCTGATCATGTAAATCATCCGGTACATCTTCACAGCCTTCATCTCTCTTCAGGCAAAAAAACACACAATAGACCTTGTTTAGTTTTGCGGTTTCAGTTTGGCTGTTTACCCATGTTAAAGACATTTGATAATTTATAGTCACTGCACAATTTCATTGAGAATTTTTCCTTCCTTGTTAGCGCAAGCACTGATACAATGGGCCGGCTTTGTAAACTACTCGGGTTTGTGTTTGGTTTTTTGCATTTTAAAGACTGACTCATTGTCTTCAGGTCTTACTTGAAAATGGAGCACATTAGTATGTTTTCTCTCTCTCTTAACACTGAGATGCTGCGCCTGATTCCACTACAATCTTCTCATTCAGCAGCATGTAGCCATGACAGTGGGCCGTGTCCCCACTCCTGAAACCTGGCCAGGACCCCCCTTTTTCTGAAGAATGAGAAAGGCATTCCTTTTTCAGTTAACCCCTACCAGGGGACAAGGCTCCATTAAAATGGAATCAGACTTAAATTACTTTGTCAGAACTTTTGTTTTAAAGAATGGAAAGGTGGTTTTTCATACGGATAGTGGCTGGTCCGCCATGACCATGTGTCGGTCACTCATTCACGTTTTTTTTGTGTGTTGTTTTTGCATAGAATACAATGAAAAAAGTACCTAATAATCATTCTTGACTAAAGGTCCTTTCACAGTAAGAACAATAACAATATTCTTCCTCTGCGTTGTTATCGTTGTGGTGTCATGACTTCATATCCTCATAGAATAAGTATGATCATATAGGCCTACTTTAGTTAGTTATCTTGGTGTGAACTCTTTCCCCGCCATCGACTAAATTTTCCATATTTCAATGTTTTCACTGTTATACGGTGTAGGCTATATCACATCTTCTGAAAGAGTACAGAATCTCCTGATCAAAACACAGGAAAAAAAGAGGCAGAAACAAGTGATAAAAGCATTGCTTATGCACGTTGTAGTCTTGATGATTTTAAAGCAGAGGCTCTGTTCTTTCTTTTGATATATTGCATGTTCAGATATTCATACAACAAAATATTCTGGTGGCCATGAAAGTTTTGTGAAAAAAAAACAGAATTTGGCCTGGCGGGCAATTTTTTTTTAACGCTGGCTGGGAAATAGTTACAAACGCAAGGTACGAAACACGATTGTGTCTTAAACCAGTTTATTGTGTTTTAACTGGTTCTGAGAATAGCACGCTTTGCTTTATTAAGCGGTTGCACTTTTCGTTCAACTTCATCATATGTAGGCTAGCAATGAGATACGCTAATTTAACTGAATAAGTTTTGCACTTTTTGCTCCGTTCCAAAGTTCAAGTTTGCTGAACTTGCGAATTCGTATTACGTGAAAACGTGTAAAGGACAAGAAGTCTCGTTAAAAGACATCTGTTTTAAACATAAATTGACGATACTTTAACGTGTTTTCAACGTAAATTACACATTAGCCTACAATTTTAAATTTAGCCATACTGATTTTTTAAAACGTATGTTTATAATAAGCAACTTGATAAGACATTTGGGGTGTGAGTGTGTGCAGTTTACGTTGTAGAAAAAAAGTCAGTATCATCAACATATTCTCGAAGAACCACTGGCATATTGTCTTCCAGGTTCAGACGTCATCCTGGCACTTCTCCTGTGTATGCAAAGCCATTATATGGACAAGATTTGGGCGCTAATTTAAGTAATCCGGATTCAACAACATTTTCTACGGTAAGAACAAATTTATGTGCATGTTTGTTGTGAATCTGCCGGATGTTTTGTTTAAGGTTTTCTGCGCATATATATGCATACACTAAATTATAGTGAATGGCCCAATGTTGTGTTCAGCTGTTGATTCCAGTAAATTTTCTTTTATGGTAGCTATTATATTTGGTTGGGCGATTAATCAAGAGACCGAATACAGAATTTTAAGGCTTCACTCTTGGTGTAAAAGCTGTTCCAAAAGATAGTCAACTTAATTACCTTGCCTATACCTCCTTTATGCCACATTGTAATCCCATAATGCACTGAGATAGGTTTTGTGAAAACTCTTCAAGAGTGCATGCTAGGCTATACAGTTCCGATTTTAGCAGGGGACTGACAAATGTTGATTATAAAATAATATAATTAACTTAGAAATGTGTTCATAAAAATAGGTTAAAATAATGATAAGCATACTACATTACCCAAAATGTGTGTGTGCTATATTTATTTGACTATTGTGGTGTTCATCTTATGCAGTGTTATTTGTATGACACACTATCAGTTGTAGAGCATTTCAGATCAGTGTACAGACACACACACACACAGAATCTGCCCACAGATTTCTGCAGAATCTGAACACCAATCATTCATAATATTCATTTTAGACTGTAGCAATCTCAGCTAAATTTAACATATTTTACCACATTTAAAGATCTGTTCTGCACAATTACATTTTCCATCAAAATCAGTGCAGATTAAAAAAAGTTTGCAGATTCTTTCTGGGGTTTCAGGATTATCATAATGAGGCCTTTAAGGCAACTTTGCATCAGCAAACTTGGAAACTCAGTAGGTTTTGGTGTTTACGACTGGTTCTAAATTTGTCAATGTGGATTGTGGGTAGAAAACAATGAAACAAAAATGAATGTAAATCGCTCAAGTCATTTTTGATGCCCTCTTCTGCTATGCGCGTTTGCCACAACATTCCCTCATGTCCCGTTTGTTTTTACAAGGCATAGCATTCCTTGATTTTAAACGATGTAATGCTGCTTTAATTTGGAGTGAACAAGCCGCTTTTCTTTTATACTGGTCTACCAGCCTGTCCCATCAGCAGTAAGAGAGACAGTTTTTTTTTCCAAGGGGGCCTATTAAATAGAAAATGTACAATGCTAACCACCTCTCTCTTTCTTTCTTTCTCTCTCTCTCTCCCTCTCTTCTCCCTCCTAATATGTTCCATATTGTGAGTTTAAATAGGGTGGACTCAGGAAATGCAGTCACACTGTCTTCCCTTTCCAAGATTCCAGGCTGAGGTTTGGCCCAGTGTGACGGTGGTTCTGCGGACCCGGGCTCCTGGGCAAGCCTGTGTCGGGTTTCCTCCTCTTGGGAGAATAGGTGTCCACGTCGCCTGTTTTTGCTAGTTATATGCAGAAAGGTTTGTTCTCTGCTGCTGCTTTGCAATGCAATCTTTGTGCAAATTAGGTGCAGTTGTACAACAGGGTAATTGAACAGTTATGGGAGCTTAGTAATTCTCTGTTATACTCATAAAAGTCTGCAAATAATTTGGTGTGAGAATTCTGTACTAGTGAGTTTTTGCGTGCACAAGATCATGGCGTTCATCGCATATCCTGAAGATTCCAGTCTCAGTTCTGGGAGAATCTGGAGAACTTCAAGAACACTTCAGCGGAGCAGAAGAGATCAGAGATGTTCTGTGAATACCTCCCTCTTTCTCTGCTCCAGCTAATCAATCACAGAGCCTGGTTTTCTACTGCCAAACATCTGAAGTGCTTCTTGCAGGGGAGTTAGACAGAGCAGCGTTGTAGCTCTCATTCATGTCTTTATCTCGGGCTGTATCTCATGCAGAATTGCCCGCGAGGAAAGTGCCTCCCGACTTTAAATAATATTCTTATTGTGGTTTTCAACTCGGCTGTTTGCAGCTTCATCTCGGGAGGAGCGTGCGTATGTGTGTGTGTGTGTGTGCGTGTGTGTGTGTGTAGAGGGGAAAAGGGGGTTTTGGGTCCTTCTCAGAAGAAAAAAGATGAGTGAATAGATTCAGCTTCAGCTTAGAGGTCAGGTTACACATTCCAGGGGCACACACTACTGCCTGTCTCCACACTAAAATACCTGTGTGCATTTGTGACTGTGTGTATGTGTGTGTGTGTGTGTGTGTGTGTGTGTGTTTGTTCATTTGTGCATGTAACCATCCACATACTTTTCATAAACAACTGCATTTTAATACTCTGACGCACACACACAGTATTCCTTTTCATATATCCACAGACGCACACTCATTTCAGATATGCTATCCAGCATATAATTACAGTATTGTAAGAGGCGAATTACTCTGCATTAGTCTGTGGAGGGTTTATTTTGTGCAGAAGACTTTGACATTTCTGTGGGAGAGAATGAAGCTGGTATGAGGGCCAGGCTCCAGAGCAGTGCTGTGGAGAGGGGTAATGAAAGAGAGGAGCCCAGAGGCAGCCACTGTAATTGGGCTGTAAATGTCCAGAGAGCCCCAGGGACCAACCCCCACACATGGACTTTCCAGATGTTGGACGCCCTCTTCAATCATTCTGATATCTGAGTCACAGTAGCCACACCCATCTGTTGCATTTTTATAGAAAGTCTTCAATTACTGTTTTATTTTATTTTATTTTTTAAATAAACAGTCGATCATATAAAGACACTCCAATTTCATGGATAATTGTTTATAGATAACGCAATTGTGTTAGAATCACACGTTTTGTGGTAAACATCTGTACACGTCGTACAGTCTCAAACTGATTTCATTACTGCAAGTAACAGGCTCACTACCGCATGTATCTGCTAGAATGAAAGTCATAAACAATCGCATTTGAGGGACTACATGAAGGAAGGAAACGGAAAGAGAGAAAGAAGAAAAGAAGGGAAAGAAAGAGCGCTGTTCTTTTAGTCTAATTTGTGGAAAAGCTTGTGCCCTTAAAACTCTGAGGAATCCAGTAAGAGAAACCACGGGAGTGGCTTTAAGTGCTGCTGGTGCCTACTGGACTGCTGTGTGTATGTGTGTAATTGAAAGAGAGAGAGAGAGAGAGAGAGAGAGAGAGAGAGAGCAGGACAAGGCCCTTCCACACTGTGGCTTTGATTAAGGCAACAATGCTGTTTATTTGACTATTTTCTGACTTCTAGGCAGAGAAACAAGAGGGATCTAGATGCAACAGATGATGTTTATTAAACATCCAAACCAGCTGATTTGCTGGAGATTTTAGATATTTACATTCCTTTTTTATATAAGATGAAGCTTGCTGTACTTGACATGTTACATTCTAAAAAAAAATTAATTCAACACCAAGTCCAAAGAGGAAATAACATAGACCTACACTTCTGAGCTTAACATATAATATAATCAATATCATTCAACAGTTAGTTCCAGTGCTCAAATTTGATTGGGTAATATTTAGTACAACAGCACTGGGACTTGGCATTTTAAATCATTCTGCTGGTGTTTGTTTGCGTGTAATAGAAAGACTGACAGTCTGAATTAGTGGTGGGGATTTTTCATTGTTTTTTTTTTTTTTTTTAGTTTCTAGAGGTTACATTGCTTTCACCAGGTGGTGACAAGTGACTTTATTTATGTGCGAGTTAATGAATCATTCAATCAGCCAATTCATTCAGGAATGAAACAAGTGACTGGCTGCATCTGAAATCGCATACTATAGGTAAAATGCACTAAAAAGTATGTGCTGTATGTAATATGTGTGTAGTATTATGAATGTAATACGGATGTACTACAATCACCATGTTGTCATTATCACGTGACCACCAGCGTCAGATAGCATTGTCACTGCCATTCACAAATCCTCTCCCGTGGCCTCATGGTAAAGTGTCCATAGTTTGCCCACTTTAGAAGTAGGTCACCGGGATACTACCCTATTACGAGTACTGTAAATAAATTCGGACATACTACTCTTGTTACATACAGTTTTTCGCCTACTATATAGTAGTGAAGTATGTGATTTAAAATGCAGCCTGTGTTTATGAGCGAGTCATTGAATCATTGACTTGTTTAAATCACTTTGATAGTTTCTGCTAGAATTAGTGCTTCAATCATATTGTTTACATATAACTGTTTCATTAAGATGTCAAATGTAAACATGTATTAAAATATATTAACTTTGGTTATATGAAAATAAACTTGCATATTTACAACAGTGGGTAATCATTTCTATGTATGATGATTAGTGACTCTTTCTGCAAGTTACATCATTTCACCATAGGTACAGGTGACAAGAAACCTTTGGGTATTATGATTCATTAAATCACTTAAACTAAAAACAGATTCTTTCAGGAACAAAACAAGACTACTGTGTGTTGCTTGAAGATACGTGACGGTTTATTATTTCGCTTCGTTAATGGTTTTCGTCGGCAGAGCAAAAATAGAGGAAATAATGGTGTTAAAAATGTAAGTTAAAAATGATTGCCTTGTCTGATATTTACAACAACAGTACTTGCTTGCTATTGCTTCATTTTAATCGACATAAGTTCAGCATTACAGTTTAATGCAAAGAGCACGCTATTTCACTATTTCACTCTCTGACATGATTATTGCCTGTTCCGATACATCATTTCACAGAGTAAAGAGCAGAAGGTGAGGACATGGGCTTATCCTTCTCTTTGTGTACCTCTACTCAGCCGTATCTTGGTCGGAGGAACCCAGGGCCCCCAAACTTGAACAAAAAATTCTGCTGAAGGCTTTAAAAGGCCCTGGCAGCTCCCTGTGTTAATAACCTGTCTTATTCCTGAGCCGCTGTGTAACCGAAGCCCCCGCTCGCATTCCTCTCTCTTTTGTTTGACTGCGTTTTGAGCTTTTGAGACTGCCGGAGCTCCTGACTGCTTTGCTTGTCTTGTGCCATCCTACTGGAGGCTGTTTAAGGCCTTAATCTGGACCTGTCTGTCAGCTCTGCCCTGTTAAGGCCTGAACTGATTGACTATGAATGCTAACTTCTGTCAGCGCCTGGGAGTAAAGACCTGAGGTTTGGGGGACGGAAAGGGGGACAAGTGAATGAGAGGGAAAGGTAAGATGGGGGGGGGACGAAATGCACAGTTGGCAAGTGAAGGTTTTTCATGTGTGCTACATTTACTGACAGAAGCTTTTCTGTTAGCTTCATTTTGAAAATTGGCGATATGATAATTGCATTACATGAATTTCAAACGGCTGGAGTTTGTAATCAGGTCTTGGCCTGATGGAGACCTTGAGGTTGTTAAGGCAGGTTATTGGAGGAATATATTACATGTCATTGGTGAGCTTTGCAGACCTGCTTAAAGTGAGAAGGAGCAGCAAAGTGTTTCCATCTGGCCCTTTCCATGGCGGTTTAGTTTTTAAACCTAACACACATTTTCACAGACTGATGTCTGTAGAATGTATACCATTAAACTCGCTGGTACAACCTTCAAATGACAAAAAAAGAACCCCAGTGTCATTGTGTCACAGGAACATGGGCTGTTCCTGGCCTGGTTCTCACGGATTCCTGCGGGGAGATTTATGTAAGCGTTCTTCCCCTCGCCTGTGGCTGCAGGTACGAGTGGCGGCAGTCTGTCAGGGATGACGGCGCTCATGATGTTCAAACAGTCATTAACAAGGCCAAGAATCCCTATTAGGAATGACCCTGCAGGTAAGAGAGAGCAAGTTTAACCTAGAGCTCAATATGTGGCATGTACAGACACATTGCTCCGAAACCCACACAACATTGCACTTGCCAGAGCGGTATGACAGTAAAAAATAACCTTTGTTATCTGATAACATTTTAGTTTTGTATTTTAAGGTATTTAAAACAAAAAAAAAAGATGGCAAAGCTGAATTATCAGCATCATTATGATCACATGTCACATGATCCTTCAGCAATCTTTCTGCTAAAGAAACATTTCTTATTATTATCAATGTTGAAAACAGTTGTGCTGCTAAATATTTTTGTGTTGAAAATCATTTATTTGAAGCAGAAACAGTTTTGTTACATTATCTTTATTTTCACTTTAACTTAATGTGACCTTGTTGAATTTCTTTCTTTTTTTTATCTTACTGACCCCACATTTTTTTAATGGTAGTTTATCTCTGATTTACAATGGTAAATATGCGAAGGTTAACTTGGCATTAGCAAAAAAATTAAAGATTTAATATGGTTTTAAAATAAACATTACCATAGGAAAGTTTGTAGGGTCTACATAATATTAGCAAATCTGTCTGAAGAGTGTTGTGCATTTTTCTTCTTGCCTATGAATTAATTTTTTCCCCTTGTGTTTGCATACATTTCGTCGCTGTCGGCATTCCCCTTATGTCTGTGTTTTCTTCTGCTTGTATGAACAAAATGAAGCAAGAGTATTAATATAAATGCAGTAATAACTGCCCAGAGGCAACTCCAGCGTCAGTATAATAGCAGGCGCCTGAGAAGAGAGAGGGAGACAAGCGGGCCTCTGCATTCTTCCTGAGAGTCCTGCATGCTCAGGCTTGCTGCTGCTGTTTGGAAAGTGTGCAGCCTGTCTTCATAACACGCTTCTCTGCTGTTCACACAACCAGTCAACTGTGCAACAGGTAGTTCAGCATCTATAATGTGACTGTCCTGATGTGAAGCCCAAGTCATGTCAAACCAGTAGTTGGTTTGGAGAAGTAAATTGATTGCATTTAATTTGAAGTGAAAATTGTACATATCCAATAGTTCATTATCCTTGATATTCAATACTGAGGTTATGTCACAGTGTCTGTTGTGTTTCCCTGGGTTATCACTAGAGGTCCTTGTTCTCACGGTGTCATTCACATTAGACTACAATTCCCGGCATTCTGTTCTGTCACTTATCTGATTATTGCACTCAGCTGTTTCCCATCACCTTGTTAGTTCTGTGTGTATATATTCCCTGTCTGTGTTAGAGTTTGCTACGGAGTCCTGGTTTAGTGTTCGCACACTTCTGTTCCTGTTTGCTGCCTGTTCTTGTTCATGGTTTTGTCTTGTGTTTTGGATTGCCTTATTGGATTTTGACCCCTGCCTGGATGACTACGAGTTTGGATTGCCCTTTAATTAAAAACTACTGCTCTTGGATTTTCTGCCTCCTGTGTGTGTTCTGTGACAGAAGGACTCCTTCACACCTAATCCAGCGGTATGTTTTGTAACATCTCTTCTCCAGCCACCGAGCGGGAGAGAAGGGAGTTTTTTAAAGGGACCCGATTGGTCAAGTTTCGCGGGACCCGTGGAGGTCGCAGTAGAGGAGGTGGTCGAGAGACTGTTCACGTCCCGTCTGCCCAGCCAGAGACTGTTCACGTCCCGTCTGCCCAGCCAGAGAGAGTTCACGTCCCGTCTGCCCAGCCAGAGACTGTTCACGTCCCGTGTGCCCAGCCAGAGACTGTTCACGTCCCGTCTGCCCAGCCAGAGACAGTTCACGTCCCGTCTGCCCAGCCAGAGACAGTTCACGTCCCGTGTGCCCAGCCAGAGACTGTTCACGTCCCGTCTGCCCAGCCAGAGACAGTTCACGTCCCGTGTGCCCAGCCAGAGACAGTTCACGTCCCCTCTGCCCAGCCAGAGACTGTTCACGTCCCCTCTGCCCAGCCAGAGACTGTTCACGTCCCCTCTGCCCAGCCAGAGACAGTTCACGTCCCGTCTGCCCAGCCAGAGACTGTTCACGTCCCGTCTGCCCAACCAGAGACTGTTCATGTCCCGTCTGCCCAGTCAGAGACTGTTCATGTCCCGTCTGCCCAGTCAGAGACTGTTCATGTCCCGTCTGCCCAGTCAGAGACTGTTCATGTCCCGTCTGCCCAGTCAGAGACGGTTCAGGTTCCGTCTGCCCAATCAGAGACTGTTCACGTCACGTCTGCTCAGCCAGAGACTGTCCACGCCACGTCTACCCGGTCAGAGACGGATCAAAAGATGCCCTTTCGCGTGGCCGCAGGGCACGGATGGACTATTTGGAGCATCTGATTCGGATCCTAGACATGCCTATGCTCGCTGTTCCAGAGCCGGAGCCAGTGTCTGTTCCAGAGCCTGAGCCAGTGTTCGCTGTTCCTGAGCATGAGCCGGTGTCTGCTGTTCCTGAGCCGGAGCTGATGTCTGCTGTTCCAGAGCTGGAGCCAGTGTCTGTTCCAGAGCCAGAGACAGATCAGGAGATACCCATTCTCGCAGCCGGGGGAATACCGAGCAACTATCTGGAGCGTCTGGCACGGATCCTGGAAGGACCCTTCAGACCTTTTGTGTCCCTGGTTCCAGAGCCGGAACCAGTGTCTGTTCCAGAGCCGGAGCCGGAGCCTGTTCCAGAGCCGGAGCCAGTGCCTGTTCCAGAGCAGGAGCCGGAGCCAGTGCCTGTTCCAGAGCCGGAGCCGGAGCCAATGCCTGTTCCAGAGCCGGAGCCGGAGCCAGTGCCTGTTCCAGAGCCGGAGCCAGTGCCTGTTCCAGAGCCGGAGCCAGTGCCTGTTCCAGAGCCGGAGCCAGTGCCTGTTCCAGAGCCGGAGCCAGAGCCTGTTCCAGAGCCGGTGTCTGCTGTTCCAGAGCCGGTGTCTGCTGTTCCAGAGCCGGAGCCAGAGCCTGTTCCAGAGCCGGTGTCTGCTGTTCCAGAGCCGGTGTCTGCTGTTCCAGAGCCTGAGCCAGAGCCTGTTCCAGAGCCGGTGTCTGCTGTTCCAGAGCCGGTGTCTGCTGTTCCAGAGCCTGAGCCAGGGCCTGTTCCAGAGCCGGAGCCAGTGCCAGTGTCTGTTCCAGAGCCGGAGCCAGTGTCTGTTCCAGAGTCACTGCCCTGGCCGCCCGAAGGGTCTTCACCGCCCTGGCCACCTGGAGGGTCTTCACCGCCCTGGCCGCCCGTGGGGTCTTCACCCCCAGGGCCGCCCGAGGGGTCTTCACCGCCCTGGCCGCCCGATGGATCGTCTGCTCCGCCCTGGCCGCCCGATGGGTCGTCTGCTTCGCCCTGGCCGCCCGATGGACTTTCTGTTTTGCCCTGGCTGCCGGCTAAACCATCACCCCCTGTTTCTGTTCCATTTCATGGTCCTGGCCCTCCCATCCCTCCCTTGGATTTCCCACATTCCACCTTCCTCTTGGACTCTTGGGTTGTCTTGTGTACTGTCATGGAGCGTCTGGTAGCCACTCTGTAGAGGGGAGGTTCTGTCACAGTGTCTGTTTGTGTTTCCCTGGGTTATCACTAGAGGTCCTCATTCTCACGGTGTCATTCACATTAGACTACAATTCCCAGCATTCTGTTCTGTCACTTATCTGATTATTGCACTCAGCTGTTTCCCATCACCTTGTTAGTTCTGTGTGTATATATTCCCTGTCTGTGTTAGAGTTTGTTACAAAGTCCTGGTTTAATGTCCGCACACTTCTGTTCCTGTTTGCTGCCTGTTCTTGTTCATGGTTTTGTCTTGTGTTTTGGATTGCCTTATTGGATTTTGACCCCTGCCTGGATGACTATGAGTTTGGATTGCCCTTTAATTAAAAACTACTGCTCTTGGATATGTGTGTGTTCTGTGACAGGTTATCCCTTCACAATTCACTTAAAATGTACGAAAATGATGTTTCTGATCAGCAAAGCCAAACTCTAAAGGGCTATTTAAACAGGACATGTTCATGTGTTTTATCAGTGCTTTTTTTATTGTTGGTCTTTGTGGTTTAAAAAGTGGTTAAAAACATACACACACAAATGTTTTGCCCTCAATGTTTCTTGAAGAACATATAGAATGAGAATTTTGAATTTTCTGTAATCACAAAATTAATATATCAACATATATTGGGCTACGAATATTTGTGTGGACAATGGAGGGCCATTGAGTCAAAAAGGTTGAGAACCATTGGTCTATTTGTTTTTGCATGCATAAAATGCTAAAAATGAATGGAACAGAGCGCTGGTGTCTTGAGATGTGACTTCGCTTGGCATTTTAAAAACATTGCCTTCAGATACTAAAAAAAAAAAATAGATGTTTGATGCCCTATACTACGTTTATATATAAAAACACAAAGTACAAAATGTATATATAAACAGCCTCTTTAAAGTGTGTCTCATAATACCTGTTCTAGCTGAACACAAGAACAAGTCCTGTGTGAACAGTTGATGGGCCCCAATGACTTCTATAGGATGGGGGGGAAGTAATACGGAAGTCAATGGGGTCCATCAACTGTTTGATTACCCACATTCTTCAAAATATCATCTTTTGTGTTCAGCAGAAGAAAGAAATTCATACAGGTTTGGAACAACTTGAGGATGAGTAAATGATGACACAATTCCCCCACCTTTAAGGAGATACTATAACCAAAAATGTAAATCCTCTCATTATTTAATTGATCTCTTGTCATTCTAAAACTCTATGACTTTCTTTAAAAAAAAAATATTTTGAAGAAGGTTGGAATTCTAACCCAAACACTTTTTTTATAAAATATTGTCTTAAAGTTTTAGAACGACATGGGTAAACAGGGTTTTCATTTTTGGACGAACTATCCCTTTAAGCACATTTGGTTGGCACACTTTTTTTAAGACTATTACATTTAGCCTTAGCTTCTTTCAGAATATTGTGCCACCTCATTTACACAGTTACTATGTTACATTTTGATGCAGTGTATGAAGAATTTTAGTGCCGACCACGTAGATGTCAGGGTGCGTTACCCGATGAAGTCCCGGTGGGTACTGTACTGTATGTGTCAATGGCATCAGTGTTGCAGGTTTCAGAAGGGGTTTGCTACGAGGAGACATATAGGTCGCAGCTGACTAAGCCCAGTTTATAAAATGTCAAAGAGCCATTTTTATTTTGTTTTGACTGGACAAATATTTGTGAGTCCATTATGGGGTTACACCTACAGACACCCGCTTAGGAGACAGTAGGAGTTTGTTTTCATCCTTTTCATCTTTTCACTCCCTCCGTCACTCCCCACTCTCCCTCCCTCGCTCCAGAGTTTTTAATATCAAAGTGCACTGTCTGACAGGAGTAAGTCAGAAACAAGGGGGCTTTTGTTGGATCTTTCTAGAACCAGCCAGGGACGACAAGAGCTTGTCAACCCTTGTTCTGTGTGAAAGGGAGATGCGAGGAAAAAAAAAAGAGACCAGGATGGAGAGAGGTTCTTCTGTGGAGCACAAAAGAGATTTTTCTCTCTCTGTCTGGTTCAGGCACAGGTTTGAAACTGAATAACTTAATTCCACTTTGTCGGGGCAGACAAGAGGTGGGTAACAAAGGTCTCCTTTTTCTTAAACCACCCCAGCACTTTGTTATTTACAAGATCATGACTTCTAACAGCATGAAAATAGCTGTACTCTCCCAAAGGCATTTGGATGAAGAGAGGAGGGTTTTCACAGTGGTTAAAATGTGCCCTGGTATATTAGAGATGAAAAGCAAAGTTTAGCACGACTGATTAAGTGAGACCTGTGTTGCTGAAAAGGAAAAAAGCTGCTCAACTGCCAGGCGTTGCCCTAGGATGTGGTTTGTGTTGTTTTGTGCTTTGCACAACCGCTAAACAAAACTCGGTGTAAGGAAGTTTTTGTGTGCTACAGGCACAAAAGGAGCGAAAGCAACATATTTATTTCTTCAAAGCTCCTCGGGGTGTGCAGCACCTGTGTGGTGAGAACAGAATAAGAGGTTTGCCTTCCTCCCAAAAACATGTTCAGAGTAGCTGCTCCTCCATTGTATTATTTATTGTCTGTAATTAAAATGTACAATCTCATGTCACGTCAGCTGTATTTCACCATGGTTCTAAGAAAAAGAGCAATAAGAGTTTGTGTTTCCCTTTTGGTCTTGTCTCTGAAGTCAAATGTCCATTAAAAGTCCAATTCAATTTTTTTTTCTGAAGCTTCCTTTCCCAGCATCTTCATTTCCATCTAAACCCTTACAAAAGTCTCAAATTATAGTATATAATTGTTACCCAAAACCAAGACTGCAACTAAAATGGACACAAATGCTATAAAAAGCTTTTAAATGTAATCGAGAAACCTTTGTGTGCTTCCAAATGTTGTTGCAGATATCATCTCATTATATGTGCCGAGGAAACAACACGAGAAATGATGTCCAATTCGAAGAACAATGGCTGTAACTGAAATCGCATACTCTCTGAGTAGGTAATTGAAAGGTATGGACTTCACGGCCATTAAGAAACTTTGTACTTCTATAGAGTATAAATGTGTATGAATGTAATCCACACATACATTCAGCATCTTGTTATTGTCATGTGACCTAGTTTTGTCTCTAATATCACACTATACCATTTAGGCAAGGCAAGGCAAGGCAACTCCTCTCCTATCATCATGGGACAGTAAATTATCCATGGATGTGTACAATCTCACTGGAAGTAGTATGTCATTAATGTACTTTTTGCCTACTTTTATGAATACTGTGAATTTGAATCGTGATGAAGTTTTTCATAAAGATTCACAGTGAATTGTTCCATAACCAACTCGTTTTTTTCTCGGTTTCTAGGTTAATCTCGGTTATGTCTGATTTGAAATAGTTTTAGAAATTCAAGTCAAGAAATAAACATGGAACCGAACTGTGATGTATACATTTGTCACGCTTAGTCCATAGGATGATGATAAAGATGCAAAAAATAATCCACAGATAAAGACCAGGCAACGTAACAGTGTGTAGATACAAACACACGACAATACTGGACAACTGAATAGAGCACAAAGAGGAACTTAAATACACAGTGATGAAGACAAAATAATGAACAATTGTGATGATTGAATGAGTGTCTATGACAACTAGCGGGAAACTAGAACAAAGAAAAACGGTAACTGAAGAGAAACAAACTAAAAGTCCATGGAAATGAAACTAAACGTGATCGTGACAACATTATGTCCATGATTAGTTGTTCATACAGTAGGCCTACATAACAGAATTTTGTTGTAATAAATTATAACTGGTATACCGTTTTTTATATTATTATTACGGTAATATTATTAATAGTATTGTTTAATATTATTGTTGTACATATAAGATTGATTAAATATAATATTTAATGGACTGTAAGAGAAGTTTCTTCTTTTTTTCATTTTCATCATTGGTCCTTGCCAAATGTTCTGCCTGAAGCCCTGCTTAATGCATGTTAGTTGGTTATTCATCATTTAATTGTTTGCATTGTAAACATTTAACAGATACCTTTAAAAGACTTACATGAACTCAATATATCTATAACACTAATGTTTAAGAGACCAAAAACTTGTTGAGTAGCTCACAAAGAAGACATGTTTCATCACCCTGAATGTAGCCTAAGAAATAGGACTGTAGTGTTGACAGATATCCTCATAAACTCCCTGATACCATAGAGAATGTATGCTGAATCCAACGCTTAAGGTGCTTCTCATTTTCAATGTTGCAGATGAAATATTTTCATCAGCTCTGACAAAAACATTGATGGAAGACAGTGATGATGTACAATGGCAATGGCAAGTCTGCTTTGAAGTGCTTCACAGTGCAAATCTCGAACATCTTAAGCCCTGGCCTGTCCCAATGAGCACTCTTCATGTGCACTTGCGGTCTTGTGAACTTACAATGGGTGGCGCTTGCGCATGGACGTTAAGTCCACTAGACCATAGGGTGTCTCATTTGGCATTTTAGGTTTCAGAAGGGTGCTTTGTGGCCGATATGTGCTCTTGATGCGCCCTTTTGCCAAGCCCGCAAGTTTCTACCTGACAAACTTCTACCCGACAGTCAAAGCGGCATTACATCACTAAAGTGTGGACTCAGAGGATGATCACGAGGGCTTAGGGTTCCATTTAGGAACCCATTTCCGTTTAAGTCCATTTTTTATGCCCTTTCCTACTAACTTCCCTCCGTTTCATTCACTCGGATGTAATCCGCAATGGAGCTAATTTATTTTTTACAGTTTTTTCCCCTTATGAATTTGTTCTATGCACTATTCTATAGGCCTGTATGCTTGGGCTGTTGAAGAAAATATAAAAAATTAGCCCGCAAGCTCCGCGGCAAACTTCTACCCAACAGTCAAAGCAGCATCCCGTCATGAAAATGTAGACTTAGGGGAAGATCGCGAGGGCTTGGTTCCATTTGGGACACAGGCTCCAAATGCAAATGTTAGTGCACAGACTCACTGAAGCCATATTGCGATTCTGATTGGATAGTGCCAAATAGTGCGACCAATGAGGTCAGATGATTACAACAGATCATCTGATGCCTTCAAAACTGGTATGTGATGGAATACCTGGTGTTTGCAAATACAGTACTAGCCAAAAGTGATGTCCGGTGGTAATATTTGTTTTTAATGTCCTTATCAGTTTGATTAAACCATTGAAATATCAGGAAAATATTTAATAATTTTAAAAATATTTTAAATATGAGGGAAGAACAAAAACTGACCTTTTCTGTTTTTAAGTGCTATAATCGGGTCCCCGGTGCATCTACCAACCCAGAAAACATGAAAACTGACAACCCAGTATCTTTAGGTAAGCCTTTCTCTGTAGGCATGTCAAAAAATAAGCCCAATAGATTTTGCTCCCCTTCTGACGTAGGAAGGGGATCTTATTATAATATTACCGCCCCTTAGGCAAGGCTAGTTTATTTATAGCACATTTCATACACTATAGCAATTCAAAGTGCTTTACAAAAAGGAATTCAAATAATCACAAAACCGGAAGCTTCCCGGAATCACGAAGCAGCAGCTTATTTGCATTTAAAGGGAGACACACAAAATGGTGCGTTTTTGCTCACACCCAAAAAAGGGGCAAATTTGACAAGTTATGATCTGGTATTTTGAGCTGAAATTTCACGGACACATTCTGGGGACATCATAGATTTATATTACATCTTGTGAAAAGGGGAATAATATGGCACCTTTAAGATATTTATATGACAAAATAATTAGGCAAAATAGGCAAACTATAGCAACAGGTTTTATTTTACTGTAATAAAAACTGCATATAAAAAAGCTCACAGGAAAAAAAATTATGACAGCCTGGCCAAAAATTATATCCGCGCAATTTATTACAAATAAATCAATTGACTCAACGCAATATGCTTACAAAATCTTTAACAAATGTTCGAGAAGGATGTCAATTTTCCTCTGGACATCACTTACTACTGTGATACAGAAATGTACAGTTAACGCGAATTGCCATTCACATCCCATTTAACATCCGTAATGTATTTCAGAGTGAAACAGGATATCGGTAACACTTTACAATACTGTTACACTATTTGATGTTAGTTAATGCATTAACATATACTATTTTAATGCCTATTTAATGTTAGTTAATGCCTCTGAGTGTTTTATTGTTAGAACAATTTACTACATTTTGCTTAAAAATTATAAAGACAAACTATTTTGTACACTGTTCATTGATGGATCGTTCAGTATAGGACCAGAAGCATGCAGTTAGACCAAAAAATCTGTGTAACATTATAGGTTCATAGAAATAAAGCTACAGTATAAACCAGCCCAAGTGTAAGTTTGGTTTGATTGAGTGCCTTGTGTTGTTGGCAAGGAAGAGCTTTAAAACTCGCTTTGATATGGATAGTAGCCATCAGTCACTGAGCCCTGCACTGACCTCTGTTGTGAGATATAGATCCAAACGCATTACAACTGACTGAGCATGAAGGGGAAGCAGGCAGGAGTTTTAGGGGGCTGCTGGCCAGCTGATACCCCAGATGTGTGGCTCTGTTTGGGGCCATGTCTGGCAGTGGAATCATGTTCTTACAATAAGGACTTACCCTGAACAGACCCTGCTGGTCTGCCGAGCATATGACAGATTTAATTTGATATTCTCTCCTGATCTGGCTGGTTACAAATATGGGAAAACCTTAAATAGATATGGAAAAACCCTCACCTTTAAAAGTCAAACAACTTCACAAGGGGCTCTTGTCTCCCATACGTCTTCCTAAATTAACATCTACTGCTCATTTACTCAACAGCACAACATTTCCGCAACACTGCACTTCTTTTTCCATATACAGTGCTCTAAACAAAGAAATGCTAAACAAATAGACACAGAAATAAGCTGTGGTGCCTTGTTTATCATCCACATTTGCCTGAGTTCATGTTAGGTCACGTTGTCTCTCTTGCCCCTTGTACTTCCCACTTCTTTCTCATCTCTCTTTCCAAATTCTCCCCCCTCAGGTCTAGCACTGAAGGACACGTGTCCCTCTTTTCCACTTGGCCGAAGCCTTTTCCATGCGCTCAGAGAAGTGCCACTACTTCGGTTGTCCTTTCCCATAGAAATCGTAGAGGTCTCTCATCTCTCCGTATGTTTACTTTCCATTGCCCGGTATAGCAACCTTAACTCCAGGAATGAGTCCACTTACTATTTCTAGAACATACAGCTGAAAAAAAAGGTACCTTCTTCCAAAGGTTATGCAATTACAAATACAAACTTTTCAATTTTGGATGGGATTTTTTTGTATGCCCTTTAACTTTTTTGTTAATACTTTTATTCGTGTTGGTCCGTTTAAGAAGGTTTTTTTATGAGGCATGGGGCTGAATGAAAGATGTGCTCTTTACTGTCCTGGAAGCGCCTCAGTTGCTGACAACTGCACACTGAGTAGCAAAACTGTGTGGAGTGCTTCATGCTCTAACAGGGCCGTCTGGTCACGATTAGAGCTCATTGGTTTCTGTCAGAGTGTGGGGCTACTCGGCTGTCCTGTGATAGATGATTTAGCGTAACTGAACGAGGCTCTTGTAGAGAGCCCTCCAACTAAAGATGAGATTCACACTGACAAAATAATGTAATGTGTAATTTCCGTGGCACTACTGTCTGAAAGAGAAATTGCACAAAAAAAAAAATTCAGGTGTCCTGAAAAGGCATGATGTCTTCCATTGGTCAGACATACAAGTTTGCTCCTCCTCAAACTCACGCCATTGGTTGAGCTGATATTGTTATGCTGGGTTGGTTGGGATACTCTCTTCAACTAATTTGAACATACTAAATTAGAATGTTAACTACATGCAAAACATTTTAACAATAAACTATGCAAATTAACTGTTCCCTTTTAAATATCACATCTAACTACAACTGAATTACAATACATTCTTCCTTCCCTGTCAGGCCACAAGGGGGCCACCTATAAATGTCAAATTTTCTGTCAAATAACAGCTACCCGAGTCTTACTGGCAGCTTTTAGTATGTGAAACTGCCATAGGCCAGTTAGAGCTGTGCGAGTAAACCTCACTCCCCTGATCTCAAGAGGCGCTCTACATCGACTAGCGCAAGAGGAGGCGGTCTTTAGCCCCCTTGTATGACCCCCGCCTCCCACGCCGGAGATCAAGGTTCGAATCCCGTTTGGAGCGGGTTTAGCAGAACCGGTTACACTTGGTGCCGTGACCCGGGTGGAAGTGAGGTTTAGGGCGGGTGAGTGTAACTGCCATAGGCCAGCTGCGCATGTAAATCTCACTCGCCTGATCTCAAAAGGCACTCTAGAGGCTGCAGTCTTTAGCCTCCTTGTTAGAGTGCCCGTCTCCCACGCCGGAGACCTTGGTTCGAATCCCATTTGGAGCGGGTTAATTAGGATCTGTTATCATATATATACATATACATATACTGTATGTATGTATGTATGTACTGTATATATTAGTCTTGTGTGTAAGTGTAAGTAATGACAAAGGGTAAAAAAAATATATTTCTCTATTATTTTTTTAATAATACAGATTTTCTCTCCACTTCTATTTAAATAATTACACACATAAACACATAAATGGCTGTCACTGTCGATAATGTATGTTGCTTTACTAAACAGAAGAGATAATGGCTGAAGAAAGAATGTAGAGTGCTATAGAGTCTCTCTCTCTCTCTCTCTCTCTCTCTCTCTCTCTCTCTCTCTCTCTCTCTCTCTCTCTCTCTCTCTCTCTCTCTCTCTCTCTCTCTCTCTTTAGCCTCCCCAAGGGGATCGGATGTTCTCAGCAAGCAAAGCTGGCGGCCGGCAGACCGGCTGGCTCCACAGCAGCCTGTGCACAGAGACAATGCCAGACCTTCTGTCATGAGGCTCGCTTTCACTGAGGTCAGCTAAACCAGCCTGCGGGCCATAACATAGACATACACACACACAAACACACATACTAATACACAATGACATAAACAGCTTTGCATTTAGCATATTTGAAATGTTAGATTTATTATGTTTTGGATCATTGAGCAGTGGGACTAGTGAATGACCGAGCAGCGTCAACATGTCCCCACTATCTCTCTCATTTAATCTGACAGAAATATTTATAAAACAACACTGTTTTTTTCTTTATTTTTTTTTTTTTGTTTTTTAGTGACAATAACCCCAGTCTTAGGCATTCTCTAGTATTTATAAAGACATTTAGGCTACTCAAGTGAAACATGAAGCTGTCTGCTTTCCCCATGTTGTATATAAATTACAATGAAAAGGGAAAAATTATACTTTTAAATAAATTTCATGAGGAACTGGTAGTGTTTTCTTTTATTAATAATACTAATAAAAAAATTCTCTCCTGCAATCTGTCACATCTTTCTACAGATGTATGTGATATGTGTTCAACAGATAGGTCAGGTAAACCGGTCTTTTAGATCAATTGAGTGTTGAAAGTCTATTCAAAACTGCCTCTATACACCAAATGTAGTAGATTGCCATAGCTCACAATATTAGCACTGTATAGCATGTTGGTTTTATCATTTTGATGTCTGTGATAAATTTGTCAATCGTTTGTCAATGGTTGTCCAGAATGAGCTATATGCACCCAAATCAATCAATCTATATCTAACTATAATATTATATCCCTATTATATACACTCACCTAAAGGATAATTAGGAACACCTGTTCAATTTCTCATTAATACAATTATCTAATCAACCAATCACATGGCAGTTGCTTCAATGCATTTAGGGGTGTGGTCCTGGTCAAGACAATATCCTGAACTCCAAACTGAATGTCAGAATGGGAAAGAAAGGTGATTTAAGCTAATTTGAGCGTGGCATGGTTGTTGGTGCCAGACGGGCCGGTCTGAGTATTTCACAATCTGCTCAGTTACTGGGATTTTCACGCACAACCATTTCTAGGGTTTACAAAGAATGGTGTGAAAAGGGAAAAACATCCAGTATGCGGCAGTCCTGTGGGCGAAAATCCCTTGTTGATGCTAGAGGTCAGAGGAGAATGGGCCGACTGATTCAAGCTGATAGAAGAGCAACTTTGACTGAAATAACCACTCGTTACAACTGAGGTATGCAGCAAAGCATTTGTGAAGCCACAACACGCACAACCTTGAGGCGGATGGGCTACAACAGCAGAAGATCCCACCGGGTACCACTCATCTCCACTACAAATAGGAAAAAGAGGCTACAATTTGCAAGAGCTCACCAAAATTGGACAGTTGAAGACTGGAAAAAATGTTGCCTGGTCTGATGAGTCTCGATTTCTGTTGAGACATTCTGATGGTAGAGTCAGAATTTGGCGTAAACAGAATGAGAACATGGATCCATCATGCCTTGTTACCACTGTGCAGGCTGGTGGTGTTGGTGTAATGGTGTGGGGGATGTTTTCTTGGCACACTTTAGGCCCCTTAGTGCCAATTGGGCATCGTTTAAATGCCACGGCCTACCTGAGCATTGTTTCTGACCATGTCCATCCCTTTATGGCCACCATATACCCATCCTCTGATGGCTACTTCCAGCAGGATAATGCACCATGTCACAAAGCTCGAATCATTTCAAATTGGTTTCTTGAACATGACAATGAGTTCACTGTACTAAAATGGCCCCCACAGTCACCAGATCTCAACGCAATAGAGCATCTTTGGGATGTGGTGGAACGGGAGCTTCGTGCCCTGGATGTGCATCCCACAAATCTCCATCAACTGCAAGATGCTATCCTATCAATATGGGCCAACATTTCTAAAGAATGCTTTCAGCACCTTGTTGAATCAATGCCACGTAGAATTAAGGCAGTTGAAGGCGAAAGGGGGTCAAACACAGTATTAGTATGGTGTTCCTAATAAGCCTTTAGGTGAGTGTATATTCATCTTTCTATCTATTCATGCTTATGTTGCGTTCACCGTAATTACGAGATGGTCATAACCGTAATTACGAGATGGAAACCCAAGCTGTTCACGTCTTCAGACTTTGATTTATGCGTTTATGTCAACATTATCAATGCCGGAATTAACCTGCAGGAAGATCACAAAATGTTATTATATAACCGGGACGTGAACATTTGTGAAAGCCAGAGCCAATTGTCATGAAATTGCATAAAAGCACTTATTCAAACTTCTTTTTAGACCAAAATAATGTTTACTGTAATCTGAGCCATAAGAGACAAGCTATTGAAACTTACAGAACTCCAGTGACAGCTCATAATTGATGTATTATTCAGGAGGGAGGCACATACCGTTTGGATCAACTGAAGTGCTGATAGTCAAGACTAAGTCGGTGTATTTCTTTCTCCATAGATGTCAGTAAAATCAGCATGGCTCCTGAGCCGCAGTGTTAAGGAGTTGAACAAGGTAGCCAGGATTTGCCCTCCTGGCTTTTGGGACATGCAGGCAAATCTGCTCACACTCAGGTTAGAAAGAGTAACTTTTTAGAGAGAGTTATTCCAGCTGAGCCTGCAGCAAAGATGTCTCGGCTGGTTTTAATTTGACCCATCTGCCGCCCACACCACCCTTTTAACCTATCATGCCCTACCTTCCCCGGCTCACACACATATGCACCTCTCCTGCCTGTTTGAATTCTGACATACACCACAACAGGTGTTTACACTTCCCTACCTGTCTGCACAGTTCTTCTGGTGATTTATAGATGATAAAGGGAAATTAAGCATGAAGAATTACTTTGTGTATACGATACTACAAGCGCTGTTGGCGTGTGTGGTGTAAGCATGCCAGTGCTGCAGCTTCTGGCACATTTATGTGTGAAAGCATTCAGCTTCTCTGACTGCATGTACATAAAACATAAAACAAACAACATCTTGCTGTACACTTTCAAGTTGTATTATAAATACACTTGCCAGTGAAAAGTTTGTACACTTATTCTTCATTATTCTTATTAATATAAATGAATAAATATAACATTTGTTATTTTTGAAAAGGTGGAGGTTTTCTTATTTACTAATAAAATAATACATATGTCAACAAAACTGTATATTCATATCTGTACTCTGTGTATACAAATTAGTTTTAAGCTTTTGAACTTTAAATGTGTCCATGTATAAAAGGAGCTGCTGATTAATAAAAATGTCATTTAAATTAATACAAAAATTGCACTGCAGACTGTTCCCGAGCTCAGCTGCAAAAGTGAAAATAAGATGGAGGAGAGGAACAAAATGTGAATGGAGAGACCTTGAGGAGAGTTAAATCATTGGTTTGTTTCTTGGTGTGACCGAGAGAGCACATCAGCGTGTGATTGAGCAGTCTTTAAAGCACGCCCCAGAGAACGGCAGAGAGAAAATAAACTGTTTAGTGTTTCAGTGGAAACTTTTTTCACCTCCCCTCTTTCCTCTCTCTCTCTCCCTCTCCCCCCATTTCTTTCTGAATGAGCGGCTGAGTAGGAGTGCTGTGGAGTGCTAAGGTCTATCAGAAACATATGTGTGGAGTTCAAGGGCGGTTGGAGGAAGAAAGCGGATAAGTCTCTCAAAATGGTCTATCAGTTTAAGTCTCTCTCTCAGAGAGGAAAAACAAGCGCTGAAATGCCATCTCCTTGTTCAAAAGATACTAGTGGAATGCTTAAACCAGCTGAAACCTTAAACAAAACTTGCCCTCACATAATTTGAAAAGAGATTTGTATTTTTCTCTCACTCTTTCCTTTGTTCTCTTAGCAGTCTATGGGTCTCTTGTTTCTCAATTGCTCATTTGTGGGTTTTTGAACCATCATACAGTTTTGAAAAGGGATGCGTTTGTACATTAAGTGTATGCGTTAATAGGACACAAGTGATTTTTCATTTTAAAGATAAAAAGAGATCTAGAAAATCAGAACAGCGAAGAGTGCTGAGATGGCACTCTTGTCTTTTGTGTTTGTTATAAGTCAGTGGCACACACGTATTGGGGACGTTTCGTTACTGACACATGTTACCAGAGTACCATAGCTCCCTCTTTTGAAGGCACATTTGTAGAAATTGTGCTCATCGATCCTGCTTTAAAAGAAGATTTTATCCCCATCTTCTGGTGGTTTAGCACAGTTCATGTAGTCCTCTTTCCATTTAATGCAGAACCATTATAATTTCTACTGACTGGGTGGATTCCACTATTTTTTTAAGGAATTAATACTTTTATTCAGTTAGGACACATTAAATAGACCGAGAGTGACAGTGAAGACATTTATAATGTTACAAAAGATTTATATTTCAAATAAATGCTGTTCTTTTGAAAATTGTATTCATCAAAGAATAATCGAAAAAGTGTTACGGTTCCCACAAAAATATTAAGCAACTTTTTTACCATGGTGGTAATAAGAAATGTTTCAAATCAGATTGTTAGAAAGATTTCTGAAGCATCATGTGACACTGAAGACTGGAGTAATGATGCTGAAAATTCAGCTATCAATTTATTATATATTTCAAATAGAAAACAGTTATATATTAAATGTTAATATTTCACAATATGTCTGTTTTGTTTTGTTTTTTTGATCAAATAAATGCAGCTTTAATGGACATAAGAGATCTGTAAATCTTACAGACCCCAAACTTTTGAACGGCAGTGTGTGTGCATATATACAGTATATATATAGGGAGCTATGGTATATATATATATATATATATTTATATATATAACGTTAATATTTTTCTCCTTTTTGAATTATTTTTATTTATATAATAAATACTACGAAATATATATATATATATATATATGTATGTATGTATATGTTTACACTGACATATTGCGATATTGACTGTTCATGTTGTTCATACACAATGTGTGTTTGAATTTCTTGTCTCTGTCTTGCTAAGCATTGTGAGTTTTTGGTTTGCCAGTGTGTATTTGGGCTGAGCACGGGAATGGAAAAATCTGTGGCATTTAGGTAGAGCCGTGTCATAAAGGCTGCGCTAATGAGGCCAGGGTTTTGGGAAGGGGGGGAAATGGTTTACATATGGAACCGAGAGCATACAGCCATCACAGCTATGCAGTCTGTGTGTAATGACTCAGAACAAGCTCACACACAAGCTCGTTCTAACGTTCATGCAAAATCTAACAAACAGGAAAACAGTTAGAAGTGCGGAATGAAAGAATAAGGAGAAAAATCCATTTCTCCTTCTCAACTTCTCCCCCTGTCGCAAAATCTAACGCCACATCGCTATATCCACATACATCATTGTCCAAACCAGCCGAGTTTTACAGGTCTCTTGCTAAAATAAACAGTAGAGTTGCAATAACCAGTTAAAGTGCTCTCAACCTCGAGCTGCTTTCCTCCAGGCACCGGAGTTCAACCTCTGACCCGGCCTGCATGCAAACACACATGCTCTCACACACACAGGCTCTCGTGTAACTACACGCTCGCAGGCACATATCATGTCAGGAAATACCACTGACTGCTCAATTGCTCTGCCAGAGGAGGGAGATGAAGGCAACAGCAAACCGCCCATAAAGCAGCATAAAGAGGATAACAGTGGTGGGCAGAGCATCGAAAGGTCATCGCCCTCCCTTTCAGCGGGGAAGAGGAACAAATGCGCTCATAAAAAGTCAATTAATGTACTCCAAGAGCGGCTCCTCGGGCAGCATTAAACGAAGAAAGTGGATGTAAAAATTAAATAAGCTTAGAAAATCTATATTTTCAAAGCTACTCGCTTTGTAAATAACTTCTCAGTTAACCAAAGAGGAGATATTATTGATGCAGAGACTAGATTAAACCCGTCACTATACCGGCAGAGCAAGATATAATTAGTCTGGTATACTTTATAGACACCAAACCCCATTTCAAAATGTAATAGGACGAAAGCAAAGCAATTTACATCCATTGTGTTTATTAAACCATAAAATAGTATTGGTCTTTTTATTGCCATAGTATTTTTATAACATTGCCTGAAGCTTTTCGAAATCAATCAGATAAGGGGAACAATGCATTCGTGGCTCTTTTGTATAGTAATCAACTGCTATAATGTCTTATTGTGGCTGACCAATTTACATATCAATTAATTTTTTTTGAAAATAATGATTATTGATGCACGCCTGCATCCGAATACCTCTCCAAGCCAGTGAGGCAGAAAAAAAGCTTATGAAAGATATAAAACGAGAGGGTAAAAGTGTAGTGATAGCTTAAGGGGTTGTTTAACACATTTTTTTTTTTCATCTATAATGTTTTTTTGTTTTGTTTTTTTGCACCGACATTACCATTTAGAAACGTGTTGTTTCCATAACTTAAAGTGGAATTTATCTCAAAGCAAAATGATTTAGTTTTGCTGTGCCGTTTAGAGTCAAATCCAAACCTGCGGTGACAGGCTGCCTTTGCCAATAATCGAATAGTTAGTCAAACGCAGGACACACAATTACACAATCCGTGTTGTTTGGGGGGGGGGGGGGGGGGGGGGGGGGGGGGGGGGGGGATTGTTATTACAGCCCTCCGGCAACTATGAGCCATGAAGAAGCTCTGCCGTTCACACCACAGAGACATTAGTCACCACACGAGGAGACGTCCCCAGCCACTGCCCCTCCAAAATAAGCATGTTTTAATGTTCATGAGGAATGCTTAATTATCCGTAAATGGCAATTTACAAGCGTCTTGCTGTAAGGCACAGCCACTTCAGTAAGGAGACAGGCCCTAATTTAATGGAAAAAAGCATTACTGGGTGTGCAGTGGAATTATCCACAGCATTACCCCCATTTCATAACCCACTTTAACATTGGCAATTTCATGCATATGGAAACTGCGGCTCCTAGCATGGGGCGATAGGGGGATGAGGTGGGGTTGATTGCACTCAAAGTAATTTCACAATGATTAGGTTAGTTGGGTAATTTTGCATATATGTATGTGTGTGTGTGTGTGTGTGTGTGTGTGTGTGTGTCAGCATACGTGTCTTATTGCGTCACAGTGTTTGGTGTTTTTCGATGGCTCAGCGATGTTAAATGTCATTGACGCCCATAAGTCACTTGTCTTGTCTTGCCTGAAGGTAAACGCACTGTCATGTGCTCATTTACCATAAAGCGTAAGCTGATGCACGCATTAACACGATTCCTATCCTTCCGAACTCCTCCTGGGATATTACAGTGTGAAAGGGCCTGTTCTGGAGATGGATAGGCATGATCATTGACAATTAACATCTGAATGGTGTTAAGTTTAAAATGTCCCAAGAGAGAGACACGCTGGCTCATGAATTAAATGCGGTTCAGCACTTGAGCTTTAGAAACACTGTGTGAAAGTATAGGCCTATCACGGGTATCTATGGGTATACATTTTCCTCCTATTAACGTAATTCAAAATAGTATTCAGCATGTTATCAAAGGAAATAGAAGGCTGAGCTGTCAGTAGGGCTTCAGTTAGGCTAACGATTATGTCTGGCTAATTACTGGAAAAATCATTCCGGAGTTAAAAGTCTCTGATTGAGGTTGTATCGATTGGTTGATTGTGAAAGCTTATTTAACTAGGTTCATGTCTGTTTAATGTATAAGAATGCAGTTTAGTAGGTTTATGAGATGAGTAGGCCTAACAGCTCACAGTTAAGCAAGTCATAATATTTTTGTGTAAAACAGGCAGCTTATGCTGGTGTAGGGTGATACAAAATTCATATTGATAATTGTATCAATTCTGTTAGCATTTTAAAAATGTTTTTGAAGGAAGTAAAAAATTCAATTAAATAAATTAAATATTTAGCCTACATATAAAAACAATATATATTTAAATATATTCATATACATAAACAATTCAAGCATTTTAATGACATAATTCTCATTCAGGGAATGAAAATATTATGCTTATTTTCTTGTTGAAAGAAATAAATGTAATATTTGTTTTAAATATATATGTTTAATATATAACACAAGAAAATATTGCAATGTTTTAATTGGCCAATAGATGGAGACATATCGCTTTTTTTAGAGTTAGCTCCTCGTCAACATTGCTATGCAACAGGATGACTTACATAAATGGAGTTTTAGTCCTTAGAGTTTCTAGCTCTTAATATCTTTATGTGTGATATATTTTTATAAGTTTTCAAAGTAGGTAACATATTCAGTGCTTTTAATTAATCACATTAAGCAAATATCACATATTACTGTAAATGGAACATAAGAGTTATGCTGTCACTAATCAACAGTGTTGCAATGAAAGAAAAAAAACACTTTTTTAAAATAAAATTAATTAATCGTTGGGGTTATATTGCTAGTTGATGCAAAGTCGGACAGCAGAAAGCTTAGTCTTTATCTTTAGTCTGAGAGGAAATACGTAAATATATGGTATTTGGGATTACAGATTATTAGGTGGGCAGTGTGTATGATGGAGGAGTGTGTCTGAGGGGTTTTATTATGGGGTCAGAGGATCGAGAATGATATGTGATGGGGGTGTGGGTGGGGGGGACAGCTCAGACAAAACTGATGCTGCCCCAGATTTAGTTTGGTGCAACTGATGCATATGGTCTGTTATAAATCTTGGGTGGCGCCCTGCTTACCCATCCAGAATTTGTGTAATTAAAACCTGTATATCCGTATTTTTCACATTTTCACAGGTACACATTTCCTTGATATATTTTAAACTCAATTTTCTACTAATTGATATCTATGGATGTCAATCACACACACACACACACACAAAACCTCTAATCTAATCGTTCACAGTAAAGCACACAATCACTTTTAGGTTTCCATCAGTGTTATTAAGTTTTATTGTGGTTACACAAAAGCCCCATAATCCCTTGCCCCCTCCTATTCACACCATTGTGTAAAGTCCAGCTGATCCTCCCACTCCCCCTCAAATCCAAACTGCTTCCCATATATACCTAGTGTGGAGTCCGGCACAATACCATTGTTATCTATTGGATTGTCTGCGGTCATTACTCATTCGGCCATCCACTCTGCCTTTTGTCCACAGCTATCTTTCACTCTGGCCATGGACCTGAAACTGCCATTCTCCCATCCTGCTCAGCCTCAGCCCATCTGCCCCCAACTCACACACACTGACACTCTGTCCACACTCTGTACCAGCTGTCCCGGTGAAGTCCCCGGGGTGAAAACAGGTGCTGGGCTTGTGCGGGCTGAAGCAGACGGCACATGGCAGCACACGCTGCCTCCTCCTCACCCTCCCCAAAAACACATGAACTTGATGTTAGAGTTTTTTTAGATGCAATAAAACTACACTACCATTCAAAAGTTTGCGGATCTCTGTAATTATCAAGTGCCATGTTTGGTTCGATTGAAACGGACCCTGGTGCAATTGCTCTGTTGTGAACATACTATGCCTTTAGGTTCGGTGTTAAAATGGCAATGTGAACGCTAAGTGGCTAAGCTAGGGTGTGTTCACACTTGTAGCTCGGACAACTGACAAGGATGGCTGACAGGAAAACAAACACAAGATAACAAGGGCTAACAAGGAACAGGTGAAGATGATTAGTTGCTATGGCAACCGACAAGGGTAACTATATAAACTAATAAGGCAGGTAATGAAACAAAGGAAACAGGAACTAAACACAGGAAGTCATAACACAGGAACAAAACTATACTTCAAAATAAGAGTGCAACAAAAGAGTAATCATGACACCAGGTTTGCTCAGTCGACAGCATTTGTGGCATAATTCTGATTACCACAAAAACATTTTTTTTGACTCATCCCTTGTTTTCTTTAAAAAAAGGCCAAAATTGAGTTTACGGCGAGGTACTTACAATGTAGGTGAATGTGGACAATTTTTGGAGGATTAGAAGCAGAAATGTTTTTGCAGCACATAGTATTATATAAAAATAATAATTCTTCTATTAAAACTTGTGTATTCTTTGAGCTGTAAAGAGGTGCACTTATGGTCGTTTTGTGTTGTATGTGTTACGTTGTTGAAGCTGTAAAACTGGATACAACTTTGCATAGAAAAGGTTAGTAAGGGATTTTCCCCCCTCACTAATATCTTATTAACAATCATATTGTTTACATCTTGTGGATTAGTGGATATACTTTTTAATTGACTTCAGAGTTTATCTTTAGACCTGATTGAAGAGGTATAACATCGTGCCAGAGCCCAATATGAAATTATTACATGGTGTCCATTGATGGCAAGATAAAAATAGATAAAAGGAAAAGGGGAACTATCAGTTTGGGCCTCTGGGGGTAGAGTTATTTATATCATAAGTGCAGGAGGAGGGGGGATGGTATCCAGTATGAATAACAGCCCACAAACAGATCAAAATACCCACACCCCATGTCACCTTAACAATTTCCACAGGATGCATTCAAGGTGAAATGAAATCGCTTTTATTGGGGGGATCAAAGGGTTAGCCTGAGAGATGTCCTCTATTTTAGGACCTTACATTGTGGGTTGTAAAACAGGGAATGTGTCGACACTTCAAATGCTGGGGCAACCAACATGCCATTTCTCTTTACTATGCTAGATTGCACGTTGCTCTCATAGGACATGGCTTTAGAAAATAGCCTGGATGTTTTTGTTTCACTAGGTGATAAGGCAGTGTTTTTTCAGGGAATTTGGTCTTGCTTAATATTTAAACTATAGTTGAACTATACTGAAAGAATTATGGGATTCTCAGTTAAAGTTATTTGATTTATTTATAACAGGTGTTATTTAAGTAGTGATTGTGATAAAATTGGTCATATTTTTGTTATCCGATTTGGCCAATTGAGTCATCCAAACATAGATGTGATCTTTAAAATGTCTTGATTAATGTATCACAGAGGACAGTGTCAGACAGAGATGGATTTCTATGGAATCAAAGCCCTTGTAGGCCACTCCCTCCAGCTGGCCTGAATCACAGCCTTCCTCTTGAATGAACGTTAACTGATTCGGGACATTCCCAGTATGTGCTTGCAGAGGGCAAGCTGCAACAGGCCTGAATATGTATGCAAGTGCACACAGGACTGATTATCCCTCCCACCCCCGTCTGGAGTCCAGAACCATTGTACACAACTTAAACCAGAGCTTCAGGTACAAATAATGATGTCTCAAAAAAATTATGTATTTTTTTTCAGCATCCAGTCATTCCATCAGTTTGATTTGTGTTACAACCTAAAATAGCATATTTATGGAATTGAATTAAATTGCATTAAATGTGAGGCATATTGCTTAATAAAATAAAAGTAAATGCGTAACCAAACATTTTTTATATATATTTGTAAAAATGTGTGTATATACAGTATGTGCACACACAAACACACAGAAATATATAAAGTACACAGTACAAATAATAATAAATTTAGGTTATATATATATATACACACACACATTTTATGTAAAAACAAGCTTTTATGTTAGATCTGATTAATCGTGATTAATTGATTTTACAGCACTAAATATAATACAATACAAGATAATATAGTGTTCATTCATTTCCAAAATACTAAGGTTGCGGATAATTTAATATAAAAAATATTCATTTTAAAGCTGACACTAAATGTATCTCATTTTGCCTTAAATAAATAAATACATGGGTTAAGCACATAGGATATGGGTTTTTGACATGAATGTTTTTATTTCCAGATTTCTAAAAGATAATTAGCCTATATAATTTGCAAATACTCTTAATATGTTAATACTGACTAATAAACTATAATGTAATGTAATATAATATAGAAACAATTTTTACACTATATGTATTATATCTTATTTTTCCTAATAAATGAGTGAATGAATGTTAAACACATAGGATATTAATGTTTTTATTTTTAAAATCTCTAAAGTCTAAGCTCTAAAATAAAGAGGAGGAGAAGGAGGGGCGGGTCCAGACAGCGCTGCGTCTCGCCGGATTTCATGTGTGTGTGCTGTTCACTTTCCACAGACATGAGGGGCTGAACATCTCTCATAATCCGGCAAAGTGACTTTAATGGGCATAAACAAACCTTTCTGTTCTTTTTGATCTGGCCATTTAACAGGTCCATCGACGCCACGTCTTTAAAAGCATAGAGACTTGTAGTCCCCTGAAAAGGAATATATTTAGAGCTGTTGTTGATTTACTAAAGATGTCCATACTGCCTTTCACGCCACCGATTGTAAAGAGACTTCTGGGCTGGAAGAAGGGCGAGCAGAACGGACAGGAGGAGAAATGGTGTGAGAAGGCAGTGAAGAGTCTGGTGAAGAAGTTGAAGAAGACAGGACAGCTGGAGGAGTTGGAGAAGGCCATCACCACCCAGAATATCAACACCAAATGCATCACTATACCGAGGTACACACTGTAGGCTGTGTTTAAAAATATAGTGAGCTGCCTACCTAGATGGTAGGTATTCTGCCATCCTGAACGTTCCGAAAGTAAATTCCCCAAAAGGGTCTCTAGGTAGACAGCTCAATTCCCCAAAAGGGTCTCTAGGTAGACAGCTCGCTTGTCCCCCCCCCCCCCATACTGTACATCCATAAACAACCAAGAACTGTGCGGCTAACGTTAACGCTGCTAACCAGCGAAAGCCAGCGGGTATTCTCCTTTTAACAGGCTTTTCTAACATTACTTAAATGGTTAATGCGTTGAGTACTTCTGTCACCCGTTTATGACGTTTCATTTGTCAGTTAAACCATCTAATTTTAATCACACTGAAGTGAGCGCGCCGTAAGTTGGCTAGCTTGTTAAAGCCATTATTGCTTTGCATTGTTGCTTTTCAGTGTCATATCTCGTTTGACAGTATCGAGAGAAGAAAAAATGTTTTTATGTTTTTGGTTAATGTATTACGTTTTCATATTTAGCCTACCAGTTTCAGTTTGCTAGCATTCATACAAGCACTTGTTAGCTAAATATTCGTTACGTTTAACTGTGGAGTTGGTTTTGAAAGCTTATATGGATGACCATAAACTTCACCCATATATATTCATAACAGACAGACAGTTTAAGCGGCTGCGATAAAGTTAAATGTTCAGGCTCGTACTAGTGAATAAAATGCCAAACACCTCTGTGTGCATAGCTAACGTTAAGCTGTTATATAACAGTCTGTGATATCTGGGCCAGACTGAGGCTTTTTTTTTTTTTTTTACAAATATTATTTTTGAGAGTTGGACTGCGCATTCATTTACTGTTTACAGATCAAACCATAATGAATTAGCGGCAATGTTGAAGTAATGTTAGCCAGTGGTGAGGTTAAAGACTATCAAAGCAAATAACTGCAACTATGTGATGCAATTTGAATGTTATTTGGTGATTTTAATTAACGTTACCTGTTGTTTTGTGTCTTTTAGTGTTACATCGTCCTCTGCCTTGATAGTGTTATTAAATTTGTCAGTAAATCAGTGTACAGTGCTCTGTGCCCTAAAGTGGTGATGGAGGAGTGTAAATCTTGTTATATCATAACCACTGTGGTAGTTCTATCCAATTGTACTCATGACATTTTGTCATGGGTAAAATGATTTGGAGAATTAGTAGCCCTACAGATGAAAATGGAAAGCCTTTGTGGCTACTAGAACAGCGATATGCACATATTTACTTGATAATATGAAGTTTTATATGGAGAGTACATGTCATTTTTATTCAATAATTTAGATCCATTAATAGCAAGATAAAGTGGAAGAATCATATTGAGATTGCTAATTTACAATTTGAGAACAAAGTATAATTTGCACGGTTTTGACGTGATATGATAAGCGATTTTTAGATTTAATCAGCGTGATTTACTGTAATGTCAGAACCAGCACAAAAGTGGATGTTGCTTACTTGTTCAGATGACATTTTCCGGCGAAAATTATTAAATTGGTCATACTTCCAAAAAGTATAATCTGTGATTGCGAATGTCAGTATCCACACCAGCGCGGCGACTGACAGCCGCACACTCTCCTCAAAACATTGGATTCATCCGCGCAGTGTTGTGCTGAGACACAACCCACGTAAAGTTGGTAATTCTGCGAATAACTGCAATAGCAATTTTCGAACAGAGATGGCGACAAAGATGAAAAACTGCAGACTGCAGCTTTAATGTATCATTTACTTTCTTGAAAAAAATATTATCAAACATGTTTCTCTTATCACTCCCTCTGTATGCCATTGGTCAGACAAACAGATACTCCCGCCCCAAACTCGTCGTGCCATTGGTTGAGTCAAAGTTGTTGTCTCCACTGGTAGGTATTCTTTGATTAACATCGATAAACAGTTTTTTGGGAAATCAACCTACAAATGGCTTACTAATAGCTTTCTCTGTACATTAAGCTGGCATAGGGATTTATTTATACATAAAAATAATGTTTATCACAGGTTAGAGAACTAGACTTCCACATCCTCAGCCTCATTTATGTTACTAATAAATAGGGCTGCTTGATTAAGGAAAATTGATAATCACTGTTATTTTGATAAATTCTGAAAACATGGTTAAACATGATTACTCATCGACTTCAACATTGCCAGTGCGGGCTTTATACGATGATGGACAGATGATCAACAGTTGCGTAATCATCCACGTCACCAAAGAGCACTTGGGTTGAATTCGTTTACAACAAAGATGACTGCCGCTGTAGAATTGAGATTTTACGAGTTCACACTTACAAATAAGTCAGATAGAATAAATGCGTATATGACGTGCTGTCCGAGGAGAGGGCTCCGGGCTCAGTATTCAGCCCAAACCCAGAGTACTCCCCCCGTATTCCTGGCTGTGAAAGAACAAGCCAAGAGTTAGGAGTCGGGGTGGTGGAGGGATGCTGAAAAACTGTCAAGGAGTGTTAGGTGAGATTCCCCTGGTGACTAACATGGAGTTAATAAATAGAGGTGATATCAGCACGTGGCATTTGAGCCTGAGGTTACATACTTGAGCATGTAAATGCATACCTTTAGCCTGACTTCGTCATACTCAGATTCTAGTCAGAATGTGAGTCTGATACTGCTGGGGCGTGTTTCAACCGAACCAGTAAAGAAAATGCCTCTGCACTCAATTGGATAGACCTACAACCAATCAGAGCAACGGAGTAAATGACGCATGTTCTTCATTCATATTTCCGATCGAGAAATGCCTTGATCGCGGTTCTCTGTTCCTCCTTTAAAATTAATCAATATCTTCTATAGCCTAACAGACGCGATGGCGGAATCTACAAATTATGTTTCATAAACAAAGTTTGGGAGGAGCAAGTTCAAATAATCAATCCAATCAACTTGTCATTAAACAATACCATGTCTAACGTTACCCTATCAGCATGAGAGAAAGCATAATCACTCTGTCAACTCACCTAACACTCCTTGACAGTTTTTCAGCATCCCTCCACCACCCCGACTCCTAACTCTTGGCTTGTTCTTTCACAGCCAGGAATACGGGGGGGAGTACTCTGGGTTTGGGCTGAATACTGAGCCCGGAGCCCTCTCCTCGGACAGCACGTCATATACGCATTTATTCTATCTGACTTATTTGTAAGTGTGAACTCGTAAAATCTCAATTCTACAGCGGCAGTCATCTTTGTTGTAAACGAATTCGGTGACGTGGATGATTACGCAACTGTTGATCATCTGTCCATCATCGTATAAAGCCCGCACTGGCAATTTGATTGGCCCGAACATTTCTGGATCGAGCATAATTACTTCTCAACGGATCAAGTCCAGATTGAGCTTCCCGACCAAAAAATGTTGTGTGGGGGGGGGGGGGGGGGGGGGGGTTCGGTCTGGCATCCAGGCTAAGTGTACCTCACCATCTGTGTCGATAAGAGCAGAGAAATCTGTATCGATTGTAGGGATGCACCGATACCACTTTTTTGGAAAACGAGTACGAGTACGAGTACGAGTACTTGCATTTCAGTACTCGCCGATACCGATACCGAGTACTTAATAAAAAAAACATGATTTAAATTTACAGGTAACCGCTTTAGTCATATAATTTAACAAAAAAACAAGGGACTAGTTTGGAATTAAGAACATTTATTTAAAATGAAATGCATGTTGTATGCAACATATTACAGAATAAATCATTATTAAAAAAAATGTAAACAGTGACAGTGCAACTCAAGTATTTTTTTCAGTTTGTAGTAAACTCTGCCGCTTTGGACAACACAAGCGGCATTAATAAACATCTTTGCTATTTAGTGCACAATATTTTAATAAACTAACAACATCCACCAACATAAAACTGTGGCAGTCAGTGTAACTGAGGTAGGTATTAACATCAAGTCTAAGACGACTCACTTAATGGAGCCTATTTAGAAAAAGTGAGTGGCAGGTTTTTTTTAAAGAAAAGTAGCTTTTCTGCATTATCAGCAGTCAGCCTGTTTCTCTTTTCCTCTATAATGTGTGACACTGAGCTAAAAAGCCGTTCACTTTCCACGCTGCTACATGGGGCTGAGAGGTATTTATTGGCCATTTTAACCAAAGTGGGGAACCTGATTTTGTTGACACCCCAGTACTTCAGAGGACTGTCTTCACGAGGGCTTGGGGCCTCTCCGAGGTATGTGTCGAGCTCAATGGAAGCACCTGCTGCCAGCGGCTGTGCTGCCTGGGGCTGCTCCTTAGCGATTTCTTCAAATACAGTGTCCAGACAGCTGCTAGTGCTGGCCTGGGCCTTGAGGAACAGTTTAGCAGGAGGTTCTGCAGCTTCTGCCCGACTCCCCTCTGCCTCAGCTCTGGACATCATCTGCAGCTCCTGCTTCAGGTGCAGCTTGGCCTCCGGAGCAGTGTTGGTAGAGAAGAAGCGATCTTTATACCTGAACAAAATTCATGAATGTATTAATATGTGGAAAAATAGGACAGATTTTAGTTTCCCCTATACCACTGTCACAAATGCCAGCCATTTGGCTTTCTGGTAGTAATAAGGGAAATATATTTCATATTATATATATATTGCATACATTTGTTTTTGTGTATTTTAGTTACAAAACTATATTATAATATAATATTTCAGATGGAATTAATTAATCTTACATTTAGTACTGTAGTTTATCATTGAATACCTATAGCACACAGACTTTACCTTGGGTCAAGTATGGAGATGAAGTACAGTGGGTTGGTCTCGACGTCACTGAAGCGCTTCTTGACAGCTGCCAGTAAGGTTGCTTTCATTGTCTTGACGCCGTGGTCCTCGTCTGTTTCTCTGTTTAGAAGTCTCACTAGCACAGTCACAGCTGGGATGACATCAGAGGCTAGTGCGTCGTAGCTGCTCACTTTTTTAGTTAGTTCCTCAAAGGGGGCGAGGATGGCAACAGTCTTCTCCATAAGAGCCCATTGGTGAGCGGTGAGATAGTCAGGGAGTTCATGCTTGGACACATACACCCCCAGCACTCGCTTTTGCTCAATGAGGGACTGGAGCATGTAATACGTGCTGTTCCAGCGCGTCTGTACGTCCTGCTGCAGTCTCTTTATTGGCTGGTTGAGCTGTCCCTGAATGTCCTCGAGGCGGGAGTAGGCTAAGGCGGAATGTTTAAAATGCCCAACTATTTTCCGCCCCACTGCTATAGCATCAGCTATGCTCCTCTGTGCTAATAAGCCCTTGTGAACAGCCAGTTGGAGCGTGTGCGCGACACACGGCAGACTTGGGAGCCCTGCATCATTCATGGCTTTAATCATGTTTTTGGCATTGTCACGAAGCACAACATGTACTGATGTTTTAGGTATACCCCATGTCTGGAGCATTTCCTCAAACACATGCGCTATAGCCTGGCCGGTGTGCGAGCCGCGGAATTGTTTCGCATGTAATATGGCTCGTTGCGGCGTGAAACTCTCGTCTATCCACTGGCAGGTTAGGCTAATTAGCGACACGGGGCTAACACTGCTTGTCCAAATATCCGTGGTGAAACTAAACGCAGAGGAGGCTTGCAGTAGGCTGTGGATATGTTTTTGCACGGAGTCGTGTAGTTTAGGCAGCTCCGTGTCAGTCATGTAGCGGCGGCTTGGGACATCATATCTGGGCTCCAGAACATGGAGGAGACGCAGGAATCCCACATTTTCGACCTCCGAGAGTGGCTGGTCACTCAATGCAATGTACTCGATAATTGCCTGTGTTATTTTCACAGCACGTGGATTGTCTCTGGACATTTTATCTCGTCTTGCAAGAGTTTGCTGCAGCGTGGGTTGTGTTAGTTTAGAAGCGTGGGTAAACTCTTTGTACTCGTTGTCATGTTGGGATTTTAGGTGCTTGATTAAATTACTTGTGTTAAATGCGCTACCTTTTGAGCCTCCTCTGGACAATTTCGCTGAGCACAATTTGCAATCCGCCTTTGTTTTGTCGTCTTCATTCACTTTGAAATAGTTCCACACGGCTGACATGTCTCGTCTCGCCTTCTCCCTGCTCTGAGCTGTAGCTGGGGCCTGGGGGCGGGCACTCGGCGCCTGTGATTAACCCCTTACACGCCGCTCAAACATAGACATTTATCAGACCGTGGTATCGGTCCCCGGTATCGGGGGACTTTTAACGAGTACGAGTACTTTAGAAAATGTGGTATCGAGGCCGATACCAGATACTAGTATCGGTATCGGTGCATCCCTAATCGATTGGTATCTTATCTCATTTTCTAGTTGTTTTCCATATTTATAGATCACAGATTATGGCAGGTCAGCTGGAATTGCTTAATCGTTTCGTTGTGCACTTTGCATCCCACTGGGATATGTTCTTGTTCACCTTCTTCTCATTTGGCTTCTGTTTTCCGCACGCATCCCTCCATTCCAGCTTGGCAAAGTTGAGGAATTATATCAGCACTGCCCCTTAAAGGCTTTTAGTTAATCTGTTTGATGTCTTCTAGTGTACTTAAAAACAGAACAAATATTGATTCTCAAAATCCAATATGTCAGTATTAGTATTATTATTTTTCACTGCACACATTTTTGTCCGATCAAATTAGGGTTTATTCTAGCTTCATGCATTTTTATTAACACTTGAACGTGGGTAAGATTCATAAAAAAACGATGATCAAAACATAGATTGAGTAGATCAAATCCATTAACACCCCCTAAGATTTACAGTCCTGTACCTCTTTATGGGTCGACATTTCATTCAGCAACGTTAGGCAGTTTAATATTTGATAATGTGCGTAAGCAATGCTTTTATCACTTGTTTCTGCTGCGTGTTTTTTGAACTTGAGATTTTGTATTCTTTCAGAAGATGTGTAATATTGCCTTCTACCGTGTAACAGTGAAAACATGGACTGCCGGAAAATTCGGTCAATGGTGGAGAAGTGTAGCGGCATAAATGGCGGAAAATTCTGTCAATGGTGGAGAAGTGTTGCGGCATAAATGACGGAAAATTCTGTCAATGGCGGGGAAAGAGTTAGCCTAAAGGTTTTCTACGCATTTACTTTTGGGATCTTTTAACTTTCCATGTACACTCTTGTTGTATTTTTTTTTAATACAACAACGATTTTTTAAACAAATATTAGCCACAACATTTGAAATTAAACAATGTCAGAATAAAGTGAACAATGCCAAAAAAAAGTGCAGATGTTTTTATTCAAGTCAGTGAACCTCAATTACGACAAAAGTCAAAAGAGAGATCCCAGAACTTGAAAACGTACAAGTCTTACAAGTCACCTGTGCAAAAATGACCTGCATTTGGCTAGTGGCAGCAGGTGTTAATTTCTCTGTGATAGATTCAGAAATATATTCAATTTCATTATTGTTGCACCACTCTTGAACTTTAGGACTTGACATGTATTATTTGCGATCTACTCTGGTAAGTTTCACGTATGCAGCATGTGCATTTTCAGTGTCTTGAGCTACTTTCAAAAAGTGTGTCTGGAGGATTGCGAAGTTTGAGTGCAGTGCCTGACATGAGCGCCCGTGTTGTTAAATTTTGGCACTCTACAGTTTGACCACATACATCCTGCCCCTTTTAAAGGAGCGTTTACACAGGAAATTAGTGTGTATGCTTCTCTGTTGCATCTCTTGTTTTCACTCCTCTGTCAAGTAAAGCTCCAAACTACTGTCATCTCATGTTTTTTTTTTTTTTACATCTCCTGTAAATAGTAAGCAAATACCCACAAAACACCATTCAAAACATTCACCTGGATGTCTCACACTCAAACTCAGACAGACTTTCTCTGTACTTTAAACACAGCTGAGAGTGTGTTTATTTAACACACTATGTGGCATGGTTATTCAGAGATCAAGAATGCAGTGTAAGGTCTGTGGAGGGCGTAGGTTGTTCTGGATTGTGGTTGAGTGTAAAAGGTTGGCGTTAGGTTGGTTTTAATATACTAAATGGAGACATGCAATCTGTGAGGTCCTGATGCTCCCTAGTCCCTACACATTAGTGGCCAGCTGGGGGGCAAAGGGAGACTTCACATGTGTGCAACAGAACAAGAGCAGGAAATCATCACCTGCTCACAGGCTTCTCTGAGGTTACGCTACTTCCTGCTCCACTCGCTTATTCAAATAGAGCACAGATATTCTGAGAGCCACTACCCAAAGTGAGACATACTAACTGCTGAAAATGTCTTTTAATATAGGCCTGTCCGAGTTTGTCTATCTATAGTATGTAGTTCATGACTTTCTGAAACATCCATGTAATAAAATGTTCAAACAAACAAACTCACTGGACTATCTATCTATCTATCTATCTATCTATCTATCTATCTATCTATCTATCTATCTATCTATCTATCATCATTCTATCTATCGTTCTATCGTTCTATCTATCATTCTATCTATCGTTCTATTGTTCTATCTATCGTTCTATCTGTTAGTAATATTTTTATTATAAGTTTTGATTTTTCTCATTTTCATAGCACAAATGATATAGACAAACTTTGAAGTTTTATACTAAGTAGGGATGCACCGAAATAAAATTTATATATATATATATATATATTTAAAAAAAAAAAAATCCAAAATTTAATTTCCGATCATTTTTTTTTTTGCATCCCTAATACTATGGGATAGGAAATTGCAAACCCTAAGTGTGAACTAACAGCAACAATGCAATTGTTAGTGTAATTTCAGATCTTTCACTTTCAGATAATTTAGCACAATGACAGTTATGGAACACTTTCCTTAAATGGAGTAGTCAACACAACAGCATAAAAATTCAGTGGCAAAACTGGTTAGAATTGAGGTCAGGTTAGGGGCAATGATGATGACTAATGGATTTAGTGTGACTCCACAGATGTGAATTTGTGTGAGGTAGGCCAATGTGGGAGAGTAGACAACAAACACTGCAGCTCGAAGAGGAAGCTCTGAGGTTACTGGTGAGCCACACACTCCCCGTCTTCCCTCCTCAACTCTCTCCGGTTCCCTTTTTTTTATTTTAAAACACCCGATTTATTTACCATGTTGATATCTGGTTTTAGTCATGTTGTTGTCGTGTATGACTCCAGTGTTGATTTTAGAGAGGCAGTGTGTGTACTGGAGGGGGTGGCACGGAAAGACGGCTGCTCTTGGCTTTGACAGAAGGGTGAATGAGTTCTGCTGTGTGTGACTTTCAGGTCAGTCTGGAGGTCAGTTTGACTTGAACAGAAGGAATGGAAATTGTGTGTCTGTTTTCAGCTGAGCTGTGGTGGTGACTGTGGGAGACTCCAGGACTTTGCTTTGTCTCCATTGACTGAGTCAGACAACATGATAATCTGTCTTCTCTTTGTCAGGTTGCTAACTCACAGAGGGTCTGGTCAACAGCTTGTTGTGCCTTGTCTGATGTTGCATTCAAGGCATATGCAGTTGGCTGACTTATTTCTTTAAATGTGATATTGGTGTAGATGTTTAAACAGCAGTATTAAAGGAATAGTGCACCCAAAACAGGCATGCTGTTATTTTTCCTGCGATACATAAAACGATCATTTTAAAAAAATAATCAGGCAGCTTCATAGTGACAGTCAGGATCCAAATATCCTTATTTAAAATCTTCCCTTCACTAGTTCTCGACTCCAATATGGTTTAATGATGTAATTGGCATCCAACCTGATGCAATCCATTAAAAGGCTCCATATTTTAAAGCTACAGTTGAGGGCAAGATTTGCAGTGACTTAAATTTGACACAAAAACAGCCTATTGCTTCTGAGGACTTGTGATGGTCGTGCAAAGTATTTGTTGTAATTCCTAGAGCTTGATAAATGTGGTCACCTATGAGCTTTTGTTTTATGGAAAAAAAATTCTAATTCTTTTTTTGGTGCTCCATGGACAAAAAAAATACAGCATTCCATTTTGGAATGACATAAGACTAAATAATGAAAGCATTTTACATTTTTTAGCTAAACATCCCTTTAAATCCATCTTTTAGCATTAAAGATTTAAACATTTTAATTGGCTGACAAATTAATTGCACAATATTGCAATTTAGGAATTTTAAGCTGAATTTTACTTTTTCAGAATTCATGTTTTTTATATTTACATATTTTTTAGTCTTAGCGGTAAATGCATTGTTTTACATTTATTCTATAAGCAAAAAAAAACAAATTGATGTAAATAATTTGTTTATTCAGGGAATCCTGTGTCAGTCATCAGTCAGCTTGTTCTCTATTTATAGGCTTCCACCATTATAAAACTCATATCAGTCAACCACTACTTTTAAGTGCTATTGGGTTAAAGCTAAACACAAACATACACTTACCTAAAGGATTATTAGGAACACCATACTAATACTGTGTTTGACCCCCTTTCGCCTCCAGAACTGCCTTAATTCTACGTGGCATTGATTCAACAAGGTGCTGAAAGCATTCTTTAGAAATGTTGGCCCATATTGATAGGATAGCATCTTGCAGTTGATGGAGATTTGTGGGATGCACATCCAGGGCACGAAGCTCCCGTTCCACCACATCCCAAAGATGCTCTATTGGGTTGAGATCTGGTGACTGTGGGGGCCATTTTAGCACAGTGAACTCATTGTCATGTTCAAGAAACCAATTTGAAATGATTCGAGCTTTGTGACATGGTGCATTATCCTGCTGGAAGTAGCCATCAGAGGATGGGTACATGGTCGCCATAAAGGGATGGACATGGTCAGAAACAATGCTCAGGTAGGCCGTGGCATTTAAACGATGCCCAATTGGCACTAAGGGGCCTAAAGTGTGCCAAGAAAACATCCCCCACACCATTACACCACCACCACCAGCCTGCACAGTGGTAACAAGGCATGATGGATCCATGTTCTCATTCTGTTTACGCCAAATTCTGACTCTACCATCTGAATGTCTCAACAGAAATCGAGACTCATCAGACCAGGCAACATTTTTCCAGTCTTCAACTGTCCAATTTTGGTGAGCTCTTGCAGATTGGAGCCTCTTTTTCCCATTTGTAGTGGAGATGAGTGGTACCCGGTGGGATCTTCTGCTGTTGTAGCCCATCCGCCTCAAAGTTGTGCGTGTTGTGGCTTCACAAATGCTTTGCTGCATACCTCGGTTGTAACGAGTGGTTATTTCAGTCAAAGTTGCTCTTCTATCAGCTTGAATCAGTCGTCCCATTCTCCTCTGACCTCTAGCATCAACAAGGCATTTTCGGCCACAGGACTGCCGCATACTGGATGTTTTTCCCTTTTCACACCATTCTTTGTAAACCCTAGACATGGTTGTGCGTGAAAATCCCAGTAACTGAGCAGATTGTGAAATACTCAGACCGGCCCGTCTGGCACCAACAACCATGCCACGCGCCAAAATTGCTTAAATCACCTTTCTTTCCCATTCTGACATTCAGTTTGGAGTTCAGGAGATTGTCTTGACCAGGACCACACCCCTAAATGCATTGAAGCAACTGCCATGTGATTGGTTGATTAGATAATTGCATTAATGAGAAATTGAACAGGTGTTCCTAATAATCCTTTAGGTGAGTGTATTATGTAAAATATGATAGACAGCAGCACGTAAAATTCTGGGTTGATATTTTTCCTCTGTCTGGCAAACACAGACATTTCTAGTGCAGAATGCTGGCATTCATACTGCTGGTGCATAGTTGAATGAATAGGTAAACATTACTTTGGAAAAGTGCGCCGGCACTCGTCTCAGTGTCTCCTCTGCCACGCTGTCTTTCCCCTCCTTCTGAACTCAAGCTAGATACTTCTCTAAATTCACTCGCTCGCTTTCTCTGTTCATCTTCTGTCAGTCCTCTGAGCTTTTTAAAGAATTAGGATAATCACGATATAGGGTGAAAATGCATTATTGTGATGAAATTCATTAGCAATGGCTGCCATGGTGTATAGACCACAATAGCATGAGGATGATTCATGCTTTTTCTGCAGCTTTCTCTTTTCACAGCCGGTGACCTCACCTCTCCCCTCTGTATGAAAATAAGGCCTGATTCACTTTCCACTAAAAGGGTCTTGTCACGAACTGCTCCGAGATGAAGGTTGAGGATCCAAATGCAGTGTTTATTGAACAGGGTAATCCAAAGACGTAATCCAAAGTACAGGCAAGGTCAAACACAGGCAGGCAGTCCATACAAACAAACACAACAAGGCAGGGAACACAGGCAAGAAATCCAAAACCAAGAGACATGAAACCAGGGAGAATGCTCGGAATTGCAGTGTAACACTAAACAAGACTTTGCAGATAATGAATGAGAAAACCAGGCTTATATGGGGTGAGCTAAACAAGATAATGAGACACAGGTGAATGGGATAATGGATGAAGAGTCCGGGCAGTGAGTTATGGGAGATGTAGTTTGTGAGGGAATGACAATAGTCTGATGTGGAGTGCCCTCTGGTGGCTCTCAAGGGCACTCCAGCTGGTGACCTACAGGTCTCTTGCATCATTTGAATATCCTGACTTCTGCGAAAAATGAATGACTCGTTGCAAGGCTATTAAAAGACTCACAGGGCAAGATTTATAGGGCTTTCACTTTAATAACGTTGTACATTGTGCAATCAGGCACATTATGTTTTAGAAACAGTGAGGTTATAACATTTTAACTGAATTGTTTTCTGCAGTTATATACTAGGGGTTGATCGGTGACGCAGTTGATCCCACGGATCTGGCCCCACGGTTTGGCACACATGTGATTCGCGGATTAATTGCAAAGTTTAAACTAAATGTTTAATTTGCACGTGTTCTGTCTGACCAATTTACACATTCAGGCGATTTTAAACCATTCAAGCGCAGGAAGAGGCGAAAGAGAACGTGCGCTGTTATCCGCACACTCTCAAAGTGCGCTAACAGTCACACAGAGAGGCGCGTTTTAGATGCGTGAAAATTGTGAATTGATTCCTCTTTCGGGTCTCCTTGCTTCGGTGGCCGAGAGAGCTCAACACGCTGCAACTGAAGAAAACACTTGCAAATAAAGAAAACCTCTTCATCACTTTGACAACACACGTGTTGCAAATACTCACAACGCACCCAGAAACGGGCTACAAATATTCACAAAATACACCCAAATACAGAAACGCACTGCAAATAATCACAATGCATACACGATCAGGATGTTAAGACAAACGAAAAAAGTAGCTTTCAGGTCATCGACCACACCACTGACGAGTAGACATTGAAAAATAAGCGGTCCCAGCCAGGTTCGTCACTTGTTGGGGTCCCCTTGAAACATTTTTTGTTGCAGTCTTTGCGTTTCTGTATTTCGTTGCTTTGTGGACTTTGTTGTCAAACTGATGAATATGTTAATTTGCTGGTGTTTTTTCTCTGTGCATTGTTTTCTTCAGTTGCAGCACATTGAGCTCTCTCGTCACCGTACCTTGCACTTAAATGGACACAAACAAAATTGTCAAAATCTCAGCAAGTGTTCTAGTAAATGCAGTCCGATGTGAACGTAAACAGCTGAGAAAGAAAACGGATGTGTATCATAATATTGGATCTGTATATTAGTTCTTAAAGTGACAGCAGCCTATAAATACCTGTTGTTACTGTTAATCAAACAACAAAAGATTTAACAAAGATTAATCTATATTTAATTTATACAGTGAACACTAAGTTATTTTAACACTTATTGCATTTTTGTACCAGAATACTACTGTTAGACTTTACTTTATGTGTAACTTTGTTATATTGTATTTATCTATGCTTGTAATTATTGTGTTCTTTTTATTACTGATTGTTCCGTTGTCTTTATAATGTTTGTGGATAAAAGATGTCAGTCAAAACCAACACGTTGAATGATGTTCACTAACTTGGATTGGTGTTTATTCTCTTTAGCATGCAGTTTGAAGTATCTCACTCAGTTCCCTGATCATTCCAGTTTTATTTCATGAAGTAAAGAAACAATTTATACTCGCGTGCGCTATGTATTACGTACGTTATCGTCTCGGACAGACAGGATGCTGAAGCCGCTCAGGCCACCATTTTCTCCCTCTTCACGGAAAGCAATGACGTGGTCAAAACATCTGATAGTGTGGGTTTTTCAGGAAATGCTTGTACTCCCTGCACCTCATGCTTCTCGTACAGTAAATACTACCACGTATTGTGCACGTTATTTTTTGACAGACATCGATGTTGTGATATTTAAATGATGTGGATTTGAAAACAGATGGATCATAAGGTAATACTTATTTATTTCTTAGCCGGCAAGTATTCAGTGAAGTGATTGATGGCCATGAGAGTCTGTGTTATGTCAATGTTTTTAGTTCTTGTATTCCAACCGACAGCCAGCTAAAGTTTTTGACGGACATGATAACGTGCATTAGGGGTGAGAAGATATGTTCATTATAACATGCGTAATTATAAAATGTGCTGGAGACTTTCAAATGCTTTTTGCATAGTTCATTTTACTTATTTTACGGAATGAGGTTTATTTTGTGGCTTAAATAAATTCCATGTTGCCTGAGACTGACATGTTTGGCTTGTCAAAAATGTTACATTCAGCAAAAATGTTTCAAATTCATTGACCTTTGAAAATCAAGTTAATATTATACCAGGAAAGGACTGGTTTTTATGTTTTATTGCCTCTTAACAAATATTTTTTATTTAAACCCTTGAAAACCCAGACCCTGTTGTGAATAATAGTGAAAAATCACTTTTAAAACTGTTGTTCCATTATTACCCCTAAGCAGATTTTGACTCATGTATATATTTCTAAGTATTCCCTTTTAACTAGAGTACTATTTATTACAACAAAACTCTGTTCTCTGTTATCATAAACCGCTAATAATTATACTGATTTAGATCTCATGGGCCGCAAGTAAAACATAATGGTTACTTGCACAGGTGTTGGTTTGAATTGGACATTAATAAATGACTCACTGAAAAACTTCAATTTAGAAATTCAGTGAGCAAGTGACTCATTAAAGGTGGGGTATGTGATTTGCAAAACGGCCGGCAGATTTTGAAAATACACAACTCAAAAGGTCCTACCTTCTTTTCTCCAACGCTGGCCCTGACTCGCTCGAGGGGATGGGGGTATGGTACGACCGTTTGATTGACACACTTACTGTCCAATGATTCTAGGTGGTCTTGGAAATGATTGGCTGGAGTTTTTCGAGTCCTGCCCGTTTCACAGATGATTAAATTGCTCAATTTTAATTTCAGTGCTTCTAACTCAGTGGCTGTAAGTGGGTTAGGAATAGGATTTCAAGTGATTTTGAAAAAATGGTCAAAAAAGAAAATCACATACCCCACCTTTAAATAAATTCAAACCAGTAATATGTGTCTTTATGTCCAATAATAATTAAAAAAACAGCTCTTTAGAGTCATTGTTTTTTAGTTATGCTGTATGTTAAGTGTCCTGTCAGTATTAAGAAGGTAGAATGATTATTGTGTTAACTTTCATGAGACTGTTTTTAATTTTTTTTATTGTCTCCTGAACTGTATGTCCAGGTCTCTGGATGGCCGTCTACAGGTATCTCACAGAAAAGGCCTCCCCCATGTGATCTACTGCCGGCTGTGGCGTTGGCCTGACCTGCAGTCCCACCATGAACTACGTGCCGTAGACTTGTGCGAGTTTGCTTTCCACATGAAGAAGGACGAGGTGTGTGTGAACCCTTACCACTACCAACGTGTGGAGACACCAGGTAAGTCCCTAAGGTGTTTCAGTCATTCAATGACTGTTCACTTTCATAATCAGTTTTTCATATTATGAAACTAATTTAAGTTATTTATTGGGATTAATTCATTTTTTTTTCTTCTCGTTTTTTTTCTCTCTGTGTGTGTGTGTGTGTGTGTGTGTGTGTGCAGTTTTGCCTCCGGTCCTGGTTCCTCGGCATGCTGATATCCCCACAGACTTCCCTCCACTGGATGATTACTCCATCCCTGAGAACACCATATTCCCAGCGGGCATTGAGCCTCCGAGCAACTATATACCGGGTGACAAACATGTTATCTGTTTTCTCTCTAAAAATCACACATTAACTTTCACCCAGACATGCCCTCAGGACTACACAACAGGCATTACTCACTCTAACACGCACGCACGCTGGCTCATAGCCACATCTGTTTGAGTTGATTTTGTCGTGTCTCAGTTCGTTTAAGCTGTTTTGTCAAAATCAAAGCATTAGACATGTGCCGGTATTCGGTAATGCGATAAATCGCGGTAATGAATATGCACGATATTGTTATCGCGGCCACTTCAAAATACCGTGAAAAATAATAGATTTGAATTTAGACTTTTAGAACACGCATTAGCTAATTTTCTATCAACCGCTTAAACACTGCGTATATGCTCCGCAAAACACGTGCGCACTCTGATGTAAACAATCCCCACATGTATAAGCACTGTGTGCACGCGGCGCAGAGCGCACTCTAGTCTAATGTAAACAATCATCACATGGAGTAGAAGCATGGCGGAAGGAGGAACGCTGCCGACGATTTACCCCCCGCAGGGCTGCCAACTCTCACGCATTCAACTTGAGACTCAAGCGCCTTTCAGACAGGACGCAGAATACTCGCGGGGACGTTTTGTTGCTGCGTCGACCAAAGCACGCCGGGGTCAAAGTTAAAAATAGTTCAACTTTTTATTTGCAAAATAGCAAATCGCTTTCTGTCTGAAAGCCGCTTTACGGAATTGACACTTTTCACACGCTCTCACGCAGAGAAAAATCGCGGAGCAAAGAGGACACTGACACCGACAGACTAGACAGAGCAGGTTACTAATGAAATGAAAAAAAAAGGTTCTGTCCATTGTGACAGATCGCTGCGCCTCAGTTCAAGTAATCCGATCATCTGTTACTTTTTATTTAAAGATACTGTACAACTTACCTTAAGGTTTATGCCTCATACAAAATGTCGATCAATCAGTGTTTTTCACGGAAAGAGGTCAATAAAACTGCAGGAGAACAGTTATGTCACAGAACGTTACATTTACCTCAGGAAAGCCATTTAATGACCAGCACTTTAGTTGACTAGAAAAAATTGTAATTTTGCTAAATATGTGCACTTTGTTACATATTAATTATATGTTTACTTGTCAATACATAATTGTTATTATAATGAAAACCGCATTATATTTAATTTCTCTCTGTTTACAGCATTATGTGAGATATATTTTTTTCTTGAGAAAAATTAACATGCAGACTGTAGCCTACCTAATATTTATCCAAATGAGTCAATATTGAATTAAGATTAAAATCAAATACAATAATTTATTTGAATAATACAAACAGTAACCTACCAGTCATTGTACCATGTAAACATTGTAACACGTTGTCACTAAACTTAATAAAATTCTGTTTAGTTACCATGTTTTGAAAATCACAATTACACATTGTGATGCAAGTTGTTTTTTTAGATACCCGCAATCCATCTGTTTCTCTTGAGCAATTAAAATATCGTGATAATACCGTATACCGTGATAAAAGCTCATTCAATTAATCGCAGCACGAAAATTTGATACCGGCACATGCCTACAAAGCATTTAGTCTGGCGTCTTAATGAAGTTGGTAAAAGAGAATAAGACAAAGAGAGATCAAAGTTCTGATCTCATGACTGGTAACATCATATTGAGGCTCAAGACTATTGGTGTTAAGTGTTTCACATGACTTGAGGAAAATAAAAAAAAATTTCAGGCAGACCTTCTCACTATAGGACACATTTTCATTGTGGCATTTGAGTAAAGTTCCTGATAAAGCCAAGCTCATGCTACGAAGAGAGCTTTCACCCTTTCATATTTTAATTCTGCAACTAGTATTGTTGGATCCACACGATTTTAGCTTTGATACAGTTTCAGCCTCTGGTACCATGACAATCGACAATGTCGATTGATATTTAAAGGGATAGTTCACCCAAAAAGGACATTTCTGTCATTAATTACTCACCCTCATGTCGTTCCAAACCTGTAAGCCCTTCGCTCATCTTCGGATCACAAATGAAGATATTTTTGATGAAATCCGAGAGATATCTTCATTTGTGTTCCGAAGATGAACAAAGGTCTTACGGGTTTGGAACGACATGAGGTTGAGTAATTAATGACAGAAATATTTAACCCTTTAAGGCTGTAAATAAATGGTCAACACACCACTAACTGTTGAATCTTTAAATATGTGCTCTGCAGGGATACCAAATTATGTCTTGTATTGTACATTTGGCGTATTTGTGGTGCTTAATAACACTGTGTGTCTGATTTATGCTTCAGAGACCCCTCCTCCAGGCTACCTAAGTGAGGATGGGGAAACCAGTGACCACCAAATGAACCACAGCATGGACACAGGTTAGAGCCCTAAGATCACAAACAAGCAGTTGCTATTAGATACCAGAGCTGGATATATTTGTTTATAATTTTCTAATTCTATTTTTCAGGTTCCCCAAATCTTTCACCCAACCCTGTCTCTCCTGCAAACAGCAACCTAGGTACGATTCCAGATTGTCAGAGTGATGTAGATTACCAAACGTTTGTACATCTACTCCTTCTTTACTATTATTCTAACATGTGGAAAATAGTAATAGCAAAGTTGTCAAATTAATAAAATAACACAATTTAGTTTAGGAATTATACTTGAAACTTGAAACAAATCTTGTAGAAGCCACCTTATCCACCTTTTTCCTACGCCCCATGATGCTTTTTTATAGGTGTAACCTCTGTTAAACTGTAAACAGTCAGCGAACATTAAAAATACATTTAAAAGTGTAAAAGCATTAACAAAATCCATGAATAACCCCCGATTATTTACGCAGCACTATTATGGACGTGTTAAATATCACTGTAGGAATATACATTATCTCTGTATTATGTCAAATACATTGCATTAATCAAAAATGTTCATTAAAAGTTATTGATATTCAGTCATACTGATGGATAAGTATTATGTGCAGCGCAACCTTATCATTTGAAATTGTAGTCTTTTTGAGTGGAACTCCCCCAAACGGATGTGCCACGCATAATCTAAAACGCACCGTTTGTTGCAAAAGGCGCCAACTTTGGCTTTTACTTTCGGCACCCTTTCCCTTGGATGTGTAGTTGGTTTGTTCCATGAAAACAATCATCTCCTTAAAAAGTGTTGTTGTGATGGGAACCCCGGAGAGTCATTTCTGTAAGTACTCCCCACCCCACTGTGAGTCGGAGTTTAATCTGGCTGGATTATCTCTGACATATTATCTCCATAACGTTGGTCTGCCTGCCTGGTCCTGTGTGAGGTGATTAGTGAGAACGGAAGTCTGCTTCAGTAAGCCCATGAGAAAACACTAGGGCGAGTCACAGCCGGTAAAACAGATGAGTAATGTCACCAGCATCCTGTACTATCTCCATTAAGCATGTCTACAATTGTTAACAATAGCAAGGCATGAAAAAAACGAGAGAATGTTTTGGTATTTTTTATATTATTTATACCCATTAGCTGTTTGGATCATTTGGCCATATAAATTGGATTTGTGCGTATATTTTCAAAATCAACTGGTTCTCTGAACAACTAGTCATATTAAGAAGTGTGATGTAATGGTGCTGGCATAGGGTCATGTTCTCAGATGCCAGTCAGATACATTTCTGAAGGATTTATACTACCTTTCAAAAGTTTACACACTATATGATTCCTTAAAGATTTTGAAAGAAGCCTGATGCTCTCTAAAGCTGCATTTATTTAATAAAAAAAAATCAGTAAGAACAGTAATATTACTAAATATTATCAAATTGAAAATAACAGTTTTCTAGTGTTTTAGTACACTTTAAAATGTATGCTAATTTATTCCTGTGATGTCAAAGCTGAATTTTCATCAGTCTTCAGTGTCACATGATCCTTCGATACATTTTTTCCCCATGATATACTTTTTTAGAATTATTTGGTGAATAGAAGGTTCAAAAGACCAGGATCTATTTGGAATAGAAATGTTTTGAAATATTATAAATGTCTTTTATAGTCACGTTTAATTAATTTAATGTGTCCTTGATGAATAAAAGTATAATTTTTTTGAAACTTTACATATCCTATGCATATAAATGTGTGTATATATATATATATATATATATATATATATACAGTAAATAGGATAAATAGCTAGTTATTTAAATGATTAAATAATCTAAATAACACTTATTTTGCTATTTCAAACATTTCTCACAAAACGTATATTTAACTATAAATATCGAATTTTAAAAATGAATATAGATATATTTACAAAGCTAACAGTCAACCCATCCCTGAATGGAGTCTTGTGTATAATAGTTAGGGAACCCTGTGTCCCAGGATTTGCCTCTCAGTTGTGCGAAAGGAAACCTCATATAAAAGAAGCCTTTGTTTCTGTCCTCTCAGTCAGCCCAGGATAACGTAATAATAATAATATCCTGTCGCTGGGTTGTTCTACCTCTGCAGTGAGACACCAGGAGGCCCTGTAATAAAAATAACAAATAACCAATTCCACATGAGCAGCCTGCTGTTTTCAAAGGGCCACATTCTGTCAACAGTGTGATCACTACACACTGATTTTACACCAGAACCCAAAGTCCAGTGCCTTTCCTGTTGTTTTACACTTTGTTCTGCACTTGTTTTGTTTCTCTGATCCTCTCTCATGCCCATATATTTGTGTCTTTTAGATCTGCAGCCGGTAACATATTGTGAATCCGCATTTTGGTGCTCGATTTCCTACTACGAGCTGAATCAGCGTGTGGGCGAGACTTTCCACGCCTCGCAACCGTCTCTGACCGTGGATGGCTTTACGGACCCGTCTAACGCTGAGCGCTTCTGCCTGGGCCTGCTGTCCAACGTCAACCGCAACGCAGCCGTGGAGCTGACGCGCAGACACATCGGTACATTCAGCTCTTAACTTAAGAAAAATTCTGGAATTAGAGATTCTGAAATGAACCGAATCAGTTTTGGCTCTTAAACTTCATAACCTTTCCCCAGGCCGAGGCGTGCGTTTGTATTACATCGGCGGTGAGGTGTTTGCTGAGTGTCTGAGCGACAGTGCTATTTTCGTCCAGAGTCCCAACTGTAACCAGCGGTATGGCTGGCACCCCGCCACAGTGTGTAAGATTCCTCCAGGTGAGTCAGTCCGTCTGTACGCTGTGATTGGATGAATGTGCAGCTGTGTATATATACATCCGATGAGTCACTCAGGCATGTCCTAGTTTCAGACTTCCTCATTATGTTCCATAGAAGCACTCAAGCATTCATACTTGTGTGTGTTTTTTGCTTCCTCTCAGGCTGTAATCTGAAGATCTTCAATAATCAGGAATTTGCAGCTCTATTGGCCCAATCAGTGAATCAGGGATTCGAGGCCGTGTACCAGCTAACCCGCATGTGCACCATTCGCATGAGTTTTGTCAAAGGCTGGGGGGCAGAATACAGGTACACACGCACACACATATATATATATATATATATATATATATATATATATATATATATATACATACTCTACCGTTCAAAAGTTTGGAGTCAATAAGTTTTTTATAGAAATTAAAGCTTTTATTCTGTTTTATTATTATATTATTATTAAATTCATCAAAATGACAGTGAAGATATTTTAAATATTACCTAACCCTAATTACAAAAGATTTCTACTTCAAATAAATGCATATTTGAAAGAAATGTCATCATGGTTTCCACAAAAAATATCAAGCAGCACATCTATTTCAACATTTATAATAATAAGAAATGTTTCTTGAGCAAGAAATCAAAATATTAGAATGATTTCTGATGGATCATGTGCCACTGAAGACTGGAGTAATGATGCTGGAAATTGAGCTTTGCTGTCCCAGGAATAAACGATATTTGAAAAGTATTTTCCTGTGTTTTTGATATTATTTTATATTTCGTTTGTGTATGTGTGTATGAATTAAAATGTAATTTGCTTATGCAAATGTAGAACCGGCTTAGAGATTTTCTGAATCTGTTGTTCATATCTGCATCACTTTCAAAATTGCTCTGTACACGTAAATGCTGAATAAAACACACAAAAACACACACACACACACAAATGGAATTTAATCACTTTATTTCTGTGACAGTAGCGCACAAAACACTAATGGTTGCCCTTGATTATGTAAAACGGCTATTCCGAGCTGCTCTGTAATGTGTTAAAAATGCTTGGCAGGCATGGAAGCACATTTCTGACCCAGATTCTCCTTCCTGCAGGAGGCAGACAGTGACCAGCACCCCCTGCTGGATAGAGCTGCATCTCAACGGCCCCCTGCAATGGCTGGACAAGGTGCTCACTCAGATGGGCTCTCCAAACCTCCGCTGCTCTAGCGTGTCATAGGCCGAACCCTCAGCCCATAACCATTTAATGACATCCAGGACCCACCCTCTATTGCTGCTTAATGCCAAGCAAACAAACAGAGCAAAATCAAGGACGGGGGAGAAAACACCTGCTGGACTCCTCAGTTTCACTTTATCAATTACAGATCCCAGTGTTTTGCTGTGGGCAAAAATTGACACGAACAGTTGAAGCACTTTGAACTATGACACTCATGGAACAAGGCTGATATTTCCTCAGTGTGATGAGTTTAAAATGAGGCATTTTCCTCATTGTGAATTTAAATGTGATAGTGAAATTATGATTCTGTCATTTTTTGTTTTCATCAAGAAGTGTATCACGCATTTAATTTGATCTTAAGGTATTAGAATCATGGGCTCATAATATGATTGCTCAAAATCATAAATGTCCTCATGTCCTGTGGTAGACATTTCTGGCGACTTAGTGCAGAACCAGACACGCCTTCAGAGAAGAGTGTTTTGTTTGCACCACCTTCAGTGAAGGGGTCGTGTGTGAACTGTTACAGTATGTCTTTGTCTAGTTGTTTGTGTGTAGTTGTGCTCAAGTAAATTGCACTGCACTGGACAGGTCAAAACGATGTGATTGCGATGGCTGTCTGTCTCAAATGCACGGTCGACCAGGTTATACTTCTGACAGGAACTGAGTGTGTAAAAATTATAAAAAGTTACTTTGCCTTGATTATGAATAGCACTTGTTTTTACAACCCAGTGAGGCCGTGCGTAAACAAGAAAATAGCATTGGAACTTTGTCAACGACAAATGCTAATAGTGCCATGTTTCTTGAACTTGGTTACCATTTGAATTTTGCTCAGCAAAGACATTTTTGTAAAAAGTATTTTTGCATAATAAACCGAATGGAGGTCGCGAAAGTATATTTTTACTGCTGCCCTAGAGTATTGTAATTAAGATTGTGTAGTAAAGTATTTATCACCCAGATCTGCAGGTCATCACTGTCATATTATACATGGATTTGAAGAAAAAATGGACACCCTTAAGGTGTGGTCACATAAGCGAAATTTGTGCTAAAATTTGGGAGTAAAAATGTTAGCAAGATTTCAATGGTCCATTGTATGGAAGGATTGGGATAGAAATGTCTGATAAATGCATAAATGTAAATGTATGAAGCACTGCTTACACAGAAGTCACTTTCACAGGCGAATCCATGTGACCAACTAGAACCTGTAGGGAAATGTTTCGCAAATTCCCAGTCGTGTGGATTTCATATCAAAATGACTGGATTTTGCAGTGGTAAATGTGACCACACCATTATTCAAACATTCACTTGATTTCATTGTCCTTTCATCGATTCTTTTCTGTGTATGATTGGTGCATGAAAGAGATGTGTTAGACTCAGGACTCTCAATCCATTAAACTGATTTTTGAGCTCATGAAGTCATCTAACAAACAACAGCATTTCACATCTCTACATACTACACTATTTTACAGTGATTTTTGAGAGGGTAAAAAAATGCCCATTGTATTTAGAGGCTTGTTTTTTTTTTTCACAGAAAAAAAAAATGGAGGGCAAGTACTGCTGGCAGCTCTTGGAAAGCTTGTATTTTTACATAAAGATTGATTTCACAAGAGAATAGTGTAAATGGCTAGATTTTTATGTGTACACTTTGCTTTTCAGGTTATTTAATCCCTGAATTTGTTAGTATTGACATTTAAAATACAACTCAGAATGCCATGCATGGTCAGAAATCAGCAGTCCGTAAGCGTTTCTCATTTTATTCTGGTTTCTCAAGGAATAAGCACTGAATCATTGCTCATGAAAATCCTGACAATCTTTGCTTGATTTAGAAAATCAAATTGATATTTCATGGAACAACTGATGCTTGTGTTTAATTCCCCTAAGCTGTGTCTTTTGCTCTAAATCTTGCCGGCTCATCGTCACTGACTAACAGGGCCAAAGCACACAATGGACTGGTGATATTATTTAGATTTGTCATTTTTGCTGGAATATTGCTTATATCCCGTTTATTTTCTTTCCACTCTTGATTTGGAAGCAAATACAACATTCTTTGTCTAATAGTGTCAGTTAATTCCTTCATATTCTTAAACTGGTGCTTAATTCTTGTTTTCCCTGAATTTCCCTTTTGCTTTTCTGTAACGTACACTCACGAAGACTCCACTTTTCTTGCATTCACTGTTATATTAGCTTTTATGTACGATTTAATAATAAAATGTTTTAAGAGCATCAGTTTTTGCACTGCCTTTGTTTCTTTTGTAAAGAATTGTTTTATTTCATGTCAAATCTATTTTTAAACAGAACAAAAGAACATCTAAATTGATTCGACAGATGATTCTTTTAATTGATGAAGAGCTAATGACATGCTCAAGCATAGTCCGTAATTGTGACTTGTATCAAGAACACAAGGAAAATAAGTTTAAAAACAATCCATTTTTGTCAGCTCATCTGTCATATGATTTACAACTCTTGACAGAACCATAGGCTTCATCCTTGTATGTTGCTTGCACTGAAACCAACAGAGAGCAGACAAGATAACAATCTTGCCCCCTGCAACCCATTCGATGGCTCTGAGATTACAATGTTTAAAGCCAAAAGCCCATAATGACGCTGTACTGCCTGATTGAGGTGTTGGATGTTTATATTATAGTAACAGCAGAAAATCTCAGTTGCTGTTTTTTCTCGCATTCTTGCATGTTCCTCATGCCGGATCTTGGTTTCTCGGGCGGGACAGGACAGGACAGGACTGGGCTGGGCTGGGCTGAGCAGATTTGGGATGATGGGGTTGGATGAGTATCAACAGTGGAAGCTGGTTAAAAGTAACTCGGGCATTAACTCTCCTCCCCTGATGACAGGCCCTCAATCTCATCCTGGTCTCCACCAATAGCCATCCAGAATGCTTTAGCAACCTGATTGAGGGTAAATCTACTGTTAGTTCATGTTTCGGATTTAAAAAAGTTTTAACATTAGTGTTAATTAGAGAATACTACCTTCTCTGCATGCACTTTCCTCTGTTCATGTGGCAACGAAGAGGCCTTGTCTACAAGATATTTAAGAATAGTGAATACTATTTGTAAAAAACCAGGCCTTCAATTGAATTTAATGTTTCAATTTAACATGCATATAGTAAATACTTATACATTTCAATAATATATACTATATATATTTGAGATCAGCAAGTTATTTTTTTAAAGAAATTAATACTTTTATTTAGCAAGGACAAATTAAATTGTATAAAAAATTACAACATTGACAATAATAATAATTTTAAGCACCAAATCAGACTAGAGTAATGGCCAGCTTTACCATTTACAGGAATAAATTACATTGCTAAACATATTAAAATAGAAAACAGTTATTTTAAATCGTAATAATATTTCACAATATTGCTGTTTTACTGTATTTTTTATCAAATAATTGCAGCCTTGGTGAGCATAAGAGACTTCTTTTAAAATCTTCCTGATCCCAAACTTTTGAACAGTAGTGTATAAATAAGTCCTTTTAACCTTTCATCTCTTTCAATTTTGTAAAGAGACGTTCAAAATTCTCCACATCTGCATCCCCAGCTGTTAGATTAGCCAACTCTTGGATATCTATGTCAATCATGGGATCTGTGGCAGATTGGCAAATATTTCATTAAACACTGAACAGAAGTACATTCAAATATATAAATAGCTTGTTCCATTTGTACTTTTTATGATATTTTACCATTAATTAACCTCCAAAATGACTATAAATATATTGCGATTAGCAAAAGTACATACCAACTACTGTGTCCACTGCATTATTCTGGTTATTCTCTGCTCTCTGGCTCTCAGTGCCTTCATCTGTACTGTTGGATGGGGAATGAGAGGACTAATAACAGGGAGAAAAACAGCCTGTTACAACTAGATAACAGAGAGTTCACCCAAAAATGAACATGCTGTCATCATTTACTCACCCTCAAGTTGTTCCAAACCTGAATTTCTTCCGCTGAACACAAAGAAGATACTTTGAAGAATGTCGGTAACCAGACAGCTGACGGACCCCATTGACATCGATAGTATTTTAATCAGTCTACCGTCAACTGTTTGGTTACCCACATTCTTCAAAGTATCTTTGTGTTCAGAAGAAGAAAGAAATTCATACAGGTGTGGAACAACTTGAGGGTGAGTAAATGAAGACAGAATTTTGGGTTTTGGGTGAACTCATTTAAGACTCTAACATACACAGATAAAGCTAAATAATGTTCATTTAAATAGTAGAAAATGAGAAAAGACTAACCAGTGTCTCTTGACTGGGCCGTGGGTTGTTGTGATGCGAGGCCACCAGGCTGCTCATTAGCCCAAATCCCTGATTATGTACTGAGAGGAATAAATGATGATCAAAAGAAAAGGTAATTAACATTGCTTAGAATGAACCTGTGAATATGGTTTGTTGTAGATGGCATTGGTATTTCATAATGAATGATCTTTACACAGTTATTGAACTAAATTGAGCTGAATAATGTGAGCTGCTTTGATGAAGTTTGCATCATAAATTCTGTTACTTCCTGTTTATTACTGTGAAGCTGCTTTGAAACAATTTCTATTGTATGAACTGCTATACAAAATAAAGGTGACTTGACATTGTACATTTTGCATTAGGGCAGCACAATCTCACCATCTTTCATCTCGACACTGGACCACACGTTGGCATTGAGGGCCTGCAGGATTCTTTTTATTCCTGTTGACTCTGGGAAGTCATCTACAGGATACGCAAAAAAAAAAAGAAAAAAAAAAAAAGACTATAAACAAAACCATTTTTGTGTGCATAATCATGACTTCACTATGTCTTCTCTCTCACCATCTTCATCGGGTAGATCTTCAGGGTTGAGCTCTACTAATTCAAATGCGTGAGCCAGACACCATTGCTGGGCTTCCTGTCTGCTAACACCTGCAACGGTATATTCACACCAAACTTAGCAAAACAAACTACTGAATGATGAAAGATACCAAACACATACTCACCGCTGTCACACACATGGTCACACACTAGGATCAGCACTTCTGGAGCCAGCTCCTCCACTACTGATAACCAGGAGTTGACATTGTTAAGGGCATCTTTCTGAAATACATAAAGAGGTGAATCAAGGGCACATGCATAAAATGGCGAAATTGTCAAATGATCAATATGTCCAATTGTCCATCACTCACAGTTTTGCTGTCAAAATAAATGATGAATGCTTGCATAGACCGGGCAACCTCTGCATTCATGTCAAATTTACTTGAAACAACACATAGACTGACGTTTGCTGTGTAGTATTTGTTGTTAATTGTCCATGGAAACCAAGAAACTCTTTCCTCTATTTTGGTAGCTTGTGGCAGTGATTCTGAGCCCAAGATCTCTGGAATAAATACAGACAAAATTGTTATTGGCCGAGTGTGTATTTGAAATGAATTAAAAAAAACAGTGGCAGTGAAAACAACCACTAAAATGAGCTATAAGTAAAAAATGAAGCCCGACACTGCCGCCTGCTGGACAAAAAACAAAAGAAATTAAAGAATCACCACTTTTTTTTTTTGATGTACTAAAAGCACTAACTTATACATGATAGATAGACAGATAGATAGATAGATAGATAGATAGATAGATAGAAATTATTAGAATAAAGATTATAAACATTATAGACAAGAATACACCTTAATCACCCCATTTTACAGGATTTTATACATGCACAGTGTGAACATATATCATATTTGTGTCATCCTAAATTGCACACGTATTATGTAGTAGTGTAACGTTATCACTGTATCAAGAAAGAATATTAGTAAATACAAGAAATGATTTACACATTCATTCCCGTTATATCACGTTGTATCAATACTCTAAGAGCAAGGTATTTGTAGAAAACCAATATGACAGACAAACGTGTAAAGAAAGCAATTTGACTTTAATAAAACACTGCATGTAACATGAAACGAGCAAAGAGCCAGATGTAACGTAGATTTATAAGATGACAGTTGGGAAATCTTTACAAAAAATACTGCTTTATGCCATAGTTACACAATACATTATTGCACAATACATTTAATGCAATTGATAATTAAAGAGTTATTGTCGCGTTTGCAATTAGAAGACACTACGATGGATGTTTCTTGTTGACAGCTAACGTTAGCATAGCTGCAAGGCTAACGACTCTAGGATAAATCCCCCCCTTGTACTCACGTCTAATGAGCTCCTCTTCTTTAAAGCTGGAATCACAACTTGTGACTACGATAGACGGCAGAGTAAGTACTTCATCTCCTTGATCATCGGCCATTTTATGCGTTTAGACGCTTAAAAACAGCTCCAAATGAAAGTTAGCACGTTAGCAACAGCTGTCAACCTCCTCCAGAAAACCTTTCACCTCTAACCTCAACTTACTTCCGTGTCTGCGCGTGTCGTGTGTGGAACCTATGGTGTGGAATAGAACATCTAAAGTTTACTTTAAGAGTAATAGCAAAGCGGGTTTTCAATGAATAGCTTTTAGAAATAGCGTAAGTCACTCGGTGATACATACTAACGTTACTGATAATAATAAAAAATAATAATACTTCCTGCCCGTGTTTCTCACAGAGCGTTGTGTTGCCATAGTTACGGCCAGACCTTTGTTGTTCAGAAAAATATTAAGACTTGTAACGTTACTTAAATGTGTCTTGAAAACCCAAAAGAGTTATTTAGTTGAGAAATGGCTGACGTGCTTAACAATAAGGATGTTGTTGGGCATATTTTAGTACAGGTAATGTAACAAGAAGGCTGACAGCTGTTTAAGTGTTACTGTTAAATATAAAACTATGCTAGTTACATTAACGTTATATAATAATTGAATATGACATAGTTACGTTTTTAAGACTATACTCTAGTGGATTTTCTCGTGTGTTAGGTACAGGATGATTTGAGACAACTAAAAAAGAATCTTGTTCGAATGACTGTGCAACAGAACGGGGAAGTTTTGGACATTCAAGCTCTGGATACAGCCATTAGCAGGACAGAAAATGGAATAAGGGTAAATAAATCACGACTTTATGACAACTTGACTAGAATATATTTGAGGTCTGTATATCCTAAATACACAGCATACGTGACCAAATGTCTGGGGGGGTGCAAAGACTGTGGAGTTTATACAATTGAAAAATAAATAAATACAACTTTTTTATTATTTTATTTTAAACCAAATTTAAATCTATTTAGGTCATCTTGCAGTCCCTGGCTTGTAAGATTCATGCAATAAAACATACAAATATGTGTAATGTGGTTCTGTCCTGACAATTCTTGGAGAGATTGGCATGGTAATGGATGTGGCATTGTTTGTGTGTTTGGTCTTGGTGGAATAGATCTGCTACGCTGCTGCTGCTGCTGCTACAGAGAAAGCAACTGAGACTTGCTACTGCCAATACATTCACAGACATTCTGCTGCTGCTGCTGCACATATGTGACCCTGCCTGGACCACAAAACCAGTCACATGGGTCACAATTTTGAAATTGAGATGTACACATCATATGAAAGCTGAATAAATAAGCTTTCCATTGATGTATGGTTTGTTAGGATAGGACAATGTTTGGCCGGGATACAACTATTTGAACATCTGGAATCGGAGGGTGCCAAATAATCGAAACATTGAGAAAATCGACTTTAAAGTTGTCCATGTATTTATGTGATCGCTAACAACTTAAGTCAAGGACCTATCAGCCCATCTAACCCCATTTCACAGACAAGGCTTAAGCCTAGTCCTATTCAAAAATGTATATTTGAGCTGTTTTAACTGAAAGCAATGCCCTAATTGTACTAAGGCCTAATCCTGGCTTAGTCTTAACCCTATCTATGAAATCGGGCCCTAGAGTTTCATGACGAAACTTTGTATATGTGAAGCATGGAAGAATAATGTACTGTATGTAAATATGACATCTGTTTATTGATTCATAGAGGCATGCAGAGGATTATCTGAAAACTATCAATAATCAGGTTTTGACTCTACCTTGTATTGAAGAGCCTGAAAAGAAGATTGCCCCTGCCAAACCTGTTAAATGGTAATTAAAAAAAACTATTATACGAATATAAATGAATAAAAAATCTACAGAAGTATTTCAATTGCATAATGTAAAATTGTATGAAATCTAAAATATCTGTCTAACATTTTTCTAGGCAACCAACATACGAGACAATACCTAATGCACGTCCTCAGAAAATCCAGATTTCTGGTCCATCACCTGGGGAAAAGGTTTCCATCTTTACACTTATTCATGACATTTGTTAAGCCAAAAAAATATCTGTATTCTGTACTCTATATTTCTATCTCCCACACAGCACAAGTCAGCATTTATCATGCGTCTCCTCAATAACCCTTGCCACCCAAAGAACAAGGAGCTCATGCAACAAAATTATGGGATTCAGTTTCCTCACCTGCACAAGAGAAACGGGGCCAGTGTGAGTTTCGGACAGGAATGATTCTATTCATTTTTTTTATTATTTAAAAAGGTCTATTAAAGTGACAGTTCAACCAAAAAAGAAAATTCTGTCATCATTTACTCACTTTCATGTGATGTTGTTCCAAAACAGTATGACTGTTTTTCTTCTGCGGAACACAAAAGAAGATACTTGGTTGGTTTGTGTGACCATTTGACATTGTACAGAAAAAAAACACTCAGACATTTCTCAGAATATGTTCTGTTATGTTCCACAGAAGATAGACAGTCATACAGGTTTGGAATGACATGAGAGTGAGAAAATAATGACAGAATTATCTTTTTTGTGTGAACTATCCCTTTAACACTATAGTGTTCTCGTTCCTTTATTTTACATGTGGATTAGAATCCAGCATCTTTTATGATTAAGGCTTATAGTGTTGATTATATGGTGGCCAGCGTTGACTGTTGCCTTAACACCAGCGTCTGTCACATGAGCCTCACGAAAAGAAATGATGTGAGTGTGACTGGCGTGTAATAATAGATGACTCCAGACACTTTGCTTTCAAACAGGAGATGCGGATTTGAAGGTCACCTGGTTTGGCAGTGACAGCTAAATCTGTCTGTTGGTAAACAAATTAATCTTTCGAAAGGTCACCATTTGTTTTGGTGCTCTGTTTCTCCCCCCCTTCTGCTTTCCGCTGCGGTTCCTCCTCTATCTCCTGCATCCTCTGCCTGTCACTCGTGAGGAGGCTGTCATGTTGTTGAGAAGAAGGTATGAGACTTGGCTGCCGAAAGCAGACAGACGCAGATTGCGGCACATCAGCATTCTTCTGAGGACGGCCACCGCCTGATTGCAGTTGTATGGGCTGCTGCTTTACAGCTGTCTCAGGACAGGCACTGGTACCTGTTCCCGCATGCCAATAAGACAGCCATGGCTTACCCAACTGGCACTCGCTGGCTCTCTGCCTGCTGCGTCAATACCTCTATGCTGTCGGCTAGTTCTCCGCTGAGTCTCCAAAGGAGCTCCCACTGTTTGTTTGTTTTTTTCAAAACAAATGTCCCCTTGTACCACTTAAACAGCTGCAAGCCTCAAAACCACTCCAAACACCTGGCTGGTGCTCGTGGTTTGTCAGAGAGCTCATGGTGTGACAACAGACAGGCCAGAGAACATCAGGGGGAGAATCCGGAACAGCAGGATGAGGAGAGTACAGAAGGGCTGTGTCTGGCATGTGCCCACAACTTGACAAACTCACACAGTGTGCTCTCCATTATATGTTTTTCGGCAATGAAGATGTGACCGACCTTGTTCTTTGATGTTTTGTGTGCTATGATTAATGCGCGTCCTACTCGTTGCATTTGTTTTGTTTCTACACCAAAAAAGTTTATCTTGCTTTTAATAGGCTATAAATTGTCGGTAGATAACACGTTTTTATTGGGCGTTTTGTGACATGATGTGTCTTCGGGAGTAATTTGTGACTTTTGGTGCTTGTTTTTATCAAAATGATTGTAAAAATTAATGGTGAATTAGTCGCTTTATGGCTATTGCTAAAATCCTAATTGTCGCAGTACATCCATTTTATTGTGGAATGTGGAGCATGACTTTCATTTGATTTAGGAACTGTTATATGATAATGAGGAGGTATGAGCATTTTAGGCATTGCTCTGATGGAATTTAATTCTCGAAGATTTCAAACAGCTGTTCACTTGAGAGAAGGTGCGAGGCAAATAAACCGAGCCGTGCTCAAAGTATCCAGAAAGCATTGCCAGCTTGTGATTGATTGCTTCAGGGAAGGGGCTTATTGGCCAGTTTACAATGTCATTAACTGCCTGTATTTTAGCTCCAGCTTTATTTTAATGAATGCAGAAAATCTGTTGGTTGTAATCACACAACATCACCGCGCTCTCTCTCGCAAATGTGCACGCACTTGTGATTCGCAACAGCCAGCGGAACAGAGAGAAACAGAAACCATATTTCTTGACATCTACAAGCTGCCACCAGCCTGATTAATGGATAGTCGTCTCTCAGCCTTTTACAACAAAGTTTTCTTTGGAGGGAAAAAATCTGATCAGTGACCCGAAGCTAATAGCATTCTCCATGAGCAAGTTACTGAGCGAAGTTCCTTCTCTCTTCTTCTAGTATTGGGTGAATGGTGGCTTTAGAGCCTGCAGGCAGGTCTTTTTGGCCCAGTGAGACGGGGCAGTAGGTTAATACCCTTTGTTCTGTCACTTTCAATACCTCTGACCTTCGACCACAGAGCTATCATTCGAGGCTCAGTAATTCCTCCATATTTGGACAATGTTTTATTGCCTTTTGAAGACATTCCCATTACTTCTCCTTGCTAGTTCATCCAAGCTTATAGAGTTAATTCACCCAAAAATGAGAATTCTGTTACCATTTACCCTGTTGATTAAAGTGAATGGTGACCATGTTTGTCTTGATTGATCGTAACACAACAAACTTGAATATCCAGTTTTGAATCCTAAGTTATGAAGTACAGTGAAATAAACCATAACAGAATTTCTGGTTGAAGTAGCTCTTTAAAAATAACTATATTCCAGCTAAGGTAAACCACAATGGTTAGAAAGAGTATAGTGTGTATTTATGTAATGGAAATGTGCTTGCCTGGGTTATTCTAGGTTGGGACTCAAAGAGTGGTCACTGGTCCCGCTTTAGGGAATTTCGCTGCAACACATGGAGGTCTGGCTAAACAACTGCACCCCAAATCACTACCCCAATGTGAGCACACCAATGCAGGTATAAACTTCTTGGAACAACTAATATGTCTTCATGCATTATAAACACTACTGTTCAAAAGTTTTGAGTCAGTAAAGATTTTTAAAGGTTTTTGAAAGAGGTCTTTTTAAGCTCACCAAAGCTACATTTATTTGATCAAAAATAGAGTAAAAACAGTAATATTGTGAAGTATTATTAGAATTTTAAAAAACAGTTTTCTATTTTAATATATTGTAAAAAGTAGTTTTTTTTCCTTTTCTGGCAAAGGAGTCATTACTTTATTAATCATTCTAATACGCTGATTTGATGCTCAATAAATATTTCTTATTATTATCAATGTTAAAAACAATAGTACCATGTAATAATTTTGTTCAAACCTTGATGTGTTTTTTTTCTTCAGGATTCTTTAATGAATAAAAGTTTAAAAGAACTGCGTTTATTTGAAATATACTTCTTCTTTTTTTTTTGGTAACATGTAAAAATGTCTTTACTGTCACTTTTGATCAATTTAAATGGCCTTGCTGAATAAAAGTACTACTTTCTTTAAAATAAAAAAATCTTACTGAACCCAAACTTTCGAATGGTAGTATATATGCCTAGATTTGTTTGTTTGTGCTCTTTTTGTTTTTTTTCATGAGTAATGTGTTGCAATCACAATAAAACCCTGAAATATTTTGTGTACAGATCCTCTCTGCAGATTTTAATGAGACTTGGTTTGTCATGCATTTCAGCGCTGCAACCCTCTGCAGCTGACCTCTCTTCAGTGCAAACTCCACCACAGCCCAAAGCTGTCCATGTGCTCCAGAGAGAGGACAGTGGCCAAAGTAAGACGGGTCAGTCTATTTCCATAATGTCATTACACACTTGCTTGCGGCCTACATTTAAAGTTTGAAGGTCAATTTGTATGTATCCAAAAAATCGGCTTTTTTGTGTATTGGATTCCCACAATCTACATTCATATGGAGAGTAAACTGAATTCATTGGGGGACAAAAAAAACTAATATATATATTTTTTAAATTAACATTTGATTTGATATCTGTGAAATCTTGTTTTAAGTGTCAGTCATGCGTTTAGTACTATTGAAATATACACAATGTTGGGGGTAATGCATTACAAGTAACTTAACATAATCAGAATCCCTTTTTCATGTAACTAGTAAAGTGCATTACTTATAAATGTACAGCTAAATTTACTTTTTCAAATTAGTGACACAAGTTACTTTGTTTTTCAAATCCGTTGTGCAAACATTATACAGTAGTTATTGTAGTTGTGAGCATGCATTATTTACTCATCTCACTTACACAAAAACAGGTTCAGTATTACTCAAAATCAATAAAAACAGTGAAATGTAAACTCGTAATGTTACGCAAACCTGCAATAATTAAATGTTAAATGACACAAATATACTTTATGCATTTAATCTCACTTTATTAATCAATGTCCTCGCTGCTTACTTTTGATCATCCAATTCAACCAAATACTAATAAGGAAAAATGACTTTTTATAGCTGAAGTAAGAGGCTACATCCGAAATCGCATACTTCCCTGCTATATAGTAGGCGATAAACATGTGATAAAACAAGCATGTACGAATTCACAGTACTCATAAAAGAGTAGGCAAATAGTACCCGGATTACCTACTTCTTCTGGTGAGATTCTGAAGTGAGCATCCGATGGACATGTCACTTTACTATCCCATGAGGCCACGGGAGAAGATTTATGAATGGCAGTGAAGCAACGTAACTGACGCTGGTAGGTCACATCATAGACATAATAAATATGTATTCATTCTGTCTATGGGTCACATGACAATGACAACATGGCAAATGTAGTATGTACGGATTACATTCATACTATATAGAACTTTTTTTTTTCAGCGGTCGTGAAGTAATTACTTATTCAAAATAATCAAGAGAGTATGCGATTTCGGACGCAGCCAGAGTGTTGAACTTTCTTATTTCCTATTCTTCTGCAGTCCAGAAAGGCAGCACAGCTGAAAGGTTTGTTAGAGCTGCGCCCTGTACAGGCGTGAATTTGCATTTCCTTCAGCCTGAGGCTTATTCATTTAACTTTTGGTGTGAAAGGGCCGTTACATTTGCCAAAAGAATAGGAAAGAAACTAATTTTTTGTTATTAAAAAACAAACAAGCAAGCCCACCCCAGGTGAGAAAAACTAGGGTAACACTTTATTTTAAGGTGCTTGTAATAAGCAGTAATTAACAGTTAATAAGACATTTATAAGACCTTATGAGATGCATATAAGATGCATATAACTTATATAACTTATATAACTTAGCATAAGCATTAACTACTTCATATAAGGGTTAATAGGTCCAGGACCTGAAGAGATCAGGGAAACTACTCCCTCTTGGGAAGGTCAATTTTTAAGGGACTGGGAGTTTGTGTTACCATTTATGTTTGTTCGGCTGTTCTAAAAGTGCAATGTATTGATACTTGAGAAATTTATTATTTAATTTAATTTATTTATTACAATTAGTTAATGCTTATATGCATCTTATATGCATCTTATAAGGTCTTATAAGTGTCTTATTAACTGTTAATTTGCTTATTACAAGCACCTTAAAATAAACTGTTACCAAAACTAGTAACGCAAAAGTAACGCAACACATTTCTTTTCATAAAAAGTAATTAAGTAATGCATGTATACAGTGTTCTTTAAAAAGTAACTAATTGCTATTTATATATATATATATATATATATATATATATATATATATATATATATATATATATATATTAATTAAAATAATATAAAATTGTCTGCTTCAATCAAAAACTAAATGAATATTACATATATTTATATATTGTTTTTTTTTCATACTTTTTTTATATCTGTTATACTTTTTATACTTCATACAGTCTTTGACATATGACTGCGGTATGCACTTCTTATCTGGTGAATGGTAGATGAGTCAGAAAAGGCTTGTAAACGGGAGATGGATGTGAGCAGAGACAGAATGGCTCTTGGAAGATCATCATCCGAGAGTCCAACATCCAGGAACATGCGAACTCCCCCTCCTTCAGCTGCTTCTGCAAGCTCTGACAACAGAGTACTGACTCATGCTTTAGCCCGACTCACCCCACTTAACCTGCAGGTATTATTTATTTATACTGAGGTGCATAAAGTTATTTATGACAAGGATATATAGTGTGCTCTGCTCGCTGAGTTGGCAAAACACTCATTTTCCATTCCCACTATAACTCTTCTGTTTCAAATAATCATTTGTTTCTCAAAAAGACTGTTATTTTATGTTGTATTTTGCCTGTGAACATACTAAACATGCAATCTGGTCATGAAAGCTTACTGACTGATAATCAATTTTCCTTTTCTGTTTAAAGTGACCTTTTACCCCTGATGTAATGTTAAATGTGTCAGGAATGGCTTCAGGGTAGATATGGGCAATGATTTGAAATGGTCACCCTCTGCAAGCCAGTGGCCTTTCGGATTTATAAAAATAAGCTTTTACAGTTGCTTTCTATTCAGTTAATGGATTTCATTGTTTTTTTTTATTAATGTATTTATATGTTACAGACAAAAGTTGTGTCCCAAATGACATATTATATACTGTGCACTTATACTATGCACTATGTACTCAACCTAGTCTAGTGTATGAATTCTATAAGGTTATTTTGTCATTATTCAGAGTCTGATAGCCAGTTGAGTCGCATTAAGTGTCATTCAACATTCCACATTTTTTTCCCTGGTTAATTCAGTGCATCATCCGGATATTTGAAGTGCACTTGTTCTTGGAATTTTTAGTGTGAATGCACTACGCACCCTATTTATACTACAAAACGGCATAAAGTAGTGCATAAGTACGCAAATTGAGACGCATTTCTAGTTATCTTAAACCTTTATTTATTAATTGCAATAACCATTTGCCTTTACATAATATGCATTTCTTTCTTCTTAGAGCATTCCAGTGCAAGCTGCTGTCAGCAAATATCCTTTCACCATAGTTGAGGGTCAGATTGACCCGGATGCTCCTGACTACTGTAGGTTTAAAAAGCAGTACTGTCTGTGCTGGGTTGCAATTGTGGAGGCTCTGGACCAGCTGCAGCGGATGCTACTGGACTTTGCGGTGCCATTGGCGCGGGTGTGCGGGGAGCGGCTGGCAGCTTGCGCGCAGAGCAGTGTGCTCAACTGGAGAGGCAGCAGGGGCCGGTGCGCCCATGTGGAGAAGCTGCTCTCGGTGCTGGAGAACAGGGATGAGGTATGGGATCAGATCTGTCAGCCCGGCCAGCGCTACAAAGGCAACGGGGGGCATCAGGCAGCGGCTGTGTGCATCCAGACCTGCTGGAGGCGTTACTCTGCCCGTACCGCCTACCTGCTCCAACTCAGGCCCAAATGGGCGGCACAAATTATTGCCATGTCTCTGCTGAAACGTGCCAAATTGGGCCATTTAAAGGAGAGTCTGCAGGCCTCACGTCTCCGCCAACTGGAAAACTACCGCACCCGAGGAGAGGTAAATTATATACACATTTATAGTTCTGGTCCTCGAATCTGATAGGTCGAACAGCATTGCAAAAGCATTGATATAATGTTTTAACATAGGGAATTTGTATTGTTTGTATCACTAGATTCGCTATGCTTGTCTTTTGCACATTCCGGATTGTCAGTCTGTACATTAGGTATTAAATTTGATAAGGAACAAAGTACGAAGAACAAGTATGAATGTGTGTACATACTACATCCACCATGTTAATTTTGTCTTGTGTCACTGCCATTAACAACAACTTTCCAGTGGCATAATGGGATAGTAAAGTATCTTTCGGATGCGAACTTCAGAATCTCGGGAGAAATAGTAGGGCGTCCGGGTACTTTTCACCTACTGTTTTATGAATACTACAATTTCGGAAATACTACTTATTTTAGATACTGTTTTTTGCCTAGTATATAGTAGAGGAGTTTACATATTCGGATGGAGGGGCTGTCTTTATTATAAGTGAATCATTCAATTGTTCAACCAATTGGTTCATTCAGGAACGAAACAGCTGATGTTATTTGTGAGTCATTATTCATCTGATTCATGTAAAAAACTGATTCATTTGCAACTTTCTTTATGAATGAGTTAATTGAATCATTCATTCAACCAATTCGTGCAAAAAACTGGATACGTGTTGCAGCTGTTCTGCTGTGGATCCTGAATCCGTGGCATAAGAAAGAGCAGCAGTTCCTCTCACGAAAAGTTCTCTGGGACACTCTTGTTCGCTAATGTGTTGTATAAAATCAGGCTGTACACACCCGTAAAGAACATGTTTCATGCATCAATATAGCGCTGGAGAGAATTGAAGTTTCAATGCAGAGGTGCTTATACAAAGAGTAATTGTGATAGCACAAGCTCATGTTTAGATTAAGTTTCTATTTGTCAGAACAGATGTTTCATCTGTGCTGTCATTCCTGTAACATCTTTATGAATCTAGCATGTCTCTTAATTAGTGCCCACATGTTCATTTATCCTCAGCGTCACTCACTGTGAGAGGAGAGACACAAGCTTGTGTATGTTTCCACCCTTTAAACACTCACATCCTTTTAATTAAGCCTTAATCTTCCCCTGGCAGAAAGCTTCATGTAGCCTGCTAATTGAATTAATAGAGGGAAGATGTTTCTAAGTATGCACTTAGCTGATTTAATTAATGTGATTTATGCTTGGTTTGTCTCCATGAGACCCAGGGAGAAAGACAAGCATAATTCCCTCACTTTGCTGCCATCGGTGGGCCGACAACATGATAAATCCATGTGCTGGTGGGTGCTGTCTGACTGTCACTGATCACTTTTATTCTCTTTTATTCTCTGCTGTGATTCACAGAGTCTGGCAGCCAACTGGAAACACATCACCTCCGCCAAAAGGACTATTATCCACGTCCCATCATTGGGTAATTCCTTTGCATATGTTATGATGGCTCCTGGTCACATAATATTTTTAAGGGAAAAAATAAATGTATTTAGGAGTACCTGCAGAAAAGGCAAAAAATAAACAAATTTGTGTGTCAAAATCATTGAGACCTGCACTGGCTATTGAGATGATGATGAGTGTGAATTGTAATCACCAGCAGATGGAGTGTGATTTTTGCACTGGGGGTGGCTGAGGAGAGGCCCGTGTGAGCTCGGATAATTAAGAAGTTGAACCCTATTGTTTTTATTGCCTCGCTCTGTTAGTTTGCATACATTTAATCATTTCATTATAGAGATTCGTTTCTAGCAGTCTTTTTGAGGATTTTGAGTGTCCTGACTTAGAATAGAGTCATTAACTTGTTGATAAAATCTCATTTCAAATCATTTTAATTTGTTTGACAGGATATTCCCAGCATCAGCGACTCAGTCACAGGGGATTCGATGTACTTCAGAATACCCAAATGGGGCGACTATGTGACATCAGAGGTAAGGATTTTAACCACAAATGAAATTGGATTGACAAAAGACATGAAAATGAACACAGTACTGTTTGTGTCACATATAGATGAGAATGTCGAGGTCATCTACGTGTCTCCGGTGTGCCTGGGAGAGGATGTTCTCCAGTACTACACTCACCTGCTGGGCCTGCAGACAGCCATTGAGCTGGGTGACGCTTCTGCGCCTGAGTCCAACTGTGCCAAACGCTTCACCATCCTCATGCCAGAAGCAACGGAATATTTTTCAGTATGGTGCTCTACACACACACACACACACACACACACACTAACCCTACCCCTACACCTACCCATGTCACAAAAAAATTTACATTTAAAAAATGTATACCAGATTTACAAATAAGGACGTCTCATTGTAGATTTTGTCAGGTTTTGGTCAATTTTGGGTACATATTTGTCCCCAAAATATAGTAGGTACACACACACACACAAACCTAGGTGTTCATACACAGACCTTTGCCTCCCCTCAAAGTGGTTTCTGAACTATGGTGGTGAACATAAATTTGTAAATCATTTTTATAGAAGAATTTGTTGTGTTATTTCTCACCTGTAGAGGGTGACAGAGGCACCCTGTGTAGCAGATCTCCTATGAATGATTAGGTTTTAATGCAATGATCTCTGGATTAATATTAGTATTTTTCTACATTTATGAACATTTGATATTGTACAAAACTAAATGTGTATATACATTGATTGAAAGAATCGATAGATAGATAGATAGATAGATAGATAGATAGATAGATAGATAGATAGATAGATAGATAGATAGATAGATAGATAGATAGACAGACAGACAGACTGAGGGATAATATAGTCTGTACTTTGCAAGAGAGTTTTTTTTTTCGCAACACTAGGCAAATTTGTTTCTACAATTATTGTAGGCCTGACTGACTGCACGTGCAACACAACACGTTATTTATTTATTGCCGCATAGTGCACGAGTGGCACGCGCTGCCTCTTCCCTGTCGATTCCTCTCTGTGTGTAAACTCTGCCAGACGTGTCATCAGGATAAATCTCTGTTAGCCGTTGCTGCCAGCGTGGCATGCCAATGACAGACGGGACAATTCTGCTTGGATCAAACATACAGATGTGGAGTAATTAGTGCTTTCCCCACAGAGCCCGTCACTAAGCACATAGGAAAGACAAGAGGCTGCAGAGGTTTACGGCCCTCCCCTGACTCTCCTTTATCAATTTAACGTGTTGGAGTACAGGAGAGGTCATGACCCCTCCGGCTGCACGTAATGGGCCCAATGTGTTTGCGCGTGTTCATAAATTACAGCCATAGACAAAGGGAGGGGTAAGACCTTAGAGCTATAGCGGAAAGGACAGTTATTTATGTACACAAAGATCTCTGAGATTTCACCTTCGTGGGGGAAATATACATAATAAAAATGCATTTTCATAATGTATTCTCTTTATTAAATCTTATTATCTTTATAAAGCATTAATTCTGCAGCTTTTGTGCTCTTCAAATTGACTCACAACAGTGCATTATATTCCTCTTTCAGACCAGAAACATGTGTCTAGCTTCACTCCTGAAGTACAGCCCACGAACACTAAAGCGCATCAAGAATTTGATCCAGGGGAAACAGGCCTACATGATTGGCGGTGTCACCCACATTGATGACCTGGCTGTGGCAGATGAGCTCGAAGTTCCTCTTCTGGGCACTGAGCCTGCGGTGGCCCAGTTATACGGCACTAAATCTGGAGGAAGAAGGATCTTCAGTAGCGCAGGAGTCGATGTGCCTCCGGGAAAGTGGGATATATACACCCTGGAGCAGGTCAGTGAACCATCCGTCCATCTGTCCGTCCATCTATGATATAATATTAAGAGTAATTCATATGTCTCTCTCCAAGCTTTATGAAGGTCTGGCCCAGTTGATGACAGAACACATGGAAGTCCAGCGATGGCTCTTCAAGATAGATAGCGAAGTGGGTGGACGGGGAACGGCTTATTGTGACGTCAGCTACCTAAAATGCCGCCCATGGGCACAGCAGGAGTTTATCCGCCACGGGCCTAAACAGTGGAGAACGTCACTTCCTCAAGTAAGGGTAGGACTGCTTTATTTTTAACTTTAAATAACCTTCAGTTATACGATTGGATTATTTTGTGTTGTTGTTGTTGAGAAAGGATACATTTTAATATTTATATTGTATTATTATTCATTATTTTAATTATGTTTCATTTAATTATGGTTATCAGGATAATTTATACACATCATATTTGATCTTTTGTTCCGATTCATTTATTGAATACAAGTTCCTTGAACTATTTCAGATCTAAAATACCGTAATGTGTTAGCATTATGTTTAATAAAACCTTAATACAATAGTGATAAGACTAAACATTTCACACACAAAAAAAAAGTTTTGGTAAGGCAGGGTAGATGCCAGTGATTTTGCCTTTAAAACAAATAATATAAATCTGTTAAGAACATTTGTTCTGATTTGTCCTAAACGCAGACCATTCAAATGCACAGTCTGCATGAGTGCGTGCCTATTGTGCAACAGTAGCACTTTAGAAGTATCAAGTGGGTTGTTTTTTTAAATGCAAAATGAAATGTGCCATTTCTTTTATTTTGCAAATGCAGCTACACTTCAGTCACAAGCGTTGTTCATTAGAATTTCCGCTTTGCCTGGTTTTTATATTTATATTCTGTACAAAATGCATCCTTGTCTCAATGGCAAGCCTGTCATTATTGACCAAGGCCAAACTTTGATGGCATGAGAGTGCTTATGACTCAAATACATGGGAAATTAATAATGAATCTTGAGAATGAGAATTTTAGCATATTTATGTATTCTAATTCAAATGCGATGTATTCAACACTCTGTTGTGTTTTTTAAAAACACATCAGTTTTATCCGCCTGTAATCATGCTCATAACCCTCTCCTGGATCATATGCTTACAATTTGGCCCTTGATTTAAATACAGTGTTTTGCCAGTACACCGTGAGCTTTGTATAAACTAATTACAGGGTTATCATCATACGATGCTGTGTGCAAAATCAGACCTAGATTTTTTATTTTTTTATATATTTTTTTTTGTTCCAGCCTTTTTATTGTAACCTTCTATCCTGGGAGCAATATGAGGCCACATGTCCAACCTCCAAGCTATTAGCTCAGTCCCTAATTTACACTGAGGCCGAGAGAGGAATCTGGGGCTGTAATTGTAGTGGCATTGGCGCTGTTAATTACAGAGGTAAGCGTTTGAGGCCCAGCCAAGCTCCATTATGGTGATGGCGGTGAAGGAGCTTTAAATGGGGGCTCTTCACCAGCTGGGGTCCCAGTGAGAGGAGAGGGAGCTGGGGCCTGATGAGCTGGCCTGCACCCTTAGGGCTTCTGGGCCATATGGAAGCCAGTACAGGCTTTTATTCTACCTCTTCAACCATTTTAATCAATGGCAAGCTCTGCTAACAGAATGGAGAGCACAGAGGTTATTTCAGCGTATCATTCATTTTCTACAAATCTGTATTCACTCTTTTAGTGGCAATCTTGCCATTCTGCAGCACCCTTCATAACTGAATTTTGCTAAATGCTCACTGTTGTGTTTACGGTTGCGTATTTGCATGCCATTCGTTTTATTTATCTTTTTGTCATGCTCATTGCACTTTATTACTCAAGCTAATAAATTCAGCAACAAATGTGGAAATATTGTAGAGCAGATTTATCAGTGTAATGTTTTAATTGCAGTAGGTAATAAAGGGTAAATATTGCCTTTTGTTCTTTAAGTACAAAACATTTGTATGTATGATGTCTGCTACATATTTGCAATTAAATTTTTTAAAACGTCCATTTGAAGGACCACTATCCTCTGAGAAAAATATTATAATGATTTTGTAATTATCAGAACACAATTATCAGTGCTCAGTGGCTTCACATAAGTTTTGCGTTTGGCTTTATTTATAGGAGTCGTAGGAGTCTAAATGCTATTTTGCTTCTCTAGGGAGCTGTTTTTAGTATAATGCATCCTTTAATTTCCCCCGTCAAGCCCGGGTCTATGGTGAGCTCCCCCTCTATTTACCCTATTTACTGTGTGCACATTGTTTAATTATTGATTCTGTAAGGAGCCTCTTCTAATGCAAGGGGAAGAATACAAGAACCCATGTGGCCCTATAGAGGAACAGCCACAGAGATAAGTGTGAAAACAGACCTAGAGGCAGTGTGAAGAAAGACTGTGTGATTCTTTGCAGTTTGTTTAGGAGGCCCAAACCCAGAGGGGTGTTTCAGCCCGGGGCGAGCCTATCGGCTATTCAGAGAAGATGGGTTAAAGACATGCGGATCTCACTCTATTCAACGGCTGGGTGGACCCGTACACGCAACACTTTACACATTACAAACATGCACGTTCTGCCAGTACATGGGTCATTAGACACGAGGGAGCATTATACTAATAGCATCAACAGATAGACAGATTGTCTCCTACTTATTTTATTCAATGCATGTGGGATTACGTGTTGTACCATGTTTATTTTATTAGATATTGAATGTAACGACACTTTCGGTATTCCCCTTTGGTTAATGTTGCGTTTGGGAAGTAATCCGCAAATATGTCCATATAATAACCAGGCTTTATTTTCAGACCCATTCAAAATGTCCATTTACCTGATATCATCACTTTATATTTGTATTTTATATTTGTATGTCTAACATCTGATGTATATGAAAGTTATATCAGATGGCTTACGAAAAAAAAAAAAAAACGCACACACACACACAAAAAAATATCTGAAGAATGTTTCACTTTTTTTTTTTCCATATAATGAAAGTCAATGGGGTTCAAAACAACATTGGACCCAATTGTATGTCATTGTGTGGACAAAAAACAGTGAGACATTTTTCAAAATATCTACTTTTTTGTTCCACAGAACAAAGACAGGTTTGTAATGACATGAAAATGTACAAGATTATGGCAGAGTGCTCATTTTCAAGTGAAATATCCCTTTAAGGAAAGCTTTGAAAAAGCCCCTTATCCCTCTTAGGAGGTATGCTGTTGAATATGCTTGCAACTGCAATGTCGCTCTTTCTAATGTAGAGATCAAACAGCAATCAAAGCACACAGGAGACATTTATTTTATTTATATAGTTTCAAATAGCTCATCTTTATGTGGAAGCCAAGCAAGGCCCGAATCCTCTCTCACAGTACAGTTCGCAGTTTAAGTCCAAATAAAGAATGGCACAAATTATTCCCTCTCGCTTTCCTTCCCTCCCCGCTGTTTGTGTGAAGTGCATTGGCAAATTCTCAGAGCGCGCCTGCTCTTTCGCGGGGAACGAAGGCCGTTTCCTTACACTTTTTGCCGCACCATTGTGTGCTTTATGGCTTGTGTCGGGGGTGAAATCACTGCGCAGCGATTGACCCTGGCTCTTCTGGTACTTGAATATGATGATGGCTGTTTCATGACTTGAATATCAACAGCATCGTATCTCCGCATCTTGAAACTTCTTCAGTTATGTCAGTGGTCACATATGTTTGAATATTATAAATGTACTTGAAAAGGTGATAGACTTAATGGAGATTGAAAATAATTCATCCTTACCATAGAGCATAACCTGCACTTCTCAAGGTTGTAAAACGGGACCTATTGACTTATTATATGCACTTTAAGAATGAAAAGGATGTTTCATTAAATAGTTTCCCACCAAAATGATTCTTTATCCTTTTATGTTGTGCTTAAGTAAAAACTGTTTTCTATCTCATTGCAGTTGTAAGCACATACATGATGTACTTAATGTGCTTGTGGTGGTTGTCCTTAAGTGCTCTGTCCATTCTTCTCGGTTTTGAGAGGTCCTTAAGGTGATATTCTTTATCTTACTAACCAACAGGTTTTAAGAGGCACTCCTGGAAAGTCAAACATTGCAATTAACAACATAATTAAGTGTCAAAGCCATTATGGTGTTTTCTAGTTACAGAAACAAGGGCTGTATTGATCAGAAACAGACCCTGATTGATCTCTTGATCGATTGGCTTGCATAGGTATTTATCTGCCAGCATGTGTCAGTTCTTATTGGGGACAGGTGCAGTTACTATTGCCTTCAGTTAAAGCTATTAGACTACTGTGATGCCGTGGCAATGGGCTGTCAATCAAAGTCCCCCACCCCCATACACAACCACCTTCTGTGCTTTTGTAACGCATGTCAAATTAAGACACACTTCAGTAGTTACTGCTTCATCAGGGGTATCGACACTATGTAGTGATATATGTTTTTTTTTACATCAGACCCAGACACCATGGTTAGAAATTGCTTAATGACGTAAATTGAGATATTCGTTTTATTTAGGTCGCTCTTTGGAGCATGGAGGATTTTCAGTATGACCGACTTTGCTTTTATCTTTTATTTTTTGGTGCAGGAGCCGGTCATGATCAAGTTCTTAGAGGAAGTTCCTCATCTTCTGGCGTCATATGCCCGGCCGGGCAACACATCCTGCTATACTACATGGACCTGTTTCTTAGAACACTTCCTCAGGGAAGGTAAGTTTGCAAAGTACCTCCAACCTGTCAGATCAGACACTTTCTCTTTTTCTTTGTACACTCTTAAATTCCAACACCTTTTTTTGGTTAATTACATTCATCTTCTTTTTGGAATTTTCGGTGTGGACACATTACTCTACTACACATTAACCTTTTTTTCCACTATAAAGAACCTTTTGTGCCATGGAAAGTTTCCACTGATGTTAAAGGTTCTTTATTGGCATCTGTGGTTCCATGAAGAACCTTTATTTTCGAGAGTGTATCCATCTCCTTCCTCAGGTGGAGTGATAGAAGCCTTCCCTCCTTCGGATAGTGTGACATGTCTGACGGTGGATCTTCTGGTGGAGCCGGGTGGAGATGTGCACATGCTGTCCTGTGGAGATCAACTGCGTGGGCCCAGTGGGTTGGAAGTGGTGGGCTGCACTGTACCCCAGTCCTCCATCTGCCCTGACGTCCTGCACACTATCTGCAATAGTATAGGACAGGCCTGTCAGCAGCGCTTCATCATGGGACACCTCTCCATAGATCTAGTCACGTTTCTGGATCCCAGCAACCTGGAACAGCAGGTTAGAGAACCAACGCAGTCTTTAAAACACTTCTCAATATGAACCACTTTACATTTACACTACCTTTCAAATATTTAGGCTCAGTAAGATTTAGAGTAAGAATACTTTTATTCCGCAAGGATGCATTAACTTTTTTTACACTACAAAAGAAATTGCAATGCAAAAATGTACGTTACAAAATGTTTTATTTAAAATAAATTCTGTTTTGAAGATTGATAATAATAAGAAATGTTTCTTGAGCTCTAAATTACCATATTAGAATGATTTCTGAAGGATCGTGGGACACTGAAGACTGAAGCAAAGGCTTCTGAATATTCAGCTTTGCCATCACAGAAATAAATTACGTTTTAAACTTGATTAAAACCGAAAACAGGTATTTTAATTTGTAATAATATTTCACAATATAACTGTTTTTTACTGTATTTCAGATAAAATAAATGCAGCCTTGGTGAACATAATATACTTTTTTTAATTGAATGGTAGTGTATATTTTATATATATTCTATTTTTTATATTTTTATACTTTACAGATATGAAGCATTATAAAAGTAGTCACATTAATGTACAATTGAGTATGAATATAGATAAGATTAAGGTTAAATGTATAGGTATGACATTTACATTCATAGTACAGTAGGCTAGATAATGCTTTTGAAACTATTATACAATATGTAACATTTCCTCTTTTATCCAAAGCAAATTGGTATACGTTTTTATTAGTAGAGTTTTCTGGAATCAAACCCACAACCTTGGTATTTCTAGCGCCATGTTCTACCATTTGAGATACAGGAACAATGGAAGCACTCAGCTCTATCTATCTTTCATCAAACAAGCTCGCTCAGAAACAAATTGACCCTTAAATGTCAGTGGTGTGTTTTACAGCTCCATGAAAACAGAACCTGCCATGTTAAGAAGCTGTTGAAAATGATATGGGATCTGACATGTGGCACTGTTCTGTCAGAGCCCGTAACACCGTTCTCACCTTATAGAATATAGATAGTGTGAGGGTTCAATCTACTGGCCCGGGGCTCTTACTGAGATGTTATAAGATCACTCCTAGGTTCCCCTTAGGAGCTGTACAGATGAGACAATGAAGGGTGGCTAATGTGCCAAAAGGCTATCTAATAAACTGTCAGGTCTTATTGTGTCAATAAACTAATTCGCCTTTTAAGGCCTTGCCCCCTGACCTTACAACACCCCAGCTATGTACTGGTGTCAGACAGGAGGTCAGGCTGGAGTGTCTTTTCCTCAGACGTTTGGGTTCTTGGTCACTGTCGATTCGAAGACAGATCGAACAATGTGGTGTTTTCTCTAGCACAATAAATAGAAAAAGAACATTTTGGCTTGCTTATTTGCAAGATTCTCCCCTTCTTTTTTCAATATCTGCAAAAAATACAGTAGGACACTGCTTTGAGTTGATTTTACAGACTATGTACTTTAATGTACTTTTAAAAATTAATATGTGCAGTTATCTAAAGAGCTTTTTATACCTGCATAAGCTAATGTAGGAAGGTTGTAAACAGTTCATTTAGACCCCATAAAGCTAATTTTTAAGGTTACCTAAATAAACATTTTTTTTACAGTGCTGAGACACCCCTAACAGTAGGAGGCTAACTAACTAGCATTCCTTGCGTTTCAGACCGTGCATTGGTTTGCTTTGCATCTCTGCCAAATGACATGACAACTGAAAAATCTCTGTGGGTGAAAAGGGAGGGGATACATTAAAATAAATTTAAGTCTAATGTGGAAAAAATGAAATGGATTTGACCTCACTGACCTTTCTGTGTTAGATATTGAGTTAGTCATTTTTCAAAACTTGTGTTTCTAAATCTAGGTCTGTTTATTAAGTCATGGGATGTTAATATCCCCTGTGGAAATGTTATACATAGTGCAAATGATTAGTGAGCAAAGGAGTGATTATATAACTAGGCAACATGAAGCATAATTAATTAGAGTACTGTGATTTTTATCAATGATTCTTGCTGGCAGGCCTAAGATGGAAATGTGTCTTGTCACATTGTTCTTTTAGCGATCCAATTTCCACTGCCACTAGAGGGTGGCAGAACACACTCACATTGAATTCACTATATCGATCACTATTTCATAAAGAAAACCTTTTCTCAGTTGTTCTTAATGTTGAAGGGCCTATCTGGAGATGGACAGAGGTTTTGGTGTAAGCCAAATCCTAGTGTTCTAATCACTCATGTATGTGCTTGAAATGTTCGAGCTCAGAAAAATAGCTTATGACATTTACTTAACACAGTGAAAGCCTGGAGCCCCCTTTGAGTCAGTGGTTGATTTTTACAGCTTCTTATGCACATACTATTTATCACTCTGAAAGGGTTGGTCTAGTATGAAATGCTATAGAACAGATATATTTTCAAATGAATGTCATATACCGCTGTTTTAATCATCGACTCAGTTGGCATGCTGTGATTTTAAAATAGATGATTGACTTTTTTGATGATTGAGATTTTTTTAGATAAATTACTCATGGAGGTGGAATATACTTTTCCACGGAAAATCTCACACTTGAATCTCATATACACTCCCGATAGAATGCCATTTAGTCCTGCAAATGAAAGTAATTCCTACATTCTTCTGATTGAATAGCACCAGGATTCTCTTCATTGTGAATTCACAGAGGCACGGGATGAATTTTATTCAGCGTGTCTTACTGAGAATAAACTGCACACACAATTAAAACTGACAAAAGGAATTCAGGCGGATGAATCCAAACATCGCTGTCCGATCTCTCCTGGCACAGAGGCAGACAGATCTGCCAGACTAGTGCTAACCTGTCTCTATTTAAACATCAATTTACATTTAAACCTGTTGGTAAAAGCAGTCTGTATTTTTTGTATGTGTGGGGGAGAGGTGGGTCGCATGTGTTTGCCCTTGCAGGCTTGCCTCACATTGTGTGCGGAGGGAGGCTCAGCTGCAAGATTGCAGTTTTTAATGAAAGTGAAGGGGCTATAGAAGACAGGTACAATCTGGGCGTATATATCAAGCGCCTTTGTTGAGGTTGACAATGAAGCAGGCTTGGCTGATTCTACAGACAGGCTAAATGGTCCCACCTATCCCACAAGCACAGGTATTAAGTATGACTACTGGATGAATTCAGCTCTATACTCTATGCTGAGTCCGGAGTCCAGTTTTCAAAGGTCATTGCTTTACTTGATTCCTTTACAAGGGCTTATTTCGGACAGGGATTTGTGCTTAGTTTTTAAAGAGCTTTAAATTTGTATGAATTAACTACTTTCTCAACAAAATCAACAGATATTAAATAAATAATCCTTTATTTTCTTTCTTTTTAGTAGTTATTATATACTGAAATTAATTTGTGCTTGCAATTGAATTAAAGCCGGTGTAAGATGATGATTCAGTGCACTGTATATTTCTGCATGTGAACGTTGAACACAATACTGTGATCAGAAAGTGATTTCAGCAGCCGGGCCACCATTTGCATTTGCTGGCAGCAGCGTTTAGGTTGACAAATAGGGACGACAGGAGAGTCAGCCAACTGCCACTTAGTTATTAACAACTCCTTCAGTGGTGATTTATTTGCCAGTTTTTGAAGAGAGGGCATAGCTATTAGATTATTATCATGGAAAATTAGCCCTGTTTAAGCATAAGGCCACGACTGGGCCTGACCCCTTAATATCCTTATAATGATGCCATTAACCATACAGATGTGAAGAGTCTCCAGTTGGGCTTTAGACACAGTATGTAACACTCTCTTTCTCTCTCTCTCTCGCTCTCTCTCTCTCTCTCTCTCTCTCTCTCATACACACACGTCTGTTGAATCTGAGCTCTGTTTTTCCCCCTGAAAATACAGTTATTTATCTGTCTGTTTGTTGTGAAATTTTTGTCATCGTCTACTTGCTGTTTGAAAATAAGCGAATAGTTACGTTGATTTATGTGTTGGATCTCCTGACTTGTCTGTGTATGCTGGTTTGTACTGTATTTAGGTATGGGCTATTGATCTTGACCTGGGCTACAGTAACCAGCTGGCTATGACCCAGCTGATGCTCATGATGACGAGGGGGACGCTGGACTGCCACACCAGTAAACTAGAGGTTTCTCCTATAGTCAGAGATGTGAAGTCTTCCGTACGCCATGCTGGAGTAAAGATCAGAGCTGTAAGAATCTCTAATTTCAAGTAAAGTATCTACTCTCTCTATTGGCATTAAGAAGATGTGATTGTTATATACTGGATTTGAAATATGGTATAAAAACATTTGTCAGATATTCAAGACTTTATTTTGGAATAGTTTAGTAATAACCTCATAGAGATCAAAAATGAACAAATCTGTTATTTACTCATTTATTTTTTTCATATATTTACTTATTTACCCTACTCTACCATTCAAAAGGGGATGGTAATATAGCAAGAGAGTTCAAATGTTATTTTGCTTTGTTTTCTCATAGAGTAGCCCTCTCTTCCAGTTCTTCCAGTCTTACGATTTCTTACCAAATTATTATTATTTTTATTTTTATTTTTTTTGAATGGTGGTATATATGACTTTCTTTCTTCTGTGGAAGCACACGTTTTAATGATGCCATTCTCATCCATACAATAAAAGTGGACGGAAACTATGGGCTGTCAAAAATGCATCATAAAGTCCGTGTCGATAGCCTCGTGGGCAAGTGCATCGACATGTAGTCTCAGCCTCAGACGTCACGCCCACGGAACGTTGGCTAAACGTCTGATGCATATGGTACACTTAACTGGAAACACTTCAGGAATGTCGAAGTCGTCATCTGATTGGTTGAATTTTATCGGATTTCCGGGGGGGGCGCGAGTGTCGCGTTTATTTTCGGTCCGCCGGGAAACAAAGCGCAGACGTGTGATTGCGGAAGAAAAACTGTTGTGTTTACATGAGTGACAATGAGCATTTATCAAGCTCAGCTAAACGTAGAATTCTCAAAAGTGTGCGAGGTTCACGGGAAAGACTCTTGAAGTTTTCTTCTCCTTCTTTGATTTTCTATGCTGACTGACTTGTTGCACGCAGGTCTGTTGTTGTGGGGACATTTCCACGCACCGAAACGTGACGCTGAACGAAACGAACTGTAATTGGTTGTTTTACATGTCGGTCAAACGGCCTTATGGGCGGGCCTTGGCCAAAGAAAGCTGCTATGAATTCCAGACCTTCAGCCGTCAGTCTGAAGGTCTGGCTACGCGAGACTAATCGACATGTAGCGCCGTTGTGCTACGGGGAGACCCAAGTTCGAGTCCCGGCTTGTGGACCTTTCCCGATCCCGTCGCCCCTCTCTCTCCCACCTCACTTCCTGTCTAGCTACTGTCCTATCCTAATAAAAGGCAAAACGCCCAAAATAAAAAAAAAAATTAAAAAAAATTAAAAAAGCATCATAAAAGCAGTGTATGCAACTTGTGTGTTTTATTCCAAATCTTCTTCAGTCGTATGATAGTGTGAGGAAAAGACTGAAATTGAAGTCACTATTCACTGAAAGTTTTGTCTCGACAGCCGTGGTCACCATTCACTTTCATTACATGGAAAAGAGCAGCTTGTACATCCTGCTATAAATAACAATCATTTTATTTTCACAGTAGAAAGAAAGCCATGATGGTGAGTAAATATGACAGAATTTTAATTTTTTCTGTGAACTATCACTTTAAAGGTTAATGCTAAACACTTTGGAAAGCTTTAAGCTCTTTAAAGCACAAGAATGCCATTATCCAGAATGTGTTCCTTGAGACTGGACCAAAGAGCAATAAGAGTCCTCTGCTGAAAATTATCCCGATAAATCACTGCATCCATAAAGATTGATCCAGCTAAGCTTTGTTGTTTTATTTTGGTTAAATACAACTAAACGCTGTAATTACGCTTCCGACCTGATTGGTGTTTAGAAGAAGCTGAATTCATTATCATTTTGATAGATGAGTCTAAATAATCAGCCCATAAATAATGCATACCATATTCATTATGCATGTGTATGCATGCCTGAGCACCTCATCAACCTGATGCCAGCCCCTAAACAATAGAGTTCCTTTATTAGCGGCAAACCCGAGTTTACGCTTGTTAATCTGCGACTTGTATTATTTTATCAAACATTCATTTAGTTTGTATGCCCTCATATCGCCCGGCTCCCGCATGCCTGTCTTAATGGCTCCGGCTTTGGCCATCATTTAGACCTAGAATATTACAAACACAATTAAAACCCTGCAGGAAAAGCTTTTTATTGTTGTTTGAGGATAGTGTGCCTGACAGCTGAAAACAGAGTTCCATAGAAGGGAATTACTCATGCCCTGCACACCGTGCAAGGGCTTTACCCTCCGCTTCATATCTGTCACTGAGAATATGCCTCATGCCCGCTACGAGTCCTGCGAGTCCTGCCACTCTTAACTAATCCGCTCCTGTGGCGTTCTTTTAGACACATCTTTTATCTGCCGTGTCTGTGAGCATCGTTGGGTTTTATAGGAAACCTTTCTGTTTTCTGCAGCGGTATAACCTAATAACACCGGACTCGGTCTCCCCAGTGCCCTCTTTGACTGTGAAACTAAAGCCCCCTTTCTCTATGTGGGCTTTCCAAACTCTTCTATTTGTTTCTAGTGTGGCGGTTATTGCCATCCCCGAGAGGTCAATTTATCATTTAGATGTACTGGTCAATTTTTTAGCAACAGAATCACATGCAATTTCTTGTCTAACTCTGTGTGTGTATGTGCTCTTCTCAGCAAACCTCCGTGACCAGTCGCTTTGCAGTGATGTGCACCCGACTTCTCCACACCAATCTTTCTTTGGTATATTACAGCACATTTTTTCTGATGTGCAAAGCGCAGGGCATAGGCTATGATGTCAAGGTAAAACCCCTGCTTGCGTCCCATTAATACAACTGGAGTTCTTTGATTGCAGAGCAAGTGTTTTTATATACTTCTGCTAATGTTTCAGGCAAGGCAAGGCACTGTGTTCGCCCTCCATGACAGCAGAGATAGAAGGAGTCTTGGCATGCTGTGAGTTCCCACATGAAGCAGGCAGACGCATTACCCTTGTCTTTCTCCAGCTTTGTTTTCCCTTCTTCTGTCCCCATTACCATTAGAGATAGATCTAGACCTTGAGCACACTCCCAAGAGCAGATTAAACATTATGTAGTGAATACCTCAACCTGAAATGTGTCAGAGTGCAAAATACTGCCAAGTCGAATTAAAAGCATTCATCACATAAATCCTATACCTATCACATCGAAGCCCTGCTCTCCTTCCTCATTTCTCCCTAAAGAATAGCACACTCTTTAAGGCTGAGAGTTCTCATTAAGATCCTTACAGCCCCACAGCCAAACAAGGTGATTGTTTTTTTGTTTTTCTCTGATGATGGTTCTGGGGGATCATTAGTAAGCTCGTTTGTTTCTGTGTGTCGTTAACAGAACAATCTCGGAGAATCTCCAGGGAGCGCTGCTGACCTTTGCTCGCAACCTGTCAGTCATTCATCAGGAAATATCAGCTCCAAATATGCAAGGAGCAAACAATTTCAAGGTATGCGGATGTATTTTTTGGACCCTGCGCTTAAAAGAGCTTGGTATGCTAATGGTATATTCTCTGCTTCACTTTAGTCATCAAAAAACACTATAGATGTTTCACGTTCAAGTCATGTATCTACAAACTAGGATTTTTGACAGTTTCACCATATTAAAAATAATGGTTTTAGAGACTTTACAAAGACAAAGAATGACCTGACAAACAAATAATTAACAAAAACATATCCACAACACAGCAGTAAGTATCAGTCACTCAGTAGAGGAGTCCACTACTCCACTATTTGCTCCAAAAGGCTCTGCAAAACTTTAATGTAATGCTAGTAATTATAAACTTCATGCTTCACTTTATTCAAAGTTGTTCGATTTAATTTGGCTGTTTTTTGGTTATTATTCAAGTCAAATTGAGTTATGACACAACAATTGTCAGCATATTACTTCTGGCAAATGATTAGTATATGGCCCATACAAGTGTAGTGAAAAACAGGTTAACAGTTTGCACAAAAAAATATTGTCCATATTATAACTAAACTAAAGTTTATTATTAAACTATCATGATACCAAAGTTTCACTGAGACATTTTGTGGTAAAGAGAAGTGAACTTAAAGCAACTGAGCTTTTGGTCAATCTCAGGTGAGAAAATTTTACTTGAGCATGTTTATTTTTGAAAAAGCATGCCAATTGCCTGTCATATTAACATCTTATACAATACACACGTTATTCATTTATTAAAGTCAAGGCTTTATCTCTGACCACTATCTGCAGCTGAAGTCATACAAATGTAGAACACTGTGGACATTGAGAGTGAATTGGAGATTATTTGACACTTGCTGAATTACTGCATTCAACACACTATTACTTAATTTAATAGTCTATAGTCAGCCATATACTGAATGTCTGCTATTGTTTGCTTTTATAAGGACCTTATCAAGGACATCGAGGAGATCCTGGGCATGACCATACAAAACCAAACCACATCTCAAGAAGAAAAGGAGATTCCTGCAGTCGGAAGCGAACAGTTATCACCCTATAAACCACACAGATCAACCCCAAATAAATCAACATAGTTATACCACATCATCAAAAGCATTTGCACATTCAGTTATAAATTGCTGTCAACAAACATTTCTATAGAACTTAGTTATAGCTATAATACATATAGTAACATTTCGTCCATGACCTTTTTAGGTTACATTTTTATAGTGATCTAAAATGTTGTGCAATTTTTTTGTTTTGTTTGTAAAATTAACAATGCGAACAGGATGTGCCATTCATGACATTTTCCTAGCTCATCATATAGGTTGAGACTACAACTGGGGGTAGTTGCTTAATTCGTTCCGCCCTGAATTATGTTCCAGGAACACAAAACATAACTATGCATTAAATCTTCTTTAAAATTTTAATCACTCAAAAGTAAGCAGTTTTTGATCGTTTTTTAAATAGGTACTATACATTTATAAATGTAAATCTATATTGTACATCTACTGTTAGAATGTATTGTATAACTAATGCTATACTACTATATTGTATTTTATGTTTAATTCCAATTGTGAATGGAAGTTAAGTGCGCATGAGAATAAAGATCCATGATATACATACTGCAGTATCTATGCTAGAGCAAATAGGAACAAAAAAAGCGCTTGGTTGTTTCTTCCCGGAGAAGATATTTATCGTACCACTGAAGGTTATATTGAACGCATCATAATTTCTGCGAAAAACTAACATATTAATCGTACTTTCGTCCAGGTAACAATATAAATGATTGTCAGACTTGTTTTAAAGCCGCTCCGGTAAGTTGTGTAACCTTTACTGACAACCGAAACGGGACTAGGATTCAACATCACAGAATGATTAGGCGATAATTTTGTACTGACTAAAAGTCACAAAGCTGCTGTTAGTTGGGGTTTGATGCTCTTTATTTCTTGTGGCTTTGTTAACTGTCACGTTGCTTAATTTATTTTTCATGACGAAGTAATGACGTGACGCACCAACAGAAGCTCTTGAAATATTAGACTTGACTTGAGGGTTTACTCAGAAATGACAGAAATTCTGCGGAGAATCCACAGCGGCTTTCTAAAAGTGGTGTTGTTCCCCAGCACCTTTGGGAATAAAGCGCTTCGCCCTGCCGCCTCTGAAGTATTAACATGTCACCTCACGCAGCGCGCGCTCCCGCCCTGGACCTCGTTCTGCGTGCACTACCGTGACGTCATCAATGACCAGTTCGGTCTGTCCAACTTCAACTGGCAGGTGCAGGGAGCGAACTATCACATCCTTAGAACTGGTGCTTTCCCTTTCATCAAATACCACTGCACCAAAGCACCTCCTCAGAACCTGGAGTTTGAAAATAGTTTTTTTGCTGCATTGAAAGTCGTTAATCTTGGTAAGTTTAATGGGCTACACGTTTTATCTGATATTTCAACAACAACAAAAAAAAAACTAAAGGCATTTATGTTTTTACTCTCTTTCTTCAAGGTATCCCATGCTTGGCATATGGCTTGGGTTCATGGATGGTAGTTGGTGTGACAGAGAAGGTTCAGACATCTGCAGGACCTGTCACCGTTTACTTTGCGTACAAGGAGGTGGATGGTGCTCAGTTCTAATATTCTAGTATTTGAAAATGACTTGAGTTTCCCCGGCCAATATTTGTCATACAGTATTTCAGAAAATGTATGTAAATGCCCTGGAATGCACTTTTGCACAAAAAATAAATAAATAAAACGATTAATTTTCAACTTCCGAGTTTTCCTTTCAGTATAACAATTTGTATTGATTTGTAAATATCAGATTGATAACTAAAAATTAATAAAAGCATAAAAAACGTATTTCTCAATTAACATTATTTAACAGTAGTATTTTAATTATTTTTATTAATAGTATTGCCTAAACTAATAAGCAAGATATTTCCCCAAAGTTGAGTAATAATTGAAGCTATTTAAATAACCAGTTGCATAAATAATAAAAGAGATACTCCATATAAAATGGAGTGGCAAAATTTAGAACCACTGATTAAAAGTTTGACCAGATTATTCAAGATCTGTTCTTTCCAAGGTAAAATACTTAATTACATGTCTTTTATTATTATTGGTTATTGTGTTACTCATCCGTTTGATGCAAGTAGGCAAGCTTATTTTGAAATTTGACATTTTTGAGAAGTCATTTTTTTTTTATTGATTAAATGATTTGGTCAAACATGGGATGCAAACATGGCATTATTATGATGCATCTCAATGTGTTCTTTGAAGTTTACAAGCTATGCAACTCCTCGTTTTCCCACTTGTTTTCCTCCCTAAAGCTAATGCAGAATTTTAAATACCTTCAGCTCATTTATTTAAAGTCAAATTAGAGCCCACGCCCTGCCTGGCATATTGTCAATAGGAAGCAAGAGGGATTGTTTGGAGGACAGGTCTGATAAAATGGTTTTTAATTACAATAGAGGAAGTGTGGCCTTCGTTCAGAGCCACCCTAACCCCCTCCCCCTGTCATTCTCGGATGCTTTGATTTCTGATAATGTGCTTTGCTGACTCCAGCTCTCTTCTGCAGGATCTTTCGTCACATTACCTCTGAGATCGGCTTTGACAAACTACCATATTGATCCTCCAGACTTCTCAAAGCTTTCTGCCGGGCGCATTAATCAGAGGCCTCGATTTTCTCGCCCTGCCGCCTTCTCTCTTAGTAGCAGCAGCAATGTGATAATATCATGTATTACATGCAAATCAATAGACCTCTTGGCTGTTGTCTTGCAAAGCTTAATTCCGAGTGATTTTGATTAGATTGAGCCATTGTCTGATGACTAAATCTTGTAAGAATAATGGCAGTTTCAAACCATCAGGGCTGTATTGAATTGCCAATAGCCCTTATTAAGAATTTCATCCAATTTAAACACAAATTACGTAAATGTGTTTCTTTGACTGTGTTACATACCTGCCCACTCGTTCCCAGTGTATATACAGGCAGGCAGCCCCTATGTTACATCATCAGTGAGGGGGCTAATTGGCCTTAATGGAAATCATTTAGACACCCAGCGAAATCTGATCAGCACTATTAGCCTGAACGGGCTGGCTCTTCCTTTTCATCTTTGAGTGTTGAACTGCTGCATGGGGAATGCTCAGGCAAGCATGTCTTAATTCCTCATTGACTCTTTGACCTTTACCCCGTCGCTGATACTGTAGCAGACCTGGAGGAGGAGTAGAGTGTCACCGTGTGGTGACAGGCCAGGCCTTTGTGGCTTTGACAGGCTGACGCGAGCCCTGAGAAACCCGAGCCGATGTCGCGGTGTTTGTGGTGTTCCTGTTTCTGGTCTGTTCCACGAGTGTGGTGCCAAGCCACAGGAGACGACGTTAGTCTGAGCGGGTGCTTATCGCTTACACCTCACCTCGGTCAACGGTCTAGGATAACGGAGCAGCAAATTGGCTACTGTAAAGTAACGGAAAATTTAACGGCGCCATGTTAAGAGATCAGTGCCTTGTTTTAAGGGCCTTGCAATCAAGACTCGTGTTTGTAATTGGAGGTCTAAATTACCCTCTCTTGAATATAAGGTACTAATCAACAAAGGATTAAGCACTTGTATTAACAAGTTCAATTACATGCAAATAAAGGAGACCCAAGTTGAAATCTTTAAATACAAACACTATTTACATCTTAGGTAACTAATGAAAATGTGAAAGCGGGATATGATTGTGATATGAGGAGGGGAAATCAGAGGTACGTGGCGCATAATCTATTATTTAGCAAGAAAAATCACATTAATTTTTGGATGACATGGAGATGTATGTGTTTGGCAGAAACAATTATTGTATGAATAACCCCTGCAGCTAATTCTGTGAAGGTTATCATTGAGCTCCCAGACCAACTACAGGCTCCTGTGTCTCGCAGGGTTCGCCATCAGCAGGGGAATGTCAGCCGCATCACAGTTTGTGTCGTGTGTTTCCAGGTACGCCGTGATCTTCGTGTCAACAGAGGTGCTGAGACAAATAGGTTTGGAATTGAACTTCTGTTGTCATAAGTCATTAAATGATGGTGACAAACCAAGGTAAGCAATTATAGCTCACTGAATCACATTCATGAGGACATCTTCAAGAATGTCAAAAATCTGCCAATGTATTAATTGCATTTGTGTCTCGTGATATTACAGTATTGGCTGCAGTCCTGAATTCTGATTAAATTCACTTTAGCGAGGAAAATGATTTTCTTATATAGAATAGGGATCTCTAGTGTAATGTAATTTCATCCCGAATGAAACCATCATGTGAATCTCTAATATTTATCTGTTTATTTATATTTAGCTCTTTTGGCATTATTTAAACTCACAATTAGTTGCACAGGTTCAATGCACAAATGGCTTTGTATTAAGTCTATAATATATAGTAGAGGAAACTGAATGGTGGTAACAATTTTTGCTTTAATATCTCAGATTGTTTTTTTGTGCCATTTGTGTTAAACCTAAAAATAGTTTTCCCCACATTTGTCTGCAGTTAAAGTTGTCTTAAAGCATTTAACTTATCTCTAAACTATGTACATTAATGTGAAGTACAAAGAGAGTTGTAACAGTAGGTGGAAGGGGTTGTAACACTATTAGAAAACACAATGCATTTAAAGTGAAAAAAATGGGGGGAAAGAATAAAATATATATTTTAAAACCGTTTGTCCACAAATATTGCAATATCTGAAATCCTTGTCCTTTTGTGGAATTTGTTTGGTCCCCATGAAGAAAACCGCTTATAAATTATACTATAGTTATATTATATACTATATTATAAGTAAAAGTGTGTGTGTGTGTGTGTGTGTGTGTGTGTGTGTGTGTGTGTGTGTTTGTGTTTGTGTTTGTGTGTGTTTGTGTGTGTGTGTGTTTGTGTGTGTGTGTGTGTGTGTTTTACAGTAGGACATGGTTTTGAGTAAATGCTATATATCAAATTAAACCGGAATCGGATTCAGATGATGATATTTTGTCATTTAATATGCATTAACCTGATCAAATTAGAATCAAGAAGTGAAATGTTGCATCTCAAAATAGTTTTTTGTCATGTAAATCCGTTATATTTTATATTTGACTGAGCTCAGGATAAAGGTTGTCATTTATGATGGTTATTTCATCCCCGTACTTTCCAAGTGTTGTTGTTACAACTGACCCTGTGCTACAACCATTCCTGGTCTCCCCTATATAGCCTTTAAAAGTTAGTAAGTATATTTTAATGGAGATTTCATCATGTTAGCATAGCATTATCAGACTGAATAATGAAAATGGATTTAGTGCAATTGTTAAAGCCTTAGTGATTTCTGTGTATTATAATTGCTGACCTCACACCAGTGAGGCTGGAATTACTTGATGCTTTTTTCACATGCTATTGGGTGCTGAGAGTGGTTCTTATAGAGAGGGGAAAAAGCCATTAAAAATCTATTAAAGCAGATCTTTTTACCCAGAGGGGAAAGCCTTCTCATTACTAAGCAGATTGGAAGGGATGACAAGTGGCTGTATATTTCTTTTTATTTTCCTTTCTTCTTCTTCTTTTTTTGAAAGACCAGCTGAAAGGCAGCATGCCCACTGTGCCCATCAGTATTGCTTCAGCTACAGGCTGCAGGTGTTTCCAGTGCTGTCAGTCATGCGAGGCACTGACCCTTTCGAGTCTGGATTCGGGCAAGTGATTCGCGCGGAACAATTCCTCAAGGCCGCCTCTGAAGCGCTCTTTAGTTCGTGTTTAAATAAATGCAACATTAATTAATGCAGAAGTTCATTAAAAAGTTGTTCATTTGAAGTGCGGATGATGTGAACGTGCTTTATGTTAATGGATCATCTGACTGATGACACATCCGTGTAAATGTATCCCGTCTGAATTCATTTTTTCTGTTTTGATATTTTCGAACATTTAGCTTAATGCATTGTTTTTGGTTCTCCTTCCAGCTGATTACAACTTCGCTTTTGCTTCTCCCTTGGAGCTTGGAAGATGCCTCGCTCATATTTACTGTTTACAGTGTTGACATTAAGAATAATGGATACTAATGGTGTCTCCATGAATTATTGTGAGAGTTAAATGAACTCTCCATTTTATTATATATTATGCAGTATTTAAAGTTTTGGGTCATTAAAAACCAGACGGCCCCCTCCCCCCCGCCCCAAGTTTGTCTTTTACCCCCTGCCAGTGTGCAGCGATGCCCTTGTTGCCACAGGCTACATCATATCTGTTCTTCAGAAAAGCATTATTACAATATTCTGAACTAATGCTTTGTTTTTGATTCTGCATTCAGATACTATTGTAGTTTGACTGGAGGAGTCTACGCTAGTCTAAGGAACCTGAGGTGCCACGACTTGTAGTATGAATCTTGTAAAGCTTGTTTCTGTGGTCCAGTCTAGCTTTCACTTTCTTGTATTGTTTTTTTGTTAATGTAGGCTACACTTATTTCACACTGATCCACCTTTCGATGTGTATCGCCAAAGTTCTGCTGTTCCAAGGGCACGATCTCTCCCACCGGAGGTCAACGGCATCTACCAAAGGTCAAGGTTCCGTTGTATTCCTCTTAGAAATGTGTATGTGTCTGCTTTCTATACATCCATATGCATGCATTCTCATAGTTACAGCATGAATCGTGAAATTCAGTGAAATAGCCATCCGCTTTAAATACACTTTTTCAGAGAGCAAGCAGCAAAAAGCAATCTTTTACAAAGGGAAAAACGTGGAGGAAAGAAAGTGAAATAAATCATTCCTGTTATCCACTTTGATACTCGTTCTCTTTTTTTTTTCTCTTTTTTTTTCTCAGATGTGATGTTAGATCTCCAATCTTTCTGCAAATGAGCCCTGGCTCTCTGTAATGGCTTTCTGCTTCTCATGGGAAGTGCGAGTCGTACGTTCGACCCAAAAGCTGCTGATTGAAGAGGAAAATGTAATACAGGTGTAAAGCAGACTTGATGGGGGTCTTATGCAAGGGTTATGAATTTTAACCATTTTCATCTACACACTTGTATGTACATACATATCCAATTGCATATGAATGTGCTGGCTGGACTGTTTGCTGCTCCGCAGAGACCGAAGGGTTTCTGCTGGGCTGTCGCTAATTCCAGATGAGAGGATTGCTATTATGCTAAATTAATAGGAATTAAGGAGGATTGAGTTGGTTAAGCAAGCACTTGATTAAGCTTTGCACAGCCCAGCAGCTTCATGAATGAAGTTGACACAGACTGTGACTATACAGGACAAAAGAGTTTGGACAGAGGTGATTGCTTACATTTTTTCTTCAATTTGGCCAACTAGACATTATACAATATTGCTTTTTTGTTTCTTTGTTTAATTAGTGATTGTTAATTATTGTTGTATTTTTAGATTATAATAGTGATATAGTCAAAAAAAGACACAAAGAGATCGGAAAACTAATCCATACGAATTTAGCGGTTTTGTAAAAAAAAAAAAAATGAAGAGACACGACCGCTTTATATAATGAACAGATTGAATTTTGGCTTTTATTCACATATAAACATTGATCGGCAAATATAAACAAAAGCTCAACTGAACCTGCTTGACACATGAGAACAAACCTCTTGCAGAAGCTCATTCGTGCTGCGTCACACACTAGAATGAACCTCATTGGTTCTCACACGTCAAGCAGACATGCTTGAGCTTCCGTTTACCACAACTGATGTGTGAGTTGATGATTGTTTATACAGTGCTGATCAGAACTATTTTCCCCCTTGGTAAATATGATCAAATATGGCTGTAGAAAAATAAATCTCCATTGTTAATCCTTTTGATATTTTATGAAAAAAAAAATAGCAAAATTCGAACATTTCATCGAATCCATGATGTCATGTATCTGAAAAAGATGTCCAGGACCTCTGGCAGAAAATTAGGCAGAAAATTTTGATATCTTGTTCAGATAGATGGCATCATGGATTCGATCAAATACCAACAGAAAAAAAATCTAAACAGGACAGCCTGTGCTAGAAATCTTTTAATGGGCCATGTTTGGATCTTCCAACAGGACAGTGATCCAAAAACAAACATCAAAATCAAAACCAAAATGGCCATCCCAGTCCCAGACTGAACCCTATAGAAAATGAGTGAGATGAACTGAAGTGGCAACATGGATCTGGGAGGAATGGTCTCTGATCTCTTGTCAGATGTTCTCCAAACTCATCAGGCATAGGAGAAGACTTTAATAAAAGGGGGCAAATAATTGTTCCCAATGTGTTTTGGAGAATTCATAATGTGATTTCCCCCCCTCTTTCAATTCTTTTACTTCAATAAAAGGTTAGACTTTTGATTTTTTTTTTTTAAATATCAAAAGCATAAACAATGCAGATTTATTTTTTACAGCCATCTTTGATCATATTTACCAAGGGGGCAAATAATTCTGACCTGCACTGTATGTGAATAAAAGCCTAAATTCAATTTGTTTGTGTCTCTTCAATCAAACGTGTCTCTTCAGAAAAGTTGGACTAAACCTCTTTATTCATTAATAGTTTTTATAATCTCTTTTTGAACTTTTTGAAGCGTCAGAGTGGTAGTTGTGTAGCTGTCAATGGAGGGTCAGAAAGCTCTTAGATTTCATCAAAAAGATCTTCAGTTCTGTTCTGAAGATAAACAAAAGTTGTACAGAAGTGCGTTTCCCGAAAGCATCGTTAGCCAACTATGGTCGCAAGTTCCGTCGTTACCAATAGAGTTCAATGGAAATTGTGACCATAGTTGGCTAACGATGCTTTCGGGAAACGCAATCCTGGTTTGGAACGACATGACGGTGAATAATTAATGACAGAATTTTGGGTGAACTATGGTGTGCCTCACTAGTGTCTATGAGGACATTAACCAGGATGAAAGCTTAACCAGAAAAGCCAAGTGTACCTCTACCATGGTCCCTCTTCAGGGATAAAGTAATTGAGGGGTGGAGTCTCACGGCTGCTAATTTATTACCCATATGTAAATTTAATGATGTGATTGGAAGGGTGCAGACTTGAACCCCGAGGCAACGAGGTGGGAATTTATACAACATCCTTGTTTAGTTATTGTCCAACAAAGGGGGAATTCACTTATCACAACCTGCAGAGATTAGTGGGTAATTGTTGCCATAATCGATAAGTCACCAGAGCGTAAAATAAAAGGTGCAATTGTGTGAGGAAGGGGGTCTGAAATGGTTTTTGGTGTGTTATGGCAGATATAGATTGCATATGTTCATTTCATATTATTGCTCTAGCCATGTGTCCCTTCATGCAAGCCTGCATTTTGAGTTGAAGCCTAAATTTGGCATGTAAGAAAGCGAGTCTATGTATATGGTTGTGCATTGTGTGGGTTCAAACAGTGGGGCTAGGTCTGCTTGGATGAGCCTCATTGTTCCTGTGCGGCCTAGTGACAACGCTGGCGGGCAGATAGGGATGAAACCTGAGCAGGGTGACAGTGATAAATAGCCCTTTTAATAACAGCTGCCCCACTTGGCCAGCCACTCACAGCCTGTGTCCTCTGTGTATTTATTTCTGTTTATTTATGCATCTATAGCAAGAAGGAAATCACAACCGTAGGGCTCCAATATGTCTTTCTTTGGGGTTGGGGGTGTTGGAGGGGAGGAGATCTGGTGATTTCACAGATTTGGATTTTTAGAGGGTGTTGTTTTTCAACCCAACCAAATCGTTCATCTCTTCTCGGGTCTCCAATGACTTTGTGTTTCTGCATCAAGGCCCTTTGCAGATCCATGTTCTTGCATATTCAGCGTGAATATTGCTTGTGCTTTTCTTTGTATTTCTAATGATCAGTAAATTAGTGATGTTTTCTTCATTTTAGATCCAATGGTAGTTTAAGTAATTGATCATATTTTTATTTTTATCTCTATCCATCCATCTGTTTATCTGTCTGTCTCTTGTTCTATCTATCTTTCTGTCTGTCGTTCTATGTGTTTGTCTGTCTGTCATCTCTTGTTATATCTATCTATCTGTCTGTCTGTCTCATGCTATATTACTCTGTCATTCTGTCTATCTGTCCATCCATCCATCCTTCCATCTGTCCATCATCTGTCCATCCATCCTTCCATCCATCCATCCATCCATCTATCTATCCATCTATCTATCCATCTGTCTATCATTATATCGTTATATCTATCGTTATATCTATCTATCTATCTATCTATCTATCTATCTATCATTATATCTATCTATTTTTCTGTCGTAATATCTATCTATCTATCGTTATATCTATCTATCTATCGTTATATCTATCATTATATCGTTATATCTATCGTCATATCGTTATATCTATTTTTCTGTCGTAAGATCCATCTATCCATCCATCTAGCCATCCATCCATCTATCGATCTATCGATCTATCTATCTATCTATCTATCTATCTATCTATCTATCTATCTATCTATCTATCTATCTATCTATCTATCTTAATCCATCCATCCATCCATCCATCCATCCACTTGTCACAATATACCCTATTAGTACCTGACAACTTTTTAGTGAAAGTGCCTCTCTGCTTTTACACCATTTATATCTCTAAAGCTCATAGTACATGTGTGTGGCCTGAAGAAGTTCTCTGTTGTATTTAAACACATGCTGCTTGCTTTTATGTTGATTTTAACCAAGCCATTAGACGGAGGGCAAGTTCTTTTGTCTGCCGAAATATGACCCGGGGCTTGAATGACTGACTAGCGAAAGTCACGGCAGTATATCAGAGATGTCAGAGTGGCTTCCTTTAGGGCACTGTCTCCCCTGCTCTCATTTAAACCAATTCTCCCACCTTAATTGGCTCAATTAGTTAAGTATCCATGTACATTATTATCTATGCATTTTTCATGATCCGTTTTAAAACCATGGCAGCATAGAAAAGGGCAACTTTCGGCTATGATTTAGCATTTGGTGAAATGTCAATGTCAAAGCTGGTAACTGATTGGGATAATTAAGTAATTATAGGCAGATGTTGGAACAAATGCCAAAACAGCCTTTGCCCTGCAGAAACTTTTCCCTGCGCTGATTTTGACACCCCTGTTGTGTGGGGATATCCCAGAGGTACCTGTAAAATAGTTACAGTTTCACCCTTGTGATTATTCGGTTGGAGTCTTTGATATTGAACAAAAATGGTCTTTTATGTTATTGTTTGGAGAGGAAATGGGCTGTAAAGAGAGCGCGATCGGAATAGCAAATCACAGCACCTAATAGCCACGGCCAGCGAACCACAGCTCTGGCCTGGAGTTAACGCCGAAACACATATAAACAGCTTTTTTCTTCACAAATTTTACTCTAGATGGATTTCTGATAAAGCCGATATGTTCTAATAAACACTCTTAAAAATAAAGGTTCCAAAAGGGCGTTTGCAGCGATGCCATAGAACAGGGGTGTGCAATCCTGCTCCTGGAGATCTACATTCCTGCAAAGTTCAGCTTCAACCCTGATCAAACACAACTGAACCAGCGAATGAAGATCTTCAGAAGCACTTGATAATTGCAGACGGGTATGTTGGATCAGGGTTGGATCTGGACTCTGCAGGTAGTAGGTAGATCTCCAGGAACAGGATTGCCATTGAAGAATCTTTTTTGGTTCCCCAAAGAGCCTTTCAGAGAGGAACAGCGATCTTTTTCTAAGGGTACACGTTTACCCGATAATAATGTTGCCTACTTAAAACGGAAACGTTTTTCCTTTATGTCTTTCATGAACAGACGTCAACATTGTCAAAACGATCCCCGTTAGCATGGATCCGCGAAAACGACCTAAAGGGATGCTCCACCTAAAAATGAAAATTCTGTCATCATTTACTCACCCTCAAGTTGTTGCAAACCTGTATGAGTTTCTTTCTTCTGCTGAACACAAAGGAAGATATTTTGAAGAACGATTGGAACCTAACAGTTGTTTGGCACCATTGACTTCCATAGTAGAAAAAAAAAATACTATGCAAGTCAATGGGTGCCCCACAACAATCGTTCTTCACAATATCTTCCTTTGTGTTCAGCAGAATGGCGATGTCACTTTGTAAAGAAACACTAGACTAAACACGTAAAACGCATGAGCATGACGTCCCCGTTTTCACAAATTCGTGTTTTTGTAGTTTACATGGAGACGATAATGGTATAATTTTCAAAAACTTGCACTTTGAAACCCGTTTTTCCAGCCCCCAAAACATAAATTTTTTGTTGAAAACGGTGTTGTGTAAACACCCCCTTAGTATGAAGAACTTTTTAATAATCTAAATAACCTTTTGTGCATTAAAATGTTTCCATGGATGTTAAAGATTCTTCATGGAACTATTAATGCCTCAAAAACTGTACTAGTATCACTTCAAAATAAACAGATCAGTAAACTGTGCTGTGACTTCACACCAGGTGTGTGGAGAGCCCTTGAATGCTTTTGACAGCTGTCATAATTGGACTGTGGCTGGCAGGCATTGCAAAGCGTAGATCGATAAGCAGCAAATTTTCCATTAAAGAAAGATTATGTGAACATTGCTGTAAATAGCCAGGGGCGGCTCCATCACTGATAGACTTAAATTGGTCAACATTTTGAACGCCGGAGTGACACGCTAGATACTAGTGTTGGGGAGTAACAAATAAAAGTACCAATGATTTTTCATAGCAGTACATGGCTGTTTTTAATGTCTGATTTAAAAGAATAATCAGACACACCTAATCAGGTCCTCTTTCTCTTTCTTTGTAATGAAAGTTCAATTAATTCTACTGAAAAGTTTTTTTATGCTTCATGTAAAAATGAACTGATTACAAAGTGATTGACTGATTCGTGTTCTTACTACTATGTTCCTACTACTATGTGTTTTTTTTTTTAAACTTATTTATTTAACAGAAACTGGGAGTGTTGATATATTAATTAAATGTGATTCAATTTGTGATTCTGTAATTTAAGATCCTGATTCTTTGTTTTTCAATAAAAATAACAGTGATTGAGGGGGGGGGGGGGGGGGGGGGGGGGGGGGGGGGGGGGGTAGGGGGTGGACAAATATGAGTTCAGTTTAAATCTCTTTTTTTGGTGTTAAATATTTTAATCAAGTTTTAATTAATTTAAAAAATATATAATTTAATGATGGCCCCCTTGTGGAGAACCATTTTAGATGATTCATGTAAATTAACTGATGGAAGAAAAAGAATCCCATGATTGTGATTCTGCTATAGTATACATTTACCTTCAAGTTTGTTACTCTCCGCCTTATTGAGGAAAATCATCTCTAAATTTATGAAACTACACATTTGATCCTTTTATCGTATGTATATGAAGCCCCTTTAATAACTCCTATGTCATTAGCTTTATATTTATAGCTTGCAGCAGGCAAGGCAAGGCAAGGCAAGGCAAGTTTATTTATATAGCACATTTCATACACAATGGTAATTCAAAGTGCTTTACATAGAAGAAATAAAAAAATCTAAAGAAATAACAATAATTAAAACAGTTTAGAATAATTAAAACAGTTTAGATTAAAAAATAAAATAAAGTACAGTAAAAACAGTCGGACGAACAGTGGCACAGTGCTCATTCAGTAAATGCATAGCTAAACAGATGTGTTTTGTGTCTGGATTTGAATGTAACTATAGGAGCACATCTGATCTCCTCTGGAAGCTGGTTCCAGCTGCGGCTGGCATAATAGCTAAATGCAGACTCATGCTTAGAGTGAATCCTTGGTATTTATAGCTGATGTGATCCTAATGATCTGAGTGATCTGTTAGATTTATATTCAGTGAGCATATCTGCAATGCATTTGGGTCCTAGGCCATTAAATTTTATATATACCAGTAATAATACTTTAAAATCAATCCTAAATGTAACTGGGAGCCAGTGTAAAGACCTGAGGACTGGTGTGATATGTTCATATTTTCTGGTCCTGCACAGAATCCTGGCAGCAGCGTTCTGTATGGGCTGCAACTGTCTTATGGTCTTTTTAGGAAGGCCAGTGAGGAGTCCATTACAATAATCCACCCTGCTGATGATAAAAGCATGAACAAGTTTCTCTAAGTCTTGACTTGAAACAAAGCATCTAATTCTTGCAATATTTCTCTACCAATTAACTGTAGATTTGTAGCATAGTTAAACTGTTTCAAATTATGATTAGCTTGTACCTCACAAGCTACAACTTCAAAGTAACTTCCTCAACACTGCTCGATTGGGTAATACTGTCTCTTTTAGATAAGTCCCTGCTCTATGTATTAGATCTGTGTAGCTATGTATAGTTGTGTGTATAGATTAATGTGCATTTATGTTTACCATGAACTACCTAGGGATAACCATAATGAGACAGTAGTTTCATCTGGCTAGCAGTCCAAAATGCCAGAGTGCTCATCATAAACACATCATTACACATAGATCTACAGGCCACCAAGGAGCACAAATCTACAGTTAATTGGTAGAGAACTGTGAGGGATGATTAAGAAATAAAGAACGCTGGGAGCTGGGGGGAAAAAAAAAGACACAAGAAGCAAAAATCAACACAGGCTGCAGGACAATCAATCAAATCTGTCAGCGCCTTTACCACACTGTGTAATTTATTGGAATTGTTCTTAGGAAATGGGTACACTCTGTAATGTGTAGCTAAGATCACTTTGTAACACCTCGCAGCTGTTGACATTGAAACCAATCTTGGGCTGTGTCCTTTGATCTGTGACTCTGCCCTTTGTTGTCGTTGCCTGGTTTAAGCTTTTTTTTTTAAATGTGTAGGTGAAATATCCCGGGTGGCGGTAAACGTCTCTCCCCAGCCAGCAGAAATTATGCAGAAATTATGTATTAGCAAGAAGTGACAAGGTGTCATGGGATTTGCAGTTATGATTGAGGTCAAATGCATTATTGTTTTAGACAGAAAAAAAATTCTGTATTGTGATTTGGGGTCAAATGCAACTTTGACAGTTGATTAGGCTTGAGGGATAAATTTCTGAATCTATCAATCCAGTCTTAGCTGACAGTGCGCTCACTAGATGATTATCATGATGGTGTATTGCTTAAGCACAGGTCAGGTGTGTGTGAGTGCTGCTGCAGTGTTTAAATACGAGTCAGGCCCGTGTGGTGTGTAAAACGGCCCGCGCTAACTCTCTCTCTCTCTCTCTCTCTCTCTCTCTCACACACACACACACACACAGGCTCTAGCAGACCTCTAAATCATGTTTCCTAATTCCCTGAGCCACTTCTCAATCATTTTCCCTGCTAATTTGAGAGTCACCCTCATTTCTTTTTAAACGATTCATTTTCAGCACATTTGTACAGTAAATGGCCCCGATGTGTTCTACAATTTAGTCAATTACTGTTTCAGCCACTGGGGCTCCAGGGAGGCCGAGCACACATGGCCTGAAGGTACCATCTCAATAATTGTTTCAGGAAAGTTGGGAATGGATCGGTAACGCTGTGTTCTACTTATTGAAATGTCAATTGGAGCCAGGACTTCACACTTACCATTCTCTATTTATACATTTCTATGTTCCATTAAAAATGTATAGATCTCCTTTCCTCTTTATGTGTCTGACCTGAAGCAAGGAGAGTGCAACAGATGTTTGGTTTGTGTTTTTCACATTTGCTTTTCAGTTTAAACCTTTTTTTTTCATTCTGTACTCATATTGGAATGCGCTTTTAAATAGGCTAAGTGATCATAATTAACATATGACATTTTGGATTTTTCATTGGTAGGAATTGCGGTGTTGTGCAAAGAGAACTTGACTCTTTGACGACTCTCACAAGGTAATTCTTGATGATTCTTGATTCAATTTGTTTACATTTAGTTAATGCATTTGGTATCATTAACCAATGAACAACAATCTGCCACAGCATTTATTCATCTAGATAAATCCTGATTTGTGAGTATACTATTGCTCAGTTATGTTTCATTTATACAACTTGAAATGGTTAAAATTGAATAGAATATGTCGTAATTAACACCAACCAAGATTAAATGCTGTAAAAGTATCGATTGTGCAAGTTACATATGTATTTTAGGTATATTAGGAATTTTAAATAATGAACCTTATAGGTATTTGGTGTTTTTTTTTCTGCTTCGCTCTATTTCTATTTCGCATTTTCCATCAGTGCACAATTTTTCATTCATATTATAACTCAGGGACTACATGTAATTTTTCAAAGGGCCATAAAATTTGCAGAACTTCTCCTGAGGTCCTCTTTAATTACAAATTAATTAAACCAGAATCAATTAAAAAAATTAGATCCCCTTAAATGAGGTCTTAATGGGTGTTAATGAGGGGGAGAATGTGTAACTGGACCAAACAATGTGACCTGCAGACCCCAATTAACAAGCTAATTTTTTACCATTTATCTTCTGTTTGGACAAATGTCATTAAATTTAGATTTCATACTGGCAGCTTGCATCTAGTTGCTCTGTGTTTCATTGGGGATCAACCTACTCTTGGCTATAAGGTTTGGTAACCCTTTATTTTAAGGTGACGTTAGTTACACGTTACACAGTAATAACAGTAAATTTTGCATAATTACAAGTGACTAACCCTTACCCAACCGTAATTCGACATGTACATAGTTCATTAATATTACTCAGTACATATTTGAGTAAGTACAATGCAACTACACCTTAAAATAAGTTGTAACCTATAAGGTCTTATCGAAATTGATCAAGCTAGTATGCGATACTCTGATCTAATCACAGAATATGCGTATTGAAGAAGCGCCTATATCAAATTACCCTTTTGTTTACACCTTTTGCACTTTCAGGATGGTGACCTTAATCTAAAATGCATCGTCTTTTGTTCATTCCCTCTTAATGCTGGCCTATTAAACAAGCCTGTTTATTAGATGCTAAGGCTGGTGTGGCATTAAGCAGTCAGTCTATCAGTATGTATTAAGTTGTCACTATGAGGTGATGGAGGGGGACGCAGTGAGCCTGAGCCGGGCCAGTCTGCTGAGATGGACCCAGGCCTATTAACTCCTATTGACAGTGACACACATGTGGCCTCCTCAATGAGTGGTTCCTTATTGATTTTTCTCTCTAGCGCTTTTCACTTCCCCTTTCATGCTGCTGAGGGGAGATCTTTATCTTGACTGATTGGCGATGTGAATTGTCTCGCACATGCACACAAGCCGGGCTGATACGTCCCGAAGTTTTCGCATATAGGTCTCTGTTTATATATTATCACTGTTTTAACTAATACAGTTAGGACCGATAGACAGTTTTATAATGTTGTCGTTGAAGCCGCGCATCAAGTAAATCACGTAAAACATCAGATAAGGCTCGTCACTGCTCTCCCAAGCCACAATCTTTCCTGCCTCTGTTGCCAAAATGAACTCTGACAGCAGATATCGACTTAATATCAGGCCAGGCCACTGGGAGAAAAAAAATTATTATCCTCTGGTAAAATCAGCTATCGATGGGCAAGCAAATAGCTTCCACCTCACACCTTGAAGAGATTTATTGATATAGGTTATTTGAGACATCTGACGCAGGGGAGGGTATGGCAGTAGGAACGGGAACACGGTGGTGTACGGTATTGGGTTTGTTATTGGCTGTCTGTGGTCATGTAATATGTCAAACACTCTCTTATTTTTCACTTAGCTGTGTCACTTGCATTTGACTCTGTTGTTCTGTCTGGATATGTGGTCTACAAGAGCTGGATAGAATTGCTTTTTGGTATTTCCAACTCCAAAAAGGCTGAAACGTTAATTGGCAATATAAACGGTAAACTTAGTAAAATGGCTTAAAATTACAGTACACTACATTTCCTTTCTTATTGTGACCATCCATCATCTGGAGCAAATAAGGAAGTGGACATTTATTTAGCTGATTTTTTTTTTAATGCTATAGGATTTTTGAATATGCAGAAAAAAATAGCGTAAAGGGATACTGCTTTACTCCTCTGTCATCCTTTAAGTTGTAAAAGATATTTTGAGGAATTTCGGTAACCAAACAGTTTTTGGACCCCATTGACTTCCATAGAATTTGTTTTTTTTCCATACTATGCAAGTCAATGGGGACCATCAACTGTTTGGTTACCCATATTCTTCAAAATATCTTATTTTGTGTTCAGCAGAAGAAAGAAATTCATACAGGTTTGGAACAACTTGAGGGTGAGTAAATGATGACAGAATTTTTATTTTGGGTTGAACTATCCTTTTAATGGAGTAAATTACAGTCCTCCAATGACTGCTATGTTTTTCTTATACCGTATATCTATAGTCATTATATAGTAGGGCTGTCAAACGATTAATCGTGATTAATCGCATCCAAAATAAAAGTTTGTGTTTACATAATATATGTGTGTGTACTGTGTATAATTATTTTTAATACATAAATACCCACACATGCATGTGTATTTAAGAAATATTTGCATGTATATACTGTATATAGACTGAATGTAGCCTATATATAATGTATATTTTATATAAATATAAACATTTTATATATAAATACTTTTCTTAAATATAGACGTGTTAAATTTGAGATCTGAATTTGAGCAGTCGAATTTGATCAACCTGAATCTATTTGATCTGAAATTTTGTAAGTTGATTTTTTTTGTTTTGTATCTGAATTTGTGAGCATTGAAAAATATTAATCCAAATTTAGGTTTTTAAAATGTAAATCAAGAATTTTCGTAGGCCTATTTAAATTTCAGAGATAAATTCGAAACAATTAAATTCAGATACATGGTTTCCAAAGTAAAACAATTTCAAAGGGGTGAATTCAGAGCAAATCAATTCAGATAAATGTTTTTCAAAATAAAAGATTTCAAAACCAAGTATTCAGTGGCTGTTAAATTTCAAATAGTTATGTCTTTTATTTGCTTCCATACATTTGCATCTGCTCGAATAAAATTGCCACAGCAATGCTTAGAGATTTTTTGCTTCTAAAAGTTCAATACGTTTTTTTATGCAAGAAAAATAAATCACTTAAATGATGTGCTTTGTTATTGTGAATCGTTTTATTTAAATGTATGCATTTTTATTTTATTTATATCTGCGTATCTTTTACACAGTATTCGCAGATTTGCACATTTATCCAAGAGAAGCTAGACGCGTAAGTGAAATGCTTATCAAATTCTCTCTCTGGTTTCCAAGCATCAGGACAGTTCTTATATTGATTTTGAGTTTGAGGGATGAGCACATTTCCTGACATGCACAGATTTAGTTTGGTCAGATCATCCTTCTCTATTATCAACAATGTCCACATCTAATAACTTTATATGTCATGTCAGGCCCTGTCATCTGAATCTCGGCAATCTCAAGCGCTTTATTCCGATTAAAATTATTGATTACCCTCCTTACTATGAACAATATAACAGCAATCTTAAGACGTGACGGACCACGGACCAGACATCTATTAATGAAAAATTAACCTTGAGGGATTTCAGCTTGCTGCTTAATGTCGTAGACCTGCAACCATAGCTCACTATTGCACAGTGGTGTTTTTATGACAGCATAATTGGAGATGAGCAGAAGCACCTGACTAGCCTGCATTCAGGGAAAGTCAATACTGCAAGCCAAACAACTTCTCACTCAATTGAACTCTACAGAAAATCCATACAGCACAGCACTGTCCCTTTATGGCAGTGAGAAATAGCCCTGTCTCTCATTTAAAGCTGCAATGCCTAGCTTTCCAAGCAGTGATTCACGTGATTTTATTATTGTTTTTCTCTTTTTTTTCTTAAAACATGATGCTATGAAATTTCACAGATTTTATATGAAAATAATGGTGCTGAAAAGTATTAAAGAAACATTCCGGATTTAATAGTTAATCTTAAATGACAGAATTTGTGGCATGATATACAAAAAAAAGAAGAAATTTGACTCAAACCTTGTTTTCTTTATATAAAAAATACAAGGTAATTTATGGAAGATTTAAAAGAAGAAATGTTCCTCTTAAACCTGTAATGGAATTTATTTTTAGTAGAGATGCACCGATTGATCGGCTGGTGACCGTAATCGGCCGGTTTTCACGTGATCGGCCATGATCGGCGACCGGCCGGTCAGTCTGACATAATCCGATTTTATGCCGGTCAAATGCACTCGGGCGCCGCATGATTAACATCGCGGAACATCAGCATCACACGTGCACACGGAACGCGCACATGTAGGAAACCTCGTGAATTACGGCCGTTTCACACCACAAGGTGCAGCGCGTTTTTTTTTTTTGTTCGGCGTGCATGTTAATCAATGAGTGCATTCACACTGCGAGCCGGAGCAGCGCGTGAGCGTCGAGCAGGAGCGTCGCGGGAGCAACAGTGAAGCGTGGGTTTCGGCGCCGAATCTATTTTTGCTGCGCTCAATTTAAGTGAAAGCACACTTTTGATGGACAAAATAAATATGATTTCATCCAAAAAGTGCCCAAAATGCAAAGAATTTGCATGTCTGGTGTGTTTTAACAAGAACTGAAGTAGGCTAGGCTATGTCAGAAAGAAAATGAAGACTCAAAAATATTTATAGAAAATGTACCCATTTAAACTTGTTTTTATTATTATTTAATTGTTTCCCTGCACATGCTCCACTTGTCCTGTTTAGCTTGGCTGGACATGTGTCAGATGAGAGAAGAACTGCTTGAGAAATATAACTTGCCATTGATATACAATAAGTGATTGCAATAGGCCTGTGTGTGTGTGTGAGAGAGATAGATAAATATCTTTATACTGCAAGGCTATATTTATTGAATTTTTATTTGTTATTTATATATTATTTTATTGCCATTACCTGTTTTCATACAGAAGTTTAGTTTGCTAAATATATCAATTTTTTTTTATTAGATATTGGATGTGAAAAGGAAATGGTTCTTCCATAACACTGCACTTTAGATGTGTGAGAATTTTTCACACTAGGAGTCATTTATATAGTTCTATTTTATAGCGATTATCTGTTAAAAAAAATGTTCTATGCAAAATGTTCTATTAAAGAGAAGATAGAAAATAAATATTTGTGTGTGCTGTAAAGTGGTTTGAAAAAATAAAATCGGAATCGGCTAAAATCGGTATCGGCAGGTCAAACTCAAGGAAAAATCGGAATCGGGATCGGCCTAGAAAATTGTAATCGGTGCATCTCTAATTTTTAGGTCTTGTAGGCATTACTTTGTCATGGCAGCAAATTGTAAAATGGGATATAACTTAACACAGAAAAGGTTAGTAAGCAGTTTTTCACAATAAAGTCATGTTATGTGAACATGCATATTGTTCACATGTTGTAGCTCTACTATAGAAACTGAGTATTTTGGCACCATTCACTTTCATTGTAAACCAGATTTTTGCTTTTATGAAAAAAAAAAAAAAATAGAGGGACAAGTTGAAATTAATTTGTGTGCTTTTATGCTACAAGTGCTGTCAGTTGAGCTTAACTTGCAGTGAACCTGGAATATTCCTTGTTGTTTTACATGTAGTATAATCATTTTAAAGGGATAGTCCACCCAAAACAAAAACTGTTTGAACCCTCATGTCATTCCAAAGCTCTATGACTTTCTTTCTTCTGTAGAACATGAAAGAAAGATATTTTGAAGGAAGTTGGTATCCAAACAGTTTTGGTTTCCATTGACTTTAATTGTATGGACAAAAAATACAATGGAAGTCGATGGGACCCGAAACTGTTTGGATTGCCAACATTCTTCATATCATGCTTCTTTTGTGTTCCGCAGAAGACAGAAATGCATAGTGGTTTGGAATGACTATCCCTTTAATATTATTATAACTGTATATTAATAATATTTGAATGTTATCATAACCGTTTTCTGTGACAGTGTGTGAGTTTTCTGTATTCATTTGATCCTCCAGAGAGTGGCATACCTGAGTAGGTCAGACCTTGACATGGAGCCAGATGTACTGTATTTTCTATGACGCTGGCTGAGCTCACCCCTGTTGCCATTTGACTGGGCTATAATTTGTTTTTGTACCCCAGTGCTTGTTGCCTGTGATGTAAAACACAAAGCACTCTGATGGTGCTTGCATGCAGTTATTTGTATCAGAATAGGGCATCTGGGATATGGCCCTATATTGCCTTTTTGGAATATAATTCAACCCACTGGTCTATGGGGCTTTAAACCTGCATTTTTCCCAGCCCGTGTCATTACAAGGCCATAACAAGTGGGGTTTTTCTTTGACAAATGCATACACTCACACAACTACTATTTGCGCACCACCTGCCCGAGACAAAGATATTTTGAAACCTGACACTTCCATTGTTGGTGATGTGGCTGTTTAATCACTTTCTAACTCTGTAATTAAAGCCCAAGAGAAGCTATGAAAAGGAGCATTTAGACGTAGCCAACATTATGGCCTTGCTGTAATTGAAACTGCGGATGTTCCTCCGTGCCTATTGTCTTTAGAGTGCTCCTTAAAACGACCTCATACTGAATACTTTATATATAAGTGTAGATTCAGAACCGTGCTGTGACCAGAGCGTGGTGGCCGATTTGATACCCGAGGCCAAATGGTATCATACCCTGATGGTGAGCTGATCTGCCTCTCTCACTCTTTCTCTGAGGCGTTCAGAGTGCAGTAAAGGGTCTTTTAGAGTGGACCATGAATAGTGCATGGCCAAGCTTTCATTACAGGCCAGACTAGATTGTAAATAAGATACAGGAAGACCAGGATAGTGGAGCGCCGTCGCAGGGGTCAGACGAGCCTGGGTAGGTAGGAGCTGTCAGTCAAATCTTCCATTCATTCCCCAAGGTTACCAGGTATGCACAGTGGCATGGGTCATTTTCTTCGGATTTAATAAGAAGATGGCTCTATTTAACCAGAAAGGTGGGATGAAAGACATTTTTTTTTTAAATTGCATCCGTGTCCTTTGACTCCTAGTTATTATACATCGCTTTGAATAACTCTGTCGATACAGAAAGCAAAGTGCTCACACGTGCCATATGATGGTGGAAAAAAAATGGAGAAAGTCCATATCCGGCAACAAGATTGCAATACTAACTGCGGAAAAGTGTCAGAAGGCCACCGTAGAGATGCGGAGACACTTAGCGGCGCGGTTGCTCAAAGGCTGTATCGGTTTTGCTCAGGAAAAACATCTTGTGCTGACAGAAGTCTAATTACCTTTGTGCTTGCATACATGGAAGAGGGTAATCACTATAAACTGTCAGACACCATAAGGCTCCTTACGCCTCAAAATTAATATCTCTCTTCATTTAATTAAGAAATGAAAGTGTTGCTTAACAGGTATTGATTGTGGCTCATAGGAAATGTAACCCATCAGTGCTAAAAGGCCCTTGACTGGAAGTTCAAGAGATAATGCAGAGAGCCCTGTGAGAGGTGGAGGTAAACCTAACCTCACACTGACAGCTTTCATCACTGATGGACTCCCTGCCTTCTGCTCAATAGAATCAGGTGAATAGATCTGATAGGGGTCTCATACATGACCACTTTAAAGTGATAAAATTTAACCACAAAATCAAACATCTGTTATTATTTACTTACCCTCATGCCGTCGAAAGGACTGCATTTCTTTCACAGATCGTGGATTTTTGAAACGTATCCTGGCCACTCTTTTCTGTATGATGAAAGTGAATGAGGACTGGGGCCGTCAAGCTCCAAAATGTGTCATAAAGGAACATAAAGTTTTCCATATGACTTGAAGTTCTCTAAAGCCATATGATAGTTGTGTGAGAAATAGACAGAAATTTAAGTTATACATTACCAGTCAAAAGTGGACATTCTTGATTATAACACCCTTATTAACAAAATTTTTAAACCGTCTTTAAATGTACGCCAGATACTTATTGGATCTTTTTTCTTCTTCTTTATTCAGTCCTTATACTCGCCAAATAATTAAGATTTTGGTTTTGTAAAGAATGTATTTATTAATGTATTTATTTATTCAAGGTGTGATAGTTAAATTTAAGTTGACATGAACTATAGCTCTCCTAGGTGCGTTCAAGTTTATAAGAGAAGTATGAACTTTTTGTGAACATTCTTTTAAATCTGATCTTTTCAATGAACCCAGTTTACAAAACCATTCGGAATGATTCGTTCACAAATTTGACTGATCCGGTTCTTGAGTTCTTGAGAACTCACATGCTCACTGCAACGGCTCACTGGAGAAGATGTTTTTCACTGAATAACCATTTATATTTTTATTCTGTTCCTCATGCAAACATATCATGTGGTTTCAGAAGACTTCACTGTAAACCCTAATGCTAAAAATAATTAGTTAATTAGAGTCAGGTAAACTTAAATTAAACAAAGTAGTTCAATCAAATTAACTTTTATGAGTATTTAGAACTTTTTTTCTTTTGAGTTCACAAAACCGACACATTTTATGTAATCTGAATGGTTTCATTGTTTTGAGTTTTATGAACTTGTTTCATTTAATTCAGACACACTTAAATTTAACTGAAACTGGGCTGGGATTTCAATTTCCCAGCATGCTTTGCCATGACACTCGAAAGGGAGAGTAAATGCTAAAATTAAGTGTTATAATGTTTTTTTTGTGCGAGATTAATGTTAAGTGTGAGATTTAGTAGTGTTTAATTATTTGCTATGCCAATTTAGAAGAGTTTCTGTCATGTGGGGTTTTTGGGGGTTACCATCATAGTGACGAGTGGAGTATGAGCTTGGTTTGAGAACAGATATTTAATATATATTCTATGTATCCATATTCATTCAGCAATTGCTTTGCAATGCTAATGCTATCAAAGCATTGGCCCTGTCCCAAATGGCGCACTTCATGCGGACTTACGGTCTCGTGGACTTGGATTGCTCGTGCTCGCCGAGTCTACGAGTCCGTAGGCCGTCCCATTTAGCCTTTTAACGCTCTGAAGTGTGCTCAGCAGCGCGCCCTTTGAACCCTTGAAGCGGTCTTCCGCAAAGCCCGCTCAGATGCAGGCTCCACACACTTTAACTACCCAGGAATCCTTGCGAAAGGCCAATCAGACGACGGATGGCAGGAGATTTCGCTCACGGACAATTGTTAACATGGCTGAGAAGAAAATATCTAAGTGTAATTATCATTATGGTTTTTATGACAAGTTTATACAAACATTATGATCATCGACCAGTGGTTGATGTCTCAAACATAGGCTAATAATAGCGAGCTGAATAATACGATCGCATTATGATTCATTAAATAAATAGAACAGAATGTCAGGGCTTTACTGAGTCATATGTAAACACAACAACAATAGGCAGCATATTTCCCCGAACCTGTAGCTCCTGTCCATAACAACAATCAGACCGTCTTCCTGTTTCCGGCGTGACGATCGAGTCTGTCCCAAAAATACCTCTCAATGCGCCCTCGCGGACTCTCGCTAAGGGCCCTATAGGTCTGCACTACATGACGTCACCGAAGTGTGGACTCTGAGGAAGTCCACAAGTCCGGAGTGTGCCATTTGGGACAGGGCCATTGTGTTTCCAATTAGCAAGTTAGCATTTACTGAATCAGTAAGTTAAAGTTAGCCAAGTTTCCACTACAAAAATGTGTTGAGATTACATGATAATTTTAAGTTAGCATATATATATATATATGTTAGGCAGCCTACTCAAATATTTCAAGTTGATTAATTCAAATGTATGAGTATAAGATACAAATCTCCCAGTTCTGCCTATACTTAAACTGTGAATTTCTTAACTTAAAAATGTTGATGTAACTTGTCATTACCAGAAAAATAATTTGCCACATTATTTGGGTTTACAGTGCAAGTCATGTGCACCATTTTCATGACATGGTTCTAATTCACTTTCATTTTACAGAAAGGGTAGCCAGTGTAATTTGAATGATGATGCAAATGATGAATTGTCAGTGTTTGAACTATTCTTTTAATCTCAGTTGTCTGAAGAAACGCCATATCTGAATGCAGGGAGAGTTGGGACTTTACTGATGTGTCAACAATAAAGTTTTTTAGAGTAATATAGGTTCAGTGAGACATGATGTCCTGTCTGGTGTATTCCACTCCCCAATGCTTGTTAAATGTTAAATGATCATCATGGATTCTGTAAATGTCTGTGTAGTGTTTCTCCCTCTGTCTCCCCCTCTGTGTGTCACTCTTTGTACTCTATCAGATATCTGATCTGAGAGTCTGAGTGAGCCAGCATTATAATTTAATCATCAGCCCCTCTCTTTTAATCGGCGTGTAACCTGATGCACTCTGGGATCTTGTAAGAGTACACTGAGTGAGGCCCGTGTGCTGACAAACTGATGGGCCCATGTTGCCCTCTGAATAGACCAGCGAAGCTTGCCCATAGACCCAAGCTGGCCCACCTAACACCCGGACAGTGCTTATCTGAACATCTCTGAACCGTGAGGCTTACTTACTGCTGGATCACCTTTATTTACTGCCTTATTTACTGCTTCTCACTCTCATTCATTCTCTTAAGCTGTCTGGCTGGAATAAGTCTGCAATGTTATGTCATATACTACATTACCAGTAAAAAGCTTGGACTATTCATTTTTGATGATTACTTTTTCAAAATGTTGTTATAATAATAATAAAGTGATGAAATCAGAAAGTAACACAAACTTGTGTATTATTTAGTCAAATCATACACAAATATTTTATATTGTGTTCAATTATTTATTAAAATTTTGAATTTGAGGCTTTTATTTTCATATTTTAATTTTAGTTTAAGTTTGAGTAATTTTGATATATGTGACTTTTTTTTAATATAGGCCAAGGCCTATATTTATTTTTGGCTTTAATTTGTTTTTTATTTCCGTTTTAGTTTTTTTTTTACCGATCGTCGAGAGTTAAAGGGGTGGTTGATTATGATTTCACTTTTTTTAACTTTAGTTAATGTGTAATGTTGCTGTTTGAGCATAAACAACATCTGCAAAGACACGCCGCTCAAGGTTCAATGCAAAAGGAGATATTCTCTTTTAAAGAAATAGGTTTTTAAGGTAGGGACTACACAACATTCCTCCCGGGTTAGTGACATCACTAACCCTGAAACTTACATAAACCCCGCCCCCGGGAACGCGATTTATAGATTATCATGACAGAATATGCTAATTAATGACTAGAAGATAACTACACATAAGCTACATAAATTCATCAACTAACCATTCAGAAATGTTGTCTACATGTTGTCACTTCTTCTTGAGTCTCTCCATCTTTGTCCGACTCTGGTTTGAACATAAAAGGCTAAAAGTTTTTGACATTTTCAGGACACAAGCTGTTGTAGCCCCGCCCCCTGTGCTGGGAGCAGCATCTCATTTGCATTTAAAGGGACAGACACAAAAACGGTGCGTTTTTGCTCACCCTCAAAAAGTGACAATTTTAACATGCTATATAAAAATATCTGTGTGGTATTTTGAGCAAAAACTTCACATACACACTCTGAGGACATCAGAGACTTATTTTACATCTTGTGAAAATGTCATTATACCACCCCTTTAAAGAATGTTCAACTTTGGGTCAAATGCAGCGCTCATCACTGTTACTTTTTACCCAGCCGTCCAATCACAGTGTAGGAGGGGCGGGACAAATACAACACCGACCAACCGCCACATTCTGCTTGTACAAACAATGTCAACAGATGATAATAACGGAACAAAAATAATTTAAAACAAGAGCCAAGGCAAATACTTTAAATTGTATCGACATTTTTATATAGAAACAAAACATAAACAAGCTATCTGTGGAATGAGATTCTAGTAACACTAGGCCTATATAAAAATGGCGATAAAAAACACGGAGCGCTCAGCGTGGTTCTGTGGAAACAAGCATCAGTTGTACCGCATGAGAGCCGAGTCAGCTCTGCGAGGTTGTAGTGGCCAGTGATGGTCATCGTGATTCGTGCCCCTGCGTCGTGTGGTCCACTGGGGGAGAGAGATACAGCAGAGGGTGGGTGATGAATTACTGTGTTCAGTGGGGGGATTGTAATTGTCCTTCTCTAATTGTTAGGTGAGCACAAAAGGCACATTTTGTAATTGAACTCTTTAACTGTTGGTATTGAGCTGAGAGAGCTATTTTGTCCATAGAATGACCTCTGTACCTTACTGTCTTTTTCTCTGTCTCTGTCCAATTGTTTCTCCTACTCTATTGCTTTGTGTGCTGTCCATGGTGCTGATATAGTTCACATTTACCTTTTCGGGCCAATGACCCCTTAGTATACATAGACTGAGCCGGTATCCCTTGTTGTATATTGCATACAATTGAGTGTTGCAGTCTTGTCTATAAAAAATGTACATACAGTATCTTACTAATTTATTTATATACTTTATTATGCTTACTTTCCAAAACCATAAAAAAGTATATCAATAAGGAATATGGCTTTGGAATATAATTCATCAAAGGTTGGGGGTCGGTAAGATGGTTTTGAAGAAGTCTCTTATACTCACCAAGGCTGCATTTATCAAAAATACAGTAAAACAGTTGTGAAATATAATTGCAATTCAAAATAACAGTTTAAAAAATACTGTTTTTAATCTTTTTTTATGCTGTATCATGATGTTGGACCTCCCCTGTTTAGTCTTAACTATACAATTCAACCCATCTCGTCCTGTCTACCTGTTGACTGGAATCCCACACGAACCGTCATGCGAGATTAGACCAATCAACAGGTAGACGGGACGTCTTCTCCTGTAGAGTGAACTCCAATGAGAGAAAGTTTGTCTCTTGTATCAAGTTGTATTACCTCTATCTGGAGATGTCTGCATGAAATATAAAAGTATTTCACAAGGTCAGTCATAAATATTTTTCTACTTCATGGTTATTAATTAAATAGTATTTTCAAGCAAGGTATTGCCAAGCCAGCTGACAGCTTTTATGTGCATTCAACTTTTCTTTCTGCCTTTTTTAATCTCTTTTTCTTTGATTTGCCTTTAGTAAAAGGAGTTTCCTTTAGTGCAAGGATAAGGCCAGTCTAAATGTGAAACAGCTTAACAAATCCACAGGCATCCATCCATTCACACCTTTCGGCTTGAACATGTCTGTGTTAAGAGCTGTTAGATGTACCGTTGGTCAGTTTGTGTGTGTTAAAAGCTACATGGGCAGATGCAGTCTGCTTTTAATGAGTGGGGAACCAGGGGAATGGCAGTAGTTAACATCGAGAAATGCTGGGATCATTTAGTCCCCTGTGGCTCCTGACAGTGACTTAATAGTTGCACATTTTTGAGTGCAACCAAATTGCCTTTTTGCCTTAATGCATTGTCTGACTCTCCATCTATAAAGACTGCTTAAGACCTCTGACACCTCTCTCCTCTGTTCTTTTCTGAAGAATATGATGTTTGCATTAACTGAAGTGGTGTAAAACCAGTAACGGCTAATGGCTCTCACAGTCGTAGTAACAATGTTGACTTTTTATAGTGAACTATCATACTATTGGAAATTATAAATTGGATAGTTAAAGTCTAGTCCCAGGCTTCTGATTGGTCAAAACAGCATTCCATCTGTGTTTTACTATTATTATTATTAGTAGTGGAAGTAGTAGTAGTAACTCAGAACAAACACTAATAATCTCAGACACTAAAATGACACCATACATTAACGAGAACCGACAAGGAGTAACAGAAACATAGGGATTAAATACACTGAGCAAACAAAGGGAGCTAAATGAAAAGCAGGTGAAACTAATCAGTAACTATGGAAACAAACTAGGGCATAATCAGTCATCTTGGAAACGTAATGACTGGGAAAAGAAAAACAGGAACAAAACCAAACTAGAACTCAAAGAAACTAACAAACTACTGACAATCGCCACCTTACTGCTTAATTATTAGTGTAGCAAGGTTTGAGTTATTATTTGGTATGGTTAGATTTAGTAACGCCTCGTTCTCACAGCATTACTGCATATCCTCCCATTCTATCTCACCGAGAGACCTTCCTCTCTATTCTTTTCCCTGCCCTCTGTGGTCCCATCAGTCCTGCAGTCATTACGACTCCACACTGCATCACCCTGCTTTCCCTCATGGCCACACACCCATTGTCTCTCAGCACAAAACTGCCCATGTTGTAATTACCATTAGCACAAACAAGAGAGCGGCTTCATTGATATGCTGTTGGTGGCTGGGCAAGTGGCGGGCTGGCACACAATAGCCTGGGCGTAGAGGGGGCTGTTTGCACCAGGGACACGGGGCAGAGCTGCCTTCTTTCTGAATGCACCAGTGCTGCCCGAGCCACGCGTTATTCACTACACGCACCAACTTTAATTAATTTTCATTCGTCTATCTCCTGATGTTTCAGTGATGCAGACCCCCACACCTCAGTCTGAAAGCAACCATCTACCCATCTATGGCTGTCAGAAGGGCAGGTTCTGGTTCTCCGTTTCAAGAAACCGGCCCCCTGAGACTGCGTATTGTCTTTAGCGTGAGTGAATGTGTGTTTCAATGCAGGTACATGATCATCACTGCAGTCCATTTTTGAAATAACAGTCTCGTTTTACACTTCAATATGGCAGCCGTGTTCAGCTGATTAAGACTATTGATTCTACATCTGTTCTGTACGGACTTCCTGTGGCCACCGCAAATGGCTTTGCATCCCTCCCGTTGCCGTTTAGTGATAGTTTGGGACGTAATCTTGATTTTATTGGTAATTGATAGAAACATTTGAGAAAAAAATTCCACATGGCTTGATTTTGCACTGATTAAGCTGCGTTCCTCTTGGCCACATTTGTGCCTACTTTGATTCCTAGACATCTGTGGATAAGCCCGATCGTGAGACTTTTGCAGGGGTCTTGAACTTTGCCCGACTCAGATTAAGCCCCAGGAAGTGGAGAAGTGGATCCTCTTGGTGAGTAAGTCTTTTGTCCTTCATGCTGTTTGGGTGTTTGATAGACTGAAATGGCCTACTGGGTCTTTGTAGGATGAAACAGGGCTTGAACTGTATGTTGTCTCTGAAGTGGTCCAATGCTCATGTTAGCTTTAATATATGTAGTGCTCGACCAATGCTCATTGTAGTCACTGCGTTGAGTCACACCGCAGGAGGCCATAAAAAGGTGATTAACTAATGGTTGTGGCACTTTAAGAAGAGAAATCCGGTCGTGGGAGCAGAGGTCTCTTCAAAGCCATTGAACGCCTATTAGAAGATTAAACCAGCTGCCCTTCTTCATGCCTCTGAGCCAGTCCGCCCAGCAGCAGGTAGCCTGACACCCAATAGAGAATGGTCAACACCATCATACCTCCCTGAATGGGAAGCTGACGTGTAAGCTCACAAAATCATCAGAGCTGAGTAAAGGCTGGAATACAACACGACTTCAAGTCGAAACAGATTTGAAAACACTAGGCATCATACACCTGCCGACTTTGTCAATGGTTTCTGAAGGTTTTCATTTTTTTTATATTTTTTTTTATATAGCCTATATTTACATTTGTCTGAATCATTCCCTATCCCCCTATATAGTGCACTATATGCCATTCACCAAGAACATAGTAAATGTGTGAACAAGTGGCAGATTTTAGCCGCAGCTTCCGTGTTTTTTTTATAATATGGGGTGGGGCGCTTTAGATTCTAAAGAGCATTTGATTGGACAGAAAAAATCATTAAATCCCAATCCATGTCATCAAAATCATTTATCCATATTGGCGGATGTGAGAGACTGTAAGTTTTTAATGCTTATATCTTCTAAATGTGAATTCCGTCATTGTTTTGGAGCACTCTAGCTTATAGATAACAGTAACATATTCATACTAAAAGCCAAAAAACTTTTTTAATTTCATGGTGACTTTAAGTCCTTCCAAGAGCAGAGAAGGCATGGTCCGTTCAATCCCGAAATCAGATATCGCAATTAAGCATGCAAATATAACAAGGATGAGGTCTTCTGTGTCACTTCAAGTCACCATGAAATCATCTTGTTTTTTTAAAGAATATTGCAGTATAAATGATTTATCCGTGCAAAAACATGTGCTCTCGTAATCTTTAATCAAAAATAACTTCCTCCCACTTGCAGCGATACTTATTCTCTTCTCTGATGACCTGTTTTTCGGTGCGAGTGCGGGATAACCTGTCACTCACATGAGATTCGCAGCAATACCGAACGACAAAAAATTCCTGCCCTACGTTTTTTCTTGTTCGAGAAGCATTGAATATACGTGACAATAAGGAAAAAAAGATTATCGCAACTTCTGTATCATGCCGACTTTAATCTTTACCTTAAAAAAACTCTGTGGGTAGCTCATTCAGAAGGTATTCTGTGGCAACTCAATGTTGCCACTGAATACCTTCCGTCCTGAATGAATAAGTGATAGTTGTTGACTTGCCCACATTAACATCTTCTCCCCTGCGGCCCGTAGCCCGTGGCAGAGTGAAAGCACTGTGCCTGCCTCGGGGAAAACAGATGAAGTGGCTCCACACTCTGTCACTCATAGTCATAGAGATGGCGTTGAGGCCTGTGCGACTGGCTATTCCCAGTCGCGGTGTGTCTGTGTGCGTGTGTGTGCATGTGTGTAGGTGTGTGTACGTGTGCGCTCTGCCCCCGGCATGTCTCGTTTCAGAGTGCTGTCACTCCCTGCTTCCCAGCATCTATTAACACCACCATTATCATGCTAATCTACATTGTATGATTACATAAAGTAATTTATGCACACTTTTATTGCAAGGCTACACACAGAGATGCTTCTCTACTGCAGAAACATGTAGGAAATGCCTCTTTTGGCTGTCCACATCTTTTTATCACTCAGTTTAACTTTAATTTTAAAGTGTGTCTTTTATTGTGCTGAGAAATCAGGGAAATCAATACATCAGTGGTTTCCAAACTGGTGGGAAACAAATATATTTATTATATATGTATCAATTAAAGTGTAAATATCCATCTGTTATGTGCTATATAAAAGCGCACTTCACAAAAAATATAAATGAAAAATGTCCTAATATTGTAGAAAAGGGTACAAGTAATGATTTTAATTTGTTTTGGCTTAAGTATTATGAAAAGCAAAAGTCAATCATTTGATTTTGGAAGCAACGTGTATTTATAATATCATACATATTAAAGTGGGATCATCATATTTAGGGGTCGTTGGCATTTAAAAGTTTACCAGTAAACAGAGTTCTAAACAACAAACAGAAGCATAACAAACTGTAGCTCGAGTATAAGAAGCCAAAGATTCTCTCTATTTCTCATTTAGTCACAGACACTGATCTAATTAGAAATGCAGAAGGCTGTTAAATTAAAATTGTATCACACTTATTAACATTTTAACTAGCAACCCCACCTTCCTCCGATGCCAAACAAGGACACTCTCCCCACCAACACGTGGCAGTCGTATACCCCCCCCCCCCCCCCCCCCGTTTGTCAGTCGCCCGACGTCATGTTTTACACAGATTATGCTTTATATTTTTTATGCACTTTATGCAGGTCGCCCCACGCAAATGGCCTCCTCCTCTTTCCGTGACCATAAAGTGCAGCTTTCCCCCCCATTTCTTGGCTCTACGGAAACACTAGTTGTTAATGGAATCCTATTTGTGCTCCTATTGGATGGGCTAATGGTCTCCCTTTGAGGGGAACGCTCCAAATTAAATAGCACAGATTCACATCTGTCAGACAAAACCAGGAGGCTCTTTGTAATCAATGACCCAGACCGGGAGAGGCTCCATGGGGGACCTTTCCTCCATGATGGTATCAAACATGAGGACACACCAGGGACAATGGAATCTCCCTCAGCATGATCTGCCTGCGTTCAGGACTATCTACCGGAGGTAGAGGGGGGCAAATGGGGTTAATGTACATTTATAAAACAGGGGCGTAAAATACTTAAGCCAGGGTCTGATTTATAATACCACAATATGACCGAACTGTAAGAAGAAATCTCTCTCTTTCGTTTTTTTTTTTTTTCATTCTGTGCAAATATTGCCGCCGGTGTTGTGTTAAAGTGTTGAACCCCATTAATTTTATCACCCCCCTCCTTTCTCTCTCTCTCTCTCTCTCTCTACATCTTTGAATTTTGTTTGGAGGAGAGGTAGAGCAGAGAGCCAAAGCGTGAGAGAGGGTATAGAGGCCTCCTGCTGCTGTGGAGATTTTCTCCTCGTTGTTAATTTTCCTCGCTCCATATGGCGCCACAGACTCCTCACCTGCGGGCTGTAGCAGGCTGGCAGTGGGAAGCGGGTGGAGAGGACCGGAAAAGAGAGGAGAGGAGAAACAGGCTGGAGCGGGAAACGCCAACAGACGTCCTCAGGCCCAGCCTGTCATTTATACATCTGTGTGTGTGCCGACCGGCCTCCCCTGTGCGCAAACATACTCACACATGGCGTAAACGTACGTTTGAGTGCAGCAGATTCTGAAATGTCAGGGGTCAGTTGAGCTATGTTGCCCTGCACCCTGTTTGTCAGGTGACACAGGCATGTTGCACTGGATCTGAGGCTCAGTGTGTGTTTGTGTGCCCTGTGGCAGAGGGACGGATACATAGGGAAGATGTGGGAAGCTTTTCTTTGTTACTGGAGAGTAGAGGAATGGATGGGAGGGTTTCATCCTGGCTTGTCATTGATTAGAGAAGGCTCTTTAATTCCCTCTCACCCCATGGTGTGATTCATTTGCATGCTCTGGCAGGAGGTAATGGAGTTTTGTTTTACGATTCGCTCTGAAAATCCTTGAAGACATGAGACATGATCTGATGCATATGCAGCCGCCAGCGAATTGCCTTCTGATTGATTGTTTCTTTCGCTTTCTCTCTTTGCCTTTTCCTCTTCTCCCTCATTTTTTTTTCTTTATGTTTGAAAGTATTTGTCATAGTATGATACAACTTTGAGAGCGTTATGCGCGTGCTATCTGCATATACCAATATTGTTTTGATGTTGCATATATGATGTATAAATATGAAGATCTGTTTGGAAAGAGTGACACCTTTATACATGTTGTATGCAAATCATCTGGATGAGCTGAGAACACGAAGTTCAGCACTTATCTGCAGTTATGTGTGTGTGTGTGTGTGTGCGTGCGTGCGTGTGTGTGTGTGTGTGTATATATATATAAAATGCTCACAAAGGCTACAAGAAAACAGAAAATCCAGGAATAAAAACAGTAATATTGTGAAATATTATTACAATTGAAACTGTTTTTTGTTTTTATATATATTTTACTCCAGTCTTACCCCAGTTGTCAGTGTCATATGATCCTTCAGAAATCTTTCTTATATGCTGATTTGGTGCTCAAGAAACATTTCTTATTATTATTAATGTTGAAAATGTTCACCTGAACAGCATTTATTTGAAATACAAATATTTTGTAACATTGCAAATGTCACTGATCTATATAATGCATCTTTGCTGATTAAAAGTTTAAATTAAAAGTATTTGTGTAACAACCTCCCCATGTGACAACTAGCCCCTTTTTCAGATGTACTTGTATTTTGTATTTGTATATTGTAGATATTTTTGTATAATGTTCCCTAAAGTTTTAATTGATTGTCTCATGCAACCACATATTGCTTTGTTAGGTTCATGTCTCTCATATCACTCCAGTCTTTTTTATTTTCACGGGGGGAAAAAAACTTTCATTTCATTTAATATTTCATATTTATCCCAATAAGGCCCCTAATTTTTTCATTGAATACAAGTTGCACTTAGTAACGAGGCCTGATTCTCTGCTAGATGACATTGAGATCTTTTTACAGTGATAAACACACAAGTACAAACACTCATGCTCTCAGGGAAACTTATCATCTTATCTGATGAGTTTATTTGTGTGTTTGGCTAAAATTTTCCTTTGACCTCATATAATTGTTTTGCCCTGAAAGATGTGTGATATGAAGGACAGTAAAAATGGGAATATTTCACAGCCAAAATACTGTTTAGTGGTTATAATTACATTAAGTTGTCTATCTGTTCTTTAAGAACTACACAGAATTTGTTGATACTGGTGTGTGTGCGTGTGTTTGTGTCGTGGCATTTGACTGTGTGTGTGTGTGTACCAGAAGGTGGGGTTTGGGTTAGGGTCCTCGGAAAGTGGGCGTGATAAAGAATGTGTCCTCTGCTGAGAGAGGCCGTGTCTGAGGTCACAGCTAAACCCATGTGCCGCCGGCATCGGGCCGGCCTATAATTCCCATACAGATGAACAGAGTGCTAACCTCTGTCCAGGCGGAGCTAACTCGCCTGGATTTCATTTCACCCACAGGACTGTCATTTTGATAACAATGAGGCAGAGTGAAGAGAGACACGGAGGGCTTTCCTCTCCCCCTCTCTCATCTTACATCCTCCTTTACTCTTATCTCCATGGAGACCAAAGCCAAATGCCCTTGCTCAGCACCCAACGTCCTCCTTCAGCTAATTCTCTTCTGAAGTGAATTAGGGGCTCAAAAGCAGCTGTTGATCACAGGTAGTCGCCCTTTTTTCAGAGATCCCAAGGTCTGTCATTTAGATGGGTCTTGAGGTTGATTTTGTCTATTTTGGAGGGCTGTTTGTGGATTATTTGAAAGGGACCCAAGACGACATCTGTTGGTTTTTTTCAATTTCTTCACATCGTAGAATTGCTAAACGTAATGTATTTATAACTTTTTTACATGCAGCTCACAAAATAATGCAAAGAATCATTTATTAGAACCAAAGTGTCGAAATGGGCCAATACGGCTGATGAGAAATGGTGCGATGAGGAGGAAATATGCGCTTTTATGATTACTTTCAAACTCTACTCTGGAACCTTACCCATAAAGATAATAAATATGCAAATTAAACTGTACCATTCATTCCAGAAACATCTCATTTGAATTTTAACATGCAAAAAGCATTGTAATGTGATAAGTAATCAGTCTGCAAAATGTGCTAAATGCAAGTTTGAATTTCCTGTGAGATAAATAAGCAGGCGAAATGTGAGTTTTATTGCCGCTTTTAATGACAGTTCTTATTGACTTGGACAAATGGATAATACACCTAGCAAATGCGCATTAATATTATTTTCCAATTGCTCCAGCATGTGGTTGGCAATTAGAGTTATTTTAGCAATGCAGGATGAATTCATTATCCATGTCGACTGAAACTTCATTTTCCAGCAGCAGAATGGATATTGTGTCAGGTAGGGGGTCTCTAGGTATTAACGCGAGGGAGGCGGGGGGGGACTTTGATTTAGAGAATGAATCAATAAATGCATTGTGGATTTGTCAAAGAGGCCCTGTAAAATGAGCAAGTAATTTACTGTGTCCTGTCCCGGAAATAGGGCATTGAAGAGAGCCCCAATCGGGGAGAGAGGGCACTCTGTGGTGCTCAGGCCTGTCCTCTGATGGATTGAGTCAAGACACAACAAAAGTTTCTGAATTCCTACCCTTTATATCTCTGTTGAAAGTTGTTTTCTGTATTCTTACGTAATCGCACGAAGTTGATTCCTCAGTATTCTAAGATTTCATTGGCGGTTGGCAAAGGGACAGCTCGTCTTCTGCTGGCCTGCTTGTTTTATATAAGGACAATTTATTAGGAAATGCGCTTATCGCATAATGTCTCCCATTAACGTTTTTAGCAGGAAATGTACCACTAATGTGTCTTCTGAGTCATGCCTGATGTGTAGTCTTTTGTATGAGATTACAATTCTTTTTATTGATTTTATTTTACTTTATTTTATATATATATATATATATATATATATAAAATTTATTAATATATTATATTATTACCGAATGTTTTGAAGATTTTGACCTTAACCTTCTTTCTAAGACATTTTTTTTTATACATAGTCATAGCCAAGTAGAGGGCAGAGTGATTCAGCATGCGCAAACCTTGACTTCATAAAGGTAATATGTTGTTAATTTAACCATATCTATTCTTTGAGGAAAAAACAAATTGGATATAGTCATCTCCTCTTTTTTGTGTGTCTTTTAACCCTGAGGAAACATGTCATTGTGTTATTGCATTTGCACTCTTTCCTCTGCCTGTCTCATTTTGCCTTGATACTCCATTTGAGCATGATCTTTGGACATGCAAATGATTGTTTGTTGTGAATTTAAAAAAAGTTGTTCAATCCTAAAAAAATAACAAAAAGTCCTGTCAGGACTTACTTTTTGTTTGTGTTGAGAAAGAAATATGTGTTCTCATCAATCATTGCCATTCTGAAGTAAATGGATAGAGCTAAAAATCCATTTTTAAAGTCAAATATACAACATACACTTCGGCACGCTCCTAGATATGCTAATTCCCATTTATGGTTTCATGTCAACTTCAAATTAAATGAGCTTTTAATTGAAAATGAGAATTTTTGCGTGGGGCCTCTCTGGAAAAGTGTGGCATGGGAGCGACGCTGTTTTTTTTTTTCTTTTCAGCCTGAGAAGAACGTTGTCGTAAGAGAGAAATCGGGAAAAACAACATTTGCGAATGGTTTGAGCCTATATGTGTGTTTCTTCAACCCTGCAATTCTCCAACAACCTAAGGGCTAGTGAAAGTGCAGTGTGAAATTAACGTTCTTTTCCGTATTCCCCCTCCAAATCAAGGCGCGGGCTATTAACATTTGTGTATTTTCATTATGGAAATGGTGTTAACACATGCCCACAGATTGCCACTAGCGATGCAATAATTTCCTCCCTGTGATCATAATGTGTCCGAATGAGTCGTTTTGATTATGACATGCTAATTACATATTGCCTCTCATCTTTTCTCAGTTTTTTTTTTCAGCTCTTCAAATTCACTCCATCCAGGGATCTTTAATAGTGAGCTTTTATGAGTTTGAAGGAAAGGGGAAGAGAGAGAGAAGGAGAGAGAGAGAGGGGGAAAAAATATATCATCATGCCCCATGTTCCTGTCGGCAGTGTGAGACCCACGCTTCACTGGCTCCCTTTAAACTTCCCAAATTGCATTTCACAATGAAGAAATACCCAAGCCCTTAACTGCCTGTATTAGATTAGACACCATTAGACGTAATAGAACATTTCTACCCCTGTGATATTTTCATAAGAGTTTGATGCGTTTGATTAATCTGGGCACATTTTATTGCATTAATGATTTTTCCTCGCTGTTCCACTGTAAAGACATCATATGTAGGCTAATGCTGTTTTGTGCCCCCGCTCTCCCTCCCTCCCATCTCTCTCTCTCTCTCTCCTTGTCTCTGTAGCCTGTTCAAGCCTGCGCGTTTATTGCAATGCATTGCTGATGAGGTGAGTCGCCGTCTTATGTGCTTTCACTCCTAAAGTCATTGGTAATGGAGTGGAAAGCTTATATTTTGTTTCCTAATGAAGCACGGTGGAGTTGCAGGCAGAGCGACTCCATCTCGTTCAGTAACACCAGACTCAACTGCCCCCAGCCATCCTGCTCTGAGCTTGAACCGGGCAGGCCAGGCAGAACCGCACAGCCGGCCTAAGGAGAAGGGGAGCTCGGCTGGCAGTACCCAGCATGTTACCCGGAGGCACTTTCAGACAAGACAAAACATGCAGACAAATAGGTAGAAACTTTCATTTGTGGCTGCTTAACGTAAATATTTAACAGCTGATTTTATGAATTGGTCATTACATGCAGCGGTGGTTCTCAGCTGGTTTTGCTTTAGGACCAATATTGATCCCTCGGTTTGCAAGTATTTAAGCTGAGTCATTCTCTTTTATATTGTGTATTTTTTGCAGTTTTTCTCAAGGGTGTCACGCTGCTTGTCCATGTTGGTACCTGATTTGGTTTGTGCCAGAAAAAAGTGAACTCTATTTTATTACATGTTAGTTGTACTTTATTGTTTGCATTTAGCATTTTTTTTTTTCCAATTCCAACAGACCTGCGACCCTCTTTCTTGGGTTGTGACCCCTCAGTCTGCTCAAAGCTTAGTTTACAGCTCATGAGTCATCTCCATGAAAAATAATTCTCGGTTATGAGCCAAAAAAAAGCTTTTACTCAGCGCCATTTCAGGCAGTGCAACACTTACAGAAAAGACAGTCCATGGCCTGCCCTGAGACGATAATATTATTGCAATACACAATTTTGCTAGGTGAGAGAAAAAAGATACAGCATTTGAACATTATTACTCTCATATGCCCTGAGTGTCTAAGAGAAGAGTTATTCAGAGTTATTCTGAGCCCAGCTTCAAGAGCAAGGTCATTTTTAAAACACAATGTTTCTGACATTAACTAGGTCACCATTCACTCGTGTTTCTCTCTCTCTCTCTCTCTCTTACCGACTTTCTCCTAAACTAACTTCATGCCACAGCTGATAATTAAACACACTCAATTATCCCAAATTTAATGGGATTCCGGCACCAGTGTTGTATTTAAAAGGTAATGAATAATATTTTAATTGCATACAGTAACTGTGTGAGCCAAGTGTGGTTTTCCGTCACCACGTGTAATTATTAAGTTAAATCCATCTCTTCTCATGTAGCTCTTGTTGAACATGAAACATTTCTACATGGTGTTACTAAAATATTTTCATCTGCTGTTAGTTTCTGTAAATGCATATGAAAGAGTTGGAAAACAAGTAAACTTATGTGCACACTTTTGCATGGATTTACAGTATGCATTTGCATGCATTTACAATACTTCTGTTTTGCATTTGTTTATATATGTGTGTGTGTGTGTGTTGCTTCAATGGGAGCAAGATCATCTGACCTTCTGGACAAAGAGTCACATGATCAATGTCACTAATTTGCTTATTTGATAATTAGTGAACTAAAAAGCGCAGAATTTAAATATATCATTGTATATCATAATGATTCCTCATTTTAGATGTTTCAAAATCCTATAGGCTTTGAATCGTAGATATTTATTGTGGTCTCAGACATTTGGACCCCACTAAATGTGTGTTTGAGGTTACACGCTAGGGTATCTGGAGCCCCAGTGCAGGTTGTTGCTGTGGGCCCCCTGTTCCCGGGGCCCCTGGAATCGTCACCAACCTTTCGCCCCGCAAGCGACGGCCCTGGTTACACTACACACACACACAGCATAGTGAAGTTGTCCTTTGCTTTATAGAAGTGTGTAATTAATAATTAAGTAGCTGCACTTGTAATGGGTTGACCTCTCTGACCTGTTCATTACTCAGACGGCAAAGGCATCATTCAAAATCAGTCGCTGCGCTGCCGCCCCTCTCTTTCCCCCTTGGCTAGAGAACACCTATTTCAGCATCTATATTCAGCTGACCAGCGGCCTAATATGGGTCTGGACTGAATTAAAACTCTCAGTTCCACTGAGGACGAAAAGCCTCTAAATCCCACTGAACAGCTTCCTGTCATAATCCTGTTCAGCTTTTACTCTCTGGTACGGAGACGGTGTGTGGGTGAGGTGAGAGTCACACAGAACAGTTACACTCAAAATGATTTCTGCAGCTTCTGTTTACTTAAAGAGATCAGTAAACAATTTTTGAATATGTTTGCTAAGTTCGTAAAAATACGTTTGTATAGTATGAAAAAAGATGTTATCATATTATTAGTATTATTATATGGTAGCGATATATTGTGCATACCTAATCCATTCTTTTTGGGAATACATAAATTATTTTTTGTTCACTTTAAAGTATTACAAAAACTGGACAAGGGACTTTCATTTCTCAGCATATTTTGCATGGGACTGGATGAAGAGAGACATTTTTTTATGTATTTTTGAGCAAGATGTACTTACCCACAGTGTTTTTCCCCCATGTATATTAGAATACAGAGACTAAATATTCTTTAATCAAGATGCAATTACTTTAAAAGCTAAGTGACATAAGATATTAAGTATTGTTTTCCCTTTGAATTAAGATTATCCTTACACTGTACTTACATTCTTAAGTACAATCAACTTACATTACATTAAACTGACTTATGTGAAAAAATAAGCTGAATCTTGTATGACTTATTTTATAAGTTGCTTAAAAATTGCTTTACTTATTTTGACGAGTTAAAGCAATGTGAAAATATGTTGTCATAACTTATCGATCATATAATTTTCTACGGTGTACCTCATTGGCAGATATTTTTCCTTGTTTTAAGCATAAAATCACTAAATTTTGATACATTTTTTCAGAAAACAAAACTTAATATCTTATGTCATTTTGCTTCTAAAGTGAATGCATCTTGATTTAAGAATGTTTAGATAATTGGACTGAAAAAAATATTAAGAAAATCATTGGTAACATTTAATTTTACATCGTCCTTCACGTTACATGCAATTACTGTAGTAGAAACTAAAAATTATGCATAATTACCTTAACCCTAAATAAAAACCTAATCATAACCCTAGTTAATTATTATTACTCAGTCATTAAATGTATAATTACACTGTAACATGGCCACCTTAAAATAAAGTGAAGCAAATCATTTTTTGCAGTGCAGTATTCAAGCAGTTTAATGTAAAAGTGAAGAAAAACAATGTGTGAAACGAATGTCCAATCGAATTATGCTCAGCCAAACACTTTTTTAATATGTTGTGGGTCAGGCGTCGGTCCCAGCGTTTATCCACTTGTAACCCAGGTTACTAAAGATGTTTTATTTTTTTAAATAGAAAAGAAAGAAACTGACACTTATGTCAATAAACAGTTATTTAATTAAATATCTGTAAAGAAAAGAGAAAATAAGAATGCATAAATTAGAGAAGAGTGATTTGATTTAATGAGCCGATGATTGGTCCTAATAAACGAATCAGAGTTGGCCGCCTTAGTGGGTGGAGTCATCGGAGTCGAGAGATGATGCAATGATCCTTTCCGAGAGAAGCACGGAGAAAGAAGCAGTGAGCGCGATCTGGGAAGAGAAAGAATTAGACTGAGCGAGCTAGTAGTTTGTTTAGAGAGATTTAGAGATATAGAACATAAAGATTTTGAGAAATAGAAACAGAGCTTGATATTGTGAAAATTGATTTTGAGTAAAAGTGAAACTAGCTTTTTGTACGTGCATTGAAGTACGGGCCTAAAGCTGAAAGAGCTGCCGCGAACTTTTTCTAATTGATATTAGAGTAGGCTACTCTTGGTTGGGTTTTTTTCCCCTTTTTTCCTTTTCTTGGGTTTTCTTTTGTGTCTTTGTCTGTTATCTTTTCTAATTTCTGAGTTGGATGCTGCATTCCGGAACATCGGACGAGTTAGAGAAGTTCGCACACTTATTGTCCCTGCTTCACAGCGAAAGTTCGAGAGTTGGTGCAAGCAGGAACTGGCGAGCCATGCCCATATAAGGATCGAACTGTGAATCAAAGCGTGAACAGTGTGGTAGGACTGAGCACACTTTTTTCCCTACTGAACTGTTAAGCAGAGCTGAATTTGCGGAAGAAGGATCTCGCGAAAGAACAGTGAACTGGAACTGAGAACTGGCAACATCTCAAATCACATTGAGATTACTGAGCATTGAACTAAATTTTATTTGAATTTTTTTTTTTTTTACTGTGGTTGTTCTGTTTCAAGTCCCATTGTGATTATTTCTTTTGATTTATTGATTAAGTGTTTTATTTTTTCTATTTCTGGATAACGAGAATTGAAAACAAGGAGTAATTTAAAAGGTTAAAGTTGGAAGAACTATATTTAAATCAAATTAAGGGAGAAAAGGATTCTTTATATTAAATAGGTCAATTAGGAATAATTTGAATAAATAAGAAAATTGTATCTCATAATCATATTAAATTAAAAGTTAATCAGGTGCAATTAGATTTAAACTAAATAGGGAACATACATTTATAATAGATAAAAGGAAAAAAAGGGGTTATACTTTATTAATTTCTGGTTTATTTTCTGATATGTGATGTGGTGATAATTTGATTTCATTGTTTTCTACATACTTTCTTTTATTTTATTCACTTGTTATTCCTCTAAAATATATCTTACCTGTTTTTCCCAACTTAAACAGTGTGTCCCTGTGCTTCTTTGCTGCTAACACAGTCTCATGAGCGAATTCTGGTCTTCTGATCGCTGGTCCATAGATTGAAGCAGTGTCTTCTTTCATGCCCCTCTGTGTCTTTTACTGAGGAGAGAGAGGGTAACACACTTGCCACGACACGGGTTACAGAAAGTTGGCAAGCCAGCCAGGAGACTGTTGCTTAGCAACGAGGATAGTAGTAGGAAACAAGCTAATTAGGAACCGAATTTTCCTCAGAGCGTTGATCTTGCGTTGTGACAATGGAAATCATTGAGAGAGAGAGTGTGAACGTGGCAAATGCGCTTCTGGTCAAAGGTCTCACGTTGACCGAGACAGATGATGAGCTGAGTACCTTCTTGCAAAGGTATGGCTCAGTTAAACGTAATTTGATAATTGATGATCAAACTTCTGAGTTCCATCAGCATGCTATTGTAGAATATGCTCACAGCTCTGCGATGCTGGACTTAGCGCCAATATTACCCATAACTTTGGGAAGCCTTTCGAATCCAAGCGTCATGTTCCAAGTACGAGCTTTGGCTAGTGTCTGTAACCAGACGACCAGTGAGAAACCCCTCTCAAATGTGTTTCAGGAGGAGTTGGATGAACTCCAAGAAGTTCACTCTACTAACTGTACTCCAGAGAGAGCAAGAAATGTGCGCTGTGATGATTTCACTAATGCAGAAACAGTAGGAGTGCGAACTTTAGAATCCAAAAACCCAATCAAGAGACAGACGGCCCATATGGCCTTTCCAGATCCAGAAACTACAGTTGATGGTGTCACAGTGACTGCTAGTTCTGGTTTCCCCCTGAACGTTGCAGACCCACCGAGCATTCAAAAGATGGTAGTAGAGCACATAGTGAACTCAGCTGATGCTGCGATGTTACAGCAAACTTCCGTCCGTCTTAGGAATTTCTCAGGGAGGTGCCCGCGTCCTCCAAATGAACCTGACTTTGACACTTGGCGAGTAAGTGTAGAACTCCTGCTAAGTGATCCGGCTATTTCCAACTTGCAAAGAGTACGTAGGATCCTAGATAGCTTGTTGTCTCCTGCCACAGACGTAGTGAAGCACGTGCGACCTCCAGCTTTGCCTGCGGTGTACCTTGAGTTGCTAGAATCAGTGTATGGTTCCGTAGAGGATGGTGACGAACTGTTGGCCAAGTTTATGGGCACTTTGCAGAACCAAGGTGAAAACTCGTCAGATTTCTTACACCGGTTGCAAGTTCTTCTGAGTTCAACGATTAAGAGGAGGCATCGCGGAGAAAGATCATGACCGTTGTCTTTTGAAGCAATTTGTGAGGGGATGTTGGGACAATGGTCTCATTGACAGCCTTCAGTTAGGGAAAAGCGGAGCCTAGCCACTCACTTTCGCTGAGTTGGTTGTGTTAATTCGAACAGAAGAGAGTAAACATACTTCCAAAGAAGAAAGAATGAAAAAGCACCTTGGGTTGCCAAAAACTCCTGTTGTTTACCCGAAACCTCGAGCTGCCACCCAGCAAGCGGCAGTGTATTCTCATGAAACACCAAATACTAGTAGTTCTGAAACAGATTCTCTAAGAAAGCAACTTGCAGAAGCCCAGGCCCAACTTGTTACTTTAGGTAGAAATTCAGATCAGAAACGCCAGAGCAGATGTTCTGAAAAAACAGAATTTGATGCTTTGAGAAAAGTAGTGGAAGAGTTGCGCGCTCAGATAGCCGCTATGCGAGTTTCCATGACTCAAGAAGCAAAACGTGAAGATTCAGATAGTATAGAAGTCGCTAACCTACGACGACAGGTAGCTGAGCTGCAAGCTCAGAATGTTGCTCAGAGAAATTTTAGAGATCGCTCCCATGTGACCGCTAGTCCACGAGTTTTTCCGCCTCAGAGTTTGATAGAGACAGATACTGGTCGAGATGTTAGAAGGGCCCAACCAATGACCAATCGGCCTCGTGTCGGATATTGCTTCCGATGCGGAGAGAATGGTCATTTGGCTGTTGCCTGTGATAATCCAGCAAACCCCTTGAGAGTTGAAGAAAAGCGTCATAAGTTTAGAGAGCAGCAGGCCCAGTGGGACTCTCTGCACGGGAATTCTTCCTTGTCTTTAAACTAAGGGAGGTGTAACTTGAACCGCCCTAAGTGTTATAGACAAACGGCCGTCACGAGTAAGCAGAATAGATCACCATTAAAGAACCTGCCAGAGGGGTTAGTAGGAGTAAAGTGCACAGCGCAGATTGTTATTGGGGGTAAAGAAGTTAGTTGTCTCCTAGACACAGGATCTCAGGTTACTACCATTCCCCAGTCGTTTTACAAGTCGCATCTGTCTGATCATCCATTGAAGTCATTGGGAAACCTACCAGAGGTAGAAGGAGCCAATGGACAAGCAGTTCCATATCTAGGCTACATAGAGTTGGTCTTGAAGTTTCCAAAAGAGTTTGTGGGTGCAGAAGTTGAAATCCCTACCTTAGCTTTGGTAGTTCCGGATCTCAAGAGTCTGTCACAAGTTCTAGTAGGTACCAACTCCTTGGATGTGCTTTATGGTCACTGTATCAACGAGAAACAGAACAATCCTTGTTCAGAATTTCACGGGTATCAAGCAGTGCTTAGAGTTCTTGAAGCGAGATGGAGACAAGCTGGCAGTGAACCGTTAGGACATGTGAAGTTGATGGGAAGTATACCCGAAGTTGTGCCTGCCGGGAACACAGTAGTCTTGAATGGCTATGTTCAGTTTCGGGACCCTTGCTTAGAGAAATTGATAGCTCTTGAACCGCCTTCAACCCCAGCGTTCAGCGGTCTTTCGGTGGCGAGTTGTGTAAACACTTTGCCATCCAGACGATCCTCTCAGCTGTCAGTTCTGCTTAAGAATGACACTCGGACTGATATAACGATTCCTCCTAAAGCTATACTTGCGGAGATTTACGCTGTAGAAGAAGTGATAGAGAGCACCAAGAGTTCTTGTGGAGTAGAGTCATCAGCACCTACCTCTGCCAACCTTACCTTTGACTTTGGAGATTCTCCTTTGCCTTCACATTGGAAAGAGCGAATTTCGAACCGGCTAAATTCCATGCCTGAAGTTTTCTCTTTGCATGATCTTGACTTTGGTTGTACTAGTCAAGTGAAGCACCAGATTAGATTGACAGATGAGACACCCTTTAAGCATAGGGCGTGTCCAATTCACCCTCAAGACATCGATGCCGTTCAAAAGCATCTTCAGGAATTGTATTCTGCCGGAGTCATTCGCGAGTCCGAGTCTTCCTTTTCTTCGCCCATAGTGGTGGTCCGGAAGAAAGATGGTTCGGTTCGGCTCTGCATCGACTTTCGAAAGTTGAACTCTCAAACGATTAGGGATGCGTACGCGCTACCTGATCTAGAGGAGGTCTTTTCTGTGCTTACTGGTTCCAAATGGTTCTCGGTACTTGATCTGAGATCTGGATTCTACCAGATCGAAATGGATGAAGCTGATAAGTGCAAGACTGCTTTCGGATGTCCCCTAGGCTTCTGGGAATTCAATAGGATGCCTCAGGGAATCACAAATGCGCCAAGTACATTCCAGAGGTTAATGGAGCGGTGTATGGGTGATCTTCACAGGAAGCAGGTCTTAGTTTTCATTGATGACTTGATTGTCTTTTCAAAGACTTTAGAAGAACATGAGTCGCGGTTAGTCCAGGTCTTAAACCGGCTTAAGGAGTACGGGTTGAAGCTAGCGCCTGAAAAATGCCGTTTCTTTCAGACATCAGTCAAGTATTTGGGGCATGTTGTTTCAAAGGATGGAGTAAAGACTGACCCAGCTAAGGTCGAAGCTTTAAAGACTTGGCCGAGACCTACCAACTTGAAAGAGTTAAGAGCTTTCTTAGGCTTCGCGGGGTATTATAGAAGGTTCGTGCGTGACTACTCGAAAATAGTCAAACCTCTCACGGGACTTACTAAGGGGTACCCTCCACTTCGCAGGGGCCGCAGTGGGAAACGAGAGGGGAGCGACTATTTTAACACGAAAGAGCAGTTTGGTTATCGATGGACTGATGCATGTCAGAATGCGTTTGATGATGTTATTTCAAAGTTGACCTCTGCTCCTGTCCTGGGCTTTGCTGACCCCAGACTTCCGCATGCGCTCCACGCTGATGCTAGTACTACGGGCCTGGGTGCGGCATTGTACCAGGAGCAGGACGGGCAGATGCGAGTAATAGTTTGTCAAGGGCTGTCTAGTTTGTCAACCTACACTTTCAAGCTCCAATATAGGGCTGGGAGACAGAATCAGGATGCGGACGGCCTTTCCCGGCGTCCACATGGTGAGCCTTTTGATGATTTGGTCTCAGAAAGAACGAGAAAGAATTGAGAAGTTTACACTTCATCACCTTGCAGATCCTGAAAACAAGTCTGATGTTCTCATGGCGGATGTAGTGAAAGGCATCAGGTGATTAGTTTACCTGAAAGTCTCAGTTTGACACACCCTTCTATTACATTAGTTGAGTCTCTCGCTCATTGTGTTAATGCTTTGCCGAAGGAGTTACAACATGAGACTGAGCATGGGTTGCCTGCTCTTCCCAATCTCTCTGAGGCAGCATTGGCAGAATGGCAAGAGAAAGATCCAGAGCTCAAGGTGATAGTTGAGTGGATGAGAAATGGAACTAAGCCAGGTACCCTGAGGGGTCAGCCATCTGATTTAGCATTGTGGTTGAGAGAATGGAGTCGATTTGAGTTGAAGAACGGAATGTTGTATAGGAAGAAGCAAGAGAACGGAGTCTCTCAATATCAGTTAGTGTTGCCAGTTGGACTAAGAGACATGGTGTTGCGTAGTCTTCACGATGATATGGGGCACTTAGGTATTGAGAGGACTTTAGACTTAGTGAGGTCCAGATTCTTTTGGCCAAGAATGTCCCAAGCCGTGGAGAAGAAGATCAAGACGTGTGAACGTTGCGTGCGTAGGAAAAGACCTCCAGACAGAGCCGCTCCCCTGGTTAACATTCAAACCAGTAGACCCTTGGAGTTGGTCTGTATGGACTTCTTGTCAGTAGAGCCAGACCGCAGTAATACCAGTAACATTATTGTTTATTACGGATCATTTCACGAAATACGCTGTAGCAGTACCGACCCAGAATCAAACGGCTCGTACAGTTGCGAAGTATTTGTGGGAAAACTTCCTGGTACATTATGGGTTTCCCGAAAAACTACATAGTGACCAAGGACCTGATTTTGAATCCCGTACAATAAAAGAGTTGTGTCATGTAGCGGGTATTCATAAGATTCGTACTACGCCTTATCACCCCAGGGGTAACCCGGTAGAGGATTTTTAACTGGACGCTTCTCCAAATGTTGGGAACGCTAGAGAATGAGAAGAAGTCTAAGTGGAAGGAGTTTGTAAAGCCCTTGGTACATGCATACAATTGTACGTGTAATGATACAACAGAGCTTATGTTTGGACGTCTTCCTCGTTTGCCTGTAGATTTAGCTTTTGGATTGCCAGCAGAATCTTCAGCTAAATCTCACTCTCAGTACGTTAAAGATTTGAAAGAACGGTTGCGAGAGAGCTATGAAATACCGTAAAACTTCAAATAATAGCCGAGTCCCAAATAGACGCCTGTCTCTTTTACACGCCTGGTGTGGCTGCAGGTTTGGGTAAATAAAGGCCGGTCTCAAATAGAGGCCGGGTCTGTTTTTTAGTTTCGGGTTGTATTTAATCCTCTAAAACCGTCAGATCGTCCGCTTTTTCGCGGCCGCCAAAGCAATTTTTTGTCCCTCCAAAGCTTTTTTTGATCGATGAGTGATGTAGAATAGAATGACTGCTGCGCTTGACAGGGCGCGTTACGAGCAGAGAGAGAGAGAGAGAGAGAGAGAGAGAGAGAGAGCGCCCCGGCCGCGCGCGCGCACTCTCACATCTTCAAACAACACGAGCGCTGTCTTGCTCTCTCTCCCTCGCGCATATTAATCAAAATCAATTGACGACGCGACAGTAAAAGGTTGGAAGACCGCAGTTTAACGTGGAGCATTTGGAGATTTTTATAGATTAGAGACATACACTCAATGACCAACATCTCAACACTAAATTATAAAGGCCTGACTCATATAGACGCCTGTCTCAAATACAAGCCGGTGCAATTCGACGGTTTGGGAAAATAAAAGCCCGGGCTACTATTTGAAGTTTTACGGTAGCTAAGAAGAATTCTGCTAAGATAGTAAAGCGCAACAAGGGAAGGTTTGATAGACGTGTGGTTGATTCAACCTTGGAAGAGGGTGACAGAGTTCTTGTGCGCAATGTTAGGTTGCGAGGAAAGCACAAGCTCGCAGACAAGTGGGAGTTCAAGAAGTGGTTAGGAGAGCGGAAGATTTACCGGTGTACACTGTCCGACCAGTTGGGCAGAGTGGTCCCCTCAGGACATTACATCGTGACTTGTTGTTACCTTGTGGATTTTTGCAGCCGAGTCAACATGAGAAACAGCCTAAGCAAAGGGTTCGCAGGCCCAGAACTAGAGCCTGTCCAGATGATAGTGATTCACAAGAGCCAGAATCTGAGTGTGAATATGAGTCTGACACTGATCGATTCATTAATCCTGCATTTAGGGATACATTGGATTTTGAAACCCGAGTTTTGGTGAGCCCCGAGCACTTACCTTGTCGAAATCCTTGTAACGTCCCTGTTGACTTACCTGTGGATGATCCTGTGAGAGAGAACTTACCTGAATCTGGAGAAGCAGAAGCTCCTTCTGTTGAGATAGAACCTGTTCGTGTTGATTTAGAGATTCCAGTGAGAGAAGATCCAGAAATTGATCCCTGTTCTGAGTTTCCTTCCCAGGGAGCTGAAACAGAAATTGGTTGTGAAGGTGAGAACAGAAATGAAGAGAATCCAGTTTTGATTGAAGCTAGAGATGTTGAAATTGATCAAAGTGAACGAGAGAACGACAAAGAGTTTGAAGAGGGAGCTATTCCCAGACGTTCGCAGAGAGAGCGAAAACCTGCAAAAAGCCTTGAATATCCCCAGTTAGGGAACCCACTTACTGTAGGGATTCAATCTCTGTTGCAAGGTCTAAGTGTGGCATTCAGTACTGCCTTAGAGGAAGTAAATGCTTCTTCTGTTGATGTACCTGTGGTTTTGGTTCAATCCCAAAGATGTGTAGATGCAGCGGGAGATAGAAAAGAAAGAAACTGACGCTCATGTGAATAAACAGTTATTTTATTAAATGTCTGTAAAGAAAAGAGAAAATAAGAATGCATAAATTAGAGAAGAGTGATTTGATTTAATGAGACGATGATTGGTCCTAATAAACGAATCAGAGTTGGCCGCCTTAGTGGGTGGAGTCATCGGAGTCGAGAGATGATGCAATGATCCTTTCCGAGAGAAGCACGGAGAAAGAAGCAGTGAGCGCGATCTGGGAAGAGAAAGAATTAGACTGAGCGAGCTAATAGTTTGTTTAGAGAGATTTAGAGATATAGAACATAAAGATTTTGAGAAATAGAAACAGAACTTGATATTGTGAAAATTGATTTTGAGTAAAAGTGAAACTAGCTTTTTGTACGTGCATTGAAGTACGGGCCTAAAGCTGAAAGAGCTGCCGCGAACTTTTTCTAATTGATATTAGAGTACTCTTGGTTGTTGTTTTTTTCCCCCTTTATTCCTTTTCTTGGGTTTTCTTTTGGGTCTTTGTCTGTTATCTTTTCTAATTTCTGAGTTGGATGATGCATTCCGGAACATCGGACGAGTTGGAGAAGTTTGCACACGTATTGTCCCTGCTTCACAGCGAAAGTTCGAGAGTTGGTGCAAGCAGGAACTGGCGAGCCATGCCCATATAAGGATCGAACTGTGAATCAAAGTGTGAACAGTGTGGTAGGACTGAGCACACGTTTTTTTCCCTACTGAACTGGTAAGCAGAGCTGAATTTGCGGAGGAAGGATCTCGCGAAAGAACAGTGAACTGGAACTGAGAACTGGCAAAATCTCAAATCACATTGAGATTACTGAGCATTGAACTAAATTTGATTTGAATTTATTTATTTTTACTGTAGTTGTTCTGTTTCAAATCCCATTGTGATTATTTCTTTTGATTTATTGATTAAGTGTTTTATTTTTTCTATTTCTGGAAAACGAGAATTAAAAACAAGGAGTAATTTAAAAGGTTAAAGTTGGAAGAACTATATTTAAATCAAATTAAGGGAGAAAAGGATTCTTTATATTAAATAGGTCAATTAGGAATAATTTGAATAAATAAGAAAATTGTATCTCATAATCATATTTTTTTTTCTTTTTATTATTTAATAAGAAACCAAATTTACAGACCAAAATCTACAAAAACTCTACATGCTTATACATTCATCCTCGCATTCATACCCCAAAACATACACGAGACAAGAAAAGAGAAAAGAAAAAAAAAACACCTTACAAAATATATTACAACAGAAGAATAAATATGATAGGAAAAAGATAGGGAAAAAAACTACAAGATTTCATATAATTATAATACACATATAATATTATTCCATTTTTTATTATATTCATCCAATTTATTTTTGCTTTCTGCTATTATCTTTTCTAAAAGAAGATGAGACCTTATAACATTCTTAAAGTGACCTAAACACAAGCTTGATGATGTTTTTGTTTTAAAAATAAACATTTTCCCTATTAATAAAATGGTATTTAACACAAGAAAACTTCCTGTAAAATGACCAAGTACAATAGTTTGTGGCGTTCTGATAAGTTCTATTCTAACCAAACTTAGACCCTTGACCAGAATTTATATACAAATGGACAAAAGTAAAATAAATGCCATAGGTCTTCCTCTTCTTCCTCACAAAATCTGCAATGTGAGTTATTTTCAATATGATATAAATATAACATTTTTTTAGTTGCAATTATCTTGTAAAAAATTTTCAATTGGAATATTCTTGAATATGAATCTACTGTAGTGATATAAATTGATCTAAAATATTCTTTCCATGGAATTGGTGCATTAATTAATCTCATAATCATATTAAATTAAAAGTTAATCAGGTGCAATTAGATTTAAACTAAATAGGGAACATAAATTTATAATAGATAAAAGGAGAAAAAAAGGGGTTATACTTTATTAATTTCTGGTTTATATTCTTATATGTGATAATTTGATTTCATTGTTTTCTACATACTTTCTTTCATTTTATTCACTTGTTATTCCTCTAAAATATATCTTACCTGTTTTTCCCAACTTAAACAGTGTGTCCCTGTGCTTCTTTGCTGCTAACACAGTCTCATGAGCGAATTCTGGTCTTCTGATCGCTGGTCCATAGATTGAAGCATTGTCTTCTTTCACGCCCCTCTGTGTCTTTTACTGAGGAGAGTGAGGGTAACACACTTGCCACGACACGGGTTACACACTCCTCCTTTTGTCTGTCATGAGTCATGACACAGACAACAAATAATGAGGAAACATTACAAGTATCTTGCATTTAACCATCTTTACAGTAATTACTTCTTAGCCTCTTTGCTTTAAATCCAATTGAAGCGCTGTAGTAATATGTATTTACTAGTCACATTCTGTGGGTGGGATAAGCTGTTATGTGTGTAGCATTTAGTAATGATGAGCATTAGTGTCCTCCAAAAGAGCTTTCGTCCCGCACTCGATTTCTCTCTGCTACATGAAGGGCTGCTGCCATTATGAATACATGCATGTCTGCTGGCCAGATTGCCTGGCTCAGTAGATGGAGCTCACGCAAGACTGCCTAGCCTGCGGTGCTGCAGTTACGAGGGGATGCAGGACTCTGGATAATGATACATTGCTCATCTGAGCAGCCACAGCTTTTCCACCCCCTCTCACCTTAAAAAAAAAAAAAGAAAGCGGAGAAATGTTGTGAGTTAATTTAAATGGCCGAATGCATTATGGCAGGTTACTGGCTGAGGCGAAGCAGCCGAGAGGTGTTTGGTGAGCTTCAATTAGATTGCGCATGTGAGGGTTGATAGCTTGCACTTATTGCCCCTGTGTTTCGCTTGTGTTGTTGCGATTGTTGCTTTGTTCACTGCATCTCCTGTATTGTTTTGGTATGTAACATGAATGAGATTGATGTCACGGGTGAATTCTCGCTGTATTCACTATACAGCAGAATTGAACAGCTCTCTCTGCCGTGATCGTAATTTGCTTAGAATTGCAAGTTGAGTTGTTTACTCTTGGCAACCTCTGATCAGATGTTTTCTTTTAATTACTAACAGTGTTGGGGAAAGTTACTTCTAAAAGTAACGAGTTACAATATCGCATTACTCATAAAAAAGTATAGCTTATTGTGTTACTTTTAGTTACTTTTTATTTAGTTATTTTTTATGGAAAGTAATGTTATGTTACTTTTGTGTTACTTTTTCTCACATGTGCTAGGCTTTCTTGTTTGTTTTTTAATAACAAAATAGTTCTATTTTTTGGCCAATGTGAAGGCCCTTCCAAACCAAATATGGAAATGCAAAATGAAATGCAAATTCACGCCTGTACAGTAGATGGTGTATAGGACACAGAAGAAGAAAGTTCAACACTCTTACTTAAGCAATAAAAACAACAAAAAAGTAACACAAATGTGATGTTGATCTAAAGTCATTTTTACTTATTAATATGCTTGAATTTGATCATCTAAGGTCAGCGGCAACGACATTGTTTGATAAAGTGAGATTAAGTACATAAAGTATATTATTTAACATTTAATTATTGCAGGTTTGCGTAATATTCAGTGAGTTTGCATGTCACTGTTTTTATTCATTTTGAGGAATACTGAACCTGTTTTTGTGCAAGTGAGATGAGTAAATACATGCTCACACTACAATAACCTCACTCGCTCACTCCCAATTTCTCTCAACATTTGGACAGGAGAGCTGTCAGTCAATAAAACAAAGTAACTTGCGTTTCTTATTTGAAAAAGTTACTCAAATATTTTATTGTAAATTTTAAAAGTAATGAGTTACTTTACTAGTTACTTGAAAATGTAATCTGATTACATAACTACTAATAAACAATTACCCCCAACACTGATTACTAAGAATCATGTTCATGGAATCCTGAGTGCATTGCCTCACATACACATGTTTATGAACCTTTAAATTTTCAGTTATCATTAACATGTTGATGAAAATGACTTGCAAGGAACGTGATGTTAATTATTCAATTATTTTTCTATTACAGAAACATCCTTGGTCTAGAATCTGTTTGGTAACCGTGATTTCAGTTCTTAACTTATATTCAAATTCTATCATTTACTCACCCTCGTGTCATTCTTTATTTCACCAGATGACATTGGGCCCCTTTGATTTTTTACATTGAATGGACTATTTTAACATATCTCCTTGTATGTTCCATGGAAGAAAAAAGTCATGTTTGTGTAACAACATGACGGTTAGTAAATGATGTTAAATTTTGGAAGAATATCCCTTAGGACTCTATGGGGCCATATTAAAGAAACATCCTCTGGTGCTTTTTTTTATTTATTTTTTTATGCTTTTTTCATGATCATGCTTTTGTTCTTCTTTGGCGGAGGAAATATAATTGAAATAGCGAAAATTGTTATTTGATATTAAAGGAGCATTGCGGAAGTTCTGAAATATCTTACCGTTACTGACACCAGTGGCCGTTAGAGAAACTGCAGCCAGTCTCATGCTCGTTCTCGGTGCGCACGCTCGCACACTCGTTGGCCGCTCTAGATAAGGCTTTCTTTTTTTTTTTTACTTACGAGGAGTTTCCGTGGGTATCTGGATTGTGCTGGAGGCTGGTCGCTTCTTTCCCTCCGCAGAGTCCATTTGAAACACTACTGCTGCTGCTTACTAAAGGCTGCCGTACAGATGTAAGCCCAAGTAGATGAGAACTCGCATGACGACACATTTTGTGAATTTTCACGCCAATTCCGACCCGACCCCACACACAATTGAGCCTACAGGCAGATAGAGACAACCATGGTGGACAGTCAAGGTGTCATTCCTTCTATTACATTATGGTTGGCTCATAAATGTACAATTGAAGACTCTATTTTAAAGATTTTTTTAAGTAAAAACCTACACATAGCTCCTTTAAGTTCCGATGTTCACTACAGCAACACTCTTACTCATGTAGTACTGCTTACTTATTGAGGCCTCTTAAACAGAATATTCCTGATGGAATCAGTCTGGCTAACTCTAAGCTCTTAATCAAGGGCAAATCTAAATACTGCCATTATTAGTTTCTGTTACCCACCTGTTAAGAGGTGAATATTGCTCTACTGAATGTGGAATGAGAAGAGAGGACTGAAAGTATGGTTTAAAAAAAGATAGGTGTAAATTTATTTATTACTAGAATTTAGACATCAGGGGAATGTGAGGCACCAAAGAGGGTCATTGTGTGCATGTGAAACATCTGCTGTTTGTAGACCGCTGGCCTTATTTACACAAACGGCTTGCCTTAAGCATGACATTGGCCTGATCATTAGAGGACCAATACCCATCTCTCCATAGCTATTTATAGTGTAGCCCTCACATGCATAATTAATCAAATGCTAACAGGATATACCCTAAAATCTCATCCTCTCTTCTTCATCATATCACATTACCCTTTTATCAGGGTCAGTGATAAAAAGATTCAAGATCCATACATGCAACAGTCAGCGTTTTGTGTTTCATGAACAATTAGTATGAACTGTTTGTGTGCTGATTACATTTAATACTAGCTCAGCACATATGGAACACTGTTATGTCAAATGTCTGATGTTATGCTTTGGACTCCATTTACTTTCACTGTATGGACAAAAAGCTGAAACGTTCTTTAAAATGTCTTCTTTTGTGTTCCTCAGAAGAAAGACAAGAAAGTCATACAAGTTTGGAATTACATGAAGGTGAGTAAATGACGACTGTATTTTAATTTATAGGTGAACTTTCCCTTCAACACGAGTTAGAGAACTTTGACTTTGAATTTGCCACTGAAATTTGCTTCTCACATTTCCAACCTGTTAGAGATGTCAAGCACATGGTCACACCTAGATTGCTCAAGCTGTGTTTGCACTTGGTACCTCTGAGAGTATTGAATTCAGCACTTCGGACATTGGCCCCAAAGAGCCCCAAATATCTTCAATCCCACCTCTTTCAGCAGAACTGTTACTATTCTAATAGCAGGAGTTAATTCACTGCTACTCCTACAGAGAAAGATGATGAGGATGGAGATCAGATCAAGGCTCTCGGAGAAGATAGCCGATGGCATCACCCCACACAGTTGCTCCTTTTTGCATACATATAACCCCCCTAGAGCCTTTCCATCTGTATGGAAATGTTGCCTCCACAGCTGGAATCCAGCAAAGCACTGTCCTTTTACTAATAGTTATTATCTCTGTGGACTATCCCTCTGATAGACCTTGCAAAACAAGCAAGTCGCATCTTTATGTTAATGCCCTGCTATAGTATACCAGCGCCTCAGGTGGCGCACGGGCCCAGGCGCCGGATTTCATTACTATAGTTCCCATTATCACAGGCTGAGGCTCGTTCTGTGATTGGCACTATTGGCTAACACGCTGAGGTGATGGAACTGCCTTTTTGAGGTGATGCTCTTTTTTCGGATGTAATAAGCATTTTCTGCGGCCTGCAAAAATCGGTCGAAATGAGGTCAGGCGGTACTTTCTTTCCTCTTTAACTTCTACACTCCACTCCAGAAAAACAAAGGTTCTTTATTGGCATCTATGGTTCCATGAAGGATCTTTAACATCCATGGAATTCCTTTCCATTGCATAAAAGGCTCTTCACATTATTAAATTGTTTCTTGCACTAATAAAATTCTTTTAAAGTTGACATGAAATGGAAGTTGCAACCGACTTTTATTCCCTAGTGTGACGTATTCGAGTGAAACTGCTTCTCAAACAAGAAGAAATGTAGGGTGGGACTTGATTTTGTCTATCATGAATTGATTGGATTGATGATTGCTGTGATGCCATGTGAGTGAAAGGTTGTCCCGCCCACGTGCCAGTAAACACATCATCAAGAGAAGACATGTTGCTGCAAGAGGGAGGTGAAGTTATTTTGATGAAAGATTAGGAGGGCACATGAGTAAATAAATAACCATATTCAATATTCTCAAGAACTGCTCACTAAAAGGTTCTTTGGAGAACCCAAAATGGTTCTTCTATGTCTATGGCATTGCTGTGCTCTTATAAAACCTTTGTAGCTGTTGTAAAACGCTTCTTTTTGTCAGCTTTGTCAGTCAATCCGGGCTGGACTCTGGCGAGAGCGTGCTGTGCGCATGTTTGTGATTTGAAGAATGATTGACAGCTGTGGTTGTGTGTGAAAGGGTTCCCCTTTCCTCAGGATGCCCTCACTGTCACACTGCCTTTTAGCACCTTTGTTCCCATCTTCTCTCCTGAGAACAGGTCTCCGCTGTGACAGATGAGGCCCGTTTGTGACAAAAGGGTTCTTGTGCTCTTGGCTGTCGTGAACAGACTCAGACACGCATACGCACGTCTCAGATAACCTCTATAATGCCTTCCACTTCTATACGGGGTATCAATTAAAAAATCGCCGAGATAAATGCATGCTACAAATGCATTTTACAAAATGACACAAGTCTGTTTCAAACACTCAGCCCTCCCACAGCAAGATAAAGCGACATGCTTTATCTCAAGCAGCAGATAACGTATTATTATTTGCAGCAGGTGTGTGTGTGTGTGTGTGTGTGTGTGTGTGTGTGTGTGTGTGTGTGTGTGTGTGTGTGTGTGTGTGTTTGAGAGCTGCGCAAGGAAGGTGATGTCTTGTTTACACATTAGCAGGTTGAAGAAACCCCTGCTTTTACTCTCAAAATTCTCTCTCTCTCTCCATCACACTCCAGAGATTTCCCTAACATCCCTGTCTGCTGCTGTTTCTTTCAAGCGTGACACTCATACACACACACACACACACACACACACATGGCCGAAGCTGCTTTGGTCTCCTGTTTGACCTTGACAGACTGTATGGCTTTTGAAGGGCTGGTGTAAATCTACACTTGGAGAAGCTACTCCACAGCACAATTAGTTAAAAAGAGACATTATTCCCAAAATAATCGAGCCAGTGCTGTGGAACTGAAATTGGCCATGGCCGGCAGTCTGGGAGCTCTGAGCTGTGTTTTACTTTCTTGGGAATAAAACTATTAGTATGTAAATCTGTAAAGTCCCCATTATTATACTGACCCTTTTAGCTACCACTCTCATTCTGCCAATCTACTCTCTCTTCTATTTCCCCACTTAGCACCGCTCGTGCCTTTCATCGAGTGCATGTCATATCATAATTCATACAGCCCGGTAATGCATTATGCAATGCACATAAACAGCTGCATTGCTATTCTTCCGGTCTGTAATATATGAGAACGGACAGTCTTATGTAAATCTACGTGCTTTTCTCTTTCAGACACGCACACACAAACACACGCTTTTCTCTCCCAACACCATCTAATGAGGTGATGACCAACCACTTGTTATAATTGCTTCAGACTCCTTTTAATTTTCAAGCTTATTAATCATATGTAGAGTTATTTAAAAATGCATAAATTAATCTTGGATTAAAAAGCCGATCAAAGCCTCAAAACAATTAAAGAGTAAGGTGAGATTTCCCTAGGGCTGGCAGTTTTATTTTAATGGAGTGTTCAGGTGATTATCGCAGTTTGATGTTCAGGCTGTGATTAATGTAGGAACACTTAAATGAGTTTTTCTTTCCTTCAGTCTTGTAAAGGTAAGCATGATCCACATAATGACCCTCTTGATTCATCTCTTAATAACGTTCTCTTTTTCTTGCTGTCGTTGTGTAATAATAGAGGCTTTGGGCTAGTGTAGATTTTCCTTTAAAATGTTTTAAAAGTTCAGTTTTTTTTTTGTCCAAAAAGCTTTTAATTTAATAATTGAAGTTAAGTTCATAATTCAACACTAATGTGTTTGAAAATGTTAAGAATGAGACCACTCTTCATTTACTAATTTTCTGTTTTGATACTGTCAGGAACTGAACAACCCAATTAGTGAACCAAGTAGATACTTTTAACCTTGCTGGGTTTTATTTTTGTAATTTTTTGTATTTTTTTTTAAGTCTCTGCAATTTAAAATCTTAGTGGAGTCTAAGCACAGTGACCCTGTGTCAAGGGAACCAAGAGTGACAAGTTCGTTTTAAAAGCCTTGTTTGTTTTGTACCTAATTTTCTGAGTTGACAAGTAAAATTACCGCAGCTGCCAGTCACAAATGGGCAGCCTCATTACATCATCAGGTGACCCTACCCTGACCCTTATAGACACAGTGGAGGACAGACACAAGGTAGCATACAAACTAATTTTTGTGTGCACTTATACGTTCCATTAATTTTCTTCATTTTCTATGTAGATTGTAAGAATGCTTCAGCCAGTGACATCCACAAGGTTTTTGTTATTATTTTGATATAGGCCTATTTGTCAATATTTAGGGAATATATGCTATATATACACTGTAAAAATGATATGATCAATAAGTTATGACAAAATATGTTTTTACATTGCTTTAACTCATCAAAATAAGTTAAGCAATTTTCAACTTTTTTTCATAAGTTATACAAGATTCACCTCATTCAAGTCAGTGTAATGTAATTTAAGTTGAAATGATTTAAACATCCAAGTGGATTGTACTTAAAAAATTTAAGGCAGCAACTTTTTAATGAATAATTTATTTATTTAGTTAGCTCATATAGCTAATAGTCTTACATATGCAAATAATGACAGCAGCCTAATGTTTTGTCTTCCAATAGACGGCTATTCTCGTTTGTAGGCTAACCAATTGCAAAGGCGAGCGTATTTAGCAAATTCTGGCAAACCTGTAGACCTAATATAATTTCTGTGGTTAATGAAATGATCTTGAAACACATTTAACCTACATAGCACATTTGTAAAATGAATATCTACTTTTAAAACATCCAACTTATAACTATATAAATAATGAACCTGCACTGAGTCTGTGACTGCTTGGCCATTCACAGGCGCACAGCCTTTTCATTCGCTCATTTGTAGTGCAGCTGTTGCGCGTTTTCTCGTTTGTATTGTGCGGTCTGTTCTGCACAAGCACAGCCTTCACTTTTCAGTCCACCTCGACACCGTCCTCATACACAACTATTACCGTCCGCCTTTAACAATGTCCAGTAATTAAAATGTCACCATTTAATTTTCTGGCCACACCGATCCTTTTGGAGCAATCCGCTCTTAATAAAGGATCTAATCGAAATGCTATTTCGAAGTGAAACAAAAAGGCGATGAAACGCAGCCCAAGTGTAGCGATCGATAAAGGAGAAGAGGATTGATTTGTCCCTAAAATTAAATTTAGTGGGGTCATGGTTTTATGCTGATACCTTGTAGAAATAGTGTTTACTCGCCAAGCTCCATTCTGAGGCGAATTTTATTTAATGGTTATTTTATATGTTTTGGTATGTAACTTTTAAAGAAAGTTTTATTTTGTCCACTTTTATTTCAAAGGCCATTAACTTGTCCAAACGAGCTGTCTAACAGGAATGAATAGGGGTCACTGGAAACTCCCTGCCGCTTTATACAGCAACACAACACGGTTGCTCCGTGTTCTTGTTCTAATCTGTCGATATGCCAGCACGTGCAATCCAATAGTAATTAAGATTGAAATATTGCGTTTGGCTTTTCCTGTTTTTTAATCTTTTTTTCTTTTTTTTTCTTTTTTTTTTTTGTTGCATTAGCCTATACTCCGATATTTTGAGAAAAGAAAAAAAAATAAACATTTTAATTTTAAACGGCCTAAATATTTTTAGATTGATATTTAGCCTAAGGGTTATTCATTCTTTGAGTTTTGTGAATAGGCCTACGTTATTGATATTCTTGATGCATATCGTCTTTTAGTAATTTAGGCAATAGTTTAAATAGCTATTTTGGAAGGACACGAATTTGCGTGTTTAATGCTCTAATCTAACCATGCTCGCCTATATTTGTCGTTAAAACTGACTGAAACTTTTATAGGCCTATTGAAATGCTAGAGAAACTGTAATAAACTATTTCCCTTAACCGATTAAATCTGGTTGATGACTTTCAATAACCTATAAGAACTTCTCAGTTATTTTCCATTTGAAATAATAATACATAATAGGCTATTAATTTAATCATTATGATTAACATATTTTTGTTGATTTATTTGGTTTGATTGTTATTAAATTAATTGCAATTAACGTTGTATTTTAAGCAGTTTTTTAAATATTTATTACAACAAGATACGTCTGACATATGAAGTGTTCTTTGTTCTAGAATGTGATCTCTAATTTCTTAAGGATTAACAAAAGGGCTAAATTAAATATCGTGTGAGGTGTCGGATTCCCGTAGCCTACCTGCCCTGAATTTAACCATGATGGGTGAGTAAAAGAAATAATGGATGGATAACAATATGGCATTCAGCTTGGTCCCTGAATAATTTAAAAGAAGTGAATAATTACAGTCCAAAATGGTAATTATTGTTGGCGAGAAAGAAAGTCTCTTGCCTGTGAAAGTCAATAGCACTGGGCTGGGTCGCATTACTCCAAACTCCCTCCCCAGGACCTCCCTCCGCTATCAATATTGCAGAAAGCGCTCGTTTTCACATCACAAGAGTTCTGGAGAGACTATCATGAACAGTTCAACTTAGCGAGGTTAAAAGCTGGAAATAGATCAAATTCGTCCTTCACTTTACTCATGGAATCGCTTTAAAAGCATTACAAATAAGATATGTTGGTTTTATTTGATTGATAATCATTTGTGCCAACAAGCATTTCTAAAGTAACTGGATCGCGATTTTAATTTTGTAGTCGCAATTTAAGAGTTTATTAGGGTTTATTTTATTGTGATAATTTTTTAGTAGTAGGCTATCCTATTAATTATTGCTTCTGCAGAATCCACTTCATTTTGCGTTATATCTGAAATATTTAATGCAGACACGGCTTTTAAACTGGCTTTAAACCGTAACGTTGTAAATTGCGCTTTGTCTTCATAAGAATGATTGATCCTAAAAGTTAAACTAACCCGTGGGAACTTAAACATATGCGGGCAACAGCACACCCCTAACCCACACCAATCCAAATAGCCCCCGGAGACAATCATTGCTTAGCCTATAAGTCCCCCGGCACCATGCAGTTTCAATAACAGTAGTATAGTTTTTTTTTTAAAGACACTGCAAGATGAAAAGTCTCGAGGCCATCCCCTTTTTAGTTTTTGTTTATCCACTCTTTTACTTTATTCTTTTTCATATAATCCCCAACACGTTCCATTTCATTACAAACTAGCCTATAGATCGTGAATTATGCACAAAATAAATTATTTATTTTATCTAGAACTAGTGTGTGTGTGTGTGTGTGTGTGTGTGTGTGTGTGTGTGTGTGTGTGTGTGTCCGTCTACCTGGTAAAAGAAATTAAAACAAATCAGTGAATCCCTTTTATTTGTAAACAATAGGTTTAATCCAAGAGACTTTTCATCAGCTGACACTTGCTTCGATTTTTTCCTATTCTTTTCTTTCTTTTCTTATTTTGTATTTTTATGTAGCCTATTAAGTTTTGGTGCGATTTAAAAAGAATCATGCGACAGCAAAAACCCGTTTTCTCAGAACGCATCATAGAAATGGTATTTCTGTTATTTCACATTAAACAAACCTTTTCGTAGCCTACATACAGCATTTAGACGACTACCAGGGTTGACTAATCTAAAGTCTTCCTAAATGCCACGCACGCCCCCGCGCACACTGGCAGACAAGCAATCACTTTCATGTGTTAAAAGATCACGTGGTGAACTTTAAACGTCTCCAGGCCTCAGTGACAGCACTGACTGTCGTCCCCATTGGTCCCGAAGGCAAATAGTTAATGTAAATATGCTGGCGCTAAGTGGGAGTGCCTCGCCATTAGTTTAGCTGTCACTTGAGCGCTGTCGAATGTCTTCAGTGGTTGTGTCGTTGAGGTCCGCACTAGCATGTGGTCACCCTCCGCGCGCACCTCTACAGTAGTTGCGGGAGAGCCGAATATGATGCAAGTCCACGCGCTCTAATAGGCCTGAAAGAAAACCAAAAAAACAAGCGCTCGTGGACATTTTATATCAGCTCGGCGGGATTCCAAGGCGTCTGATTACCAGAACGCTCTATAGAGGACAGCGCAAAGGACTCCAAGACGCATTTTCGAATACGCATTTTCATCCACATATAAAAAGGCACTTCGCGTTCTTCTGGAAAAAAAAGGTGAGATTTGTCCATGTTTGCAATGTAAATGGTTGTTTCTTTATTTGTTCAGAGGTGGACATTACCGCGAACAACTGCGCTGCCTGTGTCTTTATCCAATTTTATGCAAAAGCGTATGCTACTTAATAAAAGGCTATTGCTTTGTGTATTGAACACTGTAAGTGAAATGCATGCGTATGATAATAAAACAAGCTAAATATGTAAAATCTATTTAAATATATAGGCTAGCCTCTTTACAATATAGACATAAAATAAAATGTATTTGTCCATTTGTAAAGAAAAAAAGAAGGCGCATTTTTAAATGTAGCCTAACTTAAATTGTAAATGGAAAAAGAGGTTAGAATGCAAACAAGGAGCCTGTCTTAATTATAGGCTAGTTCACTTGGTTTTAACAACAGATCCGAGACGTAAAGCTCATCTTTTAGTATAATTACAATAAAAGTGGCTTAAAGCTTCTTACACCTTTGTTAAGCTCTTTGACAAAGCTCAAGGAATTTATTGGAACTTTTATTGGGATTTCAAAACGGTCTATTGTATTGCACACAAAAAGTAAACTTGTATTCTAAACAAACATAAATAAATTAAATATTGGCTAAATATGATGAACGTCCAGAATATCGATGCAATAAAAGGACGTCAAATGTAATACTCTTAAAACGATCATCTCGGTATCTCAGATTTTAAAACAGATCAATTATTTTCATATGGATTAATTAAACCTGGCAGCCATCGAGGCATTGCAGTCTTTTGAATTTTCAGCATGAGACAATCTTATTCTACTCCTCATTGTTCTTATTAGCCTATATTTTGATCGCTATAGAATTCTGTGAAATAAAGACAAATGGGCCCACATCGTTGTTGTTGTTTTAGTCTAGCCTTTAATTAGTGTCCCTAAAATATTCTTTTTGTCCCTCTTCGCAGATTTCCAGGAATGGAATCTATCCCAAATCAGCTGCCGGCTGGAAGAGACTCCAGCTGTTCGCCGAACTCCAAACAAGACTTGCAGTCTTACTCTGGTCCAACACTCAAGCCAAACCAAGTCAGTGAGACCTCTTTATACGGAATACCGATCGTTTCACTAGTCATAGACGGTCAAGAGAGACTTTGCCTAGCCCAAATATCCAACACCCTTCTGAAGCACTACAGCTATAACGAAATCCACAACCGGCGCGTGGCCCTGGGCATCACATGTGTGCAGTGCACCCCGGTCCAGCTGGAGATTCTCAGGCGCGCGGGGGCAATGCCAATTTCCTCGAGACGCTGCGGGATGATTACAAAGAGAGAGGCCGAGAGGCTCTGCAAGTCGTTCCTGGGCGCCCACAGCCCGCCGAAATTACCCGAAAATTTCGCTTTTGACGTGTCGCACGAATGCGCGTGGGGCAGCAGGGGCAATTTCATCCCAGCCAGATACAATAGCTCGAGAGCGAAGTGCATTAAGTGTTCGTTCTGCAACATGTATTTCTCTCCAAACAAGTTCATATTTCACTCTCATCGCACGCCGGAGTCCAAATACACGCAACCAGACGCAGCAAACTTCAACTCTTGGAGAAGACACTTAAAACTGAGCGATAAAAACTCACCAGATGACGTGGCCCATGCCTGGGAAGATGTCAAAGCCATGTTTAACGGGGGCAGCCGCAAGAGGACGCTGCCAATCGGTGGGTCTGAAAGTTCGTCCTCGCATAGTACACAACGAGCGGGAGGTCAGTCCCAGGGGGAACCGTCTGAGGTGCCCCACAAAACTCTCCGATGTGAGGATGACCGGGGGAACGTGGCCATGCCGAGCAGCATCCGCAGTTACCCTGTTATTCCGGTGCCCAGTAAGAGTTTTGGGATGTTACAGAAAATTCCACCACCGCTCTTTCCGCATCCATACGGTTTCCCGGCTTTTGGATTGTGTCAAAAGAAGGATGATGGCGTGGTGATGGGAGAGCCAAACAAGACAAACCTGTCAGGTGTGTTCTGGCCGAGCGCTAAGGACAGTGCATATCCCTCCTTTCCGATGTTTTGGCCTACGACAGGCAGCTTGGCCATGCCAACATACCACCATGCCCAACCTAAACCTCCTTCTGATGTGTTATGCACCCGACATGGTGATCTAGACGCGTCAGAGCAAAGTGACCGAAGTACGAGCACCCCTAAAGACAGTTTACTTGATAATGAACGGTGTTCCAGCACTCAGTCTATCCGGAACGAGGAGGATAAATCTGGGGATGAGAGCAGGTCTATAGAAGGAATGCCAGCCGCCACCAGAAAAATAAGCTACATATCTGCATTCAGGCCTGTTGTTAAAGATGTTGAGAGCATCGCGAAACTTTACGGCAATAGGGGTCCGTATTCTGGTCCTCGATCCGGCTATATGTCACCAGATTTCTTGAGTGAAAGTTCTAGTTATAGGTCGCTGTCTCCGGACGTTGACAGCGTGGACGATCCGGATGTGGATGTGGAGTCTCATAAAGCGCACGAGGATGAAGAGTGTGTGCAGCTGTCTGTGGATGACCGGCGGAGTCCCCACAGTTCGGCCGAAGCGCTGAGTGACGGGGTTAAAGGTCAAGACCAAGATAATAGCCAGATCCACACTATAAGTGATCTACACTCGACAAATCCAAGTGAAACGCGGCCGTCTGATTTGGAGAGCAACGGCAATAAACACACGACGCGCTTTGAAGTGAGTAGCCTAACTAAATATTTACAGGACCGCGCATAATTCCTGCGGATTTTTTTATTTATTTAAATTCTCTCATTAATTAAAAAAGCAAGGTGGCCTACTAAACAAGTTGTTTATGAATGTATTCATGATTATAGGCTATTCATTCTAGACGTTTATAATTATTATTCCCTGTTGTTTTTTTTAAAGATAAAAACATAGTATAGGCCTAGCCTAATAAGATAAAAGACAAAATTGGCAGGTAAACATTGGCATAGTAAAAAGGTCTTTAAAAAACACTAATCTAATTTTAATAGGCTATTTTTTATTTTTCTCTTCAGTAAATCTTTTCGATTTATTTCTAATTTTATTCAGTGCATTTTCATTTTTAATCAAATTTACATTATTCGGGTAGGCCTAATTATTGTTAATGTAATCGAATTTGTGAACAAGGTGAATGCATCCAAATTGTCGCGATGCTTTTAAAACGTAATAATGAATTGTGGTAATTTGTTGAGTGGTATGGCTCTACTTAGTTCATTAAAAATGTGATTATATCACAATAGCAATGTTCTACTCGGATTGTGCTAATCACATTCAAAAAGAAAAATTTAAATTATTGCCAATAATTGTCTGCTCAATTTTACAGGTCTATGCGCGTGAAAGAGACGAGCACGTGCATCAAATGAGCACATCTTATTTTGGTTCAACGACCTCTTATCAACGCGAACAGAGTGGTAGGCCTATTTTCATTCATGTGGATTTTTACTTTCCTTTCTTCATTTTTTAAAAACAAAAAGATAGCATACGGCATTTTTGTCATACAAATATTTACTTATAGTTAAAGACGTGCACGAAGAAGAACCTTCATCTACAGTGGAGGAGACTGAACCCAAAACTCAACAGGATCAAACCAACGTCAACGAGGAGCGCCTGAAGGCACCAAATGATGGTGCGTACCGTTACTGGACCTCCTGATATTCAACACCAGTCTGTTGATTTTCTTCATTCCGTATTTGTTGTGTGTTCAGACGAGGAGGCAATGCGCAATGACACTGGCAGCAGGGGCTCCTTGATTGAGAAAAACATAGAGAACATGGCCAAAGGTAACAAAACAAAACAATACATGACTGAACATTACCATAGTCAACACATTTAGCAGAACTGATGAGAAAATCATGACGTCATGTGGAAAATTATGGCACAAAATAGAACCTTAATTTGTTGTTTCTGGAAATAATTGTTTCCATGATAGAGCATGTGTTTTTTTATTATGGTTATTATTTTGTAATTCAAAGTCATTTTGAAACATTTGAATAAGCTGCTTCTTTTATTTATTTTAACAGAGGAATTGCAGAAACAACTTGTGGAACAAGTCGAGCTTAGAAAAAAGTTGGAACGGGAATTCCAGAATCTAAAAGGTAGGTTGTTTTATGTTAATTTTCTTTCTTATTTATTCTTTCCTAAACATATACAAGGCTATCAAAAATAAGATCAGATCATTGACTTATTCTTTAGTGTTCATTTGTGTTCATGTTCTGAGTACAGATGAGTTGTTTTATTCATTTATTTATTTTAACAACTTACAAGTTGGTCAAATAAGCTGCAATTACTACAATATAAGTAATAATAAATTGATGGTAACAATTTACATTTGTTATCATTAGTTAACTGCATTAGTTAACATGAACTAATGATGAAGGATATTTCTAAAGCATTTGTATATAATGTTAATTTCAACATTATTACAATCAAAAGTAGTATCTGTTTATATTATTTAATAGACCTGAGCTAATGAGAACTAACAATGAGCAGCTGTAATGTTTAATAACATTAATAATAATGAACTAATGATTAATAAACAATCTAACAAATGTCTTGCTCATTGTTAGTTATTGTTAGTTAATGCATTTACTAATCTTAACTTATGGACCCTTATTGTAGCCTATACAGTGCTGTATAAGAACTGTAATTTTGTGACCAATAAAAAAATACTATAGATTTGAATATCAGTCATTTTTAACAACTATGGATTACGAATTACCTTTAAAATGCTGATTAGTTGTCCATTTGAAATTAAATAGCTATATAAAAAACCTCACAGTTAACGAATCATTTTGTCATGTGTAGGGAGTCTATCAAGAGCTGCATCAAAGAGTCCATCAAAGCTCAGTAAGAAGAGTTCTGCATTACACTGACAATTCTGACAAAATTCATGACATTGAAAAGATTTTGTGGTCAGTTGGTTGAATGTAATGCTTGGGAATAATTCTTGCTGTTGGATGGCTTTTCATCAGCACAAACTGGGCATCTTTTAAAAATTGATATGAATGGTACAGAAAACGCTGAAATACTGCAACAGAAACAAAATACTGAAGCTCAAGATAAAGTTTAGAATGACATTGATTTAAACGCAGGGGAAAATGCTATTCAATGTTATTACCCCAAAAGATGTCATGACTGTACAGAATTTTAAAACATATTGCAAAAAGTACATTTTTGTGTTTTGTTTTTTTTAAAGAAACAAAATACATAAAACAGCTTCACATATAAATATGTACACGTATAAATCATAAAGAAATCAAATGCAGGGTAAATCAGACGAAAGCACTGTATCATTTTTGATTTTGTGTATACATAGCGATATGTATTTTGATATTTAATTTAGGTCACATGTTCTTCTTAGACAGTTTTCAAGACCAAATGAAAAGAGAGCTTTCCTACAGAGAGGAAATGGTGCAGCAACTCCAGATTGTTCGAGGTAAGCGTTCGACTTCACACGACTGTATTTAATGAAACAACAAAACACTAAACTGTTTCTATCAGAACTGATCACCTTCTGTGGTCCTTTTTGGAGTTCACAAGAGTTTGTTCAGGCTTTTTATAAGCTACTAAGAAGGATGTTTCTGCAGTTTTTCCTTGCTGCGTAAGAGAGTTGCATAGACAGGGAACTGGTGGTTTTTGTCAGCTTTGGATTCCAGAAAAGGCCATGCATAAAACTGAATCAGTTTAAATGAGAGGGGGGAAATCCACACTTGAGATATCCTTTATGTCTCCTGCACAGACACTTTGTGCACGAGTTGGACCATGAGAGAAAGACACGATATGCTATTCAGCAGAAGTTAAAAGGTAACCGATTCTGGCAAAGGCAAGCTAATATTAGCGTTCAGAAGACTAAAGGAAGTATCCAGGCACAGTGTGACCATATTCAAAAGTGCGACCTTGATAACTCTTGTTCATATGTAGACCGTTTATATATGATTTCAGATTTGAGCCGTACTGAATTGTAGCAATTATCGTCCTAAAACACATGATTTCCTCTCTATACACACACACACACACACACACACACCATCACATAATGGTATGCCGCTTTTATTTTAAACGACTCATTCACTTTTTTCCCAGAAGCTCACGACGCACTACACCATTTCTCGTGTAAGATGCTGACTCCCCGTCACTGCTCTGGGACCTGCACCTTCAAGTCTCCTCTTCTACCACCTTGATGGACACCTATTCAAGACGTACACGTTCTTTAGAAATACTACTGTGTCAAATAAAAACTTTTCTTCCTCTGCAAAACACTGTCAACCTTTAGACCTGGAATAAGCAAGTGTGCATTGTAGTATTTTAGCCTATACACTGTAATGAAGTCATTTTCATTTGCAAAGGAGTGTTTTCAGAGTCACTGTATGTACTGTATAATTTATATAAAGTTCTAGAAAATTGCATTATTAAAAAAAAATGTCATCCCACTTAAACATTATTATCATCAGCTGTAGAAATCACTGGTAATAAGTGGCTATGTGCAATGCATATATTTGTTATGTATCCTGTGATACCTTTTTTTTTTTTTATTAGTGATCGTTTAGGACATTTTGTTCAATTAGATGCAACAATAATTAATGTTTTTGTATATATTATTTATTCCAAGTCTATGTCGGTTGTTTATTCTCATCTGCATATTTGTATATTATTGATGTAAAGCACTTTAAATTGGCAGCCCTGAAATGTGGATTAAATGATCTTGTTTGAGGTTGTCTTTATTTCATCTATTTCCATAACAATGAGCTACATTTGCATATGTGTGAGTCACAAAGAACAACATGATAAATGATATCAAAATCTTAATATATTCCTTGATATTTATCATTATGACAGTTTTGATCATTGCAGAAATCCAAAAGGTTTAGAAACTATATTCTGAAATCCAGGGTTTTGAGGAAACCAATACAACCACTAATATCATCATTCTTTTCTGAATTTCTATCATTTATTTTGCTCATACTGTATTACTAGGAGTGGATTTGCAATTTTCTCCCTTTTATTCCCTTTAATGTTGGTTCATTCACTGTAAAAAAATACTATACTGCTGCAATTAGTTTCCATAACTTAAAATTACATTACAATAACTAATAATATCTTTTTTTTTAAAGTAAGTGTTCGTTCTGCCTTAGAATTTTAAGTTTAATTAACTTTTTTTGTGGATTTTTGAGTAATGACAACAAAAATCACAATATTTGGAGTGTTGGTGATGTTTACATTCAACATTGCCTGGATTTAGGATATATATATATATATATATATATATATATATATATATATATATATATATATATATATTACATTAATCAGTTCTTGCTATCCATTGAAACCATGACCTTGGTGTTGCAAGCTCCATTCTATTGAGCTGCAGGAAGACTTTGAGTTGTTTACTTACAAAAATTATTATATAATCAAGTTAATCAGCTTTTGCATTTTTTCATGCCTTTTGTTTGGTTTTATATTTGGTAGGTATCAAGGCAATTGCAATACTCATACATACACTTCAGCTGCGTCCGAAATCGAATACTTCCCTAACTAGTAGGCCTATGCGAAAAACACTACGCGGGCAGATAGCATGTCCGAATTCATAGTATTCGAAAAACAGTAGGCGAAAAGTACCCGGATGACCTATATTTAATTTATTGATTTGTACACATTCAAAATTATTAGCTACTTTTAGAGTAGAAATAGATTTTAGTTCTTATCATTGTATGCTTTTTGTTAAGCAGTGTTTGTGAGTGTGCATTACTGTGTCTCTAAAGGCCAACTAGGTCAATGAAGCACCACATATACTACATAGCTCTTTTAGTTTTTATCTCAATTTTTTGGTTCAGCTGGTTTGTGACAGGTCTGAAAACAACCTTGGAGATAAGATTATGTTTGATTCTTTTCTCTTAGCCCATCAACTTCCATAAAATATGTAGCCTACTTCAAGATATGCGGCGGCCCCATATCAGCTCAAGTTGTTTAGCAATGGTAAAAATAAATGTGCCTTCATAATTACTACTATTTTATAGTCAGTTGTATTCAATATTAAAGTTTTCTAGAACCTTACTATTTTTAACCCATCAGGATGTTGATAGGTCACATAAATTGATTTGAGCAGTTATGCCTATTATTAGTGTTCAAGTCACATTTCTCAATCCAATTTTGAGACTTCTGCATCTGGAAGTCTATTGAGTTGTGTTCCCCCCAAAATAACCTATTTCCATCTTTAGTGGTTTATCAGTACTTTTTTGCAATTATCCAGCACAGATGAGCAGAATTATTAGGTGCCCAATATGACTTTATTTAAAATAAACAAATAAATAAATGCACAATAAACCCCCCAAAATAAAACTATATAATAATGATAAAACTTAAAAAAGAAACGATGTAAGATAATAAATGCCCTCCCAAATTGTCTGCAGTTTACTACAAGAAAGAAAGAAAAGAAAGAAAAAAGAAAGAAATCGTAGTTAAAAGAGACGTAGTTGCAAAAAAGGTGCGAGTCTGCCATCTAGTGGACACCTTTTTCATAACCTATTTGTAATAAGTGCCTAGTTTTGTTCATGTTATTACACACTGAAACAAATATATACTACAGTGTCCTTGTTACATATGTAAGACTACATGTACATGTAAATTATGCTTAATTACAAGCAGCTAACCCTCAACCAAACCCTAACCCTATGTTGCTATTTAATATTAGGCTACTGAGTATTTAAATATATAATTACACTGTAACAATTTTGGTGAGCAAATAGTTCCTTTGAGTCGTTGGATCTTTTCATCGAATAACTCAGTTGAGCCTGTTTACAAAATCGCACAATTGACAATGAAAAATAATGGGGTGAAATGGGATAAGAAGTATCAAATTAAAGAGCCAATAGCAGAACCGTTACGAATAACTTTCTTGCCTATATTAGGCCTACGTCTTGATTTACAACATATGATTTATTTTTATTTTTATTAAACTGAGCCAAAAGGTGTAAAATATTTAAGCATCGTTTAATGTGAATGCTTATATTTGGGCTCAACATTGCAAGGTGAATCGTGGCTGCAACAACTACTTAGACACTACATAACTATGCAACAACCCTAAAGAAAAAATGTAATAGGACTATAACACGTTGGAATGCCAGAGTGCACGTAGGCCTAATTATAAATGTAAAAACGCGAACGCATGACACAATCTGATTTGTTTACTCTTGTTCGTTGAAACAAATTGTTCGAAAGAACCGATTCTTGGAAATGACTCATAGGCTGACAAATTTTCTGGGAAATGTAGCTGATATACCATTTTGTTTAATCAATAAACACATTTACGAATTGTATTGATTGATAAAACAATCAAGCGAGTGCGTTTCGTTCCCGGAGATTTTGTCGCTGATGTACTGTGATGCCATGTATTCCATTCAAGCAGCGTGAAATCGTGTAATCCTCGCGCTAACTTTTAAACTACAGAGGGATTCCTCAGCATTTGAACAAACCCACGTTCTGGTCACGTGCCAAGGCTCAGATCACGCTTGCGCCAGAGAAACAAGATGGCGGAGAGTGCGGAATTGAAGGTAAAGTGTAACCCACAAATTACTGTCAATTAAGCCTTTATAAAAGACCTGTTCGGCGATGCTTTTCGTCTGACCTGTTCCTGTGATTGACTTTTGTACGAGGCGTCGTTCGGTATTTGATTTAGAAAGCGCTTTATGAGCAGTTTTGAGCCCGGTTAAAGGAACAGTGTTATTGTTGTGATGGATCCAGCTAGCTGCCAGCTAACCCGCACAGCTGTCTGCCTGCTGGTGTGAAATTACCCCCCTTCCACCTGAATTGATTTATGAATACGGTTAGTTGTTCTTTTAACGTTTAAATGAGGTGTAAAATAATCCATGGGCCGACAGAGGAGTCGGTCGTAAGTGTGAAGCAGCATGTGGGTGGTGCGTAGGCTGCTAACAGGCTGGAGATTCGGTACTTTGACAGTTAGGACTTCTGCTAACCCGCTGCATTTATAAAAACAGAATTACTGCTTAGTCTCATAACATAGATAGCTGACAACCAAGACAAAATTTTAGGCATCATAGAAACATAGAATATTTGTGTTAAGTCTGTGGCGTCCAGAATGCTCTGTGTGTTTGCAGAACACAAGATTTTGAGACCCAACCATCGACCATGGCCTGTTACTTTTCGTTTCTGTATGTTTTAGTAGGAAGTTCGTGTAACGTTATGTTTAGCTAGTACTTGCATGAGTGATGTCTTAGGTTTGAGATGTCCTGCATTGAGACAAGACATGAAGACGTTTAATTGTGCTTTTCTGTTATTGTTATTGTTGTTAATTTTGATGTTATTGTTTCCCCCACATGTGTAGTCTTGTTTTAATCACGATATGGATTGCTAGTGATCGGTCAGTTGTTTGTTGTTATACTGTAGTGTTACTTATGGAGAGTTCTAAACTGACTGTGACTTAGACAAAATACTGTCAAAAGTAGTTGGTGATTATTTTTAAGGTTTTCCGAAACAGATAACATGGGCTCTTGTGTAGAAGTTTCCTTCACAAAAGCTTTATTTGGTAATAGGACATTGTACCTTGATACTCTTGTTGGCAATAAAAAATAGTAATTTAGCAGGGAGAAAAACAGGACAATAAGCATTATTGTTATGTTTTATGTTCATTAAAGTAGATTTAAGATGTACATTTTAGGTGTGTGTCAGTAGAGGAGGCATTTCCTGGGGTTTTGCCATTTAAGACATAAATGTATTTGGAGGACAAGCTAGCTACATTAGAAAAAGGAAAATTTGCTGCTAAAAGGAAAATATAGAATATTTAATAGTAACAGCCACAGGCAGTATTAGCATTAACTGAAAATGATTAGTTTTGTATTTGAATTGTTGATAAGAATTATTCTTTTTTTTTAATTAGTTTTTAAAGAAATATCAATTTGCTATCTTGGACAGTCTTTTAACTTCTAGAATCATATAACACTGTTAGTCTTGCCAATGTTGTAGGCTAGGCTATATATTTAAACCAGAAAGCTTAAAAAGCTTCATCGCTGATTAAAATCAAGAATGTTTTATTTGCCTTCACCGATATGAAATAACTCAATAACAGTTGTTTAAGGATTTAATGATGAAACATACACTTGTTGTAGTACTTCTAATATAATACGTTACTGTGAAATTGTAATTGTAGCTTTGACAATTGCATTGGAGACCTGCATTATAATGTTTAGGGTATCGGTCAAAACAAAAGGTTCACAATTTACACCATCACCATTTACTCCTGGTGATTAAAAAAAATTCTATTTCTGTAATGATTGGGGATGGGGAGGTAGTTTATTCTGCTTAATTTTAATTCGTTATCAATTATTATAATTAGATTTATTTTAATGTTATTGAGTATCAATGCATTTGTGGGTTATGCAGATCGGAAACTTGCTTTATGCAGTTACCAAAATGACATCCTTTCAGAGAAGTGCTTCCTTTAGATTATGTCTGTCATAAATGAGTCAAGGCTTATGACAATAACCACACTCATTGCAACGAAATAAACTAAATCAGTAACCACATTGTTGATTCAAGCAGTTATAAAAATGGTAAATGGTCATTTACTGTCGTCATTTACTCACCCTCATGTTGTTCTAAACTTGTATGCAGTTGTTCTTTTTAAAAGAAAGATTCTGAAGTCTGCGAAGGTCGCTCATTTTCCAATCCAGTCATAATAAATGGGTGCTGAAGCTCTCTAGCTTAAACAGCTGGAAAGCAACCTGCAGGGTTTCCTCGGTCATGTAAAGCCATGAAATAGCAGGAAATGCTATTCTTGGAAATGCTAATAAAATCTTAAAAGGGTGATAGCATGAGAAATTTTTTTGACATATAAGGGTATTTTTTTTTTACCATGGAAACAACATTATTTAGGGTTCATAAAAAAGCATTTATGTAACCAAGCTTCAAAAACGGTTTGTTTAGATGATGTGGGAAATGTGACGTCACAGAGGCAAATGACACATTTGCATATGACTGCCACTAGAGCGTGATATCAACAAACAAGGCCATTGGCGTTCAATGACTTAACGGGCCTCGTGTCAAAAGCAAATAGAACCCATTATAATCACTGAAGCTGTCTACAGTATACAAATGCCTGTTCATTTCATTATTTTCTATGCAGTGACTTTAGCAATCATAACACTGGCCATTTGTTGACAAGCCTTAAAGGAATAACCAATCATTTCAGAGAGAGGGTTAGAATGAGGGTTGAAAATAATAATTTTTCCACATATATTTGCTTTGTGCAAAAAAAAAACTAACATCAAATGAACCAAGGAACAAAGTAAAATAATTGAAAAAAGCCATGTCATGACAAAGGTCGTGTGAATTTTTACAAGTCAAGTCACCTTTATTTAAATATGAACTTTATACAATACAGATTGTACAGCTATACAGTAATGAGGGCTTTTTTCATCACCTGTAGCACTTGTGTCTTGCTGCTTGTTCATCTAGCTTGTGTAGATAACCTGTGTGCAGCATCCTGTGGTTTGCAGAGGTATATTTAGTAAATGTGTGTCCTTACAGACACAAGAGCCCATTTCCCATTGGGTATACTATCAGTATCATTGAGAGATTACTATATGGGGTCAGTTTAAATGAAATTGATCAATTTGACCAAAAATAACAGTGAAGACATTTGTTACAAAAGATTTTTAAAAAAAATTCCAATTAAATGCTTTTGGACTTTCTATTTATCAAAAAATCCTGAAAATCTCATGATTTATATATATATATATATATATATATATATATATATATATATATATTTTTTTTTTATATATATATATTTTAAACGGTATTAAGTAGCACAGCTATATATATATATATATATATATATATATATATATATATATATATATATATATAGCGTGCTACTTAATAAAGTTAAATAGCACAGCTGTTTTCAATGTTATTTTTAATAATAAAAAATGTTTCTTGAGCATATTAGAGTGATATCTGAAGGATCATGTTACACTAACTGGACTGAAGACTGAAGTAATAGCTACTGACAGTTATTCTAAATAATAATATTTCACAGTATTACTGTTTTGACTATTTTTGATCAAATAAATGCAGTGAGGATAAGAGTAGGGCTGAAACGATTAGTCGACATTGTCGACAACGTCGACAATAAAAAATTTTCGACAAATATCGTTGTTGTCGAGTAGTCGTTTGATCTAACGTGACCTAATGTAAGGGCGTGCAATATCACGATTTGACCGCTACGGCGCTGTGGCGCTAGAGTGTAATGCAGCCCTTTACAAATGCTACTGCGGTAAAAGAAAAAACAGCGCGAATTATGACGGAGTGCAAACGAATCCGAACTAGCAAGGTTTGAGAAAGTTTCACAAAACTTCAAACCAACAATGCTGTCATGTGCAATACATGCAAGGCGGAACTTGCTTTTCACGGGAGCACAACATGCATGTCGGAGCACTTAAAGAGGAAACATCCCGGCAGAAGAGGAGCCGGTGAGAATTGAGTGTTCTCCAGCTGGAGCTAACTAACTAGCGGTAAATCTCGTTATTAGATAATGCAATACTACTAATAATAGTAAGAATATAATCAATAATAATATAATTACAGTAATGTGATGATTTATTTTGCATAGAATAAAGCTTGATCGAGCTTAGGAGTCAGGGCTGTTTTTATTATTGTAACACTATTAGGTCTTATCACTTGCCTGTATTTTGTTCCATAATCATGAAGACTTACAAAAGGAGATGTTAGAAAGAATATCATGGCAGTTACTTTTTCTTTTTCATACTGTAAATTAAAAGGTGAATGAGAACGTCCCTGTCAGCTCAATTGTCATGTAAAAAAAAGATTGTAATTTTATATTTTTAAAAATGGTTTGCAGATTAATATTTTACCATTCTTTGTGTCCTGAAGTAAATGACCCTTTTTCTGTTTCAGTTCTAAGAAAAGCAATGGGCCTATTAAACAATGCTTAGAGCATTTGTGTGTGATGTGAGTTCTGAAATCTGAAAACTTAAAGAGAATGACCTGTTTAGTTGGCTCAAAGTTCATTAAAACAACTATTTCAAAAGCTGAACTGATTTTCTTTTTTTATATTATAGTAAGAATATGTATAACTCAATGTTTTAACTAATTGAAAAAGCTGAATAATCGTTCCAACTTACTGATTAGCCGGCAAAATAATCGACGATTAGTCGATTAATCGTTCTAATAATCGTTAGATTAATCGATTATCAAAATAATCGTTTGTTGCAGCCCTAGATAAGAGACTTCTCATTTTTTGCATGCAAACTGTCAATCAAGGCGTCACACACCGATGCAAATCAGTAAATATTGCTTTTTATCAAAACTCTGCCATTCTTAAAGTACCGGTACTAGAAAATTAAGAAACTATGATAAACATCAGAATTGTCATTAACATTGCTGCCGCTTCTCCAACTGGGTGCATGTACAGAGATAACCAAGCATCGTCTTCTGGTACGCTTTGTTCCTGTAGCCGACAACACCATCTAGCAGTGTGGTTGTGTCCTTGTAGAACGAGACAGGCAACAAACCCTGTGCATTAGCTGATGTTATCACTCCGAATGTCTATTTAATGCTTTGTTTTCTTTGCAAAACAGATAATCCATATGTGTTGTTAGAACTAAGATTAATCGTGTTTTTTATTATTATTTAGTTATTTATTTATTTTTACAGAGAACTGTTACACCCCTAGTTTTACACAGCCCAAGGTCCACTTATTCCTTTGTCGTCACAGGGTTATAGGGCCCTCAGGAGGATGAGCTAATCCTAATAACAGTTTAAACTAGGAGTGTTTGCTCCCTTCACTCTGCTCTCTCTGCTGGCTGTTGACTGAGGATTTCAACTGTTGAACGAACTTGACAAAGACTATATGGTTGCACGGTAGTATTCAATGGAAAATCTGGTCTGTTTTTCATTTACATCTATGTATTTATGAAAGTTTGGTTTATTTTGCAGATTTGCATGGTAGCGCAATAGGCCTACTACTTTGTATCGTGATACTTCAGCTGGTATAGTATTGCAAGACATTTTTATGGTGTAATGACAACCTTACAAGAGTATACTTTTAGGGATGTTCATTTGATCTTAGAAGTATAAAAGGAAAAAAAAACGTTCTGAAATCATGCTGACTAGCTATATGATTTACCAGAAAGTTCAGGCTTTCCCATGGGTTCTTTTTGAATCACCAAACTTCTGATCGCTCTAGGTTTACATTGGGGGCCGTTCCTCACTACGATAGGACGAGCAAGAGTCTCATCATGTGGCTATACCGGCAGTGAAGCCGTTTATTTGTGTTGGGCGGTGGGGTGGGTGGAAATTAATAATGAGTGTTTGTGTAAGTATTTGTGTGAACAGTGCAGTTGGCACTTGGCAGTAAACTGGGGAGGGGACTGTGGTCTCTCCGAGGTGAAGAAATATGAGCTTTCGCTGGTCTGTGGTTCTCTTGTTTTCCCTGGAGCTGTTCTCCACTGCTTTTGTTATGAAAACTCACTGGCCCAGGCTCAGGCTTGATTTTCCCTTCCCCCACTCTCTCAGCCTCTTCACCACTCTGCCTGCCCATAGATTTTAATAGAATCCAAATGCCGGTACCACCAACACAGCCCTTTATAGTCTCAGAATATCCAAGAATGACAGGGGAGGTAAAGTCTGCTGTTCTGCACATGAGAAGTGACTTTGATCCCACACATGTAGGTGTTAACGTTTGCACATGTGCTCAAACTTCGTACATGGGGGTCATCACAATTACATGTCTGCACCAGAAACTAAACAACACAATACAAACGTTACAGCCTAAAAATCTGACATGATCTGCGTTTGGCAAACCGAACTGATTGTATTATCACTGACAGGCCTTTTGGCCAACATAACAATGTAGCCTATGACTTATGGCTTGTAATGAATGCTCGTCCAAGACTGAGATTGAAGCTAATTTAGTCCTAGCCGGCCTACATGTAAGTGTATGTGTAAGACATATAAATCAGCTCTTGCCATACATACTGGATAACCATTTTAAACCACCCTCATTAAAAGTGAGGCACCTAAACACTAGTTAACCTGAGTTATGTTGACAAATGTTTAAATGGAAAGTAAACGATGACTTGGAACTGCCTACTGTTAGTCAGTAATTGCAACATGAAGAAATGGGTTGGAAAATCTATTAAAAATACACTAGTGATCAAAAGCTTTTTTTAAAGAAATGAATACTTTTATTCTGCAATGATGTATTACTATTATATTGATAAAAAATACATTTATAATGTTTTACATTCTTTCTATTTCAAATATGTGCTGTTCTTTGTAACTTTCTGTTTATCAAAGAATCCTGGGGGAAAAAAATCAGTTTCCACAGAAATATTAAGCAGCACAACCATTTTCAAGATTGATAATAATAATAATAAATGTTTGACAGCTGAAAATTCAGCTTTGTCATCACAGGAATAAATTGCATTTTAAAATATATAAAAATAGAAAACTTGTATTTGTAATAATATTTCACACTGTTTTTACTATATTTTTTTAACAAATAAATGCAGCCTTGGTGAGCATAAAAGACTTTTTTTAAAAACATATAAAAAAAATCGTACCAACCCCAAAGTTTGAACGGTAGTGTGCTTAAGAGCATTGTTTGAATTTTAAAAGTTTAATAGTTTATTTTCATTTATTTACTCAACCTTAGGCTGTACCAAGCGTGTATGCTGTCTTCATTGATCATCATTTTGGGGTGAACTATTCCTTTAACCTAGTTAAATGCTCTCTGAATTATTTGTTTTGGCAAGTGCATAATTTCTCTGCTGTTTCCTCTCTTTTAAAAACAGCAAATGGTGATGAGCCTCCGTGTCTCAGAGCTTCAGGTTCTTCTGGGATATGCAGGCCGCAACAAACATGGAAGGAAGCACGAACTCTTGACCAAAGCATTACATTTGTTGAAAGCCGGCTGCAGCCCTGCCGTGCAGATGAAGATCAAGGAGCTCTATCGCCGCCGCTTCCCCACAAAGATGGTGTCCCCGACAGACCTGTCCCTCCCTGGCATACACTCCACCTCTGGAGGAGCTCACGCAGGCCTGCCCACCAGCCTAACACAGCTGGGATTTGATGGGCACGGTTCACCGTCTCTACTACCTGTCGCACTGCTTGGGCCAAAGCATGAGCTGGGCCTGCCCCACCTGCCCTCCGCCCTTCACCCAGTCCATCCAGACGTCAAGCTACAGAGGCTGCCCTTCTACGATCTACTTGATGAGCTTATCAAACCCACCAGTTTAGGTGAGTATAAGGAATGATCTCTAACAGTCAACTAGTTGATTAGGGTTAAATTGTGCTTCTACAGTAATGAATTTAGAAATGTAGCTTGTCAGAGAGTGTTTTGGACATTAAAACCCTTTCCAAGAAGTTTTCTCTAAATTCATCTCTTCTCAAACATAATTCTTCGTCCTGGTTGCACATAAACAGTTTTGAGCAATTTCAACTGCAGCCGTTTAAAGTTATTTAGCCCAGGGGTTTTTAAACTTTCTAGAATAACCCACAAATATGGTGCACCCCTAAACTATAAACTTAGCTACATATTTTTGTGTTTAATTTATACTGTGTGAAATAAATATTTTTTATGGTTATGCTTTAAGGTTACGTTGTTACAGTGTAATTAGACAAATAAGTACTGACTAATATTAATTAACTGTTCACTTATAGGGTTACTGTTAGGCTTAGGGTTAGTTACTTGTAATTATGCATCATTTATTGTTATTACTATAGTAAGTACATGTAACGTTACGTGTAACAACGTTACCTTAAATAAAGTGTTATCTTAATTATTATATTTTAAAAAGAACAACATAGTTTTGATTAAATATTTCACTTTTATATTTATGTTTGCATCAGTATATCGCTAAGAACAGCATCTGTTCGGAGCTTGTGGACATGATGCTGCCTTAAAACTAACTAGACATTCGGACAACCCACTGACTAATCAATTTTGAAAATCTTTAGATTTGTACATCCTAGGCCTGTCGCGATAGTCAATTAATCGCACAATAAAAAAAATGAGCTCGATAATTTTTCCGGCCGCGATAATTTCCATTTGCATGCTTGTTTGTTTTCCTCGTCTCTCTCTCTCTCTACCAAAGAGACTGGATGACAACTCTCGGTTCCTTAGCTTGAACTAGAGCTTAGATTCTCAGCCCGAACTTGACCCGACCCGTTCCGCGGGCCGATATTTCCCGACACTATCCTTCCTCGGGCCGGGCCCTTGAGAGACGTGCACTCGCAATAGAGTGCGGCGCGACACTAGACTTAATGGCCGAGTGCGAGCGCGGGCGGTAATGCACTCACTCTGTGTGTGCGAGTTGCCGGAGAATAAAACGATTCGCGGGACTTCCGCAAACTAGAAATATCTATGAATAAAACATATAAAAACTAATATATTTTTATTCATCTGTTGCAGAAAAGCAACAAGAACAACTAAAACAAAATACAAACGATCTACAGGCCAGAGTTTCTATTCATAACATGTCGGCAGCGTTGAGCGATGTAGCCAATCACAGACATATGTGTTGATTTCTTGAACGCAATGGCCAATCACAAGCATTCAAGATAGACTCCCTTCACCGCTCAAAACAGACTTTTTGTTCAGTGCTGAATTCTGTATGCTGGCAAATCCTCTAATTATAACCAACAAAGTGTGGATATTATGAAAGATTGATTGTGCAGTTAGCTTCAATGTAATAACAGAGATGTGTGAGATCGCGATGAACTGTCAGCTTTTTAGAAATTATTAAGGGAGCGCACTTTTGCGCGCATTCAGTCATGCCAGACCATGCACGCAGTAGCCTGCTTGCTTTTATGTTAAATTAACAGTGGTTTGTGTGTTAATGCTTTATTAACAAATAATGTATTATAGGGTAGGGTCGGGTTTTGTTTTCATCCATTTTATTTATTGTTTTTGGTATTTATTCAAGTGCATTATTTGCTAACAGAGACTGAGAGTCCATTGATTGCTTTTATTGTTTTTGGTTGTTTTGTTCATTTATTGTGGATATTTAAAATGTTTTCCATTTTCAGTGTTAAATAGTCTTTAGAGACTATTTAACAAGTTTATTGATCTTCGAAAAGGTGTACCTGCATTATTATTATGCCATTATCATGCCATTATCATTATTTTAGATGTAAATGGTCTCGGAACGACAATATTATCGTTTATCGCAATAATTTCTTGGACAATTTATCGTCCAGAAAAATTTGTTATCGTGACAGGCCTAGTACATCCCTTATGGGATGTATGGGCCTCACTTGAAGACTTCTCCTCCCCCATTGATACAAACATAAAGGTGCTCTTCAAGTGATTTATGGCTTATCAGATTGGACAGAGGCCACCTGTGCTATATTTAGTCATCCAGCTCAAGCTAAGAATAAAAGGCCAATATGTAAAGGAAGTTTCATTAAGCCCGAAGGCTGTGTTACTGCCTTTGTCCTTTGATAGTTTAGGTGTTATGTTTTTTCTCTGGTTTTGGTCTTTGAGAGATGTTTAGAGAACTAGTCTTAGTGATCTCACTTCGGGGATTTTTCAAATGCAAGCCTGTCATTGTATTCTTTCAATGGAAATGACTGCCAAAGTGGGTCCTCAAAATCAATGTATGGAGCCAGTCAGGCCAAACTCCATCAAAAATTGAGTTGCAATGATTCCGTTGCTGAGCAGATGACAGCTTGAATCAAATCTAGGTCCTTAACCAATGCTTAACTGCTCATTTTGGAGTGCGGAAGCATGCTACCTTATTTCAAGTTTCATTTTCTTACAAGGACTCTTATAGAGTTCAGTTTGAGTGCAAATTGCTAAATAATAACTGTTTTTTGCTATGCAATGCAAAGGACCCTGTAACATTAAATTGCTTCTCAAGCAACTTCCAGGAAACTAGATGGTCCTTCTTCCATATTGAGTTGAAGCCCCTCGGACTGAACAGATGAATTCTGAGTTGTTTGAGCTGAGAGTGCAACCAGTGTTGATGGAGCTTTAACACCGCCGAGAACTGAGTATAGATTAATCATCTGCCAGCATCTCACTGTTAAACTCTCTCCATTTCAATTGGAATAGATTTTCCTCTTCACATGACTGCTCAAGGAAAGCACACCTCTCATTTCAGTCTCGTTCATTGAGTTCAGCCACCTATATGTGCCTGTAAAGGAGCTGATAGAGCTTCCTCTTATCTCTCTCACTCTCTCTTGCTTCTGAAACCCTTGCTTCACTTAAGGAGATTGGGTTATGTAACCCGGGTTATTTTTGGATCTGTTGTGTAGAGGTTGGCTTTGAACTAAACTGCAACAATGTTTAAAAGTGGTTCCACTGGAAAGGACCAGCAACCTTGTGTCTGAAACTGAGATGCTACTTTGCTATCAGTTCGAGATAACTCACTTTACGTACTGTTGAATTTTTCTTGATGATGTTAACTAAAGTTCACTTTCAAATACTATTCTGTTCGCTGCTCGTTCAAGGATGCCGTCACAAAATTTGCAAATATATATATTATAAATAACCAAAAGTATGTGGGCCAGCAAAAACCATTACAAGGAAGTTGGTCCTCCCTAACAGTTTCCTTTTGAGTAAACACCCCAGACTTACTGAAGCATTTCTTTATGGACTGTACGATACAGAAAAGGCCCTCTCCAAACTTTTGCTAACTTGGAAGCACACAATTCTCTAAAATGTGTATTTTATCAAAATCAATGTTAAATGGATAAAATTGTTTGTGTTGCCTGAACTGAGCTGTTTTCAGTCATATTTGAATGGTAAACATGATTAAATTGCTTATATATTTATTTTTGTTTTAAAATAATTTAATTGTTGAAATATATATATTTTTTTACATTTTTGTATCAATATTATTATTTTGATTTTATTACTTTTGATAGTAAATGTCTTCTCTCTGTTTTTTATCGATGGTGATGTGGTGGTTTCTCCATTTTCTATAATAATCTCCTCTCTTATTGTTTTACAGCCTCAGACAGCAGTCAGAGGTTTCAGGAAACATGTTTTGCGTTTGCACTAACGCCTCAGCAAGTTCAACAGATCAGCAGCTCAATGTAAGTGTGTGTGGAGGGGGATATTAAATTACATTGTCGGACATTATAGCATGGTGCAAGTGTTTGAAATGCCCCAACTAATTTTGTGCTTCTAATAAATTTGAAATAGTTATTTCAGCCAGAACTGAAAACCAGTTGAATTTAAAAGCAGCTGTGCCGTTTACCTGGTCTTGTTAGATATCTTCATCTTGTAGTTACATAGCCGGCGATAGTGCTTATCAGACGTGCCAAGCGAGCGGTCCTGTAGAATGTTTGGTATGCTTTTCTCTCCTACGCTCTATCACACATTCCTTTACTCCCACCCTCTTGTCTCGACAGGGACATTTCTGGGACCAAATGTGACTTCACCGTGCAAGTACAGCTAAGGTATGATAAAACAAAATTCCAACTAAAGATCTATAAAACTCAACTGGATCTTTTTGACAAACTGGAAACATGCTGCTAAATAATTACTTAGTGTTATTTTTTGCCGCTATTGTTTGTTAATGTTTTGTGTTATCACAAAATCTTATGATAATGTAAATTGTTGTATTTCACATTTAAAATAGCAAATTCTTTGCTATTTAAAGTGCTGTGCAGTTGAATATTGTGTATTTTAATGTGATGTCTACTTTTTGATTTTCTCTTTTGAGGCTAACATACTCCCATCTTCAAAGCTTTCTTTTGTTTGGATTTCTGAGAGAGTCTTGGAAATCTTTCCCACACATTCCTAAAAGAATCTCAACACATATTTTTCAGGTTTTGCTTATCAGAGACAAGTTGTCCTCAGGAAGATCATTTCCCACCCAACCTTTGTGTAAAAGTGAATGGAAAACCCTGTAACCTCCCTGTGAGTCTGGCTTTATTTTTGGTCACAAATCAGCAAGAATCGCTCAGTCCTTCTGCCAATGACAGACAAATTGTTTGAAACAATGATTAACACATGTATGTTAACAAGTAGATTTAAAGGGTTAGTTAACCCAAAAATGAAAATTAAGTCATTAATTACTCACCCCCATGCTGTACCAACCCCGTAAGGCCTTCGTTCGTTTTCGGAACACAAATAAAGATATTTATGATTAAATCTGAGAGGTTCATGACTGCTACATAGGCTCCCTAAGGGATTGAATCCTGACGGCCCAGAGAGTCATTAAAGAAAATGTTTAAATATTCCATGTCGCAACAGTGGCTCAACTATAAGTTTATCAAGCGACGAGAATACTTTTTGTGCGAAAAAACAAACAAAAATAACGACTTTATTCGACTATTCCTTTTCTTCCTTGTAGGCCTGAAACGAGACTTCGAGAGATTTCCACGACGCATGCGCGAGAATTGCGATCTCCTTCAACTACTTCAGTTCAGTTCTCGCGAATGCGTCGTGGAAATCTCTCGAAGTCTTGTGGCTACTATAAGCCACTATAACCATGTTATAATGGCCGTCAGGATTCAATCCCTTAGGGAGCCTATGATAGTTCACCCAAAAATGAAAATTCTGTCAGCATTTACTCACCCTCATGTTGTTCTAAACTCATAATATTTATATTAATCTTCGGAACACAAATAAAGATATTTTAAATGAAATCTGAGAGATTTCTGTCCGTCCATTGAAAGTCTGTTAACCTTCTTTATTGTCAACATCTTTGACTCTTATAACAAATTAATGATTCATATACAAACTTTTGTGCAGGCTGTTTAACTGAATGTCTTTTTGTGGTTGTCCTCAGGGATATCTTCCTCCAACCAAAAATGGAGTGGAGCCAAAGCGACCGAGCAGACCCATCAACATTACCTCCCTGGTTAGGTTGTCTACAACAGTTCCCAACACTATTGTTGTGTCATGGACGTCAGAAATCGGAAGGGTAATGAAAGTGAAATCTGTTTGAAATTGTTTCTTGATTGGTCAGAAATTGAAACGCCACTGTCATGTTGCTCAGAATGTGTTTCTAAAAGTTGTGTTGTCCATACAGAGCTACTCCATGGCAGTGTACTTGGTCCGACAGCAGTCCTCCTCAGTTTTGCTACAGAGACTACGATCAAAAGGCATTAGAAACCCAGACCACTCAAGAGCACTCAGTAAGTTTACTCTGAACCCAAATGGTTGAATTTGAGTTATGCACTACAAACTTGCGTGCTTTTAAAAACAGGTTGCATCGCTTCCGGTTCAGGTCTTTTGTATGTGCTTCATTAAATATAGAGATGTTTTCCTCTAGATACCTTCAGAGGAGCTACCAAAGATGTCCATCGCATGTGCAGATTGAAATCTAAATTTTTTTCTTCTGAAAATCAAATAAAACTCCAACAATAAAAATAACTAGTTAGGTTAGCTGAGTACCTTAAAAGTCCATAGATGTAGTTGTCAGTTCATATTGGTGTAACACTTTCTCAGACAAGCTGATGCAATAATTCCTGTTTGTTCTTGTGACGTTCGAGATTAAGCCTATTAAATCTTTACATTCGGAATATTACACACAAGTGCAAATTTTTGGCATGTTTCTTTGTATTTTCCGACCTTCACCTACAAATGCTCCCATTTAACATTGGCAACTATTGTTTTAATAAAGTTATGACCAAAATAACGTGTTTTTTTCCCAATAACTTACAAAGTTAAAAGTCTTATTTAAGCTGCCTGTTCACTGTAAGAGAATATTGGCTGTAAAAAGACTGATTGGTTTTGCGTTCTGTGCCCTCTCTTCAGTCAAAGAAAAGCTTACCGCCGACCCTGACAGTGAGATTGCCACCACCAGCCTGCGAGTCTCCTTACTCTGTCCGGTATGTAATGGACCCTCAACCCTCAATAAAGTTTTTATTCCTCTTAAGGGATTCTGGTGAACCATGTGACATTCCTTTGGACACAATTGCATTAACCATTTTGTCAGAATAAGAAAACTCTGCTTCTTTTCACCAAGACCACCAAGTCCTACTTATGACTCGCTGACTTTCCATATAGTGTTCGTTTTCCTTTTAATAATTTTGAGTGTTGGAGAATAAACCACAAGCCAGCAGTTTAGGAACAAGATAGAACTGTATAATCATAATTCAGTTATAAAGTTTGAAAGCAATATGTGGCCATTTAATGTATTCTAACATAATGTGTGTCCATCTGTGTGTAAATGAACAGCTCGGAAAGATGCGGTTGACGATTCCCTGTCGAGCGCTCACCTGCTCGCACCTACAGTGCTTTGATGCTACGCTCTACATCCAAATGAATGAGAAGAAACCCACCTGGGTGTGTCCGGTCTGCGACAAGAAAGCTCCATACGAGCACCTTATTATTGACGGGTCAGTACTGGTCTCCCCTTTCACACCTGTGATTGTGGGCCATCTAAAATCTACAAAAACTCTTTGTTTTGCTTTAACGTACCAGTCATTGCCAAATGTGTATGAGCATCTATACACAACTGTTCAGAAGGCTGTTCAAAAACTGTTAAAGGTTGGTAATAGTTTTTGAAAGTCTCTGAGGCTTACCAAGGCTGCATTTATTTGGTCAAAAAAACTGCACTATTGTGAAATGTTATTACAATTTAAAATTGTCTTTTTTCTTTTTCTAATAATATTTTAAAATGAAATGTATTCCTGTGGTTCTTTTTTCTAGCAGCCATTACTCTAGTCTAGTTTATCCAGTGTCACATGATCCTTCAGGAATCATTCTTATATGCTGATTTGCTGCTCAAGAAACATTTATAATTTTTAATGTTGAAAACAGTTTAACTTCTTAATATTTTCATGGAAACTAATGAATTTTTTTCAGGATTGTTTTGATAAATAGAAAGAAACTATTTTGCAAAATTCTAAATATCTTTACTGCCACTTTTGGTCAATGTGCCATTGCTTTATGAAAGTATTATTTTCTTCTTCTTTTTCTTCCTCTTCTTCACAAAAAGTCATCTTACTTTTAAGATTTTTAGTAATCTTTACTAAGTTTTTGAACAGCAGTGTGTTGTCAAAATTGAAGTCTCCGCAATGTTGTTGTTTTGTATTGTATTTTAAGGTTTTTTGTTGTTGTTGTTGTACAGGTTGTTCATGGAGATTCTGAGCAGTTGTGTGGACTGTGATGAGATTCAGTTTAAAGAAGATGGCAATTGGGCTCCTATGAGATCCAAGAGAGTGGTACAGGAAGTGTCAGCATCGTCAAACGGAATTGATGGTATTACCACAAAGACTGTTATATATGTTATGAGTTATGGAGACAATAGACAGTTGTGTCTCAGTCCTGTAGTAAAATGTGCAGATATTAGCAGGGTACCGTATTAAACATAAAATGAGATAGTCTTGACTTGCTTTTTGAAGATGACTCACTCTCTTGTAGACTCGTGTCGGTCGGTTGTATCGGACCACAGAAACAGTTCGTCCCATAGCAGTAAGAAAGTGGAGGTAATTGACTTGACGCTGGACAGCTCCTCAGATGATGATGAAGATGATAACGACGAGCCTCCACCTAAAAGACCCTGTCCATCTCTATCTCCCACCTCCCCACCTGCCAACAAAGGGTGAGAATTTATATTTCAGCATGTCTATTGATTTATCATTTAAAACCCAACAAAAGTTTTTGTGAAATCGCTTAAAACATTTTTTGAAAAGTGTGTTATTTCTTTCTTATAAATGGCACTTGGATTCATATTTTGTCATATAATGCAAAGATGATCATTTGAAAACCTCTGTATGTTACTTTTATTTATTTATTTTTTCCTGTAGAGTGTTAAATCTACATCATCAGACGTCTCCTCTGGCACGGGCTCCCAGCATGCCGGCAATGGAGACAAACTACATCCCTCCCCCTCCTCCTCTCATCCAGGATTATCGTCACTATTACCACACAGCCAATGACCTGTCAGGTACCGCTTCATTCCACTGATGGAATATTTTTCATTTTTAATACGAGTGTGCCTACTAGCCCAAACGGCACAGTTCATCTTGACCTCCTCGTTTGTTCGTGCTCAGTTGAATTGGTTGTCATTCAGCTACACTTCTGTTTAAAGGTTTGGGGTTGGTAAGATTTGAAAAGAATTGAAAGGTTCTCTTATGCTCCCACCGCTGCATTTTTTTTTAATAAAATCAAAAATACAGTAAAAACAGTAATATTGTGAAAAATTACAGCTTAAAAACAATTCATTTCTATTTTAATATATATATTAAGATGTAATTAATTTCTGTGATAGCAGAAATCATTCTAATATGCTGATTTGGTGCTCAAGAAACATTTATTATTATCACGAACTTTGTGTGTAAACCGTGATAATTTTTTCAAGTTTATTTGATGAAAAGAAAGTTCAGAATAGCAGCATGCATTTGAAATGAAAATTTTATTACATTTGAAATAGAGCTGCATGATTTTGTATAAATTGAGAATCAACCATTTTTGTTTAAAATGGAGATCATGATTCTCCCATGATTCTGAGCAGACAACTAAACAAAATAACATGTAATTTTCTATAGGTTCTTAAAAAAGGTTAATTGCTGCAGTCTATTAAAAATATTTAATTAATTTGAATTGTTTTTTAAACTGTTTGAATGAATAATTCAATGACTTGATCTAAAAGACTTTACTTGTTTCATTATTGGATGAATCAGCGTTTTTGAATGAATCTCTTGAATGAATGATTCATTGACATACATTTTTGGTGTAACAATATAATTGAAACAATCTTTATTTGATGCTTCTAGTTATTTTCCAAAGACGATTTACTCTATTTAGATCATCACTTCCGTAGTTTATATCCGTACAAAAAACTTTTATCCCAGTACTTCTGTGATAGTTTGAATTATTGCAAGATACTGTGTAGTTGAGACTGTTTGTGAAGCCTTTTCATACCTATACATGACAACTGCTGTCTCTAGATCAGCGGCAGCGCCAACGCAAATCTGAATGTTCACTGTGAACAAAGGTTTGATTGACACAGGCGAATCGTTGTCATTTAGGAATGCGATCGCATTGTTTCTGAATCGAGATTGTGCTCTTTCAATGATTAATCGCGCATCTCTAATTATAAATATAGTTTAGCAAAATAATCTTTGTATGTACATTCAATCTGGGATTTCTTTTTATTTAATCCAGTGAACAAAGTTTTAGGATTTTAAAATGTTGTCTTAAAATAAAAACAAAACAAAATTCTAGGCAAATTTATCCCAAGCAACTTTTTTTTCTTGTTCTACAGATCTGAATTTCTTCTCATTTTTACAAGGGGACAATCACCAGGTAGGTTCACTCTGTGAAACAGCAGCACATCTCAGCTAGAGGGCAGCATTGTTCTTAAACAAACGTCTATGTTTGACCACATCTGGTGGATTGAGGACCCAGAGCTGACTGAGAGAGAATTAAAATTCAACCTAATTTTAATATTAAACATCAACATAATCTAAAGTTTTTGTTGTTGCAGCATTATAACATGGTCATGGCCGCTGCAGCCGCCGCCTCGGCCTCTGCGTCAGCATCAGAAGACCATGAGCTGCTGCTGAACCGTTTCATGCCCTATGGTTCGTCACAGCTCTTCCTGGAGCAGTCGGGGACGTCGGCGAACGGCTCGCTAGTGCCTGCCAACGGCAGCGGGGGCAGCAGCAGTGGAAGCAGCAGCAGTCTGGTGTCCTCCAGCAGTCTGAGAGACAGCCACACACACACCAGCGCCTCCCGCTCGCGCTCCGACGCCGCCGCCTCCGTAATATACGGCTCCATCCCCGATGTCATATCACTGGACTGACCACACTGGGGCGCCCTGCAAACGGACAAGCTTTTATCACAAACAGCTGGAGGGCGGAGAAGGAGCTTTGTGCACTCGTGATAGGATTTAGACATGAACGGGATTGAAAGTTTGGATGGAAAAAAAAAGAGATCAAAGACTTTTGTAAAGAGAAGAATAAAATTGCTGTGTACAGAGAAGAAAAATCTATTTTCAGTTTTACTTTTGTATATAAACAATAGGACGCTGCCTACCCAGTGAGTGACTTCAGTTGGTATTTTCTCCATGGATACTGAAGATGTTTTTCACTGCTCTGTGTGTTGTTCCTTGATTATCTTATTCTGTACCTTTTATACTTTTTTGCTATTTTATTTCACTTCAAATAATTATTTTAGTCACAGTAATAGAATGGCAGTCATCTTCATCATTTTTATTTCTAAGACTCTTTCCCTCAGCCATTGTTTGATCCGTGAGGGAACATCACATTATTTAATGCCATTATCCTGTGCAGGTAATTTATTATTGCTTTAAGTTATGTAGGATGTATGCTGTACAGAAGCATTCCCTTATGCCAATACAGAATCTAGCCACGACATGCTTGAACAGTCGACAGAGGTCACTTTTTCCAGTTGCACACTCTTTCTCATTCATCACCACATTAATTATGTAAGAAGCGGAGTTTAAAGACATCAGTGCCCAGATTTGCTAGTTAGTAAACTCTTGTACTTTTATTCAAGATCTTATATCCTTGGATGTTTTTTTTTTTTTCTGAACTAAACCTCAAAAGATGAGGTGAGGTTTGCAAAAACAGCGCTGAGGGTGTCAGACACTTCAGTATACCTCATTTAGTGTGTTGCAAAGATGACTGAAAAATAACCAGAAGGATGTTGCAGTAGCCGTAGTGCAGACGAGTAATTATTTCCTTAAGACATGTGATTTCCCATACTAGCAAACCTATCAAATGGCAATTGATAGCTTTCTGTGAAAATTTGCCATTTCGAGTGGCACATTTTAAAGGTCGAGAACACCATGTATGAAATGACATTTTCTCGAGGTCTGTGTTGGTTTAGGCTACAATTAAAATTGGAACCAACCGTTCCAATGCCACCATTATCTAGTTCTAGCTTTATAGGTTTTGAAAGTGTGCTTGGAAGGTGACCGAATTGCAACATAATCTGTGCTGTCTATTTTCATCTGTGTAAAACTGAATTTATTTATTTTATCTATATATTATATTTTTACTATTTGTTTGATCGTGCATTTATTTCGTAATTATTTCAAGAGCTCTTAACACTTGCTTTGCATCGTACAAGTAGCTAATTACGTGTCTTTGTCTCTTCTTCTCTCATATTTGTACTATATGAGACTTCTTCTGAGGCATTAATTCCACAATCGTACTTGCTGTGTCAGATTCAACTTTGGTTGAAATGAAACTGTTTAAAGGATAAAAGCCAGCTGCGTGTGCACACCCTCTGGCTTAGTTGTGAAGTGACAGCTGTTTTTGATTTGTCATTGATTGTCCTGCATTAAAAAAAAAGGTTGTGGAACAGCTAATGTTGGGCCTGGAACGTTAGCACATACTTTTAATCGCTCGGTGACAGCCAGTGCACAGTTCGCTAACCTTTCTGAATGAGTGATTTTTTGTATTCAAAGTGTTGAAAATTAACAATTGGATTGATGAACCCATGCTTGTTTAATTTATATATTTTTTACATTTGCACTGAGTTACATAACAGCACACAAAATTGAGACGGCCATCATTCACACAAATCTCCCATTTGACATTGCACTGAAATCATACATTTCATGTGCCCACTGAACCGCTACGTCCTTGAAGTAAACCACTAGACAGTCAGTCTGTTATAGCTGTACCAATAACTGGCAAGTATGAACTCTCTGCCTTAAGTTCTTCTCTTACTGTATGGTACGCTATGAGAGAAACCATTATGTACAGGAAACCAATACCAGTTTGTACAAAATATTATATGAATTATTTATTATTTGAATTGGGATACATTGTTTACTTAATGAATGTTACTTGTTTATGTAGAGAGCGGTTTAGCTGTAATAAAACAAATACATTAAATCTTTTCTATTTCTGTCTTATCTGTATTTTGGTCTTTATTTGACCTCTGGTTGCAGAATGCTTAATAATCCCTATATCACACTCATGAGGTGACTAGAAATTGTCTGTATTTTTTTATTACAGAGCAACAACAACAAAAAGAGTTAAACTTCACTTTTGTTTTATAATTTGATTTACAAAGATCTGGTCTGATATTATTATTGATATAATTTATTACAAGTATTTTTTATCACAAGTGAATGCAAAAATACTCAACATTACAGTTTATGGATTAAAGGCAGGGTAGGTTATTTGTTGCAGAAACATTTTTTGTTATGCTGGTTGAAAGTCTCTTCACATCCTTATAGCAATCAATAGGTTAAATGGCCTAAATGCGTATATATGTACGTAAACATATCATCTGTGGAAGGTGTAGGACCATAAAATGTTCATCCAATCAATGGTCCAATGTCCTATCTGCCTGTCAACGTGTATTTCTACCTACACACACCTTAATGCTACGCAGAGTTAGACAGACGTCAGTCACAGAGCACCGCAACAGGAACAGCAGCCGCCTTTTACAGTTTCTCCTGAACCAAAACAACGAGTTTATGCTGCTTTCACGCCATAACTAACTACTGTAATTTGGAAGAGATTGGAGAAAAGGAAGTTGCATATATACAACTTCCTTTTGTTCTGTGTTATGCTGTGGATGACAAAGACTCATATTTTGAACTTTATTCTTCTTCATTGTCTGTCTGAGTGACACTTGGTGACAATAGGGTGATGTAGGCCCTAAAACATTTGAAAAAAAAAATTTTGTTTAAGCTTGGGTAATAAATTGAACCATTTGTTAAACAAAATAATTACAAAAATCTCCACCCTATAGGGAAAAATGAACAACAGTTTCAAATACTTCACTGTAAAAAATAAGCGTGATTTTAACAGTAAAAGACGGTAAAAATGCTACAGTGCAAAACTGTTAATTGGTTAACAGAAAGTTTCCATACTATATTAAATAACTGCGATAGATCTCATGGTACATTTAATGTAATTTTACTGTAAAATACCGTTTTTGAAAGTGAAAAAGAACAACTCATTGTATAATTTACAGTGAAAAAAACGTAAATTGACATACCCACAATTCCCTGCGTGACACTTCACATTTGATGTATTTTTGTCGAAATAACTGTTTCCTCATAGTTTTCTTGTTTTTTTTCTAATCAGTTATGTACATTAGGGTTTTATGTTACATTTAATGTTGTTAAATTAATGTTTATTGCAATTTTTTAATTTCATGTGTGTTACCATGATGGTGTTTAATGTTTGTGTGAATGAGACTGTGCAGTTTTTTTATATAAGTATCAACCTGCTTGTGGAAGAGCTACTTGCGATGAGCTTTGATTGATCATGTGACTCTCATACCTGCTGTGACTGTTGGTTGTCAGTGTATTACAATGGTACAAAACAGATATCACTTCGATAAGTTGATAAAGTAACATTATATCAGATAATGAAATACGATTAATAACTGTAAATTTTAAAACCAATAACGTTGCTACCGTATTTTTGCCGGTAAAGTTCTGGCAACCACAGCTGCCGGTTTATTACCGTAAAAAATACGGTTTTATTTTGTACAGTGTTTCTAATTTATGCTGTGAACATTATCTTAAACAACGCATGCACCTTTGTCCCTTTAAAAGCTTATCAGTTAATAAATTATCAGGAAATATAAATATTGAGTATGAACTGTAGGCCTGCTTTCTCACAAACACATCATTTTACATTTTTCGTTTTCGGATACAAATGCCTAAAAGGCATTTTTCTTTACTTTTTAAAGTACTGCATTATTGATACTTCAGTAAATTTTAATTGTCACTGAATTATTAGTATGTTTTTTTGCTGATTTTAAAAAGCAATGTTAACAGGGTGGACAAAATAATATCAGGGTGGACAAGTGAGAATGGATGGATGGATGGATGGATGGATGATTTCCTATCTCTCAAATACAACCACATTATTACTTTAGTTTTAACTGGATTTAGATGGGAAACAATATGTAAAACTTTGCCAAAGAACTTAAAATACACTATTCTTCAACTTGAAACATAAATTACTTTCACAATCACTATGTTCACTCTCAGTGTCCACTGATTTAATAGGGTGAACTCTAACAGAGTGGACGTCCTGACCTAAAATCAGCCACTACCGTGTCTGAGCAAAAAGAAGCTAACATAGGAGGTTTATCTAATTAGGAATTGCATGGTCTTTAAAATTGTCATTTTAAAACTATGATTCTTCTTCTAACCTTTTTCTTTTTTCCCTTAACATTTAACTTAAGTGAAATCAAAAAAGTGATAGAAGAGTAAGTTTATTATGAATAATCCACAAAATGCTATTTTCAAATTTTATATGAAATATACTATATTGCCAAAAGTATTGGGACATCCCTCCAAATCATTGAATTCAGGTGTTTCAATCACTTCCATAGCCACAGTTGTATAAAATAGGCATGCAGACTGCTTCAAAAAACATTTGAGAACGAACGGGTCGCTCTCAGAAGCTCAGTGAATTCAAGCGTGGTACTGTGATAGGTTGCCACCTGTGCAATAAGTCCATTCGTGAAATTTCCTCTCAACTAAATATTCCAAGGTCAACTGTTAGTGGTATTATAACAAAGTGGAAGGAATTGGGAACAACAGCAACTCAGCCACAAAGTGGTAGGCCATGTAAAATCACAGAGCGGGGTCAGCACATGCTGAGGCGCACAGTGCGCATGAAGTCGCCAACTTTCTGCAGAGTCAATAGCTACAGACCTGCAAACTTTGCGTGGCCTTCAGATTAGCTCAAGAGAGCTTGTAGAGAGCTTCATGAAATGGGTTTCCATGGCCGAGCAGCTGTATCCAAGCCTTACATTACCAAGTGCAATGCAAAGCGTCAGATGCAGTGGTGTAAAGCACTCCGCCACTGGACTCTAGAGCAGTGGAGACGTGTTCTCTGGAGTGACGAATCACGCTTCTCTGTCTGGCAATCTGATGGACGAGTCTGGGTTTCGTGGTTGCCAGGAGAACGGAACTTGCCTGACTGCATTGTGCCAAGTGTAAAGTTTGGTGGAGGGGGGATTATGGTGTGGGGTTGTTTTTCAGGGGTTGGGCTTGGACCCTTAGTTCTAATGAAAGGAACTCTTAATGCTTCAGCATACCAAGACATTTTGGACAATTTCATGCTCCCAACTTTGTGGGAAAAGTTTGGGGATGTCCCCTTCCTGTTCCAACATGACTGCGCACCAGTGCACAAAGCAAAGTCCATAAAGATATGGATGAGCGAGTTTGGTGTGGAGGAACTTGACTGGCCTGCACAGAGTTCTGACCTCAACCCGATAGAACGCCTTTGGGATGAATTAGAGCGGAGACTGTGAGCCAGGCCTTCTCATCCAACATCAGTGCCTGACCTCACAAATGTGCTTCTAGGAGAATTGTCAAAAATTTCCATAAGCACCCCCTAAACCTTGTGGAAAGCCTTCCCAGAAGAGTTGAAGCTGTTATAGCAGCAAAGGGTCAGCCAACTCCATATTAAACCCTATGGATTAAGAATGGGATGTCATTAAAGTTCATGTGCATGTAAAGGCAGACGTCCCAAAACCTTTGGAAATAATATCTAAAAATGTTTTGCTTTTAATAGGATTTTGGGCGCAGTTCCAAACGCTTCCACTAGATGAAATTCGTTTCCCAAATCCCATTCGTTTTCAATGCGGTCATTTTTGACTGCGAGGAGTAGCTACAAGTATGACTATTTTGTGGAATTGGGAGATATGAACTCGCAATAGCGAGGAAAAAAAAAGGTCAGAATTGTTATATGTTGTTAAAAATGTTATATGTAAATGTTATATTTTAAAAAATATTTTATGCTGTAAATAGGGCTAAAACATGTCCCCTATGAATATGTGAATATTATTGTTATATATTATTACATTTTATTAATATTATTAATATTATTAAACCTATTGTTTACATCAAATTCATGCTTTCATAGTAGACTAATCATCCCAGGTTTCATTAGCAGGCCTATGTCCGTTTAATGGCTTGCAAGTTGCAACCAAACGTCGGTTGGCATTCACGATTCCCGCGTTACCAAGGGATCAAACCCCAATCATTCCATCCCTGGGTGACTGAGCCTCAGTCATAGGCTACATGTCTCTAGCCAATCTTTGCCCCGCATGGGCGGGTAATACTAATGCGCGTGTACATCTGGATATATTAGAAGAAGCTCACGGCTGGACTGGTGGTCAAACCGCTGAGAGAACCTCTTCAACACAACTCAAGTAGCCTAGTACTGAACACTGGCTGAGCGCAGCGCGCGCGCAGGTCGCAGGTGGGACGCGCCATTGGATGCTTAACTATGGGTGACCCTTTCAACAGCAGCAGCAGCAGGGTGTTTAACCGAACCCTTCAGGGTCATGTCACATTTGGAAATCTGGAGGACATTGACGTGACTGCGGACAGGAGTCCGGTCTTGAGGATCATGATCTCCGTGGTGTACATTATCGTGTGCGCAATAGGCTTAGTTGGGAATTCGCTCGTCCTTCTCATCATGAGGGTGAAACACTGCAAACAGAGGACCACCATTAATGTGCTCATCATTAACTTAGCTGTCACAGACATCCAGTTCGTTCTGACATTACCGTTTTGGGCGGTGGATACCGCTCTGGATTTCAGCTGGCCGTTTGGAGACGCCATGTGCAAGATCATACTCTCCGTCACTGTGATGAACATGTACGCCAGCGTCTTCTTCCTCACTGCTATGAGCATCACTCGATACTACTCCGTTGCTTCAGCCATCAAGAGCAGAGTCCGTCCACCAGCATCATGCTCTGTCAAGTGGGTTTGCGCGTTATTGTGGGTCGTTGCTACAGTCGCCACCGCGCCAACATCCATTTTCTCCACTGTGACAAACGTGGCTGGAGAGAAGCTCTGTTTACTAAAGTTTCCCGCCGGACACTACTGGCTAGCATTTTATCATTTGCAAAAAATTATGATCGCTTTTATTCTGCCCATGTTGATCATTTCCGTGTCCTATTTGTTGCTTCTGAGATTTGTGAGAAAACGAAATCTGAATAACACTCATTCAAACCGCAAGATTCGTGTTACCAAATCTATCACAGTTGTGGTTCTTTCATTCTTTCTTTGCTGGATGCCAAACCACGCAATTACATTTTGGGGTGTGCTGGTCAAGCTTAACGTGATTCACTGGGATGAGGCTTATTATATTGTCCATACTTATGTATTCCCTGTTACTGTTTGCTTAGCTCATGCTAATAGTTCCTTAAATCCTTTTATATATTGTCTTACGAGAAGGGAATTGAGAAAGAAACTGAAAAATTGTCTGTCAAATATTGCCCCCTGGTTATTAAAAAGGTCCCTTCAGAAATCTAGGAGGCCTGCGTGAACCGAGATGCGGCACAAACGCATGGAAATTAAAATTGCAGATCGACTAATATTTTATGCTGATGCAACGTTTAATTTTTAATGTTTAATTGACACAATTATTGTAAAATCATTATCATAAAACAATGCAATATTAACCTATTATTATTATTATTACCAATAATATATTATTATTAAGTTTAGTTGAACATAATAATTATTGTTGGGTGCTATTTTTAAGAGACCACACTGAGTGTATTGCTTTAAAAACAATATTGATTAAGCTGAAAAGTGAATATTGATTTAAAAAATGATCAAACTAATATCTGTATCTGTATCTGTAACTGATATCTGTAATTTAAACAATGTCGCCCTTTGTTAAACTGAGAAGTTCAAAAAAGCATGATTGAATATGACTAAAACAACAATAGGCTAGTCTGTCTTTACAAATATTAAATCATATCAATTGTAAAAATAAGCAACCCTGACCCTGCTGTAAGGGTTGACATAATATGAATAAATCATTATTGATGTAAACAGTACACTTCTGACCACAATTTCAATTACTGATTACAAATTACATGACTAAATTGTAGTTAGTAATCTAGATCAGGCTACTCCTTTTAGGTGATGTATTCTGACTACTTTTTGATTACTTTTAAATTACTTTTGACCTAACTCGTTTATGGTTTAGATTTGAATGAGATTATTGTGTACCATATCAATGGCGCCACCAGGGGGTGGCCACCCCTGACTCCTGGCCACCCTAATGGCCAGTACAAATTTTAGTAGCATCAGTTATGCATTTCATAAATAAGTCAAAAATATTCTTTAGTAAAAGAAGACGGGGAATTATGTGTCGTGACGTGCTTTTTAAGTGCCAAACGGTTACAGTATACTGTTTCGGCAGCTTTTTGATGTGTCTTTGCCACGTTTTGACAAGCAGGGATGCAAACAGCGCGCTTTTCGGCGCCTCCCGATTTTTTCACTTCAGTTTGGGTGACAAAGTCATCTGAAGTCATTCCATAGCTTAAGTTAATGTGAGGGACAGAAGTCTATTTACATCATTAAAGTATACGGATACTCGTTTTCCCTCCTCTGCGGCTGTCAATCATTCTCCATTCATATTCAAACAGCGCGCGCGCCTCTTGGATGCACGGTGTCATGATATTGAGCCAACTTGATGATGAACTCAGTCTGCTTTTATTAACATACGCAGTTCCAAACAAAACTCACAGTCGTCCCTGACTCCGCCCCCGTTGCCCAGCAACGCTGGACCCTGCAGCTAACAGTCAATCACAACTTGTACATATATCACCACATCTCCCCTCTTTAAAGTACTACTACCTCAGCATTATTATTATTATTTCCTGGAACAAAGAAAGAGGCAGATTATTTATAAAATAATTATGTAAGATATATAGAACAATATCAAGTGTTTACCACAACCAATCTCTTTGACATAACCTGTCAATAACCAAAACATGTTACAGCATTCATTAATTCGCATTTGCCTCCTGTACTGCGCTTACAGTATGCTATAAAAATTAGCATGCAAGAAACTCTTTGCATCCACATTATCACCGGCATCAGCATGGTAGTTATTATTACCTAGCCCAACACATAATCCTGAAACTTTGCAGGCTGTTTTACTTCTCTACACTGTAAACCCTAACGCTCAAAATAATTAATTGGTTTGAGTAGGACAAACTTAAATTAAACAAATTAGTTCAGTCAAATTAACTTTTATGAGTATTTAGCACTTTCTTTTTCTTTCAAGTTCACAGAACTGATATATTTTAAGTAAACTGAACTGTTTCATTGTTTTAAGTTTTATGAAATTATTTATTTTAATTTAGACGAACTTAAGTTTAACTGAAACAGCTGGGATGTCTATTTCCCAGCATGCTTTGCCGATGGCACCCGAAAGGGAGAGTAAATGCTAAAATTAAGTGTAATATAATGTGTTTTTTTTGTGTAAGATTAATGTTATGTGTGAGATTTAGTAGTGATTAATGTTTTGTTATGCTAATTTAGAAGAATTTCTGTTAATGTAGGCTTTAGGATAGTTACCATCATGGTGACAGTGGTGCATGCAGCTTAATTTGAGAGCAAATAATTCCTTTATATTGCTGAGCTCATACAACAAGTGTTTCTGTATAACATACTATTGCTAATATGTTAGCATTTACTATGTTAGCAGATTAGCTTTTTAAAGCTAACTAAGTTTATACTAATAAAAGTGTTTTGAATTCTGCTAATTTATTAGGGTTTACAGTGTACTTCATAGATTTAAGTTATATTAACTGAATGGAATTAGTACTATTAACTTTATTTACCCAAGTTATCTTAACAATAAGTTATTGAGTTACTTGGACACAAATCAAATATTTTTTTATGCTTAAATTGTTTGAGTTAATAAACTTAAATGATTTAAGGCAATCGGTTTCCTCAAACGGTTTGAGTTGAACTAACTCATCAGGTTTTACAGTGTACCAGCAAGGGTCCTTTTGCAGGTGGGTGTACGTATATGTGGTCTGATGGGAGGTGAGGTACTAGACCCATTCTCAGAGTTTGTGTATAAATCAGTCTCAAGAGAGGGTCCATCAGTTAATTCACTGTACTCATGTACAATCTGTCTGTCGGGTGTTTCAGGTGTTTCTGGCATCTCCGGAACACTCTGGATGTGTCTCCGGTTCCGACGAGAGATTGTACCTTCCTTTGTTTGTACAATGTATGACCTTGGTTCAGGAGCTTTGCCGACGACCGTTGCCGATGTTTTCCATCCCTTTTCTCCATCCAACTTGACTTTCACGCTTTGTCCTGGATGTAAGTCGGGTAAACCACGTGCTGAGTAGCGTCGGTTGTAGAAGTACTGGTAAGCCTGCTTGGTTTGTTTATCCTTCCATCTGACTTGTTCATAGTCAATTGGACTTGGTAGCAGGTTCTTTGGCAGCATCGGAACTGTTGTTCTGATCTGACGTCCGATCATAAGTTGAGCTGGGCTCAGTCCAGTAGCATTGATAGGTGTAGAACGATAGCTCATCAGAGCTAGCTGTGGATCTGGCTGTCTGAGCATCCGCTTTGCAATAGCAACACTCCTTTCAGCGGCACCATTAGCCTGCGGATAATGAGGGCTGGAAGTAGTGTGAGTGAAATGGTATGTCGTTTTAAACTCTGCAAACTCAGTGGACGTGAACTGAGTAGCATTGTCTGTCACAAGTTCATATGGGATCCCCCATCGAACAAACATGTTTTTCAGATGTGTGATTACCTGCTGGCTTGTGATGGCTTGTAGCTGAGCAATCTCAATATCACGAGAATAATAGTCCACGACTATTAGGTATTTCTTGCCATTAAGTTCACAGATATCAGCCGCAATCTTTTGCCATGGAGCCCTGGGAAGGGAGGTGACCATCAGAGGCTCTCTCTTTTGTGTGGGCTTGTTGACTTGGCAAAACTCACACGTCTCGACTATTTTTGTGATGTTCTTGCCAATTCCAGGCCACCATACGGACATGTTAGCTCTTTCCCTACATTTAGTAAGACCTTGATGGCCTGTGTGAAGCTGATGTAACACCTCATGTCTCTGTGAGCCTGGAATCACTATTCTGTCTTTATGCAACAAAAGTCCACCAATTTCTGAGAGATGAGCTCTGACAGTGTGAAACTCGTGGAGTGAGTGTGACAGTTGAGACATCTGACTGGGCCAGCCTTGGTGAATCTACTTACAAACTGACTGAAGATCTAAATCATCCTGCGTGGCTTTCCTTATGGCACTTAACCTGTCTTCACTTATAGGCATAGTAGACAGTACTGCCTGTACAAACGCCTTGACGTCATCCTCTGTGTCAGACTCGCCCTGATGTGTCAATGGGTTTCGTGACAGAGTGTCGGCCACCACGAGCTGTTTGCCTGGCACATGCACTGCTTTGACATTAAATCTCATCAGGCGCATTAGTAGTCGCTGACATCTTACGGGAGCTTTGTCAATATCATATGCATTTATCAAGGGCACAAGAGGCTTATGGTCAGTCTGAAGTTCAAATTTGTCCATACCTTGTAGGTATCGAGAGAACCGCTCGCATGCCCACACTCCAGCCAGGCACTCCTTCTCGATTTGTGAGTAGCGCCGCTCTGTCTCTGTTAATGTCCTTGAACAGAAAGCTATGGGACGTAGTCTGTTCTCATGCTCCTGCAGCAGGGCAGCTCCAAGGCCATAGCTGCTTGCGTCCGCACTGACCACTGTGGTTCTGTTGGCATCATAGAATGCTAGTGCTGGTGCTGTAGTCAACAAGCTTTTGACCTTCTTGAACGCCTGTGTCTGAGCCTCACCCCAGACCCATTCTGTGTCACTTTTCAGTAGCTCAGTCATCGGATGAAGAATTGACGAAAGAGCCGGAACGAATTTACCCAGGTAATTAATCATCCCTAATACCTGTCGCAGTTCAGTCAAATTCTTAGGGCTGGGAAGCTCAGTTATGGCCCTCACTTTATTTGTATCAATCCGGATTCCATCCTTTCCGATGACATGTCCAAAGTACTGAATCTCAGATTTTCCGAAGTGACACTTATCTTTATTCAACTTTAGACCAGATTCTCTGATGGTCTTTAAAACTGCCTTGAGGTTCTGATCATGTTCCTCTTTATCTCTGCCGAACACCAGTATATCGTCCATCACAGCTACAGTACCGGCATGGTCTTTAAGAAGAGTGCTCATTTCTCTTTGAAATATCTCCGGAGCCGAAGTGATACCGAAAGGTAGTCTCTGAAAACAGAAGCGGCCCACTGGGGTGAGGAAGGTGGTGAGTTTCCTACAGCTTGGGTCCAATGGTATCTGCCAAAACCCACTAGAAGCATCTAACGTTGAGAATACACATGCACCGGACAGTTGTGGTGCAATGTCCTCAAGAGTGGGCAGAATAAATCTCTCACGCTTTACTGCTTCGTTTAATTTCTTAAGGTCGACGCAAATTCTCACTTTACCGTTCTTCTTCACCACCGGTACCATTGGAGCACACCAGTCTGTCGCTTCCGTCACTTCTGTTGTGATCCCTGACCGGAGCATACGCTGCAGCTCTTCTTCCACTTTTGGCAGTAATGGATAAGGAACTCGACGAGGGGTAGAAAGGCTGTATGGTTTGGCGTCACGTCTGAGCTCAATTTTGATTGGTTCACAATTTAAAAGTCCAAAGTCTCCAAAAACATCATCCTCAGTACTAATGAAGTCAACCCTGCTCACCAGTTTCATTTCACAGGCAGTTTTTCGGCTAAGGAGATTATTAGTATATGGACCTTTAACGACATATGTCCAAAACCTGACTTGTTGTCCATTTCGTTCTGTACAGGCTAAAAATCTGCCAATACAGTCCAGTTTGCCACCCGGACTCCTGATGTCTGCCAGTGTTTTAGTAAGTTGTGGGCGACTAGGCAGGTTCAGAAATGTTTGCTCAGACATAACTGTGATATCAGCACCAGTATCTATCTTGAACTTTACTGTAGCCCCATTCATTGGAAGGTTCACATGCCACTCATCCTCGTTGGCACTATCAGAAACAGAACCCAGAAACCACATGTTGTTTGATTCAACTTCGTGTCCGTCACTGGTCACTTCTTTAACAGTCTTTGTTTTACAAGCAATCTCAAAATGACATGTTTTATTACACTTACGACATCGTTTCCCTCGGGCGGGACAAGCCCCACGGTCATGTACACGTGCACATCTTGAACAGGCCACATTGCTACTGTCTTCTCTTTGTTTCATATCTGAATTCCTGTATTTACCTCCAGTGTGTTTCTTGAATTGTTTTGTGTGCTTAAACTTTTGCCCCACTTCACTTACATCGCATGCACTTCGCATATCAGCACTTTGCATTTTAATCAATTCTGACTGGCGAGCGATCTGTATGGCCTTCTCGAGCGTTAAATCTGGCTCTAACTGCAGCTTCTCAGACACGTCGCTATCCGCTATTCCAATCACGATGCGATCGCGTATCTGCTCGTCTTTAGTGGCCCCAAAATCACAAAACTCTGCCAGCTCATATAGACTCCGGACAAATGCTTCCACACTTTCACCACTTCGTTGATTTCTTTTATGGAAACAAGCGCGGTCATGAATCAAATTGCGTTTGAGCACGAAATGGTCATCAAACTTTTTAACTACTGCATTGTAGTACTGATTTTCATCCTCAGCAGAAAATGTAAATGTGCTGAATATAGGTTCCGCCTGTTTGCCCATTGCATAACTTACAGTAATGAATTCACCTGCACATCACCATCTTCCTTGTCGAGTTTCGTTGCAATCCTGAACCGCGAGAAGCGCTGCCTCCACGCCGGCCAACTTGCTGGCTGTGCGAAATCAAAGGACTCAGGTGCGTTAAACTTCGACATTTTCCTTCCGTTCTCCTTCGCTGATCAGAGGAGTGCGTGAAGATCTTTCAATTCTGACACCATGTCATGATATTGAGCCAACTTGATGATGGACTCAGTCTGCTTTTATTAACATAACGTTACGCAGTTCCAAACAAAACTCACAGTCGTCCCTGACTCCGCCCCCGTTGCCCAGCAACGCTGGACCCTGCAGCTAACAGTCAATCACAACTTGTACATATATCACCACACACGGTAAAACTCTCTCCAATATGATATATTCACATTATAATGCATTATCTGTAGATAAAAGGCTGTAGATTTGCATAAAATTACTTTATTTTGTTGGAGCTTGTTGCTGTTTTTAAACGACTCACTACCGTGCTTGCTAGATCACACACATCACAAGGACTATGAATCGGCATCAAACGCACAATAACTGGAATTCAAAACTGTGAAACAAATCGCACTAGGATTTGTGCGCTCGACATTTCTTCGCTTTGTGACGTGAACTTTTAAATGCGCACTTATGCAGCGCAGCGCTGCACACTGTGACTCCATGTTGCTTTGAGCACATCATTCTGCACCCGCGAATCCCGCGATGCGCATAAGTTACACGCTGTGTGCGCTCTGTTTTTCATGTTATCATGGGTTTGCGCACTGAAATATTATTAAAAGCCAATATATTTTGTTATACCTAGCCTGCTTAATACATTTAAAATAAGCATAATTTAATTGCATATTATTTCTTTGTAGTGTAGTAGGCTATGCACTTCTGAATTCTTGACATTCATATATAAATATAAAATTGTGAAATGTATGATTGCCTGATTGAATTTTATAAGAGAACTAATAGTAATTTGTTTTTATTAACATATTTAGATTTGATAAAATTACTGTGCAGATTTCTTGAAGAATTGCTGTTTGCTGCTGAATTATACACTCATTAAGTTTATTAAAAATTCATAATACATTTATGTAATATTTAAAGGTGCTTACTGTAATCTTACACTGCAAAATAATAACTTAAAAAGGATTAAATTCATCACAATTATGTAAGTATCTGGAAATTTGCCGCGGGGCGAGGGCCCTTATATATATCATATCTATATAATATATATAATTATATATAATATAATATATATTAGTAGGGCCCTACTAGTAACATTAAATATAACACAATAAACCAAAGTATATCAGTAGGAGTTTCCTTAAGTCTTTCTGATAGTTTTCTACAGGCCGGTTTACTACAACAGTAGAATACAATTCTGAAATTATGGTTTATAGTTTTTGTGTGCCAGCCCAAGATTTTAAGTGGCCCCATCTGGCCACCCCTATGAAAAATTTCTGGAGGTGCCACTGTACCATATACATGTATAAATACACAATAATCTCATTCAAATATATATTCTCTAATCACTGCGTCCGGTAACGGCTGTACTTGAGTCTAGTTCTGGCTTTATTAACCCCCTGGAGTCGTATGGATTACTCTTCTGATGGATGGATGCAGGGCTTCAAAATCTATACCATTCACTCTCATTATAAAGCGTGGAAGAGCCAGGATTTTGATATAACTCCGATTGTGTTTGGCTGAAATAAGAAAGTCATATAGCCTACCTAGGGTGGCTTAATGGGGAGTAAATTATGGGATAATGTTTGGGTGAACTAATCCTTTAAGCATTACCTTATGCCAGGATTTCCTCAATTTATTTCTAAAAAAAAAAAAACTAAAAAAACCTGCAGGTGGATTGAGTTGATGAAAAGATAATGATGAACTCATTTAAATTATAAAAAAATTCAGAATAAAATGAATAAATTATTTGAAAATAAAAACAATCAACATAACCAATTGAACACTAAAAATATTTTCTATTTTATTTGTTCACCTGCATGTTAATGTGACCATTATCCGACATCAGAGAACTGTGAATATATGTGTTATTAACCCTTAATGCACACATAGAGGTCTCTACAGTGGACAGCTATTTTTTATATGCATGGGTTTTGATGGCATAGTTGCACATCAACCTATACAGTGGACAATACATCATCCTATACATTGCCCATTCAAGTTTTTATTTTTCAAACCAAGGTGGCCGAGAGCCAGTCAGATATGCCTCCGGAATACCCATTCATTCCTTTTATCCTAAGAGACTAGCAGGTAAAAAATAAAAAATAAAAATAAAAAAATAAAAAAAATAATTTGTAACAGTCATATCATTGTTAATTTTTCTATGTGCTGATTTTAGATTGGGACGGAATTCTGATTAATCATCTTTCCACTAAATTGGACATCATGCATCACCTGCTATATTTCAGCTACAATTACTAGTACTGTGACTGTTGTTCTTGATAATATATAGCCTACTTCATCTGCAGTAACCTTTTGGGCTGTAATTAAATGTATTTGTGTTATTATAATGTAATTTGTATACATCAAAAAAGTTATGTGATTAGTTTTATTCATTGGTTTGTTAAATACACACAATATTGCTGTGTTATTACAGTATTGTGTTTAATACAGTATCTCCTCAGTTAAAACCAAAAATGCACTGTCCACTCAAGTTGAAATCTGAAAATCTATCTGAAACAATTGTGTAAAAACAATAAAAGTTGAAATCTTGTTTTTCATGCCATAATACTTACATTTTTTCCCAAACTTTTGTCCAGATCAATAATTAGTAAAGGTGGATGATGAAAACAAAGTTTCACAGCTAGCCTATATATAGGTTATATCAGAAATGTTTAGTAACAATTCATCTCATACATAGTGTAATTGAGAGATGCCTTTGAGTGTAAAAACACTCATGTCCGTTTTTTTACAGCGCATATAAACAAAATTACAATAAAAATACCAATAATCTACCTTATTACAACTGTAAGCATTTCTTTTTTGCATTGCAAAATTTCAATATAAGTTATAGAAAAGACATCTTAATATCTAAAAAAATAAAAATATAATTTTTAATACAGCGAACAAAATGTGATGCAAGAATGCGAGCTGCCAATAAAAAAGAAAAAGAAGAAGAAATTGTGATGCTCTAGTCACCTGACAGGGGCGCCAAAAAAGTGCGTCATAGAAACGCAGCGCGACGCCTTCACCCTGTGTGAATTAAATCGGAGCTGGCAATGCCTGGATTTGATTTTCCAGCTATTTTTATTGTTTAATCTGTGAATGGCGCCTAAACAGGACCCTAAACCTAAATTTCAAGAAGGTAAGATGCCCTATAGGATAGCTTTGTATCCTCTAATGGAGTCATCAGTTGTTCGGTGTATCCTCTCATTCAGCCGTGCAAAGGAAGCGGGCGCTGCCACTGCACAATGGCGCGTGTGCACAGCGAGATGTGTATAGAAAAGTAGTTTTTTTTTAGCTGAGCACTTCTAATTGCCTATTTTAAAATGTGCAGAATTGTTTATAAGCAATCAAGTGCATACATAATTGCACGTTAATGCTTCCCGTCATATGTAACAGCCTCTATACATGCACGCGCCCCGCGTCTCTGTAACAAAACATTAGCTGTTGTCTATGTTAGCCCATTAGCTTCCAGCAGGCCTTGTTTACAGGAAGCTCCAGTTATAGCATTGAAGTCCTCCTGGCGGGAATTATTTTTTTATCGTTATTCTTAACATAATGTTAGGAGGGTTGTCGTTGTCGTTTCGACTTAATTTGGTTAATTTAATTAAATGAATTAGGTTCTAAGTACCGGTACATTTGTTTTAATGAGCTGATTCAGGCTGTAATACTCACTGCTCCGAGCATGGGTTACCATCACTGATCTGGTTACCATACTTGGCCTTCACGTCACGTCAATTATTAAACTGAAATTGAAAATATTGCAATAAACTCGCATATACGTTTAAAATTGATCGTGTGTGTTGTGACTTGTTCTGAATGCATTTATTAAAATATACATAATAAACAATTGCTCCTGTGCTCATACACGTTTTAATTAAATGCTTCTCCTTTATTTGTTAGCCTACCAGTGGACGCCATTACACGTTAATGTTTCTGATGTATTTCAGGTGAACGAGTGCTGTGCTTTCATGGGCCATTGCTATACGAAGCTAAGGTATCTGTTTGAATCATTCATGTCTTTATGCATCCTTCAAAAGCCTGATTGATATTTTTTTAGTGTAAATTTTGTCCAAGTGTTTGATGTAGTGGTTTTGTAGATCAGGGTTATGCTTTTGATAGTTATATAACGTTACATTCAGTGAAAGCACTTAAAAATGGACACAGTAGCCATTTAACAATTATTTTAAAATGTCAGGGCTTAAAGCGATAGTTCACCTAAAAGTTAACATTTTGCTATCATTTACTCACCTGAAGTTGTTGCAAACCTGTAAGAGTTTCTTTGTTCTGTTTAACCCAAAATAAGGTATTTTGAAGGATGTTGGTAACCAGACAGTTGATGGCACCCATTGACTTCCATAGAATTTTTGTCCTACTATGGAAGTCAATGTGTGCCGTCAACTATTTGATTACCAACATTCTTTAAAATATCTTCTTTTGTGTTCCACAGAAGAAAGAAACTCATGCAAGTTTGGAACAACTTGAGGGTGAGTAAGTAATGACAAAATATTCATTTTTGGGTGAACTATCCCCTTTAAGATGTTTTGTTATCCTGGTGTTTTCTCTCATGAAGAGGGTCTTTTCCCTGGTTGTGTTGTTTGAATGTAATTTTAATGTTACAAATTATTTCAAATGTGTTAGTTATCAAATATCTTTTGAAATGTTTACCTTTGAAAGATAATTTGGAAGTATAAACATATTTTATCTCTCTCTTCACAGTGTGTGAAAATCAATATCAAGGACAAACAAGTGAAATACTTTATTCATTACAGTGGATGGAATAAGAAGTAAGTTTATTTAAAAAATCAGTGCTTGTTAGGACACCTTTAACATCCCTATGTTTTTGTAATTTCCACCAATGACCATGCTATTTATTTTTTTATTTTTTTTGTTTAACGGTTTGGTCAGTTAATTCTAAAAATGTGTGTTTAAATGTGTTTCTAGTTGGGACGAATGGGTTCCTGAAAGCCGTGTGCTCAAATATGTGGACAGTAACCTGCAAAAACAGAAAGAGCTTCAGAAGGCAAACCAGTGAGTAATAAAGTTTGGACACAGTAGCCATTTAACAATTCTTTTAAAATGTCAGGGCTTAAAGCGATAGTTCACCTAAAAGTTAACATTTTGCTATCATTTACTCACCTGAAGTTGTTGCAAACCAAGTGCCTGCTGACGTAGACATATCTTTCAAAGAAATTAGTTTAAAGCCAATTTAATGCACATAACACGTCCATATCCTTTTTTTCGTCATTGTTTATACAATCTGCAAGAAGGATTTATTGCAGAACATACTGTTTTCCAGAGACCATTATGTTGAGGGAAGGATGAGGGGTGTCGCACCGAGCAAGAAAATCGCTGCTGTGCAGCAAAAAAATGTAGATGTGTGAGTATTACTTTGCTTGATGCAAGCACTTCAACAGTTCATCTAGAATTTTTCAAATGATCTATCAGAATTGCAAACTTATGGTTACTGGTGCATATTTAACCATGGGCTTTCTGTTTCACTAGAAAAACAAAGAAGAACAAGCAAAAGAGTAAGTTCCAACCTTATGCAAATACTAATGTATTTTGACCTGTCGAACCCGTTTGAGTGTGTTAATGTTATTAAAAAGCCATTGAAAGAGTTTCACAGTTGGCTTACAAATTTGTCATGCTGTTCTCCCGTTAGTATTTGTCAGAAGTTTAATAGTTGCAGATGCAATTCTATTCAGGAAATTATTAAATGTGGCTTGGGGCCATTATTTATTGTTACTGATAAAAAAAATAAAGATAAAAAAAAAAACCTCTACCTTGTTAACTTCTCAGCGCCAGGGTCTGGAGAGGGCACTAGCACTGGGGACATGCCTCACCCCCCACGCAAGAAGAGGGCACGTGTTGACCCAACTGTGGAGAGTGTATGTCAGTTCAAAGTCTGTTTAAAACAAATAGGCCAATGTTAAGAGGCTCTTTAAACTGGTGTTTTTACATAAGTAAAGAGTAAGGCTGTTTTTGACACCCAAACTGGTTTTGTGTGCAGGAGGAGACTTTCATTAACAGAGTAGAAGTAAAGGTAAAAATTCCCGAAGAGTTAAAACCGTGGCTGGTAGATGACTGGGACCTGATCACTAGACAGAAGCAGGTAACTACAAATGTCATCCCATGCTCATCCTAATCCTCCCGCAGTGCTCTTCAATCATTCAGGTGCATTGCATAATGATTATTGGTGCAGTAAGCAATTTATGAGAAACACTGTTGAAATCAGCCCAAACAAACCCCTGCACGAACGCAATGTAAGAGTGGATGTTTCTTTATCATAGCTGAAGCGAAAAATAATAATGTGAAGATGGCGAACGAGCGACAAGGAAGAGCAAAAAATGAACATGCAGTTCACAATATGTGACCCGATCTGGCGAAATGAGTCGGAAGTCGCAACGTTCCATTTTAAGATATGGGCCGATTATGTGGAAAAACAATGAAATAATAGATTTTTTTTTTTTTTTGCTAATTTCAAAGAACAGACATTCAAAAATAATCTCCCAAAGTTTCGTAGTCCAGATAATTGAGTAAAGGTATTTAAATTACTATTAAAGTGTACAAAGTTTTACTAAATTCGCTGGAAATGAACATTGCTTTTCTCAACTCCTATCTCACCTCTGAGCATTTCCCGGGTATCCCCTGAAACGTCACTATCTCTGCTCTCCAAATGGTGTTATACGTTGTATAGAACCAATCAAAAAGCTTAGAAATGTACACAAATGCTGATCATTTGTCGATGGGAAGCCGTTTCGACTGACCGGCACGCGATTGGTTCAGCCACCCTCCTGTCAGACTCGCAGTGAGCGCTCTGTGTAATAAACAAGCTAGCAGATCTCCTCAGAAAGATTAAATATTATTAATTTGAGAAATGTCGCTGTCAAAAGAGAGCAAAGTTACCAAAGCGTCATCAAGCCCCCTGGCCATTGCACACTAAGTCCGCGTTTTTTTCATATGCGTTTTTTTCGTATTGATTCGGTGGCTCCGAATTGTCAAAACACCATTCAAACTGCTTGCTACGGATGCGAAAAACTTAATATATATATATAACGGATGAAAGTTTCGTAGACAGTGTGCAAGCGTGATTGACATAACGTGAGGTCGATTTTTTTTTTTTTTTTTTTTTTTTTTTTTTTTTTAACGTGCGAAAATTTCGGATGCGAATTTCAGACTCAGTGTGCAATGGCCTTTATCTGTACAAAAATATCCGTGAGATTTGCCCAAAACCGCCAGTTGAGAAAGTAAGTTGTCCCTCTCCCTGCCCAGCTTAGAAGAAAAGAGCTGAAAGGTGAATTTAATGTCAAATTTGAATCTGAGTGAGCACATTTACTGTGTATGGATGTGAGTGAGTGCAAATGTGAGTGAGTACTTATCTGCAAGGAGAATCCATTACAATGTGTTTGATTAACCCAAAATTTAACTGTTGGTATCTCCGTTATGAATTTGTTACACTGTTATTGTCAACTAGCCTACACAAAGATATGATTGCATAGACTAGCATTATTTGATCTGTTTCCTTGTCTCTCTGCCTCTCTCACTTTCTCTTACACACACACACGCGCACACACACACACACACACACACACACACACACACACTCTCTCTCTCAAGCAAAAATGTAGCACCTCTGTTCAATCTTTCTGATTTTAGTAAATCTTTGTAAAAGGTACTTTTAAATTATTTATTCAAATAAAAACTTTAAAATAATTTGAGCTTCAGCCTGGTTTAATAGTATTTATATATATATTAATGTATTTGGTCAAATTAAGCTGTAAAATAAATAGTTTATCCCTTTAAATGCAATAGATTTTGAAATATCAACAAAAAAAGGGCAAAAAACTTTAAAAGCGATTTTCTCAGGTTTTCAATTGGATGAAGAGGGCAGACGAGCATAATTCAAATGTGTATATCTTCACAACCATTCAAGGCATGACTTTGACTAGGATATCATTTGAAAGCTTATGGTCTCCTCTTTCCATTAATACCAAAATCTCAATTTTTAAATTTGGGTCACTGACTCATTTTGCTGGATCAGGTCACATATGGGTTGAACGACTTTTTTTAGAACGAGATTTTTTTTAAAGTCGACATTTGTGATTAAAGTCGAGTTGGCATCGACTAGTCGCTGATGACCTCATTAATGAACAAATAAGCCTGAACCTCCATCCAGATGAGCAGTTGAGCATCCAGATGGTATAATCAAGCATATCTTGTGGTGCGCTCTTAAACTATACATTTATTTGTAATTTTTACTGTTGGAAACAAAGCGTAAAAGTGGACTTAAAAGATGTCTTATCTGGTTGCGCCCTCTATTGGCCATGAAGAGTGACTAGTTGCCGTCAAGCTTAAAGCGTCATCACAAAGCATTAAAATTGACTAGTCTGTGCAACCCCTAGTACTCAAGAGTATAAACAAGAAAGAGTTAGTTGTTAGTTGCCGGCAGCACACCAGCTCCAAACAATGAGACTCAAAACTGTCCTGTTGCTTTTGCTAACATTACTACAACAGCAGCATATCTTGGTTCTGTGAAATGTAGCAAAACATATATGGAGCAGAAACGCAACCGTTTTCAGGCCTTCCCGCTTGGGTCTATAGCGCTGGAAAGCTTTTCTAATATTAATGTGACTCCTAAAGCTCTTGCCTGATCATGACCCTTCTTTTCCCAGTGATATTCCTCTGAACCTTTCTCTTTTGTAATGTATCTCAGCTAGGGCTGTAGCGATACACTAATCTCACGATACGATACACGATATATATCACGATATTCAGCCAACGATACGATTCGATATAATTCGATACGCTTACATCATTTTCTGAAAGATTTAAAGGGGACAGAGTGATTTTGGTGACATCTTGTGAGTGTTCCATTTACTTGGATTGAATTAATTGAACTGAAAACTAAATGCATCAATTACACAATATATGTCTCTGACTGGACAGAGCTACAGCTTGCAAATGCTGGACAAAATTAATCAAAGATGTGTACCTGTAACTGTACCTTACAAGCCTTTGAAAAGTAAATAAAGTGCAGTATTGCAATTGACAATGGAGAGTTAAAAAGTGCAAATAAAGTTTTGAGAAAAAAGGTTTTATAAAAAGATAAACCTTCAGACAGATTTCAGACTAAATCATTTTTATAAAAAGAATGAGTCAAAAAAGATAAATTACGGACACTTACAATGCACATTAGCTTATCTATTATTATGAATAGTAAAATTAGGTCAGATTTTTCCGTGGCGTCTGTCTATGGAAGTAAAATAATGTAAAATGTTTTTGAAACAAAAAGCATGTTGAATTGCACCAATTGAAAAAAAATATGCATTGCGTTAACCATGCTTGCATTTTAATCCATTGTATTTTTAAGGCTTGCATTTTTATGGGCTGAAATTCAACATGGTTGAATATTTAAGCTGTGAATATTTCAATTAAAAACATTTCAAACAGATTTTCAATATTAAAAATTCAATAATCCATATTCACCTTTCATATTTCACTTCCAAAATTTTCAAACTGTTTAAAAATACAACCTATAATATTCAACAGGCAATTTTCGGTCCATTTTATTTCGCCTTGAAAATTCGCTTCCACAAATTCAGTGGTTCAAATTCGACAGTAAATTCAACGTCGACATCCAGGAACTGCAGGAAAAGCAGTAGATTACCGATCATAATCTCCATCTGCTGTAGTCAGCTTTACCAGCAGGGGGTGCACGCGCGTGTTGACAAGCACCAAAGCAACAGGAAAGGCCTTCACAAAACGTCAATTGCTGAAATGGACAGAGCGATGAGTACGAGTTATAATTTATGTGTGTGGAAAAGGTTGATTAAGACACAAAACACACGAACGTTTACTCAAGTGTCTTATGAGACTTATTTTTACCCCCGTGCAAAGTAAGGTGATTTGTCCACTGCAAAACTAAATTCTCTCGCCGTTGGCATTGATATTAAGTTTTAGTAAAACAACTGTAATACACTGAGACAGAGTAAATTGTTTGTTTTAGTCACTTGCTGTAGCTCTGTTACAAGATTTATCTACGGAGAAGAGAAAAACACCTTTAGTGCTTGGGTGCCCCCCCCATCCTTCATGTTGACCGAGCTTTCAATGTTGTTACGGAAAGGGTGAAGCTGATGGTTGGTTCTTGTCACATGATGAACTGCGGTGCGCTTGCGGCATTCTGAAAAGTTGAGGTGTTTCATCTCGCTGCGCCTGGGAATAATGAGCGCGTCGCTCCAATTATGAGCGCGCTTGCCGCGCGCCTACATTTGAAATAACGAACTTGAGCGTGCAAAAGACACGATATGTGAACGGCCCCTTGACGAGCTAAGTTAAACACGGGGGCATTTGAATGGGACTTGTGTATCGATACTCGCGGCTTAAAAATCGATACTTTCTTGGGGGAAAAAATATAAATTTATATCGCAGAATCGATAAAATTGCTCAGCCCTAATCTCAGCCATTTATTTTTCCACAGTCTTTCTTCACTCTCTCTCCTCCTCCATGTTGACACGCCCCCTACTGCTGATTGGCTACAAGTGTGTTGTGGTGCTCGGTCCGATCCACTTTTAACAGCGTTTCTCAGAAATCGCTTGCTGCACCTTTAAACTACAGAATGCTGTCTAGAGCAGCAACTAAACAAAGAAGAGGAAAAATATAGTTAGGTATTTGAAGTTTTACCAACGGCACATTTGCTGGATTTTGCCTTGATATCTGCTCAAATTTGTCATAAAATTTGAGTTTTGAAAGATAATATGCACTGTTAAAATATTTATGTGTTTTTTATTTATTTTTGTTTAGCTTTTTCACTTGCCTGCAAAAAAGAATGTGGATGCTGTCCTGGAGGACTATGCAAATTACAAGAAATCAAGAGGAAACTGTGATAACAAGTATAACAACTTAACCATTTTGGTGAAATCACTGTTGTAATATTAATTTGTTGTGCAAATCATCCAGTTAATTGAATTCACCCTCTTTATAAAACTTCATAAACAACAGGATGTAGAGGGAGATTCTGAAGAGATGCTCATACACACTTGATCTTTACTCAGGGAATTTGCTGTGAATGAGGTGGTTGCTGGAATCCGTGAGTACTTCAATGTCATGTTGGGCACTCAGCTCCTCTACAAGTTTGAGAGGCCGCAGTATGCAGAGATCCTAGCAAACCATCCAGATACGTCCATGTCTCAGATTTACGGGGCGCCGCACCTGCTGAGGCTTTTTGGTATGAACTTAGTCACCATGAAATCAAAACTGACAATTCTTCTTTTTTTTTTTTATGGAAAATTGTAGTATTTATTAATTTTGTTTTGTCATGTGCCCTCGTTATCTTTAATCAAAATAACTTCCTCTTGCAACATCTCTTCTCTGATGATGTCATGAGGGCGGGACAACCTGTCACTCATATGAGATCACAGCAATAGCAAACCACAACCATCCAATCAATTACCAGTGGACAAAATCAAGTCCCACCCTACATTTTTCTTGGTCGGGAAGCTGTTTCACTTGGATATACTGTACGTCACAATAGGGAAGATTGCCCATTTCATGCCAATTTTAAATGCTAATTGTGTTTTGAAACCTAATTGTACCATTTTAAAAGCAAACTAAACTGTTGAATATGAGCTTTGAATGCTACAAACTATTAATAATCCATGGCCATGCTCATAAATGCATCCTCAAAGCTTAATGTAATCATGGAAATACAGCAAAGAACATGTAATTGAGTTCTGAAAGGGCCATATCACAGAGAATGTTTTAATTACATTATTGGTAATGACATATTCTTCCCAGTATTTTGGGTTTTTGTTAACGTTTAATTGTAGCATTTGTTGATATGGCCTCTTGTCTGTCCTTTGACAGTGAGAATTGGAGCAATGCTGGCCTACACACCTCTGGATGAGAAGAGTCTAGCCCTGCTTCTCAGCTACCTGCAAGATTTTTTAAAGTAAGTAGAAATTTGTTTTAATATGTTTTACTTGCAGGCAGTAACTGACTGAAATGTGAAACATTTTGTGCTTGCTTTAGGTATTTGGTGAAGAATTCGTCATGTCTGTTCTGTGCAAGTGATTATGAGGTTGCACCTCCGGAATATCATCGCAAAGCTGTCTGAGGGCAAAGCCAGCGAGGATGTTTAGTGCTACCATCTGATCATCATTTTATTTTTATTATTTAAAATCCATTCATCAGTCTTGTGGAAGATTTTAGTGCTCACAACATCAGTCGATATTGGTTCAGGACTCTAAGGATAATGTCTGGTATTCCAGATAAGGAATTAAATTAAATTTCTTTAAAAAGCTGCTGGTAATTGCTCTAATTTTATTGATCCATATTTTGGTTTATGTAATATTGATAAACAGACCCTGGTAATGTATAGTTGAAATGCTGCATTATTTGTTTTAACTTTTTTTTTTTTTTTTTTGAAAAACATGTCAGTAAATAAATTGTCCTTCCCAGCTGTGGCTCAGTCTCATTATTCAACTTGAGATAAACTCTTGCCAATTTTCATAGAAGAGTTAAATAGCTTTAAAGCGGAATCATATATTGATGTTAAGAACAGTAAAGGTTATGTAATAGCAATTCAATGGTATGTGGCCACATGAAAGCAGATGCTGTTGACCTAGGGTCAAATTTGAAAATGTATAGTTTGATTAAAAGTCTCTATTTTTTCTACATTCCTTGCTTCAAGATAATGTAGATTTAGGGGATTTGCAGTTGTAATTTGAGTATGTGGTCTTAAATATACTGTGAAATTTAGAGCATGTTAACTGCACAGCTGGATTGTATGTCTTTTTTCAGCAGACTGCAAAGGTTTAGAAACCACACATCACCACTGTCTAAAGTGTAGCTCAGCTTCATGTAACATATTGCAGCAATGACAGTTAAAACACTTGTATAACTGCTTTTTTTTAATATACTTTTGGCACACGGCCATGAATACACTCTATTTGGGAGGCTGCTGTTACATATTTTAAAGGCAGAATGAATGAGGTCTTTCAAGAAGCTCATGTTTGAAACTGGTTTGTCTACTGGATTTGGCGAGTTCCCAGACTTGAGCTAGAGCCATTCAAACATCATAAAATGGCAGACTTGGTCCCTCAGGAAAGAACAACCCTGTTTGATGCCTTTTTTATATATATCAGAAGTAGTATCAGCATCATTATTATTGTTCAGGTTTTTTTGTACTATAACAAAGAAACGAGACTCCTTTTGTTTATGTTTAGAGGGCTGTGCCATGATACCACAAAGAGGATGTGATTCACGAATCACAGGATGTGATTCATAACACGCTCGAGTGGCTCTTTAGTAAAGAAGCTGTAAAACGCTTATGGTCATTTTCTGCCCCAAAACTCTTTATGCTTCAGAGACCGTAAATCAAAGACCAACTGCAAATCAAACGTACATAGACACACTTTCTTCAGACACTAGGTGGCGCTATAAAAAGATAATTTATATTTTCACTTATAACGCTTGAACTGGCACAAAACATGGTACAACAGGATTTTAAAGACAATATTGTTGAGAATAGCTACTATAGCCAAAGTCCCTTTGAGCTGTGTTTAGGCTACTATAAAATTTAGCTATTTTTGTCGTTTTCTGCTTTGCCAAACTTCTTTGACCCAGATAATTGTCTGATAACATTGCATGATATGAATAATCTCATAAACATGTAAAATAATAAAATTTGCCAGCTAAATAAGCTACATAAACACCAATCCAGTTTCTACAAAAGGTGCAATATCTTAATGATCAAATACGTATATTTCTAAGCAACCACTGATGACACAACTGTGTTTACAAGTTTGCAAACAGGACAAGCCTGCTGACAGTATTACTCGAAGCTGTATCCAAAACAAACACTCATTGTCGAGCTGCTTTTGAAGGCATCTACAGTGTGTGGAATCTGCAGCCCACCAAATCATGTGAACCAGCTTTTCCACGGCTGACTTTCGTACGGAGACTCCCTGTCCACGCCGATTGGCTCATTGTTACACATTTTTCCTGTCGATTGGTTCATGGGAGTGCGTCAGGTCGCAATGGAGCCTGAACCTTGTAACCAAGGGGTGGAATAAAGTTTACAGGCAAACTTTGACAAGAGACGCACATTCTATGATTTGGACACCTGGACAAGTGCACTGGGCTTAGTTACAGCTATACTGGAACTATGAAAAGTTTTAAACAACGACTTAAGAAAAACGAGGTAAACATTATTGACTAGATACAAATTTTACTCTTTCGAATAGCTTGTCAAGACTTTGGACCAAGCCCAACATGTCCTGAAACTGAGTGTGTGTGCGTGTGTGTGTGTGTGTGTGTGTGTGTGTAATAGAATGGGACTGTGGGTGGTCAGTCGGCGTGGTTGTAAGTTGCATATTGTTTTTCTGAACTCCAGGAATGGATTGTTATGTTTATGGCTAAAGTGATAAGAACCATGCGTCTGTCTCGCAATTGTATCTTTAGAAGATTTTATCGCTGGATTTCACCGTGGTTGACACATTTAGGCTACGCCTACTTTGCGCTTGAGCGATTGAGACAAGCAGAGATTGTTTATTGTATTGTTGCAAATTTAAACTGTACAACATTTCACAGATATTCTTTGTAATTTAATCCTAGTTGCTTGACCAATTAAAAAAAAAAAATTCTGGTTCCTTTGCTTGCCTTTGCTTTCCTTGGGGAAATGCAATTGTAATGCGGTCAACAGACCTGGAAATAGCTACTTCATAGTGCTGTTATTGAAAAAGAATCCATAGTTTAAAACGATTTTGCACATCAAAATCAAGAATTCAGCATCACCTCGCCATAAATTACATTATAAAAAGGATGGTTCTAGTCCTGGAGGCTGATTGTTTCATACTCACACTTTACAGCCTGTTATATTCACAATGTTCATATCACTGTTCAGTATAGCAGAGTCATTATTTTATTTTTTGCATAGCAACTCTGTTATTTCAGAAGGAAATATATAATAGATCGACTTAATTAATTTTGCTTGACAAAATAAGGGTTTAATGGCAATTGCTAGTGCTATACTGAACTATAGTAAAGGTTTCACATTAAAATATGATTTGTTTCTCTTCAACATGGAAATAAAGACAGTTTTAGGATTTTAAAAAAGAAAGTGTTCAGTAGCAGAGCCAAACCAGACAATGGTAAAAGTGATGGCAGTTTCAGTGATGGCTCTGTAGAGCTGTAAGAGAGTAGGTTGTGAAATTGATGGAATGAAATTGAATATTGCGTTTTCCGATGTCTTATATTTGCCCCTGTCTCAGAGTACAGAATGGGGAAAGTATGATGAGCGTCTCATGAAGGCGGCAGAGAATGGAGATATAGAGAAACTCACAGCCACACTCAAGAAAGGAGCCAACCCCACCAAACTAGACTCAGAGGGCCATTCTGCGTAAGTGCCACTTTCAACATGATGCTTCTGTGATGCTAAAAAAAATAGTGTCCAATGTACAAATAGCAGGGTTTTATTATTGTCTTTACTTGAATTTTACTGAGAATAATTCTCCACCTAAGTATACTCTATATTTTATTCCATGTTTATGCAAAAAAAAGCAACAACTGACTGACACAACATTTTTACAAAGACAACTCATTTTACAGTAAGTTGCTGTCCTCTATGGTTCTGTGCACTACTGAGCTCATTCCCGCATTATGTTTTAAAGTGGAAGCTGAACCCCTCTATGAAAGGCTCTGGGATCAAGTGGTCTTGCACTCTTTGATTGGACGTAAATCTCAAAAACAGTTCTCTATCCTCCCTGCTGGGACTCCTGTGTTTACTTCTGTATTCATTTCATCACTTGTCTCTTCCCACAAAATATCTTTTTAATAATAGTGCAAATGTCCAGCCAGGGGAGGAGGGAAGAATTTTGATAGCCCAATTTTTTTGTGCCCTCATCCTCCTCTGGAGTGCACAATTCCTTGATTGTTGAATTTATTTCCAGTAGCAGCTTCTGAATGAAAAGTCAGAAGCACTGTAGCACTTTTGCACTTTTTCTTCTTCTGCATTAGAATTGCCTGGATGATGACTGGCACATTCACACTAAGTTTTTACTGCTAAACCAATTTTGAGGCAATTTCACCCTTAATGCTATTTAAATCTGTCTTCAGCATCGGATTACTCTTCTTATATTTTACCCTCAAGGATAAGCTACCTAGAATGCCCTGTTTGCATTGTGGAAGGTTTTGTATTCATTTATTGCATAATTGACAGAGCTATAGTACTGCTTCCACAATCTGTATTAAGATCTTTCTTCTATGGACCTGCATCACACTTCTCATGATGAATACTGGTATTTGTAAACAAGGAAAAACTAAGCACAGAAATAAATGTTGAAACATGAACCTCCAAAATGATTAGTGTACCTTCTGATTAAGCAGTTTAAAGTATAGGTATTTTTAAAGCTCTGAGTTTTCTCCTATAATGCCTGATGAGTTTGGAGAACATCTGACAAAAAATCAGAGATCATTCCTTTATACAGAATCTCTCCAGATCCTTCAGATTCCCAGATCTATGTTGGTGCTTCTTCTCTTCAGTTCAGCCGACTCATTTTCTATAGGGTTCAGGTCAGGGGACTGTGCTCAGTGACACATTTTTGTGTTGATTCTGATGTTTGTTTTGGATCGTTGTCCTGATGGAAGATCCAACCACGGCCCATTATAAGATTTCTAGCAGAGGCTGTCAGGTTTTGATTTATTTGTTGGTATTTGCTAGAATCCATGATGCCATGTATCTGAACAAGATGTCCAGGACCTCTGGCAGGAAATTAGGCCCACAACATTAAAGATCCAGCAGTATATTTAACTGTGGGCATGGGTTCCTTTTTTTTATCCCTGTTTGCACCAAACCCATCTGGTAGGTTTGCTGCCAAAAAGCAATTTTTTAGTTTCATCTGACCATAGAACCGGGACACTTTTGAAGTTCCAGTCGTGTCTGACAACTGAATTTGGCCTTTGTGTTTACTCATATTTATATTCCTGTGAAACAAGAAGTCATAGCTAGACAATTTCATGTTCCTAGTCACCCTGGTGTGTTAAATATGTAAACATTAATGGGAATATACTTCAGTACTCATAAAAAATTCTAGGGGTGTCAATAATTATGGCCAACTTGTTTTGGAGATGTCATCATAAAGCTTATCATAAACGCATCAAAGGTGTTTAACTAAATCATAAATGTGTGGCACAGCACTGCTCTGGTGATATGTTTATGGGAGGGTATTAAATATGGTGTGCAGTGTTATGTAGCCTATCATTTTCCTATGTTTCTTCTTTTATTTCTTTTCCGGTCAGCTGTTTTTAAAGGTGGTTGTATTAGGTGTGTCGGGCCTCATGAAAGGATTTTAGTCGTGTTCTGTTGTTGTTAAATATTTCCTACCTTCCAATGTTTTTCTGTCAAATAGAATATGTATTTCCTTGCCTTAACCTTGTCATTAAACATGATGGACTAAATATTTAAAATAAATAAATGTTTTATATTTAGCTCCTGTGCATTTTACTTTCATTTCTTTTTCAAATAGATTTTAAAAAGATTTTTTCCTCCCTTTATTTTCTGCTACAAAACATGTTTATACCCACTCCTACATCTCGTTGATCTTTCTTTTGTCCTCTAACTATTTCAACGTACAAGCTTCAACAGTCCTGGTGATCTAATTACCTCAGATGTATCATGCCTGCTTTGTGACTAGGCTCAAGGAGGGGTTGTGCCTATTTTCTGTTGAAACAGGCCTTGGCTGCTATGTTGTTGCATGTTTCTTTTTATGTTTCTTATGGCTCTTCAAACATAATCATAATTACTGGTAAACTCACATAAGTTGTGGAACCATGGAAGTATGATAGGCTATATATTAACCTGTCCAAATATCTGCATTAAATATACTTTATTCATGTTGTAAAATACAATTCTTGACATTTAAAATTAATGAACAATATTATTGATGATAGTCATGCTTATAATTAATACATTTACTTGTTTTTTTTTAATTTACTTAAGGTTTCATGTTGCTGCTAGCAAAGGCCTCATAAACAGTCTAAATGTTTTCCTGGATAACGGTGTCAACTTGAAGGCTGTAGATGCTGCCGGTAAGACTTTCTGAAGTAATCACATTTCATGAACCATTTAAAGCTGCAGTCCGTAGCTTTTTTTGGGATAAAAATTATCCAAAATACATATTTGAGAAAATACATAACCAGCCAGTGTAAAAACTATCTGCTTGCCTTAGCTCGATTCAAAACGGTAAGCTTGTAATAATGTTTTTAATTCCAGTGGTACTGGTGGATTCCCGCGGGAGATTCGAGCATGTCTTTGCGTCATTGCGTCACATCTGTACACATAAAGAAGGAGTCTCGGCTAGAAGGCTATATTGCGTGTGAGGATGTTGGAGGTGGAGATTTATAGCCTTTTCTCACAGCACTTGATATAATTAAACTTATCAATTTGATGGCGGATCCAGAAAGCTTCAAATGACAATCACCAGTGACAACAGATTCACCCGTTGTAAAATGTAAAAGACTTCGTTCTGACTTCGGAGTGGCTACAGAAAAAAAGAGACTGCAACCGGCCCATGCGAAAACAAGGATACATATCGGAAGGACATTACATGTAGTCACGCTATACTGACGTTGTTAACATTAACAATTTGAGAACTAAGTATAATTTGCACGGTTTTGCGTGATATGATAACTTCTAAGCGATTGTTCGATTTAATCAGTGCGATTTACTGCAATGTCAGAACCAGAACAAAGGTGGATGTTTCTTACTTGTTCAGATGACATTTTCCTGTGAAAATTATTATGTTGGTCATACTTCCAAAAAGAATAATCTGTGATTCTGAATGACAGTATCCACACTGGCGGGGTGACTAACAGCTGAACACTCCCCTAAACATTGTGTTCTTTCGCGCTGTGCCGTGTTGAGGGCGCATAATTCATTCCTCTATCTGAAGACCTGTGGATAATCAACCAATACATTTTGTCTAAATGTTGTGTGGTTATTCGTGCATTAGCCTAAAGACAAGCTTAATTTAACAAGACATTACGAGATTTTCTATTGTATTTGTCCTATTTGTCCTAACTTTCTTTTTTGTTTCTATTGTATTACTGACTGTTTACATATTTTTCAATAATTTCTGAGGACTATTTTTTTTATTACTTATACTAATAGTATACTTATAAATACTATAATAAATAAAGTTCAAAACGCTGGTTCGGGAGGAGCCTAAACATTCAGTCCTGTCAATCATCATTACGAGCGTACTACAGCAGCAGACATCACGTCATCTCATTGAGCGGCATCTCCTCCTCTCCTTCTCCAGTAAATTATCTCTATCTTCTTGCTCTTATACGCAACTCCATCACATGCCTCGGGTTCGAGCCTCCTCCAAGGACAGCAAGCCAAGTTAGTTTACTATTAACCTTTAAGGCTGAACGGGCAGGCGAACTAGTGAATACTAGTTAGCCTAGTACGGTATTCTGCTGTGGTATCGGAATCGAGAATTGAGAAATTTCGCTGGTATCTAAAATTAAGATGTCATAGCAACCTTATTTCCAACAAATATTTAGGCCTACTTGATATATATAACGCGATCGTTAAATAAATTACTCGTATTAGGTTTTGGTCATAATTGTGTTAAATAATCAATAGTGACAAACTAATCATGATTATGATTTTAGACATAATCGATCAGCCCTGGTCTGAGATCACATTGAAAAACTGGGATTCAAAATCTACTTACACCTAGAACTAAACAGAAAGGATAAGATTTTGAAAAATGAATTAGTATTCTGTGCTATTTGTAAAATTGATCATGAGATTCCTTCGTACAGATGACCAGAATAATGAAGAACATGATCAGTTTGAACTCAAACTTCTGGAGTTCAAGCAGCTCAAGTGCTGCTGCCATTAAAGCAAACAAAGTTTTTGACTTTAAAACATCACTGTATGTATGTTGTTCCTCTCTGCAGGTAAAACCGCTTTGCATCTGTCTGCTGCAGGCGGTCATCCCATGTGTGTGCAGAGGCTGCTGCAGGTACTGTCCACTAACAATCACAGGAAGACAGACTAATGAGAAACCACATTGGAATGTCAGTGTTGACGTATAACCAACCCCTTTAGCGATTGCTCTGCCAATGCTTTCTTTTCTTTTTCATACCCTGTTTTATGTTTTGTTATGTTATGTTTTTATTTTTTTCTTTCTCTGGATTTTCCTTTGCTTTTCATCTCCACAGGAGCAATTTACTCCAGTTTTTTGTATTATATAGCAACCATTCTTTTGCTCACAAACGCACCGTTAAGAATGCGAGGTGTGTTATCTGGTGCGGAAATGTGAATTTTTTTTTCGTGAAGCTTTGATGTGAATGCAGCTATAATTAAAAGCAAGTGAAAACGAAGGAGATGAATGCACATGAGTTTCAGTTGGCAGTCAATTGCATTCAAGTAGTGCAAAAGCAAAATAATTAAAACAATGAAAAATTTAAAGCATTAAATAAATAAACTTTTGATTGAGCCAAATTCTAAATTCTATTCATTTATGATGAGCGTGTGCTGAGAGGAATTTGTGCAATTCTTTTCAATGTCTTTCATTCTTTTTCAGTTTTTGTAGCTTGTTGAGCAGAGGAATATGTAAATGAACTTAAGCTGTAAAATAAATCATTGAAGATTTGAAAACACTTTTTTTTTCAGAATGCATGATATTGCCCATATGCATGTTAAATATTTTCTTTTCCAACAGTGTAAATGTCCTGTTGACAGCGCAGACCTGCAGGGCCGTACAGCTTTGCATGATGCAGGTGTGTGGATTTATCTTTTTGAAAATTATATATATATATATATATATATATATATATATATATATATATATATATATATATATATATATATATATATATATATATATATATTTATTTTATTCATATTCCATGTAAAGTCTGCGCCGATAGCCTCGTGGGCAAGTGCGCCGACATGTAGCGTTGTTGCGCTTCGGGCGACCTGAGTTCGAGTCCCGGCTCGTGGACCTTTCCCGATCCCGTCCCCCCTCTCTCTCTCCCACCTCACTTCCTGTCTAGCTACTGTCCTATACAATAAAAGGCAAAAACGCCAAAAAATATATATATTCCATGTAAAATGTTAGTATTTTTTTAATAATTCTATAAATAATTCTACATTTGCTTTTGTTTCACTGACTAATCGACAACGTTTAATTTAAAGAATGTTGGTAACCAAACAGTTCACAGTAGCCACTGACTTCCATAGTATTTTTTTTCCTACTATGGAAGTCAATGGCTACCGTCAACTGTCTGGTTACCAACATTCTTTAAAAAAATCTTTTTTCAGTGTTCAACAGAAGAAAGAAACTCATACAGGTTTGGAAAAACTTGAGGCCGAGTAAATTCTGACAGAATTGTAATTTTTGGGTGAACTATCCCTTTAAGAACGAAACCTTGCATTTCTGCTATGTTTGGAACTATATTTGTTGCAAAATAGAGCAAAAGCGGTCAAAATGTACAATGTTGCGTTTCAAAATTGTCAATTCATACAATCAGGTTATTGTTTATTGAACTGTTGTATAAAATAAATGTCATATTTGTAATCATGCTGATATTCGAGAAAATGGCACTCTTGCTCATGTAATATTGATTAACTATTATGTTATAAACCCAAAATACAAGAACTCATGCATATCTTGAATTTTGGGGGCATTGTTATTATTTTATTGACATTTCCGACCTTGCACGACACTATTTTACATAAACACCAGACTAGCTTGCTTGTTGGTAAGCTTAATGGAGGACATACCACAATTTTGGGTGTTGCATGCTCAGATGCATTTTGGGTGTGTGTGTCAGATTTATAATCATCATTCTTTTCAGGCAGATCTTTCATTATGAATTCTTCAACTGCTGCATGAGGATGCATCAAGGACCGATATAATGTCTAGCTGTCTGAGTTGATTGGAAAAGTATAACGTCTTGTGTCATGTTATTGTTTTTCAGCAAATATAGGCTGTAAAGCCGCCATCAAAATGCTCTTTGACAGCGGTGCATCTATTGATGCTACTGATGCAGTAAGTAAAATGGTTTTGAAAGAACAATTAATTTTGCTCACTGTGTATATATAAGAAGCGATGTGAGAAAGTGAGATAGAATTGATATTGATATTGAGATTGAGATTGATATTGAGATTGAGATTGAGATTGATATTGATTGCAATACACGTAAATATGTTCCTTTTTCAGGATGGTAGATCACCTTTGTTGCTTGCTGCAAAGATGAGCCAACCAAGAGCATGCCAGTTGCTTGTGCAATATGGAGCACGCACTGTTCTTCGAGACAAGCAAAGCAAGTAAGGGAAAGCATTTTAATGATCTTATTTTCTTTTGTGCATTAATAATGATCCACAAAGAGTTTGCAAAAATCAAATATTTATAAGCAAAGTATCAGCCAGAAGAGGAAGATTAAGTTTTAAATTCAAATATATTTATATTCAGTTTCATTTTGTTTACTAATGTGAATCAACTAGCAAGAAAATCCGTCTTCTACAAGGAAGTCACCCGTTTTCTTTCCATTGAAGTGGCACTCATTTGCATGTGTACACTGCAGAAAGCAGTAATAGGAACAATGCGGAAGTGCATAGCACACTTATGTTGCATTCATTCTCAGAACTAGTGAAGCAACACTATATACTACCTTTTATTTGTTATTTATCATCATTCAATGATATAGAAAGTGCAGCAAAAAAAATTGCAATAGTTGAACATTTTTAGGCCTGCCAAAGTCAATTCAACTCATGAGATTCATTAAATGTTGAAAAGCATAAACATTATTTATTAAATAATATAATGATATAGTTCAGTATAACTCATGAACTGCTTTTGATGAGTCTCAGAAAAAGCTAATTCAAGTAAAGAGACCTTTTAAGCTTTGCAGAAATAATCATAAAGTTTGTTTGACCATGACTTGTGCCATACCAACTGATCAATAATTGTTTCTATCTTCTGTTTTTCTGACTGGTTATTTTTTATGTTCTGCGTGTGTGTGTTCTGTCTAGGACTGCGCTAATATTAGCTTGTGAGAACTCCTGTAAAGAAGTGGTGGAGATTCTCCTGAAGACTAAGGCAGATGTTTCTGCAGTGGACATTTATGGCCATGACGCTTACCACTATGCCAAACTAAGTCAGAATCAAGACTTGATCACTCTTGTACAACATGCCTTGGAAACAACCACTAAAGGTAATCTAACACCATGTAATCTTGTGACCAGCAGTGCTTTTTTTCCAGCAAGGCAGTGCAAAGTGACAGTCTTGTTATCATTACATGTTGAAATTGCTGCACCTGCTCATGCAGGCAGCAAGTCAGTCAAGTTTTAAATTTAGATCCCATATCAACCATCACACTGTCATTACTGGGTAATGTCATGTAATTTAAGAGAAGTGTCTGAAAGATCCAGATCCAGCTGTGCTCGCATAGGCTTCTCAGATTCTAACACTAAAAGCATCAATTTCTAGAGTGGACCGGTCTGTATTCCTTTTCCAAGAACTGTCTTATTTAAAGAGAGAGGCTTATTCCAAGAAAACCAGCCTCTTATTATAAGAAGATCACTTGGGTCCCTGAAAGATGCTTTTCATGTAATATCTGCCATATCACCAGATTAAAATGAAATGCAACAACTAGTTAATTAAGTGATTGCCATGTAAATCAGTGCACATTCATGGCATATTAAAACGCTTTTCTGAAAAGTGCATTTAGGAACAGAAACATCATGTGTTATAACAACCCCCCCTCCTCCCTCCATTTTGTTTTCAGCCAAAGAGACTGCCAATGTTTCACAGAAGATTCAACAGGTAACATTGACTTTTTGCTGACAATTGAACTCTTTGACGCATTTTCATTCGGATTCACAGTCAAGTTCAAGTATTTGTAATCCAAGACAGGAAAGGCAGTAACAGCAGGTCATGAGTTTGCTGCACTCAAGTGAACTCCATCTATTTATTGATCTTACTGCCATCTAGAGTCTTAAATGCTAATCGCAGTGCACTTTAATTAGAGCCATCCTAATCTGCAGTTTGAGAATGATGATGGTGTGCTATGTCCATCTCTGCAATGATGGAAATCAGTTGGATGAAATTCAATGTTCTTCTGCAGCTGTCGATAGAGATGAATACTGATTCTCATGCTCATGTGAAGATTTCAGCCATACATGTGTAAATCTATAGTTTCTTACTTCTAACACATCTATTATAGATCCAGCCTTCAGGATATGTTTCAATTATTTACTGTAGGGAGATGCATTTATTATTAAAGAATTCTTAGAGAATTTATTATGGAAATATAGATTTCTTTCTATCTAAAGACCATGTCTTCAGAGATTTTTGATAAGAATTTTGTTGTTCTTTCTGAAGGCACAGGCTAAACCCTGTACCAAAGGAGGATCAGTAAAGACGGAGAAAGCTTTGTCAGAGCCACTAACAGTGAGTTTCTTTAGAGGATGGCATTTGATTTCATTTGATTGACATTTGAAGTCTGTGCTATCAGGCAGTCATTTTGCTCTCCTGTAGCTGATTGTGGTCAGTTGTGAATGTCATCAATAAAGGGTTGTGTCTGAATTACAGAAGGAACATGGCAGTCACTCCACTGAAGGTAACTTGGAATGTGTTTATATATAATGGCAGAACATCAGGATTGCAATCAGTCATATCACAAAAGCTTTCCAGGTCTGGGCTCTGATGTTTTAAACATACTTTCTGCTTCCTGAAGGAAAAGGTGCCAAACAAGGTCATAATCTGGATTCTACACAGGTATCCTGCCTAACCTGACTAACCTGATCTGTGTCTGAAGAGTTTGCTTTATGACAGTGTCATTAAGTATTTTTAGGTTTAGTTAACTCCTTATTTTTGAAGTATGTGATCTTGATATCTTGCTCACAGTTTGTCCGTTTATTAGCCATTTAAATGAAATTTTGCATTAAGGTCTTCACTCAATCAATCAATCAATCAATCAATCAATCAATTGTTAGTGTTTTGATGTATGTGACCTTGATATCTTGCTCATAGTCCTTTTATCAGGCAGTTAAATTAAACTTTCCATTAACTTTCCATTATTATATTATATATATAATGCAGTCAACCAAGTAATATAATTTGTATAATGTGACTTTTTTTTCTGACAGAATATAGAGATTAAGGGTTATAACTTCACTTGCTATCAGACTTAATTTATATCCCATTACAGCAGTTGATCTAAATCACGAAATTGTTTGAAAGAGTATTTCTTAGTTCAACATTACCCTTGTCAATCATTCAGGTCAGGCCCGGACATTCAGCTCCTGTGCCAGTGAGATCTACTCCGATGGAGTTATTGCCCGGTGAGGTGGAGGCCCTTAGGAGAGAACTACGAGATGCACGGAGGAGGCAAGAAGTAGCAGAGGCGGAGGTGCACAGGCTGGACACGGAACTGGCTCTGCGTTGTCAGGAATACGAAGGTCTGAGGAGGAGCAGCGAACAAGCTCTGCATGCGTCCCATAACCGGTCATGGGAGCTGGAGGAGGCCTTGGGTGAGGTGCAAAGAAGGATGGCCGGCTCAGAATCCCGAGTGAGACAGATGCAAGCTCATCTAGTAGCCGTCAGGGAGCACTTGGTGGAAGAGCTGAGAGTCCAGCTTCAAGAAGTCAAAGGTCAGCGGGAGGCAGCCGTAGCCGAACTGGGGAGAATGCAGAAGGAGCTCAGCCAGAGCAGGAGGGAGGTAGAGCAGCAGAAGCAGAACCAGGGCTCCTTAATGCAGGAACTTAGCCGGCTTTCCCAGGAGCTGCTCAGCAGGGAAGAGCAAATAAACACACTGAAGACAAGGTTAGCAGGAATGGAGACACAGCAGGCTGAGACGTTGTGTAAAGAAGCTCAGACCCCATCAGAATGGTGCCCGACACATGCGAAGAGCACCACGACTGACCTCATCACGGAGACCATCGAACCAACCGTAGATCTGGAGGACTACATCAGCAAGGGTGAGCACACAGTCATAACTAGCTCACTGAACAATGCACTGCAAAATGCTGAAACCAAAGCTGACGAGGCTCTACAGAAGTACCAGTGCGCCCAGGAAGAGAACCAGAGCCTGCTGAGAGAACTTCAAGAGCAAAAGACAGAGCTGGACACAATCCAGGAGGCTCTGAAGTCCAAGTTTGCTCCTGTTGTCTTAGTGGAGGAAAAGGAGAAAGAGGTGAAACGACTCAAACTAGCCCTTGAAGAGATGGAGAAGAGACAATACCAGGCCAGCGTGAGCATCTCAAACTCAAAAGAGGAGGGTGTTCAGAGAGAAGAACACAGGCAGCCATGCGCAAGTGAAGTACAGCATAACCAAGTATCTTCTACAGGGAGTGACAGAGCAGAATGTGAAGTCACTAGAATTGCAGCGGAAACCCTGCAGTCAAGTGGAATAGAAAGCAAGAGTAGCACAACTGAGGACCAGGGGAGGACATCACCAGATCAAGTTGTCAAGGTTAATGATTATTGCTTGTATATTTATTATATTCATGATACATTTTTTTTCTCACAGATCATCAATGCATTGAGATTGTCCCAAAATCCAGATATCAATGCAGATTCTATTAATAAACGTTTAATGTATCATTTTGTCATTTACAAGCATATTATTTAAATGTTTGGAATGCACCAATACTAAATTCAAATTCAAATGATTGATAAAGAGCCGATATAATTATAGATATATATAGATAAAATTCTATACGTTTGTGTCTAAATGAATTAAGAAACAAAAACTAAAAACAAAAATTAGTCATTTTAAATGCTACAAGTACAGTTAGGCATCACAACTTTATAATGTACACAGTATAAAAAAGTTATATTCATTTTGAGATTTGCCATAGATAACATTTATATTTAAGTGTAATTAAATTGTTAATGTTTTAAAAAAAAATCAACTTTAAGTGAGCATTAGATGGCAGCGTAGGTAATCAAAATATAAAAATATGGAAAATGACCATGACATATCTCTAATATCAGCAAATAGCCTAAAGAAATTGTGAAAATCGAATTACATGTGTTCTCTATCTCAGACATCAGTGAAGCATGGGGGACAGAGGTTGGCTCAGGTCAACATATCAGAACCCGTCGGCTCCTGTGAACCATCACAACCAGACAGCTTCCTCCAGGCTCAGGTCTACAGCCTACAACAGCAGCTAGAGGTTAGTTGCTCACAGCTCGCTCTATTCTTTAGGGCTGTTTTTGAGAGTCTGCTTTGTTTAAGCTTTGTTAGACTTGAGAGGTCAGTGCTTTTAGTGCAAATTGGATTTTGATAGGATTCTTTAGTATAGGCAGAGTTGAAAAAGAGAGACACAATGGGATTTCACCCCCACAAAACCTACACTGTCAACCTGTTTGATTGGGTTTAAGCGGGACAGATAGCAGCAGGTTGTTTAGTTGCAGCAATCTTTGTAAATATTAACGCATAATATGCACTGATTACTACGTTGACTACATTTTTGTTAGCATTTTTTCTTAACGGAGAGTTAATGGAGAACCAGCATTAATCAGTTGTGTTTAACTTTGGAGGGAAGGTGGATTGTTTCCATAACTCCCATAATATACATTCAGTACTATACAATTTACAGTATGAATGCATTCATGTTTTTCTCATGCTTTTATGGTCATATTTATATTTTTATATTAAGACATACAAGCACACACAGCAAATAAATGTCAACAACTTCTCAATTCAAGCCAAGAAAGAAGTTTGGTTGTGCAAAATAAACAAGGCAACCAATTCACTTAACAACACATTTTATTACATAATACATCCAGGGAGAGGGTAGATAAGTGGTCGGGACTCATTCGGGGTTTAATAGTTGGTTAGTTTAATAGGAGAATTTTCCCAAACCATAAAGGAAACACTTAATCTTTCAGTTTATCATAAACGTTCATTTTATTAAATCACCACATTTGAAGATGCGTGGTTTTCACTGGACAGAAGTGGAATGAAAAATTGTACACTAAAAATGAACTACTGTAGTAACTAAAGCCCAAAGTATACTTCGGCTGGTTGCGTTTAACGACGGCCCGTGCACTGTCCACATGACGCAATTTTCATCATCAGGAGGGTCCGCGAACATTTGTGTGCAGCTCAATTTTTGAGTCCATGCGGACGGTTTGTGTACAACAGCACGTGCGAGTGACTTGAGCACTTGAAAACAAAGTCCAGTGTGCATACGCAGAACGCTTCTTTTTCGCTCACAGCCAAAGGACTATATTTTGAAAGGCTTGTGCACTCAACTGTGAGATGAAGCAGAACACAGAAAATAAAGTGTGCGTGGGCCTTAACGCTGTCAAACAAGTGTAGTGGAGTAAAAAGTACAATACATGACTCTGAGAAATGGAGTAAAAGCATAAAGTTACATTAGATGGAAATGCTTAAGAAAAGTACAGTTCTTGTGTAAATGTACTTTTGTTACGTTTTACCACTGGAAATAGACCATGTCATAGGCCCCAGAGGAGACTGGATCTTGAGTTGAGTCAAGCCTGTTGCTGTTGGAGAGAACTGGAAGTAGTAAGGAAAAATGAAACTGATGTGTCATTTCCACTGCTCATACAGTGCTGGTAACTTCACAGAAGCAATTTTTGCACAGAGTAGTCACTCTCAGGAGACATCCTAACTTTCATTAAAGTACTCGCTCCCCCCCCCAATGCTTTTACTGTAATCCAGCACTTTGACATGTATTGTACATTTCTAAATTTAGAAATGTACAATACATGCCAAAGTGCTGGATTACAGTAAAAGCATTGGGGTTTAAGCATTAATCATTTTTCTTTTGTAACTGGTGTGATAACCAATGCATTATGAACTTGTTCTCTTACTTTTATTGCCAGAACTCAGAAAAGCATTACAGACATGTGCTTTCAATATACCGAACACGGTTGCTAAGTGCAGCACAGGTAACATTTTATTATTTTATGATGTATATTTTCTTATTTTCAAAGTAAACCTATGAAAATAGCAGTGTTTATGTTCTAAGCTGTGGTCTTCTTTTGCAGGGTTTCATGGACGAAGAGGCCAGAGTGGCTCTGCTTCAGATTGCCAAGATGAGAGAGTGCTGAGCGTTCATGTCCATATCCATATTTGTATAGACTTTACTGTTCAAAAGTTTGGGGTTGGTAAGATTTTTGTAATGTTTTTGAAAGAAGTTTCATTGTTAACAATGGCTGCCTTTATTTGATCAATTGTGAAATGTTGTTACAATTTAAAATAACTGCTTTCTATTTAAACATTTTTCTGTAATGGCACAGCTGAATTATCAGCATCATTACTCCAGTCTTCAGTGTCTCATGATCCTTCAGAAATCATTCCAATATGCTGATTTGAAGAAACATTTCTTATTATTGTCAATGTTGAAAACAGTCGTGCTGCTTAATGTTTTTGTGGAAAGCGTGATACATGTTTTTCATGATTCTTTGATGAATAGAAATAACATTCTAAATGTCTTTACTGTCACTTTTGATCAATTTAAAGGAAGGGTAGGCAATTAGTTCCAGAAACTTTTTTTGTTATGCTGGTTGAAAGTCTCTTCACATCCTGATAGCATTCACTAAGTTAAGTGGTCTAAATGCATGTATATGTATATTGTCTGTGGAAGGCGTAGGACCATAAAATGTTCATCCAATCATTGCATTCGGTCCGATGTCCTATCTGCCTGTCAATCTACTGTATGTATTTCCATACCTCCGCGCACCTTGTTCGTACAGACATCACACGTCATCAGAGCGTTTCATGCTATGCAGAATAGACGTCAGTCACAGAGCACCGCAACAGAAACAGCAGCCGCCTTTCAAAGTTCCTCCTGAACCAAAACAATGAGCTCATGCATGCAGCGTTCACTGTAATTTGGAAGAGATGGAAACCCGTGACATTATACTCGGAGTGGGTCGTAATTTATGCTTTTCAATGGCAACACTATCAGTGCTGTTTAAGTTGTTTGTTTATTATTGTAATGTAATGTGCTTTGAGACATGAGGTAATTTAACGCCATCTCTCATGACGCTTTGCTCCCTGCTGTACGCGTTCATGTTTTGGAGGAGGTGTGGCTTTGTAGACGCTCTGAAGGGATGGTGGGATCTTATGCTTTCAAAGCTATAGCTCGCTATTTCTAGCCTCTCCGAAAACTGCCTACCCTACCTTTAATACATTGATACTGAATAAAAGTGTTCATATATTTCTGTAAAAAATACATTGCTGACCCTAAACTTCTGAAATGTAGAGTAAATGTAGACATTACACTGTGTCTACAATGGCCACGACGATGGGACCATTGCAAATCCATTGAGGTCCAGCTTTCTGGACCTAATCGGTGGAGCTAGAAGGTCCAAACACACCATAACCCTCACATTAAACCTAGTATCCCTAAACCGATTGTGTCCGGTGTAGACACGGTGTTAATCACTAGTTCTTTAACAGAAAACAGAATCAAATTTGGTGTAATTTAGCTTTATTTATGTCCCCCTTTCATTAATAAATGTCTTGTGCAAATTAACTGTGGCTCTTTGTAACGAACTAGGCCTACTATTAAACATGTTCAAATATATACACTGTAAAAAATCTCAACTCATATTTTGTTTTCTTTTTTACTTGTACATTTGTGTATTTGTTTTTGGTTATTTATTAAGGGTGTAACAATACATCGATATGAATGAGTTGATACATCGATCAAATGACTAATGATACGATCCATCGATGCAACGCGCCTTACACTCCACATTTTCACCCAATGTCCATCAATGCAAGGCTCACCTGTCAGGGCTCGACAATAGGATTATTGTATTACAAAAATCTCAAATGGTTGCAATGACTTAAGTCATTTTTAGGGAGTTATTATGCTTTTCACTTTAGAATACTGTTCCAAATAATTTGTACTTAATTCTGAAAGATTTGACATGCTAATATGAGTCATAAGTGGGTTACTTACCATGATCTTCACTTTAGAATGAATTGTACATAATGCCATATTCACATTAATCCTGAACCTGTATAGTAGTTCTTAGTAGTCCTCTGGGAGGTATGAAAAAATAGTAGTTATTGATTAGCTAATAGTGAACTACCGCATTCAACTGAGCGCCATTACTTATGCGTTAATTAGAGTTATTGTTATTCAATAGTGACAAGAATGTTAATATTGCGTAGTTCATTAAAGGGATAGTTCACCCAAAAAAATTCTGTCATCACTTACTCTCCCTCAAGTTGTTATGAACCTGTATGATTTTCTTTCCTCTGTTGAACATAAAAGTAGATCTTTTGAAGAATGGTATCCAAACAGTTGCAGTCAGACCTTTTACAAAGCCGCACGCTGTGCTTAGACTGCCCTCTTGTGTTCTGTACACACTGTTGCCTTTTGATGAAAATGCTAGGGGATTTTGTGTTCCCTAAGGTAAATATTTTGCTGTGAGAATGAATGTAGAGTGGTGAGTAGTATGGAAACTTGTTTCCGCTACATTAGTTCAGGCTGCAGGAACGACTAAAGAAACGTTATCAGTATGATTGTGGAAAACTGTATATTTCATGTCTATTACCACCCGCTGCTACTTATGCCAACAACGGAAATAAGTGCATTTGGAATAGAAAAATATGTGGGAAAGTTACACTTAATTAATACTTGATCAACTTAATGGAACTTAATTAATACTGAATCAAAGCTAGTTAGTGCATCGTTTGTAATTGAAAGGGTTTAATGACAAAATCTGGTTATGGTTACACTTGAAATAGTTACACAATAGATGTATGAGATGATAAAATCATATGCCATTAATTGTACCCATGAATGTAAAATGTTATCTGAAAGATTGAAAGTGTAGAGAGAAAGAGAAAGGCAGAGCTCAGGTAGAGAAGAAGAGCAAACACCCCCAAAAAGAAGAGACAAAGAAAAGATAGAAAAGACCTGAGAAAAGAAGCGCCAGAGCAACAGTACCCATCCCTTCCTTGGCCATGTGACTGACTGAAACCAAAATGTGAGACATTCAAACTGATCAATCAGCAGATCACAGCTTTTCCTGCCATACTAAAGGTGTGACAGTTAGCAGACCAGCGATGCACACACTGGCCCACAGGCCAAGATCATATCAGCACCTCTTTGCTTTTATTTTAAATGGCCCTTGGAGGGGGTTGGGACAGGAAAGCAAAAGTCTTTTATTTATTTTCATCCTTGCACCAACACATACATTTTTTTTTTTATCTCACAATTCAAATTTGATAAAATCGCGAGTTCACATTTTGCAATTCTGACTTTTTTCCTCAAAACTGTTAGATATAACCTCGCAATTGCGAGTTATAGGCCTGGTTACTTACTGTTGACTTATAGATAGGGCAGTAACACTTTATAATAACTGTACACTATTAATAATTAGTTAAGCGTTAGTAAACAGTTAATATAAATCATTTATAAAGCATTAATAGACATTAACTGACCACACTACTAAATGCTTTATAACTACCTGAACACACTAAGTAACTATTACAATATGTCTGAATAATAAGATGAATGTACATTTTAAAAAGTGTATTAATCATTTACTTACACTTGCTAAGTGATCTTATGAACCATTGACAACTCCTAAATAACTGGTTTGTAAATAATGCACTTCATTTAGAAATGATAAATGATCATTAATAACGTATGAAAATACAATTATCAAACGCATTATAGATATGCTTATAAATCAAGAATAAAGCATTTATAGCTGTATTTATAAACTGCTTATTAACTATTTTTGTGAGCTCATCTAAAGTGAGGACTATTTATGCCTTAAATGTATGCCTATGAGATTTAAAGGCTGAGTTATCTTCTAAACAGAAAAAGAACAGAAATATTTAAGATGTAGGAATGTACATATATAGTTTTCTTCAAGTTCTGATATTTTCTCACAATTGCAAGTGTGTGTCTGTGTATATATATATATATATATATATATATATATATATATATATATATATATATATATATATATATATATATATATATATATATATATATATATATATATACAGTACAGTACAGTACAGTACAGTACAGTAAAGTCATTTCAGACTTTATAACTCACAATTGTGAGTTTATATCTTGCAGTTTGGAATTTATCCCCCGGTTTCAGAAAGTCTCAGACTTAAGCTAGTCTCAGACTAAAATGCTTGTTTGAGCTGGTTAACCTCAAAAAGCAACTTGCACTGGCATATCTTAAATGATGACACTGCCATTGTTTTGTCTCAAGATGCACACCAGTAACTTAAATGCCCCAATAAAACAAAGCCCTAATCCTGGCTTAATCTAAGCCCTGTCTGTGAAACCAGGCCTTGTAAACTTTGTTGTATTATTTTCATGTTATCACTGTGAAGCTGCTTTGATACAATCTGTATTGTAAAAAGCACTATATAAATAAAGGTGACTTCACTTGACTTGACTTGTAATTGCGACTGTGAGTTTATATCTCACAATTCTTAAAAAGTCGCAATTACAGGCTCTATTTTTTTATTCAGTGAAGGAAACAAGCTTCCATGGCCATCTCTGATGTCCTGAAAAATCATATTATTAAGTGCTACTAACTGCTTTGTATTAATAAGGCGAAAGAATGGACATCTGTAAAGTGGAAAGACGCTGTTTATGTACTTAATGAAATCTATCCCTTGGTCTTGGCGGAAAAAAAAGATTTTCTCAGTTGTGCATTTTTTCCCAGAAGAGACCTTACAATAAACCCTGATATACAGACTCCACAAATACTCGACATATGGTTTTGATTTTAGCACTCGACAGAAAAAATGAGAGACTTGTTGTCAAACATTGACCTCAACGCAGTCATCCATCAAGACTTTTATTTGTGCTAATACGATTTATTGTCTACACTGAGGTTTGGCTGAGCCTCACGCTTGCACAGACCTGCTTTTTTTTCTTCTTCTTGTATGAACTGACTGTGGTCATTGTGGTTTCATTCAGTTTCTTGGCTTGGCTGTTCATGCTGTAGCTACAGTTTATCAAAGCTCATGACATTGAGAAGAGCTTTTTGGCACTGCATTAACGTTTTATTCCACTGAAGTCTGAAGATTTTGAAGAGGGAAGGAACATAATACCCCATTAACTTTGAAGGAACCCTGCCCCGCCCCACATAAAACCTAAACCCCCCTCCATCCACCTCAATTTGTTCACTTGAGACCTACTTCCCTTCCCAGCTATTATTGTGTCTCATATTTAATGGAGGAGCGAACCACAACATTGGTTTCATGTTTTGTCATTTGTGGTCTGATCTGCCTAAGCTGTTCTCGGTAATTACAGTGAATACTTCTCAATGTGCTTGGAAATTTTTCCTTTAATCAGATTTCCAAAGTACTAACCAGAACCAGATGCCCACTTGGTTTGTCTCATATTACTGTGTGCTTAGAGATCACATCGTAGTGATCGCTTTTAACAATCTGCTAACAAATACTGACTGCTGACGGGCACACCTCTTCCCCTGAGGGACTCTGAGGGGGCCTGACCGCTGTAAGTAATGCTGATTTTAATGCACTTGTCAGATCCTTTTGGAAAACAAGAAGTATTCAGAATCCAACTGGTTAGAACCGACCCTTTTTTAAATAAATTTTTTTTATTGCAATTTCACCATGTTCATCTTTTTGACATTACAGCATTCTTGGTCTTCCTGTACGCTTACATTTTTGTCTTTGTGTAGCTAACTCAACTAATATGAAGCAGTTTAGCTCAAGTTTGGTACTGGCTTCACCTTTTCCTTTTTCTTCCGGGTGTTTGGCATTTTCCCTGCTCCACACCTGTTGCAGAGCGCTAAAAACTCATTCTCATTGCTGTAAGGCAAAAAAAACAGTTATTTATATTATTTAAAATGTATATGCATCATAGTAATAGTTGATGGTCATTCAAATTCACAAGTTAATTTAAACAAATGAAATTTAAGCTATGCTATGGAAATCATGTACTTATGGGAATCAACATTAAGAAAATTGGAAATGACACAAAAAAAAACTAAAGTAAAACATCTGGACATTTTACAGTAATGGGAATTTGGGGGAATTATATAAATGATTAAAGCCCCCATGTAGTCAATCATTTTAACCCCTAAAACTCACTTTTGATCACCAAAATTGCATATTTAAACGTTTGTTTTCCTTCGTCGTGCCTTAAAATAGCTTGAATGTAACTCTACACCCCTCATTTGGTATACGCGGTTCTATGAATATGCAAATTAGCCCCGCCTCCACTCACTCACACCAGCTCAGAGATCCACTCATGACGATCACACGTTGACGTGATTGGTTACAAGGTAGTTTGTGATGCCAGAAACAACAGCGATTTCAAACCGCGTTTTTGAGACTGTCTTTGGTTCACTGCAGTTTTAAGGAGAAAATACTCAGCAATGGAGTTGTCTTAAAGCATATTAAAAACACCACATTTAAACAACATTAAAAGCTTGATTTTCACCACATGGGGACTTTAATATATATATACAATTAAAACCCTTTCACGCGTACGATCACACCGGTGTGATCAGTCTTGGCTGGTCCCTGGAGCGTACGATCACACCGGTGTGATTAGAACGGTCAGTGCATCACGTGATCAACTGCTAAATTCAAACGAGCTTTCGCGCGTTGGCTGGCGCTGAGCCAGAGACTGACGCACTCAGTGCTGTCATATATCACAACTATTGAGTGTTTTCAACCACATAATGTTTATTTTAGGTTTCAGACATTTAAATACACATAAGTACTAGCAAAACAATGATTTTGAGTTTGTAAAATACACACTGATGTGATGTCTATGGAAGCGGCAATAATAATCCTTTCCATTATAATAAAATAAGACGACACGTTTTATTCATATCAGATACACATTGTGTAAGTAGCTTTACATTTGACCCTATTCTTCTCCCAGTTCACCGGCCACTTACTTTCATATATTTCGTGAGAAGTGGAGGAATTGACGTGTTGTAAATCCAACAGATCCGATTCTCTGAACGGCGCCGCCCATTGTGAATACAGCTCAACTAACGCGATCGTTATAAAGATGTTTAAACAACAAAACCCATCCACTTGCACATATTTGACAATCGGAATATCAGTGTTTCATGCTATAGCTAATACATTTGGGAATAATTTTAATAAAAAAGGAAAAATGACATAAAAGCAGATCCTCATTCATTCAGCGCTGTGTTGTGGTTGTGCTGTGTCACGTGACAAGCAATGACGCGTCACCATGGAAACATTAAAGTGACAAGTTCTAAATAACGGTCGCCTCGAAAAACTCACGCTGGGGGGTCAGTTAGAATATTTTAAACTTACGTGTGAAAGGGTTAAGAATTTAGTTCAGCATTTTTAATTTAGGGATGGTTGTAATACAACCCTTATCAAGTAATGTCCAGGAAAGCATCAGAGAAAACCATTTGCCTCTTTAAACTGTCTGTAGTATTGGGCATAGTGTTTCACAGTGGTATCAAATCTCTCGCTAAGATTCTTCAGTCATGGTGTCAGTATGTCTGTCTCTGATCATGCAAACCGTGTTAAAATTAGTCCTGCTGTGGCCATTCAAGTGCTTCTTAGAGCTTTGTGACATCTGAGTTGAAGGTTGCGTCACTGTTTTTCCCCCTCATTAAGCTACGGTTAACCACCAATGGATCAAGGCCCTGTTCTCATTCTCTCCGCTTCTGTCTCAGCCCAGCACGAATTACAGAGGAGAAGGAGGAGAAGACATTCACACATCTCACAAGGCGCTGACATTCCCTATATCTGTTACAGCACCACTGTAATGGGAGAAGAGAGTTAGAGCGCTCTTCACCCCATCCCTCCCATCCATTAGTGTGTGAAACACTGGAACGTCACAACCACAGGGCATATGGGATGTATTTATAGCATCACTGGGTTATATACTCTGCTGACAGAAATGTTAATGATATATTTCAGTCCTGATTGTGAGAGATGACTTTGTTTTCATCCCATCAGGGTTGAGCCCGTACTGCAGGGTGTCTATCTCTCTCATTACATAAACCACATAATGATGCAAATAATCTGTCAAATCCTCAGAGATCTTGTTAGAAACTGTCAAGAGCAAGATATATAGGTATATATATATATATATATATATATATATATATATATATATATATATATATATATATATATATATATATATATATAATTTTGGAAAGAAAATGCCTGCTAAATGTGGGGAAACATTTTTTATGACATAATCTTGCACTTCAGGACATATTCAGATCTAGAATAAGCTCTTCCCCCTATACTGCCTAGTTTTGACTTGCAAAAGCAAGTGGAAAATTTGGTCCACAAAAAGGGGGAAAGTCCTTGAAATGTCTTGTTTCATATGTTTCATGACATTTCTTAAAAGTATTAAGCACATCGTTTACACCACAAAACCCCTTTTAAAACAGCTAAATCAAAAGCGATGTCTCAGTTGAATCCCTCAAAAAGAATTGCATGTTAGATGACATCATAGAAGAGGATATAAGATGCTCTCATTTTAGTCAGGATGGTAATTGAACTCTACATGATATATCTTGGTGTCGGCTCAAAAAACGTACTTAACAAAACACAAGAATGGGCATTCCTGCATTATTCAGGAAGCTGTAACTTTATTCCGTTTTCTGTGACATGGGGTGGTGAGTGGTGACCTAATGTTTGAAGACTAGGGCTCCACAGACACAGGTTCAATTCCCAGAGGTGCCTTAGAAATTGGAGGATAAGTGAGATCACAATCCTGTTGTCACTGTGCAATTGAGTTCACTCAAATTGGTATGCCAATGATATAATTTTGTAATGAAGAAAATGAGAAAACAAGCAAGCATCATGGTCACAGATTTTTAGACCACAGTTTATATACGTACAGTAAATGAGTGTGTGTGTGTGAGGTTCATTAGTGTGTTTATGTGTGCTTGACTGATCATTTGTATTGGAAAATGCCTTGGCCGCAGAAAGGGGTTGTGGTCTCCGCCATCCATTACAACTCCAAAGATCAAACCCCTCTTCTCCGGAGGGAGGAATCCGCAAGATATAAACAGGCTGTTAAATGGAAAACTACATCTGTGTTCATTTGTTTCAGCCAGAGATGGCCACATTTGGTAATCCTTACTGAAAATTATTTTCAATCGCTTCAGAGAGTGAAAAAGTCTAGCCTGCCATCTGTTTCCGGAGTGTTGCAGTGGATGAGTGTTGAGATGTGGACAGCCAAAGATTCCCCGTATACTCGCTAACTCCCATCTTGCATCACATCTTCTTTCTTAAAGTATTGTAGACATGTTTTGAGAGGCGTCTGTGTGTTTAATAGAAGCCATGCTCTGTTTGGAAAGTTGGAAATGCTGTTTTTGAGATTGAAAGGGCTGCTGTGAGCCTTGCGGAACATCATTGTCTTCATTTATTGACTTGAACTGTTTTGAGGACAGACTAGAAACTAACCTGCCCCTTTAAGGGGATTAAAATGTGATTTGGCTGTCACTCGGAGCAAATACGAAATACATGTTAGTCTACGTCTGAGACTCTTTAATGAGACGTCAGAGTTGTTGAGCAGTTATCCTCTATATGCTGTGATTTGAAAATTCATAGTTTGCGTAGTAGGCCTATAGCACTTCAAAGCAAAACCTAACCGAACACTTTTACCGCATGCTGGTGTGTAACATTGAAAGGATGACATTGATAATCCCATAAAAGAACAGGCTGTATGAAGCATCATCAGGGTGTTTTAATGAAGACTGAGACTATAAATAAACCAGCTCACCTCTTTAGGAGAATGAAGAATTGGGCTTTTTGAAGTTCAAAGGGGTGTGTAAAAGCTCTATATGGGCGGTTCTGAGTGTTTGAAGAGGAAAAATATGCTTGACAGTGCTCTCTCTGTGTCTCTCTTTGTCTTTTGCTCCTCATTAGACTGCATACAGAGTAAAAACAGCCTCTAATGTCACCTTTACAAGCAGCCTCGTCTGCCCCTTTCATCTCGGATCCTCTACAACTTTTCATCACTCTGATCCTCCTGTGATCCTGAAACTTTGATTGAGCCTTTGTGCTACAAATTTGTTGGTGAATTGAAATGCAGATCCCCTGATGAGTGACTTTAGGGGGGAAAAGAAATTTGCTTGAGAAGGTGATTATCCACCTGGAACCTTAAAAATAGGATGCTTGTGAATTCATGTGGTATGTGTGTGTGTTTGCGTGTTCACGTGAGGATTTGCTTCATTCCATAAACTCATAGAGAAGAGAAGAGACATTTTTAACAGACCATTACAGAGACATTTTTTTTGTTAGATTTGGTGTCCACAGTTTCATTTATTGAGGTGAGTTGAACACCTTAAAGCAAAGTGCTCCCAAGCACTTGCTATGGTATTCCGCCATACATTATAGCCTACTGTAGTTATCCACTTTACACGCTTAGAAAAGCGCAACGTTTTATTTTGTGTCACCATTCTTGGTCGAGTTACACTACTCGTGTAACTGTATTTAAATAGGGAAACATGGAGGTGTTTGGTCGCTTCTCTGCTTGGATCCTAATGAATGAACTGGGCTAAGCTAAGTGCTAACAAAGTTTCGCCGCAAGACAGAGCGATTGAGTGCACGCACTGAGACGAGAAAGGCATGTATCAACTCGTCTTTTAAGGGAATAACATAGTTTAATATGAAAAAACGGTGAAGTATCCCTTTAAATCCACCATTTAATTTTGTCTACACTTTACATTAAGTTTCAATTCATTAACATTAGTTACTACATTATATATATATATACTATTAGATATATACAAAAATATATATTTAACAACAATTTTTTACAGCTTTTATTCATCTGGGTTACTGTCTTTATACTTTATACCTATAATAATATTTACACTCCTTAAAATAAAGGTTAAAAAATGGGGTTTCCACAGTGATGCGATATAACTATTTTTGGTTCCCCTTTTAGTGAACAGTTATTCCTGTTTGTGTGTGTGTGTGTGTGTATTATAATATTTTTTTTGCTCTGCTGTACTCCTTTTCTCCAGCAGAGAGCAGGCTTGTATTGCAGTGAGACATCAGTGTTGATCAGTGAGTCAGTTTCTATCACCCGATCAGATGACAGTCTCAAAACCTACAGCACTTGTGTTGCTGCTGATGAATTGTAGGTGCTCTAAAGAATGTGTCAATTAGCTACATGGTAAATGAGAGACAATTAAACAAAGTTTTATTTAAAAACTAAATTGTCTGATAGCATTGAGACATGTTTTCAGGCGTGATATATACAAATGCATAGCATTACCAATACCTTTATATTACATACATGAATGTATAGTTGCCCAAAATAGATCAGTGCTTATAGCCTGACCGTTGTTGTTCATGTACCGTCGAGTTTTCTGTGCGTGTGTGGATATTTGAGGTGCAGTGAAGAGTGGAGACTGAGTCAGAACTGTGACCCCCCTGTAAACCACAAACCTCAGCACTGTCGGTTTGCACATTGACAGGCTCCACTCCCTGTGGGTTTGGCTGGAGGTGGCCTGGAATTGACCCACAGCCTGTGGCCACTCAGGGGAGGCAGGGTTAGTACTTTGGCTAAGTGTAATGTGGATAACAGTGTGCGAGTTAGCAGAGTTCCTTTCCCACAGATTTCCACGGAGGTTACAGCTGCGATCTACTGAATATTTTTTAAGCGTAAGAACAAATGAATAAGTATGTGGTGTTGGAGGAAGGGCAAACATCTGCAGGATTCTCTCCAAAAACATTAAAGACCATTAAATAAAATATTTTAACTTGTGTGGGTGTAACCCCATATTATATATGTTGGGGTAACACATTACAAGTAATGCAAGTTATGTAAACGGATTAGTTTTTTTCAAGTAACTAGTAAAGTAACATTACTTTTAAATTGACAAAAATATAAAAATTTTCAAATAAGTAATGCATGAATCTTTGTTTTCCCATTTATTGACTGACAGCTCTCCTGTCCCCATGTTGAGAGAAATCAGGAGTGAGGTGCAGAAGCGTTGTGTGCGCTGTGTAAAGTTCAGTATTCTTCAAAATGTAAAACAGTAAAATGCAAACTCAGAATATTGCGCAAACCTGCAATATTTGAATATGTGAAGTACAAATGTGTTTAATCTCACTTTATTAACCAATGTCTTTGCTGCTGACCTTCGATGATCCACTTCGACTATACTAATAAGCAAAAGTGATTGGCTGTATCCGAAATCACATACTTCCATACTGTATAGTAGGTGAAAAACAGTATGTGACAAAAGTAGCATGTCACAGTATCCATAAAAGAGTTGGCAAAAAATACCCGGATGACCTACTTCTGGTGAGATTCTGAAGTGTGCATCCGATGGACACTTTACCATCCCATGACGCCACGGGAGAGGATTTATGAATGGCAGTGAAGTGACGCAACTTATCTGGTAGATCACGTGACAATGAGCATGGTGGATGTAGTATGTCCACATTACATTCATATCACACACATTAAAACTATATAGAACATACTTTTTTTAGCGGTCGTGAAGTAATTACTAATTCAAGATAAGTACCTTCTCAAGAGAGTATGTGATTTCGGATGCAGCCGTAGAACTCTGCGCCCTATTCTTCTGCAGTCCTGAAAGGCAGCACAGCTGAAAGGTTTGTTAGAGCTGCGCCCTCTACTGTACAGGCGTGAATTTGCATTTCCTTCAGCCTGAGGCTTATTCATGTCATGTTGGGTTGTGTAAGGGCCCTCTTACATTTGCAAAAAACTTTTTGTTATAAAGAACAAACAAACAAGCAACCCCACCACAGATCAGAAAAAAATAACGTAAAAGTAACGTAACACATTACTTTCCATAAAATGTACAACAATAAGTTACTTTTTAGGGAGTAATGCAATATTGTAACGCATTACTATTAAGAGAATCTAACCCCCAACACTGTGTATGTGTATGCAAATGTGCATTTTTTCCGTCATTAAAACGTCGCCGGAGGCATCACATTACATTTTCATCAACAGGTTACAAACTAGTTTGTTGTAGCTTTATGGGCGCTCAGTTTTTCCTGTTGTAAAATACATTTGGCCAAAATCTCATTTTATAAAAGTTGAAATGCTACTATATGCACAGGCTATAAGTGTAGGCCATGTATAGGTGGCAAATGCTAGACCTCGTTCTCAGGTCCCGCATGTCTCCGTCAGACATAAAATAAATAAAATATGAGCCTTTATAGACATAATGTTAGTACTTATTCAAAAACAAGATCTTTGTTTACCCTTGCAAAACTTCGTTCAGCTGCTGTCTGTAGTGCGGCTGCTGCGGAGCTTCAGTTCATTCAGTCGAGATAGCGGAGGCGGAGTTATCAGCTTTACTGACAGTTTGAGGATCGAACAAGATTTACACAAGCTCTTTTTAATAACTCATTGGCTAAATATTTGTAAAACAGACAGACAGACGTAAGGGGTGACCAATAGCCAATATTTTTTTGGAAGAAATAAAAACCCACCACCACCAAATAAAGGGCGCACTTCGGAGAGTAAGAGCAAAAAGGGCATGTGCTCTGCACAGGTTGAGCCCTACCTGTGCATGTGCCTGTATATATATATATATATATGTGTGTGTGTGTGTGCGTGTGTGTGTGTGTGTGTGTGTGTGTGTGTGTGTGTGTTCCTTTGACTTTTACAGATGATATATATGTTCCTTTGACTTTTACAGATGTGTCTAAAAGCTGTTGCTGGAGAGTTGAAGTAGGGTGAGGATTTATCGAACAGTTTAGCCCTGGACGGGAGGTATGTTAGCAAGCAGTAATCCGGAATGTGCCCTCCCCTGCGGATCACCAGAGGAGCACGTTGGAAAATCACTGATGTCTTTACAAATATTTACTCTTGCCCCGCAACATCTGCTGAATTTATTGTTGAAAAATCCCCCACCGTTAAGCGCAGGATTGGAGTGTCCAGATGTTCCTAATAACGGCTGCTAGCTTAGCCATGCTGGAGAAATAGAGAGACAGAGGTGCCCTTGAGCAAGAGCGGACTAGTGTCAGGCTCAACCCATCCCTGAACCGGCTGGATTAGAGGGAACACAAGCACGAGGGCTCTTTATTAAAACGGGATCTGTTGTGGCCAGGCTTAAGGTGGGCATGAAAGGTCTCTGCTTTTGTCTGTGAGCGCTTCTGCCCTCTGTACCACAGAGCTTATGTGTGATCTGAATGAAGCGGCAGGTATTTGGGTAGAGGGCATTAATGATTTATTCGGCGTCTGTTAGCCAAGAAGGTTTTGAATAATAATAAGTCCCCTCAAGATGTTTAATCATCTGATACCTTTGGACTGGAACACAGAGTCTGCCTGCTCGCCTGCAAAGTTTGTTTTATCTGTCTCCGGATAGATAGGTCTTTTTGGGCTTCTGCAGATTCTTCGGTGGGCGCTAAGCCATTAGTTCTGCTAGGCCACAGAAAGTTTTCGGACATTTGAGTTACACTAAATCTATGAATGTCATTGCACATATAATATATAATGTGTTTGTATATTGAAATATAAGAAATATTTGCATGTATATACTGAATGTATACTTAGACATCATTTATATTATATAAATATTGTATATATAAATAACACATTTTTATTAAATATATACATGCATATAGACTCACCTAGGAACACCTGTTAAATTTCTCATTAATGCAATTATTTAATCAACCAATCACATGGCAGTTGCTTTAATGCATTTAGGGGTGTGGTCCTGGTCAAGACAATCTCCTGAACTCCAAACTGAATGTCAGAATGGGAAAGAAAGGTGATTTAAGCAATTTTGAGCGTGGCATGGTTGTTGGTGCCAGACGGGCCGGTCTGAGTATTTCACAATCTGCTCAGTTACTGGGATTTTCACGCACAACCATTTCTAGGGTTTACAAAGAATGGTGTGAAAAGGGAAAAACATCAAGTATGCGGCAGTCCTGTGGCCGAAAATGCCTTTTTGATGCTAGAGGTCAGAGGAGAATGGGCCGACTGATTCAAGCTGATAGAAGAGCAACTTTGACTGAAATAACCACTCGTTACAACCGAGGTATGCAGCAAAGCATTTGTGAAGCCACAACATGCACAACCTTGAGGCGGATGGGCTACAACAGCAGAAGACCCCACCGGGTACCACTCATCTCCACTACAAATAGGAAAAAAAGGCTACAATTTGCAAGAGCTCACCAAAATTGGACAGTTGAAGACTGGAAAAATGTGGCCTGGTCTGATGAGTCTCGATTTCTGTTGAGACATTCAGATGGTAGAGTCAGAATTTGGCGTAAACAGAATGAGAACATGGATCCATCATGCCTTGTTACCACTGTGCAGGCTGGTGGTGGTGGTGTAATGGTGTGGGGGATGTTTTCTTGGCACACTTTAGGCCCCTTAGTGCCAATTGGGCATCGTTTAAATGCCACGGCCTACCTGAGCATTGTTTCTGACCATGTCCATCCCTTTATGGCCACCATGTACCCATCCTCTGATGGCTACTTCCAGCAGGATAATGCACCATGTCACAAAGCTCGAATCATTTCAAATTGGTTTCTTGAACATGACAATGAGTTCACTGTACTAAAATGGCCCCCACAGTCACCAGATCTCAACCCAATAGAGCATCTTTGGGATGTGGTGGAACGGGAGCTTCGTGCCCTGGATGTGCATCCCACAAATCTCCATCAACTGCAAGATGCTATCCTATCAATATGGGCCAACAATTTCTAAAGAATGCTTTCAGCACCTTGTTGAATCAATGCCACGTAGAATTAAGGCAGTTCTGAAGGCGAAAGGGGGTCAAACACAGTATTAGTATGGTGTTCCTAATAATCCTTTAGGTGAGTGTATGTGTGTATTTACGTATATGTACAAAATAATTATAAACCGTACACACACATATATTAATATGTAAACACAAACTGTTATTTTGGATGCGATTAATCGTTGCCCAGCACTAATTTATTTAAATGGCTCATCTTTTTCAGTGCTAGAATTGCCCTGCTGTATGTTATCGTCTCTTCTCCTGCTGCTGAGGAGAACTAGGTGTTTCCAGTCATCCTTCATCAACGCAGCCCTGTTGTGAGAGCATATGTCAGTGCTTGCGCTCTTGCGTGTACAGGATATTTGGTTCTGTTTACACCCATTAACTCATCTCAGGTTTACACACAAAATAGTTTAGGTTTCTTTATATGTACAGCATCAATATAACGGCATACATCTCTAATTTTCTTCACATGTGTGTAGTTGCGTATGCATCCTTGTGAGCGCATGTGACAGGCGTTTTTTTTTCTCGCAACTTGGAACGGGCCTGTCAAAGGGGGTTCTAGCACCCGTTAGTGAGAGGAGGGGGGCGAAGGAGGGATTGGGGGGAGTGTGGAGAGCAGTAAATTATTTGTGCTGGCAGATGTTCACAGACCCAAATATGCATGAGTTTGTGGACCTGGCAGCTCTCGTCTCCTGCCAAACTTGCTGCTTTTTCATGATGCATGCGGGAGCAGTTGTTATTCTGGCGGCGTTACAGAGTGCATTAATCTGAACTGTCATCACCTCCAACTGCTTTTGGTGGAAATTATTTCACCCCTTTATTAAGGGAACTCCAGTGAAACATTACCAATGGCGGTAAGGTCAACATTCTTGGCGGTTCTGTCATCAGGCTGCTGTGCGTTGACTCTGGCCTTTCTGTGCAGCGTACACGGCAATGTAAACCTTGGATGAAAACTGCAGACCACGAGGAAAGGTGGGACTGCCACTTTCTGGCATTTCGATCAACTTTCGCTCATATTTGTTTTAAAAAACCCACGCTGTGATTTGATTCCATTTTAAAGGAACGCTCGTGCCAATGGCGTATTGCTGTAAAGTGTCAATGTATGTGGTTTTGGATGTGGTTCAGAATGAGTCAAGCTACTGTTGTGGTGCCTTATTAGAGTGTCACTCTCTCTCTTTCTCAATGTTTAGCCAAACCATTTGAGCTGATGATTTCACAATTCATTTGAAAGCAATCTTTTCCAGGCCTGCCCAGCGTGCAAATCCAGATCACTGGTTCTTACCACAGAGTGGTTATGGGAATATTCTCCCACTGAGTGGTTGGTCAGCTTGACCATTATTGTTCAGAACACATGCTTCTCATAACAGCTTAGAGAGGCAGATGGAAAAACTCTTTGTATGAAAGAAGCAATCAGCGGTTTATTCAACTATCCCTTTGAAGAGACAGTAAGAAGCCCCTCTCTGCGTGGATCAAATACAGATGCGCCGGGTACATCTATACTTAGTGTCTGTCAACGGTATGTTTTGGCAGCTCTACCGGACAGGCTGTCGTGCTGTGTAAATTGCATAAGTATTCAGCATGCGATGCCCATTGTGACCTTTGGTCTCTCTTCCTGTTGCAAACTAAAGCCATTTACCCTGTCAGGGCCTCAACCTTTTTGTAAATGTCACTTTGAGGGATGTGTGAAAGCCATAACAATAGCCGTCGTGTAATCAAGTTATCAGAGATGCCCAGAAAAAAAAAAGTGCAATTATCATAATAACATATCCAGCCAGTCACTTACTGTCATGCCTGTTCTGACTACGCACGGGGGTGTGCGGGGAGTCTTTTCTAAAGGAGGGCTTTGGCAGTCTGCCACAGAGAGCGCTTTTCCCTCGAGGCCTCTTACTCACCAGTCAGAGAAAATGAGAATTACACATATTAAAGAGGGTAAACGGCAGTAATCACCGCACTGGGAGGAGGCAAGAGGATTCACGGGCCTGCTGAACATGTAGTGCAGGAAGGGAAGTGCTGCTCGGTTCACACACACACCCTTTTGGAGAAACGAGAAGTGCTTTGCCCCATATGCTCTCAAGAATGTGTTCCATAAACTCCATCAACTTGTAGGCCAGCGAGCTTTACGACTTGTTGTTTTAGGTGTTCTCGGTGTCAGCGCGTAGGTTTTGTTTCCAGTCACTGATCTTAGATGAAAAGATCACTGGTTAATACAATACATTCTGCAGTGTTTTCCATCACTCTGTAGCATTTGCATATGTGAAAATACTCCCATTACTTCTGTTGGTTTGTCAGAATGAAGTCAGACATATTTATGTAATTTATAGGAAAATATTTAAATGCAATCATTATTCACGTAATTTAAATTAGTGTACTCAATTGTTTAACACATCCGATTTTGAGTGTCATTTGTGTGAATGACACTCATAGTAAAACTACACTGTAAAAAAAAAAAGAAAAGAAATCAGTAAAATAACAGAAAAAGTATTGGTATTACCTGGACATTTTCCAGTAATTTTCATTAACCCTAAAACACAACGCGTTCAAAATTCAAAATACAGATTAAACACCTGTAAAAAAAAAAACGCGGAAAATCCGTCAAATTAATACAGTACATTGTGCCCTATTTTTACAGATGTACTATTGAAAAACAACATTTTCCCCACACTTTACGAATATATTTTCATTTGTTTAAAGCTAAGCTGTGATGCTGGCTGACAGTCCGTCATTTGTACCGTAAATCCCTTATAGGTGATTAATGTACTTATTGAGCTTTGATGATGACTAATTTACTACATAAAGTGCAAATGACTGTAGTTGTTGAACATCCATTCTGGGTTTGATTTTTAAATAAAATAAGAATAAATAGATTACAACAAGTTAAATAAATAATCCATACATTTTAAGGTAAAAAATACCCATGTTTGACTTTTGCCCCCAAAATTTCCAATGAGTTTTATTAATCACACGGAACAGAATGAAACTGTTGGAATGTTTAATTCAATAAATTTGACTGCTGAAGTCATTTCATTTTTATTCTTCCAAATGCTGTGTATCTTATCAGGATATGCCACAAAATATCTCTTTCCAGTGTTGTATTTGATCTCTGTATCTTGTGTGACGGCCCTGCACGGCTCGCATCACGGCAGGGCTGGGGAGAATTCAGTCCAAGCGTGAAATCATCTGGCTTTCACCAAGCCCTTTTAGAGCTGTGATGTTTCCTCCGGTGCAGTCCTGAAAACATTGACCCCCAGGCTACTCTGCTTTCCTTGGCAGTGACTGCGGAACCTTTACAAGGAACAGCCTGTTTGTTTGTTTGGTCCATAGAGTTCACTCAGCGTGGGTTGTGTTTGCCAGGTCACTAGAGCCCAGCTGAGTGGCGGAGATGACCGAGGATTGGCTAGGACTGCTGTGGCGGAGAAAGGGAACAGCTGCATGGCGAATCCCACACTGTAACCCTTTAATTTATTGCTCATCGCCACGTGTGTGTTCCCTATCTGGCTCCATAAGGAAGATACTAGTGGCTAACGGCGGACCACCCTAACCTCGCTGGATCGAAGTCTTCACCACGAGTCTCAGATAAGAGGCCTGGAGCGGATCCAGGTGCATTAGAGCTGGGTTGAGCTTCTGACACGCAACAGCCCTCAGGGGAAACCACAGGCATCCATAAATATTTAGGCACCAAAGAGGTTTATGGAGTTTGTTGTAAAAGGATTTATGATGGGCCGCGAGTCCATCCAACAACTTGGAGAGGGGGCTTTTTCTTTGGCTTAATGCACTGTCGAACCGCACTCTTCACAGGAACATCAGCCATGGCTCAGGAGAGGTCCGCCAATCAAAAACAAACACTTTACACACCAAGAATGCAAACAAAACCTCACGTCCAGCAAGCTTTTCACGAAACAGGTGTGAGCTTATAAAAGGCTCTTTACCTGCTGGAAGAACGATGCGTTCTGGTATGCAGAAGAAATCAACAGATGTTTCGGCCCTTATTAGGACAACACAGGAATTGCGTAATGTAATTGATGTCCTATGCCCACTCTTGGATTTAAGAGTTCTTAGATCTCAGTAGTTAGGGATGAACAAAATTTCAATACCATATTGGTAACTGGCCAATATCAGTAACAAAATCAGTTGATTTTGGATATTTAATCGTGCATGCATGTTTCTCTGTTTATGTCTTCACCAGAAAAAGACAGTTCTTTGAATTGGTTCCAAGAAACATTGTGTGTGTTTGCCTACATTTGTGTAAGTGCGACAACGCCTCTTAATCTTCAGTGAATTGCCTTGATGGAGATGGGGTAAGATTTGTGTTATACATTTTTCAAGTGAAATGTTTCTACTTGCATTTAATTATGTTATATATTCTCAACTGCAACTACAGGATGTTTAGCGCAATGAATTCAGTGAAGCATTTCCACGTTGCTTCATTCCAGTGAGTCAGTCTGGCTCTGATGCCAATAAAATATTTTTGGTCCAAATAATTTCCCTTTAAACTATGTCGTGTCTGTCTGGGCAGGTTCATTGGTTTATGGTGCCAAATGAAAAACACAGAAAGAATAACTGGAATTGAGTGAATAAAACAGATGTTACTTCTTTGGGGGCGGTCCCTGAAGGTACTCTATGTAACTTTTTTTTTTTCTCAATACATCATCAATCCTTCTTCCAAAACCTGTTTTTGCCTTACCCTGATTTACTATGGTAAGCCTATTATAAGTGTTTATATTTTAGACCTGTTTGGACGGTTTTCGCTGGTAATTGTGTACATACATCAATCGCCTGTGCGTGTCTCGTTATTTCAAATCGGTAAATAGAGAAAAGTTGCTCCAGCTACTTTGGTGTGTGTATGGTGCTAAATCTCGAAACTCCGGTGAATCACCCGTGAACTGAACAGTCTGCTGGCAAATAAAGAATGCGATGGAGCACGTAATAAAAATCAACATTGATTTGGCTTTTCGGAGATCTTAAAGGGTTAGTTCACCCAAAAATGAAAATTAAGTCATTAATTACTCTGTACCAACCCCGTAAGACCTTCGTTCGTCTTCGGAACACAAATGAAGATATTTATGATTAAATCTGAGAGGTGCATGACTGCTACATAGGCTCCCTAAGGGATGACTTTAATGACTTTCTGGGCCGTCAAGTGTCATTCCCTTAGGGAGCCTATGTAGCAGTCATGCACCTCTCAGATTTAATCATAAATATCTTCATTTGTGTTCCGAAGACGAACGAAGGCCTTACGGGGTTGGTACAGCATGGGGGTGAGTAATTAATGACTTAATTTTCATTTTTGGGTGAACTAACCCTTTAAGAACTGACGGATGTTGTAAAAGTGAAGCGGAGATGGCGTTTTTATTATTCAAAAGGTTAGTAAGGTATTTTATTGAACAGATAAATTGTCAAATGTAGTTCTCTGAGTTCATTGTAAAGCATTATATATTGTGAAGGGTCATTTCATACGGTTGTTGTAGCGCGGCGCTGGAATTTAATTTCAAGGAAGTACAATGTCCGTAATGGGTATAGCTACAGTAACGTCTCCAGCTACTCAGCTTGAGATCCTTTCCATCTAAACTGGTTCTCTTAAGTGTAGTAGTGAATGTTTTATGAGCAGTATGATAATCTATCTTGTTTGTTTTTTTGTTTTTTTTTGTCATTATGTGAAAGATCCATATTCATCTGCACGGTCACACAGAGCGAAGCACAACAAAAACAACGTTCTCGCTGGCAGTTGTGTTGTTTGACCGCTAAAAGGCCAGAAGGTACAAAGTGTACCTAAAGGGTAACTAAACCCTAAAACAACTTTTTTTAGTTAATGATCTGTATTACTGGGCCTTTATTAATGCGGTTCATTGATTCAAGTAATTGTGTTTAAAAATAAAGTGTTTTAATTCTACAATATATGGTGTAAAAATTTATATTGTAGACGTACTTGCTTTTCATCACATGCATGGACACGGGACCTCCAGACGCCCCATCCATGGTCCTTACTCTATGCTGATGATGTGTTCCTCGCCGACAGGGAGCGACAAGACCTTCAAGACCAAGGGCAGCAGTGGAAAGATCGCCTGGATGCAAATGGCTTGCGACTCAACCTCGCCAAGACGTACCTGGAGTGTGGCCCTCAGATTGATGGTACTATTGGCATCGACGGAACGGATCTAAAGAAAGTTCAACACTTCAAGTACCTCGGATCAATACTCTCATCGAATGGCGACACCCTCCCAGATGTCCGCGCACGTGTGAGTGCCGCCTGGTCAAAGTGGCGCCAAGTCACGGGAGTGCTATGCGATCGCCGAATACCCATCCACCTAAAGTCCAAAATCTATAAGACCATTGTACGCCCTGTAGCCCTGTATGGAGCCGAATGTTGGCCAGCGACTGCCAAACATGGCCAGCTTCTACACGCCATGGAAATGCGTATGCTCCGCTGGTCACTCGGGCCGACAAGGCTAGATCACGTCATGAACATCGACGTCAGGAAGCGGATGGGAATAGCACCGATTACGGAGAAGATGCTTGAGGCCCGTCTCCGTTGGTACGGCCATGTAACACGCAGCCATGAGAACTCAGTGGCGAAGACAGCTATGCGCCTTGACCCACCCGGTAACCGGCCACGTGGCCGCCCAAAGATGAGATGGATGGACCGGATCAATCAAGATATGAAGGATGTGCAAGTCACCCCGGAGGACACTACGGACCGGAATAAATGGAGAGCAGCCTGCCAAAAAGCGGACCCTGCACCTGCGCGGGACAAACGCTAGGACGAAGAAGATGGTGTAAAAACGTCTGAGTGCTGCCGTCTTCAGGTTGAACGGTGGCTACTGCAGTTGAATTTTCCTATTGGAAGTTGTGGTACCCTCTGACCTCAGAGGGTACCAGCTAACCACGCCCTTGCCTACAGAGAAACTTGTCTCAGATGCAAGCAGCATTTTTCTAATATTGCCAGTGGGTGGAGTCAGGCTCTGACCAGGGGTTTAGTTACCCTTTAATGTTGATTTATTGCATCTGCAATGTTTAAGATTGTGTCGTTTTAGGAAAAGCAGATTCTACTGAAGGTTTCTCATGTGAAAATCCCCTGATTAAAAGAAAATAGTACAAATATAGAAAAAAAGAAATCCGAAACCTTGTTTTCTATTTTACCGCTACAGGACCATTATGGCTGGAGGCAATATCAGGACTCTCACTTTGTATTTTATGAATTCAGGCTTCAGGCCCATGTTGCTTTATTCCCCATGTGGCCTACCTAAATGTGCACATTGACCATTATCACTCTGTGACTATTGAAAGCGAAAGTCATTTTTAGATGAATCTAACCCTTCAGACAATTGCCACTCCAATATCCGGCAATGTAACTCAGGCTGCCTTCTGTTTTCTTTGTCAGTTATCAGACAGCGGTATAATAAAAGAGAGACTTGGGCTAGTCTTTTATATCAGGAAATATGAATTATTGAGCTGTCTGAAGATCAGGCTTAAGATTACAAGGGAACATATCTCCAGCAGACATCATATAATGAAAGAGATTTATCATTTTAATATGTGCATGCTGCTGCTGTAAACAGGGCCTATGTTAGCAAAGATCCCAGGAAAGGTCCTTATTGGTGAGGGGTCCGGAGCGAGCAGCTGTGCTACCTCTGTTTTCATTAAACCCATGCTCATCATGAACTCTCTCATGGAAATGTCAATCACACCCCTTTTTATTTTATTTTTGTGAAGGTATTCTGATTGAATAAGCCTCACATGGAAGGCCATTGTATTCACATTTGTACATTTTTTAACCAATTTTTTTTTTTTACAAAAAAGAAGTTGTATAATAATTTTGTGCCAATATAGTTAAGCCAAAAATTATATTATGGTCAACATCAATAAATGGTCAATTAAAGTCAACACAATTCTATACTTTTATTGTCTAACAAAAAGAAAGCATTTTGAATACAACAAGTGAATTAAGGCATCACACCATTATAATGTACAGTATGAAATTTGGATATTGATTTTGAGATTTGGCAGTTTTATTAATTATTGTACTATATATATATTTGCTTTAAATGAGCTTTAGATAATAGCAAAAACATGCACAATGAATATATCCAATATTGGCTTGTACAGTAGATATCCAATATTGACCAAATATTACTCTGTTTATTCTAGACCAGCCGGATGCAGCAACAGTAGCCATGTTTCCATCCACCTATTTTATATGAATTTTGGGATATCGCAGTAAAAAAAATTCTGGATGGGAATGCCAAGATGCACATAAATTCTAAAAATATGCATTACATTTTTAAAAATCTGATTAGAAGACTTGCGTATAAACAATACATGATAAACATTTAATAAATAAAATCCTTGATGCACATCAAAAAAAATCATGTGACTTTGCATGATGCATAACTGGACTAACCAGTGGACCGGTCTCGATGTACAGCATCTGAAATGTTGTTTTGGTCATTCTGAAATACCTTAGCCAAAGTCTGTTGCCAAAGTGATTCGGTATAATTACCTCCCAGAGCTGTCTTACACGACTGTGTTACCAAACAGCAGGCATCCGCCTCCAAAAGCAAGATAACATGACCGCGTTTATTGCATTTCGTCTGCACACTCTGAGGCACAAGTAATTTATTATATACAAAAAAAGACCCACAGTGGCTTCTCCTCCTGCTGCAACATCAATTTTTCTTAGTCATATTTGGCTCAAGTTTATCAGAAACTTACAATTTTGTTCTCTTCGACTCACTGGATGGAGACGGTGCTTTATTTGCAAATTTTTTATGTAATTTTCCAATTTTGCGCTATAGTTAAATTCACAATTTTGGATGGAAACATAGCTGTTGAGTAAATTCTGCAAGTTTAGGGCAGGACTATCGCTTAATCTAACCAATGGAAGTTGATGGAAGCATTCGGGAAAACATTTTTTTCCAATTACATTTAGTGACGCTAGGGGTGTAGAAATGACACACTTCATCTATAAGTCACTCAGAAATCAAGCTCACTGCACTGCTTCACACTCTGTTTTTTTCCACATGATTCTAGTACTCTCTCTCTCTCTCTCTCTCTCTCTCTCTCTCTGCCCATCTGGCCAGCTCACAAATCCCCCTCCCCTCCTGTCATCTGTACATTTCTCTCCTGGGTTCCTTGGAGGGGGTCAGAGGTTCTCTCTGTCGCAGATTGCCAGAAGATCAAGAATCCTCATTATCCTGTTAACTGTACATTTATCAAACAAGACAGTGGGGCTGCGGTGCCCCGGCCATCATTAAGGTTTAATAGAAAGGGGGCAGAATGAGCGAAGGAGCAGTAAAAAGCTGTAGCAGGAACTAGCGTTTCCTTTTAATGACTCTGATATCCCTGACAGGATTATTAATCAGGAAACTAAAAGAAATTTCTTGACCTTTTGCTCCCAGCTTCCTCACTTTAGAGTATTTTAGCTTGTGGCATTACATAGCAACTGACAGGTCATGAGGTCCATTGCTAATTGGTTCTATGGGGTTTTGAATAACAATGAGACGAGCCCAATTACCGCAGCTACAGAAAAGCACAGATGAGAGAGTGCGTAGGAGCCCAGTAGACGCTCAGTGCAAGCTCAGATAGAGTAGAATTCGGGGGGGATTGATGGGTTTGAAAAGAAGGGGGGAAAGTTACGTTTCATCCCTGCTGCTCCTCTCTCTCTCTCTCTCTCTCTGTATCTCTATTTCTCTGCAAGGGCATTAATGAGATTTTCAAATCAACTGGCATGCGCTCTAATGGAGAGCTGAGCTAAACAGTAGCATTCCTGGAGGACAGCTCTGCCTCATTGACTATTCCATTTGAGGAAGACATTCACATGTTCTCTGGGAATTATTTTAACGTCCCAGTTATCTCGAATCTTTTTGTATCGCATGTTCATTTATTAGTGATATGTTTTGCTTCCTTGTATCTCACACCGAGGATCTAAATCAAGGCTCCTTGATGATTGGCTCTAAGTGATCTTCATTGGCACTTTAATGTATTCTTCAAAGCTGCAGGCTGCTTCAAAGCGCCCAATTTGTTATGTAGATTATTCTCCGCTCTCCTTTACTGCCATGCCTGTTCCCACCTCCCATGTTTTACCTCTTATTTTTTGCAAACCCGGGTGCCTATTGTCTAGTTTATAACAATATTTCATTTCTTATGTGGTGACTACCCAAAATGATACACTGAAAAAAAAGGTAGCTGCCTTGAATTTTTAAGTACAATCAACTTGGATGTTTAAGTCATTTCCACTTAAATTAAATTGAGACTTAAGAAAATGAGTTGAATCTTGTAAAACTTATAAGGAAAGTTGAAAATTGCAACTTATTTTGATGAGTTAAGCAATGTAAAAACATATGTCGATTGAACTTATTGATGATATAATTTTTTTGCAGTGTATTTATGAATTAATAATATTTGTAAACTTTTTTTGCAAATTATGCTTGATGTGTATACATATATTAAAGATTTTGTGAAAATCCTAAATTTTTTTCATTTAAAAATGGACACTTTTCTTGAAAATGTTTAATATGAAACCAATGTAATTACATTTCTAGGATCTTTGCACGTCTTTTAAACTATATTTTGTAGAGATTTATCCTTATGCATCATTGACCCTAAACCCTTCAAACATTAGTGATTTGATACATTTGCTGTGTTTTTTCTTCTTCTCAGAGAACCTACTTTATGAAGGCTTTGGTCTGCAGTCTTTGCCCTTGAACTAATGTGTCCACAACGGGTGCGAGAGCAAGAATTTAATTTGATCCCCGTTTAAATAATCTGTTTCAAATTCATGAATTCACACGGAGCAATCCTCCCCGTTCTGAGTATTCATCATTCTCAATAAGCCCTTGGAGAAGCCGTCATTAGGTTTCGGCCTCACCCGCCTGCACTGAACCGCTCCTCAAGGGCTGCAAATTGGAAATGGGACTTAAATACTGCTTGAAATGGATACTTCATATTCACCTAAGCCCCAAGACTGGGCTGTCAAGCGCAAAGAGGGAGGAAGACGTGCGCTTTCCATGCCCGCTGTACTTACGGCATTGAGTCGAATCCTTTTAATTGCCCGAGCTGAAAGGCTTTACTCTGACCTTTTCAAAGTCATGGAGCAAACAATTCTCTCCAAGGTTAATGCGCCTTCCTTGTTTTTTCTTTGGTGTGCGCTTTTGAGTTATTGACCGAATTGATGCAGTGCTTATGACTTCAACCCTGAGCTTTTGGAGTGAGCTGTATTGAAGAAGCTACTCAGAGGCTGTGCTCGAATCAAGCCGGCGGAGTGCAGTCGCATCGCAGTGAAGAGCCTAATCTAATTTTCATTTTTGAATAACTGTAAGCGCAAATGCAGCACTAGCGATACGTTGAGAGACTGTCTGATAAGAAGTGCTGATTGACCTGCCGCTCATATAACCCACTTGATTGGATCTGCCGTTCGCAGACAATCTGTCACTGCTTGTGCATCCGCATATCTGATTCATTTGTGCTTTAAAGCAGTTTAAAGAGTTGAAAGAGGGAGGCCTCTTTGCCGTAAAGTCTATGTAAATACATCTCTCGAATCTCATCTCAACACAAAGACCCGGAGAGCTCTCTAAATCCCTGCAGTTTAAGAACAAACTGAATACCATCCACCAAACTTGACAGTGGGATCAAATTATGCATTAGCAACTTCCAAATCTGCATATCTGCATACAGTTGCGGAGCTGCAGCTGCTGTCTCTGAAGAGTTTATCATTATTTCACATTTATTTTGTTTCCCTAATTACCTAATTAATTCCGTTGTTTTGATTGTCATGTTTACCATTTGCTTTGTGGAGGCATTATCCTGTTCTGTTTGTCTGTTTGAAGAAGGAGACATCTCGCTGAATAATTCATGCCCTGTTCCAGCATCGGCGCAACGTTTAAACGATGAAGGAGTTTGTGCAATTCTGTCTTAGTCTTGGGTGCATGCACACACACTGTGTCTATCTAGATCCATATATTTATGCTGCCTGAGGCGACGGTATAGGCGGTAAAAGTGGATTTCACAAAGCTCACATGATTCAACTTAGATAAAGCTGTGACAAAGATCTCCTCTGATGTGTCTCTCTAAGGCTTAGAAGAACAGACTAACTGGACAGTGGTGTTTTGGGACTGGGTTTAGTCTATGGAACTTTCATTTACCTCTGTGTTGAGACTCTTAACCACTTGATTTCACTAATCAGAGTCTTGATGACGCTAATTTGGGTCCTTACACTGAATTAGTCGCAGTGCCCTTTAGGCTGAGTAATGGCTTGCTGTCCGTGAAGTGGAATATGGGTTGTAATTGGGCTGCATGTCTCTTGGTTGCTTCTGGTTTTGCTCTTCTTTTGACATTGGCTTCCTAAGAACTTAATTTGAAGACAGGCCAATTGTAGGTGGGTAAGCAAATTGTTTCTGTGCAGAATGTGGTCTGGTTAAGAGGCAGAATGCAGGTGCTCCTCCCTGCTAGTTCTACCCATCTGAGTGCATGTGAAGAGAGAGAAAGCATCTGTTTATGGTTTACAGGTTGTTCTTGTCATGAAGTACATTTTGGACCTTTCAAAACATTAAAATGTTTGTGAGGTCAGTTAAGTAAATATTTCTATGAAATGGTTTCACAGGCTTGCAGAAATATTCTCTGGTCAAACACTTAAACTTTCAATTATAATTTGATTTTGTGCACAGTGACAAAAAATGAACAGGATGGAAATTAAGTGGTAATGTTAGCCACTGCTCAGTGAAGGATTGTGAGTTAGATTACATGGGGTGTCGAGCCCGTTCTCATCCTTTGGCGTCATATAGGTGACGCCATATGACAAAACGTCGAAATACTACGCACATGGCACCCTTTAGCGTGAATATAACACGCGAACCCAAGGCGTCATAAAGTTGACTGGCATCCTTTAGCGTGAATATGAGACGCAGACCCTACCCCACACCTAAACCTACCCATCACAGTGCGTGTTATGTTGACGCTAAAGGGTGCCATGTGCGTAGTATTTCGACGTTTTGTCATATGGCGTCACCTATATGACGCCAAAGGATGAGAATGCGTTGGGGTGTCAGGTTCATTTGGATATTTATTTAACTTTTAATCTTTTGAGGTTTTGATATTAACATAGCATATTTTGTAATTTGATCAAACAGGATGGAATGCTTTAATGGTTTAAAATGTTTTTTGCTTATAAAAAATGTATAATTTACAGATGTCATTAGAAAAACTGTTTTTTGTTACTTTATTATGGGATATTTCAAAAGACCAGATTGATGGAACGTGATATTGAGGAGCCAGAAAAAACTGAAGACCCAAAAAAAATGCAAACAAACTCCCTTCTTTTGTACTGTTTGATAGTTTTAAAACAGCCATGTTGCCATTATTTGTCTCTTTGTTCAGTTACTTGAGATATTGTGCATTTTTTTTTATATGATTTCAATCTTTAAAAATTGTGAGTTGAATGTTTTATGCCATATATTAAGGTGACAGAAATGACACTTACTCTCAGGCTTTATAGATAATCTGTGTTCATCTTCTTCAGTAATTTTCTCTTTTCTGTTAGTGTGCACCCCAGATCACAGAGTTACACCGACAGATCACCAGCACATCAGCACAGGGTTCATTGTGTACTTATTAGCAATGTCATCCCTAATTATGTAAGCTCAACTGCAATCTTATCTTTCTTTACTTCCTCCCTCTCCATTATTTCCAGTCTGTCTCTCGCCGCTAGCAAATGTCTCTATGGATTCTGAATTTACAGTGACATATGCTTTTGCTATCCACACTCATGATGAGAAGGGATCTGCCCTCCTACATGTGTTTGTGTGTGTGTGCATGTGTTTGTGCGAGTAAATTTGTTTGCGCTTAGAACCCGGGGTGTTTTTTGATGGACGTTATCACATCCAGAACAGAAGCGCCAACAGGTATTGAGTAGTGCAGCGAGCTTTTTAACAACCCCCCTCCTCCCAAAGGTGTAACATTTTCCTGTTTTTGATCTGTTCTCATATGATCATCTTTAATCTTCCCTGCAGGCCTGGCTCACTGCAGTACCGCAACAGACCCAATGGGGGCGATATTACAACCAGCAGTTCCTTTCCCTGCGGCATCTACCTGCAGAGTCGGCGGGGGTGGGGGAGGTGGTCTTGGTGCTTGTTCACATCTTCATTAACAAATATCTTCATTACCGCACTGAAAAACAATGGGAGAAAAAAAAACAACAGCCGTGCGATGAAACTATGGCAGCCCCTCGGGGCGTTCTGCTGTTTGTAGTGACACAGAGGACGAGTTATGCTAATTGAGTGTTCTTTGCATAATTAGAAAAAAGAAACTTTATCATTATTATGAGTACAGAATAGCCAGACTGTGGGTAATTTAGAGGTTCCCAGCAGGGTGCTGCACGGTGGAAAATGAGCGAGAAAGAGAGAGAGGATGCCCTCTCAATGTTATTCTTCTGGATATAGAAAAGCATGTTCATCAAGATGCTTAGCCAAAGTGTGCCTTAATGATAATTACTTTCCTCAATGTGCTCTTTTTCGAAGTGATTTAGCGAATTTGTTTTTGAACAGCATCCGTTTGCGATGGAAATTCACGAGGAAATATTTGGATTGAGGCAATTGCCGTGCATTCAGGCACGTTGCCAGCATCTTTTTAGCAGGACCAGACGTTACTAAACCAATTAGGCGTCTTTGAAATATTAAGAGGCCCAGAAACCTTGCGCTTCATTCTTTGCAGATGGTAAAACTTAGTCATTCGGAGCGCTGTCATGTCTCCTCTCCTCTACTTTCCAACATGGCCGACTGTGTAGTCTACCTTGAGACAGCAGAGAACATCCCCTCCCGCTTCAAAGGTTCTCTCGCCTTTTTCATCTCTGTGTACCAGCCCACGGCCAGAGCCATGGATTAATATTTCAAAACATGTTTCCCCCCCCTCTCTCTCTCTCTCTCTCTCTCTCTCTCTCTCTCTCTCTCTCTCTCTCTCACACTCTCTCTCTCTCTCTCTCTCTCTCTCACACTCACTCTCTCTCTCTCTCTCTCTCTCTCTCTCGCTCTCTCTCTCTCGCTCTCTCTCTCTTTCTAATCCTACCTCCTTCCAGCCCCCCTCCCCTTGCTGTCTCATATACACAGTCCTCGTTCCCTGTTCACCACTTACTCTCTCTCTTTCTCTCTCGCTCCCTCGCTCGCAGCCTGGCTGCAGACACGTGTGATATTTTCCCATATCTCATGTTTTGCTGCTCTGCTGCTCCCAGAGCCCAATCACTGGAGCAGTATGTTTTATGAATTAATAAGAGATGATCCTGGAAGGTCCAGGGAGGCAGCTAAGAGAGAGCCAAGAGCAGAAAGATGGAGGGAGAGAGAGAAAGCGAAAAAAGGAAAAGAGAGAGGGTGGAGGCTGCAGTCGAATTTTAATGAGCACCAAGGGGAATATCAGATTCCCCCCCCCCCCCCCCCCCCCCCCCCCTAGTTCTTTCTGTGGATATCCAATGGCACACTGCTCTAAATCACTGTCATGCAAACAAGGTATTTCCCATCATGCCCTTGGTTTTTGGCTGGTAAGTGTGTCACCGTGTGGTACAGCTTGGCTCGCTGGGTGCACCTGCTCCGCTGTCCTAATTGAACAGATGATCTGCCAATTTGTCATGTTTATCTTCAGCGCCTTTCCTCGGCGGCTTGCCCACTCCCCACAGCCCCCTCGCAACACGCTGCAGATGTTAGCAGCATTTTTTATGACAGATCTTGTAGTCATTACTGAATAATTCATGCTTGCATTAATGTCTTCAGATAGCATCTCCAGCACCCCCTCCCTCCTCCTCGCTCTACCTCCATCACTTCCCCTCTCCCTCTCTCTCACTCTCCTTCTCTCTTTCTCCCTCTCTCTCTCTATCAGCCGCTTGCTTTTCACTCATCCCCACCCCCCGTTTCTCGTCCCCAATCACATGGGAAAACTTTATTATGCCTCCCTCTGACGGCAAAGTATACGGATAAAATACCCCCTATTGATATGAAAATAGGATTTAAATTATTCACTGAGGTTGAAAGGTTAGTTGAAGGTTATTACTTGGGGACAGGCATAAAGGGAGGAGAGAGAGTCTCTCGGTGCATTGTTCACCAGCGAGCAGGCGAGGCGTCGGTGAAAGGCTAATTTGCGGCGCATGCTGCAGTGGCCTCTTGTGAATAAAGCCCAAAGCCTCTCAGGAGATTTTAACATGGGAGAAGTCAATTATTTATAAGGAAATTATGTCTGGCTTTTTCATCCCAACAAAAAAAACATTTCTGCCTGTAAATAAGGTGGGGGAGCGTGTGTTTCCGCTCCATCCGATTGCTGTTCTCGAGATTATTATGACATGTCATTTTTCTGCTCAGCCCAGCCAGGCAAGGATAATAAGAGAGCATCTTGAAAAGGGAGGTGTCCTCTGAGATTGCCTTCAACATAAATCAGATCAGTTGTAACGCTTGCAGGTTTTATATGGGCTGGATAATGGGGCTTAGAATACAGTGGACTTAATAAATCATTCCCTTTGTTGGTGTGTGCGCTTTTCTCCCTCTACGGGTTAAAGAGCCAGAGCCGGTTCAGCGGTTGGTCCCTCTGTTCTTACGCCACACTGTATCTCCATGGCAACCACGCGTGCAGGTACCGTGCGTTAGCGGGGAGTCATGAGGAGCTGTGATGCACACGGACCTTCTCCTCCTCCTCCCTCGCTTTCTCCATCACAGGCACACACAAACACATTCACACCCTCCTTTTTTAATCTGTTCCTATCCTTCGCTCCTACTGTGGAGTGACCTGAGGAGGTTTGTTTACAGAGCTTTGTTTATGTTCTCTTATAACTCCCTGTCTCTTTGTCTCTGTCTCATTTGCATATTCCCACACAGCACTCCTCCTCCTTCTCCTCCTTGCTGTGAAAACACTCGGCGGCTGTTTGCCTTTATGCTCCTGTCATTTCTCCTCTGATTTTATGACCCCACCGTTCACGTGTCATGCTCGATTATTATAAGCTTAACTATTCTGGCAATCTTAAAACCCTTAACGCCATAGATGTGTGTCATACCAGTGGTTCTGGTGGTCTGGAACGTATATGAAGTAGTTATTTAAAATAAAAATCTGCAAATACCTTTTTGACATAATAGCCTACTATGCCCGGACAAAAATAAGTGCTGTTAGGATTTAAATAGGCAAATGCTTAAGAGCTAATGATTGTATTATTATTGCAGTGATTATTATTCTAGCATGTTATATGTTTGGAAACTGACACGCCATGTGATGTTAAATCTTGTGATGTTATTTCCATCAGGAGGTGCATACATTTTTGTCAAGATCTTGTATTGACAATGCAAGAGTCCAGCAATCTGTCAAGTCTCCTCCAGCACTTCCCAAAGACTTTCAATGAATTTAAGGTCTTGACTCAGAGGTGCCAATTCATGTGTGAAAATGATTCTTCATGCTCCATCCCAACCATTCTTTCACAATTTGAGCCTGATGAATCCTGACATTGTCATCCTGGAATATGGCCATGATGTGTCTTCCTACATGGTTGTTTAAGAAATGAAAAGCAACACACTCCCATCAATTAGGGTAAGAACTGTTGCCAAATGATTAACATGATGAAACATAATAATCACTGCAATAATGATCCAATCATAGACTCTTAAGCATTTAAATACAAACAGTGACTTTTTTTTTTTTTTGGCAGGGCAGGGCAGTGTATACTTTTATTCTTCATGTTATATTTCTAATTTCAGAATAATATGTAATTTTCAGTGTATTGTGTGTCTAATGATTAGAGCCCAAATTACACGAATGTGAATAGTCATGGTGGTGCTTTAAAAAAATAAATATATACATATATATATAATTGGTGGTCTGACTTGATCTGAAAAGTTTAAGAGCTACTTGTTTACGCCATTATAGTACTTAAATTTAGTTTTTTTTATTTCAAGGCCACAAATGCACCCCGGTTTTTTTGGTGGGGGGGGGGGGGGGGGGGGGGGGGGGGAATCTTAAGGATATGGTAGAAGTGGTGATTGCTCATTTGGAACAAAACAATTCAGTGTGGTAAAATGAGCACCTCCTTGGGAATTTCCTCCCATTAGTTTTTAAGATAAGTAAGAGTCATTAGTTAAGATTTACGCTGGCTTTCCTATGCTCCAGCGTGTGTGTGTGTGTGTGTGTGTGTGTGTGTTAATACTTTAAATGGAAGTGTAGCCACATCAAAGATCCACAAGATGAGAGGAAGAATTAATTGCAACCTTGGGAAAGTGAGACAGAGCTGTATGTGGTAGTTTGTGCCTAGTCCCTTGTCTCCATCCGTCCAGTCCCTTTCTCTTTCATCCTCTCTCTCCTTCCCCTCATTCCGTGTTTTGTCAGGAACATTTATCCTGAGCTTTAAGCCGCCTCATAGATGCCTCTGAGTGATGTTAATTACAACCGTTACCACAATTCATGCTGAGTGTCAATTTTCACCCCCATAGATGCTCCCTCTCCGTTTTCTCACCAGTTGAGTATTCATTTGCTCTGAATAATACTGAGCTTATCAAAGTCAATCAGCTGTGAAACTCATTTTCAGATGGAAAATTTGAGGCTATTCTGACTTAATTTGGTAAAGACTGCTTTATTTGCCCGTTCACAGAGCCCAGACATTTGTTGGTTGGGGCTGTGACAGCAGAACACTTTGTTTTTGATAGTTTCTGAGCAGATCATTAACTGAAAATAAGGAACTCGTGAGAGGCTTGACTGAAGCACTCTAGCAGAAAGGCAGTTCCAGATGGCCGAGCGCTGGTCGAGAAAGCAGATGTGCTTAAATAGGAACACACACACATCACGCTGTTCCGCTTCTTCAAATGGAGCATAGGAGGCTGTCATATATCACTAAAATACATATTCTGGTCCATTCATGCAGGAAAACATGCATTCACACTCATAGGATCCTTCTCTCTGTCTATTGATCTGGCTCAGTAACTCGGAAGTTAATGTCTTCCTGTATTGGTACTATGTGTTTTGAAAGTTCCATATTGGTTGCTTCCCTCCACACACACCATGTTCATTTAAATGCAGTTTTTGTCTGTTGAAATGATGAAAATGTCCTTTAAATGTACTCAAAATTTCATCATATTAATTTTTTTAATTGTCAATTCATTCTCTGACGGAAATGGCATATCATTTTAATCCGCAGATTTGACTATTTATTTAATGATGACAAAAGGGTCAAGTAAATTTTAAATATTTATAAAAATGTAAACATTTATGAATTTAAATGTATCAGAAATCCATTAACATAAACAAAAACACGTTTTTGTTGTGAAAAACTGATCTCCAGAATTAATATTGTTGAAGGAGCATAATGAAGTATTTGCTACTTTTTTTGATTGTTTCCTTGCTTTTTTCTGATTGGTGGCTTGTTCATAATTTATAAACTCTTTATTTAGAAACTGTACCACATTAGCACTGTGAATTATATATATATTTATATATATATATATATATATATATATATATATATATAATTCACAGTGCTAATGTGGTACAGTTTCTAAATAAAGAGTTTATATATATATATATATATATTATTTTTGTTCTATTGTAATATTTTTTTTTACACTTTTAACACAATATATTTGAATTAAAAACATTTAATTGCAGTCATGATGTAACAACATATTTGTCTGATCTTGTCTAGCCTTTATTCAAACAAACAATTTTGTAGTATTTCCATTTGACAACATTAACATTGCTTGACCCCTGAACTTTTCTGTTGTCTTGAGGTCAAGATTATGACCTTTCACGCCTGGTAACTGAATGACTAAATAATGACAGGACAAATGCGTATTCTGCATGTTAATAACAAATCCATATTAAACACTTACATGCAGTGACACATTCCATGTTGTAAAGGCCTCAATTTGCTATTTTTGGATAGTCGTGATTGATGAGCGATGTAGATTTGACTTATGCGGTCATTGGTGCACCTTAGAGAAGTCCACATTCGTCTCTCTCCCTCTGTTGCTGTGGAAGCCGGCGGATCAGATGTGTGCTGTCAGACAAGGCCGGACTTAATGGATGGTGTCAGCAGAGGGGATCGGTGCCATCTCCCTCCCCACTCATCCCTCCAACAAGGCTACAAAAACTGCACTCCATCTCCGGTGAAGCCAAGAGGCACTTCTGCAAGGAGTTTTTCCTGCTGCTCCAAACAGCTTGTCTGATTACAGGCTGATCAATACTTGGCCTCTCTCCCCCTCCTGGCAAGGGAAATGATGCGACAAGAGAAGCTGTGACATTGACTGGGCCCTGGAGGGGGGTGCCTGAGTATCGGTCTCGGAGAAAGGGTCCTGCTATTAACTCAGCTGGCCTCCTCTGCTGTGTCATTGTTAAACGCTGGCAAGGAAAAGCAGCTTGTATTAAATGGCTGACAAATGGCATCATAATTGCACTCTTGTTTTTAATCGATGAAATTAGGGACCATTTACACAACACCGTTTTCAACTAAAAACTGAAAACTTTTTCTGCGTTTTGCCCGCTGCCCGTCAATGGCGTTTTGGGGGCCTAAAAAACACAAACTTTTGAAAACAGGATTCAAAGTGCAAGACTTTCAAAACGATACCGTTCTCATCTCCGTGTAACCTACAAAAACGTGAATTTGTGAAAACGGTGATGTCATAAGCAGGCGTACAGTCTATAGGCGCGTAATGTTTCTTTACAAAGTGACATCTCCAACTACTGGCCTGGAAGTATAATACAGCGTTCTTAGTCGTTTTCGCGGACCCGCGTGAATGAGGATCGTTTTGACAATGTTGTCGCCTACATGCAAATAACTTTTTTAGTACATCATTGTCGTGTAAAAGTACCATTAGTTTTATTTAAGGAGTGCCATTGTCAGACTGATTGCTGTGGAAATTAAATCCATCCGTTCACTCCCTCCCTCCTGTTATGTTCTCTAAGGTTCTGTCAATACCATTTTCGCCAGCTATGTTTTGACCATGCTATATAGCAAAAATGGCTCTTCTGCTATAATGTCTGCCATTGAAAGTGTTAGATATCTTGCTCTTTGTCAGTGTCTATTTTCCCCTTCTTGTGTCTCCATTAGGGTGCTGTCTCTCTGAAAAACTCTGTAAACCCGTAAACATCATAAACACACATAGGGCACACATTTCTCTCCAATATTTAGATTAGCGGTCAATCAATGAGTGCATGCACACATGCACGCTCTTATGTTAGGTCATGTAAACACCCTGGACACTGTTTGTCAGATAAAGGTCATTAATTGTTTAAGCAAAACCCAGTCGGCACCATTGTGAACATCTTTATTTTTGTTCTAGCAGCTTGTGCGCATGTCTGTTTATATTTTGATGTCAACACTAGATGAAAAAAGAGTACATTTCAAAAAAGTCAAGTCAAGCGCTTTATACAGTACGCATTGTTTAAAAGGATAGTCGTCAAAGCAGCTTTACAGTGATAAACAGGAAAATAATAGAATCAGTGATACAAATAGAATTAAATTCATCATAAAACTCTAAAAAAGAGTTTTGTCATTATTTAGGTGAAGTCAGTTCAGTGTTGATTCAGTTTGATTCAATAACTGTGTAAAGTGTATCAATTATGAAACGAGTTCAATTTAGCTATAAAGGCAGCTCTGCAGAAGACAATAGTCTCGATATTCACTTTGAGTCAATTCAGTGTTGAATCAGTTCACTTCAATGACAAAACTCGCCAATTGGTGAAAGTCGAATCAGCTATAAAGCAGCTATGCAGAAAACAGCGGTGTCATCATCCAGCTCAGTTCAGTTAAAGTTTGGTTCTCATCTAGTACATTCAAATCAATATTACTGAATATTAAGTGTCCCCAACTAAAGCAAGCCAAAAGCGACAGAACTCAAACTCTTCAGGTGACAGAAATGGAGAAAAAAACAAAACATTTTGAGCAATTTAAACCCATTGAGTATGATTTACATTTCCTCCCACCAGTCTTGAATATTGGGTTACATCCTTGCTCACACCTCATTGATTTATGTTAGTTTACCCTAAAGTCAGACACTATAGAGTGTCAGCCCACTTTGAAGTTATTTTAGCTGATATCGCAGAGGTGAGATTAGTGATGGTGTGTCCTTTACCATAGTGCCCCTCACCTGGCCCTCTGTGTGGGTCACACCGCTTATCTCCCCATCAGTGGCTGTCTGGTAGCTTTTACAGCCTCCGTTATTTACGGCTGAGCCAGCATGTCTTTCTCTCTCACTGTCTCTCTGAGGCCCCGCCATACCTATTGAACGCTTTATAGTCTCCCCACCGTTTCCTTGTTTGCAACAATATAGCCTGGACTGTTGTTATTGATTCTACCGGATTGTGCCCTGGGTAAGTGCTCCTTTGAGCCTTGCTGCTAAATTAAGCCATCGTTCCGACAGCGGATGACAGCACTCCTTAGATCCTGGCGGCCTTCTAATGGTTCTGGTATTACTCATATGTTAATTGATTGGGCGGCGGAGGAGGAAGCCGCAGCAAGGTGGAAATTACTCTGCTCAGCACAGAAGTCTGATGCAGACCTTTCAGAGAAATAAGTTACCAAGTGACAATGAGGTCAATCAACTGCACAGAGAGAGGGAAAATTACTTTGATGATTAAATTGATCAGAATTACTGAAGCACCATAATGGACTACCTGCCTGCATGCCGCCATTTCAAGACTGGACCTCTGTTACATTTACATCTCAGAACACTGTAGAAAACCATTCTCAGATAAAGTAAGACTGAAAAACAAGTCACAATTTACTTGATTATTGTCATTATTTTAAGTTATAAGTTTATTTCTTTTTTACAAAGATCTTTCTTGCAGAAACGCAAGAAATGGATCTCATTTTAAAGTCGTCACCTTTATTTATATAGCGCTTTATACAATGATTGTTTCAAAGCAGCTGTACAGTGATAACAGGAAAATGATTCAATGATGCAAAAATACAGCTTAATACAATATTTATTGTCTGTCAAAATGACGGAAAGTACATTGAAATATTATCACACAATGCTAGTTAATGAACATTTTTTATTAAGGCAATGTATGTTACATAAAATAGACAATACAGTGATATTTAACCTGTCCATAATATTGCTGCAGACAGAATCAAACTTTTGTGGTTATTCGTGGTCTGTTGTATTAATTGAATGCTTTTACAATTTTCAGTTTCCTTTTAATGTTTGATGGTTGAAGGGTGAGAATAATGTCACTTCATTGAATCCAGTTTTTTTTTTAAAGCTTATTATTGCATTCATAGAGCGAGCCTTTCACTGATTGTTTACAGTTTAACGGAAGTTAATCCTAATTTGCGTGAAGTGGAAAAAGGTAGATACACACTTTAGAATCGGAAGTAGAAGGTCATTCTGTTACTTTTTGCCTCTTTTATGAGTATACTGTGAATTCGGACATACTTCTTTTGTGATACACTGTTTTTCATCTATAATATAGTATAGGGAAGAATGCTATTTCAGACGCAGCCAAACACTGACAAAATTGTGGTTCATCTGAAGAAAGGAAAACATCTATAGATTGGGGATGGCATGAGGATGAGTAAATGATAGGAGAATTTACATTTTTGGGTGAACTATCCCTTTAAGTAATATTTCTAGTGGGTTGGACAAATGCATGTACATCATTGTCTCATGAGTGTTCATGTGAATGTTGTCAGCAGAATAAGACCATATGCACTTTTATCACTTTTCTCTGATGTTGTATACTTTCTTATAAAAAACATTTTAAAACAATGATTTAAGATGTTATGTCGATAAAACTTAAGACATCCATTTTGAGTTGAATGGACCTACGTTAATTGTTACAATGATGGAAGATTTTAAGTCTTGGCAACTTAATTATTTTAAGTAAAGACCTCAAGTAAACTTAGTGTCAAGTAGACTTCAACTAAAAAGCCACACAAACTGTTGCCTTCATTTTTCTGAACACCTCCTTTCACATTTGGCCTTATTTGTCATCACCCTGCAAATGGGAGAAATGACACAAGGGGGCAATCGACAGGCTTCAGATCGTAGCTCAATGAGCCAAAACAGCCAGAGGAAATATTTGCAGTTTAGGTGGTTAAATGCCGAAAAAACATCTGGCCTGTCACTGCATAATCCCAAACATAATCCAATTGGCTGCGCTCAGTTGAGGGGGTTTTCAGGGGGTGCATAGGGAACTGCTAAAGTCAGATATTACTCTTCTGCTTATTCAGGGCTACTCCTTGTTAGTAATGTTTTTGCGGCCCTATAAGCTGGAAGCCGTGCTAAAAAAATATCACCCAAGTCACCCGTAGTAAACGCCCCATTCATCCTCCGTTGTTCTCCTTGTCTCTCTCTTTTTCTTCCTCCCTCCTCCTCTCTTTCCCTCTCTGTCTTAGGCCTCATTTCCTTTCTTGTCCCATGGATGATTAGGAGCAGCCCGCAGCATTTATCATGGGCTGAGAGGAGGAGAATAGGACAGCATGAGGCTGAAAAGCAACCAAATCTGCTATGGTAAAATAAGAGAATATCATCTTAACTCATTTGATCTCCACACCTACAGAAACGTGATGGATTTGAAAGAATGTAGAGATTGTAAACCTGTGCTTTGCATAACAGAAGTTACTCTCTTATAGACTTATTTAGAGTAGAATAAAGTAGACGACATATTTAATACGACAGGAAACTAAATGAAGCTGTGAGGGGCAGAAATATAGTACATTTAAAATGTTATAAGTGATAACATGCCCCCCCCCCCCCCCCCCCCCTCATATTCCTCATATAATAGTAGTCATTTTGATAAATTAACTCCTATTTTCCCTTAAAATTAATTTAATAGTTTCTCTGAAGTAAATCAAAACCCAGTACGCGGATATTATTGAAGATTTATGTCTCTGTTTTACCACAAAGTGTCAATTATTCTAGTGATTTTGTTTCAGTCCTGGCTCAATTTGACCTCTATCTCTATCTCTGTTTTGCATGTTATGTGAATATTATTTGCCTTTATTCATGTCTTTGTCTGAGACCCCAAACATTAGCAATGTAATGTTTTTTTTCATTGAGATATGTAATCAGAGTAGTTTGTAATCTCATAAGATTTGGAGTATTCATGAATTATGAGCCATATGAAGTATGTTTTTTAGATGTTAAGACCCCAAACAGAACATTTTTGATTCCGTCAAATGAAATATGGTGTCTCCTCTGAATAAAGTCTATTACCTTACTGTTGCTAATGCTGTATTCTCGTTCAGCCACATATGACACTGTGGTGGTATTTTGTACATTGAGCTAATTTGCTAATGGAAGGGCCTCTTTTTACTCGCTAATGAATATTAATCACTGCTATGTGTGGCACGGTTAAGTTGGCTAGCTGTGCAAGGGCACCATTTTCTGTTTGTGTATTTATGGTGTCCAACCTGGTCTTCACCAAACATCACAGACCACCCCCCACAGCTGGCTCGCTGCCAGGCAGAAGCATTATTATGATCATCAGTCAGAGAAAGGGGCAGCTAAATGTCATTATTGCATGCTGCAAGTGCCTCTCGGGATTTTGAGGCTGCCCGTTTAATTTCTCTAACAGCCTGAGAAAATGTTTCTTTGCATCTCTGGTCCGTGGCAAAAAAAAAAAAAAAAAAAAAAAAAAAAAAAAAAAAACTATCAGCCAGCACGCAATTAACGACATAGATCATTTACATAGTCACACAGCTAATTTTCATAATGTTCCCTTTATTATCAGAGGAAGAAATTAACCCAGGAATTTATTTACATATCCACTGCAAACGGTAACAGTGCGCTAATTGGCTGTTAGATGATTAATAGGCTTACAGCTGATGCTAATGAATCATGCACTCACTGTTCTGAAGGTGCTCTTGCAGTGTGTTTGTGTTTTGGCAGCTTAATTAGTCTGATAATTATGTACTTGTTGCGTTTGCTTTCAAGCAAATACAATCAAACATTGAAAAGATTAAAGTGGATTGTATTAGTGAGAGCAAGTGTTAGCTCTAGCACTTAACGACCCTGGCTAGACAATCATAGATTTTTGTTGTTGCTTTAAGTTAGTACTTGAAAAATGATTTATGATTTCTGGGCTAGGTAGATTTGTGAACCAAAAATAGACATGCACAAGCTTTCAATGCTTGAATCTAAGGGAATATTGACAAATTGTAGCACGCAACTCAGCTTGACTGACAGTTCGAGACTTAATTAGGCAAATGAAACCATCTGGCATATAATTCAATAAAAACATCTGTTTCCATTTCTAATTCATTTTAATGGAATTTATTTGTGCAGAAGAGGTTTTTTTTCCCATTGACTTGTCAGATTTATGAGGAAATTTGCTCTACTCTTTAGTAAACTCTGAATGTTTACTTTATTCGCCAATGTGTGTTTTTGCCATTGTATTTACACACACACTTTCATTTATCAAAAACAAGATAGTAAAATGCAAATGTGTATCTTGAACGATACGTCATGATAATGACCCACAATTTGCTTAATTTGAAATGGACATCACTGAAAATAATGATCATAAAAGAATAATCGATTCATTAAGTGGGTCAGATATTGATTCAGTTCAATGAAGGAGTTGTCAGACGGATTCAAACCAGTAACCAATCATTTTGGTCTATTCATTAACTCATTCAGGACTACACTTTCTTATTCATTAAAAAGAGCTGGCTCATTAGAGACATTCGTTCATGAACTGGACTACACTGGTTTTACACTGGTTTTTGATTAACTCATTTGTTTCTGAATTTATCTCCACTATTCATTTCAACAGAACTATGTTTCTTGCAATTTTTTTCTTGCTTTATTTACCATATTCATTACAGACTTCTGACTCACATTCACGACTCAGGTAATGATTTATTTTGCCGTGGCGCTGAAACACTGGTATAAATATGTTCTCTATGTTTTATTTTGGATAAATAGTTTGGGTAACACTTTATTTTACAGTGTACTGATACATTATGTAACATGTTACTGTATAATAACAGTAAATTATGCACAAGCAACTAAACCAAACTCTATTCCTAACCCAACCTTATAGTAAGTACATGTTGGTAATTGATATTACTCAGGACGTAAATGTAAATGTATGAAATGACACATTCAATATTTTAACCCAAATGATGTAGTAACACTCCTGATCCACAACATTATAAGTGTGATTATACTCTTAATGCTTGGATGAACTTTTGAATTTAGTCTTTGTGACGATACACAACTGCATTCTGCATATTAAAGGTCTTTGAAACAAGCAGATCAAGAGAAACCCCCAGTGAAATCGTCTGGGATGGCAGAGGTGCACTGCCCTGTAATTAAAAGATTCCAGTAAGTTCATTGACTCTTCACAATATCCTATATTAAAACCCCCAAATCGGCTCTGGCTGGAGAACCATTAGGAAGCATTGCTTATGAATATTTGATGCAAATCCTCCTTTTTGTCTTGGACACAGCTTGAAGCGGGAATCGCATTGATCTGCTGTTATAATCACAGATTAAAAAGAGCTCTCCCCAAACCATTCCCTGATTAAAGGCCTGTTTACACGCCACGCTCACACACCACTGCTGCTTTTATATAGGCCTTGAACAGGCCCCCATAGGCTAAACTGTGCAGCAAAAACCGACTGAAACTAATGGGCCCCTCTCTGGCTGCTGAGAGCAGGGTGTCTTTTAGATTTGTGTTTCAACTCGTTAGTTTCTAGATTTGGCCGGAATCTACAAAATGTCCCTTATGAAATATTAAATTCAGCAAATCCTAGGAACTCAGAGTTATATCACTTTGTCTTTATGGATCACTTCTCCGCAGTGTGCTCTGACCGCATCATCACCAGAAAATGGACATTCGAACCTTAAAGCCTTTATGGAAAATTAGAAAAAAAAGTTTTCTTAACCTACTTTTCAGCCAACATTACGATTTTCCCTGTAATCCAATTCATGGTGTGTTTTTTTTTTTTTACTGCATCAGATGGTTTTGCCCAAACTAAGGACATTTTATGTTCTCTTCTCTCATTCCCTGGCTTCATAGGACAGTTTAAACAATGCACTGCTCTCTTGTATTACATCCACTTTGTATTACAGACACACATAGTGGTTTAAAACAGAACATTGTTGAAACAAAAAAGAAAATGTTAAGAGATCAAATAGCGTAATGTCAGAGCAGCTGAACGATTACCTTTCTGTTGAGAAGCCTAGATTAAGCTTTGACAGATTCTTTTCTGCCAAAAGATGTTACATTCAGGATTGGCTAAAGGGTCATTCTAAATATTAGATTTTGTGCTGTTATCAATAGATGATTTATACATTAAAGGAATAGTTAAGTCAACCTCAAGTTGTTCCAATATATGTGACTGGAAAACAAAAGGTGAATTTCTTAAGAATATACTGCTGCTGTTTATTTTTCAGTATATTGAATGTTCCAAGATGACAAAAAATCAGCATAAAAGTGGTCCACATAAGTCGTGCTACATTCAGTCTTCTGGAGCCATACCGTAGCTTTTTGAAGATGCTATTCACTGACATTTTTTTACTTTGACCTTAGTGTGAGTGTTCTGTTATTGATGATACTTTTCATGGTGCTTTTACATCCTTTTTATGGAATTTCTCAGGTGAGGAGATCACTATAATTCTCTGCGACACATTGTTCCTATGCATATTTTTCTTCAGTGCACATGTAATTCAGCAATTTGATATTGAAAGAGAGTGATGCAGATTTATCTGGCTTCTCGATTCACAGTGTCACTGTCTCCAGTAAGATGGATGGCAGCAGGTTGAGGGGCCCTTAGCAGTGTTCAGCGTGTCTGCCATCAGATTACAGGCTTCTAGGAGCCCGGTGCCCCCCGTGTTCACGTCAAGAAGGGGCTTGAAGCATAGCAATTATGGTGAAATCACATAACATATGGTGCGACTCTTACCTTCGCTTGTCATCCTGACCGTGTCTCATTTGCACAGCCTCTCGTCTCAAGTGGCAATGAAAAATTGCTATAATATAAAAGATTACATAATAAGCTATTTGCATCTCACCGAGTGTATGTGTGAGGCTCCCTTAAGCGTAGTGCAGTCGAGCTCTTGTTCAAGGAAGCTGCTTCATGTCTAGAGCAGAGACAGAATGAGGCTGTGGGTCAAAAGATCAGCAATCAAATCAGTGTAGTGTTGGGTTGTGGAGAGTCCTTGAGTGACAGCTGTCAGAGGGTGCATCCAGAATCACGCATTATAAACTCTCTGGCTTCCTGGATGAGCTCTTGTGGTGACGCATGCGATAGTGACCTCAAAATAAGGGCAAGTTGATGAGAGGGTTTGGGACAAGTGAATTAGCATAGCTCGGGATGCGTGTCTGAGGCAGCTCTGTGGAGATTCGTGAACACTTGAGTTGGCCGCTCACACACTGTCCTCCTAACCTTCACTTTGTGGCTATACGATCAGTGCACGTTTAACGCTTGCCTGAGTTTTAAGCCGCGCTGAAAGTGCCCGAGAATTAAAGCGCCGCTTCCGTTGGTGCTTGAGCATGTTCTGCCTTTGGGGACGGTCCAGCTTTGTAAGATCTGATTTCCCAGCTTGTCAACATTGATTATGCACTGTTGTGTTTGAGGAAACACAGTTTTCACCCATTCTGTTTTAAAGGGCTTGTGGGAGCAGTGCTCTCTTTGAATCATGAGTCTCTGAAAAAGCAGGTCGGAATTCGGCCTTCTGATGAACGTTTTTTTGATTATTGTGGTTTGACCTATTTTGGCTTATAGTTGGTTTATAAAAACCTAAGATTTTCTTTTTTGTTGTTGCTAGTTTAATCAGGTAAGTTAATGCATCTTTTTGTGTCTGAATAGGCCTGAAAATAGTGGGTTTTTGTTGGGTGTTTTTTGGTCCCATTCATCCTCCCAGAATCAATTGAGGCATGAATACATTGAATACGTCACATTTAGTAACTTCTTGTCTTGTGATGACCTTGTTACTGTCACTCAAAATTATCAGTTTGTTGATTATTGCCCTAGTCACCATTAATTAGTGTTTAGTTTAATTGATAGTTCCAAAGGCATAAATAACTCACTATGGAAGCATTTAAACATTTTGACTAACAAATCAAATAAACATAAAAAGATCACAGAAATTAATATCAATGGCAATAGTATAACCGATCGTGCCATTATGGCTGATGAATTCAACTCCTATTTTGTACAGTCAGTTGAACAATTATCAAAAGATTTCCATCCCGTTAATCCTTTTAATCTTTCATTGAGAGACACCTCAACAGATTCATTTTATATTAAAGAGGTGTCGGAAGCAAAAGTTGCAGAAATAATTAATAAACTTTCAAATTCCAAGTCAAATGACATTTTTATGATGAATAGTTGTTTTCTTAAAAATTATAAAGATGTTCTCGTCAAACCATTGACCCATCTCATTAATCTCTCCATAAGAACCAGTACATTTCCCAGTGCATGGAAGAAAGGAATAATTATCCCTGTGTTTAAAGGTGGTAGCCAAAACTCTATGAGCAACTATTGCCCTATATCGATTTTACTGGTTTTATCAAAAATAATTGAAAAAGTAGTAGTAGTGCAACTGGTGGACCATTTAGAAGCCAGACAGCTCCTCCATTGTCACCAGTTTGGATTTAGACCAGGTTACTCGATAGAAATAGCAAACTGCTGTTTAATTGAAAATGTAAAAAAGTCCCTAGACAAAGGTAATGTGGTAGGAGCCGTATTTATCGACCTTACAAAAGCATTCGATACAGTCAATCATAGTTTGCTTTTATCCAAAATGTTAAATTTTAATTTTTCAAATGAGGCAGTGTTGTGGTTTACATCTTATCTCCACTCTAGAGTGCAGTGTGTTAAAGTTGATCAAAAGGTATCTGCACTTTCAAACATAAAAATGGGCATTGCACAGGGCTCTATACTTGGCCCTTTGCTGTTTAGTCTCTTTATAAATGACTTACCTCTGCACTGCTCAGGTGCCAGATGTCAGCTCTATGCGGATGATGCAGTTCTTTATGTACCCGCCAAGTCACCTGAGCAGGCTACAGCTGTACTGTCTACTAGTATGTCTGACATTCAACGGTGGCTCATTCAAAGTCACATGCAAGACTTTTATTTGCTGATTTTTCTTCAGCTTTTAACAAGATGCAGCCTCATATTTTAATTGAGCGACTTGCCTCTTATTTTAATCTACCTGATCAGATTTTATTGTTGCTCTTAAACTTTTTAACAGACAGACTCCAGCAGGTACTTGTGAATGGCCACTTGTCCAGTATCACCACTTCAAACACAGGGTCTCCTTTCTCCTTTGCTTTTTATTATGTACACAGATAGCTGCAGGACTTCCCAACAGGGTAGCTATCTTGTGAAATTTTCTGATGACACTGCCCTACTGTCACTTCTTCAGGGGGCCCAATCGGGCCATGGAAGTGCCTTATCACAATTCGTGAACTGGTGTGATGATAACTTCCTGGACCTTAATGTGTCAAAAACGAAGGAGTTATTCATTGATTTTAGAAAGAATCATTTTAACCCAGAAGCCAGTATCATTCATGGTGAAAATGTTGAAATTGTAGAGACGTATAAGTACCTAGGAACCATGTTTGACTCCAATCTTAAGTTTGACAAAAACACAGAGTCATTGATTAAGCGTGGACAACAAAGAATCCACTTGATGCGGAAGCTAAACTCATTCAATGTATCGCAGAGGATCTTATATAAGTTTTACTATTCATTTATTGAAAGCCTTTTAACATTTTCTTTTGTCTGCTGGTTTGATAGATTGTCTGTGAGGGAAAAGAATAGTCTCGGCAGCATTGTTAAAATCTGCTCCAAGATTATTGGAGTTCAGCTTATTGACCTGAGCTCCCTCTGGAAAAAACGGGTGCTCCAGAAGGCTAGACGGGTCATGAGTCATCCTGACCATGTTCTTAGTCAGGAATTCTGTCTAATGCCCTCAGGACGGCGCTACCTTGCCCCCCCAAGGAAAACTAATAGATATGCAAATTCTTTTATTCCCTCTGCCATACGGTTTTTAAATACTTAAATACTTGAATTGAATTGAAAATCAGTTAGTTTTAAATTTCTCAAAAACAGTTTCCATGCGTTTTTCCATTAAAAAAAATAGATATAAAAGGAAGATTTAATATTAAGTTACAAAATAAAGAAATTCATCCAGTTAGAGAATTTAAATATTTAGTATTAGTTTTAGATCCTCAACTTAAATTTGAAAAACATATAAAGAAAATCCTAAAAACATTACAAAGTAATCTCAATTGTTTTAAACTAATTAGAAGCAACATACCAAGTCAGGCAGCCCTGCTGTACATGCATGCTATGATATTTTCTCATATATCATATTGCATGACAACATGGGCACAAGCCGCTCCCACTGCAATCAAACGCATAGGTTCTTTATATAATCGAGCAATAAAACTTTTGGATAAAAAACCATTACGATATCATCATTGCAGCATCTTTAAGAAATATAATTGAATGATTTTTGATAGCTTTAGCCATTTTTCCTTTCTTAAACTAATTTATAAGTGCATTAATCATTTAGCACCTGAGCCACTTTATTGAGAGGCAGGACAACATCCGAGTCACTAGGAGCTCCACAAATCATGACTGTAAAATAGCATACTGCAGGACCAGCTTTGGACAGACGACCTTCTCTGTGAAGAGTTCTAAACTCTGGAACTCATTACCTTTTAAAATCAAGACTGTGCCTGACTTTAAGATGTTCACTTCCAGGCTTAAAAACTGGTTAAAAATAAACCAAAAGTGTACTCATTTTTAATTATTATAAAAGTTGTATATAATATGTATGTATGTTTATATTATTTTTTTTTTTTTTTTTTTTTTTTATTGAAGTAGTTAATCATGTAAATTTTATTGTGTATAAAAGCCCTTCCAGGGACAGGAGTTGAAAATTAGCAACAGCTATAAACTTTATGTGCAACACATTAGTGGCATGCTTGGTTTTGACACTATGTTTGTTTGCATTGTCCCTGTCTAATAAATAAATAAATAAATAGGTATGTGTGTGGCAAGTCAAAGATATTTAATGTGTTTGATTGGTTCATGCGTGTTTATGTGATGTTGTCTTTTATTATTGGAAAACAATGAGCACTTTGTTCATGTGATTTTCTTGTATAACGCACATTATATTGAACATTAAAGCCATGTAAAAAAGTGGAATAAGACCATAGAGCTTTTTAAAGTGATGCAGCTTAGGCAAACTAAATAAGCAATTGATACAATAATGGCAAATTTTAAGTCATGGAAATTTGACATTTAAAGTTCAGTGAATACATTTTCTTCAAATGAGGTGAATTTAAAAAAAAAAACCTTTCCCTTATCCTTCACCTAGCTTAGAATTCTTAATTTATTAAATCCGAATGACATAAAATATTAACTGGTTGGAAGTGCTGGCTGATGATGAACAGGTGTGGGTAGCAACAATCTGCCCTTATCATAACAGTGTCTGTCAGTTAGCACTCAAGCGCAGCTGGTTCTTCCCAACTTGTTTACAGTACTGGAAGGAAACATCCATATGCTGTCAATCAAACTGATGGTGATGTCATTATATCTGCCGTGAGGGAGTCAGTGGTGCTGTATGAAGTAGGCCTGACCTCGTGGACAACAGCGGCCTTGAGAAAGATGGGAAGCTTGTTAAATAGATAATAATCAGGAACAGAACCAGCGATGCCAGATGCAGACTCCTGTTTCTCTATGTTAACAAATGGCTACTGTGTCTGTGCTGAGAACCCTCCTATGACACGGAAAAATACAAATGAAAATATTTGTATGATTGAGCTGGAAATGTGCTCACAGTATCTTTCTTTAAATAAATCAAAAAACATTTTCAGACATGACACTGTAAAAATTAGTCAGTCAAGTTTTCAGTGAGAAAAAAAAGGAGTATTTAGCTGGTTGTATGATGTCAACATGGTGGCCCTTATGGGAAAAAACATTCTCATCTCATGTGAACAATTGAAAAAAAAAACATGTTTTTTAAGAAGTGGCTTAAAGGGATAGGTGCGGCAAAATAAAATTCTGTAATTATTTACTCACCATTGTAGTTTCAAACCTGTATGGCTTTCTTTCTTCTGTGGAGCATAACAGATTTTTTTTTTTTTTTAAATGTCTCGTTTTTTCTTTTTGACCATATACAATGAAAGTCAGTTTAAAAATATCCTCTTTTGTGGTCTGCAGAAGAAAGAAATGCATACAGGCAGTGGCGTGGGTTTGATTTTTAAATTGGTGGGTATGGGGACATCAATGTATAAATATATATTAAGTTTTGTTCGAAATTATTGCCACGGATATATCAGTGTCACTGGATATTGGTAGGGACACGTCCCTAGCGTCCCTAAATTCTACGCCCCTGCATACAGGTTTGAAACAACATGAAGGTGAGTAAATTATGACAAAATGTTGTTTTATTTTGGGGTAAACTGTCCCTTTAAGTGTCTGAATATTATTTTGGGGGCCACTGTATCTTGGTCATTTGGGATGAAACAAAGCCACATATACCCTAATAGTTTCTAATTGCATGATAGGGATAATGCGTTATGGGTCAGCTTTAACACCTGAACTGAGCTCTGGTGGCATCACAATCATTCTGTTACATTATGACTGATTTCAGCACGGGTGGAGGTACCAATCAATGAAGAGAGAGAGAGAACGAGAGAGTCAGGTGCTCCCTTGCACTCTGACTCTGTTGAATACTGATTGTCTCTCTGTCTTTCCGCCTCTGCCACTGAGCCATGGAATTGCTCTCTTCTCATTCTCCAGCACTTGTGGCTTCCCTCGCTGATGGACAGACGATTCATAAGACGTTCCCACTGAAGAGTAACATTTCTCATTTTGTATCTGATTCCTCCCTAACAAGGCGATTGCGCCGTTGCATTCGAATGCGGAGATAATGAAAAATGTTATGAATATTTCAACGGCGTGACAAAAGAGAAGTTTGTTCGATGGCTCTGTCCTCTGATCAATCCCCATCGGACCAAACAGGCTTAATATGAGAGAACAAGCGATCCGACTTATCTGTGATGTGAATGTATAATGTTAGCTTTTTTAATAACTGAGGAGTGGCCTCGGGGCCTGTCTGCAAAATGGCTGGTTCGCTTTGGTATTTGTGCATTTCATTTCTGTTGAATCATTAATGTTTCTCTAGGCTAACAGCTCCTCTAGCAGCAACAGTGGGATCGAAGAGAGGCTGAACTAAATGCCTGCATTGAGTGGTACTCCATCAAAGGCATCAAGCCTTTTTATTTATTGGATAAATTCATGTGTTCTATTCTCATGTGTTTTCCTTCTGCTATATACCTCATTGGTGCAGCCCACGTGAAGGCAGACAGAACATGCCTAGTGTGACCTTTGACCTCAACCTTGTACTCATGTTCTGTCATGCAAGTACTTGGTGCAAACATGCATCCAGATGAATATGCACTTTAATAATAATTTCTGTAATGGCCAACCAGATCTGTGCGCTCTATGATCAAAAATGGTGTTTGTACAGAGGCATTTACTTTAATGGAATTAATTATAAATGGATAATTGGATCACTGTGCCTGGCAGAGACTGTCAAGGATACTGAGAAAGCATCTTAATAGCCATCTTTCTCTTACCATTGAATTACGCTTTTAAAAGACAAGGTGCTGGTCAAAGGTTAACATAATTAAGGTCCAATTATCTCTTTCACATCTTTCAATGATAGTAATTAATCTTGCACATCTTCAGAATGAATTGCCAAAGTGGTGTGTAAGAATGCTGAATTACTGCTTTTTCATGTTGCCTTCAGATTCAAAAGTCTTGAGTGCCGTAGTGAACATTACCATTTAAGATAATGGGCGCTGTAGCTTTAAAAGGGATAGTTTATCCAAAGATGGAAATTCTGTTATTCACTCACCCTCCTGTTGTTCCAAACTTGTTTGACTCTCTTTTTTTTTGTGGAGCACAAAAGAAGATATAAAATGTCTCATTGTTTTTTGTTGAAAGTCGATAGGGTCAAATGGCGTTTTGGACCCCATTGACTTTCATTGTATGGACAAAACATTTTCAGAAAATCTTATTTTGAGTTCTTTCAGAAGAAAGTAAGTTAGGGAGCAAAATGATGACAACATTTTCATTTTGGGGTGAACTATCCCTTTAAGGAATTTAAATCAAGGGCCGTTTGTTTGAAAATTGCAGTGAATTCATGATTATGCATTGTTGGTTGTCGAGCACTGCATGGAGAGCAGTTTATGTGCAAACTATAGAACATTTGAATGTAAACGGTGGTGTGCTTTACCCATCTAAAGCCCTGATTTACATTGCATCCTAAGCAGCCTTTGTGAACCCAGTGAGGTGTGAAGAGATGTAATGAAACAGAGCTTCTGTTTATGAGGGGAACATTCATATTCATTAGCAGTCAGTCATTAGCATACGATGCCTGTGACGAAGCCTGATGCATGTTTTATGAGCACGGTTAATGGTACATTGACAGCGCAATAAAAACGAGGGAAAGTGTGTGTGTGTGTGTGTGAGAGAGAGAGAGAGAGAGACACTTCCCCAGGAAAGCCACAGGGCGCTGGGCGGGTTATTGATTCTCCCCTGTGTCCTATTGATCTCTGATGTTTTCATCTCACAAAGGCCCTGCTAAGCTGCTGTGTATCTGAGAGACACACTGACAGCGCAGCCCATTGACTCTGGCTATCAATAGCCGGGGAGCTGGATATCATTAAATCCTCATCATTGTGTTTTTATCCTCCACACACCACTGACTGCCTCTGGTGACCTCCAAATGAAGCTGAATGTTGCACGAGATCGACACTGCCTGGCACAGAAGGCAGTCCGGGGCACTCTATTAAAGCAGACTCTTCTCACATGGTAATCGTGGCGGTGTGTTTTTGCAATCAGTTTTCACAACTTTGCACATGAGCATAAATTAGAATTGCATTCACCAAAAGTGAATTAGTAAAGGCCCCGATATTATTCAAGCGAAATCAAAGACGTTTCGTCATTTCGAACAAAATGAGGCCAAAACAAAGTTAGTGTTCTTTTCGGGACTACTTTTTCATAGTGTTCCAGTAGCTCCAATAGTAGAGCATAGGCCTATATAGTCTGTATGCAATATGAGTCGCTGTGGATAAAATTGTCTGCCAAATGCAAAAATATAATGTAAATATGTATTTTGTATTTATATGTAATAATTATATTTATATATTTTTCATTAAATGTTTTTTTTTCATCTGAACTATGAACAATCATATATTTTTAATAGTTAACATTAAACAACTTTTATATATGCTGAAAAAATTGCTGTTTGTTGTTAGTTAATGATACTTAAAGCATTAACATGCATTCATCTTTTAGCTTATATATGAAAGTAATGACATTTTCTTTCTTGTAAATATTTGGAGGACAAGCGACATTCTCATTTTCTTAAAAATAAGTAAGTAAATAGATAAATAAATCGAGTGTTTCTTTACAATTGGGAATATGACGATGGAAATCGTTTGCTCTCGCCAGCAGCATAATTGTTAAAAATTTGCCCACAATTTATAAGTCTAGACTGCATGAGTAACTAATAACGAGTTATTAAAATGCTGAATATTCTATAGTTTGAAGTAGATAGGCACATTCCTATTGCATAATGCATGCAGGGAAAGATCAAAGTGAAGTCATGTGTGAGACATGGTGAGATTGTCTCCTGTTGCCAAGAGTCCCCGTGTAATGGTTTCTGTTGCTGTTAATGGAGGTTTTGCTCTCCTGCACTCCGCTGGCTGTATACCTGGGGGGTCGGGAGGAGGAAGACTAGCACCTGATGAGGCCTTCTTTCTCTCCGGAGAGCACGAAGAGACTAGTCATCATGGAGCAATTCTTACAGGGACAAGGCATGTTGCCCCTCTATCACGCCTCGTGGGGAAGGAGGGGTGACAGCGGGGGCAAGGACGGATGTCGCAGGGATCAATAGAGCTGGAGGGGGTGGGAGGAAGCACTGGGATGGTAAGGACGGGTGTGGGGGGTTGTTCTAATGCCATGCTCCATTAGAGACTGGAGACACTCGTGACTCACGAGCAGACAGCCTGATAAACAGCCTGGGTTCTGATAATAGTCTGTCTGATCAATAGCCTGTCCTCCCTCTCTGTTCCCTGAGGGTATGGGAGCGGGGCAGGACTGGCTGGTGACCCCGGGGGTCAGAGGTCGTGGGTGCTTAAGGAGTGGAGGTGAGAGGGAGGAGTCAGTCATAAACATCTCTCCAGGCCTGTTTCTCATCACACAGCAGCTCTGGTCTCATGTTTTCTTAATATCTCTTCCATCTCCTTCTCTCTCTCTCCACGCAATCATCTGTCCTAGTTATTATTGCCTCACCCCTTTCAGCTTATTGATCACGTGATGAAGAGTCTTCTGGAGGAAGAGGAAGAGTCATCGTGGCTCCACTGATCTAATGGTTTTCATTTTGCCGCTGTGGATCTATGGCGCAGGTTATTGATGGATATTCTCAGCACCTCAGTCACTCCATCCATTTAGTTTATTTCCAGTGCAGTTGTTGGTCTGTTGTGTTCTATCGCAAACCCACACCAGCCTTATCCTATATGGCTGACACTGGCCTAAAACCTAGATACTATTATTTTATGGAATTATCTGTGGTATTGGGTGTATGAAGGAGAGACAAATGTATCATATCAGGGCTCGCCTAAGTAGTTCTTTTATAAGGGCTATTAGTTATTTCACATTTTCACTAGCCCCATCACAAAAGAATGAAATTAAAAAAAAAAAAAATTTCAATTATTATTTTTAGTTTGTTAGAAATATGTGTGTATATATATATATATATAAAAAATATATAATATGTGTGTATGTATGTATGTATATATATATATATATATATATATATATATATATTTACTATTTTTGTTCAAATTTCTGAATATTTTAGTTCTATTTTTATTCCTTAAAAAGAAAATATGCTACAAACAACAAATTGAAAAAAAAATAACTATAATGGAATCCCATAAACACATGCACAAAACAATGGCCTGGAATGCAGAACAATACTGATTGATTTGTACTTTAAACCCATTACTCTTATATTCTTAATGATACTAGCCAAAAACGCTCTCAAACTGGCCCCTTTGTTGAGCACTTTGAGTGTTTTAATTAAATCCTGTGCAAAACATCAATTTATGTGTGAAATGTATTGATTTGTTTACAGAAGTCATTAAGGTCATGTTGCATTTCTCTAGCAATTATCTTAAAGAATGTGATATGAGATATTCAATATGTGATAATATGTGGGCAGGAGTTTCAAAACAAACCAATTCATTTAATATGGCATTGTTTTTTTAATATGTAAGTTCTGAACTTTCTGAACTGCTGGTAAACTCCAACAGAGTTTATAATTAGATATTTCTACGTAGGTTTTAGAAAGGTCAGTCCTTTGGAGGTTTTCACTATTTAATCAGGCATGTTCAAACAGTGTGTACAGTCAAACCGGCAAGCAATTTAAAAACTGAAGATGCACTTTATCTGCCTCGCTGAGTCTGTGGAAAATTATTTGCCTTGTTTAATAGAGTTAATGATGTTTTAGCATGCATATTCAAAGAGGATGTCATATGTGGCACAGCCGTGCTCACCCTTGTTTTACATAGGCCGGATGGAAAAATGTGAGTCAAAGAGGCCTGCGCTTTTATCAAGTCGTGTTGCGGTGTGTAAAAGTCATGAGTTTAGCAGAACTAACGAGGTTAAAAGAACAAGTTCCCTTTCTTGAGGGCAGAGTGTGGGAGGAAGTTAAATCTCCAGAGCGCGAGTTTGCAGCCTTGCACTATAACTCAGAACAGGAGGTGGAAAAAGCGCTAGCTCGCACAAGTACACAAGCTCATGTTGTCGCTGAATGACTTGCGACCGCAAGACTGTTTTTAAAGTTCCCCTTTTTTTCCCCCTTCTATCGCAATGCGCTGCTGTTATCTCTGAGTGACAGTTGTGGCTTGAACGGTGGCGATATATCCTGACTGGGAAAGTGAGACACCATATCTTGAGAGAGAGAGAGAGAGAGAGAGAGAGAGAGAGAGAGAGATAGAGAGAGAGAGAGAGAGAGAGAGAGAGAGAGAGAGAGAGAGAGAGAGAGAGAGAGAGAGAGAGAGAGAGAGAGAGAGAGAGAGAGAGAGAAAACAAACCCACAGACCATAAACCACATGCGAGCAGCCTCTGTACTGCAGCACGCCTCGACTTCAAACGCTAACAAGTTGGAATAACATTTTGCTTGGGGAGGCTTCTGCTGGCGGTGGTGGCAAGCTGATTTGAAAGAAGCCAGATTTATCACATGGCTTGTAGACCTCAGATGCAAGCGAAACCGCATTCATTGCATAAATAGCAGGGGTTGGGGGTGTCGACTGGTGGAGCTTCTGATTGCTCGACGAAGACCCCTCAGTTTTTCACTTCGATTTTCCTGCATCTTTTTTTGTTTGCTCTATATTAGGCCAGTCCTCCTGGGAGACGGTGCATGCTTTCATTCCAAGCTGTGTGCAAAACATAACGGTGTGCTTTACTGGCACTTCCGGGTGCGTCTGACTCTTTCTGAATATGCTGACAGCGAGGTAAATCATGCCGAAGGGGGGACTGGATGTGTCAACTGGGGCACAGCTAGTTCTGCGACAGCATGGGGCAGAGTGCTAGGCTCCACACTAAATTCCACTTACACTAACTGGCAGGGCTGTCTGTTGTCATGGCAACAGCCAAAAAATGTTCACAACTGACCTCCCAGCATTTCTTGCCAGAGTGTACCGTTTACCACGCTTCACAGATTTCTATCTCTTTATCTCCTTTTATCTATGACTGTCTGTTCCTTAAGCTCACTCTCATTTCTCTCTCTCTCCACACCTCTTCCACTCGCGCGGTTTCTCTGATGTGATAACAGGAAGTCGGAGCCAATGGGATCCAAACGTCTCTGTGCACACATCGCAATCGTGCCATTGCACGTAAGAGCTTGCTCTCATCTGCACCCACATAAAAAACCAAAGCAGCTAAACAGACAGCAGGGCCTAATGTGATAACTACTCGCACATGTCTGGACAAAGTTGCGGCTTTGCTGGTGGGACATCGACACATGCGCCATCTGAGATGCCGAAGCGAGTGTGAAAAATGTAAGCGAGAACACGCTAGTTTAACCACACCACACTAAAGGAAGTGGCATGGAAAGTATGGTTGAGGTCTTTGGGTTGAGACGTAGATGATGTTTGTTTTGTTACAGAATAAGGTCAAGATATGAGTGTGCTTTCAGTTCCTCTGTAATACGATTCTGATCTATTTATGTTTTTCCATCACACAACAAAAGAGAGAAATCCCACCACAGAGAAGAGTCTAGCTTTACTTTCACCTCATGCTTTGAAAGTAAGTGTAAGGCACAGGATTTCAAGAACACTTCAGTTATTTGGAGATATGTCCTTTCAGTGGATTGTGTATGTTGCATTATGCACAATGTGACATTCTTGAGCTTTCGCCAAGTATCTCCGTAGTATATGTAAACTTGAAAACTCGCATGTCACTGTAGGTCAAATACGTTATAGAAGCCCAAACAGCCTTATTTAGATGCTTTTCTAAGGATGAAGAAGTAGGTAGTGGCTGGAAAAAGACAGCGGAGGCAGCTCAGACCACCCACCTTGTGACGGAAGTATAAATCGGGCAAAGTGTGGTCTGGGTGAAATGAAGCCTCTAACCAGATAAGTCTGTGCTTTCATCAACCACATTAGAGGAACCTACATCTGCAGAACATTTCCGCCTTCATACAACTCAACAAAACTCTCCATTTAGACATCACAGGGTTGGAAATTAATGATTTTATTGACGGTGATAGGAAAAATGGGCACATTTAGTTTAATGCCAAAGTGAATGTGCTAATCTTTAAGGGTGTATTTAAGTTTCAAGTCAATTAAGCATTTTTCCCCCCATTAATTTCACCAGAAAATCTGAAATTAAAAAAGGATTGCCAGTTTTTATTTGACATTTCGAGGTCATAAAAAAGGTGCTTCTTAGAAAGTGAATCAAATTTTCAAATGTAAATTGATTACATGGTAAAGTCTTGGATATTGTGTTTATGAAATAGTTACAGTTAACGTAATAGCAACAAACTAGTACATTAACATAAAACATTATGGTAATTTTCTTAAATTTTTTTATATTTGTTTATTTAGCAAGGAGAAGCTAGAAGCACAGGGCAAGGAAAGGATAAAAAGGCAACTTCATGTCAAAAGTAAAATAAAATAAAAATGGTCAAAGTCAGTTTTACACATATGATAGACAGAAATAGTGAACATTTTGTAAAAAAAATAAAATAAAAAGGAATGTGACAACCTTTTGAAACCACTAATGACTGTTTTCAAACAGTTTTCCTGAAAACTGTCTGTCACTGGTTGGATAAACCCTGACACTCAGTTCTACCAGAAAGACTTAGGAGGCAATATGACGTGACAAATCATTAATTCATTAACAGACCAGGAAGAGCAAGCAAGTATTATATTATGAGGTACTTTGGCGTAGGCCCCGTCCGTAGCTCACATCAGAGGGTAACGGAATCTGCATTTCCTGCCTGAAGACGAAGGCAGGGGCGCAGCCGACCCCCTGGGAGGTATGGGCAGGGACCATCCTGGTGGTGGTGGTGGAGGGTGGAGGTGAATGTTGGCGTCAGCATCTGCATGTGTAAGTACTGATCTTTTATACTACAAGTATTAGAACATGATTGGCTAGATGTGAAGGTAATAAGTGACCTAACAATTGAGTTTTCCTGGCAGAACTTACACTAGAGCTTTCATTTCTGTCATGACAACTCTCAGAAGCTTGGTATGGCAATAGAGATTGGCATGGTAATGGCTATGACAATGCTAATGTGTTTGATCTTAGCGGAATAGATCTGCTACGCTGCTGCTGCAGAGTAAGTATGGGACTTGCTACTCTCTCTCTCTTGGTAGTCCATCGTATCCGATGATGACATTCCACTTCATTTTGGGACTTGCTACTACCAATACATTCACAGACATTGCTGTGAGCATGTAAGACATGCTGCTGCTGCTGCACATGTAATATACATGAATTAACCCCTGTAGCAGATCTATACAGGTGGAGCTGAGGAAGGTGGGAGTTTCTGAACGCGCGCTACAGACTGCTAACAGCAACACTGCCGGTATTTGTTTGAATGTTGAGCCACAGCCTCATTGGCCCCTGATCCAACAACAACCAATTAGCTGTGCTATGTAGATAATGACGTGATTGTGATCGCTACCAAATGAGTTCGATCTATCAGCCTGCGCCATCTAGAGTTTCATGCCAGAACTATGTAATAATGTCGGTTTCGTTGGGACGCTGATAGCATCAAAGAGCTGAAATGTATACACTTTTTAAAGGAATCTGCCTATTCGCATTACTTATAGATATTTTGGTGTATTAATACAGGAGAGAACTTTTAAAAGGATTGTTTTCATTGTACTTTCCTTTCTTGCATTCTCCTTTTTGTGAGGACAAACACTAGCTGCCAGGTTTTTCTAAAACTCTCTTGTCATGGGCAATCAATACACAGCCATGATTGTAGTGGTTAAGAGCTCCTCTGTTGACATGCTGAGACCTCTCCTATTCTTATTCTTGAGTGGTCACACCACAGTGTTCACTGTATTGGATGAATGGCCAAAGTTCAACCCAAAGTGGGTTGAAGACGGCATAGAGATGAATTATGGGAGCTTGATGTCTGTGTGGTTTTTATCCTTTTCGTATTTCATTGATTTACAGCAGCGAGGCAGGCTCATTGTCCCAGCCACTAAAAATAACAGAGAAGGAAAACAACAACAGTGACACGGCAGCGGTATTGATTTTAATGGCTGGCCGCAGCCTTCCAGCCGCCCCAGGGTGCTTTTTATCGAGAGCAGTAAAATAACAAAGGAGATGGGCTGGAAGTTTTCCATGTATACCAATCAGAGTTTATAAATTGCTCCATTACCTTCATTTCCCTTGGTTACCCGGGGAACATTAGCAATTATTTTCTCGCGGGCTTCGCCCATGAAACTAATAATCTGGTGATTTAGTGCCTTGTGGCATAGTGCACCCTCTCCTGCCTGCCTTAATCCATTCATCTTGCCACCTATCAGTTTGACTTTTGCGGGGACAAATTGCTTTTCTGAGTACATCTGAGGGAAAAATGGGTCAATAGGTGTCTTCATGATCAGTCTAAAGGTAATTTCTCCTATAAAATAGGCTGTGACTGGACAGAGGGTGGAAATTGTTTCCTGTATACATCATGTCCAAGCAGAGAGGCTTATACATTGGCTGTTTGTCTGTGTTATTCTCTGTGAGTATACTTGCGTGCAGGGCAGCAGCTTATTTTAGTTCTGTTAGTGCAGTAGATGGATAGCAGGCTGTGGGAGCGGAGAGGGCAGCTGCGGTGTTGTGGCTTCAGCATGCTGTCCCATTAGCACACCCCTGGGGAGGGACAGACCTGGAGGACAAGGAGACAAGCCCGGATTAGCTCATAAATCACAGCCCGGGGGACCTACGAAAGGCTGTGACATCATCATTTAGAGACAGACGACTGCTCCACACAGCCCAGCTGACTGCACACTCCTCCTGGTGTTTGATTTGGATGCAACGTAGGCTGTGCTCCAAAACCAGCGTTGTGCAAAATTCACAAGTGGCTCCATTTCACTTTCGTTCGTTAGTTATTATCTTTCTATCCATCGTTCTATAGTCTATAGTCTCCATCTCTGTTCATAAGGCCAATAAACCTCAAAGTCACCACTTGTGTGATTTTCTAGTTAACATTAGTCTTATGAATTTTGATTCAATTTAATTCTACTTTAATTAAGTTGAATTCCAATTTTGCATCCTGCTCGCTACTTCAATTTACATAAAAAAAAATTAATTGGAATTTAATTCAGTTCTTAAACTCTAATGCTATACATTCTATATAGTAGTCTTTGTGTAGATGGTAAATATTCTTTTGGAAACTTTGAGGTGGACGTTTGCGTCCGATGTTTTTCTTCGACTGGGGGAGTTCGCTTTTAAAGTTGGTGTGTGGGATGTGTTTGTTTTTATGGAGGCCTCAAATTTGTCCAGTTCTCTGTCTGTAATAAGGCTTGTGGGTCTCCCTCCTTCACACAAACTCACACACATGGATCTGTGGTAAAAGAGTGATCCAGCATTGGCTGACGGCCCTGACCTCAGCTCTTCCCAGGCTGGGTGGGATGGCGAGCGTTGCCAGGCCACAGTTTTACCAAAATGGGCTGAGAGCTCAGACACCACAATGTGGGTATGTGTGTGTGTTCATAGCACAAGGGGATGTGGCTGTTTCACCAGTGACCCTGTTATACCAATACCACATACCAGCGTGCATGGCCCACCCAGGAGCTCCTGAACACCAGTAACCTAATTACCCACCCAGCACCTGGCTTCACCCTTGCAGCAGCTTGGTACATGGCTGTGCATCAAAGGTAGAGGGCTTGAGCAAATGTGGTGCTTTCTGTCCACAGTAATTCATGTCACCTCCGAGGCCTCTGTGCTTACCGTAACAGCAGTGCAGGGCTGTGGGATGAAGGCTCTGTGTATAATAGGAGTCGACACCCCGCTCTTATACCCATTGGCTGGGGGGTGATGGAGTGGAAGAGTGCTTCTCTCTATACCGCAGACCTAGATCTCTCATCGAGCCGTCTCAAGGCGCTGGGGGCAGAAACTGTGTGTCACCCAGGCGCGAGTCACCACTCTCTCTCTCCTTCCTCTCCCCACGGGGTGCTGCCCTTTGTCCCTGTCATATTCTGTTGATAGAATCTCTCCGACTAAACTGTACATTTGCACAGGATATAAGGCTGAGATAAGATTTCTTGAGGGTCCGACTTATCTGGAGGTATCAAAGGGGGAAAAGCAGGAGTCGAGCCAACTTATCTTCCCCCTCTGTCCCAGCAGTGTCCACCGGCCTGCTGTTTTGTCTGACTGTAAATGTTAGTCAACGCGTAAACAGTTTTTATATGGAACTGTAACATTGTTATATGTTTATGATGCGTACACTGCATGCTGTTTTATAGTTTGTAGTCAGTAAGATGTTTTTAAACGTTTTAGTAAGAAGTCTCTTATAAAAATAAAATAAAATAAAAATACATAAAAACTGTAATATTATTACAATTTAAACAAACTGTTTTCTTTTTAATACATTCAAAAATTGTATTTATTCCTGTTATGGCAAAGTAATATTTCAACAGCTGCATTTGATTGATGTTGATTACATTTGTGCTGCTTAATATTTTTGTGGAAACTGTGAATACAATTTTTTTTCAGGATTCTTTGATGGATAGTAAACTTAAAAACAACTTTCCATTAATTTGAAAGCCTTTACTGGTACTTTTGATAAATTGAATGTATCCTTGCTAAATAAAAGTATTAATTTCTTTCTTTAAAAAAAAAAAAAAAAATCTTACTTACCACAAACTTTTTAACAGTGGTGTGTATATACAGTACATACATGGGGAAAAAAAGTGGAAAAAAGAAAGGAAGGAGGAAAGAAGAGCTTGATATAAATATTAACAGCTGTCACAAGTTTACTGCACTGCACATTCCCACATGTAGGATTGTCTGCACAGTGTTTTCTGCGTGTTTGCAATGAGTGCAGGCGAGGGACATGAACGTCTGTCTGCCTCTGGGTTTTAGAGGAAATGCTTCAATACTTTTTACAGCTTGCTACCATATGAAATATCAAAACAGAGTCTGAGCAGGAAGGAAAATAAGACATCACAGTGCAAGTAGCAACTGCGCGCTCATCTGAATACATCCTGTGATCTGGATGCCCGTGGAACCGTTATAATAGTCTATGTGTTACAGCCAGATCAATCACATAGCCATAGACATTGCATACAACTGCAGGGGCCTAGGCACCACTCAGCACTACCGCAGTCCCAAATACAGTGTAGTCTGCTCCACGCTAAACCCCATGTTAAGCGGCTTCCCGACCTCAGCGCTAGGGGTCAGAAGCGGGAAAAAAACATCACACAAGAGCCACAATTACAGGCCTCAGACATGAAAAGTGTCTCTTTTTATTCCCTGACAGGGCTCCCGTTGTTAATGGCTGGGTCTGCATGCTGCGTAAACAAACTGGCAAGCCGAGGCCAGGCCGCGTCTGTGTTAGCTGCCAGCAGCAGCGGCAGTGGTTTCAGCGGTGGGGGCCGATTACAGGATCCAGCATGGGCTGTGGCTGAGATGGCACTCAGTTCAGTCCACTTTGGGCTTCTGTCACATTGTAAAGTGCTCTCTATCTCTCTCCGTTTCCTCCTGACCCTCAGACTCTCACTCCTCTCCCTTCCGATTTCTTTCTGTCTGTGTTTATCAGTTGATGTTGCTAAGGGAAGCATCATTAGCTTCGTTTACATGCACCCAAATAATCTGTTTATAATCAGACCGATGATGGCCAAATCAGCTCATCATGTAAACACAACAAACGAACCAATTGAAAGGGGTGTGTAGACCTTAAATAATCTGATCAACAAGAAAAAAAAATAAGCATGTAAGCACATGAATCTGAATCTTTTCTTAATCGAATTCAAAAATACCTTTTGTGTGTAATACCAAAAATACACACATGTGCAGTGCTGTGATGCATATGTTTACTTACATTATCATACAAACATTCTTGTTTATTTACTTGTCTTATGAACTCGTCAGTGAATGAGACTGAATACATTTCTATTAGATTTCTACTAATATTTGCAAAAAAAACCTTAAATGTCAGTTTTCTTTTTAGATATGTCATCAAGGCATCTTTGAATCACATATGTAAACACATAACAAAACCCAAATACTGTAACATCATGGAGGCAACTTTTTCCAAGGCAAGCACCACTCACATTTTCTTAAGAAAAATAGTTTTGCTTGACGTTTCTCTTTCTTCTGCTCTCACTGCTGCCATCGACCGCTATGTAGTATTTTGGAAGAGCCTTTGGGCTTTACACAGATTCAAATCAACTATCTTCTGGTTTAGGAACTGTGTGTGTTGTACATCTGTTATGCAGATATGATCCCTAAAGGAATGACTGTCGTCATGCTGATAAAGTCCATGGAGGAATTACTGTTACCCACCATCATCTTTTAAAAAATGATACTAATGTACAATATTTTTTGTGCTGAGAAGATCACACCCCAGAGTTGGGATTTTTCCTGCTTATCTTATCCTTTATATATACAGCACAAACTGCGCCATTGAACCTTACTTTAAAGTAGCATAAATAGGTGGAATTTGAGTTCTATATCCATAATTCCTTTATATGTATGAAGTTCCTTTTCATCTTTTTGGAAAATTGAGAACGGAAATATATATAAGCGCAAGTCAAATGACATTTTACATATCATTAAGCCTAAAACGGAAGTAAAAACAAAAAGGTGGGGGCATTAAAGTACATATAGATTAGATCACAAGTGTCCAAAATCTAAGATGTCTTTTGGTGCTCCTTGTAAAGTTAGCCAAAAGTTAGCTCTTACCAAGGCTGTATTCAAAAATACATTGGAACAGTAATATTTTTTAAATTTAAAATGAGTCGTCGTCAATTATTCCTTACATGAGTGTTTATATTTGCTGATGTTCTATCAGATCTTAATAATAGCATGCAATCGGCCCATTTGTCAGATAAAACAGGTTATCTTACATGTAAAGAATATGTATTTTTAAGGCCCCTCAACTTTTTGTTTAATATTTTTTTGAGCGGCTTAATGATTACTTAAAAAGCTCCCTCCGTAACACCGTTGGAAAATATTTTATGTTAGTTTAGAGTAGACAAAAATGAAAATGAAAACACAGGACAGAAAGGAGAAGATTACAGCAAATACAGCCCTACCATTAGACATGCACACACAAACATCCGTAGGCTTACACACGCCATTCCCCCAGCGGCCTCTGAAATAGAGAGAGAAGTGCAGCTGGTGCACCTGCCTGTGTTTGTCTCCTCTCCCCTCCTAAGCTCTGCTAATGAGGGGGATTTTAATTACTGATAGCGTGTCCCAATCCCTCCGCTAACTGTACTCGGCTTCATTAACCGCCATCAACAGGAGAGTGCTGAACATAAACACAGCTCATTAATGCTGCCTATCCTCCCGCTCAACTCGCCTCATTTTTCTCTTTCTCTCTCTCACACACATCCTCCCTCTCTTTCCTCTCGTTCTCCTTAGTGGCATTCCTGTGGGATGGGAGGAGGTCACAGTCCAGGTTAGATTAAGATGCAGAGTGCTGAGAAAGTGATGTTTTTTGTTTGTGCAAGGACTATTTCAGAGAGTTCTCGGGGGCAGGTCAATACCCCATAGAGGTCACATGACTACAATCTCCACAGGAGAGATTCACCTTGATATAGAAACACTGGCTATTGTTGTTGCTGAATTATCTTATGAAATGTCACAGAGCAGTTTGAGGAGCAAGTGAGCAGAGAGCACCCAGCGAGTCCCCGTGGCACGTCAGATAATATGGATTAATCTGCCTTTCACACTCCAGATACAGGAACAGCATGAGCAGACCCGGTCCTGCTCCCTCTCTCTCCTCGCTCTGGACTGTTCATTGGACCTGAAAATGTATTTTCGCATCTCGGCCATACAGAGAGTGATGGAAAGAGGGAGGGAGAGTGCTTGGGCAGACCTCTCGGATTCAAGAAGCACACAAGAACTGTGTTTTACTTTCTCCATCTTCCTCTTTATCTGTGTACACACTCACACACAATGCCTTTACACTTTATCAGTCTGACAGACACCCCACACTGAGTGGGAAGCTGCTAAACAGCACATTGTCTTTTGTATTCTCACCCAGAAATGCAGTTTTACAACTGTGTGACAATGACAATAACAACAACATACTAATGATTTGTTCATGACATACATATAAAAAATGGCACACACAGTGGCCCGGTTTCACAGACAGGGCTTAGATCAAGCCAGGAGTAAGCCATAGTTCAATTAGGACATTTAAGCAGCTTTTATAAACATGACTTATAAAAACACATTACTGTTGTGCAACTTAAGACAAAACAATGACACTGACATATTTTAAGATATGTCAGTGCAAGTTGCTTTCAGTTAAAACAGAGCAAACGTATATTTTAGTCAGGGACTAGCTTAAGCCTTGTCTGCGAAACCGGGGGAGTTTGTCAATCAAAACATGTTTTGCCCCATTCAAGTGTTGTGTTTACATTTACTATATAAAGCATAACCATTTAAAAGATTGGAAAAAAGTCAAAACATTTGAGTTGCACAAAATTAGGATACTCGTAATAGTAGAATAACACTTGTATTGATTATCTCGACATCTTTCATTGTCCATTTTGAAGGCAAACTGGTTTTAGATCAGCAAAGAAATCTCAGCGATAAGCCTTATGGGATATGACGCCTTGCGTGATATCAGTGCTCCAGTAAACCAGTCTTGGCTCTGCGATGAATGATTAATGTGGCTACAAAGACGGAACGTTTATGACATCATTTTACCCTCTGGAACATGGAATGTGTCAGATGTAAATGCAATCATTTGCTGTTCTAATTACTCTCTAACCAACCTCTTTCTCCATCTCACTGGCAGAGTGATACATTGCACTAGCATTCACACGGCGACACAGTCATTAGGCAAAAGTGGCGGCAATATCACAGGCCTGGAATGTCGGCCCACGTATTTGGATCTGCATGAAAATATTTTGGACCATGCTTCGATTCCTGCCCGCCACACGTCACCAAAGCCTTTAATGTTGGCTGGCTTAGGCGCGCACAATGTAGCAGGTACACTGTGCTCTTTGTTTACCCTCTTCTCTTACCAATCTGGTGCACAGATGGCTAACAATTATTTCTCTGTGTGCTCATTGCTGCTGGGAAACTACCAGCATGCTCTGAGATTGGTGTAATCTTTTATTATTTATGATTGTCTTAGATTTCTGGATCAGTATTTGAGCACAATCTGTTGAATAGCTGAGAGGCGCGACTGAACGGGGGAGGCGGAGGAGTAAAATTGAGTGTAAACAGAGCCGAGAGAAGTGGAGGAGCTACCGTAATGAAGCTGTGATATTGGGGCCGTTTAAACGCGAGACACACTCCTGAATTCAGCTGGATTTAATCCCATTACCACACGCTAAATATACAATTTGTTTTAAGCTTGCCGTTGGTTGTGTGTATGTTAATAAGCGGCATGCTGGAAGCGCTTTCAGGGAGACTTTTGGAGGGCACAGGCTAATAATTAGATTTCAAAAAGGAAGTCAATTTAAATCCTCATTTGAAGGAAAAATAAGAGGCTTAGTTTCACACTGTAGACCCACATTAATTTGCATGGCTTCTGTTCGCTCTTATTAAGATCCTCGTGCCATATGATATCAGAAATCTTAAATTAGCAAACGTAATGACCTCATTCCAGCGATATCAGCATTGTGAGGATTCTGTCGTTATCACACGGCTGTTTTTGTTTGTTAAATGGCCGAATGGCAAGGGGAGCTAATGCGTGAACGTATAGGTCTCAGACCAGTGATCAATGTCATTTCCAGCTGATTGTTTTGCAGGGCCACTGGTGAGATCAGAAGTGCTCCGCTTCACGGATCTTCTCGTCCCAGTGAGCGATCTCTTGCAGAAAGGCCAGAGTTCCAGCTAGACGCTCTCTCTTAACACCAGGCCTCATCTCCTGTCAGAAATCCCACTCTATCCATCGATCTGTTGTTCCACGTAAAAGACATCTCTCTCTCCCCCTGCCTCTTTTCTCGCTCTCTGGCTTCTCTATTATTCTTTGACTCTAGTCGTCCTTCTCATTTTTCTCCTCCTCTCTTACCGTATCACTCTATTACATTCCCTCTCTATCTTTCTCTCTCGTTTTCAACTTAATAATGGAATGGAGTCCCCCTCGGAGGCGGCACAGCACCGTAGATGGAGGAGTAATTTTTTTTTGGGAGCATGTGTCAGTCAGCAGCTATAGGAGTGCTTGTGCACAGGCAATTTTGCCTGGAGGAGCAGGGCTTTATTGCTTTTGTGGCAGGAAATAAGAAAAGAGACTCTCCATGGTGTGGAAGTCATGAAATTACAGTATCTTGGAAGAAAATGAATAGGGGCCGTGTGAAGTATAAGCCCCAGCCTTTGTTCTGTGAAAGCAGCACACACTGCCTGAGCCTGTCCGAACGTCACCGTCAAACTGAGTACATGGTCACCCTGATGGAGCTCAGGTGTGGGACAGGAACAAATGCAAAATGTATTTTTTTTTTACCAAAAATATTTTATTTGCAGAATGTTAATGCCCTTTAGCTTCAACAAAACAGTGACAATATAGCACAGCCTCTTGTATCTGCTTAATTACAATATATGTGAAATCTAGGGTTGGGAAATGCGATAGAGACTAGACCTTGAAGTTGTCTTCCATCACTGTTTTTATTGTATTCTTACTGTTCATTTTATAACATTTACTTGGCGTGAATGTAAGTAACGCTCATTTTAGCCAAATGGAAATGTTTGTACAAGTGTATGTTTTGGTTTTATCCATGTTGTTTTTAACTCTTGTTCTTAATAATCGTATGTATTTATGTATTAATCACATGGTGAGGCAAGAGATAACTTGGTAATGGTATGGTATGTTCCAATTAAAGTAAGAGTGGGAAAGATGTGTATATAAGATGGCTGTCACCAAAGCAAGACTAGTAGATGGATTGTGGTTTTAGAGTAAATTTAGACAAGGTTATTGTAGCACTGCTTGACCACAGTAAAACTCTGGCCTCAATTGCTGAAGAGGGCAGTTGGTACTTTTTTTAGTACCTAGCAGTTCTAGCTTTTAGACTGTTTTTATTAATAACTTTTGTACTATTTATGCTCTTAACCATATTTATTTGCATTTTGCACATCTGCTTGTAATAAACATCTTTTTGGATGTCAACATCGCAACATCGTTTACATCTCAGTGTGATTCTTCTTGTGACCGCTCAGGTCCCTATCACAGGAACTGAGAACTGGTTCTGAATATAATTTTAAAAAAGAATGCCAGAACCAAATGATTTTGGGCGTTCGGTCGAGTTCACAGTTTTTGCATGTGCCGTCGGATCGCTGTGCTAAAATACTTTGAAATTGTTGTAAATACTTTTGAAACAGCTGACGGCATCCTTTGACTTCCATAGTAGGAAAGAAATACTATGGATGGCAATGGGGTCCATCAATGTTTGGTTACCGACATTCTTCAAAATATCTTCTTTTGTGTTCAACAGAAGAAAAAAAGTCATACAGTTTTGGAACAGTCTGAGGGTGAGTAAATTATGACAGAATATTAATTTTTGAGTGAACTATCCCCCTTTAAATCAGACTCCTCATTTAATCGTTTTACAAGTGAAAGACTATGACCTGTTGGGAGAGTTTCTTAAGTAATCTGATTCATTCTTCTCTTGAGACCCCTAAATCAGAAAAGTTACTGACTGGCTTTTGACAATGTGTAGTTAAAGAACCAAATAGTTTTTGTCTGTATTTTACAAAAAAATAAAAGAATTATTGAAATATTTTACCACATTTTTTTCTTTGTTATTTTACATTTACTATTGAAGTGAAATGATCTCATCATTTGACAGCAAAATTGCATTTTTGTTTTCGAATCATTTCTTCCTCAGATTCGAAAGAACTGTTCATGGAATCGTTAAGAAACCAGAATCATTAAATTCCTTAGAGTTCCCATCTTAAGAACTGTCAAAGAGTTCTTCTGTTCCTCCCACGAGTGTGGTTTGGCAGATTCTCTAAACAGAGGTCCTCTGGCCTCTGGAGCACGGGGTCCAATTTTTATTATTGTCATATCTGCGTTCGGTGCTTGTAATACATCTCTATAATCACACAACACCACTGTTGGCCAGACAACTGATAACTTAATCTGCCTCCTAATCCTTCTCAAAGCATTCACTTGCGCTGAAAGCCTTTTTTTTTTTTTTAAATATTACTTTAATGCATTACTTTGCATAATCGGTTTTGATGCGGGGTTATCTGCCTGCATTTGTTAACTTGTTGAGTCCAGGGTCAGGTTGACTGGACAGCCATCCTTTCATTCCATTATAAGTCAATTAGAAGAATGAACTGCCAGACTGCTTATCTAGAAAAAGCGAATGCATTTAGTAAAATATGAGTCATGGTTTATCATACGAACGAATACGTTGTTGTGTTTCTTTGGATTGCACTTTTAATACTTGTTTCCATGGCAACTGTGCTGCACCTTTACAAAGAGATTATGTTTTGACTAAAGCATTCTTAATTCCAGCTTTGAAAATGAATATAATTTGTTTTTTATTAAGCCTTTCTGAACAGATTTTGATTGAACAGTTGCATGCCAGTTTGTGTGCGTGGCGGAAAGCAAGCATAGCGGCGTTCAGTGCACATGACATTCTGGAAGTGAGTAACAAGCACGTAGGAGATAACAACTTGGCATGTAGACAGCGCTCGAAACCTGCGGTGAGTCTCCTGGCATGGAAAAGCACCGAGCGACAGAGCAGTTATGAGAGCAGACAGCGCGCTAAAGCTGTTTGTTGCAAGGGGGAGGAAACAAGCATCTTCTTTCAGCATTAGAGAGAATTTCTGGAGCCCCCTAAAGTCTAGAGTCCATCAGGCTGGCATGCACGTGACAATAACAGCCCTACTGTTTCATGCTTACATATTGAGGGTCCCTGCTACGCTTTCTGGCACATGATGACCCAGTCCACCACCTGCAGCGCTCCCCGAGGGTGGCGTTCTCAGCTGCAGACATGACTCCCCCTTCTATCTGCTCAGACAAGTCTCCCTGTGATTGACCCACAATCCACTGGGCTTTCAGTTCCCATGGCAACAGATCTCCATGCAGTCTTGAAGTGATCTACAAAATAATGCACATCAACGTTCCTGTAATATGCTTCGCCGTCTCTCTCCCCAGCAGCTCAGCGCTCGCAGATGAGCGCGCACATGCTGGAAATCTGTCAGACAATTAGTTTTGCTTAGATTCATCACAGAACTGTCAGGCACAAAGCTTACATCAATCACACTCCATTGATTTTATCTAACTGCTTCCGCAAGAAACGAGACCTTCGCAGATGTACAACAGATAGTGTTGATTTGTGTGAAACTACAAAAGAGGCAGAATCTAATTAGAATCGGATTAATCTTTTTCGGGGGTGGGCATAAACTGACAATGATGTTGTGAACAGAGAGGGGGAGGCGTGTGAAAAACAGAACAGCTTCTCCTATTTTCAAGATGCTAATGGCATCGTCTTGCAAGGTGTGGTGGGTTTACACCTTGATTATGGCCCATTGTGTTTGGGGACAATTTGCGCTAGACCCAAAGAAAAATAGCGAGAATCTGCGGTAGGGGTTGTTTGGGGGAACAGTGGCGAGTGAGAGGACCTTGTTGATCAGTGTGGAATAATAATGACACAATACTCCATTAAAATCTCCCTCCCAGTGACTAATCCCTCTCCACTTTAATGAGAGCGACCGAATCCAACAGAGACACGGAGCGGTTTGTGCTCTGGGAGTTCAAAGGAAAGGCTCTGGGAACTTTAGCTCATTGTGAAATTGATGTAAATGCCGAAGTGAGTGTTGCTAGCAATTATCTAACGGCTCTGCTCTGGCCTAGTCTGAGTGAGATGTGACTCGAAGAGGAACGACGAGAGCGCGGATAACAGAGGGCCCTTTTGCCGCTGCAGCCATGGGTTTGACGCTAACAAGAGAGCGGAGGGGGTCGCGCCATGTTTACAACAACACTGAAATCCCTTCGTTGGAGGGAAAAAAAATATTCTCAAGTGTCATCGTCTCGCTGGTTTGCGGTTAACCTGAAGCTACGTGATGCTCTATATTAATGGATTGCTAATCAACAATGGCACAAGAGAGGCTTTCAGTCGCTTTTTGTAGCTAAGAATGCCTGACAGGAGGTCAGACTTCAAGGGTTTGATATCACACAGTCTGCCAGCCTGAGCGGAATAAATGATGGCCGTTACCATTATGGAGGAGGAGAGGCTTTGTAAATGGGAGCATACAAGCCTCTTGACAGATGAGTCAGTCGCTGCGCACAATAGTCATTAATGCGGCTGTGTTCTCAAAACGGGACTCATTGTAGCATTTTATTGTCAGAGGCTGAATAGCATTAACCCTTGCTCTGAGGATATGAATATACTCTCAACAGATCCTCCGAATGAGGAAAAAATGACCATCTGACTGGTAGTGAAATACTAACAGGCCGGAGGGAGTGTGTGCGAGAGGCGTTTCTTTGGCCGTTAGGCCCCTTCTAAAGCAGTGTAGACAGGGCTATTGATTTTTACGACAACACAGTGAGAAGGTCATTGTGGTTGAGAGGTTTTGGGGGATCTCTACTGTTCATTCTGCCAGTGTTTTACCCTTGGCGGTTCCAGCAAATTGCTAAGGCAGCTGTACCTTTCAGACACTCGCATGTAATGAGATCTTCGCTTGAAGTGATATCAAAATGAGTAGGATTGCGTTTATTAGCGACAGCCAGAGAAAACGATTCAAAAATTAAACGATTAACGGGTGTAACAATATACTCATCACATGACCTGGTTCGATACGCAATACTAATCTCACGGTACGCCACTCTCACGATGCTTTGAACAAAGGCAAATTAGAGATAAAATTGTTTTTTTGTTTTTTTTAAATGAATGCTTCTAACACATATGGTAAACAAAAGAGCAGTTCATTAAAAATGCTAAATTTAATGAACTTGAATAGGCTTGGACTTTGTCCTTCTCCCTCACGCACAGGGCAATGGTGACACCAGAATAGAATATTCATGATTCTGCTTAGACAAAAATACAAAATTACAATATATTGTTACACTCCTAATGACTAATCATCATAAAGTCACATTTAGCCGAAGTATAAAATAATTTGACTATCAGGCGATCTAATTTGTGTATAGTGCAGTGCAGAGACAATGCATTTCCGTTAGCTTGCAGCACGTATAGTGCTAATGCCTGTACTTGAGGCTTTAAGATATCAATGAGTGGCTGTTGATGTCAAATAATTAGAATTTCAGAGTAGTAATTGGCTCTGTTTCCCCGCTGCTGGCTGCATTCAGCCTGGACCGGAGCCTCTGCCAACGGCTCCATCCCTTTTTGTTTGGCGACACTGTTCATGTCTGCATTTGTCCCTTTTGATAAGGCCTTTCATCCTGTTTGCATTGATTACAGCCTGACGAGTCACCCTGATACACTGTGGGCCATTCAATTCCCTTCACCACACACTGGGCCCATTGTGGGCTTGGAATGCGTGTGTGTGTGATTGCACTCTCTGTTCTCCTGGCTTTTCGGTACCAAAGCGCAAGCATGTCAGTGCCCTGGAGACAGCGCTGCGGCACAATACTCACTCATCACGGAAATAAGCCCCCCATTTTATGCTCCATGAGCGGGAACCTTCCAATTGAATATGGTGGAGAGTGTAGCGCATTACTCATTTATGGGCCGAGAGTTTACATTTCACCCTGGCTTCTTATGTGCGTCACATTAATGACCACATACTGAGCAAATCTGCATAAGGCACCAATCGGATGGTGATGAATGCTGGTGCAGATTCAATTTATCAGTGCCTTGTTTTCAGCGTGCATGCAAACATTAAGGGCTCACAAGATGTATAGCCTTCTTATGAACTGGCATTATGCTAGCTGTATGTTTAACAACAGCTGAGCCAGAACAGGAAAGAGCCATCTACAATGGCGAGAGGGAGAAACATCAAAACACACAAGACGATCTGAACAACTGGAATATGTGCACACAGTTACTCAAACGTCTGAGCGTGGCTTGTTTTCGATCATGTGTTTAGGTTGTGTGTATGTGTGTGTGTGTGTGTGTGGGAACTGGGCAGCGGTTCAGGTTGAGAGCGGGGCAGGCGATCCTTGTTCTGCAAAGAATTAAAAGCACCTCTGCAAATAGTGGCATGTGTAAATTCTGGGGGTGGGAGTTTCACAGTGGCTGGGGTTTCTGTGTAAATAAACAGTGAGGAGGTCTGTGTGGGTGGAGGGGCCCTGGCCCTCTCCCTGGGGTTAGGCCTAGTCTTTTGTTGCTCTAAATCCAAGCACTTTCTATTGAGGAGGATGGGGGGTTGCCTGGGAGAGATTAGTCTGCCAGTTCTGACACCCACACACACATACATTCTCCTTCTCTTTCAGCCAAAAGAATAGCCCTGATAAGCACCTCCTGATTTTTTTCTTTTTTTTTATCAAAAGGATGGACAGAATCAAGAGTATCAGTCACAGGCCAACCACAGAACATGACGTGTGTCTCTATGCATGACACCCTCGATTCAAAACCAAAACCACAGTCCATAAATACTAAAGACTTCACATCACTGAGCTGTAAGTAGTCCCAGACCTGGAATAAACATTAAGCAAATTCATGGTGCATAGCATTTTTTTCTTCTTCTACTAGACCACCCTGGTGTTTATTGTATATTATCCATATTGATATGCATATTATAAAATAGAAAAGTATGTAATACGCAAATACAAGAACGAGTAAACAACAATAGAAAGGTATGTGATATGCAAATCCAAAAACAAGTAAACAAAAATAAAAAATATAATAAAAAATAAAATAGGAATAGCTAAAAAATAAGTTAGATAATTTTTATATAAAAAAACGATTTCTAAAAAAAATAAGATAAACACAAATAACAAAATTAACATAGCTACAATATTAAATGTCCTAATCACAAAGCAGTAATTGCTCTCTAAATACTAACTTGTTTGTAAACAAATATCATCATGTTCAGACATTTTACATTTTCTCAATTCCTTTTTCAAGAAATAAAATCAACTTATACTGCTATAACGATGCTATTTTATATGTAAGTAACATGTGATTATGAGCGAAGGGATTTTTTTTATGTTATTAAGTGTTTGCATGCTCCTTTGCTCCTTTGTTTTATGTAAGGCTCTCATTACCACGTGGTAGTAACAGATTGTTTGAACTGGAAAGAAAAGCCATTCGAAGCTAATTAAGCAGCCATTCCAGGCACTATTCACGGGCAGAAGAGCGAGAAGCACAGGCATTTGTCAGCGCTTGACCCCGCGTGGTATTGATTGACAACAAACCTTCTTGAATGACAGCCTTAACCTTTACTGTCCAATTGCAGTCGAGAGAATATGAATGCTACTATGTGATTGGCTGAGAAGCTGTAAAGCCGCAAAGGGATCCCACGTGGGTGCAACAGAAGAAACTGCACGGGATTGGGCGCTTCTTCCTCTGAGTTCAGACATGGCCGTTGTTCACGGAGATCAAACCTGAACAATCATCGTATTCCCTACGCTAGCTATCTGTCCATCTTGACGATATATTCGTATAGATGTACACGTTGTGTACATTATGTTATGAAAGGGACATTAGCTTGAGAAATCTGAAAATAATGTTTTGTAAACACCGATTGAACCTGCGTTATTTAAAAAGGAAAATTAAATGGATTAGAAGTTATGCGTATGATATACCTACTTTAAATTGTGATTTATTCATTTTTAACTGTGAGATGTACACACAAACATTAATAATGTGTGTGTGTAATCTTATCGTAATCATTTCATATACTGGTTTCCTCTTAAAAACAGATTTCTAACCTACTAAACATTTAATGTTTAACCGACATAAATAATAAATAATAGTGTTTGTAATACACAATGTTGTTGTTTTCCAGCTCAGAACGTCTATACTGTGACTGTGTTAGATCTCCAAACAAAGACATTGACTGTGACATCGGTCCACTTTGTTCAAAAATACCTAGAAATGTTCAGCGGCTGCATTACGAGCTACCTGTTCTGATCTAAAATGGCGAGTATGATGTCATGCATCAGGATGCAGTCCCCACGTGGGGACGCGGCCCTGCAATTGGTAGGCAGGGCAAAACTCTCGGTTCTCTCATCTCATTGGCTAGCAAGAGGCGCTCTCGCAGTGGCTCAGCCCTCGTGTCAGTAGACTGTCTGTGTGTGGCACAGGGTTGCATTGCTGGACGAAGGGGAAATGCTCGAGCGGCGAAGAAGTACAACGTTACACTTTTAAACGTCCCAAACCTCTTCAAATTCGGAAGTATCTTTTTGGCAGTGTTTTCTGGGGATTACACGAACCTTTTTTTCGCGCCGTGGAGTTTGGCGTTTCTTTATTTCTTTGCCTCGGAGAAGCTGATTCTCATCGAGTCGCTTCTTGTGATAGAGCGAGCGCGCGAGAGATGTTCGCCACCGTTCGCGTCAACCAGGAACCATATCTTTCTCTCAGATATTGAAGCCGTGATTAACATTTCAGAAGTGGAACAGTGGAAGTGATTCGGCAGTTCGGGCGCACAAAGACAGGTACAGTGGGCTAGCAGGTTAGCTAACGACAATAGCTCGTTATCCAACCAACCAAGATTTGAAACGCTTCTCACACTCACACACTGACTGAGCTCATCACTTATCACTTTGTCGACTCATTTACGGGCTTCTTATTCGGTTTCTTTCAAGCAATGTGAAGTGCTAGATGAGCTCCTGTCAAAATATCAGTTGCCAAACAAAGAAAAACATCAAATTTCTTCTCAATGTTCCTGTTTTTTTTTAATAGTAGAGAATGTGTCGCTCGAGCGTGTAGTTTTTTCCCCTGACACAATGAACGGAGTTGTTTTCAAAGTGCAGGTGAAAATACGCATCTTACAGAATTCGCCTCAACCGCAAGTTTAAATGTCCAACCGTCATTTTTACCCTCTGTTTGAATGTAACGGTCTCCTCCTCGTCTGTTTGTTTATTTTTCATTGTTTGGGTTCCAGCAACAGAGATCTGAGAGGATTTTTGCCCCCAGCGTCCAGTTGGCTTCGTGTCCGGCTGATTTTTACAGTACAGTGGCGTGCCAGTGGACACCCCCCACCCAATAGACCTCCAAAAAATAAAGGATACATTTCAAAATGTATCCACAGGGCCGGCATCCGGTAAGTGCATCTTGAACTGATATGGAACATAATTGCTACATCTGCATCAGTTTAGCTGGAGAGCAAGGGCAGAGCCGCCCGTCCATGACGAACGACATCCTGATGTGCATGATGTGCACCTTCATTTCATTTGCTAAGCCCTGGTGCCTGTGATAATGCTTTGAAGTGAAAGAGCAGGGTGGTTGGAAGCACAATCAAGTGGGGTAAAAACCTCTGAAGGCTCTTGTCAATAAAGTAGTTGATGTTGAATGGTAAAGAAATCATCTTTGTTCTCTAGTAGCCACATTTTCACGTTTTTTCACAAGCACCTGGTTTAGAAAGAGAGAGAGAGGCTGAAAACAACAGCTTTTTTACAGGCGTAGTTTGGCACGCTCAGACCTATCCAAGCGAGGCGACCCCATTTCTCCCGCCGGTGTTTATGTGAGGCACTAAAACGGCAGACCCAGAACTGTAAAGATCCCCCCCCCTCCTCCTCCTCCTTTGTCAGAGCGCTACTGGTGCTCCAGCTATCTCCCAGATGTCACTGTAGCGTGGATGTCACCCCCAGCCCTCATTCAGGCTGAAATATTAGAGCTGCTCTCCCAGGGCCCAGAATGCATTAGAGGCTCGCTCTGCAGTCGGTGGAAAACAAATTTGGTTCTCTGAGGATGTAATTGAGTTTGATTGATGTGATGGCTGTCTTTCAGGCGCCCCACCAGCCTGGTCAGCCAGGCTTCAAATTCACAGTGGCGGAGTCCTGTGACAGGATCAAAGACGAATTTCAGTTCCTGCAAGCCCAGTATCACAGGTAATAATTTAGAGTTATATGCCCATAAAGTAGCTTGTACAATTACCGCTTGGCCTAATTGTGTTTCACAGGCTAAAGGAAGGAAAAATAAATCTAATTTGTGTAAAAAAAAAAAAAAAAGTGTGCTTAATGGTAAAAAATGTGAAGTAAAAGTGCATGATGTATGGGCACCATATCGTTTATTAGCTAATGTTGTGGACATTTAATTGTAGATGTTTTTTCTGCCTGTTTTTAGATTTTTGATTACTGCAGCTGTCATCTAATATTAATTTAAAGTGATAGTGCTTGATTACAACAAAGATTTAACCTATAAAAGCACCATTTTTATTTACAATACATTAGTTAATGTATTAACTAACAATGAGAAATACAATTGTTACAGCATTTATTAAACTTTGTTAATGTAAGTTAATAAAAATACAGTTGTTCATTGTTTGTTCATGTAAGTTCACAGTGCATTAACTAATGTTAACAAAAACAACTTTTGATTTCCATAATGTATTAGATGTTGAAATTAACATGAATTAATATTAATAAATGCTGTAGAAGTAGCAATTGTTCATTCTTAGTTCATGTTAACTAAAGTAGTTAACTAATGAAAAGTGTTACCCAATTAGGACATCTTTTTAGGAATTATAGGAATTCATAGGAATTATCTTTTTTTCTTGTGAATTTTTATTATTATGTCTGACTTCATTTTAGCACTTTAGTGACAAAATTGTTATTTTATTTATTTGTGATATTATTATTATTACTCTTATTGCTTTAAAAAACAGCTTAGGTTTTTATTATCAGCAATAATATGAAAATTATTATTATATTGGTTCATAAATGAAAATATGATGATTTTCATTAAGCAGAATTTTAATATCGTTGCGTCCAAAAGTGTTCAAATTGATTTTATTACTTTTAAAATGAAGCCTTGTAAAATGTGAATTTATTTGTTTAGCTTCATGTTTGCACTGTGGATTATTTTTGTGGGTGTAAGCAGTGAAAACACATGTTTGTTCAGTAGCTGATTTGTTTTGTTTTCATCCCAGTCTTAAAGTGGAGTACGACAAACTGGCCAATGAGAAGACAGAGATGCAGCGCCATTATGTCATGGTAAGATTAGCCAATATGTAAGCTGCCATTACTAGTAGCTGGGGTGAAGGCAGATGCCTTGTTGCGTGTCTCTCTGTATGTGTGTGTTTTAGAATGTGTTTGTGAAACCCCCTCTGGTGCTTTTAGTTCAGGCTCCTGCTTTATTAAAGGGCCCTGACTGACTGCTCTTAGCCTCGGGCCCTTTCATACACCAACCCTTAACCGTAGGGGTCAATGACCACAGCATTGTCCCCTCTTCTCTCTCCCCCTTTTCTCTCCCCCTTCTCTCTACCTCCCTCTGTGTGTGGATCTGATTATTCTCCAAGGAGACGCTGCTCTCAGACAAATGCATGGCTGTAAATTGGGTGAGGGGTGATGGAGGAGTGCCAGAGGCGCGTCTGTGGGAAAATACTAGATCGCAACAGAAATCCAAAGTCTCTGCAGCGTTCCGTCTTTGATTACAAGATTTTATGCACAAACAAACGGCTACATAAATTCAGTGTTAATCTTAATCACGGGCTTAATCATTTACACAACACCAAAGCCCTAAATTCAATCGTAGACATTCAGGAGATCAAAACAGCCTCATGTTAGGATTTATGATAGGGAGAGGAAAAACAAAGCTTTTCGTGGTGTAACTAAACAAGGTTAAACTGTGGAAGTGTATTCTCTTATCTTGTGTAAACATGCGAGCAATGACTTTAACCAATACCCAGGGACGCTAGTTAAACATTCCATTCACAGGAAAAAGCATGTCAGTCAGAAAGAGGAGGGGAGGTTAGGTAAACACCATGTAGAATCCCCATGCTGACTGTTTGAGCTGATAGTGTCAAAATCTAGACTTGCAGAGGGATCTGGGTGTTTTTTAAATCTTTCTTTTTATTATTATTATTTTTATTTATTTACTAGGTTTTGCTAGAGCAAGGTGAGGCGTAAAAAAAAAAAAAAAAAAGTAATATGGTTTAAACTTTGATTATATGAACAGGTTTACCAGAGTCAAAATTCTAAAATTGTCACTTTCAGTCATGAAATTGATCAAATATTAGTGGTAGTAGCTTGAATATAATTTTTGGAAACAATGAAAATCCCACTTGGTTTTGAGGTCAGAGTTCCCATAACTTTTGACCAATAAAATACTATTTTTCCCATAAAAAGATTTATGGTAAATTATATAGTATTTTATTGGTCAGACCGTATGGGAACTGACCTCAAAACCAAGTGGGATTTCCATTGTAAACTTTTTATCGTTATAATTTAGAGAAAAAGAAATTGTGTAGAAATGAGAGGCTGTAATGGGACATGATTTTGAAGTGCGCAGCAAAAGCCTGTTCTCCTCTTTTCCCCTCATGTTTCACTAGAATCTGACTTTCTTTTCTCTACTCTCTGATGTGAGGTGAAAATGTTTGATGTGCCTCGGATTGAATAAAAAAAACCTGAGTATTTTTCATTTCTCTTTCTTTCAGTACTATGAGATGTCCTATGGGCTGAACATTGAAATGCACAAACAGGTATGTAGCCCTTTGATCCGTGTTCACACAATCTTTGAGTCACAGAGGATCCATGGACTGTGTGTGTAGACGTCAGTCAATGCAGTCACACCGGTGTGTTAGGAGACAAGTGAAGTGCACTCCTTAGAGATGATGAGAGAGAGACTGTAGACTGTGTTCTTTTGAGCAGCCGTTAGTATAAGCTAGAAGTCAGGACATTACAAGCGCACACACAGAGTCACGTCTCTTTTCCTGCTTGTGCCGAGTAGAGTGTGGTCAGACATCTTTGATAAGATTAAAGTCAGGACTTTGGCAGGAGGGGCTGTGTGATTTAATGACTAAAGGGAGCAGAGTCTGTGGAGTTCCTATTATGTCAGCACATTTAAGACACCCTTTATAAATTAATGCTAAGGGGAAAACAGACTGCCATGAATTGATCCCCTCCAATCAATTCTTACCCTGCATTTTCTCTAGGGCTGCAACTAACATTCATTTTAATAATTGGATAATTGGTCATTTATATCTTTGATTTGAACATATATTCCATATCTTTTTCAATAAGCGCCTGAAGCCAGCATCATGGCCACATGAAACTATATGACCTTTTTTGAAGCATTGGGCAAATTGTGTTGTGACCTTTTTCCCCTCCTCTGCCATTTTTAAAACATTTTCCCTACAGAATTTTTTTTTCCTGTTGCAAAGTGACATCACTAACAAATGTTATCTGTGCACAGGATAAGAACTGACTAAGTGACTGTTTTCATATTGATATCAACTATTGTTTTTATAAATCAGTTGTTTATTTCCTATTTTTTGTCCACCTTACTACTTTCAAAGTTATACTTCAAATTTAAGTGACTCTTCCACCGTATTTGCAAAGATTAATCTGACATGTCTTGGCATTATTGTGATGTGTCGTACATGTCCTGTCCCCTAGATAATAATGAGATTGTGCTGTGCACCAAATGTAGTTAGGCCACCTAAGAGGCAACCCAGCTTCCTCAGCCTGCTCCCCTTCTCCAGCTTATGAAGGTTAATGGCATCAGGGAGGAGCTTGTGGATGGCGATCCATCAGTGTCCACAGTGTGAGTCTCTGCTCTCCTCTCTCTGTCAGGGCCCTTGCCCCTGCGATGCCTCCTGTTAACCACTTATCTCCCAACTGTTAGCTGAGGGACAGAAGAGTGAGAGAATAGGAGTAGAAGGTGGGAGAGCTGGCCTTGTGTAAACGGGTTAATCGACTGATCCATTTTAGCGCCTTGACTTTTATCAGGAACCGCCACAGAGCCCATGGATGCACTATTGAATTATTCATCCAACGCTGAGTCTAACCTGCTAAAGAGGAGGGAGGTAATGCTGTTCATAAGCAAACAGACAGATCCCACCCTTTTATCCAGGTCTGTTGATCTGGGTTAGAACCCAGGAGCGGATGCCAGGCGGGGGGTGGTTAACCAGCGTAGATTGCCGGATCCACACCGCATTATTCTCAGCACCTAGGATTTAATTCTGACCGCTAGGCAATCCGTTTCCTCATCCATTCGGTCGTCTCTAGGCACTTTGTATTTTAAACAGTCGCGGTATAATGCGGATTTCAGGATGCACGCTAGCGTCTCATACCTGCAGACAGCCATGGTGAGGGAGGAAATGCAGCTGTAATGGCAGCTGCTCCATGTCAATGAGCCGCTGTGATGACTGAGGTGCACTCACAGCGTAGCTTATTTTGTGAGTTTTTCTCACCTGGTGTAAGACTCAGAGGGAATCTCCTCCCCTGTCCTTGCTGTCAAACCCAGATTGTGGCAGTCTGGCCCGGCTTGACATGGGGACGCTGATAAATGATTTATAAGGGGTGCCCTAGGAAGTGTTTGCTAACTGCTGGATTGTCCTTCTCTATGTGAGCCAAAGCAAACTGACTGGCTCAGTGAGATGAGTACACAAAGCCTCTGATAAAGAGGTGGGAGGATTGGGAAACACAGGCCTGCTCCGTCATACTGTTTATGGTGGTTGGGTCATGAAACCAGGTGAACCTGTACAATGACTCTCCAAACACATGCATAATAGAGCAGGGCTATTTGCAGACGCTGAGTATGTGAGAGACGAGCAAAAAAAAAACCCAATTGAAAACACAAGCTATCCACCCGTGCAGACCTACAGCCCAGCTCCACTAATGTCGATCAATGCAGGTAAATTTTAATGCCAGTTCTCAACAGTGCTGCAAGTTAACAACCCTGTTAAGCTTGTGCTCTCACCTCCGCCACACACATATATAGATCTTGTTATACCTTTACTACTGAGCATGAGGCTGTCAGAGAGCATTACCACCCTCTCACCCTGGCAGAATACAGGGGCCCATCAACCTGGCTAGGTCAAGTATTGTTTGTGATGGAGACACATGCCTGGAAGGGCCAGTTGTTTTCCTCTATATTCAATGCTCATCAGCGTCTCACTCCATTCCGCTGGCGCTGATGGCAACAGACAAATAGCTTTCAGCACGCCATTGACAGCCTGGCCCTGGAGTGCTCTTGAAATGGTGCTAGACAGGTCCGAGTACCTGTAATTGTGTACCAGAGCGTGAAGCTCGCCACTTAAGAGGCAGGCTTTCATCTGCTTAAAGTGACATCCTATTTTTATCCGCAGTTGTAGCTAAAAGCTCTGCTTGTCCAGCTCAATGCCCAGCACTGCTTTCATCATAGATTCATATATTACGTACAGTGCATGCCGACTTTTTACGTACATCACTGCCGTCGGACATGTTTTCCCCCGACAGTGGGATTGTTTTTGCAAGATAAAGCATGAAGCTTTAGAGTGAGTGTCAGATAAGGCAACCCTTGACCTCACTCGGCCAGCTGTCAACGTCGCGTTAAGCCCTTAAGGAATGTGTTCGATGCTCTCCAGTCCTCTCAGCAAATCCTGTCAAATGTTAGGCTGCTATTGACGCGGTTTATCTTGGCAAATAAGGATTATACACTGAGCTGGCTTTTCAACCAGCATTTTGTTGATGCGTTCTTCTAGTAATTTTTTTCAAGAGTATAGTAGGGTGTCTAAAAGCTGAACTTGTACCCTGCTTGTCACACAAAGTTTGACTATAGCTTTTGAGAATGTGTAAAGCTGGTTTAGGGATGCAGAAAATAGTGTTTTTAATGTATTTATTTGTTTTTTGTTTTTTTATATATATTTCATACATGTATGAATATTGTCATTCTAACCTGTTTCAGATTTACAATTTTATACTTTGCAAGCATCAAGTACTTAAATAAAGAATTACTTATGTTTATTTTACTTATATAACAGCAATATGGGCAAAATTATATTGCACATTTCTAAATGTCATATATGTCTAAATTTAATATTTTGATGTAGCATCATGCTTTTGAAATGGACTAATGTACATAATCTTAGATTGTGCTGAGCGTTTCATTTTTATATGGTCTGTTATAGTATTTTTTTTTTAATAGCGTACATGGTTTATTCAATATTTCCACTATAGCTTGTCCCGACATACATAGGGAGGGAGCAAAACTTTCTTGGGTGTTACAGAGTATCTTGTAAAAAAATATTGTCTGGATTCTGCAACCGCTTGGCATTTTCGGCAATATGTTATAAATAATTTCCTGGTCGGCGCAGTGCTGCGTGTTTGCCATTGAAATGAAAAATAGAGCTGAAATCCCTGTGATGTGTTTGTGCTCCGTTCTGGCCCTGGGTTGAACTGAGCCTCATAAATTCTATAGATGTATCTGTAGCCGAGTTATTTTTCAGAGGCTTTCCTCCCCCTGTCCTTTGGTCTCAGTCAAAGCCAGTGCCAGACTTGTGATGTGAGCTCCTTTCATCAGTGGAAGAGGCTGTGATGTCGGCCGTGCTGTGTTCCTGCTGGCGTCTGATGATGGAAAGGAAGAGGGATGGAGTACATCCTACTGTAGCTGCATGTAGCCTTTGGGTGGAGAGCCCTGGCTTTGCCCCCACCCATCCTTTAACTGTCATGTGTTCTCACAACGACCCCACATCATCCTCCGCTATTGCTCGCCTTTTTATCCACCATTCGTGTGCGGTACTCAGCCGATCGACAGGCCGAAAATTCAATTTAATGACCTGCCTGTGTGCACGTAATATGATTTTACAGGCTGTTACGGTCAAGCTGAGGTACCATTTGCATAATGATCGGCGCGCGATAGGAGACGGGGCCTGCTCGGCTACAGTTGCCATGGCAACGGTCAGGCGGGTGGAGAGAGAATGAAGGTCGGGTCCCTGCGGTGGGCTAGATGAAGGGGGGACTTGGGGATGGGTTGCTGAGAAAATGAAAAAGGTGGGGTCTGGAAAAGGCAAAATAGGCCTCAGCTCCTGACAGGTCTGGACGTAATCCACCTTTGTTCATTAGACACGTTATTGTGATGTGAACAATTTCTGTTCTGTTGTAAAGCCTCATCGGAATGCAAATTTTAAGGTGTCAGTATTCCTACAGACATTTGGGCCAAATTTCTGAACAACGTGTTCAGCTTTAAATGAATATGCTGTGATTAAATGTGTGTTCGTTTTTTTTTTACTACTTGGTTGTAGTAATTTTTTTAATTATTGTAAAAGCACTGAAACAACAAAGATGCTCAAAATCTTTTGGCTCTGACTGCTGCTGTGTTTCCATTTTTGGATGGTGGAAATTCATAAATTTGGGATTTATAAAACCGCTTTTTTATGGTCAGCCCTTAAGTCTTTTATCACATTCGTCTGCTTCCAACATGCCCTCAGGGACTGTCTGCATTATTTAACATCTGCTAAACAACAGGAGTTGGCAGTCATTTTGTTGTGGAGACATGTAAAATGAACGGAATCAACTTCTGCAAGCTTTTCTTTTTAGTGCAATTACAAATCAGTGGTGATAATGGTAGAGGTGAAAATGTGAAGTTCAGAGTGCAAAGGAAAGTTTTGTGTGCTAGTAGAATGTACCTGCAGGCTGATGGCAGCTGAAGTACAGTGCTACTCTAAACAGCTCCAGTGTATCTGGCTCGTTCTTCATGTGGTTTGGAGTATACACTCATCGCAGCTGTGCTCTCTCTCTCCCCTGGGCTCTCATAATGTTTTAAATATTTCACATGTCAATATCACGCAGTTTGGAGTGTGCCGAGTCAAGCGGTTCTGATTGCCGTGGTAATTGGCTAAATCGTTGGGAAATGCTAAAAAAGGCTTAGTGGTGCACTTTAACAGAAGTAAATTAACCCTTTTTTAACTTTTTCCTCTTTCTTGTCCTCTTCCAGACTGAGATTGCCAAAAGGCTCAATGCTATTCTTGCCCAGATTATGCCTTTTCTGTCACAAGAGGTGAGTTTTATTTGAATTATAGCTTCATTTTAGTTTTAGATGTATTGAGCTTTATACAAATTTTATTGTTTTGAGCTTTATACAAATTTTAAACCATATCTTTTGTCCTAAGTTGCACTGTTTATTATTATTTAAGAACTTTCAGATTTTTGAATTTGCTTTGACTCTGAATTTAATCAGATTTTCTCTCCCTCTTGCAGCACCAACAGCAAGTAGCACAAGCTGTTGAACGTGCAAAGCAAGTGACAATGACTGAACTAAATGCTATCATCGGGGTACGTGGACTTCCCAATCTGCCTCTCACCGTGTGTATACCTCTTTAATTACTTTATTTGACCTTAAGAACGGGGTAAACCTGCACTGTTGTAGATGCAAAATAACCCTATTAACTGATTTAACGATTAATTTTGGAATTAGTAGCTTATTTTAATCATGTGCAGGTTTGCCCCTACAATGAATGCCTTTTTAATGTTTTAAAGATATGTACATGCATACTGTGTGCTTAATCTGATTAAAATGTATTTGTGGATTGAGTGAGGAAGTGGGTGCTTTTATAGGTATATTAGGGTCAGAGTTGGCGTTAACTATAAACTTTCCGTCATAAACCGAATTTACAATATTTTAAGTCAAGTCACCTTTATTTATATTGTGCTTTTTAGAGCAGCTTCACAGTGATAACATGAAAATAATACAACAAAGTTTGTTTCTAAAAGAAAATTGCGTCAACATCCACCTTAAGTAAGGCAGATCAATAATAATATTTTACTGATTAAAAAAAGAGAATGATAGGAAATTTACAACCCAGTCCATTAAAGGGATTTATAATGATTATTTGCAGCACAATCTCTTATTATGTCTCACTTTTCTTTACCTATTAGCTCATAGCGGCATTATTGTTTCTCTAATGTACAGCCGGACACTGTTGACCAAGCTTTATTTAGTCTACTCTATATGTGGCATGAGTGTTCTTAGTGTCCTCTGTCCCCTGAGTTTGCATCTAGAAGCTGTTCAGAGCTCACTTTGAGCATTAGAGGCTGGATACCTTTAATTAGATCAGGTTTTACAAGAGAGGCTCATTCCTCTCTGCTGACCTGGATTGTGCTGGGAATTAAAGACAAATAGGATCTTGCACACATATCCCTGAGCTACTACAGCAGTTATTTTCCTAGAATTGCCCACAACTCCCTTCTAAATGTCACTTATTGATCAGGGGCAAGTGACCCAGATCCCTATCAACATGTAGGGAAAAACAAATATGACCCCTGTACATCCAGAAGTAAGGCTTGCTCTGATCTGAGCCTGCTTTGATTCGCCGCCTTTAGATTTGCTCTACAGCTGAAGAATCTGATAATCATGGGGTGAAGGTTTGAGGGTGGATTTGTGTTGTCTGATATTGGAATTCAATTAGATCCTGAGCATTGACACTTACTCAGAGATAATTCCAGGAATCAAGTCTGAACGGGGCAGTCATGTGGTCGCTCTTAAATGCCACGTTATCTCCAGGAAGGATCACCGTCTGATAGCTTTGATGTTATATTACAGCAGACCAACTTTAATGACTCTTAATCTTTTAGAACTCATCAAAAACTTGAAAAGCAGGAAACATGCTTGTCGGAGAGCTTTTTTCTTTAAGTAAGGGGGGATTTGCAATTCACACAGTAGTAGGCAGTATGTGTGCACTCACGCAGGTGCCATAGACTCATAAATAGTATAAGGCAAAGGTGAGATGCGAGCTACACGTACTCTCTCTCTCTCTCTCTCTCTCTCTCTCTCTCTCTCTCTCTCTCTCTCTCTCTCTCTCTCTCTCTCTCTCTCTCTCTCTCTCTCTCAGAGCAAAAACCACCAGCATCTCTTATTGATGAACCTCAGGGCTGGTAATAGGATGCATCTAGGGCAGCAGCTTTTTTTTCTGCTGTGCTTTGACTTTGATCAGAGGTCTTAAGATGGCCTCCTCTGGCAGCTCAGCATTTCTGCCCTCACCAACAGTGTGTGTGTTTATATCTACAATAGCCCTATTTATAAAAAAAAAAAGCATAAGTATTTATATACACATTTTATATTGTTCTCAGTTCTTTCTCCCTATGCTCAACTTCCTCTGTTTTGTTTGGACTGGTCTGGTTGTCAGGAGTTTATAGGCTGTGGTTGAGTTTGACGCTTGTAGTGGTAGGTCTTGGCAATATATTAAATATTCACAATTTGCTGGGTGTTTAAAACTAAGCTGCCTAGTTTTATGTTGATTTTAACATGCTTATTTATTCATTAGGTTTTCAAAAGAGCATGTCATTAGACTATTTTGCGATCCTTCCTTGTCTTGTGACTTTAATAGCGTCTTTGATTGACACTTGACTAGACTTAAGTATATTTTGCATTAGAAGTGGTACGTTTGATTTAATTCCGGGAATCAGTTGAAATTGTCATATTCAATCAAATGATTTAGTACTCCAATTCAACTATTTGTGAAATGATTTAGTGAAATTATTTTCTTTTCTACCATGTACTACTGTTGCATTGGTGCATATAAATAAAATAACCAATGCATGTTTTCCACTAAATAAACAAGGAATAAATATAGCCCATTTATTTTTTAACTAGGTCTAAATTTGTACTGTATTTTACTTCTTGCATTATACATTTTAGCCAATTGAATTGGCTGCTTGGTCAATGTTGATTCATCTAATTAAGAGGAATCAGCCTTTTCAAAACTAAAATATTCACATGTAATATAGTCTATAGATATATCTATGGAATGTTGTCCAAAGGCAAAAAATTAAAAAAAGATATCATTGTTTTAGCTATAGGTTATTGCCCAGCTCAATGCAGTGGGCAGTCATCTGCTGTGGATGTATGGATAGATCTCTATTAAGACTGCCCCCATCTGTGCTGTGGGCCCAATTAAGTGTGTTTGTGGCCGAGAGGGTAAATCATGGGGCTTTATGTTTTTGAATCCCCTCAGGCCTGCATGTTGCGTGGTTACAGCACTAAACTCAGGATGGGGTTGTTTAACATACACACCTGAGAATAGAAACAGGCGCTTGTCTGATTTAGCCACTTATCTTTTTATATGTCCATTGTTAATTGTTCACACTGGCCCTAGATTCATTGTTTTGCTGTAAGAGGGAGAGATTAGCACCAGTTGAGACGGTCTTTATGCAGGAATATTAAATTACTGGAGACATTTTATTTCTTTATTTTCTTGTCTCCATAGCCGGGTCTCTAATGAGGGTTCTCTTATTGTCCATGCATATTACACATCAGTGGCTCATTAGCTGGAATGAGCAGGGAGGGTTCTCCCCCATGAATCAACGGCTTCTTTAATTTCCCATGTGGTCAGTCATCATCTCTGAAGCCACACTCACCCCCCCCCCCTTTTCACTAGCGGTTCACCTCACTTCCTGACACATCCACATGAACACCCTAGCACCTAGACTGTTTCTCTCTTACAATCACTCACTTCCACTCTTGTCTCACTATCTCTTATTTTCTCTTGCCCTTTCACTCTCTCTTCAAGAACATGCACCCACCACCCACGCTCAGTGCCACGGTACACACACACACACACACACACACACACACTTCCTTATCACATCTCCTCACAGATCCACACTCTGAGGCACAGCTCATAATTGGCTTGGCAGCTCTGTTGTGTTGGGGAGGGTAAGGTTGCAGGTTCAAATCCCAAGCCGAGCTCTTCTATATGCCATTCGTTCTTCTGCCAATCTCAAAGGCCCGAGTCTCAATATACAGCCAGCTGTGCAAATAATCCGCAAAGCTGTTAGCAATTATACTCACCGCGAATAAAGTCCTGTGATGGACATCTTAATAATGATTTACCCACTGGAAAAGGGCAAGCTTTTGGAGCATTCCAGACTTATAAATAAGCCTTTAGTATTGATATTTACTTATGGCATGGCATTAATGACCTGCTGATAATTCTGAAAGGTTGTACCACCGTGATCGCCGTACATAGCCAATAACATCTACCCTTTCTAAGTCAAGCCACAAAAAAAAATCAGGATTCTTGAAGAATGACCGTATATGGTCATTGATTGAATGGTGAGGTCTGTACAGAGTTGGGCGGTATGTGCTCTAACAGCCATTTAAATAATTCATTCTTCCTGTGGATGCTAATAAATTGTGGAGGCTGGGTTTTTTGTTGTTTTTTTTTTTTATTGGTGGCTCTGCTAAGTATTATTTAACCTTACTTTAAACTGCTCGCTTCCCATGCTGAGTGGTTTTTAACTCTCGTCAGTTTCCTCCAAGCTTTTCAAATATTGATGGAGGTATTGGAGGCTTGAGCGCGTGCCAGAACAGGACCCCTCGTTCTTGGCCGCCGTTGCCGCAGCCGCTCGACACGCACACACACACACACAAAAGCGGGGCCCAGCTGCTGTTGGAGTGGTGTTTAAAGTTTGGTTTTCTTGAGTGACTCATACTTTGTGCAATAACCAGACCCAAATGTGAGGGAAGTAAATATAGCCGTCCAGCGTTTTGATATGGCTAAGGAGCAGGTGCTGTTAAGCCAATGAGCTGACAGCATTGCAACACCTGCTGTCTTTAAACTATCTTAAATAGGGCTTGACGACTCTTTTGGAGAGTATGTGTGAGTGTGAGAGTTTTATTATTTGAGTGAATTTTCATGCTTTTTCGGATGATATTTCACAGATTTTGTTACATTTGAGCTGGGAACCTGAAACGTAAAGTCAAGAGGTGCACGACACTGCAATATTTTATATTTTCAGGTTAAGATCCAATCTACATAAAGACGGGGTTGTTTGCAGGATCGTCAAATATGACTTGCAAGCATGTGAGGATGTAAACATCCCAGGACCCCTGCCTGTGCTTCTGAATTGACCTCACAGAAGCAGTGTGTTTTGATTGTGGCATAGATTTCTCTACTTTTTTCCCTCTGGCCCACTCTGTTGTCTGTCTCTCCGCAGCAGCAGCAACTCCAGGCCCAGCACCTCTCTCATGCTGCCCACGGCCCTGTGGCTTTACCTCCCCACCCTTCTGGCCTTCAGCCACCAGGAATCCCACCAGTCACTGGCTCTGGCTCGGGCCTGCTGGCTCTGGGAGCCTTGGGAAGTCAGCCACACTTGCCGGTGAAGGATGAAAAAAACCACCATGACCTGGAGCACCGAGGTAAGGAGCAGACTCCCACACTGCTCTCATTTAAAGCCAATAGAGTGGAACATTAGTTGCTCAGCCATACAGAACTCTTGTGTGAATCAAACGCTTGTTTCGTAACACCCTCCTCTTCAATAATTATTACAGCTCTTATAGTGCTACTGACATTATTGACCTCCCTAGGTTTTCTTTTTATGAGTACACTACTCTCATGGGTTGCCATTTAAGGATGTAGCCTATTTTCAGAGAAGAGCCGAGTGTGTATAAAACGATTGAACATACACATGACACACTCTGTGGCTTGAATGATTGGCCAAGGTTAATAAAGGACACATGCTAATGATTTGCTAGCTGTATTGTGTACATAACAGACATATTCTGCCTGCTGATGAAATCCTATCTTAACTCTGATTGTCAGTCGGTCAGGGTAATTGACTTTTGTTTATCTCTGTTTTGTTTTGCCATTCTGCCTGTCTTTCAACGCCAACCGGGGTCTGCTGACTACAGAGAGCACGGTGAGTCTCAGGTTTCCTGTTGCCTCAGTTTTCCTCTTTGATTTCTGTCTTAATAGCTTTCTTCCAAAACCTACTGAGCTGCCTACATAGGCAGCAACTCTGCACAGGAGATTTGAGACTGTTGATTTCAGTAAATTTTGGAAGTTAGCATGTTTGCTTAACATTGGATAAAATAATCTATTTGTATTTTTAAAAAATATTTTTAGCTGTTTTTATCCGTGCTTTTCTGAATTGAATACGATATATATATAATACTTTATAACTTTAAACATTATGAAATACATTTCTCACTTTGTCCGCCGTTATGATTTTATTTACTAAGTGTCGAAAAGCAACATAATTAAGTTGCATAGTGTTTTGAACAGCCTTCATGTCAGGAGCACTCCTTAAATTATACCTTAATGTTGCCTCCATAGGCGGCTCACTAGCTTTTGAAACGGAGCAAATATGTCTTAGTTGTACTGGGTGAATACCACCTCTTGGCCCATTTCATGCCTAAGAAAATTTCCATTAATGTAAATGTCAAGTAAGATCCTTCATCCTGAAGCACACGCAACTCGTGCACGAAATGGTAATCTGCGTTCATTAAAATGACTAATAGAGAAACAAGCTTTTTATGAAATAAGCACTCACATCTCTCCGCAGATGGGAAATGACTCGTATTACAGCGCGCAGATTAGCGCGGCTCTATAATTTCATCACAATTAAAGACGACGTCGACTCCCTCCCTCCTTTGTGGGATTTATTTTATCCCTCTCCCCTCCTACCCACCCCTCTGCTATCTCCACTTGTTTACCGCCCCTCTCCGCTCTCTTTTGCTAGCGTGATAAATATGTATGAGCACAGGCGCGGGAATTGTTTTCCTCCCTCTCATCTCTGTGCCCTTGTAAAAGGCATTTATTCGACGAGGTTTAAATCTCTCTGATGGCTGATTGTGGCCGTGAGATTGGGTTTCTGCTGGCCCGGCGAGGCCTGAATGGGTGCAGTCATGTCTGAAGGAAGGGGAGCTCCTCTGGCGGTTAGCAGTCCATGCACTGTTGTGAGTTCGCTGCTGCCGTTGTCTAAGGTCATCTGATAGCACGCTGGTGACTCTCCTTAATGAGTCACGCTAAGCATCTCTTTAGAAGGTCAGACATCATGCAAAGAGAGCGAGAGAAACAGAGACTATTGGGCGTTCGGCCCAGTCTGCTACTTCATCTTCTCAGCTGAATCCTTTTACGCTTCCAGTGATCTGGCCACATTTTCCCTTGTGAATCTTGTTGCCTCACACTGAGTGAAGGCTCTTGGGACAGGATGAGTAAAGCTCTAGGAGAAGGGATTGTTTTGAGAAAGTGCCCAGAGAGCACTCAAAGTCCTGTTGCATGCTTGCTAAAGACTATGAATTCATGAAATACTTTTACAGCACATTATTGTGAGTATGGGCGGTGGCCTCAAGCAGAGTCATCCACCATTTCCTAAGGATGTAAGTCCCCTTTTCCATTTTTCTGCCCTGTAGTCACCGCAGGCCCACAGTGTGCTGAGGGAAGGGTACTAGGTGATCAATGCTATTACATGCTCCCACACACACAGCGCGAGTTGGACTTCTCGCAGATAATGGGACGTTGTTCGACACTAACTTGCTGCTCAGGTCTTCCTGAAGCTGTTTGTTTTGTCCTTTAGAAGATGGAGGGATTGAGGTGGCGGAATGAAGGGTGGGCAGTAGGGGAAAGTAAAAACAAGCCCCTCTTTGCTCTGGTTAACTGTCTCTACTCTGTAGTGCAGCCAGCACATTTTTCGTTGTTTAGTCTACTGTGGGTTGTTAGATACTGCTTGGCGAGTCTCACTATATTATGTTAGGCCTGTTTTGGGCATTCGAGTTGGATAGCTAGAATGAATAAATCGCTTTTGGCTTTTTAAGTGTGCGGTTTTGGAGTAATAACTCCTTTTTTTTTTTTCTCTCCTTGCTGTTGATTTCCGAGCTTGGATCTCCTTCAGATCCGACAGCTGTGAAGTACCTGTCATTGTAATAGTTTTTGGCTCTAAACTCAAATAATTTATTTGTCGCATTACATAAAACCAGAAATGAACTTGAATCAGGTTTGGATAAAAACTGTTGTGTGCTGAAAGGGGTTGATTGGTCCTTTAGGCTATTTTGAAAGCAATTTAGAGGTCTTGTGACAGTGGAAAACAGTGGAAACCACCTGCAGATCTGCATGTAGAGATAAATGAGTTGAATTAAAGTCTGCAGTCTGATGACACACTTTCATATTTCCCCTCTGTCTCCTCCTCAGAACAACTCCATCTCTCCATCAGACAGCCTGCGCACAACCAGCGAGAAACACCGTGGCTCGTCCGATTACAGCTTGGACTCCAAGAAACGCAAAGTTGAGGACAAGGACAGCATGAGCCGATATGTGAGTGATATGACCTGAACCTCCAATAAAAGATTCTTGTGTAACAAAATGCTAGGGATGCTAACCAGTTGACACATTGTGTTTTCAGGACAGTGACGGAGACAAAAGTGATGATCTGGTGGTTGATGTTTCCAACGAGGTGAGAAACATATTTTATGTTGGGACTGACAAGTTATTAGAAATTGAATGCATATTTTAAAATTTAATTTGTGCTTTTATTTTCATTAATTCAAATCAAATGTCATCAATTATTCCTTGCATATATGGTCTTATATTTAACTCCTTCCTGTTATATATTTGCGCTCTAGGACCCTGCCACACCCAGAGGCAGCCCTGCCCACTCCCCTCCTGAGAACGGCATCGATAAGCCCCGCCCAGCAAAGAAGGATACGCCCAACAGCCCCGCCTCTGTGGCCTCTTCCGGCAGCACCCCCTCCTCTAAAAACAAGGAGCATGGCCATGTACGGATCTCTCTCTCACACTGTCACACGCGCACATCTGAATACATTTAATACAGAATGCTGCATTTATGTGTATCAGCTCTATCTGGATTTTTATACTGTAATAATTGGTAGCACTGCAAGATTTGATAGAATATGGGTCTGTGCCACTGAAGCAGAATTATAGGATATGTTTGATGGGAGGGGGCAGCTAGGGAAGCCTGAACGCCCTGTGATCTTCCACTCTCTCTAATGGCTCAGGAGTGAATGTCTGTTTCCCAGCCTCAGCTTTAAATACATCTGTAAATGTCAGGGATAATGCATTCCCATAGCTGGATCAGTCGTGTCTTCCCTGCTAATAACTCAATGCGTTTAACCATTCTGGGCCTCTGCATCAAAAAAAAAAAAAGATTAGAGGGAGAAGCGAGGCAAGGATAAAACGAGCCTCATCTCCATTGTAGCAGTAATGGGTTTGGGGATAAATAGCAGGGTTTATAGTTTCGTAGGAGTAGTGAGTTTGTCAGAATTGGATTGGATTAGGTTCTGGCGGCACTTAAATCTTCTGCCTGGATGCTGCCTCGTTTGGGGGATTTTAACTCTGTTTTCTCTATCTCTCTCTTTCTCCCTTCTCCTCCCTCTCTTCTCTCACATCTGCAGAATGACAAATCCTCCACGCCCGGTCTCAAGTCCAACACCCCCACGCCTCGTAATGATGCCCCCACCCCGGGTACCAGCACCACCCCAGGGCTGCGGCCCATCCTGGGCAAGGCTCCGATGGAAGTTCTAAGTGAGTTCATAATCAATGTCCTCAGAGGTGTTGTTTCACTCTATACTGTCGCCTCCCGCATCGTACAACACAAACACTATTGAGCCACTTTTGTAACCAAAAGAGAGTTCTTTGCATATGGAAATAATCCAAAGCTTAAAGCAGTTTTCGTAAAACTAGTCTTTGAAGCAACTCAGTGTAGGCAGGTATTTGATTGAGATTTATCTCCCTGTTCCCGAGTTCAGCTCCTTTCCCTGTGGTTGACTGATACTGATTTATGATTGGCTGTGTGTCTCTGTGCTTGCAGCCGCCCCTGCTCTGCGCACCCCCCTCTCTTACCCAACTCCCTTTGCCATGATGAGCCACCATGAGATGAATGGTTCTCTGACCAGCCCTGGAGTCTATGCCGGCCTTCACATCTCTCCTCAGATGAGTGCGGCCGCTGCTGCTGCCTACGGACGCTCGCCCATGGTGAGTGTGTGTGTGTGTGTATGTATGTGAATAAGCGCCTTCAAAAGTAGGTATATAGGGAATATATATATATATATATATATATATATATATATATAGGGATATAGGGTAAAAAAAATTAACAGATGATTAACATCATGATCCTGGATCTGTTGAAATTTTAAATGAATAATCTTGTAGGAAGTGGTTATTTTTTCATGTACAACCACAGAAAACAATATTCATGCTCTTTAAGGTTTCTCTAATGCGGAATTGCAATATGTGTATTGTGTACAAATGAAAGCTGAACAAGAGTTAACACAACATGTTTAATTGGTGGGTCTGAGCAGGCAATGAAATATTTACACATAATTTGGCAATGGGCCACCTTAACTCCCCAAAGATTTGTGCCGCTACGCTTCTGCTAAATTTTTTTTGATGTATCGAGAATTATTTTGCAATCATATTGGACTCCCTGATACAAAATCAAATCATATCCTGAGGTGCCTGAAGATTCCCACCCATACTCAAAAGTTGGTCTGTCCTCCACCTTACCTTTCTCTTCCAATTTCTTCCTCTCATTTCTTTTTATTTTCTTGCTCGATTTCAATCTCTGTCTCTCTCACCCAAAGCCCACAACCTGAGAGTGGAGGGAGTGCATGCGGTGATGTAGTGTGTGTGACTGGGTGTGAAATGAGCGTTACATTGACTGGGCTCTCAGGCTACCTGACTGCCTGCCGTCTGATTGCTTCATCCTTTCGGTTAAATGAAGGTGCAGGGCACAAATCATTCCTCTTTGGTTGCATGGTCATTTTTGCAGTATACATTGATCTAGTCAAGTTAAAGGAATATTACACACCACAGAAATCAAAACAGCCATCTTTTACTCACCCGTATGTTGTTCCAAACCTATAAAATGCCAAGGAGAAATTTTGAAGAATTGTATTGAATGTTTTTCTTTTTTTCTGTGCTTAAACAATGAATGGGGGCTGAGGGGTTCAAGCTTAAAAAAATGCAAAAATTAAATAAATCATGGTACATTTGACTTAAGTCAGAAGTAACACTCTGAACTAGATTGGTTTAGTTCAAAAGCATATCATTCAGACTGGTCCCGTGAACTGAATCAACTGATTAATTGAAAATTGATGATTTATTTACATATTTTGGACATTTTTCACACACAGCTATTGAATGGCTCCATAAGACATGAACCATATGTACCACTTTTTTAATAAATGCAGACCTTACAGGTTTCAAACTGCACAAGAGTGAATAAAAAGTGAATCTATGCACAGGTCTATACTGTATAAGGCTTTGATTGTGGAGTTTGTAATGTGTGTTTTAATACAGATCTTTGTTGAAATGCAACATGTTCTGTTTTATTTCTGTAGGCGGGTTTCGAGCACCCTCATATGAGAGCTCCCGGCCTCCCTGCCAGCCTCACCTCAATCTCTGGTGGAAAACCGTAAGTGTCCGTCAAAGATTAAATGATCATAAATAACTTGTAGCTGCACTAGACCGTTTTCTTCCCCACACTATTTATGTAACGGTTCCGTGAGAGTGCTTAAGAGCACAACCTTTTCCACCTCTTAATGCCTCATTTCAAACTACTTACTCATATTGCTGTAATTGATTTAATTAACCCACTTCAATCAGTGCGCTGTTGACTGCTAGATTACTAACGAGGTCTCTCTCTCCTTGTCTGTCTGTCTCTCTCAGAGCCTACTCTTTCCACGTCAGCGCTGACGGACAGATGCAGCCCGTGCCCTTCCCTCCAGACGCTCTCATTGGTCCAGGGATCCCACGCCACGCCCGTCAGATTAACACACTCAGTCATGGGGAGGTTGTGTGTGCCGTGACTATCAGCAACCCGACTCGCCACGTCTACACTGGTGGCAAGGGCTGTGTTAAGATCTGGGACATCAGTCAGCCTGGAAGCAAGAGTCCAGTGTCTCAACTTGACTGCCTGGTAAGGGCCAAAATCATACTTACTAGAACTATTGCTTACTCATACTTACTCTTATATTATATTAATAAAGCTTTACATACTTATAGTACCTTTTTAGTTGCTTCTAAAAAGTAACATCTCATAACATTAAGTATTTGTGGGCATAATGTGGGAAGCTTGAACTGTTTTGCCCTAATTGTTTGGAATATTTGATTGTACCTCTGCAGAACAGGGACAACTACATTCGGTCCTGTAAGCTGTTGCCTGATGGCCGCACACTTATCGTCGGAGGGGAGGCCAGCACTTTGACCATTTGGGATCTTGCTTCCCAGACACCCCGCATCAAAGCCGAGCTGACCTCCTCCGCACCGGCCTGCTACGCACTGGCCATCAGCCCAGACGCCAAGGTGTGTTTCTCCTGCTGCAGCGATGGTAACATCGCCGTCTGGGACCTCCACAACCAGACCCTTGTCAGGTGGGCTTATTTCAGGATTTTTTTTCTTGTGAATTACATTTTCTTATATGTCTTTAAGATTAAAAGCAAGGCCTTTCTTTAAACCCTTTACTTTTTGTGATTTGCAGGCAATTTCAAGGCCACACAGATGGTGCCAGCTGCATTGACATCTCTCATGATGGCACCAAGCTCTGGACAGGTGGCCTTGATAACACAGTCCGCTCTTGGGACCTGAGAGAGGGCCGGCAACTCCAACAGCATGACTTCACGTCTCAGGTTAGGCCATAGCACAATCATGGAGCTTTGAAGTCACAATGAAACGGAAATAGTGACGGATCGTTTCTACTGTTTTGTGACATGCATCCGAGTTTATCAATACTGAAAAAAAAAAGTGTTGAGTGGTGTTCAATGCATCGTTTGTTGATTAGATTTTGAAGTATGGGCATTGCACTCAAAAATGCAGCCAGATGAATGAGAGTATGCAGGGGTGGGTATGACTAAATTATCTGAAAATTCCTGCATACATCACTGGAGAAACTGGTCTGTTTCACCGGAAGATCGAGTATTTTTGTTCATTTTTTTTTTTTTTATGAAACTTGCATGAATCAACAGTTCACAATATGACCTAAAACATGCATTTGGGAAAAAAAAATACATTTTCATTTCATGCTGGCTTCAAGTGCAAAGCTATGGCGCTCAACTTGTGTCTGTTCCCCCCCAAACGCAGATCTTCTCCCTGGGCTACTGTCCGACGGGTGAGTGGCTGGCTGTTGGCATGGAAAGTAGCAATGTGGAAGTGCTCCACCACACCAAGCCTGACAAGTACCAGCTCCACCTTCACGAGAGCTGCGTTCTCTCTCTTAAGTTTGCCTACTGTGGTAAGAGACTTATTCAAGCTTCACAGATTGAGTGCAGACACTCTTTACATATCTTCACTAGAGCTTTTGCTTGAAGTAATCTTAGTTACACAGCGGCACTTCTGCATAGCACAACGACAGAACCTTGACTGTCCATTTTTTTTTTGGCTTTCTGTGCATATCTCCATTTTGCCTGTACTCTGAACAGAGCTCTAATTACGTTTGATTTCCCTTGACAAGGTAAATGGTTTGTGAGCACTGGGAAGGACAATCTGTTGAATGCATGGAGGACTCCCTACGGCGCCAGCATATTCCAGGTACAGAGATCAATACAGACTGTCTGCAGGAAATGTGTGGGTTGCCTGGATCAGTAGAAAGGGCACGGTGACCGCTGGCTGACAGGCCGGGCCTTGATCAGCGGAAATGGGCTGGAGTATGTCATTAACGCTGGGTCCTGACCACTTAGTGCGGATGTGGGTCCACGTGTGTAGCTTGCATCTACCAGCTAAAGAGTAAATAATGATAACCCTTCAAGTGTTTATGACTGAAGGGGCTCGGCACGAACACTAATGCATCATTTGGTGGGGGAAGAGAAGTGCTTTATGTATACAGTTGTCAGCATTTTCTTTGAGTAATTGAGGATGTCTGAAGAGTTTTATGCAGGCCCTTTGTGGTACATTTGAAGTTAATATTTATATGTTTTTATTTCACCAGATTTATTGTGGCTTTTTTTCCCTTCTCACAGTCAAAGGAATCATCCTCGGTCCTGAGCTGTGACATATCAGCCGATGACAAGTACATTGTTACAGGCTCTGGAGACAAGAAGGCCACGGTGTATGAAGTGATCTACTAGACTGAGAGTTAACAGACTGGAGCACTCAGGCCTCTGGAGGAGGAAGGGGACACACACAACTTCTCACTCCAGTGACTCTCCTAGTCAAACAGACAGGAACAGCCCTTGTCTGTCTGACTGTCTGTCTTACACTCACTGACTTTTTACTGACTGACCGCAGAGGTGAACGAGTGGATGCTGGGGTGACCCTGGACTGAGCTGCCTGGACTAAGACACGAATGTGCAGCCCTACAGACCCCAAACACTCGGCCCAGTTCATATGGCACTAGAGAACACTCGATGTTTCCTTACTTGCTGTTTTTTTTTTTGTTTGTTTTTTTGCTTCAAATCTTTCTTTGTTGGATTTTGTTTCCTTATTTTTTTTTCTCCTCACTATGCAGTGAGAATGTTCCATAATGCATCGTGAAGCAGCGCTTCGTTCTGAAACTTCATCTGTGTGGAGGGTATGTGAAAAGTGTACATAATGGAGTATTAAAATGCCTTTTATAGATTTATATTTTGGTGTCCTGTTACACTTGTGATGGTTCTCTTTCTCTCTCTCTCTCTCTCTCTCTCTCTCTCATTCTCTCCTTGATGCTTCGTTTCCCCTTCGAGGTTTGGAAATTAGATTAAGACGTTTTTTCTATGAGGATATTCTATTCCGTTTTCCCCTCCCTTTGAGAAGTTCATTTTCCAAGCTGACCTTTTATGGAAATCTAATTTACTTTTTTCTTCCCTCCTGAAAAACAATTTTGAGCTAAATCACATTACAGAGGCGTTTTTGTAAAATGTCCTGTGGATTTTTTTTTGAGTGGCTTAAACCCGATGCAAGGCACCTGAGACTGCAGTTGAGACTCCGCGGGGAGGGGCGTTTCAGTTCTCAAACAAACTCGCTGTGTCTGCTCTGCCTTCCTGTGAGAAAAGGGAGCCTGCCTCGTACAAGCAGAGAGTTCCTCAATGGTGCACTCGGTCCTGGATTTTGATATGTACCGATTAGTAGAGGACTACTTTCAAACCTGTGACTTCATTGTGCTGTTGTATGACCAGGACATGACATCATCTCTTGTAGTGGAAGACTTGGAATTTGGATCAATTGGTTATTTTTCCCCCTTTCTTGAGTCTCAAGTGACACTGTGTTTTGTGTGCATAGTGTTCCATATACAGGAAACACAAGAGTAAAATGTCTGCCGATAAGCCAAATGGACTGTAACACCCTGGCCTAACGCACTGACATTTACTTACTGTCCAGCTTGTTGATAGCATCACACTGTTAGTATGCCCCCTCCCGAAAATAAATAGAAAAGAGCTGCAAGAAATGGACACGTCTCAAAATACACACCAAAGTATGTAGCAAACTGTGTTGTCACTGAAGATTATGTACAGTTGTTGATAATTCAATAAACTGTTTTTTTGTAAAAAAAAAAAAAAAAGAAACATTCAAGAATGTCTCAGTGTTATAAACTAGTCTCTCACCGTTGGCCTGTTTGGTGGGTATTGTAATGGTACATCAATGGAGAGTTGAACTTCAAGGCACTTAAGGGGAAGCATGACGCAAACCCTGCTCTTCGGCCTCTCTGAATGTTCTGTTGGTAGTGGAGCGCTCTTATTAGGAGGTCAGCTGAGATGAATGCCCTCTCCAGCCCTTATTTTCTGTCTGTTCCTCTGTACGGCTCTTTGAGAGCTCCATCCCCTCGCCTCTTTAGTGATGTTTTTGTAAGACTATAAAAGCAGAGACGGATGGTTTTGGCTCTGAAACGCTCTGTCTCTGCTTGGTTCCCTTTCTGTAATGCCCCCCCACATAGACACAAGTGTGCATTTCCTGAGTGCATCTATATAGCAACCCCTCTGCTCTTCTGGAACTTTCTTCCTCTCAATCAAGAGGTTGAGGGGCTGTACAGGGATGAAAGCTTTTACTCCCTCTGAGTGCCTGACACTGGACGAGTGGATGGGCTGTCAGTCGTTTCCGTCCCTTTTCATGTTTTCAACAGATCTGCTGGAGATGGAGACGGCTTTTCATTTACATCTTGTATTTCTTATTGACAATGAAATCAGATAAACCTTCAGAGAGCTGTGATCTTGGTTTCAAGAGAGGCTTGATCTTTGTAGGAGCAACTTTCATCTGATTGGTGCATGGTAAAGAACATCCGTTTTCAATACTTTTGCTCTGTTTAGATTCAAACTCTGTTCCAAAACCGAGTGAGCTGCCTCTGTAGGTAAAGTGTATTCCAGAAATGACTGTTTCAAAATCGTATCCTAATGTATCTCATTGTGGATCTCTTCCTATGATGCAAAGCTGAATTTTCAGCATCCATTACCCCAGTCTTCAGTATCACATGATCCTTCAGAACTTGTTTGGTGCTACATATATTATTATTATCAATGTTAAAAACAGTTGTGCTGTTTAATATTATTGTGGAAACTGTGATACATTTTTTTCAGGATTCACGAATAGAAAGTTCATGAGAGCAGCATTCAGGATTCATTGATAAATAGAAAGTTTGAAAGAACAGCATTTGGTTATTTTTTTTGTTAAAAAAAATGTAATGGTCTTTACTGTCACTTTTGATAAATTGAATGAATTTTTTTTTGCTGTATATTATATACTGTATATGTATATTGATACATGTACATAGTAAATTAATATAGTATATTTATATCTTTCAAAAACAGTAGTGGATGTAGAATGTTCCTAATCAGTCACTTGAAGTTCCATTCTGGTTTGGATGCTGTCTTTGTAGGCAACGAGGCACCTCACTAGGTTTTGGAAGCTTCTTTGATCATGCAATGAAGTAAGTACAAGCACACACACACACACCTTTACTAGTAAAATGATTGCCAATGCCAAACTGGATTTTCCCTGTCTATTTTGTGGTTATAATGCTATGGTGCATCATTTATGGATATGGATCAACGGCAATGTGCTTCTGCTGGTGTGAAGTTACCTTCCCTTGTAGCTAGTGGAGATGGACAATGTTTCAACTGGCAAGGTCCTGGCACGGGGCTGAAAGACTGTAATAATGGCCTAATCACCTGAGCATTGCCAGGCTTTGGCTTTATCTGGCGTGGATGCGAAAGCCCCCTCGATGCTGTGTGATTACAGCGTTTGATCTGGGTAATAATGTCTTTACTGTGGCCCTGTCTGAGCCCTCCGGGCACTGCTCTGCACTAATCCACACAGTGCATTCTAGTGGAATCGCGTTACACAAAGACCACCAGAGTTCTCTGCAGAGGAGTGGGAAAACTGGTGGGGGTGGGGGGTGGACGACTGTGGTTGCCATGGAGACAGATCCCTTTTTCTGCTTTTCAATCACCCCTCCTCCTTTTCTCTCCCCTCTGCCACCTCCTCGCTCTTTTTTCCCTCTATCCCTCTCCTCTCTGGTTGCCTCTCTCTCCCAGGACAGATAAGCATGAGGACAGGTTTCTGTGTTTACTTGACACAGTAGGGCCCTCCAATCCCCGAGCAGGGCTGACCCTGATAACACCGCCTGTTACAGCAGCAAGCCACTGACAGTTGATAAGCCACGGTGCAGGCATCTCCCTTCCCCTTTCTCCCTACCCGGGATAACCACAGCTACGCACGCTGTGTTCATTTGGATTAGTGTGGATTCAATTGGATTATTCCTCCTGTGTTCAGAATGTTGATGTCCGAAAGCACAACACTATTGCTTCCTTTTTTGGAAGGCTGGAAGGATGCGCTAAATGTCATAGTCAAGAATCTGCGGTGAAGTTATCGGCAAACTTTTCCTCGTCTGGATTGTGTGGTCACTGACAGTATCAGATGAGAACAAAACTTGAATGAATTGAACTGGATGATGACACTATTGGCACTGCTTTATAGCTGAATCGAATTTGTTTTATAATTGATGAATCATGCAACATCAACACTGTTGTTGAACGGTATTGAAATGCTCCGCTCAAAAATTCAGTCCAACTAATAAAAGACACATCTCTAGACCTTGCGTTTTTTTCCCATTCCATCTCACGGTTTTCAAAGCAAAAACGCATTCTGTGTGAACGAGTCCTTACAGCAGAATTTGACTGAGAATTTGAGGAAGTTTGCATCATTGATGCTTTTATTACCATGAAGCTGCTTTTAAAAAACAATCTCCACACTATAAATACAGATGACTTGACTTTAATGAGCGGCGTTTCGCGACACCTAGAAGTTCTTGTGAATAGCCTGCATTCCTGGGTGTTTATCTCTTACTGCTGGCCTGTGATCGTAGTCATATGATGGTCCTTTCCGTCCTCTTGACATGAGGCTAATATGCCTTGATCAAAATCACATAGTGTGGCTGTAAAAGATGAGGTATTTTGAGGCCAGGCTGTCAGGCTCAGGCTTTGTATTCCTTCCAAGTAAGCATTGAATTCCAGGCAGTAATTAGATGTTGTCTGTAATGAGATTTGTGTGATACGTTTGCTGCGAGAAGGTACCGGCACTCACTCACTTTGATGTCGAGATTAAGACGCGCACAAGAGTGCTTTTATGGCGCATATTAAGCCTACACGGTAATTACATTCTCACACAAATGTTGAGGTTTTAGGCCCAGCTGGGGGTTAAAAAAAGAACATGCTTAATTATTGAAGCGAGAAACAGATTATTTTGTGAAACAAATGCTCTGTTTTTATTTTAAAACCCTTGCTTCCAGGTGTACAGTACATGCAGACTGATTTGATTTGTGAAATAATTGCTTACATTTACAGATGTGTACAAATTAAGTTATTTGATAAACTATAGGCTGTCTTTGCCATTCCATTAATCATAGAGACTACCGTTTCTTGATCTTTACACATTTTGAAGATTAAATTATTAAATTATCTTAAATTATTAAACCCTTTTGTTTTTGTAATATGATCATTTTCTGCCTTATTTGTTCATTCGTGGATTTTTTTTCATCTTTCTATGGTAATTTATTGTCAGACATTTTAAAATGGCCCTGCTTGCAGCCATAAAACATTGCTTTCAAATTGAAAAAAAAAAAAAAAACGATTCCAGATTGTTTATTTCAGCTTATTCCATTTTTAGCACAAAGTTCATGGACTCTGAACTACCAACAATATGGAAATACTTAGCCGAACAGAATGTGTTCAATTCAGGTCATAATTATCTCTAATGAGATTCTAAGAGAAGTCAATCCAAGCTGCACACTGGCTAATTTCAAACGATTATAGATGTTCTAGTGTCCCCCCTACCTTCCCCCTGCATTTAACCTTCTTCGTGGTTTAACATCAGGTGACGTTGTTATTGCCATGAAGCTAAGATTGGCAGTCCCAAAACCACTTGGATTTAACAGACCAATTTCAGCCACCATTCTCTGTTAGTCTTTTATATGAGGGCACATATTCTTCAACAAGTACATAGTATGTTTTCTAACCTCTTCCTTTTGCATCTGAACATTGTTACATGAGAAGGTCTGGTCAGATTTGATTATTCTGTATGAATTATGTGGTTTATGCTGAGTCATGCAAATATGCAGTGGCAAAATAGTACAATTTGCCTTCCCCAAGGTAGCCATAGTCAATGAATCATCCAAACACGCAACACATACATATTCAAGGGCAAATGCACGAATACATGTATATTAAATAAGTTAAAGGAATGCAAGCTTCAAGGCAAATGGTCTTTTACATTTATTTATCCTATATTGTTCCTAATAAGCAGGAGCTGGCCCTTGTTTTTGCATGTGAACACCATGAACCTAAGACACCATTTTACCCTTGTCCATTTGCATCAAAACGATGCTTGTCCAGCGCAATTACAGTCAGTAGGAAAGTGAGACGGACGACCTGTAACATCAAAGCAAAATGATGCGTGTTTGTTTGTCAGTCCAATCCATGTGTGCTCCAGTCCAGTTTTTGTTTGACGCGTATCTAAAAATACAGAGCCCTGCACTTCGCATGCAAAATAAAGTAGGTACATTATGCTCAGAAACGGGGAAATTGTGGGAGAAAATGTTTCATTTATCCATTTTTTTATTTATTTTCATGTGCAGAGTTCTGTACAAAAAAAACCTTTTAAGTTACATTCAAGCATCGTTTCCCTCTAGTCAGATGCAGTCCAGTGAATCTTCGCACCGAGCACTGAAGAACGCATGGGCTAAAACGTCTGCTCTCTTGTCTGTTTTTAAGACTTTGCACATTTTGTTCACCTTTTTTCACATGCATAAGTCATTAAAGATACATTTTTGATAGACCTTTTTTGGCTGTGGCTACTTGGTTGACAACTTCTATTGTTCTACGCACCTGAGAACTCTTCTTTTTTGAGCGCATACAATTTCTTTTGATGATTTTGGAGAAGTGCATCTAAGCCATTTGTGTATTAATTAATGTATTTAATTAATCAATAATTTAGGGTGTCAACATCAGTAGATCGTTCTTCTAAAGAGTTAGCCCAACCGGTAGAATTTCCATTTATGCTAAATGCATCAACATATACTGGTATTTATGGATTTTTACATTACCTCCAGACTATATGCCAGTTTCTGGTTAGCATGTAATTTATTTATACTTTAGCAATTGCCTGGACAATGAAATCAGCTAGATTTGTTGTGTGTGTGTGACGTGTTGGTTTTGGGTTTTCTTGTGCGCTTTTCTCTCAGTGAGCTCATAAAAAAATTCAAATGTTATACAAAAATCTTGTTTAGAAAGGCTGGAATTTATTTTGTCAAAATACTGGAATATTTATTTTGAATGCTGCAGTATTTATTTAAATGCTAACTTTCCTTTGCTAATGGTATCTGTGTCCTGAGGCTGTTTCCCAGTAACTAATGCATTTATTCTCTTAATTGAGCAATACTGCATTTAGATATTCCCTTTCAGTAGCTTGGCAATTAAACTGCAGTGTCAACAACTTAATACAACTGCTTTTGTTTTGTGTCGTCCTGCCAGGATTGCAATTACAGCCCCTTGTAATGGACACGCTTTGCTTATAAGTCAGTATGACTCTATAGACTTAAATGCTAAAATTGAAAAAAGTTGGAGTTGATTAATGTCTATTCCTTTTGCTTTTGGGCCATTTTAAGGTTTCGTGGTTTAATGAATGAACCATCTTACCCTGTATGGGTTCTTAGCATTAGCCATGTCAGGTCACTTGCACAACCTAATTTTGACTCATCCCCATCAACCACGATGCATCTTTTAATTGGCTTAGACATGGATTTGATGGCTTGTACTGATAAACAGTTTAATACTTTTGCCCATGCAAGCCCACTTGGTTTCTAAAACAAAACATGAGGTAAAGTGGAATTAAATATGTTGATATTTAAAGTATGTAATAAGTGATTAGTAGTAGATACAGCATAGTTGATGTCTACCACATATGTTTGCTCAGGTGGGGAAGAAATGAACATTTATTTTATGGAGACAATGCACACTTTTAAATTATTTAAGTGGCAATTTTATGGATTCTTTCAGTAGTTAAGGCCAACAGGTTGGTATTTATTGAGATGTGGGCAAAAATGAAATATAGTTAAATGTAATACAATGCAATTTCTTTTACTTTTTTTTAAAAGTTTCTTTGTTAACGTAGAAGGTATATTTCAAAAGAAATCAATATTTTTTCTAAAGTGTTCTTATAATTGTGAGGATCCTTATCTTAAGTGGATCTTTTCAGTTAGTCTCTGATGAGAGTCTGGCAAGGCCAAATGCCTCAACGCTAGTTGCTGTCTGATATATTGTTAAACAGAACAATACAGAGATATTGTTTTTCATTCACATGGCGTAGGCAAAATTTGCCCATCAAATACGAGTAAAGATGAGACTGACACTCAGACTTTCTAGACCTCTAATGGAATGCTAATGGAATGTCATGTATTCATTTTTTTTAAAGTGAATAATTCTTACCATTGTTGATTTCCCTTTCCATTTTAGGGTCACTTTAACTGACATCCGTGGGACTGCAGTTCACGCTGGGTGGAAAACGCATCTACCGCTGCGGTGATGTATTTGTGGCTGTGGTAAAACCTCTCCAGGTGCCCTGTTTGATTCATTGGCGCATCTGTCATCCCCTGCCTCTCCTGCTGAACCAGACAATAGCAGAGCCTCGCTAGATTGAAAAGGCAGAGGAGCAATCTTTTAAATGGATCTCTTTTCGAAAATATATTATGACATAATCATGTTTTCTTCTCAAAGCCCAAGGGAAGGCTGCCTGTCAGACTCTGGCCTTCTCTTCACTCGCCTTCCCCTGAACAAAAAGCACAAAAAAAAGAAAGAAAGCGAAAGGGAGGGAAAAAACGTGGTTGTGTGCTAATAGAACCCAGAGGCACTCTGAAACCTTAGACATTCTGCTTTTCTGCTCTGAGTCGGGAGATTAAAGCTGGGGAAACGTTACAGGAGGCTGGATAATTGCCCCTGTGTCTCCAGCAGACAAAAGCCAACGCTTCGACAATTCCCCGCGGTAAGTCGTCAAGAGAGGCTCAAGGATCCTTCAAGGCTGCAGCAAATTGTATAGTCCTGTCTAACAAACTACCAATCTCTGGATATTATGAGGCACCCATACAATCCCGGGCGTAATGACAGCTTGCACTCCCATAATGGAGTGGAGGCACAGAATGTTTTTTCCTTTTTCCTTTTTTCGTGAGCACACTTGAAATGGAAAAAACCTACACTGGCTACTGTTTTTTTTTGTTTTCCCATTTGTATTTTGATTTGCACATGTCTCTCTTTGTCTTAAATATTCACTATCTCTTGCTGCCACCGCCAACAGGTGATTGCAACCTTTTCCCCCAAGGACCACTTGATCCTTTGCCTGAGAAAAATCTGCACGCAGCTAATGACTTGGCTAGGATTGACGTGGCTATAAATTAACAAGGGTTTTTGGTGTGATTTTTCACCTCCACCTCACCCCCTCCTGCTCTCACGTTTTTCGATTTGCTCCCTCTCTCTACCTGCTTCACGCCTCATTGCCGGCAGCAGCAGCGGTGTTGTCTGGCTCCGAGCAGCCCTTTTTTGTCGGTTTGGTTCATGTTTAGAATTAGCCATTTGACAAGAACAAAAGAAATTAATTGGTGGTTTAAGCCCTAATGAGACGGCTTTAAAATTAACAGGGCTCATCAATGGAAACAAACAAAATCCTTCAGGGCCGTTGTTGAGGGAGCATTACTCTGACAGAGCTTTTGACACAATGATGAATAGCAGGTCAGAAGAGACCATCTGTGCTTATTTAAACTCCTGCAGGAGAGGGGAGGGTTGCGGCCTGGCTGGAAGAGATGGGGATAAAAAGAGGGAGGAAAGGGAGTGGGGGCCGCAAATAAGCCGAGAAAAGCTTCAAATTCACCAGCTTTATTCATCGCCCTTCAGCATGACACCACTGCCCAACTAGGGCTACAAAGGAAATAAAAAGCACTCACATTTGCATGTGAAAGGTTCAGGGACTCTGACTATGCATCCAGAAAGCCAAAGAGCTCTGATTTCAAGGGATATTTAACCTCCATTCAGACTGTAACAAAGGCTTGGCTGTCGGGCTGAGAGCCCCGGCTCGGGCTGATTGGGGAGGGGGGAGGGGGGAGGGGGGAGGGGGGAGGGGGAGGGGGAGGGGGAGGGGGGGGGGGGGGTGGTGGTGTGGGGGGTTCAGGATCACAGACCTCATTTGTTCTCCCTCTTTACTCTGCCCTGTCTGTGTATCCGCCAAGAAGCCATAACCGCTCCCTCCCGTTCGTCTCCACGGGCACAGGGCCCTCCGCGTTTTGTAAAGGCGTCATTTTGCGACTTTAATGTGTAATTAAAACATTAATAATCAGTCAGCCGCACGAGGGGTTGTTCTATTGCAATACAAGCGGGTGTTTTGCCGCGTGATGTCAGGGTGGTTGCGGAAACGGTGCCGCCTGTTATCTCCAGGCACAGCTCAGACTCAATGGCCTGGCCCCTGATCCCCGAGACTATCCTCCCAGCATGCCTCAGCTCTCCCCTGCCAGCTTGTTTGTGGATCACAGGGGAGTGGTGATAAATAAACAGCCTGTGTGGTGAGGTGGTGTGGTGGTGTGGTGGGGGGGCAGGATGAGTGCTGCGGTGTCTGTGTGATGTTTAGCTCTTCCTCTGTTAGATAAGGAAATGTTTGATGAGGTAAGGAGGAACGAGAACGATTTAGGTCATCTAATCTGATTCGCAGAGAATTGGTTGAGCCTCAGTGGGGAGCAGTAATTACATAGTAGGATTAGCGGGTCCGCCTCCCCCCTCCTTCCAAAAAGCGCTCATGCCCTGTAGGGGTGGCCTTTGGGGGAGGGGGGCTCAAGGGGACGTTCAACATGTCAGTCAGAGTGCACTCTGGGTAAAGCTGGGGAATGAAGATCTAATAATATAAATAGGTAAATCCTTTGCTTACTTAAACAGGGATTGCTCCGTAGCCTAACAAGGATTAGCCCAAAATATCTGATGCTTTTTTGGGTCGGTCAAGTAGTAGGTATTAATCAAGTGCAAACTGATAGCTGCTTAAGTCTCTAATTTATCTGGTTAGGTGGAATTAACTAATAAAGATACAGAGGACAGTCTGATTTAGTTACTTGAATTGTACAACCAGGGATTTCTAATCGTATTTGTCTGTCTGGTTTACCAATATTTTCAATGTTTTAAATTAAAAGGTTGATAAAATAACTATAAGCCTGTTTCTGCCTCACAGTAAAATAATAAAACGGGTAACTGAAAGTTTAAAGAGTAAGAAATAGTCACAGTGAGATGAAAAGTTGAAATTATTATGAATACAGTTTTTATATATATACACACACACACACACACAGTGCTGGTCAGAATTATTTTCCCCCTTGGTAAATATGATCAAAGATGGCTGTAAAAAATAAATCTGCATTGTTAATCCGTTTGATATTTTATAAAAAATATTTGTAAAAATCTAACCTTTTATTGAAGTAAAAGATTTGAAAGTGGGGGGAAATAATGAAACATTATGAAATAAATGTTTTTCTCCAAAACACGTTGGGAACAATTATTTGCCCCCTTTTGTTAAATACTTTTTGCAACCTCCTTTTTCCAAGATAACAGCTCTGAGTCTTCTCCTATGCCTGATGAGTTTGGAGAACATCTGACAAGAGATCAGAGATCATTCCTCCATACAGAATCTCTCCAGATCCTTCAGATTCCCAGATCCATGTTGGTGCTTCTCCTCTTCAGTTCAGCCGACTCATGTTCTATTGGGTTCAGGTCTGGGGACTGGGATGGCCATTGCAGATGCTTGGGTTTTGTGCTCAGTGACCCATTTTTGTTTTAATTTTGATGTTTGTTTTTTGGATCACTGTCCTGTTGGAGGATCCAAACATGGCCCATTATAAGATTTCTAGCAGAGGCTGTCAGGTTTTGATCTTTTTATCTGTTGGTATTTGCTAGAATCCATGATGCCATGTATCTGAACAAGGTGTCCAGGACCTCTGGCAGAAAATTAGGCCCACAGCATTAAAGATCCAGCAGAGTATTTCATTTTACACATGGGGTACTTTTTTTATCACTGTGAGTGTGAACCAAACCCATTAAGTATTTGCTGCCAAAAAAACTTTTTTTTTTTTGTTTCATCTGACCATAGAACCCGTCCCGTTTGCAGTTCCAGTAGTGTCAGTTACGTCAGTTACTTTTCAAATGTTCGATGGTCAGATGAAACAAACAAAAAAATAGAGCTAAAATGGGGCAAATTGTTCCCAACATGTTTTGGAGAAAAACATGTATTTCATAATGTGATTTCCCCCCCGCTTTCAATTCTTTTACTTCAATAAAAGGTTCGATTTTTGCATTTAAAAAATATATATATATATATATCAAAAGGATAAACAATGCAGATTTATTTTTTACAGCCATTTTTGTAATGTCTCGGAAATAATTCTGACCGGCACTGTATATTTAGGCAAAGGCAGAAACACTTCTATAAATAACAGCTCATATGGTATATTTAAAAAAAAAAAATTTATATTTTCAATCATTTTGCAGTATAATTCTAGTTGTGAACATCATTAGATGCAACAGCTAACATGAAATGTAAAAAACTTTACAGCTTTTATACTCTTGGTTAGTTTCTGCATAATTTTTTCTACAAATGAATGCACAATAGTGTATATAATATATATATATATAATGTATATATGTATGTGTGTGTATATATATAGATATACTATACTATTATATATAATACTATGTATATTTATTAAGAATGCATACAATATTGGTTATATCGGTTATCTGCTGATATTAGACAATTTTTAAAATAAATTAATCCTAATTGGTGATATTTAATTGTATAGCTAATTTTCCTATATAGATTACCTTTGCCATTTAAAAACAGTAATCATTCATGCTGATAATTGTCATCTTTAGCAAATATCAAAATGAATTGTTTTGTTAGGGAAAAATAGTATTTATTTTTAATATTGATAATTCTCTGTTATCAGCCTTAACTGAAAAACTCATAATTTTTCAGCTTTAATTAATATTGTTAGTTCTGATACCTAATGCTTCAACTAATGTTAAAGATCTGAACCTTATTGTAAAGTTAAATGTAACGTTAAAATGAACTATGGCTGTGTCAATACTAAAATGACAATATTAACAAAGAAACATAATACTTGGATGGCTAATGTATATCCATGAATGTGTGCATGTATTATACAGTATAATGTATGTACATGTATCTACATAAATTACATGTAACATTGTAAGGCCCCATCTTTACGCTCGCCATTGGTTCAGTAGCCTCACGGGACCATTTGACAGAGTGCTTTAGCATACAGAGACATACACGGGCTCTGCCCTTCTGCTTACCTTCTGTCTGCACCAGAAACAGTCTTCAATGTGCCTTTTGCATAATTCCCAACTGTCAGTCCATTGCATCCAGGGTCAACTGGGAGTTAACTTGTCCCCAAGGAACATTATTTGCTGATGGATACACACAACACATATTGAAAATTTCACTGCGCTCCACCCTCCTCCATTTCATGCAGCTGAGTGAGTGCGCATGTGTGCGCTTGAATATTGAGCGGCTACTTTAAATCATGCAGAGAATGCGAGCATGCGTGTGACATGACTGTGTTTTTAAATTGCACACATAAACGAGTGCGGCCCTAGGAGAACAGCAGCCTCGATTGCGAAAAAGCCTGCCACGCATGGCTGCCGTTTGGAAAGGGTAATCCACTCATTGCCGTTTGCATTCAGTGCTGTGAACCGTGGGGCGCCCGCCCGGATGCCCGTGCATAAATTACTGCCACGGAACATAAAGTGCTGGGAGGATTTTCCTTAACGATCGCCCTGGACCGCTTTAAACGCTTCTGCTTGAGCAGTCGATACTGCGCAGCCCATTCAATTATAGAGACGGCAGTCCCTCATTAACAGAATCCCGACCTTGACATGTCTGCCCTATTTCTCTCCCCTGCCAGCCCGTGCTGTCTCCCCAGCTGCACGCGCACACGCACGCTCAACCGCTCTGTTTGCCTCTTCGCTGACCTGGAAATCCATGAATATCGATTAGTTGTTTGCAGTGTAATTGAAAATGTCAGTTATGAGGCCTGCACAGATAAAGATCAACACCGGCAGTGGGGGCTAGCTGTAGGCTACTACTACCTGCTGCTCGTGTTTATGTGTGTGCTAGAACGGGAGATGAGGCGGCAGTCGCTAAAGTGCTCTAAATAATGTATTTCATTGACTTGGTGTAAGTGCACAAATGGAGATGTATGTATTCGGTTTGTTTTCATTCTAATAGAGACGCATGTATGAACAAATATTCATTGAAACTCTCTGGAAACTTTTTTACCCCCCCCTCCAATTTCATAACCTTTCTGTAATTTCATAACCTTTCTCTCTCGCTACTGGGTTTGATGAATTGACAGCATGTCACTTGATTTGAATTCAAAATCAGGTTTTGAAAGGTCAAAGGTTAGTTAGCATTCAGTTCACAAAGGGCTCGCATGGGGGTTTAAGATTATGTTGGGCATGTAGATGCCTCGTGTTTTGTTCTTCATGCCATCCAAGAGCAGGTGCTAGCGTGCTTCCCATAATGTTTACGCATTCGTTCAGTAGGCGGAGAGTAGGAGGTATTTTGTGGCTGTCCAATGCATTTGACCACATGAGCGTTCACACAACTGAAGCAATCCGGTTGAATGCTTTTTCGGCCAGCTTTGAAAGTGGTCCAAAGTGGACGATCACAAAACGTTTAAGACCCCGTTGGCCTGTTTACACCGGCATTTAGCGTCGTCTACTTGATCGGATTGACGAAAACGCATCTTAAAGCAACACCAAGGAACTTTTCCTCAGCGGTCGCCCTACAAGTTGGAAGCTGAATTGTCCATTACCGCTGTCGTAAATAATTTAGCCTACCGCCAGTGGTGGAGGAAGTACTAAATCTCAGTACTTAAGTAAAAGTACAAATAACCAGAGACATATTTACTTTAGTGAAAGTAGAAGTACCACAATGACAACCCTACTTAAGTATAAAGTAAAAAGTACCTGATTTTAAATGTACTTTAAGTATTAAAAGTAAAAGTACTTGCATAACAATTTATTCTCTTAATGTCTTTATTCTATAATAAAACAGTTAATCCTAACTCATTCAACCTAATAATCATATAATGATGTTCAATAATGATAGAAAAGCCGTTATTTTTTAAGCTTTTGTCACCATTTCTGAACAAGCTTGCAATTAAGCAATAACGTCATCAAGCTTAATTTGACGGGGTTTGGCTGTAAACGCGATTAATTTATGGCGTAATTCTGAACCTCTTGGCTTGCCATACTAATCCTAACCAAACGTATAATATGCTACACACGCACCCCACACCACTACTAAACCTACCCATGCGTATCCTATGCACGTAAAAACAAATTTCCGCGTATAAATTGCACGATAAACACACTGCGTGCTATAGAGACGCATTTAGTGTGACCGGGTTGATATGGCAACCAAACTTCACTGGTGAGACAAACGTGCGACGAACGGACGGGCAGGATGACGTTTTGCCAGGGGAAAACTGATCAGAAAATGTAACGAAAATGTAACAGAACGTTGTAGACATGTAGTGGAGTAGAAAGTATAATAATTGCTGCAAAATGTAACGAAGTAAAAGTAATAAGTATGCACTATTGATTCTACTTAAGTAAAGTAAAGATATGTGAAAAATGTACTTAAGTAAAGTAACAAAGTATTTGTACTTCGTTACATTCCACCACTGCCTACCGCAGCCTACTGTCACACGCGCACGCTCGCTGTTTATCCAGCACCGGCTTTGGAATCAACAATGGCAGACATCCCAACCTGCAAGAAGTCATTTCAGGGAGGTATATCTTGGTGACTGGATTGTTGACGGGGGGTGGCGGGTTGGTTGACTAGCTTTCGTGAGGCACACTCGCAAGGTCTCTCACGCTCTACCTCTCTGCCGTGCTCGCGCTATGTATGTTATGCGCGCAGTATGTTCTGTCTCGCATGCGCGCTCTAGATTCCGGCAGATTTGAACTAATTTGCGGGCCTCAGGGAGACGCTATAGACTTGGGATGTCTGCAATGGCCATAGACAATTTGAGGAAGTGGTGGGGGAAGTGACGTATGCCGTAAAGCAGTCGAGTTTTGTAGTTCTTTTTGTGCTCGGGTTACTACCTGAAACCCGAAGTTACATAGTGCGAGTAAAAGCGACACAGACCACGTCAGGCTATGGCAGGCGTGTCATTTAACCTATTGTAAGTCTATGTACCATCACAAGGGTCTTGGAAATATATTATGAAGGTTGAAAAGTTCCATAGTGTTGCTTTAATAACATGGTGTAAACCGTTTATGTGTATAGAGTGCCGAAGTTACGACGTCACTCTGTAGGCCAAAACGCGGAAGTGAGTTAGCATTTTAGCACTCCCGGTTCCCTCGCTCTAAAGTCTATGGGATTTTTGAATGGGTTTTTGCTAAATCGCCTGAAATAAGGTCTGTGGTGAACAAAGCCTCTAAATATTTTCACGTTTTGATCTATGACATAGAACACAGTTATAACCTGCTTGTGGTTTTTTAAACTTTATTGTGTCTGCTTGTGTTTTTTAAAAACTTTATATAGGCTTCAAAATGTATAAATTTTGGATTAACTTGTAAAGATTATCTTGATAGACAAAACGTGTATGGGTCACAACTCTTTGTTAAACACAGATCTTATTTTTTGCGATTTTCCAAAAGTCTATGGGGAAAATGCATAGCTTTTCGATCGAGGGAACCCATGCGCCGCTAGCTTCCGAGTTGTCCTACAAAGTGACGTCATCACTTCGGCACTCTATTAGCTTTGAGGCTAATCTATATGAAAAACATTTTAAGTTGTTAAAATAATTTTTTAAAGTTTTTTTTTCAAATGTCATCTTAGTTCATGAAATCTAGAAATAATGCTTTGGCAACTAGCTAAAATATATATTTTTTTTTTATTTAATAACTGCCATTAAAAATGATTTTCGTCCAATCAAATTCTTAATAGAAAGTGAATGCCCCACCTGCCTCTGCAATAACAAGTAACAAAAAAATGGTTTGTGTGTGTTTTTATCAGTGCTTCACATAAGTGAACACACCCATGCTAAAGTTGACTAAAAAGAGGAATAAAAAATCATCTTTTGGAAATTGATCTTAATGCCTTAATTAAAAAAATGACGAAAACTCCAACCTTTAAGGACACCAATTTTCTTTGTGAATGAATAATTTATCATAAATAAATATATGTTCTTCCTTAAAATACAGGGTGCATAAGTCAGGACACCCCTGTGTTAAATTCCCATAGAGGCAGGCAGATTTTTATTTTTAAAGGCCAGTTATTTCATGGATCCAGGATATATGCATCCTGATAAAGTTCCCTTGGCCAATCTCTAGGTATGCATAAGATCGTCTCTCAATGCAAATCAATACAGCTATTAGGCTAACTGAAATAAAACCATGCCAATCTCTATGGTGAAGGGTATGTAATGATGTGGGGCTATTTTAATTCCAAAGGCCAAGGGGAATTGATCAGGATGCATAGTATCCTGGATCCATGAAATAACTGGCCTTTAAAAATAAAAATCTGCCTGCCTCTATGGGAACTTGTGTCCTGACTTATTTTAAGTCAACATTTATTTATTTATGATACATTATTCATTCACAAAGAAAATTGGTGTCCTTAAAGGTTGGGGTTTTCCTCATTTTTTAATTAAGGCATTAAGATCAATTTACAAAAGATGATTTTTTTATTCTTCTTTTTAGTCAGCTTTAGCATGAGTGTGTTCACTTATGCTAAGCACTGTATGTAAAACCTTTCCAAAATGCCCTGCCTAAGCTTCCGGTTTAGGAAAACGTCGAAACTGGAAAGTAAACTACTCATTTGAGTAGGTTTAAGTTGTAGTTTTAAATGCTCGGGATTACTTTTAACATAAAGACTTCAACTTTAGTTCGTCCCTCTTTCAGGCACACCCAGGCTTCCCAGGATGCCACTGCCTGCCTGCTGGTTCTCTAATCGATTGCTAATGGCTTCAGTTCCATCACTGCGGAGCAGCTTGGAATCTGGCCCTGGGACTGAATGGAGCGGAAACACCATTTTCAGCTCTATGAGCCGTTATACTGCATTGAGAAGCTCATTCTGCATGCTCCATAGCCCTGCTGATGGCGAGTGCATGGCTGCTAGATGGCTTTTGAATCTGACTCGCTCTCTAATGCTCCCTTTTTCATTCTGTCGATTTCTTTACAAGTCGTAATGCTGAGGTCGCGGATCGCTTCGACATACAGCAAAATAATCTCCGCTGATCTCCGTCAATGCATCCGATGATTGCAAATGTCCTTGTTGTTTTCTGTTTCTCTCAATAATGTTATCAATATTCATAACTGCATTGAGTGCTTTTTAAGAACATCCTTGATGTGTTCTATGATTTTAGATGGCGCGATTGTTGGGTCTGTCATACAGAGTGTCAGTGTTTACACGCATCAGTTGGCTCAGTGTAAGGTCATGCTGACATTAGAGCTGCAGGCTCTATAGGATGTTATTCAGTAACCCAGGCTTGTGTTAATCTGGGATTTCTGCAATCCGGGGCTCGCTGTTAATGAGCACCTTTGGATTATGGCCTCAGGCGCCCCTGTGGACCACTAACAGGCCTCCAACCACAACACCACATGCTGATGATCGTCTCTGCTCTACATGCATGCAAGTTGGTTTTGTGGTTTGAGACAGCCTTGGGCAACTTATGATAGTGTTCACTTATTTTAAGAATGTTTTGGCCTGTCAAGAACCAAAACATTTTACAAAGACAAGGGCGATGCATGTTTGTTTTTTATCATCTTGTATTTTCATAATGCATTATTATTTATTATCTTGTATGTTCATATTTGTTGTCTGCTTTATCAAAAAACTTTTTTTATATATCTTTTTATTTTTTAACGTCCTGCATCTTCCACCATGTTATGCAATGTTTTTTTCAAATTATATTTACATATTTTAATAATGTTTAATACAAATAATTGTAATATTGCATTTAATTATTAAATAAATGTTTAAAAAATAACCGTTTACCTAATGCACGATATACTGTTATAGTGAATAATCGGTGTGCAAAAAAATTCGGTGTGGGCTATTAACGTTAACAAATAGCCAAAAATTATTTAGGCCTAGTTTTAGGAAATTCATCACCAACTTTTCACCATAATCAATTCCTGATCAATAAAAGTTCCTTTTTTTCTCTCATTGATTTAGACTTAGAATCTGAAATATTTCGAACAGAAACAAGATATTCAAAGTAAAATGGGTCGCGAACAGCAATTAGTGTTGATTTTAAAGTATGTGAAATTACTAACATGCAAAATGATTATAAACATGGTTATCCATTCATTGACAAATGACACTAGCACCTGCTTTCTGTGAGCTGCTGCTATAAGACTCCATAGCATTGAGTGATCTAATTATCTACATTAATAAAGAATAAGATAAGGTGAGGATGTCATGGTCGATTCTACTTGTCGATTAAGGTTAAAATCGAACATCATTCAGGTTTGCCTTCAGTTAACATGAAGGAATAAAAGAGCAATGGCAAAGGGAAAAATAGCGTTAGCTAGCTAGTCTTGATAGTTAATTCATTGGTTGTTGGTTTTATCAACCAGCTAGTCAAATGTTTAAGCATTCCTACTACGTTGTTTGCCTGTTCATGATGACTCGCTTTCTGTATTCATTTGTAAGTCGCTTTGGATAAAGGCGTCTGCTAAATTACTAAATGTAAATATACTAGGACTGGCCTGGGTGATGTGATGCTATAATATATGGCGATGATATAAAAGTGTGAATCAAATTAACCATATATATCGTTTATATATCACATTCTGCAAATATATCCGTACAGCTTTTAGTGGGCAAGAATTATTGACACATTAGAGTGATAAAGAAACATGGACGAATGAGTAAAGAGTGGAATGTGCTTGATGTTTAGAAGTTATTAAAAATGCAATATGCCATGAAAGAGAACTCATATTCAGTGTCCACACACTGACCAGGTAGTCTTCTGTGCATGGCTAAACTGTCAAAATCAAAGTATTCACATAAACACAGTCAGTTTATGTATTGAGTGAAAGTAAACAGTTGGGAGAATCAGATGTGTATCGGTACTGTAGCGAACTGCTCCGAGACACGAAGGTTGAGGATCCAAATGCAGTGTTTTAATGAAAGGGTAATCCACAATCGTAGTAAAAGGTCAGAGCACAGTAAACCAGTCCAAACAAACAAACAAACAAATCAAGAGGGTGAGACGGGAACAGAGAACCAAGAACATGGAAAACAGTGGAAATGCTCAGACATGCAGTGTTACAGGTACAAGACGTCACGGCGAATGACAAAGAACCAGGCTTATATAGGGTGAGTAAACAAGATAATGAGACACAGGTGAATGTGATAATGGATGATGGTCTGGGCAAAGGATTATGGGAAATGTAGTTTTATGAGGGAATGACAATAGTCCTGGGTGGAGTGCCCTCTGGTGGTAATGACGGGCACTCTCACTGGTGATCGTGACAGATACATTGTGCACGTGCATCGGCTCTTAAAGTGACAGCAACAGCAACCTCACTGAATGGCCAATTTCTCATGTATTTTGTGTATTTTTATTTAAATACATTTTATCCACACAGTATTTTATTTTGATATATTTCAACTAGGGATGCTCCGATCCGATATTTGTATCGGGTATCGGGGTCGATACTGAATAAAATTCTAGATCGGGTATCGGCAACAACTGCCCCGATCTGCTAGGCGATATAAAAGTTTATGGAGAAGCCGGCGATTAAAAGCTTTCGCGCCGCCGCTGTGATGTGCGCAGTGTGTGACATCATATGCTAGCAACAACGTGAACAGCATGGAGCAAGCCAAAACCTCTAAGGTATTTCAATTTCACAATAGTTATGCCAAGTTGCCAACAAGTTCCAACGTGGTTTGCAGTATATGCCAAGTAAATGTTCCGAGGGGTGGTGATAAAACTTCGAATTATAATACTACAAATTTAATGAAGCATTTACAGAGATTTCTTAGCAGCGCCAGCGGTCTGTTATCAAGAAATAACAGACCGCATTCTACATTAGAATTCAACCAAGCCATATAATAAATAAATATATATTCAGATACCATATGTGTAGCTGACTGTAACGCAGTTCAGATGTTATGGGAAGGAGGCGGGAACCGGCGAACATTCAAACATTTTAATAAATAAATAAAACGCATTAAAAATGAAAGTATAAGGGCCTGTTCGCATATCGCGTCTTTTGCGCGCTCAAGTTCGTTATTTCAAATGTAGGCGCGCAGTATGCGCGCTCATAATGGAAGCGGTGCGATGCGATGCGATGCGTTCGTTTTTTCCAAGCGCGTCCGCGCCGCATCGAGATAAAAACATCTCAACTTTTCAGAATGCCGCAAGAGCACCGTAGGTAACGTGACAAAAACCAACAGACGCCTCCGGAGCGCAACCGTACTAGCGCTATATGTGAACCAACCAGCAGCCCCTCGCGGGCGACTGCTGTGCTGGCCACATAAACAAAACACAACATAAAATCAGGCCTGCTGTTCCTCTCTCCCCTCATTCACCGTGGTAGCTCCTCTTTTTATACTTCCGCTCCTCCATGAGAGATAAGTATGCAGTAAATGACTAAAGTAATTTTTTAGACTTAGTTATGGAGCTGCATTTATTATTTTCTTTGTTTTTCATGTTCTTTCTCACACTGTGACACCTATACTAGTCTGTGACTGTAAATTTAAATGTAATAAGATGCCATGATGTAAAATTACTTTTAATAGAGCTGAAAATATGAATATTGAACAACATAGTACTGTGGTTGCATACAGCTTATTAAGTAATTCAGTACTTTTAACATTTTATCTTTGTATCGGATCGGTACTCAGTATCGGCCAATACTGAATTCCAGGTATCGGAATCGGTATCGGAATCAAAAAAGGTGGATCGGAACATCCCTAATTTCAACTGAGGTATTTTCTATTTTTATTTGAAATACTTTTTCATGTATTCATGCCCATCTCTGCCCTCATCTGCTATTAAACTATGTAACATTTCCTGATCACGTTAAACGTGCCTTTAGACTTTTCCTCCGAGCCGCAGGGTGGCCGCAGGCTTGCTTTTCCCTCTTAAAACACCCGTTTGTACTTACAGTACCTTGTGGGGGAAAACACATTAACATCCCAGACTTCCTCTTGGGAGGCAGCCAGGGGATGCTGAGTGTTCAGAAAAGAGAGAGTCATGCTGGAAGAGAGAGCAGGGTGTGTGTGGCACAGTGACGTTTCAGAAGACATACAAACGTGATGGACTTCTTTGAAAAAAACAACTGTTCACATTCTCTTCCAGAGAGCATCTGAATAAAGGATTTGTGCTTATGAATATCGTTTGCAGGACGTGGGGTGGGATTTTGATCAAATGCATATTTGCTGTGCTTATGGCTATAGATATTGCATCTTTCTGCTGCCTTGGATTTATTTGCTTTTATCTGATGGTTTTTGTGTATCTTCTGATCCCATGATTTGCATAAATTGTATGTTTGTTTATCTATTCAGTGCCTAGATGTTTACTTGGAATGTATGAACCATGTAGAGTGAATGAACTCATGATACTTTCTTCGCATTGGAAATCGAATCGATGAGTCATTAGGCCTATACTGAAATATTGTTGATTTTCATTCTCTGCATTTATTTATGCTTTTTACTTTTTAAACCTTTTGAAATATTGTTTTAATTGTTTTTTTTTTTTATTACTTTTAAAACCTATACCACAAACCAGATTATACTTTTTAATTTTAGTTTTTATTTATATTTAATTTTCAGTTTATTTGTTCAAATCAGTTTCGTTTGTTGATAGTTTTCACTGTCAATTGTTAGATTTAGTTCAGTTTAGTTTAGTTATTTTATTAGTTTTATTAGTTTTTATTTGAATAAAAACAAAGTTAATGCGCTAACTAGGACTATCGGCCAATAATCGGAATCAGCCGATAAAAGCTTTTGGCCATTGGCGGATTGTTTGAAAACAGCAGGGGCATGTTACAGTACAATCTAGTTCAACTGCTATCAAGTGGCATTTTTTGTGTTTAATGCAGGCAGATTGTAAGGGTTTCAATTTTTAGAATACACAATGTATCAAATGTTCTAACATTTGTGGCATTTTTGATATATTAGGGTTTGTTTAGGTTGGAACATTTTTTAATTTAGTTTAATATGTTTTCATCTTTATTTCTATTAATGAAAGTTTTTTTTTATTTGTTTTAAGAGATGCAGTCATTACAGTCCCAGGTCAGTTCTCAGGCATGACTAAAAGAAAGAGCAACACGGGTGAGTCGATGATGACAGTAATTTGAGTTCAAAGCAAATTAAGTTTGACCGCACGACACAGTTTTTGAATCAAAATTTGTTTCACATCGAGGTGGCATGATGCTTATGTTTGAAATGCATGTCTTTTTTACAATTTCATCTTCAAAGTGCTGTGTATACGACTGCTGCTCATCTACAGCTGTGAAGCTAGTAAAGCGCGAGAAGCATAGAGGAGGAGTCCAGGACCACAGATCGAAAATAAGAGGGAAGAAAGGCTAAAAGAGCATCATGTTATATGAGCAACTCTGGGAATAGCCACATAAGAAAGCATACATGAATATATTGCACTGCTGTGTGTATGTGTGTACCAGGGAGAGAGTGAGCTCATCCTCTTACGGCACTGGTTACATGGGCCTGTGTGCTCGACGAGAGATCTGCATGGGGCTCAGAACCAGGAGCTTTGTTGAAATGCAAAGCTAAGCAGTCAACACTGCTCTACATTTCTGAAGCATTCCCAACAGACTTTGCGGTCTTTGAAGCATTTCTAGGCCAGGGATACAGCCTTGTTTATTCAGTGCATCTGGGAAAAAAAAGGAAAACAGCACGACCGGGAGAGAGAGAAGAAAAACGCAGGCTATTTTTTGTTCCCTCGATACAGTGAAGTGTAACTCTCTTTGACGTCTCAACAGAAGGCCTTGTACTACAGCACTTACTGCCAGATGCCTTGATAGAAACACCCTTGTCAAACAGGAAAAGAAATAAATGCTTCATTGAACTAAAGCTTGGTTTGAGGGGGTGCCCGCCTGCCCGGGTGTTAGTTCCCACCTTGTGTGTTTTCCCTGCCACGTTGCGTGTGTGTGTGAGAGAGAGTTTCTTTTAACAGGAGAGGAATAATTGTACTGCATCTTTAAATTTTTTATCAATAGATTGTAGTTTTTAGAATTCAGTTAGACCTTTTTTACTTTCTTTTTTTTTTTCATGCCACTTTTTCAAAAGCAGATGTTTGTGTTTGTTCTTTCAGGCACATCCTCTGCAGCGCCAAGTAGAGTATGAGAGGATTTACATTCGGGCTTCTTAATCTGTGTAAGCGAACCTGTTTCAGGATGTAATTCACATGGTATGTCTTTTGATTCGGATTAGTTTGGGCAATCCTCTTACCCGCTGGCTCAGTATAACTTATCACTGACAGGGCTGTCTCGTGGAACACAGCAAATCCACATATCCATCCCGCCCAGACTTCCAGCCCCTAATTCTAATCTGTCTAAATCTGATCGGAGACTTTAACTTCCAAATACCTCTTGAAAGCCACAGCTCGCTGGGTAGTTCATGTGAGGGCTTTATTTTGATGAGAAATCTTAGTCGAGTACCGCCGTGTTCTTTTTGTGTGCGAGCTCAGGGGAACTTTTGTCATTTTAAGGATATTAATCGTGACTATAATCTGCCTTGATGTTGCAAGGTATTGTCAAACCTTCTAGTGTTTTTGTGTGTGTGGTTTAAACTGTTTTCAATGAATAATTTTGACCGCGTTCCACGTGCCATCGCCCCTGACCGTAAAGCATCGGTTATGAGCGTGAAGACATGCATTAGTCTCTTTCACACTGGCACGGTTGGCAATGACACCTAAATTGCAGTCTTAAGGCCAGCAGCCAACTCGTATCCGTGTTACTTCCGTGGGCCTCCTTCATCTTTGTTGGTAATACATCTTGTTGAGATAGATTTAAAATCAGGGCATGGCTTAAAAAAGCTTGAGGCCAATGTTCTGTCACTGGCCATTTCTCTACTTTCTTTTTTTCCTCTTCATTTTTTCCTCTGTGCTTTGACTTAGAAATACCATGAAATATTTAAATCCTTGAGTCATATTCTTTATCCTTTAAGGTTCTTTATAATTCAATAAACAGGATTAAAGGCAGAGCAGGCATGCTCCACTTTTCTGTGTCAGCCGCCAGGCCACAAACAGGCTCTTATTAAACGTTGTAAGATTACGCCTTAATCTCGCAGAACACATGTTGGGAGGAATAAAACCAATTTTATTTCAGAAACGGGAGTCCGTGGCTCTCTCCGTAATCTCATCGTCGTGCCGTCAAAAGGAAAAGACGCTGTTATGTGTCAAAGGCAGTGTGAGGGTGTCGAAGGAGGGTGGAAGACAAAAGATGTGACATGTGGGGTGATTCTTGTTCTCTCTCTCTCTCTCTCTCTCTCTCTCTCTCTCTCCCTCTGCCTCCCACATGTGCACACATACACGCACACAAACACACACACACCTGTTTTCAGGTCGGGCCTCCTCCCTCTCCCCTCGCATGAGCCTGCTTACTTTAATTTGCTTCCCAATCATGCAGGATTTGGTGCTGTGGTCCCTGCGCCCAGTGCGAGGCTGGTGTGAAGATGACGATAAGCTAAAGCCGTAAATCCCTGCCTCAGCTGTCTTATCAGGAGCTGCTGGGGCGAGAGGCATGCTTTAATGGAGGCGGCTCTCTGTCTGGGATTTAACTCCAATCGCATTAAGACTCGCCTTCACCACTGTGCCTGATTTCTTTTTCACCTCCTTTTTCGTCATCATCATCTCTCTCTTTTTTCCCTTTTTTTTTCCAAGTTCCCTACATGGATGTAGGGAAATTCAACTCATAAGCTCCCGCAGTTAATTCTCCGCATAGTCGTTTGTCTTCCTGGCGTTTTTCTGGCTGCTGTTCGGCAATGATTGTGAAGAGGCGATTTAATAGCAAATTACTTTGCTTGCTTTTGTGCTGATATTGTTCCTTAATGGACTGAAAGGGAATTTGGAACAGCCATTATGAGAAAATTGTTAAAACTGACACTGTAAAAGAAATTGGACTTGTCATAATGCTTTTAAGACATTGTTAAAGCACATTTTAACATCTGTACTCCTGTTCCTCCGCATCTACGGATTAATATGCCTTTCGTCTAAAAGTTTAGTATACGTTAGGCTATGTTCACACTGTCAGGGTTTGGGATTGACAACTGCATTTACATACAGGTGTGAGTCTCAATGTTCTGTTCATACAGTAGCGTCTGGAAATGCTGTCTGTAGGAAAGTGCAACCGAAGTCAAGCCGTAACCTGTAACCACAGAATAAGACAAGACACGTTTTTCATAATGCACAGTTGTTTCATAGCAGCTTTAGAAAAAATCATGATGTTAATGTTTGTTATATCTTATTCTTCATGCCTTATAGTCCCATTTAGCAGATGAGTGCTGGGCGATATATATTTTAAATTTAATATAGTTTACGATGCAAGCGATCAAGCAGTTGAGCTATGCTATAGTATATATCGCTCTTTGTGAGTATACTGATATATGCAGAAAAAGTTGGACATACTTATATCCAACTTTACATAAGAAGCTGGGTGTTAATATATAGTTTTGCGACAAAATAAAAAATAGGCAGTTTAGATTTGCTATATAGTATTATTATTATTATTATTATTATTACTGGATGTATGCAAATAAAGTTGGATATAATATATATATACAACTTAATATAGTGAGATGTGCGAGATTTGCTATTTAGTATATGTTGCTTCGCATGAGACTAAAGTAATATCAAACTGGATCTAAACCCTTCAAATGACACTGCTCATATATCTAGGGCTTTGCAAGTTAACAAAATCACGCATGAAAATGTGGCCATTGTGAACGTGTCCTTAGATGCGCATGTTTGTGACTTCAACTGCTAGTTCTCCAGTAGCGAAGCATCTAGACTAGAGCAAAGCTCTGCTAGGTTCCAATTCTGAAACGCTGTGGTATCAGCCTTGTCTCATCAGGTAATTAGCTTGTAGTGGGCCTAGCTTACGTTACCCTTGACCTGACATAGTGGGCTTACCATGTGCTGAAGGCTTAGCACAGCTCTAGCATCCTTGGCCTGACACTAATAAGGTCCCGTAGCTCAGTCACACAACAACAACCTGGCCCATGTGGCGCTCCAATGCCCGAGGTTGCACATAGCTGGCGGAAGTCTGGCCAAAATGACAGGGAGGGCTCTAGGGAGAGCGAAACTGCTTTTGGTGTTATCTCCCGTCACACACGCTGTGACTGTCTCTGTGTTGATTCAGGTGCACCGCACTCCGCCGCTCAGCTCTAAACTCCTGGGCCAACTCGAACTCTCCGCTGCCTCTCAGGCAAATGCCAAAACAAATCTTATCATAATTAGCAGTAATCCAGCTCATTACCGTCTGCCTAATTATCCTATTAATAGCACTTCCTGGGAGAGCTTGTTTGCCACGCAGGCAAATGTTTGTTCCCAAATTAGCAGACAAGAAGACAGCTCCATTGTTCAAACACTGGGCTTTGACAATGCAGAGCAGGCTAGATTAGTGACACAGGGAGGGAGGAGTTCTCTGAGGTACATGAGCTCTGTGCTTGCTCAAAGCCAGCTGCACTAGTGTGATGCTGAGTGTGTGGTATCACGAGCATCAGCTCTGATTTAATGTAAACATCAAATCAAAACTTTGACCATGTACTTTCTTAATGCATGGATCTAGTCTAAACGCAAAGTATTTGTCATTGTAAACTTTTATAGCGACATTCCTTTTCAGGTATCGTCTTTGCTGCTCTTCCTCTTAAACCACCTGACTACATTTTGGTACTATGTAACACACACTTCAGTCCAGTCATGCATAAATTGTCTTACATTTATCTTGTTGAATATCCCATGTCATCAGTTAATCATCCTCATGTCGTTCCAAACCTGCATGACTTTCTTTCTTCTGAAGAACAATACAAAATAAGTTATTTTGAAGAATGTTTAAAGTGTTTTGTCAATACAGTGAAAGTCAATGGGGTCCAAAACAACTGGTAACACTTTACAATAAGGTTAACATTAGTTATCATGAACCAACAATGAACAGTACTCCTTCAGCATTTACTAGTCTTAGCTGATGTAAATTTCAACATTTACGAATGAATACAAGAATTTTAACTAATGTTAACAAAGATTAAAAATACTGTGAAAAAATATATAGGCAATTTATAGTTTATTTTAGCTAATTCATTTGCTAATGTTAACAAATGAGACCTTATTGTAAAGTGTTTCCACAGCACTGAACCTCATTGGCTTGTTGTATAGTTGTATTAACAAAACAAAAAACTGAGATATTTTTAGAAATATCTTCTTTTTTGTTCCACAGAAGAAAATAATGTAAGCAGGTTTGGAACGACGTGAGGGTAAGCAAATGATGACTTCATGAGTATATTTTTGGTTGAACTGTCTCTTTACCAATACAGAGTGTGTAATTAGAAAGACAGCGTCATTATTGTACTCTGACTGTACCACTTGTGGTGGTGAGTCAGACGCATCGAGACATGGGATTTGTGATGTCTTTTTTTGCAATATGACTAAATGATCATGAAAAGTGTTAATAAAAATAGTTTTTTCCCCTTGCAGGTTGAAGTAAAGGTCGGGCTGTGCCAGGTCCAGAGGAGTTAGGCCAGGTGGTCTTCATCTTAGTAGCTGATGCATGTATAGAGAAGACTGATCTTACTCAAGGAGTGTTGCACAATTAGCTTCAGGTAAGCCTCAATGCACACTGTCGGCAGTGTTCTGTTTTCATTTCAGCTCTTCTTGGTTACCTGTTTCTGGCATAACTTTGGACCCGAGCCAGAGAAAAATCCCTTTAGGTCAGTCAGTCCGTTTGGCAGCCATCTTGGAAACACCATTTTTTAAGCTATTTTCTATGAAGGTAATAATAGGCATGCTCGTATTAACTCCAGAACTGTTTATCAAAATTACACATTTCATAATTCACATCAACAGATAAAATCTGATAACAAGGTATACGTTCAGTCTATAACCAGCTATCATACATTTAGCTTCTTTTTGCTTGTTTAGCCAAAATCACACAAAATACATTATATCCCATTGTTGTTATTGTTAACTAAAACTTTAAGGAAAAAAATAGAGTAATTCAAATAATTAAATTAAATATTAGTTGAGAAAACTTTTTTTTTAAACTGAAATAACTTGAAGTTGAAGTACTAAAATGGCTAAAAACTGAAATAAAAATGCATTAAAGCTATATAGAGATATTAAAACGGCTAACAAAAAATTAGCAAAGCACATAACAAAAATGCTAAAACCAATGTCCCGGGACTTCAGATTAATTTGCCGCGATAGGGAAACAACTAGAAGAAGAAAAAACTGTGAATGGTAAAATAATTTGTTCTACAAACCTGTGTTTATGGTTATGATAATAAAATAATATGATAAGTAACAGTATGCAATATCAAGCAGCATAACTGACAGATTTTGTACAGCTAAAATAACTGGAAGCGGATGAGACTGGGGGTCTCGACACTGTCAAGTTACAATAGCCGCTCTTATGTGAAAAAAAAGGTGGATAATAGTATACAAATTATACAAAAACAACCCTGTTGTGTCCACCTATTGTGCTCGTTCTAGAACAAAAATTTGTCAAAATTGGCTCATTTAACTGAAAGACTTTAGTTACAACAGCCGCCATATTGAATGTTATGATTTTCTACGAGTGCCCTGATTTATTTTTTTGGGAGTTTCACTTTCTTCTGTTTGTCCATCGATTTGATTCTCAGATTTGATTATGATTATAATATTATGTAATATTATTATATCATATTTTTAGTCATCTATAGTTAAGTTATATTTTGAGTATTAGAGTATATTTAAGTTGAAAATGTTGGCAAAAATACAGATAATAGTATTTGTAAGCTGAAATGTTCATGCACTGTACTGCAGCTCATAGGGTAAAGATTGTTTTGATTCTTTAATAAGATAATTGTTCCTTGTATTAGCAGTGTTTCCCTCAGAATATAAAATGTGTGTGAATTTTAGAGCCTGAAAGCAATTACTTGACCAACTCTTTCCGTTCTCCAGAGTTTTTTTAATGAGTTTACTGAAAACCACTCTTTGTAAACTAACACGCACATTGCAGACCACGAACATGCTCCACCAGCTCTATATATAATAAATGACTCTCTTTCCTTACACACCCTACCCTCCCCACACACACACACACTCAAACCCTGTCACGGTATGAATAAGCAGTTCTTGGCCTATGGAGCCAGCAGTGCTGTCAAGCCATTGATGTACAACACTCTGGCCTTTGTTCCCCTGTACACAAACACGGTTGCCACATTAATATTTCACAGGAAATGTACTCTCTGCTCCTGATTTAAAGCCCTTTCTTGTTAACAGCGCTGTTTGCCTCTTTCGGCCGCTCTGACGTATGAGCTTACAGGCCCACATTTGTCCCTGACTGTCGTTTAGGATCATACCATATTTATTTTTCATAGCAAAGCGTTTTGGGTGAGAGGTTTAAAAATGAAGTCTCTTTATGGTTATGTCCCGCAAGTACCCTAATTTGATTGTAATTAGAAATCATTATGCTCATCTGCGGTTTGCTTGTAAGATTCATTATTTGTGTGCGTTTCGTTGTTTGTTAATGCATGCGAGTGCGAGCACTTGTAAATGGCCTGTTGTCGGCCATGTGTCTGTGTTTGTGTTGCTATAAAGTCAGTGTAGTGTGATCATTTGTTATAAAGGGAACGGAAGCAGAAGCACTGTAGAGCCCAATAAAAAAAAACAAAAAAAAACAAGGGATCAATAGATTCTCTCCGCAAGAGTGAAACATAACAGACGCAACTAAAGCCTTTTATGAGAGAAACAATACATTATTCATGGCAAACTCTCTTTTGTTCTGCTTTGTTGTGTCTTATACAGATGGGATTACAGAAGGCTAGATCTTGGAAACATATGAAAGATTAATACGTGAACGGGGACATGGTTTGCTTACGAAAGGACTAAATAATTATTCTTTCACAGTGAGTGGTGGAAGAGCTCCAGAGATGGGGAACTGGGAGCACACTTTGACTGCAGAATGAGACGGCCAAGTCAAAGCAGCCCCAACCGAGAGTGACCTTGATCTGGCAGACACCGCTGAGTCTATATCTGGAACTTAAGACTTTTTTAGTTATCCGTAGATGTGAAACGTAATCACAGATTGATGGTCGTCTTAAAGAAACCACGTTAAGTGAATTTTTATTGGATGTTTCAGTGGTGTGTTAATGTTTCATAGGCCTGGGGTGCAACCGGAGCGGACTGTAACATAAGATGATTATTGACGGAGTCACATGAGGACTGTTATCTCTGAGTTTGTCCACACAGGCCAACCATTTCCACTCAGTCTAGCCACAATATTCTGTGCACCGTAGCCCTGCTCTATGAATAAATAACAACGAGAGATGTGAAGCGTCCATTTAAAAAGCTTACTGCGGTCGCTCTTGCTGGTCACCGGGCGTTTGTAAACAGATTGATATCCCATCGACTTCATTAAGCGGCTCTGCTGGAGCGTAATTGGCGTGTCCCGAGGAGCAAGGTTAACAAATCCTTCCGCTGTCCTTGTCTATCATCAGACTGGCACATTAATTGATATGAATGCGCAGGCACAGATCCATATGCCGCAGAGACGCGCTGATGAGGCGTTGAGTGAACAAAAAAAAAACGCAGGCGAACTGGGATAAATACAGTCGTTAAGGAATCCCGGCGTAAATGAAAATGAATTGATTTATTTTAATTGATTGAATAAAACACAACACGTCCGTAATCTTTGCCGAGACGTTCGAAGGAGGACTAAACATTTGTCAGTCTTTATCTATTTTCAATTAGCTGGCTATAATGATTAATTGAGTGCTCAGAGTTATAGATGAGTTAATTAGTGTAGAGAGCTCATCTCATTAGAGCAGAGTGGCATACTCACCACATGCTGCAAATGCTGCTCAGGATGGCACCGCTCTTTCTATCTGCACGTGTCCACCATTCTTGAGACCTGCTCGTTATTGACATACTGCTGCTAGTCATTATCAACATCATCATCGTCACCAAGGGCACAGAGTGCAATGGCTTAAGTTGAGCTTGTGTTTTTTTCAAAATTTTTGGAGATAAATATTGATGATGCTTCATACAGCCATGATAACATTATTCTCTCATGCACTCTTCCTGTACGTTCCAGCTCATAACTACCTGCTTGACCTTGAGACAAACATGGGGTTTCATGTGCTTGTTCAAGGTTTATTTGACAATTTCTTCTACTTCTACTTTTCTTTCACTAGGGCAGTGTTCGTTTTAGTTTTTGATTGATTGATGGATTGATTGATTTTTTACATTTATTTCTTAGGGCTGCCAAAATGAATGTGCTAACTGGGATCATTTAAATATTTAGCAGTGTTACATTTCTCACCAAAGTCTAGTGTTAATGCTATTTAGTGGAATTTCCACGGTTAAAATACACTACCGTTCACAAGTTAGGGGTCTGTAAGATTTTTAAATGTTATTTAATATTTTTAATTCTAAATTTATTACAAAATATAATATAACCATTTTCTATTTTAATGTATTTAAAATTTTAATTTATTCATGTGATGGCAAAGCTGAATTTTCAGAAGTCATTACTGTCTTCAGTCTCACATGATTCTTCAGAAATCATTATAATTTGCTGATGTGGTGCTCAGGATAATGTTTTTATTATCAATTCTTTGATGAATAAACAAATGTTATCCAAATTGAAATCTTTTGTAACAGTATAAATGTCTTTACTGTTAGTTCGGATCAGTTTAATGTGTCTTTGTTGAATAAATGTGTTAATTTATTTCAATTAAAAAAAGTCTTACTGACCCCAAACTTTTGAACGGTAGTGTAGGTGTTTCAGTTTTTCCCATTTATGTTAGTTTTTATTTATTTTTTTCCACTTATTATAATAACCTTTTCTACCCTCCCTTTCTCTTTATTCCCAGTGCTGTGAATGCCTATGTCCGAGCGACTGCAGTACTTCTGGAAGCATATGCCCTTTAAATCTGAGACCGGTTTTGCAATTTCTCTTAAAATTATTAAATGGAACCCATACAATGCTCTCAGCTGCCCCAAACCACAAATAACAACACCTATGCATTTGTGAGGGTTTCATATCTCTCAGGACTGAGTTGGCATTTAATACACTCCTTTATTATAGCTGGCCATGTGCCATTAGCTTTTCTTCTCGTTCTGTACCTCATTCACCTCATTCACCTCATTCACCTACTTGTTCGCTTTCTAGCGACGTTTCTAATCACTTGAGTGATTAGAAATTTGTAAGCAAGTGCATCGCTTCATTTTAACTGTAATTAAGCTCGATGAGAATGATCCGGCTGAGATGACAGGGAGTGTGAATCGCTGCTCTTTGTCTCCTTCTCCCCGCCTGTCTCGACTCACCTTCGTGTAATTCCCTCCAACTACATCGAGCGCGCCGACCACTTCTTAACTCTTTGCTAAGTGTTAATTAAGCACACAAGAGCTCAATAATTGAGATAACATGGCAATTGGATGGCGGATTCCTTTTATTTTTTAATTATCAAACCCTCAGGGTGTTACTCCATCTTAATGAAATATGGACAATTTGACAAATCAGTCTCTCCTAACGGCGTTAATGCCTGCTGCATATTCATTGCTTTTTAGAAGTCTAATCAAAGTCGTTGTTGGGCCTCCCGCGTGAGCACTGCATGGATGTGTGAGCGCGCGAGTGTGTGTGTGTTTACGTCTCTCGCCTATGAATGATTCATGCTGTTTAGCTCGCAGTTGCTTGGGTGCATCTGGCTCGGGGAGGTGTGAGTCTGGCCAAATGGAGGGGCCACATGGCAGCTCCAGATGTTCAGCTTTTGTATATGCACAGCTCATCAAAAACAACAACCCGTGCCACCCCTGGGTCTCTGCCATCTGGGGGAGAACCTAACCACAGCTTCCCGCCAGCCTGCCAGTGCATTGTGGGGGAAGGTTTGCTGCTGCACTTCTGGAGGAACAGCACTAGCACTTTCAGACGAATCTCCAAACTCTACTTTTTCATCTTCTAAAAATCTCGGGTCACGGTGCACAACTGATTGGTATCCATAGATACGCATATCCATGTAAAATCCCAAAGCACTCAGGGAGGATATTTCATGGCCTGCCTCTCTTATCTTCCCTTTGATACATTTTTTATCCACCTCGATTGAAGATTCAGCTCTTTCATTTCCTGTGATATGTGTCCTGGCTTTTCCCTCTCAGCAGTGAGGAACAGATAAAGCCCCCAATAACCAATTCAAAACTACAGAGCTCCTCAGCTGCCCTTCTTCCCACCTTAACCCTGATAATGAATTCATTAGACTTTGCAATAGCATCTGCTCGGAGACCAAATGCAGCAAACCCTAATAAATGCTTTATGGATTGATGTGGCTTTCGTAGTCGACATTTGGTAATGTGAATGGCTGGCAATAAAACTCGATGCATGCTAGTTGATCCACTGAATGCGTGATGACACGATAGGATTCGCGTTCAAGAGGTGGATGGAACAGACATGAGGATGTTGTGTGACTGGTGAGCTGGTGACTGGTGACACCATTCTGTTTCTACAGAAGTTTTATGTCATTTAACTATACGTCTAATTGTAGCCGATCTTATTTTTATTGGCCTTGCAGCTTGGTGGCACCCATTTATTATCTAATTACAAATCAGAAATTTTAGGAGAAAGCAGAGAGCGGTATGTTCGCTTCTCGAAAGAGGGAAAAGGTGGATATGAAGTGCATTAGTCTGGCTTTAAAGGGATAGTTCACCCAAAAATGAAAAGTTTTTCCAAACCTGTATGAATTTCTTCTCCTGAACACAAAAAAAAGAAGATGTTTTAAAAAATATGGGTAAACAGGTAATGGGCCCTAGTGACTTCCATAGTATGGAGAAAAAAAAATACTATGGAAGTCAATAGGGCCCATCAACTGTTTGGTTACCGAAATTCTTCAAAATAACTTCTTTTGTGTTCGGCAGAGGAATGCAACTCATACAGGTTTGGAACAACTTGAGGGAGAGTAAATGCTGACAGAATTTTCATTTTTGGTTGAACTATCATTTTAATAGCATTAGTTTTTTTTTTTTTTTACATTCATTGTTAAATTGGTTTGTTGTAGTAATGAATAATTAAAATATCGTTTTTTTATAGGTTGGACTAATAAAAATAAAGCTAAAGTAAAAAAAAAATGCAAACCTTTGATTTAATTGTCAGTTGACATTCTTTTAAGGTTGTGGTGAGCTAATTTGGCAGTCTTTTCCAATGGTGACACCTCTGTTTATCACATGGCATATAAACTAGACGGACTTCTTTTTAAACATCAGTTTTCTGCCCTCTGGCTCCCTTCCTGTGATGTGTGTCTATTTGATGTGACCCAAGCTCACTTCTTTGACCGCCCTGTTGATTCTCTTGTACAAGTCATTGATTGGTTCCTCTTCCTTGCAGTCCATACCGATCTGCTGACAAATTGCAAGTTCACACTTTGAACGATTGTGGTTACAATGTCAGATATATTGACAATACTGTAACAGGTATTCATAATGTCCAGTCGTAGTTATATAGATGAACAGAACAGAGGCAGAAGGGCTGCTACTTTAAAAGCTTATTACATGCTTGGTACATTTGTTCATAAAAAATTGCTAGAAATTATATTGGAAATTATATTGGTAAATTATATTTCCACAGTAGCAATTCCAAATTTTTCGAATTGAAGATGATTCAGGCGGCATAAAATGTCAGCATGGCGATGGCACAGAAAGTGAAAACATGAGCATATGACCTATACAGTGTGTAAGATAGTGAAAATTATGTGAGAATTTTTATTTATTTATATACTTTTCATGCAAATCCACATGTAGTAGAATAGGCTGTTGTAATATAATGCATAGAACGTTGGAAATACTAAAGACAGTGGGCATTTGTTGTGTATAAATACAATGGTGTGTGATCTGAATCCACTCCACCTAATAAGAATGATAACACTAGACTGGTACCAGCACCTTTAGTCTTTCTTTGCTTTGTTCAGTATGTGTTTGTCACAATAACATATTCAAAAATAGCTTTCATACTTTTTTTTTTTAGTTTTGCATCCAGGCTCAGAGCCACCCGACGCAGAGAGAGGATTATAGGGGAGTTCTATGAGTGAGTCATCACTTTAAATTACAGATAGAATTTACAGTTCAAAAGAGATTATGAATATTAAAGAGGGATTTTTAATGATTGGGTTTTGTTCTAGCAGGCCGCAAAGTAAAAGAGCACGCACAAACTCAAAGGATTAGATAAACACAAAGCTTCAAGGTCTTTGCCTGGGAGAGAACTGTATTTATTAATCGCCTCTTTGTAATTTCCTTTAAATAATGTATTATTGTTGAGTCTAACCGCTCATCACTGAAACATAGTAAAAGCACTGGGGAGTCAGACTGGAGAGATGTGTTCAGGGTTTTGATTGGCACGGGGAAGCACAGATTCTGCTGATCTTTGGTTAGCGAGTGTGCATCAGTCAGTGGGTGTGTGTGTGTGTGTGTGTGTGTGTGTGTGTGTGTATTTGTGCATATATTATCATGTTTGCGTTTTAAGGACTGGTGCATTGAATTTTACATTATCTAAATGCTTTTGATGATAATCCCCTACTTGTTTTGTGAATAATTTACTTTATATTAAAGAGAAGGGCTTAGAAATTCAAACACCCTTTTATAAAGCACTCTAGGGTGGAATAAATGGATGTCAAAATGCAGCCTGCCTTTGGTTTAAGTGCTGGCAATATAGAAGTACATATTTAAGGAAGTTAATAATCAAGACATTTGAGATATCTATCCAGATGAGAACACAACAGAAAAGCATATAGCATATAATTAAGCAAAACTGTCTTTTTTTAATCCTTGTCACGAAAATCAGATGCACTTGTACCCTGTAGCAGTGATAAGAGGATCGGTATGAGCTCATATATCGTCTCTGCTGTAATCATGTTTCTCAGTGAGTCTCACTGGTGGTAATTAATGTGCATTGCCTGCTGAGTAAGACAGTAATAATAGTGGAGAGCCATTATTGTAGCACACCCCCATACTTCACATATGTTTGGAAGCAAATTACTGACCCGGTCGATACCCAGTGGGCACAGGCGTAGATCAATACCTGCTCTCCCAGGGAACAATCTTCAGCTTTAATGACAATACATTGATTTTTAAATAACTGCTCATGTTTCAGAAACGCTAATCACTTCGCTTTCTCAGGGGACTGAGAGTCTGTCTTTTCCATTTCTCCTTTTTCATCTCTGCTTCTTTCTCCCTCTTTCTTTTATATGTGAGGAAGAATGTGTGTCCTGAATACATTTTTTTTGGTAGTTTAGTTTTTATAGATTTTAGTTGTAACTTTTTGCAGTTTGATTGTTTCCCTAACTGTAAGCTTTGTATATTTTGATCATGGTATATGTAGTACTGTGACAAACGATTGTATAACATACTTTTATACTGCTCAAAATTATATTTAGTCATCGGTGCATACTTGAATGAATTATGAACTAATGCTTGTGAACTTATGAGGACATCAGTGTGGATGCAAAACAGTCCCTGAGTACTGATAGTTACCATGTTGAAATTAAATGAAATTGATAATAATCTTGTTAATAATGCATCATAAAAATAATTACAGCATGAAAACAATGAAATTGCTAATACAATTATAAATAATAAAAAGGCCTTTTTACTATATGGTATGTTCTGTAAATACTATGCACCTGTTTGTATAGCAGCTTGATAGACAGGTAACACTTCAGAGTGAAAGTTGATTGTGTTTAATTGTTTATTTAATTGTTTTGTTTTTCTAAATTGGAAAATAAAGATGAAATTGAAATTACAAACTGAATGTGATGATGATAGTGTATTTTATTTACAACAATTGTCAATATTATTGTCAATGTTATTTTGCTTTGAGCTGTTTTGAATGCACAGTAAAAATCATGGACATTGCCAAGGACACATTCCAGATGTTTGGTAACCCAACTCAAAGTTCATGTGGTCTGTATTTGTCATGAGCATAAACTCTATGCTAACATAACACCCTGACCCAGGTCACAGCAGTAGCACTGAGGCCAGCTGGCACAACTTTACAGGTGAAGATGTTGTGTTACTGTCTTGACTGACTGAACTGAGTGACTGCACAACATGAATAAATGATTAAAGAGTAGAGGTGAGCCGGGCGACAGCAGGCTAAGGCTGAATGGGTTATGACAGACACAATCTCACGTCTTTATTTTATTTTTTCTCTAAGGAGACTGACTCACCAGCAAACAAGCCCCGCTGTCGGAAAAAGCCAGACAGCAGTGTTAATTAGAGGAGCAGGAAGATAGAAGCGGCAGGGGCAGGTAAAAAAGACCCACACACACACACAGAGAGAGAGATGGGATGTCTTGGAGGAATGTGATAGGCAGGTAGTCATGCCATTTTTTTCAGACGGGATAAATAATTCTAAGCTGTTACCTATTAGTGAAGTGGGTGTTTAGTTTTGTTTGTAGTATTTGATTTTGCAGATTTTTTTGGACAGACTATTATGAAAAACAGATTATTGTTTGCAATACACTGTTAAAAATAAAGGTTTCAGAAAAGGGATTTTGCCACAGAAGGGTTACGGTACTTACAATGAAAGTCAATGGAACCACTTTTTAGAGGATTTCATAAATATATAAATAACTACACAGGAAAAAGTAAGTTTTTTTTCACGCTAACATATTTTTTTCATGATACCAAATGCATTCACTACTGTTATCAAATTTAACCTTATTGTAAAATGTCACTTGGTTATGTAAGGCATTTAAAAATGGCAGACAGGCATTTTGAGCCATGTGTCTGGGCCGCAGACAAAACTTTCCCTGACAGGTATCACAATGCAGCCGAACACTGATGTGGGCAGACGGCACCAAAGCCCAGCAAAGCCTCTGCTATTTCTGATGCCACAGATTCACTGACAAATGCACCCACAGACTGAATAACAAATCCCCCTCTCACAGCCTGGTCTAGAGAGAGAGAGAGAGAGAGAGAGAGAGAGAGAGGTGAGAGAGAGAGAGTGAGAGAGAGAGAGAGAATGAGGGGTAGTGTTAAGTGCTTTAATAAAAAGAGCCGGACCTGCCACATGGCAGTCATCATTAGAATGATCACAAGAACCTCTTGTCGTGGATGGAATCGTATTTTAATCCACAACACATTATTACCGCAGCGAAGGGCAGGTCAGCTCTCAGACACATTTAAGTAGTGACTAAACTCTCCAGAGAGCTTACAATATTCCTCCACCCAACCTCAAACCAACCTCCACGGTGAAAAAAAATGGTTTATATTTTACATTAAAGCGGCTTTTTTCAGTATTATACAGCCGCAGTAATGAAGAGTCTAATGTAATGCAGCTGCCGAACCCTCCGTGGAGACGATGAATAATGCAAACCTACTTGTTCTTCAGTTCGGCTGATCTCTGGAGGTTTTTCTCTCTGTATTGTCCATTATGACAGCCTATTATCTGGCCTTCAGACTGCTATCTCTAAGACGTTGTGCCCGGTCCATTTGTTACCCCTCTTGCCCCTGGTAACCTTCAACAAACTGAGGAGAATGATTGAGACAGTATTGTTATATAAACATAAGAGCCACAGGCGAGGAGAAATGGGGAGGTGTCACATATAAACCTTCCATCTCACGATGCATTTGTGCAGTGAATTGCTCTCTTCCCTTCCTCTCTTGCTCTCTCTCTCTCTCTCTCTCTCTCTCTCTCTCTCTCTCTCTCTCTCTCTCTCTCTCTCTCTCTCTCTCTCTCTCTCTCTCTCTCTCTCAATACACTTTTTCATTAAGAGCCATTTAGGCTTTACTGCTTGCTTGGTCATGCAGAGACTGAGCATCAACTTATGCTCTCAGTGGTGATTAAAGATTCTTAAGAGGTAAAATCCATTTTAAAATTAGTGGATGGATGGACATAAAATAATTTGCAGTGTTGTTATAAATTTATGGAGGATAATGATGATGTTGTGTTATACTAAATGTTCATCTGACCCATCAAACCACTGCCGCACTGTGTTTACATGCACTTTAAAAGTTTGATTGCAGTTGGACTAAAGCAGGGCTGTCTGATCCTGCTCCTGGAAGGACACTGTCCTGCAGAGTTTAGCTCCAACCTCAATTAAAGGAGCCGTATGTAGGATTGTGGCCAAAACTGGTACTGCAATCACTTTAAAAATACCATAGAGCGCTGTATCCCCTCCCCCTACCCCCTGACTCGAGGTTGCCAGATTAGCTGCAGGATTCAGCAGAAACGTAGGCTGCTTCCAATGGCAAGTGACGACGAGACGTACACAGTAAGTTTTTGGTGTGTTGAGCTGGGTGTTGAGGTGCTGGGGCCATAATAGCTGAAGAGATAAGCGTTTTTGATTTGATATTTAATGTGTGTGAATTTTATTTAGTTATTTTGAACATATAAATACAATTACAATTTAAAAAAAAGTCTGTGGAAAAATAAATGTATAATAGTAAAAAAAAAAAAAAACGTATAACCACAAAATAAAACTTCCTTATTTTTAAAGACGAAAAAAAAAAATCGATTTACAAGTGCTAAAGTTTTTGTCATAAGCGGGCTAACAAATAACCAAAACATTTACCACAGCAATTATAACGCCGGACAAATTCAATATCACCAATGGCTATCACAGGGTTGTTTTCAGTTTCATCATAAAATATTGTTAGAGTAACTAAACTTGATTAGCAATGTTCATACAGGTCAACTTGCAGCATGTGTAACTTAGTCCACGATATACGCGAAGAACGAATGACGAATCATTTTTTCTGAGGTAAAGTTAGGCTTCTGTCTCAATTACGCTTCAAATTGCTATAATGGGAGTGCTAATGTTGTTTTCCTCTGCGTCTCAGCATAAGGACAGAGAAACTGGCTCCTATAATACAGTGCTAATGTTAGCATACGTCCATGTGAGCTTACGTAACGTTACTTTGCACGAACATGCATAACTTTGTTCGACTGTCATGAATATATGAAATGTCCATTGACATCAAGTACAAGTTAGCCAAGCATAGATGAATCTTACCTGTCCAGGAGAAAATTAGCAACGTTGGCGTCTGTGTTCAAATTCTTCTCCGTTTTCAGCCGTCTCCATCTTTCAAAAGCATCTCCAATGCAAATTCTGGTTTTATTTCTGACTTCATTTCTGAATTTCTGAATCATAACGAGGTCTTTTTGATTTAGTAACGTTAGACCTCTTTATCCGACTACAGTTAGGGTAGATTAGAGCAAATCTGGCAACCCGGATCCCGAAACACTACGAGGGTGGAGCATCAGACCAAAACACAACATGACAACATCAACATCAGTTGAGGGCTGCAAGTCCACTTTTTAAATGACAATATCCTAGCCATACTACTGTTGTCAGTGATATAAGTATTTGAAATGAACATGATTTCTTAATGTCTAGTGACATATCAGGGCCTTTTTATGATTAATTGAAATAAATTTCTTACATACAGCTCCTTTAAATACACCTTAAACCAGGTCATCAAGGTCTGACTAGGCATACTTGAAACGTACAGGCAGGTGTGTTGAGGCAAGTTGGAGCTAAATTCTGCAGGAAAGTGTCCCTCCAAGAGCAGGTTTGGACACCCCTGGAGTAAATCATTCGGTTGTCTTTTTAAAGTGTCATGTTAATGCTTTAGTATACATAATGCAATTGTAGCTTGGATTTTTCCAGCATGTTTACATGTTAAGCAAACTACAGTTGCAGTTACTAAATTGCTATGAAATACAGAGGTGACCCGTGATGTGTAAAATCGGCATTAAATGAAAATTTGCCCTATCTATTTTCGTAGCTCACAACTATCTCCATCCAATCAACAACCGATGGGTCCCGCCCTACATTTTTCTTCTCCGAGAATTCGTTACACTTTTGTGTACAGAAGAAAATATATTTTGCTACTTCTGTTAGATATGTTATGATATGTTTTGTGTTATGTATATATGCAAGGCTGTAGCTTAACTATTTTAAACCCCTCTGTATCAGGATAATAACTGCACATGTAAATATACTTACTGTACATAAATAAAATAAAAAGCATGCATAATAATTTACTAATACATTTGTTAATTCCCCTAATATGAATATTTATGCTGCTGCTTTTCTATACTGTGAACGTGAATGGCGAGCATGGTCTCTCAAACTGCAAAAATGACTAAAGAACCATAAAAAAAATCATAAAAGGAGCATAAATGGATCTTATGACACTATATCATATAGCCATATGATTCGTTTGTATGACAAACAGACATTGTTTACTTAAAATCTGCTACATTTATGAATAAGAGCAGATTAGATGCTCTGCTATAAATATCTCTTCTGTGTTCCACAGAATAAAGAAATGCATTCATGTGGATTTTGAAAGAAATGAAGGTAAGTAAATTATGGCAAAATGGTCTTTTTTTTATTTTTATTGAACCGTCCCTTTAAGATAAAATTGTCATCTTATATCAATATACCTGCCCTGACACTGTGTCAAAAGCTATATATCTGAGGTGAAGTGTGTCTTGAGATGTACATCTGATATGTATACTGACGGAGACGGGTCACTGCTTTGATCGGTCATTGGCTCGACAGTGGGTGGGTGTTAGTGTGTGTGTGTGTGTGTGTGTGTGTGTGTGTGTGTGCATGTCTGTTGAGCTTGATTGTGTCATTAGGTGAGCAGAACAGTTCCCCCTTGGGTGACACCTCAGCCATCTTGGATCAATGCCGGTAGCGGTTCTTAAATCAATGTAGCTTTAGCATTGCAGGGATTTATCTATAGACTCAACCTGAGACCAGAGAGAGAGAGAGAGAGAGAGAGAGAGCAAGAGCCTTATCTACTGACCTCAGTAATTACCCTGTCCTGCAGCTCTAATTCAAATGTGTTCTGACTGAGATAATTGCTTATTGGAAAGCCCAGTTGAATCTCACAATAATCACCAGCAACCCCCGCAGCCTTGCCGTGTGTGTTTGTGTGTGTGTGTGTACATGTGTGTCTGTCCGGGCACATTGAGTTAATGCATGTGTGTACAGCGCTGCTGACACCACTGTGCTTCCCAGGTCTTTCTCTTCTGGTTAGTGTCCCACTGTTTTACGTGACAGAGAGAATTGAAAGTGCAGTTTGGGTTGTGTGCGCCACCCAGCTAGTAACCCTGCTGCGGTCCCGCAGGGCTAAGGCCGGCTAATCAGAGCGCTGATAATATCAAGGCAGAAACGGAGAAAGAGAATAAGGAGGGGGAGGTGAAGGGATGGATATATTTATCTAGTTAATGAGAGGCCAAACATGGCCTGTGCTCCATGGGGAGAGGGTAGGGCTGAGGAGCCATGAGGGGATGATGGTCTGCACGCCGACACGGTCCCTGCGCCACTCATTATATCAGCATCATCCTGGCCACCCTGTACTCACAAACACACACACACACACACAACACCCCGCATCCTCTGATTAATTCATGAGAATGGGGAAGAGTGTGTCTACTGAGAGACATGGCTACTGGCTTCAAAACAGACGCGGACTCCCTCTCCCCCCGCTTCATCTATTTGGGAATGAGACGGGGCAAAAAATATCAGCGATACAGATGTGTTGTGAAACATTAATCGCTACTGCGGCTTTTCCCCTACTATATTAAGGAAGCCCAGCCAATTCCACGCATGTATGTGTGAGTGTTCACTATTATTTTAATGGTGCCGCTTTCCATTGTTATCTAGATGAGGCGGCGTGAACACGACAGGCGGTCTAACGCGCTCGTTGGTGCGTTGCCCATGCGTGTGCGCCTTTATCGAGACTCCGCAGATGCACTCTCTAAAGCCGCCCGAGGGAGGGGCTCGCTGGCACAGCCAAACAGGAAATGGGCCTGGATATGGATTGCTCCAATTGAATTAAAAACATTAGCTATAGAACGATGGGGGTTCCTTGGGAAAATGTGGGGAATTAATTTGATTGCAGGAGCATGGAGAACTGGCTCTAATGGAGCATCGGGAGGGAGAGACAGACGGGAAGCAGGAAAGAGACAAAGGAAGCAGTGGCGAGAGAGAGAGAGAGAGAGAGAGAGAGATAGGGCTAGACAGACAGACAGACAGACAGGCTGGGGAGGGGAATGGAAGGGGTAACGTGCAGAGTAGCCAGATAGTTTCAAATTAACTGTCATCATGGGCAGCTCCATATATGATTACCCATGAGAGCTTGGAGTGTGGAGCTCATTTCCAGAGAGAGGTCAGATGAGAGGGAGTGAGTGTGTGTGTGTTTGTGTGGTAGGCTGACTCTGCTGATCCCATGCCCCATCATGCACTTCATTCCCTGAGTCTCATTATCCCCGGGCGCTGGGGGTCGGGCACGCACTCCTAATGATCACAGACAACTGAGCAACCAATGATTTTTCAATTAAGACAAATCGTTTAATTGCAAACAATTAATCTATTAATTTACTGGAATGGCATGCACACTCTCTCTGTCTCATCTCATCTCCTGTCTGGTTTGTTTACACAGGCAGTGCCCCCTCCTCCCTCTAACATTTGTGTGTGTGTTGTAGCTTAACAGGATGCTCGGGAGCGCAGGAGGTCAAGTAATGGCAGCCTGTCTCTGGTTTCACCTCCACATGTTAGTTCTGTTCTCAGTGCTGAGAGGGGGTGTGAAACAGACCCCGAGGCTGGTGAAAATAGATCAAGCTTGGATCCCCCACCTCTTTCTTTCTCTCTCTGTGAGTGTGTGTGTGCACTGGGGGCCATCAGTGCCACATGGTTACAGTCCACCAGGCATGGTCAGCCATGCGTAAAGAGAGGGGGAAACTGACAGCTCCCAACAAAAGCAGCATGACAACTGAATGCTTTGTATGCCAGTGATTGTAATGACTTATTATAATTGGTCTGCTTATCTTATATAATACACAATTGTGCATGATTGGAATGATTCCAGTTTTTTCTTGTCACATTCCTCCCCTCACCCTCTTTTTTTTTGTGTGTGTGGCGTGAAGTAGGATGACAGTGTGTAATTGATGTGACAAGCCAGAAACGCTTTTGCTATCCTCTTTTTGAAAGCAGCAGGACGTGTTCGGTGCTGTTTTGTAAAATTATTAGGTCGGAATGCATTCTGCCTCATTATCGTGGAGGTGGAAAATGTAACTATAAATGAATCATTAAATTATTCTACTGACATGAAGCAAGTGATTTTAATTGGCAAGGCTTTAAATGTTATCTGTCTTTCTTTTTTTCCCTCAAGAGCTGATGAATGCCTGCTTGGTTTGACTTTGGTGGGGAGTAAGGCGAGCTTTACAGTTAAAAGAGGCTAAACGGATGACAAGCGTTTGGTTGTACGGTAAGCCCACATTATGATGCTTAGACATGAATGAGGATGTGAAGCTGCACCAGATCGACTCACTGCACAAGCTCCATGTGGTGATAAGATGCTCAGGCTTGGTTTCGCCACTGTGTCTGTCGTACAGAGGGGCTTTTGGAGGTGACATCGCTGACATCAATCATCCGACACCAATATAAAACGATTTTGACATGGTTTACACACTGGCTAAAGACACTGGCTAAAGAAAGGTTCTAGATTCAAATAAGTAGAAGTGAGTGATTACATTATTGTTTGGTTCAAAAGTTTGGAGTCAGTAAGATCAAAAGTGACAAAGACATTTACATTGTTACAAAATATTTCTATTTCAAAGAAAATTTCAAGAAATGCTGTTCTTTTGAACATTATATTCATCAAAGAATCCTGGTTTCCACAAAAATATAAAGCAGCAAAATTGTTTTCAGCTACGATAATAATAAAAAAAATTCTTCAGCACAAAATTATAACTGAATGATTTCTGAAGAATCATGTGACTCTGAAGACTGGTGTAATGATGCTGAAAATGCAGCTTTGCCATAACAGGGATCAACTACATATATATATATATACACATTATAAATGATTCTTTAAAAAAAATCTTTATTACTTTTATTATCTTCTGTGCATCTGAAAATGGCCCTGCTTATGCAACTTACCCCACAATCCCCCGCATCTTGGTTACAAAAGCTTTTTCTTTTGAAATAAATAATAGAAATATACAGTACATACAAGTCAGGCACAAGTACAGCTTAATTTAAAACCTATTTGTGAAATTGTGCTTCATAAGACGTGTCACAGCACAATCCAGCTTAATGCAAAACCACACAATGCAGGACAAAGGATCTGCAATCAACCACTATTATCCGACATCAATGTACTGTAATGACTCTCAAACAATGGTAAAAACAGTTAGGGGTTCGTTTCAAGTGTACACACACTCACACGCATGAGCACTCTCTAATGGACGCCAATTGCAGCAGATCTGGATCTCTCCGCTCATCTATTGCTGGGTATGTGCTTTGATCAGCAGTGTGGCACAAACTGAAAATCCTGCACAGAGAATGACCAACAACAGACCCATTTAGGATGACATATTGGTCTAGGCTATCCAAGTCTTGGCTCACAGAGATGAATTGTGGTGGGTAGATATTTTTATGTGTCTTCCGCTGTACTACACTATTCAAGTATGTTTTCTGTATTTATAGGTTATGAGCAGTACTGTTCTCAGTGGTGGTTTGTGGATTTGGTGTGCGGTGGCTCTCTGTGTCATTTGAGTGATTTGCAGTGAGATTTGTAGTGATAGCCATCAGATCAGTTCAGCCTCCCCCTGCAGATTATGGGCTGCTATAACTGCTGATTATGATGGCAGGTTGCTGTTGGGGAGAGATAAGAGATTACACATAAGGCACAAAACTTGGTGTGTGTGTGTGTGTGTGTGTGGTTGAATACTCTTAAAGTTTTATTGGATGGTACCAATGATTCTCGTTTGGCATCTTATTCTTTTTTTCTTTATTTTCAAATACAAATGCTATTGTCTGTACAGAGATTGTACTTTTTACACTTTCAGCCCCTCCAAAACCAACCCAAAACAACCAGCCTTAGTTTTATTATAACCTGTTAATTAAACAGTAGTAGCCTACAAAAGTCTGATATATAAAAAATATAAAAATAAATTAATTAGATAATTTTTTTTTTAAAAGAAGAGAGAGAGAAATACAGTTGGACACCACAATCAAAGGTGTAGGGTCTGACTAAAGACCAACTACTCAATCAATCACAGAACAACATCTGAGGTATTCTGTTTTTTACTATTATATAATACCTCAGCCATAAGTTATAATCAAATCAGTGCCTGAAAAGAGTATTAATAAAATAATCCACAAAACTCTATAATTGTTAATAATAAGAAATGTTTCTTGAGCAGCAAATCAGCATGTTATAATGTTTTTTGAAGGATCACGTGACACGGAAGACGAGTAATGATGCTGAAGATTCAGCTTTGCCATCAAAGGAATAAATTACATTTTTAAAATATAATGAAATAGAAAACAGTTTACAGTTCACATTACTGTTTTACAGCATTTTTATCAAATAAATGCAGTTTTGGTGAGCCTAAGAGACTTCTTTCAAAAACATTAAATATATAAAAAAAATATGATAAAAATGTTGACATTATTATTATTAATATTGTTATTAATTCTGTCTTGAGTCAAAGTCATAATTTGGAGGAAAACCTCTGAATCATCTTGACTGGAGTGCAAATCGCTCAGGAGTGCAAATTAAAATTTAAAACCTACAAAAGACAGATAGCGGCTATCTAAAGTTCATTGTAAAATATACAAAAAATGTTAGCTGAGAACTGCTTTAGTTTGTTCTTCCTAAAATGGTATTTAATCATTTTACAAATCAAATGTCACAACAATGGGCTCCATGAATCCACATTTCAAACTGATAGTTGCAGTGTATACTATAGCAACTAGCTTCACATTGATCTCACTTAAAAAACTATTTCAAATATTGCAAAGGCGAAATGGCAATTAGATCCTAAAACCTCTGAGCAAGTATGGTGTATAAATTACCATATTATTATTACTTTGTTGTTTTTTTTGTTTTTTATTACTTTTATACGTGTATATGGCATTAATAATTATAATAATAATACAAATTTGCAGTATATAGCAATTACTACTTTTTAGGAGGAAAGTTCACCCAAAAAAGTCATCCTGTATGACTAAAAGAAGATATGCTGAAAAATTTTTCAAATCTCAATGTGGTTCACCAGAAAAAAGAATGTCATACAGGTTTGGAACTAATTGAAGTAAGTGATGTTTTAAAACTTCATATTTGGGTAGACTATCTATAAATATAATGCTAGCATGTGCCATTTAACCATCTATAATTAATTAGTTTTGTAGTTAGATATTGTATTAATCGAACTAGTAGCATAGGTTAAGGCTTTAGGATTGTGAACAATGACCTGGGCCCGTGTCTGATTATCAGTTGTCCCTTGAGCCCCACACAGGAAGTATCTCTCACAGATACAGGTGCATCATTAGAGTAGAAAGAGCAGAGCAATGGAGGACAGTGTCACCTTTCCTGCAACCATATTATTTTACCTCAGGCGGAAAGTTGCCCAGCAGACAGACTACCTGCCAGGCCCCCTGGGGAGCCCACTCTCCTTGTCTCCACTCTCTCTTTCTTCCCTGACTACTCGCGTCTCCCCTGAGAGTGCTTTCTTGCCTAACCTCCTGAGTGAGACTCACATTAGCTGACATTTCCAGCAGCTCCGAGCCGAGGCTGCTCCCTGCCGAAGAGGAGCAGATTTATCACACCCAAATGTGCGCCACCTGTCTGCCTCCCTCCCCCATGCCACCTCGCCGCTGCCACCAGTCACCATTATGGCACGTCTCTCAGCGGGAAGCGGTAATACCCTCTCAGTCTCTCTTATCATAAACAGCCAATGTGTCATTTTTATTAAGGCTGAGACATGAGACTGTGGCTTACAGATCATACTGCCTTGGCAGATTTCATGCTTGACATATGCGCATACGCCACAAAGTCAAAATGAAACCTGACATATCAGAAGGTATCATTTTAAATCTATTACTTGAACCGATTCGGGACTAAAGAGCTTTGCTGCGTGTGATGTCCTGAAGGTGGCCGTATGTAATAAAAAAGCAAAGCGCAATATTAAACACTCACGTCTGGCTTGCATTAATAAAAGCAGGTTGGAATAAGTCATTGAATTTGCTTTGACGTCAAGCACCTCGACAGTGAATCCCTTAGGTGTGAAAACCATAATTCTTGAGGTTTTCTTCTATTACACCTGCATGAAACTCGGCTCAAAGTTTCTGCTATTAAGCGCTATATAAATAAAGGTGGCTTATATAAAATCACATTGAGAAATAAGTAAGGGGGACGCCTTCGACGCTCTGCCTTCGTCCAGTTGAGGTTCGGAGCGTGTGCACACAGGGAGACAGATGGCCTGGCACTCAAACAGAAAGGTCACGGAGGCAACAGTGTCCATGCTGGCTGTGCACATTCATTAGGAGGGCAAGAGAGCTGCGGGAACCTCCAGAGCACAAATTAATCAGCTCTGCATGGGATATATGGGCCCTTTAATCCATCACACTCTGCATTCCACTGATATATTAAGGTTATTAATAAAGACAAATTTGGATTGCGTTTCAAACCATGATATATGCACCTGTGAGTAATGTGCCACAATTGGGAGCTATTTATAAATGAACGAAAACTGAGATATGTGGGAAAAGATGTAATATTCGCATTACTTCAGGAGTAAGTGCTAGCCACAGTGGACGTTAACACATTCTGAAGCATTGGAAAGATTTGTGTTAGGGCCTGACAGTTGATTAAAATTGTAATTGTTCATGTATTATTTATAATGATCTTATTCACACGTAGGTTCATTTTAATTTATAAAAATTCTATTGTTCATTGCCAAGTTTGTTCACATATTATTTCATTATAAATTCGTTATTGCATCAACTAATGATACGTTTAGAACCTTATTGGAAAGTGTTGTTGCTTTCAGTATATTGTTGTTTTATTTCCATGTCTTTGAACATAAGCCTATCACTGGCTTACAGTCCAAAACAATCCACTATTCAACTTGTCAATCTGTCAGAGGATACATTTATAGGCCTTTTTTTATTATTATTATTGGTCTATGAACACGTCTTTGGCTGTTGCATTACATCTTGTTGCTTTTTTGCTGCTTCACTCCATAAACGATATCTATTTAAGACACTGTCAACTTAAAATCATTTTTCGAGATTCTGTTTCATTCCGTTGCACTCCATCCAGCTGGTTTTGAATGAGAAAACACATCCAGCTGACAATTGACAGTCCTAATTTGTATATAATTTGCATATTACACATCACTACACATTATTAATTGTCTGGTTGTACATCATTTTTTTATCTTATGAATGTGAAATTTCATTAAAAAAATACCATCTCAAAACAAAACTAGGCTGTAAGCCTGGAAGAGCAAAAAAAAAAGTGGTATCAAGAATTCATATTAAAAAATACGAGGGATGGTAATATCATAGCTTATTCTCACTTTTTTCTCATCTCTCTCTATATCCTTTGTGAGTGTGTCTGCAGGCTGTGGCAGGTGAGAATTGGGGGTGAGGGTTCTAAGAATTCATTATAGACAAATGATTACAAATCTCTCTCCAATGAGCTTTTTTAATCAGAGGTGGCAGCGGAGGGTGTTAATTCATTCTGTGGGAGGAAAGAAGGAAGAGGAGATTGGAAGGGTAGACTCTGTTCTCATGGGCTCCTCGTCTATAATTTAACCACCGCGTGCAGGAAGAGAGAAATCGCACTCATCTCTCCCGCAGCCCGCTGCACTTAAGTCCACCGCGTAGAGGAGAGCATTTATAGGCTGATTATGTTTTTGGATCAGAGGGAGAAACTAATTAGATTTGCTGTAGACTTTACAAGGCCTGATTTGATCTCAGGTTGGAAGATCATCAGAGACTGAAGTGCATTTGTAAATCAGGATTTTGTTGATTTGTTGTGTAAGAAACTCAATCTCGTCACGCATCCTGTCGCAAAGCCCTTACGCCAAGTCCACATCTTATTTGTTGTTGCAAATGTAAGATGTTAATGACACTCAAGCTGTTTACTTGAGCCGAAAATAAGCCCAAAAGACACTTTCTCCCCCTTTTCCGTCCCCGCGTTCCCTTTATTTCTCGGCTAAAATCTGGGCTTTGGAGCTCAGTGCTGGAATGAGATGCTCCCAGATGCCATCCCTGCTTAATAGTGTCTCTGAGCTCCCCTCACCACCCAGGTTGGCACCCACTACAAAGAGTGAGGTTGGCAGTAGCTGTGAGAGACTGGAGGAGATTACCACACATGCTGCTTAGACTCAGTCCATACTGCATTCATTGAGGATTAGTCCTCATCACAACCTACAGCCCTGGTTTGTGGCCTGCAGCGGCACTCTGTAAAAGCCGCCTGCCTACCTGGTGCCATCCGTCTGCCTGGTCCATTTATCTGGCTTTATCTGATACGCATTGCCCTCTGTTTAGGCCCCAGGGGTGGAAGACACATTAGCAGATAAAAGACGAAGGGTATTGCTTTCATATATGGCTATGGGAGGGGCCGGCCTGGTTAGTGGAAATGGATTCCGAGTGCATGTATACATTGTTTTTCTTTTTTACATAGCATGATATATAAATGAGAGTGACTTCATGGTCAATCTCTTCCATTAGAGAGATAAGTTGTTAAAACTTTTTCATCTGCAGCGAGTAGGTCTTATTGCCATTATGATCAGGGGTGCACATAACTGGTGCGCAGCAGAAACCGCGTAGGGAAGCGCTTTTGAGTACTAACATTTTTGGGGACAGGGACACGTTTACTTACTGGAGTAGGATTTTTCTCCATAAGATAGGAATCATGACGATGAGTGTGTTCATTAATAATTAGGGGTGCAACTGATCGCAGTTGATCCGTGATCCGTACGGACGAGGCCCCACGGTGCAGCACGCATGTGATTCGCAAATGAACTGCTAAGTTTAACCATCATAGAGTGAAAGTTTATCATTTGGACGTGTTTTTTCTTGCCAATTTACACATCCAAACGATTTTAAACACGGAAGAAGTGGTGAAAATCAGGACTCTCTGCACACGGAGAGAGAGAGAAGCTTTTTCAGACAGCGCTCGAACACTGAATTGATTTCTCTTCCGCGTTTTCTTGCACTTGAACAGACACATACATTTACATTTAGTCATTTAGCAGACGCTTTTATCCAAAGCGACTTACAATTGAGGACTAAACCAAGCGAGTCATCGTGAAGAGGCAAAAACCACGCAAGAAGTGTTCAAAATACAAAGTTCAGACATTGCTCGGAGTAGCATAAGCCAAGCAAGCCAGGATATAAAGGAATGGATTTTTTTTTTTTTTTTTATGTTAAGTGCTCCCGGAAGAGATGAGTTTTCAGTTGCCTTTTGAATGTTGTCAGGGATTCTGCATTCCGGATGACGGTGGGGAGATCATTCCACCAGCATGGAACCGTGAATGAGAATGTCCTGGAGAGTGATTTTGTGCCCCGCTGTGATGGTACCACGAGCCGTCGCTCATTGACCGATCGTAGGCTTCTGGTAGGGATGTAGACTTGTAGTAGTGAGTGGAAGTAGGAGGGGGCTGAACCTGTGTTTCTATAACGGTGATGGAGCGTGCGGAGTGGCACGAATTTCTGGAACGCCACCGCCTGCTTTTTCTCTTCTTGAAACCTATCGATGACCGTATTTACTGCGCCACCGAATAGGCCACCAGGGGAAAGCGCGGCGTCCAGAAGAAAAGTATTTTCTCTCTCCTTCATTCCTGAGAGGTTCAGCCACTGTTGTGATTCAGGGGTGCTTTACACACACAATCATGTCAAAATACCTGTCTCAGCAAGTATTCTCTCGGTTATGTCATTAATAAGTGAACACTGAACAGTTGGGAAAGAAACCAGATATGTGTCAGTACATGTGTCGGTCTTAAAGTGACAGCAACCTAATATTGATGCTGTTGTCATTAATGTTAACAAAATAAAATAAATACCGTTTTAACAAAGATGAACCAATATTTATTTTCTACAGTGAACAAAGTGTTATTTTACATTTAGGCAGCTTGTAGGATAAGTGTGCCACGTAAAGTGTGAGTACCAAGCAGCATCTCCAGGTGCTCCCTTAAAGGGGAAATGAAGCAGTCAGTCAAGTTTACATAATTTACAAGATGGATTACCACTATAATCAAAAATTATATAAGAAACATGACAAATGTTAACATATAAAAGAAAAAAGAAACACCGTTATATCTTTCGCAGCAAGGGCGCCGCCATTGTGCAGTATTATAACTGGTGACGTCACGGGGTTGGTTGGCTTTACAAGCTCTGTGCTGAGTTAAACAGTAAAATACCGTGAAAGATGCATGCAAGCTGGTCGATCCAGCGAACAACTAACGTTTGGTACAGTCATTGTTAGCTAACAGCTGTAAGCATGAACTAGCTAATGATAACTTAGTGTTTAGCTAGTGAACTTTATTAGTACCAGACAAAAAGACGACGTCTAACGTTAACAAACTGCACATGGAAACATTGTTCGTGATGTCTGCCATCATATTCCTGTCTCTTGTCAACACCATGGTTGCAATACATGGTCAAGATCAGCGTCTTGACAGCAGATGGATCGTGCTATCTTGGCGTAATAATCTGTTTGGTTGTAAAATGTATTACCTGAATGAAATTAAATCGAATGTATCGTCCTGTGGAATCATTCATTCACAGACGGCATACGAAGATGTTCAACTAATAATGATCTTCATCGCTGGCAAACAATATGATAGATTTGCCGATTTGCTTTCACTAGACTGTACTGTAGGTCCACGGCCACTTCATCCAACCGTCTTGATGTTATTAAAGGGTTAGTTCACCCAAAAATGAAAATTCTGTCAGTAATTACTCACCCTCATGTTGTTCCAACCCCGTAAGACCTTCGTTCATCTTCGGGACACGAATTAAGATATTTTTGATGAAATCTGAGAGCTGGATCACTCCTCCATACTAGTCCATAGGCTTCTTCAGGGATTGAACTTGCCGCCCTCGAAAAGTTATTAAAGACATCGTTAAAATAGTCCAAGTGACTACAGTGGCTCAATCTTAAGTTTATCAAGCGACGAGAATACTTTTTGTGCGCAAAAAAAAACAAAAATAACGACTTTATTTCAACTATTCATTTCCTTCTCTGTGGGCCTCGAGTCAGTTCACTAGTGTAATAGCGTACGCTTCTGCTGTTGTACGTCACACGCATCACGCACATGACCAGCGTCGGCCAATAGTGAGCCTTCGTGTGACGTAGCTCTACGCAATTACACTAGTTTAACTGACTAGAGGCCCAAAGAGAAGGAAATGAATAGTTGAAATAAAGTCGTTATTTTTGTTTGTTTTTGCGCACAAAAAGTATTCTCGTCGCTTGATAAACTTAAGATTGAGCCACTGTAGTCACTTGGACTATTTTAACGATGTCTTTACTAACTTTTCGAGGCCGGCAAGTTCAATCCCTGAAGAAGCCTATGGACTAGTATGGAGGAGTGATCCAGCTCTCAGATTTCATCAAAAATATCTTAATTCGTGTTCCGAAGATGAACGAAGGTCTTACCGGGTTGGAACAACATGAGGGTGAGTAATTACTGACAGAATTTTCGTTTTTGGGTGAACTAACCCTTTAAATCTTCCTGTTACAACTCCGAGTCGAGTGTGAATTGAAAGCGCTTAAGTGATTCAGTGCGTGCAGAAAACTGAACAGATCATTCAAACTGATTCGCGAACCGATTTAGATCTGCCAACTTGTTTGATGAAGTCTTTGAACAGAATCGACAAAAAAAAAGAGTGATTCATTTGTAAATTGAGCATCGCTCGTGCCCATAAAAAAGATACAGCGCGCTTGGAATAAACTGCGCGTTTAACAACATGTTTGCATTAAAATAAAGTGCGCCGTTTGCATTCCTGCATATAACGAGATTTGGGCCATACAAATTACGGGAGTTTCACGGTAGAAATAACAAAACGGGAAGGGGGCGGGAGATGGATGTGAAAAACGGGAGACTCCCGGGGAAAACGGGAGTGTTGACAGGTATGAGTTCTACAGACACATAATGAATGAGAAGGCCCTACTCGAAGCTGCCAGATCAGACAAAAAATATAAATTCAAGATGCACTGAATCTGGTAAGAACGCATTTAATCTTTCTAGTCTTTCCTAATGGAATTTATGTGCTTATTTGGAAATGTGCTTTTTAGCGATTGGATTATTATTTTCACTTAATTATTTAGATTGAATAGACCCGTGCTGTTAAAATGAGTTTTATATTATTAGTGACGTTCATAGCGCCATCATTAACAATTTTATAAAGCCATTAGCAATTTAAAGCATGTTAACATCACTGCAAAAAGAAATCTAATATAAAATCAATATTTATTCACCTAGTATAGTAAGTTCTCTCCCTCGTGTCCCGCAAAATCAGGTGTGCTGACCTGCAACAGATCTAGCCAGGTGGTATCCCTAGCTCGGTTCCCACGCCGTATCGGCTCAAATGCATAAGCAATGGGACACACGGGCTCAACAGGTCTTTCAAGTTCGTCTCCCTCCATTTCAAATCAAGTGCATATTGAGTCCGGTCCAGAAACGCTTCACTCTCTTCACTCACCAACAGATCCAACCAACCCCGTTACGTTGACGTCACTCCAAAATGGCGACTCGCTAGATGGATAGCTAGCTAGAAATTACGAAAATAATTGTCATATCTGTGGTTTTAACAACTTTTTCAAATAAAATCTTAGGCAATGTGATTTTTCTAATATATGTAACTACTACCAGTGCCAAAACATGGACGTTTCATTTCCCCTTTAAAAACCAGACCAAAAAATGAATGTGCACCCCTGATTATGATCATGTGTTACACACCCCAGATTCCATGCAAAGCAGTTTACCCCTTTAGTTAAAGAGAGAGTTCACCCAAAAAATTACAATTATTATCATTATTTACCTTAAAAAATGCATAAAGTTTTGGATCGGGCAAGTAAAAGAATTTTCATTTTTGGGTTAACTGTCCCTTTAATAGCACAGAAACAGAGTGCACCCTAATTCACTTTCTCTGTCATTTCGGGTGAGTATATTTTAAAACTCCACTCCAGAACAGAGTGTATTCTAGCGAAACTTTCCAGTACATCGTTGTAATGTACCCCTCCTCTCTGTAAATAGCTTGCTTTAGACAGATTATTACGAGTGTTTAATGCCACGTGAATGGAGAGTTTAAAAAAGCAGAGAAAAGCGAGCCAGATGAAATGGTCCGGCGCGTGAATTGGCAGCCGTCCACGTTGTAAGTGTAAATATAAACAGCATTAAACTAGGGTTGCAAATATTGAGTCCCTTGATACTAATGAGAGTGCTTTGCAGAGAGTGGGCCAGGATTACTGAGAGGCCATTCACTGGTCCGCTCACTAAATGCTATGCATTGTAACGGGAATCTTGTTTTCATGCTGGATGCAGTCCCCTTCAGCTGCCTTCTATTCTGACAGATGCAAGCAGATTTTTGCTGAAACTGGATCTTTGTACTGTACCGTCGCAGTGCGTTATTTTTCCTTTCATTTAAGAGTAAGGTCAGCCTCCTGTGGATAGAGGTCCTGCACTCACACACACACACTCAGGCCTGTTATTTCTATCTGTTGTGGTCTGTTCTAATGACCCTGCCCACTCAATCTCGTGTTCGGGAGGGCAGCACGACCGTAAATGTGTTGATGTGAAATCATCATAGCATGTCAGCATGTGGGCTGCGGTTCTGTCAGAGCACACAGCCTCTAAAAGAGCCAGACTTCACTACACACTAATTAATGGGCTGAACTTTCCAGTGAGATTGCACAATTTTCCCGGCAATGGCTATATTTGCATCTGCTGTGTGGGCTAAGGAGGGTATTTATAGGTAAAAATATTAGCCGAGGTGTCATGCAACTGATTTTGATATCCAGTTACGCAAGTGTTAAGAGAAGGTCAGGGAACTTTGAACTCCATTAGTATAAATGTGGCGCATAATGATGCGCATGCGGGAACGACGATGATGATCGCTCACCTTGAAGTAAAAAATTATTAGCAATGTGTGTTAGTCCATCCCATTCCAATTTCGTCATCACTGCTTTTGCGTTGCAGAGAATAGAGTGCATTAGTGTTTTTTCAGTGGCATAGTTTTTTCCATCCATTTTTTCAATAGGGATTTTTTTTAAATGTTCATTCAAGAGCTATAAGATATGAACCAAGCCAACCAGCTACGACTAAACAACCAGCTAAAAGGTAGAACATTTGTTAAAAGTTAAAGTAATGAAAAAACAGAAGTTATCCCAGATTCAACTCATGCTTTTAAGTCAGTTTAATGGAATTTAAGTTGAAATTATTTAAACATCCAAGTTGATTGTGCTTGAACTATTTGCAAATCGGGGAAAAAGACACGTACAAGTCAAGACTGTGTACTTAGCGGCTTTAGTGAGGGAAAGAACTACAATTCCACGAAGCATTGCAAATCATATAATAATCAAATTAAAAAAACGATGGTGAAATATAAAATTTTAACTAAAGTTGTTGATTTTATCTATAGAAACAGTACATTTTAAGTTTATTGCAAAATATGCATATATTCACAAATATTAAAGCATTAGATATTAATTACATCATTCACGGTGCTTGATGGGAGTGAGTATTCCCCACAGAGCTCTTTTGGTGCGATTTGCTTGCCCATTACCCTCTGGTGGATATATCTGTACAACAACATATTGGGTAATGTAGTTTTTCACCCCAAATTCCTCTGTTAAACATGATTATTTAAAAAAATAAGTTGAAATAATGTGAACAGATGGCTTCAGCATAAGCATACACCATCAATTAACAACCTCGGAGCTCACAACAGGTTTGTATTTAAAGTTTCCCTATGGAGAAAATGAATGTTTTTAACTGACTGTTTCACTCTATAAATACTCATACAGGTTTTGAGGGCGAGTAAAAATAAGTGATCGTATATCTGTCAAAAGTTCATGTGTCCTTTACGTTATCAGTGTCATGATTTACCACATTCACTTTCTGAAGTTGACATGGTCAGGATGATCAAAGCGAATACTATAGTAAACCGTACAGCACCGTTTGTTGGCCCATCTGGAGACCGTCCTAAGCACTATCTGCTCATCTCTGTCTGCCATCGCATGAGTAATCGACTCTTGCTGAGCTGTAGAGGGTGGCATGAGGACGAAGGGGCAGGGCTTGAGGGTGCTGAAAACCAAGCTCTCAGGATACACAGGGAGTCCTTGTCTTTCACAGCAGGGCACTGTTGTCACCTCTTCTTCTCTCCCTCTCTGTGTGTGATAGCAGAGGGCTCTGAGCAGCTGAAGTCAGTGCTGGCCATCAGCGGGAGGATTGTGTGTCTGCTCTGCCTGCCTGTGTGAAGTGTAAAAGAAGCCTGCATTGGCAGAAACAGCCTTCACCCTTTATATATAGGTAGTTGACTCAAAAACAATTGCATGGACCTGTTTTGTCAGCAGATTTTGGATTAAATATAAATGATTGTAATGTATAAAGAGAATTGTATATTAGGTTCTGCTTGTAGAGCATTATTAATCCTGATTAATGTTAAATTCTTCATTATAGTTCAAAATTTTACGTTTTTTTTTTAAGAAAGATTCAGCCTGGCTATTACAGGAATAAATGACATTTTAAAATATGTTAAAATTAGAAAACAGTTTATTTTAATTTGTAATAATAATTATAAATGCAGATTTGGTGAGCATAAGTGTGTATGTAATGCATTTTAAAAATTTTAAGTTTACAATTAAGTATAAATTAATTAATAAAATGCTTACAATTTAGTATAAGTTAATAAATATTCGAATTAATAAAATATAAACTAACATTAGTTATACAAATATTTGAATTAAAAATGAACAATAGGCAAGGCAAGTTTATTTATTTAGCACATTTCAAACACTATAGTATGGTAATTCATAGTGCTTTAAGCAGAAAGGAATTAAAATAATCACAAAATAAAAGCAAGGAAAATAAAACGGTTATAAAAGGAATTAAAAGAGATATAAAGATGAGACAGTTTTAAAAGGAATTAAAAATGTAAAAAGATGATACATACTGTAGATAAACTTCTCATCTGGCAAAACACCAGTGTATCATATTTCTCACATCTGCTTGTTTTACTGTGAGATCTTCCCATGTTGATTGTACTGTGTATATGGTGTTCTTTTGGCGCGCCTAAGAACAGCAGTATATAAAGCAGTATTAGCCTAGATAAATAAATAAAAACCAAACTGGTTCATGAGACCTAGTTCGACTCTCAATTAATATGATGTGACTTAATAATTAGAGCAAAAACCTTTAAAAATATTTTTAGTAGCAGGTCACATGTCGGACATGTCAATGCTGTTTCTAGCTTGCAGTTCTAAATGTTTGCTTTACTGTTTCAGCTTCACAATGATTCCGTTCCACTTTGGCATGCGACCGCATATAAAAAGGCAACACTCGATATTACAAACTTCCTGGAAATGCCAACATGCGAATATGTAAGTAGCTTCAGAGCTAAGCGTTTTTTTGCCCCCCTCCCTTGTGGTACTGAGCAGTGTTTGTGTATTTTAAGTGCCTCTGAGAGTATAAAACTAGCAGCCGTTCTTGCAGGCCAGGGCAGACTGCGGGTGTCTGGTATCATGTTGAATTAAAGCACTGTCAACACATTGAGAATGGCAGGGTCACATTTCGTCTCGCTCCCAGTCGGCAGTTATGTGGGCAGATGAACATAGTTGCCTACTGCACATTAGACACACACAATTAGAACCCTGTGATCTGCAGTGGGATTGCACTATTCTTTTTACTTGTTGTTTGCTTTTGTACAGTTTTGTACGGATCGGTTCGATACACGACAGCCAGAGATGATTTTCGATCCAAATTCCCCTTGTCACCGACTGTCAAGCTTTGTTTACTGAAAATTCCCTGTAAAGACGTAAAGTAGGATTGAATGCCATTTCTTATTGATGACATCAAATGAGAAAGGATGACATCTTTTGTCCCGCTGCATTACCGTCAGTATGAATTATTAAGGATCTGGAGGGGTGGTTGGCGGCTGTTGCACTGCGGTGCCGCGTTTTAGTATTGATGTACTACGACACCATGTCATGTCTATAAAGGGGTGTTTCTGCTTCAAGGGCGAGAAGTGCGGCCCTCCCCTTTCTCTCTCTCTCTCACTGTCTTCCACTGTTTCCATATCTCTCTCGAGCACTCCGGCTCCATTCTTCTTTATCACTGTACTGCAGGGTTGTGCTTAGAGGAGCAACTATGGAAGCTTGTTTAATTAAAAGCAATCACAACATTTTATCTCACAATTCAGATGTTTTTCCTCACAATTGCGAGTTTATTTGTTGAAATTGCAAATTATAAACTCGTAACTGCGAGTTTCCATCTAGAAATTTTTTCTCTGAATTCTGAGTTTACATTTAGCAGGTGTATGTGTGTGTGTGTGTGTGTGTGTCCACCATGGAATCAAAAAAGTAATCACAAATTTTAATCTAACAATTACAAGTTTACGTCTCGCAATTCTGGATTTTTTTTCTCATAAGTTTACATTTCGCGAAATTTCACCATTCTGGTTTGTGTGTGTGTGTGTGTGTGTGTCTGCCATGGAATACAAAAAAATGGAAAGTAATCACAACTTTTTATCTCACAATTGCGAGTTTATATCTCACAATTCAGCCTTTTTTTTCTCACAGTTGCAAGTTTATATCTCGCAACTGCAAGCTATAAACTAGAGTTTACATCTTGAAAATCAGTTTTTTGTTGTTTTTGCCTCGGAATAAAATTTATATAGTCACAATCCCCTTTTTTTCTGTGGCGTAAATAATAAATGACACAACAGCAAAGGAGTTAAGGCCCTGATATACTTCAAGAGAAATCGTAAAACGAACTGATATAATGTAATTTCGAACAAAATCAGGGCAAAACAACTTCTTTTGGAGTTCGTTTTTGGGAGTTTGAAACTTCCTGAAAAAGTTTGCTCCGGCTAGGAAACACCTTTGTACTACCATTGGTCCGTGGCAATTATCCACTAGGTAGGTGTGTGCTGAGGCTCCGCCTTCTTTCACATGGAAATCTTTTCCGCTTCATTTCTCCTGTTCAAGTCAGTTGAAGTCAGACGTCTGAGAGTGAAAACATGAACACACTGGAGAGCTGCTTTATAGTAGAAAATTAAGTTGTACTTCTAATGAAACGAGACACTGACACTGTTTTTCACTTTAATATAGTAAAGCTTCTTGATTTTAAGGTGCAATAGCCGATAAACCGTGTCGTGACTTTACCTGAGTGCCGAATTGCAGAGCTTGTGAAAAACAAACATATCCACATTGCCGTTCAGATGCTTTTCTTATGCTTTATTAACATGCTTGCTGTTTACTCAATTTGGTTGTGTGTTTATTTTATTATTGTGAGGAAAGCATGCAGCACATATTTACATATTCATCTAAATGTCACTCTCTGCAGTGTGGGTGGCGTCAGATGTTCGCTAACAGTATATTGCTGCTCATGTATTTCGAACTTCGTTTTACCCCTAGACGAAGAACGAAAAAGAACTTCGCCATGAGTATATGGGGCCTTTAGTGAAAATCACTTCCAGAGCCCCCAGCCCCCTTGTCCTGTGTGGGAAGACAAATGTCAACCTTCAGCTTATTAGGCCTGACAGCTCAACCACTGTCCCCGGTCACTCATACATTATAAACAAAAATATCTCTCACTGGAGAGAGAACCGCTTGCCTTAAAGCATGCATGCATGTTTATCTTAGCCTACAAGGCACAATCAAGCTGAATTATATGTGGGTTGATTTAGTTCTCATGTTCTGATTTGTTTGTTGTCTGCACAATCTGCAGTTTGCCGGTGAGCTGTATGTGCACACGCTGTTTTTCTCCCCCTGGAGATTGTTGCTTGAAGGTGACATCTGTCTGCAGCTCTGTCAGTGCACTATAAATATGCCTGTGCAGTAGGTGTGTGTGAAAGTGTACACATTTGTCTATGTGTGTGACAGAGAGCACAGTTGATCAGATGGTTTGGGCTGAGTTCAACAGCATACCTGCTACCCGTTCTGTCACCTCCACAGAGCTCTTCATTATTCCGCTGTGGCAGCTCCCTTCTGTACGCAGGTCCAGACATGAATGAGCCCCAGGCAAAACACAATCTACACATAAACACACAGGCGCACACAGGGGAAGAAACGAACTTTGGCCTGTGTAAGCAAATAAAGTGACTATTTGGTAGGCTGGATGTGGAACAAATGGCACACTTCAATTGTAGTGAAAATCATATATTATCCGGCACCTTATTCGGGGTGTCTATTTACACTACCTTGTTGGCAGAGGCTATTTACACTAACTCCGCCCACTGACATCTGGTTGGGCCGGACAAAATTACAGAAGACGCTAGATTCCCAACATTAGCAATAGTGTAGGAGTAAAGCTTGTGACAGAAAGTTCGGCCTGAGTTCGAATCTGCCTTTTGCCAAACTTGCTCTACTCCCTTTTCCCATCACATATCCGATCAGAAAGGGATTTATTTCAAATAAAAATGTGAAAAATATTTGAAAGGTGAAAATAAAGTGTCTAATGTGTGTTTAATAATAAAGTGTTTAGAGTTAGGGCAGGGGCGGCGCCAGATAATTTTTTAAGGCAGGTGCTGAGGGGGTGCTAGATCATTGACAGGGGGAGCTGCGCAAATATATATATATATATATATATATATATATATATATATATATATATATATATAGAGGCCTATATATTAGGCTATACACACACACACACACACACACACAATTATTTAAATTAGCCAAATTTATGATGAGATGTGCTCCAGTTCACGTGCAATGCAATCGCATCGGCGCCTCCATATCATGATCATATTGTCTGCTATATTTGCTTCTTATAAAGAAGTCCGATCTTGGTCGATGAAAAAATTATTAAAATTGAGATACAATTTATACAAAACGAAATTCACTTTAAAGAAAGGCTTTCTACAAAACAAAACTTAATTTAGTGGTCAAAATCATGTCTGACCCATCATTTCTTCCGATATATTGCGAATCATGATGTTCAATTTCCATAATCAGCATAGATGTAAAAAAATAACATTATAATATTTTAACAAAATTTAAACTAAATGCGCTTATTTAATGGCACATATGGTGGGCCTACAGACTCTCTAAATATTGAAATTAACATTAATAATGCTATAGAAGTGCAGTTTATTAATAGTAAATGTTAACTGATCTAATTAAGTTACCAATTTTTTATACACCGATTCAGAGGTCTGGTGAGTTCAGTGTTGGACAGGTCAGTTGTTTTAACTATTCATTAAGGTGAATGGTTAAAATGGGTCGTTTGCGTATCGGACGTGTCATAGTGGACGTCCAGCCTACAGCACGCTTGTGTGATTATCTCAGCAGTTTAGGACATCGCACACGATTTGCGTCAATACAGAAAACATTTAATCACTGGACTGGATAGGTTTTTTCGTTTAGTGAAATGTGGTTTATGTCAGCTGAATGGGCGGAACGCTTTTTAGAGAAGATAGGGCAACGTGTTTTTTTAGCACAATTCACACACCGCGGTAATTCAGGAGAAAAAAATCTCCAAATGCTCCACGTGAAACTGCGGTCTTCCGACGTTTTACTATCGTGTTAATTGGCTTTATGCGCAGCTTCACAACTTCCTGAACTTCAGCCAGCCCTTTGTTTCCTGTCTGCCATTATTGGACAAACTGATTAATAGGTGTGCCTGGCCTCAGCAACAATAATCAGGCACACCTGGATTAATCAGTTTGTCCAATAATGGCAGACAGGAAACAAAGGGCTGGCTGAAGTTCAGGAAGTAGTGAAGCTGTGCATAAAGCCTATTGATTTTGATTCACGAGTTCACACTTACAAATAAGTCAGATAGAATAAATGCGTGTTTGGCGTGCTGTCCGAGGAGAGGGCTCCGAGTTAGGTATTCGGCCCGAACCCAGAGCACTCCCCCGTATTCCTGGCTGTGAAATAAATAAATAAGATAAGCCAAGAGTGAGGAGTCGGGGTGGTGGAGGGATGCTGAAACTGTCAAGGAATGTTAGGTGAGTTGACAGAGTGAATATTTATATGCTCCTTCTCGTGCTGATAGGGTAGACATGGTAATTGTTTGATGACCAGATGATTGGAATGATTATTTGAACGTGCTCCTCCCGAACTTTGTTTATAAAACATCATTTCACGAGTTCACACTTACAAATAAGTCAGATAGAATAAATGCGTGTTTGGCGTGCTGTCCGAGGAGAGGGCTCCGAGTTAGGTATTCGGCCCGAACCCAGAGCACTCCCCCAAAAGCTGCAAAATAACATGCCGGACAGCTGCCAAAATGATGTTGATGACCCCCCAAAACTTGCGGAGTGCAAAGCTTAAAACATCAGCCGTGGGAAGGGGTTAGTCGCTGGAAGGCTTCTTCTACCATAGGACGGGAGTTGGTTGTCTTTGAGGTTGGATAGGTGTGCTTCTCAGGTAGTAGGCTGGGGAAGGTCTGCGGAAGCGGAGGAGATGACACTGCTGCGGCGATGGAGCAAGTTCGGACGGAGTAATGGGGCTCCTGCGGGAGCTGAGTAGATGACACTGCTGCGGCAGTGGAGCAAGTTGGACGGAGTAATGGAGCTCCTGCGGGAGCGGAGTAGATGACACTGCTGCGGCAGTGGAGCAAGTTTGGACGGAGTAATGGAGCTCCTGCGGGAGCGGAGTAGATGACACTGCTGCGGCAGTGGACCAGACTTGCTTTCAATCTTGCTTGAGAATCCAAAACTATTTTGGACATGGACTTGAGCTCCTGCGGGAGCGGAGTGGATGACGCTGCTGCTGCAATGGAGCACGTTTGGACGGAGTAATGAAGCTCCTGCGGGAGCGGAGTAGATGACACTGTTGCGGCAGTGGACCAGACTTGCTTTCAATCTTGTTTGAGAATCCAAAACTATTTTGGACATAGACTTGAGCTCCTGCGGGAGCGGAGTGGATGACGCTGCTGCGGCAATAGAGCAAGTTTGGACGGAGTAATGGAGCTCCTGCGGGAGCGGAGTAGAAGACACTGCTGCGACAGTGGACAAACTTGCTTTCGACTTGCTTACCAGGTATTCCATGGTGAGTTGAGGGGAGAGTTGGGTACTTGCTGGAGCGGAAGAGATAATGATTCCGTGGGAATGGAGCGAGTTGGAAGAAGAAAATGGAACTCCTGCGGGAGTGGAAGAGATGATACTGCTGCTGAGGTGGGCCGAACTTCCTTTCTGGACTCGACTGTCCAATAGGAAAGTTGGATTAAAGACTGGGCTCCTGCGGGAGCGGAGAAGATTGTGTTGTAGTTCTTTCTAACCGGTGGGCCAGTTGGATTGGGAACGAGCTTCTGTTGGAAAGGAAGAGATGATGCTGCTGCTGTATTGGAACCCGAACTTGCTTTGAAATTGCTTTCTGGCTATCCGAAAGGAAAGTTGGAAGGAGGGCTGAGCTCCTGCCTTTTTTCATTTGATCTGTCTTGCTTTGCTTTATGAAGTAAGAGATGGTTTCGTTGTCTAGAACTGATAGATCTGAGATTGTGGGGTGGACTTTTGGGTTAAAACTGGAAGTGATGGTGAGTTCTGAGCATCTGAGAAAACCGAAAAAAGCCAATATGAACATTGCATCCAGTGTACGGGCTGTGTTGGTGGAGTGATAGCCTCGGCGGAGGGTGAAGATGCATTTAGCGAGTATGTCTAAAGTTATTGGTTGTCTGGCATCAGGGCGGGTGGGTTGGGTTTTTTGGATGCCTTTGATGAGCATTGATGTCTGAGAATTTGTTATGTCTGAGGAAGGTGAACCAAAAAGGAGTTTGTGGAAGAATTGGATTCCGCTTAGATAACCCTTGATAGAGCAGGCTTTGAGGTTCTTGATGCTGTTGAGATAGGATATGAATGAAGTGATGGTAAGCAGAGAAAAGTTGGGAAAAGGCAGGTTGTATGTTGAGTGAAAAGACTTAAAACACTTCCATGCGGTTAAGTAGGATTGGAGGGTGCTGGGTGAAACGGCTTGAAGGATGGAATTAAGAGAGGCATCGAGAAGTGGTTTCAGTGGGTGGTTTATGGGAATATCAGCTCTGAATAGTGAGGTACTGGGGTTGGAAAAGGGTCCGCATCTGGCACCAGCAGCCTGAATTTCTGGAAAGCAAAACGAGAGAGAGAGTCAGCTATTTGATTTCTGGACCCGGGAACATGTTTTGCAGTTAAGATGAATTGATCGCAAGCTGCGATCCAAATGAGGCGTCTTAGGAGAGGCATTAGTGCGGGGGAATTTGAGCGGCCTTTGTTGATGCAGTGCACGGTTGCTTCATTATCGCAGTGTACCATGACGCTGTTAAGTGTACCATGACGCTGTTAGTTGACCATTCTTTACCCCACAGGAAGGCTGCTACTACTAAAGGATACAATTCGAACAGCGCTGAGGATGATTGTGATTGCGGTGAGTCTAACAGCTGGGCGGGCCATGTAGAAGCAACCAACGGCCTTGGTAGAATCCCCCGAAACCGACAGAGGGAGCAGCGTCAGTGAACAGTTGGATATCCACGGGGAGAGAAATCAGATTGTTATAGAAAAAAGACAGGCCGTTCCATTGTTTAAGGAAGGTTATCCATAAACTGAGCTCGTTGCAACATGACGTAGTTAGGGAAATTTGGTCCTCTAGCGCGTGGATTGATGATGCGAGGAAGAGAAGATGTGAGATGAAAGGGCGGCCTTGCGGGATGATGCGCATCGCAAAGTTTAAGTGGCCGAGCAGAGATAGTAGCTCTCGTTTAGAGCAATTTGGATTTTCTAGGAGGGTGGATGCGACCAGAATAATCCTGTCGATTTTTTTCCTTGGGCAGTGAGGCCTGGAAATTGACTGTGTCCAAATTAATGCCCAGAAATTCGATGGATGTGGCTGGGCCCATGGTTTTTTCTTGGGCGATTGGAATCCCGAGCTCAGCGAAGACTTTTTGGACTGTGAGAAGATGCGCGGCTGGGATGGTGTCGGGTGGTGAGATAATTAGGAAATCATCTAGCAGGTGGATTAAGTAGGGTATCGAGTAGTTATTGGAAAGAATCCAGCAAATGGCTTCTGATAGCATGTCGAAAATCTTGGGGCTGCTTTTGCAGCCGAAAGTTAAACGGACGGCAAAGTAAAATTTTTCTTGCCAGCGTATGCCGAACAAATGCCATGAATCTGGATGAATGGGCATCACTTTAAAAGCAGAAGTGATGTCGACTTTAGCGAGCCAAGCGCCGTAGCCTGCGTCTTTAATCAAGGTTATGGCTTGGTCAATGGTGTGGTAATGAAGAGAAAATTGTTCAAGCGAGATAAGGCTGTTTATGCTTGGAAACGGAGAATTATGCGGGGCTGAGAGATCGATTATTAAACGTTTTTTGCCTGAAAATTTTCTAGTGGCCACTCCAATGGGGCTGACGCGGAAACATTCGAAAGGAGGAATGTTAAACGGACCAATCATGAAGCCTGATTCGATTTCTTTTTTAATCAGGATGTCGACTGTTTCAGGTTCAGCGAGAGCAGACTGGAGATTGTCACATATGATACTTTGAGTGGGAAGGCTTTCAACGCCGGGTTTGAAGCCGTGTTCGAGACCAGACAGTAAATAGTCAGTAAAGTTAGTGTTAGGGTGGTGAGCTAATTCAGAAGACAGACGAGAAAAATTCACAGGAGTCGACAAGTAATTTTTGGAATCTTTATTTACGGACCTTTTTAGAGGGCATATGGTGCGAGCGTGCGCGTCACCGCAATAGCTGCAGATGTGTAAATAGCGCCAGCGTTGCCGTGAGCAACGTCCTGAATTGAAGTTATTGCAGACTTGGTTGTTGGATGGGAAGGAGGTTTTTCTTCTTTTAGAATCAGTGGCTGAGTCGTTGAAATTAATGTTTGCTGGCCGCGGGACATAACTAGTTGATATCCCAGCTGGTGAATCTGGGCGGGGAGGATTTGCAGGGTTAATCAAGGGACAAGCCGTGGTGGAGTGCGAAACGGATCTGCAAACAGCGCAGGAAATGTTACGGCAGCCTAGGAACACTCTATTGTGTAGCTCTGTGTCTAGGGCGCCCCAGTAAGGGCACTGGTTCCACTATGCTACGCGGACGGCGCACTTTGCGGAGAACAATTTGTGGTAAGTATAAAAATGGGTTCCTCCATATGATAACGCGAGCTCTGCGATTATCGCGAGATAGTCGTTTAGCTCTCGTCTCCTGTGGGGAAGTGCGGCACAAATTATTTCGCTATACCGGCTGAAAGCAATTGCAAATTCAGAAAACGACAGAATGCGGGATGAATTATTAACTGGGTTTTTGAGGGTGACTGCAAAATCGCCGCAGTCGATTTGGCGATTTGAGACAGAGGGGGGGAATAAAGAAAGAAGGGAAGATAAATCGATGTCCGCACCTGTGAGGATCTGTGCTCTGATGTTGCTGGCAAGCAACAGGGGGCGGTTCCATAGCTGTAGCGTTCGGCGGGATGGGCATTGGCGTTGCGGAGAACAGCGTGAAAGGAGACCGATTTTGGGGAAAGGTGTTAGGAAGAAAACCCCCTGGGGCCGAGGCCGTTTGTGGAGGCAACCTCACACTTGGGTCGGCCCCTAAAGCTTGAGGAAGAACTGGAAAAGTGGGGAAGGAGGGGAGCTGGGGAGGTAGAAAAGGTGCCTGGGCCTGCGCCTCTAGCTGAAGCAGCCTCGCGCTAGAGTCTGGTGGTGGGGCTGCAGGCCATGGACAGGGGAAAGGGTTGGAAAAAGTGACAGGGAAAGTATGTGGTAGTTGGGCCTGTGCCGTTGGCATACTCGCGCTGAAAGAGCGGCCCGTTTCGCTTGAAACTGGCATTGTTACGTGAGGTGCGGTGCTGGAAAAGACTGCGGTCTGTAGCTCGGCGGAGCGGAGAGAAGAGAGGGGCCTGGCGGCGGCGGAATCTGGGGCGCGGCCCAGGCTAGCTGGAGGCCTGCTGCGGCCTGGCGCTCGCGTAGAACTGGGCCCTGCGGCGTCGGGAGAAGGAGTTTTCTGAAAACGTGAGTTTGATGATTTGTTACTTGCCTTTTTTGCTGTTTTTGAAGGTGGAGTGGATTTCGGAGAAGGGAAAGCTGCCTGGAGAGAAACATACAAGTTGTACAGTTGTGATTTGTTCATCCTCCTAGAAAAATGAACGTCAGCGCTGATTAGCGCTTGTCTCAGCCCCAGCACTGTCCATTTCTCGATTGCCGGAATATTGGGTTGTGCTGAGGTGTAGGAGGAAGCTGGAGATGGTGGAGGTCTTGATGGTGGAGGTGAGGGCAAACCACGTCGCCTCGGGGTACGAGAGGCGGCTCGGCTAGGCCGGCGGCCGTGCCGTGAAGCTGGAGGTTCGGGAGTGGTATCCTGTTGAGCATGGGAGCTCGTAGCGGTGATAGGGAGCTGAGATGGAGCCTGGCTGATGAAGGAGTCGTCATCGGAAGGGTAGAGTTCGATCTCTGACATTGTGGCAAAAGGGCGGGACCAAATGCTGAAACTGTCAAGGAATGTTAGGTGAGTTGACAGAGTGAATATTTATATGCTCCTTCTCGTGCTGATAGGGTAGACATGGTAATTGTTTGATGACCAGATGATTGGAATGATTATTTGAACGTGCTCCTCCCGAACTTTGTTTATAAAACATCATTTAATATGCGCGAGAGAGAGAGAGAGCAACACAGCGCTCGTGTTTGAAGACGAGAGAATGCGCGCGTGCGGCCGGTGCGTTCTCTCTCTCTCTCTCTCTCTCTCAATAGCAGCAGTCATTCTATTCTACATCACTCACCGATCAAAAAAGGCTTTGCTTTGGCAACCGCCAAAAAAATTAAATGCAGGAAAACCCCTGTTATTATGTTGAAATAAGGAGATATTATATTGAAATAACGACTTAATATCTCGAAATAACAAGATAAGTTTTCTTTTTTCTTCACCATGCGGCTTCCATAGAATACAGCCTGAATATAATTGATTCCAGACATTATGTTTGGGTGTGCTATCGGGGTGCTTTGGTCTTTCTTGGGGGTGCTGAAGCACCTGCTAGCCCCTCCCTAGCGCCGCCCATGAGTTAGGGGCATGTGTAGTGAGGACTGTATTGTCCCAATAAGGCGTCATCCATTTAATCATTTTAATAAACATAATCATTTACACTCTGTCTTATAATTATACCGTTTAATGTACAACAACACTGAGGTGCAAATAGTTTCTGCCACTATTTTTGTGTAAATAGCATCTAACTGCTTAACACTCAGCCTATTGCAAAGAAAATACAGCTATTCAGTGTAAATAGAATCTATCGCTATTTTCACTTAAACATAGCATATCGCTAACATAGACTGTAAAAAAGATGGGACGACGCCCATTCGCTCTTTTCCATCGGAGAGAACTGAAGCCGCCAGTGTCCCGATATGGCGCTGAGATCTAACGCATTCGGGACGGATTTGAATCCGATCGCTCAAACCACTTCAGGAGGTGGTCTGGGCCGCATTCCAGGCGAAACTGGACAAGTGTAAATGCATCTGGTTGTTGAAACCACATATGTAAATTTTACTCCACCCAAAAATGCTAAAAAATAAACGTGTGAGCGTGTTATATAGGCTGAATGTCCTGTTATAGTCAGATATGACGACGCTACTGCAACACGCATTACCGCAGATGAGCAACTGAGCGTCTATTCATCAAGCCAACGCACCGCAAACTATCGCAAATCAAATCAAAGTGAAAGTAAGTCGCAGACGCTTAACACACAATCATCTTCATTAAAAGTAAAGAAACGAAATTATCTTACCAGGGCTGTTCCCGCTCTCTCTTATTGCTCTCTTTGATTTTAAAATAAGCTGATGATCAATAAAATGCAGCTCATATATGTTGCTTTCGGTGACGTGCACTCCATTAAATCTGCATATATATGGGAATTGAAGATCGGATTTATATCCGTTTTGCAAAAACACATTTACGTGACCAGGTGTAAGTGGAATCGTTTTGATAAATCAGATAGCTATCTGATCTGAGAAAACGTATGAAGTGGCCAGGTGTAAACAGCCCCAAGAGAGGGCATTTACACCTGGCCTTTTCAGGATCGGATAGCTATCCGATCACAGAAAACGAATCGGTTACCTAACGTAACCTTGGTTCTCTCTAGATGAGGGAACGAGTATCGCGTAAGCTAGCTTACGCTACGGGAAAGATTCATCTTTTCTGAGAAATTGAAGCCAAAAAATTATTATTAAAAATTATTAAGCCATCAAAATTATCCTATAATTTTGTATCCATTGTCAACGCAGTTCAGCTGCAGCAGACCATGAACAGCTAGCTAGCAGCTCATTGGTTCGCTCACAGAGAACTGCTTAAGCCTATGAGGAGACGCAGATGAACTCTCGGCCAATGAGAGTCTGACATGCTCTCATTGCGTCAGAGCCCGCCGAAACGGGCGTGGTCAGAGAGTATATCTTGGCGTCCCAGGCTGTCAACTCTGGTTTTTCATAGAATGAAGCGAGAACGCTAGTAGCACAAGCACGGCCAGGAACGCAATACTCGTTCCCTCATCTAGAGAGAACCGAGGTTACGTTAGGTAACCGATTCGTTCTCTTACGAGAGGTTCTCTCGTATTGCGTAAGCTAGCTTACGCTACGGGAACACCTGGTCAACGCCGTGCGTGCTAAGCATCCACTACGAGTCCCAGGGGAGACCCCGGGGGGCCCTTATGAGTGGGAATAAATATATGTACATGTGACAAAGGCCAGCAGAGCGGGCCGGTGATTGTGCCGTACATAAGCACATGAAGAGAGAGACAGAGCGAAACCGGTCTGTGTGAATAACTCCCTATAGTGCAGCTCAACCAGAAGAGCTGTAACCTACTAGACTGCTAGTAGTTTAGCCTGCAAGGCAGGAACTTCCAGGTTGTAAAATCTGACAAAGGTGGAGGGGGAAGCCCATCCCGCTGCCACACAAATGTCGTGAATGGAAATTCCGCTGGACCATGCCCAGGATGGGGCCATGCCTCTAGTGGAATGAGCCCTGATGCCCAGAGGACATGGCAGGTGTTTTGATGCGTATGCGGCTGCAATGGCATCAACTATCCATCTTGATAGAGTCTGTTTCGAGGCGGCCAACCCTTTGGTGCGCCCACCGAACGAAACGAAAAACTGCTCGGATCGTCTGACCGGAGCAGTGCGAGTAATGTATAATCTCAGGGCCCTGACCGGACACAGGAGATTAGCGTCAGATTCGCTATCGGATGCAGGCAGAGCCGATAGGGAAATAACTTGTGCCCTGAACGGGGTACCAATCGCTTTTGGGACATAACCATGTCTGGGTTTGAGAACGAATAAGGAGTCATTGGGCCCAAACTCGAGACAGGAAGCGCTAGTGGACAGCACGTGAAGGTCTCCCACACGTTTTACTGATGCGAGCGCGAGCAGAAAAACGGCTTTGAGCGAAAGGTATTTGAGGTCCACGGTGTTTAACGGTTCGAATGGGAGGGCTTTCATAGCTTCGAGGACTATGGAAAGGTCCCAAATCGGCACCGAAGGGGGGCGTGGGGGGTTCATCCTTCTAGCTCCCCTGAGGAAGCGAGTGACCAAGTCGTTTTTGCCCAGTGACTGGCCGCGCCGGGGTTCAACAAACGCTGCGACGGCTGCCACATACACCTTGAGAGTGGACGGGGACCTGCCCTTGTCCAACATCTCCTGGAGAAAAACTAACAAGGAAGGAACCTCGCATGACCGTGGGTCCAATTTTCTGTCGGTGCACCATTTAGAGAACACAGACCATTTAGATGCATAGAGCCTTCTAGTAGAAGCCGCTCTAGCCTGCATGATCGTGTTTAACACTCCTTCTGGCAAAGCAACGGGTAGTCGTTGATCACCCACGCATGTAGCGCCCAGCGCTCTGGGTGGGGATGCCAGATCGTGCCGCGAGCTTGGGAGAGGAGATCTGCTCTGACTGGGATGGGCCACGGGGCTGTCTGTGACAACTGAGTGAGCTCCGGGAACCAAGTCTGACCCTCCCAACGCGGGGCTATGAGGAGCACCGAGTGGCGTGTTTCCCTGATTCTCTGAAGCACCTGTGGTAGCAGAGAAACCGGAGGCAAAGCATAAAGCGGGCGGCTGGGCCAGGTCTGGGCTAGCGCGTCCACGCTCTTTGTGAAAAATATTGGGCAGTGGGTGTTCTCCTCTGAGGCGAAGACGTCCACCTCTGCTCTGCCGAATATCCGCCATAGCTTTTGAACTGTAAAAGTGTGCAGGGACCATTCCCCGGGGGGAATGGGGTTCCTGGACAGACTGTCTGGACCGTCGTTCAGATGGCCCGGCACGTGCGTCGCTCTGAGCGAGAGCAGGTGACAGTGAGACCAAACTAAGATGCGTTCTGTCAGCCGGGAGAGATTCCTGGATCTGACTCCGCCCTGACGGTTTAGATAGGCTGTATTGTCCGAACGGATCAGCACGTGGTGACCGTGAATGCGCGGGAGAAAGCGCCTGAGCGCGTTCTCGACCGCCAACATCTCCAAACAGTTTATGTGGAGGAGGCTCTCTTGAGCTAACCAGGGGCCGAAGGCCGGTGAGCCCTCGCAGACCGCACCCCAACCCGTGTTGGATGCGTCTGTCGAGATGACTTTTCGGCGAGAAAAGGTCCCCATGGAAACGCCCCGCTGAAACCATTCTGTCACAGTCCATGGCTGCAGAGCTGTGATACAGGTCTGCGTTACCTTTATTAGCTGGCGGCCCGTGGTCCACGCACGGTGAGACACACGGCTCTTCAACCAGAACTGAAGCGGGCGCATGCGCAGTAACCCCAGCTGGAGCACCGCGGAGGCTGAGGCCATGTAACCCAACGCCTTCTGAAAAGTTTTCAGAGGTGTGAGTCTGTTCATCTGAAAAGATGCGGCGAAACGCTGAACACGGCGCGCGCGCTGTGTTGACAGACGAGCCGTCATCGTGACCGAGTCTAGCTCTATACCCAAGAAGGGGATAGTCTGACTGGGATGTAGTGCGCTCTTTGTCCAGTTGACAGAGAGGCCCAAAGCTTTCAGATGGTCGAGGAGAACTGTACGATGAGACAGTAGCTCTCTCTGTGATTGTGCCAAAATCAGCCAGTCGTCCAAATAGTTCAGTATTCACAGCCCCTGACTCCGGAGGGGGGCGAGCGCCGCATCCATGCACTTCGTGAACGTACGGGGTGCTAAGGATAGGCCAAACGGAAGGACGGTGTATTGATAAACCTGGCCTTCGAAGGCAAAACGTAAGAATGGCCTGTGAAGGGGATTTATCTGAATCTGAAAGTAAGCATCCTTCAGATCTAGTGAAATGAACCAGTCCCCCTGGCGCACGTGCGCGAGGAGTTTTCTGATCGTGAGCATTTTGAACGGTCTCTTCATGAGAACTTTGTTCAGAAATCTGAGGTCTAAGATTGATCTGAGGCCGCCGTCTTTCTTGGGGACAAGGAAATAACGGCCGTAAAACCCCGACTCGCTCATAGACAGAGGAACTCTCTCTATAGCCCTTTTGCACAATATTTTTGCTATCTCTGAACGGAGCAGCGTCACTGCTTCTGGGTTCACAGTAGTTTCTAGCCGCGCTCGAAAACGTGGAGGGCGACGGTGAAACTGTAAGCGATAGCCTAGCCTTATTGTGTTTAGCACCCACTGGGAAATTCCCGGAATAGCTTCCCACGCTTTTAAGCGTAACGCTAGGGGTTGAATGGCTACATGGTCCCCGTCGTTGCACATAGCGGGCTGCGTGAGCGCGCTCATATTGTTTATGACAGCGGGACTTACACTCAGAGAGGAGTTTATGGGCCGTGTAACAGAGTGAGCAGAGGGGGGACGCGCACACGGGCTCGTGGGCGCGCTTATGCACTCTGAAACTCGAGCGGGTTGGAACCGCTTTATGAGAGTGGACTCTGTGTGAGACACGGGGACTGAAGTGCTTTTGTGTATGAGTGAACACAGTGTTGTGGGCACATTTTCTACACAAGAGGCTTTTATGCTCTTTTTGAGATTTCTCTGGGTCGCCGTGAAAACGGCGTTTTCGCTCATGCAAGCGGGAAGGGAGACCGGCTTGGTAATGGCGGTGTACACTGCTGTAGTAGCCGCGTGAGCGGGGACTAACAGAGGGCGAAACTTTGACGGTGGTCCGGCCGCGGCGGAAGAGCGCCGTCTTTTTCTCAGCTGTGCTAGGCAGACTTCGAGTGATCAGTTTTCAGATCCGAAGAGGCCAGATGGAGAGAGCGGGGCGTTGAGAAAAGCGGCGCGCTCAGAATCTCCCATGTCGGCGAGTGTGAGCCAAAGATGTCTTTCAGACACACAAATGGCGACCATGCATTTCCCCAGGGCTTGCGCAGCAGATTTTGTAGCGCGAAGGGAAGCACAGGTGATGAGCGCCATCTTGTGGAAGGCGGGCATAAATGTGCGGCGACCAGGTCCTCTACAGGGGGAATGGAGAGATACCCCTTTTCTGCGGCTCTGTCCACAACGCGAAGCGGGGAAGGAAGAGTCAGAGCGAATTCTGGCAGAGAGCGGGGCATTCCAGGACTTCGTGAGTTCCACGTGCAGTTCAGGCAGGAAGGGCGCGGCCCGTTTAGTGACGGGAGTTGAGCGCTGGCGGAAGTAACTGCCGTCCATGCGGTTGATGGTCTGCTCGGGGGGAGGGGACCAATCGAATCCGAGGCGTGCGACGGCCTGTGAAAGGAGGTGCACTAATTCCTCCTCGATTCCAGCGCGGGTCCCAGAGGATTCTCGGGCCGAGGAGGCGTGAGAACCGGACCATTCCTCACTGTCTGAAGCGAGAAGCGAACAGGTTTGCTTGATGTCCGCGGCGTCATCGGAGGTTACAGAGCGGCCACTCGGCGGCAACTGTACATCCGGAAGCGGCGGAGAAGGAGAGCGGGAGGCGACAGGCTCCGGCGAGATGAACGCTTCTAGCTGGGGTTCCGGCGGCCTCTGAGAGCGGCGTTTCTTCTTCCCCGGCGAAGTCAGAGGCGGCGCGGAAGCAACCTTAGTGGCCTGAAGTCGAGCCCGCAGGGTCGACAACGGCATCTCCTCGCAGAGATCGCAGCCGCCATCGGCGAGGGCGAGCTCGGCGTGCTCCAATCCGAGGCAGAGAGCGCAGATGACGTGGCGGTCTCCAATCTCGAGGGGAGCGCGGCAAGAACCGCAGGAGAATTTATGAGACATCTTTAAAAAGACGCTCGCTCTTTTAGATACAAAACAATACAGGAAGCTTTTTCGTAAAAAGGATACAAATCCGTCGGATGGCGCTAGCTCGCAGGACGGCTGAAGGTGGCGAAGACGGCCGGCTTCCTCAGTCTCCCAGATGCTCGCTAGAGTTGCCTTTTCAACGACGGCGGCTTCTCTCAGGATCAGCAGATGCGTGTAGCTCGCTGAAGAAATGAAAAATCAGAGTTGACAGCCTGGGACGCCAAGATATACTCTCTGACCACGCCCGTTTCGGCGGGTTCTGACGCAGTGAGAGCATGTCAGACTCTCATTGGCCAAGAGTTCATCTGCGTCTCCTCATAGGCTTAAGCAGTTCTCTGTGAGCGAACCAATGAGCTGCTAGCTAGCTGTTCATGGTCTGCTGCAGCTGAACTGCGTTGACAATGGATACAAAATTATAGGATAATTTTTTGGCTTCAATTTCTCAGAAAAGATGAATCTTTCCCGTAGCGTAAGCTAGCTTACGCAATACGAGAGAACCTCTCGTAAGAGAACGCATGAAGTGGCCAGTGGAAACAGCCCCCTTGAGACTTGAGTCAGCGCACTTGCGTTTTCAGGACCAGACATGCGCAGTCGTGAGCAGGAAGTAGAAAGCCGTGAAATCTAGGCCCCGCCCTCACTCTCGCAGAATCAATCGCAAGCACACGCCCCTGCACTTTTCTTAAGTGGCCTCTGTCTGCTCCGTTCCTCTCCAATGATGTCTGCTGATTGCAGTACATCGTTAAAATAAGGTAAATACAGCTACTAACCACATAGTCAACATTATGAAAAAAATTCCGTTGGTGCTTCAGTGACTACTTCGCACAGAGAACCTGTCAATCACAGCTGACAATCATGATGTCACAGCACCGTTTTTATAGCATCAAATAACTAACTAAAAACAAACTTATTTTAAAAACAAACACTTGAAATTACATCAATGTGATAGAAACTACAGTAAATGACAGAAACGATCTTTGGAAAAAGGATATGTGAAGTGTAATTTAATTGTTTAGTTGGTCTCACGTGCCGTTGAATAACATGGGGAGACGGGGTTTATGAGCTATACTAGGACCGGCCTCTGGGGGGCGATCGAGACGTTTTGGCTTCACTTTTGAGGGCTTGTGCGGCACGCTTGATCGCTAAGAAAATGCTGCTATTTTCTCTTAGTATGAATAGAATCTATTGCTATATAAACTTGGTGTAAATAGCAGCTATCGCTATTTGCACTTAGTGTACAAAATCTTAAGCCTTTGTTGAATTGTCTGCTTAGTACTATGTGATATTGTAACTTCAACTTTTTTACTTTAAATTGCCCCCAAAAAAGGAGAAGGGAGATTTTGTGGCTTTTAGTTGATGTCATTGGCTAGCGTGCTCCCAGATGTTGACAAAATAAATTTTTAGCTGATTTTTTTAAAAGAATGTAATACTTTTATTCCGCATGGATGCTTTAAATTGATCAAAAGTGATAGTAAAGACATTTGTTATTATTTTTTTATTTCAAATAAATGTTGTTCTTTTGATTTTTCTATTCATTAAAGAATCCTGAAAAAATATATCAGTTTCCACAGCAAAATTAATTAGCACAGCCATTTTTTCAACAGTGATAACAATAGTAAACGTGAGCGCCAAATCAGCATATTAGAATGATTTCATGTGGGATCATGTGACACTAAATACTAAATAAAAAAATCAGCTTTAGGAATTCAGGAAAATTCTGGAATAAATATAATAAAATATAAAACCCAGCCTTGGTAAACATAAACATAAAAATCTTTTTTCATAAAAAACTTCACTGACCTTACCAAAAACCTTACCGAATCATACCGGCCACAGACTGTTGTGCCATAGACACACACAAGACTGATTGTTACACAGCAACATTCTTGCATCTTCACTATATTATGAATTTCATCATCACAATGAATTTTATCATCATGAATACATTCCTTAGACTGCGTTGTTTGGCTTCCCTGTCAAGGCCTTCATCCCAGACGTCTTTACTGGCCCTGTGAGGAATGTGAAACAGAACCACAATGGCTGTTTTGTCTGTCAGAAAGAACTGTTTGGGGTTAAGATGTGGTCTGTTAGGTCTTGTTGACTGTGATGTTTGAATTATCTGAAATGAGGCTGTTCCAGTATGTTCAGCATATGTATTTGTACGTGTGTGGCAGAGTAAAAACACATAGAGACAAATGACATGTTTCCATTAAGTAAGTCAAGAGCGTGAGTGAAATGAATGCACTGAGGTTCTCAACTAAAGATGGCCGCACTTTCAGTCTACAGCATGTTTCTATACTTATGACCCTCACAATGTGTGTCAGTGTGGCTTTTGCCCGAACTCGACTTTATACGGAAGAAAAAAAGGATTTTCTTCATGTAAACATTTTCATTGGAAAGATTTCTCCAACCACCTAAGGCCTGCTGTGGTTTTTGGCATAAGAGCTGGGCTCTTGGCATTTTTAGGATATGAGAGGTTTGTCTTGGCTAACTCGACTGGCCTTATGTCTACAAATGTTCTCTCTGTCTCATTGAGAGAAAGATTAATGTTGATGTTTCGGCCCAGTGTTGGGGGGGGGGTCTGAGGTAAATTTACCATAGGTCTCCAGGGAGGACACATGTTTATTCTGCCATCTCTGCATAAACAAAAGTGGCACATGCGTCACAGGTGTCAAGCACTCACAGAGATCACAGCAGGCTTGACTCTGTTTGATGGGCAGGGCTATTAAACCAGCACTGTGCAATTTCCATCCAGGTTTCTTTTTGTATTTACACTTCAACCGATTTTTATGTCATGTTTATGGTGGGGTTTTTTTTTTACGCGTAATAGCTCTAATTCAGAAGAACCGTGTAAAAACTGTGTAAAGTGTTTCTGTTCGTTTATGAATAACCGTTTATAGTCTACTTACTACTTGGTCGGTCTTATGAAAATATTGTGTGTAAAAATCTTGCAAGAAGAGGGGCACATAGCATGATTTAATGGATTAATTCAACCCTGGGTCTGCCTTTTATCAGCTTTATTTATTTTTTTAAATATGCTGGTGAGGGTGCCCGCTTTTTTTCCTTTGGGGTCATGAGCCCTGCTCGGGGTTTGAGGAAATGAAAACAATCTCATAGTCGCTGTTTTAAAAAGTGTACATCCTGAGTTTCTAAAGCCCCTTCTAAAGAGAATAAATGTCCTCACTCCAGATATTTTTGATTCCTTTAGTCATTGAAAGGAGAGAATGAGGTAATTTGAGGGCAGGTGCAGGGTTTTGCACTCACAGGCAAATAAAAATCTGAAATTGCGTGACCATCAAAGGCCCTTCTCTTCCCTCTCTCCCAGTTCCCCAGCTGCAACGTGGATGTGGGCATGACATGTATCACGAGCAGTCAGTAAATTGAGGAACAATTTCCCATCTAATCCCTGCCTTCGTATTCATCATCATTTTCAACCTTGACACGTCATGCTCGCAGAGAACCATTGAGCAGTCAAACATTTTTCCCGCTCTCTCAGAGTCCTTTGATACTTCAGTGGCAGTGCAATATCTTTTATGTTTGTAAATTAGATTCAGAAGGTCACCGTGCCTCATGTTTCTGTCAGTGAGACTGCATGGAAAACAGTGAACCTTTCTTTAATCTCTTTTATCTGGAATCATTCATGTCGTATGTTGGCTTCTCTAAACTGATGCTTCGATATGGATGAAGGCCTTTGGCACTTTGGCATATACAAAGATGTCTCTAATGGCTCTCAGTCTGTGGTGAAAGAGAACTGCTGTCACACTGGATTTATATGCAAGTCTTTGTTTAAGTATTTTTATAGCAGTAAATGCAACTGAGAAAATATTGTGTTTTTCTGCTCTGGTATTTATATATTCAGTGTGTGCAATTGCTTTGAATTGTAGGTGTCACAGAACGAGAGCTTTATGTCAATGCAAAATAGATAAATATATATAAATTGCCAATGTATAATGTAATTCATTCATCTAAAGACTAGCAATAAATGATTAAATTAAGCATTTTTTCCCCTAAAAAAACAGAAGCAATGGGTAAAGTATATGCCAGATGCTTTGGGGTAAGCTGTGTCAGTAGTTAATTGATATTGAACTTTGCCTCCAAATTCAGGAAATATTATTATAACAGATCTTTGAAGATTGTCTCAATACATAATCTGAATCCTTCTGTAAAAATGTGAATAATGTGCAGCAAATTAAATCAGATAGTACTTTTTCGTGTTTGTATGATCATTTGAAATATAAATCATTCACGTTTTCCCCAATAATTCAGCTTTAGATATTCTGAATTATAATTATAAAGTGACACAAGTCCACTGTTCTCTGAACTTTTTATATACTATTTTGCTTCATTATATATTATACAAAATATATAATAAAAATAATATTTTGTGCATGTGTTATAATGATGTATATATAATATGATATATAAGATATTATAATATTTCACACTGCAAGATTTGGAGTTGTGGAAGTCATCTCTGTCAGTGCAGTGTTGTAATGCTGGTGTGTACGCAGGAATAATATTTATGTTTCGCTCATCTGTGACACGTAGACTCACTGATTAGATGCTGTGCTGCAGACAGTTGGAGGACCTGTTTTGTTTACAGATGAAGATTTGTTTACCCTGGTACATTCAATTTGTTCTTGAAAGCGGAGTTTCATTTTTGTGTTATGAGCAGTCTAACTAAAATATTGCAAATATTAGGGAAAAAACAACTTAAAAGTGAGCAAAGAAAAGATAGAATGTCAACTCATGCCATATAAGTATATAAAATATTATCCATCACAGCACAAGCATCATGCCAATTCAAAATTGAACCCTCGGAATTTAAATTCAGCTTGAAAAATGCACACAAATAAATAAAAAATGTTTCTGTGAAAATTAAGTTTCAGGATTTTCATAGATAAAAAAGTGTGTGTGTCTGAAATGCTGTGGCAAAATGTCACACAGAAAATGCATAATGATCAACATCAAAGACACTTTCACTGTTTATAACGGCAGATTGTTTTAACTAACAGTTGCCAGCAGTTGTCTCGCTGTGAGCCCAAAGGAGAATAACATGACCATCATGCTCACTGTCAGCTCTGGAAGATGACCAACAAACCGTGTGTGTGTGTGTGTGTGTGTGTGTGTGTGTGTGAGAGAGAGTGTGTGTGTCTGAGTGACTGAGTGTGTGAGTGAGAGAGAGAGAGAGAGAGAGAGAGAGACAAAGAGAGAGACCTGGTAAACCCTACAGTAGTATGGGGACAAAATGTCCCCACGAAGAGGGCAATATCGGAAATCCTTGTCCTTGTGGGGACAGTTTTTGACCCCCATGAGGAAAACAGCTTATAAATCATACTAAGTCACGTTTTTGAAAATGTAAAAATGCAGCAAGTTTTCTGTGATGGGGAGGGTTAGTGTAAGGGGAGAGAATATACAGTTTGTACAGTATAAAAATCATTATGTCTATGGAAAGTCCCCATAAAACATGAAAACACAACGTGTGTGCGAGAGAGAGAGAGAGAGAGAGAGAGAGAAAGAGAAAGAACGAGGGCACATGAAAAATAGAGTAAGCGATGTCATTGGATAGATGACCAAATATGGCCTGACCATGTGATTAGACCCCAGGGTCGTTGGCTAAGTCCCTTCAAGTTCTATGTCTGGCCTTTTAATTATTCATCAAGGTATTGCTTGGGATGTAACCTCATTTAGAACAGGCTCCAGGGCCAGGCCATGTGGTGTTAACACTGCACTGTGATCAGATTAACCACAGAGATGACTGCCAAGGGGAAGCGATACTGCACCGCCTGGCGCAGGTCTGGAGACTTCAATTGGCTCGCATTAGCAGGGCTTCAAGTGTGCTTTGGATGTCTATTTGATGTTGAGGGACTGCGGTTAAGGCTGCAGGGGCTTGGGGCCATTTTAACTGCGCTTCACTATTTGCTCCTGTCATCGGATCGAGCTAAGCACAGGTATTTGGAAAAGAGAAAGCAGGAGATAGATTTTTAAGGGCGTGCGGTATAGATGTGGACAGACGAGCGCTTTAATGAGCTTAAAGAAAGAATGGAGCACGATGTACCCGCCTGGGACAGATTGGATGCACTCCCACATTCTCTGACCTCTGAGGTGGTGGCAGTAGATAACAGGTGAGCTGTCACTGAAACAGATCCAAGATCAGCAGAGAACTATAATTTCCTCCCTCATCAACCAAGTCAATAACAACATTGGAGACCTCGGAAGTGGCACACAGCTACATGCTAATTTGTGGCAAATGATTTTACAGTGGAAGGATAAATGGGAGATAAAAGCCGATAAATTCTCACAAGGTCGTTATGTTGCTCTGCCTCGCTGCCAAGTTCACCTGCTGGGAGTGAATTCACCGGTGGGCTAACATCAACTCAGACTAATTAAAGCTGACTGACACTAGCGTGATGCTAGCAGAAGGTGCTCTGGCAAGAAGCAGCACCTCCCCGCTAGTATTTGTCCAACACGAACTGTTGAGTTGATGCCCCTGCGTGTGAACTCCTGCGAGCTGTTGGATGTTGCTCTTTTATGGTGATCTATGATCGCTCTCTTCTGCCCCCATCTGATACCTTAATCACTGACACACGATCAACCTGTGACGGATAGTTCATTCAAAGATTCAAATTCAATCATTATTCACTCATCCTCATGTCACTCCAAAAAAATATATTTTTTTTCTTTTAAGCTTTAAAATTTCTGAGAATTTCTGAAGAGCCTTAATGCAGCTGATTTGTCGTTAAGCCCAAAAAAATACTTAACATAAAAACATAAAACGTAGTAGTGCATATGACTACACTACAGTTTAAAAGTTTGGGGTTGTTACAATTTTATTAAATGTTTTTTCTTTTTTTTTTAAGTCTCTTACACTCTCCAAGGCTGCATTTATTTGATGCATTTAAAATCCAGTAAAAAATAATATTGTGAAATATTACAATTTAAAAAAGCTGTTTTCTATTTTTATATATTTTAAAAAAATGTAATTTATTCCATGGAGGCAAAGCTGATTCATTACTCCAGTCTTCAGTGTCACATGATCTTTCAGAATTCATTCTAATATGCTGATTTGCTGCTCAAGAAACCCATCTTATTATTATCAATGTTGAAAACAGTTGCTGATTAATATTTTTGTGGAAACCGTGATAAAAAAAAATCAGGATTCAGGAACGGCGTTTATTTGAAATGGATATCTTTGGCAACATAATGAATGTCTGTCTTTACTATCATTTTTGATCAATTGAAAAATAAATGCATCGTACTGACCACAAACCTTTGAGTGAAAGTATATGAGGGTACGTCAATAATAACTTTCAATGATTATTGATGTAAATAATGCTTTTCAAACAAGAATGGTTCTTTAAGAGGGTTCCTTTTTCTCTCAGGAACTTTTTCTGTTTCTGTTATCAATAACGCTACAGTTGTGCTCTGTGATCAGTGTGAGATGAAAACGCATTCGAACTCAAAGCACGTAGACAGGATGTTTACCTTTCACTTCTTTGTCCAGCATATCTTACCACTTCTTGTTCTTTATCCTTATCTTTGTGTGTGTGTGTGTGTGTGTGTGTGTGTGTCTGTGTCTTTGTGTTTGTGCATTCCTGCTTTAACAAAATCGTTGTCTTTACCGTCTTCAGATGGAAAGTGCACAAGTGGATTTCTAAAAATTGTGTGTATCTTCCTATAATAACAGCTTTATAATATGAAACAAAATGCTATTTTTGTCTATGTTGACACATCCTCTCATCTGTCCATCCCTTGGCATGTTCCCAATGACGCATAAACGTCCCCTGTTCCCTGTTTGCCCATCAACCCCTATCATGCACATCCAGGTAATGCTAATGAGTGACGCTGCCATGGAAATGTGTGACGAATGGCGCTTTCACGCTGCCTTAGATCTGGCCCTCGGCCGTGCCATTTCCTGTTCCCTGAGCCACTCGCCACTCAAAGCCTGACACTGATATCCACCATCTGCTCCACAACGACGGGACAAATCGCACACAGAGCCCTTCAATTTCCCCCCGCTGCCATTAAAGACAACTGATTCAATAGAGACCGAGAGTGCAGGCATGTGGGACTAATCTGTGAGGCAGCGCAGGAAAAACAACTCCTGCCCTGTAATTGACAAATGTCAGCCCACAGCACTTCTGCGCATTCATTAAAAGAAGGAAACCTTGTAATCCAGAATTTCATCGTGTCCATTGAATGCATTGTGTCTACTGACAGGGCAGTTTATTTGCACACACTGTCTGTGTTGTTTTAGCACCCAATTTACTGAAAGAATGATGCAAATCAGAAAGTGCTCTTTGCTGCATCATGGAACTGTTTTTTGTACTTGATTATAGTGCTCTTCTCCATCACTTGATGAATGACTGCTTCCATAAAATGTACACCCTCCCCCCAAAAAATACATCAAATATAATTGCAATTTAAAAAAAAAATACTGTCTGATTTCTGTGCAAGATGTCAGATAGTATTTTGTAAAATTGTATTATTTGATTTTTTGCAATGATATTTTATAAAAAAAATGTTTAATGCAGTTGGCTGATGCTTTTATCTGAAGGGACTTACCAAAATTTCCATCCGCTTCTCATTCATTATGCTGGAACTAGTACTAGAACTTTATTCTGACTAAATTAGTCTTTTATTACACACCTCGCTAAGAACAAAACGACAGTGAGAACCAAATGTTAACCTAAACAGACAATTACCATGTTATGGAAAGCTCTCACGCAGCACGTCAACAGACTCTCCAGCATGTACATATAATGGGAAAAGCAGAAGCCCCTTTGAGCTCAGGAAGAGGTTCCGTATTACACCCAGAAGTGCCTTACAGATGTCCCGGAGAAGTGTAAGCAGATCCAGGGAGCACATCCTGAAAGAGCCCTTACAGGAAACCCGGCCAGATGGAGCATCCTGTGTCATAAATAGTGAGTGAACTGTGAGCACAATAAAGCTCCTCATACACCACATCAGATGACTAGTGTTTTTTTTAATTCATGACAACAATGATTAGGGCGTGGATTGTGAAAATAACTACATCCTGCTCATGACTTTTTGGGAGAAGAGCAGACAGTGTAGACAGAAACGTCTTGCTGCGAAATACTGAAGGATTTATTATTGCAAACGCATCAGTTATGGAAAAAATAAAGGGGGCATGGATACAAGTGGGAAAAGTAATCATATGTGTATGATATCTTAAGATATCAGAAATGTACTCTTCTACAGTCAAACGGTCATAACTAGGCCCTGAATTCTGCACCAGTGGAATTCATAAGAAAACTGCAGAATTAGAACATGCTTTCATTCATTTGATAGTGCTTACATTATCAAATGTTGGTTGATATTACAGATTTTTTTTTATGAATACAGTGTTGTATTTTATTAGATATTTAATTATGCATATTCAAAATCTGAACCTGTTCATGACCCCAAATGTATTAATAATTAATTACTAATTATGTTAATGCTCTGTTCTCTGTGTTACGTCATCACAGTAGAGAAAAGCAAGTTACACTAACGTTCAAAGGTTTTGGGGTCAGTACGATTTTAATTTTTTTAATTAATACTTTTAAAGTAACAGGAAAGACATCGTTTTTTCAAAAGATTTCTATTTAAAATATGAATTATAATGTTGTTGTTTTTTACTTTCTATTCATCAAAGAATCCTGGAAAAAAAGGAAAAAGTCACAGGAAATTACTTTTTAAAATATGTAAAAATAGAAAACTATTATTTTAAATTATAACTGTACTTTTGATCAAATAAATGTAGCCTTGGAGAGCATACTGGACTTATTAAAAAACATTTTAAAACTTTTGAGCGATAGTATAGCTGTACAATATCATACATTGTGGCCCTTAGGTACATTTTTAAGTGGTAAAAGACATAGAGTAGAGTAGTTTGACCCTATGAATGCAAACATGCGAATTGTATTGTAATTTAAATTTGTGTCTGGATATCTAAATGTGTGTTTAATTGCTTACAGAGAGCATTTGGTGTTCTGTAGCAGCAGAGTTTGGCATAGCAGTGCGGTGCTCAGTGGTTGCTTCAAACATTGGCCTCTTTTCCAAAGGAGAACTAATTTAGTGCAGGCAGGCTTCACAGCCAGCAGTGCTTCACTTCTAACAAGAGCAGGGTGCCTGCAGTGCTCTGATACAACTATGTGCTTAGCTAAAACATAAAGCTCTTTTAAACTGCAGCAGACAGTCAGAGATGTATTGAAAATGCATTAAAGCAAATTATGTCATTATAACACCACACCTAACTTTATATGTACAGAAATATTTCAGTACTGTGGAAGACATGATATGCAGTGAATTACCTGACGCAAAACTGTATTATACAAACTACTAATTATTATGCAGTGACGTCATTAGACGCATTAAGCTGTGGTGCTTATATGGGAGACTTGAGTTTGTGTCTGCGCCATGCCTTGATTCCAAAACCCTCCGAACCTCCCTGGTTTAGCATGGTTAATTAAGTAGCTTCAGGTTTTGCTATCTATCCACATCCCTGCGCAGGCTTTGTATGGGCATATTTTGTCTCCTCCACTGCACCGCTGTAATATTCCCTTTATTGAGTGCATATCGCTTTTGTTCAGAAATATGAAGGTAAGTCAGGCCTTTGTCTGAGAGAACCGATGATGAATAACTCCCAGGGCCCATTTGGGGCCTGGCTTGTGTTAACGGCTTGTACGCCTAGATTTTCAGGGCGGCGCTGCTCTTTTCAATTGACGCTCGCCGCAATAAAGGAGCGAACATTATAATAACCCAGCTGAAAGAGACGTCGGGTTAGCCGAGCGACAGCCCTGGCAGCTATGCGCGGGCAGAGTGCCGTGATCCGCCAGGATGATCCGCTGTGGTGGCGTGGCAGGCGCTAAGGGAGCGGGGCTTTTATTATGGAGTGTTTTATTGCTGACGGGGGTAAGACTGGCAGGGGAGGAGATGCAATAAAAGGCAGCTGTAAAATATTGCGCCCTGAGCTTCCAGTTGTCCTGTCGCTTGGTGGAAGAATTACAGTGCAGTTGTGGGGGTGATTGAAGGAGGGTATGTGTATCTTGTCTATGAGTTTAATGTGCATATACAAACAAGTGGGGTTATACTTGTGTGTGTGTGTGTGTGTGTGTGTGTGTACTGGGTGTCAGGCAGAAAGCTGAAGTAGGTGTTGATATTGGAGTTAGGCCTCTGGAATATAATAACAATCCTGAAATATCTTTACCTGTGGCGTTGTGAGATATATGGCAATGACCTAAACCTAATTTTACTTTCACCTCAGACACACAATATTGTAAGTGTGAAAAATAAGGAGCTCTGCTGGAAAATAGCTACATCTCATATATTAGCGCTTTAGTAAGGTGGCACGTTTGTTGCTGGCTGACCCGCTTGGACCAGCTAAAGACCCGTGCGGACCACCTAGAAAGCAGCTGCTATATTCCAAAACACACTTTAAGCTGGGTTTTCCAGAAGGGCGAACTGACTGGCATTTTAACACGCTGTCACCTCTGTTTTAGGACTTAAAAAAGGTCTGGCTATAATTAAGTGACCCAAATATCTTGCATCAATCTGCAGTGCAGGGGCGTTAGTGGAGCCATGCGTGAAATGTAAGAGAGCAATAAATCAGTCTTATGCTTGTTATTACATTGAGTTTAAAGCACTGTGACTGAGTAAATCAAAATAATAGTGACACACTTGCTTGCTGGGTAGTTCAAGCTCATCACTGGCAGTCACACTAGTGTGTGTGTGTGTGTTTAACCTATATTAAACCTACTCAAGGATAGTAAAACCTGTTTAGTGTAAGGGGATAGAATATACAGTAAAACGATAAAAACCATTACGCCTATGGAGAGTCCCCACAAAGATACCACAACCTTACGTGTGTGTGTGCGCGTGCGTGCGTGCGTGCGTGCGTGTGTGTGCGTGCGTGCAACTTAGAACTTTTGTAGCTTATAAATATGAATTGAGTAAAGTGATTGGGCAAGATTAGAATTCGAATTTTAATAATCATTTTGAACAGCGGAATTCCAGTTGTAAAACTACATTACCCATGATTCTGCGAAGAAATCTCCACCAATCAGAGAATCGAAACAAACAAATCATGCTATAAAGAACCACCCGCTCCCATGAAGCACCGCAAATTATGTAATTGAGTCAGTCTCCCTACACTCTCCTTTAACTATTTGTGTGTGTATGTGTGTATATATAAAAAAGTAGTTTATATAGAGTTTATATTAGAGTGATATATATATACTCTAGGCCTAACTCTTTTTCGATTCAAGTTTGTAAGGTTGTGATTCACCTTGTAGCTGGTTGTTTTGGTTCATTGCATATAACTTCTGCATACTGCCATATAGTGACATAACTACCAGTCCATCTTTGCTGGCCACAAACACATTTTCAACACCTTACACTAACTGACGAATGCATACAGTATTTCCTCTGTCATGAGAGCATAGAAATGAATAGGTAAATTATGGCTGGGATTCTGTCTGTGTGTGTGGCATGGTGTGTGATAGAGAGTTAGCGAGAGAGGGCATGTTTGCCGCTCTCTTTCTCTCTTTCTGTGTCTCTTATTACTGCTGTTTTGGCAGCTGACTGGGTAATGGACGCCGAGCTGTCAGGGAAATTTGTAGCTGTCTGCTTTACAGGGGCTCTCCATTCCAATCAGCAGCTGTCAGCCTGGGCCCGGGTGGATATTAATGACGGCCACTAACTGCCTCGCAAATTCTCCACACTATTTGGGAGCTGGCATGAAATAGGGTTGTGCTTTCTCGGTGCGCTGCGGTAGACTAATGGAGAGGGCTCAGATATCTCACTGCACCAGAGACACAAGCTCTAAAAACTCCAGCCAGCCGCAGTCTCGCTCTTGCTGAAGGATTAGCACTGCCACTGAAGGCTAAGGTGCCTCTTTAGCGGGTATTTACAGGTGAGTCCTGTTGCCCCCCATAACTCTGCCCTCATTAATTGTCATGTACGACACAGTATGTAATAGCTATAATTGGGTAATGATCATAAATAAAGCTCGGCTGACCGGGACGTTGAACTAATAGAAATGTTCAGGCGAGGCAATAAATGTGCATTTGACGAAGAGAGCATGTGTGGGCTGACTGGAGAACATGCAGCACATTTGCTTTTAAAGGGAGTTTTGGGAGCAGCTGACCAATAAATCCTTCAGGCCAGGAGGGTAAAGGTGGGCAAAGGCCACAGCTCATGCAGTCGGCCGCAGTGTGTGTGGGGAAAAAACGGCTGGGAGAAGGATCAAGCATGTGATAGGACACCTGAGAATCTACTGATGATGGCCAGATATCCCCTATCTGTCCCAGTCACTTCCTGTTTGGAACTGGCTTGTCAGAATTACAAGGAACTACTGAGATGAGCCATGTAATTTCAGTCATTGCAATGTGAAGGGGAAACCCTACATTATCTCTGGAGACCAAGGAAAATTATAGCTCATATCAAAATGGAAACCTGTTTTATCTTGCCATTGCATCTCTGTTTTGATTTTATGCATCCTCTTGTTTTCATAAGAGTTTTCAGTTTTTCTTTGATTGATCTGCTGCTGCTTGTGTTGTTCAGCTTTGTTCTGCTTTATCTTTCATCTCTAGTCTGTCAGTCTTCACTCAACCGATGCCTTGCAGTGTAATTAAGACTAATGCCAGTGGCCATTACATTCCTGACCTGTGACAGCCACTTATTATACACTTACAAGGTGTAACAAACCGTTGTCTTAAGATTTATGTCTCGGTCTCACTCTGGGGGAAATGCCAGATGTCTTTCACTTTCAGACTAAGAGCAAGCCAAATGTGTAAAATGTAAGCTTTATTTGCAGGTAAACATGGCTGTTAGTGTTTGTTTAAGCAATAGCACACACACAATAACTGATTCGTTATAAAACACTGATTCTTTCAGGAAACAAAACAAGTGTCCGACTGCATCTGAAATTGCATACTTTCAAAGTAGTTACTTATTTTGAGTAAGCAATTACTTTGCGATTATGTTATTTAGTATGAATGTGCGGCAGTGGCTCATGTAGGTTGTCTACAAACCGGAAGGTTGGTGGTTCAATCCCCGGTTCCACCTGACCAAGTGTCGAGGTGTCCACGAGCAAGACACCTAACCCCAGCTGCTCCCGACGAGCTGGATGGCGCCTTGCATGGCTGACACCGCCGTCGGTGTATGAATGAGTGAGTGAATGGGTGAATGTGAGGCAATATGTAAAGCGCTTTGGTGGCCATTGGGTCTGTAAAAGCGCTACATAAATGCAGTCCATTTACCATTTACCAATGTGTCTGGTATGAATGTGATCCAGACATACTACATTCGTCATGTCATTGTTATGTAACTAACGCTGTCAGTTGTGTCATTTCTCTGCCATTCTCATATGTGTTGCCATTTACTCTTGTGGCCTCATAGGATATTAAAGTGCCATCAGATGCACACTTCAGAATCTCGCCAGAAGTAGTAGGTTATCTGGGTACTTTTCACCTATATGCTGTGAATTCAGGGAGGTATAGTAGGGAAGTATGCATATTCTAATGGAGCCACCATCTTTATTAGTGAGTCATTGACTCATTGATTCAAAAGCAAACTCGCTTCGTCCGAAATCGAATACTTTTCTTCTATATAGTATGTTTAAACTGTACACCAAAAGAAGAGTATGTCCGAATACACAGTATTCGAAAAACAGTAGGCATTCAACATTTGATGGACAATTTACTATCCCATGAGGCCACGGGAGAGGATTTATGAATGCAAGTGAAGCGATGCAACTGACGCTGGTAGGTCACATGACAGTAACATCATGGCTGTTGTAGAACACCCGAATTACATTCATACTCCCATATTCATACTACATAGAGTGTACTTTTTTTAACGGCCACAAAATTAACACAAATTCAAATGTAATACCTAGTCGGTAAACTGTGCTGAAGCTTTGTTTGAAACTGTTTTTGATGCTGGAGCAAAAAAAAGACAAAGCAACTGGATATATTGTGTCTATAATGTAAATGACTCAATAATAAATTATTACTAATTGAAGCTCCTGTATAAAAAGACAAACATTAGAATAGAAAACATCATAACTCTTGCTCGCGTGATATTCCTTAAATAGCAGATAGACATGAGTAATCAGGTTACGCTTTAAACAGGAAAAACAATAAGTTATTAAGGCTAGTAATATGATATGAAACAGCTACAAGCAAATGAATGAGATTATATCTATAGATCTGCTTCCCAAAACATCTAAGCAGTGCAAGGGCAGATAAACATGTATGACGCATGTCGATTTTTGCATGCACGTAATAGGAGATTTAAAAGAACTTTTTCTTGGCACAGATCTAGTGGTGGGGAGAAAGATATAAACTGGTGTTAATGAGAGCTACTGAAATCTGGTAAAGCAGGTGAGGTGAATTACTTGTGTTTCTACACAAGGTTTAAATGAAGGGTAGAGAGGTGAAACCATTCAGCCTGGAGGCTTCCTACACCCTTTCTCTACAGCAGTACACACACCCAACCCTGTCAGACAAGCACTTCATGTAACTGCACATTCGCACGCACACACACACTCAAAGATACACAGAATGTGAGCCTGGACGGATCTCTCATCATAGACTTGTTGGTTGTTTTGGCAACAGCCAGAAAAGAAACGCAAAGACAACACACTTGATAACAGACAACAGCTCACAAAGAGACTTGTCATAATGATAAATCTTAGCATAGTGATTTGGCCTCTGCTTCCGACAGCTTCTTGTGTTTGTGTGTGTGTATCTGTCTGTCTGGCTGAAGCGGCTCATTAAGAACTAGCCCACATGTGAGACACTGTGGGGATTCATTCCATCACACCTGGAGATGGGCAGCGGTTACGAGTTTGTCTGATTATTCAGGCGGTCACAAAAGAGAGTACCGACTGCCCTTGCCTCAGGTTGGCTTCCGTCAAGAGTGCACTGGAGCGTGTCCGAGCCCGTCCCTGACTACTATAATTAGCCAACTTAAACTGCTTATTGTGAAGCATGCATTCGTTTATAAAAGATCTGTGTGTAGCACTGATTGTGAAAGGGGAGTTATGAGCCAAAGGGTTGTTTTGAAGGTATTTATTACTCACCTGAGGCATCAGGTGTGTGTGGGAGCTTGAAGCCTCAGTAGGTTGAACCAAAGGTCTACTGAGGAATTGCATGTAGAATATTGTATTTCTGTGTTTTATAAAGTATTTGGCTCTGTCACAATGTGTACGGGTCAGTTACTTTTTTGGTCTATATATATAATATATATATATATATATATATATATGTATGTATACACACCCAGATTATGCATACAATGATGAACGTCTCGGTGTAAAATACATTTTTGCATAGATTTTTTACTTTTCTATCCAAAATATTTGTTATTTTTGGGGAGCATAAAGCTATAAATGACTGGGTGATAAACAACACTTTACAATAAGGTTCAACTTAACATTAAATAATAAGATTAGTAGTGTATATATATATAGTTGAATATATATATATTTTTGACAAGTCAATGCTTTTGCGTTTTCTCACAATACGTTTTGCATTCCCCTAAAAAAATGTTGAGCTCTTTGTGAACAAATGCAAACTTTCTCAGGGGACTTAAAACATTTGCGAGAGAATGCCAAAGTATTGACAAATAATAATCTTTCCACCATCAAATAATTTTTTCCTTCACTGAAATCTTTTCTTCCACCCCCATGTCCCTTTAGGGGCTTCATAACATTTACTGATACATTTTTTTTTTTTTTAAGTTGTATCTGTTAATATTATTTATTGTATCTTAGCATACTTGATCTAACAATAAGGTTGCATTTTTATTAACTAATGCAACAAAGAACATTAATAATACTGTTATAATGTTAACAATGGGACCTTTATAATAAAGTGTTACCCTGTCCAGATATCATAGGATGAGAAAAACCTAATTTAAATGGTAGTTTGGCATAATCCTTTATTTTATATACAGTATATTTTATTTCTGATTGACCCTTAATCTCTGGAGCTAATAGATGCAGTCATATTAAAAAGACCTCAATAGATTATATGGGGGAAGGAAAAAATGGGTCAGAGGCCCTTGGGTGTATAACAATCCTGTAATACAGAGGAATAATAGGACCGGAGGGACAGAGAGCAGAGCTAATAGGCGGGTGTTGATCTGTTGGCCCCGAGAAACCTGCATTTAGTGACGTGTGAGCTACGTGACTGAACAAAACACTGAGACCCAGCTGTACCACGGCATCATTAGTGAGGTATGTTATCTTAGATTTCATCAGATCGCATCGTCTATCTCTCCATAACTGTGTGCCGCTCACGTCTGTTTTCCCAGTACACCTTGAGTGAGCTGGCCTGTAAATCACTTTTTTCTAAAGGCTTTCATTTGTTCAGGTGTTTAAATGTTGCTGTTTGCTTCAGACTAAGCCAGTGGCTGTCACAATGAAGTTAGTATACATAGCTTGACTTGAAGACTATGTCCTTCAGCCAAAGATATATCACATTTTTAATGGTGGAAGTGTGGCCGTGTTTGTCAGGTGAGAAAGTTGTTCCTCCACCAGACATGTTTTCGTAAATGCTGTGGGATTTTTCATGCCTCAATGGCAGACCGGTGATTTAATCTAATCCTCATTCCAAAGCGAAGTCATTTTATTGTTCGGAAACTATGCGGAACCATTCTGGGTTCCTGTTAGTTCAGTGAAATTAATGCTCTGTGTCATCCTTCTTTACGCTTTTAAGTTTGCAAGTTACATCCAAAATGGTTTGGTTTATTCTAGGCCACAAGCACTAATTCTTATTTGGAAGAAATAAATGTCACTTCCTCTTCTTTTATAGCGATTTATCATCCATCTGTGGTGAGGATGATGATGCGCACATACACAAATCCACCCATGACACTGTTATTTCACACAAACACATTTCACAGGAATCATATTTTATTGGAGGAGATATATTAACACTTATGTTTAGCCAACAGATTTCATTTCATGAATACTTTTGCCAAATCGTTGATCGTTTTGCACAGGTAACGTGCAAAAACACAGTGCAATTTTTCCCACAAACGCCTCTTTATTTCACAGTGGGTCTTTTAATAAACCACCGTGTACAATGTTAATACTGTTTAAATTATTCTGAATAATTTGCATGAACAAAGATGCTGTTGATTACCCCAGAAAATAATTTACAATAATTTGCACTAACAATAGAAGCGCAGACCTTGTTGTCCCATAGACTTCTATTTATAAGTGCATTTCTGTCCAAATATTTTGTTGTTTGCTTTTTATAAAATGGGTTACAATTTATTTAGAAAATGTATATTCTGTAAATCTTTTAATTTATCAATATAAACTGTATTTAACCTGGAGTTTAAATGTGCACCTTAGCTATGTTTATCTATTGTGTCCTGGTGGAATATTTTTTTAAGAAGAATAGTCATTTGATCTTGACATCTTAAAAACATTTCATTTCAGAACAAGATGCATTTGATACGTCTACTCAAAGAGCAAACATTATGCACTTTCATTGAAACGTGAACGTTGACTCTTTAGTTTCTCACACCACAACACATAGGAATCAGATGGCACTGTAATTATTGCATCTTGATGAGAGTCTTTTCCAATTAAACATATCAAACTTTGAAATCAGCCAGCATGAGAGAACAGGACAGTAGGCGTTGAAGAATGTGTTGGAGATCAGATTAAAAAACTCTATTTTGACATTAGACAATAAGTTGTGGAGAGTCACGTTGGCTCATGGTCAGTGTAAAGCCAACCCTGTTTTTCCTTCTAAGTGAAGTTCCATTGCTTTGAAGAGGTAGAGAAGCATGTTATTCATAGGTTTGCCCAGCCACACCATCTGCCAGCCCACACCCTTTATATTATACCTCTCCGTGGAGCAAATCAGTTTGCTTACCCCACTACAGTCTCCTCACACTTAAATTAGTCCTTTGGACATTATTGTACTGTCATAATTCATTGTAATAATTTGTTGAGTTGGCTCATGCGAAAGCGTAGCTTAATTTGTTATTCAGAGCTTCACCACCTGTTTGCGAGCCTGTGATTCTTGGTGCACTGCCATGCAAGAAAGGCATTTTAGAACACAAAGGGACCTTTCGTCTGTCACACAGAGCTAGTTATTAGCGTCTCAGGATGGGAACAGACTGAGAGAGGTCTGAGAAGAGGCCAAAGCTAACCATTTTACCAGGCTGGAAAATATTGTAAACATCAGACACCCGCAGCCAAAAAAACACGGTGGTCTATTACTGTATGTGGGCAAGTAATTGATCCAAAATAGTGTCCATCCATGGACAAAACAAGGGGAGGTGTGGTAGGAATCAAATTGTTAAAGATATTTAAGGAAGAAAAAGATCTTTTCATTAAAAATCTTCTCATACAAGTTACAATATTTTTATTTATGTACCATTCAAGTTATAATGCTCTTTGGATAATTCTCAAATCATGCTGGTTAAAATGATCAACTGGTGGAGTTCATGCAGCTCGTGTGCTGCAGCCATTAAAGCAAAAGGGAAATTGTGAAATTCATTATTATAATTTTTTTATTAAATCAAACTTTTCAACTCAAATTGTTATAATTAATATTATATTTGTAAAGGGGGGGGGGGGTTAAACAGAAGCATTATGAACTCAGACTAGTAATGCCTGTAATTCTCAGGATCAGAAATCCTCCTGCCCACACAAGCCTTGTTGGTCTCAAACATTGGGTCTTGGTTTGAGAAGAGCCTTTATGTCTGAGGAAGTGGAGCCGATCTATCCGTCCCATCAAAACAAAACACTCAGAGAAAAGAATCCCTTAAGCATCCGAGCCAGGTATGGCATGGAATTCAAGTTCAACCGCAATGCCACCCACTCGCTTTACCAGCCCAAAGACTACGGATCAAATGAATTTGGAAATGTGCAGTTTTGTGGCTGAGCTATTAGTGGCTTTCGGAGCTGGCAGTTGTGGAGATAGATGGATTAGCTGACTTTAATAGCTGGCACAGCAGCATTAGAGCCGAGCTGAAGCAGGAGAAGAGGAACAATACGCCACATTAGAGAGCCAGCCAGCAAACACCAAGCTAGTTCTAATTAGCATTCATTAACTGTAGGGGAAAGAGCGATTATGGTCTTTAAGAAGTGCATTAGCTAATGTTGCTTTTTCACATGTCAGCAGATCTGAATGGGGACCGTGTTGCTACATCAAAAGGTATTTGTGTTACGCTCTCGAGATCGGTTGGGGGGTGTTAGTTCGGTTATCTCAAACAATGCTCAGCCTTTGTTTGTTTGGTTTTAAAGCTTCGGATGCAACTGGAGTTTAGGCCTGACCCTCAACTTAAACGTCACGCCTGCTTATCCATATCAAATGACCCAAACCAAATACACATGCAGGGGAAATGAAAGCAAGAGTCTTTTCAGTACCTGTAATATTCCACACGTCACACATATTTGCTCAAATTAGCCAGTCTGACTTAAGCATATCAGCGCATATTGTTCGCAGTTTGCCCCATGGCAAGAAAAGATATTTTCTTTTGCCATCATGTTGACAGTTTCCCAGAGCCTTGAGGAAATTGTTCTGGGTGTATGTGTTGCTGAGTGAGGCCTATTCCCAGACGGTCAATATTTGTCTGTTTGTTTGCCAGCGAGGCCCATAGATTAAATGGGACAGGTTAGCAAGCCTCATCTAAACAGTGAGACACTGTCATTTGAGAAGTTAATCTTTTCCCCTTATTCGCATTCTCTAATGAGACGCAAGTCAAACATTAGTCAGCCGCTTGTTGTTGTTATTAGCGCATTCACCTGCACAATCACTTCTATGTTAGATTATGATTCATGCGGAAAGCTTTCGGTGCGTTTGGGGTCACATGACAGCCACTGTTGATTCTACCAAACCAACTGTTTGCACAGCTCTCAGGGCATAAAAGTGTCTGTGATTACTGAGGAGACGTGTTGATACGGTCGTAGGTGGGGTGGGCGTGGAGCTTATGATTCACGTACCTTTGTAAAGACAGACAAAGAGTTGACCTTGGGCCTGTTGTTTGTGTCCTTTGACAAATTGACCTTCCCTTGCAACCCTGAGAAGACACAGCCCTCATTAATCCCACAGCGCGCTTATAATAGGCTGTAAATATGTGCGATGTAGATGGAACGACGGGAATCTTTGACCGATCTTTGTTGGATCACCGGCTCCTTCAGCAAGAGCCAGGAGCAAAAGAAGGAGAAGAATGCTTTGCTAAATTCCTGTTATCTCTTTATCCCATGCTTTGTTGCCTCTGTTGTGAACGGTCAAGGTTCACCAAGAGCACACACTAGGCGCCCTCACATACACACACACACACACACACACACACACACACACACACTCATAGACGGTGCACTCCCCTCCCCCACCTTCCGCTCGCCCTGTTTGCTCAGCTAATATTGACTCTCCTGGCTAACACTGCCTCTATTGAGCTGAGCCATTCACAATAATGTTTGACCAGCATTAGAACATCATTGAGATAACAGGGAAGGCGAAGACCAGGCCTCGCTAAGGTTGCTCTGCTAATGAAAACCAGAATGGGAGAAAATGACAGGGGAACTGGGAAAAACCACCTCAAGATGAACGCGGCTTCCAAACGATACCGTATTTGCAGGTGTGATGTACATGTGCCATTTCAAAAATGAGGAAGAACAAACATCTTTACAGCACCTTTTCCATACCATTCCAAGTACTTTGTAGTCGTGTATTGACATTTCAGCATGTCCACTCATTCGGGGACTCAGTATGCTTCTATTTCTTTCTTGGACATATTTCAAAATCCTAAATAGGATGTTTCATTTGGGACAAGTCACTTTAAGGATAGTCAGTTCACTTGGCAGCCATCTTGGTAATGTCTATACAGGCAGTTGATTTTCTATGTAGGATAGGGGGGAAAAAAGTTATTTTAGTATTTTTAAATATACTAGCCTATTATAGAATGTATTGTTTTGAATTTGAAACTGTTTATTTTTAATTCTTTTTTTTTTTGTATAGGTTGTAGTAATTTAGAAATAAGTTATGTGCTTCTGTCATTTGTATCATTTTTTAATATTTCTAATTAACTTAAAAAAAATTCAATTTTATTTAACTTCATCTTATATATTTCAACTAGTTGCTAAGACAGCATTATTAATTTTGTTCAGTTGTTTTTCATTTTATGTTTTTTATCTAATATTTATATTTTATTTCAATGAACAAAATTTATTTTTAAGATTTTTTCCTTTTTTTTATTATGTTAGTTTCACTTAACAATAACAACTTGATGGTTTTTTTTTACATCAAGTCATGCTAAATATTTTTCAGGTGGGTTCAGTTAGTGCTTTAAAAAAAAAGCTCTCTAATAGCATACTATTACTATTTCTGTCATATGGCAATATGCTGAATTCAGCCTACCATTCATTTATATACAAGTGGTCCATCTCCTCCCACTGTCTGTACCCAGCAGAGCGTAAATGAGGAGAGATGGAGGAGACCCGGTGAGAGCGGAGGAGAGTGCTGCCATCTCATGGTCGTATGCGGTCCTGCTCCTGACTGCTGCTGGGCCACACTTCATGCCTTGTGTGAATGGCTTCAGGTTATATTTCCACTCAGCCATGTAAGCTAAATGAAGCATATATAATGCATATAAGAGACCAAGTGAGAGAGAGAGGGAAAGAAGGGAGGTGTGGAGGTGAATGATAGCAGAACAGCCCTCTATAGTGTTGCTGGTTGAGAATAGGGAGAGGACGATTGAAAAAGATTGTTTATTTGTAATAATAAAACGATTTTATTAGGCCATATTAATAGGACCATATAAGGTTTAAGTATAATCTACAGTCAATTCAGAAACACTTTATAAAATATATATATATATATATATGTGTGTGTGTACATATGTATGTATATATGTATGTATGTATGTATATATATATATATATATATATATATATATATATATATAAATATGTGTGTATATATATGTCTCATTTTTTAACATTACTTAATGCATTAACTTGCATGAACTAACAATGAGTAATATATTCTTACAGCATTTATTAACTTTTGTGAATGTAAATAAAAATTTCATGCAAATTTACAATGCATTAACCAATGATAACAGATGCAACTTTGATCTTATTAGTAAATGTTGAGATTAACATTAGATTAATCAATTCTGTATAAATTCATTGTTAGATCATGTAGTTAACTAATCCTAGCAAATGAAACCTTAATGTACAGTGTAAAGTGTCGTTATATGCAGGGAGTTTTATATGTGAATAGACAGCATGAAAATGAAATCATCTAAAATGGCTGTGTGTCAGCGCAGCTGATTGCTATTTAACTTGACTTTGCAAGGCTTCCTATGTGATATTTAGAATTAATTATTCTAAATGTCTGTCAGCAGCGATGGCAGACCATATGTGTTCATAACAATGCAGATTTGTCTTTTGTCAACAACCAGATTTTAGAACTGACTATAATATTCTAGCATGCCCCTATGCGCTTTATGCAATATATATATATATATATATATATATATATATATATACACACACACATACATATGTATGGTATAAGTAAGAACTGGTAATGTTTTGAAGCCTTCACTGAGCCCATATTCTCAAACTGATTTTATATTTAATATATTTTTTGCAGTATACGTAGTAACACATAGCGACATAGCTTATACTAGCTATTTGGAATGCGTCCAGTGGACAAAAAATAAATAAATCTGGCAGTGGCCTTATATTGGCTTTGACAGAGACGAGAGATAACAGAGAGACATTGGCTGTTCTTCATTAGATTCTCCTCTGCCCCTCAGCAAACAGAAGTAGCTCCGGCCAAACAAGCTCAATCAAAAGGTGGCTTCACTGGACGATGTTAGCTCAGCAAATCCAGCTCTACACACACGGCTTCAAAGAATGGGCCCATCTCCACCTAACCTTTGATGTATTGTGTATTGATCACGAGGAGAGCCGGGAGAGAGTGATGCGATGGATGCCCTAAGAGGGATTAGTGGAGGCCTGGCCAGGCTCAAATACAAATGTTCCTAAAGAGCAGCTTGGTCTCTGGGGCTTGGCCGGCTGCCCTGTCCTAAGAACAACACTATATAGGAGTGGATGCTTTAAAAATGGCAGATTAAAAAATTCACTTTTAATTAAAACAGACGTGCTTTGGTGGATAAGAACTAAGTCGGTTGCTCTGAAGTGACTTCAAAATCACTCAAAACACAAATGACTCCATATATCACACTGTTTTGCCAGTCCACTCCAGAGGGTTTTATACTCTTGGAGACTATCGTGTAAAAAAAGCTTGTGAGTAAAGGCCCAGTGATGTAGTGTCATGCAGTCATGCACTCATCTCCCTACCGCAGATGTCTTTATACACGTCTCTCGTCAGAGAAGTTAAGTTAGAATGACATTGAACAATGAAATTGAGATGTTTTTGCCACCACACACAATTGGAACGGGCCGTCTTGGAACAGTGTGTTCGCACCTGTAGCTGACAGCCAGTGTGACAGGTCTCTTCAAAGTCTGTGTTTACGGCTCCTCACAACTAACTACATGAAAGAATGGAAGTGATGAAAATCCTCTTTGAAAGACAAGAGCTGGGTATCTAAGCAGCAGCCTACAACATTTCATTGAAATAATATTTTTATTGATGAACGCTTACGGGTACAGGCACAGTACATGTCGCAGCCTGCCACCATTTGATATCATTTCAATGAAATCACACAGACTTTCAACAGGCAAAAAAGCAAGGCATGCAAGAAAGTGTGTTGTGTATTTTACGCATGACACTCAATGCCTAACTTTAAGTAAATACTACGTGGTAGTGCATACAACTAGTATACCCAGTGCAGAGGAAGTGGGTACAACTTTTGTAGTATGCTATAGAATGTTTATGATTTCTCAGAAGACTCAATGTTTTTGGACACACATATTACACCAGAACTAAACTGATCGGAAACATACAGGCATACAGTTGAGATCCACTGAATAACACACTCTTGCTCTCTAATAACATTGAAAAGTCAGATTCATTTTAGCCGAATTGGTTCATTTGAACAGTTTGTTTTAATGGATCATTTAAAAAACAGGATTCACTGATATAACTGTCATCACTTTACATCTGGAATACATTTCGAGTCATGATGTAACAGAATTAGCAACATTATTTTCTTCCGGATTACATTTTCATTAAATTCATTTCACCGAAAAGATCAAGAACATCATTTTTTTTGAAAATATAAAGGTAGATTTCTATTTCATGCCACTTTTAAATATTTGGTAACACTTTATATACAGTAATAAAGTGCTTACAAATGATTATCAAACTATTATAGTTTATTCATAGTTTATATATTGTAGACTCTAATTGTTAATATTTTAATAGGCTATATGCAAATAGTGAGTTCTTCATTTATTGACACTGTAAATAACACAATTATTATTTTTTAATTAGCTCGTGGTAAATGAATAGTTATAATTATTAGGAGTAAATAGTAAAAAGTGTCACCAAATATTTTTCTTTTTGTATTTATTTTGTGTAGCAGCTGTCACTTTAATATCCTGCTTGTTTGGAACAGATAAATGAACACTATTTTAATAAAAAAAAATTAAAAAATTATTGTAGATGGCTTGCCTGCTACATTTTGTAAGTCTCTAGCTCAACACTACACATCAGTAACTGTATGAAAGCAGCAAGCCATGTAACCGTGCAGCGCTGTGAAGGACTCACTGTGGTCACAGCAAAAGTGAGTCAACGGAAATCAGTTCTGGCAGACTGTCACCGCTGCGAGGTCACAGCCTGTTAGTGTGGGCAGCACATGCACACTTCAAGACAGCTGCAGAGAGTTAGTACACTGTCAGAAACAAAGACCCTCAGGGGAAAATAATCAACTGTTCATTCATACTCGTATAGTGATACACGTGAAAGGATATTTATTCTGTGGAAACTACTTGTTTCTTATGCTGCTTATGCTGGAGGACATCCATGTTTTTTATTATGAGGTTTTTTTTGGGGGGCATTTGCACTAGATCTGTTAATTGTAACATTCCTCTATTTGGACAAATATCCTTTATAGTAAGAGGATCATTGTCTCATTTTACAAAAGTAATTACATTTCAAAATATATTGAAAGTTTCTAAACAGATGTCTGGCAGGCGTCCATTAACTCCATTAAAAAATATTTATTATTATCTGTGAGGGAGAGTTTCATGCAAAAATGAAAATTCTGTTATCATCTATTCACCCTCATGTCATGAGTTATTTACAGTAGAAAATCTTTTCCGAGATGAATTTGAGCCTGTTCCTTAAGCTAGCATGTACATTCCAAATACTTGGAATATGATGCATATGGACCTATTTTATGGTGTTTTTGTTGGAGCTTGACAGGCTCTGGTCCTCATCCAAAGTCAGTGTGACGACGAAAAGAGCAGCGTTGACATTCTGCTCAACTGACAGGAGTTTGAGTAAATCAGGGCTGGAACCACCACTGAGGGAGACAGGTACTACTCAACTACTAAGCTTTTTTATGAAATTTCACAGTTTTTTTAAATGACGAGTACATCAAGATTTAAGGGAAGTGTTCCCAGTTCCAGAACTAACCCTTTAATATCTTCATTTGTGTTCCGAAGACGAACGAAGGCCTTACGGGGTTGGTACAGCATGGGGGTGAGTAATTAATGACTTAATTTTCATTTTTGGGTGAACTAACCCTTTAAGGTGACAAGACGAGAAACATTTAGCTTTTTTGACACATTAGACATACCAATAATAGTGAATGTATTTTAAAGTAGTTTTAGTAGATTAGTTTAAATCGATTACTCCATAACTACAATTAGAAATAGAACTTTTTTTATACCATTACTTTTTCTTTATTCCCTTAAATCCCCTTTAATCCCTTAAATGATTACGCCCCTGGAGTAAATAATGACAATTTTAATTTGGGGTAAACTATCCCTTTAATAATCAGTAAAAAGAGTGGGTAACACTTTAGTTTAGGGTCCAATTCTCATTATGTACTAGTTGCTTATTAACATGCATATTTCTAGGATATTGGCTGTTTATTAATACTAAAGCACATATTAATGCCTTATTCTGCATGACCATATTCTACACCTAAACTTAACTACTTATTAATAAGCAGTAGGAGTCTATTGAGGCAATAGTCATTAATAGTGTGAATTGGACCCTAATCTAAAGTGTGACCACAGAGTGTTTACCAAGGAGGTAAAATGTGTTAAAATTACTCCATTTTTGTTGCATGAGAAACAAGAAATACAGAGCATTTAAGATAGTCACAGGCAGAAGAGGCAGTTCAGGCGATACACAACACATTTTTCAGTCAGCGTTCTGAACACTCCTCAGGCCAAGGCAAAATAGACTGACCTAGTGTATTAAAATGCAGCTAATATCTCAATTTACCCTGCGTATTGGTATGCGTGCTGATGAGCAGGAGCCAAAGAGGAGTGAAGCACCACAGTAAAGCGAGATGAGACCCCAGGGAGGGCACGAGACATGCTGAATGACAATTCCACCCGACTGTCAACACTCATCTGCATGTGAACCTCCCTTTGGACTGACATACTGGCTCGCTGGCAGCCACGATCCTGACATATCAAGATGTAGAGCTGGAACCCTGCTCTGGGCCTTCATTAGCAAAGCGCCGGGCTCATGCAGTATTTACAGAGTCGTCCACTAATTGAGTTTTAATGTCAGTGACTGCTCCCCAGGACACGTCTAGATAGGTATATGGGCCTTTAAAGGGCAGGCTCATCTGCGGTTCAACCGCCACCAACCACAACATGCCCTTCTAAACCTCATCGCCCCTGAGGGGATCCTGCCATCATGATATGCAAGAGGAAAAACTCCCCTCTCATCTAATTCAGCTAAAAGGCTGGAAGAAAGCCTCCTCATCTGACCACCATAACCAGCCTTTGTCCCAGTGGTTAAATGATTAATACAGTCAGCATGGCAGCCTTGTTCACAGCATCTGAAGGAAGGTTTCCACTGCATAATGCCAAACGCTAAGTGTTGACAATCCTCTCCCTGAGCGTCTACATAATACATAACATCAGCCAAACATGGGAAAACAGCAACAGCCTGTGCGCCGAGCCGACTCCGCTGACGTGACCTGACAGGCCGTGAAGCTCAAGCACACCTGGTTTACACGTCAGATCAAACGCCGATCAAGTCAACAGGTTACGGACAGACTATGATGAAAATCTTCCATTTTAACTGCATCTGTGGTGTCGGTTGATATGGGAGAGGAATGATTAACGGCAAACTGAATATTTCCATCGTATTAATGAGAAAATGAACCTAGAGTGCTCAGGTTGATTACATATACCCATGAAATAAACATGGAGAAATTTGCATCGGTAATGGTTTGGTGTGGTGGGGAAACTCATTAGATGGTCTGCCTTACTCCAAATGATTTTGTGTCCGTTTCTCAAGCGGCAAGCGATAGACTAACAGAGGACCAAAAAAAAAAAAAAAGACTCTGCAGGAATTAATCATCCAAATAGCAGATAAACCATGCAATCATATATTTTGAAAAGCCAAGCTGACTAATTAGTGTGAATTCAAGCAGGCAGTTCTCCGGTATTTTCTCTCTAATTCTTTATTGTGTATTCTGCAGGTTAAGCACTTAAATAGAGAATTACTTTCACTTTGTTAAAAGAACTTCCTGCCTTAGAAATGTGCCAAATGACTACTGATGCATTCTGGTAAGTGGTTCTCCCCTAGCTTAGAGAATTTAATTGCAAAATGACTTTCATTTTCTTTTTTAAAGTCAACATAAAAGCATTTTTTATTCTCTATTGTAATTCATTTGTGCAGATTATTGCAAATAACTGTTTTGTCCTTGTAATCTTTAATCAAAATATAATAACTTGCCTCTCTTCTTCTGAAATTATTTTTCTTTTCTGCTAAAGTCACTTGGGCAAAAAGTTATTCTGGCATGTAAAGGCCACTTTTAACCATAACATGAAGAGAAACAACAATAAACAAAAAACATTACAATACAGAAGTAAACTAGGATTTCATGTTCAGTATAAATGAATCAAAAATCTGTTTTAAACAGTGGAAACCCATTTAATTCCATGCATTGGCTTACAAGCTACAGGTTAAATAATACAAAAAAACAATGGTAACACTTTAGGGACCAATTGTCACTATTAGCTTGCATATTACTAGCATATTTGCTGTGTATTAGTACATCATAGTGAATCAATAAGCTCACCATAACTATGAAGGCTTGCTAACAGTGCTTTTCACTCCAGATCTGCTGGCATAAGTGAGTGATATATGCTTATTTATTTGAAATTGCTATATTTTCCAGTGAGGAGCTCTCTGAGTGGTAGTCTTCCAGGGTTGCTCATGTGTCTCTCTCTTTTTCTTTCTCTCACTTCATCGGATCATAATCCTAATGCAGTAATCTAAAGCTCTATCATAGCATAACATTCTCGCTAGCTCCAGAGCCATTGCCAGCCGAGCCAAATGATTATATTGTAGTGTGGCTCATCAAGCTGCGTATGGTCAAAAAGCAGAGCACTTGATGGCTTGCACAAGTGAGTTTAATGTCTGCTCGTTGCTTGGAGCCCTTGACCCTCTCTTGGAGGCGCTCCATGTTAGTCACTCTCTAGTGCCTCCAAATTGAAATGGAGTCAGAGGAGCAGATGAGATATCCACCATCAGGCTTTGGCTGTGGAGCTAATAGCGAGATAGATACAGGGCCCATGAGCTATTCTCCTCACACAACTCAGATTGAGATGTCACAGAGGACAATTATTGTACAATCCATGAGCAGATCATTTAAAGTGCCCCTATTATGCTTTTTTGGATATTACCATTCATGGAATGTGTTGTATATCTGTTTGTGATTGTAAAAAGACTGTAAAAGTTTTGAAGATCACAGTGCACGATAAATGGAGTTATTGTCTCACAAAGGAAAATCCAGTCTTACTTCCTACAAACCGTCTCTAGGTTTGTAACAAATTTGCGTAATGCCTGAGAAAAGCTAAGAAAAACTATGTGCACAAGCAATGCTTTTAGCGCTTGTTCTGCTCTGGTTTTGCCTGTGTTTTTTGATCTGGAGATTCAGTACCCTTTTAGATGATGCGTAATAGCGCCCCCTTCCATTTAACATTAGCTATGTTTCCCCCACCCTGTTTTTATGCGCATTTTGAAGTACTAGTGCAATGCCCTTGCAAAATCAGTTTTTGTGTGTTTTTAGTAATTGTTGGTTTGGTATGTTTGAGTTGCTGAATAGCCTAGGCTACTATTACACAGGAGCCTAAACTCTGAGAAAACGATAACGTGCACCAGAATAAAATATAATATTCAGAATTAAACAGTGTAGCTGACTTACAGATTCAGTTAAATCGCTATTTTTTCAAAAATGAATCGCTACTTTTTCAAAAGTGAATCGCTACTTTTTCGAAAGTAGTGAATCGCTACTTTTTCGAAAGTAGTGAATCGCTACTTTTTCAAAAATGAATCGCTACTTTTTCGAAAAGAATTGCTACTTTTTCAAAAAAGAATCGATACTTTTTCAAAAAGAATAGCAAACTTTGCAAAAAGGATTGATACCTTTTCAAAGAGAATCGATACTTTTTCAAAAAGAATCGCTACTTTTTTCAAAAAGAATCGCTACTTTAACAAATAATAATGTAACAAATGTATAATACTGTAATAAATGTATAATTACATTGTAATAAACGTATAACACTAATGTATAATTACATTGTAATAAATGTATAGTAACTCTGGTAAAAATGTATAATTACATTGTAATAAATGTATAATAACATTGTAATAAATATATAACACTGTAATAAATGTATAATTACATTGTAATAAACGTATAATTACATTGTAATAAATGTATAAGACTAACAAATGTATTTACACTACTTTTTTCAAAAAGAATTGCTATTTCAGAAAAGAATCGCTACTTTTTTCAAAAAGAATAATGTAACAAAATAATAATGTAACAAATGTATAATAACACTGTAATGTATAATAACACTGTAATAAATGTATAAATACATTGTAATAAACATATTACTTTTTAAAAAAGAATCGCTACTTTTTAAAAAAGAATCGCTACTTTTTCCAAAAGAATCGCTACTTTTTCCAAAAGAATCGCTACTTTCCTAAAGAATCGCTACTTTTTCAAAAAGAATCGCTACTTTTTCAAAAAGAATCGCTACTCTTATTTTAAAAGAATCGCTACTTTTTTCAAAAGAATCGCTACTTTTTTCAAAAAGAATCGCTCTTTTTTCAGAAAGAATCGCTACTTTTTCAAAAAGAATCGCTACTTTTCAAATGAATAATGTAACAAAATAATAATGTAACAAATGTGTAATAACACTAATAAATGTATAATTACATTGTGATAAAGGTATAATAACACTGTTATGTATAAACACTAATAAATGTATAATTACATTGTAATAAACATATAATTACATTGTTATAAATGTATAATAACACTGTAATAAATGTATAAATACATTGTAATAAACGTATAATTACTTTTTCAAAAAGAATCGCTACTTTTTCAAAAAGAATCGCTACTTTTTTCAAAAGAATCGCTACTTTTTTCAAAAAGAATCGCTACTTTTTCAAAAAGAATGGCTACTTTTTCAAAAAGAATGGCTACTTTTCAAAAAGAATCGCTACTTTTTTTTAAAAGAATCGCTACTTTTTCAAAAATAATCGCTGCATTTTCCAAAAGAATTGCTACTTTTTTTAAAAAGAATTGCTACTTTTTACAAAAGAATCGCTACTTTTTTAAAAAGAATCGCTACTTTTTCAAAATGAATCGCTACTTTTTTCTAATGAATAACGTAACAAAATAATAATTTAACAAATGTGTAATAACACTTTAATAAATGTATAATCACATTGTGATAAACGTATAATAACACTGTAATGTATAATTACATTGTAATGTATAATTACATTGTTTTAAATGTATAATAACACTGTAATAAATGTATAATTACATTGTAATAAACGTATTATTACATTGTTATAAATGTATAACAACACTGTAATAAATGTATAAATACATTGTAACAAACGTATAATTACTTTTTAAAAAAGAATCGCTACTTTTTCCAAAAGAATCGCTACTTTTTCCAAAATCGCTACTTTTTCAAAAAGAATCACTAGTTTTCAAAAAGAATTGCTACTTTTCAAATGAATAATGTAACAAAATAATAATGTAGCAAATGTGTAATAACACTTTAATAAATGTATAATTACATTGTGATAAACGTATAATAACACTATAATGTATAATAACACTGTAATAAAGGTATAATTGCATTGTAATGTACAATTACAATGTTATAAATGTATAATAACACTGTAATAAATATAAAATTACACTGTAATAAATGTATAATTAAATAGTAATAAATATATAATTACATTGTTATAAATGTATAATAACACTAATAAAAGTATAATTACATTGTAATAAATGTATAATAACACTGTAATAAATGTATAATAACACTGTAAACAATGTATAAATACATTGTAATAAACGTATAATTACTTTTTCCAAAAGAATCGCTACTTTTTTTAAAAGAATCGCTACTTTTTAAAAAAAGAATCGCCACTTTTTCAAAAAGAATTATGTAACAAAATAATAATGTAACAATTGTGTAATAACACTTTAATAAATGTATAATTACATTGTGATAAACGTATAACTGTAATGTATAATTACATTGTAATAAACGTATAATTACATTGTTATAAATGTATAATAACACTGTAATAAATGTATAATTATATTGTAATAAATGTATAATAACCTTGAAAAGAATCGCTACATTTCTCGAAAAGAATCGCTACTTTTTTACTTCAGAAGTAAACAGTGTAGCTGACTTAATGTTTAGCTGACAGAATGTTTATTTGTAAACCACAATTTTTAAACCACAACCCTCTCTAATGTCAGAATGTTTATTTTTAAACCACAACTTCAAAGTGTGCTTCTTTTGCAGAAATATTTAATGATATCTTTTGCATTGCACTTACACGTGCCCGTAGCAAGACACCCGTCAAGTTTGAAATCCATTGGACTAACGGTTCGAGAGATATTCGATTAACAGACAGACACACACACAGAATCTATTGATAGATTGCATCAGAAACGAGTGATGGAAACGCCAAATTTCGGAAAAACTCCCTCAATTGTTTTACTCAGGCGAGCTGGTATTTGACTTATGTGAAATAGAGTTCATGCGAATAATGGGAGATGGAAACGCATTTCCCAAATAATTTCTGATGTAGAGAACATTAAACCTACATGTTTAATGGGCTGCTTCAACTGGTTTTATTTATTGTTAGTTACTAGTTTACCAACACCACCATCATTCGCTCGAACAACTTTGCACCTAATTCGCATTTGTTTGTTTTTGGCGAACTTTCGAAAGATTTGCTTCACGTTTGAATGGAAACCCAGCTAGTGAAAACATGGAAAGCCGGAAAATTACGTTAAGAGTTAAATGTTGAGGAAGCTTCTGGAGCTGAAATCCAAATATGATAGTGGGCATTTCGTTTTCAAAACGCGCTGCAAGCGATAGACCAATCACAACAGACTGGACCATCTGACGAATCAGAGCAGAGTAAACCCCTCAGTGAAAGGAGGGGTCTAGAGAGACTGAATCCTTGATCTAACCGTTTCAGACACTGTGACAAAAGAGGGGATGCTGCAATGTATGAGAAAATGCTTACCTTGGATGTATGTAAACCCATGTTAAGAGACCGCTAAAACAATATTAGGAACCTTTAAAATGGCATAATAGGGGCCCTTTAATATCTTGAGAACAAGACTATGGTTTTATTCTAAGCTGAAAGAGAAATCCCAGACAGAAACACAAGGCGGATTCAGTTACAAAAAAAAAATTCTCGGAGCAGAAATGTCCACAAAGCCTCATTTCAGCTTGCTGTGGTAATGAGTGGTAGAATACGGAATTCTTTCGAAATTAAATTGTCAGTTTGGGCCTTGTAAGCAATCTTTTAAAATCAAAAGGTAAATCCAATAAGGAAGTTGAAATATTTGGAAAATATTTTGGAGGAAGTTTGCCTCATTTGAAATGGAATGTCTGGGCTCCAAACTCTTTAGACATGGTCCACTTCAGGTACTTGAGCAGAATTGCTACCGCTCCGACCTCCTTGACCTGTAAACATAGGCACACTTTTTTGTCCTTATACAAAATTGCTTCCACTCAAAGCAGCAAACACCATCACCTGCTAACATCTCAATTCTAACCAACCGTAACCCACCAAAAAATACGATTACGAACATGCAGGATGACTGTGTAGTCTTACATTTTGGAAAGGAAAGTTTGATGCAAGGAAAACCCCTAAATAAGCTGATGACCCTTTTTAATAACCATTTACCACCTAATGTAATAGATATTTTACATATATACAAAGACAGCAATTTAATTCAACGGTCTGTCCTGGTGTATGAAGTAAACTATTGAACTCTCAGGAAAAAAAAACTGATGGTCTTGGCTCAATCATACCATCATAAAGATGTGCAGAAATGTTTGTGTTCGTACCATCTGTGTGAACAGTTTCAATTATATTACGGTAATAAGTTTTATTTAGATCCAATATCTTTGTGAGACTGAGTATGTATTAAATATTTAATTGAAAACAGAAGCATGACACCATACAAACAACAAAAATAGCACAGCCCTCATGTTTTTCTTTGTTGGTGCCAAAATGGGAGAAAGTGGCCAAATCAAGTGCTGAGCTTGACAGCTAAGCTTTTTGAACCGGTTTTATCTTCTGTCGTACTAATGTCACAAACACTGCTGTTGTTTGTACATTACGTGTAAATTTAAGACGCATGACATTGGCACATTTACTTCCGACCTGTGTAAATAGTCTTTTAAAGCATGTCAGTGATGCCAAATCAGAATTGATGCATTAAGTAAATACAATTTCAGAATCTAGTGCATAATTACAATTCTTTTAGACAGGATTTCAGAAACATATTTACATGCCATGGATGTTGTGCTCACTAAGGCAGAGCCAACTAAAATATATTCTGTGAGCAGAATAACAAGCTAACAGCACAGACATTCAATTAAAACTTTTTCCATTGATATTCTAATTGATTTTCCAATCATTTATGCAAATATTCTTAATGTGATAACTATAACAAGAGAATACAAAGCCCTTGTGTTAAGCATGGGTTCCTGTATATCAAAGAAAATGTTAGCTTTTTAAATTAAGGTTTAAAACTATGACCTGCAAACATTTAATAAATTAAAAAAAAAAAAGCTCTTAAAATCATTTGTCTAACAGTCACTTCTCAAACATGCATGACTGTAAAATGTATTTTTCCCCCTGAAAGGTTAAACTTTCCTTTCATGAAAATAACATTAATAAACAATATATAATTTGAGATGTAGATGCAAACACTTTGGCCAGAAAGGGAGAGACAGGAAGAACACTATTGCTAAGGCTAAACTCTTTTAGGATTTTTACATTCAGATAACCTTACATAATCTGAAATATATAAATACAGCTTGATAAAAACACTGCATTCTGATATTTTGCGTGACTTTTCACTTTTCTTCACATCTCTCATACTTCATCTTAAAGTATTCATCGTCTACATGAAAATAAATAGCCTTACTGTAGGAATTAAAACTGCTGTCCTCAATATTTTAAACACTACTGCCATCTACTGATTTCTTATAGAATCATATCTACTACTCTTCATGGTTGAGAGCTGCATGACAAAAGGACCAAAAAAGTTAAAGGAATAGACATGTGTAAAATTAACCACTATGAATTAAATAAGTATATCAGTATATGCTGTTTATTAGCAGTTGTGTCTGCAACAATATCACACAAATGAAACTACATGGAAAGAGTTCTTTTCCAAGATGCTGCCTACTGAAGTCATTAGAATGACTCTTACTAAAGGACTTGCAGAAACACCAACAAATGGTTTGTCCTAACTGTCAAATTTCAAGAGTATACATTAACATACATATAAAACACGCAAATAGCTAATGTGCTTAAGAGACAGTTAGAAAACAAAACGTGTAACACTTTTTTTTTGTTTTGTTTTAAAAACCACCCAGACTTACACTAAATGTGAATTTTACATGGCAACACCCAGGTAGAAAACAGTACAAAAACAGCTTTGGTGAAATTGTGTAGTCTTCTATAAAAAGATTTTTTACATAAAAAGCATTAAAAAAAAAGTTAAATATTATAAAGTGAATTTTCTATTGCACACAGTGAGAGACTTCGGCTGTGATGGCAATGCGAGAGCAGTCTCAAGGCTTTCTGCGTCTGAAACAAAAGTGGGTTAGTCCTCAGTTTTTAAAGTTACTTTTTACCTGTGACTGAAATGATACACAAATAGAGAGCTTACTTTGAATATCCGTGATGCTGGTATCCAGGTCCCAAGTTTGAGCCAGCTCTCATCTCCAGAGCCACAGAGCACTAGAGTAAAGTCAATAAATAGATTATGTTTCTATATTTTAAAATGACAAATAATCCTATGTATCCACACACACACGTTCAAAAAAAGGATGCATTAAAAGTGACAGTAAAGCCATTAATGTAACAAAACATTTTACATGCTATTCTTTTAAACATTCTATTCAAAGAATCCTAGGAAAGAAAAAAACATTTCCACAAAAATATTAAGCAGCACCAGTTAACAATATTGATAAGAAATGTTTCTTGAGCATCAGAACAGCATATTATCATTTCTGAAGGATCACGTGACACTTAAGACTGGAGTCTCATCACAGGAATAAATAAATTAATTCCTTAAGGTTTTAAATACTAAAAAGTAATCATTGACCTTTAAATGTGGGCATTTAAGGGTTAGTGTGCACATTTAGCTAGTTGACACCAGAATATTTTTTACCCTCGTCTCCACATCAGTCCAGTCTCCCTCCATAGGCTCACCATCCGGGCCAGACTCTGATGATCTCCTCTTACGGGCACTATTTAAACAAAACCAATATAGAGCATTTACACAGACCTACAAGTTATGCACATATGACCACCAAAGCTTTCAAACTTGGCAACAATCACCTGGCCACAACAGGGTTTTCCTGCTTGAGGGTTTCGATGTCTGTAAATTGAACAGCCTGTCCTCCACCTCTAGTTTTGAACACTTCACCCTGATAAAGAGCAAAGAATTTTAATTTCAGCAGACATACAACACCAGACTGAGCAAGACCACCAGAAAAAGGAACCTACCTTGATTAGCTTGGTCTGAATCTCCCCATCCGAGGCCACCTCTTGGTGCGTCAAAACGTACTTGTCACACTTGGACAGAGCTTTCTCATTAGGAGCGTTTACTTTGATGGCATTGGGGATGTTGGGCTGGAGAACTGTATCCAGGTCCACATTACTGCTGGGTTTATGATCAACCCACCTCTCCCCACCTGCGGAGTGCGAGCGTCTGTGTAGAGGCCGAACCGGCGCCCCAGTCTATTCAATTAAAACAAACACAGTAAGACAAATAGAAAACAGACCACAAGCATGCTGAAGCGTTAGTGTGTTAGCGAATTTCTAAGCACAAACTAGACGTACCAAGCTGTTAAGAAGGGAAAAAAGCTGGAGATTAAAGTGGGACGCTTTATCTTCAAAGAAAAAAAAAAAATCTGCTTTTCAGTCTGCAGATATTAAATCTTAAAAAGTTGACAATTTCAGCTTCAACAACTTATGAGCGTAATCTGTCTAAAGTGTATGAAGAGCAACTAAACAGTATTATGAGTAACGGATGACATTGAGAAGATGAAAAGTCAAATTTATTCATCTAAAAGTGCAAAACAAAGCCATTACATGGTTAAAATACGCAGCACATAATACCTTAGAATTTTACATTCAGATCTTCTGGATAATATTTGGAGCAGCTTAAAAAGAGATCAAAAGGTCTACATTAAGCTACAATGTCTATATTAGTGTCTCGTTGAAGCTTTACCTACAACTACAGCAAGATACTCCACTGACCCAGTGATCCGTTTCCTCTAGGTCTACATCTGCAGGCTGGACAGGCACCTCTCTGGCCCAACACCTGCCTCTTCTCCTGCTAAGACTGTCGGGAAGGCCCTGAGCTCTCTTCCTACTGTCTGGAGGCGACTGGCTACCCTGCCTGCGGGACTGCGGGACTCCCTGCTCCCACTCAGAGATGCAGGAAGCCACTGACACACTGCCTGGTCTGGGGAAGTGAGGATCTGGCCTGACCGTCTGAGAGAAGTTATATATAGGCTCCAAGGAGGAGAGGGATGACTGCGAACCATTGTAGGGAGACTGAAAGTGACATGATTAGTTCACACATGGTTTGCATGCAACAAACACCAGTACATTAAAAACAACATTTACAGCATTAAAAAGGAGGTGGTGAAGGTGCACAGGGTAATTATACACACATACTGCACAGCAGAACATGCATGGACAAATAAAGCTGAGGTTTGTGGATTAGGTTAGGCATAATTTTCAGGGTCAGGCGGTCTAGAAACGCAGGTCAGTTAAACGTACAGGAACGGGTGACGGGGAGGCGGATCTCTTGGGGGGCACTTTGTCCTTTTCTCTGGAGGGCCGCTGTGGCTGCCGGTTCTCCGTCTTCCCCTCCGTCACAATAGCTTTGAGTTGTTTGAGTTTCTCATCCTTCACCCACAGCTTATTCTGCATCTCCAGCTGCTTGGCATTAACCCGCCTCTCCTGCAGAGAACAACCCATCCATGTATTACACCAACAAATGAAAGATAGTCTTTCCCAAAACAAACTTATTTCAAACCCTGGATCACAAAACCAGTCAGCAAGGGTATATTGTGGCAGTAGCCAACAATACATTTTATGGGTCAATATTATCGATCATTTCTTTTAAGCCAAAAATCATGTTCCATGAAGATATTGTAAATTTCCTACCGTAAATATATAAAACATTTAAATTTGTGAATGAATGCAGCACAATCGCGAACATAAATGGGCAACTTTAAAAGCGATTTTCTCAATGTTTTGAATTTTTTGCACCCTCAGATTCCAGATTTTCATATTGGCTAAATATTGTCCTATCCTAACAAACCATACATCAATAGGAAGCTTATTTATTCAGCTTTCATATGATATGTATATCTCAATTTAAAAAAAATTGACCCATGCAATTGGTTTTGTGGTCCAGGGTCACATATATGGTCTATGGAAAGATACTCACACATTCCTTCTCCCACTTGAGCTTGGCGTCAGTGACGATGCCCTGCATACGTGATTCCATGCGTCTCTTTTCAGACATTTCCCTTTGAAGCCTCTGTTCTCTGCTCTCCAATTCGTGCTGTAGAGATCGCTTGTCCTCCTCATAGATGTTGGTAGTTTTCTGCAGGATGTCAATCTGCATACAGAATAGCAATGCAGAAGCATGCCATATTCAACACTTTTGTTAGGTCAAGGTTTGTTGCAACAAATAATTATTTCAACCATAATTATCATAGCCTAGTTTGTGTTGTGGAATGTCAGTTAAATCTACTGTGTACACTTAGTTCAAAAGTTTGGGTTTATAAGATTTTTTTTTTTTTGCAAAAGACTCATATTCACCAAAACTGCACTTATTTGATACAAATATTCATATCACATTCATATTTATTGTATTTTTTATACTTTGTGGTTGCAGACTGAAGCAGTTTCATGACAACAGCTCTCGTTAGGTTAGAGGCAATGGTGAGTAAACGCAGATTTGAATGTTCTGGTGTGATTGATTCGCCTGTGTCTATTAAACTTTGACATTGTCATTTAGGAATGAGATCATTTGGATGTTTGAATTGAGATCTTTTAACAATTAATTGTGCAGCACCATGTCCCTGTTATACAAGTATTAAGTTCTTTAAAACAGGGTTCCCACACCTAGGTTAACTTAATTCAAGGACCTTTCAAGAACTTCTCAGGTCCATGTTTATTTTCAAGAACTTTCCAGTGCCTTGAATTTTTTTTCTTCAAATTCACAAACGTTCAAGGATTAAGGACCCGTGTGAACGCTGTTAAACAACCCTTTAAAAGAATATTGCACTTCATTTTTTATCCTGACTCAATGATGGTGCAAATACCTTGTACTCCAGCATCTTAGATTTCTTTTCCAGACGATCAATCTCGTTCTTCTGGTTCTGTATCATTTTATCCTTTTCCCCAAGCTTGCCACGCTGCTCATGGATGAAGTTCTCCTTGGAGAGAATGTTGCTGTCCTGCTCTTGAAGCACAGACTTCAGCATGTTGGCTGAAACAAAACAATGGCCAGAAATAAAAAAAGTTGCACAAAGGACAATATAAAGAGCTCTGAATGATGATTTTACCTGTTTTATTGTACTCCTCTATCATCATCTGTCGAACCCTGTGTCTCTTCTCCAGGGCCTCGATGAGTCTGGGTAGAGTGACGTCATCATTAGGGCCAGAAACCTCACAGGGAGGAAGTGGAGGAAAGGACTGAAGAAGCTGGTTCAATACTGTTGGAAACTCTGTAAAGGCACACATCACAAATTGTAACATTAACAGTAACATTTAACAGAGACATTAGACTGCATGTTAAAGAAACAGCACATTTGAGGTGACGTTAACGCGCGTTACATTCTCAAATAATGTGCAAGTTCACATACAAAAAAAATACCTCCATCTACAGGACCACCACGTTCCTCCAGTCTTCGAGTCAGCTCGTCTTTGAAGGCTTGGTTCCTCTGTCGGCGACCAGCAGTGAAGCCACAGATGGGCCTGTCAACAGGCCGGGCCACTTCCACTTCCTGAGTCATCTCAGCAAAGCGCATCACCAGCTGCACACAGATGAGAAACCCAAATATCACAGTACAAGTAGTATAAATCAAGAGGAACCAGGGATGGAAATTATCATCCGCCACCAGCTAAATGCGGGTGATTTTGTGTTGTGGCGGGTAAACTCGCTTCACCTACCGGCCAACGTGGCGGGTAAATAAAAATAGCATACTGTTTCACCCGGACGGCGGACACTTATAGAGGAGGCTCACCTTCAACACCCGCGCGCTTCTTCCGTCGAGGCTCGACGAGGGAAAAAACGTGGGAGCGGGAGAGGCGGTTTGCCGTCCAAAGGGAGAGCTAGCTGCGAGCGCATGGTGTATTTTTAGGGCGGGGTAGCTCTGTGTCGTAAAGAGCTAGCCGCACAAACATCTACCCGCGCGCTTATTCCGTCGAGGCTTGAGCGCGAGAGGTGGGAGCTAACGTTAGCCGCGAGCGCATGTAAATATGACAGAACAGGCATACCGTAAAACTTCAAATAATAGCCCGGGCTTTTATTTTCCCAATTCGAACTGCACCGGCTTGTATTTCAGACAGGCCTTTATAATTTAGTGTTGAGATGTTGTTCCTAGAGTCTCTAATCACTAAAAATACCCAAATGCTCCACGTGAAACTGCGGTCTTCCGACCTTTTACTATCGTGTCAATTGATTTTCATTAATATGCGTGAGGGAGAGAGAGCAAGACAGCACTCGTGTTGTTTGAAGACGTGAGTGCGCGCGTGCGGCCGGGGTTCTCTCTCTCTGCTCGTTTGCGCCCTGTCAAGCGCAGCAGTCACTCTATTCTACATCACTCACTGCTCAAAAAAGGCTTTGGCGGCGCCAAAAAGCGGACGATCTGATGGGTTTCAGAAGATTAAATACAACCCGAAACTAAAAAAGCCTTTATTTACCCAAACCTGTCGCCACACCAGGCGTGTAAAAGAGACAGGCGTCTATTTGGGACTTGGCTATTATTTGAAGTTTTACGGTACTCTCGCAGAGAGAGCAACCTCTAGCATAGAGTGCGGTTTAGCATGGGTTCAGTTTTTTGTTTAATCTGCCCTACTCATTTAACGTAATGTATATCAGTTCATGGTTTGTGTGTGCATAAGAGAGAAAGAGAAAATATCAGTATTTCATTGAGACTTGAGATTAAATAAACTGGTTAAGTATTGTAGTATTAATTTTCATATGCAGTTACACATGGTTGGTTAAAAACAAGAAAGTGGCTGGTTAAAACATTGAGTGGCTGGTAGATTTTGAAATCCACCAGCCACAGTGGCCGGTGGACAAAAAAGTTAATTTCCATCCCTGAGAGGAACAATCCATCTTTTGACCTGTTGATATTGCTTACCAATGTCTCCTCATAATCATCAGCTTTTGGATTTACACACACAACCATCCTCACTTTGCCTTCACCATCAAAGTAGTTTTTGAATAGATGGGTCACTTTAGAGTCTCTGTATGGAACCATCTGAGGACAAAAGTCAAGAGTGCCTTGATGTTGCTGAATTTAGAAATCAAGCAAATGGTTAGTTGAAATCTTCCACATACCTTGTTTGTGCCACACATCTGGTTCTCCCTCAGTACCTCAATGCATGTGCGCAGAGTCATTAAAGATTGATTTATGTTGCCTGTGAGAGGGAAAAAACATATGGTCTTCATATAAAACACACCTCCGAAATCCTACGGTCAATCTTTAGTTATTTGTGCCATTGGCGGACCTGCTTCACGGAGACGACTGCCCTCTGCTCGAGTTCTGCTAGTGCGTTCACTGCCAGCCAGATCCACCAGACACAACTGGCTCACGTTCACCTGATTCTTATCCTAAAAAAGAAAAGATCATAGATTAAAATCAAGTATTAGGTCAGTGGTACCACTTTCACAATTCAGAGCCCAAATTTGGCATCTCCATATGTAGGGCCAAAATGTCACATTTGAAGGGTTAGTTCACCTAAAAATGAAAAGTCTCAATTACTAATTCTCATGTAACTCAAAACTCATAAGATTTATTTCCTTGAAGATATTTCTAACAAACCCCGAGACATTTCCATCCAAACCAAAGCTTTGACGCTTCAAAAAGTTAAAGACATCTAAGTCTTCTGCAAAGAGACAATCACTTTATATTTAGAAAAGATTTAATTTAGGCTTTTATTTACACAAGAACATTAACGCACAGCACATCAAATATGGTAAACAGAAACTGATGGAACAGAAATCAGTCTTCTGCATCACGTAAACACGGAGCTTCTGCCGTATCAGTATACTTTTATTTAATGCCATGTCAGCATCTGTGGCCATCTTCATTGCAAAAACTGAATTCCAAAAATACAAGACTTACATATACAATAAAAATAAAAACCAAGCAAACAGAAAACAAAACAGCAATTATATTATATAACATTAGAAATAAAAGGATAAAAATTCTAAAAACTTTTTGAGCTTCTGCAAGAACTAATGAGGCTTTTGAAGCATCAGAGTTTGTGGAATGTTTAATAGACCCCCCAATCTTTAAATTGGACAATCCATTTAAAAGCTTTATCTGACTTGTCTCAGCTTTGACACTGTGAAATTACCCCAAAATATCAGGTTCTCAGAGGTTTGTGTAAAGACTTATTACAGTGTTTAAAATGAAGGTGAAACTGCTGAACATTAGTTGATCACTAGGGGGTGTTAAAATACCTACGGAGTACAGACATCATTCATTAAACCTTCATGAAGATCAGGAACACAACAATTGTTTAGCTGTGCCCCAAAACATTTTTTACAAATTAAATGTACATGCTTTATTTTTAATGGGGTAAAAAGAAAAGGTTCACTTGGCATTTGTCTGAACAACATTAGGTACCTAGCTGTTATAAGAGTTATATTATTAAAAATATATACATTTATAACTGGCAATTGTTTATTGCAAAAAGGATAAAAAATAAAAACTTTAAAGCATTAGAATTAAACTGACCTGAAGCACATTGTCTCCATCTGCATCCAGAGGTGCTTGTGCCAATTTAACAATGAACACACTATGAGAGCGGCTGGACTCACGGTTCAATTGCGTGTTTGCAATCCTGCGCTTCTTCTGACCTGTTTAGAAAACAGAAGTGCTCATACAATAGCTCTGCGTGCTAACCACAAACAAACCATTTGAAAAAAAGCCAACATCTACATCAATTTACCTCTCCAAAAGACTTCAAAAGCTTCCTCTGTTGACTTGACCTCAACCTCGGTGCACCCAGCCACATACATGTTGTGATTTTGATCTTCACGCAGTATTTTGGATTGTGGCGGTCTGAAATGTGAAAAAGCAAGAGATAAACTTCTGTTACCACAGAGTAGAATTAACAAATTATACAGCCATGTTGCAATGAAGCGCGATTTCTGAATGGGTGTCTACCAGCAAGGAAAACAGACAGCCAAGACAAAAGCTTTTACACTGGCACAAAAAACTAAATACTCACATCTGACAGGTAGGAATTTGTTGCATACATGTAAACAAATCAAAACTATTTTCGCACCCAACCTGAGCATCTTCGAAATGTGGTTTTAAATCAGATACATATCTGGACATCCGACCTGCGTCTAAAAGCGTTTATTCGATTCCAAGCCATCACAAGGCGAGGGCGGCACGTTTGCCCACAAAGCTAGCTTTTTAAATGTCGTATCACGAAGCAAATGTGCCTGTTTTTTGCAGGGTTTTTTTAAGGAGGTGGAAACTTTATAAAGGAAAGAAATTGTGCACTCACATAAACATTCAAGAGCTGGTTTACGAACTCTGCCCCACGAGTTTTATAAATAAAACAGCTTCACTACTGAAAGCTACATTATATTTCTCAGCAATGAGGTGATTAAACCAACAAGCTTCGCTATTAGGACACTAATTCAATCGACTTTATAACTTTTTTTTTTAAACAGTGCTACTTTATTTCACTTCAGAATTCTTGATCTAACATGCCATAGATAAAACAAACGAATATTACCGTTTTCCTATACATCTGTTCGGTCAGATTTTGCGCTGCAAAACTTCCATGACAGCCCTAATCTTGTATATGCTGGCAAATAATCATGGCCACTCTACCATGTGCATAGTAAAGAGATCACCAACAATCATTTTGGGTGGGAATTAATGTAAACACAGATATCAAATACCAGTCGTGTCTAAAGTAAATGTAAACAGCTGGGCCCAAAAAAACCTGAATATGGTCAAAAGATCAGATCTGAGCATTAGGACGTCTAGTGTAAACGCAGCCACAGAGACCCTAAAAGCAATTGAAAGCAAAGACAGGACATGCAGAACAGCTACACAAAGGAAAGAAAATCCTTAAAAAGCAGCAAGTCCATCTATGAAAGGATTTCACTGGCCACGTACATGAACTCAGTGTTTCTCAGAGGTGTGCCTGCACCATTCCACCTAATGAAAAAAACAAAATAAATGTATCTATAAACTAAGCTCACTGATATTACCAACTATAACTTATTTTTAGGCCAATTAAACTAAACTGAAACTAGCTTGGGGTTGGGTACAAAATCTACCACGTGTTGTCAATGAAACATTTAAATTGAGTAAATATTGCCTAAAATAATTGTATTAGTATGATTGTTTTTTTAAAGGCGTTTAAAAAAAATTGTATTGACAAATATACAGTAAAATAGGAATAGTACTACAATTCAGAAATGATTTTAAAATAAATTCAGCAGCTTTTTCAGTCACATCACTTTATTCTAATACGATGATTTGGTGCTCAAGAAACATTTCTTATTTTCAATCTTCAAAACTTTTGAGATGCTTAATATGTTTGTAGAAACAAATTTATTTTTTCAGGATACTTTTGATAAGTATAAAGTTCAAAAGAAAAGCATTTATTTGAAATGGCAATCTTTTACAACATTATAACTGCCTGTACTGTAATTTTTGATCATTAATGAATCCATGCTGAATAAATGTATTAATTTACTATATATTAAATATACCGGTATTAAAGAACCTGATTCCAAACTTTTGAACCATACTGCATAAAATAAGTGTTTTATAAAGTATGCTAAGGACAAACACCGCACAAAGACAGTGAATGAGAAATGATAAAATCTCAAATTTACCACTAAATATCAAACTTAGCAAGCTTACTTGGGCTTTATTGGGTCAAAAGGAGTCTCCTCCAGGAGATCATAGATGTAGTTGTTGTAAATCTCAATGTAAGACACAAAGACACTATAGCTGCTGTCCTCATCCACCCCATCTGCTCTACAAGCATCCTCTGGGCTGATCATGTCAGCAAACTCAGGGTCAATTCGCCTACAAAACAAGAATAGCAGATAAATGTATTGTTTCGTTTAAACCAGATTACGTTCTTTTGTAACTGATTTCAAATGGAAATAACCTTGTAGTTGGGGTCTTCGGTACAGTTGACTGACTGTCTCGCTTCTGTCGGTCCAAGAGTGCATCTATCTGATTCTGCACCTCCATGCCATTTTTATCATCAGGCTTGAAAACCTAATGAGGGAAAGATCAAGATAGCTCAAAGATGGAAAATTTACCTATGCTCTTTTATTCTGTTATGCAAGAATAAAAGTAAAGTAAATTGATGAATTCGCTCACATATCTCTTGGCCTGGTAGGGGCCAATGCTGTTGAAGATCATGTCAAGTGAACGTGGAAGCAGCCCACCTTGCCCCGGTGAGCCAGTCATTGTATGAGTTTTACCACTGCCGGTGACACCGTAAGTGAACAACAGGCCTAGTTTAAAAAGAAAACTGCTGTCAGTCTTACCACAGACCAAGTGGCACGTTTGAGCAATTTTAACTGAAATCGCCTTGCACTGGCATCTCTTAAAATATGTCTCAAGATGCACACCAGTAACTTTTTTCTAAGGTATGTTTGTGAAAACTACTTAAATGCCCTAATTAAACTAAGGCCTAATCCAGATTAATCTAAACCCTGTCTGTGAAACCAAGCCATAGTGTTGTTTTTAAATAAAATGTGTCCAGAAGAGCAGATTTACCATTTTTACAGTGAATAAGGTCTTCCACCAGAGGTTTAGCAACATCTTCAAATAATTCCCTCTGTGTGGTTTTAATTCCAAACACCTTTTTGAAGGAATATTGTGTCTGAAACAGAAATGATTAGTTAACTACAGTAGTCCAACAAAGCCTGACTAGCACCATAAGACTCAAAAGAATATATCCTGTTCCATGCAACAACAAAAAAGTTTTGCAAATGAGAGAAAGCATTTCATTAAGACTCAAAAGAATTGAAAAAGCACACAAGTTGTACGGACCACATTTACGGTGCGTTTACTGTCATTTTACAAGCTTGACAAACCTAGTACTCCATTTTTATTATATAGAAATATTTAACCATTACGTGCATCAAAAATCCCTTTGTGTTGCACAGAAGAAAAAGTCATACAGTATTAGAGAGATGGAGGAGAATAAGGGTGAACTGATCCCAATTCACAAAAAGATCAGATATCATTTTTAAATAACTCTTGAGGGCACTCACCTCTTTGAATTCACCATTCCTATTGGCTTTAAGCCCATCAGGGGCATGTAACTGAATGGTGGTGTTGCTTATAACCTCAATACAGCATTCCTCATCATCTGCACCTAGTGGGCGCACGCGACAATACACCTGCCAACACACACATCGCAGATTAATACGTTTATCGTGATATTGATTATCTTAATGTAAACAACAAGTTACAACATACTCCAACAGGGTCCTTCTGGTTGTTGGAAGTCTTTTTTGGAGGAAGGCGGCGGGGGGTCTTGCCCTTCCTGTTACAAAAGCAAAAATGCAGACGTCATTTTAAATAACTTAAGTTCAAGCGAAAGGAGTCTGGCTTGGGTTGAAAGAGTCCTAACCGGCCATAAGCGATCTTTTTGGAGTTACAATAGGAAAATGTAACCAGCTAGCTGCTAACGTCATTACTGATTTTAACGTGAAACACTAAGTTGGTTAGCGTAACTTACACGTTGGTAATAATGTAATAGTCAGCCTACTAAAATAAATAGAAAACATAAGAAATTACGCGGGATTATGAACTGATCTAAAGTACAAACAGTGGTAATAACGCTAAATAAACTCAACGAGTTTATTTAACGTTAGCTAACTAGTGCTAACGTTAATGTCTGCCAAGACCCACCTAACTTTCTTATGAGACCATAAACTCAGTTATTTGGAATAAACAGAACTTTAATAATTCGCTATCAGTTTAATATAACTAAAGTACAAAATACGTATACGACACTTACGCTTGCCTAATCATGTTGAGGTGTTTTAGTTCAATTCTGCGACGCCGTTGCCTTGTTCTTGTCCGTATATAACATTCGAAGTTTAAACGTTCCCTCTCCGGCGTCAGAAACTGATTTTTCAAATGTCACCAATCAGCGAGCTCAGACGCGCCTCAGTAAAGCGGATGTCCCGCCTTAAGCCCCACCGCTCTCCCATTGACAATATCCGGTTTTATCCAGAATCTAATAAACAGGGTGGGGGGTTCAAAAGTTATTAGAAAGGGTGTTTTATTGATGATTTTGTATTAGTGTATTGTGTGAATGTTTAATTGTAATGGTGAACTGCAAATGTGGAAACTTATTTTAGCTTTGCATTTATAGTATGCAATGCCAATGTATCCTGTCACTAGAAGTGAAGTTTGTGCTTTTTTTTACTTCAAGGACCGCAATGGAAACACGTTTTTAACTTTATTGTGCTATCCTTGACAAATGAGTGTATTTAACAACTTAATAAAATAAAATCAAACACGAGTCGAGTACCTTTTCTGCCTAAAAACAACCAATATCTGTGTGTATTGAACAAATAATATGTATAAATAATATTAATATGAAAATAGAAAACGGTATAATATGATATATAGTATATAATAAACTATTTAGGAAAAACTAAAAATATACAAAAACAAACAAAAAATTGTTTATTGTTTTGTTTGTTTGTTAAGTGTTTAACACCATGTTAACATCAGGGCTATTTACATGGCAAACACAAGGTCAATATCACAATCCCTACAATTTGCATTATTATATAAAACATTTCAAGACATAAGATAGACATTGACATAAGATAGAAAATCTTAAATACATTTGGGTGATACATTCTGAAATATTCCATTTAAACATGTTTCTGCATAAAAGCGTTTTCTTTAAGTATCATAAAAATGACAGTCCAGCAAAATATGTTTTACAATCAAAGTAACTTGACACGAGAGGCATAAAAGGAGGAACTTCACCTATCAATAGAAACTCATAGCAAGTCTTGAGTAACCCAGTCAGCACCTATAGTGAAGGTGACTTGATCATGTCTTGATTTTAAGTTATGGAAGACACTTCTTTTTATACTACGGTTTATTTCATAGTTTATTATTTTTATATTCGTCCCATTCCTTCTGCCACTTGTTAGTGATGTACAAGCTAATTAATGGTCTGAAGTCAGGTGGTAAAGTTTATCAGTTTTATTTAGTAAAAATATAAAACGTTACAGATTAACAAGATTTATTTATAAGTAATATCTATTTTTACAGTGTTCAAAAAGGCTGATTATAAAAATGCACTTGTATATAAATGATGATAATAAGTCTGATTAACGTGCTTCAAAAAATATGTAAATATGCTTTGAAATGTTAAAGAATTAAAGGTAAAGAAAAAAAATTACTACAAAAACATTGATCAAACATACAACCTAATCATAAATTATACTCTTAAACTCTTCCAGATTAAATAAAATCTTCTCAGGCTGTTCATTACATTGCTTCTTTTGAACAGTCATACAATATATAAATATATTTTACTCAGTTTTAGGGAAACTAACATGGCTGCCCGGAGTAACCTTCTCAAATGTCACATTTCAAACTAACTTCTTTACACCTCTGGTGGAGAAAAGTGCCAGACTAAAAACATATATTATACAAAGCCCGCTGACCACACTAAAGATTGCAGCTCCCGCAGTGTTTGAAAGGGTGATCGGTGGCAAATGAGCATGAAGCCACTGCTTCCGTGCAGCCATGTCCAGTTCATTAGCAGTCATCTGGAAATACGTGCCAATAATAGCGAACACGTGGAAGAGCTGATGACTGTGACCTGTGAAGGATGCATAAAAAAAAACAAAGTTTATAATTAGTAGAGTTTACTGTTGTGTAATCTGAATTTATGATGCTTAGTTTAAAGGAAATCTAAGGATCTGTTATTGTACCTATGTAGTCAAAACTACCAGGAGCCAACCGTTCAGGCAGGTGTGTGGCAAAAAGAAAGCCAGTGAAGAGAGCCAATGATGTGTGCTGATAGTGAACCGTATTGGCCTCATTAACAGTGCAACCCTCACCAGCACACACAAAGATCTACAAAAGGAGGCCAAAAGTCCAAACAAAGGATCTTTACATAAATTAATTTTGTTCAATTTATCAATCAATACAAATACAGCCAAAACAAAAAGTTAAGTTGTTCCACAAAATTACAAACACAGAATAGAAAATGACCCAAAACACTTACTCTATAAAAGAGAGGGATGTTGTCAAAGAGATATGGATAAAGAAAGGCGATTATCCTTAGACGTTTACAGCGCTTCTGATCTTTTCCCCCAGAATACCTAAAAGAGAATAATAATTGTTTATTTACTGAAAATTATTTGTTTTACAATCAAATATGCCGAGGTAAGAATGCAAAAGAGGAACTACCTTTTAATGCTGTGATAATTATACTGAAAAAATGGTAAACCAAGTCTTAAAACAAAAGAAATAAAATGTTTAGTCTTGACATTTTAGCACAATATGTACTTTCAGGAAAATGCATATTTGCAAAACGTAAATTCACAAAGCAGGTTTGAAATATTTCCGTTTTTACTGGAATTATAGGTTTTATTGATTCCTTATCCTACCTTGAGTAGCAGGCCAGTGCAGTAGAGATCACAGAGTTGACAACAGCTATAGGAACATAATATTCATGAAATGTGCTATTAACCCATTTATCTGGAAATGAGTAGGAAGAGTAGGTGATGGCAGAACCTGTTGATGATCAAATACACAAATAAAATAAAAAAATCAAATACTTTTATTAAAAATTAAAGAAGCGGAAACTGCATTTTACTCAATAGTTCTGTTGTATTTTCTACATACCAAGGCTGTAGAAGCTGAGTGCTCCATAATCAAAGAAGAAGCAGATGTGCCTGGCCCGTTCTGACATGGTACTGAAGGTATGAGCACAGCTGGAAGCGAGTGGGTACACACAACATGACAGCAGGAACACCAGCAAGGGCCAGGTGAACGGATCCTGCCAGTCATCCTGCACCAGCACTACCGTCAGCAGTTTCCATAAGAAAAACCTTGCATAACAAAAACATCCATTACATGACAATCTAAAATCGCAAGCATGCATCAAAGACGTGGTGTAGCAGTAGTCTGAATGCTCTTGCAATAAAAAGGCTAAACGCCTTGGATTTAAATAGGCAAATGGTTAGGAGTCAATGATTGGATCATTATTGCAGTGATTATTATGTTTCTAGCATGTTTTACATTTGGAAACAGTTCCTAACACTAACTGATTGTGTTGTTTTTCATTTCTGAAACAAACATGTAGGAAGACCAAAAAAGTATGCACCTTTTGATTGAAATATGTAATTTCCATCAAGAGCAACATAGATGTTTGGTAAGATCTTGTATTGACAATGCAAGAGTGGAGCACTCTGTAAAGTCTCCTCCAGCACTTCCCAAAGACTTTCAATGAATTTACATAACATAACACTGCAATAATGACTCCGTCATTGACTCTTAACCATTTGCAAATACTTGCTTATTTCTTAAGCATAAACATTTGCATTATATATATACAATGCAAATAGTTTAAACTTTAAATTATAAATTAATGTGGCAACAATTAAGTTGATCTTACAGGAAAATTCTCAATTTTAACATAAGCAAATGTAAACATATACAAAACGATGAATGCTGAAACTGAATTTACCATGTAGGCAGAAAATGAGTCCAAATATTGAGAGTTTCATTCGTTAGTTGGAAAAGACTAAGCACACACTCCTTGGCAGAGCTGCATGGGTGGCGATAGCCTGAAATGATGCCATCCTCATGGAAGACCTATAATGAAACATATTTATTAACTGAAATTTGAATTTATCAAGTTAATATATCTGCTTTAATAGTTAATGACTGACATGATAAAGTGTCAACTCAACCAGTGTACAACAAATTCAACAGTGCTAAACAATGATATTTCTTGCAAAGTAACATCAGCACTGAAACACGTACTTTTGGAACTTGGTTGATGGTGAACACTTGAGGTAGCTTGATGAGATTGAGCATAGTAGAGGAAGGCTCCAGCAATTACAAGATGGAGAGACCAGCTGCCATCTACAGAGCTTCTTCTTGATTCCCTGTGATTGATTTAGAAGTCTTCTCTTTAGTGTTCCCCTCGATTATAGTATCTCACAGTCCAGTACACATCTCAGGATGTTTCTATAAAACCTCCCTAAGTGCACCTATGGGGGTGAATAGTTTCAAGATGACGTATTGAATCTATAAGTCTTTCATACATAAAGCAGTTATCTGGAAAAGCGCATCAAAACAACACATATTAAAATGTAAAAATGTGTTCCTGTCTAACCAATCACTTGTGTTTTAGGATAGAGACTAACTAAAAGTCTACGATAGCCTTTTACAAACTTGTTATGAACAGCAGTGCAATAGAGATAGGGTTATCAAACTCTTGTCATAAACCTTGTGGCTGCAAATTTACCTTCCTGAATAAACACAAATTTAAGCATTAAACCCCTATTATTCTCATATTTATACTGCTACCTGAAAATCACCATACCTCAAGTACAAAAAGTTAGTAGATCATTAACTTAAAGACTGGAGAGGGGAGTTGGGGAGAAAAAAAAAAATCACTTGTCTTTGCCCTTTGAATGTACAGTAACACTTTTTTTTTGTTAGGTAGTCAAATCTTTAAATATTTATATTGTTAATAAAATATCTTTAAATATTAATATTTGATTAAATATTGTTTAACATACATTAGAGGGATGTGTAAAATCCTAAAAATAATTTGACTGGTCTATCAGAGCTCATATTTTGGGAATATATAGCATAGAATTCACAAATGCAAGGGTCCTAAATCTTTATTATAACAACAATCACTAAAATACTTGGAAAGATTCAAGTAAAATGTAACTCATCTGCATTGTGCAGTATCATTAATAAATGCTTTTTGCATTTGACAACAATAGACTTGACACAAAAAAGTCAAAAGCACACAGGCTCACCTGAGGGGGAAAATAATCCAAAATCAAACTAATGATAATTACAAGGTGGAAGTAGATATTGTTGTTAACATTCTGATTTCAAATATTAATTTTGATTGTTGATTTGATAGGTGTATACATCAAAAAATTTGAGGACACTAGTTTAATCCATAACATCACATCGAATCTGATTTAAGTGAAGCTCATCGCTCATAATGAACAACACGTGGCGCGAGTTCACACTGAAAATGCCAGGCAAATTTTTTCTTGAATTAATTATTTGCCCTACAAAGCTGTTGTAAAATATAAGGACTGCAAAGGAATTAAATACTTTATTACATATTATAAAGAAAATACCTCACGATTTATTTTTTTAAAAAGACAGTAGCTTTCATCAATAAACGCAGCTCAAGCCTGTTCTTTGTCACACTTACCGTCAGATGTAGATGTGTTTTCGACGTTCAGTGTGAGAAATGAATAAACAACAAACCGTGAATGTTTGATCTTTTCCCCCTTCTGACAATGAGTAGCGAGTGGGAAGACAACATGCCTTTCTTTGTTTTCGTTGTCAGCTGTAGGTCCATGGGCTTCTGTGATTGGCCAGCACACACGCCCTGAACTCGCCGTATCCAAGACGCTAAAATCAAATCTCCCACTGCAAGCACAACGCAACGCCCACCAAAGTGATCTAGATCTGAGCCTTTTTTTGTTTGTTTTTTTGTTTGTTTTTTGTTGTTGTTGTTGTTGTTGTTGTTGTAAATTGATGTAAAATTTAATTTACTTATTTATTTTTGTTTGTTAATGTAATTTATTTATTTTTCATGTCCCAAAAATCACAAACCTCATATAAAAATGAATGGAAATGTATTATTTATATTTTTGTATCAACTTGTTGTTTCTATATTATAATTATATAGTATTATATCAAGCTTATATGTTATTTGGTTTGAACATAGACTGAGATCCGTTTAAAGGGATAGTTCACCCAAAAAGGAAAATTCTGTCATCATTTACTCACCCTCAAGTTGTTCCAAACCTGTATGAGTTCTTCTGTTGAACAAAAGAAGATAATTTAAAGAATGTTGCTAATCAAACAGTTGTCGGCACCCATTGACTTCCATATTCTTTTTTCCTACTATGGAAGTCAATGGGTGCCGTCAACTGTTTGATTACCAACATTCTTTCAAATATCTTCTTTTGTGTTCAACAGAAGAAAGAACTCATACAGGTTTGGAACGACTTGAGGGTGAGTAATTGATGACAGAATCACACTAATCAATTTACAAGTTTTCGGGCAATATTTGTGTTACCTAAATAGCAAAGGTGCAATGTTTTTATGATTTTTCTAGGGCTGTAAATTTGAAGATCTTTAAAAATAGATAATTGATTAGAATCATAAAAATGAATGTACATGATTTACTCAGGCCTATGAATACTTTCCAACATTTGGCGCCATCTAGTGGATAAATTCTGTATCGCGCTCAACGATTACAAAACATTCGGTTTTATACGTCACTGAATGTAGTCAATGCGTGTCTGTGCACGTGTAGCGGTGTTGATCTGCGAGGGCTTGCCAGTGTAATGCAGAAAGCTTTACATTTGCAGGTAAGAAAGAAAGTGCATTATTCTTGTTGTCCGGGTCGTATCTAAGATTTAACTTTATGTGTAACGCAAAATTGACATGCAATGTCTTTGTTGACCCTTTTCACAACCACAAGTAGAAAGTAGACCTATGAAGTAGACTTGAAATGGCGCGAGGAAGGGCTCAGACAGACTCAACTGCTTCGAAGCAGACGAAGAACGTCAAGAAAAGACCGAATGAAGAACCTCCTCAAACACTCTCCAAAAAGCTAAAAGCCAAACAGAAAGGCAAGACGGCACCAAAAGCTGGTGAGGAAAACTATGAGTTATGTCTTGCAATGGCATAGTTTGTACTTCTAAATATATAAAACGTTTCATTTAATGGCTTGAGGGCAAACATAAAACATTTTTTTTTTCAAAACTAACCAGTCACTATCTAGATTTGCTGGTGAACTAAACTGGATTTGTGTAATGTAACAGACACCTACATACAAGCAAGTGTGAAATGGACTGGAGGTCAAAAGAAAGTGGGCCAAACAAGTATCCTTCACTACATTTACAAAAACACCTTGGGACAGAGCATCCATTCTCAACTGCGCCAGGTGATGACAAGCATATAATGCATATATATACAGTATATGGTGATAAGTATAATATGTACTATTATGGTGTGGCCTTTACAGTCTGCACTTTATAAAAAACTAGTGCAAGAAGTCAACAACAACAATATTCCAGTACTATTTACTACTCTCCCTTGTGTTATAGTGTCTGCAAGAGCCTTTCATACGCTCTCTTGGAGCCTACCAACTTCACCGCACAGCCAGCCCCTTTGACCGGAGAGTCACTTGTCTGGAATGGCATCCCACCCATCCCACCACTGTTGCAGTGGGCTCCAAAGGTGGAGACATCATCCTCTGGGATTACGATGTGCTGAATAAGAGAACTTTCATACAAGGGGTGAGATGAAGCTGGATTGTGAAGTGAAGAATATACTGTTCAAAGTGAAGACAAAAAGTACTTTCTAGAGTTATAGCACCATTTGTTTGCAGATGCAACTTGGTTTGATATTTATCAAATCGAATTACATTCATACATTAAATGTCACTTAAAGGGATAGGTCAACCAAAAATGAAAATTCTGTTATTAATTACTCACCCTCATGTAAGACTTTCGTTCATCTTTGGAACACAAATGAAGATCTTTTTGATGAAATCTGAGTTTTTTTTCCTCCATAGACAGCTACACAACTGACACTTTGAAACTTCAAAAAGTTTATAAAGAGATCGTAAAACTAATCCTTATGAATTGAGCGGTTTAGTCCAAATTTTCTGAAGAGACTCGATTTCTTTCAGATTTAATTTAGGCTTTTATTCACATATAAACATTGATCAGCGAACATAAACGGAAGCTTCACTGAACCTGCTTGACGCGCGAGAAGAAATCTCTTGCTGAAGCTCAAACGTGCTGCGTAACACGAGAATGAACCTCATTGGTTCTCGCACGTCGAGCGAACAACTGATGTGGTTGCTGATGAATGACAGATTTTATATTTTGGGGTGAACTAACCATTTAAGTGTCCAAATACTTTTGCGGTCCCAGTGAAATCAAATTATTGTGAAATTCACTATGTAGTGTACATATAAATGGTTAAATAACTTAAAATTAAAAATATAAACAATAATGTGTAAATAGCTAAATAGTGTACTATAAATTATTGAAAGTCTTAATTAAGAATACAGTAAAAGTTAAGTTCAGCATTTTCAGATTTGAACAGATTACAGATGCAGTTTTGGTGACTGCTGAGATTTTCTCCTCTGTTCTTTATCCTAGATGGGTCCCGGAGATGCAATAACAGGCATGAAGTTTAACCAATTCAATACCAATCAGCTGTTCACCTCATCTATTTGGGGTGCGACCACCCTTCGGGATATCAGTGGATCGGTTATACAAGTCTTTGCCAAAACAGATTCATGGGAGTAAGATCCTTTATTAGCTCTTGTGGCTGTTCTCCCATTTGCTTCCAAAGAAACATAGACCACACAGAGATTTACAGTACTTGAAACTTGCACTTTTCTTGATTTGAGGCTTGAGCTTATACTTTGTCCTGTTGATGGACACTTCTGTTCATTCAAGTGTGCGACATTAGTTATCGGTATTTCATTCAGTTGACTCTTAAACATGCTTGTGCTTGAAGTTTCACACAGTTACAGTGAATATATAAAATTCAGTTCCATAGATAAAGTGGGAATTTAATGTATTTGTGTATTTTTTTTTGGTTGTCTGATTGGTATGAAGTTGGATAAACCCTGTGATAGATCAGAGGATGAAATCATTTGATAATTTTTTTGCAGTTAGTTATGATCTAAATGACAGTATACTGTGTTAAAGGGTTAGTTCACCTAAAAATGAAAATTCTGTCAGTAATTACTCTGTTTTTACTAACCTTTCTGGGCCGGCAAGTTTCAATAACATAGAAGCCTATGGAGGAGTGATACAGCCCCCAGATTTAATAAAAAATATCTTAATTTGTGTTCCGAAGATGAACGAAAGTCTTACGGGGTTGGAACAACATGAGGGTGAGTAATTACTGACAGAATTTTCATTTTTGGGTGAACTAACCCTTTAATCGTCTCCATGTCTTGATTATTTATTAAGTTGCTTTAGGCCATTTAAGAGTAATCCATTTAGTCAATCACATTGTCGTTTATAATTAGTAGTTTGTATATTTGAATCGTAGCATGTTATTGGTGAACATAAAGAACATTATTTGTCTTCACCTTCCTCATGTTGTTGTGCTGGTATAGTTGCTTATATTTTCAACCCATAGTCCTCCCTGAGCATTGAGTCCTCCCTCGTCATGGCCATACTTGGTTTTAGCAGTTGTATCTAGATCTTACAAGCTTGTGTTTATCTATTGTATCCATGCAGAAGGGAGCTGGTGACTTTATTGGGGGGATGAAGTTCTGCCCCACAGATGTGTCCAAAATCTTTGTCGCTTCTGGTGATGGCACAATCAGCGTGCAGAGTTTTGAGGGCTCCCAAAGTCAGATATTGTCTCGAACCCCAGACTGTGGCCATGACCACCATGATCTTTGGTGAGGACAGTGCTTGTTTGAATTGTTCAGCAATGTTGGGCAATCAAAAATATTTTTAGGTGATGTTTATACCTATTTCATATTTATGTTTAGTATTCCATATTGCTGTAAGAACAACTGCCCTTAAACATGCAGTATAGATCGGTTGTTGATTTGTCTGCAATTTCAGTCAGTTTTAAGGTTTGGGTTGAATATCCTTAACAACTCCCCCCCAACTGTCAGTCTCTTATGAGCGAGGGATAGAGGGGAGGTGTAAAACCCCACCCTCTATTCAATATTAAATTTCACTTGGAAATATGTCACAAGTTCACAACTCACAACACTGAAGTAAAGTCGGTTGCAACTTCTGGTTCACGGGGACTTTAAAAACCATCCATTCCACTGTCATATATTATTAGGTATAAATTGGATATTACATGAAGATGTACATGTGTATATGGTTTTAATGCCACAAATGTCAATCTCCCAGTTACTGGTACTGCTGTGTGGACGTGTCTGTTAGCCGTCAGATGCTTGCCACTGGGGACAATACTGGAAGACTTCTCCTGCTTGGCCTGGATGGACAAGAAGTAAGTGGGGGAAATATCTAAATCAATTCTCATTGCCAAAATCAAGAATAAAGCTGTCTGATATACATATTTTTGTAAACGTATTAAGATTTTCAAAGAGAAGCTGCACAAAGCCAAAGTGACCCATGCAGAATTTAACCCTCGTTGTGACTGGCTGATGGCAACGTCCTCTGTTGATGCTACGGTCAAGCTGTGGGACCTCCGAAATATGAAAGACAAAAGCAGTTATATCGCTGAAATGCCTCATGAGAAACCTGTCAATTCTGGTAAGGGACCAAATTATCAGAAAAGCGAGGAGGGGAACAAGTAATAAATAAATAAAAAGCCTCTCAACTGTATAATAGGTTTAATGCAACAAAAAAAAAAAAAGAATGTTCTTTTTTTTTCAGCATACTTTAATCTGACAGACAGCACCAAGCTCCTTACTACAGACCAGAGGAACCAGATCAGGGTATATTGCTCATATGACTGGTCTAAACCTGATCAAATAATTCTTCATCCTCATCGGCAGTTCCAGCACTTAACGCCCATCAAGGTCTAAACTTCCTTAAGTCTAAACTGCATGTTTTAACTGTTTGCCTTTTTCCAAATAGTTTATGTTGTAATCAAGTTTATAGGCATCTTAGTGGTGTCACAGTTTCATTTTGGTCTTTTTTTCTCTCTCAGGCAACCTGGCATCCCATGTATGACCTCATCATTGCTGGCCGTTACCCAGATGATCAAGTATTAGTCAATGACAAGAGAACTATTGACATTTATGATGCCAACAGTGGTGATCTTGTGCACCAGCTGAGAGACCCCAATGCTGCTGGTATCATATCTGTAAGCATGTTTTGGTTTTTCCTTTTAAATATCTCCATCATAATCACCGTCTCAACAAAAATATTAAGCAACAGAACTGTTTTCAAAATTCATGAAAAAATGTATCTTGAGCTCCAAATCAACATATGAGAATGATTTCTAAAGGATCATGTGACACTGCAGACTGGAAAAATGATGCTGAAAGTTCAGCTTTGCCATCACAGTAATAAATTACATTTTAAAATATATTAAAATAGAAAATGGTTCTTTTAAGTAAAAAAAAAAACCTACTCTTTTACTGTATTTTTGTATTATAGTATTATAAATGCAGCCTTCTTTGAAAAATGTAAAAACAAAAATCTTACTGACCCTACATGTATGAACGGTAGTGTATATACACACAATTGTTTAGTGATAACATGACAGGTGCAAATATCTTAATATCTCACGTTTATTTTATTTCAGCTCAACAAGTTCAGTTCAACTGGGGATGTGCTGGCTTCTGGAATGGGTACAATATCATTTATTTTCTTATATTCATAGTAGTCAAGAGTGATACATGACTTAATTAATTTGAAAGGCTATAACATTTAATTACAGGCTATAACATTTTAATCTGGAACCGAGAAGACACACTGAACCGTGTTAATTGGAAACAGACAGTGGAGGACAGTGGAGGCAGAGCTGGAACCTCCAGATCTCAGCGCAGCACCCAGCAGCGCACGAATAGAGATGGAAGAGCAGCTGCTAATGATGCCAAGTTCAAGAAAAAGCTGTCATCATTGTCTTCAACAGAGACCAAGTCAAAGACCAAGAGCAAGACCGAATGCAAGACATCAAAAGTGAAGAAAAAGTAAGAAAGAACATACTGAGCTTTAAGACTAGATACAGTACTTTGTGTCTCAAGTTTCATTTGTTCTGCTCATTTCAATGAATAATTCCTGGAACAACAAAAATTTAAACAAGGACTTGTTACCTTAAGTTTTTGTTGGTCCTAAAATAATGTATATTCTGTTCAAAATAAACTTTTGTACTTTTACATCAAACACTTGGTTATGTGTCTTTGTGAGTGTAATAAAATATGTATTGTATTTGAAGAACCAGAAAAAATAAGCCATGTTTGGAGGTGAAGGAAATCAAAGCAATTCAAACTGACAACAACGATTTTTGAATTCATTACAAACTGTACTTTGAGTCACATAAGCCAGGTACAAATGATCAGGATGTTACGTGAATAGTTGGTATGTTTATTGTTAGTTAAGACTTGCGTAGCTGAATGAAAGTAGCATTTGCAAGGCGACCAAGAATATCAGTCCAGGCCTGCTGCTCTGACTCCAGCTTCTGGTTTCGGGCCTGGTAGGCTGAATAGATTGTCCCGAGGATGAGGGTCTCAAACCGGGCCTGAGTGAAAGAGTTGTCTTGCTCTTCCAGCATAGCTAGTAACTTCTCCATTGCAGACACAGTCTTTGGAATACTGTCGTTTATAAGAGATAAGAAAGCTCGCCCTTGTCGCATAGATGCTATTTCTTGATCTCGCATGACAACATTATTGTCGCCATCAGTCTCCAGTCCTCTCCATAAGAACTAGGATTTAAAAAAAGAGGGAATGTAACATATATTAGTGCTGTCAAATTGCATCTAACTATGTGTGTGTGTGTGTGTGTATATATATATTATATACTGTATATCCATACACAAAAATTATATATATACGTGTGTGTGTGCGCGCTGCGCACCCATATATATATATATGCATACATGAGCTCATCATCTGTATAATTTGCGATGCAAGGGAAATATCTCAGTGCTTCTGTTTGTTCACTTAAATGAGAAACGTGACATATAGTGTTCCCCTACACTAGCACACAAGATTTTTTCCCTTCTTCCTCTTAATTTTTTTTTTTTTTTTTTACAAAAAACCCTAACATTTTACAAGCAAGTCCAATGTTTCTTGGAGCTTGGAGGAACAAATGCAAAGTTTCTTTGGGGAATGCAAAAGCATTGAAATATAAATTACATTGAAATATTTTTTTTTCCATCACCATGTCCCCTTAGGGGCACTATAGATTTGTTTCTTGAGTATTTGTCTATGCTTGTAGTTCAATCAACAATTTAGATTAAAATCATAGTATTTCTTATTTTACAGTTTGCTATAGTGTGAGAATTGTTTTAATATCTTTTTTAATTCCATGTAGTCTTCCAATACAGTGTCATAAAAACTGCATGCATAATATTTGTAGACCAATTAGAAATGATTAAAATATATAATATAATTCTGCTTCTTGTGAACTAATAAAGGCTATTAAACTTTATATTAACAAATGGTCATGATCACGTCAGAGTGTATTTAAGAGGAATTTTATTGTATCAGCCCAGTGACATAAATCAATGTTTTAACTATATTGAATTCGACTAATGGTGAAATTAATTGTTATTTTGAGTGCTTTGTGGAATGCATGGCTCTATTTTCTTACCTCAAACATCAGGTTAGCATCACTTACAGACCTGATAAACCCCTGAGATGCCAATCCTCCGTGCAGAACCGCAGAAACATCTGCATGACAGCACACACAGACTCACGACTTACATGGAAATCATTAAGCCGGAACTGTACGAAAATAAGTCTGAGCTGAATTATTATTGATCAGTGGTATGCGAGCAATGGCATGGCAAAGTTGAGTAGGCTATAATATAAAATGAAAGATTTCAAAAGTGCTCGCGGAATTTAAAGAAGGAAAATATTCGAATGATTGGCACAAATCATGTCCAGACTGCCAGTGCCACATTCCCAACAGCACTGGAACAGCTAATAAAATCCAGTAGCCTACTAGTACAATATCATAAGGAAAACCAAATGTGAACAAAATGAAACTGTATAGCAAAAAGATTTAGTGTACATGTCGTTTCGTCAAGTTCAAAAGTATTTACCTGAGTTATTCCAGGGCTCCCTGAAGCCAATGAGAAACAGGACAACACATACCAACAACATTGCCACAGAAATATAATTCCACTTGATTCACGCAGATTTCAGTCGTCGTCCGTTTTGCACCACAAAAAAAGAAAAAGGATTCCTGATTTAGTCTAGTCACTAGTGCGTCGCATTTTTCCACCTGCGGAAAAAGACAATTTGAGCCAAACTGGGAGAGAGAAAGAATGTGACTACAAGAGATAGTGACTTATATTTATTTCCTTTTTATTGTAATTTGTAAATACTATATAGATGGTGTTATATAATTAATCTGAATTAAAAGCTAAGTTACTTGAGCATCCTTTTTAAACAAATACATTGTTTGTTTTACGAAATGCAGTGCAATGACAGTCCTCCAACACACCGGGGCAGCAGAGAGTCACGTAAACGCGCGGTGACGTCAATACGAAGAAATATGCTGTTTACTTCCTTGGGCTGACTTTTACAAGCAGTCTTCTGGTATGGCAAAGATTTAACACATGCTAACATGTATAAATAATATTGTCTGAATGCGCATGTGCTGTCTGCAGACTTACATCTGACAAAAAAAAAATGATTGTGGACTCATTAGTATGGTAGAAGTTAAATAGACTCTAATCTAGATGGTTTATGTTAGCATTAGCTACATAGCTGGCAAGTTTACCATAGATGGACATAATTTGGCTGGCAAATTGCTCAGTCAAAACTAACGCTTATGTGAACACTAAGCCGGTAAGTTTCATGCTTTGAACCGGTGGAAACGTTAAATGCAAAATCACCTATGAACGTTTTCTTAATCTGTATGAAATGTTGTTTGTGTAGATTGCAAGCAGCAGATTCCTTCATAAAGAATGTTATATATGGCTTTACATCAATCTGTCAGTTATTTTGGAGCCCAGTGAGCGTTAAATCCCAAGGCAAATCCCAGCCTGCCAGTTAACAATTAAAGCTACACGAATGCCACCGTCTGAGAGACAGCTGACTCGGTAAGTCATTTATCAAGTATTCAGGGGAAGCGGCTTTAGATTTAGGGTGTCATGGAGTCTGGTGAGGATGGAGGCTACAGTGTTGGAGGTCCATCGGGGGATGAAAACTACTTCCAGGGCTACACCTTTACCGATCGCTCCCATTCCAGCCGTGTTGTGAAGAGCATCATGGACTTGTGTCTGGAGGATGGTCTGTTTGCAGATGTTATCGTCACTGTGGACAGCAAAGAGTTCCAGCTTCACCGCCTGGTGCTATCGGCACAAAGCAGCTTCTTCAGGTCCATGTTCACCTCTAACCTTAGAGAAGCTTATGATCGTAACATTGAGCTGAAGGACGTCAGTGCACCTGTCTTCCAGTCGCTGGTGGACTACATCTACCATGGAACAATAAAACTAAGGGTTGAAGACCTGCAGGACACCTATGAAATGGCTGATATGTATCAGCTTACTGCCCTCTTTGAGGAGTGCTCTCGCTTCCTATCACGAACTGTGGTTGTTAAGAATTGCCTGCAGGTGAAACCTTCACTCTTGATTTATAGCATACACAAAAATGCTTTGATAAAGGTCAGCTGAATCAGTAGGAAACTGTTGATCGCTCTTTCTTTCAGATTATGTGGTTGGCGGACAGACACAGTGACCAGGAGTTGTATACGGCTGCCAAGCACTGTGCAAAGATTCACCTGGTTCAACTGCACCAGACAGAAGAGTTCCTAAACATGCCTTTGTGCCTTCTCATAGACATCATTAAAGGTGAATGAATAGCACAAACAGCAAATTGGTTTCACTTCATATGAGAATACTGTGATTATAAAGAGTCAAAGATCATGTTAATTTGTGTCTAATTTTCAGATGGGGTGCCAAGCTCACAAAATCCAACTGCAGCTATTGATACTTGGATAAATCACAACAAAGTCGAACGAGAGGAGTATTCTGATATGCTTCTAGACAGCCTAAAGGTTAGTGATGATTAGAAGTTGGGAAGAAAAATAGACATTTCACAATATTTTATACAGTATTTTATCTCACAATTATGTAAATGATGTATGTTCAATATTCTTCAGATGAATATATATTCAGGGCTCAACTGAGTTTTATTTATATGCAATTTTGTGCTGGCCCATCAGGTCAGTAGTTAACATTGCTACTCGCCTTCCAAAAAATTACACTGGCCCTAACACAAATTATAAATTCAATTTAAATAGATTTTTTTATATTTGCATTACATTATTTTAAATGGAGATTATTTGCATGTGTAATAAATGTGCAAAATTATTATTTATTTATTTTAAATAAATTCAAGTTCAAGTATAAAGCACATTTTAAAAACAACAAATGTTTTAAATAAAACCCATATACATCTTCAACAACATAATAGGCTATGGAGAAAAAATATGTCTTCAACCTAGATTTAAATATGGCCAGTGTGGAGGAAGACCTAATAAAAAAACAGAAGTGCATTCCACAACCTGGGGGCCGCAACTACAAACGCCCGATCACCCTTGGTTTTCAAGCAGGAATGAGGAACAGAGAGAAGTAACTGATTTAAAAAAAATAAAGAGACCTAGTTACAAAAGGAGATCAGCCATGTACTGTGGGGGTAAACTGTACAGCAGAACATTACATTTAACTCTATAGCTAACTGGTAGCCAATGTAGGGAAGCTGCTGCATTTTGGACTAATTGCAGGTGTGAAAAAGTAGACTGAGACAAACCCACATATAAATTATAAAGCATTGCAGTAATCCAACTGGGATGTGATAAATGCGTGAATTACTATTTCCAAGTCCTTCTGAGAGAGGAAGCTTTTAATTTGGCAATGGATTTGAGATGAAAAAAGCTCCCTTTAATAATGGCATTTTTCTGCTGTTCAAAGTCAGAATCAAAGATGACACCCAGTTCTTAACTTTATCATGGAAGGTTAAAGAACAGAGTACCTAAGTGATTTTCAAGGTCAGTGATACACAATGAAGGACCAAAGGCAATGGCCTCAAATTTATCCTCATTAAACCTAAGAAAATCTTCAGACATCCATAATTTAACTTCCTCAAGACAAGAGATGAGATTACTGATGGAACAACAATCATTTGACCTGACAAGTAGGTAAAATTGTGTATCGTCACCATAACAATGAGCTACACTGTACCGAGGAAGCATATGCAGAGGACCCAAAATGGAGCCTTGTGGGATGCCACCTGTAATAGAGTAAAAGATGAGGAGTGGTTATCAGTACTGATAGAAAAGTTTCTGTCTTTAAGATATGAGGAAAGCCAACTTAATGCAACCCCCTGGATTTTTTTTCCAATTTTTCTTTGCAAAGAGAATTTTCAATTATAGCTGGAAATTATGCAGTCATTATAATCATAAAGGAAACTTTCTAAGCACTTTTGCAGGAAATTGATGGATTTTTTTTTCACGTTTTAATACATTTTCCTATTTATGCTATCTTGCAATGCCCAGAAAACCTATTCTATGTTAAGCTAGATGTTTCTGACCAGTTTAAAATGTTGACATGCAGAATTCATAACAAACTGTTGTTTATTAGTATTGTATTGTTCGCATGCTCATTGTTGGCTTTGTTGCAATTTAGGAGATTGGTGAAAAAGTGCACATATACCTAATTGGGAAAGAAGACACACGCACACACTCATTGGCAGTGTCACTTCATTGTGACGAGGATGATGCCATCAGTGTGAGCGGCCAGAACAGCCTGTGTCACCAGATCACGGCTGCCTGCAAGCATGGGGCCGATCTATATGTTGTCGGGGGCTCCATACCACGTCGCATGTGGAAATGCAACATGCACACTATGGACTGGGAGCGCTGCGCCCCTCTCCCCCGGGACCGTCTCCACCACACGTTAGTGTCTGTGTCTACAGAGGATGCCATATACTCGTTGGGAGGCAAGACCCTTCAGGATACTCTCTCCAACGCTGTCATTTGCTATACAGTACAGGACAACATATGGAAAGAGACCACTCAACTAGACACAGCCGTGTCGGGTGCAGCCGGAGTCAATTTGGGAGGCATCATTTACCTTTTGGGTGGGGAGGAAAATGACATGGACTTCTTTACCAAACCGTCTCGCCTTATCCAGTGCTTCGACACAGCCACACAGAGGTGTCAAACCAAGCCCTACATGCTGCCTTTTGCCGGATGCATGCATGCCACCGCCCATAAGGACCTTATATTTGTGGTGGCAGAGGGCGACTCTCTGGTGTGTTATAACCCACTGCTGGACAGCTTCACTCGGCTGCGCTTCCCTGAAGTGTGGAGCTGCGTGCCATCTTTATGGAAAGTGGCCAGCTGCAATGGCTGCATTTATGTTTTTAGGGATAAATGCAAGAAAGGTGACGCAAACACGTTGAAATTGAACCCTGCCACGTCGGTAGTCTCAGTAATTAAGGGAATCAAAATCCTCCTTACAAACTGGCAGTTTGTTTTGGCCTGAGATGTTCTACATAATGCATAGGATCACGATAAAAATGTACTATGGTGATTTAATAGACCGCAGTCATGTATAAGTTGTTACTGTGATACAGTAGTACAAGCTTTATAATGTCATGTGAAGTGTTACACTTTAGGACACCGTAAAGTGTTAATGAAGGCCAAATGTTATGTGTAATGTCTGTCAGTATCGGCAGTGTCATTTACAGTTGACCATCGTAGTTTGTCAAGCTTTAGTTTAGTATTTCATTTGGATTTCAAAAGGAATTTATATTTTAATTTCTTTTTAAACCATTAACATTCCACAACATGTTTCTAACACCACAAGAACTAATTTGCACACATCATTTACTGATTAGGAGAATACATATGCAGTGTATACAGCTGTGAATATTGGATATCATAACTACCTTAAATAAGTGATAGTGTGCAATATATGGTGTCTTTCAAATGTCTGCCAAGATATGCTGAATGTAAGGAAATGTTCTCAGATTAACCATGCAAAACATCCTCAAGGATGTTGACAAAAGTATTTAGTACCACTGTCAAGGGGCGTTTAAATAATGTTCATAGTGAAAGTTTGGCACTTTTCTCTCTCTTACTGATAATTTCTCAATTGTCACCTCAGATTCCCCTTTCTCAGTGGTTAATGACTGGACAGGAACTTTGTATTCGGTTTTCACCTTAAGCTGGTTTGCAAAATGTATGCTACAACTGTTTATATTTTACTTTATGCAGTATATGAAGATGTAGTCCATTTTGCATTTGCCAGAGACATAGCATATTCTTGTTGACCTTTTGGAGCTGGTTCAAAATATTGTTACTAAAAATGACTGAATTAACTTTTGAAAATCTGTGTTGTTCGACTTTGTACTTTTGGTCAACTTTCCTCTTGAATTAAAAAGCAAAAATAAGTTGCGCGTTTCGTTTCATGTTTCCCCCTTTCCCCCAGTTATGATAATCCCACCCTTCATGTTGTTCCAAACCTGTATGACTTTTTCTTCTGCAGAACACAAAAGTAGATATTTTGAAGAATGTCTTAGGCTATATTCATACTGCCAGCAAAAATCAAATTTTTTGCACGTCCAGATGGGTTTTTGAAAGTCTGGACAGCAACAAAACACATGAAATCTGTTTGAAAAACAGATGCGTCTCAGTCTGGACGCTCTGGCTGCTCAAATTGGATTTCAAACTGTCTTGCGATATTGTCAAACGATAACCGATAACAGATTTCTAACAGACAGTTAGAGCTCCTGCGAGGAGGAGTGAATGTAATTTGGGCCTAATGGGTGGAGCTAGAATATCCAACCACACCTTAACCCTACCCACAACTCTATCCCTCCACCCCCTTAGAGCTCCAGAGAGGAGGAGCTGGTCGTCATTTGACTCTGCAGTGAGTACCGCTTGTCCATTTTTCTTGCATCTTGTCACATGTGTGTACGCCTACGTTGTTACCAAAGAAACCATGCAGATGGGTTGGTTATGTCTGGAAACACACACAAATCTAATTTGATCACTTGCAATTAATAGTGCAGACATTCTGCCTGAAAAGATCTGATTTGCCTGCAGTCTGAACATAGGCTTAGTGTTTTTTGGCCTTACAGTGAAAGTCAGTTGGGTCCAATGTGGTTTTGAAACATTCTTCAAAATATATTTTGTTTCACATAAGAAAGGAAGTCATACAGGTTTGGTACAATGTGAGATTGAGTAAATGATGACAGAATTTTCCTTTTTGGGTGAAATTATCTCTTTAAGGAGATGTTAACACCAAAGAATAAAACGTTTTTTTCTTCGCCCTGTTCCAAAACAGACTTGTATCGCTTGAAATAAATATTTGTGCTGCTGTGCTTTCTAACTTGTATTTCAGTTATTATAAATTCTACACAATACAGTCCCCAAAACAAGCTAAAACAGTGTGTTAGCATTTGAGGAATTGTGTTATAACAAAGACGTGACTTACAACCACCAGACGTTTTCTTTAGTAACATAAGCCATCTTGTGAATGGCAAGGTAGTAAATACTCCCTATTTGTATCGGTGAAGCTGGGTGTAAAAGGGGAAGGAAGGGCCGAAGAAAGCCAGGTTCAGTTGAGAACCCGGCAATTCGATCCCATTGATGTGTTTCAAGAAGCAGCGGTACTGTAACTCAAGACAAATACCATGTTAGACTTTGTGAACTATTCTAAGCATCAGTTGCTGACACCAAGGCTGGGGGGCTGGGAGGTGGCACAGCAAGCGGCTTAACAAGGCCCACCCACAGGAACTGCCACTCTATGAGGGGCGTTTGACTCGCTCTGCTTCTCCGTTGTGAAATATCTGGCTGTTTTTAGACTTCACATGATGTCCAAACCTCTGCTGTAGCTCGGGACTGAATGTTTACGCAAGTTGTTTGTTTTCTTAAGGGTCATTCATAGCTGTGGTGCTTAAGCCTCTTAACGTTGTGAGGATGTGGAGGTGAACAGCACTACTCTTGGTATGAAGATCGGCGGATAAGCGTCTTTTGTGACCTTGGATCTTTTCAGAGGCTGAAGCTGGATTCCACCAGGGACACATGGTCCAGAGTGACAAGGCCATCTGCTGTAGCGCCAGCACTGCAGTGGGAGGGAGGAGAAAGATGAAGGAGTGGTTTGTAGGGGGTGAGGGTACAGAGAATTCCTCCTCCTCGGGTGTGGAAGGACTAGATATTCTGGGAGATCATTGCCAGCACCTTGGATTGAGACTTATTTCTTTAGTGTCACATTTTTTCCTTCAACTTTCTTTCCCAGCTTTCCAAAGGGACTGAGGTTGGGTCTTTAATGTCAAAAGAAATCATCATTTTGTGATTCATATGACGTGTTTTCAAAGTGATGAGCAATGAGGATCTGTACTCTGAATACCTCGCAAGCCGTGGATCCAGTTTCTTCAACATCTCTTTGCACCCAAAGCTGAGAGTTGTGGATCAGCGAAGCAAGTGCGTGCAGATTTCTGGGGTGGAATTGACGGGTGAAAGACAAAAAAATTGCACGCTTGCACTTCCCCAGACGGCCGAAGAGCCAAACGGATGGTTATTTTTATGAGGGACTTTGTAGCAGAAATGGGTCAGGACCAAACCAAACAGCAGATTGAGAAGGGACTGAAGCTCTACCAGTCGAATGACACAGAAAAGGCTTTATATGTATGGATGAAAGTGTTAAGGAAGACATCTGATCCTGGGGGAAAGTTTCGAGTTTTAGGGTGTCTGATCACAGCACATTCGGAAATGGGGAAATACAAAGAGATGCTACAGGTAAGAGCCGCTTATTCAACAGTCCTCCTGCTCTCTTGCCTTGATATTCTGTTTGTCAAAAAAGTTAATTCCATGTGGATTAAACTGTTAAATGGATCATTTAAATTGAGGGATCATTCATTTAAACGGACCTGTATGACTTTATTTCTTCTTTTCCATATAATGAAAGTCAAATGGGATCGAAACAACATTGGACCCCATTGACTTTCATTGTATGGTCAAAAAGCACTTTTTTGTGTTCTGCAGAAGAAATAATGTTATGCATGTTTGGAACAACATGAGGGTGAGTAAATGAACTATCCCTTTAAATGTTGATATCTGGTAAATTATTGATAAATACACACACTGAGACATGATTTGCACCAATTTGCTTGCAACCTTATTTAGACAGATTTCTGACTGATATATATACCAATGCGAATAATGCGAAACATGCATATAATATATAACTTCCATAGTTACATGGAAGGTAAGGAGAGCCACATGCAATTTGATCCTCAGCACCGAGCATCTTGTTGACATAAACCTCCTTGCAGAGGGAGCTGCTTTCCCGAGTTCAGCATAGACTTCATTTGCACTATGATGTGTTTAAACAACTGTAGCTCTCACATAATAATAATAATAAAGTATGCTTGATATCTGTTGTGGTAGACCATTTTAACAGTAGTACATTGTCTTGTCTAGCGTCATATCTGGTTGCAACAGGATTCATTTTTCCCTATGGGGAAGCACCTGAACGGGCTTTTATTTTCAATGCTAATTGTAAAATCATTTTATTTATGAATCTTCTGTTGTTTTCTGTCCCCATGTACATGCCACCATCGAACAGTACTCCCTAGCTCAGATAAACACAGCCAGAGAGATGGAGGACCCTGACTACCTGACGGAGGGCTACCTGAACCTGGCACGCAGCAACGAGAAGCTTTGTGAATTCCAGAAGACAGTCTCATATTGTGAGACCTGCTTAAACATGCAGGGCACCACTGTTAGCCTACAGCTCAATGGGCAAGTGTGTTTGAGCATGGGCAATGCCTACCTGGGCATTAGCGTTTTCCAAAAGGCCTTAGTGAGCTACGAGAAGGCCCTGCGATACGCTCACAACAACGATGACAAAATGCTGGAGTGCAGGGTCTGCTGCAGTTTGGGCAACTTCTACATCCAGCTTAAGGTATCAATACTGTATCACTCTTTTTTGCTTATGACACACCTACTCATTTTATTATTACTATTTTACACATTTTATTTAATAGTAAAGTCATCAAATGGGTGGATGGAAATTATGGAGTCACCCAAAAGAAATTATATACATATATATATATATATAATTTATATACTGTATATCTATAAAATGTCAACTCTTTTCTAGATCCAGAACATACATTATTTTAACTTAATGAGGTGCATTATGGGATGCTTTTAAACAGTATTGAAGGATTTTCCACAAATTCTGGACACTTGTTGGCTACTTTTCCTTCACTATCCGCTTATCGATTTAAAACTAAATCTATTTAAAAAAATAGTAACACTTTATTTTAAGGTGACATACTTACATGTACTTAGAATAGAATAACTGTAAATGATGCATAATTACAAGTAACTTACCCTAAACAAACCCTAACCGTAACTCTATAGTATTTAATTGTATAAATGTGGTTAATTAATATTACTCAGTACTTATTTGAATAAGTACAATGTAACTATTAATTCATTCATATGATTGTCTACAATAGCCTTTAGATCAGGTTTTTAAGATCATGCAAGACATAAATTCATTAAAGTATGTCTAAATGTTTGACTAGTATACTTCTGTTCAAAAGTTTGTTTTTTAATGTTTTTGAAAAAGGTTTCTTATGCTCAACAAGGCTGCAATTATTTGACCAAAAATACAGTAGAACAGTAATACTGTGAAATATTACTATTTAACAATTTATTTTTGATGCAAAAGTGAATTTTCAGCATCATTACTCAAGTATTCAGTGTCACATGATCCCTCAGAAATCATTCTACTATGCATTTCCTTTTATGATCAATGTTGAAAACAGTTGTGCTGCTTAATATAAATAGAAAGTTCAAAAGAACCACATTTATTCAAAGTAGAAATATTTTGCAACAATATAAAGGTCTTTAATGCATTCATGCTGAATAAAAGTATAATAAAAAAGAACAAATCTTTCTGACCACAATGTTTTGAACAGTAGTGTATGTATTAACTGATGAACACCCTAAGTATTATCATTGTCTACCAGCATCACTGCATACTGTATTTGTTTCAGGCCTACAGTTATTTAAGCTCAATTTCACTCACTGACAGAGTAGTACGAAGTTTTTACATCACTAACAAACTGCCTACATGTTATGTACAATGTATCCAATTGCAAGTCAGACAAAGGAGGTTTGGCTAGATATATAGGCATTTGTACTCACCTTGACACCAGAGATTTGAAGAGAGTAAATCCCCTGGATTGCCAGGAAGGCCTTTTGTAATATGTATGTGATGAAGAGGCATGCAGAGAATGTAAGCGCTACTAGGAGCAATAATAAGACGGCTCCTTTTAGCAGTGGCAGAGTTCTGTCTCCCTGCACAGGAGAAATGATCAGCTTTGAGTGGTTGGTTGCTTTCTGCATTCTCATTTACATTTTCATTTACATCTCTCTGATAATCATATTTATTTAAATCATGTATTGACTTGAAATATTTAATTCCAAGTGATACAGTCAGTAATTTTCGTTACTAGTATTTGGTTGGTGTTTTGAATCAACGTTCTTTTAAATCTTATAAGTTTACATAAAGATGCAAGTTCCTAACAATTATGTACAGCTTGTTTTATGCTAATAAGTGCCCCTATCTGCATATTTTGTGCTGTTGCAGGATTATGAGAAAGCACTCTTCTTTCCTTGCAAAGCAGCTGAACTGGTGAATGACTATGGTAAAGGATGGAGTCTAAAGTACCGTGCCATGAGCCAGTACCATATGTCGGTGGCCTACAGGAAGCTGATGCGCTTACCAGATGCAATGGAATGCTGTGAGGTACAAACATTTAATATGATTTTATGACACGTCAACCATTTTTAAAATAATAATGTATGTGTATGACTTTTTATCACATACACTGTAAAAAATAATTGTAATTTCAACTGTAAAAGACTGTAACAAATGTGACAGTAAAAAACAGTTAATTGGTTAACAGTAAGTTCCCCTTCTATATATGGGTAAAAACTATAATAGATTTTATATTTGATCATTTTACAGTAAAATACTGTTTTAAATGGTAAAATGTACAGGTTTCTATGTAAATATTTTTACATTTTTACTGTATTATTTACAGAATTATTCTGTCAACCACGGCTGCCAGTTTTATTCTGTAAAAACTACATGATTTTTTTAATTAAATGTATTCATTTGTCCACTTTGCTCTTCAAATATACATTTAGCATGTGTATTTTACTATTTATGTTGTAGTGTGCATCATAAACTTACAAATATGGCTGCTTGTGTCAATGGTCACCTGGACGAATTTAAGGCAGCATCTTAATCCCTCAGGATACCGCATGTTGGTCATATTTATCAGTCCCCTTGGCGTAACCCTGGCCTCTGAATTTCTGCAGCTCGGGCCACGACACAACTGACAGGTGCAGCTATTTGTAGGGCTAGTTGTGCCAGCCCTCTTTACTATGGCTGATGGTAAAAATACGCCAGTCGAGAGTCCATCCTGCTGAGGTGCCGTCTGAGAGGAGTGTTAATGAAGAGCAGAGCTTACACTTAGCCCCTCGCTAATGACGAGGAGAGAAATATCACAGGCAGTCATTGCTTTGGACTGTGAGCGTCACAATGTGCCGTCCGCAGCAGTGATTTACACACGTCGAACAGTGCAGGGGATTAATGCAGGCTATGTGCCAGCTGTCACGCAACTTTTCGATTTGGGGTCTGTTGGTACATACGCTATACTGGTCAAAAAGTTTGGAATAATTACGTTTTTGAAATAATGTTCACCAAGGCTGCATTTATTTGAGCAAAAATACAGTAAAAACTGTTTAAATTATTGTGAAATATTATCACATTTTAAAAGAACTTTGCACATTTTATAAACGAGGCCCAACGTGATTACATAATTTCTAGGTAATTATTTGAAGTCAAAGAACATCTGGTGATGGGACATTTGAGCCACCTGGGGGAATGTCTGAGGGAGGATATTGTCTGTCGTAAATGGAAGTGACAGTAAGATTGAAAGCAGTCAAAACAAGCATGCAAAAGCAAACTGATGTTGTAAAAGAAAAATATAAAACCTACATATTACAGTTTAGTATTTGTGAAACCGGAGAACAACATGCATACATGATTCCTTAATATTGACATAAAACCGTATGTCTCTCAGGAATCAATGAAGATTGCTTTGCAGCATGGAGATCGACCTCTTCAGGCATTGTGTCTGCTTAACTTTGCTGATATTCATCGCTGTCAGAAAGATGTTGATGTAAGTTAAATCAAACCCCAATATCTTTTTTTCTATTTTACTCAAGCTTTCTTTCCAGTATATTGCTAGCATTTCTGTTTTTTTTTTATCCTTAAAATCACATTGGATATCATTGCTAGGGATCCTACTGAAAATAACTAGTGCCTTTGGCACATCATTTTTATACAAACAATATCTTCACTGTCCCACTTACACATTAATAGAGTATTATGCTTTACGGTTATGATGACTAAAATCATAATTGTCATTTATTTCCTTTTATATTATAATCTTGATTAGTAAATGTTGATCAATGGAATTTACATTAATATACAACATTCTTGCAACTTGCTACAATGTTCAACGCTGCAAATAATTTAAAATATGCATTCTGTAATCAAAAATTTTCACAATTACCTAATTATGGCACCCATAATTACGAATGTTTTTCGATTATTCCTGCATTCCTATTGTAGAATACTCAACCAAGCCTGTAACAGTTGCTTTTCTTTATGCGTTCACCTTCAATACAGAAAGCATTCCCTCGCTATGAGTCCTCCATGTGCATAATGTCAGAGATTGGCAACCGCCTTGGACAAGCATCCATCTACGTCGGGGTGGGAAAGTGCTGGATTCTGCAGAAGGAATACGATAAGGTCATGAAACTGATTTGATTGTGTAGTTGTCATTATAGATGTCCATTACTGAACATTTGTGATCGACATATCTCAAATTATCGTCTTTATAATTTTATGACTTTCACAGGCTCTGGACTCAATGCAAAGAGCACATGATCTGGCCGAGGCGATTGGAAACAAGGTGATGCATCTATTTTAGATGACATACCATTAAACCCATTCAGAAGATAAATGCATGCTCTGTATTAGCATTAGCATTGCATTTGGCCATCTATCTGTGTGTTGTTCTGTTCCAGCTGTGCATCCTGAAGGTACACAGCCTGTGTGAAGGCATCTACCGCAGTAAGGAGCAGCAGGATGAGCTGAGAGAGCAGGTGGTGAAGTTCCTACAGTGTGTAGAAGAGCTGGAGCTCTACTGTGGCATGTGTGGGGAGTCTATCGGAGAGAGGAACCAGCAGCTGCAGGCCTTGCCCTGCTCTCACATTTTCCACCTCAAGTAGGTATTGTTTATTGCTCTCTGTAGCCACCAGCTATGAGGAACTACGCAACTCACTATGTTCTGTTCACACATGCAGGTGTCTGCAGACAAATGGCACAAAGGGCTGCCCAAAATGTCATCGTTCATCAATGAAGCTGGGTTTTGTATGAAATCGCACTCCTGCCTTGGACAAAACGGCTGAATCCCATCACAGTGACTCGTTTGGGAGCAAACGTTCCAGGGCCTTCTTCCAGGGAGCGTTCTAGCTGGACAAAAGGAGGTTTTCCAGTGTTTCCATCCTGCCTTTATGGCAACTGGGAATAATGTGGAACTGAAAGGACATGGATTCATAGTTCAGCGCAGAGACGTCATGAATGACAGCAGATATTTCTTTGAACACTGACCTTATAATGCTGCATCGGTGTAAGACAGAAACATTAAAAACAGCCTTTGATTGGACCATGCAGCATTGCTGTCCTCTTAGTGAGGATATTCATCAAAGAGGTGAGAGCTTTACATATCACGTGGTTTCATAGTGGACATTATTGCTATATTATCACAGCTGAACAGAACAAAAACATCTACCAAATTTCAAGCCCTAATCAGTTTTTCAGATTGTGTAAATAAATCATGAATGCTATGATCTTTTTTGTCATTTGAAAAAGATAAAGGTGTTCTCTTTCAGCAGTGTAAGACATGCTGTTCTGTTTTAGTTTGTTTGAGGTTTGCTTTGAGCTTGTAGTAAACTCAAATGTCTCTAACTGCCTCCTGAAACTGTAAAATTAGGAAGTAACAGGGGCGTGTGTTCAACTTATTAACTTGACCAATTATGCATTTTGTTAACTATTTATATGACAATTATTTATGTCTTTTAATAAGAAACTTACACAGTACACACAACATTACTTTACTGTTTCTGATAATAGTTGGATGAATTTTACTTTGAATCAACAAAATGTGAAAAGTAGTCTATTTTCAATTCTTTATTTCTTTATTCAATGCATTTATAGGATGTGCGGTTAGAAGTCGTTTTCTAACATCAACTTATGTATCATCTCCATTATTTTCTACAATCTTCAGAGATTCACAAAAGAGAATGCGCTCTGTATTGAATCAACAAATGGTTTACACCTGTTTCCAACCTGTATAGCACTAAAGTATTTGAGTATGATTAATCACAATGGCCCAAAATTAGTTTTTATCCTTATTTCTTTCTGGGCACTTTAATTGAATAAATAAATAAGCAAATTGTTATATATATAATCAATTTAGAATGACTTTGCCCAAACATTACAAGCGGTATATACTGATAGATTTTTTTATATGAAGAATCTGTTTGATCATCTGACAAATGTTCATATTCTTTTGTTAATCATTAACGGTCAATTATCTAACCTTTCATAACCTTCTCATCATTTTACATTGTGAGAATTTCAGGTAGAAATCTGAGGTCATATGCATGTTTCTTTTGACTACTATTTTTAAAAGTGGATCTTCTTTCTTTGCCCCTGTAATATTTCCATAAATAAATAATAAAATACAAATAAAACACATCCTAAGACATATATTTTATAAAATAGCCCCAAGTATAAGCTTTTGCAACATTTAATCTTGGTTGTGATTAGACACATATTCTTACAAATACATAATAAAACAACATGACATGGTGATTTATAATTGTTGAATTGATTAATATATGGGAGCAATATTTAAAAATGCTGCTTATTTATTTCTCTTTTACCATACTTTCATTTTTATAGTAACTATTTCCTTTCCTATGAGCTTATTTCCCTGCATGCTGTGTAAAGCCGTTTGACATCCTGGTCACATACAGGTTATAACTACCTCTCCACATTTTCCCCTCACAATACTTGCATGTTTATGCAGTAGAATCTTCTGAAAATGAGACTGGACACATTGTTTAATTAAGATAAGTCCTGTATATACATTCAATGGACTTTTTCTGGTAAATCTTCAATAAAAAAAAAAACATTTTTTGCAGCTTCCTTTCTGATGAAGTATGTATTTTTAATCAGACCACAGCATGACTCATAATGTCCTCGGAGTTGCACAGCAACATTTCTGACAGTATTTACAAAAAGTTTAATAATCAGGTCGAACCAGTTGCAGTGCTCACTACTTTCAGATTTTCTAAAGAGAAAACACCTTTCAAAGACTTTGGATTTGCGAATTCACCACCGATGGCTGAAGACTGTCAATTCACTGTGGAGGATCTACAGTGTCCCGTGTGCTGTGAGGTCTTCGATGTCCCCGTCACACTGAGTTGCAAACATAGCTTCTGCAAAGCCTGCGTTCAGACACACTGGGACTGTAGAGGAACACAGCAATGTCCTCTGTGCCGCTGTACAGAGCGCTCATCCAGGCCTCCAATCAATCTGGCTCTAAAGATAGCCTCGGATGTCTTCAAAAAGAAGCAGAAACAGAAGCAGTTCAGGGTTAAATCGGTGGAGTTTTGCTCAATACACAATGAGGAACTGAAGCTTTTTTGTTGGAAAGATGCAGAATTTATCTGTGTTGTTTGTACGTCATCAAGGGATCACAGAAATCATGAGTACTGCCCCATAGAAGAGGCAAAACCAGAAATAATGGTAAGGAAACGTCCGTAAACCTTTATGAAGAAGAGGAGTCTTATGTCTTTTGTAGCTAGATATTAGCATTTGTAGATGTATAGATTGTGGCCTTACAGGCCGTTTCTGCCACATAAGAAAAAAAATCATAATTATGACATAAAATGACAGTCATAACTTCAACGTTTATCTCATTTTCTACTTTTTAATCTCATAATTCTGACTATACAGTAATTACGACTTAGTATGTCATAATTTCGACTTTTTATCTCATAATTACGATTTAGTATGTCAATTGTTTTCTATGTGGCAGAAATGGGCTTCCATATGCTGTATGTCAAAGGTCTCAAGTTAAATGGGATTGGTTTATAAATGCTCTTTCCATACACTCACCCCACAGAAAGTGCTCACAACTAGGTACAATCCTTTGAAAAAACATCTAACCACTTTTAAAAAGTTAAAGGGGAGCTTGAAGGAACTGGAAGCATACATACAGGTGAACTATGTACACACCTACAGTCCCTCAACAATAAACTTCCTCATGAATCATCCAGTCTAATCTATTGTTATTCTAATTTACAGAAACAAGCAGCTAAAACTGCAGCAGAAGTAAAACAAGAGTATGAAAAGTTATGTAGAATCCTGAGGGAGGAGGAGGCAGCTCGACTCATGGTGCTTCAAAATGAGAGCGACAGCAAGACCGAGGTGGTGAGAGAGAAACTGAAGGAGGTCAATAAGAGCATTGAAGAGCTCTCTGACATCATCAACTACATAGAACCCATCATAATTGCAGATGATCTGGCATTTTTAAAGGTCAATATGCTTTTAAACTATCATTTTTCCTTAAAGGTGCTGTGAGCGATATAGATTAGATTATGACAGGTATTTAATTCGGTAAGGAGGAAGTTCAGGAATATCTTAGATATCGGAATTGAAAGAAGTTTAACATTTTATTTAAGTTTAATTTAGACAAAGATAGCAACGGGGTGTTCAGGTCTCACCTGCGCTCATGCTCTATCATCACCCGACCCGGGTAATGATGGCGTAAAGTCATATTAGAGCATACGGCGCAATATTTCAGGAGGACAGTTTTTCAGTGACATCTTTCGGGCATTAGGATAATTTTCAGCGTAGTATTCCATAAAAATCACTCACAAAACCTTTAAGTTAGGTTTCTTATTTGGCCTTATCTGATGCAAAAAATAAAGTCTGGCTCAAAGGATTCAAATTATTCTAATTCCTTTACATTTTCTCTACCTACAGGAATGTAAGGAGGCAATAAGACGGTACTGTTAGCAATTGCTTTAAATTTAATCAGTCTGTTTTCTCTTTTCACACTGAAATCAACAAATAATGCATTCATTCTAGGACTAACTACATTGTACCTGAACCAGAATATCCAACAAGGACACTTATAGATGTGTCTATGTACCTGGGATCATTAAAGCATGGGGTCTGGAAAAGAATGGAAAATGATGTCAGCTACTGTAAGTACAAATCAAATGTCTTCAGAACATTTTAAAGTCAGCATGAAACAGAGCTTGTGATAGTCTTTTCTTGCCTATTGAAATCGCTTCCCAAACAAGAAAAAATGTAGGACGAGACCTGATTTTGTCCATCGGGAATTGATTGGATCATTGTCGTTGTGAGTGACGGGTTTTCCCGCCCTCACGCCAGTAAACACGTCATTGCAAGAGAAAGGGGAGGCTATTTTAATTAAAGATGGGCATGGATAAGTCATTTATAATAAATACTACAATATTCCAATATGTCAATTTCGATTTATATGGTGACTTTAAAGGGAGTGTTCTTCCCAAATTGCAATTCTGATATCGTTTATTAATCCGATAATTACTTTTTTTTCTTAGCTGGAATACCAAATTAGGCATTTAGTGTAATTGTCCAAACTGACCATTTCTGTACCAAAGTATACAGTTACTTAAAAAAACTATACTTTTTTTTATACCTATACATCACTTAATTTCAAGCCTTCTGAAACTAATGTCTTTGTGTCATAGCTCTCAAATTTCATTTGCACCTCAAGACATGATATACATATTGCACAATGTTGGAAAGTTTAAAAACCATGAATGTACAACAGATTTAATAAATTGTGTCCTCCAAATGCTAAAATTAATTGGTACAGTAGGCCTAATATGCAAAATCATGAAAAGACAATTATCGGTTTTCTTCTTGCTATCTCACAGGCTCTGTCCATTTTGATCCAAACACGGCACATCCTAACTTGATCATCAGAGATGAACTCACCACCATCAGTTATGGGGAAAAGCAGCAGCTTCCAGATAACCCTGAGCGCTGCATGGGCAGCATGGCAGTACTTGCTGCTCGCGGCTTCAATTCAGGAAAGCAGCGCTGGGATGTAGAGGTGGCACACAGCAAAGAGTGGTACGTTGGAGTGGCACGAGTGTCCATAAAGAGGAAGACTGCAGTTTTCCTCAGCCCAGCAGAGGGTTTCTGGGTAATTGCAAATAATGAGGAATCCTATTGGGCTCAGACCTCTCCCCGCACTCGACTGACTCTGAAAAAGAAACCACAGGTAATCACAGTTGAACTGGACTATGACAAAGGAAAGGTTTCTTTTTCTAACGCAGCAGATGGTGCCAGTATCTATACATTTAAAGAGAAGTTTACTGAGACAATCTTTCCTTATTTTGCCGCTGGGATAAATGAGGGGAACACGCTTCGAATATGTGCACTTTAATGTGTCAGTAATGCGGTACAGATATGTAAATATGTATCATACAACCACTACTAACCAACATAAATGTTAAGGTCACATTTCACCTAAAATCAGAGGGGGGAAAATTAAGCTTATTTTAGGATAATTTGTGCATTGTGCCATTTTTATGAGACCATCATTTTTTTTAATTACCATTATTTTCAAGGGTCATTGTCATTTAATTTCCATTACATTAATACAGCAGTTTTTACGATCACCTTAAATCAGAGTTTTTAGTAATAAGAAGCTTTCCTGTTTTAGCCAGTATTTGAGTTTGTGACAGTTTATACTATTAACATGTTGGATCTCATTCAGATTTATTTTGATTCTATGTTAATGCAGTTACACAATAAACATTACTGAACATCAGACATTAGCTAAGCATTCTCTGTTCATTACTGAAACACGTTTTGACACATGATTACGATGTGAAATGATGATTAAAAAGTGCAGCAGCACAGTATGCTTCATATTCCTTTAAGGATTTTTCTATTTTGTAACCATTTACTTGAGCTAAATGGTTATTTCTGATTCAGAACATTGCAGAGCTATTTTTAGGGTAAGCATTTCAAGCGCAGAGTATCATCTACCTGAGTCATCTGCAAGTCACACAGGACGTACAGCCAAAGAAGACTACTACTACTGTACTTACAGTATTACAAATATGCTTCAAACCATGCTCTTAAATGAACATTTAAAACCTTTATGTAACATATTAAAATGCGTTTTACACCACTTTGAACTGTACAAGGCCTCCTGATCAAAGGAAGGTCAACCCATTACAAGAACCTCAGTAAAGCAGTGGTAGAGAAAAGGAATATGGTAAAGCAAACAATTCTTAGTCAACATAACAAATAAAGATCTTTAACCTCGGCCTTATTTTACTATGGTGCTCCAAGAAAGACTCATTTCCGCCTACTATCATCAGATGTTTGTTTATGTATGAGTGATTCTATGTTTAGTAAAAACTACAATTCTTTTGTTTCAGTTTCTGAACAAGACGTTTATTCATCCAATGCAATAGTATCAAACACAATCAAGTGCAAACCAGACCAAGTTTGTGGCAAACCAAGAGGCTTGAGGGAACTTTTAAAAGCATTTTAAGTGATTAAAAATAAGAATGCCACCTCAGTCTCTTGTTCTCTTGTGGACAGATATACTGTACACACAGAGACACCGGGCTGTAGTAGTAGTAGTAGTAGACTAAATATATTAAATGGAGTATTAAATGGACCCAATCCAAAGCTTTGCTTAGCCTGTGCTCTTCAGAGCTTAATGGGAAAACTGAGAGATTATATCTGACATCAATAATCAATGCACCAATCACTGAGATAGAAAGTGGAGCAACTACCTGAGCTCCCAACAAAAATTCTGCATAACATAAATCTTGTAAAGGGATTTCAGACTAGCATTAGGATTGGTATTTCAAGCTCAATTGTCATTCATAAACCCACTTTTCATTGTCAGTGCCAGTTGGGAGAATTAAATATGGCTGGTCTTTAAGTTTTATCTTTGTGTTTGTATATTTGCATACCATTAAGCCATGCCAGTGTGGATCTGCAATAAATAGCAGCTGTTCTCAGCCTTATTTGGGAACTTACCAGAATCCCCTTATGGTTAAAGATCAAACTTAAAAGCATAGAAATCTTTCTATACATATTTTTCAGGTAAATAACCAACACATATAAATTAAACAGCATTAGATTAATCAAGTGTCTCCAAGAATGTCAGTTCTCTTTGTCTTTGACTTTAGTTTTTCTTTGAGATGACATATCTTTCAGTTTAGAGTCTAGTTTTCTCTGCAGATATGCTTTTTTATTCGGATCCATTGATTTGTCCTTCTGTCCACTCCCTGCGTAGAGCACCCCTTCTTTACTTATCCTCATTCTAGCCTGAGCTTTTGCTTTGTCTCCACATCCGTGAACCTAAAAAAACCAATACGTTATTTAGAACACGTCGCATCAAAAATGTCTTTAGGATAAATGTTTTACATGTTTTAAAGTGATCATATAATACATTTTTTATTATTTCATTTTAATGACTATTTTCAACCCTCTCTCTGGCGTTTTTTTTATTGTATGACATGGTTACAAATGTTATACTGCGCCAAAAATCGCCCTTTGGGTTTATAATAAACTTTGAACTTGAAACTTAGTCAACACCCTGGAACATTATTAAAAAGAACTTCAGGTGTTTATTTATAATAGCATCTAACCAGCTTTCACTGTATTACATCATCTTGACTGTAACCATTAAAGGGTTAGTTCACCCAAAAATGAAAATTAAGTCATTAATTACTCACCCCCATGCTGTACCAACCCCGTAAGGCCTTCGTTCGTCTTCGGAACACAAATGAAGATATTTATGATTAAATCTGAGAGGTTGATCACTCCTCCATAGGCTCCCTAAGGGATTGAATCCTGACGGCCCAGAAAGTCATTAAAGAAAATGTTTAAATATTCCATGTCACAACAGTGGCTCAACTATAAGTTTATCAAGCGACGAGAATACTTTTTGTGCGAAAAAACAAACAAAAATAACGACTTTATTTGACTATTCCTTTTCTTCCTTGTAGGCCTGAAACGAGACTTCAAGAGATTTCCACGACGCATGCGCGAGAATTGCGATCTCCTTCAACTACTTCAGTTAAGTTCTCGCGCGTGCGCGTCGTGGAAATCTCTTGAAGTCTCGTTTCAGGCCTACAAGGAAGAAAAGGAATAGTCGAATAAAGTCGTTATTTTTGTTTGTTTTTTCGCACAAAAAGTATTCTCGTCGCTTGATAAACTTATAGTTGAGCCACTGTTGCGACATGGAATATTTAAACATTTTCTTTAATGACTTTCTGGGCCGTCAGGATTCAATCCCTTAGGCAGCCTATGGAGGAGTCATCCACCTCTCAGATTTAATCATAAATATCTTCATTTGTGTTCCGAAGACGAACGAAGGCCTTACGGGGTTGGTACAGCATGGGGGTGAGTAATTAATGACTTAATTTTCATTTTTGGGTGAACTAACCCTTTAAATGGTTGATTTAGACTAGGAATAAAGTTTCAAGTTCTGAAAGTTAGTCCATTTTCATATTATAATTATCTCAAGGAAAGGAATATGTAGTTCTTCATGATATAACCTCTTCAATATAAAATATAAAGCAAGGTGTACCTCAGGTATATGGTGACTAAGACAGTATTGTCTGTTACAGTAGAGGCAGAGCTGCCCTAGTGTGAGGACGCTGGCTTTGCACTTCACAAAAGCACACACGCTGTCAGCTTTAACCACAGAATCGATCAGAGAGTCAAAATCATCATCAGCTGTGGCAGCTGCAGCTATATCCACGGCTCCTGCTTTTATCTTAGTGCTTCCTATGAAAGAAAGACCATGATGTGTAACACAGAGAATAAGAGTATTGAAAGAATTCAGAAACTGGGATAGAGATCACAAACCTTTGGAAGTTGCTTTGGGTTTCTTAACAGACTGGTTTTTATTTGCATTGAAATCTGGTTCCAGTCTCATGCTCTGCTGTTTTTGCTGTTTTTTCTCCTCTCGTTTCTCCTGCTCCCGGCGCATTCGCTCCAAATGTAGGCTTTTCAAATCAATAGCTGCCTGTGAAGAGGCTTTTTGTGATTCTTCTTGTATCTTTGCTGCTGTGCATCCGGTCATGTCTGGTTGTTCAGGCTCCTTCACAGGCTTCTCTGGTCCTGATAGAGGCCGGGACACAGTTATGCGACGGTTTTTCCCTTCTCCCTGGCTTTCATGCCTCAATCCCATTTCTTCAGAGAGCTCATGGACCAGTAGACGCTCGTGGGAATTTAGCGTGGAAGGAAACTGTAGTTCTGTCTTGTTTGGGTCTGTCAAAAAGTTCAGAAGCTGATCCTTTATCTCCTTTCTCTTGTTTTGTGTTTGATTGACGTCTTTGGGTTTAGAATGAAGTGAATTGGTGTTTTTATGTTGATCTGTCTGAACACTGGACTGACTCGCTTCACTGCTTTTATTGTTTGCACTTTTCTTGTATTCCTGCTCTGATTTCTTGCCTTGGTTCTTGGGCTTCTGTTTTACGGATATAGAGTCTTTGGCGTTGATCTGTTTGTCCTTTTCATCACGGATGTAATTCTGTGGCACACAGTCTTCCAGGTACTCAAAGGCAGTATGAAATTCTCCGTGTTCAGACATATAGTCCACTAAGGATTTGAGGAAATCATGGTTTCGAACAGTCTGAGTATCACACACTACCATGAGCTGGCGTCTGGCACGTGTCACAGCAACATTGATCCTTCTGTCTTCAGCAAGAAATCCAACCTCACCTTTGGGGTAAATGAAAGGCAATTAATATCTCAACCATTCCTTATGTTCACATCTTTGGAGAAGCTGGTGCATTTTATGTCATACAGATTTGAAATCTCAGGAGGGCAAATAAATGGATAAATGTAGATGCAGTCATCATTTAGATCTGGCGTACCCTTCCTGTTGGATCTGACCAATGACAACACCACTGCCTCCTTCTCTCTGCCCTGAAAACCATCAACAGACTTGATCTCCAGCTCTGTATATTTATGGGACAGTTTCTGTCTCAAAAGATCCACCTGAAATAGATCAAATCCTGTTTTTTAAATGCGTGAATGAATGAAATTCATAATGAAACAGCAGTGTAATCCTAATGAAGGCATTGCTTTGCACAGACAGTTTTTTTCTTATTTAAAAAGCATCTCACCTGGAGATTATAGGGCGCAATAACTGCAATGTCTTTGACTTGAACTCCAGCCTCAGTAAGAGCTTTGATATGAAGTGCCACAATGTCTACTTCTCCTGTGAAGAGAATAAAGAGAAAAGCTTACTCATATACAGTATTTTATTATTAAATATATATACTGTATGAATTAGCAGAGCAATAGCACAGCTGTACATAAAATAACATATCAGAGTTCAAAAGAGGTCAAATTATTGGTGTGCCCATGACTGTCAGCAAGTCTTTGTGATGTATCGACAGCTATGGTATCCAGGGTAATGTCAGCATACCACCACATAGGACGAACCGAGGTTTCATTATCCAACCCCTTATATTAAATATATTAAGTGATCCCCCCTTCTCCATTTGGAAAACTATAAAAATGTTGATCACAGAATATATTAAGTGATATAAAGAGGAGGTTGTATTTGGAGCTGATATCAACCTTGATTGCCTTTAGACTGCTCATCTGTGTCCTCCATCTCATTCAGGCCACAGCCTGCAGTGTCAATGAGCAGAAGGGGAATTCTGGTTTCCTCAACATCAGCAACACCAGCCAGGTCTCTGATCAAGATACAATTAGTTATCTTCCTCCATATTACCTCAACACAAGTTAGCCAGCAAACTTAAAATAAACATAAAAAATAAAAATACTCTCTAAAACACAGCAGTATTGGGGACAGCGATTCTTTGTTATTTAATTTTGTTTTGAATTTCCTTAGGGGAACAACAAAGTAGAATTTCCCTGATTTAAAATTTATGTGAGGGACAAGCCAAAATAGTGAAATTGAAAAGTTCCTCTTAAAAGACATTGAAAAGTTCATCTTAAAGGGTTAGTTCACCCAAAAACGAAAATTCTGTCAGTAATTACTCACCCTCATGTTGTTCCAACCCCATAAGACCTTCGTTCATCTTCGGAACACGAATTAAGATATTTTTTATGAAATCTGAGAGCTGGATCACTCCTCCATACTAGTCCATAGGCTTCTTCAGGGATTGAACTTGCCGGCCTCGAAAAGTTAGTAAAGACATCGTTAAAATAGTCCAAGTGACTACAGTGGCTCAATCTTAAGTTTATCAAGCGACGAGAATACTTTTTGTGCGCAAAAACAAACAAAAATAACGACTTTATTTCAACTATTCATTTCCTTCTCTTTGGGCCTCTAGTCAGTTAAACTAGTGTAATTGCGTAGAGCTACGTCACACGAAGGCTCACTATTGGCCGACGCTGGTCATGTGCGTGATGCGTGTGACGTACAACAGCAGAAGCGTACGCTATTACACTAGTGAACTGACTCGAGGCCCACAGAGAAGGAAATGAATAGTTGAAATAAAGTCGTTATTTTAGTTTTTTTTTGCGCACAAAAAGTATTCTCGTCGCTTGATAAACTTAAGATTGAGCCACTGTAGTCACTTGGACTATTTTAACGATGTCTTTAATAACTTTTCGAGGCCGGCAAGTTCAATCCCTGAAGAAGCCTATGGACTAGTATGGAGGAGTGATCCAGCTCTCAGATTTCATCAAAAATATCTTAATTCGTGTTCCGAAGATGAACGAAGGTCTTACGGGGTTGGAACAACATGAGGGTGAGTAATTACTGACAGAATTTTCATTTTTGGGTGAACTAACCCTTTAAAAGAAAAGTTCCACTAATTGAACAATAAAACATTGTACATGACCAACAGTGCCAAATCAAATGTTTAAATGTTTTCTCCAGAAACTTGTAACATATTTTACACACCTAAGCAAGTGTTTCTCCACTGAAGGGTGTGCAAACAGCTTTCCCTGATACATCTGCTCTGAAGCCCACTGCATGATGGCACTGTTCATACGGTACTGAGTGGTTAGCATTCGAACCACAGAGTCTCCATATTTCTTTATTAGCCTCTCCATTAGGCTGACAGACAGGCCTTTAGATGCAGCACTGTGAAAGTTAAAGATAAATCACATTTATAATATGGACAACATTTTATCATTATGAGAGTACGTTTTCAATTAAATGTAATTCATACTGAAGTGCCTGGTTTCACTGATTTCACCTTAGATTAAGGTAGGAGCAAGCTACTTAAATTAGGACATTTAAGTAGCTTTTATAAACGTGCCTTAGAAAAAACAAAACAATGGCACTGACATATTTTAAGATATACCAGTACAAGTTGCTTTCCCTTGAAACAGATCAAACATACATTTTAGCCTGAGACTAGGGTTAAGCCTCGTCTGAGAAACCGGGCAAAAGTTACATGAAGTTAATCAGAAATATCGACCAAAAATATTAAGTATTCAAATAGATATATCCTGAAATGAAAACGTTAGAGCTCCTCAAGAATGGATACCATAAACCAAATAATTCACAAACTTAAGATACATTTCCTTTTCCTCCACACCTCTGTGATTTGATCGTGGGTGGCAGCTGTTTGTAATCCCCAGCCAGTATGCATTTGCGTGCTTTGAGCAGAGCGATCCAACAGCTGCTCTCTAGAGCCTGAGCACACTCATCTATCACCACCAGGTCAAAATGATCTTTAGGAAGATGTTTGAGAGGACCTTCGTCAGAGGCTCCTATATTACACAAATCAATCATATTGGAGTTTAAATTAGGCACAAACAAACAAACATTCCTGAAATAAAAATCATGACCACTAGGGACGGTTTACTTGCCAGTGTTAGTTGCTAGAATAACATCAGCTCTTTTCAGGATCTGAGTTATAGCCATTTCCTCCCTGGTCCTCAGCTCTCGCCGCAGTTCCCCGATTTCCCGTTTCAGATTGCTACGTTGGCCTTTGTCCCGAGCCTTCTTCATTTCATTCTGTCAATGCATTGGATTTTTTTTTTATTATGACTATTACAACACAGCTTAACAGATGGCCCCAAATCAAATTTCAACACTCAAGCTGCACTTTTAAAAGTTTGAACTTTGCTGTTTTGAATATACAACATAAAACCAAGTAGCATTGGCAAACAAATAATGCTAGCAAAATGGATGGACATTCTTATTTTTATGGAATATTGCAGTTATTTGCACACATTATTATGTGTCCTTGTAATCTGTAATCAAAATATCTTCCCCTCCCTCTTGCAGAAACATCTCTTCTCTTCTCTGATGATGCGTTTATCAGAGCAATCACATGAAATCACAGCAACAGCCAAACCACAATGATCCTACAATCCAGTCAATACTTTTTTTTGCTCAATAAGCCATTTCACTCATACGTCACAATAGGGAAGAAAAGACTATCGCAACTTCCTCCTCATGCTGACTTTAAATAAACATTTTTGTGAAATGTTTTGCTTGAAAAAAGTGCTTTTAAGTTTTGAAACACGTTTTGGGGCCAATTAACCAGTTAAATGGGCAATTCAAAACAATTATGAGAAATCAATCTTACAAAAGCTTTGTCCATGTCCTTGCGAATATCAGAAATTATGTTGGTGTTGTCACTGTGCGCAAGGACCGCATCCAGTGAGTGCTTCTGAATCGACTCGAGCAGACGGGCTGGGTGACCCAATCTTAAAACCTTGACCTTGCTCTTCACAAGGCGCTCCACCAAGTTGTCAACAGCCACATTGGAAGGTGCACAGCAAAGGATCTGTTAACATTTACAAATTTGTTCATCACAATACTGCATATACTACGCCAAATAATTTATACCTTAACTATCCATATTTAGAGTTTGATATCTTGCTCACCTTTTGTTTTTGTTTTACTGCCTGCAGGATTACTTCAACCACTGTAGTGGTCTTGCCAGTCCCTGGTGGTCCATGTATGATTGCAACATCTTTCTGAGACATTGCAAAGGACACAGCCTCTTTCTGAGAATTATCTAACCCAGTGTTGCTAAATTCCAAAACATCTGCAATAAAAGAAATATAAACAGACTTAAGGCCCCATTGGACTATGCAGGGTGATTTTCCTGCATAATGCTGTATTTTATTTCAATTTCAGGTGTCACTCCATGTGCTTACGTTGATGTGATAAAATCCCTGGTTCTGAGTAACCAAAGAGGACACTGATCAGGTAAGATGCAGGACCACTGCTGTATCCATTTAAAGACTTTAAGGCCCTGCAAGAAGGAAATGCATCACATATGCATCAACAATTTCATGTGGAAAAACATTACACGAATAAACCTGTTAATGCACAGCATATTTCATCAACACAGCTGATTTTGTGTACTACTGTAACAGCTCTGAAAATCCCAAAAAAAGAAAATGATTTTGAGGAAAAAAGTATTAGTAATAGTAAGTATTTAATGATACTAGCTGTATCTATGAACTGATAATTGCACATACTTTGACAGTCGTCTATAGGTCACATTATTTGCCAGCTTCATTAGATTGTAGAGTCCATCTCTGTCCAAGTTTAAACTGTCCTGTGTATCATCAAAAGCCACCGTCAGGGACGCCTGGGTAACACGTGTTACCACACCTGAGCCCAATTCAGATGGCTGACCCTGACCCTCTGACTGATACAAACCTATAATATCACCTATAAACAGAATACAAAAGAAAGCAAGTAATAATAGTAAATAATATTTGAGTTAAAATGTGAAGTCCCTCGCTGGCCAGAGGCTTCATTATTGAATGATATTTTTTTTTGTAACGTTACAGATTGTCTCACCAGGTCCAAAGGTATTGCTGGGAAGAACTGAGGGTCCTATACATTTCCTAGGTTCAAAAACTACTAGACGTCTGCCATACATGCCAGTATGTTGGCTTCCGATCTGAAGTTTCATCAGAAACACTCCTTTGTGCTGTAGATTCTTGGGAGATAAATTCTCCTGCCATGCTCTGACAACACAAACAATATTTCAGTTCACTGATATATTTGGGCAATACAAATGAATGGCTAGATAAATACCGTGTAGAACAGTGAGACGCGTGTTTTACCGTGTTTCTTCTAATTCAGCCTCTCTCTCTTCTTGCAGGAGCTCGAGGGTCTTGGAAACGAAGTTTTCAACCTCCATAGTTGTCAACTCGAAGGGTAACTAAAAGTATAAGCGTGCAATTCTTACTCTGGCTATTTGCAACTTAACTATTAAACATTCAGAGGTTTATAATGTCAAAAAACTATTTTGCTAAGTGACACAAGTGTGCGTATATGAGGCTGTCATGTCTGTTTGTATACTACAGCGCATGCACTGGAATGGGTCCGTCTCTAAATTCAATCCCACTCTGCACAAAAGATCCAGGCAGTATAATTCCGTCACGAACAGAAATAGTCTCCTACTATTAAAGCCTAGAACGATTATAGAATTATATAAGGTGTATAAATTAACTTTTTTCACAGATACAAAATTATGAAATGCACACATTTTACGACAAAATTGATGCGGAACTGATATTTCAATTGAGGAGGAATATTCTTGTTGCACCGGTAATGCCTTGGGAGAACGATGGAATGTCAACGGTGAAGATCTACATGCAGTCCTATTTGTTTTGCCGTGCAATAGTGTACCTTCAGTGGGATATCTAGAAAGCCAGTATATAGAGAATAATGGCTCGGGTGGTGAAAGGGTTTCGGACTATAAGAAATCACTGGAAAAAGTCCACATTTGCTGTGTGTGTGCTGTCATATGGAGGACACTGGCTGTATGGAAAGCACTGGTTTGTATAATCAGATATATGACTGTCCGTCTCTGTCTTTTATCTATCTATAAACCCTTTTTCTCATTTGATGTATATGTTAATTCAAATTTTTTTCACAGTGACAGTGTGCTGCGACGAGAAGCATGTATAGAGGCCAGGGTAAGGGATATTTAGTTTGAAAATAACTCGCACTCTTTCCCCCCAGTTTCGAGAATGTTTTTATGGTTTTAGCTTTTGTTAACTATAATAATTTTGATACCCAGAACCTCAAGGTTCCCTACATTGAAATAATATGGTTTTAGCTTTTGTCAACTATAATAACTTTGATACCCAGATTCATAAGGTTCCCTACATTTAAATATATTGTATCTGATGGTTCCACAGGAATTTGGTCATCAGTCAATTGGACCTCAGGAGCATCTGAAGAAAGCCACAGTCATCCTGAATCCTGCTGCCTGTAAAGGGTACGATTATACTGATTTATGTCCCTCACTGTGTAATAAATCAGTTAAGTTTTTCCATGTTTTTTTTGTTGCCATGTCAGTTTGTTTGTGTAATCATAGTTAAATTTTCTCTGCAGAAAAGCCAATAATTTGTTTGAGAAGAATGCAGCTCCCATTTTACACTTGGCTGGTATGGAGGTTAAAATTGTGAAGGTATCATCCTATGCCCAGGTCCTTTTTTTACACATTTTATGGATGCATTTTTAACGTATTGATTGTTTGCAATCTGTTTTCTGTCTCGTAACAGACTGATTATGAAGGCCAGGCGAAAAAGCTCATGGAGTTAATGGAGCAAACAGATATGCTGATCATTGCTGGTGGTGATGGGACATTACAGGAGGTACAAAATTATCTTCATAAAGTAGTTTCTGACAACTTGAGCATATTTAATAAATGTTTTTGTGCATTGTATTTGACCCATGTTTTCATACATTGTATTTCACACAGGTGATTACTGGCCTACTGCGCAGAGCAGATGAGGTAGTTACTAGTAATACATTTGTTTTAAGACTAGGTTATATTAAACATCCCCATGTTTTCTGAATTTGAGCTACTGTAACCACAGGAGAACTTCAGTAAAATACCAATCGGTTTCATTCCTCTGGGTTCCAGTAACTCTCTAAGTCAGAGTTTGCATCTAGTTTCAGACAACAAAGTACAGTAAGTCTCATGACTTCACTTTTCAAAGAAAATTATTTGCCCAAATGTTTGTTGTGATCAAATTGTAATAAGATGTTTCTGTTTTTTAGGCACATTACCTCAGCAACCCTGTCTATACTGAAAGGAGAAACGGTTCCACTGGATGTTCTGCAAATAAAAGTGAATTTGACAGGCATTTTGAAAGAGAACCTCAGATTTGACAGCAGCAACTATTTTCATTCCTTCGCACAGAGTTGATTGTGTAATTCTGTTCTTAGGGTGAGAAGGAGCAGCCAGTGTTTGCTTTGTTAAGCTTACGTTGGGGTGCATTTAGAGACGTCGCTTCTTCTATTAGCAAGTATGCTTCTGCTTAATTTTTTATTCACAACATAAATAAATACAAAATGTGAATTTGTATTTCTAACGTGATTTAATTCGATTTTTTTTTTGGTCAAGATATTGGTACCTTGGCCCCTTGAAAACAAGAGCTGCACATTGGTTTAGTAGCCTTAAGGTGAGTGCAGTGCTTCATTGACAGTGATCATATTTCAGTTACATGTACATTGTATATGAGGCCTACATATTAGTGAGTATTGGATTAATCAGATTATCTTCTCTCCTACAGGAGTGGCCACAGAGTCACCAGGCGTCCCTCTCCTATCTGGCTCCTGTACCTCGTCCACCTGACCTGCCCACTGAAATCCCACACAGGCCCAACCTCCTTTACCGCATCTACCGCAGACTCCGGAACTACTGGAACCCTCCTATAGAAGGTATTTTATCATTTTTATAAATGTATGAATTAGGACTTGGCATTGACACAAATTTCACGATTTAGTTCAATTCGGATGCTTGTGATTCAATTCTGATTTTGATTCAGTTCGATTAGATATCGATTCAGTACATGACAATTTTTCTGAAGGAAAAACAAATCTCTTTCAACTAATGCTGTAAACTAGGGAACCCTGTCAGTTGGTACATAACTCTAACATTGAAGGTTAAAATGAATACAAACATTTAAATAACACATAAGGCAGTTTTTTTTTAACCAATAAAGGTTCATGAAAATGAGAGCCCTAAGATGAATAATGTTACTCTGATACTCTATGTCTCAAAGCAGGTTCAGACTTATTGCTAACCAATCCAGGGCAATTATTGTGTATCTGTTTATATCTAGTATTTAATTCTTGTTTAAATCCGTTTGTGTTGGTAGAGCCACCGGTAGACCCCGAGCCAGTGCGATGGGAGAGCAGAGACATTTCCACATTGGAGCTCTCAGTTAGAACACACAATAAGAACCCTGTGAAGAGAGTGAGTACTGACATAACACTCGTTATTGGAATATTTTGTTAATCTAAATGTAAAATATCCTTGAGGTTTTGTTCTGATTGGTATTGTCTACTGTCTTCAGCGTGTGGACGATTCTATGCTGATAACTCTGGACCCAGACTCCCTCACAGTTGGTCAGTTCATCACTGAGGGGTGAGTGTAAATCATTCTATATTATAATAACTTATATTATTTATAATTATAACATCATTATATATTATAATAAAATATTATAAATGCAGCAATATTCCATAACTTAAGAATTGTCCATTTTGATTTCATGGGAAATTTAAATAAATAGTACATTTTAAATAATAATTTAAAATAATAAATAAAAATTAAATAATAAAAAATCCATTAATCATAATTTTTCTAGCTTTTTGTGAGATAAAAATGTTAAAGTTTGTGTTGTATTTTAAATAATTATGTTTTCAATTTAATTTGCCCTCTGAACTTTTATAAGGTCTCATAAACCCCTAAAGAATAAATGTGTGGACATGAATGAATATTGATGTATGTTATGCAGGACTAAGAAAGCAGTAAACCCAATGGAGTCCATAGAAAATACTTTGCAGATAGAAGCCAGTGCTGCTTGTCTCAATCTCCCAGAGGTCAGTGTGTTTTGGAAGTTTTTGGGACTGATTCTTCATTGATCTAAGCTGTGATACAGCCGTTCTCATCTATTGCTTTGGTTCTCCTGTCCACAGGAGGGCGCCGGATTTTATGGCATTGACAATGAGGAATATGAGGCAATGTCTGTGGAAGTGAGACTGTTGCCACGGAAACTGAGGTTCTTTTGCAATGCTGAGCGCAGAGAGCAGCTTGCACAGGCCCAGTGATGACAGTGCCGTGTTAATGTTGGTTACGTAAAAAATTGTGTAGAGGACTGCAGATTATTTGAGACGTTTTCCTAAAACTACAAGAGAGAAACTGGAAAACCAGTCAAGTCAAATGAACTTTGAGTTGTCATAGTCATCACTCTCTAACAATAACATTTTGTGTTCTTTGGACCTTTAAGAGTTAATTCACAAAAAAAAGAAAAACTTGTCAATAATTACTCACCCTTGTGTCGTTCCAAACCCGTAAGACTTTGGTTCATCTTCAGAACACAAATGAAAATATTTTAATTAAATCTGAGAGCTAAAGCTACGCAACTACCCACTTTGATGTTTAAAAAAGTTCATAAAGAGATTGCAAAACTAATCCATGAATTGAGCGGTTTAGTTTGAGACTCGGTCGCTTTATACGAACATAATTTAGGCTTTCATTCACATATAAACATTCATCATCTTACACATCAGTTGTGGTAACTGGAAGGTTCATTCCAAGGAGGTTAATTCTCATGTGTGACGCAGCAACGTTTGAGCTTTCGCAAGAGGTTCGCTTGAGCTTCTGTTTATGTTCGCTGTTATTTATATGTGAATAAAAGCCTAAATTCAATCTGTTCATCGTATAAAGTGATCGTGTCTCTTCAGAAATTTTGTACTAAACTGCTCGATTCATATGGATTAGTTTTACAATCTCTTTATGAACTTTTTGAAGCGTCAGTTGTGTAGCGTTCTATGGAGGAACAGAAATCTATCAGATTTCATTCAAATATCTTCATTTGTGTTTCGAGGATGAATGAAAGTCTTACGGGTTTGGAATGACATGAGGGTGAGTAATTGACAGGTTTTTCATTTTTAGGTAAACTAAACCTTTAATGGAAAGGCAGTTTTATGTGTTAAAGTAAGTTTATGTCTCAAAAATTGTGTTATTGCTGTTTTTTTAAAAGCATGGATGAGGTTGTCATACTGTTATTAACTTATTATAGTCCAAACTGGTTTATTTTGAGAGCATGTTTTTGGGAGTGCAAACATGGCTCTAGAATTTTCTTGATACAAGATACTGTAAATGTCCAACCAGATAAGAACCAATAAATAAAGACATTATCAATCTCTTATTTTTAAAGGCTTTTCCGTGCATTTTTGATCATTTCAGTTGATAGTGTTTTGTCTTAAAACTACCCTCAAATACTGTGCAGACAAAACATGATAGAAAAGAACCGTTTATTTCAAAATGGCAGTGAATAAGAATCACTGGCTTTAAAACAACAGACACATGCTGTTAGTTTGTATAACTGTATAGGTAGTGTGTAAGACAGAGGCATTACACTAGTGCTTTGTGATACCAGTAGAGTAAAACTCAACATTCATTTAGCTTGTTATTATGACAAAGACTTGTGTAACACTTAGATAACGCACAAAAAGTATCTCACATACACAATACCAGACAATTCCACCTGTACAATTATGTTACATGGCTGCTTAATATACATTCTCCATTCATTTACAATCAGACACTAAATAACCAACCAACAGATTTATAATACAGAAGTTCTCAATTTCTCTGATAGATAAGAAATGTAAAAACTAAATTCACATTTAAGCAAATCTAGGTTATAAGCAACAGTATTACTTATTGTTAATTTAAATATTTTATTTAACATAATTTAAAGAACTTTTGTCCATCCAACTGTTACAAACCTGAGTGCCTGCACTCGCTCCTAAGAAATCAGTTGTCACAATGCGTTATTTTGTTAGCAGGTTAAAATTTAGATGGATAGTGACTTTAATCTGAACAGGTCAAGTAAATGCTTTTCTATTTATGTTTTCTTTTGAATTTCACCTATATGAATGCAGCTCTACAAATCATTTGTTTAATTAAGGATCCAGTTTGGATTTTCACAGGATGAACATATAAACACACACAAATCCACAAATTAATCAGCCTTGTGAGGCCAGTCTGCTGCTGTTATTCTGAAATTATCGACCCAAACACATTTAAATAAGAAACCCCAAATATATACAAATTCAAAAGTCTTTCACAAGTGATAATCATGAGCATTCACTGATGATAAAGACAGGAATAGGATCACATTCATTTCTTCAGAGCACATTAAGTGACTCAAAAAGCTGAATGTAACATTTCTGTGTCATTTGCATCATGTGTGAATCAGCCGGTGCATTAAATGTACAATTTACATTCAGTACCAAGGGTGATAATAATTAAAGGCCTGTATTCAGCATGAACAAACACATTGTATGCTCCATTTCATCAGTATGTAATAACAGCATTGAAATGACATTTGGGGAGTGAAATAAGAATGACTGAGAATCTTCTACAGTGTCGTTCATTCCCATTAACATACATGAATAAGTTCTGTGCCAAACTACAGTAGCAAAACTGGTTGTGTCTCTTTGTTCATGCACAATAGATCACAAATAACACAACAAACACACTGACAGATGCCAGTTTTTTCCCAAAACGAAATGACTGGTTCACATGTATATGATTAAGTTAAAACAAATGGGGCAGAGATTGTGCTTTACCATCACAGTAGTGTGTAATATGCAACCATCAAACCTTTAGAAATACAGATATGACATTCAAAGCAAACTTGACCAAACCGTTGTTACCAGCAAAACAAACCAGGAGGATCCAGGAAGTGAGAGTTGCTTTTCCGATTCTCTGGTGTCCAAGTGAAGCAGATTTATATCCACTGGGGACGTCACATCAGTTCCCCCAGACAGCACTGGCTAGAAGAACAAAGTCACAACTGAAGACCACAGATTGAAAAGCGGTAGAGAGAGGCACAGAGATCATGTTTTGGAAAGAAGCTTAGGCAGAGTCGAGAAGAAATCCAAGATGGCTGGAAGGATACGAAGCACACAGGGAGACAGACAGACAAGCAGAAAGACGTCACTGGATTGACTGGCCGCAAAGTGCGCAAAAAGCCTGCAGTCAGATTGCACCTTGTTGGTGTTGGCAGTATCAGTGTGGTCCAGAGGTGTCAGGAGTGGCTCCTGAGATTGCCAAGCCAGAGAAAGAGACAGAAGAAAGCAGGTAATCAGTAGGCAGTGGGTTGTAGCCCTAATAGAAAATGGGCTCCAGAGACAGAGTGTCTTACGGGCAGCAGGGGTTGTCGATAACCAGCATGACGTCGATGCCGTAGATTTCCAGCAGGTCGACGAGAAAGCCGCGGTCGGCCTGAGGATCCAGCCCCATGGCTCTCACGTGCTCAGCAGTCAGGGTAGGATCAGCGCTCACCGCCAACTCAGACAGGGTCTGGAAGATTCTGTTGTTCTGTTCCATGAAGAACCTGGATCACAAACAGTGGCAAATTCCATACAGATTAATTAATTCCATACAGATTAATTACAGCAACACAAGTGTCATTTTTCCATTGGCTTTTACAAGAAAAAGGTCAAAATAAAAGTAAACATATGTGCTTCCACAGCTTTAGATTTATATTATATTAGAGTAGACACTCAAGAAATAGTTGCTTGATGTATAAATAAGGCTTTTTACATACTAAATGCAAAGCATAACAATGCAATTTACATGTGCAAATTTATATGGCATTTACATTAAATATACTAGCATTCAAAAACTCTGGGGTCAAAGTTTTTTTTTTTTTCAGCAAGGACGCATTAAATTAATCGAAATTAACAGTTAAGACGTTTATAATGTTACAAAAGATTTCTATTTAATTGCTCTTCTTTTGGACTTTCATGGTTTTCTCCAAAATATTAAACAGCACATCTGTTTGTTTTAGAAATTTATCCTGAGCACCAAATCAGCATATTGGAATGATTTCTGAAAATTCAGCTTTGCAATCACAGGAATAATTATTATTATATTAAAAATTTACAATATTGCTGTTTTTACTGTATTTTTGGGTCAAATAAATGCAGCCTTGATGAGCATCGAAGACTTATTTCAAAAAACAGTGTAGAAAGAGAAATGTATTTAATCAAACTATCCAAAATTCAAAGTATAAAAACATAGTATTGGATTTTTATCATTTTCCAAACAATACTATCTATACGTATGGTTTCATTAAGCTTAAAGCTTAAAGGGTTAGTTCACCCAAAAATGAAAATTAAGTTTTAATTAAATTAATTACTCACCCATGCTGTACCAACCCCGTAAGTCCTTCGTTCGTCTTCGGAACACAAATGAAGATATTTATGATTAAATCTGAGAGGTTGATCACTCCTCCATAGGCTCCCTAAGGGATTGAATCCTGACGGCCCAGAAAGTCATTAAAGAAAATGTTTAAATATTCCATGTCGCAACAGTGGCTCAACTATAAGTTTATCAAGCGACGAGAAAACTTTTTGTGCGAAAAAACAAACCAAAATAACGACTTTATTCGACTATTCCTTTTCTTCCTTGTAGGCCTGAAACGAGACTTCAAGAGATTTCCACGACGCATGCGCGAGAATTGCGATCTCCTTCAACTACTTCAGTTAAGTTCTCGCGCGTGCGCGTTGTGGAAATCTCTTGAAGTCTCGTTTCAGGCCTACTACGTTATTTTGGTTTGTTTTTTCGCACAAAAAGTTTTCTCGTCGCTTGATAAACTTATAGTTGAGCCACTGTTGCGACATGGAATATTTAAACATTTTCTTTAATGACTTTCTGGGCCGTCAGGATTCAATCCCTTAGGGAGCCTATGGAGGAGTGATCAACCTCTCAGATTTAATCAAAAATATCTTCATTTGTGTTCCGAAGACGAACGAAGGTCTTACGGGGTTGGTACAGCATGAGGGTGAGTAATTAATGACTTAATTTTCATTTTTGGGTGAACTAACCCTTTAAACTATTTTCTTAGAAAGTGTATTGAGTTGTTCCATTTCCACACACTCTTTCCGTCTCACTAAAACTGCTGATGTTACTAACTGAGGTGTGTAATTCCATCACGTACAAAATGAAGAGTTCTTCCTCATTAGATGTGCAGTCTCCATCCACCTCCTGAGAGTACAGCAGCATCTGTCTGCAACGATAGCAACATCATCATATGCCTGTGGAATTATGTTTTCATGTGTTTTTTTCCACCTCTTATGCCTTTCAGATTTTAAAAAGGCAGGTGTACCTCTGCTCACAGAGCTTGCGATACTTCTCTCGGTCCGCACTATTGAGTCTAAGCAGAGGCTGGAGGCTCTCTCTGTGTGTCTTTACATTCTGATTATCAATGTAGACATCATACAGCTCCTTCTTTTCCTCAAAGATCTTCTCTGTAGTACCTGAGAACCCAAATAAAAATCTAAATAAATCAAAAATGCAATTCACTCCACTGATTTATTCTTACTAATACTATGTTACAGTACATTATTCTTTCTCAAATTTATCAACTAATTCAGATGTTGGAGGAAAAGATTCTTATTTTTTTTAAGGATCAACCAAGAACTACACTCATTCTGAACTTAAATATTATTTAACATCTACTGTTTACAATGGTTAAACCATTTTTTGTCTGTGGAATTATGAATTTTGCCAACTTCAGTCCTTCTCTTGACTGAGAGACTTACAGGCCACATAAGACAGCTCAGCCTCAAGAGCAGTGATGTCAGCAACGTTGATGTAAAAGAAGGGGCGGAACTCCGGAACAGTCAAGCCCATCCCAGGAATGGACACATTAGCAAGGCAGCAGCAACAGTATACTAATGGATGCAAAACAACACACAGAAAAATAATCATGAGTTAAATGTGAAAACACCCAGAATTATATAATAATAAAAGTTACAGATTAAAATAAATGCACAAATCATTAGCTATGTTTCCATTCATGCTTTATAAATGACTAGCACTTTATTTTATGTGATATCCCAAAATTTTCACATAACAACAAGTGGATGGAAACATAGCTAATGAAAATGCCAAGACATTGGCAAGTGCATGTTGATAATCTATAGCATTGGATTCTCAAGTTATTTTAGGGGTGTGTTCACACTTGTAGTTCGGTTCGCTTGGTTCGCTTGGTCCGGACCAAAAAAACATTTAGTCCTGTTCCGCTAATTGTTCAGATTGGCATTTTAACACCAAACTTAAAGATACCGAACCTAAAGGCATAGAGATATGTTAACGACTTTTATTATATATTTCGTGTCAGAACCAACCGAACATCCAAAACAATGCTGTGTGCTGGGCTAAATCCGCTAGTTGTGTGTACGTAGCCTACATATGATGGTATTTTGACCAGCTGAGAACTCATGAAGAGCTTATAAAATGTGTAAAGGAGTCAAAACAGCGGCCAGAATCCCTCCGTCACACACACAAACAAAGATCTGCTGCGCACCAGGGTTCGTTTTAATCTAACCAAACATGCCAAGTGTGAACATACCCTTAATTTGTTATGGAAAATAAGTAGAAATGTTAGCCATGCCCCTGTGTCAATGTGCATGTTAAAGGGGTCATATAATGGTACATGCACTTTTACAAGTTGATTGTACTGAAATGTGTGTTGGCAGTGCCTGTACACATTACACAACCATCATAAAATGATAAAAATCCATCCAGTGGTTTTTTTTTTTAATCTCCTTATATGTTTTCCCCTGCCTCAAATCAAGCCGTTCGACCGTGTGACATCACACGATCGGAAGCCCCTCCCACGATTGTTGATTGACAGCAGCGTTTCAACACAGATCCGCCCTCGCTCGTGAGCGAGCTGTCAATCATAGTCCGCACGGACCGGTACGGTCATTGTTGATATGCTGGAGCACTGTCTATGAGCAGAATGGCGTCTAAGCGATTGTGGTGTTCTGTTCTTGGGTGTAATAACGAACACAGCAGTCATTTTAATGTTCCTAAATCCGAACCGCTTAAGACGCAGTGGCTGAGTTTGTTTTCGAAGGGAATATTCCCCACGAGCAACGTCAATGCTCTCATGTTTGCGCGAATCATTTAACACACCAGACTGCTTTATAAACGAGGATCAGTATAAAGCTGGTTTTGCTAAGAAGCTGCTCATGAAAAAAGGATCGGTACCAGATATTCGTGTTCCTGCTGAACCTCCAGAAGAACTGAAGTGAGTGTAACGTTTTATTAAACTTTATATTAATATTTATATTAATCTTTCCAAATCGCTAGCTGCACGCTTCACAATGAATGCGTCTAAGGTTTACACTCAGGGTACATTACGGCCTGTTTTCTATGTATGACATTCTCAATATAATTCATAATCCCACGTTTATACTGAACAACGCGTTATGGTTATTGTGTTGAAACGGTGTACGCACAGAACAGAGAGGCAGGGTGAGCAAAGCTCATTATCATTTAAAGTCATATGAACTGAAACGGCGTGCTGAAAACAGAGCTGTTTTTGACCAGGTAAAATAAGTGTTTTCTTACAATACTAATGAGAATTTTTAATTAAAGTATATTACAAACTTTTAATTTAGACCCTAAAGAATCATATTAGCTTGTACAAAAATGGCATTATATGACCCCTCTCTCACCTCGATAGCAGACCACACCGACAGGGGGAGGAGAGAAAATGAGGATGCGTTTCCTGAGCAAAGCAAACTTCCACAGCACCATGATCTGCTCTCCAAAGAAGCGGATGAACTGGGACATGCAGCCAGCCGGGTGTGTAATCTAATCCAAGGTGTACAGAGAAAGTGACAAAATGTGTTGCTTCAGATTTCTTATTAAATGACTCCACATACACAGACACACCACACATATTAAAAAGGTCCTTTAAGTTTATATAAAAAAAAAATATGACAAATTTTAGATCATAGAGAAAATTATGAATAAAAAAAAAATATATATATTCATAGCCATAGACCTTAGTCAGGGTATAGCAGCATTTATTTTTTGACAGGAATGAAAACGAGGCTGTGCGAGATAGAATCACAGTGTGTTCAACGGATCGTACAGTTGTTTAACAACATACCAATCGTCCAGTCGACAAAACTTGCTTCCGAAAGAAAAAAAGAAAATCAGTAGACAAAAACTCCATAACAGTTCTGAAAGTTGTGAGTTATGAAAATCACGTGATCTAGGACCTTTATTCAGTGCACGCCACTGTAAAGACTGTCCCTCACAGCCTTGTTTTCACCTGTTAAATTCAATATGGGGTCTACCCTGACTAAGGTCTATTCAGCCAATAATTATGGCCATTTAGCTGGTTATTCAATCTAGTATCATCTTTAAAATCCTCTGACAGGCTTGTTTGTGCATATAGCAATTATTCAAAGTTCAATTTCAGTTTTCATATTTTGTGAACTTTTTATATATATATATATATATATATATATATATATATATATATATATATATATATATATATATATATATATATATATATATATATATAATTGCATGTACTTTTTGTGTACTTCATTCCTGATATCATTACATTTTATTATTTACCGGCAATTTTATGTAACTATAAAAACCATAAACATTTAGAATGTGCTTATTCAAGACTGAACAAGGCCTTATTCAATAAACAATATAACCAAATCGAGTTCTGAGCTGAAGTATACATCAGCATATTTATCTCCTCATATGGAATTCTTCTTTAACAATAGAGGATCTTGTGGTCAAATTTGTCTCACAATAGTTTTTTTTTACTCCACGAAACTGAACTCTCCCATGCTTATGCTGCTGTCAGGATGTGCAGAAGTAATGCACTCTGATTAATCAGTAACATGAAATTCCCTGAGTGGCCTGGCCTAGATTTCTTTAGAAACTAAAAAATAACTTAAAAAAAAAAAAAAATCTAATTATCTAAAGCTACTATCATAAAAAAAAAAAAATTAATGAAGAGATCTTTAAAAAAGCAGAAGCTTTGATTAGTGGCAGACCATATTGGGTTATATCTTCAAACCTTCATCTCTGGATGCATGCAGCGGTTGACTATGGGTCCAAGAGCGCTGGTCGGGCAAGCTGTGACCAAACCGTTCCCTCCTGGGGGCAACACTGCCTTTTTATCCTCGTAGAAAGCTTCCAGTGGAGAGTACTGGCCTGGACACTGCAACTGGTGCCTGTAAGAATGCATTTGCAGAATTAAAGCTAGTGTAGGCAATTTTTCTCATAAGCACTTTTTGTTATACTGGTTGAAACTCTCTTCACATCCTGATAGTAATCAATAATTTCTTCATTCATAAACCAATTCAGTCGTATCTGACTCTTGGTGATTCTATGGGCCATTTAATAAGTCATTAAAACAATAATAATAATAAAATTAAGTTTATGGTTCTCTGATGTCAGTTAATGGTCACATGATATGCAGGTAAACAAATAAAATATTTGGATTTTTTTTAGTAAGTGTTTTATTTAGATTGTTTTTATTTTAAAATGATTCATTTTAATTTTACACTCTTATGATTGAATTACTCAATAGCTTTTCATTAAACTCAGAATCCCCTGCAGTTCCATTATAAACCCCAGTCTGGGAAAACCTGACATAATGTAATATTTAATGCACTTCATGTTGTTGATAACAAAGAATGGAATACATTTTCTTTCTCTTTGTATTTTTATATTAATATGGTACAAGATTATCCTTCTCAAATCAATGTGATAAACAAAGTTAGGTCAAAAGTAATCTAAAAGTACCGGTAATCAAAGTAGTCAGATTGCATTGTCTTAAATATGTTATGTAATGGATTACGTTACTAACTACAATTTTTGTCATGTAATTTGGAATCAGTAACCGACTATAAGTAACCTACTCAGCACTACACTCACACCTACAGAACATTTTAGAGTCTCCAATTGACCTATACTGCATGTTTTTGGATTGTGGGGGAAACTGAAGTGCCCAGAGGAAACCCACGCAGACACAGGACAGAAAGAACATGCAAACTCCAAACAAAAAGGCCTTCTGGCTCAGTCGGGACTCAATCCGGGGACCTCCATGCTGTGAGGCGACAGAGCTACCTGAGCCACTGTGCCGCCCTCAGCAATTAATAACAGAATAATAGAAAAATGAACATATCTTATATGGAAGACTCAGGACCAAAAAATCTGAATGCAATGACAGGATGTCCTACCTGCCTGTCAACCTATGTATTTGCATACCTTCACGCAGATATCACGTCATCATCATCATCATCATCATCATCACATGCAACTCAGAGCTTATGTTTAATGCATAACAACATCTTAAAATAGTAATGATGTGTGCAAAAGAGTAAGAGGAGGAAACATAACAAGGTAAAACGTGATGCAAGAATACACTCACCGGACTTGGTTTTCCAGGAAGTGCATGTAACGGTATAGCAGTGTGTAAGAAGGAGACAAAATCCCTACAGATTTCATCCGAGCTCCTCGTTCCAGCTCACTTTCCACAGGCATGTTGGCAAAGCATGCTAGTCCAAAGTAACAGCCTTTACGGAAATATCTACAAAAAGAGACAAGCACATTTAATCTGGATTAATCTACATACATGGCTATGTGCACAAATGAACCTGTTTGAATAAAAGTATGAAAATACTACTGATCAAACAGTTTGCCTCATGATTACAAATTATCTTGATGAATGTGACAAACACATTACAAAGCAAAATAATTGGTCAAATCTTATGTAACAGGATGAGAGTGAACAACAACACACAAGAACAACACAAAATTCACTTTTTTATGGCCAATATTTGGATTCAAAACATTGATTCCATCATTTCTAGGTTGTTGGTTAAAATGTAACATGAATAATAAATAGATACCATAAAGGATTTTATAATGTGAGGTCCAGGGCAAATGTAACACTAGATATGAAATAGAGATTGCATGACTAAATTTAATCTGAATTTCATGTATTTCAGTTAAAAAAAAATTACAAAAATAAGTTTTACTTAAACTTTGTTTAAATTGTGCAGAAAATTATTGAAGTGTGTCTTACTAATTTTACCACAGTTAAATCAAATGTTTATTATAGGAAGGTAGTTTTGCAGTTATTAGCTATGTGTTATGTATGCAAAGTTTACAAACGTTACAATTGCCCTCTGCCCCTTATAAATACAATGAGATTTAAGAAAGAGATTCCTACATGAAGTCACTTGAGATCCGATGAGAGCCGCTGGCCATTGCCTTGAACTCTACTCCCTCCAGATTCACATCTTGAGGTAGGCACCATTCTATCATGTTCCCTGTAAAAGACACAATGTGGGCCTATGTAAACAATTGTGAAGCTGTTGGACTAGGTTTTAGTCAAATAGTGTTTGCAGAAGAACAGAAAAACTCTCCCAATGCTTTCTCCGCTAAACTTAGACGCAAAGAGGAAGTTGGATAAGAACAGTACAGTAGTCTGCCGGATGACTTATACAACTCTCACTTCATATTCTATTCATTTTCTTACTAGTGATAACACAAATCCTCCCATATGGGAAAAATTAGGATGCCTCTGTCACCAACACACAAGGTGTTATTGCATACTTCTATAATAAACAAGTTTTCAGTTTCTGAATTAAAAGCTATTTTGATATGTTTTGTGTAGCTTACAAAAAAATAAGTGGTGTAAAGATTTGGAGACTGCAATAAAGAAAATAAACTTTTTGGGGGGAAAAAGGAATGTAGGCATAAGTAGTTCAGCTTTCATTATTACAGACCGCAGACTTAAAAAAAAGAATAATATTAAAATATATATATATTGTTTATATTAAAACTTTCCAAGAAACTAACATTCAGGAAGCCGATTTTGTTGTCATATGACAATAAAATAACAGTTTTATTTTTTGCAGAAAAGTTATTGTTATTAAATTAAAATAATATTTGTTTTTTAAAATTGCAATAGGCTATACATTTCTAAGAACTTTTTTATTAGAAATTATTATAAGAACTAGATATTTTAAAGATTTCTCCTCTTCTTCGTCATCCTCATCTTCTCGGACATTCTTATTTGTGACTCCCACCTACATTTGTTTTCTCTCTCTGTCAGTTATTTTACAGTACCGGTATTTGTTGATTAACCTCACCCGATCTGGTGTCGAAAGTCACAACAAACACAGCAACAATCTGATCTTTTTCCTCCCATCCAGACCCAGTGATCCTCCGATCCCTGACCGACAGCCCATGAAAGGCGCAGTCTCCCTCTTCATCGGTGGCAGAAGCATCTCCTCCCGGGCCGCTGTGTTTATAGGGAGAGTGTGCACTTTCACCTGGAACAGCTGTTACACTATTCGGTCTCGCTGGGCTTCTGTTTAGGGAGATATCTACCCCTACACTACCCTCGGTCGGGTAACTCGATAGACCGGATTGTGTTGAATCCCCAGTCTCCGGTGATGGAACCGATGGGGCAAGTTCGGCCGGGGGAACCTCCTCCCAGTCCAGCAGCGGGGCGCGATCCGACTGCTCGACCATAGCGTTTTTCGATATTGACTATCGAAGGAATAAACAACGTCGTCGCACTCAGTACAGAGCAGTCAGTCGGAGAGACCAACGCCACGCAAGAAACGGAACATAGCGCTTGCAATACAGACAATCCTTAAATGTAGTAATACAGACAGAGTGTAACAGACGCTACCCAGGCGTACACTGTTTTGATGATGTCACACACTTCCGCTCACGTGGTGCAAAAGGGTTCTCGTTATCAACCTCGTCCTCCCACCCGAAAAATAAATACACCAAATGATGTTGTCTGTGTGCGCAGTCCCCTAAAATAAATATGTTGACGACTTCTAACGACCATAATTAGCTTTCCTTAATAGTCAGAAATCATGTTTTGGAAACCACACACATTTAACTTTTTAAAATGTTTTCTATATTTTTTCTGAAAGTGTCGATATTTGTGTAATAGTGCTTAAATGAAGGCACGACCATTTAAATAAAGAAATACTTGTGATTAGGCTACTTATTCTGTGATTCATTTCACACACAAACGTCACGTCGTCGCCTTCCTATTTGGATCATAACAAATCTTTTCGGAGAACAGATACAACAGATTCGAGTTTGTTTTATGTGTGAGTGGCGATCGGTTCAAGTCAAACACACCTACTGAATTAATCTAAACGCTTGATACTAGTTAGCAGAGTTAATTAATGGTCGAGTCACTCCGCCCATAGTTAAAGGACCTCGTTAGCTTTGACGCGCCAAGTTCAAGCGTGGTCGCCCGTGAGCTCATTTCAGGGTAAGTTGGAACTGCATTTATGTTCAAAACTGCATAATAACACCATCGAAGCGATATATTGTGAAAGAAGAATCTGTAAATATTTAGCTCTACTCACAATAAATCATCTTTTGAGGCCTAGCGAGACTGCTCTCATAGCATCAAATAACAACTGATTATGTTTGTCAGTCATCGCTTTACCTCAAATACATATTGTGTAAACAAAACTTGAGCAGATCTCAATTGCTATAATTAATTTTAATAAACCCATATACACCATATAAGTTGTTTAATTGGCCATCTGTCACCCCAACCTGTTGTTGGTATTGCATTGACCCACCCATATTGGCTGACCACCGGCACTAATTTACAGTATGGTAGTTGCCATTCTAAACCCCTTTCGAATAAATCAGTTTTTTTTTTCTTCCTGATTGTAGTGGTCTGAAATGGCCTCTGTGAATGCAGCACAGCAGCACCTGAACTTCTCCAGCAGTGGGGAGGAGGACAGCAGTGACAATAGCTTTGATGAATGGGCACACAGAAGTGTTTCGATCAGAAGCCCCTGTCGGACGCCCCGGATACAGCGCCACCGCACCAGGAGCATCACTGTTTCCCCTTCCATCCCTACTTCTCCCATACTGTATGCTGCCTGGAAAAAACTCAGACTTTGCGACTCGCCCAGTACACCAAAGGTAAACTTCCAGCTCTACAGTTTCACGTGAACTTTGATGCAATGACAGTCTCCGTTATACTTTTGTATGTGCATTGAGCAATACATATACAGTTGACCCTATAGACTTATATTTACATCATCCAACTTCCTCCACTTACAGAGTTTGCTGTCTAAATCGACCCTCCCTTGCTCTAGCAGCAAGCCGTGTCGCAGTCAAAGATTCCTTCGTCTGCCTAGTGCTTTTGACCATGTGCCCTCAGTGAACGTTAACCCTTTCACACCAGACACGGTGCGCAGGAACAGTGAACACCACAAGAGGAAGAGCCAAAGGAGTGATGATTATGAGGATGATGCACAAAGGTAACACAGCACTTGCATATAAGCAATGCCCATTGCGAAACTGGATTTACATTGAAGTACCTTTATTTCAACAGATCTATGGACACTCAGAACTCATCAGAGGATGAAAGTTTCTTCCTCCCCTCAAAGGTACAGTTTCAAAGACCATAGTTCATCCTTGTCTTTTATGTAGTAGGTTTATAATACTTCATAATCCTGCCGGAAGCTTTGGTAAATCTGTGTTCTCTCACATGGTCTCCCATCTGTTGGCCTTCAGAGGCCAGCAGTGTCATCCCGCATGCTGTCACGTTACGAGAGTGAGTTTCTAGAGCTGGGCTGCATCGGCGGGGGCGAGTTTGGTTCTGTGTATCGATGTGTGAAGAGACTGGATGGTTGCATGTACGCCATCAAGCGCTCGCGCAGGCCAATTGCAGGCTCTGCCAATGAGTGAGTCAGCACTGCCACAGTGCTTAATAATCTTCTTTTTCCAAATGGACCCTTTTAACATTTCTGCCGGGGTTCTCGGAAGCAGAAGTCATCATAGTTGGGTGAACTTGTAATGGTGACACAGAGACGACAGCGAATATCATTTGTGTATTCCCATTTGCTTCAATAGCCAATGAAAAAAGCCATGGTAGTGTTTCCATGACTTTACAAAAGAGGGGAAAAAATATACTCTTAAAAATGAAGGTTATTTTTTGGCATCAATGGTTCCATGAAGAACTTTTAACATCCTTAGAACCTTTCCATTGCTTGAAAGGTTCTTTAAAGTGGAAAAATGTTCTTCACATTGACAATGTTTTTTTTTAAAAGAACTGTTCACTGAAGGGTTCTTTGGGGAACCAAAAATGGTTCTTCTATGGCATCGCTTTGAATAGCTCCTTTTGGAAACCTTTAGAGAAATGGCTTACAGCAGTCAGAAGAGAGAATGTCACATTTGCTGTCATTCCCTCAGCCATCATATTAGAAACATCTTTTCAGCAGTGTTAATTTACTGCCAATGTAATATAACACCAATTATAGCATTCTAAATATTTTTTGTTTTTTAATGAAAAAATGTACTAGATTTGCGATGTTGATAATTGTGGAAACGTGTCATCATAGTCTGTGAAAAGGGTCCATTTTAAAACCTCCTATTTGTATACATGAACTTAAATGTCCTAATTGAACTAAGGCCTCATCCTGGTTTAATCTAAGCCCTGTGTGTAGTAAGGTTAAGATTTTTGCGATTCCTTGATGAATCTTAGACCTTATTAATCTAAAACAAGTTCCTTTTTTTTTCAGACAGTTGGCCTTAAAGGAAGTGTATGCCCATGCGGTGTTGGGCCATCACCCTCATGTTGTCCGATACTATTCTGCATGGGCTGAAGATGACCACATGATTATACAAAATGAGTACTGTGATGGTAGGACAGAAGATCACAATATAACATACTGTAGATGGCTATGTGTTTGTGTATTGGTGTTGGGACTTTTTTTTGGAGAACTAACTCTCAATGTTTTTTTTTTATCTTGTAGGTGGTAGCCTCCATGATGCTATAACTGAAAAGGAGGAGCAAGGGGAGTATTTCAGAGTTCCTGAGCTAAGGGATCTGCTCCTACAGGTCTCCATGGGGCTCAAATACATCCACAGCTCAGGCCTAGTGCACCTCGACATCAAACCCAGTGAGCTCTGTGTCTCTTTCATTGTTTTTCACATGCCTCTACCACTTAATGAGAAATTTGACTTTTTGACTGGCACATGCTTAAATTTTCATCCTTTCCAGGTAATATTTTCATCTGCCGTCGACCCAGCTCGAGTGCTGGTGGAGAGGGAGATAGTGAAGAAGAGGATGAAAGCCCCTCCTCTGGGGTTGTATATAAAATTGGTATCTTCTTAAAGTGTTTTCCTTATTATTATTATTATTATTATTATTATTATTATTATTATTACACATTCAGGTATTTAGTGATCCGGAAGGTTTATCTAACACGGATGGATCTTTAAATTGCCCCAATAATAGTATAAAATAAATGTCCTGAAATAAATAGTTCACCAACATAATTTTTTTACCGAAACCTAAATTAAATCTTTAATTTAGCTGAAAACGTCATTTAAATTTGGGTAACTGAGCTTGTTATGCTGTTCAGGGTGATGCATTAAAGGGGTCATCAGATGCAAAATTCAATTTTATATGGTGTTTGCATATAAATGTGTCTTGGACACAACCACCATACAATGAAAAAAATCCATTCACTCCTTTTTTTTTTTTATCCTCAAAGTCTAAACACTCTCAATAATCAAGACGTTTGGATTTTCTGAGCAATATGATGTCATATTGCTCATGCTCTGCCCACGACCACTGACGGACTCCCGCGTATTTGCATATTTTCTCCCTCAGCCATTTGTATACTGTCCACCAAGGCAGGTTGCCAAGGCAGCACTTTATGTGTCTAGTGTCGAGATGCCCCTCGGAAGAGAGGGGTGGGGTAAGCAGTTGCTCATTATCATGTAAAGAGACATGCACCAAAACGGGTCGCTGTGAACAGAGCTGGTTTTGAGGTAAAAAGGATGTTGTTTTACACAACCATTGAGGAAAGTATGTTTAAACCCTAAAGAATCATACCAACTTGTGGAAAATGAGCATCCGATGACCCCTTTAAACTAGTCCTAGTAAAGTTCTTCAGCAACAAGCTGCCTTATGGTAAAGTCTGTCCAGGTGTCCATACAGCATAGATATTTACCTGTTGAGGCTTATCCATGTTGTGCACACAAAATAGTCGCTGACACAGTCAAACCAAGCCATGTTTTGACATTTTTATATAACATTAATAGCTGATATCATGGGTCCCTTGTTCTTTAGGTGACTTGGGTCATGTAACATCCATCTCAAGCCCTCAGGTAGAGGAAGGGGATAGCCGTTTCCTGGCCTGTGAGATCCTGCGAGAGGTACAATATCTGTTTGAGCTTTCTCAGGGTGTTTAGTTTGCTGCAGAGGTTAAACTTCAGTGCACCGATCTTATATACAATGACTGACAAAACAATATAATTGTGGATGTGACCAACTGTTGCTGTTTTTTTTTTTTTTTTTTTTTTGCTGGCTCCATTTTTCTTTTTTGTTTACAGGACTACACGCATCTTCCTAAAGCAGATATTTTTGCGCTGGGCCTGACAGTGTTATTAGCTGCTGGAGCTCCACCACTTCCTCAGAATGGAGACAACTGGCATAGCCTCAGACAGGGTGAGATGCCCAGCCTGCCCCAGGAGTTACCAGCACCCTTTAAAGACCTTTTAAAGGTAATGTTTGAGTAAGCACATCTGAGTGATTCATTGCATTCCCTGTAATGGTTTCGACAAAGCAGGTTAAGTTTCCCAAAAGACTGCATGTATGAATCCATTGTAAACAATTATAAAACAACTTCAAAACCACCAGCATATTCATGAGAATTCTTCAGAATGGCAGAGGACTGAACTGAAACTAAAAGTATCAGCATTCAGGGGGGTCTAATTCCATTTAAATTACCATAGTGTGTATTCCTCATATTCAATTAGTCATGGGTGGTTTTAAAAAAAAGCATGTCCTTTTATTCCACCAGCAGAGGGCATAGAACCAACTATCATAAAATGCTGAGCAATGTAGTTTAGGTTCAGTCCTCTGCAATTCTGAAGAATTATCATAAATGTGCTGGTGGCTTTGAAGTTTTGTTTACCATGGATTCATACATTCAGTCTCTGAGGTCAAAATTAAAAACCTAATATGGACAATACATTTGTTTTTGATAGACTATGTTAGATCCTGATCCTACTACAAGGCCATCTGCATCTGCGTTGTGTCGGCATGATGCACTGCGCAAGGAGAGAGCTGGCAAACTGGCTGCACAGCTTCGCAAGGAGCTAAATGTGGAGAAGTTCAGAACGGCTATGCTGGAAAGGTGAGTTATCTGGCATACACTATACTCTAGTACTCTATTTCATAAGGAAGCACTACTTGTATTGTTTACTTCCTTGAAATAATCATTTATGCTGAGGTATTTATTGCAACGCCTTTTATTTCTCCTTAGAGAACTCAAGGAAGCCCGACTGGCTGCTACCTCACCCCAGCAGTCATCCCAACCAGGGTCACTTCCGAGAGCTGGGAGGAAGCTTGTGGGTAGAAATGCAGCCCGGTCTATGAGCTTTGGTTTCCCCGGATACTAGCACTGAATCATGTACCGTCTCAACATGCCTACAAACTGTATTTCTGAAATGCAACAGTCAGACACTTTTGCATTACTATGCACGTCATCGTAAAAATAGCACTTCAGATCCAACTGCTGTTTTATGTGGTGCATGAATCGGCACATATTTAAGGTTTGCTGTTGAATGACAAATTTATCTTGTCAAATAACCATTTTAATTGTAAATAAAGTTTTAAAATGTTTTTTCTGAGTGATGCTGATTGATGTACCTTCAACTCTATCTGCTATGGTTGATTTAGCAACATCACACTTCACAAGAAAAAGACAGCAAAACAATTAAATGTCCACCAGGTATGCATTTTAGTAAGACTCGGTTGATCCTCCTAGAAGAGATGTCCTAGTACGCGATATTTTTTTTCACAGGATGGTAGGGGAAGACTCATGAATATTCATTAGGGAACTCATCCCTGATTGGTCTTAACCCCAGTGACGGGTAGGTTTAGGGTCGGGGTTAGAGGTAGGTCATCAGACCCCCAGTGATGGGTAGGTTTAGGGGCGGGGTTAGGGGGTAGGTCATCAGACTAATCAGGGATGAGTTCCCTAATGAATATTCATGAGTCTTCCCCTACCATCCTGTGAAAAAAAATATCGCTCCTAGTACAGTGGTTCTCAAACAGGGGGCACCTATGGAATGCCAAAGCTGACTTAATTAAAAATACATAAATAAATATACAAAGAAATGTAAAAAAGTACAAATAAATTAGTATTTATACTTTTATTTCCTTATTTATGTATAATTGTATTTTTTCACACATTTATTTTTTTATTTATACATTAATTCATTTCCACTTTTAGTTATTTCCACATTCATTTATGTATATATGTTTTTGTCTACATTTATTTATTTTCACATTTATTTCGACATTTATTTCTTTCAACATTTCTTTGTCCGTATACTAATGAGGGGGGTGTGTTTTACCTCAGACATCAGCAATCGAGCTCAGAGTGGCAGTGCTGAAGCTTTGAGGCCACAGTGACACCTTGTGGTGTGACCAAACGTGTGTGCGGATGTGTGCGGACAATATCACATTTTAAGTAATGTATATCACCCTAACTGTATGTAGGGTAGGCTATATAGAGTTAACACACATAGCACACATGAACAGAAACTGCACTTCAACGGGTCTGATAGCCAGAGGTGGAAAGTAACGAATTACATTTACTCGCGTTACGTAATTAAGTAGTTTTTTTGTGTACTTCTACTTTTTAAAGTAGTTTTTAAAATATGTACTTTTACTTTTACTTAAGTACGTTTTGTTTTAAGTATTTTACTTCGCTACATTTGAAATCATATCCGTTACTGAGTAAAAAATAATAATACAAGGGAGGAAAAAAAAATCACACTCCGGAACTACTGCATTGGTTGAAGGGCGGGAGAACAAGCGCGCAAGAAAGGTGACGCAGACCCAGCTGAAGCTGAAAGCGAAGCGCCCTAGAATTCTTATGAAGCGGATTATGGCCAGTATGAAAATACTTTGTAGAAAAAAAACGTGGTTGTCCTCGAGGATAAATATCCAATTTGCAAAAAATGTGGACGCAAAGTGGCTGCAAAAGGAAGATACATAGGACACACCATCCCTCCTGCAGATAAAGTTATGTCCCGATTATAATTTAAGGCCGAATGATTTACGTGATGCTGAGGGAATCCCAGAATCCAGTCATGAAAATGGAATTCACATAACGCAGATGTCACGTAAAACACGCAAAATAATGGATGCATGAATACATGGAAAGTAGAACTGTGCAATAAATCCAATCGCGACATGGTCTTTGAATATTTAAGCACAAAAATACTGCATGTAAATATATCCCTATTTGTTCTGCTGAGCTGCGACGCTTTTTCTACTACATACTCAAGTATGCGTGACGTTTCATGGTGTGTTCAGCGTCTCACAAACAATTTGAGGATATAAATACATGAACATTTCCAGAGCTGCTCTGAGAGAACGCCTAATGAGCATTTTCATCATTTTATTTGAGAAAAACAAAACCATTGTCAACTAGGCTACACTTTGAAACACTTTTCTACATTTTTGGTCTTCACTACAACCCGTCAAAATAAAAGTTCGGTTTTACTAGGAGAAATTATGACAGAAATATATTACTATTCTACTTCTCAAAATAATAATAATAACAACAATAATAATACATTTTATTTAAACATTAAAGGAATATATTTTTTGTCCATGGTTTAATTTAGTAAATCCGTTTTTGCAGCGCTTCCCCAAAAGGACACAAGTTTAAATTTAAATTTGATTACCACCGTTTTTGATAATATATTTGGATTAAATCATAAAAAGAAATAATACTGAATAAATACATTATATAGGACAATATTATTCTTAAACATTTTAATAAATTATTAACGTTAAAAATAAGTTGTTAATCTAATTCATTATCAATTATCAAATTTAATTGATTGGACATGTTTTATTGAAATTAAAAAATTTTAATTAACAAAACAAACAAATGGTTTCAAGTTTGTTATAATAAAAGCAACAAAAAAAACACCTGTTTTCATTAATTTAACTGTCATTTTAACTGATGATAAGAATAATAATAATCACCATAATTTAATAATACAGTTTATTTATTTAATAATTGAATAATACTGTAAACCGTGATATTTTCTGAGACCTTATCATACTGTGAAAATCTCTTCCCATAACTACCATACACGGGAGAGTCCCCCACCCCCGCTGTTAAAAAAGTAACTCAGTAACTTTTACTCTGAGTACATTTTAAATAAGCTACTTTTTACTTTTACTTGAGTAGATTTTTTGACCTGTAATTTTACTTGTACTTAAGTAAAATTTCATTGAAGTAGTAGTACTTTTACTTGAGTAGAATATTTTATTACTCTTTCCACCTCAAATCAAACAAAATGGGCTCATGTAAACGCAGCTAGTGAGCCACGCATCTCGCCCCATGCAGTGGAGGACAGAATGCATCATCATGCCCATTCAAACAGCACCTGTCGTGCCCATGGTCGTGGTGAAATTTCCCCCTATAAATGAATGTGGAAATAAATAAAAGTGGAAATGAATAAATGTATAAATAAAAAAATAAATAAATGTGTGAAAAAATACAAGTATACATAAATAAGGAAATAAAAGTATAAATACTCATTTCTTTGTATATTTCTTTATGTATTTTTGCTTTTTTACATTTCTTCGTATATTTATTTATGTATTTATTTATTTTTAATTAAGTCAGCTTTGGCATTCCATACCACCAGTATGTCTTTAAATGCGTGTTATATTAGCATATTTAAAAGATGTACAGCTTAAATCTGACACATTTTTGAGTTTATTACAAGGGGGGAAAAGGAAGGGTTTGAATATTGTCTGTCTCGTTTTAGTCCATTATGCACGTGGTGTACTAATATTAAGTTTGTCAGCCAACTCCTCAGAATTCCTTATCTGGCAAGTGCAGTCTAGCAAAAGGGGGAATTCGTTTCCAAAAACCCCTTTCTCCTAAAGTGTAGGTCAGGTCTTTCAAGAGACTTTAAAGTCTGTTTATCTTTGCCTTCTCGGCGATTACGTAAAAAAAAGTCACATCTTATTTTAATGCCTTAACTTTTAACAAACAGCGAGAATATCTAACATGTTTTCAGACGCTACACACACTGGGAAATTCCGTACCGGTAGACTTTGGCCACGCCCTCGTACGTGACGCGTCACTGATACACAAGAACAACAAGGCTTGAAGATTCTCATTTCTCTCTGCACTTTTGAGTTTGTTTGTTTTTCGGGGATGATGCTTCACCGTCCGGTATTTTGACTGAAAGTTTACGTAAGTAACGAATGTTTCTTCTTTCACTCAAAATAAAATACGCTCGACACGATTTTGAAAATTTGCTTCAAAGAATATTTTTAATATAGTAAGTTATAAAATTAGTACACCCAGGTACTTTTGCTACGAAATCGTAGCCTTTTCATGGTTTGTGGCGATAATGTCACGACGCTTTATGCTGTTTCTTTAAATACAAACATCCATTCACGTGTCTAACGTTACTCTAGTTTATCTAAACGTTAAGTTACATAGATAGACCAATATTCACGCTTCCCTCAGTTTGATTAAACTTTCGTGTTAGTGCAGAACTGCACGTGATATTAATGTTCAGAAATGTGCTGCATCAGGCTGGTATTTTTATTTTTTAATTGCATTAATCATTGAGCTTTTGTGTGGTCCTTTTTAGAGATGAATTTCGACTTCAGTCTGTCTTTGTTTTGATCTGAAAATCATTTCTTCTGAAACTGATCTTCGGCACAAAATGGGGGAATCAGCCAAACGCACTGTTTACAATTAAATTTGTATTCTAAACTTCACCAAGACTTAGAAAATTAGCCCTTATCAGTAATAGACCGAATAATGTTAGCTAGCCGCTAACTGTTCATATTTTCAGCTGCTTGCTAGTTAACGTTATCTAACGTTAGTAGTTTGAGCTTGGATATTTCATCATCTTATTACAAGCCAACCGTCGTCACAACCATGAACTACATATTTGCGTTTATTTAGCTTTTATATATCATGTTTTTTATATATATATACAGTTATATAATATATTATAATACACAGGTGTTCATGTAGTTCGTGGAGCATGGCATTATCAACGCCAAGGTCTTGGGTTAGATTCCCCGGGATTGCATGAACTGAAAATGTATAAACCTTGAATGCAATAGCTTTGGGTATAAGTCTGTCAAACGCACAAAGAAGTACAGTCATAAAGACTTTGTAAATCTTCATAACGTTCTCTTTTATTTACTTTATTTTTATATTGTTTTAACAAATGTGAATGTCAGGTTTAGTTCACTTGGGGGTACAAATTTTTCCCTTGAGTCTAGACCATGTATATATATATATATGTATATGTATGGTAAAATATTAAATGCATTTAAATTATATATTTATCAGGCTGTATAGTCTTGAAAATCATTTCCGTGTCTTTTTTTGTCAAGATAATGAAACTAACTGCTTTTGTGTTTCCTTTTAATTGCAGAGCACCTGTATGAGGCATAACACAGGTTTATGCAATGGACCGCAACAGAAACATTGACAATTTTCCGCACTGTTCCCTGCTGCTCCTTTCCTTTTTTGAGCAAAAAGGCTGCCAAAATAGTGAGCTTAAAAGAGAACTTGATGATTTGGATCTTCTTTCCGATCACAATTATATCGAAAGTGATGGCGATTTACAAACCGATGGACATAGTTCCTCAGTCACCTACAGAGATCTTTTACATGAACTTCAGAATCAAGTTCAGCCTCAACTGCCAGGTATTTTTTATTTTCTCTTATCTTATTTGTACTCTTCTGATTACCTTAATTGATACCAGTAAGCCAATGATTATTTTAATGTTATGGCTGATAACTATGGAAGCTTGTTTCCACCATGAAAAAAAAAAGGTAATTGCGACTTACAATTGTGAATTTTTTTCTTGTAATTGCAAGTTTATACCTCTTTATCTCACAATTCTGACTTTATATCTCTCAGTTCTGACTTTTTTTCTCACAATATCGAGTTTACATTTCCGATACTCTCTCGGAATTGTGAGATATCAAACAATTCTGATTTTATAACTCGCAATTGCGAGTTTATATCTCGATTCTGAGGGGTAAAAAATCAGAATTGGGAGATTCTGTAGGCTACTTCAATTAATAGTGCTACATCTTTGCCGTAATCTGGCATTATCTGGTTAAATTACAGCTATTTGTTATCAGAAATGGTCAAATATACAAATTGGAAAAGAGTGGCCACAATTAAATCTGCAAAATTGACTGATACTGATTAGATTTTTGGATGATTTATTTTGCATCCCTAATTTTTAGTTATATTAAAACTACTGTATCATTTTTGCTGTTGTCCATGTCAGTTAACACGGCTTTTATGTATCTCCATCTAAGTTGATGCTGAACAGGTTCAGGCCGCAAGGGAAATGGCTGCAGAGCTGATCAGAATTGCAGACCTTCTGGAGCAGAGAGTCCTGTTCCAAGCCGCTGAAACTTTGACCAAGAAACTGGACAGTTGTGACACTACGGTAAGATAAATGATTCTGAGCAGTTTATTTATTCTAATAAATTTACACTAATGGTTCCTCCTTAACCCATTAGTATCATTTAACACTCATATCTCAAAATATTCTTTAAACATTTGCAGTTATGGTCCAGACATCTATCTGATGGAGTGCAGGGCTTACTTCACCAGGTGGCCGGAGCCAAAGAGTTTAAGAAGGAACTTGTCGAGATGGCCTTGACTTTTGTGCTCATGAAGACTGTGTGTGAGCGTGTGCCCTGCTTTTTGTTCAGACTTTATGGCACTGTGGTCCAGTATTTCGGACCTCGCTGATCCCTGATGAGATCTGTGTACCAGTTATACATTTGTAAGGGATATAATGTGAATATGTTTGTATAAATAAAAGATACATTTGAAAGTTTTTGCCTCCTGTAAAGAGAAAGTTGGGTCATGGTTCAGTGATGGTCAAGACTGAAACCTTTTTTTTTCTTTTTCTTTTTTTTTTACTCATTGTTACAAGTTTACTTTTTTCTTTTCTTTTTTTATTACTGTTTTAATACTGTGTGAAACAAGTAATTTTATTTTTGCATTTTGGTCATGTTAAGTTTTACGATTAGGCATTAAACTGTTTCTTTAACTGCCATGGAAAAATAATACCCTTAATTTCCAGAAAATTGTATATTAAACCAAATTAGAGAAAAATGTGCATCATTCATATCTCCTCTGCTAACTTTGTTTAAAAATGCACTATTGTCACTCAGCCTGTACGGGATATCACATGATCTCCCATTCTTTTCATGTACAACAAGCCTGAGTCATATCAGTACAAAATAGAGGAACCAAACTTAGTTTCTGCTACGTCTTTTTTTGTTATTTTAATTTAGGCAGTGTTACATTATGCTTAAATTAGGACACAAACCACCAGTTTCATCCTTGATTGAAGTTTTATTTCACAGCTTTTGTCCATCTATGATACAAAAAACCTCACTTGCACAAAAAAAATAGCACTTTTCTCTGACGTGAGGTTGCCAACCACTGACACAACAGGTGGATCCTGCCTTTAGATTTAACTTCTGCTCATGTTTTTTATTGTTTTGATAAAGGTCTCTACTGGATAGGCACACAACAGGAAACGGGGGTGACAAGGCTGTGCCGTGAGGGCCTTTTGAGCTTTTAAGGATCAAACAACACCACAAGATACAGACCAGGTGTAAATCAGAGGCTGAAGACAGACAATACAATACAGACAATGTGAGGAGACAAAGAAAAACACTAAAGGACAGATTTGTGTGGCTCAGAAGACATTTAAGAGACATTCTGGTCCCCCAAACCTGAAGTCAGCTCTTGATTTAAGCAACAGACAGTTAAATTTAGAGTAGACAATGTTTTTCATAATCACTTTTTGTTATACAAGTTTAAACCATTTTCACATCCTGATAGCAATCAATAATAGAAGTAGTCTAAATATTAAAAAAATATACATATATCTTTTGTGGAAGTCTCGGGACCAAAAAATGTTCGTCCAATCATTGCATTCGGTCCGAATTCAATAATAGGATGTCCTACCTGCCTGTCAATGTTGCATAACTTTGTGCACCCTGCTCACGCAGACATCACACGTCAGCGCATTTCATGAGGCTATGCAGAGTTGTAGACAGTCACGAAGTGCTACAAACAAACAACAGCCACCTTTTACAGTTCCTCCTGAACTAAACCAAGCTAATGGTGCATTCACGCCATAACTACTGAAATTAAGAGATGGCAACCCATTGCGTTTTACTCCGAGCCGTTCAATGAATGTATGCGTTGTTATGGCAATTATATCAATGCTGAAATGAATCTACAGCAGTCAGGTAGTACAACTAGAGCTCTATACGTTGTTTAGGTTCATTGTTATTGTAATGTTATGTGCTTTGAGACATGAGGTAATTTAATACCGTTTCTCGTGACACTTTGCAGACTCTGATCTAACAGTGTGCGTTCATGTGCTTTGGAGGAGGTGTGGCTTTGGAGACGCTCTGAAAGGAAGGTGTGATCTTATGATTTCAAAGCTAGCTCGCTATTGCTAGCCTCTCCGAAATCGCCTACCCTACCTTTAATGTTATCTAACACCGCAAATCACTTTTTACTCTAGAATTACAAAATCTATTTGGATCATATGATTCTGGAACATGTTGGTTTAAGATTAAACCACCTGTTTAATGTTTCATCATACATAATATTTCAAAACTTCACAAAAAGATTTTATTGAAATAGTTCCTGGCCCAGAATTAGGGACATTTAATTACAAAATGCATGCTTGGAAACATCATATTATAAAACTAAATATGACTTTCCAAACATGATCTTTCGATTCCTGTTTCTGAGATAAATTCAGTCAACTGTGCCCTGTAGACATGGCACTACTGACTGTGCTGGTGTAGTATTTTCACATGAGCCCTAAACAAAGATGTTTTTGTTCCTTAAGGAACAATTGTTCACATTATAGCAAATTGTTGTACATTTATTGATGACAATCCCTTAAACAAAATGCAAAGTGAAGGTGTTTCCCATTTCAGGCTGTGACCTAGGCTTCTAATTTTAGATTTAAAAGGGGGAATTAAACAAAAACATTCATGCAAGCATAATCAGGCACAATTTATTCAAATTTACACTAAATATGGTTAATATGAATGTCCGAATGATGTGTAAAGGAATCAAGGATACAAAGACTTTGCTTTTGATTATTGTGAGTAATCTTGTTCAAATATTGATATATTTAAGGAGAGTATCACACAATCCATCTAAAGGGCATGGCTCATAAAAAGGTTTCCGTTTTAATCTTTTATGTCTAACAAGGTAAATTCATAATCATGCACTCGTACAAGCTACTGCTTTAAAATCAAACCAAAGTTCATTAAATCATTGAAATATATATATATATATATGTATAAAAATGCTTAACCAACAAAAATTAACTTCCTATGGATCTGAAGCCTTGATTTTTCTTTCGTTAATATTAAGGAACCAGGCAAAACCTAGGTCACAGCCTAGTGAACGGATCACTCCCATGTTCACAAGTACAGCACAAAAGAAACCTGAATTTACACCTGCAAGTTCCCGTCCAGTCATAAAGCTGATTTAAAGAACTAAGCCAACAAATTAAAGCAAGGAGAACAGAAAACAAAATGGTGTGACATATCAGAGGAGTACTTTTCCCATAAAGTATAGCTTGTGGCGGCACGGTGACCCACAGGGCTCCATTAGGGCAAGAGATACAGTGAGGTCATGGACATTCACAGACTTTCTACTTCTTCCTGTAGGCCAGCGCTCCAAAGGCCAATACTGCAGCAATAGCCACCAGGGCAGCACCGCTGTATAGCAGCACAGGGAGGTCAGAGGACTCGGGTTGTGGCTCTGTCTTTGTCTGCACCTCAGGAGGGTCTGGGACAGAGAAGTCGTAGGCCGGGGATGAGGCCTTCAGCTCAACCTCTGGAAGTATCACTTGCTCCAGGGTTGCTTCTGGTTCTAGATCCGGTGGGGATGATGACTGTGGCTCCACAGGAGCTGGAACAGGCTGAGATTGAAGCTCAGGCTCAGGCACGGGCAACGAGGCGGTAGAAGCAGCATGGGTGGCTTGGTGCTCTTGCTCTATTGAGGCTGGAGGTGGAGGGATCTCCATCACGATCGGTTCCACAATTGGCTCCGGTGCGGGTGGAGCCGGCTCTGCATTTGACGCCTCTTCTCGGACAGCGGCGAGTTCGCTCTCGCTGCCCAGCACGCTAAGTACGCTACTCTGCAACTCCCCTTCCTCCACCGTCTCTCCACCTTCTTCAAGCAGTTCAGCGTCTTCACGTTCCACATGGACAATGTCAGAGTTTGAGGAATTGTTCTCGCTTTGCTCTTCGGCTAACGCCACTCCCTCAGCGCTGTCCAGACTCTTGACGTCTTCTGGGTCCATCATGCCGATCTGCGCCCAAGACTCGTGTCCTGTCAAAGACACAGGAAGACTCTCTGTCTGCCAGGAAGCCGGCCCACTACTACCTCCAGGAGTCAGTAGTGAAGCAGGAGGGCTTAGCTGATCCAAGGCCTGTTCACCTGACAGGATGTAAATATCGTTACTGTCCTCAGCTATGATCACACCCGGGTCCTCCCCTTCATCCAGGCTGAACACAGTGCCCTGTAATGTAAAGAGATGAAATATCAATCAGTTGGTTCATTAGTCATTTTTTTTAATTCCAAACATCGGAAAACCTCTATACTGATAGTGTTTATAGAAAGTGATTATTAGAAAGTGAAAAGTTTATAGTGATTTTGTATACATATACAGTACCATGGTCTGTCTAAATACTCGATACTGATTGGCTAGAAGGTGTGCAATAAAACGGTTTAAATGCACAGGTAGTCGCCGTTTAACCCCTGTTCTATATTAATGAGCTCCTTTTATTGAAACACACACACACACACATCACTTGAAGACAGAGATCGGAAATGGCGCTGTGCACGAAAGGAGTACAATTTAGGAGGACAGAAACTTGTTGCCAGCACTGCCCTACAAATGAACATAGTTTTGCAACTAAATCGCTACATTACATTTCTCAGCAACGAAGCTGTAATGTTGCGGTTTTTAAATTTTCTGAAACCCACAGCTTTACTATTAGTAAAGAGACACTGCCCAGTCGCAAGTTATTCACACACATCTTTCTCTCTCTCTCTCGATAATTAATTTAAATAGAGATAAAGTACTGCGGTAAGATTACATTTATGTATGATTTCAGAGCGGGAAGAATGCTAGATCTAAAAAGCCATAGTTGACGAAAATCATTTTACCATCATTTTAACCCTTCTGGTCAAATATTGCACAGCAAACATAAATAAGATCTTTAACTTTTCAGTGTTGGCAAATGACCATGGTACAAGCAGGATAATCCACCTCTAGCTGTGCATTAAACGATTTGAATGCACTCAGCGGAGGCAAAGAGCTGCCTGACGTGAAGCGAATATTTATACATATATATATATATACACACTCACCTAAAGGATTATTAGGAACACCATACTAATACTGTGTTTGACCCCCTTTAACCTTCAGAACTGCCTTAATTCTACGTGGCATTGATTCAACAAGGTGCTGAAAGCATTCTTTAGAAATGTTGGCCCATATTGATAGGATAGCATCTTGCAGTTGATGGAGATTTGTGGGATGCACATCCAGGGCACGAAGCTCCCGTTCCACCACATCCCAAAGATGCCCTATTGGGTTGAGATCTGGTGACTGTGGGGGCCATTTTAGTAACTCATTGTCATGTTCAAGAAACCAATTTGAAATGATTGGAGTTTTGTGACATGGTGCATTATCCTGCTGGAAGTAGCCATCAGAGGATGGGTACATGGTGGCCATAAAGGGATGGACATGGTCAGAAACAATGCTCAGGAAGGCCTTGGCATTTAAACGATGCCAAATTGGCACTAAGGGGCCTAAAGTGTGCCAAGAAAACATCCCCCACACCATTACACCACCACCACCAGCCTGCACAGTGGTAACAAGGCATGATGGATCCATATTCTCATTCTGTTTACGCCAAATTCTGATTCTACCATCTGATTGTCTCAACAGAAATCGAGACTCATCAGACCAGGCAACATTTTTCCAGTCTTCAACTGTCCAATTTTGGTGAGCTCTTGCAAATTGTAGCCTCTTTTCCTATTTGTAGTGGAGATGAGTGGTACCCGGTGGGGTCTTCTGCTGTTGTAGCCCATCCGCCTCAAGGTTGTGCGTGTTGTGGCTTCACAAATGCTTTGCTGCATACCTCGGTTGTAACGAGTGGTTATTTCAGTCAAAGTTGCTCTTCTATCAGCTTGAATCAGTCAGCCCATTCTCCTCTGACCTCTAGCATCAACAAGGCATTTTCCCCCACAGGACTGCCGCATACTGGATGTTTTTCCCTTTTCACACCATTCTTTGTAAACCCTAGAAATGGTTGTGCGTGAAAATCCCAGTAACTGAGCAGATTGTGAAATACTCAGACCGGCATGTCTGGCACCAACAACCATGCCACGCTCAAAATTGCTTAAATCACCTTTCTTTCCCATTCTGACATTCAGTTTGGAGTTCAGGAGATTGTCTTGACCAGGACCACACCCCTAAATACATTGAAGCAACTATGTGATTGGTTGATTAGATAATTGCATTAATGAGAAATTGAACAGGTGTTCCTAATAATCCTTTAGGTGAGTGTATATATATATATATATATATATATATATATATATATATATATATATATATATATATTAGGGCTGTCAGTTAAACGCGTTATTAACGGCGTTAACGCAAACCCATTTTAACGGTGTCAATGTTTTTATCGCGCGATTAACGGTATTTTTGGCTTAGCAAACTGTAGTTTTTTTCACATGCTGTTACAACAGGACGCGGCATGTGCGGCGCTGCGCTATGAAACCCATTCATTTCAATGGGTTGCGCCGCGCGAGGATGTTTTGTTGCTTCGTCGACCAAAGCGCAAGCGGATCTAGCTAGACCGGAAACAAAACAACACTTGTTTGGGCTTGCAAGCCGGCCAAATAGTTGGTTAACGTTGCGCTTTGAGTGGATGGCGAGCGCGAGACGCCGAAATGGATGCCAATAAGATTCTGAATGGAAAGTTTACTTTTAAAAAGTTGCCAAATGGTTCCATTGACTAGACCAAAGTGATCTGTGTGTTTTGTCATTGTGAACTGAGCTATCATCATCGCAGCGCGTCCAGTCTGAAATACCACTGGCCAAGTACACACACACACACACACAGCTGATGCGAATTATCCGCCCCCTCATCAATATCAGGACCTCGTCAGTATTTCTTTCACCCTTTTATTAATGGACAGTGTTACATTGAGGGATTATTTGCTCCAAGTGAGAATGTTAGTGTGAAATTGAACACAGTATATGTCAATGTTGTTTTCAATAAAAAACATTTGCACAAAGCAAGCCGATCCACTTTTCCATGTTGATAAGAGCATGAGAAAAAATAATGGGACAAAAAGAAAATCAAGAGACATTTGGAATAGATCAAAATAATTGCGATTAATCGCAAGTTAACTATGACATTAATGCGATTAATCGCGATTAAATATTTTAATCGTTTGACAGCCCTAATATATATATATATATATATATATATATACACACATACACGTATACACACACGTATACACGTGTATACATATACACACATAAAATAGAAGCCTTTTTTATCAAGATAAGCTTCTAAGCAAACACAGTCATAATACATGCTTTACATGTCTTTTACAAACTGTGGTTAAAGCAATGTACGCATTTCCTGACGTCATTACCCAAGCCACAGTAAGATTGAAAAACAAATGCATAATGTTTGGTTTTTAACTGCATTTCCTTAAGCCTGATCATGTCTGCAAACCATTGATTAGCGTGGCTCATCCACACATATTATAAACTTCACAAAGAAATGAGATACACAGCCTTGGTGAGCATAAGAGACCTCTATCAAAAAAAAAAAAAAAAAAAAAAAAAGACAAACACAATGGTAGTTTAGCTTGTTAAAATACATTGCAGTCCCTTTTAGCACAGTAAGTGGAATTTACCATGACATGGAGCATTTTTCATTCATTTCATATGCCACCCAGTGGAGTGTGAGAGTATTACATCTTTAATAATAAATACTCTTCATTCATGGTTTTAATAAACAAAATCAGCTTTAAAAAGACTTAACATAACTAGAGATATGGTAAGTCAGGTCAAAAACATGGGGGGAAGTGCCATCACCTTTAAAAAAACATTTACAATAAGGAAAGAACTCTACATGAAGTGTGTTATCCCACTCTCCTCTTTTTCAGCCTGTATTCACTGCACTGTTAGTTCTTTCTATTTACAGTAATGTCTTTATCTTACTCTGCCATCCAGACAATGACATCACCTAACAGCTGTGGTGTCTGTCTGCATATGCCGCTGGTTTCTGCGTGTCTACCACAACTAGGTCAAGCATGCAAAAACGAATCAATTTGAATTTGAACTCATTGTCAGTAAATACATCAGTTTCTGCTCATTTGCATTAAGCAAATTGGAGATATTGGCCCTCACTTTATTCATCATAAAGGACACTCTTCTGCTTGCTGTGCCCTTTTAGGCCTTTTCAGTAATCAACCACTGTGCACTTGCATCTAGTTTCCCATGTAATCCTGCCTCACACAGATGCTTTCAAAAACACATTAGATCCCAGCATCTGGCTTAACATCTGATGGCCAACAGAGAGAAGACCATAAGGACACAACCAGTGGAATGTTACAGCACAATATATTATTATGAAAAAATTTTCATATAGATAACCATCATAGGTCTCCACAACCCTATAAATGAAACATATGCTTAAGTCAGTTTCCAAAGAAACCAGCTGACCTTGATGTACTTTAATAATCATACATGCAGACAGGTGATCAATTTTCTATAGTCAGCAGCATGGTAAACAACAGGATATGTCGGTTAAGAAAAAAGGTTTAGGGTTAATAAGATTTTTTTGGAAGTCTTTTATGCTCACCAAGGCCTCATCAATTTGATAAAAAATACAGCAAAAAGCTGTATTACACAGCTAGTAGTATTATTATAACAATTTATATATTTCAATATATTTTAAAATGTAATTTATTCCTGTGATGCAAAGCTGAATTTTCAGCATCATTACTCCAGTCTTCAGTGTCACATGATCCTTCAGAAATCATTCTAATATGCTGATTTGATGCACAAGAAAGATTTTATATTATCAATGTTGAAAACAGGTCATCTGCCTAATATTTTTGCAGAAACCACGATACATTTTTTCAGGATTCTTTGATTTATTTAAAATTTTGCATGTGGTTTTTGTTACATTACATTGAGCAAAAGTAGCAGTAAAGAGATACAAAGTCTGATTTGACAATAGCTTTTTGAAATGGTGCAGTAAGACCGATGTTTTCTGCAAGATTAGGCTTGCTGTCCTATCCAGAGACTGTCTTAAAATGAAGTTATGTTGTTATAAGGCGTTTCCTCTTAGGTGAGCCATAGGTGCATGTACCCACCTTCGCCTAAAGACAAAACTCACGCATGCCTGCCAATCGCAAATGCTTTCACGTTCATATGAGGGCACAATATTGAAAATGGGGTGGTAAGCAGTTCATAAAACTGATCTAGTGCTTAGCCATTTAGTAATTTAGTACTACAATGCTACTAAAGTATGAGAACTAATGTGCCTACTAAACATACACTACCGTTTAAAAGTTTTTTTTTATGTTTTTGAAAAAAGTCTCTCATGCTCTCCAAGGTTGCATTCATTTGATCACGAATACAGTCCAACAGTAAAATTGAATTATTATTACAATTTTAAATATTATTTTAATATATTGTAAAACAATTTATTCCTGTAATGCCAAAGCTGAATATTCAGCATCATTACTCGTCTTCAGTGTCACATGATCCTTCAGAAATCATTCTAATGTGCTGATTTGCTGCTCAAGAAACATTTCTTATTATTATCAATGTAATATTTGTCAGAGTAATATTTTTGTGGAAACTGTGAAACATTCCTCATAGGCTTCACCCATAGTGGGCTACATTTCTCCTCAAAACATCTGAACACATCCTAAATGTACATATTGTTAAAGTAAATCCAAACCGACTTTGGATACCTAAGGTGAAAGATTTTTCTCCCAGAGTATGTCAAGCATACAGGTCACCATCTCGACTAGCACAGGGAGTAGTTTTGAGGCAGTCAAACTGGGACAGCCCTGCTCAAGCAGATTTCATATGAGGATTTATCAGATTTATTTCTGTTCTTCATCTAGAGCGTGTGGGGGTGGCGTATAGCCACTGTTTGTGTGATGAGAGCAGCACATCGCCTGTAAAATGCAGTTACGTAAGAGGTCAGACTGAGCGATGCGCAGGGTGATGCGACCTGGCGTGGCTCAAGCTCTGCTCTCAGCACTTACTGATATACGGACAGGGTGCTCTGGCAGCGGTTTGTCTGTACCACACAACCGGAGTCAAGTTACATCACATCATGCCATCTCAAGAATCTTTGCTGGGCAATGTGACAGACACACTGAAGGTCACCTCTGTGTTGCTTACATTACAGACAGAGGGACAGGAAGGGATTCATGGGCTAGGGTTAGTTACTCACACGGTCTCACACGACCCTCATATCGGGTATCTGTTACTCCTTTGGTGGGTTGTATTGAGCAGTTTCCCTTGACCTAGAGTTTATCATGATCAGACCAGGCGGCATGATTCGGTGAAACAAGTCATTGACTAATGCACTGTTTTAGTTCTCAAAATGGCTTCTTGTTGCTTTGCCCTGGGTTTTGCAGAACAGACATACACACACACATTGGAAAGTCCCATAAATCATGGATGCCCATAGACATTATTTTTATACTGTACAAGCTGCATGTGCTGTCCTGTAACCCTAACCCTACCCATCACAGAAAATGTTCTGCATTTTTACATTTCCAAAAACATCACCTAGTATGATTTATACGCTGTTTTCCTCACAAGGACCAAAAATGTCCCCACAAAGACACAAAGAGGATTTTTGACTTTGCCATCTTTGTGTGAACATTTTGTCCCCATAACGTAGGGTTTACCTGAACCACACACACGCAGAGCGATGTCATTACTCATTTACGTCACTGGGTTTGAATCTCATTCATGAAAGAATTTTCTGCATAAATCATCCATCAAAACAATTTGTACATGAATTGACGTAGTGAACTGATGCAATAATTTACATAAGAGCAAACAATATACAAAGAAATGTATTCTCGTGTGTCACGATTAAGGCCTATTTTTGTTGTTTTGTAATACTATAATAATTATTGTGCTTCTGCAAATGTGCAAAAAATTAAATTCATCCAAAAGAAGAATTGAGGAAACAAAGTTACTGCAGCTGCAGTCATTTCTACACTAAAACAAGTTAAATGTTAAATTCAAAATTTACTGACTGACCTATTTAATGGAGAGAACTAAATGCAGAATTAAACTTGAGTGTCTTTGCTAAGATAAAGTGCTTGCAAAGTGATGGAGAGCAAGATGGTGGACAAAAAGACCTAAATCGCAAAAACTTGTTTCGTAAATGGACCATGAAAGTATAATCTCATCTGGTCCAGAGCTCAAGAAGAAATCAGCTGTCCTACCTGCCTGTGTTCAGCTCCTAAGTGCGCAGAACTCCAGCAGTGACCACAAGGGAATAAAACGAATGAGTGCCGGAGAGAACGTATACACAGAATAAAAGGTTGCTGTCAGAGTAATGGGGCTGGAAGTGCCGAGAAGGAGGTCTGGTTTGTTTGCACACGGATTCTCCTCCTACATGTCCGACTCCTCCCTCCTGCATTCAAACTCTCACAGATGCTTATTCAGTATCATCTATGCCAAAGCTCTCCCTCCATCACTGGAATGTGGTCCTGTACCGAGCTGAAGTATAAAACAATAGTCTCCCCTCCTCCCTACGTAAGTGTCAGGGGTGCTCTAATTAAATTATTCCTTCTGACTGAGTTCTTCAGCTCGCACGCAGAACACATCAACAGCGTCTTTCATAAGGACAGCCCTCCTATGAAATATAATGTGACCCAAATAGGATGTCATAAACAAGACCTTCATATTCCTTTACAACATCATCTAACAGAGGTGAAGAACTGTTCTCATAAAACATTTGCATGAGGGAAAGATAGCCTTCAGAAATGAACAATCTTCAGTTTGAACTAACAAATTACATACCTTTTGATAAGCTGGATGGGAATGAGTGTGCACATTATGCAAAATATTAAGTTAAAGAGGAATTCTTTATTATGGCCTTATATATGAAGCAGCGAAGAACTGTGCCTTAAACAAATATGCTCTTAATCACACTGTCCATAAAGGAGAAAGGAAGGTGAAAGTGTAGATGAAACACTAAATGATGTTTCATTAAACAAAGTTCGGGAGGAGCACGTTCAAATAATCAATCCAATTAACTTGTCATCAACAATCATGTCTATCCCATCAGCATGAGGAGAAGCACACACATATATATATATATATATATATATATATGCACTCAGTCGACTCACCTACATTCCTTGACAGTTTTTCAGCATCCCGACACCCCACTCTTGGCTTGTTCATGTATTCTAGGTTCGGGCCGAATACCGAGCCCGGAGCCCTCTCCTCGGACAGCACGCCAAATATGCATACCATTTATTCTATCGGACTTATTTGTAAGTGTGAACTCGTGAAATAAACTTATCTTGCTCATCACACAGCAGCATAACGCGTTTAACCAACACTAAGCCCTTTGTATCCAAAGGGTTCTGCATACTTTGAGCAAAATTTTTACTTTTTGCTCAGTCAACACACAATGGCTAGCATTAGGCTAGCATTATCCACCAGCAGCTGAAGGGGGTAATATGTCAAAAAAAGAAAAAACGCACAGCTCTGGCTCCCTCTCCTGACAGAAGTCTTGAAAAACACTGTAAAACCATTACACTTCTGTGAAGAAACCCGTTTTGCCTTTGGAAACTGACCTTAACCTCTTACAGGCAGTGGTTCTCAGCCTAGGGGGCGGAACTAGAGGTCTTCAAAGGTAGTCTTGAATCTAAAAAACAAAAACCAAGGTCCGACTCGAGAAGGTTCCGGTTCAAAACTTTGACGAGTGCTTTGAACATGGGTCGGGTCTGATATTAGTACCCTTAGGTTTAATACAAATAAAATGGCCATCCTTTTAAATCCACACATACTGTGATATTTCTTATTTGTTGTCTCTGATTTTGGTCTGTATCATACCTGGTTGAAAAGTCCCCGCTCACCACAGGCTGTGCAGACATTGCTGCTTTTTACATTGTGGTCCAGTCGGGTTCGGGGAAAAAAAAATTACCGTCTGCTCAGGTACAGATTTGAGGGGCCGAGAATTCCTCTAGCCGGTATTCACTAGGAGGCCTCAGCAAACTTCTAATGGGGCTGCAGAATTACTTAACATTTTAAATTAATTTTAATAACTATTAATATTACTATTATTTATTAAAATAATCGAATTAATTAAATGCCAAACACAAAATTATTATTTGATTTTCCCTTTTGTGTTTACCAGTTTCTGTTTATAAAAAAAAAGAAGATTAAAAACAAACAACTTTGTCATATTTATATCAGAAATACTAGAGGAAATATCTTACCTCCAGATTTGTGTTGGCCAATGGGGGGCATTTTAGTCAAAAGGTTGAGAACCACTGCTTTAACCCTATGGGGTCGGCAAGCGCGTCGGCGCATTTTGCTCGTTTTTTTTTCACATAGCAGCAATATAGACTTGAAACACTCCGTCATTTATTTCATCATCAATAAACTGTAAAATGTCTACTTTTTTATGTGTCCACTGACAATCGAAACAAAACATTGTGCTTTTGTAAAATAAAGAAAATAAACAGGCTGTGCTTTCTGCCTCTCTGTCTCCGTGAACTTTTTTTCTGGAGCATGTCTCTAAACTTAAACAAAACTCAGCTAATTCTATTCACCCAGGCATTAGCAATATATCTTTATTATCTTTTAAGGGTCTACTATTACATTATCTAATTCAAAATGATAACAAATATTCTCTGTTTATGTAATCTGTATGAAAAGAGAGAGATGTCAGTCGTTCTCGCAGCTCATTATCTGCTAATGTGAACACGCCCACGGAGAGCGCGCGGTATTCAAAAGCAAATGATCTGAGGAAATCCATGCAAACCAGTGAACGCCCACATCAGCTCGATAAAACACATCAAGATGTTTCCAACTCTAACTTTGAACCAATTCTCTAGAATGGCCCATATAGCCTATTTGAACAGGATTATATATATATATATTTGGATTATATATAAATTATATATATATATATATATATATATATATATATATATATATATATATATATATATATATATATATATATATATATAGTATATATTTTGTCCTCGCATTCTTTCTTGTGTTACCCTCTCAGTGAAAGGCTCATTATGCAGCTCATTATGCAGGTCATTGTCTTCTCAGGTGTGAATCACATCATTATTCATGATTAAGGGTGTCACGATTTCGATTTTAAATCGAAATCGACCGAAATTAATTCACAATCACGAACTTCGAATTAAAAAATGGAATCGTCGATGCTGCCACGCCCCCATGTCACGTCCGGTCGGCGTGCCAAGCGGGAAAAAACACGCGTGTTGAAAAGCTGCGAGTCTATGGTCAACCTCCTCTAACTTAGCTACAGCCAATCAAAAGATAGCATGGCAACTGCAGATACAGGAGATCCATCGACAGAACTTGAACCCCTTCCTCTTTCATTGAAGTCGCAGGTGTGTACGTTTTTTGGATTTCCAGTGAGTTATGTTGACAACCTTCAAAAAAGCCAGTTTACTTTGCAGACATCCCAAGTCTCGCGGAAGCTCCGGGAGTCCCCCGCATATTGATAGCGGCTCTGGTGCCCGGAAATTAGTTAAAATCTCCCGGAATCTAGAGTGAGCGAGCAAGAGCGTGCATGCGAGACAGAAAAAACTGTGCTCCAAACCATATAGCACGCGCACGGCAGAGAGGGAGAGAGCGAGAGACCTTGCGTATGTGCCTCATGAAGCGCAAGTAAGACAGAGCATCCTGATTGGCCGGTTTCGGCTTTAAAAAAAATAAAGAATCGAGAACCGTGACCTTAGAATCGATAATGTAATCGAATTGAGGATTTGGAGAATCGTGACAGCCCTATTCATCATATACGCTCCCACGCATATATTGCCTTTCTAAACAAAAAGTGCCTTACAAAATTTAAATCAATGTATTGTTTTATGTGAATGATTAGGCAGGATGATTTTAAGATCATTTTGAAGCAAAAACTCTAGGCGACAACATCCATTAGTCAAAAGTCTTGTGGACACATTTAGTATGTGTTTTGTGGCCTTATTTCAGAAACTTTAATTTAATTTGTTTTCAATAACCATGCATAAACATTATTTTCTCAAATACAAACATGTATGTTGCTCACATATTATGGTAGCCCTGTTTGTGCTAAATAGAGTGTAATGACACCTTTGCCATTAATATGTTTATAAGCAACTGAAAAAAGCACAAATGTCAGGACGTGTCAAAACATCTAAAAGGACCCCAAAAACACCTTAGACCCCAGAGGGTTAAGGTACACCCAGTTAGACTATCAAACATTTTGTAAGTTGCTAACGAGTTGGAGAGACGTTCATTTGTCATTGTGCGTACTTAAGAATCAACTGTTTAAATGATCTAGATCAAACTAGACAGTAGATTACCGATTAAATGTAAGTCACTCACCCATCCTCCCTGCATAATGATGAAGTCTGCTTGTGACTCCTCAAGATAACGCAAACCATAATGTAGCAGAGAATCCAGCGGCTGCCCCTCAGTCTGCAGGTTCTGTAACAATACTAAGGGTACCAACACCTAAACAAAGACACAATAATAGAATGAGAAAAAAGACAGAGACATTCACACATCAGTGAAAACAGTCCAATGGCCTTGAGGACGCTTTGTGTGCACTTATGTGGTGACTGTTTTAAATGACCTTGCTCCATCCTCCTTGAGCGTGAGAGGACACCTCCTCCACCGCTGCTCTGAAGTGCTCAAAGCTCAAATCCCTGCACAAGAGACACATTCATATAATCACTGTTCAGAACATTTCTCTGCGTTTATTTGAATTTGCTAGTTGTTTCGAAAAACATCAAGATAATATATGTTGAAAGCTTTCAGTCAATATTTAAGTCAAATGTCAAGAATAGTCATTTAAACTCCCTTTACAAGCCAACTTATTATAACAGTGTGTGCAGGCTGTTTACACAATATATTTTTCTGACATAGACCCCTGCCAAGAACGTTTCAGTTGCAAGAGCTTTTTACCAACTACTAAAATTGTCCAGGAATTCTCCCTGGACCTTTAAAAGGACCTGCGCAGAAGTGTGTGAGTGGCGGAGGACAGGTGTATGTCCAGGTCCCGGGAGATGCGGTCCCCCAGCACTGCCAGACTGTCCTCTATGGAGTTCTCTGGATTGGCTGGACTGAACACAGGGGATGTGTGCTGATCAAAACCAGTCCTGGAAAAAGCTGAGCAGAAAAAGAGGCGGATGACTTTAAACCATGATCCAGATTTCAGATTTATTTTATCATGAAATAACAGTTCTAACAAAAAACATCTTACAGGCCGCAATTTCCTCTTCCAGCTGCTTTATTTCATTCTCAATCTGTTTCTTCAGGCTGCTATTCCGCTCTCTTTGGACTTCCTGTGTAGAATGGCTCTCTCCTGCACAGAATCATAACACACGTTTTTTTCCCCCCAAAATTCAAAGTGCAGACCTTTCCAATATATAATTGTTATGAATAATTATTTTGATTTAATCATTTACCTGGTCATGTGAGGCCAAAGTTATGAGCTTTTCCGCCATTTAATTGTATTTTCTTCATTTAAATTGAAATTAATAGAGGTGTTTGCTGACATGTTTAGGAAATATTAAATTTTCATCAGGCATTTAAATATCTTGCTAATATTAGGTACTTAATTTTTGAAAGCAATCTTGATTATTTGTATCTTGACACAAACAAGCATAAAACAAGCCTGGAAACTCCAGGTATTCAAATATTTAGGCAAGTAATTTTCTGCATGACTGATGAAGCTAACAAAGGTGAAGTGGAAAGAAAATAAAGGTGAAACTGAGCCAAATATACTGTACTATGACACAGATCTGCACTCATTTTCTTCAAATACTAACATAACTTCTAAACAATCCAAAAACTGTGCTTTTTATCAGTGAAGATCATATCGACTTTTGCAAAACATAGGAGCGACATAACATCTCAATTTTGTATGAAATATTAGCATCCATAGCATCTCATTTCTAACAGACAGAAAGAACTAAAACTACCAAAGCTTTTGACATACTACTGCATCAGAACTTATAATGTAATGTCCAGTATGTTCAGCATATGATGTGCTCCAAATAATATATGTAAACAGCCTGTTTTTATGATAATGTCCCTATCAAATTCTCATGTGGCTGTTCACACACTGGTGAATTATTTAGTGTTTTCTACAGCCCAGGCTTACAGGGACCAGTAGATTCAACATTCAGCTCCCTCAACCACAAACACCAGTGACTGACTACAAAAAGAGAAAGTGTTAGAGGCAGAAAGAAAGAGTCAGATAGACTTAGAGAGAGAGTAAGAACGTATAAAGTCTGTGAAGTGGACAATAAAGCCTTAAACAACATTGCAAAAGTTGATGGGAGCTCATATTGATTTTTCCCAGGCTGGGCAGATCTTTAGTCAGATTTGAGAGGTCTGCGCTTCACTCTGAACCAGTGGCATGTGAACAAGCCAACGCTGATCGCACATGACAGTCTGTCAGAGTGCAGAGCAGGTCGAGTGGAAAGAGGGATCAGAAGCTACTTTCAAAGCTGACTGATTGAAAACCAGAGCAGGACACAGGACATTCCTTATTGAACCGCCGATGTGCCCAAGGCTCCAAAATCTCCAAAAGTCAGCTTAAGCCCATACCATCCTCTGTATCAACAAGATTAACTGTCAATGACATACTGTATGTGCGCTTTGCATCTCCTTCTGAAGTCCACAAGTACTAAATAAAAGGACGTATGCTACAAGAAGTCAATATTCACGAGAAACAGTCCTATAATGATTCCAAGCAAAAGCGATTCCGCTTGAAGCTAGAATTGGCCAAACGACATCAAAAGACTAAACAATACCAGTGGGACCAAATTTGCCAACCATATACGGACTGCGACTGCCACATAAGAAGTATAGACAACAGTCACAACACATGCACTCTGAAGGATTTGTTAATGCATTACTTGCAATACCTGGAGGCATTTTTCAATCAAATTACACTAGTTACAGCACCCTGTATAAAGCACTTTGAGTTACAGCCCACGTTCAAGGGCAAAATGGAGATTCCTGGAAGAGGAATGTGACCTCAGTAACTGTGGCCAAACCCTACTAGCGACTGAAACTGTAATGGCGGAATCAGATCCTTAGCAAAGTAGCTCTATGGATAGCACGAACAGTCCTAGTGTAGGTAGCCTGTAGAGGGAAAACTCAACTGCATAAAGACCTTTTGGAAGTTCTAATCCCAATTTGCATTCTTATACTACAAAATAGTGCATAAATGATGAGTAGTTTGCTCAAACGTAAAATTTCAACAATAAGTGGACTCCAAGTACCTTGATGATACTTATTTAACTGAAACAGTGACGCTATCATAAATACAAATTTCCTAGTCAGAAATGGGACGCGAACAACCTCTCCAGCAGTAATTACGACAGGAAAACCTATTTGCGTCTTTTGATACCGAAGTTTCTGAAAAATTTATAAAAACGTTTAAAGACTGTAAAGTTTCATACATTTTTTCCCACATCTACACTGCTTTCTCTTGCTATTACAGTCATGTATATTTGCATATATAAATAACTATTTGATGCATATTTTATATACTTTTAACATCGAAAATAGCATATATTTTACCGAAATTACGTTATCTAGATGGCACAATTAATGTGTATGTAATAGGGAGGAGGGTATGTTTATCTGGTTGAATAGCACTTTATTCAAATTCCATTGTATATTCACTAAATATTTTCAATACATTTTGGTAAGACTTTAATAAGACTTCCCTAAGAAGTGACTCCTATATTCTTGAAGGCATTTGAACGCAACAAACTTCAGAATTGGGAAGTAAGAACATTTCAGACATCGATGTGAAGGCAGCATCTGTTCCCTGTGGCATGTACCTGATATTTGTGATCTTGTGATTTTTTGTGTCTTAATAAAAGAGTACATGGCCCGGTTTCACAGACAAGGCTTAGATTAAACCAGGATTAAGCCTTAGTTCAATTAGGATATTTAAGTAGCTTTTAAACAGACTACTGAAAGTTGCGTCATTGTTTTGAGACGAAATTAAACTCCTTACGATTCTAAGTTGCCAGGCAGGCTATTTGTACATAATGATTTATGAATGTGATCTCTTACCCTCCGCTGTCTCTGAGGTTCTTGATCTTGGTGATGGGAGCAGGCTGAGGTAGCTAAGAATGACATACTTGGTCTCATAGTGAAATCCTTCAGTGGTGGAGGAGCCAGAGGCAGCCATTTAAGAGAAACGTCAGGCTCTCAGTGACATGCACGACCAAGTGACAGTTTTAAAAAGTCCTAGAACAAAAAAACAAAACAAAAACACTTTATAAGGCATTTATAAGAGTACAATTTGGGATTGTCTGAACTTCTGGCATCCGTTACAAAAAGAAAAAATCTATTTTTTTTATGTTAAGTATGTGAACATAAACTATGTTATTACGACCAACAGAATTACATTTTTTTCTGTTGTCATTGTTCAACATAAGTAATTACATAAAATGTAGTGGTGGACTAATTAATGACAACTAAACAGAATATTTTGGGAGCTGCCAGTCTGAAAAAGAAATACAGGTGTAACTAACACGGTTACGTAGGATTTCACAAACCCTTGACTGCATGAAATGAATTCTTTCCATGCAACACTAATACACACAAATCCAAAGTTGCTCAAGTTTCTCACACAGACCACTTCAAAACTGAACAGTTGTTATAATACTACAACGTACATTTTTGCTAGCAAATGTCCCGGGAATGAGTAATATTCTTGCTCTAAAGAAGATTTATCTGAACATCGTGTACAACGTAACGCACGCGGACACCCACCGAACCTCTAGTGCACGCCACACCTACTCGCATGCCAGAGTTTCGGCTAGCCGCTAAAGTTTAAACATAATGTCTTATTATCACTCATAACATAACATGCTATCCATTTAATGTGAACATGCTGCGACTTAGCTTGAATATGTAGTACCTCTGCGCCAGTGATAATTTTGTTCACTCAGAGGGGGTGACTAACTGGTTTCTCTCACTGTTAACTTATTATGTTATTGCTTCTTCGACTGTGGTGATAGCTAACTGTTCAGACATGCGCGTGCGTGGTCTCTATGTTGCGCGTGTGCGAGAGGATGAAGACACCCTCGTTGCTCCGCCTTGATTGTATTCCTGCTACTATGACGCGGCACGCACGGACGTGAAAACGAGAAGGTCAAGGATAGAGAGGGGAACAGAGAACTGTTTCTTATTCAGCACCTGTTCCATTTTTAGCAAAACTTATTTTCATTTTAAGTTCATTTCCGTTCACAGTTCTCGCCGCGCAGAAATGAATGTTATGAGTCGAATCATGCAGCGCGAGTAGTTTTGCTCGATTCACGAACTCACATGGGAGTGTATGATATTGCTTGAATTAAATTGATAACATCTCAAATTCATAATTTCGCGTTGCTGTGTTTTGTTAGGCCTACATGACAACGTCAACATACACAATATGAGTTTTATTGTAACCAGTGCTATTTCATAAACATGAATGAATGTTGTTAAATTGTTTTGTTTGTTTATCATTTTTATCCACTTTAAAGTAACAATATTGAATTGTAGTGCAAGAATTTTATTAAATGTAGGCTATGTCTGTTCTGTTGCAGGTTTTTGGTCTTTATAATTTGAGAGTTTTCTCTCTGCCCTGAGCTCAAATACAAATATGATGCATGGATATGAAATATAATATGTGCCCCAGATGCAACCATAATGCAATCCAACAAGTCAGGTGTTTGCATGGCCTTTGACTGCATTTGCTTTTGCTGCCCTCAAATGGTGCAAGGCCGCACATGTATTGCACATGTATTTTTTTTTAATCCAAAGTAAAGTGGAAAACGTTCACATCCTTGACAATGTATCGCCATAAAATGTATCAAGTTCACAAAATACAAATACAGAGCATTCCATACCAATCAGAATAGAACATAACATTTTCTCTAACTGTTACAGAAAGGTAAATATGCAGTGTTGGGGTAACACATTACAAGTAATGCGAGTTATGTAATCAGCTTACTTTTTTCAAGTAACAAGTAAAGTAAAGCATTACATTTACAACAAAAAATATTATTATTATAGTTCTAGAATAAATGTGGGTATACATTTACTCATCTCACTTGCACAAAAACAGATTCAGTATTCCTCAAAATGGATAAAAACTGAAATGCAAACTCAACTAGGAATATTACCCTACCTGCAATATTTAAATATGTTAAATTACACAAATATACTTTATGCATGTAATCAGACTTTATTAACCAATGTCTTTGCTTTTTACGTTCGATTATCCAATTCAACCATACCATTAAGCAAAAATTACTTTAGGTAAACGTGTGTGTGTGTGTGTGTGTGTGTGTGTGTGTGTGTGTGTAAAAATGTAACACAATATTGTAAACCATACCTTTAAAAGTAATTTTTTCAAGCGTTTTATATATGCACATATCCTACATAATCAAACTCCCTTTTAAGTGCAACAATATGTAATAATTATATATTTTAATGCTCTTTTAGGAAATTATACACACATTTATGTACAGAAACATTATCAGGGCAGAATTCACTAAAAAAATTTGAGGTTCTAATCAACTGATTAAATTTAGTTACAAAGTTTGAGAATAAAGCATACATATGTGCAAAAAGACAACTTACAAAGAGTTTTATTTTTATAAAATGCTTTTTATGTTGTTGCTTTTAGGTTCGGGAGAGACCATCTATTTAAGATGTCATGAGGGTGTCAGCACTGAGGCTTTTGGGGGTCTTTTTTTGGTCAAGACACAGTTTTCTGTCATTCATCTTTCACAATAATGTATAATATCATATCAGCTGGGTCTTATTTAGAGCCACTAAATGAATGAATCATAAGGGGGAAAGCTTTTTAGCCTCAGACTGAATATCCTTCAGACACAAAAATGTGTTTTCAAAAGTGGTTTACTCCATCTAGTCATTAATTGTTTATATACACTTAATGTCAGAAGACAAATATAGTTTATGGTTTTTACTGCAAAACAGGACAACAAACTTTTGACAAATATGTGACGTAACATATATGTAAGTTTTATTTTAAATTACATAGAGTTTGTATTTACATTTCAAAATATGAAATACATTAAAGATAAACATTTTTATACTACAAAGCAGTAATAAATATTTGTATTATGGGGGGGGGGACAAAACATGTAAAGATGATAAAACAACTTAAGACTTCAAAATCAGTTGTGATACAACAAATCTGCATTGTTTTTTAAAGGTACACTATGTAACTATGTAAAAATTAACACATTTAAACGATTCAGTAAATCATTCTTCCATTTTGTCTTACCCTGATTCACTAGCTTATTGTAAGGGCTTATATTTTAGACAGGGCGGGATGATTTTCGCTGGAAATTGCGTACATACGCCACTCGCCCGTGCATGTCTCTCTCGTCATATCTGTAAATAGAAAAAAGTTGCTCCAGCTTATTTGATGTGTGTATTGTGTGTGAGTGGCCTAGGTTAGTTGTTGCTATGAGTGAGAAAGGTTGACACGGAGCAGCTAAAACTCGAACCTCTGGTGAATCACCCGATGTAATGTTAAAATCACCCAACAGCGTTTTTATTACTCAACAGGTTAGTAAGGTATTTTATTGAACAGGTAAATTGGCATATGTAGTGCTCTTACAGAGTTCATTGTAAAGCATTATATTGTGAAGGTCATTTCATTATGGTTGTTGTAGCGCTGTGCTGGATTCATTTTCAAGGAAGTACCGTGTCTGTTAATGGGTATAGTAACGTCTTCAGCTACTCAGCTTGAGATCCTTTCCATCTACACTGGTTATATACGTTTAGTAGTGAATGTTTTATGAGCAGTAGGATAATCGCTCTCTTTTTTTAGTTATGAGAAAGAACCATATTCATCCGCAGTCGTGCAGAGCCAAAGCACAACCAAAACAATGTTCTTCCACAAAATGCAAAAGTTACATAGTGTACCTTTAAGTTGCTGGTCTTTTGTATGCATTGCTGAAATGTCTGGTCTACTTTTATCTAACTCGCCAGAGAAAAACACTGTACAAGGTCAAAGGTTTGAGGTGGGATCTTTAGTTTAGAAGGTAACTGAAGTGCAGGAGTGGTGTGGTCATGACTGGGTTTTGCAGGTATGCACATCTACCTCCTCTTCGCAGTCCCTGCAGTGAACAGCACAACACCAGTGGAACTTGCACTCACACTTGGTGGTGTGGCTCACGCGTGATGTGTCATAGCCCCGCCCACAACACATGACCTCACAGCTGTCAGCCCCACGGGACGTACGGTTGCATACTCGCCCACCTGTGCCCACAGATCCTGCAATAAGACAAAAATAAAATGAGACATCATATGTTTTAATGAGAGAAATGAAACGGCTACATCAAAAATGTTCAAGGCATAGGTTCTCACTAAAATAACCATGTTTCCAAATATTCTGTATGTATATATATATACAGTACCGGTCAAAAGTTTTGAAACATTACAATTTTTTTTATGTTTTTTAAAGAAGTCTCTATTTCTGTGATGCAAAGCTGAATTTTCAGCATCATTACTCCAGTCATTGGGACGCTGACGCGTCGCGTCTGTGTCACATGATCCTTCAGAAATAATTTGAATATGCAGATTTGATACTCAAGTTATTATCAATGTTGGAAATAGAACCTGTGATACTTTTTTCAGAATTCTTTGATAAATAAAAAGTTAAAAAGAACAGCATTTATTCAAAATAGAAATCTAACAATATAAAAACGAAATTACTGACCCCAAACTTATGAACGGTTAACTTATGAACAAACTTATGAACGGGAACGGTAATTGTTACAAAAGATTTCTATTTTAAATAAATGTTTTATTCGTCAAAGAATACTGAAAAAAGTTATAAAAAAATATCAAACAGCATAACTGCAATATATATATATATATATATATATATATATATATATATATATATATATATATATATATATATATACATATAAAGATTCAAAAAATAAAACAAAATAAAAATTAGCTTTCCAAACAATATTTACAACAACAATAATAATAATAATCTTATTATTTTATATATTTTAAATATAAAAATGCTTTGCTACAAATACAAATTGTTCATTCTTTTGTGATAAGGCCAGTGAAAATTGTTACTACTGGCCTAAAATAGACAAACCTACCAATTAAAAGAAGTCATCCATCCACATACTTTCATCCATTAATATTGATACATAGTACAGCTAGAATCTATTAATGTAGTGAATTTTTGAACAAATTCCTGAAGCAAGCAGACCTCGACTGAATAGTCATGTGTAGTGCCTGGCAGATGTCTCATAGTGTCCAGACAGCGCTGTCTTGAAGAGGCTGGGTTTGTCGGCACCATGTAAAAGGATGACCGCTTGGTCCTTGGTCAGATGAGGGACTGATGATAGAAGCTATCAAGCATTGCTCTGGGTCTTCATCACGTACTCATTTCAACGGCTCTAATCTCAACAACCCCGCCCTCTATGAGGCTGACGCGTCGCTGATTGTTGCTGATACAGAAATTGCTAAAGACCTTGTATAAACCCTTGCTTTAATGCTCCCTCTGAGTGACAATCTACAGCCTTTGTTTATAAAGATCCCTTCAATGCCAATCAACACTCAGAACTATACAAACAACCATTTTTCATGTGGTTTAACCAATTTAGAGTTGGTTTAGTGCAAGGTTTTAAGATGAGAACACTCCTACAGTGAAGGCCAACACTGCAAATCTCTTCAGTAGCACCAGCAATGGTATGTCACCGCTGCTCTATTGAACTCAATTGCAAGTAGGCAGGCATGTGTCTGGGCATGACACGGCCTGCCCCCCCCCCCCACCCCCCCACACCAATTCATCAGGCTGGTATGCTGGGCGGATATCGTTTACATCATGGCCAGCCTTTACCTGAGCGTGGATCTGCTTATTGAATTAAGATGAGGGGGTGACAAGAGATGAGTTTAACATGTGTGACCATGGTGAGAGCTAGTAATTGATTTCACACTTATGCAGTAGAGGTATAGTCTATGTCTCCTAAAACTGACATCAAACAGACTGCCCTGCCGAGGGTTTCTCACAAACCACCATGCCAGAGAGGTCAGCACTAAAATATGGTCGCCATGATTTTTTTAAATGTACCTTCAAAGCTAATGAGAAAGAAAATGGACAACATTTAAAAATATATATATAATCTTAATATGTCTTAATATCCGAAAATTCTGACATCATCATGTCATTTTAAACCTGTATGATTTTATTCTGAAAAATATCTCAGGCTGCATCCGAACTCACATACTGTACTCATTCCCTACTTTATAGGCGAAAAGCAGTAGGTGAAAAGAACCCGGATGACCTACTACTTCCTGCAAGATTTTGAAGTGAGCATCTGATGGACTTTACTTTACTATTCCATTAAGCCAAGGGAGAGGATTTGTAAATGACAGAGAAACAACGCAACTGACGCCGAAAGACACATGACAATGACAACATGACGAATGTAGTATGTCTGGATTATATTCATACTACATACATTCATACTATATAGAGCATACTTTTTTAATGGTCACAAAGTAATTACTCATTCATCTATTTAGAGTATGCGATTTCGGACACAGTCTCAGTGTTTTGTTTTTTTTCCTGGTCCATGAAAGTAACTGAGGTCCAATGTTATTTTGGACCCCATTGACTTCCATTGTATTGACAAAAAAATGTCTGGTGTTTCTTTGTAGTCTGCAGAAGAAAGAGGTACAATAAAAAATAAAAGTCACACAAGTTTGGAACGACATTTTTGGATAAACTAGCCTTTTATCATAAAAACTGTTTTTCCAGTTTTTATGATCATGCAAATTGATATGCTTATAAATGGGCAGTTATACTGACATACAATAAATAATAAATACCTAAAGTGGGTTCAACCTTCATCTCAGGGCACTTAAAAGAGACATGACCTACCTCTCTAAATATTCCTGCCAGTTTTAGACAGAAAATATAGAGGTGCCGCCGTGGAAGGCAGTGATTTATAGCATTTGCGCATAGGGATTAAATTTCAGCTCCCGTTCTGCCCACAAAACTGTGGTAATGTGTCTAAACACAGCGTCACCTGATAGCAGGGATCATCTGCAGTCTGACAGGCACCCCCTCCCTTACTGCTTCCCACATAGGTACACCTGGTGTTATTCAGTATGTACACACACACATACACACACACTGAAAAGTAAAAAGAGATAAACCTCTGCCTTAGGGAGGGAATCTTTACCGACATTCAGGTTACAGGATTGGGTTATGACTATTGTGTATGTAATAACCAGCTAAATAGCTCCCGTCCTCTGATTACAACGGTGTTTGGGGGCAAAGACTAATGCCTTGCTGATTTTGAGCAGAGAGTGTGGGAGTCTTGCAGGGTGGAGACACAAACAATGGGTTATACAGTAAAACATGTTGGAATACTACAGATTTGATATAGCAACTTAGTTCACCTCTTGAGGAAATAATTAAAAGGATAGTTCCCCAAAAATGAAAATTCTAATATTATTTACTTATTTACATTACTTTCTTTCTGATGCAGCACAAAAGACAGTTATTTGAAGAAGAAAAAAATGTGTCCATACAATGAAAGTCAATGCGGTTTAGTGTTGGTTTGGACCCCACTGACTTCCACTGTTAAGACCAGCAACAACAAAAATGCTTAAAAGTGAATCATTCTTTTTTGGGGAAACCATCTTTTTAAGGGTTATGGTTTTCCCCCAGCACACTTACCAGACTCGTGGTCCCATATACAGTAGTCAGGCGAGTCTTCAAAGTAGACAAGGTCATTTTTGGTAGGCCTCTTAAACATCCTGTAAGCACTGGTGAAGCCTGTTCCATACTGGTTCATCACCACCTGAATGGCATTGTTGTACTTTTTGCGGAGATAGTCACCAGTCTGCCTGAAGTCTGCCATGGCTAACCAGCAGGTTCGTACATTGCATGAGCCACTGACACCATGACACTTACACTCCAGGTTCATAAAGCGCTTCACTGCCTGTAAATAAAAAAGAAGACCGTGTCTGTAGTAATCCTCTGACTGCTCCATCTCTGATTGCATGACAATATGGTCACGGATTATTATTTGTCAAGATTTCATTTCTCAATATGCGTCTCAACAGCTGTTTGCAAGAACATGGCCTTGTTACCTTCCTCCCTGCACGGTTGTTGTGCAAGTTCATGAGCGCTCGTGCATCTCTCTCCTTCCTCTCCTTGGCGTCAATGAAGACCTGAGTGAACTTGATAGCATGGTCAACATGATCGCTGCAGCCACCCCAGTCGAAAGATCCCTTGGCATCGCGAGATGAGCCTTTTTTTCCGGGGTCGCAGGAGCAGTTTTCTAGTTCACCCTGACTGCACGCCCTGGCCAAGGTGTAGACCATTCCTGCTGAGGAGATGGCATAGACAAAGGCAGCCTCACGACTGCCTAAAAAAAGAACACACACACACAGAGGGGGAATAGCGTTTAGTGAGCATAAATTTTTTTTTTATTACACCAAATTATTTTAATATCAATTATATATCATTATCATATATCAATATCATATATCAAATACATCAATAAATATAACAAATTAAATTTTATAATTAAGATATAAGAGTAATTATTAAAACTTACATTTGTGTGAGTATATATATATACAGTATATATACACACACACAGACATAAAAAATACATTATACATATTTAATTTGTTATAAAATTCACTTAAATTACTTTACTTTTACTTACAAGTTAATTTCTTAACTTTTGCATAAGCTAATTTTTATTAATATATACACAGACGTTTAATTATTTAAAATGTATGTTATATATTTCATTTTATTTTGCATGTTATAGTATACAGGTATTATACACATAATAATTAAGGTAATAAAAATCATAATAAATTAATACTCATAATTCATACGTTTCTGTTTACTCATTACATTCACAGGTCAAGTCGATTCCTAAAATAAATGCTGACTTTATATATTTTTAAACTGAAAACCTACTAATCTCATAATCCATTATAGAAATCTAAGGTTTACTTCAGAAAGACATATGTCTGAGAGAAAAAGTGAGGGCATGTGTGTGACGGAGATCACGGTGGGAAGCATTAAGAGAGGGAAGAAAGAACAACAGTAACAAGCGACCGCCTGAACAAAAGTTATAAGCTGCAGCTTTTCACATGTATACCAAAGATGTTTCCTTTCGGCAGCTTTGTCAGACTGAAAGAGAATGCCTGCCATGCAATTGTTTTAAATTAGTGAGCTGACATTGACAATAAGTAGATTCTCACAGTGGCACAGAGAAGTCTTTCTGGGAGGTCTGAATACCTTAAAGCAAGAAGATTAAAGTCAGAGGTTTAACCTAACTTTAATGTGCAGAGCAGCTTAGAGGCCTGGGACACAGAGTTACTTTGAGGATGTTCCCATTAATATGATTTTACGCGGGATGAGAAAATAGAGCCAGAGACACTTACAGTTGCAAACCTAAAGTCACAAAACTGGCAATTACACCTAGTTAAAGCATCAAGCTGCCGAGCAGTTCTGAATGAACTCACCAGACACAATAATCCAGCCTTTGTTCCCTAAACTCACATAAATCCTGAACACAATGAAAAGTAAAGGATACACTTGCATGATAAGTGAGACTTTTGTGAGTTATCGATTCAAATTACATCAAGACATCTTGAGATGATCACATAACTTGTGTTGTTTATGGGTCAATGACATGACTTTTTCAGATCTGGATTCAGTTATTTAAATATATAGCCTAAAATGCAATGGATAGGCCTACAGACAATGACAAGAATACATATTTTCTATTATAAACCAGTTTGAGATTTATAAATTTACTCTTAAAAATGTCAAAATTCTGGGTTGTTTCAACACATGTTTGGGGTCAAATATGGACAAGCCCAACCGTTGGGTTAACAAAATTAATTACAAAATTTTAATCAATATTTGGGTTTGAAATATATATCTTATTATTTCTTTAAAAAATGATTTGGCAGACAAAGTCAGTGTGGTATAACCAACTTGAATAAAATTTAGCTGTCAACTGTTGTTTTCAAGAGTCAATAAATCAACAGTTTTGTAGGAAATGGAATAATGGTTTTTTTTTTAATGTAAGATAAAATTAATAGATTAGGCATTAATAAGAACTTGCCACATGTTTTAAACTTCTTCTTTTTCCTCTACTCTCATACATCCTTTGATCCTTATGTCTCATTGGCCCATATAGGCTACTATCTTTTTATCTAAAAAAATCTGATAAAAATCAAACACACTGTGCTGCACACACAGATGAGCAAAGAAGGGTCAAAAGCACACCCAGTTTATCAAGTTTTACTTTCTGTAATAGGATCTGATATCAGATAAGGAATTTCACTGAGTGCAGAGTACAGTACTGCCCTTAGTACACACTTGAAACAATACACTTGTGCCTGACTCACTTCGATGTAAAAGCCTCCCAAAAAGATTGTGCTCGCGCGCCATGGTATTGCAATTCCATCGGTGGTTCCTGAACTGGTGCTGACATTCTCCAATCCAGTTTTTAATTCCAGCTCCTATAGCCTGCATCACCTTGGGATGCTGGCGGCACAACTGGCGTTGTCTGTTAATTAACCCCGGGATGTTGTCGCACATCACTTGCGATCCAAGAGTGCCCATGTACCTGCATAAAAGATGAAAGCACAGGGAATGAGCGATGGGAATCTCTTAAAGACAGTCATCATGTTTCAACACACAACTGCGTACTCGGCACATTCATTTCATTTAAAAAAATAAAAAATAAATTCAGTGCAAAAAATTTTCAGATTATATTTTTTTAACCACATCGTAGCCTACTCTAAAACTATTTACATTTCCTAACGAGAAAGCATAACTTAAAACATTTAAAATAAAACAAAAACTGTACCCACCACCACGATGCGTCGACCCTTGATGTGAACCAGCAAATTGCCACGGACAGATAAAAACATATTCCACTTGGCAAAAAGTTCATATTATAAAAATTGTATTGATACACTCATTCGTTCAGGCGCTAGCATGCAGTTTAACAACAAACAAATGAAACATCGAATGCTGAGGCGGTCGGAGCAAATTGCTAATTTACTCTCCCAGATCAAAAATCAGTGGAGTGACGCGACACAAGTGAGTTGAGCGTCAAAGCATCGTGAAGTGTGTGATGTGTGGCGCTGCACACACAGCCTGATGCTCGTCCTGGGGCTGAAGTGGCTGAAGATAGCTGATGATCTCCTATCAGGTTTAAATTGCTTACACAAGGGGTGGGTACTCCTGCCTCAGGAATGAAGTGAAGAAATTAGATGTCTGAAAGTATCTGTTCAGGCTAGCTTAACACCAGCCACAGGTTTTGGCTTATTTCCAAAGCAGCGAAAGTGTAGAATGTGGTCCAACGTGAAATGCCTATCCATACCCTCCTAAATCCTAGCACTTTAATAAATAATGCATTATTATTAGGCCTGTCAGGCAATCTCTTTATTTGTATTATTCATTAAATTGATCACTCTTTATCCATTAGGCCCATTACATTTATTGGCCTATAGAATTGAGAATCAGAATTTCTTAACCTTGAAAAACATCTTTCTCGGAGAATAAGGCTTAATTGACTGAAAGCACACTCATCCTATCTTCTCAACAAACATGTTCCGCTCTTGATGATGTGCATTGAAATTGGATTATCACATTCTTTTGAACTTTTCACGAACTGCTCAATTGTCGCACAGAATTTCCTCTATCTTTGATCACCAGTTATGTGAAAGAATTAATTTGTCCTCCTTCCTTGTATTGTGAGCTCCTTTCAACTGATGGGAACCAAGATTATTAGGAAAACCGGATTCTTCTCTTGTGATCCCCGTGAAAAGGGCGCGGTCGCGAGAGCGTGGAGAAGACTTGTCATCGGTAATATGATGGAATTTAAATTGGCCTAATTTCATCCTTTTCAAGTCAATAAGGAAAGACTATTCTGAATCCTCTCAGTGGTTTTTCAAATATCATTATCCCTAAAAATAATAATAATACCGGTAATATGATTATAGCCTATAGGCTATATCAGATAGCACACGTACGTCTGCAAGATGTCTGTTAAAGATCACTTAATTTGGAAAGCATCTGCTGTTTACTAACATCTGATAGACATCTTTAAGATGTCAGTTTAACATACATTCTAAATCATTACATCTTAAAGACATCTTCTAAACGTCTATTTGACATCTGTCAGGAAACGTCCTATAGACGTATTGCAGATGAGCAAACACTCTAAAAAATACTTCTTTCAGATGTAAACACACACATCAAATACACATCTCTGTGATGTACGTGTGCTATCAGGGTAGAGATTATCTGATGAATCTGGCGCTCTGATTTATTTTTATTATAAACGCCTTCAAAATAGGATAACCAGTGTGTAACTTATTCAATGACTCTCATGGTAACCAACTTAAATCTTTTGGTAAGTGTCTGGACGCAATCGGTTGAGTTATCCATTATTGAGTTATTAGTCTAAAAGAGTAGGCCTACACCAATTATTTTTCTGCATGTGTAAAACTATAATAATCCGACAAACAATTACAGTTTTTAAGTTTTGTCAAGGTATTGTCCAATAGTTACCTTCTCAGAAGAACGCCATTTTGTCTGTTAGCGTAGGCCTATACATTAAGCGTACTCTGATGAACTTATAATAGTTTAAAAACATTTTCATAAACTCTGTAGAAAAGTAAGCAAGGCTCATAATACCCGACAACATATTTGACATTGTTACAGCTTGAAGAACGAGTTCATCTATCACCTTCTTCTAGGGAGTCAGATGTCAAGTGGTTCTTTTACATGCATATTATTTGACATAAATCCTGCTTACACAGATTATATACAATTCCTGCAACCAAAAGAAATTGAAGAAATTGCCTAATAAAAGAGCTGCCATTCTTTGCTACTCATAGACATGTCTTAAGTAACACTCAGATAGGGCTTTCAGGAAACTGCATGCACATGCCATATTACATTTCACTGTCAAACAATGAACATGTAACAATTATTTGTTCTATATTACTGAAGATTGATCCAAGCATCAGCTTTCATCATGTGTAAGGGGGTCCTGCACCCCGGTTGGACTCACTAAGCACCCGAATAATGACATTTCAGCACCACAGACAGCGACTGGCAATGACTTTTCTTTTTGGGCCACCCAGCAAAATCAAAACAGGATTTCCAAAACACATTAGCCTCCAGCTCTGCTGAAATAGAAACTGACAATATGATACAAAGTAATGAGAACGATAACACTGTGGGTTGGGAAATCTTTTAATATGCTGAAGTGAATTGTCTGTAAAACCAAAAAAACATTTAGCAGATTTACTTGAACAACAGTCTAGAAAAGCACCACAAAAAAGGGAATCGTAACATACCCATAACGTAAACACAGAACATATGATGATTAATAAAATATTGGAGGAACAACTTAAAATGCATGCATCACTGAAATTCATAACCTCAAAAACAGTTCAAATTTCTGGATTGTGACAACACAAATAGCAGCCCTGCTCCAAACATTCCAAGTCCAAGCACGGCAGCAAACCTCTTGAGGGCCTTTCCTCGCTGACCAATATTAGAGTTTGGTTGAAGAGGCTGAAAGGTACGTTCTGTGTGGTCCGTCTGAAGGAAAATTAAGGGTTAAAAGAGAACAAATCATTCTGGAAGTTATGCCAATATTATTGTTTATAGGTAAACAAAACCAATTACCAGTGAAAAACCCTCCCAAAACCCAGTATTTCACAACATCAGTATCCATATGGTATAGTGTAATCTGAGAAACTGTTGTATTTAAGCATTTCTATTTTGATATGCTGGTCAATCAAATGCTGACTGCTTTGAGAACAACAGGGGCAACAAGCAGCTGCAAACAGCCCTCACTAAACTAATTCCACAGTGGAGATTGATGAGAGTTGTGGAAATTCCCTGGAAAGTGCAGGCGGATAACATCCCAAGTTGATTCTCAATTAATCAACTGATTACCCTTCATCCGCATGAAAGAGACTATGGCGACATCGGAGTGGGATGCAATGGCTGCCCCTGTTGGTCTCAAGAGTATTTTTACTAGACAAAACTATTGTAAATAGAAGCATCAGAGAAGATGAAAGAAGAGGACAAAGGAATGTGGACATGACTGACCTTGCTGAGCAGGGTCTTAAGACAGAATATCTCTTTCTGAAGGTCTCCAGTCTGAGTTACTAGCTCAGTGCAAAGGGCTTGAGCCTCTTTCCTGGGATCACAAGTGAGAACAACCTATCAAAGGAGTCACAAACAAGCAGACACTGAACGTGAGATACATAAGCTGTCTGCCTACTACTTCAGCTGAAAACGCTGAAAATGACTTAGTTTCAAATACACTTTATTTGTTCTCATCTATTCAAGGCTGTAATCATGGATCATTTCAGGCACTTAGGGCAGTCACTCTCAAAAGTGCCATACACATTTAAACACATTTAGCACATGGCCCATCAGGGATTTTGTGAAGTGACTTTGAACAGCAAAAATTGTGTGTTTAATATTAAGGTTGCATGATTGTTGGGATCACAGATTTACAGGTAAAAATTTGGGCAGTCCAATTGAGTCACACCTTTTAGTACATTATTTAGTTTAAATTAAAAATTAACCATCCCTCGTGTTGTTTAAACTATTTTTTTCGCAAAGGAACACACACACACAAGCTTATCTTTTCTGGAGTCTTACCAAGTCTATATTTTTACAGTGTTTTTTGTACAACCATGTACCATTAATTGAATTATTTTTATTTCAGATCCACCCAATATCTGCTAACCCTATTTTGATGGTCCCCCAACTGACATTTTACTGACTATAAGTAACTTTGCAACTACATGTCAACTTAATTTACTAACCCAAACCCTAACACCTAACCTCACAGTCTACCAATACTCAGAGTTAGTTGACAAAGTTGCAAAGTTACTTATAGTTAGTAACTATGTCAACTAAATCTTGGTGTATTGCTAGACTAGTAGAATGTCTAAAGTGAACCATTGAAATAGTGTTACCCAAGCAATGTGTTCCAGACTGTCACAAATCAAAAGTCTGGCTACGCAAGACAGTCGTGTTTTACAAAGGACGCAGATGCAGCACACAACGAACCTCAGAGGGGCTACGTGGGAACCTGCTGATGACATCCTGTAAGGTTTCTGTCAAGTAACAGCACTGCTGTTTCAGGCTGATCAGAAAGTTAAGAAAATCTTCACTCCTGAGGAAAAGAAGACATTTCACAAATGACACCCTTTGTTCAAGAACTTATCAAGTAGTTAAATAAACATTCCACTTCCTCTATGCTTAGCCTTTACATAATGGAGTGCTGAATGGATAATGTATTTTTGTAGAGCAAAAGCTAAAATAATAAAATAAAATAAAAAAGTATTAGCATTTTAGCACTTCGGGTTCCATCGTCTTAAAGTCAATGGGTTTTTTGAATGGGTTTTTGGTTAAATGCTTGAAATAAGGTCTGTGGTTAACAAGCTCACGATATTTTCATGTTTTATTCAAAAACATAATACATCAGTAATGCCCCTTATTTTTTTTTTTTTTACTACGGTTGCTAACAAGTGGCTAAATAGGACTACAGAGGTTGTCAGGGACATTAAACATCATCAGCCGAACAAGTTAACTCATCTACTCACTAGTTCGCTTTTACAGCCTGACTGTGTTTATAAATCACACACTTGCAAACTATTCAAACTTTCAGAGAAAATGAGAGTTGTTGAAAGTTTAGTGATGGTGACGTTAAAGTCACGTGACCATGGTGTAGTTCGTTTAAATCCAACGTTTAGCTTTTTACCTCCAGAAATTGTATTGAGGATTAAGATTTCGAAAGTTATTTTCATTTGGGAAGATTATCATGATAAACAAAAACACACGTAACAAATCATTAACATTTGTTTGTCAGAGAGCAATTACAAAATCAAGGGAACTAGGGTGATGCTAACTTTCTACAAAATCATGTCATCACTGCAGCGCACTGTATCCCTGTACACTCATCCAAAATTATCACCATGTTTAATTTTTTAGGAAAAATTTAATAAAATCAAAAAAAAAAAAAATACAAAAGACAAATATTGAAAGCTGAAGCAAATATTTCTTAAATGACCCATTTGTAGACCGTATTCTTGGCACACTTCTGCCATCACTTACAATTTCAAACTCCTGTAATGGCTCACACATACCACGCGATGTTGATAGTGTTATCTTAACAGAGCATTTCCCCAAGCAGCCGTTTTCTTCTCCTAACACTCTGTCAGAGCCCGTGGTAAACACTGTCAGTCGCTGTGGAGTTACTATCTTCTCCAGGACGGAGAGATGGGCTCGGACCGTCCCTTTGTTAGTTTTTCTATGACTGAATGAGCGATAGGCTCTTGTGGGACGACTAAGTGCTGGTTAATGCCACCGTCCCAACAGGCACCATGAGCAGATCCATCAAATTGTATCAGGGCATGTACGCTGGCTATTAATTACATTTTAAATAATTCAACCACTCAAAATAAACAATTACAGTTTAATCTATTAATAATATTTGTAAATCATCATTGCCCTAAAAATAACATCAGTATCAAAGCTACACATTAGAGCTATCTGCCGGAAACAACTTATGAACTCTCGTGAAAGCGGCAGTGCTTATGTTTACATACATCCCATTAGGCAGGAAATAAACTGTGGCGATGAATTTCACTGTAACTATATCCTTTTAATGTGTGTTTACGGAGGACCTATCAGAAGAGGATTTAACCGCATAATTTACTGTGTGTCCGTCTGCCCTCTCTGTACCTCCCCGACATTGAATAAAGAAATTACAGATTGATTAGGTTCATTAAGCGTGGACTTTAAAGTCAAACATGGCCGCCATGTCGCCTACTCACCGTCATCCGTCAGAGCCCGGAGCGTGCAGAAACGGCACTAGTTCATTTCTCACCTTACAAATCATTACTAGAGCTTAAACCATTAAGACCGGCTTACATGGAAGCCTTGTCAAGACACTGTTGTCCTGCTAAGAGTTTCGCAGCTCATAGCTGCACTGCAGACTGTTACCAGCATGGGAAACTGTTCATAGGACTCCATAACTGATGATGAATGAATAAATATGGTTTGAATCTGATGTGGATACATAAACATACAATAAAGTTCAGTTTAGTTTTAGGCTTGATGAGCTTTACCCGCTGTCTATGTTATTAAGAGGCGTCAGGGTGTCCAGATCTACTTTATCAAGGTGCATCTGCTCCATGGCGCTGAGAATCTTCTTTTGATCCTCAGGATCAGTTACACCAATCTACAAAGAGAAAGAGAGCTGATTTATCAAGGTAAACAACATTTTATGGGATGGATGCGTGCGTGTGTGTGTGAGAACAATAAAAATACACATTTATTTTTGTTTAAATATAACTGTAATCGATATCTCTTATATCTTGTCTGTCTTGCTGATCTTTATATATTGCATAATTACACTAGCTACACAGTGACTGTCAATTCATTCTTGAGCAGAACATAAGCAAAGCTGCTCATGTGACATAACCAAAGCCAAAATCCAATCTTACTTAAAACCAAATAGTATTCTGTTACTGCCTTACAAGCACTTCATCTCCATTTAGTATAGTTCTATCCACTAACTTTGTAAGTGTTTGTTCTTCTTGCCATCTTTTAAATGCTTGATCTACATACCTTTTCCAAATCCCCCTTCTCCATGATTAACAAGTCGCTCCAAGTGACATCATGATCCTGCCAGTGTAAAAAATAAACAGAGGTGTAGGAGACATAGGAGAACTGAAACTTAAAATGAACATTTGTTAGACAATATTGATTATCTTTGAATTTCAGTGTTGATTACCTTTATTTTCTTTTACAATGCAGCTCTATAGTGCGACCATAGTTTAGCAGTATAATTTAAAAGAAAACCCTTCATAGATCAAATATTATATAGATTCTATAGTAAAGGAATTAATGTAAACATTTGTTTAAGTGTAACAAAATAAAACGACTGGCTCACCACCATGATGTCTGAGAGATAATCCAGACTCAGACCATGCAGCAGCAGTTCAATATCACTCAGCTTAGAAGAACTGTAAGATTAAGCCCAAAGAATGAACTCATTAACAATATCAATATCTGTTTTTATATTGATTTGTAAGGCTATTAAATGTATAGTGAGGGCCAGAATATGCTACCCATCTGTATGTTTATATGCTCAAAAAGGTTACATTTATCTGACTAAAAATAGAGTACAACTGTAAAATGTTACTACAATTTAAAATAACAGTTTGCCATTTTAATAAATGTTCTTCCTGTGATGGCAAAGCTGATTTTCAGCATCATTACTCCAGTCTTCGGTGGCACATGATCCTTCAGAAATCATTCTAATATGCCGATTTGCTGCTCAAGAAACTATACGAGGGATGTAATTTATTTTCAGTCACCACTAGAGGGTGTTACAAGCCAAGTCACAGACACAGAGGCTCACCTCTCTTTGCAGGCAGAGGAAGAATCAGGGTTTCGTTTGAGAAATTTAAACAGTGCCTCAGCTTTGGACTGTGCATTGTCATTTGCAGTAGACAGCTCTGGAGAATCAAGGATCCTGGAGATCTGAAGGAGCACAACTTTAATATTCCTCATTCTCAAAAGCAAGAGCCATGTTTTTTTAAAAAGTTTTTTATAGCTGTTTGGAAATGTAAAAGGTCAGCAAAGTTTTAAATATCAAAGTGCACAACAAATAACAACAACATGGCGGATATGTTATGTACAGTATACATTCATACAATGAATTACTTTTTTAGGGGATGTGACGAAATACAGATACAGCCACTATCTTTGAACCAACTGTTTTCAGACTCTTAGAGAAACGAGGTGATGTGCAATGTATATTATAAGAAAATTAAAGTGTTTTTTTCCCCTTGAATGCATGTAAACATACTGTGGAAGAACTCCAAAACAAAATTAGGATTATAGGGGCACTTTACCTGTAGTCTAAAAATGACATGTCTATGATTTCTGACATTAGAGTTTACAGCAGGGCAGAAGGTGACCTACCTCAGGGTAATTGAACACTTTGGCCATGTCAGATGCGGTCTTCCCGGTTTTGGTTTTGATGGATTTATCCGCTCCTAGTTGAAGCAGTTTCAACACGGCGCCTTCGTGTCCATACTGCACTGCTATTATGAGGGCCTGCTCCATCAGAACAACATTACAGTGGATACCAGAGGAGAACTAAATATTAGATGCTCTTATTATTATTAGATATTAGATATATTAATCTTCTCTTAAGACATCTGCTTAACTGACTATGATGCAGTGCAGATGTATAGAAAATATAGAGACAGTTAAATGTACACTACATCTATTAACATGACTTATGGTAATCACAGCCATTATTGATGGTCTTACCGTATGTCCGTTATCGTTCTGAAAGTTCAGCTCTGCTCCGTGTGACGCCAGCAAATTAATCAGCTGGCAATAGCCATCTCTGGAAGCCAGCATCAGACACGTCATACTGGACCTGAACAAAGGCCAAAAACAAGACAAGAGAACTGGCAGATGTTACTGTGATCATGCTGCTGGGTACGAATCACACATACAGGGGATATGTTCTCTGCCACATTTAGTTTTAACACGAGTCATTTATTGCAATAATCTGAAGTGGAATTGTTAGAACCAAAGTGTAATGGTGATAAACTAAGCCTAGTGACTTTTTGCTATAGTCAACATCTTAAAGTAAACCTGCAGAGTGTTCTGGCAGTTTCATGAAAACAATATCTGAAATAACACCAAATGAAACCCTTGACAATGACAGAAGACACAGAAATTCAAGCTTGTAAACAGATGTTTCGTGCCCCTTCAGATTTTTTAACCAATTGAATTTTAAAAGCAACTAGGCCTGTCAATAATGATCATTTTGGTAAACGAGTAATCAGTCGATTATTTTGACGATTAATCGAATAATTGGTTATTTTTTGTGGGAATAAAAATAGACCTTTAGAAAAAGGTCAAATAATGCGGTTCATAGATTCTCGTCCACTCCGAGGAATGCACCACTTCCGATATTTTTCCGGTTACTCGACAGGTAAATTGCAATCTAGGATTTTATTAAAATTCAGAGCTAGAGTTTAATCAAAGAATCGTGACAGCCCTAAAAGCAACTTCTAAAAAATTTTCGTAAAAAATTTGCACAATTAATTGTAGTTAGTGTTATTTTAGTATCATTGAGATACTATTATAGTTATTAAATATTCAGAATTTTCCATTTTCTTTTTTTAAAGTCTAAAACACTGAATCAGAACAAAGCTAATCTATACAACAAAAGTGCGAGTTGTGTGCTCGTCATTTTAATGTTTTTTTTTTTAAATGTCCATTTAGTTTTTATTAATTTTTATAACCATTTTGGTGATTTTAGTACATAAATGCATTTAGTTTAATTTGATTTCAGATAATCTGTATTTTATTTCAAGTAATACTTTATTGTTTTAGTTTAATATAAAAACCCTGATTGTAGATTTGGTTCATTCCAAAAATAACTATATACTATATTAGGTTGCCATTTTAAATGGCTCCTTGCATGCTAAACAAAAATGTACATCTAGGCTAACACGTCTGACAGTTCTTAAAGAACTACTAAAATGTTAGTCATGTCTGATCTTGCTTAGAGCGCCAAGTGAATGTGGACAACCACTGAAGCCCCCCTGATAAAAACAGGTGCATGACGTCCCCGTTTGTAAATCACCCCTTAAACGAAACCTCCATTTAGAAAAATCAAATCACCATAAAGAGTCAAACTGTGCCAAAGTAAACAAAGACAAAAACATTTTACACCTAGCTTAGGACAATCCATTACCTGCAAAAAGCACAAAAGAGGAACTTTCTAGTCGTCTGTGCTAAGAGCTTGCGTCACTGTTGTAAATATACACCTTTATCTAAAGATCACAGTGTCAAACATCACACCTTAAGTCTATGGGAAAATCCTGAGGCTATTAATCAACATGGGTGGCATTTCCCAGAGAAGGTGATGGTGGCGAACTGAACTCTACAGCGTGGGGCACAGGTGAGCAAGGGCACCATCATTCTTCATCTTGACATTATCTCCTCGCTATCTACGCATTTCCCCTTCAGTGACTGTATTTGTGACAAATGTGTTCGGTCTTAAAAGCATTTTCCCAGGCTGTCCTTCTACCAAAACCAAGGGAGCAATAAAACGTATTGAATCAATAAAACGATTCTAATTGCTATAAACAGGGTTATACTATGGGTACGATCATAATTTTCAAGTATTTTCATAACAGGGAGTTAGTAAGATGCAGTTATAAATGCTTCTCATATACTAAACTAAAATTAGAATAATTTGGAACAGCATATGCTTGTCAGCAGCATTGATGCTTAAAAGCCTCACTGGGCACATTATCAAATAAACTACATGAATGAAAGGAAGAGGCACCAGCAGAAGTCTTGAAAAATTAGCCAGCAAAATATGCTTTCTGTAAGGCCACATGGGCCCAGTGACTTTTAAAGCCTGAAACATCCTGTACTCTATGGAAGGACATGAATGCAAATGCTACACAATAGCTCCACAAGCTCAATATTAGATTGCATTTCAAAAAGTCTGCAATTTACAATTTGAAGCAAGTATGCATGAGATTATACGCAAGTGGTATAAATGACTTTCTTCTGTGAAACAAAATATGATATTTTGATAAATGTCTAGTGTTTTTTTAATGAAAGTCAAAGGAATCCAATGTTTTGGACCCCATCGACTTTCTTGTATGGACAAAAACAGTTGAAACATTCTCCAAAATCTCTTTTGTGTTCTGCATAAGGAATAAAGTCATACAGGTTTGGAACAACATGCAGTTAAGGTTAAGCAAATGACTATTCTAATTTGAGTATATTTTAAGTTTATAGCAAGGTTGAAAAACAGTGATGCGCTTCACTCTGAAACATGCAGCGCAACAGATTATATAATTATTCAATTCAAATTGCAGCCTTTGAGCAATATTGCGATTTCAGTTTTATTCTGATTAATTGTGCAACCCCCTTTATTTATTTAAGTTCCACTTTATCAACAAACAAACCCCCATTTGAGAAACTCTGGCATACACATTTGCAGGTACGTACAGCATATATTTTTGAGAGCTGTTTGGTGCAGTTAGATGACCCCATTATCAACTCAATAAGTGCTTACACCATACAGTAACAGTACTCTATTTATATTATCATGTAATCAGAGACATAATGCATGCAAATTAAAACGACTCACCCCAATACCATAATCACAATGTTACATGAGGTGATGCAGTTAAACATCTATTATATGCCTGTGATTTCACATGTGAAAGAGAATGGTAGCCAAATGTAACATTTTAGTCTCAGCAATTTCAAATAATGAAATCTCAACTAATCTGAAACAGACCCCCTTTCCCAAATGATGTCTGGCTTAGTCTAAGCATGCTGTATTTGTTAACAAAAAGATTTAGGGAAATGCAGCTGCTGCATATATTGTAGGTTATGTGTGGAACACTGAGAGGGCAGAGGAAGAGGATAAACCTTTGACAGGCCCAACATCTCCCTGTACCTTACCTTGTTGACGAACTTTAAATATTTTGTCTGGATGGGGAAACAATCACTTTCTCACCAGTCAAGTGAGCAACATGCTTGTTGACACTCCATATCATGTGAGCGGTTTGGGTGACAGATGATAAGCAGCTGGAGGCTGCCCTGAAAAATGCACTATTGAGTACACATCACCTCCCAAACAGAGTTGTTAGGAAGACTTGTTTAAAACACTGTCTGGCCAGTGTTAATGTTTTGTAGCTGGTGGGAGCATTTTTTCACATACTCTCAATCAACAGGGCTAGACAGTGCTTGTGACTATTTGTTGTTAATTTTGAATGCATGTGGATCAGATGAAGGATCCTAGTCTTTTTAAATTGAATAATTAAATCATTGATTCTCAAACTTTTTGATTCTAAGGCCCCCCTGATTGACCAAAACAACATTTTCTAGTCATTTGTAATTTAGTGAATAAGGATTTTAAGAAATACCATTACTCAATTGCTACCCCCAAAAAAAATCATTGGAGAGCTTGGCATAACAACAGTGTATATTTATTACTTTTACATACTTTTAAAACTAGGCATATATACAGATCCTTAAAGACTGTGGGGATTTTATTTATTCTTATTTTAACGCTTGTTTAACCTTGAGGCCCCCTGGTTGAGAACCACTGAACTAAATGTCCACTTTTAATTCTAGTATAGCATGCAATAGAGAAATTAACAAAACTGATAATCACCGAGGCAATTAATGTGAGAGATCACTGTAGTCAACATCTTAAATGCCAAAGAATAAACTACAGAAGCAAGAAACTGTCAGAAAACAAATAAAATAAAAGATTGTAAAATTACATTTTTCCAAAGTGTTTTTTTTTTTACTTTAAGACTGAAAATGGGCCTCCATAATTTACAAACTATAACATCATAAATGAGATTTAAAGGAACTTAACCATTTTACTCCATGTCAGTAGCCTGGCTAACGCCAGACCCAATCTCGTTGAGAATTGGGTCTGGGAACCACATGCGCAATTTCTCGTATTTGAGGCGTGGTTTCAGAATGCCCGTCGCAGTTTATTGGGTGCTAAGAATGTCTATCAAATATGCCTGTACGTAGCTCATAGCCAATCGTTTCATTTATACCAGATGACGTATGTCTACTATGACGACTGGGGTCTCGCGAAGCCCCATTGCCTTAGCCACTAACGGGGCTAGTTGATATATCAGACTTTTTCCAAAGCCTGTTGGTAGCAGGGCAAAAACATCATTCTTGTTTAAGAAATGGTTTAACGCCGAAAGCTGTTCTTTTTTCAAAATGAACTTGCATTCTAAACTACTTAGACATTGTTCTAAGGCTGCATCAAAGAGTAGCTTCGCGTCTTCAGCCATGTTAAATAGATATAAACAAACTGTTTTCTTTTTTTCGCATAGATGTCGTCATCGTCTAGCTGCTCGCTCCCCGTTCTGTGATTGGTTCCCTAAATGAGGCGAAAAATCTGGCCATGGTATCCAGACTGCCTTTCAGCGTGAATTGAATCGCGCTGCGGTAAGGCAGTATGGGGAAACCCAGGCTACCATGTCAGTGGCATGCCCCTTTAATCGCAAATAATAAAGTGCCCTTTTGGTTGTATTGCGGTGCCCCCTGGAACGCGATTTCGCCCCTGCGGAGGTCTGTGCACGCCACTGTCCGTTAGCCATGTCATGTCCATGTCAATTAGCAAACATAAATCAATAACATTTGACTAGTAAAATTCATCAGCCTGAACCCCAGCTGCATGCTATGCAGGAGTAGTCACACCTGCAAAATACTTTTCCTACCTGTTGCAGACATTCGGGTCAGCGCTGCGACTGAGCAGCAGAGCCACACACCTGGAGATCATCTCTTCTGAGGCAGACGTTGCTGTGCAAGCAGCCATCAGGACTGTATAGTGGTCTGTGTACGGAAGTTAGGGAAAAACACACATGCCATTTCATAATCAATTAATAATTCTCACAAATATTCTCCAATGGTAATTGTTCATTTCACAGGATGGACATGCTTGTACATACATCATGCGAGTCTCACATGGCCTAATGTTGTTGGACAAAGACACTGTTAGTACTTCGGTCGCGTATCCGACCGGGAGCAGTTCTAATGTTGTGTTGTTGCAGAAAGGAGACCCATCTATGTTAGGGGTTTGTGTGTTGTGATGATAGCTGCGTTTAGACTGCAGGAGCAGGTCTGCTTGGGAGTAGGATACAGACACAGTTTAGTTGCGTCTGCGGTGGAGCACGAAAATAAATAAAGCTCCAGTGTTGGGCCAACGCAATGACGCCAGCACCACGCTCTGTATACCACCATTATCAATCACTTCTACATTCTTCCCCTTCTGTGCGGAACACAGACCAGGAAGTGGCAGCTGCATTCACATTTAATTATTTCCTGTCTAAGCCTGCAGCTTCAGTTGCTCGAGACCCCTTCTGGAACTCCCCCTCCATCTCTTCCCAGTGGACACAGCGGAAGTGTCTACATCGCTTCAGTCGCTCATGTGCCGACATTTCACCTTGACCAACACATGCATTCAATTTTGAAAAAAAAAATTAAGAAAGACAATGTGTAAACGAAAAAAACACCAGCAGATTAATTACACGTTACAATAGTTCGGCATGTGCGTCACAAACATTAAGTAATAGCAGATGAAGGACACTAAGGCAAACTAATTGGTTTCCATCCTCGCTAGCACGTGGGTTGAAATCAAAAGAATGTAACCAACTTCAATGTTAAGCGTATTAATGAAAACCAAACTATTCCCCCTGAAGGATTAAGTCTAGCCATGCTCTTTTGATTTGGTATCATTGGGTTCCTTCCCGGTGGCTGATGCAAAACCCCATCCTCTCCAATAAAAACCCACAAGAGTCAAAGGAAGGCCATGTGGTGCAATGGCAGATTGACAGCACCTGCTTTCACGTTATCAAACTAAACCTTTGACCTTAAATCCTTAAAGGTTCGACAAGTATAGTACAGCTTTATGCACCTGATAAGTTACTGGTGGCTTTGTAGAATTGCTCTATTCGCAGATAGCTATGATTTACTCTAAGACTGAAAAAAAAAACTGGCCTATAACAGAAAAGTTAGGGCCTGTCCCAATAGATGCACTTGTGGTTTTTGTCACTTCAAAGCTTCTGAAAAATACTAAAGGTTTAGTGCCCTTAACACACACTAGATCTAATACCGTTTCGAAACATATCCAATCATTCATCACGTTCACGAACTAATGTGCCTCAAAATCATGATTGAGGAAAACTTTCTGGTCCAAGTTCATTTAATTAGATATTACATATAATTTGGTGGTTTGGAGAGGAGTACAGGTATGTGTATTTTGTAAAATGTTGACAACTGCTTTTAATCAAAATTAAGTCAGTGGGGTCCATTAACTAGATGTAGGGTCTGGTTACTAGCATTCTTCAAAATCAACAGAAGAAAGAAACTCATACAGGTTTGGAACAACATGAGGGTGAGTAAATGATGACGATTTTTGGGTGAACTAACCTATCCTTTTAAGTAGAAGCACTGCAATTCAATTATGTTGTGTTAAATACTACTGAACAGACATTTAGAAGTTTAATTTAAAGTGCAAAGTATTGAAATGTGTAAAAGCTTAAAAAGTAAAAAAAAAAAAAAAAAAAAAAAAAAAAATTATACCTGGATTTTTACAACATTTGAACACTTGGACCCAGTAGCGGAGTGGCAATCGGGAGAGTCGGGAGTTTTCCCGGTGGGCCGGTAGTGTTTCGAGGCCGCGAGGGCCGGTCTGATAAAATGTATTTATTGGAAGCTCGCCATGCGCACTTGGAGCCCAAGTGAGGGGAAGAAAACTTTTTTTTTTATGAATATTATCTAAAACGAAACATAATTTTGCACTAAGCTTTAGTGGCGTAGGTCGTAGGGTGTGAGCCTGAGATACTCGAGTGCAGCTTTTGATGCGCTCGACGCAAGTTCGAATGCGCCTTTTGCCGAACTCTCTCTTCTCCCTTTTCCCAACACATATGTAAAGATGTAAAATTTATAACCTAACATTAAGGTCTCTAGCGTTATATTTTGCCAACGAACTAAAATTGAAACCATGATATGGCTTTGTGCATTTATAAAACAGCACAAGACGTTTAGAATAGCATCCTGTTTGTGCTGCGTGATTACTTGCTCACGCGATCAGCATGGTGTTTTTTCCTAAATAAAAGCTCAAGGGTTTATAGTGAAGAAATTAGGACAAAAGTATTTTAATTTTCCTATATTATAGTGTAATGTAGGCTAAAATATACTTTTGAAATATTCATTTTCATTTACATATAGTACATTTATAGGCTAAATGGATTTTACGTCATAGGAATAATTATATAAATCATTATTACATTATTATAATAATTGTTTGGCATCCTAAAACACCATTGATAATGTAATGCAGACTGAGACTCTCATAACTAAAAAGATGTTTGAGCCCTCTTTAAATCAATGCTTTTTCTTTGTTCAACGAGCAGTTCATGGGTTGAAGCTCTTAATTTTGATCTCTCAGAGAGCACGAGATTGATGCATTTAACCTTAAAATGTACAAAATTGTCTTGCGGGGGAGCATGCCCCCGAACCCCCCTAGAGGCACAGAGTCCACCCAACATAGTTTCACAAATTTCTATGGGAAAGAACGACCATTTATAAACTTTACTCCAGCAAAGTACAACAAAGTTCCCTTTAAATCAGTAAAACGGTAAATGCTAGCCTATATTAAAATCCTGCTGGCGACGAGGGCCGGTGGTATATGAAATTTCCCGGTAGATTTTTTGGTCCCACTCCGCCCCTGCTTGGACCAAACACTGGAAATGTATCATGCAAGTAGACAAGTGGTCAAGTGCAAAGTGTGTATCCCCTTGTCTCATGTAAGTTTATGTTAGTAATATAATTTTGTGTAAATAAATAATAATTAAAAAAATAATAAAAAGTGTAAAAGTTTCTAATGAGGATAAAAATCACCCAGGGATCATTCACCCAAAAATGTAAATTCTGTCATCATTTACCCTGTTTGAATTTCTTTCTTCCACTGAACACAAAAGATGATATTTAGAAGAATATCGCTAACCACACAGTTGATGGGCACCATTGACTTCCATAGGGGTCAATCAACTGTTTGGTATGAAAGCTTGTTTCCGCCACGGAATAAAACAAATTTAAAAGATAATTGTGACTTTTTATCTCACTATTTTTTTTCTCACAATTGCGAGTTATAAAGTCAGAATTGCGAGATGTAAACTAGCAATTGTGAGAAGGAAAAAAAGTCAGAATTGTGAGATAAAAAGTCAGTTAACTTTTAAATTGTTTTATTCTGTGGCGGAAACCAGCTTCCATAGTTTGGAAATTCATACAGGTTTGTAACAACTTGAGGGCGAGTAAATGATGACGTAATTTTTGGGTGAACTACCATGACAACATTAAAGTGAAAAGTGCCAGCACACGCAAAATAATCTTAATATCTCGTTTAAACTTGCAATATAAAGCTCTGATACACGCACTAATGATTTTATGAGTGCCTTTTGAGAAATCTTGTTTTGGATTATGGCGAAACTCTCCATTTACCTCTGCTGAAGTTTGCACTTGCGCCATGATCCAGCAGCAGTTCAGTGAGCTCATAGTGGGCCACATGGACAACGCACATGAGAGGAGTCCAACCAAAACCAAGCCTCGTTTCCACGTCCAGGCCTGTTAAAAGACGATGAAATGGGCGAATAATTATGTTTTGTAGCTCGTCTCGCCATAATAAAAACTATAAATACAAGAACATACCCCCGTCCAAGAGCTCGCGCACCAGGTCGACATTTCCTGCAGTAATGGCTCTTTTCAAAGTGGATACTTTATCTTCTCCATTCAAATGTACTTCTGTTGAGAACTGCCAGACAGATAAAAAGGTTTTTTAATCATGCAAATAATTTGTGTACATTACTAACTTATCTGAAACTAAGAGGCCGAATGCTAACCAAAATATAATATGGTAACGTTACACGAGTGTTGGAGGTAAAAATATATATTTATTACGTTTAAGTTACCTCAAAGCATGGTTTTTTGTTTTTATCAGAATATCCAATATCCCACTCGTCGCTACTCCCATCACTTTCATCACCAGCAGGAAAAGCTGACATGATTATGGTGGACTATTAGAAGTTCCTGTTCACCCGATTGTGTTCTCATTAATGTCCTGCGTAATGACGTATGCGGTAGCCACGCCCAGATCTGTATATTAATGAAACGACCAATAGAGAAGCGCGTTCTTCTAATGCACATTCTTCCAGAGCCCATCTTCTAAAATATCTATTTTAATCTACTCTAATCTCATTGTCTAATTTTATTCAAATATATTACAGTTTTTTTTATTTGCTTTGGTAGCTACTATTTTCACAAGTAAAGTCTAAAAACTCTTCTAAACTGATCACATATGTAACACGGATAGTCTTTATTGCAAAACCAGATTCCATGCTTTCATTACAGTTATACACATTTCAGTCCACATAATTATTGTTTCAAACACAAGATTATTGTAATGTGTAATAATGAGAACATTTCGTTTAATAACATAAACAAAACAGTAGGCTATCATCTTCTTTCAATTTAGTACTTTTAACAATCAGTTCATTCAACAACAAACAATGCAAGATGTGTCAAATCACCCTTGTTACTGAATTAATTACAGTAATACAGGCTACAGATGCCACATTATAAAATACATTACATTGCCTAACTTATGTAATATACTCCATAATGTATAGTAGCCTATCTATTCAGTGTGTTATCAAAAGGTGTGATAAAGTATGACACAACCATGAGGTTTTGTGCTATAACAGAGTTTGCTGGCAATACAGTAATTGTTTTCACTGTGCCATATGACTGAATTTATACTGCTGACCTTTACAGATGAAGGGTGAGTTACAGTAATGTGGCAGTCTCTACAGTTGGTTTACAGTATGACATGGCAGGCTACATGTAATGTAAAATGCTCATGCTCAAAGTCTCTCTTCTACTGATGCATCTCTGATTAATCTGATGTTACAGTCATTGACTGTTTCCTCTCCCTTGTACTCTACCCTGCTGTTCACAAATGACAAATTAGAACATAGTGGTGGTTATCATCTATAAATCACTAATTATTACATTTGGTTATCGGAAATTGCAAACAAGTTCTAAATGTCTAAAGAATCAATATAGAAATCTAGGTGTACCAAATGATTCATGGCTTGATTAACCATTAAGTTCAGTTGGATTATAATAGACAAATGTATTAAACTTAACGAGAAGATGAAGATGAAAAACAAAAGTTTGATAGTGAGAGCTTTACAAGCTTATTTTGTGTTTTTGATTATCTGTTGTGATATTAGTACTAATAAAATAAAAAAGCAAATAAAAAGTCGCTTTGGTACATTTCTCGAGTCATCCTCGAAATTTGCAAAACAGTAAGTCCATTTCTCAAAACAATTCGTACACATAGCAAAACACCATGGATTACCTGCAAAAGCCAGTCTCTTGCTCAAAATCCTTAGTTCATCTCTCAAAAGTAAATATATGTATCAATGAACATGTCAGTGCCATCAGAATGACAAGTCCTTGAGTCATTGTGTACGGATAAGACAGTCAAATTGCTCAGTCATGTTGTCAATATAACAGTGTACCCTGGAGGGATGTTCTGATGTAAACTATGGATAAAGTTTTGATGACAATTACTGTAGTATTGTAAATTACACATCTTAGTGTATGTGGGAGTTTGATTGCAAGAGACTGATTCACATTTACGCTTTTACTGTTTGTACTGTAATTTGTTGACAAACCACATTATTGCAATACAGAAAGGAAAGACAGCACTGCATAGCACAAAGAAAAAAAAACAAAAGTAGAAATGTGAACAGGGCCGTTTTAGAAAAAAAAGTCTAATGGAAATGTATAGAAATATGCTTGATTATGCCAACTTGTTCAACCATTTTGCATGTAAAGACTTATGCTATGAACTAATGCCTAAATGTTGTGGGGGGTGAGACAATTCAACAGAGACCCATTATAATACATTTTGATCAACATGACATAAGCAATTCATAATGTAGGAAACAGCAGAGAATGGTACATAATCATTTGCATGGATGTACCAAAGCATTTGCAACTTGTTCAAAGAAATGAGAAACTGCTTTTTTGATGTGCACAAGTGACACAATGATGTGAACATTGAACAGGTAGTTTTAAGAATTTAAATTCTGATCTGAGAAATGTACCAAAGCGACTGAGAGAAACTGTAAAAAACATATATGAACTCTGTGATGGACTGGCCATCTGTTCAGGGTGTTTCCCCTGTCTGCTGGATAGATGGATAGATGGATGGATGGATGGATGGATGGATGGATGGATGGATGGATGGATGGATGGATGGATGGATGGATGGATGGATGGATGGGTGGATGGATGGATGGATGGATGGATGGATGAATGGATGGATGGATGGATAGATGGATAGATAGATAGATAGATAGATAGATAGATAGATAGATAGATAGATAGATAGATAGATAGATAGATAGATAGATAGATAGATAGATAGATAGATAGATCAGTTATATTAAAAACAGAAAAAAAGATTATTCAAAGAAATTAACTTCATTTGCAACATTAAGTCAATATATTATTAAAAATAAAAAAAATGGCTAAGATTGTCAATTTACTATCAGTATTATAACTTGCATGCTGTGGCTTATCTGAAACTTTATCATGCGAGACAAAATTGCCAGCTGAGGAACACTGAATAGACTTCATGCGATCTCGATCTCCTTTATCATTGCAACATAAAAAAATGATCTTGGAGTAGGCCTACTTATCAAAATGAGTTATATAATATACTTAGTTCCACAAAGGCAGCCCTCAATGGCCTCAAGATGTCACTCTGCTGAGATTCATCTAGCCTTTTTACAGAGTCATAAATCAAAATGTTTGGGACAATTTAAGTGAAAAGTTAAATGAAAAAAAAAAGATAAGCTAGGCCAGGCCTATTTTGATAAGTCCCATATTTGCTGTAATGGCAACAGCACTCAGTCTGCTTGAACTCCACAAGTTTGCGTAAAACCCGATAATCACATCATCCATAATAATTTGAGAATTATCCAAAGAGCATCTTGTGGTTGACCTTTTGTAAAATGGAATTAAAATGGTCAATGTCACAAACATGCTCATTTGATTAGTGACCTAAACAGTGCCGCATCTTAAATATTTCTCTCTCATTTGACAAGTGTTTTATTTTTATTTTTGTTTGTTTGTTTTACAATATTAGGACTCTTATTCTATTTGAATTGTCTTAAGTCATTCATTTCTTTCAACTGGCCTAGTTTAAAAATACATTGATTTATAGCCTACATTTACTTTTCCATTTCAAACATTATGAAATCAGGAAAGGTGAGAAATGAAAGCAATAGACTTCCATGTGTTAAAATGTATTAACGTTCTTTCTCGAACACCACGAGAATTATCTGATGATGACACGCCACTTGCTCTTGTAGCCTAAAGCAACACGTGAGCATCTCTGTAAAAGACTGACAGTTTGAGGATGACATGCCCAAAGGATCTGTGGCGTTTGGGGTTGAGACAGCGCACTTTTCTCACTGAATCACAGCGCTGCTGTCAGCATGGGCTCTTTATAAGCGCTTTACTTTTCATTTACAGTTTGACATACGAGAAATTTTCCTCATTGTCTAAATACTGGCAGCGAATCTCGACGATATCAGCGCTCAACTGTGCGCGCGGTGGAGGACAGCGCTTGCGAGCTTCATTCAACGGAGAGGCGTTCAGCTGACAGCCGATGCAAGCGGTGTCATCCCCGGGAAACTTTTAGGATGCAGCGATCACCTGTGGAGGATGCCAGCTGCCTCTCAAGATACTTCTTTTGGTAAGACTTTCAAACTAACTGTAGCCTACATTTAGATGTTTTGTGTGTTCACGTTTGGACTAACAAATCTTGAAACAAAATTGTGCTAGACACGTGTGTATGTTTGAGTTTAAATAGACATTTTTCTAGTTTATTCACATTTCGTCTTTACTGGATATATAGGCTACTCAAACTGCACCTGATGACTGATACATTCATTCAAACATTAAAGCCAACACTGTAAAACATTATATGATCAATACGTTATGACAACACATGTTTTTACATGACTTTTAAGTTATTCAAGATTCAACTATTTTGTAAGTCAATTTAATGTAATGTAAGTTGTACTTAAAAATGTAAGGCAGCAACTTTTTTTACAGTGAAATTTAATTACAAACCAAGTTTTTAATTGTTTTACATATAGATACATATAGTGTGTGTATATATTCACTTTTCAGAGTTTTCGAAAAACTTTTTTACAACCTCAAATGTTACAGTAGGCTACAATTTAATCAGAGTGCGATAAGTACCTACAGTAGACGCTTAATAGAAGTAGGGCTCGCCTGAGAATGTTACCATAGCAACATCACGCCGCTCAAGCATTTTTATTTTAGATCAATATTTGATGACATGTTAGGCCTACAATACGTTATTATTTAGATTTATATATCACTGATAGCAAAATCAAAAAGTTTTGTTTGAAATGTTTAAATGTTGTTTGCTCTATGATAATAGGTTAAAGATTCCGCTCAAGTTAATGGAACAATTCGAACACTGGTCACGTGACTTGAACGTGTTATTTTTTTATAGAACTGTGCATAATCATAGACTAGAAAATAACTAGAAAATAACTTCCCTGTACATCTCTCCTTAGAAAATAACTTGAGTTCACTTCAATTCAAATATTTTAACATCTGTTTTGGCTGTTTACAGGTGGACAAACCCTATAATGAGAAAGGGTTTTAAGGAGAAACTGAGGCCATCTGATGTTTATCAAGCACCCAGTCAAGATGCAGCAGACATTCTTGCAGAGCGTTTGGAAAAGTTAGTATTTTTGTATTCTTACCTTTACCTTTGTGATTTAAAAATGTTTTATAAAACTGATATGTCCATATGCTTACAGTTCATGCATGTGTTTCTTGATCTGTAATTTCTAATAACACTCAATTTTTAACATGCATTAGAATTTAATTTATTATCATTTTTAAACATTTTATTAAATATTAAACACAAATACCTATATTCAAAAATAATATATAATGTCATATGAATTGATATTTCCTCCGTATACTGTTATTGTTGGTTTAACTTAAAAACATAAGCCTTAAAAGTTAGAGTTAAGAGCTAAAACTTTTAGTTAATACAATGAAGGAGATGGTTTAGGAAATATAAACTCAAAATATTGTGTTATCTGAACCAGATTAATTATCTAAGTTGATTTGACAAAAGTTGTGATAGCAAATCATGAAAAAAATTTTTTGACAGTGTGAGGATATTTTCCCAAGCCTCTCAGGAAACGGAACTGAAAGAACTTTCACTCACATTTAAATTTACATCATGAAGTGACCCTAACACACACAGTCTTGCTTTCTATTGTGACTTGTCCTCACCTCACCTCCTGTTACTTACCAGATCCAAATATCCCACCTTTTAGGGGTTTGTGCTACAAAAGACGGGAAAAAAGAAGAATAAAATGTAGGCAACCCCTTTAAATGTCACCCTGCCTATTCCAGTAAAGTTTCTCTCATGCCAAATAAACCACAATACATTAATGCCAGTGCCCTGGTCTAATGGGCATCAAATGTGACCTTTTAAAGGGCCAGGCCCCTGGAGAGTGATAGATGATGAGCATTTTTGTTATTGCTCTAAGGTGAAGCACTGCTGGGAATTTGAACTTTGTATTCAATTAACATGTTGGAGCAGTCTCCCCTGTTTCCCCAAGCTTGTCAAGGTCTCTTTGCTCTGTTTAATAAGCTCGCTAAATCACCTTGGTTATACAGGGGTGCACCAAACAATGTTGACAAACCCGTTTAATTGTGGGTGGGTGGGTTGGATGCTGTTTAACTGTTCCATTCAGTTTTCTCTCTCTCCCTAAACAGAGAATGGGACAGAGAAGTTGCATCTGGGAGGAAAAAACCCAGTCTCCTGCGAGCCTTGGCACGATGCTTCATAGGACCTTTTCTGTTATTTGGCTTCCTCCTATATATAGGTGTAAGTGTTCAAATGGTTTTGGTCTGTGCCCTTTTTTTTTCTGGGATTGGAGTGTTGATCTTTTCTTAATTCAGCAGTTTGACACTTTAATGAAGAAATCTACAACAAGGTCCAAACGCACATGTATATTTGCTAATTGTTTGCACATGGGTGGATATTGCTGGCTCATTGGTATGAAGTTATGTGATTCCTATTTGTGTATTCAGGTAACAGTGCAGTGTGACTGTCCCAGTCAAGAAGCCTACAACATCTAAACTCTTGCTAGATTTTATTTTTCACTTGTCACTTTATTTTGTTGTTATTATACTATACTATACGTCTTTTTCTAGTAATTTCTGTTACTATTTTCTAGGAAGCTACAAAAACAGTGCAGCCACAGCTTTTAGGGCGGATCATTGCGTCATTTGACCCGGCCCATGAACCGGAGCGAGCCAATGGTTATTTTTTTGCCTTTGGACTTGGCTTGCTATTCACTGCCCGCTTCCTCCTGCTTCAGCCTGCCCTGTTTGGGCTGCACCGCCTGGGCATGCAAATCAGGATTGCACTCTTTAGCATAATCTATAAAAAGGTTTGTTATCTATGTCTACAATCATCTTTCTCTGATACAAGTATCTTTCCCAACAGTATGTTAAGTGTATGAATTTCTCTGAATCTTGACCCTTAGACCTTGAAACTTTCTAGCCGAGTCTTGGACAAGATCAGCACAGGTCAGCTGGTCAGTCTGATGTCAGCCAACCTGGGCAAATTTGATCAGGTGAGTATTAAAAAGAGCAAATCACTAGTTTTCCCTCATGTTTGCTGGATGATAGGTCACCTTTTTGATTTGAATGTCTAAAAATATTGATTTTAGAGGGATATTTTTAGTTTATAGAACATTGAATTGAATGAAAATCCGTACAGCGCACAATATATACAATAGTCCGTAGAAAAACTGAAAAGATACTTGTACTTTTTTTGCCTGGACAGTTTTCTGATAGGCAATGTTTTGCATAAACACTTTTTGTTGAAACTCCCTTCACATCCTGATAGCAATCAATAATAGAAGTGCTCTAAATATAAAAAAAAATACATAAATCTTCTGTGGAAGTCTCAGGACCAAAAATTGTTTGTCCAATCATTGCATTCATTGCTTATGTTGCGTCCACGCCATGTTGTATTTACCATAATTAAGAGATGGCAACCCGTGACTCTCTACTCTGAGCAGTTCATGTCTTTGGACTCTTTTTTGTGTTTATTTATTTAATTATGTGTTTTTATGGCAACGGCAAAATGAATCTGCAGCAGTCAAGTGGTACAAGTCAGAGCTCTTTAAGTTGTTTTACGTTCATTATTATTGTAATGTTATGCACTTTGAGACATGAGGTGATTTAACGCCGTCTCTCATGACACTTTGCAGACTCTGCTCTGGCTGTGCGCGTTCATGTGTTTTAGAGGAGGCGTGGCTTTGGAGAGAGAGCTTTGAAGGAAGGGTGGGAACACCTGGGAAAAACTTATACAAAATAAAAAAAAAATCAATTGTTTTTTTATTACCTTTTCAGACTTTTGAAAAGTAGTGTATATATATCCAATTTGTAAAAAAAAAAAAAAGTTCGCATCTCGCACAGAGGTCAAAAAATACTTCTCCGAAGAAGAATCCAAACTAATTTGAAATAAATACACTGCTGCCAACCTGTTGGCTGAGCATTAAATTTGGCATAAAGCTTCAGAGAGGAGCGTAGCTGAACTCTGGAACGTCCTAGGAAGGTAGAGCCAATGTGCTGAATATTGAAACACTCTGTAAGTGGTCTGAAGCAATTAGCACCTGTGTTTAATATGGGTTCTTCGAGTGTCCTTTCGTTGGAATGTATGAGATGGTTTTGTTATGTTATGTAGCCATTGCAAATGTGCCGAAGTGAACAAACTTTTTGAAATGGTTTCAAAAGTGTTCTTAGATATGGTTCAGCATGCCTGATATAGCAGGACTTGCGTGGCACAACTATGCAAAAAACAATGCCGTTTAGCTAACACATATGGTGAATGAATGCCCAAAGAACAGGAGAATAAACAAGAAGAGTCTAAATTTAATATCTGACTCATTAAAAGTTTTTTAAAATCCTTGGTGTCAGCTTTTGAAATAAATACATTTAAATAAAGCTTTTGATTTTTAATTAATGACTAAAGTTTAATCCCCAATCTTGTATTCATTGTACTATGATGCATTTCTTTTTTCTTTTTTTTTTGGTACAGAGCCTGGGTATGGCCCATTTTGTATGGATATCACCATTACAATGCATCCTGTGTACAGGGCTTATCTGGGAACTCATCGATGTCAATAGCTTCTGTGCACTTGCTGCTATCTCTTTACTGGGTGTCTTGCAGGCCTTTCTGTCACATAAAATGGGTCCTTACAAGTAAGTCTCAAATGTACTTTTAGCCTTCATTCAAACCAAAAAGCAAATCTTGTCCAATGATGCTCCCATTGACAGACTCAAACTGGCACATATTTGTTTAAGAGTTTCTCTCCAAGTATCTTTTATGCTCCCACAGAAACATTCCATTTGTGATTCATGCTGGTTAAAGGCTTTGAAGAGTTTGGACAGGTAGTTCAGTTCTGCTCCTGTAATCAGAAGGCTGGTTAGCCTTGTGCCTTTTGTGCCTTGGAGATATGTAAACAATGTTGGTCAGAACTGCTACTGAGACAGTATCACACACACACACACACACACACACACACACACACACACACACACACACACACACACACACACACAAACTCACAATCAAGTCTGTATATTGTCTGTATTCAGTCAGTGCCTTCACTCCAAGGAACATTGTAGACATTCACACAATGCTTAGTCAGATGTATTTAGTCAGATGTGTTTATTACAGTATGTGCAGGACTTGAAGTTCTGTGAGCACAGACAAATCATTCCAACTTTCTGTCTTTTTCTGTTTTCCATCAGAGCACAAAAAGTGCTACTGACCAACAAACGGTTGGCTTTGACCTCAGAGATCATGGAGAACCTGCATTCGGTGAAGGCCTACGGCTGGGAGGAGATAATGGAGACCCTCATCAAGAACATCAGACAGTAAGACCCAAACAGTTTGTGGATGTTCTCCTCTTTTTGTTAAAAACAAGTCAAGAGAATGTTGCTTTTATTCAGTGTATAGCCTCACATACCCACCTTTGACAAACGAAAAGAGACCATCTGACTGACATGAAAAGCGACCAATTTTTTATTTCTTTTTACATGCCATTTTACTCGCCATATTAAAACTAACATTCAGTGCTCAAGATACATTTCTTTAATAGTAGTATGCATATCAAATAGTCCAGTTTGTTTTACAGATTTGATGCCATTGACCTGGAAAACTTTGGAGAATTCAGTGATTATTTCACATTCAAAGGCACTTGTTGTATCAACCCAGTATTTTGTCAACACAAATTTGTTTCCAGGTGTATTGATAAATAATTTGAACTTTCCAGATTGAGAAGAGCTTCCCATTTTTGTGACCAATATGCAACAGTCTGAAACTGAGACTAAACAAGTGATTTAATTAAAGTGAACAGTTTGAAAGTTAAATCATTTAATTACATTTCTGTCCTACACATTCTTTAATTCCTATTCCTTTAATATTAAGTGAGGTTCTTTCATAAGAGATTATGGATCAGAAGAGTGGGCCTGGATCAGAGAAACTTGAAGCCACAGTCTCCCACTGTTTCTCTGTAGTATTACATTTAATTCAGCACACGGTGTGCCTTTGTGTTTTTGTTATCAGCTCAGTCTCGGAGAATCAATGTGCCGTTGTTTTTTTTTAGATATTTGATCTCTCATGACACAGTCTCCAAATATCCTACCCATCTGGCATTCCCTTTCAGATTGTCATTCTTTCTTCCCGTAAAACTGTTTATAGGGATGAGGTGAAGTTGACCAGGAAGATTGGCTCCCTGCGCTACTTCTACAGCTCTGCATACTTTTTCTCAGCCATCTTTGTGATTGTGGCTGCTGTGGTGCCCCATGCCCTCAGTCGCGGTATCAACCTGCGTCGCATATTCACCACTCTCTCCTACTGTATGGTGCTGCGTATGACTGTCACTCGTCAACTGCCCGGCTCCATCCAGATGTGGTACGACACCATGCGGCTTATTTGGAAGATTGAAGTGAGTCCACACACTCTACAAGTGACACAAGTGTAGCCCAGTCTGGGTGTCACGAACAGTAGTTTACTGTAGCACACACGATGAAGAAGATTAGATACAAACGTCTTTAATGAATAATCCACACAATGAATAAAATTCCATTTTAGTAATATTAATGGTCTCTAGTATAATATGAGTATGAAGGAAAACATCTCTGGTTTGGCGTTGATAAAAGGGAAACACTCCTCTATACTACTCTATATATTTCTGAAGAGCACGAACTTTGAGATAATGTTGCAGTTGCATGATCTTCTCTGTATCCAAAGCTCTACCTATAACATTAACTAATCTACTTCATCTAGGAATTTCTCAGTAAGGAAGAATACAAGTTAATGGAGTACGATCTCAGCATCACAGAGCTGGAACTGAAAGATGTGACTGCTTCTTGGGATGAGGTACAGTTATGCATTCACATTCTTTTGGATTAAGCACACCTCTTCTTCTAAAATCTTAATTTTGTACCCATCAGACCTTTCCTTTGAATTAGATTGAGACTGAAAACAATTCCTTTTCACTTTTGAGAAGCAGGTTTAGCGAACGAATTGCTGCCCTTTGTTGACTGATTTTCGTGTATATGATTAGAATTGCATGTTCTGTTTAGTAGCTACAAGGCTAGTAACCCATAAAGCCTAACAGAGGTCACAGATTAACTTTCAATTACTCAAACCACATTAGGTGATGTTCTAAATGAATACAAATCACTTTGCTGTTTCTTTTCAACACTCAGAGAGAATAGAACAAGAGGAAGAATCAATCACTGTTTGAATGCATTCAATGTGTATGTGTTAGTGCAGTGTAAATACCCTCTATCTGCGTTTCTTCAGGGTCCTGGTGAACTTCTAGAAAGGATAAAACAGGAGAACAAAGCTAATGGCCATCACAATGGAGATGCAGGTCTCTTCTTCACCAACCTATATGTGACTCCTGTACTGAAGGACATCAGCTTGAACCTGAAGAAAGGAGAGATGTTGGCTGTTACCGGTTCTATGGGATCTGGGAAGGTAGGTGTGGTGCCATTTTTATTCAGTTGTAATCTGCCATAAATTCATAATAACCCTAAAACACAACACAATGCAATATATATATATGTATAGGACAAGAGACTAAGCAATTCTAACAAATAATTCACAATTATAGTGAATAAATGAAAGGCCAATACATTGTGTGAAATTTTTAATAAGCTTAAATATAAGCTAAAATATAAAAGGATGAGTAAAGCTAGTTGTTCAAGAGAAAACAAACATTTGCTTTCTCTTTTAACATTTTAAGGAAACAGTAAGGTTGTCAATTGTTCAGACATAATGTCTATATTTACAGAGCTCATTGTTGATGACCATCCTTGGGGAGCTGGTTCCCTCCTCTGGGAAGATCCGACATAGCGGCCGAATCTCCTACTCCTCCCAAACAGCCTGGATCATGCCTGGAACCATCCGAGACAACATCCTTTTTGGCCTGACTTATGATGAGTATCGTTACAAGAGTGTGGTCAAAGCATGCCAGCTCGAGGAGGTACTGACACATTGATGCTCTTCAGTCCACTCTTTGTTTCTGTCATTTCCTTAGTCTTACTCCATCTCCAATTCCCGTCCCTCTCTCTCATTTATATTTCAATCCCTCTGTCTACAGTATATTGCCTGACGTCACTCATCTCTTTGCTCAACCTAACAAGTCATCCTTTTTGTCCTGTCTCAAGTTCCTGCTTTGCTTCTGTTTCTGTCTTTCCCCCCTCTCTCTCTCTCTCTCTCTCTCTCTCTCTCTCTCTCTCTCTCTCTCTCTCTCTCTCTCTCTCTCTCTCTCTCTCGCTCTCTCTCTCTCTCTCTCTCTCTCTCTCTCTCTCTCTCTCTCTCTCTCTCTCTCTCTCTCTCTCTCTCTCTCTCTCTCTCTCTACATGGAATGCTCACCTGGCAATGGAACTGAGAACCTTTGTTAGATGTAGAACTGTGTCATATTATCCCACTCATGGTTTTCTCCCTTCACTCTCAACCTCTTGATACCAAAGAAGCCAATCGTGTGCAACTATCAGCAGCCAAAGTGTTGAGTGACAGGGCTCTTGTTTAACATGAAAGAACGGTCAGAAGGGAGATCTGATGAGAATACATTCATGTCCAAGCATTAGACCGCAGTGTGAGATTTATTCGTGCTAGTGGATGATATATTACAAATATACTAATACATATATATTAGTGATAATCGTATTGCAAGGCTTTTTCTTACACTGCAAAAAATAAATAAAAATCTTAAAACAAACAAAGAGAAATTTGCTTCACAAGATATTTATAATTGTTTTTAGAGAATATATTGAAGCATTCAAGCAAAAGGCTTGCAAAACTGAGTGAGGTTTAAACGGAAAACTAGTCAAAATACTTGTACAAAGTAATTTGGACAAAGAAAAATAAAACTTATTCAAAGTAATAAAACTTATTCAGAGTAATATATATATATATATATATATATATATATATATATATATATATATATATATATATATATATATATATATATATATATATATATATATGTATATATGTATTTTTGAATGGTCTACGGATGTTCAATCACGGTTAAATGGCGTAGTGTTTTTGAATGGTGAAACTGGGATGTTTATAGTCTGTCAATCCCCATGTTTCCCATAGGGAGAAAAATTAAATAGTTTCCTCACAAACAAAGCATGTTTCACAGTAAATGGTGATTAAGCACAATTTATGACTGTTTGTTGCGAAACATCCAGACTCTAACAACAGGAGATCTTAAAGAGCAGTGTGAGGTGGCTATTGTCATCACAATGGTTGGTAAGGCCATAACAACAGAGTGTGAGAAGTTAGCCACTTGTGTGCTAACTAGCAAGAAGCTGCAAAGTATTGTTGTTTTTTATAGTACATAATGAGTCTTTATTCAGTGTATGCTGACAAAATCAAGATGCAGACACTTTCGCTTTCCTAACATAGCCTACTTAATCTTCTGAGTCACGCACTACAAACAAGCTCTCAATGCAAATGGCAAGACTAGCAGGATCTAATAAATGGATTTGTGGAGTCTTTAAAATGTAAAGTGGAAACACGCCCAAGTTTAGTGGGCTTGTGTTATTCACGCATATTCTTTGTAGCACCAATTCACTTGCTTTTCAGTCCTAATTCATATTGTGTCTGAGCAGTAAACCCCAGCATTTCCATCTTTAAGACATCAGTGCTTCAGTGCTCCCCACTGATTTGTTTGTGTGTTTTAGAGTCTTTCTGACTGCATCACGTAATTTAATTATTATTTTTAATGCTCCTAAAATGGACAGAGTTGATGACAAGGTAAGAATCTCCTACATGAGAATCATTCATCTCAAGTTGCATGTGGTCTCTTAAAAAAATCTTAATCCAGTTTAACATTGTCAGGCTGGTTTGCTGGTATTAGAAAGGGTTTTGGGAACCAGACTGGCCAACTGACTAAACTAGCTGAAGAATACCTGAAACCGTCTGAGGCTGGTTTAATTTTTTTTTAGCATGACTCAGTTTTCCCATTCAATATGTCACAAATGTTTTAAAGCACCAAACATCAAACATGCACAGTTTACTAACTATTCCTGCTGTGAGTGTTTGTTGTGTGTGTGTCTGTACTTCAGAGTCAAATAAAATAGCATGTGGTTTTCTATAAATTTCTCACAATGTCTTACTTTCCCTTGCTCTGTGTGATGACCTTGTCTGTTTTATTGTCAGGATCTGGCTGCTCTTCCTGAGAAGGATAAGACACCTATGGCTGAGGGGGGTTTAAACTTGAGTGGGGGTCAGAAGGCACGTGTAGCTCTGGCCAGGTATGTCACACATTTCCTCACCTACACTTGAACATCTCTCAACTCCTCAGATGTACACCAGCACCTGTAGTTAACTCCACAATAGAGTCCTCACTTGCCCTAAGGCTGCTCTTTCCCACAGAAGTTTAGGGAAGAATTTAAATCATATGCGTATGGCATTTTAATAACTGCCACAACATCTCTCTTAGATTTACACGGCTATAAGCTTAATATTAAATCTTACAATTGAATACAATCTTACAGCCATAAAATGAGAGTTTGACAACCTTTTATTGTTTGTTTGTATGGAAGTGTCCCTGTGTCCCTGGGCTTGTGTAACTTTTTTTTCTTTTGCAAAGTATGTTTTATAAGCAAGTCTTAATATAGGGTGAGTTTACTGTATTAAAATATTCCTTAAAATAAACTTGATTTAATCAACTTTATTAGTATTTAAATGATGAAATTCTTACTAGTTAAAAATATGTATTTATAATTTTTACCTGCACAGGGCTGTTTACAGGGATGCTGATGTTTACCTGCTTGACGCACCATTTACTCACCTGGATATTGCAACAGAAAAAGAAATATTTGACAAGTATGTATATTACATATTGGCATGGTAGGGATTATGCTCTTCGGGATTCTGCTTTTATTAATTTCTTGAGTAAAATAATTACATCATGTAGCATTTTGACTTTAATTAAAGCTGCAGTCCGTAACTTTTGACGCTTGTGCCGAAGAACATTGTAGCCGGAGCTACTTCTCTCTGTTTATGACCTTGACGAGTCACGGAGGTACTCCGCAGTGGTACGACCTGAACTAGTCTAAAATAGTCTGGATATAAACACTTATTATAGTGTACCATAGTGACTCAGGATAAGACAAAAACACAGTTTAGAAAATGGATTCATGATTTGAACACAAAAAAAGTTACAGACTGCAGCTTTAATTCGAAGATTGCTTTTTGCCTGTTTTCTGACGTGGCAGACTTGGGATCAAGTAAAATCCCATTCATTTTCTCCATGTGGAATCCATTTTAATTTGATTAATTACAATTAACCGTTAAAAGACAGATCTACCGTGAATCTCTACCAATCAAAGAACCGAAACAAGCGCTGCAAATGACATAGTAGAGTATATATAGGTACATCTTTATATTTATCCGTCATATGCCTATGCCATTTGCAATTCTTGGGATTGCTGTTCTTTCCTTCATTAAAGTCAATAAGTACACAGTCTTGTACCTTTTTGTCTGATTTTCAAATACTTTTTTGGTTCAAATCAAAGGTTGTAATGTTGTGATTCATCAAATAGCTGGTTGGTTTGTTTCATGGCTTATAACTCTTTCATGAAAACTTTTTAAAAATCCCTATGGAAAAGTGAATGGGAAAAATACCTCTGGAACCAAGGGTGAACGTGATTTCACCAAGTACCACATGTTCCTGGATCAACATCTTTGTTGATCCTGGATCAACTTTCCAATCAACCAATCAGATTTGAGGGACAAGTTTACAGTTTATGTCAAGTTTAGGCTTAGAACCAGGGTGAAGTACTTAAACATCAGTGTTATTCACCTATCATTACCCTATGATTTTAGGGAAAAGTTATGGGTAGGGTTAGGTTTAGGGGTAGGGATTGGGTAAGGACTGCATTTTGGGACAGGAATGTTGATCCAGGATCAACAAAATATGTTGATCCTGGACCATGTCTTACTTGGCAAAATCACGATGACCGGAACCAAGGCCGTGGAAAAAGTGAGCACTGTTGCTGTCTTTACACAAAAAGTAAATGAATTGTGACCTCTTACCAATAGAAGGGACAAAATCGAAAAGAGATGACAACATATACTCTACTGGACTTAATTTGAGCATAATTGTGAGTAATATTGATGTATAATCTCATTTTTATGTCTTTACCCAGATGTCTTTGTAAGCTGATGGCCTCCAAGACACGCATCTTGGTAACAAATAAGATTGAGCATTTTAAGCGGGCCGATAAGGTCCTACTGCTCCACAATGGTGAAAGTTTTTTCTACGGCACCTTCAATCACCTTCAATCGGAGCGTCCTGATTTTAGCTCTTTGCTTCTGGGTTTGGAGGCCTATGACAATATCAGCGCCGAGCGCCGCTGCTCTATCCTCACAGAGACTCTCCACCGCGTCTCGGTGGATGAGAGCGCAGGCATGCGACCTGAACGCCTCTCTTATCGCCAGGTGGCCCCCTCCATGCCCAAGTACATCGATGAGAGAAAAGCTTCAGTGATCGTCAACCCTCTTGGAGCAGCTCGTAAGGCATCTTTCATTCAGGGACCAGAGGAAGAGGTCCGGAGGACATTACCTGACCGGAAGTTCTCCCTGGTACCCGAGAACGAGCTAGTAGATGAATCCTTCATGGGAAGCGACGTGTATCATAACCACGGTGTGCATATGGCTGGTCAGAGGAGGCAGTCGGTGTTAGCTTTCATGACCAATGCACAAGGCCAGGGCCGTCGTGAACACCTTCAGTCTTCTTTCCGCAGACGGCTGTCCGTCGTGCCTCAGAGCGAACTGGCTTCTGAGCTGGACATCTACACTCGCCGCCTGTCGGACAGCACGTATGACATTACCGGGGTCCTGGAAGAAGAGAATATTGAGGTGTGGAAAGTTCTTGCACTTACTGCAAAATAATCATTTTCATACTAGACTTTAACATGGTCTGATTCGCTTCTCTTTGCAGGCATGTTTAGCTGATGAAATAGATGAAATAGAGGAGGAATTTGAAACGACAAAGTGGAACACATATGTCAGATATGTGTCAAATAATAAAAGTCTTCTTTATGTTCTGATCTTCATCCTCATTGTTGCTACAGTTGAGGTAATTGAATATTTTCTGTGTTTATGTATATGTATTGTCTACTGTATGTGTACTGACGTGTTCTGCATTACATATGAATATTGTTGACATGTTTCCTAATCATATACATTACTGTTAAAATGTTAAAGGTCATTAAAGGATTTTTTTAAATAGATTAATACTTAATATTAATATTAAGATGCAATGAATTAATCAAAAGTGAAAGTATAGACTTTCAAACAAATGCTGTTCTTCTGAACTTTCTATTCATCTAAGTATCCTGTAAAAAGTGGATCACGGTTTACACTGAAATATTAAGCAGCACAACCGTTTTTAGCATTGATATAATGATGAAACATGTTTTTGAGCACCGAATCACCATATTAGAATGATTTCTGAAGGATCATGTGACTCTGAAGACTCAAGTAATGATGCTGAAAATTCAGCTTTGCCATCACAGGAATACAATAATTTATAAAAAAAATATTAAAACAGAAAAGTAATTTTAAATTGTAATAATATTTTAAAATATTGCTATTGTATGTTTGATTAAAAATGCAGCATTGGTGAGCATAAGAAATCTCTTAAAAAAAAGAAAGAAATCTTACCCCAAACTTTTGAACAAACGTGTACATCTAGATTTGCTAATCCTAATGATTTCTTATGTGTTTTAGGTTGCAGGATCTGTAGCAGGGATTCTTCTGATAACCGAGTAAGTATTTTTCCTTTCCTCAATCTAAGTTGACTTTTCTTCCAGGCAAAACTAATCTTTTTAGTTGTCAAGCATTCTTCACTGTTTAATTTTAATCAATCCAAAAAATACTGCATTTGAACTATTTTGTTGCAGTGAACTTTGGATAGAACAGAATAAACGATTTGAGCCAAATATGACAAAGTACTCCAACATGTCCTCACCTGGAAAAAACTCTGCAGTCATTGTGACCCCCACAAGCAGCTATTACATTCTCTACATCTATGTGGCCACATCAGAGAGCCTCCTCGCAATGGGATTTTTCCGGGGTCTTCCATTTGTGCACACTATGATCACAATCTCCAAGAAACTGCACCAGAAGATGCTACGTGCTGTTCTCAGTGCACCCATGTCTGTGCTCAATACTATGAAGACAGGTCAGTGTTGTGTAAGGCTGAAATAAGTAAAGTAAATCTTATTTCCATAGGCCCAGTTTCTGACTTAATATTTTACCGTTTGTATCCTAATATCGTTTTTTTGCAGGCCGAATCATGAATAGGTTCACAAAGGACATGGCCACAATAGATGACATGCTTCCTCTCCTCATGTTTGACTTTGTCCAGGTTTGTGAATTCTTTAGTCAAAAGCATTTAATTGATGGCAGATAAGTTTCTGTTTAGTGTAGGGTTGCTCAGTCTTGCTTTTGGAGATCTACCATTCTGTAGCAGAGTTCAGTTTCAACCAGGGTTGCCAGGTCTGCAAATCAAAACCCACTGCTAATCATAACTAGCCCAATCGCGTTCCGGATGGGGTCCTCTGGGTATAATCGCATTCAGGGGGGTTGGTTTAGCTTCAACTACAAAAACTTCCAACGGCAACAGTGTAAAAGCGGGAAAACCCTGGCCTTGGCAACACTGGTTTCGACTCTGACGAATTCACACACTCTAGTATACTAGAGAACACTATGTCCCAAACCATAACATGCTCCAAAATAGTATGTCAAATGGACTAGAATGTTTTCCTACAGGCTTTTCAGTGATTTCTAACACACATTTATGCTTTTTGGCCCAATATTGCCAACACTACCAACACTGTCAACACTGAGGTTTGGAACTTCTGTATAGACAAATGTGATGTGTGATTTTTTTTTTTTCAAATATAAAAATATTTCACCAAAACGTTCACCAAGATATATTTGATATATACATTTTGATATTTGATCAAAAATACAGTCAAAAGTACAGTGGTATTGTGGAATATTACTATTCCACAATAATATGCAATAATATGCTTTTTTTGCTTTTCTTCCAACAGTTGACTTTGGTGGTGGTTGGATGTATTCTTGTGGTGTCCATCGTGCGGCCATACATATTCCTTGCGGCTACTCCCCTGGCCATTATTTTCATTGTGTTGAGGAAGTACTTTCTCCGTACGGGTCAGCAGCTTAAACAGCTGGAGACAGAAGGTAAGGCCAGATAGTGTGTGCATTCTTTGCATGCAGTTGTTAGATACGTCTTTGCAGTTGGCAAAGGGATTCCTGACGCACTCAGCATGCTGGCGTGTGGCTTGTTGCCAGGGACGAGAGGGCCAGTTTGACAGGGCCCTGATGGGAGGTCAGTGCTAGGTCCGAAAACAGGGGAGGAGCAGAGGATGGATGAGTTAACCAGAAAGGGAGAGGATATCTCAGAGGAAGTGACATGGGCGGGAGGTCAGAGCTTGGTCTCTCAACCAATCATCTATGGTCTACTGCCTATCTGAATAAGGCAAACCATTTCGTTGGTCTCTCTGTTAGCTCAATTGTCGCCACTCTTCCCACTGTCAGTCTGTCCAGGGCCTGAGAGAAAGCAACTAGGGCTTTCCGTACTTTGTAATACTGGGCTGGCAAAAACCCGACCAGGGATTTCCTCTGCTGCTATCCTGATATCATTCACTCATAGTCCACTCATAGTGATGAGCAACAAGCTTCATGGCGGGGATCCCAGAAAACTGCGCAACTCTATTGTTTTTCAGACGAGAGGACCTAAAGGCATTGTTTTGCCTATAGAAAGGGAAAGGAACGCTGCCAGGAAAGCCGACATGAATGAGAAATTTTGTATTATTTAGTAAAATCGTGGGTAGCTGAACTTGTGGATTAGTTCATTTTGTTCATGAGGTCACCTAGAGGCTAAAGGACACCTGAGGTCATGAGGTCACCTAGAGGCTTTTATTTCTTCCTTCCTCTTCCTGATGCCTTCTGCCATTGGAAAGGTGTGGCATACAGTAGATGATGCCGAAATACAATAAGCGCTTGAGATTGACAATTAAAGGAGTAGTTGACTCAAAAAAATCAATAAGTATTTGGAATTGAATTGAGAAAGCTTTTTAAATTAATTTAAAATGAATTAAAATTCAGTAACCCATGTATTTTAATGGATTTAATTAGAAACATACTTGCATATCAGTAGTGACATATTATACTGACATTTTTAACTAGAAACAAAAAAAACAAGTTGGAACGGGGTGGAAAAACACATCATTTTCATTCAATTCAATTACATACGGTTAAAAAATTTGGGGCCGGTAAGATTTTTGCTATATTTTTAAAAGAAGTCACTTATATTCACCAAGGTTTCGTTTATTTAGATTAAAAAAACAACAACAAAAAAAAACGCATTGTGAAATAATATTACAATTTAAAAACTTTTTAATATATTTTAAAATCAGAAATCATTGCTATCATTCTAAGACTCTTTTGTCAATCTCCAAAATTACAAAAAGTCATCATAAAAATGGCCCATACACCAAAATTAGGTTTGATTTGAGCGTTACAGTGGAGGACAAGATATGCATCGTATTGCTTCAGAAGACTCGGAATTAAATTAATATACATGGTTGACGTTATATTCTTCTCTCATCACAGCTCGGAGCCCCATTTTCTCCCACCTCATCATCTCTCTGAAGGGTTTGTGGACAATCAGGGCCTTTGAGCGACAGGCTTACTTTGAGAACCTGTTCTACAAGACCCTCAACACCCACACAGCCACCTGGTTCCTCTACCTGTCGACCCTACGATGGTTTCTCTTCCGCGCCGACATCATCTTCGTGTTTTTTTTCACGTTGGTCGCCTGGATTGCGGTAGGAACCAACCGTAAGAGCGCTCTTCTGTCTGTATCTAGGCAAGATAAGTGAGATTGAACAAAACAAGCAGGAGAGCATGTTGAGTATTGCGGATGCCACTGTTTATTTGATGGTTCTCGGTGGGTCCAAAAAGCCAATGAACGCTTGATTTAGTGGGTTTTACAGACAATTGGTTGTATAAAGAGATAATTGTGAACAGTGCTTGGAAAATGCCTTTGAAGTGTGGAAGTGAGGTCATTGTGAGCACCCCTGTACTTGATGTTTATACTTGCTTGTTGGTGCATGTTAATGCATGTGTGTTACTCCACAGAGGATAAACCGGGTGAGATTGGTATCATCATATGCCTGGCAATGCTCATTCTAGGCACCTTCCAGTGGTGTGTCGCCACCAGCATTGCGGTAGATGGAATGGTGCGTGCCTTTTAGTTTTCCTCCCTGAAAACAGCATGTTTTTCAGTTGTTCTACACTGCAGAAATTGTCCTGTTCTGTAATGCTGTTGAAAATAATGCCTGATTGAGTTTAAGCAACACTGACATGCTTATCAAGGTGCAGGACATTTTGTTTTCCTTCACTATGGCCCTATCAGGAAAATAGTTACATTCATACTGATACACATATACAGAAGTGGCTCTTTATTTTTGCCAAATGGTGTAACTGTTTGCACACCCATACTGCCTTCCCAAGCACATGCAAACACAGAGGCTAAGCATCATTTAAAGGCTAAACAAACCACATGCAGCTTGGACCTCGGTGGACCTGATTACATCATAGCTCTTCTAATCCTTCTTCCTCCAGATGCGTTCTGTAGACCGGGTGTTTAAGTTCATCGACCTACCATCTGAGACACCCAAACCAGACAAAAGCAAAGGCTCGGATCTGATTATCGAAAACGCCAATGCACAGGCTGACTCAAGCTGGCCTAACCGTGGTCAGATCGATGTGCGGAATTTAACAGTCAAATACACAGAAGCGGGTCACGCTGTCCTTAAGAACCTCTCCTTCACTGCGGAGGGTGGACAGAGGGTACGTACAAGCAATTCCCCCATTTAAACTCCTCTTTAAACGTTACAAAAATGAATGCTAACAAGCTAAGTTTCCTTCAAACGGGGCATTTTGGAACAGTGTCGTCTCACAGCAAGACATTACAATGGGATAAAGCTTGAATTTTGCAGTAGGGTCTAAAATCAAAGACTACTAGTGAAAATGCTTTTTTTTTGTATTTAGTCTAATTTAATGCATTTTTTCATTACAAATTATATTTTCTGTATGACATCTGAGCTTTCGTATAAAGGAGAACAGAAATTCAGTGGCACAAATTTGCTTATTTGATTAGTGGCCTATAAATAATCTATAATTTTTAGCCATAAAATTGCTTAGTTTTATGTTTTTCAAAATCTATATTATATCTGTTCTATACAGATTTTCAATTTGTGGACTTTTGAATTGTACTGCCCTCAGTGCCATGCAAAGGCGAAATGTGGTAATAATAACACCAACTCTGGAGCTGAGAAAAATGTCATTTGGTTTCGTGTATCCTTTTCTTCAAATCTGAGCACCGTTGAGCCAAGTCACAGGATTTTTGATTTTGGTCATAATTCTGTATTGAAAAAGTTACTGCATTTGTCAGTAACTGCGTTACACACATAACATGTCAGTGATGAGTAACATAGCAGATTAGCTAAAGGCTAAAATTCACTTTCTGCATAAAGATTCTTTTGTGCACCAATTTCTGTGAGTTTTGTGATGTATATTGTAAGAAATCCATGTGGGAAGGGTATTAGCACAAGCATCCATTATAATAGAATGTGCTACATGTATTTCTAAAGATGCACTTCTGTATTTCCATTGCATTGGACTGTCGGGTAGACAAAAACTACCCGCTGCAACAGTGTAAAAGTAGCCCAATTCCGTGGGAGAACTGTGGACTTGGCGACACTGGTCAGATTGATCATGTGCTCTTTTTCAGGTGGGCATTTTGGGCCGAACAGGTTCTGGGAAGAGTTCTCTGTTCAATGCTCTTCTGAAGCTGGTCTACACAGATGGAGATATCTCCATTGACGGGGTCAACTGGAACAAAATTCCTCTTCAGAAGTGGAGGAAAGCCTTTGGCGTGGTGCCTCAGGTAACAGCGGTTCTGGGAACAGCTTTCTTCCTCTCTCTTGATAACTTTTAAAGTTGTATTTTTGTAAATGTGTCCTCCTACACCACCACAGAAAGTCTTCATCTTCACGGGACCATTCCGCATGAACCTAGACCCTTATGGCTGCCATAGTGATGAGGAGCTGTGGCGGGTCACAGAGGAGGTGGGTGTCTATGAGGTCAAAGTGGTTTGATGACCCTTTTTTTCTAGAGTTATTCAAAGAAACTGGAAAAGCATTGTCTTTCATGCCTTTACTATGGCAACGTTTTATTTGCCATTGAGCATTTAACTCTTTCCCCGCCATTTATGGAATTTTCTGGCTTTCACTGTTATGCGGTAGGGGACGCTATTTGGCATCGAGTACCGAATCTTCTGATCACAACACATGCGAAGAGGATGCAATATCATACGCAAATGTAAAATAATGCGATCATCTACATTAAACAACAATAATCTGTTAACATTAGTTAATGCACAGGGAACTAATATGAATAAACAACAAACAATTGTATTTTTATTAACTAATATCAACAAAGATAAATATATGCTGTAAAAATATATTGTTCATAGTTAGGTCATGTTAATGAATGCATTAACTAATGTTAATAAATGAGACCTTATTGTAAAGTGTTACCCACAATAAAATAAAATAATTAAACATAAAATAAAAACGATTACAATAAACCTTTCTTAACTAGCTATACACTTTCATTATCTAACAATTTTATTTTATAAAAGAATCATTATCAAGGTTTCCCAAGAAGTGATTAGAATTTTTTTTTGTCTTTTACTAAAATAAATGCATTATATTTAGCATAATATTTCAGTCAACTGATCTTCATCAACCACAAAAAAAAACATTTCCTAATGCTTGACGAAGGTCTGCCTGAAACATTGCATTAAATATATTGCATGTTTTGCAAGCTGTGGCAGTGTGTGGGATTATTTTTCTTCTCTGATTAGTTGTTATCTTACGCACCTATCAATTTTTTGGGTGTTTGAGGTTTCCTATTTATTGTTTATAAAATAAGTGACCTTTTCAAAACCAAAGCATGAGGTCATTTGGTTTGTCCATCGAGAAAAAGCTCAGGACTTTTTTGTGAACCAGGGATTACATGCGTAACCTCCAGATGTTCTCATTTCGGGCCCAGAAATGACACACCTTTTTCTTTACTTAGTTTTAACATGGGTGGATTTTTTTTAAATGACGACAATATTTTAATTCAATGTCATTTTTATTTTTAGTCATCAAAAATCAGTGTACTTTATTAAAGACATTGGGTCTTTAATTGGGTGAATGCTACTTGTAATATCTTAGTGAACATACAGTATGAGTATTATTTAAGATTAACATAGTATTCCTTAATGAACTGCAAGTATGTCCTTTTCCTTTCTTGTAAATGCAATTTGCTGGAAGGCTTCAGTGAGCAGATATTTCTGTGTTTGTGTGTGAAGGTTGGTCTCAAGACACTGATTGAACAGTTTCCAGACAAACTGGACTTCCAGCTGGAATACGGAGGTTATGTTCTGAGTAACGGCCACAAACAGCTCATATGCCTGGCTCGCTCCATCCTCAGCAGAGCCCGGATCCTCCTCCTGGATGAGCCTAGTGCCCATCTCGATCCAATGTGAGTCCCAACAACACCACACTACCTGTTCCACGGATAACACCACTGGCTTAATACAAAGTACAATGAATTCATGTCATGATGAATAATGGTAGCTGTGCTTACTTTGTTTTCAGAACAGTAAAGGTGTTGAAGAAGACATTGCGACAGTCTTTTTCTACATGCACTGTATTACTGTCTGAGCACAAAGTGGAACCGCTGCTCGAGTGCCAGTCTTTCTTGGTAAAGATTTTGCACTACCTCATTCTATACCACCAAATTAAATGTCATATTTCCTTTTTTAACCATTATTCACATTTTTACTGATGACAAAAAGGTCAAACCTAAAGGTAGTGTAGGCGACTTTGGAGCAGCTAGCAATATCAAGCTCGCTTTGAAATCATAGGATCCCATCTTCCCTTCTGAGCGCTCTCTAAAGCCATGCCTCCTTCAAAACACATCATGAACGCATACTAGATTCTGCAAGAGACGCCATTAGATTACCTCATGTCTCAAAGCACATAACATTACAATAATAATGAACTTAAACAAGCTACAGAGCTCCAGTTGTACCACCTGACTGCTGCAGAATCATTTCAGCAGAAAACTTGATTTTTAAAATTTGTCCTCGATCTCTGTTGCAGATGATGGACAAGGGTCAGGTGAAGACCTACGATTCCATTCAGAAGCTGCTGAATGAGACCAGTCATCTAAAGCAGGCCATAAGTCCAGCCGAGCGCCTCAAAATCTTCCCTCGTCGGAATTCTAGCATGCGCACGCCTCAATCCAAACTAAACTCTGTTACGCAGACACTACAGGAGGAGGCAGAGGACAATATCCAAGACACTCGCCTCTGAGCGGCTCAAACTCGACTTCATACGGACGCTTCCACATCATGCTTTATAAAGGTCTCCAAATGGTACATTATATTGGATGACCTACCTTCAGAACACATCTGACATTTGTTATGAAAAAGATATGTATTCTTCCTTAATGTCACAGGAGGCACTCAATATCCTCTCACAACGGGACATTGTGAGGCCAGGAATAATGGAACACTAAGAAATATAATGCAACTTGTGTGATTCATCTCTGTTTTTTCTTTGATCATATCAAATTGATTATTTTCCTACTTCTCTCTGAACGTTTAATTTATTAAATTATAGTGAGACCACATGTGCAGCAAATGTGATCATATGAATCATGTAAATGGCAAAACAATTACTCTGTTTTCTCATTTCTTAGGCCTGTCATGGAACTAGGAAAGGCACAGTGATTATTTGAACTTGTAAATATATATCTAGGACTTTTCTGTGAAACAAATATATTTTTCAAGACAACATTTCTCTTTTTTCTGTGTAACGCCAAATTGTGTTATAGTGGGAAGTTTCAGGGGAGAGGCTGAATGATTTGGTTTTAAACATACACAATGTTAGCATTATCTGTGTGGAGAAAGAAAACACAAGAGCTTATGTCTAGGGTAGTGCATTTTTAATTGTTGTGCTTGGAGGAAACAGGACAATTTCTCTGAACCTCATCCAACAACTATAATACAGTTAAACATCAGAGGTCAACTATAATCTCTTCTGTACATATGAACAATACCGACTTTAAAAGAATACTTGTTTATCCTAAACGTTCAATACAGAAGACAAACGAAAGTTAATGCGCGCCGCTTCCAATTTCATAGTGGGGGGTGGGGTCAAAGTTCAAGCCAGTCACTGAGCACGCATGAGATTAATTGAAAATACTAATTATGGCTTAACGAACAAAAACTAAATATCCCGTGTTCGCAATGGCGGACTTATTGCCACATTCAGTTTGTTTGGAAACGAGTGAAAAACTATGAACCAAAATTTAATATTACAAACAATATATACAGTTTTCATATTCCCTTCAAAAGTCCTCCAATGTACAACCGTTCACACACACACACACACACACACACACACACACACACACACACACACACACACACGCACGCACGCATACTAATCTATACAACATTTAAGTTCCCAGTTATTATTTACACATATTTGGTAAAACCCTGATTTCGACAGTTTTAAAAACTCACCTTTCACTTATTTAATGATAAAACACGATTGATTGAAAATACTAAAGAGCAAAAAGACTACCAGCTCTTACTTTGATCCAAAACATTTGACCTAAAAGGCAAATTGTAAAGTGTTCAAGCAGTCTTTCTCCTGTTAGTTTATCTCTCTTTTTTTCCTCAAAGTTCTTTACTTAAACAGTTGAATATATTAAAACTATGGTCCCAAGAGTACACAATGTTATATATTGTAACAAGTATGGACAACATGTACAAATACTTAAATGCTGCCAGTAACCTAACTTCACAAAATAGAGGGCAATAACAGACCGAGGGCAAAGGGAGGGCAGTGGGAGGTGTCTATCCATGGTTACTGTAGTTTTCATTACAGTTGGGGTCCAGGAACCAGATGTGGTCTTGTGAGAAGTTGTTTGTGTTGTTGTGGGGCAGAAGCTGCCTTGCTCTGCTGCTCGTGGAAGCTCTGCTAGGGTTGCTGATGCTGTTGCTGCTGCTGGTGGTGGTGTTCACCTGCTGAGCTCCTCTGCTGCTGGGAACGGGCAGATGCGACCTGGGCCTCGTCACTCGCCGAGGAGAAGAGTGACCACCGTCAGTCTTTTCAGAGTCAAAGAAATACACAAAAAAACAACATATTTGAACAAAAATAAAACAAAGAATGTACTTCGAATGTGCTTTGTTCCAAAAACTAGCAAGCGACCTACAGAGGCATTTTAAGGCAAATCCAAGATGGCAAATGAGGTGTTAACTGGTTCATTCTCGTGTTACGCAGCACGTTTGAGCTTCCGCAAGAAGCAATGAGGTTTGTTCTCGCGCATCAAGCAAGTACAGTTGCGCTTCTGTTTGATCAATGTTTATATGTGAATAAAAGCCTAAATTCAATCTGTTCGTCATATAAAGCAATCAAATCTTTTCTGAAAATTTGTACTAAACCGCTCCATTCATAAGGATCAGTTTTACAATCTCTTTATAAACTTTTTGAAGCGTCAAAGTGGTAGTTGCGTAGCTGTCAATGGAGGGACAGAAACCTCTCATATTTTATTAAAAATCTTTCAATATTTTTGAAGAAGAACAAAAATAATTAATAAAAACCCGTTCCACGGGTTTAGAACGACATGAGGGTGAGTAAATGATGACAAAATTTCCATTTTTGGGTGAACTACCCCTTTAAAGAGTTAGAAGCCATAAACCAAACCAACCTGCTATGAGGTGAATCACAATATTAAAAGTATTTGAAACTCAGACAAAAAGAAAAAGGTAAAAGACTGTACTTAACAGCTTAAATGAGGGGGAAAAAAACTACAATCCCATGAAGCCCTCCGAATAACTTAACCCAATTAAAAGCAACAGATAAATATAGAACACATGACACAGCGTTCTAAAAACACGGTGCTCAAGTTAAAATAAGTTCAAGTTCTAAAAAACGTGAAACGTTCCTTTACCCGGAGTTAAAAGCAGGGTTTAGAATAGAAAATGTCCTTATCTGTGCACTATGTAGAGTGTCCAAACTGGTTATGTATAAGGTTCGGTGACAGTTAGGACAATGGCTTTGGAAGAACGCTACCTGTAGGTGTCTCAGTAGGCTTTGGAACAGAGACATGGTGTTTTATCAAAGGCTTGCCTTCTGTGGTGGAGGATAGGTCATATCCACGGCACTCTCTGTTGTAACAGGGAGTGTTTGGGACTCCGTGACCTCACCATCACTCATCTGAGGAGTGGGCGGACTCGAGTCTGGAAGCATGATGAAGTCCTCTTTAAAGAGAGCAATCTGTACCAGGTAAAAGAGGAAATCAAAACAGTTCGTCAATTCCTAGAAACTGCAAGGCCATGTGCTTTACTGTGCCAGACTGTTTGTTTAGCTTGAACAGAAAGTCTCTGAGAGATAGACAAGCTGAGTTTTTTGTAGTAGACAGACTAAAACTTAGACTAGAAGATTAAACCACTGCTTTGTAATGTGTATATAAACTGAACAAAAAAAAAAACCCCAATAGTAACAAACTTTATTTTTACATTTTCTGTAGGAATATGAGTGGTGCTTGTACATGCAAAATTGACTCATACAGGTTTGGAACAACATAAAGGTGAGTAAATGTAAATTTTCGTTTTTGGGTGAACAATCCCATTAATACTAGTCAGTTGGATTTTTTCTCCCCCCACTTTATTCTCAAAACGTTTTTTTATTTACATGTACTATTATTAATGCAAGTAAATTGAGTTTTCTTTTTTTTTTTACTTTCTACTCATCAAAGAATCCTGAAAAAAGTTGGTCAGTTTCCACAAAAATATTAAGCAGCACAACTGTTTTCAACAATGATAATAAGAAATGTTTCTTAAGCACCAAATCAGCATATTAGAATGATTTCTGAAGGATCATGTGACACTGAAGACTGGAGTAATGATGATGAAAATGTAACTTTCCCATCACAGGAATAATACATTTACTTTTGATCAAATAAATTCTGCATTGGTGAACAAAAATAACATCTTTTTTTTTTAAATGTTAAAAAACTTACAGAACCCAAACTTTTGAACAGTGCATATTAATGTCTATTACCTTGCTTATGTCTGGCTCAGATTTGCTAGAGCACATGGTCTGGAGTTCTCTGATGAGATCTGTCTCATCATCAGAGTAGAGAGAAAGACCCACAGCAACTCCATCACAGAGTCTGCAGGAACATCCACACAGAATCATTGAGTAACACTGCCATCTGCTGGTAGCACGAACACATGCACACACATAGGAAACCAACCTTGCATGATTGACATTTGTCAGTGAGTGAGTGCTTGAATTGGCCAGAGATCCTATATTACAAGAATAAAAGAATATGGATTATTTAGACAATTTTATGGAAACAAAAACTTAAAAGCAGTTTGCTTCTGTAGCTGAGGTGCATTTACTGCAAAATCAGAGCCATCAGTTACACCTCACCTTCTCTTAAGGAACAGCTAGAGTTCCTCCCAGAGGCGGGGCTTCCTTTCTTCCGCGGACTGGTATTGGCTCGTCTCCAAGCGCCATTATCGCGTCCTTTTCGGCCCCCTTTCCTGTAGGCGGAGCCAATGGTGGAAAGAGGGAAACATCCTCCCTGGAACTCTGGTAAAAGCCTGTCAATCTCTAACCACACAAACAGAAAAAGAGTAAAATATGTTTTACGTAAGCACCAATAACTACTGCACTGAAAGATTTAAAGGGGCTATTTGTAGAATTCCAAAACCCTTGTTATTAGCGACACCGGTGGCCATTAAGTGAATTGGAGGCAGCAACTTATTGCTTGTGTTCGCACTCTTAAAAGGCCTACAATATACTCGTGGCGAAGTTCTTTTTTTATTCTTCACATATAAGTAAAAAGTAGTTGGAAATACAGAGATTTACTGTTAACGAACATCCCGGAGTTGTCCACGCTGCTGAGAGCGACATTACATCCTTTTGATTTTCCCTGCAAAAATATCCTGAGTTCTTCACATAAAAATCAGTCTGGCTTTCATAGACAACCTAGGAAGTCAGGAAGGTCTCGTTTCTTAAAGTTTCGTTACTCACTGTTCAAATCGATTAATGCATGAACATTCTTATAAATTGCCCCTTTAATGGCTGAGGGTCAGTGTTAGTAAAGCTACTTTGAATGTAGTCTCGCATAGCAGCTACATGTACAACAACCAATCACAGTTTGTTTTGTTCAGCTTCATGTTTGGGGGCATGAAAATGTAACGTCGATGATGTCCCTACGATAACAGAATGGCGTGCAAAACTCTTAGATGTATTTTTAAAGAGTCTATGCTGTGAACTTCACAACTTCCAGTGTTTAGTTGATCCTGATAAGAGCTCATTGTCACAGATATAAACACGACAGCTTTCTTGTTCCATGAGGGGGTTTCAAACCGCGACAGCTTTGTTTCCAGGCAAAAGTGTTTACAATTTTGTGTGCCATATGCATCAACCATTGGTCTGTGGGCATGACATCTGAGGCTGAGACTACTTTGAATGTGGCTGGGGAAAGTATCTCAGTACTGAAATGCAGCATTAAAGCTGCATTATTGTCAAATCTACTGACAAGCTACTGATAAAGTACTGATGTAGTTACATTTATCGCATGTTTTAGTTGAGTCTGTTCCCCAACACTGGTGCTGTACCTGGTCTGGGCAGTGGGCAGCCTTGCAGCACAGCCTTATTCAGAAGGATATTGAGAGCTGCTTTGACAACCGCTCTCTGACCTGGGCTCAGACCTTTGCTGTTGGGAGACCGTCGTTGGGCGGGAGAGCGCTTGGCTGTTACTCTAGATATAACAGCGTCCTCGACCCGTGGAACAATCACTGCATTCCAAAGCCTCACTAACCACCTAAACACAGACACATGGACCAATTTTAACATGAAACACTCCCTGTCATAGGATATACAATTTTTTTTGCATGAATAGTTGTTTAATTTCAAATGACAGTGTTGTGAAAGATTTTTTTAAAAATCGATTCACCTAGATTCTGAATATTTGCAATTTAAATACAAATTTTCTGCAGTATCGATACATGATGCCAGCTGTGCTTTATTTACTAGTTTTGAAATGATATTTTTTTTATTTTACAGGGCAGTTGTTTTACAATTGTCTTAGAAATATTATTATTTTATATATTAATATTAATTCCAGTATTGTGACAACACTAGATTGACATACTTTGGAATGGCCTGGGTCTGTTCTGGATTCACAGGGCAGGAGAGGAAGATGTAGGGTCCCAACAAGGCCTCTGATGTCCCCAGACGCGACAGACAGGCGTTGAGCTGGTGCCACACTGAGCACACCCAAGAAAGAGCTTTGTGTACGGGATCATCAGATGTCCAGCACTGGCCCTGAGTCTGCAGAAACACAGAAAATCTAAGTGAAAGGGATAGCTCACTAAAAAATGAAAAAAAATTTAATGCTTAAAAATCTCCATTGTTTGTAACTGCAACTGAAAAAAACCTCTTCATGTGCTCCAAAAAACTATTTAAAACTAACTCAACTAGATATGAACAAATTCAGCAGTCATCCGCTACAACACAATAAACTACACTAAATATACTAAACCGGTGTTTCTCAACCGGTGGGTCACGACCCAAAAGTGGGTCACAAGACTGTTTTGAGTGTGTAGTCAAAAAGAAACAACACATTTTTTTTTATTGTAAATGTTTTTCTGATGCAAGACTTTTATTTTGAAAGATGTGCATGAGTCTTCTGTCAGACACAGTAAAAAAAAAAAAGAGTGCATGAAAAAAACACATTGGGATTCAGTATCTATTCAGTGTGTGCTATATATCACTTCACTATATATAAAGAGAAAAATACAGTGTCGTAGTTACGTTTAGTAAGTCATAAAATTAATAAAACCTACGAATAAATGATGTAACTGGCATGTCGTGTGTTAGCTGGGAAGAATTTGCATGCAGGTATTCATCAGGATCAAAGCCCTTATGTTTTATTAATAGTTCAGGTAAGTATTGTGTATTTACCATGGAAACTAGTTTTTGTAGTTACCAAAATATCACTTTATTTTCACTTATTTTATTATTTTCTATATTTTAAATGACTGTGGTGTCTCATACCAACTTACTAACTTTATTGTATTTATACTACGGTAGTTTGGGGCTGCTATTTGATAGCTTTAAAGAGGGATGGTACTTTGATGGTTCTTTGAGAAATAAATTAGCTTAGTTTGCATAGCGTCATGGCCATGGGGAACTGTGCGTCCCATGCCAAAACCAGTTGAGAACCACTGTACTAAACGATCTTGACTAAATTTAGAGCTGAATTTCTATTTTGGAGGTCTTCCCTCCAGCTCATTAGATAATGAAGCAGGGCTGACCTTGTGGAGGAGTTTTCTGCGGAGATGACGTCCCAGCATGCCATTGAGGGGCTCTGTGTCCCAGCGCAGCTGAACCCAGCGGAAGTGCTGCTGTAATCGTAGCTCAGCACCCTGCAGACGAGGCTTAGCCAGGGTGCCAATCAAAAAACTCCCTTCACGGAAATAGTAGAGCCCATTGTGACCTGCCCATCAACACGAGGAGAAAAGAGTTGAACTGAAACGCTATTTCAGGGACATTGACTGTTCCTGCTCTGCTATGAATGCATCTCACCATGATTAAGGGAGAGGGAATAGACAGATCCTCGGTTCTCCAGTGCTTCGCACAGGTCTCCCAGGATGTGGCTGAGAGAGTGTGCTCTCTCCAGACCCTCAAGAACCGCCACAACACAACGCCCAGCGCTGCCTTCATGCAAAGACACCAGGAACCCTGATTCACACACACAACTCGATCAATACCAGACATCCCACTATATTCAAAGATGCAATTATTTAAGGAATATTCTGGGTTCAAGTTAAACTCCTCAAACAACATAATTTGTAGTATAATACTGATTACCACAAAAAATACTGTGCAAAAATCGAGGTTATGGTGAGGCACTTAAAATGTAAGTGAATGGGTCCGATTTTTGGAGGATTTAACAGCAGAAATTTGAAGCTCATAATTTCATAAAAGCAGTAAATTAATTCCTATGTTAAAAGTAACATATTTGAGCTCTAAAGTTGGTTGTTTTACAGCCATGGCAACAAATATGTAAAATTTGATATAACTTTACACAGTAAAGGTTAGTGAGTGATTTTTCACAACCATGCTAACAGACATTTTGTAAACATTTTGTGGCTATACCATTGAAACTAAGTATTTTAACATTTACAAATGTACCACATTCACCTCCACTCAAGTGCCTCTCTATAACCTAGATTTATATTTTACAAATCTTTTTATTTTTTTTATTTTGTTATTACAAGGTACAGGCCAAAATAATCAGTCATCATATACAGTTGCACAATAAAACCTCGATCATTTCTGAGCATTTCAGATTAAACACATGATAAACTTTATGGAAATTCAAGATTTGATCTTGTTTCTAGGGTCTGATTTCTTCTTCCTCTGCTCCTTTGCCTACATCATCACCTGAGATATGTGACTCCTCGACACAGCGCTGCTCTTACCACAGTTGATGAAGATTTCCAGCAGGTGCTCTTTTGATAGACTCTCATCTATCTCCACCCTGATGACATCACAGCCAATCCCCTGGGCCTCCTGTCTGTGCTGCAATCACACACAACAGGTGCATCATAAACATCATGACTGGTACATATGGATGTTCACAGCACATGAGACATACTGAGATTCAGAGATTATTCAGAGATTTAGCTCATGTTTAACATTTACTTGATGTTTATACATTTGTGAAACTCTTAAGTCAACATGAAATCAAAATGGACCCTATTTACTTTATTAGTACATCTTCCGGCCCATCCTACATTTTTTCTTGGTGAATAACATTTTACTCAAAAATATGTTACATTAAGGAAATAAGATTGTACTCCGTTTACCATTTATTTTACAGCACCGTTCAAAATATTGGGGTTGGTAAGATTTTTTTATTGTTTTTGAAAGAAGTCTCTTATGCTCACCAACCAAGATGCATTTATTTGACCAAAAACACAGTGAAAACCGTAATATTGTGAAATAATATTGCATTTTAAAATAACTGTTTTTATATTTTAACATTTTAAAATGTAATTCATTCCTGTAATGGCAAAGCTGAATTTTCAGCATCATTACTCCAGTCTTCAGTGTCACATGATCCTTCAGAAATCATTCTAATATACTGATTTGCTGCTCAAGAAACATATCTTATTATTATCAATGTTGAAAACATTTATGCAGCTTCATATTTTTGTGGAAACCATGATAATTTTTTTGAGAATTCTTTGATGAATAGAAAGTTCTATTATAAATGTCTTTACATTCACTTTTTATTAATTTAATGTGGTGTATGTTTTTGAATACGTTTCATGAATTTATCATTGCACTTATTATGTACATCCTTATAGGATTTAGGCCTCATATAATCAGTGCTTAATGTTCAAAAACATTTCAATTAACAAAATGCATTTACTTATTCATTTTTAAACCCTTTGGATGAAATGTAAAATATGAATATTTAAGACAATTGATAATAATTACCTTGATATAATGAGAGATCTGGTTGGCGATATACTCCTGAAAGCTGCCCTCCAGCCCATGGAAGATGACATTATGATACTGTTCTACCTGACCACAAACAAAAACACAACTGAGTTTATCAACACTGGTAAATATCATGAACAATAGCACATGTATTATTCATCTAGACCAGGTTCATTTTATCATCCATGCCAAATATTTTATTTATGCATGCCTTTATGCAGGCTTGATTACTCAAGTGTGTCTTGGAGGGTGTTTTGTTGTCTTAAGTTACTGCTTGTTGCACTGCATCTGCATGTATCTTCTATTACATCCTTTTAAAACACAAATAGCATCTGTTGCCCCAAGGTGCCAAACTGGTGGTGGAGGCTCAAAGCGTTTTGTTTTGGTCCCAAGGTATTATAAGGACTTTGTTCCCTCTCAGCACTCTTCATCCAAACTTTAAAGATCATCCAGCGTAACTCAGACATGCTAAAAAACTCTCTTTGACGAGAAGAGTGAGTCAGCGTACCAGGCGGACATAGTTCTGCAGCAGCTGTAGAGGGATCAGGGAGTCATACGTCATCTCATCCAGAGTGCACTCTGACAGGCCTGACAGAAAGCAAAATTATAGCAGCCATGAGACATAAATCAAACCTACATGGTATATCAAAGAGCACAACACAAAGAGGACATGGGAGACCAGGAGATCTGTGTGAAATGGATTTGAGCGAGGAATTCATGCAGTTGTTTTGACGTGCCGTTGCATGAGATGGAATATTCCGGAGCCCAGCTAAACATCGGGGTCATGTGATGACAGGGAGCACAGCACGAGAGATCTGCGGGTTCTTTCTATCATAGGCATAGTGTAACTTTCTGCTTTACCAAGAGAATCTCTTATACAATTTGATCATTTTAGAAAACATGTGGCAACTATTCTCAATGAGGTTCAATTTGTTAACATTAGGCACTGCATACATATGAACCATGAACAATACTTTTAATCTAATTTAATGTTCATTTCTACATAAAGAAATACATTTTTAACATTTCTTACAAGTTATACCATGTAGAATGCAATGCCATGTAATGCAATACTGTTCAAACTTTTAGGGCCAGTAAGATAAAAAAAAGAAGAAAAAAAAAGAAGAAGAAAATCAAAAGTGACAGTAAAGACATTTACATTGTTGCAAAAGAACATCTATATCAGATAAATGCTGTTCTTTTGAACTTTCTATTCATTAAGAGTTTTCACTGAAAAGTCAGCTATACCAACCCAAGAATAAATAACATTTTAAAATATATTCAAATAGAAAATAGTTATTTCAGAAAAAAATTAAAATAAATTGTATTGTTTTTAGTGTATTTTTGAATGCTTTAAATTTTTGAATGAATTTCAAATAAATGCAGTCTTTGCAAGCTGAAGAGACTACTTTATCTTACGGACCCCTATTATGCTCATTTGGTGCTTAAGAAATATTTCTTATTATTATTAGTGTTGAAAACAGTTGTGCTGCTTAATATTTCTGTGAAAACCGTAATAAATTTTTAGGAGTCTTTAATATGGGTGACAAAATTAATATGGAATGCTTATGTATGAGGTGTGAAAAAGGTCTTTCTATGGCCTAAAGACTAAATGAAACGACTGCAAAGCTCACCTTTAAGATGTATGGTAATACGTTGACTCAGGCGTTTCCGAATGAGGTCCCAAGGAGACTGGGTCAGTTCCTGTCCCGGCAGCCAGACAGCATCACCTGAACAAGGAAAATAATTTAGGAAGGAGATTAGCTAGATGTTCTGTATGTGTCCGCTTATGGTGAAGGACACGTGTAATCTTTACTGAAATTGGGAACAGTTTTCATCTACTGTTTTGAGCCATGATAAATGAGCTTTTATCCTCCTCTCTCTTTCCTGTCTGTCAGTCTCCTCATGTTTTCTGTCTGAAATAGTAAAGAGTCATCAAGTTGCTCTCTGTAGGCCAAATCGCTTAATTTTGACATCTGCTTTTGGTGTTTGGAAACATCTTGTCTTAAGGGGGGAGTTGAGCGTAAACAAAAAAAAAGAAGTGGTGAGAGAAAGAGTGCAAAAGAGACAGGGAGAAGGCCAGAGGGGTGTGAAAGAGATAGGTGAGAACTTGGAGAAGGCTAGTTTATTTTCAGCAGCCCTGCATGACAACCCTCGGGTCGAGCCAAGCGGAGTTAGACCCCTGTCTCACGTCCTTCCCTACTTGGCCCAGTGTGGTGTTGGACAACACCAAAGACAAGAGTCACATTCAATTCATGCTCACTAGAGATCGAGTCAGAATAACTACTAAAGAGCCTACACAAGTAAATAATAGCACATTTGTGCAGATGTGTGTGTGGTATTAAGTTCTATATTCAGAAGTTTTATATCACAAATCATACTAGTGGCAGATATATAAACACATATTGGGCACTTTGGCCGTCTCTTTTTTCTTGCTTCTATGACAACAAGAGTTTAAAATCGCTGAGGTGGGGAAATTAAAACTTGAACAGTAACCAAGGGCAATTCAGGAAGTGCAGCAGCTGTTCATAAGGCTGGGGTCATCCGAGAATAGCCATCGCAAAACGTCTCTCTACGCTACAAGTTGCATTTCAAAGCAATCATGAAACGATCATGGCTGCTTCTGCACTGTGCATTCAAACATGTCAGTGAAGGGGTGATTTTCACCAAAAAATTTTCAGGTTATATTTTACATCAAACTAAAAACAAATACGAGGGGTGAATATCACCAAGAAATGTTCAGGTCATATTTCACATCAAAATAAAAACAAATAGATTTATAATATATATATATATATATATATATATATATATATATATATATAATTTTTTTTTTTTTTTTTGAAAATTACCATAAAGCAAAAACTGCAACAAATAAAATAAAAAAAGGAAATAAAATAATATAAATAAAATTTCTGTCTAGACACAGTATTATATATATTTCAGTTATATAAATTAGATTTTTGTATGTAGGGGGATATATAAGTTATATTTATATAAATTATACTCTACCGTTCACAAAAATGGATTAAATTGATCAAAGGTGACCGTAAAGACATTTACATTGTTACAAACGATTTGTATTTTTATACATTAAACTGACTGGGTAACTTTTGAAGGGTAGTGTATTTGTATTTTCTTTTGGTTTTGAGGTGAAATATGATTTGGAAATTACACAACACATTACACCTCATGTTGTAGAGCAGGGGTGCCCAATCCTGCTCCTGGAGATCGACCTTCCTGCTAAGTTCCAACTACAACCCTGATCAAACACAACTGCTAATTAACCAGCTAATTAAGATCTTCAGAAAAACTTGATAATTACAGACAGGCATGTTAGAACACAGTTTGATCTGAACTCTTCAAGTAGGTAGATCTCCAGGTACAGGATTGGGCACCCTTGTTATAAAGATAATCAAGTTAAATGGACACAAATTATTCTAAATTTCTTGGCAAGTAGCTAGTTATACTGTAAGATGTATATGTGATTACCTATAATCACTGAGGCCATGCTGTTAGTAGAGAGGCCTAAAGTGTCTGCTCTATCCAGAACTTCCTGCAGTTCCCACCTCCCACAAATTAGCTGGAGGTGATTGGTCAGCAGGTCACTCAAGCTTCCTGTTAACCCTTCCCAGCTAGTATTGCGGCGAATTGTAACTTTGCCAACAGTGCATCCGTCCTCCAGGAGATCCACAGGGCAAAGACGCTCCAGTGAGCACATGAGCACCTGTACAACCACTGTGTACAAGTCTAAAGTAGGGCAGAAAGCAAATGTTAAGGGTTAAGGCTGTGGTCACTTAAGCCAACTAAACCTGCCAAACTATCACATTTGTACAAAGCTCTATCGCTTAAATTATACTCACCCAGGTTCTCTAGTAGATCTTTGCAGTCATCTGTGGCAACATCATGTATGGTGCGATTGCATTTGTCCCTCTTCTCCATGTCCTGTTGACTGTGGTTACACAAAACCTCAAGGCATTTCTGTAAAGCAGAAAACATGTAAGCATGTGTTATCAGCCACTTCTTACTATTCTTTTCTGGATGCCAGATGAATTTAGCCCCGCCCACAACATTTGAGGATGGGAAGTTCGGTCTGGACTTGATCTGTTTTGAAGCAAGTATGCCCGAACCAATCGGCATACTTGTTCGGACCAATCGAATTGTCAGGGCGGGCTTTATAAGATGATCAACCGTAACGTAATCATCCACGTCGCCAAAGAGCGATTGGGTTGAATTTGTTTACAACAAAGAATGGCTGCCGCTGGAGAATTTAGATGTGTAGATTCCACCATCGCGTCTGTTATAGAAGATGTAGACAGCGCATTCATTTTAAAAGAGGAACAGAGAACCGCGATCAAGGCATTTGTCAATCCAATTGAGTGCAGAGGCATTTTCTTTCCTGGTTCGGTTGAAACACGCCCCATTAATCACAGCCCAATGGAGCAGTATCAAACTCACATTCTGACTAGAATCTGAGTATGACGACATCAGGCTAGTAATACAGTGTACTTGGCATCAAACTCAAACATGTCACCTTGTAGCCCCTGGATGCAGCAATATGGGCAGCAGTCCAGCCATCCTGGTTACTGTGGTTGAGGATGTGCCTGGCCTTGGTTATGCCAGGGTGTTGGAGCTCCTGATTGGAGTCTGAAGGAGATGCAGGGAGACCCAGGTCTGGTTCAGGTGATGGGTGGTGTAGCAGGAGCTTCAGAGGGCCCACGTGACCTGAACTGACAGCGGCGTGCAGAGCTGTGCAGTTGTCCTGAAAACAACAAACACTTAAGCACAAGTGAAAAGTGCAAAAAAATGTTTTTGTGGAGAAAAAAATCCACAAACATACTTATCTACAGATATACACATACTTACAACAAAACAGATCTAAAAAAAACACACACACACAATATGAACCAACCAGCAAATATAAAAACAGAAAAGAACCTTAATTTAGACCTAAAGAATTTCCCAGGATATTTTGGGGATTTTTCAGCCCAGTAAATAAGAAATAAGAGCAAACTGAGAAACCATCCAGGGAATAATTAAGTGTTTCTAAAATAGGGACCGTAATTACATTCTGAACAACACATAGACCGCAAAATACCCACGCTCAACTGTTAAGGTAACCATGGAGATGAACAGAGGGCCAGTATTTCCTAACGTGTTTAGGAACGTAATGTAATTGACATTTGAGAGACACTGGTGTCAGTGCGGAACTGAAAACTCACAGTCGTGACATGTGAACGGTCTGCTCCTGCATCTAACAAGACTTTCACACACTCCACATGTCCCTGTTCACAGGCCAGGTACAGAGGGGTCCTTCCCTGCAAACACTCCTTCTCCAAATCAGCTTCACATTTTACAAGAGTTTTCACACACCTACCAATGAAAGAGCAGCTGAGATTGGTATCATTGCATAGAGAAACACATCAGAGACAACATTTTCTAGAAATACACCCAGCACTACCTTCCAATTTTGTTGATTTGATCACAACCGGGCAGCGCTTAATACACATGCAAAAGGGGTCCAAAACGTTGATTACTCAAACCGCTTGTTGCAGTAGTCATGTGACCACATCACATTTCATTTAAAATGCTAATCTGTTTTGATGCATCCTGGACAACAGTGACACAGTACCACCTACTCACCAGTCAATCATTCACTGCATCAAACCAAAGGTTTTAAAACAAGCCTGTTACATGTGGCTTTAAAAGAGCTGTCCAAACTAACATTTCAGAGAAAATAACCCAAAATCGTAGTCTGTCTTGTGATAAGATCACCTGATATGGATTTTAATAACAGTGACATTAAATGTGCAAAAGTGTCACTATCTTAAAAACACAATCAAAGAGTTAAAACACCACAACAGCAAGGGAAAGGAGAACAGAGGACCCACCCATGGTGACCATTTACAGCAGAGGCATGTAACGGCGTAAATCCTGTTTCATTGTCAGCTTCAGCAGATGCCCCTGAAGTCAGCAGCAGATTTAAGCAGTCTATAGAAGAGACATAAACACATTATTTACATATTAACATACACATTTACACTGTGTATATGTACACAAGACAAAAGCACAATGCTAACAAAATTCATGCATAAAAAAATGCATAAAAATGTATGCATTCAAATGCCAATCTCCTCAGCACATACCTGTGTGTCCATTAAGAGCAGCAGAGATCAAGGCAGAGGTTAATTCATGTTGACGATGATGAATATCCAATAGTGGATCTTGGTTAAGCAGCATAGACAATAAAGTGACATTTCCCTGGGAAGCAGCTTGGAGGAGAAGGGTTTGCCCGTCATCCAGGGGGACGGGGTCACCACAGGTTAGCGAGGGAACTATGGAGGGACACCAGCCTGGGAGGGTTCAAGCAACAGCAGTAACTAGTGAGGCAGGGTGCTTGGTGTTGCGTCAAAATGTGTTCCCTTAACCAAAACATTACCCAGAAGAACGACTCCATTTGTCATACAGAAATAATTTAAGGCCACTGCCACTGGCGCAGTGAGTATTTAGCAGTATCCAAATTACCCTCCAGAAAGATGAACATACAAATTTTGAATGTTAAAATGTTAAAAATGAGAAGTAAGCCAAATTTGGTTAAAAGAAAGGATAAATGTTTATGTGACGTACACATTTTGGCACAACATTGGAAATGTATTATTCTAGAGAGTGTATCTGCAATCCACACACTATATCCTACAAATCAGATCAGTTTTCAAATGCTTAAGTCAACTTCTTCTGTTTTTAGGTCAGGCTAAAAACAAAATCAAATTAAAGACAACTCAACTGGATAAATCAAATCAGGCAGCAGGCGGTTTATGGTACATTAATGAAAGTCACGCATCGTAAATTGTGTCAGTCAAACTGAAACATTCTAAACATGGTGCTGATTGTGAGAGACATGTCAATTAGACAGCATTAGAAATATGGAAACTACAGCAGATAAACAGATGAAATTTGAAAGCACAGAGCACAATGCACAGGAACACTACTGGCAAATTGGCACCTGTATGTGAAAACAGAATTCAAACAACTCATCTTGCAGTGTGGATGTAACTAGTCTAGTATCTGAGTGCTAATGCTAAAGCATGTTTGTAAATAGCTTTGTCTCTAGGGATTCTCTATGTTTATCTTGGTTAGTGGAGGGAGTTTGGAGAGAGATAGATAGAGATAAAGATAGAGATAGGCTGTTTCATTAAGGTCTAGTGGAAAGCATAAGATTATTGTCTCTTTTCTGGGTTAAAATGGGCGGCAAAAAGAGCAGAGGAGCCTCAGAGAACTGCCATGGCTGAGTGGCTGCAGAAAGAGGGAGAAAAGGGCTAATTTTTAGCATTTAGCGATGACAGCTAGCTACCGACATCTTTCAGAGCTACCCTGTGGATTAGTCTCTAGTGACATTGAAGAAAAAAGACTCTGCTGGAATACTTGCTCTGCCTTCAATGGTGTTATAATTGTCTTTCTTTGGTGTTCTCAGAGAGCTATGGAGAGGCCTGCAGAGACAGGGTGGTATTTCAAAATATGAGAGAACTCTAAAGCTTCTGACACTCCTTCCAAGGGGAAAATCTAACTGTAATTGGAGCCGTCTCATTTATTTGGCTTACAGACCAGTGCATGACTCTCCCTAACTGACGTCTCTGTCAAAGCTCTTTTGGAACTCTTTTGGCTGAAAAGACCAGCATATGTTGCATCTTTGATGTTGGTCCCCAGTGTAGGATGTTGTTGTACTGGTGTTTCCACCAGGCTTCTTAATTAGCTTTACCAGTAAGACTTTACAAGAAAGACCATACTGGTTGATCAGCAACCAGATAGACTAACACCAAATCAGCACTAATCAGCCGGATCAGCAAGGACACTCCTGCTAATCTAAGCTGGTCTTTTAGGAGGGTAGCATTTTAGCACAGGGGTGTCCAACCATGCTCTTGGAGGGCTACTGTCCTGCAGAGTTTAGTTCCCAACTGTATTCAAAGACACCTGAATTAGCTAGGTCTTAAAGATCACTACGAACTTTCAGACAGGTTTATTTGAAAGGACACTTTGTAGGACATCGGCACTACAGGAGCAAAATTGGACACCTCTGCTCTAAGAAAAGAATTTACAGTTCTCAAATAAAGACATCAATTGTATATCTCAGATGTAGAAGTAACTGCTATTGTGCAGAATCAATGCATAAAGACCTATTTATGAATATTTAAGTGCAAGTCACGACAAATACAATTATATTGGGTAAGTTGTCTAGAAACGTCAATGGAACCATTGAATAAAACATTTAAAAATGCAGGGAACAACACCACATTCAAACAAAGAAACAGATGGCAGCATGTACACAGTGGAATGGTAAGTTTAAGACATTGTGGGAAATGGTTAGTGGTGGAACACAGGAGAGGCGGAACCATGCTGTAGGTCAATGGGAGGAAAGGGCAAAGAGCAGCCTCTGGCATCAGCTTCAGAATGGGTTACAGAAAAGACCCCTAGAGACCTGCATCGTCAAGAGAGGGACAACCTGACCTATTTGTATCTATAAGTGCTTTGGTGAAGAAACTGTCCAGACATAGATAGGTTCCCTCAAGAATCGTAAAAATGCTCTTATCTTGGTTATGTTAAAGTACTGTGTTTCAACGGCAAGTAACCCTAGATTATGAATACTCCTCTCCTGGTTCTATGTCTTCCTCTGCTAGGACTTACTGAGGAATATATCAAGAATGGAAAAGGAGGGTAGTAGAAAGGAGAAGCAGTGAAAGTAAGGGTGAAGAACAGAGCACCCTTTTACCTGATGCTGCTGCCAGGGTGCTGCCCGGGTGCTGGGGGCTATGGGACGGAAGACTAGATGGGTTTATGGAGGGACTAATTACAATGGTAGCTGTGGAGGAGGTGGTGACAGGGGGACAATCCACACATGCTGCTGTTGGCTGCTGCCCCCACGGCCAGCCAGTACAGGAAGCACCCACCTGTGACGCAGTCAAGGCTGGGACTGTCCCGCCCAATTCTAGGGAGGGCTTTGGAGGAAGCTGAGGGGTGGCAGTTGATTTGGCAAGGCCCACCCCCAGTCCTGTTCCTGGGGACCTGCTGGCTTCGCCTACTACTTTGATAGGTGGGTGTGGAGGGGATGGTGTCTGGGACAGTCCTGGTTTTTTTGGTGGGATGGGGGGTGGGTTACCCCTGTCGATGCGGGCCACAGTTGGTGATTTAAGGCCTATCTGGGGGTGGCCTAAACGCCCTGTAAAGGGTCCTCCCTCAGATGTGGAGTGTGGCAAACCAGGCCGAAGGGCTGCAGGGGGTCCCCCTGTTGGAGGGCTTGTGAAGCGGGAGAGAACCTGTGTGACTGTGTGGCGAGCCTGCTGTTTGGCAGCAAAGTTGTCTCGATTTGTGGGGGACAGATCGCGGGAAGGAGGGCTCTGGTTTGCGGTTCCATTTTGGTCCTGCTCTGAGGCAGAGGGTTGGAATTTGTATCGGGCCGCCTGGACGCGGGGACTGACCCCAGTCGGCAAGGTAGCAGACACACCAGGTGAATGTGAGCCATGTGGATGCGTTTGGCCCTCTCCTCCATTTTCTGCCTGAGAGCTCCCATGGTGTAGCCCCCGTCCAGCACTGGAAGTCTTAGGTAGGTTCATGCTAGCATAGGTAGAACTTGTAGGCTTGACTGGGATAGAGAGTGGCACCTTCTTAGCTGCTTCATTTTCATCTGTCTGAGAGGAAGCAGTCTTGTAGACTGTTGCCTCAGTGCCCACAGCCACGGATGCCATAGTCTTGGGTTTAATTGGGACAGATGCTGGGGTGACAGAAGGCAGTGGTGGGGCATCTTTGCATTGCTCAGTTCTTAACTGCTCCACCTGCTGGCGGAGATTTTCGCTTTCTGCCCGCAGCTCCACAGCCCGCGTCTCCTCGCGGCTAAGCCTGGCACGTAGCTGCTCTCGCTCTGTGTCAAACTCAGCCAACTGTTTCTCCATCTCTGCTTCCATCTGTTGGCTACGACATCGCTCAGACGCCAGTTCTTCCTCTAATCGTCCCACAGAACGACTGTCCTGCTCAGTGCGGGACGAGAGCTCCTCAAAGCGCTGGTTCTCTTCAACCACACGAGCAGCTAGCTGCTTGCATTCATGCACCAGTGACATCACCACGTGTTTGTTTTTTTCTCGCTCATCCTTCAGCTGAGCTGACAGCTTCCTGTGTTCCTGCTCCAGGCTCTGCAGCTGCAGTTTCTCCATTTCAAGCTAGACAGCAGCAGCAGGGCAAATGTGAGACTCGTAGAGAGCAAATAACACACACATAAAGCAAGACAGTAATTATTAAACAATTAAAGATAAATCAGTCTTTCGGACAAAACTTTGTAAACATGCCTGGAAAATTACTTTAAAATCAAGTAAGATTAAACTTAAAGAAATATCCTCAAATCAGAAGTTACTCTTAAATAATTATCCGTTTATGTCTAAGCTCCACTAACTAAGCTTTTTTATTAACATATCAGCTGAAGTGTTTTTTATTTTTTTATTTTTTTCCATGTTTTCTGAGCCAAACAATTTGAAAAATGATATTAATAAACACCAAATCTATTTTTGGAGACTGTGTCTATGTAAAGCATGTTCAAGGATCAGTACTCGTGTTAAAGTACTAACTGAGCTGATCACATCACTCACGTGTGATAGCAGTTTGACCTTAAGGTATCAGTTGCTTTTAATATGATAATCAAGAAGGAATTGAATTTGTATGTGGGGGGGTGGGGGGACTACTAACATAACTGCTGAGCAATAACCTATAATACATGCAAGAAAAAAGGTGAACTTATTGACACTACAAGTTAGAGATAGAAGTTAAAGCTTTATTTGCAGGTTTAAGGTGCTTAATAATAATAATAATTCATTACATTTATATAGCGCTTTTCTCTGCACTCAAAGCACTTTACATAGAAGGGGGGAATCTCCTCAACCACCACCCATGTGCAGCATCCACCTGGATAATGCAATGGCAGCCATATTGCGCCAGAACGCCCACCACACAGCTTACTGGTGGAGAGGAGACAGAGTGATGAAGCCAATCAGTATTTGGGGATAATTAGGAGGCCATGATGGACAGAGGTCACTGGGCAAATTTGGCCAGGATGCCAGGGTTACAACCCTACTCTTTCGAAAGACATCCTGGGATTTTTAAAGACCACAGAGAGTCAGGACCTCGGTTTAACATCTTATCCGAAGGACGGTGCTCTTTGACAGTATAGTGTCCCTGTCACTATACTAGGACTCCCACAGACCACAGGGTGAGCTCCCCCTGCTGGCCCCACTAACACCTCTTCCAGCAGCAACCTGGTTTTCCCAGAAAGTCTCCCATCCAGGTACTAACCAGGCTCAGCCCTGCTTAGCTTTAATGGGCAACCAGTCTTGGGCTAGAGGGTGATATGGCTGTGGTTTATTCATAGGCTTAGCCTATGAATAAATGAACACTTCCCCAGAAATGAGGAGATGAAAGAAAACACTTAAGCAGTGGCCAGACAGAATCAGACAGTAATCACTGTGATAAACAACTATGTTTATACTATTTGTAAACATCTATACTATATATATGAGCTGTTGCATTAACTACAGTACCGATGCAATAAGAGAACTGTCACCATAACAACCAAGCACAAGTGTTTATTATTGGAAAAAAGAGCTGAGTTCACTCAGTGTCGGTGAAACATGTAAATATGCATGCTATGTACCTATATATAAACTGTATCTTATAATACATATCCTACAATATAACTGAAGCCACTGAGATGGTGAACACAGCTGATATCTGGTCTGCAGAAGTGGTGTGCAGTGAAGGGTCAGGGGTCACTTGGAAGAAGCATGCATGTGTGTGTGTGTGTGTGTTTTTTTTTTTAAGTTCAAGGCCTCCATTGATTTCACGTAGCTAGTATTCTTCGTAGCACTATCTCAAATAGTGAGATATAGATTTACGGATGTGTTTGGCAGAGTGTTTTAGAGCTTAGCATCAATTTCTCTCCTTCTCTGACACCTCTTCTTTTTCTTAAATACCATTATTGCTCGCCTTGTCTGGCGCTCTTTTTCTTACTCTGCTTTTCTGACATGCACTATGCTTTCATGGAGGTTAGGAAAAGTGGATTTTGCCTAAAAGTCTTTTTTTTCTTTCTGTCATCAATGTTTTGTGCCAGAACAATATCAGCATAGATGGTGTAGACAAATTACCACACACCCCCTAGAAATACACACACAGGTGCACACGTTGCATACTAGAATATATATTACAAGAATAACTAGGAACACCTCAGCAAACCTTTGACAGCAAACTTAATCAAGTCAACGTAATCCTACCGAAAAGGATGCCTTATTTCAGATAGAATATGTAAATAATCTTAGAATAATTCACACACAATCCTTTCTGTAAATATGCCCTCTTAAACATACAGAATACACACAATTATCAACAGATCTTACCCTTTTCTGTCTGCTCTCAGCAGCTGATAGCTGGGCAGACATCCTCTCCTGCATCTTACGGCAGTGGGCCATTACAGCTTCCAGCACGGTGATGGGGCTCGCGCTAACAGGCCTACAGTCCTTTGGTCCCGTCCCTGACTCAAAGTCTCTCTGCATGGCGAGGAATGGGTCCGTCAGACTGAACTGTCCATATCGCTCCTGCAGGAACACTTCTTTCCTTCGAGCCTATGAAGAACATTTTTTAAATTTTAAAAGATTGTTTTTTCAATAGCTTTGCATTTTCACAACTGTCTGTATCTAATATTACTCAAAAATACCCTTGTTTGGACACACATACATAAATATTAAGTTACGGTAGATATTCTGACTAAGGTGTGTGTAAGACCCAAAATTCTGATACAGGAACACAGTCTGCAAGCTGTCCTTTTCAGTTCCCTTTCGAGGGAACTCAACACTGCGTCGATGAAATCGACACTTTGGGGACGCTCCCTTAGCGTGCGCCTCTGAAGTATGAATGAAACTATTCCAATCCTGATTGGTGTTGCGTCATGACGTAATATGTGACGGCATAACCGGATGCATAAAAGCGACGCCGGAACAAACACAAACTAGCTTTAGCTCTTCAGCAAGCGCTCTGTGTTGAAACTGTCTGTCTATTTGGTGTTGTTTGTCACAGAAGGTTACCGGTATTATGGCCAGCGAACAATTTAAAAGATGTGTGCATCCCTGCCCTCGTTATATCACGGGTGGGGACACACATGCTTTGTGTGTAAATTGTTTGGGAGCGCAGCATGCACAGGCAGCTCTCGAGGGGGCTGCTTGTGTAGACTGTGAAGCACTTCCTATCCGAGTGCTGCGCTCCCGGCTGGCGTGCTTTGATGAGCACGGTCAGGCTCGCGTTCCCCATGGTTCCGGTCCCGCGTCCGTTGAGGCGGCGCGGCGATTGAGATCGTGGGGTTCGCAGCGGGATCTTGCGGATGAGAATGAGGCTGCTGAGGCACCTTCTCGTTCTTCATCTGAAGATCCCGTAGCCCCTGAGAGTGGTGCAGGAGCCCGCATCGCGGCTTCTCCTGCCCACGATCAGGTCCCAATGCTGGAGCTCTCTGCTTCTGAGGAAGTGGATGTGCTCAGCATTGATGCGGATCACCGTGATTTCAGCACGCCAGTTCACGGCCAAGGTTATGAGGAGCTGCTGGAGGTTGTGACTCGTGCTGTGGTCAGACTTAATATCAACTGGCCACATGATCAGCAGGGAACGCAAGTGAGAAGTAAACTTGATGAGCATTTCCTGCAGCACAGGTCACAACCTCAGCGCCGGGGTTTGCCGGTTTTCACCGATCTACACAATGAGATCTCGAGATCGTGGGATAAACCGCACTCGTCCCGTGTCTCCAATCCCAGTATGGTGGATTACAGTAATGTTATGGGGGCACGGGACATGGGTTATGGGAAGATGCCTAAAGTGGAAGAGGCTCTAGCAGGTTATCTTTCCCCTGAGTCGGCATCTTCCCTGAAAACCCCGGCGCTGCCTAGTAAGCCCTGCAGAGATACATCTGCTTTAATAGGCAGGGCTTACATGGCGGCAGGTTGGGCTGGTTCATGTCTGCACTCGATGGCTATCTTGCAGGCATACCAGGCCGATCTCCTGAAAGATTTGGACGAGGGGGAGGGGCAGAGAGAGAGCGTTTCCTCTAGATCCCCTCCTCCTGGAGCTTGGCAACAGAGGAAACGCTCTCAGAAGTCGAAGTCCTCCAGCCAGAAGGGCGACCTGAGGGATGTCATTCAGGCTAGGAGGGCTTCGGGGAAGAGGTCCTAACCGAAGTGGTAGGACCTCTGAGGGCTGTCCCCTCCGCTGCAGGGCAACCAAGGTTGTTCTCGCAGCGGAGCCCCTCTAGAAAGCGATGTGTGTTGCCCGCCATCAACGACGCTTTGGGCCGCATCTCTTTCCAGCGAAAATGTTTTAGCAAAAAGAAAGCATCAATTATGGTCACAAGAACCGTATCGACTGCAGCCTGCCGGTATTCCGCTTCAGGGAGTCGAGAAAGATGCTCGAAAAACACCAGAGGCCAGTCCAGAGAGGCTGGTACCCCTAGTAGATTTTGTAGAGGCATGGTATCATCTTCCCAACATATCTGCGTGGGTCCTGCATATAATAGAATCAGGGTACAGACTGCAGTTTGCGCACCATCCCTCCAATTTTTCTGGGGTGGTGCAAACTACAGTGGTTCCAGAGCAGGCTCAGGTGATGGAACAAGAAGTGCAGACTCTGCTGCTAAAGGAAGCTATAGAACGTGTTCATCCTCTAGACAGAGGGTCCGGGTTTTACAGCCGTTACTTTATAGTTCCAAAGAAGGATGGGGGGTTAAGGCCAATTCTAGATCTCAGGGTTTTGAACCGATCTCTGAGGAGGTTCAGGTTCAAAATGTTAACCATTCCTGCAATCGTGAGTCAGATCAGATCCGAGGACTGGTTTGTCACGATAGATCTAAAAGACGCCTATTTTCACATCTCCATCCTTCCATGTCACAGGAGATACCTGAGGTTCGCTTTCGGGGCGAAGCTTACCAATATCGGGTTCTTCCGTTCGGCCTAGCACTCTCTCCCCACACATTCACCAAATGTATGGATGTAGCCCTTGCTCCACTGAGACTTCAAGGCATTCGTATATTGAATTATCTCGACGACTGGCTCATTCTGGCTCAGTCTCGAGAAATGGCAGTTCGGCATCGAGATGTCGTCCTTGGCCACATTCAGAAATTGGGATTAAGACTCAATACAAAGAAGAGTGTGCTAGAACCATCCCAGTGCACGACGTTTTTGGGAGTCGTGTGGAACTCGATTACGATGCAGGCCCGAATGTCTCCCGCACGTATCGAGTCAATTCTAGCAATGGTATCCGGGTTGAAGCTGGGCCAGGCTATCACTGTAAAGCAATTTCAAAGAATGCTGGGCCTCATGGCAGCGGCATCCAACATCATTCCTTTGGGCCTTCTACACATGAGGCCCCTTCAGTGGTGGTTAAAAACCAAGGGGTTTTCTCCCAAGGGGAATCCGTTTCGTATGATCAGAGTAACGCGCAGATGCCTTCGTTCTCTACAAATTTGGAAGAAACCTTGGTTCCTATCCCAAGGGCCAGTGTTGGGAGTGTCATGTCGCCGGAAAACCGTTTCGACAGATGCCTCCCTCACTGGCTGGGGCGCGGTCATGGACGGCCGCTTTGCCAGGGGTCTGTGGCAGGACCATCATCATTCTTGGCATATAAACTGCCTAGAGATGATGGCTGTGTTCAGGGCTTTGAGGAGCTTCCTCCCAGACATCAAAGGTCACCATGTCTTAGTACGATCAGACACTACGTCTGTGGTGGCTTATCTGAACCGACAAGGGGGACTCAGATCGCGCCCTCTGTGCAGACTGGCGCATCAGATTATTCTTTGGTCCCAGGGGAAAATACTCTCTATCAGAGCAATGTATATTCCGGGAGTTTAGAATCAGGGAGCAGACATCCTGTCGAGGCAGGGGCTGAGGCCCAGGGAATGGAGACTTCACCCAGAGGTGGTGAAGTTAATATGGGAGAGATTTGGACTGATGGAAGTGGATCTATTTGCGTCTCGCGAGACGTCCCACTGTCCACTTTGGTTCTCCCTCAAACATCCAGCCCCACTGGGGTTGGATGCCATGGTACAGGCCTGGCCGAGGCTTCGCCTGTACGCATTTCCCCCGATCACTCTGCTCCCGGGAGTCCTGGAGAGGGTCCGTCAAGAGGGCATCAGTCTACTTCTGGTTGCCCCGAGGTGGCCGACCCGAGTATGGTTTTCGGACATAATATCACTCCTGATAGCTCCGCCATGGCAGATTCCTCTGAGGAGGGATCTGTTGTCCCAGGCGGAGGGCACAATCTTTCACCCTCACCTAGAGCTGTGGAAGCTGTGGGTCTGGCCTCTGAGGGGGTTCAGTACCTAAATGCTGGTCTATCAGCTGGAGTAGTCGAAACCATACTTAGCTCTAGGGCTCCATCTACTAGGAGATTATATGGCCTCAAGTGGAATGTATTTGTCACTTGGTGTAGAGAACATGAGTTGGACCCAGTTAACTGCCCGGTGGCTTCAGTTCTGGAGTTCCTTCAAGATCGTTTCTCTGCAGGTCTCTCCCCTTCCACGCTTAAGGTGTACGTGGCTGCCATTGCGGCTTTCCACTCACCTTTAAGTGATGGGCCTCTGGGGAGGCATCAATTGATCATTCGTTTTCTCCGTGGTACTTTGAGGATGAGACCGGCAACCAGGTCCAGGGTTCCTGCCTGGGACCTGGCAATAGTTCTGGAAGGGTTGTCCCTGGCCCCCTTCGAACCTCTACAGTCGGCTTCGCCTAAGGACTTAACGCTGAAAATGTTTTTTCTCTTAGCTATTACCTCACTTAAGAGGGTGGGAGATCTCCAAGCCCTGGCAGTAACACCAGCTTGCTTGGAGTTTGCCCCTGGCAGAGTAAAAGCTTTTTTGCACCCGAGTCCGGGCTACGTGCCTAAAGTTCCATAGAATACGGCTCGGTCTACAGTCCTTCAGGCATTCCATCCTCCACCTCATGTGTCGGCAGAAGAAGAGAAGCTTCATTTGCTCTGCCCCGTCAGAGCTTTGAGCGTGTACCTTAAGAGGTCCTCTTCTTGGAGAAGGTCGGACCAGTTATTAGTAGGGGTGGGAATCTCTAGGCACCCCACGATTCGATTCGATTACGATTCAGAGGGCTGCGATTCGATGCTAAATCGATTATCTGAATCTTTTTGTGTGACTATAAATACTTTGCTTTAAAAGTAAGTAATGACCCATAAAGAATTAACGTACAATAGATTTTATTAACATTGCAAAGAACCAACAGGAAAATAAATGTGTGCTTGAACTAGCAGCATACTTGTAGTAAATTAATAGTATAACAACGACCGGTACAGCCGAGTGTTTTTCCTCCTCTGGGTGGAAACGCGTCATATGGCTTCTCATATTTGTATTGTTTCCGAAATATTTTAGTTTTATTCTACAAAGCTTACAACTAGTGTGACTCTTGACTGTCAGAGACAGCTCCTTTCCCCCTTCAACTTCAGAAGCCAAAATATTTCCACACGTCAGCTTTTAACGAGTGTGTTTGGATCTCGCGCGCCATAGCGTCTCTGTTATGTGCACGCTACAGACGGTCCGGGCGGGCACTGCACTTCGCGCTTCAGAGTTCCGTCTTTTGCGTTCCGTCAATATTAAGTTATTATAAATATATATCTTAAAAAAAAAATTTTTTTTTTGAAAATCGATTTTTGACATTTGTGAATCGATTCAGAATCGTCCACGTCCGCATCGCGATGCATCTAAGAATCGATTTTTTCCCCCACCCCTAGTTATTAGTATGTTTTGGGTCACCTAAGAAGGGACTCCCGGCGTCCAAGCAAACTATCAGTAATTGGATTGTTCAGGCTATTACTGAGGCAAGGTGCGCAACTTGCCTTCACCTTTAGCCGTAAGGGCTCACTCAACTAGAGGCGTGGCCTCTTCTAGGGCCCTTCTTTCGGGAGTACCTCTACAGGAGATCTGTGAGGCAGCCGGTTGGGCTACTCCACATACTTTTATTAGGTTCTACAGTCTCCATCTTCCTAGTACGCCAGGTGCACACGTGCTCAGTCCTTGCTGAGTGCCTAGACAGTTTCACTCCAGGACAGGCCTATTCGGTGCGTGGCCTAGTGGGCATTCGTTCCCCAATGTGTCGATTTCATCGACGCAGTGTTGAGTTCCCTCGAAAGGGAACGTCTTGGGTTATGACTATAACCCTTGTTCCCTGAGAAGGGAACGAGACACTGCGTCATTCTACGCCCCTTGAGGCCTGAGAGCGGCTTGCTTCATCGCTAGGCTAGTTTGTGTTTGTTCCGGCGTCGCTTTTATGCATCCGGTTATGCCGTCACATGTTACGTCATGACGCAACACCAATCAGGATTGGAATAGTTTCATTCATACTTCAGAGGCGCACGCTAAGGGAGCGTCCCCAAAGTGTCGATTTCATCGACGCAGTGTCTCGTTCCCTTCTCAGGGAACAAGGGTTATAGTCATAACCCAAGACGATTTCCAGAAACAGGAACTAGACTATTTTTTTTATTTACATAGTGGTACATAGATCAAGAGGTAAATACTCCTAGCATCATTATGATGCCAATGTGGTATGTGTGGGATGCTGGCAAATCATTGTCAAATAACACAGAGCAATTATTACACATTATGTTACCGCAGTGATGCATGTAGAGTAAGTGGTGGGTGACTGCCAAGAGACAAACCGCTAACATTGCTCGTGATCTTATGAGTATATCCTTTGGGAATTGTTTGAGTGTGAGAACTTATTAGTGCACAAACAATTGTGTCCTACTAACTAAGGACAACTTTATTAACAAAAGAAGCATTCAAGTTCTTCTGCTTTCCAATGCAAAGACACACACAAGCCTCTTAATACATCCTAACATGTTGCACTCAAACATACATGCTCACAAAGAGCAGGTTAGCACTTTTTCAGGTGTGATCATTAAGCCTGACATTTACTTAGGCCGTGTCAAGACCAGCTGGTCATCTCAGCAGGGTCAATCAAGGGTCCAACCATGTCAACCCAGGACAAACAACCAAATACAAATGTGATGTTTTCTTTGACACAAATCAACACAGACGACTGACTGTATTTCACTGCAAGGGCAGTGCAACACAGATTCAGGACTGAAGCAACCAGGTTAACTATAACTATTTGGGTCAAGATGCTAACCGTTTCTATCTGCAGTGGGATGAAAAATGCACCTTTATCACAATGCAAGAATTCAGTTGAAAAAAAAAATTGTAAAAAATATAATTTTAACGATAAAAGACCTGATAAACCTGTTAAATTGGTAACGGTAAGTTCCCTTACAATATACAATGAAAAACTGTAATAGATACAGTATAACGGGAACTTTAATGTTGTTTTACATTAAAATACTGTGAAAGGTTAAAGGTACAGTTTTTGGAAGTGAAAAAGAATAAGTCATCTTAGAATTTACAGTGAAATTCTTTGTTTGACACTTCACATTCGATGATTTTTCATTTAAATAATTGTTTAGTTTTTTTGTTATTAGGGTTTATATTAGTTAAGTATATATAGGTTTTTTTCTTATATTGTTAAGATTGATGAGATTGGTGTCATTTGATGAGGCAGAAATATATTATTTGTATTATTAAGCGCTATACCTGCTTAGTATTCCCGAGTAAACATTCTATATTCTTATACGAATTGCCCCAAAGTTAATGAAAAACACATACAAACCATTTATTCTCATAATAATGTATTTATTCGCTTCATGTTTCATCTGTACAAATGTTTCTTAGTGTTTGTTTCTATGTCAATGTACAATACAGAACATGGAAGTTTAAACCTGTTATTCATTACAGGATGAGGAGTACGTTTTATGATTAGTAATATGCAGTGCTCGAATTGAGGGTGGGGTGGGGGGGGGGGGGGGGGGGGGGGGTGTTATGTAGGTTTAGTCTTGCAATATACACTTTATACAAAATATACAATATATTTGATCATAATATGCATACATATATCTTATTTATTAAAAACACCTGATAAAGAATTATATAGGCTATATATATATATAATTATTCTTTTAAATTACTTACTAAAGTAATACTGGATTTAGAGGGCAGCAGACCCAAAACAGCAGGTATGGCAAATATACCAGGGCACTACATACAAGGCTCTTGAAGACCCGTTAAAGCAAGAAACTTCAAAATACATTGAAATGTCTCAAAAACAGTAGAAAATAATCAGGTGGCTTCCAGACTTCCACAAGCTTTTAAATGGTAGTGTATAATGCTACAAAAGTTTATATTTCAGATCTGAAGGATCGTGTGATGAAGACTGGAGAAACGATGGTGAAAATTCCGCTTTGATCACAGAAATAAATGATATTTTATTGTAATATTATTTTAAATTGTAATTATATTTCATAAAATTACTAGTTTTACTGTATTTTGCATCAAATCAATGCAGGCTTGGTGAGCAGAAGAGACTCTTGAACTTTTGAACAGTAGTGTACATCCAACAGAATGATTCTAGCTTTTTTTACCAATGTAGTTTTACCCTAAAAACAACTGGATGATTAATGTAGATTATGTGACACTGTGATAATAATGTTTGTTCCAAAAGACTTGATTAAATGGATGAAACTTGTTTATTAGATATTACACATATAGATTGTGGCAAAACAGGCTGTCAGTCTGTGTGTTGGTGGGGATTTTTCAACTATTTCAGCACATGCGATTTTTACATAGTTACGTCCAGTAGCTGGCGGAGAAGCACTGTTATGAGTGAGTAAGTCAGCAACTATTCAACGACCATTTCAGTGAAAAAGGCTGCTTTATTCAGAAACAAACAATGCCATGGCAATCAATGTCAATTATTGCTATTTCAAGAGTGAATCCCGCATAAATGCGTATGTAATTCCCGAAACTTTGTGTTTACATGGCCATTGGTCCTGGCTGGCAGCATGAAAAACAAGTTCTCTTACGAGAGTATCTCTCGTACTGCGTAATAGCTTACGCTATGGGGAAAACCTCTTTTCCACGAGATATTGAAGCCAAAAATTATCCTTAATTTTTTATTAATGTAAAACGCTTTGCAGCAGCAAGCAGACATAGGCGAAACAGCTCGCGCGCCTATTGGCTGCTCTTGCGGCAAATGCAGCAGCCTATCGAGGGACTCTGCGTAATGACCAATGGGGGCAATTCGCGCCCATATCGTCACGTCCCGCCAGAAAGGGCGTGGTCTCGTCCTATAAATAAGCTCGGTAGGCTGGTACAAGCTGATTTTCATCTCTTCAGCGAAGCACACGCATCGCTGGATCCGGAGTGAGAAGCCGCGCCGTCGACGCAAGCCTTTCAGCGGGACGAGCTCCTGGAGTCGCTGGCCTCGCCGCCTTCAACTGCCGTACCTGCTGCGCTTTCCGGCATTAAGTATCCTTTTATCCTTACTCTGCTGAGAGTGTTAGCCTCTCATCACAAAAGAGCTGCGTCTTTTTAAAGATGCCATCCTGTGGCTCGTGCCGCGCCCCACTCAGCGACGGGGACCGTCATGTCATCTGCGTGTCCTGCCTGGGTGAGGATCACGCGGCTATCGCGCTCGCTGACGGCGGATGCCCTCATTGCGAGCTTCTGCCCATGGTGACTCTGAGGACTCGCCTGGCATCATTCTCCGAGCCTTCACCACAGCCCGCCGTGACGCCACGCCGCAAGATGCGCCGCGCCCAGCGCGCTACCGAGCTCTCTCCAGACTAAGTCGTGGAACGCCCCCTTCTCCGCCAGGCTGCGTACCTCTGCCTCTGCCGCATTCTCCACGGTGGATGGTGCGAAGGACAGAGGGTTCCAAGCATTGTGACTGTCCCAGTGTATTTCGCAGTGAGCCAGCCGGTGTCTCAGCCCGCTTGCCTGCGCACAAAAGCCGTTTTTACGGCTACCCAGATAAATCCAATAAAGAGTGCATTTTCTGGTGTTCCGGCCACGGCCGATGGTGTTATGAGTGTTGTAAGAATGCCCACCCCCCAGTGCCCATTCCCACACCCAGACACGGCCCGGCACGGTGCAGGGCTAGCACAAATAAAATCGATTCAGGTTGATTGTGCAGACAATGTAGTGAACGCGCCCATGTCACAATGCCCGCTTACACTGCACGCTACGTGTCCCTTGGTTTCTGTGAAAACGAAACCAACACACATTCAGTCGGCCCTAACCGACAGTGTTTTCAGTGTAGATGTGCCCGCAGTCCCGCGCCCACAGTCTCTCACAAACACACCGAATCCTACGGGATCCGCCTTGCTCACTTTCTCAGCACAATCTGCCATAGAGAAGCTGAGCGCGGCCAGGCTGCCAGCTGTGATCAGCGCGCCCCCCGCCTCGAACGCTGTAAACACGGTGTTGTGTTCCCAGTATACCAGGGCTCTCGAGCTGCAGTTTCGCCGCGGCCAGAGCCTGGATTTCATTCTGCCTCTAGCTATTCACGCAGATGCGTGGTCAAAGCTTCCCGGGGTATCAGAATGGGTGCTGAACACTATAAAGAGAGGCTATTTGCTACAATTCGCTCGACGCCCTCGCCGTTATACGGCGCGTGTCGAAACTACGGTGAAAAACGAAGTGTCTCATCTACTTCGTGCCGAGATAGCGAAACTACTGAGCAAAGGGGCTATAGAACCTTTATCTCAAGCTCAGAGCGAAGGGGGCCTATACAGCAGATATTTTCTGGTACCGAAAAAAGATAGGGGTCTCAGACCCATTTTAGATCTGCGACAGCTGAACAGAGCGCTTGTGAAGCGCCAGTTCAGAATGCTTACGACCAGGAAAATCCTTGCGCAAGTGCGCCATGGGGACTGGTTTATGTCAATAGATCTGAAAGACGCCTATTTCCAAATACAAATAGCGTCCCATCACAGGCGATTCTTGAGATTCGCCTTCGAGGGCCAGGCATATCAATACACAGTCCTGTCGTTCGGCCTGTCTCTAGCACCTCGTACATTCACGAAGTGCATGGACGCGGCGCTCGCACCCCTGAGACTTCAGGGCATGCGAGTCCTGAACTACTTGGACGATTGGCTGATTCTAGCTCGATCACGATCGGAGCTCATAGAACACAGGGCCGCATTACTCGAGCACCTCGAGAAGCTGGGCCTCACAGTCAATTGGGCGAAAAGCTCACTGTCTCCCAGTCAGAAAATTTCCTTTCTGGGAACAGTGTTAGACTCGCTATCCATGATGGCACGCCTGTCACCGGAGAGCGGACTAAATATTCAGCGCGTCGCGAAATCCTTCCGCCACGGCTCGATAGTTTCGCTCAAAAGGTTTCAGAAAATGCTGGGTCTGATGGCCTCAGCAGCCTCTGTACTCCAGTTGGGTCTGCTTCGCATGCACCCACTGCAGATGTGGCTGAAAGCGCGGGTTGCACCCGGGGCATGGACAGCGGGTCTGTTTCGCCTCAGGGTCGACCTACAGTGCGTTTCAGCTCTGGAACCTTGGAAAATAACCGACTGGTATCAGTCAGGTGTGAGTCTGGGGACCTCTTCGAGTGTGAAGGTGGTGTCTACGGACGCCTCCACCTCGGGGTGGGGAGCGCTGCTCGAGGGCAGACCGCTAGCTGGCCTGTGGTCAGAACGGGAAAAGCTCCTTCACATAAACTGCTTGGAAATGATAGCAGACGACAAAGCGCTACGGCACTTCTGTCCCCAGGTAACTGGCCACCACGTCTTGGTCCGGTCGGACAACATGTCAGTGGTGGCATACATAAATCGCCAGGGCGGCGTCAGGTCACGAAACCTTCACAGGCTGACGGAACGCCTCCTGGTCTGGGCTCAGCACAACCTGCTCTCACTAAGAGCAGCGCACGTGCCTGGTCACCTGAATGTGGGACCAGACAGACTGTCCAGGAACAATGTCCCAGCAGGGGAATGGTCGCTGCACCCGCAGACGGTCCAGCTGCTGTGGAAAACGATCGGCAGAGCAAAGGTGGACCTATTCGCATCCCACGAAAACGCTCATTGCCCGAAGTTTTTCTCGAAAAGCAAGGACGCGCTGGCTCATGTTTGGCCCCGCTGTCCCCTATACGCTTTTCCTCCTGTCTCGCTCCTGCCTCAAGTGTTGGAACGAATCAGGGAAAACGGATGCCCAGTGCTGCTCGTAGCTCCGCTCTGGACGAACCAGACGTGGTTCCCTGCCCTGATGCAGTTGACCAGCACTGCCCCATGGCCTGTACCATTGAGGAGAGAACTCCTCTCTCAGGCGGAGGGCTCGATCTGGCATCCTCGCCCGGAGCTGTGGTCCCTGCACGCATGGGCCATCAACGGGTACCCGCTAACCTCCCAGAGGGAGTGTTAAACACGATCGCGCAGGCTAAAGCGCCGTCTACCAGGCGGCTCTATTCCTCGAAATGGTCGGTGTTCTCTGCGTGGTGTCAAGCCCAGAGCTTTTCACCTGTGGACTGCGGGGTTTCGGAAGTGCTTTCCTTCCTTCAAGAGCTACTGGATAGGGGCAGGACCCCATCCACGCTCAAAGTATAAGTGGCGGCCATAGCAACGTTTGCAAAACAGGTGCCTGGCCAGCCGCTGGGGAAGAACGACTTAGTCGTGCGGAACGACTTAGTCCAACTGTCGGACATGAAACACCTGTCGTTCAAAACAGTGTTTCTCACGGCTCTCGCTTCAGTGAAGCGCATAGGGGACTTGCAGGCGCTTTCAGTAAGCGCTTCATGTATGGAGTTTGGGCCTAATGACTCGAAAGTCATTCTCAAACCGAACCACGGGTATGTGCCAAAATCCCTCAATACACCGTTTAGGGCCCAGGTAATTTCCCTGTCTGCCCTTCCGGTTCTCAATGAGGAGAAAGACGCGAGTCTCCTTTGCCCTGTTAGGGCATTAAGAGCTTATGTGTCGCGCTCGTCTGGTTTCAGACAGACTGAGCAGCTTTTCGTTTTGTTTGGCGGGCGTTCCAAGGGACTTGCCGCCTCAAAGCAGAGCCTATCCAGATGGATAGTGGATGCCATTGCGCTCGCTTACGCTGCAAAGGGCCTGCAGTGCCCCTTGGGTGTCAGAGCGCACTCCACGAGAGGCGTGGCCTCTTCGTGGGCATGGTCTAGCGGGGTTACCCTGCAAGATATCTGTACGGCCGCGGGCTGGGCCTCGCCGTCTACATTTATAAAGTATTATAACCTGGAGGTACCCGCCTTGCAGGCTAAGCTTTTGGCGGTCTAGAATTCAGTGCTATCTGCCCCGCTGTGCGGCCCAGATACTGAGTTTACTTTAGCCCCATGAGTATTGACACATGTATGGCCACCCAGATCAGGCTGAAAGCTTTCACCCTGGCTGCGCGTTTAATTGTCACATGATTAGCCCCTCTGGGTGCTATTTTATTAGGAATGACGCTTCCAGCCTCTCTTCCTCCACTCTATGTGAGTTTATGGTGATTATGCACTATATGGGCCCCTGGGCTTCGGCCCCGGGGACTTTGGTGTTGGATCCCTGAACGCACGGCGTGTTGCATTGTGTTCCCCATAGCGTAAGCTATTACGCAGTACGAGAGATACTCTTGTAAGAGAACGTACTCGGTTACTAACGTAACCTCGGTTCTCTCTAGAGAGGGAACGAGTACTGCGTATCCTGCCGTGCTTGGAATACGCTCTGGTTCGCTTCGGCGATGAAAACCAGCTTGTACCAGCCTACCGAGCTTATTTATAGGACGAGACCACGCCCTTTCTGGCGGGACGTGACGATATGGGCGCGAATTGCCCCCATTGGTCATTACGTCACGCAGAGTCTCTCGATAGGCTGCTGCATTTGCCGCAAGAGCAGCCAATAGGCTGTTTCGCCTATGTCTGCTTGCTGCTGCAAAGTGTTTTACATTAATAAAAAATTAAGGATAATTTTTGGCTTCAATATCTCGTGGAAAAGAGGTTTTCCCCATAGCGTAAGCTATTACGCAGTACTCGTTCCCTCTCTAGAGAGAACCGAGGTTACGTTAGTAACCGAGTATGTTTTATACAAATTCTGAATGGAAATTAGAAAGCATAGAAAGCACACAACGATCGCTCCCTTTACTAAAAAGCTGTTATCCATCTCCGTCGAGATCTCTAGCACTCCAGTAGAACCAGGACTATTAATAATAAAAAAATTGTAACTTAAGCCTAAATGTTTCCAATTTAGCCTACGCAAGGAATACAAAAGCCCCGATATGGTGTGGGTAGATATAAAGTAGAAAGATATATAGAGAGAGACAAATACCCCTAAAAAAAGTCGGTAAGAAGCTTTCTCTTCCTGACCTCGAGTGGAGGTTTATTTTTCTCCATTTTTTAAAAGTTAAAATTAGCTTCAACGGAGCGGCGCCAATTAAACAGTCCTGTCAGTCAACGATGTCATGCGCACAGCACTCTTTAGATGTGGGGCAGGGCGTTTACATTTTAAAGAGACATGGCAACTAGCCAACTTAAAAAAAATTATTGTAAATAATCAATTCACGAAATTTACCGTATCCATTGCATGCATTAAATCAGATTTGTTATTATTATTTTTTTACTAAAATAAAAATATCTGAGGGACCCCCCCTAATTCTATTTTTTACTTCTTATGGGGGGTCCCTAATACCTTATGGGGGTCCCGGAGCCCCCCCTCAATTCGAGCACTGGTAATATGAGTGATGTACAGTATCTTATGCAGCGAATGTGTTGGTGCATCAGTGTCACGAACAGTGTCTGAAGCCACTAATGTGCTGCAGATCGCATAATTCAGTGGAAAATGAATAGAAATGATGATTGGTTTAAAAAAATATAAAGTGAACGCGTGAAACCAGCAATATTTCTCCAAACGTGCACTTTTGGACTAAATGGCCTATTGTGTCATTCAGCTAAGGCCTATGAATGCAAATAAACCAGAGCATATGTGTCTTGTTATTCTATTGGAAATATCAATAACTACTGATTCATTCATTTGTAATGATGAAATGTACTATGTACTATGACTGTAACCATTTTTATTATAAACACTAAACAGTGGTCAAATATTAAAATCTAGAGTCCTAAATCCCTCTAATGATACACAGTTTGCCAGGATTAAATAAGAATGTCATGTATAGCGTGCAGTTGATGTAAATAACAGTAATTTGCGGCCGCTTGTGATTTTTGCGTGATAAATGTTTAATTAAATGTTACATTATTAATACATTAAATTAATATTTATAATGTTTACTATTTTAGTGTTGTGCGTTACCATGAATGGAGTTTTATATGTGTGTGTATGACACTGTGAACCTTCTATATTTATAAACATTTGTGGAAAAGCTACATCTAATGACCTTTGATTCATCACATGATTCATCGCATGGCTTTCTCTGTAGCACCTGTGATTTTTATGGTGGTTGTCACTATATTATAAAAGGTACAAAACAAATTTTTAGTACTTTAGTATATTAATATTATATATATTAATGCTCTTTTTTTACTGTAAGTTACATTTGTAAAACTAAAAATGTATGGCAACCACAGCTGCCATTTTATATCGTTTTTATAGTGTAAGACACAGATTCGGTTGAATGACTCCAAGTACATTATAAGGGATTCGTTGTCACAAAAAAAGCTCAGTGTCAGGCAACCCACTGGGCTGATCTACGCTACCCATCTGTCCAGGATAAGTAATACTATAAAATGAACAAGCAGATCAAATGGGAGCGATAATCTACAAGTTTACTCTCTACAGGGTGTCCCTATTTAGCACAGTCAGTGTGCTGAAATCAGGAGAGCAAAGAGCACAAAGCATCCTGGAGGCTAATGCCCAGTTACTGCTTCACCAAAGAAGGAAATAATCAACATACAGATGTACAAACACACACACATACGCGATCCCCGAGATGGATGACTCTCATTGCAATTGTCAGGATCGGTTTACTTCTGCTGTGTATCATGGTTTTCAAGGGCATAAAAGTTCTCTAAGTGAGTTGCTTTCAGTCCACTTAACATGAACAGACAGACCAGTGCTGGACCAGGCTTATTTCATTATGAGTGCAAACTGCCATATAAGTGGAAAACAAAAGGAAGTGGGTGAGAAATATTAGAGCCAGCTTCAAATCAAAGGAATGTGCATGGATGGATGAAGTTTCAAAAAGACAGAATATTGATCAAGTGGAAAGGAAGGATTTATCATCTCCACAATCCTTATGGTGGTCGTTCCTATTATGCAGAACAATTCTTAAATCTTTAACCTTGCATTTTAACTGCTTATGTTGTAATTTAAGGCAGTATTTTTTATATAATATATATACGTATATAAACGGTATGCCCCAAATATGCTCTGGTCAACCTCAGGCACTTTTTATTCATTGATAATACTTATGTTATGATAATACTTACAATACCTTACTGATATTTATGTTGTTGTTCTCAGTGATGTCACTTTGAGGATGATCATATCACTAAGGAGCTTACTTTTGTTTTAAAGGGATATGACAAAAGACTAATGAATGGAAAGTCATATTGAGACAGGAAATTGATAATATACTGTATATTGAAACTATTGTCAAGAAAACATGTTTTATTATTAGCAAGACCCTCAGAATGTGGAGAAACATTATAGAGAGACAGTTTTTACCAAGATGAATCCAACATGAATAGCCAGTTTTTCATTTTAGAAGATACTTGACCTAGGAAGCACAGCATGAACGCAGCTGACAGAGAAACAGAGCAAATTAAAACATACTTCTGTTATTCTGATCAACAACTGTAAAGGACCAAGTAAACATCGCAAAGTCTTGAGAAAAAAAGAGAGCAGGGGAGCATGAGGAGGGGGTTGAGGGAGAGATTGAGAGCAAGAGAGAGAGAAAGATCTAAAGAGATGGGAATCTGGAGGCGGGAGAAATGTCTGTGTGTCATGGCAGATAGAGAATGGAGGGCTTTGAGATTCTCAGCCATCTGGCACTTTCCTCTAGGCTTTCACAAATCTCTTCTATAATCAGAGGCTGAGCCGTCCGTCCTCCTCCTTATGTACTACTTTATCTGTCCATCATGAACAAGAGCAACACACAACACATTCTTAGGTATCAAGGGTAAAGATGATCAGAGATCAACTTTCTTGTTCAAAGTAAAAGGAGGAGGAAACTAGCCACAAATCAACAGAGTAATGTCTGACTGTAGGGCTTGATATTATTATTGTTACTGAAACATCAGAACAAAGCTGCTCTGTACAAAACACTTCTGTTCATTTTAACACAAATTATTTAGCTAGTTATAATAAGGCCATGATTTAGTTGTCACTTTCCATTGTACTGTAGAAAGAGATTTAAGTCTTTTAGTACATCAGGCATTCATTTCTATTTTGCTGCAACAGTTTATTATGACAGACACTGGTAAAACCCCTCACTTCAGGCCAAAACTTAACTTGCCAAAATTACAAGAAGATTATTAAAGGGCCATATCATACATTTCCGTAATCCACTTGTAATTTAAGTCCAAATTTAGCTTTGCAAGACAATTGATCATTCTTGTCACTTTAATTTCATTTACTCGCCCTCATGTCGTTTCAAACCTGATAGCTTTTCATTCTTCTGCAGAACACAAAATTTATTTCAAGAACGTTTGTAACCAAACATCATTGGAGCCAGTTCACTTACATTATATATATATAAATAAATAAAGACATTTCTCAAAATACTGTACCTTCTTTTATGTTCCACAGAAAAAAGAAATTCATACAGGATGTTTGGAACAATGTGAAGGTGAGTAAATGTCATTTTTGGATTAACTATCCCATTAATATCTATATTTGGGCAGGCATGTGCTAATATGCATCAATATTATAGCAATTTGTGAGTAACCCATTTTTATTTTTTTTTGGCATCCAAATGGTTGATTGCAGAGGAAGCAGAAAACATCTTATTGCCCATTAAATGCCAAGCCAAGGTTATTTGTACAGCTATGTGTCCTGATCTGACTCGGTTTTTAGGGGATGAATAAGACAAGAAACCTTGTTGAAACTTCACATACGGTACTCTCTCTGCCAGATTTTGAGCTTAAATTGTGTACACAGGACTCCTGGTGGAGTTCAGGCAGGTCTCTGGTATTATTAGCATTAACCTTTACAGGCACGCGCTGGCTGAGTGAGGGGTCCAGGGCACCCTGCCAAAGGGGAAGAGGCACTGAAAATGAGCAGAGAGAGGGGAGGACAATGACGGTTTGAAGGGAGTGACAGGAGGACTGAAACTGGGAACCAAGGTGAGGAAGAGCCAATATACTTTTTCCCTACGAGCATGATTATCTAAAAAGTATAATTATTCAAATCACTTGAACACATTTTTGAAACTTTTTTTTTTTGTGGCAATTTCTGTTGAAAGGTGAAGAATCGAGTCACTTCCTCTTAATTTCATTGAACTGGAGCAAGCCAAGGCCAATGCAAGTGATAAGTTTCTATTGGAGCAAGAAACCCCCAAAATCTGCCATGGATTTCCAGCATTACATATTACACTGACTAGAAGAGGTTAGCTCATGTGTAAGGATTTTCTGTGAGAGAAAGCTCTTTTTCTGTGTCTCTTCTGTTTGAATCTGAGTGCATGTCCAAAGACTCTTACAAGGGGCCTTTCAATTAGATCAACACAGAGCTGGCTTTGTGGGCCAAGGACTTCCGGAGCTCTCCTAACCCAAATGCGAGATCAAAAGGCATCAGGCTGGTGGAGGGGAAAATAGGAACGGAGAAGAAATTTTGTCTTGTGACAGTCACATTACAGTTAAAAACTATATTAAAAGTAGAAGAGACCTGAGTCGACATTTTCACAGCAGTTTTCTGAGACAGATTTGAATGGCTCCATGTTGACGATCAGGCAGAATAGCATATGCTATAGAGCCTGTGTATTGTTTGGTTTTGGTAGAAAATTAGGGCACTAGGGGTTTCTATTCAGGGGGTAAAAAGGGAGAGGACAGGGTCAACAGGGGGAGAGGGAATCTGGGCAACCGAGGGGTCCCTACAGACCAACCCACCCCCCATCTGAAAACCTCCAATACCAACCACCATCTGTCATACCCTCTCATTCAAGTACTAGCCCTAACCCAAAAGTACAACCCTTAGTGCCTAAGGTCGAAAATGAATACACAAAACTAAATGTAATTTAAATTAAAGTATTTAAAATAATACTTTTATTCAGCAAATTTGCATTAAATTGTTCAAAAGTGATGGTAAAGACATTCTTAATGTTAAAAAAAGATGTCTATTTCAAATAAATGCTGTTCTTTTGAATTTTCTATTGATCAAAGAATCCTGAAAAATGCACCACGGTTTCCACAAAAATATGAAGTATTAATATAAATATTAAGCAGCACAACCATTTCTATACTGACAATAATACAATAACCAAATCAGCATATTAGAATGATTTCTGAGGGATCATGTGACACTGAACACTGGAGTAATGGTGCTGAAAATTCAGCTTTGCCATCACAGGAATAAATTAAATTTTTAAATATATTAAAATAGAAAACACTGATTTTAAATAGTAATAATATTTCTTTAATTTGTAATATATTTTTATATTATATTACATATTTTCACATTGAATCTCCAAATTCATATACAATTTATATATACACTATGGTATAGATAAGAATAGATTGTATTTTTTAATTAATATTTAATATATATTTGATTTTATTTCAATTTAAAATATAATTATTTAATTAAAAATTATATTGTCAACAATTTCATGGTCAGTAATATTGTAAGAACTGTATTTATGGCTACTTAATTCACCTGCACTTTGCTATTAACATTCTCAAACATCTGTTCAAGCTAAATAGGGTAAATGACATTGTGCCATTTGTCAAATATCTATTAAAAAAAGCAATCCAATTAATGAGACGCAGCTGAGTGAAGCAGAACTGACAGGGTTAAGAGACAAAATCAATAACAAACAATTCCGGCAATGAAGAAATCCTGTACATTTAATTACAAGCTGTCTATAAACACTATTACGCAGGGAATGTCAAAACGAAGGAAAAACAGTGAAACAAACTTGATCTCTATTGAGAGGAAGGAAAGGCGGCATCAAAATAACAAGACACTGATGCCATATAGAGACATTACTACATACAGCACTGCTCATGAAGTAAAGAGGAGCTGTCATCCTCCCACGTTCATACTCACTTCTGGGTCAGATTCACATTAGGCTCACGGACGGTGCTGCTTCGCTCTGATGTGAAACACTCACACACACAGAAATCGGCTTCCCTTTGGGATTCACTTATGGAAAGCCAGTCATGCTTTTGCTGCATATATCCCAAATGCAGCATGACATCTTGTACATGGGTGAGCAGGAGAGACGGGGATAGATTCAGTCATATTTAAAGATAAGGATAAAAAGGTATTTAACCTGGATTCAACACTTTATACTAATACATTTGCTCAAGCACACGTAATGTTCCCGTATGTTACATAAATGTGTACCACTTGGGGCATTTTTCCGTACTGTGAACAATGTGAAGCAATGAATCACGACTAACCCTGATTTTCTCTTCCAGTCAAAGTCGAATCAACATGGCTCAAACATCCGAGTTCAGCCCCACAAGGAGCTCTTATATAAACAGGTCACAGCAGTGGCTCACTGGCATTTACAGAAGAGAAAAGATTATTTGAAGAGAAGCAGCTCAGAAGCAGTTGCCACAAATGAGTCACAAGAGAAAGGCAAAGCTCGGTACCCCTAGCGTGCTATAGTGACAAGTGCCTGTTAAGCATACATTGAGGTTTTCACACAAACAAAACCATATATTAACTTCCTCACAGGATGCACTTAGGAAGATTAAACCACAAGCCACAGTCACACACACCACACATAAAGCAAAACACCTGCTGATTGGCTGCGAAAGCAAATTCCCTTATTTACAGAGGAATTTACAGTGTACTCATGAGAAATAGCGCTTGGTATAGCAGTATAGAATTCTCCTTTGCAAATAGAGACACAGGCTCTAAAATGCGAAGAAAAAACTGAAGAGAGTGTGTGTGTGTGTTGACCCAGAGAGAGCAGTTATCATGTATAGGTATGAAACGGCTTCACAAAAGTGGTCTTTTCAACCACACAGTATCATTATTTTTGTGTTACAAATATTCAAATGATCCCAGAAGTACTGCGATAAAAGTTCATAGTTCAGATATAAACACTGATGTCTACGTACGGTAGCGATCAAAATAGAGTAAATCACCTTGTGAAAGTAACTTGGTGCTTCAAATTGAATCATTCAAGACATTTGTTCAACAAGCTGAAACAAGTAAAGTATTTATGAGAGTCATTGAATTATTCCTTTAAACCATTTTTTTTAAATAATTCATTAAAGTTGATTCTTTTTTTTTTAAAGTAAACTGCAACAATTAACATTTTGTCAGAACCTCTACTAAATTACATGTTATTTTGTTTACTACTCTGTTCAGAATCGTGGAAGAATTGTGATCTCTATTTGAAACAAAAAAAATCGTGATTCTCAATTTATCCAGAATCGTGCAGCTCTAATATATATATATATATATATATATATATATATATATATATATATATATATATATATATATATATATATATATATATATATATATATATATATATATATATATAGTACACTGTGCATATATATACAGTATAGACACTGTATACTGTATTTGTATATATATATATATACGTCTACTATGAAGGAACCCAATTTCTCCACAGCAGATATCCCCCCCACATATGCTGAGTATTTATAGCAACGTCATTATATAAGGAAGCCATACATCCTTTAATTATTAAACACAGCTGAGGGTTTGGTGGGGGGTTGGTTGGGGGATGGTAGTTTCCCCCCCCCATAGAGTCATTGAAACAACTTGAGAGGGTTTAAGTATATTTCCTCCTCTAGATCGACAGGCACTGCTGGAACGCTAAAACTGGCCATGCCTCTCTAATGATGTTTGTGGCCTATTTTAATTACCCTCTCGAATGAACTACATCTCTGTGAGGAGCTCCGCAGACCAATCTAAGAAAAGCCAATAAACATGTGAAACCCATAGCCTGCACACAACCTTACAGATTCAGACATGCAAGTTTCCTAAATAAAAAATCTAAATAAAAAAAACCTCATAAAAAATAAATAAGTATGTTTTCATATAACCATTTACTAAGTAAATATAAAAACATAACCATATCTATGCTATTTTCAGTTGATTAGAAGCAAGAATTCTCAAGAGTCAGACCATGTATGCGTCACATAAAGAGCGTCTTCTATCTGTAGTGCACTTCATTACAGGCATGTAGGCAGCTCCATTTTGAGTGTCACTATTTGTTTTTCTCAAGCAGCTAAAACAAGCTCAAAATGGATGACTAATTTTTTCTTAAATATGTCAGCTTATTTCAAACGGCCAATGAATAAAGGATTGCACCATACAGTATACTGCAGACTTGTTTCTATACTAGAACAGATTCTTACACCAGTCCAGGAAATGATTAACTGACTTGATGAAATATTCAAGAAAAAAAGATATTCATCACTTTTAAGCAATGTCCATGAGCCTGAGGAGTTTCATCCTACATTATATGTCTTCTTAGCCTTCAGGGTAGCTTAGTAGTACAAACGTATTTATTTTAAGGATGTACTTAGTGTAGTCTGAGAGGAAGTGCGAGTCTGTGCCACATTTTGGCTTGATAGTAAATTCTCGGGCACAAACAGTTCAGAAATTCAAGAATGAAGAGAAAGTCTCTTAAAGCCCCGTGAAATCAGTTATGTGGCATTTAGTCCATGTCTGTTAGCTCTGAAGCCATATATTTAAGTCCGGGACACACTAAGCCGACATCAAAGAACCAGCGGCGACGAAAGTTGATTGTGTTGTCGCCTCTCGACGGCTGCGTCTCAGCCAAAAACCTGCGCTTGAACACACGAAAAGGACTATAGTCGACGGTCAACTAGCACGTGTGTTCTGTGCCTGCGTATAAGTAAATATTTGTCTATATCTGTCTTGACTTCTTTGTTCGCGTTCATCACTTTCGCTTTTATTCTTGTGCACTAACTCGTTCGCTAAGCTGAACAGCAAATCAGATTTCTCTCTCACCAATGGCCCGACACAGATTCAACATACCGAAGCAGCCAAAAAAAAAAAAAAAACAGACGGCGTCCAACTAGAGCCAATGGTGCAGAACACGCCAAAACTAAGCCGACCGACGCTCAAAAGTGCCTGACATTGCCCGACGGCCGACCGACGGCTTGGTGTGTCCAGTCCTTTAGTTTACTCCTAACTCCAGTAGCAGATAAATTTGTCTTTCACACAGAACACTATGAAGTGGAATGAAAAACAATGAAAGATCTAGAGATGCGTTTTTCAAAAGCTGAACTTCTGTTAACTTGATGGTCACGTCTGATGTAGGCACAGTGTTATGGGAAAATGGACAAAAAACTCATCCTGCACTACACAGAATTTTGTCCAATCAAATACCCCCTAGAATGAGAATGTCTATCCCAATAATACCACCAGAAATTGACTTCTAGCAAGTTGCAAATCATGTGAAATGGCTGCATAAGTACATCTTATTTACTTATTTTTTCAAAAGGATTCATAATAGAGATGTCTGGCCATCTTCATGAGAAGATAAATAAGGTTGGCACAAAAAAAAACCCACGGCTCTGACAACAACAGAGTTTGACGAAATATAAGTTTCTGGCAGCAGACCAGTTACTGGCACATGAAGTGACTAAACTGCCGTTCAGCTCTCAGTGAGAAACAGCCCGGCCTCATCCCAGCTGACATTTTAAACAACGAGTATTCATCTTGCCTCATTTCAGTTTTTGCTGTAAAGTTTTGAGAAAGGAAAAACAAAGGTGGTTAAAGTGGTTAAAGTGCCCCTGTAGTCAATAATTGTATCTTAAAACTCATCTTTCATCACCAAAATGACACATTTAAATGTATTTTCCATGTGAAAAAAAAAGAATTATGCCTTAAAATAGCTTGAATGTCCATGAATATGCAAATTAGCCCTGCCTCCACTCACTCGCACCAGCTCAGAGATCCCCTCGGTCAACTTTACTGTAGTAAAAACTGCACAATGGTATTACTCTTTACAACGACAGACACATAACTGTAATTAATATGATTACCCTTTTGCTTGACTACATTATCAAACAGCTAATAACGTGTTGTTAATGTTATATGAACCATGTTCCCATTCGCCATCTCAGAGTCAGACAGCTGCCTTCTAAAAATTTGTATCCTTAGTAACACTTTGAAAAACTTAGAACGTTAGTGGAGAAAGGGATATAGTTCATCATTGTAATATACATCATAACTCACACGCTATATAGCTAAATGCACCTGATTTTCCATATCAACAGAAAAATATACCGGTATAACCTGGCTTCTCTTCAGACTCCCCTGCTTCGCAGCATAGTTAATGACACGCCCGCAACGTGATTGGTTACAAGGTAGTTTGTGACATAAAAAACACTGGCGATTTCAAACCGCGATTTTGAGACTGTCTTTGGTTCACTGCCGTTCTAAGGAGAAAATAATCAGCCATGGTGTTGACTTATGAATTTGCACATGGTTTGTCTTAAAGCATATTAAAAAAAAACATTAAAAACTAGTTTTTTTACCACATGGGGTCTTTAAAGATTCTGGGCTGGTAACCCAGAGGTTGTAGGTTTAAATCTCAGACAGGATGATCAGACAACAGCGCAAGATGCAACACAATGGCCAAAGATGGAATGGGATGGCTTTAAAGGCAGCCAAATTTAAGGGTAAGCAAGGACAATTAGACACTTACCTTTCTGCTCTCCAAGGACTATAAACAGCAATTTGTATGCTAGCAGGATCTTGTCTCAGCCTAATTTCAGAACAGCGTCATATCTCCTCAGACAGTAGAATGGACAAAACAGCCCCAGAAGAACTACACATCGACAAAGGCTTGCTTGTGCTGGATACCCCTGAAGTCTGTCACAATGTCTCTAGCTAATCCATCATGATTCCAATATAGAAATAACAAACAGAAACTGTACTGACCACGAAGAGACATTGTAATCTCTGATTACCAATCTACTTATTTGAACCGGGCTGATCGGATCGCACCTTTTTAAGTTATTCACTTTACAATAACACTAATCTGCTCCACACACATACCACCATTCGAAAGTTTGGGGACAACTTTCGAAGAAGTCTCTTACGCTCAGATTGCTCACCAAGTCAATAGTAAAACTGTAATATTGTGAAATGTAATTACAATTCAAAGAAACTGTTCTCGATTTTAATATATTTTAAAATGTCATTTGTTCCTGATGGCAAAGCTGAATTCAGTGTCACATGATCTTTCATAAATCATTCTAATATGCTCAAGAAACATGTCTTATTATTATGTTGAAAAGAATTGTGCTTCTTAAACTTTTTCTGGATTTTTTGATGAATAGAAAGTTCAGAAGAACATAATTTATTTAAAATATATATGTATTTTATAACAATATTTAAGTCTTAGCTGTCACGTTTGATTAATTTAATGCACCCTTGCTGAATAAAAAAATAAAAAATATTTTGTTTACTACTCTGTTCAGAATCGTGGAAGAATTGTGATCTCTATTTGAAACAAAAAAAATCGTGATTCTCAATTTATCCAGAATCGTGCAGCTCTAATATATATATATATATATATATATATATATATATATATATATATATATATATATATATATATATATATATATATATATATATTTTTTTTTTATTACTTAACCCAAACTTTTAAACTGTAGTCTAAAAATACTATAGATTATTTCATTTACTTATAAACAAACACAAGACTGCAAGAGATGGTACAAATTTTGTTCGGTATGTGGTACTGTCAGCTGCCGAAACATTAAAAATACAAAAATAACTGGTGGTGAAAATTAGGCATAGCAGGACATTATGTTTTCGGTACAAAACAAATTACATATTAAACAGACTGTATTCTCATGCCTCACAGTTTTCATTTGTGTCAAATTAAAAATGCTTTTTCTACTCTAAGTAAATCTGTTTATCTCCCATCACAAATAAAATATGTATTAATTTTCCCTCCAGACTGAGTGCATTTCTGTACCATCTGATCAACAATTTAATTAATATAAACTTTTGCAACATTATACTGTTCAATACCCTAATCTAGTCAATTTGGCGCATTATGGTGCATCAGGACAATTCCATTTTTTTAGGACACAATGTGATAGATTAATAATAGATTATATTAATAATGATTTTGGGGCATCTGTGTTCTGTTAGGCTGTGAGGGTTAAAACAACATTTCCACATCATAACCCTAATCTCTCTCAAAGAGAGTCTGGAGGAGCGGCGGCTGTCACATCAACAGGGCTGGTCTTCATCTGGCCTCCAGCCAGAAATAACAGCAAGTTAACATGGTGCCCATGACCTGAGCGCTCACTCAAACAGCTAATCACCAAAACGGGACGCTTCCTGCCACCGTGCCATCATATCTAACAACATCACGTTCAAAATGACACAGCAAAGTATGTGATGCAGGCCTCCTTTAACCTGGGCTAAATCAGTTTCAAAATCAATTTTGACATTTTCAAAATCCCCAAATTAATTATTTTTGTAAACTTTCTTTATTTTTGCCTGTTGGACACCAAAACCACTCTATTGATTCCCACCTACTACATTTGATGACTCAGTTGACTTTATGAAATGGTGGTGCGTCCCCCCGACCCCCCCCCCCCCCCCCCCCCCCTTCTTTCACATCTGCACACACCTGCACTAAAAAGCTTGCAGGATACCTAGTTCAGCGCTCTTTTCTGGTAAATTCTGCTTAAATTGTTCAGGCAAAAAGAAAGCCATTAGGGTAAAAGCAAACAAAATGGCTGACTCAATGCTTGTGGTGCTTGATTTATTCTGCTTATTTAGAATTTCCAGTACTTTGCAATGATTCTTTATCTTTCGTGTTTACAAATGATTGAGAGTGCACTTCTAAATAAACGGGAGGGGTGCTGGAAAATACCTCAGATGGCAGTCTATAAATGAAAGTGATTTTCAACTGTTTGGATAGTGTTCTCATATTCTCATAACATGCGCTTCTGTCCATCCATCCAGCCACCCACACGCAAAAACACTCGGCTGACTGTCGCCTGCCTCGCTGAATGGTAGCATGAGGATCAGCTAAACTGATCTTACAGACACGTGCATGTGGAATTATGGTTCTGCTTCTTGCATTTGACAGATAGAATGTAAAATGTGATGGGTTGGAGGGAGAGAGAGAGAGAGAGAGAGAGAGAGAGAGAGAGAGAGAGAGAGAGAGAGACAAATACTCTGACAGAACACAAACAGCTCCAAGCTGTTCTCTTTGATTTCTATGCTGCATTCAGAGATACCAATATTTAGAGCTACAGACAAACCAATTATAATATATTATATAATATAGAAAATAATATTATAAGGTCATCCGAAGTACGCTTCCAGAATGCCGTGTCTTAGACAAAGTTAGCTCTTTCTCACATCTTCTTATGCTTGAACGGACAAATTCTCACAAAAATTATGTAAAAAAATGCCTGCCTTGGCGAGAATCCTAAACACAGTTGATTATGGTTTAAGTGAACATAAACAGCTGAGTTATGAGTGATTCACTAATGAAACTTTAATAAGGATTAATTTATTAATTTAATTTATACAGTGAAGACTATTCAGTATTTTTTTTACATTTGATTACTTTATTAAATGTCTCTACCTAAAAAAAATACTGATACTTGTCTTTAATGATGCTTTAAATTGATATTAGTTAGGCAAGTAGTTTTAGCTGTGGTATTGAAATTAGAATAGAGAATTGTGAATTTTCACTGGTATATAGAATTTTGGGGTCATAATTGGCTGTTTTTGCAAAAACAGTTTAATGGCCAGTAAAAAATATTTATGGCTGGTAAATTTACTTAAAAGTGCTCTAAGCGATGCTGGGTGACGTCACTTCTTGTTGACGTTCAAAGTATTGTCAAACAAAACGGAGGCTAGCTAGACCTTCCCTCCTCCTCATCCCGTCCCCTCCCCCTGTAGTTTTATTGATACTTCTTTCAAGGTGTAATGTCGCCAAGTTAGATAAATGCTTTCATATAATGCAAAAAAAAGAGAAACATTACCAGAAAAACACGATAAAACGTTTCGCCACCTAAGGTTATAACTTTAGCTCCCATACCAGGACGCAATAATAGCAAGATAACGTTAGCTTCAAATTTAGTCAAAGTTGTCAACAGGCTATGAATGAACATTCAATTTCATAATAAATAGTTGGTGAAAACAATCATTCACACAAACTGTCGCCCTACTGTGAGTTTGCTTGATTATTTACAATAGAGATCGATAGCTAGCTGCTAGAAACCTATATGTTGTATTCACCAAAGTTAGCGCTGCCGCTGACTGCATTGTTCTAGCTAATTATATCCTTGTGTTTGTTAGGCGAACATGAAAGTCCATTTAGAAAAACCAAACTGGATTTACCCACATGTCCAGCAAAAACAGAGCTAAGGTTACCTGAATGTCGGATTGGAAGCCCTTCTGCCGGCGGAGTTCTCACCACCTTTCAAAGGCTTTTCCAATGTAAATTTGGGCATGCGTTCCTTCTCCTTTTCCCTCTTCTTTGTATTTTTGCAATCTGTTCATCAGAATGTCGTCTCTTTGGTCGTGTGTCGGCCATATCAAACTTAAAGGGTTAGTTCACCCAAAAATGAAAATTAAGTCATTAATTACTCACCCCCATGCTGTACCAACCCCGTAAGGCCTTCGTTCGTCTTCGGAACACAAATGAAGATATTTATGATTAAATCTGAGAGGTTGATCACTCCTCTTTGTGTTCCGAAGACGAACGAACCTTACGAACCTTACGGGGTTGGTACAGCATGGGGGTGAGTAATTAATGACTTAATTTTCATTTTTGGGTGAACTAACCCTTTAAAAGAGTGAAAATTCTAACTTCCCTCTTCATGCTTCTCTCCTCCACACCGCTCACTAACCCCACCCCCAAATCATTCTTGTCGGTTATTGGCTGGAACACTGTTTGTTTTGTTTCGTGGAGCGGGTTGCCCCAGTTTGTTTTTGTTGCTGTTTGTGGAGCCTGGGCTGTCTACAGAGACCGCATTTTTTTACAGTGTGTTCAGGGGACAGGCAGCTAGCGGATAGTGAGGAGATGTTTGCTGTATGTGACAAAAAATTTTTGCCCTAAAAAACGCGTGACATCGCTTAGAGCACCTTTAAGTCACTGGCCATTGGCAGGTGTGGCAAAAAGTTAGTTTATGGCCCTTGAAATAACATTTTTAATTAAAAACTAAAATATTATAAAATAATATTTAAATAATATTTAAAATATTTAAATACAAAAAAATTATAATTTAATATAGTTTAATTTAAGCCATGTATGGCAGTTCCCTGTAAAGTTACCGGGCAGTGGTGATTTGGGAATTGGCGAGTGTTCATTTTGGCCCCTGTACACAGACAACAGTGTGCCTGTGTTCTATTTTTATCTGTGTCACACAGGAAAATAACTCTTACCATCTACCACAAAAAGAATGTATCAAAATGTACAACGCTCCCTGTAATAGCCACTTGAACGTGAACTGGGGCAGCGGCTTCAGTTAAATATGCATTCACTTCACATCAGAGGCTAAACATGCTAAACATGTCACAAACAATCACTCATATACATGAACCTGTATCCAGTTTCGTTCAGCGATGATTACCTGACATTAGCTCACGTGGCAGAGCTAGAGAGAAATGGAAGTGGCTTCAACTAATCATTGTGGCATAGGCAGAAAAGCAGCCAATCACATTAATAGTGCTGAAACAACCAGAAACAATCCACTTTGTCTATTATTCCAGTTCAGTTTTTTGTCAAAGCTCTTATAAGTTTTTGTAAAACAACACCTGGTTACACAAAGAAAGTAAGCTAAAAATGAAAAGGTTAGCTGTGAACTACTTGGCTCTAAAGGTACACACAGGCTCTGCTTCAAAACCTAAAGAGCTGCCTACTGTACATAGGCAGCATTTGAAGGCATTCAGAGGCATGCTACCAATGTGAAGACTGTCCCATAAGGTAGCGGAAGAAGCAAGATAGATGTAACAAAATATACCTATAATTCATTCATTAACAAAAACAATAAATATAAAGCGTTTTTTTTTTTATCAAATATTTGTGTGCTACACATTTTATTCTGATTAGAGTATTGTGGAGTTAACTTAGCAACATGCTAACACCAAACTTCCTTGATATTGTTTGTGAATCAGTCAAATATCATGTGCATTTCACATGAGGAACACTGTTTATAAGGAGTTTCTGACTGTGTAGAGCCTTTAAAATCAGTCCCTGATGAGATTTTATTTCAAGAAGGTATTAAGACGTGGTCACATTAATTAAATATTGGCAAAATTTGCAGGCAAAAAAAAAAAGGTAGACTATTGTCAATAGTGTTGCGAAGTTGCTTCAAACCAAGCAGCTTTCTGTTGGTCAACACAGCAAATCTGAGTGACCAACTTGATCCCGTTGTAAAATCTGCGTGTGGAAATCTTTCGCCCTCAATCGCGTGGATTTCTATTGAAATGACTGGATTTTGGCTGTGAAAATTCGCAGAACAATGGTAAAAGTCACTGCATCTTTAACCTAAAGTAACATCAACAGGTTTTGGAACAGAGACATATTGTTTCTTGCTACAATGAAGATCATTTTTAACCATTCAACAATATTTAACCATCCAACAAATGAGGCTAAGTGTTAAACATCTTGATTAGCACCCCGATGTTTGAAGGCTCAAATCATGAAAAGTTGATTGATAAGCACTACCAGCTTCACCAACTACTGGAAGGTGAACAGTATGGGACTAAACCACTGCTAACCCACCTTAACCAGCATGGACACTCATGCTAGTTCAAGCCTGTTTTTTTTTTCAGCGGGGAAATTAAAAATAACATAATGGCAAACTTATGAAGATGAACTAATAAACTACATTGTGACAGGTTACTCTGTAGTCCTGCCATGTACACAGACCTGGTTCATCCATTACTCGGCTAAGTAATACACCCATTACATGGCTTTAAGAATGGAAATAAGCACACTTAAGACATAATGGCTTGCGAGCATCTATATTCTACATCCAGATGTCCATACAGGACTAGTCACGCGTTCAAAGTGATCTAACTGCACCAAAGACCATCCATTTTTCTTGGGATGAACTCAAAAACTGAGGTGTAGTGATGTGACTGGAAATAATGGGCTGGCTCTGAATGCAAGTCCGAGGGTTTGTAGGCATGTGACTTCACAGTTAATCTGCTTATGTCTCGCCATTGTTTCTGATGAAAAGCGATACATTGCACAGAGCTTTTTCAGCTCGCTAATTAATCGAACAGCTGACAGCTTCTTAATAATGCATAGGATTGCTGCTTTCATCCATCATGTATCAAATGCAGTATTTACAATATGGCCTAGAAAATAAACAAAATGTCATTATTTGGCTTTTTTTAAATCGGTATGTCTAAAAGTCAGCATAGTGGTTGGCCCTATCACCATTTCCCTAAGGAAACAAACAAGACCATTGTGCTTGAGCTGGTTGCTGCGGAAAGAGAACGAGGGATGAGGGTGGGAGAGAAAGAGATAGTATATCCGCAGGGGGGGAAACCAGCTGGGAAAAACTTGCAGCCAAGGGAACAGAATTACAAAGACAGCAGCCTCTAAAATGCATGGAAACCACCCCACAGTGAAGCGGAAGAGGGGGAATGACACAAGCGAACATCACAGACTTGCACAAACTAAGCAAAAATAGACAGGAAGGGAGGTTGAGATGGAAACTGGATACAGAAAATCTACCCATCATTCTGTCAATACACTGGCCTAGAAAACTCGCACAGACACACAGAACTAGAACACCTGAAAATATAATGACACTTCTGACCTCAATTTTAAAGGTATATCCTTTTTTTTAATCTTAATCAGATGTACTTAGCATCTTACCCCGTTGTGAACGTCTGACCTTAATGCAAAGATTAATAGGGACAAATGCTGGACCATGACCTTACAATCCCCTTCATTCAGCTTATTTGCCAAGCCCAAGACACTTTCTATCTCCATAAGATTTTTTTTTAATTAAATGTGCCCGGATTGTCAAAAACAAATAGCACCTCTTTAAGTACACTACCGTTAAAGAGTTTGGGGTTAGTACGATTTGTTAAATGTTTGAAAGAAATCTCGTATGCTCACCAATGCCACAATGCTACATTTATTTAATCAAAAATACTGTAAAAGCAGTAATATAGTGAAATATATAACAATTTAAAGTAACTGTTTACTATTTAACTATTTTTTATTTATTTCTGTGATGGCAACGCTGAAATTTCAGCAGCCATTCCGCCAGTCTTCAGAGTCACATGATCCTTCAGAAATCTAATTCTAAAATGCTGATTTGGTGTTTAAGAAACCTTTCTTGTTATTATCAATGTATTAAACAGTTGTGCTGCTTAATATTTTTGTGGAAACTGTGAAACATTTTTGTCAGGATCCTTTGATGAATGGAAAGCATATATTTGAAATCGAAATCTTTTGTAACAACCAATTTGGTTAAAATTGATCAATTTAATGCATCCTTGCTGAATAAATATATTAATTTCTTTCTTTCTTTTTTAAATCTTCCTGCCCCACGTTTCTATGTTTGCTTGTAAATTGTAAATTCTTTCTTTTGAAGTTGACCGAAATAAACTAAACTAAACTAACTAAATGAATATAAACAAAGATGCGTACCAAATATTCAGTGCTGAAGGGAACCAAATTTTAGAATCGGACATTGCGAAACCCATATTGATCTATGGTGGCTACAGCCCAAAATATAAACATCCAGTTGAGCAGAAACAAACTACAAGGGCATAAGATCCATAAAATCTCATAAAAAAAACATCTAGACAGAGGAAGTGGACTACATATGCAAGCCTAAGCAATAAATATATGGTTTATTGATTTTTCATTAAAGTCATCACCAACTTTTTTTTCCTAATATTTATGGGACCACTTTCAACCTTTAAAACTTATATTAAAGCATATTGAGAGACCCTATGTGCCTAACTGCTCTTACATGCCATGAGCATATGCAGCACACACAGTGACAGCCTTCAATAATGAGAATGTTGTTATTTGATACAGTTATTCTCTACAAAAGTAGGACGTACAGGTGCAGAGATTTTATACTCACCCTAAGAGCTTCAATGACCAGGTCTCTGGCCTCAAGTTCTCCCTCCATGATGCTCAGAAGGGTCAGGAGCTCTGGTTTGCTCAGGTTGTCGATGTTCAGCTCGCATTTCTGAAAGACAGAGCAAGTAACAGGAAAATGACACTGCATATCTCAGATGGTCTACTTGATACTTGGCAGAGAAGGTGTTGAGTGGGCACCAATCTCACTGCCCACAGCATTAAGTTTTGTTTTTTACTGAAATATTAACCAACTAATTGTCAAGCCAGTCTAGTCTGAGTTCCCTGGGGTAGTAATTAATTAGGGAACTTTGGCCGACACCAATAAAATAAATTTATAAAAATCTTTATTAAAATATGTATTTTGTCCCTAAATCTGTAAAATCATTTAAATGTTTTACACAAACAAGATTATTGTTGTTGTACACACTTGTGTGATATTGCTTAAATACAATATTAGGTTTTATTACATTGTTTATTGTTTTTTTTTTCATGCTTGTGTATGCTGATGGTTATAATTTGGCAATGATCGGCAGATAAATATCAGTTTACAATACATTGGTGCATTTCTATAAGTAAAACTAGAGGAAAAGATGAATGATACATCTTCATCTCGAAAACAAGTACTGCATTTAATAAGACCTACTTTTCCTTATCGCCTCAATAATTAAAAAGTCTAATGAGCTATTTATAAAACAATTCATGAATTATACAGCTTTATAAAACCATCCTTTAAATTATAATGCCCTATAGACATATATGTCATAGTATTTGTTATGGTTTTAGTTCTGCATTTTTATTCTGTTTTACCATAACATACAGAATAACTAAACAGCAGTGATACTGTCTTTTGAAGGCAATATTTTGGACTACAATATAATTAAATTAGGGGTATTGCATAAAAAAAAAAAAAACAGAAAATGGGATAACATCACAAAGCAAAAAAAAAAGGCAAAGAAAACAGCTTCTGTGAGGTTTGATAAATGAGCTTTCGCCAAGTATCACTTGATCCTGTGACTATATAATTACATTTGATTTTTCATATTTTAAGGGCCTGTAACTAGAACTAATATAGCTCTAGTGACCTTTCCACAAATTATGTGCTTAATTAGGTCTACCTTGTTAAAGACCAACTTCTAATGTTCCATTCCATATGTATTCCATTCCATTGTATGTAAGGACTTTCACGAGTCAGTCTCTTTGAGAAGGACTAACTAGCACATGTGACTTATCTCTGTGTAATGAAAAATAAGATAGTGAATGGTTAATCAAAATGTGTCCAGCCTTTCAGGTATCATCCTAACTGCAACACTGATCTTAGCATAGATTTTATCAAATGATTCACTTCTGAAACTGAAGGTTTCTTGCACCTTAAAGATGCAAGTCACTATCATCTTTGTTTTTCATTGTTTGTTCTTGAAGAAATTAATGAGAAATTGGATAAGACTTGCAACCCCAGCCAATCGTGAGAATCCACAAATAGGGCAATACTTTGTATGCTGAGGTCGAAGAAAAAAAGTCAATACTGGTCAGTGGGAGATGCTCTTGAGCACACAATCCCTGCTTGAATACAATGTAGAGCCATTAAGGCAATTTTGTTCTTAAGCAATATTGGCAATGAATGGGGTCAGACCACTCAAGTTAACTTGATAAACAAAGCTCCCCCAAATAAACCATTCATGGGCCTTACATACCTTTGTAAAGGTATGTAGCCCTTGAGAAAGGTGTCTGGGTAGATGCACAAGACAGAGATTTATGATTTAAAGCCAGTGGCCAATGGGCAGCGCTGAAGCCTGCGCACCTGTTCAACCCAACTCTAAATGTAAAGGGGCCTCGGGCAGTTAAAGCAGCTCAGATCGGTGGGTGACACAGTACTCTGAACTATGCCAGCTGAGTCACTAAAATTCAGACCGATTTAGAAACATCTCCAGTGAACACCCCCCACCCCATCCCCAACCCGCCTCCGCTTCATTACATCTCTCTTTTCACTACATTTCTGTTCCACTTGACTCCATGCATTGCTTAAACAATAAACTATATTGCTGGCACTCTAAAGTGGTGGGGTTTTTTTCTGTCATGCAAATCAATTTATAAAGATGGATGGTAAGATGATGACAAATCTTACTACTGAAACTAAAGACCACCCTTTACCGTACACTGCATGCAGATCAATACATTTGAGAGCAAGAAGAACCTCAGGCAACTGTACTGGAGGGCTCTATAGCATCTCTCCAAGGGGTAATATTGATTTTTTTTTTATCTATACAGTACATGTTGACTTGTCATCAGAATGTGTGAAACTTAATTAAATTAAAGTAGCATTATAATCACAATGCATCAAATTAACCATGGTTTTATTAAAGTAAAAGTGTAGTAACCATGTTTTTTTGGCAGATTGGTTACTATTTGTATAACCACAGTTTTACTACAAATGCCATGGTTAGTGTAGCAAAACCATGGTTAATTTGTGGTTACCTTGGTCTAAACTATAGCAACCATAGTTTTTTGGTTTTATTTGAAGTAAATCCATGGTTAATTTCCGTAAAGGAAATGTATTCTTATATATATATATATATATATATATATATATATATATATATATATATATATATATATATACATATGTGTGTGCGTGTGTATTAATATTATTAGGTAAAGAACACAATCTGTATTATTAATGATTCTAAATATTACATTGTGCAATTAACCATACTATAAAGCAGTTGATAATCGATTTCAATTATCATGAAATCTCGAAACGTGACAAAACAGATAGCACCTTAACTGTTATTCAATAATTGTAAGGTAACCATCTTCTAGGCTTACCATGGTATCAAATCGCGCGCAGCTGCACATTAAAGAAACAATAAGGAATAATTCTCGTACTTTAAACAATATTGTGCTCTGCCCCAGATAAAGGATATCTAAATGTGAAAGCACAACAAAGTACCCCGCAAAAAAAATAGAAAAATTAAATCTCCTCCACATACACACGGACCACCGTAACGCGTCCACTGATAGTTATAATTCACAGCACAGGACGATTCCTATTCTATTAGCACCATTCATTCCCTGTTATAATTAGCATTCATTGTGGCAGACAATGTCATTTTATGCGTAAATGTATCTCACCGCCTCGACGCTTCCATGGCCAGTGGTTACCAGTGTTTGTAGCGGAGGTGGCTGCTCCCCTTTCGCTCCGTCCGACGCCATCTTCTCACTGTAGAGGACTGTTCAAGCTTAAGCACCACACAACACATCAAATAACGCATTCGGCACTGATTTAACTATTACACTGCTGCAAAAGGATCGCAGAGAGCCAATAATTCATCTTCCAGCTGTAAATGCGTTGAGTAGGGCTGTGGATGACCGGTGAGGAGTAGATTTTGACGGGGCGCAGGTTGTGCAGCTCAGTCCAGATGTAAACCTGAAAAGAGGTGTGAACCTACAGTACAGCTTTTGAGGGAGTGACATGAACGCGATCCTATTTTTGCACTGCTTGGGTTAACCTCTCTGTCGCCAGTTGATTTTCTATATGAAGATGTGGTAAAGAGATTACAATGATGAATGGAACTTAACGTTTTGATGAGATGCCTTTGAGTCATCATGCATAAAGATGTCGTTTAAAATGTAGGCTTAATTCAATAAATTGCATGTTTTGATACCCCTAGAACGTAACATTTTAAGGGAGAAATAATTCACTGAACAGCTAGGCCTTTTTCGTATTAAACGTTAAAAGGTATGAAAATGAAACTGATGGTTAATCCCCCAATAGTGCAAATGTTATTAGCCTAGTGTTTGTGTGGAGCACGTGAACACAAATCTAAAGCAGACTGCACTTCATTACATAACTTTATGAATGCTGCCAACAATGGTGATGAGAGAAAATAATAGCAAACACTCAAAATGACACAGGGAATGGTGATGAAATTAATAATGCCTCTCTGAGGTCCACATTTCTTTAGCTCATTATTTGGACGCAGAGGGTCAAAACATATGTCACCAATGGTCATTTCAAGATGAGAAAGTCGTGACAGGACAGAAAATCCAAATTGAAGCAAGATATAAAGAATCAATTTAGTGCAATGATGCTCTGCTAAATATAACTTTAAAAGGTAAACATTCAGTTTTATGATTATTATAATTAAAAAATATATATTTTTAAAAAGGTTATGGTATGGGATCAATGTTTATCTGTTCCTGAAGATTCAAGAAGCATGTCTACACACACACACACACACACACACACACACACACACACACACACAGACACACACACACACACACACACACACACACACACACACACACACACACACACACACACACACACACACACACACACACATTTCCATGTTTAATGGTTACTTTCAGTATAATGATTTGTATACTGTAACTGTAACCCACACCTGCCTAACAGACATTTCTTGCTGGATGAAGGATCATCATATTTAATTCAACTCAAACTTACCAAGACTATGTGGTTTCGGCCAACCCAACTTTTAATCAAATCTTCTCCATTCAGCTATAGGCTCATCAACCATAACTCCTTCCAGGACAGCAAATTGATGATCAGCTAATCTTCACAGACCAATATTCTATCCAGGCTATTGTAATGGTCTCTTGGCAGACCTAGCATGGACAGTAACTGATCCAGAATGCGGCAGCGAGAGGGATCTTTAAAGAACCGAATAGAGCTCGTCACACCTCTCTTCATCAATTTGCACTGGCTGCCAATAGCTGCTCGCATTAATTCAAGGAGCTGATGTTTGCCTAACAACCACTGGCACTGCACCCCTACCTAAACTCACTATACTTCACACTTATGTGCCATCCAGAAGCTTGCGTTCTGCAAGTGAACGGTGCCTTGTGGTGCCATCCCAAAGAGACACAAAATCACTTTCACGGACCTTTACTTTGATTGTTCTCTGCTAGAATTACCTGCCAAACTGAACCCAAGCAGTCTATAGCCATTTTCAAGAAACAGCTATATACTGTATATCTGTTTCTATTGTTGCTTTTTTGTTGGTTCAAATGCTTCTATCGTTCTCCTCATTTGTAAGTCACTTTGGACAAAAGCATCTGCTAAATGATTACATGTTAATGTTAAACCATCACAGAAAACGTTCTGCATTTATACATTTTCAAAAACATAATTCTGTAAGCTGTTTCCTCATGGGGACCAAAAAAAACAAGGACACGGATTTCAGATTTCGGATTATGATGATTATTCATGTGACTGAAAGGAGAAGAACTATTTGGAATGTAATTTATGTAGTTCATAGTTCTCTCAGTGAAAACCAGTAGGGGTCATTCCATCTTTTTTGTGATTTTTTTTGTGTTAAATTTATATCTGGCTAAGGCCAAATGGTTTTGACATTACTGCCTTCTAGCCCACGCTTTCCCTCTTTCTCTGTACTAAATTACACTAAATTGAGGGGAAAATTGCATATTAGCCTACTTTGCATGTACCAGATTTGATCTTTAATGTTAGACTGGCTTTCATTATAATACCTTAGATATATTGCTCACTGTCCTTAAATAAAAAATTAAGTGGTATCAAACCCTCAAGACTACTGAATGTTACTCACAAAGTAATTTGATTCCTGGTGGTATTGCTTTCGTAAGTATGAAAAGCTGTCTATAATGCAATTCATTCTGTCAGCTACTATAATGTGGGCTTATGATCATAATGAGAGTACGTTTATCTAAATAGATAACCATTTACAATAGATACACTCTGCAATGTCTGAGGCTTTAGTTTATTGTGGGGGAAACAATCCCATTAAAAATCAATTTAATAATTTATTTAACCTCTGTTAACCTTTAATTTATTAAATCTGCTAAATAAAATCTGCTGCAGACACACATTTGCATGTGCAATGTCTCTTTATTCTCATCATAGAAAAAATGGGTAACTGGTCAGGATGCATTATCCGTCACAGGTTGCTATGGTATTGCCACAATTCCCATTTCCATGGTAAAAAAAAAAGATCTCTCGAATTGGTCTATAATCTCACTTTAGGATTATGGGTAGTGTTTTTCATCAGAAGATTTTGCAAAGCATTTTAAGCAGTTCGTTCAATTACATTAAAATCCTATGGATTATATTCTATTCTAGGCTATCAGAAATTACAAACACTTTTTCTTACATGCACAATGTGCATTGCTCAGTTTGGTAAAAAAAATATTTTACTGCCACACAAGTATAAAGAAGGTTTTTATTTTGTGGCAAACTTTAATTCAAATATACTGAAATCATACTTTTTTTTTTAAATCATAAGAACACAGTAAAACTGCATTTTACGTTTAAATGCAACGAGAGATTGAGAGTCACATGACTCACCCATTTGTAGGAGTCAACCAATCACAGCGTTTGTTTGGGTTTTCCTGATATTCGTTACTTGGTTGCACAGCTCTACGTTTAGTGTATTTAAAAAACCATTGGAGTCTTTTCAAAACTGATGTCAAGAGAACTTATTATTAATCAAATGTGAGCTCATAAAATAACAGCAGAGTTTTATTTGCCTTCTCCATTAAGATGAGCCTGGCACCGCACAGCGGATTGTTTCGTGCACCACAGCAGAGATGTCCTGTGACTGCGCTGGATGAATCGTATGTATCCATTTTCCTGTCGCTGTTAAAGAGATAGTTCACCCAAAAAGGAAAAGACCGTTCCTTAATATTGTTTAAAACCTAAAACAAAATAAACTGTTTGACAGAATGTCAGAGACAGACCATCCCTTCCAGTGCATCTCTTTGCCATGCACCCAAAGAGGGATGTTCAAAACCTAGTAAACTGCCTAACTTACCTGCACAGAACTGCTAACGTTAAGTAGCCAGTTAATTATATTTAGAGACACAACCAAGCTCTAAACTTTTACAGATTGACCAGCTTCAACATGAGCAGCAGTTGCAGTTCAGGAGAATCTTTGAAGGATGCAGATTCAACAATAATCTCACAGAAAGAAGATGTGAAGAATTATAGTAAGATGAATCCTGCAGAGAAACTATCACTTTGTGAGAGACGAGCTCAGTCCTTGGCTGATAGTGAAGAGGTACACATGGAATAATCTTATACTCCAAAATACATATCTCACACTCTAATTTTGTATTGTCCTATGTAACCATATCAGTGCCCCACATTTCAGTATGATATTATCATTACATAAAGCAGGGGTTTTCAAACTTAGATGCTATGGGCCCCCATATATGACTATTTTCTTGAGAGAGACTTATTTTATTTTATGTATTACTTATTTGTTTATTTTTATCTAATTTGTATTATTTATTTTAATCTATTCATTTAATATTACTTTATTTGTTACTTATTTTATTCATTTATATCAAATAGGCATTTTATATTTATTTTCATATCCTCTTATTTATCTAAACAGTTTTTACACTGTTTTCCTCTAAACATATATCCACAGACCCCCTAGCACTTCCCTGTGGTCCCCTGGGGGCCCTGGACCCCAGTTTGAAAACCCCTGTCATAAAGCACACCAGGCATAATCTTAATCTCCAGTACATCAACAATTACTGATCATTGTATTTATTTATTTATTTATTATAATTTCTCTAGTTTAATGTTTTATGGTTGTTTGAACTTTGCAGCATGACCTCTGTATCCAGGAGCTTGTGCGTTGCCTTGCACTGACCAGACTGGTTTATGGAAATGAGCATTTTGCAGTGGCCCAAGCCCAGTCAAGACTGGCTAAAGCCTATTTGCAATACAAAGGTAAACTTGTTCATTGTTTAATGCATTTAAACAGATAGAAGAAAGAACCCTGCATTGACTGTGAATCATGCAAATTGATTTCTTAGGCAGCCATATATAATACGTTGACCATCTCCTGACAGTATATGACCTCCTGTTTCCCAGGCTGGGCACATCAGACACAAGAACATGCGTCCCAAGCACTTGAAGTACTCAGTTCCAGCCAGCAGGAGGAGAGAGTGAGCTGCCTCAACTGCTTCCTTACCATACATCAGACTCTTGGAAGTGCTGCTCTAGTGCTTGGAAAATATCCTTGTTTACAAAAATCTAATGCCGTCGTATACATAGTGCATCTTAAGTGTTCAAATCCTTTTTAGGTACACTATATTTTTGTGTGTGTAATTTTATTAAACTCTTTTTTTTTTTAAGTAGAAAAAATGGATAATTCATCATACAGACCTTGCTTTAAATAATGTACTAATGGTAGTAGTTTGTTAATTCACCACTGATGAGTTCTTAACTATGAGAACCTTAGCAGAGGCTGAGTCAAGCTTTCAGAAGGCAGAGATAGTCACGGGAGACATTGTAGCACATGAAGCCATGGGAAAGGAGGACAGAGTGGACACTGAGTATGAAATATTTACAAATTTAGCAAGGTATGGGACCATTTTAATCTTTTTAAAATGATTTAATCTCATTTTAATTGTTGTAATGGCTGACTGTAATGACATAGCTGGACTAACAAGAGAGACAAAATCCAACTCTAAATGATTAGTATAAATTCATTTTGAAATAATTACCCTTAGAAACGACTTAAAGGTAGGGTATGTGATTTGCAAAACGGCCGGCAGATTTTGTAAATACACAACTCAAAAGGTCCTACCTTCTTTCCTCCAACGCTGGCCCTGACTCGCTAGAGGGGGATGGGGGGAGGGAGGTAGGGTACGACTGTTTGATTGACGCACTGACTGTCCAATGATTCTAGGTGGTCTTGGAAATGATTGGCTGGAGTTTTTCGAGTCCTGCCCGTTTCACAGATGATTAAATTGCTTAATTTTCATTTCAGTGCTTCTAACTCAGTGGCTGTAAGTGGGTTAGGAATAGGATTTCAAGTGATTTAGAAAAAATGGTCAAAAAAGAAAATCACATACCCCACCTTTAATCAATTTTCCCAGTCTGTTTATGGCATAATAAACACATGAAATTGTATACAGGCCTGAAATATGACATGTCAGCCAAGTCCACATTGATATTCACACAAAGATATTCACACAAAGATATTCACACTTTTTAAGGGCTTTGGCCCTCCTGTACTTCATTAGGACCTCAAGCTTATATCAACTGTAAACGTATCTTTTTCACCACAAGGTGGTGCTCCTCATCCACAACAGAATTGAAGCTTTATGATAAAATTCACTTTGGCCACTGCTTGTGAAGGACGAATAGAAACAGAATTATGTTTTTATCTTTTATTATCATATCGTTTAGTGCCTGTGAAGCTCACACATTTAATATGAATGTCTCCAGGCTGGCCACATTCAGAGCAGAGTAGAAAATCATCTGTATAGGATACATTTCTCATGAGAGTTAACTACATGAAAATCTGCCATGAAAAAAAAGTACTTGCATCAGTTTATTAACCATACATAAAGCAAAGGATTTACTATTTAGAAATTCAGCAGGTCTACTTTATTCACATTAAATTATTTTTATTTATTTTATTTTATTTTATTTTTATTTTTATTTGGTAATTCAAAGATCTTTTGTTTCTCAGGGGGGAATAGTTCCCACAGGAGGACTTGATTAACTTGTTCAATAGCTTGTATTGATCCCAGTGTTTATTATGGCTGGTCTCACCAAGCTTGACTGTGACAATGAACGACTGTGGTTTGTCTGCCAGCTGTGTTTATGTTGTGAGTGCAGAGCGACAGTATCTCCCTGGGCCCTCTCAGGTTTTATTATTGCTGCTCTTTGTTATGCGAGTAAGGGCATATGTGTGAGAGAATATAAACTGCTTTGTAGTAAAGCTCATTTATTATGTATTTATATTATGATGTCCAGGATTTTTTTCTACTTCCCTTAGCAGGTTGTGTTTTCATCAGTTTGTCAGCTGGTTTCATGGTCCCGGAAGAATGTGCATACGCGAATTGTGATGAAAGCTTTATAATTCTTCTGCCTTTGACTGTAAAGCTAGTGTTGACATATTTGAAATGAGCGAGCCTGCGCTAGTGCGCTATCACCACATACCACCACAAAACCCAGAAACAATGACACACGCTTACAGCTTTTTCATCCAGATGGAGTCAAAGAGCGAACGAACATCAGAGTCAGCATATCTGACGTGAATCTCTGCACATATTTACATCAGTCCTTGTTCGAGACTTGCTGGTTGGGATTTTTGCCTTGAGAGAACTCAAAAGTGAAGTTTGTTCCTCCTATGTCTTTAAGTTTAACTTTAACACTCTAAGCCTGTGAACTAATAAAAGGTTAAGTGTGTCATTTTTTCCATCCACTTAACATCCACTTGATGGCTGATAGAAAACCTGCGTCCTAAAGAAAGAAAATACTGTTTTAAAGGGATAGTTCACCCTGTATTAATTTTTTCTTCTGCAGTTAACTAAGAACTGAAATACTTTTGTTCACTTAATGAGTAACAGGCAGTCTATTGAATTTGAAGATTCTTGTCAAGGCAATGCATTTAGCAATTCAAGGAGCCACAAGTCTCATTCTTTTACCTTTATGTTAGATTTCCAAAGCCTACTTCATAATTTCAGAATTACTTGCCTCTTAAAACTAGAGGCAAACTTATGACCCTGATAGGTACATTTATTACATCCAACGGTTGCAGTGAGATGCACATCAAACATACCCCTTTAAACCACTTCTCGGTTTTCTTTGGTTGTCTTGTAAATAAAGATAGGATAGGCAATTTCAGAGAGGTTAGCGATAGCAAGCTAGCTTTGAAGTCATAAGATCCCACCCCCTCCCTTCAGAGCCACACCTCCCCAAAACACATGAACCCGCACAGCCAGAGCAGAGTCTGTAAAACATTACAAACGGATGACGTTAAATCACCTCAGAGCACATAACATTACAATAATAATGAACGTAAACAACTTCCAGAGCTCTGACTTGTACCACCTGACTGCTGCAGATTAATTTCAGCGTTGACTAGCTCAGAGTAGAACGCCATCTCTTAGTTACGGTAGTGATGGCGTGAATGCAGCATAAGCTTATTGTTTTGGTTCAGGAGGAACTGTAAATGGCGGCTGCTGTTTGTTCGCGGCAGTCAGTGAATGTCTGTCTACAACTCTGCATAGCCTCATGAAACACAGCCCGTTCTCATCCCAAGGCGTCATCTAACTGACGCTAACTGGCGCTTTTGACCATGCGTCAACATGCCGACGCACATGGTACCCTTTAAGCGTCAATATGAGACGCGCCTTCAGTGGTCTAATCCTAACCCTACCCCAGACCTAAACCTACCCATAACAGAAGCGTCATCTAACTGACGCTAAAGGGTGCCATGTGCGTCGGATTTAGACGCATGGTCAAAAGCGTCAGTTAGATGACGCCCGAGGATGAGCGTCTCATATTGACGCTTAAAGGGTACCATGTGCGTCGGCATGTTGACGCATGGTCAAAAGCGTCAGTTAGCGTCAGTTAGATGACGCCTTGGGATGAGAATGTGTTGCGAAACACGCTGATGATGACGTGTGAGGTCTGCGTGAGCAGGCTGCGCGGAGGTATGCAAATACAGGTTGACAGGCAGGTAAGACCCTATTATTACATTCGGACCGAATGCAATGATTGGACGAAACATTTTTTGGTCCACAGAATATAAATGAACATTTTTAAATGTTTTTTAGATGACTTCTATAACAGAAGGTTTTGTGAACAACTTTGCCTACCCTACCTTTAAGCTGAGTTAAACTTGACTGGAGACTAAACTTGGAGTGCTGTTAAAACAGTCTGAAGTAATCAGTGTTTCTTTTTTGTTTTAAAGGCAACGATGTCTCTTCTGTTGCTCTGTGTCTGTTCCCCAATCCCCCCCCCAATTTTTCTGGCACTACTCTCTATCAAGCCTGAATTCTTTCAAACATAGTCTATGTCAATATTGGTCTGTTAACAATTACTAAGCAGAAAGCTTGGGGGACTACTTGGCAGTTCATGTAAAAATCCCTAATTGCATTACGCCCCTGCACAACGGACATTAAATCAGATTTCTCCTCGCAGATTATATCTCTCCTCCCACAGAGGATGCCTGAGAGGATGGCTGGTATTATGCTGGCACTGCGTGGCATAACACAGGACGTGTTTAGGTTTGTGTCCCCAGGCAGCGCTGCAGTGTTCACGCTGCATGTCCCACTGCCCCTACAAGGAGGCCCATAGCCTGGAATTTCTGATGCAGCCCTGAAAAGTTGCCAGGGTGCTCCAGCGTACACACAGACTACTATGAGAAAACCTTGGTGGAGTCGTGTTCAAAATCTTTGCCATTTTGCAAATGTTGCCCTTGAGCGTTTTTCACTGATTGCAGTAAATCCAATTGGACATTCCGATTAAGCGCTTATGATTTCATTTAAATAAAATCTGTTACACTCCTAAAATATAAACCGAAGATTTAAGATAAGACATGTTTACAGCTCCATCATCAAATTACGCAGAAATGGGTGAATACTGACAGATTATGTGTAATGTCAACCATCTCTGGTAAAATTCCACTTGCTAATTTAGAGTTGCATCATGTGATATGCACTTATCAACTATAACCTTTGTTTTTGATGCAACTTTTTTTCTTTTACTAGCCTTGTATTGATGGAACAAGGATGCTGCATGAGCAGGCTATTCCCTCTGAGATGGGGAAATTGAGTTAGTGATCCATTAGAGTGGATGACTCTGGAAAAGCTTGAGGCTTTTAACAAGATGGATTGGTGAAATATGGGATCTCCCTGTGGTGATAGATTTCTCCATATAGCCCAGTGCTACACACCTGCCCACATCAGAGAGAAGCATCATGGTATAGTTGAGATCCAATTGAATCCTATTTTTATTTTTACATTTAACCCTTAACAGAAACCTTTAGCATTTTTATCTATTTTTAAGATAAATATAAATTACAAAGTAACAAAATATTTTTTTTTGACATAAAAAAAATGCCAGTAAAGACTTTTATAATGTTAAAAAAGATATCTATTTGAAATAAATGCTGTTATTTCGTCTTTCTGTTAATCAAAGCCTCCTGGGGAAAAAAAATATCACGGATTCCACAAAAAGTTTAAGCAGCACAACTGTTTTCAACGTTGATAAGAAGAAATGTTTCTGGAGCATCAAATCAAATTAGAATGATTTCTGAAGGATCGTGTGACACTGAAGAATGGAGTAATGATGTTGAAAATTCAGCTTTGCCATCAAAGGAATAAATTGCATTTTAAAACATATTAAATTAGAAAACTGTTATTTTAGCTTATTTCACAATATTAATGTTTTTACTGTATTTTGGTCAAATAAATGCAGCCTTGGTGAGCAATGAGCATAAGAGATTTCTTTGAAAAAAATTAAAAATCTTACAGACTTTGTGTCTGAATACTTTTTATAGAACAGCATTGACTCTTCTATACTTCATTTCTACACAGATAGCAGACAGCAGTGAGTCAGTTTTCTGTGCATTGCTCAGGAGTGAGACCGAATGCCTCCAGGCTGATATTGAGAGTGGAGAATCAGACCTAATAAAGACATGAGCGCCTGTGAATTGAGTTCAGCGCTGCAGGGAATGTTTGGATTTACGGCACTCCACATATTAATAAAAGAAACGGACGCCCTTTAAAGGTTCAGAGCTAGTACCACCGTCCTATGCAATACACAGCAGTTCTTCTGGTTTTTAACCAGTTTGCATTGAACAGGACTCCCTTTTCTCGACCTTCGTCCTTTCATTGTTTTGGCATTTTTGCCCATGACTGGCATTACAGACGAGCCATTCTTATTATGATGGCATGCACAAGTAAGGTCAACAGTGTGCTGTATGTGACATTGTGGATTGATTTCATGATAAATGACATCTTTGTGTCTGTGTGCATGTGGTGTGTTGTATAGGGTATACCAGCGGCAGGGAAGGCCTGAGAAGGCCCTCAGTCAATGTGAAAGAGCCTTGGAGCTGCTTCAGGAAGGAGCTCAGCTCAGTCGGATCTGCTTTGTTTACAGAAATATGGCAGCCATTGAACAGGCACAGGGACATCTGGATAGAGCCATTGAGCATCTCCTACAGGTAAATTCCTAAGATTCCAACTCATATTAAAGCAGAGGAGAGGAACCTGTTTTTGGTTTATTAATACATGCTCCATAATCAACTTTTTCCTGCTTTAATCACCAATATTGAGGTAAAAGAAAGAAAGAAAGCATATGTAGTTTACTACTAACCAGAGGCCTTTAGATTATGTGTTACTATTGAGAAGTTTGTGGTCAGTAACATTTAAAAAAGAAAATGAATTAATACTTTTATTCAGCAGGGATGAATTTAACTGATCAGAAGTTAAAATCCTACGTAATATGGTTTCCACAAATATATTAAGCAGCACAACTGTTTTCAACATTGAAAATAAGAAATGTTTCTTGAGCAGCAAATCAGCACATTAGAATGATTTCTGAAGGATCATGTGACACTGAAGACTGGAGTAATGATGCTGAAAATTCAGCTTTTGACATAAAAGGAATACATTACATTTGAAAATATATTAAAATAGAAAAAAGTTATTTAAAATTGAGCATACAAGGCTTCTTTAAAACTGAACATAGTGTATGACATGAGTAATTAGGAAATATTAATCAAGTAAATGGTATTGACAAAAAAGAGCTGACTGGATAACTCTAAAAGCCACCTGAAACCAAACATTAATACAAAGTTAGAACGAAAAAAAGACTAAACAAAAGTCTGTACCACTCAGGGGCGGCCTTACCTATGTTTCACCCGTTTCAATTGAAACAGGCCCCGCCCTCCAAGGGGGCCCCGCCCCCAACAGACCAGCAAAATCCCATTCATTTTCTCCGTAGGATATTGATTTTCAGCCATAATGTCTAAACCATTCAAGGTAGATTGACCACGAGCTACGAGGTTGTGAAACGAAAGTTTGTGCTCCTATAAAAGCCACAAGCTACAAAATCAACCTTGTTATTTGCAAAACACTGACGTCTCTGATTGGTAGAACTCGCGGTTACCATGGCGACGTTTACCACCCCTGCGAACGGCTTAAGCGATCTGAAGTATAATATCGCTAGTTTATGTATTTATACCTTTGTTTTTTTGCTGTTAGGTTAAAATGTTATTTTCAGCAGAAAAAGTATTTTAAGAGGAAATGAAACGTACATATGCCAGCGGCGCTGAAAAACGAAAGATATCGGACAAGAAAAGAAAAGCTTTATTCTGTCTACCAAAAGTGAAGTTACCCTGCGTGAAAGGGCGAGGCTTATTCCAACGTAAAACGCTGTAAATTGTATAGTTTTAATCAAATAAGGTTGGATTATTTCTATTTTGAGCTGCCTGTTCATGAAGCTGAAAGTACACGTAATAAAATAAAATACCATTGATGCAAACCAACAGGAATCCTTGCTTTTTCTGCTCTATTATGTTTATGTTTTATGTGGGTAGGGCCCCGTATTAGTTATTGAAACGGGCCCCCGGATGCTTAAGGCCGCCACTGGTACCACTTTATGCAATTGCAACAAATAAACATAGAATATTATGAATATTTCATATCAAAATAATAAATGGACAGGAATGTTATTTTATTATTATTTTCCTCCAATCATTACGTGTACAGATTGCATCCTCAACAAGCCATATTTGGACCATGGGTTGTGTTTTTGACATCCTCTGTCTAATGGTTTTTAAAACTGGACCACAGAATTATTTAAAGCCTGAAATGATTAATGTTTCCTATGCTTCAGGGTGGGTCTGATATGTGATATATCTGTATTCAAGTCTCTGTATCTCTCTCTCCCTCTTCTCCAGGCTCATTCCATTGCTCTTAGTCAGAGTCCCGGGGGTCTGGAAGGGGCCCAGATCGCTCACAGCTTGGCTCTGGCTTACTCTTCCACTTCAGAGCCTCATCACAACGGTAACAGAATGCATTCACAATAGTCCATCTGAACGGGGTATTTAATTAGGCCCTGAGCATCACACAGAAATTATGAGATGTGTTATGAAGTCAATAGTATAGTAGAAATTTTAGTAAGTATGTAATATGATCAAAAGTCATTCTGTCCTTTAGATCAGTGCTTCTCCAACCTGTCCTGGGGACCCCCCACCACTGAACATCTTGGATGTCTCCCTCATCAGACACCCAATGGCCTTGTCCACACTAAAATGTTTTTTTTTCTTCTTTGTTTTAGCCTTCCGTCCAGGGCCGGAGTGGGACTCATTTTCAGCACTGGAGTTTCATGCCTTAGACCGGCCCACTTTAGTTCCCGTCTGACTATATTAAAATAATGTAATTGAAACCTCAGCATATAAGTCTGCAATAGTGCAGTGTTCTGTACAGCCTTGTTATTCATTGTATTTTAAAAATATATAAATTTATATTCAGTGCAATAGCCGTATACAGGGTTTTATAAATACAGAGGTCCGAAAAGTGATCTTGGGGGTTCGGGGGCATATGCCCACCCAGACAAGTGAAGTAATAGAAACAGTGAAAAGTCCCAGTGCTGATACTGGGGAAATATAAACACATTCGAGGTATACACATATATATATTTATACAATAACAATGGCAATATATTATATAGGTGCTTGCGTTGTTAAATTGAGCTTATTTTTACACTGATGATCATCATTGGCAAAGAACATGTCTGTGTTAAATAGGAATCTATTGTAATAAAGTTTTTCTCAATCTGGGCACATTATGCAATAGGCTATTCCTCTGCTCTCATTTCTCATCTCCATCTTCTCTCATTCTTCTTTTCTCAGTCTCTTTATCTTTAGGTTACTGTAAATCTCCCCTTCCCAATGCTGAGTTTTGATTGATACAGTCTTTACAAACTGATTATTTCTTTCGGTCGTTTAAAACTTATTTCGTAATTAAAACAGCTGTTTACGTAGTTTAGCCACTTGCATCTTATCTCGTAAAGTGTCGCGTTGGGATTCGCGCGTGGCCGCGGGTCGCGCTTCTGTGAACATAAATCCTGCTTGCTTTGGTCGGTCATCTCAAACATTTTGCCATTGCCGACGAGCGGTGTTTTAATACTGACGCAGCTCAGATTATGAGGTCGGTTATCGTCGCGATATGCAAATCATTGCAGAACCAAATTAGAGTTAATATTAGGCAATTATTTCACAACGTTCATTAAACAATCAGAAAAATATACACTCAGAAAGCTGTGACTGGAGCCTATGTAAAGCATTCAACCCAGTGCCATGACAACACCGGTCCTCCTGGCCAATAAAACAGACCGGCCCACCGGGAATTCTCCCGGTGCTCCCGATTAGCCAATCCGGGCCTGCTTCCGTCCACACTGAAACGGTGTTTTAGTTAACGAAGACAGAGCTTTTTTTTTGTATAAATTTGAAAACACAGTTTTCGCATTGTTGTGGACTGTAAAAATGGAGGCATTTGAAAGCAAAGACACGTTTAGTCATGTGACGCATATTGTACCAATGATATCTATGGTTATACCGGCATATTTGTGCCTGCTATTTACTTTCATAGTGTTGCTTAAGATAAAAGTTATTTTGTCGAACCTTCATATTACATTCCTGCAAAGATGACAGAAAATTAACTCGCAATTAGTGTCCTGCAGCATAACATGATGACAAGTGCATTTAGACTATACGATTTTGTGTGCAACCTGGACGCAACTCTGATTGGTGAGATATTTTGCTAATAAAAAGATCACGCCAGAAGTGAGAACTTTTATATGTCTGCTCTCTCGGTATCATCTCGTGAGCTTTTATTACGTTTATGCATGCGCAGTGAGGAAATTTAAGCATTTTCAGATGTTTCGGTGTGGATGAGCAACATTTGGAAAATGATTGAAAACGCTAGTGTTGGACCCGGAGCATTTTGCAGCTAAAACGCCGTTTTCAAATGTATCCAGATTAATGTAGACGTAGCCCAAGCTGTCTTTACTAATGAGCTGAGTTGAATCAGGTGTGTTAGATTAGGGAGATCTACAAAATGTGCAGTGGTGGGGTTGTCCCCAGGACATGTTTGAGAAACACTGCTTTAGATCAGGGGTTCCCAACCACATTCTTGGAGCCCCCCTAACACTGCACATTTTGCATGTCTCCTTAAACAAACACACCTGATTCAGTTCATCAGCTCATAAGTAGAGACTCCAAGACCTGAAATGGGTGTGTTAGATAAAGGAGACATTAACAATGTGCAGTGTTAGGGGTGCTCCAGGAACGTGGTTGGGAACCCCTGCTTTAGATCTGATGTAACATTTGGAATTTGTCGTTGAAGTGAATCGTGTGGATCACACTGTATCTAAGTGTTTAGCAGCCTGTACATAAGCAGAGCTTTTGTTTTAGCTGCCCTGCATAACAAGTACAGAAGTAAAGACTTGAAGGTGACCCTCAGCTAATAAACTGAATTACTAGAGTAGCTCTTCAAGGGGAAGTGGGGTAAGTGTAATTATGTGAATCTCTTTTCCCGTTTCAATAGATTCATCTGCACACTTTTTTGAGGAGTGTATAAGTGCATATAGAAGTGCACTAGGCCCACAGGACACACCCACCCTATCTGCCCAAGATGACTTCAGTCATTTCCTCCTACTCACGGGACAACAGGAGGTCAGCTTCAAATTCATCTGAATGTGGTGTAGATTACGGAAAAGATATGGATCTTCATATTTTAACTATAGGCTATATATCATTTAAAGGTTAGGGTCAGTAAGTCAGGTCAGGTCAAATGTATTTGAGTAGCACTTTTTACAATACACTGTTTCAAAGCAGCTTTACACAATATCTTAATATCTTCATGCTTAATAGCAGCATTTAGCAGATTAGAGCTGGGTGATAATATAATTACTGTGTACATTTTGCGAAGAAGTTTAAAATCAGACAAGTGGGATTTGCTATAAAGTATATATCACTATATACTATATATAGCATTTAGTATGGTATATAGTATTTATTTATTTTTAGTTTATATATATATATATATATCAAGGATGCATTAAATTGAATGTTCTATTCATCAAATACTGAAAAAAATGTCACTTTTTTTTTTTTAGTAAGCAGCACAGCTGTTTCAACTGATGATAATTCATCATTATTCAGAATTTTGGAGGAGACATGTCATATTTATGGTGGTTAAGTTGGGGTTATCTCTTATACCGAAAGACTGTCTTTGTAAAGAGTGTTTGTTGTTTTTGTTTTTTAGAGCTGCGCTGAGATCCAAAGAGAGTCTCTGTCCCTTAAGAAGAGCACGTTTGGTGAACTGAGTGCAGAGGTGGCAGAAACGCTGCAGCTGATTGGTGGAGTGGAGATGACACAGGGTCACATGAGACACGCCTACCGGACACTCAAGAAGGTGAATCAAATCTAATACATGATCACTATGCTGTAGGAGTTGGCTGTTAGCTGTTAATGGATATTAACTCGTACCTTATTCATAAACATCCGTGTGTTACATATCACATATAGTATCTAGTAAAACAGTTCTGCAATGTATTTATGATCAAACATCACAGGTATACTAAAGTCAGCACGAAACAAAAATTCACCCTCTCTGTTTTCTAAATGCATGTTTTTGATTTTAATGTGAATAATTAATTTATGCATGTTTAAAAAAAAAATATTGAAAAATTAAACATCTCTCTGGTGATGTATGCTAGACTTTTCCAATCATTCAGCCCGCTGCTATCTTACAATCGACTGCAAACTCACATTTAGATTTTGCCTCTATACAGTTAACAACTGATGTTTCTACTTCCATTACATCGTGACATCTGTAATCGCACACTTCCTTACTATATAGTAGGCGAAAAACAGTGTGTGACAAAAGAAGCATGTCCGAATTCACAGTACTGTTAGCTGACGCTGGTAGGTCACATGATTAGGGCAACATGATGAATGTAATACGTCCAGATTACGTTCATACTTCACACATTCATACTATATTGAATGTACTTTTTTAGCGGTCGTACTTATTCAAAATGAGTACCTACTCAAGACAAGAGACAATGCAATTTCAGACGCAGCCAATATACATGTATACATCATCGTTTTGCTGATTTGATGCTACATCAACATTGAATTCTGATGGTATAAAATTGAGTTTATCAAATAAAGTTTATTCAATATATTTCACTAAGATCCTTCCATGCAAAGTTGTTAGAGCTTGTGGAACTGCAGTTTGCATAAAAAGAGATCTGAACAGCTTCTGTCCTCAGAGCTATGCTCTAATCTTGGAGGTTAGCATGAATGATAGACGCCTTTCCTGATATGAAACGTTCCAAGAAATAGCATTGTGTTCTTGGTCCTTCTAGATGCAAGTAGACATTTTCATGGCCATTGATACATTGCCGAGTGCTGTCAAAAGACCACTGAATCCAGTTAAAAGAACCTTCATGAGATCTTCCACTAGAAGAAATATAGTATTCTAAAATAGTCAACTCAATTCTAAAATTTATTTTTATAACATGTATACAATGAATAGACATTTTATTTCAGACAGTATGTTTATTATGGTAACTTTATTTAGGAAATAAAGCAAGTTACCAAAGTTAACATTTGTTTTGGTAGCTTTATCTTTATTTAAAGCTTGATTATTTTTAGATGGGACAATGTTATTGTTTGTGTCTTGGGCAGCTCACCTGATGCCCTCCTCCAGGAGTCATGCCACGTGACGTTATTCATTAATTGTGTGTCTTTCGCTCTTAACATTTGATGCCGTAAGAAGATACTACATTATCCTTGTCTCCTAGTATGTTCTAAATAATTTTTATTTGGTCACACTGAAACCCCTTCTGAGATAATTTGGTGACTGTTGCTCTTTGGAAACCTGTCCCCACTCGTCTGTAAGCGAGCACTGTTGCTATGTTGCTATGTTGCTTTGTTGTTGTATTGAAGGGCTCCATTTCTGGGGTTGTGAATCAGTGGTCCCACGCTCAGCGTTTCCTCAGGCTACTAACCTTTCCCCGTTACCTCTGACAGATACGAGCAGCTCATATCATATTCTTTCTCCTGTAATCATGACAGCTGCTGCAGTAAAGCAACACACTCTCACTTTAGACTTTGGCCTAAAGCCAGGGTTGTGTGGTTAAAACAGAAACAGGGATTTAAATAAGCGATAATAAAGTTAAATTATATACTCACTCAGTATAGTATATTATGTTTTATGCAGTCTTTACATGATAGACAGTCCTTTTTTGAGAGCCACAAAGCAAAGACACACACACTTTTGAGAGTCACTGCAACTGTTTTCCCATTGAAGTGGGCCCCATGACATCACTTTTGCCTGTGGAAAGTGATGAAAACATCGACTGAGACTTTTCAATCATGAAGGAAACTTTAAACAGTACTTTCCTTTGTATTTTTATGGAAAGACTGCTGTCATGTCGTCATTTTGAGTGTTTTTTATCCTAACCGTTGCTGTTGTTTTGAAGAAGTGAATGAGAGTGGGTTTATTTGAGGAAATGAAGTGGCTTGGCCAGGTATCCTGTAATATCTGTGCCAAAGGCACTCCTCCTCTCTACTATGTCTGTGAAATCAGAGTCAAGCCGTTCACTACCCTTTGAGCTCCACAAAGCAGAGCACTAAATCTTACTTTATAGGTTTGAATTTTAGCTGTAAAAAATACACACTTTTTTGATATTTTAGTTTCACATTCACAGACAATTATGACTGTATTGAAGCTCAGCTAGCCATTTATGTTTCACCAGGCAATCACATTATGAAATAAATGTTCTTCACTAAAACACATTGGCCATATTTATTGGCACCCCAAGAATTTTTTACTTGTAAAATATCTCTGAAGTATATTCCCATTAATATTTTTAAAAATGTTTAACACACCAGGGTGACTAGGAACATGAAATTGTCTAGCTATGATTTCTTGTTCCACGGGAGTATAAATATGAGGAAACACAAAGGCCAAATTCCCTAAATCATTCATCACACTGAGTAAAAACAAAGAATATGGTTCAGATGTGCAGCACAAGATTGTTGAGCTTCACAAAATAGAAAGTGTCTGTAAGAAAATAGCTAAAGCATTGAAAATCCCCATTTCCACCATCAGGGCAACAATTAAGAAGTTCCAATCAACTAAAGATCAACTAAAGATGTTACAAATCTGCCTGGAAGAGGACGTGTGTCTATATTGTCTTAATGCACAGTGAGGAGGAACGTTTGAGTGGACAAAGACTCTCCGAGGATCACAGATGGAGAACTGCAGAGATTACTTGGGGGTCAGAAAGCCTTAAAAAAAAAATTTAAACAACCCCTACATCAGCACATTTTGTTTGGGAGGGTTTCAAGAAAAATCCTCCTCGCTCATCCAAAAATAAACTCCAGCATATTCAGTTGTCAGACACGACTGGACCTTCAAATGGGACCGGCTTCTGTGGTCAGATGAAACAAACAAAAAAAAAGAGCTTTTTGGCAGCAAACCCACCAGATGGGTTTGGTGCAAACAGGGATAAAAAGTAACCCATGCCTACGGTTAAATATATTGTTAGATCTTTAATGTTGTGGGCCTATTTTTTAGCTGGAGGCCCTGGACATCTTGTGCAGATACACAGCATCATGGATTCTAGCAAATACCAACAGATACAAAATCTAAACCTGACCACTTCTGCTAGGAATGTTATAATGGGCCATGGTTGGATCTTCCACCAGGACAACGATCCAAAACAAACATCAAACTCAACACAAAAATGTGTCGCCGAGCACAAAATGAAGCTTCTGCCATGGCCATCTCAGTTTCATGACCTGAACCCAACAGAAAATGAGTCGGCTGAACTGAAGAGAAGAAGCGCCAACATAGATCTGGGAATCTGAAGGATCTGGAGAGATTCTGTATGGAGGAATGGTCTCTGATCTCTTGTCAGATGTTCTCCTAACTCATCAGGCATTATAGGAGAAGACTCAGAGCTGTTATCTGGGCAAAAGGAGGTTGCAAAAAGGATTTAATATACCAATAATTATGGCCAACTTGTTTTTGAGAAAAGCATTTATTCCACAATGTGACCATTCAATTATTTTACTTCAATAAAAGGCTAGATTTATATGCATTATGTTGTATTTATATAAAAAATATACATGCATTTTGTATTTTTAGATGATAGAGTATAGCTTGTCACCAATGTTCTCAAATGTTTTGCTAACCACCTATATCTGTCTCTCTTTCAGTGTCTGGATATTCAAAGTATGCTGTATGGTCCTCAGCACAAGAAAACCAAAGCCACACAAATAACCGTGGACATGCTGTCTCAGTGAGTTTCCTACTCAATCATGTGTTACACGTTCACACTATAGCAGGAAGTCACAGTGCACTCTAAAAATCTGCTTTCAGTGCAGTACGCGAAAATTTCACCTGAATGTAGTGTGTTGCTGAAAGTGAATATTATTAATAGATGAGGCATTTAATGCTTTGTGGTCTTTTTCTAGGTCACCAGAGGTCAATGAGAGACGTAAGGAAAGTCGTCTTGAAACAAGGCCTCCATTCTGTGCAGTGGTATCATCTGCATCTGAGGGGACATCTAGTATGTCTACCTCATAACAGCAGTGACCAGCAGGGCTGTTTTTGGCATGGACTGTCAGGGATGTTTGACCTCATCCTATTTCACCAAGGGAAATCTGTGGATTGGAAAATGCAAGGCAGTGTTTCTAGAACAGCACACAAGCTCTATTGTGTCTTTAGAGTGCTTGGCAAGGTGACTACCTCTGCACTTCAAAAAAGAGAACTGTCCAGCAGTGATCTAATACACCGTCACAGTGGTTTCTCCAAACACTCTCTGACTGGTGAGGGGCAGGCCTCTCTACAAAGAGTTTTAATTCTTACTGGTATAATATTTCCAAGAATTGAGCTGAACACACAACTCTGTAAGGGTTTGTTTATTGTGTTTGCATGTAAACCAATGTTCAGACAGTGAGCAGACTAGTCTTTTTAAGAGTAAAACAGCACACAAAACACCCCTTTTGTGAATTTTAATTTCGCAAAAATACCCCAAACCAATCTTTGCTAAGGCAGTAAATCATGTATAACAAACTGTAAATCTGTAGATGGACAAAATTAGGTTTCACAGTGATGGTTGAGTCCTAAAATCCTAGTATCCATAGATTCAAACAAACAACGGCAGGTTCTGAAACACCATCTTGAGGGATGCAGATAAATGGTCGGAAATGGTTAATAATGATCCTTAATAACTTATGATGTATCTGTTACAACCTTTTTGCTGTTGTGCTGCACCCCAGCCTAAGTAATGAGTAAGACTCAAACACCCCTTTATCAACACAACCCAGAAATTGGATTCTTTCATCTTGTATTATACTGGATATTATTGAAGTCTCTTAAATGTGAAAAATCATATTGCGAGTCACTCTTATATTCTGCTTTGTGTCGTCAAAACAAATGTAAAAACTCACACACATTAAATGACATTAAGCACCATTTGCACCCAGTTTAATGAAGTTAAATCAAATTTATTCAAAATTGTTTAAGAACCCCTGGGATCACTGTGTTAACATATATGATATTTAGGATCTCATTTCTAGATCTATGATAGTTTATGATAATACTGACATTAAAAGCTACTTGAAAATGAAATGGTAAATCATTAAATAAATTTGAAATGATGTTACACTTTTTTTACTCCCAGCATTGTTAACAGGCACAGGACTGTCACCATTGCAGCATCTGGTGACATAAACATTTATATGCTGATATCTGTTAAAAGATAAATAGAAAAAATAGAGGAAAACACACGTTTACACTTGAAATCTTCAGACACTATTTTACCTTGAGGTGTCAATGGAATCCTAAAAATAGACTGTCATTTAGTGGAGCTGAATCCTCATATTGCGTAATAGGTTGTGACACAGACTTAATAGCACCGAATAGCTATTCTGGAAGCACTTACACACTTCTGTGTAAGCTGCCTAGCACTTATTTTTAATGCGAGATTTCTACAAGGATCTACGATCCTCCCTCTCTCACTGTCTCTGTACAGTACTAGAGCAATGAAAAATGTGTTGTCCTGGAAGAGCAGGATTGCTAGATTAGTCCTTGCTGGTCTAATGTCATTTAAGGATTAAGAGATCTCTGGATCTCTTACAGGAAGGGCAGTCTAGTGCTTCTCACCTTCAGAACTAGAAAGTGGCCAAATGTAGACCACACTCTATAAACCAAAAATATTCAAATTTGTGAATGAAGATATTTGTTATATTATGATTAAAGTTTTGAATAACTCACAAATATATGGCCAATAATAGCCTGCACTAATCTAGAATTTCTGCATACTTTTGTAAATATCTCCATCTGATCAATCTCTGTTTAACGTATTTCATAAAAAAGATTTAAAACATGCCAAACTTGTTTTTGCAATTCTATGGAAACTAGAAGCACAAGATGGTACAATTACAACGTGCGTGTTTTTATATAGGCAGCAATGTATTTTTTAAGCTATTTAAAAATGAAATGCAAAGAAAATACTGTTTTTCACTTTTTCTGTGCTTAGTTAAAGCTGTACTATATATTGAAAATGAAATAAAATGTGGTAGTTAATAATATATACAAAGCAAAGTATTAAAGTGATTAGCTTTAGCTTTGTTAATACTTTAGCTATGTCAGTTACAGTACTGTTCAAAAACTGGGATCAGTAACATTTTTAGTGTGTAACAGTCATGATGGACCATGAATTTTTAATTCTGGTTTACAACACCTGATTTTTTTTTGGTTCATTTCATAATGAATTATTTGATTGACATGAATGTTGACACATTCAATGTGTCATTTAGATGTTATTTTATGATATCACTCATCTTTGGGGCTTTCAAGATAAACAGTTGCGATTCTTTTCTCATGACAGACCTTCAAGTGGGGGTCAATCATCTGGGTCTGTGAGTACTCAGTAGTGCTGCCGCTTCTTTGTACTTTAACGGCTCCTCCGCTTGTTGATGCAGAGGAGCCGTTGTTCACGTCCATCTTAAAAGTGAAGGATTTCTCACTAGGGCCCAGCTTGATGTGTTTTTCCGTCTTGCCGACCTCATCGGTTGAGCTCCATTGTTGGATCTCTTCATTGCTGGTCATCCAAGGCATTCCCTCCACTTGAAACTCCTCTTGGGAAATGTTCATGGTGTATCCTGCACCAGCTCCACCACCGAGGACCTGCTGGAGTCCTGGGTGGGATGAGCTCAGCGCTGCCATTATCTGCTCTTCAGACAGATCATCTCCTTCTTCTTCCAGCAGCCCAGACTCCTCCAACGTCTGGGACACATTAACCTCAGCCACAATGGTCATGGTTCCGCTGTCTGTAACTTGTTCAACTTTTTTGATGTCAACAGAGACATTTTCTGGAGTCTCTCTACCTTTTGTGAAAAATGCAAGTTCTTCCTTGAGGGCTCCAGATACCGTATCTTGGATTTGCTCTAATGCTCCTCTGAGCTGCTGTTCGGGGTCTAGAGACTCCTTCTTCAGGATCCCTACTATGGACTGTTGCAGGGTGGGAGAGACGTGCACCTCCTCTTCAATTATGCAGTCTTCGATGTTGTCTCTCAAAAACGAGTGGTCACCATATTCGGGTGAATCTCTGTACCTCTGACCTTCAGCAGTGGGCTGTTTGTGGTCATCTTCTTGGTAATATCGTTCATCAGACAGATCATCCATAACTCCATAATGGCTGTAAGACATAAACCTTCCACCCTCCTCAAACTCAGACATATTGTCTTCAGGAGTGGAGACAAAGTATTCTTGTGACTCTTGGACATGCGAGAAATATGGTATGTTTTCATCTCTGGTAACTTCCTGAACTTGTACAGAGCCACTGTTTCCATAATGAGAGGCTTCAACAGAACCACAGTCAAAGGGTTTCATGGTCTTAGGGTCACTCTCTAGCTCCTCTATTTGGAAGAACATCGATGAGGGACTGATGTTGGGTTGTTTAGACTTAATCTCCACAGTCTCCTCTATTTCAATTTCACTCTCCTCATCACTCTGAGACTCCACAGGTTCCTCGATTATCTCCACATTCACTGACCTATTTCCCAAACTCTCACCTTGCAGGCCAAGACTCAGCAGGTTCTCGATCATGGTTCCAGTTGGGGTTCCTTTGATGTTCTCCAGGGTAACTTTCTTGACTCCCCTGTTGAGAAGGTCCTCCAGGGCAGAATCTTCAGACAGATCCAGCTCCTCCTCAACTTTAGATTGTAAGACAATTTGAGTCTTGGTGGATCCATCCTCTTGCTCCGTTTTCTCCACATGATATGTGAATTTTGAGTCAGGGGACCTTGAGCTGACCCTAGTATCTAAACCAGCTGGTTTCATGACCTGCTGAATTATTTCCTCTGTAGAAATTGCATCTAGTACTTTTTCCTCGCCTACAAACACCTTATGCCCTACATTTTCAGACGCTCTCACATCTTTAGCTATTGATTCTTTCACATCCCCTCTTTCTTCTTTATTTGTTGCCTTGGGTTTTTCTTTATCTTGTTTGGCATCCATTCTCTTTTCTTTCGGTTCAACATCTTTTTGTTTGCTTTCTTCAGTGTTGTTCTTGCTCAAACTCGCAAGGGGTGATATCACATTCGCTGGCTTTGGTTTCTCTATTTTTGAGGCTGTAGAGCTTGATATACTTTCGATTCTATAGGTGGGACGATCAAGTGAGCCCATTGAAGAGTGCTGTGAAACCTCCTTTCTCATACTTCTCTGATCGGTTTCCTCTCTCTTTATCTCAACAGAAGAGACTCCAGGTTTCAGGGTACTGGAATCAGCTGCCTGCGCTGCTTTGGTGAATGAAATCATGTCCCTTCGTGAAACAGGACTTTGCTGGGCACGATTTGATACACTGATGGGCACGATCCTTGAGGGTTCGTGAGAATGAAACTGACTTGATGTAGATGAGGTTCTCACACTGGAAATAGGCTCCATATATTTAACATCATATCCTGTGAAGGCTTTTTTCCTTGTATCTGGCCGACTTGCCGAATTGATGGACACTCTTGGAGTGTAAGGATGGGTTGGCATTTTTATATCTACAGTAGAAAGATAACAGATAAAAATGACATTTTACTTTCTAACATCTGTCTTAGTATGCTTTGTTGGAATACTGAATAATTAGAATAATAGTAAACCAAACTTTAGTAGTGTTAAAAATCATCTAGCATTAAATCTTTATTTTAAGCTAAATGACACAAGCAAATACCTATTTTTCTTTCTCTTGAATGCTGATTAGACCACATTTGAACATGTCTTCCTTCTTCTTCCAAGAGTGCCCTGATAAACATGACAATGTCAAAGATACAGGTAAACAGGCATATTTAAGGTCAATCTAATTACTTTGAGCAGAACATGCAGTATCATGAACAACCTAGGCACTTCTTTTTCACCTCTTTGGAGAATGCTGACTACCTCCATGCTGAGCCATGACCATGCAAAAGCTCAAACAACACTGAGGGCAACCAGAAAACCTACCAAGCCCATGTCCTAAGCAGAAACACAGTTAAGGTCACTAAAAACACTCTTTATCTCCACCATTGCATTTAATTGGTTAAACGAGTCCTTGAGCAGCTTTGAACCTACCTTGACAATGCTTTTACATGAAAAATGTGCCGGAGAACCAAAGCGAAGCAGACTATGTGGAGCTACAGACAGTAAACGTATGAAAGTCCCCTGTGATTCCTTTAAAAGACTGCACTAAAAATAACTGCCACAATGCACCCTGTCTGTTTTCATTATGGCTTAAGATGTGGAGCAGTTTGAAGTAGACAAATGGAACTTCTACATTATCATGTCTCAATATTATCCAAAACATTGCAACTATACATCGACATCTTCAGACAAGAGACCAACCAAACATTTGATTAAGAATAAATAAAGGTTGTACATACAGTTTCAAGTACCTGCAATGGCGGATCTTTTACACGCATTATGAAGTAGGGGACATAACAGGGGGAAAAAATCTCTAAACTTTATTATTAATCTACTGTTATGTAGCTTTATTTAATAACTCTAGATGCTGATCTGTCATGTGCATTAGTTACTGCATCAGACAGCTTTACAATAGAATGAAAATCAGCTTAAATCAGCTTCAGTGTTTGTTCAACATACATGGATTAGGTCATAAATACAGGAGCTATCCAGTCTAACAAGAAAAGAGGGGCGGGACTGTAAGCAGACTTGCCAAATGGGCGGGCATTAGTTGCTCTGTTGCTGCAGTGGCTAAAAATACATCTACAAGGCTCATGTTAGGGGTGGTTGCTATGTCAAACTACTCTACTCAAAACTCTAAACAGACAACAGTCAAATGTTTATATTCACATTACTGCATGGAGAAAGTTTTAGAAACCCATACTTTTAAAATAGCAGAATAAGAGGCCATTCAGAGGTTTTTTTGCGTTTCAAAAAATGCTAGATGTAGGAAGTGGAATGGTAAAAAAATGTCATGTATGAGATGCTGCAAAAGATGCAAACATGCTGGTCAAAGACATCCATGTAGCATGTTTAGATGGACAAATCTAAAAAAGCAGCACAGTGGAATTAGAGATGGTGTGGATCAGTGCAAAAACACGTTCTGTGTGATCGGCCCCTAACAATGAAATATGAACTTAAGACATTTTAATAGCTTTCAAGGACTCCTGCACTGGTCCTGTGAGATGTCTTGTCAGCCAAAGTCCATGAAGCACAAGTAATTTTGGTATTAATATTTAATGTCACCAAGAGAATGTAGGAGGAGACTCGTTTTAAGCACAGAAACAGGTCATTCATCCCTGTGCTTGAGTTAGCATTAGAGCATAGACAGTACTTAAAAAATACATGAGCTTTTAGAAATTTGTTAAAACTGAATGCATGATTCAAGTCCTAGCAGAAGACCTCTGGGATCATTTACCATGAATTATCAGAAAAAGAGAAGCTGAATGTGCTCATTTAAGTGAAAGGGAGCATTTAATTGATTTTGTATGCTCTACCTGTATGCTGCCACTTCCAAAGCTAGACCCATCTTGACCTGTAAGAGATCCTGATGGTCCTTCAGCTTCTCTGAGATGGTGTTGGATAACATTCTGCGCTCATACTCCAGTTCCTCAATGATAGCCTGTATGACAAGAAGATAGATATTTAGCCTGTTTGCTCTTTTACACACACACACACACACACACACACACGCACACACACACACACACACACACACACACACACATATATATAGTGGATATTGCAATAATACACTGAATACTATAGTGTTTAAACTGTAAACCTATTTTTATCTCATCTCTCTCTTTCAAAAGAGTGTCCACTTGCATCTTATTGACCCAAAGTGTTCTGGGGGCTACTGTTTGTGTGATGCACCTGTTTGAGAGCTCTTCCAACATCACCCCCTGCTGAAACCTCATTATTTATTTAAAGAGACAGGGGTTTTTAATGATTGAAGAGTTATCTACTTTATGTTGGTCCAAGTCACAAGACAAGACTTCTTTAAGTCAATGTAATTCACAGATCAAATTCCTAATATGCTACATTCAATGGTTGCTACAAGCCTTCAAATTCCCCCCACTCCAGTTACTCCAAACTCTCCGTCAAGTACTTTTGGTCTCAAGTGGTGACATAAATGTCACCTCTGACCAATTTTAGCAATGGGATTTGAACATGTTCCTAGATCAACATTCTTGTTGATCCTGCAACAACATTCCAATCAACCAATCAGATCTGAGGAATAGGTTTATAGTTCGTGTCAGGTTTAGGCTTACAACAAGAGTTAAAGGGCTTCTACACCATTCTCATTCACCAATCATTTCCCTTTGATTTTAGGATAAGTTATGGGTAGGGTTAGATTTAGGGGTACAGATAGGGTTAGTTTTTGGACAGGAAAATTGTTCCAGGGTCAACAAAAGATGTTGAATACATATCTTACATGGCAAAATCACAACGACACATCATTAGTCTGTTTGATGAGTGCCTCTGTGGTTTTGGAATCGGAACATTTGGCACTCAATAGGCTAGTCTAACTAACTGCAGTAATATGTTAAGACTGACATCCTACATTCAATTTAGCCCACAGTGACACAACACTTTACTGATGCTTGCACTTTGTTTCAGTAACTGCTCATTTGTCATTCTCCCTGGAGAGAGGCAATAATGGGATGAGGCTTTAATGCTCTTTTTTTTAGGCACACTGAGCTAGAGATGATAAACGTGGATATTGGCAGTGCCTAAGCACTTCTCACTTGAGCCCAAAAGGGCCCATTGAAAAAAACAGGTGTTGGATAATGTTCATCTACATGAAGTTGATGTAGGCTATGCTTAGTCTCCACTATATGTGTTTTGTAATATTTTACTTTATTCTTGGATGAACTAAAAAGCACTGATAAACTTATATTTCTCATAAATGTAATACAACTATTTATTAAAAAAAACAATGTTTTTGAGGGGGGGAAAAAGTAAACTGACGAACTTCTCAACATACAGTAAGTGGGTGCTTAACCATTAGAAATGTTGAACGTCAATTTTTTTTTTTAATCAGTAACTTTTTGTTTGATAATTTTTCGTCTAATGTGGGCCATTCTAAGGGAGGGGATACGAGACATTGATGTGTTTAAAACGCCATACACTAGGTTTATTATTATTAAATATATCCCATAGATGGGATAAAGTGATTTGTGCCTCTAATTCTAAGAAAGAAAAAGTAATGGTACACTAATGTGTAGCTGCTCTAGAATGTGCCACGATGCTGGTGTCACAAGTAGTGCGCACAGTGGGTGTGGCGCTGTTGTACATCATTACGCAATCCCTGTTTTCATCTGTAGTGACTTTATTAATAAAGGCCTTGTGTTTTGCTTTGACACCCACCTGATACTGACTGATTTCATCTATGAAATGTTCTTGCATGTTCTCGAGCTGCTCCTCAAGGTTCAGCTGCACTTGTGTTTGTTTCTCAATCTCGTCACGCAGCCTCTTGAACTGTGAAGCACATTCCCTCTTTTCCCTCTGAATGTCCTCCAGCCTCGCGTGGTCTGCTTTTATAGACTGTTCGATTTCCTCTACCCTCAGGCGGTACATGTCCAAAGTCCCCTGCCAGCTTTCAGTGAAGTTGGCCGCATACTCCTGCATCTCTTCCATCGTAACTGCTGGAGGTGCGTGATGCGTTTGAGTCACAACGCGTACAGTTCGGGAGTGCGCCTGGTTCCTCAACTGGCCGATTTCCTTTCTGTGGGCATCTTCCAAAAACTTATATTCGTTTTCAAGCTCAAAAAGGCGATCTTCCAAAGCACCGTTGGTCTGAAGAGTATGATGGAGCTGCCTCTCGCAGCCTTGAAGCTCAGTGCCGATGCCTTTGCCCACCGAAGCTTCATCTGAACGCATCGCTTGAAGCATCTGGAGTTCATTGCGCAGCTTCTGCCGTTCCATCTCTGCTCTGCATTTCTCGAAAGATAAACGCTCCACCAGTCTCCTCATTTCCCGTAGTTCGGACATGTGTTTGTTTTCCCATTCTCCAGACCTGTTTTGTCTGATTGCATTTATTTCGCTTATCAAGCCGGTGTTTTCTTGTTCCAACTGTTTTGAGCGCATTAGGTACTGGCCGAGTCTTTGGTTGAGCTCTTGTAGTTGGAGCTTCTCGCTTTCAAACGGCTCCATCATTCGGAACATTTTTTCTTTGTAATTGTGTAAATTCGGGTTACGCTTAAATTTCTCAAGTTAGAAATTAATCGATTATTTCGTTGTCATCTGTGTTCTGCGTCGATGAGAAGCGCTGGGCGGAGGTAGAGTCGAACAAGTGCGGAGGATTTGAGCTGATCCAATGTCCCGTTAGTGACTCCTACTATGATCACGGTTTAGCTCATGAATATTAATTACGCAACGCTACGTTCGCCCAGTAGGGTTCAGTGATTTGCCGTTGGCAAGTATGCGCGAAATAGTTGAATATTAATTAGATTATGTGACTGGACGCTTGCTTAACAACGTCAGCCCGCTCTAATTAATATTCATGACCCAGTCCTTCGCCATGGTAGGTTGTACAAATTCTGTCCCGTTCAAGATGTTTGAAGTAGTGCGTCTTTAGTTCTATGATGGGATATGAGATGGCTCTCCCATGTGGAGTAAAACGGACAATGCACTGCCTCACAGCCTCATTTGCCCAGTCGCGTTCGGTTAACTTATAGCCCTATTGGCTTATTCAAGACATTTAACTTATACAGGCTTTACTGTTGCACAGCATCGTTACTTTTGTCTTCAGTTACGACCTACGAGAAATGCGGTAAACCGTGTTTTAAGTTAAAAATGATCTCGATGGACACGGACACTACTCGCGAAACTGTAGTTGTAACAGGTAACGTTAGGTGGTTTATTTTGGGGCGGTAATTTGAAGCATTCAACTATTTCGTCGAGTGAAAGTTGTGTCGCAGCTAATATGTTAGTTTCGCTGTGTAAATATACCGAAGAACATGTTATTAGTGTTGCCTAACTATAGTCAGCTCTGTTGCATGTATGTTAAATGCTGTTTATTTATTTTTTCTAATTTACTAGGTTTTGCCCCTTTCCGACAATATGTAGTGAATCCAAGTTGGGAGGCAGCCAAGGTAGGCCCTACTAGTAAAACAATGAATTATTTTTTTTACCCTTTTACATATATACTTTAACTTACATATGCAATTTGGCCAAATTAAAGTAATAATTCGCCCAAAAATTTACATTTTACTCACCCCCACGTGAAAGCAGTATTTATTTTCTTCCGTGAAGAATACATTACACCTTTCTTTACTTAATGGTGCTTTTGTCTTTTTTTTTGTAGCATAACATTGAATAAAATGCCAATTTTCAGGTTCCGATAGGAATACAAATAGGTATAAAACCCATGTGCTTTAAAGTCATTATGAGCTCTTGTCAGTAAAATGGACACACACATGCCACATGCTATGCCACACTTTGCTATTTGAGCAGAGATTGAAGATGGCAGGACTTGGATTGGGCATAGATGTCCATGTTATGGAAATTCCTGTCAGTTATGCAAATTCACAAGAAGTTCTTGATGATATCTGGCAAGCAATGACTCCAAAGGTAACAAACAATTATTTATACATAGATAGACCAAGTCTTGATGAAACACTTCATAACAGAGAAGTGATTATGAGATGCAGATGAGAAGTTTACAGCATCTGAGATGACGTCTCAAAACTAAAATATTTTACTTTTGATACAAAATGATGACAGAGACATTTTCTCGCTGTGATGGGCAGGTTGTTATCCATTTGGGCATAGCCCCAGGATCCAAAGGCATCACACTGGAGCAAACAGGCAAGAACTACTGCTACAAAGACAGGGATGTGAGTGGTCTGTACCCAGTTCATCACTGCTGTATTGAGGGAGGACCCGGACAACTGGACTCTATCATAGACATGAGATCCCTCAGCAAGCATTTAAAAAATATGGGACTTGATGTCATCTACTCCAGGGATGCTGGGAGGTAATAAACTAACAATTTGATTCATGGATAAAACTTGAAAATATTATTCATCTATTGATTTAAACTTATTTTAAAGGAATACTCCACCCAAAAGTGAAAATTCTTTCATTTACTCACTCTCATCCTAGATATGTATATGTAGATGCCACATTCGACCACTCCAGACACATAGGCACGTCCGCCATCTTGGAACGGTCAGCGTGTCGTCACAGTTACGGTCACACTAGACTTTGAGCGCACAAAATTTCTATGGACACGGTAATGGTTGTGATAAGATGTCACTGCGGTGTCTTTTTTTACAAACATGAATTCAACATATAACAAATAGTAATATATTAAAAATGAAAAAATATACGATCTACTCGACTTAACTGCAAAAATATGTGTTTTTTAAATTCAGCCAAAAAGTCACGGCATGACCTATCAAACTTTTACTGGTCACACATCTTCACGTGATGTGAATTGGCAGGTCAGAGTTCACTAAACATGAACTTTGGAATGCAGCATAATAAGAACCTTTTCGCATGAGCTTGCGTTTCCAGTCTGACGCATTCTTGTACATATGAATGGAATTCAATGGTACTAAACGTGTAGTGTGACCACCCCTTACCACCATCAATGATGCCACAATATTGCGCAGCTTCTTGTTGTAAAACCGCCAGGATTTAAATCCCCAAAGAAATTGGATAACCTTTCACTGATGAGAATGTGCTGGTTTGTGTTTTTATAGGCATTAACTCAATATTACACGTTTTTAAACTATGGTAACTTTTTAATGTCGTGTTAGCTAATGCCTTTGTCTTATACAGTATTGTGTTAGTTTAGCAAAATCATCTGCTGATATCTATTGCAGAAAGATACATGCATGCCTCTATCTACGGTTGCTCTCGAGTGTTCACGGCTTTGACCGTTCCACAATGGCGGACTGCTTACATATAGCAGCCCATAGAAACAGCCACTACAGTCAGTCTTCTACTGTATGTATATATTTATCTATGACTCTCATGCCATCCCATATACAAATATCGTATGGTGTTCGCTTTGTGTGGTTTTTGAAGAATCAACTTTGGAAGTCCCATGCACTTCCATTATATGGACTTGCAGAGATGGATTGTTTTTGAATTTGCATTCATCTGAAAAAAGTAATATATATAGTATATCCTTACAGTAAATAATGTGAGAATTTAAATTTTTGGGTGGAGTATCCCTTTAAGGTCCTGTACAAAAGTTGGTACTGTAATTCAACAGTTTATTTTACTCCTTCATTTGTGAAATCTTTCATTTTTTTCTCATAATTCTCTGCAGGTACCTGTGTGATTTTGTATACTACTATTCACTGTACCATGGGCAGGGAAAGGCTGCGCTTATCCATGTGCCAGCCTCAGGAAGCCTGGCAAGCCCAGAGAGACTGGTACCACAACTCCAGACCATCATCCACGCTCTGTTACGCCAGCTGGGCAGCTCTGCACACACAACCTCAGAGTATGTGGACAGCACACAGGTAGAAAACATCCTCCATAAAACACAATCCTGTCATGTAGACCACATAGTGTAAATTCAATAAGTGACACTTGACACAAGACTTCATACTCATTCATTTTTTTTATTCAAAATTTAAGAAAAAAAGAAAATACATGAAAATTCTTCAGATATACATTAAGCCAATGGCATGTAAAAAGTCTACCATCTCAACTGGAGGTGAGGAGAAAACTGAAAAACAGGAGGCCTTAGATTCATAACTTAAAAGAAGACGAGAGTACCAGCCAAGTCATTTCATCATCAGTTTCTACCAATCAATGCAATGACACAGATTTTTTTTCTCCTTTTTTTTTGTGAAAGGTAAATAAAGTGTTATTAAACTCTTTTCAGTACAGTAGTTCAAGGCCCCTTTTGAAATTTGTTGGAATGCCAAGCAGAAACAACAGTGCCTGGGAAATGATGTCTGTGAAACCTCAAGCTCATTATTGCAATTAAAATGCATACATGCATCTGTTCTAAACCTGAGGTTTTGCATTATGAAGAAATATAATAAAATAATAATAGTTCTCATGATAGTTGAGGAAAAAAATCTTTCAGTCAATCTACCTTCAGGTTTGCGAAAACTTTCATTGCAACATAAGCTATTTCTACTGTAAACTTGTCTCTTTTTATTTTATTCTAGTCATGTTCTCTCTCTCTCTGTGTCATGACTACCCGTAATCTACTGGACATCGCTGTCCTATTTGTGTATGCGTTTCTGTAGAACTGTAACCTACTGGTAACTAAGGAACCTTGGCAGCATTCAATGAAAACTGACATTCACTTTGCAACAGGCCAATGCTTTTGTCCATATTCATTACAGGAAGAAATAAGAAGCGGAAATAAATAGTGATATCTATAATTTTCCATTATAAACACATCAAAATCTTAATCACTACATCTACGTGTGATACACTCCCACCCATATACATACGCAACAATACAAGCACAAGGGCTTTTATAGAATGGTTATTTCGATCATCTTGTACCACACAGAATAATATTCTTTTCTAACAATGTGCCTCTCAGCACCCCAACCAGGTATCTTCAACAAGCGGCCTCGTTTCCAACCCCTGGAGTTCCAAAGATTAAAAAAAAGAATATTTTAAGTGCCATGAAACAGAACGGCCAGGGGTTGTAAGACCGTGACTTTCTCCGAATCCTCTTTGCAATTGAATCGTCTGACCCATCTGTTTTTAATGGTTGTTTGCAGAGAGAAAGCATGTTGCTTAGATCCACCACCTACCCAATGCTATTGGCAAGACTATTTGTAGTCTCTGTAAAGCAGCATGTTGTCAGCAGCAGTAGAAAAGAGAGGCAAAACTACAGCCCTTTCTCCCTCTAGAGAATGATGTCGATGAATACGCCGACAACAATTGGCCCTTTATATATTGTACTCGCTAGACATGTGGAGTGCATCTAACCAAACAAATCAGTTGGAATGTTTTTTCCAGGTAGGTTTATGAGAAGGGAAAAAAATCCACTGATTTGTTATGAGAAAGTGTTACGAAATCCACAGTATTCATTCGATCGTTAGATGCTTTGGCCAAAAGGTATTAGAGCAGACTGCAGCAAAAGAGTAGGAAGATTCACTTATGATGTTATAGTTATCAGTGTATTAAAGTCATCCTCAGTTATAGGCCATTGACAAATGTAGGAGACTGACATTGTTGTGCAGAAGAAGGTCATGCTGGGAAACAGGATGTCAAGGGCCATGATCTCCGTTGATGCTGCAAATTAGTTTTTGCTAAATAAGATCCTTTTAACTAATGGAAAATTTAACATCATGTAGAGCTTTCAATGACGTTTTTTGTTGAAATCTTGCTCTCATTGCAAGTTACTCAATATGAGGATATTATATGCTCTCCTGAACCTTTATGAACAGATGTTTTATTGATTAGATGGCAAATAAGGGGTGATGATCAGTGAAGAAGAATATTAAATACAAAAAAAAAAAAAAAAGGAACACTTGATAGCTGATAGCAAAGAACGGTTTTATCTCTAAGGTCCATTATGATGAAACCATCTGGTGAATTAGGTATTTTAACACGATCATTTATAAAAGTATTGCAGTGTGATCGAGAGCAGTGCGATTTTTGCGTTGCCAGGCATGTGATAAGGGATGCAATAAACACGCCATTAGGAATCCCATAGGCATGATAGCTCACACCATGACTTCCTCTCTCTCCACTCCTGGGAGCTTGTACTCTGTGGTGTTTAGAGGTTTTTTTTGTTTTTTTTTTGTTTTTTTTTTAAATCAGAGACATGACAGATGATGATAAGGTGTCCATTACAGAAAAAAGCGAGATATATTTGATCATTTCATATACTTACACATTTAAAAAAATAAAAGAGAATGAGGTAGATAGATGCTGAAGGAAATGAAAAAAGAAAGTCCCCCAGTCATGACATCATGGAAAATGCATCTAGAATCAGACTTTATACTAAATCATAAGGGCATTTGTACAGTGATTTCAACTGGTATCACACACACACACAAAAAAACAGGAAATTAAATAAATACCCCTTCAAATGGGGAAAATAACCTTCTAAGACAGGATAAATAAGTCCTGGGTAACGTTCCCAAATACACACGAAGAAATTCTTCAAAACTAAACTTTTTTTTATAGCCAACTAGCCAGGGAAACCTATTGTTTTATTTAGCAATCTTTGAAGAAACCGATCACTTCTCTGAACTTGAACCGATTCTTTTTTGGTTACAGATGGCATATTTCATTAGGAAGGTTAGTGTTCATTGCATGGATTTATAAAATCGAGGTGGTTACTGAGATTACTATTACATCTCTTTTGGAGGCGATACTGGCTGGTTGGCATATGCGAGACAAATTAAGACAACCCGATTAGCCCTGTTAGTTGCTATTCAGTTACATGAATGGGTTACAAAAATAGTCTATGAGGGTAAAGAAATGTAAATGAAAACTTCCATGTCAATGCCTGGCAGGAGGCATGAGCACGAACACTGACATACTGTACGGTTTACTACACTGTAAGGAGAGGCCAGCAACTAAAAGCTGAGGTGGAATCAGCTATGATGGGAACATGATGTTTGGAGAACAAAACCGTAACATTAACCTGAGATTGAGCTGCACCTCATGAGCAGGTGCAATGGTAGACAACTTTATCAAGGGTGCCTAAAGTTCACATGCAGAGCTAAAGAAGTTTTGTTGCAACTAATAATAATAATAATAATAATTAATAATAATAATCATACAGAGAAATGTTAAACACAAGGCAATGGACATGTGGCAATGCAGACAACCTCTTAGGGAGAAAAAAATAAATTGCTATTCTCTTTTTTTCTTTTCTTTTTTCTTTTTTTGCAAGAAGAGTATAAAGCATAAGAAAATGGACTGTAGTGGAGATATCATAAAATATTAAACCTGAAGGATTTCCATATACACATACATATACATATATATATATATACATATATATATATATATATATATATATATACACACACTCACAAAAGAAAAACAATAGCAGCTTCTTTCTGTACAGACAAAGAGGTGAACATCAGAACTGTAAAAAAGTTATCAAAAGTGACTCAAACCAATGATTTGTGTGTAAATGATCTTGTGGTCTAACATAGAACTGTAAGACCTTTCTCAGAATCATATGATTTGTACAGAGAGACTAATGACTAGTCTAAAAAAATACCTGCTGTGTACATTGCCTCACTCATCACACAAAACAGATGAAGCCCCTCAGTTTGCTTCATGACCGAGCTGATCCCTTATAATTCATATACGCCCCTGCAGCGCACCAATCTCTTCACCTTAGCGATTAGCGGCGTGCTCTTTCCTTTTGACTTGAGACATTGCTTTCACAGAGGCTCAGCTCACAGATGGTGTGTGCAGCAGGAACTTCCATGCAATAGTCAAAGATCAGATCCATATAAAAAGGGGAAAGGGGAAGGATTTACAAACTCAAGCTGATTGTAAAAGATGAGGTCCAGAAATCCCCCATCAAAGACAGTATGAGAGCTTAGTTCCTCGATTGCGCTACTTCAAAGTGCAACCTTGAAAAATCGGCTGTGGATGTCGGGGGGGGGGGGGGGGGGGGGGGGGGGGGATGGGGGGGGGGGGATGGGGGGGGATTTATGGGGGGGGGATGTAATGATAAATAACTTTTGATTTGGCAAAAATTTGGCAGTTTCAAAAAAAGCCCACCTCACTCTCAAACAAACACCCTTGAAATGGATTAAGTAGAAGGGTGGATTCAACCAGTAACATGACCAATCACTGATTGAGAACAATCGATCGCAGCTAAGAAAGTCTTGCGCCATATTGAAAGAGAAATGTGTGACAGTTTTAGAGGAAGAAATGTACTTGCGCTGAAGAGGTGAATGTGTATTATTGTATAAAAACACACTTGTATGCACCTGAAAGCGTTCACGGGCTGGGCTTGCTGGCTAATATGCTTGTCTCTCTTGTTTCACAATGAACTGGCAGGTTTTCTTCCTTTAGAAAACATTAAAACAGTTTTTTTATTTCTCACACAAGTGAAAGCCAGCCTCTCTAGTGTGGTGGTTCATTCTGAAAACTTAAATATTGCAAGAGTTTTTGTAGGCTTTTTCTGTCACTAATCACCCGAAACATCCTCCATCATTCGAAATCATTCGAACAAAATGATCCACTGACTTCCAGGAAGGACACCGTCCTTTTGGTTGTCGACTCCATGGTCAGCCCTGGGTTTTGACTCCTCGAGAATGAAAGAAAAAACACATATGACCATGTAGACAAGGGGCGAGGGAAATGTGGGTACCCTGTGTCAGGAGTAGAGGGAAACTGAGCAGTCGTGATCAGCAGGCCGATGACTGAGGCAGTGGCAGCGCTCGCTCGTTCTTCCTCCCTCCGTTCATGTGCGCGTAGGGCTGTGTCTCATCGAACGCCGGCCCTAACAGCACCACTGGCCCGTTTGCTGCTACCTGTCCTGGGTGCTTGTCTAAGGCCAGGCCCGGAGAGGCTGAGGAGGAGGGTGTTGAGGTGGAGGGGGTTAGGGCGGACCCCATTGGTGTCCCGGGCCCCTGAGCTGGGGAGAGCGGCTGTGGACTCTGGGTCTGAGTCCCTGTGCTCCCCTGAGAGGAGGGGGCTAACGTGGAAGCAGGATCCAGTGGAACGTTCTCCATGTTCTCCACCTCCATGTCCAGTTCCTCTGTGTCGGGGGGCTTGTTCTCCTCACTGTAGAAAAAGCTAACCTCCGGGAAGGGCGGCTCCAGTTCCTCTTTTATGCTGTTGATTATCTCCAGAAAAGACGGTCGCATTTTAGGGTTGTACTGCCAGCACATCCGCATCAGTTCAAACCTGTAGACCAGATACACATAGTGTTATAGTTTGAATTTAAAGAAAGTTGATCAGAAGTCACATGAACTATTAGAAATAAAAGTTACTATATTTGACGTGATGCAATAAACTGACTGTGAACTGCAAATAATGCACACTAAAAAAAAACAAAAGATTTGCAAAATAAATGATTCTTAAGAGGCAGTTCATTTTAGTGAATCAAAACACACTGTGCAAACGTCCGATTTATGAACAAATTCCTTTTTTGAGCCAGTTCATTTTAGTGAATCAAAAATGTACAGCATGACCATTTAAGACTGATTCCTGTAATTAAATGACCAGAATAAGCCAGTTATTTTAATCAATACTTTAAAAAGATTATTTACCATAATCTTTATTTATTATTTAGTTTGAATCAGTCTAAAACCTGTATACAGTTTTTATCGTAAACTAAAACTATTAAAATAAATCTGAAATAAAATGGAACAACTTGAAAGAAAATTAGAGTCGAGTTGCAGAATTCGATTAAAGAATTAGCAGAGAGAGAGATTTTCAGCAAAATGGACATTATAACTGAAATATAGCAAAATTTCAGCATTGTGGTTGTGACAGAGGCAATGTACAACTCTCATATTCATGTACAAATCTCATACTCGTATACTGCAGTGCAAACAAGCAATATAATGTCAATAAATTCTCATAAACCCAGGTGATTCACACTTAAAATCTCATCAACAGGTGGCAGTGTTCACTAAAGCTAGAACACACAGGAGTGTTGCGGAGAAGACAACTTCTAGAACATTTTGTGGTTGTACACATTGAGAAGTGCACTACTATCCTAAAAACTCCTATGTGAACAACTGAGGATGCATGAGAAGCAAAAAAACTAAATAAAATAATAAAACCAATGATCATAACAGTTTGGTGTGGTACTATCGCACCATCTTGGTAAAACAACCAAACAAGCTAAGAATAGTTTCAGCACTAACTGTCCCACTGAAATACATTTTAAGTGACCTCCAGCCACAGGTTCAGAGCAGACCTGGGAACCTTCTCGCAAGGACATTCCACAGTATCGGGTCAAATACTGCACAGGAAGTTGACGGCGGAAAGTTAAACTTTTTTTGTGGTTTCAACTTCTGAGATGTTCCCTCAAAATGACGACAAGTTTTTTTGGACAGGCCTGGAGTTTGCAAGTTACCTCCCTTTTTACCGTTTGTTGGATCACAAATTCATAGCAGAAGCCATCTGTCATTTCTCACTGAAGTGATTTTAAACCCAATCAGAAAATGTGATAAATCCTGCCCACTGTCTGCACTCACTTTCTCTTTTCCAAAACCCATTGAGCTACCTTCCTGTCTACTGCCTCTCTCTATGGGCGGCTGCCTTCTAAGGCAGCATACTAACTGAAAGGAAACCTCATAAGTTAATGATTTGAAGTGCTCTACAAAGCCAGCAACTCCACAAATAGCGCTCGGAGTCAGCATGAGAGACTCGACTCAAAATGAATCCCAAAAGAGTTTGATTTTAGTATGTTTCTAAGCCTATGGCAAGATAAAAATAAACAGCACTCACACAAATCTGAACTATTTTCACTACTTTTAAGTATTAAATTACATTCGTAATGACATATCTGTTCACATATCTATTGTCTTCCATTTTATGCTTTTCACTGGGATTGCCTTCTCTTTGAAGGATACATGTGTTGATGCCTTAATTAAATTGATCAAAAGTAACGGTAAAGACATGTTTCAAAAGATTTCTATATCAAATAAATGCTGTTCTTTTGAATCTTATATGTTCTTTGCATCCCAAATGTATCCTAGTTTTCACATAAATATTAATCAGCACAACCTTTCAACATTAATAATAAGAAATGCTTCTTAAGCACCAAATTAGCATAATGTGGCAGTTAAAGGTATTGTAGGTAGAAATTTTATAAAAAAAACTTTTCCAAATTTGTTTAAACTTTCTGTATATATCAATGCATAATTAAAATGTAAGTACTCTGAAAAAGAAAGTATAAAAATCGAGTGTCTGTAGACCTCTCACGACTGTTTTAAAGACAGCTCATTATTTCCATTCACTCCACCCCCACCCTTCTGGGCTCCTTCCAAAGCCACGCCTCCAAAACACATGAACGCGCGACTCCGACCGCTGAGCTGAAGACGCATTATTTACCTGAGACGAGCGGAGAGGAAGGAGCGCAGTGCATGTAGTGACATCACGTCAGAATCACATGTAATAAAAAAAAATCTAATTTTATCATTATGAAGATAAACAAATAAGATGTATTTCAGTACTCACTATCAAGCTATTGGTAAAGTTTAAAATATATATTTATTGATTCGCTAACGAGTTATCTATAAGGCAAAGCTAAAAACAGGTTGCATGATACACGTTTTTCCATTGTCATCATTTACACTGTGATGAAGATGAATTTCGTGTAAGATTCATAACATATATGGTGTTCTGCATGTAAGAGTTTCCATGATGAAAGCATTGTTGACTCTGATGAGGACAGTGGGGTTAATAGCATTTATGAGTCTTCCCCACCATCCTAGGAAAAAAAATATATCGCTCCCCAGATGTAGATCTACATTTTGCTTCGTTTCGCTCGGACATTTAACGGCGTGTACATACACGCATACACGCGGATTGCTCAAAATGCGTATAGATAACACGCCACTTGACTTGAAAGTGCCGTGTATGTTTACGCAAAAGTCATGATGTCATGTTACCGCATCGTCAGCTCGAGGACAGATCCGGGGTCGAGGGCGAAGCAGAGGAGGTCGTGCAGCTAGGGTCCGAGGAAGTAGAGGCCGAGGACAGGGTGGTCGAAGTGCAGGGCAAGGAGCACTTCTTGGACAAGAGGACCTGCGTCGAGTTTTGGATCTTCAAGCTCAAACAAGGGCATGTGAACAGGTATGATCTGGATACACGCAAGTGGGCAGGTCCTGTATGGCAAAAGGGTGGTTGCCATGGTTGCGAGAGAGTGACAGTCGCCTAAGCCAATTCTGTGTTTCGTCCCGGTTGGAAATAATGAGCTGTGTTTAGTGCAGATTAAACGGTCTAGAGTCACTCGATTTTCATACTCTTTTTATCAGAGTACTTCCATTTTAATTATGCATTGATATATATAGAAAGTTTAAACAAATTTGGAAAAAAGTTTTTTATAAAATTCTTACCTACAAGACCTTTAAGACTAGAGTACTGGCTGCAGAAAATTCAGCTTTTCCATCACAGGAATAAATTACATTTTCAAATATATTAAAATAGAAAACAGTTTTTATTTTTTTACATTGTTATAATGTTTCACAACATTAGCGTTTTACTGTATTTTGGATCAAATAAATGCAGCCCTACTGAGAATAGACGACTTTCAAAAACATTAGAAAAAATCATACAGACCCCAAACTTGTGTACCGTTCTGTCACGAGCATGACTATGATTTCTTACTATGCTGTCTAGGTAGGCAGCTCACTAGGTTTTGGAACAGAGCTTCTAACTGCCACTAAGGACAATGATGAAATGTAAAACCTAAAAACTTTTTTTTCCCTTTTTTTTTAAAACAATGTATCCATTATAGGACTACTGATATACTATCTAAAACATACTTCAAAAACATCTTTGCTAAACAGTTTTGGGATAAAAATGTCCAAGTATTGAGGTCAACATGATGAGCGTTGTTCAAGCAAGTGTTCAAGAGATCTACATGCTATTTCTGAATCCCTGCCCTTGTATTTCAGCCAAGTAATACTTAAAATTCTCATGATATCATAGAAATGAGGCCGACATCCTGACTTTATGATGTTTAGCTAGGTGTAATGATGAGATACAGATGAGATACAAAGCTTCAGCGTTTTTACAGCGCTAGCTATGTAGCGCAGCATATGTTCAAATCCTCCTCTCCCGTGCAATCAGGACAATGTAGCTGCCATGGAAACCGGGGGTTTGTGTTTCCATAACAGTTGACACAAGAAAGAGTGACTGAGGGAGAAAGGGGTCAAGAGAAACGGACAGATAGACCTCATGCCTCGCTACTGACATCAGCCCAGAAAAGGAGAACGGCAGACCAGATCGGTGACGCAGGCAGACATGAAGATGCGAAGATAAGTACGAGAAGCTCTTAATAAAAAGTGGAGCAGCACGGGTCACCGTTACTGTCACCCCCTGGGAACCACACATTCTCCCTTCTATGGATGGAAGCTCTTTGACAACATGATGTCACCAGTCTCCTTTTAACCCATGACGCAAATGGCACCAGTCAGGCTTTGGCCTGGCGTGACGTTAGCAGCAGCATCTGGTGACATACTATCGACATTTTAACCTGATATCGCATCCCTAAATAGAAAAGAGCCGGTTAGAGGACAAAGGGTTAACAGTGTAAAGCAGAGTGCCAAGTTTTGGAGCAAAGTGCAGTTGGTGGACTCACAGCATGTCGGGACAGTTGTCGGGTTTATCCAGCAGTCCTCCCTCCATGACGAAGCGCAGTACCTGTTCGTTTGACATGCCCTGGTAGGGCTGCTCGGCTAAAGTAGCGATCTCCCATAAAACCACACCAAACGACCTGAAGAAAGAGGAACTGGTTAAAATAACTCTGCAGGAGCAACACAAAGGCACTTACAGTAAATCATGCTAAATGTCACAAAACCCATTTACGTCAGCAACCATAAACATCAAGTAACTCAATCCAGTCAGACGAGGACGGAGAGGAAAGAAATGAGGCCATTTAAGGTCAAGAGATGCATGAAGAGGCGCTTTGAGACAATTGCAGTCCTGCGGAGCCTAAAAGCAGCGCGTGTCACTGAAAAGCTGCGGATGCATCTACGCATTTCCTTATTTTTCTAGCATGGAACAACAAAATGCTTATTTTCAAAAACAGCACAAAAGTCACAAACACCGCATGAGCCGCTGACCTGAACTTTTCTCTTTTAGTGTGGTGTTTTTGTTAGCCCTGTGTTCCTCATTAATGAAAATGAGTCCATATATTAGCCGGCGGCCGGTGAGAAAGTGCAGCAGCGGACCAGAAAGTCGGCAAACCCCAAATAAAAACCACACAAAGAGCACACTGTTGCCAGTCGTTATTCATTAGTTCTCCGAGGACAAATTTTCTACACTGGCCAGGGATCTGAGACAAAGCTCAACACCCTTTAAAACAGGGCTATTACAACAGTGACTTGCATCTAATTGGCTGCAACATCTGCGTGTTGAAAGACAAAACCGCATTAGAGTGGGACTTTTTCAGGGGAAGGAAACAAATAAAGACACCTAACGGCGAGGTTTATGGGAGTACGAGATGGGAGCTCGCGGTGACTCTTTTCATCTCAGGGACTTCAAAAGCAGCAGATACGGACGGAGGACAGGGAGGCGGGTCTGCGCTGGCACACCAACCCCATCATTACCAAACATCTGGAGGAGGTTAGGAGCGCACGGAGTGACAGAGCTGTGGGACGCTGGAGATTGGGAAACTGCAGAATTGGAGAAGTCGGTCTATGGCACCGTGACTCTGTTCTACTGAACCGCCGCTGCTGGGACTAAGGCTGTGGAGAGACAGTCTGTCTGAGACAAAGAGACAATGTGTTTGGGCACGTTTCGCTTGGCTGGGACTGGAAGAATGTCTGGAAGTGATGCATATTCTCCCTTGACACAGAACATCAGTGGAAAAAAACAAAGGGTTTTCACCTCTTATAGGCCTATGAGGCTTCCTGTCGTATTAGGAAAAATAAAGAGAGAGTTTCAATGCTTTCTAGAAGGTTGGGGGCCTGTGGTGGAGAGGGGCTACTGTGTCTCTGATGGGACATCCCGCTGATCAGATGGAAAAATCCCAGTGTTTCATCAGTCAAATTTTGGACACGCATAAATAAATTAAACTTTTTTTGATAAAAGCTTATACATAAGTTTTTTTAAAAATTATTTTTATAGGCAAATATATTTTTTTGCACATACATTTCTTAACATAATCTTATAACTAATTAATCCTTTTTTTAATGGACCAGGAATTTTTTTTTTTAAACAATGACTTAACTTTGTTGTAATTATTAATTTGTTGTAAGCATTTTTTTTAATACGTTAAAAAATAAAACTTTCTTTATTTTTTAGGAAGGGGGTCCCACAAAAGGAGACATCATAAAACCCCAACCTATACCAAAGGCAACTACTTTGAAGAAACCTAAATATGAGGCAGTTTTGATTTAGATTTTTTTTTTGGTCACTATATAATTCCTACACTTCCATTTTCCTTTTTTGCAACAGAATAATTAAGAGAAGATGCATTAAATTGTAAAATATCAAAAGTAAATATATTTATATAATTACAAAAGATTTCTATTTCAAATAATTGCTTTCTAAGAATTCAGAGGGGGAAAAAAAATCAGCTTCCACAAAACTATTAAGCAGCACAAACTGTTTTCAACTTGGATGATAAATAATAAGAAATGTTTCATAAACACCAGATCAGGTAGATTGATTTCTAAAGGATCATGTGACTCAAGACTAGAGTAACTGCTGCTGAAAACTCAGCTTTGTATCATAGGAATAAATTACATTGTATAATATATATAAAACAGTTACTTTAACTTGTAACAATATTTCACACTATTAATGTTTTTACTGTATATTCAATTGTGCAGCCTTGATGAGCTTCTTTCAAAACATAAAAAAAATCTTACAGACCACAAACTTTTTAATATTAATGTATGTCCAAATGTTTGACTGGTAACGTACTGTACATGCAAGCGCATATCAATACACACACACACTATGCAGAGAAGCAACAGAAAGTTTTGCATTTGTGTGTCTGTGAAGAGAAGTGTCAGAGAGGAAAGGCAGCTCATACCAGACATCAGAATTTGTTGTGAACACTCCATCTTTCAAAGACTCCGGGGACATCCAGCGGACCGGCAGCAGCCCTTTGCCTCCTTTGCGATAGTAATCAGTCTCGTAGATGTCCCTTGTCATGCCAAAGTCTAAACACATAAGGAGAGCAAACATGAGCTGGAAGAAAGCTGTGAAAGGCCAGTCTCACACCTCTCAATCAAATCTTGTTTCAAATATATTCCTTAAACACTGAGACTTACCTCCGATTTTAACTGTGAAGTCCTCAGCAACCATGCAGTTCCTTGCAGCCAGGTCTCGATGGACAAACTTGTTGGCATTGAGGTATGCCATCCCGTCCGCTATCTCTCCGGCCATCTGAATCATCTTCTTCAGCGGAGGCAGAGACTGGCTGCTAGAGCCCTGCTACATGGTGGAAAAAAGAGGACAAATGCTGCATTCAACACTTCTGTTTCTCTCTTGGACTTCTAACCCCTTTGTGAAGAGCTGACTGACATATTGAGTAACTTTGAAAAACTGAACATTAACTAAAAGGGGGCATAAGATGTAGCCCATAGATCAGAGCAGAACAAAAATAAACGTTATGAAGTAAAAGTGTATTCTAATAAGCTAAAAAGAAGTATAGAGATCAATTATGGGATAACAATTAGAGCATTTGTGGGGAGGGTGTTTGTGCAGGCAGAGATGACAGGATGTTTCCATACCTCTTTTGAACGGAGAGAACGCAAGTAGCTCTTCAGATCGCCCCGTGTCATCAGCTCCATTATAACTAGAGTGGGCTGGCCTTGCGAAACCACACCCAGAAGTCGCACCTAAACCAATCAGGGTACAAAGAAAAAAATAACTGAAATAACAGTGTCACTATGAAAATACTGAGAAACCTGTGTCTGAGCAACCTGTTTAAAAGGCATCATTATTTTTGCCATTTGTTTGGTGGCACAGAAATGATACACTTAATACATAAAAAACAATAGTTGTTGTTGTTGGCAAAACCAACTGCTTGATGAGATTGTGCTCTCTTTCTTACCACATGGTGACAGTTAAACTCCTTCATAACTGAAGCTTCGTTCAGGAACTCGATGCGTTCACGCATACTGGCGGATTCATTTACAGTCTTGATGGCTACTCTGGTCTCAGGTTCATCTTTGACAACGCCCTTTGCGATGCCCTCATACACCATACCAAAGGAGCCCTGACCCAGCTCACGACACATGGTGATTTTCTCTCGAGCCACTTCCCATTCATCTGGTACATACACTGAGGTTGCAGAAATAAGAGTCAGCACATTTAAACAAGGAGTGCAGTGTAACATAAAAAACAAATCATACATGTTTGGCCAAATGTTAGTTTTTTTAATGGAAAATGAAAAAAAAATACAAATTTAAAAAACATTTGTTTGGCAGTGCAACACTTAAAGACGACCTGGTTTTTAAACCATAATACTCACTTTCAAAAGGACTGAAATATTCAGGGTTTACAGAAGCATAGAGCACACCGTTTCCTAACCTGTCACTATTCCTGAAAGCAAACATACATAAAAACAAATGAAAAACTGTACTGGACACTGGAAGTTCAAATAAAGTCTATTTTTGAATAGATGGAGCATCAACCTCTTTTTGGTGACAAAGATGACAACGCTGATCACTGCAGTGAGCAAAAATAGCACCACAACAGGGATGATGATGGCCAGATAGAAGGCATTACCATAATTTACTGTAAAAGAGAAGGATATTCAAACAGAATTAAAACATTGTACTAACAACATGTATTATAACTTTAAAACATTACAGAAACAGGTCTCTCTACATTTCCATTAAAGAAGCTATTTCTAAGTTATCAGTAAGCATACCTCTTCCTAAAAATTAAATCATATATGCATTCCTTACTTTTAGGTGGTGGCACATAGAAGGACACTGGTTCAGTCCAAGACCCATTCCCAGCCAGAGAAGTGGCTCTGACCCGGGCGGAATAATTTCCAGAGGCCAAATTGCTAAGCTGAGCTCCTCGCAGCACTCTGTACTGCTGCCGTGACACACACTCATGCTTCTCAGGCTGAAACACACACACACACACATACATACATACATACACAGTCGGTTTGTGGCCTTGGCTGCAGTTTTGAACTATTTCTTAATGGTGTATGAGTTAGTTGTCACACTAACCTCAGTTCCCAGACGATATTTGATCTCGTACATGAGAATCAGTCCATTAGGGTGATGAGGTTCAGGCCACCGCAGCAGCACTGTTCCTTCGACTTTCTCATCCCTCTCCTGAATTACAGTACCCGGAATATCATCCGCTTTGTCTGGAGAAGAACATAATTGTGCTCAAGGCCAGTGCTCTCTTACAGTAATTCAATAAGATTTCAATTGCATTTCAGTTTTAATTGCTGTTAACAAGTCATGCTGTAGGCACAGAGGAGAATTACACGAATTTGTATATTTTGTTGGCCTGGATATGCAGTCATTTGTGCACAAGTTTGGTTTGTTGGTTTTACTGACCTGCTGGTTTGGTTCTAGAGAACACAAAAGCCGCAGCACTGCAACGGTGGACCTTGTAGTTACAAGCGTGGATGTCAATGCGGTACACAGTGAAGGGCTGCAGGTTGGAAATCTCCATGAACTCTGCATGGATTTTGCCTTCGGAGAAAGGATACTCTTTCTCCTGCAGCTCTGGGTCAGTGATGTTACTCTCCAGTCCTGTGATGTTCTTGATTGCACCTTGGAGCAGTGTGCCATTGGCCACTCCGAACAGGTCTCGACGCTTCCTGTCTGGGGGTCTGAGTCATGGAATAAAAGTGTTAGAGAGGAGGATGACAGGAGAGGAATGAACAGGAGAAGGAAAAGCAAAGGAAATAGAGGAGGAAAGGAAAGGAAAAGGATAGGAAACAGAAAAAAGGAATGGAGGAAAGGGAAAGAAAATGGGAAAAAAATAAAAAGGACAGGAAAGAGGAAAAGGGAAGTAGTGTATGACAATTAAAAAGGAAAGGAAATGGTAAAATAACAGAAGCAGAAAATGAAAGATGTAAAGGGAAGGGAGCAGTAAATGAGATTAGGAAAGGAAAAGATGGAAAAAGGTAAGAAAGGAAAAAGGTAAGAAAGAAAAAAGGAAAGAAAGTAAAAAATGACAGTAAGAGGGGCAAGAAAATAAAGGTGATAAAAGGAAAGAGAAAAAAGAAATGAAGTAAGAAAATAATAACAGTAAAAATAATAAAAAGTTATAGTGCAGTCAGCCTTTGTCAGCAGAGTCTTCACTGGTTTAAAAGCATAAAAGCCAATTACTGCGCACAATTACTCTACAACACACACCACTTCCTTTAACGTGAAAGCCTAATTCTCTAATGGCCTACTAACAGGTCTCTTAGTAACACTGTGGATACTTGCATTACTCTACAGCCTACAAAGCTCCCCTTTTGTCTTCTGGATCTTATCCACCATTTATCATCCTGAATAATGAGATATTTTAAATTCTTATGACTGCTATGTATCCAGCTAGGCTGGGACTGATCCCTCATGAAACTTTGGTAGTTTTAAAATGAAATGAGAGCTGGTATCCAAGAACTGTTAACTCTCTTGTTTCTACCCTGACCTTTTCATCTCTTTCTTATTCTCCTTCATGTCCAGATATAAAACTAAAGTCTATTGAAGCATTCATATGCAGTGTCATTGCTTACTATAAAATATATACTTGCAAATGAAGCAATAAACATTTCTGCAGATGAGAAAATGAAATAAGAAGGCATATTTGTAACAAACAGAACATCCATAATAATGATATGACCAACTCCGCCTCTGACGGTAAAGACAGTGCATGAGGCGATAAGCAAACTAAGGCACTGGCTACAGGTCAACCCTGCCGCCACTAAGGACATGCAGTCAGCAGCAACCACAAGAGCTTACCAGACGCCAACAGACCCACTGCCACTTCACAAATAGGACTAGGCCAGGGCCATAACCTTACCTAGAGCCACTTTTAGGAGACGCGTAACGATTTGCTCGCTCGGGATCTCTGTAAAGATTCAATAGTCTGACCAAACAATACAATCCATCACAGATGAGAAAGACAGGATGGTTTGAGATGGACATGAGGGAAACCCCAGAGTGCGAAAATACAAGAGAGGAAAGTGGTAAAAGTGTCAGACACAAAGACTGACAGACAATAAGTGGAGACACACAACACAAGTTATGTTTGAGTGTCCTATTCAATAGTCTTCAGGAAGCAAATTTACAACCAATTATGGACTTTACCCATTGATTATTACGAAAGTTTAAACATTACTATAAGCCTTATTCTGCCAGCTCAAATTAATCAACTGAGGAATGACAGTAATGAGAGAAGATCTTTGTGTGTGTTTGCTTTTGTAAATGTGTGCGAGTGGAAATTTTTGATAAAAGCTAACACAGAACGCTGTAGGGAGGAACAATCAAATCATCGCTAGTCACATTCCATATCACTTCCAGTGAATAGCACTCCATGATTTATCATAAGGGATTTTGGAAGCAATTGGACACTATTTAAAGGTGGGGTATGTGATTTTCTTTTTTGACCATTTTTTTTCAAAATCACTTGAAATCCTATTCCTAACCCACTTACAGCCACTTAGTTAGAAGCACTGAAATGAAAATTAAGCAATTTAATCATCTGTGGAACGGGCAGGACTCGAAAAACTCCAGCCAATCATTCCCAAGACAACCTGGAATCATTGGACTGTAAGTGCGTCAATGAAACGGTCGTACCGTACCATACACCACCACCCCCCCCCCCCCCCCCCCCCCACTCTTCGAATGGGTGGAGTGGGAGGAGTCAAGGCCAGCGTTGGAGGAAAGAAGGTAGGACCTTTTGAGTTGTGTATTTTCAAAATCTGCCGGCCGTTTTGCAAATCCCATACCCTACCTTTAATACTCACTAACAAGGGATTCAGATCTCCCTTGAGGGTGTTTACTGTAGAAGATCAAATCATATCGTCACCCGAGCATCATATCAACACCTAGTTCACTGACTACAACTGATCAAGTGCAAAGAAAGCCCTGATGTGTTTGAAGTACATGTATAAAATACTCTTTAGCAACCTTTAACCCAATTAGACTTGAACACAAACAGGATCTGCCTCTTGTCTATGGCCATAACTGCTGATTTTAACCTAATTGCTTTTGGCACAGACCGCTGACTAGGAAAAGGTCAGGCTTGTAGCAAGAACGAAACAGACATGTAGACGCACAGCACAGGGTCCTGAGGGAAGATTTTACACCAGCAAACCTCAGACAGAAGGCGTAATGGCAACACTGACAGCAGCACATCCAGTCTTTCCTTTTCCCAGGCAGAAAGGCTTACGTGTCAGTCACCTATTGATGTATATAGGCAACACCTCACATCCCCTGGCGGAAACTCAAGTTTTTGCTGAACCACAGGTCATTCTTTACAGGGCCGATCAGCTGAGGAGGAGTTTGCAAGGGGAGATGACGCGTCCACACCTCCTCTTCATTTGGAATTCATTAACATTCCACATAGGTTTGCTGTACATTTCCTGTGAGCCGGACACTCCAAAGGAAACAAAGAACGCGTCTGAGAAAGGAGGGAGAGTGAGCAGGCAAGAGGAAGAGACGGGAGACGACGACCATTGAATGGAAAAACATATCCGCTTCATTCAAGTGTTGAGCATCTCCAACCAGTTTCAGAGGCCTTTTCCTGAAGTCTTGATGTCAGTAATGAGGTGTGCTCAATGGGGACAGACAGTGACAAATCTGTCTCCCCAATTTCAAATGCAAACAGAGTGAGGGGGCTCAAAACGGACACCCTAGGGCTGCTGGGGTCAAGATGGAAATAAAAAGTCATCAGTGATGGAGAAAATGATGCCTCACGAGCATCCTGTTACTGAGGGAAAGCATATTTACATGTAGAAAGTCTGTTTTCAATCGATTAGAGATGGTGAGACGGGTTGACGGTGCATCACACCGTCGCTGAGTGAACCGCAAACCATTACCTTGATGAAAATAAGGCTCCAAAAGCAGACGTTTGGGAAAACTAAGTGGTAGAAGATGTTTGGCGACATCGATTTGTACATCAATACTCATGACTCAAAACCCTGGCCCGGCCCACCCCAAAACACACACATTTGCAACCAAATAAACAACCCACAAAAAAGCCTGATTGCAGATGTCCTGAACGAACCCTCGGAAAGTCTCAAAGCATGTGCGTCTAAGTAAACCTGAACAGGTTCCTGTGTGCCGTTCTTCGCCCGCATGAGACAAGAAAACATCCGACGCCTCAAGCAAGGTAAACAGATAACACAATGCAGACGTCACTCCTCGTTTCAGCAAACAAAAGCCTAACATGGAGCGAGCCCTGAGCCAGCGGCTGCTTTCCAGTCTCATTAATCCAGTCTGCGTCTGTTTGTGCATCCCAAATTACAGCCTGCTGTAGTCTTAATATGCAACCGCCACCGTCGTCCCAGCAACAAACAACGTGGCCGCACAGGCCTGGACTTCCAGGAGCCGTACCTTTCCCCCCCTCACCATCTGATTCTGCTCCAGCTGCTGGCACCTACCCCTTTCCTAAACCTCTTGTTCTGATCTTGTCAGCCCCATGTCGAAATAATTAGGCTTCGGTCTGGGCCCCCAAAATTCTGGTTTTGATTCTATGAAATCAAGCCGCCTCAAGACCATGAGCTCAGACCCACTTTGATATTCGCTCTCCAGTAAGACTGAAAAAATTAAGGGCTTCAGACCACTGTTGTAAACTGTGGCAGAAAGTGCTAGGAGTAAATCAGCCTCTGTTCCTACCGAGGGTTCACCTAACCTTTGCAGTACGCTAGAACAGTAGTTTTCCATCAGGACCCGGATTTCACATTGGACATCAACTGGCAAGCCAACGCAGTAGCAAAATTGTTTGTCATACAAAAATGTCTTACAGCAAAAAAACACTTCAACTCCGCTCTCGTTTTCTTTAAAAAAAAGCAAAACTCACTGTAAGGCACTTACAATGACAGTGAATGGGGCTCATTTTTGGAATTCAAAAGCGGAAGTGTGGATCTTAAATTTCTTTCTTTTTTTTTTACTTTATTTCAAATTAATTTAAATGTAATTAATATGAATTCATTTGAATACAAATTATTTCTGTTGAACTTGTATTTGAGCCGTAAAGTGACATTTGTACGGTCGATTTATGATTTTAGGCGTTGTTGTCATGGCATAAAAGTTGTAAAACTGAACTTTTTGGTAAGGTTGGTAAGCTAATCTTTCACACTTAAATGTGAAGTGTTTCACTTTTCACTTGTGTGGCAACATTTTGCAGCAAGTGTTGATTCATCTTAATAGTGAACCAAAAATACTGTATTTCTTTAAAATCAAACATTTAAACCGGATTTAGGAATTTGGGTACCGTGCAGAAATGTAGAGATGTATAAATGTTTTCAAAAAGCAGGAAATCCAAGAATCCACTAAACCAAACATTTGACCACTTGATACGATTCAGAAAGTGCCATCAGTGCATGTGTCATACCTGGGTGTGAAGATGGAGTTGTGCAGGAAGTTCTCGAAGACTTTGCGATAAGATCGGTCTTCAGCTTCCGCCTTCAGGTCCTCCTTGGTTTTTGGGCAGGGGCAGCAACCCTTTTCACCCCCGCCAACATCCGATTTGGTAGGCTTTGTGTCGCCCTCCATGTCCGACAAAGCCGTGGCTGAGATGCGGACTGGGATCTTTAGCTCTGTATTGCAAAACAATGACACATACTAAACTGATCAAGCAATAAGAACACAAGCTGCACATATTTATAAATAAAGTTATTGTACAATTCTCTGAAACACCTAATATCTGATTGATAAAGTCTGCCATGGCATAATAACGGGCCAAGTCACACGGTTTCCCACATAACTGTACTACTGTAGGTTTTGGTCTCGTTTCACTAAATGTCTCTTTCTTCTCACAAAAATAAATAATTTAAACTGAAATGAATTATTCAAATCCACTTATTTATTTGGCAAGTAACAATGTAGGAATTGGGATAAATGCACACTCACTTTACATTTTCCCATATACATTTGAAGTGGAAACCTTTCATCAAAGTTATACATGAATTATTGATTACATGAATTTGATTAACTTTTTTGATCCACTTTAAATGTTGACTACTGTATATATCAATGTGGAAATAACAGCTGAAGGGGGCAGAAGGGTGAAGATTAGAGGAAGACATTAGACGAAGCGAAAGTGCACGTTAAATGTGCACACTTACCTTTAGAGCAGTAGTTATGCTGAAACAGTTCACGGTCTTCTGCCTGCTGCTGCCAACGGAGTAGGTAGAATGTTTTGTTTCCGTTAGGAGAGATTGGAGGAGACCACTTCACCATCAGGGATGAGGAGGAGTTGGCATATGCGCGGGCATCGAGGGGCATTGATGGCGCTGTGGAATAGCAAGATAATAGTTGGTGTAATATGTCAAACTGTAGATTAGATACTGGATATTAGGTGGTATAGATAGTGGTGAAGCCAACCTGATGCATTGGTGCGGATGTAGACCACCTCACTCTTAGCCCCCATTATATGCTTGTCCTCCACAACCAGGGTAACGGCTTTCACAAAGATGGCATATTGTGTCCAGGGTTTAAGAGGGGACAGAAATACCCCTGGGTCTGTTGATTTCTCCGGAGGAAGGTCCACATCCACCATGTTCCAGCTATTAGAACCACATCCGTCTTGGCCGTCAAATTCTGTGATGTTCTGGAATGGTCTACATCGAGACAACAGCGCACAGATGCTTTCAGCATACATTTACATAATGTTTCATCACAACTCCGCTAACAAACTGGATGTGAATAATATGTTCATAATAGTAACTTCAAGCAGTCTGAAACTTACGCCTCCTTGTAATACACGATGAAGCTGATGAGGTCTCTGTAGTCAGGCGGTCGATATCGCTCCCAAGTGAGCTTTATCCGAGTACTCTGAGTGTGGTTGGATTTGAACTTTAGAATATAACTCTCACCTATAAGAGGGGTCGTAAGAGAGATTTAACTAAAAGCACCCATAAGAGTTCTTCAACTTGAATGTAAGAATGTGCCATGGCCTTTCCATCTTTCATGAGTTTCTAGGAATCTAAGTGGTATTAGAAAAGGCACTTCTGTTAATGTCTCACCAGTCTTGAGTCAGAGCAATTATGTTTCTGTGGAAAAATACGACCACATTGAATAAGCCATTATCATCGTTCTTCAAAGCGAATTCGCTCTGTGCAGAAATCTGTCAAACACATAATAGAGCAGGTACAGAAGAACGACTAGGACACCCTGGGAGCAAAATGCTTTTTATGAGTTGAGTGATGTCTTTGTAGAGAGATAATGCTGTCGTCTACCAACCAGTTCAACTGCCTTAAAAAGTATTTGGACATTAAAGCTTCACTTACAAATGCCAATGCATTATATCAATTATAAAACAATAGATATACTGTTCAAAATGAAGATAAAAAGTATTTGGACACTTTCTGAGGACTGTTAACTGACTCTACATCTACTAAAAATGGACTTGATATTAGTTGGTTAAAAGTAATTGCAAAAAAGTTACTGTTCTGAGAAAAGCTCTAGCATCCTGCATATGCATTAGCCACTTGGCTTTATAATTTGTTAAGTTTGAAAAATTTCTAATAACATTTTTTTATATATATAGGTATGATATTTTTTGATTTACCGATAGAATATTTAATTCACAATTCAATATTCTTCAATTATTATTAAATCTTTTTTTTTTTCATTAAATGGTTATTAATCACAAAAATCTTTAATACAATGTATCTTTAACTACAGACTGTCATAAAAAAAAAATTGGTTAAACGATTAAATTTTGATTCAGTAACTGCTCTGACAGATTCGGGGACATTATGACACTTTTTGAGTTATTTTAAAGAATCCTTTCATTTGTTCATGAATCAGACTTTATTCTTGAGTGCAGTCAGTCAATGACCTCAAAATAGAAAGACATGTTGTCTTGACATTATGTTTGTGGTCTTATCTCATCAAATTTACTTCAAAATCACAACTTAACTTTGTTTGTCTTTGACAAACAATTGATTTTCTCAGCTTTTTGCTCAGTGTAACTTTTTTATGAAACTTACCCACATTCAAGTTTTGATAAAAAAGAATGAATGAAGCTAGAATAAAACAGTTTTTTTGTTAAAAAGTAGAAGGTCTGTTCTTTCTTTTGATATATTGCATGTTCAGATATTCAAAAAACAAAATATTCTGGAGGCCATGAAATTTTTGTGAGAATTATCAAAAAAGCTGGTGGTTGCTGGCAACTTAAAAAAAAAAAACACTGGTGGGGAAATAGTTAAAAAAAATCAATTAATTTAAAATAAAATTCCTTTAGCTTTGGCACTGTAGATTCAGCAGTAGCAGAGCACCACAGGAAACACTTTAGCTGCTTTTTCACCTTTTGAAGCGGCTTTTGTCTACTCACAACTTGCTCGCTCTCCATTGCTCCGAACGTCGTCCTCTTCCATCTTCTGCCTTACGCCGGTCTTCTCCCACATTTTCTGGATCTCAGACATGCAAAGCTTGGGATTGAAGCGAAAGAAGAGTTTCCCAGCTCTAATGGTCAGATTGTGCTGACTCCAGTCCCACAAGTACTGCAAGTTCTGGTTGTCCACTGCATAGAATGCATAAATCCTATAGTAGGAAAAAACACACACAACGAAACAACTAAGTATTAAATTCGAAATGTATTATTTCTAATGTAAATATAATCTAAGCAAAGAAAGGAATGAGAATAATCGGATCTGGTTATTCACATGACGAATGTGATATGTGTGAAAACAACAACTGAAGCGCATGCACAGATTGTATTTCATTAAAGCACACGCGGAGATCAGGGCTCAGAAAGGGGTTTAGGATGACTTTTACAGCTGTACCCGACTGAACTCCTCAGGAACGTGGAGAATGCCTGCGTTGCTTACAAGCATTCCTCAAGATGAAACTCAACCCAAGTGAGATCACAACAGAAGAGTTCCCACAGCCTCCCTCAGACATCCTCCGTAAAATCATGGGAGGGAAAATGAGTCAGATAGCAAATACTGATTTATATACAGTATATACTTGATACTTCAGTACTTGCATGAATGTACATGATATTAAATTGCTTAATCAGGAGGTTAAATGTATACTTCTTTGTGTACGAACAAAATTCATTAGCTGAATCTCTCGACTTAGCTTTACGACTCTGAGCTGTACATTCCATTAGAGCAGAGATTTTATTACTTTCACCCGTTCCTATGGAAACCCTTGAAGACACGTGTTACAATCAGGGAATCGTGAAGGACACAAGAGTGTTACAAGAAATATTCATGTTCTTTTTGTTCCAGACATGAGACTATGTTGCAACGTGACTACCGTGCTGGTGCAGAAGCGAAGTTTTGTTACATAATAGATGGTAATCATCTTTGACCAGAAGGTTGGTCGCTTCAAAAGTTTGGGGTCCGTAAGATTTTAGTTTTTTTAAAGAAATTCATATTTTTATTCAGCAAGCTTGCATTAAATTAATCAAAAGTGACAAAAGACTTATAATGTTACAAATCTTATTTCAAATAAATTATTTTCTTTTGAACCTTTTTATTTGTCAAAGAATCCTGAAACATTTATTCATTTAGCTGACGCTTTTATCCAAAGTGACTTACAATTGCTATATATGTCAGAGGTCGCACGCCTCAGGAGCAACTAGGGGTTAAGTGTCTTGACTAGGGGTTAAGTGTCTTGTTCACTTGTTCACTTGTCTGAAGTGTCTTGTTCAGAAACAAACTATGTATCACGGTTTCCACAAAAATATTATCCAAATATATTATAAAATACGACCTGTTTTTAACAAAATAATAAGGAATCAATAAGAAATGTTTCTTGAGCAGCAAATCAGCATATAAGAATCATTTCTGAAGGATCATACAGGAAAACTGTAATTATGGTTGCTGAAAATTAAGCTTCTTAAATCACAGGAATAAATTGCATTTTATTATATATTAAAATAGAAAACAGTTATTTTAAATTGTAACAACATTTCACACTATTACTGTTTTTATATTTGAATAAATAAATGCAGCCTTGGTGAGCATAAGAGACTCACTGACTCCAAATTTTTGAACGGTTGTCAATGGGAGACTAATCTTACATTTCTTAGTATATTAAAATATAATATAATACATTCGTATAATAGTCTTACAGTTATAACGTGTATAAAAAAATCAAAGACCTATTCCCAAAAAAGTCCAACTCTTAGGTGCAAAAACAACTAAATAAAACAATAGACTCATTCAGACTTAATCACACCGGTATTATTTTAACAGAGAGCAGTCCTTTTTTCATCTGATGAAGATACTGATCAAATAACAAGCTTAAGGCTGAAATTATCTCCACAGAGGAGTCAAACTGCCATTCAAGACGACACGAATGATCTTGATTGTCCTATGCAGGCCAACAAATAACTGGTGTTCAGTGAGACATATAGCATATTTACAGCACCTGTTTTGAAGGCTAGCTCTGTCCTGTACACAATCAATCATCAACATGCCACGACAATAGTTATGTGTTTTATATGTCTTACTGTTCTGAGAGCTCTTCTCCATGAATGTATCGCAAACTTTTGAGGAAGGACAGAGAGCCCAGAGTTTGAGAGTGTTTGATCTTTACATATCCAGTGACAGTCTGGATCAGGCCCATGAAACTCTCCAGCTCTGATGCAATGTTATCTGGGGAAAGAGAGAGAGAGAGATAGACAGTGTGAGAGGGGAGACAGACAGACAGAGAGAAAGAGATATGACACTGGAGCAACACAAACCAAATCCTAAAGGACACACAGTGTCTGCACTAACTCATCACTTCATCAGTGTGAGTGATACATGGGTGGCAGCCAGAGTCCTGCACACGGGTGGGGATGGGTGAACCTCTATTTACGTTGTCATCTGCGGTGCGGGTCGGGAACGGTCCCGTGCTTATTTGTGTTTACGCTCTGTAGTCTGAAGACCGTGAAAGGTTTCTAATAGCAACGCGATTTTCAGCGTTGAGCATTATAGCCAATCGCGCAGCAACAGAAGTGATTGACATCTTCAGTCATTAAGGGAGTGCTTTTTGCTCGCTTTCTGTATATAATCTATTTGCAATTTGAATAAAAGTTTTATTTTTTGGCAGCAGAGGCAGCAACTGTCCCATATCAAACCACTAAGAGCTTTATTTTGTACATGAACCTTATTATGTCACCCCAGGAAAATAAAAACAATAATCAGGGTCTACCAGCATTTGACCAATGATTTTCATGATCTTTCCTGCGGTTCCTGATTACTGGATAAGGGTTTACAAATATTTGTACATTTAAAATAATAATTATACAGGTACCAATCTTTAGGGAAAAAATATTTAAATAATGATAAGTTTAGTGTACAAATGTCTCCTATATGTTGTTTTTTGATTTTATATTGTCACTGTACTAAAGCCAAATACAATTCTTAAAATTTTATCTGTAAAATGTTTGTTTTTACCCAGTTTTTAATTACATTTTTGTAAATTTTCAAAAGAAATATTGTTCCAAAGCACTGTTAAAAAATACTAATATTTTAAGTTTAAGTAATATTTAAACGTATTTTTTCAAAACTCAAAGTACCAATGACAAAACTCAACATGGTCCTGATTTTTATATTTTTTATATCACCAAAATAGGGATGTTTTGGGTGAAAACCCAATTAAAAGTTGTATAATTGTATACAAAGTTTTTAAACATCTAGCAGATTAAATATTTTAGAGCAGACAGAGTACAACAAAAAAAAAAAAACTATTTTTCATCACAATTTGACCATTCTTTGATAATTCCAGGTTTTCCATGACAGTGGGAATGTTCATGTCATTTGTGGAGAAAAGGTTGAGAGTGAGGGTACTTACTGCCCCGCCGGATGTTGATGTGCAGGTTGCCTTTGATGACCGTGCAGCCCTGCAGGGACTGAGCAGCATCCACTGAGTCAATTGTTTTAGTTTCGCAGACCTTGTCGCACAGTCCGTCACAGGCACTACAAAACATACTGCAGATGGGAGAGAGAGGGAGAAGAAGGGAGAGTAAGTGTCAAGGACAGGTCCCAGCCACACGCACAGACTCCAAACAGGCAAACGTCACTGAACCGTGACAGGATTACTGTGTCTCACCAAAACATGAAGAATATTTAAGGCTTGTTTTTGACAAACACAAGCTCACTCCTTTATGCACTTAACAGAGTCCATGCTTAAACCCTGGGTTGTATGTGAAAAGAGGATCATTAAATCAGCCGTGAGGCAAAACCAGGTCTGGTCAATTTAAAGGCAAAACAGACTCAACATCTAAAAAGTTATATGGAAAAGTTTGTTAATATTTTACTTGAAAAGTGCAGGTGTTTAAGTAAAGTCCAAGGTGTGGTATTTACAATCTCCTTTGCCTAGTTTAAACACGTTCCAGCATGTTACATACTGCCTGAAAGTGAACAGGCCTGGATTGAATATTGAAGATCATAAATCTCAATCTAAACCTTCAAATCAGCACATACATCTTAAATGGCAACATAAATAGCAGCTTTAGACCAATGGCTGTGGAACGTGTATACAGGTTTGACTTGGTGTTAATAATGGAACCTGAACCTACAGAAAAAGGCAGGGCTGACGTTTAGGACCGATTCTGTGGTAGTATTTTCCATTTAAGAATTATGGATTTATAAATAAAGAGAAAGTTCAAGATGAACATTTCATCTATTCTCACCAATAAGGGCTTTTTTGCTATCTGAATTAAATCTTCTTCCCACTAGCCATGCTGAGCACCTTCTACTTAAGTCACGACACCGTTTCTATGAGTTTGGTGATAAACCGAGTAAAGCACTTGCATTGCAACTTAGACTGCAAACTGCAAAAAGCTTCATTTCTCAAGTCCTAACCCCAGTAGGAAATATTGTATCAGACCCCAAAAAAATGTATTCTTCTTTATATCAGTCAAACTCCAGTCAAAATGATTCTAATCTTATTGCAATTTTTTTTGAAAATCTTGACATCCCTCAAATCAGTAGTGAGTCAAAAACCAAATTAGATGATCCTATTAGTCTAACCGAAATTCTGCAAGCTATTACACAGATGCAGAGTGGAAAATCCCCGGGTCCAGATGGCTTTCCCACAGTTTTTAAAAAAGTTTCCTCCTCAGCTTTCCCCATTACTTCTCTCGGTTTTTGAAGAATCCCTAAATAATGGTGATCTTCCTCTCTCCATGTGCCAGGTGTCAATTTCACTGATTTTTGAAACCTAATAATAAATTTAAAAAAACAAGACTGTGGGTCTAGATCATTTGAAACTATAAACTACTTTTATTTGTGTACACTCACATCAAAACGTTATTTTGTCAAACAAAAAAATCTGTGCTTTCTGTCACCTAGGTCTCCAAACTTTTTTCATGAGCATATTCTAAACTCAGTGTCTACTTTCCACTGATATGATATGTGAAACATTTCTATAGAAAGCTTGAAATGTCTTCTTTTAAATGAAACCATTTAAATCAAAAACAAACATTCTCTGATTATGTAATCCGTATCAAACCAACGAGAGGTACAGTCTTTCCCGTCTGAGCTCATTATCTATAATGTGGTCACACCCACATGCATCTCAGCATATTAAAGCAGAAGCAAATATTGAAGAAGAAACTCATTCTTTACCCATGAACAAAAAAATACAAAGCTTAATTCTCGGTTTGCCGTTTCTTAAAAAAAAAAAAACGAAAAGAAAAGTTTATAATTTTCTTTATAAGTCTCTATTTTTGAAGTTGAAAATCAAATCACAAAAAGGTACACAAACTTTTGTCATTTTCTTTAGTTTTCATTTTTAAATTCTATATTTATTGTTTCAACTTGTTGAAATTGGTTTTTGGTTTTAATTCAGTTAATTGCCAGAGAAACCTTTAGTTTTTTCAGGTTTTTCATGTAATATTTATATTTTATTTCAGCTTTATTTAAATTATTGGTTTAATATTAGTTTTTAATAGTTTTAATTGAATAATACTGTAGAAGCATAAAGAAACACTCTTGGCACTGGTGTCTAATGATAATGAGGCAACCCTACATCCAGCTCTGGCGGCGTACCTCTCAGTCTCATTTCGGGTGAATCCGGGCGGGCACTCTGGCGTACACTCTCCGTTGTGGATGACGAAGTCGACCTCGCTGGGTAGGTGAACACGGGCACACATGTCCATGGTGATGCAGCGCCAGCCTTCAAACTTGTAGGTGCCCGGTGGGCAGGCCTCAACGCAACGGCCCTCGTGAAAGTAATGCTGGCAGGCGGCACATGCCTTATCATTGTCTGGTTCAGTGCAGCTGCCCAGGCACTGGGGGTGACAGCACTTGCCCTCATCCGTGCATGCCCTCTTCTCACACCCCTTTGGGCACACTGGAAAAGAAAAGCATAAATATAGAGAAAAATGTCAGTTGCGGTTACAAGAAAGAAGAGTGAGTTTATAAATGGCAATATAAAAGGCAACCATGTAAATCAATTGAACGTGTTTTCTGTAGTTAAAAACATTCGAGAGGTTCTTCTGAGACTTAAAAGTTGAATTTGAATACTAATATAAGATTAGTTTGTTTAAGCAATCAAAGACCATTTATTGTCCTGTGTGTGTTTTATTAATCTCTGTATGTGTCTCTGCGTGTGTTCTAGAGTAAGAGGGGAAGCTAGCATTAAGATTAGTTGACTGTAAAATAAAAATGGCTGAGGTCGGCTATGAAAAGGGGCACGGAGGAGGAGGACGCCCTGTGTGAAGTCAGGATGCAGGGCCTGGCGTTGCTGTGTGCCAGCCTTGTTAGTAAACTGCAGCTCTGGATTCATTAAAGCTAAATATTATTACTGTTAGATACTGTTGAGGGAATTTAGAGGATAGGGAGGAGGGGGAGAGGAAGAGTAGAGCAAGAAATGAAGCCAAAAAGTCTAGCTAGCAGATGGACCGCAGTTTGGACTATTAGCTTGGGAAGCATCTAGTGAGGCCGGGCCCAACGAGAAGCCACAGTCCATCTGTGGCGGGCTTTAACTGAGCTGGAATGTGTCATGATGAGAAACACCAGCTAACAGTTATACAACAGTTTTTAGATTTGATTGACGGTGTAGCGTTCCAAGAGTGCTGATATACGGTCCAACAGCATTAGGAATTTTTCAGTGTTTGTATCTCTCTGCTTGCCTGTGTAGACTGTCAGTTTATGCATTAGTGTGTTGGAGGATGTTTGTGTGACTCTCTGCATGTTCCATTCTTATGCCAGTAGGTGGCGATAAGTGTCAAGTGTCACAGCCAATAAGTGATTTGCTGTTTAGACACACTCACGAACTTCCCTAAGCACTTCCATTTTGAAGTGCGTTCAACGTCAACAAGTGGACGAGGGAAATTTATTAGGACAGACCCTTGACCCCTCAATTTTGACTGAGGGAGCGAGTCTTCTCAATGTACACTTCAGGCAGATCCATAGACCGCAATGGAACATGATTGTGACATTACAATAGATTGCGCTTAATTTACTCCCATCCCACACATAGTGTATGATATTACAATTATTTTGACATGTAACTGCATAATACTTGTAGCTTTAAGATGACTCTTTTTTTTTACACAGTTATAGTTTATTGCATTGTTATAATTTTCGTTTGTGTAGTTTTTTTTTATTTTCTCCCACAGCCCCAGTATACATACAGGCCTATTATAGAACGGTGTGTAAAACAAATTCAAAAGAAAAACTAGATTAATAAATCCGCTCCACTGCAGATTCCAAGTGATCAAGGGCTTAGGGCGTTCCATTTAAACATATTGCAAGGGTTGCGCAACATAAGAAATGATGTTCATCCGAGTGAATGAGACGGAGGGAAGTTAGCGAGGGAAGGGCATAAAAAAAAAGACTTAAACGCAGCCATTGTCTTTATTAGCAAGTCATAGAATCATTCACTGAACTGATTCATGAGTCAGTGAATCATTCACCCAGCCAATTGACCTATGGCTAAGCCATGCCCCCAATCGCGATGAGCCAATCACAGTGCGCATAGCTAACCCAATAAACTCGGACATTCTCTGCTTCCACGTCCATTGAAATGCATTGCAGTTAGTTCGTTTTCATTTGTTTTTATGTTTTTTCTTGTCATTTTAAGATTAAAATGGTCAAACCCCATGTACATGCAACTCCGACACTAGGTATCCCGAGAGGCAGTGCGACCGTGGGTATTTTTTACCCTTTCCCAAGCCACATCTCAAACAAGATAAGTGTCTGCTCTGGATAAAGTTATGCGGTAACGTTACGACCACAACACCAACTAAACGTGGATAAATTAAACAATAATTAAACAAGGATGTCTACATCTGTTCTAAGTCAACAACGTATTTGAGCGTTATCTTTAACATCTCTAACGTAACGTTAGGCTAACGTTAGCCTAACATTAGAAAACGTTGACGTTAGCTTCTAGCTGCGTTGTACATCATATCACTTAGCTTCATTAACGTATCTTTAAATAACCGAGATAACAAATGTTCATGTAAAGATTCATGTAAATACTGCAGTGCATGAACAATGCTGATCCTTTATCTTGTTGTCTGAGATGGTGATGACAACGAGATGCGGTTTATCACGTTTACACTGTGACCTGTAAATTTTTGCCTGGAGCTGAAGCTTTTCATCGAACTTCTCAACAATAAAATTATTAACCCTCTGGGGTCGGCAATCACGCCGGCGTGATCTGCTCACTTTTTTTCTTATCAGTGCAAAACAAACTCAAAATACTTTGTTGATTTTGATCTTACATATAAGTGTTACACATCATTCAATACAGTTAAATGTCTTCTTTTTTTGTGTACTTTTGTACTTTTTGTGTACTCTTATTAACATCAAAACCTTGTGTTTTTGTAAAATAAATCAAATAAACAGGGTGCGCTTTCAGCTCACTCTGTCTCCGCAAAAATCTTTCTGAAACGCGTCCGAAAAATTAACTGTAACTCAGTAAATACTTGTCACAGAGACACGAAAGATTTCTCTCTATGAAGCTGAAATTCTCTTCTTTTAAATGAAGTAATTTATATAAAAAAGCAACTATTCTCAGTTGATGTAATCTGTATGAAAATAGAGATGTCGGTCTTTTTCCTTTCACCTAATTATAGCGTATGACGTGTTAATGTGACCACGCCCACTGAGAGCGCGCGCTATTCAAACGTTAATGTTGAGGCAAGCCATGAAAACGCCCACAACAGAACGCCTTAACCTTTATCTCGTCTTGCTGTGTAGTGAGGAATAATTCCTGAAAAAGTTAACTCAGTTACCAGTTTCATTTCGAGGAGCACGGATTCAGCTGATGTAGTAAGTCATTTATTCTTAAGTGCTTTGTTCTAATCGCGTTATTGAATAGTGTCTGTAAACTGCACAAAGACTGTTTAAATATTAAATGCGTGTCTGTGTGCGAATGAATGGACGAATTCACAGATGCACGCACGCTGTGCGTTCATTCACTTTCGCTCCTACATTAGTAAGACTAGCCAACTGAGATTTGTTCTAATCCCAATATAGAATAGTATCTGTAAAACCAAAAAGACTGTTTAAATATGAATCGGGTGTCTGGGTGTGTGAACAAACGAATGCACAGATGCACAGCCTACTGTTACAGACGAAATAGATTAGAAGGTTTTTACTATAAAATGGACATCAAATAAGCTTTAGTTAGACAGTTTCTGCTCATATGTTAAATATATAGTATGTTTTGTCAAAAATAAACTAATCAACTGTTATCAAATGCAAGCTTATAATACTTTATATGGAAAAAAAAAATGTATTTTCAAGATGTTTCCAACTCTAACTTTGAATCAATTCTATACAATGACCCATATAACCTATTTGACCAGGATTTGTTTCCAGGTATGACTAAAAATGGGTTTTTGACTTTCATTTATATTATGATTTGATATATATATATATATATATATATATATATATATATATATATATATATATATATATATATATATATATATATATATATATATATATATATATATATATATATATTTATATATGTATGTTGTCCTTTCAATTTTTCCTTGTGTGACACCTGAATGAAAGGCTCATTAATATGCGGGTCAGGTGAGAATCACCTAATTATTAATGATGGGGTTTGGACTGTTCAAGCCCATTCGCATATTGCCTTGGCAAACAAAAAAAAGTTTTTCACAATAAAACCCAATTCACAGTTTTATGTGAATGATTAGGCAGGATGTTTTTCAGATCATTTTGAAGAAAAAACACTAGGCAACAACATCCATTAGTCAAAAGTCTTGTGGACACATATTTATTATATGTTTTGTAGCCTTATTTCAGAAACTTTCATTTTTAGTTTTTTCAATAACCATGCATAAACAATATTCTCTCAAATATACAAACATGTACATACATATTATATCACATATTATCGTAGCCCTGTTTGTGCTAAATATAGTGTAATTTCACCTGTGCCATTAATATGTTTATAAGCAACTGAAAAAAAAAAAGATGTCACAGCATGTCAGAACATCTCAAGGACCCCAACAACACCTTAGACCCCAGAGGGTTAATATAACCCTCCAATGAATAGTTAAGGCCCTTTTGGTGACTTCGAGATGATATATAATCTTTCTGTCTCCAAAAATCATCAATTGCCTCCTGTGAAATGTCTCCTACTGTGACAGCGCCCGTCACCGAATGTTGACTGTACTTGTCCGAGTGAGTGGAGGGGGCGTGGCTTAGCCATAGGTCAATTGTTTTGGAACTGATTCATTCAGAAATGAAATGTAACTTATGTGCATTGTTCGGAGATGCAACGGTTGATTTTTTTTTACTTTGTTTTGAACTATTAGTTCTAAATATAGACAGAGGAATTGCCAATATTGTGTCTGAAATGTAAATGTACTTGTGACTGACAGCATAATAATTCTTTGCACATGCAACAAACAGCATTGCATTATGCCCAGGAAAGTAAAACAAGACTGATTGATTGATGTTCAGAGGTATTGTACATGGCATAAACAAATTTTTTATTGAAATCCTTGTCATTTTGTCTACATTTAGTCTTAACATGTTCATTGTCCTTTCAAACAATGCCTTTGAACTGTAGTTTCATACAAACAAACGGGTCTGTTTGGAGGCTCTCTGTAATCAGTTCTTGACAAACAAAAATCAAAAATCAGTTCCATTGTGGAAAGGTTACTGACATCATGATGTAACCCCAAATGCTCCATATCCATGAGAGACCAGCTTCTGTTAAAAGCGTGAGAAAGTCACTTTTATGCAGTGCAAAAAAGAAAAGAAAAAAGAAAAAAGGATGACAAATAGGAGAGTGGTTTAAATTAAGTTTTCAACAAGCCATATTGTACACACTTGTTTGCTAAGGAGAGTCAAGGGATCCTTGCACACGGTTGACATATGTGGGATCAATAAGCATTCCAATGGAATCACTTACGTTGAGCGAGCAATGGGAGACTGTTGGTAATATAAGACAGAGAGAGAAAGGGTGGGAAAAGCACAAGAGGAGAGGAGAGCTGATAGTTTGACTCTGATCAACAGCCAAGTAACAATTGCTACAGTGTTGTGGATAGTTGCTAGGTGGTTGCTAGGACATTGCAACCACCCAAATTCTGCACGTTACATTGTTCTCCAAAATAGTCTGGTTGTGTTGAAAAGTAATTACACACCTCTTGAGAACAATGTTAGGTACTCATACCGGCAAACTCAGGACAGGTAAAAATAAAATAAAATAAAAAAACAACAACACTTTGATTCTCTTTAAATTCTTCAAAATAGAAGAAGCAGCAGTAGAAATTGTTTAGAGAAAAAGAACTACAGGTAGCAACGTGGTTTTAAAACAATTCCAACGTTTATGGTAACATCCAAAACCAAAAACCAGTAAAAATTATTTAAACAACTTAGCTTAAATAATACAAGTTTTGACAAAAACAAAAGTTTATAAAAGGATGAACCTCACATTTTAGCCCTTTTTTTTATGGGAACTTGGAATTTGATGGCAGTTCTAGGAAAAGCATACGTGCAGATACCCTTGAAAGGTCTGCATGGGTGGGTTGCCACCCGAGGTGGGACTCCAAGCACTAACTAGGTAGTCTCAGCCTCAGACGTCACGCCCATGGAACGTTGGCTAAACGTCTGATGCATATGGTACACTTAACTGGAAACACTTCAGGAATGTCGAAGTCGTCATCTGATTGGTTGAATTTTATCGGATTTCCGGGGGGCGTGAGAGTCGCGTTTATTTTCGGTCCGCCGGGAAACAAAGAACTGCGGAAGAAAAACTGTTGTGTTTACATGAGTGACAATGAGCATTTATCAAGATCAGCTAAACGTAGAATTCTCAAAAGTATGCGAGGTTCACGGGAAAGACTCTTGAAGTTTTCTTCTCCTTCTTTGATTTTCTATGCTGACTGACTTGTTGCACGCAGGTCTGTTGTTGTGGGGACATTTCCACGCACCGAAACGTGACGCTGAACGAAACGAACTGTAATTGGTTGTTTTACATGTCGGTCAAACGGCCTTATGGGCGGGCCTTGGCCAAAGAAAGCTGCTATGAATTCCAGACCTTCAGCCGTCAGTCTGAAGGTCTGGCTACGCGAGACTACTAACTAGGCAGCCAGAAGCATCGGCTCAAAATGAGGAGGCAACTAAGCCGCATGGCACAGCACTTCTGGTCGCCCGGCAACAGTCTCCTGGCACTCCACTTGAGCAGACTCAGAGGGCATAGCCCAAGAAACATCTACTACATGGGATTTTCCCCTTTTATTTATGATCTCACATCATGCAGTTAGACATTACAGGAGAATCATAACAGTTTTGATTATTTGTGAAATGAATACTGCTGCTCATGACACATATTTAGTTGGTTCGAGCAGGATTTCAGAGGATGGAGCTTATACATCCCCTCAAATCATCAACATCCTAGCCCTACGTTCAGGCTCATGACAAGAGCAGGTGGGTCAAGACGAGAGGCATGGTGCACACAGCGCTCAATGAGGCGCACCTGATGCGTATTGCATGCCGTCTACTTTGGTAGAAATCCACCACTGCATTTTCTCCCCGAGGTACAGCTATGGCGCAAAACTGCATGGGAAAAACTTTCGCCCTCATGCGAAATTACAGATTGCATGAATTCCTATTGAAATAACTAGATTTAGCCTGCGAAAACATGTCCCCTCTGCCCAACCTGACCTTCACTACTCCCACCACATTAATGACACTTTCTTTTTTGTTTGTATTTTTACTACAAAAGCCTCTCAGAGACATGCTAATCTTACCTCATCTGTCCTCACTCCCATCACAGTGTATGTTTACTTAGTTGCCAATTGGCTTACAAATGATAAGAGTTTCAATGAGGAGATCCCACAGCACTGAGACGTGATTTTACACACTCTCAACTCTCCACAGTGAAACAAACATCAGCAAGGATTTAATTGGACTGGGTGGAGACACTTCTCCTACTCCAGCCAGTTGAGATGCTTTGCATTCTTCAGCACATTCTGCCACATCATAAGCCACCCTGCAGAAATTACTAGAACATTCCTTAGTTTAATTCCTAAGTTTAGTGAGAGAAAAACAATAAACAATTGTAAATACCTTCCAAAACAGCCATTAGCCACATGCAAAACAGTATAAAAAAAGTGTTTAGCCCATATCTGAAGTTTCTGTCATTTATGTGTTTATTCACACTAAACACAAAACTGCTGCACTGCATAACACAATTTTTCATGTTTAATAGACCGTTATGAGAAGCAAAATTGTGAACCCATAAGATTCCACGGGAATCCATTCAGGATAATGCAGGGCTCCAGTCTGTGACTGAAATGGTTGCAAATGTGACTAAAAGTTGCTTATTTTGTAAATGCATGTTATAGATCTTATTACGAATTATTCATCATGTGTATGATTTTTTTATTCCACTTAAACCCCGTCCCTCCACAAATGACTGCAAGCGCGCATTAAAGGGTTAGTTCACCCAAAAATGAAAATTAAGTCATTAATTACTCACCCCCATGCTGTACCAACCCCGTAAGACCTTCGTTCGTCTTCGGAACACAAATGAAGATATTTATGATTAAAACTGAGAGGTTTATCACTCCTCCATAGGCTCCCTAAGGGAACGAAACTTGACGGCCCAGAAAGTCATTAAAGAAAATGTTTAAATATTCCATGTCGCAACAGTGGCTCAACTATAAGTTTATCAAGCGACGAGAATACTTTTTGTGCGAAAAAAACAAACAAAAATAACGACTTTATTCGACTATTTCTTTTCTTCCTTGTAGGCCTGAAACGAGACTTCAAGAGATTTCCACGACGCGCACGCGCGAGAACTTAACTGAAGTAGTTGAAGGAGATCGCAATTCTCGCGCATGCGTCGTGGAAATCTCTTGAAGTCTCGTTGCGTCCATATGCAAGTTAGACGGTATCATCTCATCAAAGTGCACATTAATCTGTGTTTACTGAAAACAACAAAAAACAGAGCACAAGATCATTTGAAAAACTGCTCAACTTTAAAGCCATAATCTTATAAATCTAGTATTAGGAATATTCTATCATACGCCACACACAGAAAAAAAAAAAAAAACAGGGATAGCATGGAGCTGTAAATGAGAACTGCATTTCCTTAAATAGCCACATGGCCCTTTTATGGACTATTAATAGCAGCACACTTTCCAGCTCTAATTCCAAACCTAACCGACTCGCTCACGTCTCCTTAAATATCTCATCGTCCTCTAACTACCTGAGAATTGAATTACGCTCAAGCGAAAAAGCCTAAACATAAGCATTCCTGGCTCGCTGGTGCTCTCTAATCCTTTTACATACACAATCGTAGTGAGTGGAAGCAGGAAGTTATTCATTATTTGGAATGCCACCAAAAGGGGGCACCCCAAGCAAACTGCTCTTCCATCCCACACCTACAGCGATTCCTCAGTGAGGAAATATTTCAGACATGCATGCCTTCTGCAGGAAAGGAAGACTGTTATGGCTGATTGAAGAATGAATGAGGAGAAAAACAAAAACACAGCATCACAATCAGTACATTACCTCATTTTCTCGTGGTAAACCAATGATATGGTCTTTTATTTATAGTTGTTGGTGGTGCCACCCCTATTTACATACACTACTTGGGCTTGGTGGGTTCACTTCACAAAAACAGTGCATTACCTAACAAGGAAGTTGATAGTAGATAAAAAAACAAAAGCATTTAATACCACAGAAACAACTCGTAAAGATGACGTATAATCTGGCCTGTTTAGCAAAACTTGCGCAATGCCCTGTGGCGTGATGGTCCTGATGTGACTGACCCTGTCTGCTCCTTTGAGCAGTCATGAGGGAGACAACCGCTTGCTGACCAGCCCTCCCTTCTCCTCTCTGTCTGTGAAAGCCGAACGCTCAGACCACATAGACCAAACCGCTACGATGAGAAGAACAGCACACAGACGTCCTCAGCAGCAGCTGAAATGACACAGGGGCTGATTACATAGAAGGTTAATGAGCGCAATATCTTCTGGATTGACGCAATCTTTTAAGAGGAATGCGGTAAAAACAGTGTTGTTATCCCTGGACGAAACCACTGACACACTTGGATGCCGTTCTGTCTTAGGGTCTTAACTCAGTGGGCTATGTGAAGAATAACTAGATTGTTCAAAACGGGTAATCTCAGAGCAGAATGTTAATCCTCTTGGGCTCGGCACCAGCCACAAAAACACATTTCAAGGCACTGAGGGAATAAAAAAAAGAAAGAAATCAATGCGAGAGGTATTTTTCTTAAATTATATGATTGCTTCATTGGTGCAGACACAATTTATTGTTTCGTTTTAACAATGGCAGGCATTTTTTATTAATGCATCATGTGCTTCTTGGCTCACAATCTAATGTGCTTTAATAGTGTTCGCTGAAGCTGGGTAAAAAATGCTTGTGCGTCACTCTGCTACAGCACATGCGCATGAGGAGAAAAAAATGGCTAACTCGCCTTGAATTCCACAACACTCAAACGCAGCCCTGAAGCCGAACTCATTATGCTGTATGCCTAAATGACAGATACATGCATCTGGAAGATCTCGCTTCTTTTGCTGAGGCAGACTTGACGTACACGCAGGCATGGATGGCTGAGAGATGTTTGTAATCTTAGATTTGGGATAACGTGACGCAGCGAGAGGCCCCAGTGCAGGTAGACTACCGAATGTCCCCTCTATGGTGAAAAACAAATCCACTGAGGGAGAGCACAATAATGCAGACAGACGCCCTTCACTGAGGCAACAAACGTGTCTGGGATCATGCATGTTACACATTTTGCAATAAAAGATTCACAGACTTGCATCTTTATTAACAGTAATTTTGAAATCATGCAAGTTGCAGATGGATTTGTTAAAAAGTACAGGGATGTTTACATAGGTGCCATAGTCTGCAACCGTTCATTTCAATATCCAGATCTAGATTGGGATTAATACTAAATAACACTAATTTTTATGCATGATTTACTCAGCCTAATTTATATGGACTACATTTACAATGTGTTTAAGTACTTTTTTTTTTACATGCTGATAACATAACTTGCAGGGATGGATGGACAAAAATAATGAGAATATTAAAAGTATCTTCATTTTTGTTCTTATGGATTTGGACAACCTTAGGGTGAGTAAATGCTGACAAAACATTTGACAGAACACCTTGTTTGATTGCAGAGAGAAATAGAATTAACTGTAAATAACAGTAGTTCCTTGTATAATATAATATGATATAATATTATAATAATATGATATATATTTGGATATAATATCCAAACAATCCAATCATTGTTGTTATAAGTAATAATAATAACTATGACAGTCATGATTAAAGCCTGATGTTTGCACTAGCACAGCATACTACCTCATTCTGTGTTTTGATAGTAACTGCTGAAGGGGCGGGGACTAGGAGTTGGACCAATTGGAGACCAGAGGGGGAGGTCCACAATGATTGGCAAGTCATTGACTGAAGTAGAAAAGAGGTAAACAAGTCCTCCCTTGTGCTGGGAGAGCGAGGGGGTTGCTGTAATCATCGTTATTACATATGCACTTTTTCCAGCCAGCACACAGCTGAACTGTGCTTGTTTGATGAACTGAAAGACTAAACATTTAACCAAAGTGACTAGTGTTTTTAAGATTTAGACAAACAGTAGCATAATGGATAATGCTAAAAATGGGTAGTTTCTACAACAAATATTTATGGTATGTTATTTTGTGTGAATTATAACCAATTAGAATATTTATTAATTCTAATTAAATATAATTACTTATAAATAATATTTAAAAAATATTATATTTTCAGTTTTTTAGTTATGTGTTCACTTTTACTTTTTTACTACTAGTTTTTTGTTCATTTTAACCACTTATATTTCATAAATTATAATGAACAATAAAATATTTAAAAAAAAATAAAAATCATTTTTAAAATAAGAGGAAAAGATTATATGTTCAACTTTGACAAAGCAGCTAAATATTGTTTTTACTTTTATTTTACTTCATACTGAAAGTAATAACCCATTGTTCTGTCGTCATTGGTTTTTTTTTAAGACGCTTCTGTTTGGTTAGGAAAGATTTAGCATTAGCTGATAGATCACGAACTATCATATTTATCAAAAATAAGAAATTTAGAGATGCTTTTAACATAATGGAATATTAAAAAAAATAAAAAATCTGACAAGGCATGTATAAACGCCACAGCAATGTCCAATATATCGAGTATGATTGCGCTCAAGCACTCTCAGGTTACCCATGACAGCGCTCTGAACAGCAGACAGTTAGCCTTACTCTCCAGTCTCCACTGACACAGGACCCTAAGCAGACCTGCGGTCGGACCCCAAGCTCCATCAAGCCACATCCTTATCCAGAAACACAATCCCACTTGGGATCATTCTAGACACTCGGCATAACCACAACAATACACATAGAGAGATGGATGTTTCCTCCACTCAATCCCACAAGGTTCATGACCTAGGCGGAGAAAACCAATAGACGCACACCTGCCTCTGCAAACAGGTCACTGGAGTTTGGTGCCATATGTTTATGACACAGACAAAATAAGATGTGTGCGACTCTTAATATCCCTGGGTTTGAAGAAATGTGGGAGTCATTAATCCATCTGTATTGAAGTAACATGGCAATCCCAGCATTCTCTCTCCCGCCATCTACCTTACACAAACAACATGCACTCGTTCACCTACAGAAAAAAAAAACAGAAAGAGGAATAATGTGTGTGAGGGAGTGCGACAATTTGTTATGGAAAAGACCTGCCCTTATGACAAAGCAAAGCTTTCATTTTCACCATGATGACTGACTACTTAAACACAACATGGGCAACACAACACAAAGGATTTAATCAGACTTAACAATGGGGCCAAAATGTCTGAGACAACTAGAAAAATATATTTTTTAGCATCAAAAAAAAAAAAAATTGTATTAGGTTGTACTGTTATTTAATGTGTTTTTGGATTGTTGGGAGGAAACACTGCAAAAATATCTTTCCAAAAAATGTCAGTAGACAAAAAACTCCAGAGCTGTGGAAAATAAGTGATCTAGGAAATTTTTACAGCGAATGCCATTGAACACACTGTAACTCTTTCCCTCACAGCCTCGCTTTCATACCTGTCACGACGCTGCTCTGAATAAGGTCTATAACAAGGACTGAAAAGGGAGTGAAATTATTGTATTTCGTGTTAGATTTAAATAAACAAAATGATAAATAAAATATAAATATAAGTAATAAATAATTTGAAAACGAAATATTTAAAATAAAAGAATAAAATACCCTTTGGACTTACCCAGAGAGCCAATCTCGCTTTCTTTAAGTACAGCTCTAGTCTATGTAGTTTTATACAAACACACACCCAGACTGTGTTCAGTGCCAGCGTCACGCTAGGCTCCTACAAGCCAGGCAGTTCTCGAAAATCGAACAGACATGGGCCACCACAGTCTGGCTGATTCAGAAAGAGGGGGAGGCAAGTAGTTTTATTTTGGTTTTCCACTGCTTTTGGAGGTGTTTCCTCTCAGCGCAAGAGTTTGCTAAAAATACTTGGCTTCCCAGATCTGCTTCATTAAATGTGCTGTGTTTCCTGGCAGCCCTGAGCCCGCTCGCTGCCTGGATGATGGGGGGTTAGAAAATACCCCACTGCTGTCCCGGAGCCACAGACTCACTTCACAAATCAACACACACTCATCAGAAACGCACACACCTATTTCACTAAAAACACACAAAACACTTTATTCGTAGTAAAATACCTGCTACGGGTGTGCGCAAATATTAAACTGCAAAATGCGGAATCACCTGTGAACATTAAACATGTTACTCCATTTGGTCACTATCCACTTTCATTGTATGGAAAAGAGCAGGGTGAACATTCTGATACACTTCTGATTTTGTGTTCTATGGACAAAAGTCATTCAGGTTTGTAAACATGAGGATAGGGCTGGGCGGTCTGACGATACATGTCGTTACCACAGTATAAGATGTCTATCATCAGAGATTTTGCTATATTGTATATATCGCAGTATGTAAATATATAGCTAAGCACACAGAAAGCTGCCTCTCTCAGACCACGAATTTGGGAAGTGCTCGATAAAAAGTGTTAAGCACAATAAGCAGTGAAAAAGAACTGGCGCACAGAGTAATCGCATGCACAGAAAGCCACGTCTCTCCGCATGCGATCGAGAATTCAGTTCTCTTTCACATCTTATTGCACTTGAATGGTCGAATGCATACGCAATTATGTCAAAACTCCCATCGTGAGGAGTATTCATGTAAACACAGCTGGTTATGTCTCAAGTGAAACCGGATGTGTATCAGTATAAGGATCCATGTGTTTTGTCTTAAAGTGACAGCAGCCTAATATACCTACCTGCTGCTCATTAATGTGAATCAAACAAAAGAGAAAATAACTTGCTCTTCTTGACTGAATTTTTTAGCTTTAATAAGAATACATTTATATTTAAGTCATACAGTGAAGACTATGCAATGTTTTATTTTTTACATTTGATTACAACATTTCTTTACTAATTCTAACTACATGTTAGATAAACATATTGTAACCAAAAAACTTGAAAATCTGTTTAATTCATATTTTTGTTATATTGTATTTGTCCTATTGTTTGCAATTTGTTTCTTTTTTCTTATTTTTTAAAAACTAGATCAAATAACACAAAATAACTATATTGTGATAAATAGCATTATCATGAAATTTCTCATATCGTGAAATAAGAATTTGGTCATATCGCCCACCCCTACATGAGGGTGAATAAATGACAGGATTTTTATTATTGAGTGAACTATTTCTTTAAAAGGCACACACACACACTCTTTCTCTCTCTCACATGTGCAGTCACAGCAAGAGTCTTGTCTGCTTTAAGGCTCAATCAGGAGTCTGAGTTCAACGGATCGCTTCTGTCAAGCCCTGTTTCTGCGGACAGTCATCAATAGCGCTGGGGAAACAACTTCAATAGCGTTGGCACAGTCTTCATCTTGGCATGGCGAACACACACACTTTACTAGCACAACATCTGGAGTCAAAACGCCACATCTACATTTTATGTTTACTTGAAGGAGACAGTAATCCAGAGTTGAGCGCATAAATATTTGGCCTGACATTTAAAGCGGATGTTGGCGGCAGTCATATACCGGGCTCTTCCTTGAACCTAGATTAAATGATGCAGCAGCTTTACCCTCAAAAACTGACAAGGTCATTAGCGACCTGCTAATCTGACAGATGATGGATAGCAAATCTCCAAATTGCGTTAAATGGTTCGTGCATGTCAGAGTGCATGTAATGTGCCCAAGCATGGGAGAATATGAAAAAAAAATGTTAAAAGTTGAAATTGTATTAAATTATTATTGTTTTGCATTTTCAAATTTGTTTTAATTTTAATGCTACTCTTTTTCAGCTTTGTATTCAACTAATTTCAGAAACAATAACCAATAATTGGCTGATATTATTAAAATATATATTATTTACTTACTGCAGCAGTCAGGTGGTACAAGTCCGAGCTCTTTAAGTTATTTACGTTCATTATTATTGTCATGTTATATGCCATGTAATTTACTCATGACGCTTTGCAGACTCTGCTCAGACTGAGAGTGGTCATGTGTTCTAGAGGAGGCGTGGCTCTGAAGGGAGGGTGGGATCTTATGCTTTCAAAGTTAGCTTGCTATTTGTAACCTCTCTGAAACGGCCAACTCTACCTTTAACAAAACCTCATTTGTTTTTAAAGCAATACTTTTTGTCTGTTAGTATTATTTTACAATAAAATAAGCAAAATATGTGTGAACACAAACGAATATTGCAGTCTCGTTTTTCTTTTTCCTCTTGCTGACAGACTGCTACATTTCTCTGTCTAGTTGTGGGTCGTTGCATAGCGTGCGTGCCACTGCTGCTGCTCTGGCTAGCGTCCCCGACTTCAAGAGGGCGACTGGTGGCTACTTATTCATCATCTGGCACCACACACACACACACAAATATATATACAGACTCCTCTGCTCCTTTATTTATTTTGGGAGAGGAGCAGAGAGGTTGTGTGTGTGGCCCGTTTTTGTTCTCCGAGAGGGACAAGACCCGCGGCACAATCACCCTCAGAGGCAGCAGCTGGCTTTAGTGAGCTGAGCAAGCTCGACCTCCCCTCTTCCTTTCAGAGCTTTGTTTTTCTGTGCTTTCATGTGAAATGGACTGATGAGATTCTGTCTTTATTGATAAGTGGGACACAGAACCACGGGTTTAAACCCAGAGCCAAAGCGCCACAGGCCCAATTTCACTTGAAAGCCGACACAGCGATCTTACTTCACCACGTAACAAACTTGCATTACACCAAAACGTTATCTGAGTTCATGTCACAGACACTGTAATATCAAAGAGAAAGGTGGAGCTAATATTCATAAGTGCTTATTATGAGTGTATAAAAGTCAAAAAGTTATCTCTGGTTAGGACTAAACTTATTTGAATGACAACTTTGGCACCATTCATGACGATATGTCTAGGTCATATTTCACCTAAAAATCAGAAAAAGAGAATTTATCTTTGGATGTAGAAAACAAAGTCATTTAGATTTTTTGGGTGCAAATTATTGTTGTTGTTTTTTATTTAATCAACAGAAGGCAGTACTAAACTACCATGATGCATGAATACTTATATTTGAAAAAAAAAATTATTTAGTTAATATTATAGAAAGATTTTTGCAGTATGGTGATACAAATATGAGGAGAGAAATGAATTGTCATGAATTTTAAATCACAATTCTATGCAAAATATAATTCCTTTTTTCCCCTTTTGATTATGGGCTGAAATGAATTATGTGAGATTCATCCGCATACAAACCAATGTAAACAGCAGGGAAGCTGTGATTGCAATACCCTGTTATTGCCCCCTGTTGTTACGGAGGACTGTGAACTACACCATAAGGCTTTACAGTTGGGATTAAAAAGATTTGAATACACTAAGCAGCTGTTTTACTGTGGTAAACAATGAGCCTCGTAATAGATTGTCCTCATTAACTTCACGGCTAAATAAGGCAATGCAGTTACACATGTGCAGCTCAGTGTGAAAAAGGTAGTGTTTATAGTCTGTATGAATCAGACTGTATGTCAACCCTCACAGAATCTGCCGAACACAAAGAACAAAACCTCATCGCTCTAATAAAACACTCATCACATCCTGATCAGTCAACATGAGTCTCCTCAAGCTTATACGTGTTTGCACCATTACATTTTTAAATCAAGCTTTAAAATTTAAGATTCAATATCTGAAACTGATTTGTTCTCATATTGTTATATCAAAAGTACAATTCATAATTTAAGTATGTAGTTTTAGGGATTTTGCTCTGCAGGGGAATCAGATGTTATAAGCACTGACAATGGCCACTTCTACTTGTAATACTGTTTTAACTGATGAGAAAAAAGTTTAAAATACTGCCTGAATCAAAATAAGAGAGAAGATGAGGCCGCGAGGCGAGCCACCGCCTGTCCCGGACCCCTGCCTCACGGCGCCCCCCGGATGCCCTAAACTGGGTGTCCGGTCCTCGGGGCCCGAAGCGTTTACTTTGAAAAAATTTGAGTGTTCAAAGCAGGCCGCCCGTCGCCGCTGAATACCGCGCCACGTGTCTAGTATCTGTAAAACTGCAATTTTCCATCTTAAAAATATATCTAAAATACGCCATATGCTCTCATTGGGAAATGCGGAACAATTAGTTCATGCGTTCATGACCTCAAGGCTAGATTATTGTAATGCTCTACTGGGTGGTTGCCCTGCACGCTTAATAAATAAACTACAGCTGGTTCAAAACGCCACAGCTCGAGTTCTTACCAGAACCAGGAAATATGACCATGTTAGCCCGGTTCTGTCAACACTGCATTTGCTCCCTATTAAACATCGTATAAATTTTAAAATATTGTTGATTACTTACAAAGTAGGGCTGGGTATTGACACAAATTTCACAATTCGATTCGATTTCGATTCACAAGCTTGCAATTCGATTCGATTACGATTCGATTCAATATTGATTATTTTGGATATCAGGTACAATACATGGCAAATTTTTTCAAGGAAAACAAATCTCTTAACTAATGCTGTAAACTATGGGAGTCAGTTGTAGCCTACTAGGCTTCATTAGCCTAATTTTGAAGGTAAAAATGAACTGATTTGAAGCTATACAAACACTTAAATTACACTTATTTATTTTTAGAATAAGAAAGTTATATGAAATATAAACATTTAAATGGTGGCTGTCATAAAAACTTGCCAGATTTATTCAAACATGCATTAAATATTGAAGAACATTAAAAATTATAATGAATATGTAATATGGTGCATATATTTAGCAAAATTCTCCTCTCTAGAGTTATTTTTTCTAGCTGACTAACTGACTAAGTTACTCAGTTTAATGTTTTTTTCTGAGGTAAATGTGACGTTACATGCCATTGTTTACTTGCTGTTTAACTGACGTCATACCACGGATGAAACACTGATTGAGCGATACCACATTACATGATACGGATTTCGAAGTTGTACTCTATCTTTTAACACACTTTCAGATGCTCATTGATGTTTATTTGGCGCTGTAACTGGTATTATTAAGGTGGAGTAACTGGTATTATTAAGGCGGAAGAGGAGAATGAGATGATGTGCGCTCCGTGCTTCTGCTTCTCTTGAGCTGAGCCAGAGCGATCTCACGCCACAGCGCCAAAACGGTATTTATGTTTTTGAATTTCGTAAGAAAATGGACGTAATTCGAAATTTGAGACTTTATTTCATAATAATAGTCACAAAGCACAAATATTATTTCGATTTATTGGATGGGATGCACGATACAATGTTCTACGCGATCATCAAATGAAAAAAGGATGACTAATCGATTCTTGAGATTTAAGAATCGATATCGGTTCGTAAAAATGAGAATCGATTAATATCGAGAAATCGATCTTTTTTACCCAGCCCTATTACAAAGCACTAAATGGTTTAGCTCCGTAGTACTTGAGCGAGCTCTTAACGCATTATAGTCCTTCACATCTATTGCGATCTCAAAATTCCAGCCAGTTGATAATACCTAGAATATCTAAATCGACTGCTGGCGGTAGATCATTTCCTATTTAGCACCAAAACTTTGGAACAGTCTTCCTAGCATTGTCCGGGAAACAGACACACTCTGTCAGTTCAAATCTAGACTAAAAACACATCTCTTTGACCTAGCATACACATAATACATTATAGACTTCTATAATTCAATGTTACGCTGCATAGATTAGGTCAGCCGGAACTGGGAACACTTCCCTTAAATCTTGATGTACTCGCTACATCATAAGAAGAATGGCATCTACGCTAATATTAGTGTCTTTGTTTATCCCGAGGTTTTCCCGCAGCCTGCCGGATCTAGGCCGTATCCAGATCTGACGAAGGAGATCCGCCTGGACCCAATGACAATGCAGTGCTGAAGTGTCCACTATCCTCTCCCTATAGAGGATCCCTTTCCCACTCTACAGATGAAGCGTTGTGAATTCTGGCTCGCGTACCCCGAAGTGATAAAATGAAACAAAATTCTGTATCAAAATTTATAGGCAAGACAAGTAGTTTGTTTAGGCATGGGTTGTATGGAATTACAAACCTGCGCACATATTTTAAAAAGCACATAACTATAGAATCCATTCTGAATGTCCATGTGAACGCCGTCAGCGTTAATCACAGGTTCGCGTTTAAAGTCTGATCATTTCGACGGAGGTGAATCAATCAAAATTAACTTTAGCTGGAAATAACATTATTCAAAAACCGCTATAAAGCCAAAACAATCTCTGTTAGCTTAAATTATATGTTTATCTCTGTAAAGCTGCTTTGAAACAATCCATTGTTAAAAGCGCTATATAAATGAAGATGACTTGACTTGACATGAGAGAATGGCAATATTTATAAATAAACATACTACATTTTTGCGGTGTGCACTGTAGTGTGGATACTGTGTACAGCCTGCAGGCTTTCTGGATACGCTAAATGCACAGATAACAAGATATTTTGAACTTTACATTCATAAAAAAAAAAATCTTTAAAAAAGTATCACAATTTCCACAAAAATATTAGTTTTCAACATTGATAATAATAAGAAATGTTTCTTGAGCACCATATCAGTATATTAGAATGATTTCTGAAGGATCGTGTGACACTGAAGACTGGAGCAATGATGCTGAAAATTCAGCTTTGCAATCACAGGATTTAATTACATGTTAAAATATATTAAAATAGTTATTTTCAATTCAAAATAGAACTTTTTAACTGTATTTTTGATCAAATAAATGCAGCCTTGGTAAGCTTAGCGACCGCAATCTTTTCATCTATATTTGACTATCATTTGATCAGATCGAAGTTAAAACATCCATTCATTTTCCAAACCTCTTGTCTTTTGTAGCACAACGTTACACAAAATAACTGTTTATCCCCGGAATGATAACTGTAGACACTACTAACATGTAATATTATGCAATGATGTGATGTAGCATACTATTTTGAAATGGTTGACATTGCATTATAGCTAGCTACTGTTCCACAGTTTTAAATTGTATTTATTTATTTTACTTTTTAAATAGTATGTAGTTTATATTGTGCAGTTAGTATTCCATTCCAAACATAGTCACTGTGTGTGTACTGTGATGGGGATGGAAAAGGACAGCTGACAGCCCTTAAATGCTCTATGGTGCGCGCTTCTCATTGGCTGACGGTGACATCATTATTCTATTCTCCTCTTTCACCTCCTCTTTTCAGAGTTTGTTTACTTCTCTCTCAATATCTCTCTCGCTTTCTCACTCATTCTCATGTCATAGCCGGTGCAGGGGCCATAAACCACAAGTGAAACTGAAAGGCTAACTTAATAAAACAGCAGAAATCAAACCATATCCTATATAGGATACAGATTCAAAATCATTTAAAAACACCAACAACTACAGTGTGACATGCACAGGATATGAGAGAGGTGATCATTGATTTAGACAGGCCTCCACCGCTGGCAACATTGATCTCTGTAGCAGACAGGTGTCTCTTGTCTGGCAGCGCCGGCAGGATGATGGATAGACGGATGGATGGAGGGAGGGAGGGAAGGCGGGTGTTTGACGGAGTGAGTGAGCCAGTCTGTAAGCCTCGTCTGGCCCCCCATCCCAAAACAGATTAGCCCTTAGTCAGATTAAGGGGGAGCTTTTGCGAGAGCTCTGCGTAAGGAAGAGGTGAAATGTGCTTGGAGCACGACAGGAGGAATCAAGGGGTTAGAAGCACGTGGCTGATCGTGGGATTGGGGGGGGAGTGGGGGGGAGCAGAGCAAGACAGATGGCCAACTCACCTCTTCAGTGTCCAGTCTGCACACATACAGTCGCATTTGCTCATCCTCATGTCATTCAAAATGTGTTTGATTTTCTCTCTTCTGTGTCGCACAAAAGGAGGCTGAACTCATCGTTCTTTCCCTTGCAATTCCAATAAATGGAGACTGGAGGTTTAAAGCTTCGAGCAGAAGCAAAAGTACCACAAAAGTATCATAAAAGTATCATAAAAGTGGTCTACACAAGTCATGCGTACAAATTTTGTACAATTGCGTAAATTTCGTCATCAGCATAGTACACGCGCAGAGAACGTTTTTTCTAACCGTGTATACTACGCATATGCGCATCAAATTTAATTGCATTAATTAGTAGCTCCACAAGATGGCAACACTGGCCCAGGCCGCTGTTTCACACAGTTTAAATAAACTGGGGAAAAAAGAACAAAAACTACCAGAGACAGCAGCCATAATCACCCGCGTTGACAAGCGCTTATGTTAAGTGCCCCTATTATGCTTTTTTGAATATTACCCTTCATGCAGTGTCAAATATAGCTGTAATGAATGAATGAATGTAAAAGGTCTCCAAAGTTTTAAAGATCAAAGTGCACAACAAAATGTTATTGTCTCCTAAAAGAAAGAATCGATTCTGAACTGCCCGAACAAGTCGTCGGCAAATTCCAGTCTTGTTCCTGTTACATACCTACGTAACAATGTAACAAATTTGCATAATGCCAGCCTATGGTCTTCAATGGCTGCCCGCGAACAAGGTCTACTTTGACCCCCCCCCAAATTCCTACTATTCTGTGTTAGTAGAATAAATAAACTCATACAGGTTTGGAACGACATGAGGCCGAGTGAATGACAGATTCTTAATTTTAGGTGAACTATCACTTTAAGGCAATGAGGAGGCAGACAAGTGAGAAGCAACATAAAGACTGAAAGGGAGATGAAGCAAGAGAGATGGAGAGAGGCTAAAAAGAGAGAAAGACTGAATAAAAGGAGAGAGAGGGAACAACAGAAAGCCACAGGAAAGCATTAAGCCCCCACCACGTCGCAAACACAGGACTTCCAGAAATGATTGAAACAGAATAGCCTCCGCTTCCACCCCCCAACAAACAAAAGCCCCCATTGTGCAATGTTGTGCCACGAACACAGCTAGGGGAAACATAGGAGCACTGAAAAAGCATGAAGTGACCCTCCTCCCCCCCTCTTCACCACAGCCCCCAGTTCTCTTCTCTCTCTCAACTGTGACACTGACAAGGCAATGCAGCACAACTGAGCTCCAGCCCACTGCAGGGCCTATGTGCCCTTTGTCTCCCTGTAGAGTAGACTGAGACCTCACACACACTCGGCTGCATGGGACAGGAGCAGTACTGGGTTCGACCAGACGGGGGCCAGAGACACTCTCTCTGGCAACTCAGAAACAGAAGGAGCGCGAGAGCGACGCTTCAGGCAACTACACTGACTGTATCATTATACAGAAACTAACAATAAGTAGTAAAGAAAACCGCCTGTGACTCAGAACGACATGGAGGTTTTTATGACAAACAAAGATCCCCCCCCCCTCCCCCCGAGGATGGTTTATGCCTGTCCCGATGAACTAACAAGCAGGCATGTAACAAACAAAAATGATTCTTAATGGAGATCCTTGTGCAACCTTGTGCAATCACGGTCAGACTGTACAAAATATCAGAAGATTATTCAAGCGGACTACACGAGAATATACTGCTCATCCAACAAAATAATATACAACTGGAAAATATCCAATAAATTAATTAAATAAATAAAATTTGATATGATTTAAACTTCAGTAGCAAAAACATTAATTGGTAAGTTTAATTAATTTTTGTGAATCGATTCAATTATTTGATCGAATCTTGAGTAAATGTAAACATTATGATTCAGCGAATCATTTATATGTTTATATTAATTTTATATATATATATATATATATATATATATATATATATATATATATATATATATATATATATATATATATATATATATATATATATATATATATATATATATATATATATATATATATATATATATATATACACTGTACAATTTAGGGCTGTAAAATTGATTGATCGCATCTAACAAAAGTTTGTTTATATAATGTGTACACTACATGCAGTATATATATATATACAGTGTGTGTGTGTGTGTGTACACAAACTTTTATGTTAGACGCAATTCATCACGAATAATTGATTTGACAGTCTAATATTACATATATATATATATATATAAATATTTTTAAATCTTTATATATATATATATATATATATATATATATATATATATATATATATATATATATACATATATATATATATATATATATATACACACACATATATATATATATATATATATATATATATATATATAAAGATTTAAAAATATTTATATATTTTTTTTTATTGTTATTATTTTTTTTTAATGCATAAATACTATATAAACTATATTTATTTATTTCAGCTTTATCGCCCAGCCCTACTATAGTGAAATTAAACCAGAGAATCAGAGCATGTGTGAATGTTTGTGTCTTACTGTGACTGTTTATCCGCACTCACTTTAAAGCAGACCAGCATCTCCTCTGGGAGTCTGTTGAAAGCCCGAACACTGCTCACCGCCTGGAGCATCTACAGATTCATTCATGCTTTGCAATCAATGGCTCAACTGAACAGGCACACACATACACATCCATACACCCATACATTCACACAGCTCGCTTACAAGAGCTCTTTTAATAGGGTGCCTGAAAACGGATCTTCCTGTATTCTTTACGTTTCTGTAAAATGCACGGAGAAGAGGCGGGACTCATTCACAGGTCTGTTCACACCGAGCTTCATGTATCCCACCAGCAAAAATACTGACGCCTTTGATTGTCAGATGGGCGTGCATGTGGAAACTACACACAAACAAAGGGCTCTGTCTGACTTAATAGAATACAGGGAACTACCTGAAAGCACAAGCAGCAGCACGTGTCTTTCGTCCACGGCTTGGCTCGTCAGTGGTACCACAGCTGAATTTTCCAACAAATTATCCAACTGGCATAACCACACCTAAACCCTCCTTGTCAAATATGAGGTAAATGACAGGCTTTGAGTTAGAACTAAACAGATTAATTACATTCTATCAAACAGGTCTTCAGTGACTGCAGTGCCAGGGCTCAACAGTAAGGACTTTTCAGAATCTTTTCAGGCTGGTAACTCATATATGTACTTGGCCAGGCAATATTTTCAGTAGCCCAACAACATAGTAATATATTTTTATAATCTATGTTAAAAAATATTTATATATATTAAAATATATTAATAATATTTATACTTTTGTAATTAAAAACATAAATATTCATATTTAAAAATATATGTATTTATTTACAATATCATATTTACACATAATACATTATAATATTTACACATTATATATTTCTTTGGAAAATGTATTACTTTATTTATTTAGATAAATCAATATGATAAATATATTTACAATTATTTAAAGGTATTGTAGGTAGGAATTGTATAAAAAAAAACTTTTTTCCAAATTTGTTTAAACTTTCTGTATATATCAATGCATAATTAAAATGTAAGTACTCTGAAAAAGAAAGTATAAAAATCGAGTGTCTGTAGACCTCTCACGACTGTTTTAAAGACAGCTCATTATTTCCATTCACTCCACCCCCTCCCTTCTGGGCTCCTTCCAAAGCCACGCCTCCAAAACACATGAACGCGCGACTCCGACCGCTGAGCTGAAGACACATTATTTACCTGAGACGAGCGGAGAGGAAGGAGCGCAGTGCATGTAGTGACATCATGTCAGAATCACATGTAACAAAAAAATCTAACTTTATCATTATGAAGATAAACAAATAAGATGTATTTTAGTACTCACTATCAAGTAGCATATTGATATTGGTAAAGTTTAAAATATATATTTATTGATTCGCTAACGAGCTAGTTATCTATAAGGCAAAGCTAAAAACAGGTTGCATGATACACGTTTTTCCATTGCCATCATTTACACTGTGATGAAGATGAATTTCGTGTAACATTCATAACATATATGGTGTTCTGCATGTAAGAGTTTCCATAATGAAAGCATTGTTGACTCTGATGAGGACTACACTCCAGAGACAAGTACCGCATCGTCAGGTCGAGGACAGATCCGGGGTCGAGGGATTTTTTGTTTAAAAACAAAGGCGAAAAAAACGTGCAGGTAAACTTCCAGGTGAACATGGTAAAAGAGTTAGACAGAAGGTAAATATAATTCTAAGAAAAGTTCCTGGATGCGGATCGGCCTACTATCTGTTAAACATGTATTTAGTTATCTAAAGCAAAATTATGCACAATTCAACACTATAGCTATCATCTTGAGCTAGGCATATATATTATTTATCATCTCTCTACTACGGATCGCTAAGTAATGTTATGTTAGCTATATTAGGCAGCTACGTGTGCTAATGACACATGCTTCATGAAAACATAAAGAAAAAAATAAGTATGCTCAAAATACAAAAAGAAAGATTTACCTGTCCAGCAGAAATATAGCCATCCAGGCGTCACTTTTCAGCCCCTTGAGGTCTCTCAGTTCTCGCCATCGCTGGAAAGCCACGCCGATATTGGCATGCGTTTTATTTTGTTGTTTATCCAAATACTTTTTGTTCATTACCTTTTCTAGTAACGTTACTGTCTTCCTTTTTTTGCCTGGTTTGCCTTCGCGAACTGCATATGTGAATTTTGATTGGTCTTTCTAATCTCTGCCATTGTTTTGCTATTCCTAGGTTCCGTGCCTCTTGAATTCCTCAAATCAAACGGATGCGCGCGCAAGTGGGCAGGTCCTGTGTGGCAAAAGGGTGGTTGCCATGGTTGCGAGAGAGTGACAGTCGCCTAAGCCAATCCCTTGTTTCGTCCCGAATGTAAATAATGAGCTGTGTTTAGTGCAGATTAAACGGTCTAGAGTCACTCGATTTTTATACTGTTTTTATCAGAGTACTTACATTTTAATTATGCATTGATATATACAGGAAGTTTAAACAAATTTGGAAAAAAGATTTTATAAAATTCCTACCTACAATACCTTTAAATAATTGTTATTATTAATAATAAATGCGTATTACAAATGATTAATTTATTTGTAATTTTAAACCAAATCTACTCGATGCTTCACAAATAATTTTTGCAATTGCAACTGACAAAACGAGAGGAAGCTTAACAACAGTTTCCATTCACCTATTTTTTTAATGCGCATTTTGGGATATTGCATAAAAAACTGCTGGATGGAAACGGCAGGATGCGCATTAATTCTAAAGATTAGGGCTGCACGATTTGGGCCAAAATGATAATCACGATTATTTTGATCAATATTGAGATCACGATTAATTATCACGATTATTTGTTGATTTTAACCAAAACAAATGTTATTGTCACATAGGCTAATTATAACTGCTTTCACGTCCATATAGACCAATTTCCAGCCGACGTCACAGTTACGTCACGGCGCTAGCATATGCCGGTGGCAAATACAAACCAGCACAGATTCGGCTACAAAATAAGGATCTTAAATTATTCTTCTTATTATTAAATGTCATCTTGTTGTGTTGTTGGGTGCAAGAATCAATGAAAAATTAATATGCTTTATCTGCAATTTTTTATTTCTAGAAAATATTCACCTCATTAAAATTGCACCGTAATGTCACTCTTTACATTGTCGTCTTTGCGCTGGCTAGGCAGAACTGTGGATCGTACACACAAGTCTTGCACATCACCATTCAGCACATAGTTATAGGCATCTAAAGGTTTATATGCCCTCCGTTTCTGGGCATCAGGTAGCACCTATAGGTGTAGAAATCAGGCCACTCAACCGGAGGTAGCGTTAACGTTAATCCTGTCAGATCCTCAATGAGTGTACGGGTCAGCCAATCTGGTTCCGTCCGTTAAAATTAACTTTTGCAAATAATAATCGCGGTCCTGGACAGTGAGTGACCTTACACATTAAGATACAATCGGATTTTCTTCAGTCATTGTTAAAAACAAGCTAACAAAACTTGCAGACTTTACGTTAGTGAAGCGGCCAGAGGGATCGTTCTGCCACCACCTAAGCTCCGCCCACAGAAAAACGTCACCATGTTTACCAACTGAAAATTGGTCTATTGTGCTACATTCCTGCTAATGTACAACTATGTGCATCAAAATAAAACAGGTCCTCTTATTCACCAAAGTTCAGTGCATCTCCTTAAAGAATAAATAAAAATAAATAAAACAATAAAGAAAATGTAGCAAAACTTCAACAGGGCACTATTTTACATTTTACATTGTGTAAATATATTTTAAACTTGCATTGTAACGTTATAATGGATGTGAATAAAACGCGCAAAATATATAATTTTCTATCTATTCATAACAGAATGTAACCAAATGAGAACATTTGAAGGCAGAACTATGCACTATGGTTCGATTAATGGAAATTCAGAGTTATTGTTATTTGACGCTTAAGAAATGTAAAATGTTGTGGTACAGTGTCAGTGATTAGTTGTGAAGTCTTACTGCATCAATTTAATCTATTTAATCCTCCATATGAAAGTTTATGTGCTCGCCTCAAATTATTTCTATTTATTAAACAATATAGTTCAAAACAAGACGTTTGTAGTACTGATTATTGGAGTCCATTAATCGAACTTTTATGCCTTTTATACAGTAATTATGTAGTATGTATGTACCAATTTACTAATGCTCACACTCGGTCTCTCCCTCTCTCTCTCGCGCAGACACAATCGGTATCTCTCGCGCGCTATCGCTCGCACGCAGACACACTCGGTATTTCTCGGGCACTTTCGAGCGCGCTTTTGGACACTCGGTCTCTCTCGTGCACTGGGGCTCATGGAGGCACGTGATCAGACAGTGGTTTACGGAGCGCTAGATTGGCTTTGCAAAAAAAAAAAAACGTTGATACGGAGCGTTCTGTGAACGGAATGACGCATTTTAAATATCGCTCGATCACGCGAATTTGATCGTGGGAAGCCAAAATAGTGATCGTGATTAAAATTCGATTAATCGTGTGCAGCCCTACTAAAGATGCACATAAAAGCGCTCGTTAGAGTCGGATACATTTTTTATCCAATAGGAAAACATGCGCATAAACTTTAATGGAAACACATTTGCCAAATAAATTTCTTGAAGCGCATCAAAAAAATCATGTGACTTTGTGTGATGGGACGATGGGTGAGATTATAATCTATATAAAAAAAATTCTTTTCAAGATGTTTCCAACTCTAACTTTGAATCAATTCTATACAATGACCCATATAACCTATTTGACCAGGATTTGTTTCCAGGTATGACTAAAAATGGGTTTTTGACTTTCATTTATATTTTGATTTTATATATATATATATATATATATATATATATATATATATATATATATATATATATATATATATATATATATATATATATATATATATATATATATATATATATATATATATATATATATATATGTATATATATGTATATATATATGTATATATGTATGTATGTTGTCCTTTCAATTTTTCCTTGTGTGACACCTGAATGAAAGGCTCATTAATATGCGGGTCAGGTGAGAATCACCTAATTATTAATGATGGGGTTTGGACTGTTCAAGCCCATTCGCAAATTGCCTTGGCAAACAAAAAAAACTTTTTCACAATAAAACCCAATTCACAGTGCTTACATTTATGTACAGAAACGTCCTACATGGAGTTATGAAAAATGTTAATGTTAAAACCTTGGAGAATGTAAAAGGAATTGAAAGTAAAATCAAGTCATTTTCATCTTTTTACCATGTTGCTTTATTTAACGTTTAAGAAAATTTCAGAAAATTTAAATAGTCTGGCGAGGTGGGGCCACGGGTTGGCACATTCACGGGATGGACCTGCTGCGTCTTCATCCATTGTTTCGTCCATGGTTTCGTCTCTTATCTAAATCTGACCATGGAGTTGACTTTGGCGGAAAGCTGAAGGTGATTGCTGATAGGCTGTCCCAATCAGTGGCGCCTGCACAATCCAATCACGTTTGAGAGGGGAACAACAAATTGAGGGTTTCAGAGATTTTTCTTTTTTCCATTTTTTTTTTTTTTTTTAGAAGTAGTAACGGGTACTCACGGTTATGGATAGAAATGTAGTTGAGTAAAGAGTACAATATTTGCCTCTAAAATGTACTTGAGTATCATTTTTGGGGAGTACTCATGACTTTACTCGAGTAAAGTACAGATCCCTCAAAATAGTACTTAAATACTGTACTCAAGTAAATGTACTCCGTTACTGTCCGGCTCTGCACATAAACGAGAGGTAAAAGACATATTTGGAATAGGTTTTCTTTTCTTTTCTTTTTTTTACCTCACTTTTTCTAGTACATTCTCAATTTGAGACAGAAAGGGTCCCCACATTTTCATAAACAAATCTTGACGTCCTGAGGCTCTATATATCACACGTTCATAACTAGCAATATTTGACATAAGTTCCAACCATTCATCATATGAAGAGGGTGTGTCTGACTTCCAATGTCTCAGAATGACTCTGCATCCCGAAGCCATAGCTAAACGGCACCATAGCATCTGTTGTCGAGATATTCGCATATCCTCTGGTATAATACCCAACATACACAAGGCAGGGTTCTTATGATAGGCAAAAAATGTTATTAACAAATTGTAAAATTTTCTCCCACATTTCCTCTACCATGTCACATTCATATAACATATGAACCATAGTTCTATCTTTGTTACATCGCCAGCATAGTGCAGTATCTCTCAGTTTAATTCTAGCCAATCTGCTTGGAGTCCTGTAGCATCTATTTAAAATTGTATAATTTATCAACTGGGATTGAATTTCACGAACATTAGTATGCCATTTTGATACAACCTGTTTCCAGGTTTCTTCCTTGATCTTATGTCTTTACTTTCAAAGCTATGGGTTAACTTTTTTCCAGCCGATCTAGGCGTTTTAAAACAAACACACCAAAAAGCCATAGCCAAAAAACAATCCTAATAATAATAGGCTGTATAGTAGGAAGGGATATAGGTTTATTTTCGTTTTGTTATATTATTTAGGCTATTTTCAAACGCGTCAAGTGTACAAATAAAAACAAAAACATAAGAAAACACAATCTATTGAGTCAGCATAATAAAGCCGTAAAGGGCCTGCTCACATATAGCGTCTGTAAAGGGCCTGCTCACATATAGCGTCTTTTGCGCGCTCAAGTTCGTTATTTCAAATCTAGGCGCGCGGTATGCGCGCTCATAATGGAAGCGAACCGCTCGTTTTTTCCAAGCGCGTCCGCGCCGCAGCAGCAGCGCAGCCAGCCACATGTGCGGTAAAATTAAATAATAAACTAATAAACTAATAAAACCGATTAGTCGACTAAACGACTAAAGTTGACAGCCCTAAAAACAATACCAACATACGCAAGACGTATAGTTACAACGAGCCTCAGGTCACCAGGTCATCATTATTGTTGAGCTCTGTATGAACGCCTCGTTTGTCAATGCTGACTATAATTCCTACAGTAAACAATGAAGTCACAGTTGATCAAATTAATCATGGTTTACACTGGCACCAAGCCATGTGAAGAAAACAAACCATCTACAATCACACCTTGAGAAAAATCCTCGTCAGGTGCCAATAAACAACAACAGCTCAACAATGAACTGATAGTCTCACACGAAGCATGTACAGTGGAGTCAGTCATTCTTTTATATATAGGACTGGTCGTTTTCAATCAGCAGTAAGTCATTTGTTATCTGTCTATGATGGAAATAGAAACAGGTGGTGAAAGAGAAATTCAAATGAACAACAGGATCAACGATGTCAGTTCAATCCATCTCACATAAACGAGACCTGCTAACAACATGCTGCTACCAGAGCGCGAGTGCGATCCATCAATCAAAGATACTCATCGAGAGAAATTAGCTAACTTTTGGCAACGCAAAGACAGATTACACTGTGTATATTTGTCTAACACAGACAAGCAGAGCTTGCTTAAAGGGTATTTTAGCCAGAAATGAATCATTTACTCCCCCTTATGTCATTCCAGCCCTGAACAAAGACAAAGATGATGTTTGGCAGTATGTCCACGCTTCTCTTTTCCCTATAGGGACCGCTGCTTGGACATTTGGCTAAACATCTCCTTCTGTGTTCCACAAAAGAAAGGCTTTGAAAAAAATACATAAGAATTATTATTTATATGACTAAAATTAAATTAAGAAATTAAAAATTCAGTTAAATAAAAATAAATAAAATTATGCACATGCCATCCCCCCCCCCCCCCCCCCCCCATGGACTTTAGGTGTGCGTTTGGACCAGACCAGCAGCTTGAAGGCAAATTCCACAGCAGCCCATTCCACCCGCGGGCTGACATTCTTGTAGTCGGGTGTGAGGAGCGCCAGCCACACCTGAAGCCTTTTAATGACTTTACATGCCTCTCTTCATCTCCTGTTGAATTGAATCTTAACCAAACTCACCTGCCTGCAAGCTCTCACTGCTCAGGAATGACACTTTTAATAAACCCATTCCATCATCACATGCTCTTCTGCATTTCAAGAAGAAAAAAAAGATCACTGAAAACTAAAAGTCATGCTCTGTATCAACAACAGAAGAAATATACCCTTAGATTTCGTAAAAAGCTTTAGAAAATGTTTTAAAATAAATCAATATTAATAAAAACTGTCAACATTTACTAAATTATCCCAATTAGATTGTTTTAAATGGAAAATAAAATGAAATTTTGTAGAACATCCATGTTCCCTTTCCATAAAACAACAGTAGACATGACTTAGACTGTTGACTAGAAAAAAAAAAAAGAAAAAAAAAAAAATCAATTTCTCAATTTAAATCGATTCTCATTTTGATGAACCGATATCGATTCTTATATCCAGACAGAGAATCGAGAATATCTCAAAAGCACATCTGAGATATATTTTCAGCATTTGTCACTTTTACTGTGACATTTTTGCCCCGAGCCCTGATTACTTTATAACTCTGTTGTGCGCTTTTGTGACCTTTATTATAACATACTAGTCCAAGGCCACAAATTCATGGCCTGACAAAACAACTGCAGCTTGTGTGCTTTATCGTCTGGCTTTCTCCAAAAGGACACGTGTCTCCTGAAGAGCAGAGGGGTGCTAATGATGAACCAGGAGCTCAGGCCAGCTCTCCTCCATCATTTTCTCCTTGTCCTGTTTAAGTGTCTCTGCATGACATCTCCACAAACCAATATCAGATTCAGCTCTCAAAAAACTGTGGATCTGGCTCTTGTAAATATCTGTTTCAGGATCGAGACCTTGTTCGAACACATTAAATAAATCCATTCCTCCACAGCTTAATCCATCATAAATGCGATGAAATATGTTGATTCTTTATCTAAAAAACAAGATCAGGACTGGTGGAATTTGCTTCTGTGACCTTCACGCAATGTTTCCACAGAACAAAACCATGAATTTATAACAAGTGCAATCCCCTGGTGTATCCTAAGGCTAAGTGCCTTGTTCAAGGGCACAGCACACAACAAGTGCCTTGTTCAAGGGCACAACATTACTAACCCTGAGCTTTTAACAACCTATTCTTTCATCAGATGTATAAAGTATCAAATACTTTATACAAAAAAGTGAAATACATATTTTCCTTAACTGAAATAAAAAGAAAAATTGTAAAAACAACTAACTAAACAGCAATAACTAACTAATACAAATACGCTACCAGATATATATATAAATATATAAAAATGTGGCCATTCATCTCGTGAATACAGAGAAAGGGCAAAGGACAATAGAGTATAACGCTTAAAGCCAGAAACAGAAAGAAATCAAGCTGTGGGGAATGAATTGGGTCCTGCATGTATACAGCAAGATAGTGAACATGATCGTAACAGAATGATTACCACCTTTTCCATTCATTCATAAGATACTGTACCTGTCTCCTTCCTGTCTGGATATATATATATATATAGGAAATATATATATATATAATATATATATATCTTTATTTCTTTCATTCTCTCGGACTATCGTCCCCTCTGTTTTTCACTCTGTCTCCAGCTGCTGGCACTGGAATTTATAGACTAAGGACCACAGCCAAGTTTGACAGCCAGTGGGAGAAGAGGGGGGGACTGGTTTTGTTCTCCTATTTTTTTATCCTTCCTTTTCATCTCGGGCTTTTCAAAGTGTCTCTTTCTGTGAGCAATTACAAACATGCTCTGATAAACAGACAAGTTGTTTTCATCGCTGACAACCTCTGCTGTCTCTCCCTCGGTCCCTCCTTCCCTCTCTCCATCTCTTGCTGCGCTTCAAAAAAAGTGATATAGTTTGAGATATGTGATTTAATCAGTGTGAGAAAGTTATATATTATATAAATATGTATATATATACAGTATATAAAAAGACAAAACAAAAATCTATTAATTAATGAATTATATATACACACACTGTTCAAAGGTTTAGGGTTGGTAAAATGTAATGTTTTACAATGGCGTTAATGCTTAAAGAAGTCTCTAGGCTGCATTTATTTGATCAAAAAATTTGTTCCCAAGATGGCAAAGCTGAATTTTCAGCATCATTACTTCAGTCTTTAGTGTCACATGATCCTTCAGAAATCATACTTGTATGATGTTTTGGTGCTCATTAAATATTTCTTGTTATTATTATATCAACATTGAAAACAGTTGTGCCGCTTAATATTATTGTAATAAACAAATTCGCAAGATTCTTTGATGAATAGAAAGCATATTTGAAATAGAAATACCACAGATTTGCAAAGTGATAAAAAAAGACTTAATTGAACATGCAATCTCAAAACCAGACCACTCCTATTAGTATAAGCTATTCTGAAACCTTTACGTGGTAAAGACATTATCCCACCCTCTCAGCGTGCTTTTACAGTATTAAAGATTCCTGGAATGCTAAGCTGGTTTGATACTTTATTAGTTCCATAAGGAGAGATTTTTGTAGAATTCCATTGGCGCTTTGGAAAACAAGCCCACTGTGACAAAAGCAAGCAAGCACACACATGGAGAATACAACAATAACGAACCCAATGGAACTTCATTTCAGGCTGGCTGAGTGGCTTATGAAATGATCAATCAAAAAGGTGAGCGCGGACGCAGCGACAAAACAAATCTGCAGGCACATGTTTTTGTGTGTGTGTGTGTGTGTTTGAGAAAGAGAGAGAGAGAGGTGAACAAGTCCACTGGCGCAGCAGCATCTCAGAGTCTCCACAAATTAAAACTTGCTCAAGCAAGAGGGGTCTGCTAGGCTTGACGTGACGTGGCTCGGCTTGGCTAGTCTGACCCCCCACCATAAACCACACCCACTTCTTCTGCATTTGTGCCTTCATCCAACAGTGAGAGGAGGGTGGGGCGAAAAAGAGGGATATGCACGTGTGCCCCACAAAGGGGGCATGTGTTTTGGGGCAAGGGCTTCACTTAAGATGGCCACAACAAAAAGAACAGCTACGCTTGCCCCCTGCGTAGCACCACCCTGTGCTAGTCCTCTGAAAAACATTGCTCGGTTTCATTTATGTGGTCTGTGAAAATACACATTACAGTCAAATGAGAGGCTCTTTTTTAGCTTTCCCTTGGCTGAGTGTTTGCTTGTATCCGAGGCGTGTTTAGTTAGGGGAAAAAAAGATGATTTCAAAATTGTTTTGTGCTATAATCAAACCAAGCCAACTAACAAGACCAAACCTAATTCTCATACTCATCCATCAGCATCGTCACCTAACCCAAGTCATTCATTTCACTAGACAAGCTTCACTCGCTGTTTAAAAGTGCCCAGCAGCAGCATAATTGTCTGTTTGGCTGTGAGACACTGAAGGAATGCTGGGAGGACATTAGTGTGGTGTAGGGGAAACACTGACCCAGCGTGAGGGAGGAGCCGAGAGGGTTAGTTTGGTTACGGCAGTCGCTCTATTTATACTTGCTCCTCCCTCGGACGTCCAAACAGCATCTATTGAATCCAGATGTGAGAGGGCCGACAGAATGAGGGCTGCTGTTACCCTTCAGACTCGTGCTCTTTAGTTCTCTTTCACACATGCAAAGACTCACACAGGGCAGATGTATTGCCCTGTTTGCTCTGTGTAAACACATCATATGTCTGCAAGCATGCTATTAAAAGAAAAAGTAAACAAGCTTTATTTTTAAATGATATAATAATATGTTCAAAGTTTAGGGTAAGAATTGTTTTTAAAGAAATTAATACTTTGATTCAGTGAGGATTCATTAAATTGATCAAAAGTGACAGTTAAGACTTTAGTCACGAAAAATAAATGCTGTCCTTTTAAAGACGATTTTCACACTTTCCACAAACTTAATTTGAAAAACTGTTTTCAACAATGATAATAATAAGAAATATTTCTTGAGCAGCAAATCAACATATTTGAATGATTTCTGAAGGATCATGTGACACTGAAGACTGGAGGAATGATGCTGGAAATTCAGATTTGCATCACAGCAATAAATGGCATTTTAACTTGTATATTAACATGAAAATGTTTTTCACAATATTACTGTTTTTATTGTATTTCTGATCAAATAACTTTTCAACAAACTTTTTTCAAAAACACTTACAAATCTTACAGACACCAAACTTTTGAATGCTTGTGCATATAAAAAATAAAGTACAATACATATCATTTATATACAATAATAATAATATAAATCTAATATAATAATATATACATATACCATAACTATATTAACATGTAATACTAATACAACATTTCCGAATTTATCAAATCACAAAGGTCACCTGAGGTAAAAATCATGGTTCATATATTGTGGCTATATTTAAAAAAAAGTTTAAGACTAAAAATATAAATATTTAAATATTTATTATTTAAATATTTATTTATAAACATTTATATTTAAAAAAATAAAAATATTTAAGACTAAAGTTTTATTTAAAAAATTAATGAATTGATAAGTGATATATCATAAACATTTACATTTAGTTTAAGTTGTCTAATAGGCTTTTCAAAGGCAGTTTACCCAGTAATAACTTGTCCCATATATAATGTGACAACATGCACTGCATCTACAACACATCTGTTCAATCTCTACATAATCAAAAGACCTGAATGAAAATGATTTTGTGGACCAGGATTACATTTGTGGATGAATAGCCTGTTGCTGGCCATCCTATGGACCCTGACATTATTGATCTGTTGGCAGGGTCTGATGACACACTATCCTGCCACTGACTCTGAGGTGGCCTGTATGAGAGAGAAAACAGAAGAGTCTCATCCTCAGTCCCTAAGACCAAAAGAAGACAGCACTCAATCCACGGCTGCCACACACGGCGCGATGTAGGTCAGCAATGGCCTTGTATGGGGTTTGTATGGGCACAGAGTTTGTAATGAGATGTCAACAGAAAAAATAAGAGCTACAGTAGATCCCGAGCCAAGACCTCCCTCCCAAGCCTCCTAGCCGCGTATACGTGACAAATTAAACTCATGCAAACTCCCAATGCCCCTCCCACCAGGCCAAAATATAACATCGAAAACACAAACTGAGCACACACACACTTGGGCAAGAGGGATAAAACAGAGCAGCACCCCTGTCTGTTTTAGCAATGGCATTACGTCAATCTGTAGTTACGATTTCTAGGTACTTCTCCCCCGTTTCCAACACACACACACGCACTCAACCTTAACGTTAGGTCATGCTAGCATCAAAACAGAAGCAGACTGATCCCTGACTGACCAATGAGCAGCCTAGCAGGCCTGGAGAAGAGTTAATGGGCTTAGGGTCTACTCCAGACTAGCTACTGCTCTATTAAGCTTGTTTGACCAGCTGTCGAGCCGTCTAAGAGCTACTTGAGATCTCAACCAACCAAAAGCCTAGGATAGGGGTGCGTGTTTTGGTTGCAAGGATTGTTTGGGAGCAAAACACCTCAGGCCTCATTAGTGGTGTCATGCAGTCTTATAAAAATGTGCAAAAATTGAAGCTGGGGCACTGGGGCAGTAACCCCTCAAAGCGACACATACTTTATTTACACCTAAAGGGTTTTTAGTAGAAGCTTAAGGGTACATTTTACTACTCTAATATATCAACCCTCTATGCACATATTGCCAATAGAATTGCGATTGGCTACTAATTTCTTTTTAGTTTACTCGCAAGACATTTGATGCATTCACACACACACACACACAAACATACATACATACATACATTATATATATATATATATATATATATATATATATATATATATATATATATATATATATATATATATATATATATATATATGTATACCCATTCAGTGACCTTGTTAGTCAGCTAGAAAAATAAATGAACTCTAGAGAAGCATTTTGCTAAATATATGCACCATATTACATATTCATTATATGTTTTACTGTGCTTCAATATTTAATGCATGTTTGAATAAAACCATCAAGTTTTTATGACAGCCACCATTTAAATAGGCCTATTTCAAAAATCAAATTCGAGTAGAAACATAATTATGTAATTATATAATATTACAACTTATTTTTATATCATAAAAATCTTGTGTGTAATTTAAGTGTCTGTATACAAATCAGTTCATTTTAACTTTCAATGTTATAGTAATGTAGTACCAACCGACTAATAGTTTACAGCTATAGTTTTGCAGAAAATTTGCCATTAACTGTATCTCATGTATATCCAGACTAATCGATATATACTGTATACACACACACACACACTTTTTACTTCATTTAGCAATAAATGTCAGTTGTGGTGTTTAATATGAAAATAACTTTTGTTTCAATTCCTTTGTTATTCAAACTTTTCAAGTGCTGGAGATGCGCAATGACTGGTACATAAATTTCCCTCTCCACTTCCTGTAAAGTGACGTATAGATGTTCCCTTATTCCCTATGCACTTTGCAGTGCCCAAACCCTTCAGATTGGAATCTCACTTAAAATTGCAAAATGCCGTTTGAAGTTTACTTGTAATGTAGAGGGTTGAAAATGCACATTTTAGGGGTAAACAAGGTTCAAAGTTGTCCCTTTGAGGCTACTGCCCCAGTGAAAAGCTGTTGTACCAGTTACAATTTGGCACATTTCTTCTGACACTGACATTTTTCCAAAAATGTATCTTTAATGACACTTATGATATGACTTACTTTTTTCTGTGGAACACAAAAGATGATATTTTGAAGTATGTTTTAACTGATTTATCCATAAAACGAAAGTCCACAATGGGGTTAATCTCCGACAAGTCCTAAACCCGAGAGAGAATGGCTCGGCTGCTGCCCTACTCCTCTCATGTTCCTTTCTAACTACCTGAATGAGGAAAGGCTGAAATATCCAAAACAGTCTGTCATATTGCAACATATTTCAAATTAGCAATAAAATCTTAATTTGTTTCTTTAGCTCAAATCAATGCTAAAAACTGCATCGTAATATACAGACTATCAAAAAAGCAACTGAATCTTTTATCTGAAAGCCAGGACTTTCTACAGACATCATTTTGAGAGTTATGATTTCTCTCTGCTTTGTCACTTGCACAATCCATGGAAAACCATTACATTTTCCATTCAGTTGATATTTACATGTATACATGTCAGCGCATACACAGCGCTTCTAAAATAAACAGGAACACCAATCATTCAACAAACCTACTCACGGATTCATAAATTAGTGTTTAATTTTGCTCCCTTCACTTCAAAGAGCTCCGCCGTCTAAACATTTGTATAATATTTGTGGAATGTAACGCAGCTAATTGCACCTGTCCCATGAGTACGTTCAGCACTATTACTCCGACATCCAGATGATACAGAAGCTTTTATCTGGAGCTATTTCGGAGGTGGAGAAATGTAGGTCTCTCTTAAATTACAGCCGACTTTCCTGAATGGGCCACACATGAATAGGTGGAGGGGCACGAGCCCAATGAGAACAAGAGAATAGAGTTGGAGGGTGTGCGGGTATCTCCGCTTACACTATTCTAGGATCGGAAAACAGAGTGAAATTCAAACTACGTACACTCACACAAGCACTCATCACGAGGATGTGTTCATTCAGTACCTCAAGCACAACAGACATACAACACAGCAAATGACTATGAGACATGGTCATTTAATAAATAGTTCAAAAACTTTTAAATCAGTCTGAAACACTGCCCCAGTATAATTTGCAGCATTAGCAGATGAATTGGAATCTATATAAATACGAATTCAATCGTGGTGAACTGTGAATTTAAATTAAATGCACTATATATACGGCAATACACTGGACATCAATAACATGAGAAATGTTGTTGTTGTTTTTATCAAATAACATGATTGTTCAGTTACTCCTGTACTTTAATGTCAGTTCCCGGCCATCCTATTAAAATAAAAGCTTAAATAAATAAATAAAAATCAACAATAACATAATAAGCCAAAAATAAAATTTGATTAAATTAAAGCCAAAAATAAAATAAACAAATGAAGCCGAAATTTTTTTTTAAATAAAAAATAAATTAATTAAAAGCCAAAAATAAAATAAAATCCCAAAAAATGAAATAAGCCAAAATTAAACTAAAGCAAAAAAAAAATATATATATATATATATATATATATATATATATATATATATATATATATATATATATATATATATATATATATATATATATATATATATATATGTATATATATATATATATTATTATATATATTATAGAAAATTACGTCAGCATCCAACTAAGACTCTTCCACGTCAAATTAGGCAACAACAACAATCGTAGCTGGCATTCTGCTTGTTATTAACGGTTTAAAAAGGCATAAGATGGAAGGAATGTGCCAGAAATAACTAGATTTGTGTAAAGCCCAGGGTGTAAATCTTGCCCACTAGAGTAGCACGAAGAGGTCGAAGATTAATTCAATTCCACTTTTATTTCATCCAGCATTTCTCATGATTCTTAATGCAGGTCGGGCGAGAAGGGACGTGGCTGGACATCTTAGGATCTGCTTAGTCAAGCAGTGACCCTGGATCCAACATAACGTATAAAGTCTCTGCAGTCAGCGGGGACCGACTGAGCATCTGGCTGTCTGATTTAAGTAATAGATGTGAGAGACACAATGTTACTCATCAGCTGTTTTGCAGTGTACAGTTTGGTCACCCCGCCCATAAGATTCATCTTTATAGTTCATTAAAACTGAAAAATGCTTTTGTACTTTCAATTGTTTTCACAGCTGAAAGGGAAAGGGGCCAAAGTGTCGACAACAACGCAGCCTTACCGTAAAGCGGAGCAGAGGGTAAGAGGATAAGAGTACAGATTAACGTGTGAAGAGAAGGAGAAAATGGGATGAGAGAGAGAAGATGAGAAGAGGGATAGGATGCTGGCAGGACATGGGCCGTGTCCTCTGTACTTACATAAAGCGTGTATTACTCTATCTTCTTTTCTACTAGAAAAAAAAAAGTGTGACGTGGCCCAAACAAGTGATGTTTATATAATTGTGTCCAGATTTTTTATCCTTACTAAGTAAAGAAAGGCCCGCAGGGTGAACAGAGATCTTTGGTACCACAGCTGTTATACAAAAAAAAAAGTGAGAATGAAGAGGAATCAAATAAATTACTCACATTGAAACCAAAATCCTAAAAAGAATCTTTTCCTAAAAAGATTACTAAAAGTAACTAAAAATGCCTAGTCAAATGCACCAAAATTATAGTAGTAAGTTAGTTATAGTAGTATAGTAAGTTATAATCAAGCATGATCACTGAATTTACAACAACTACATTTCCTAATCTGTGATCTGCAAGTATCCAACTCAATGGTTATCCTGTGACACTGATTTACGGAGCACTTCAAGGAGAGTGGTGTGAAACAAAAACAGGAAGGGGAAACGCCAGGAAGAAAAAAAATTGTGAAGAAGGATTTCCTCTGAATAACACTGGCATGGTGTTGTTTTTCCTGGATGGGGTGCTGTAAACTCAACTTGAAGATTTATGTCTCAACTAAAACAGTAAAGAGAAGGGCCACGGTATACCTGTTTGAGTAGCAGCGGGAAGATTTGCACAACTTTTCACTTATAACATCATCTATTCACTACTTTTGGAAGGTTAGGGAATATTTAATGATCCTATAGGGTCGTTCTCATAGACAGCAAATTCAAGTTCCAAAGCAACTACAAGTCATTCGTTTTTAATAAGAGTTGAAAGTTTCCAACCTCATGAGTGACAGCCATTTTTAACTACGATATGCAAGAAAGTTGAGCAGAGAAATGAGCAGCAACGCTTTGTTAAGTACAGCTCACTTTTAAAGTCAACACTGAAATCTGGGTTTCTCAGAGCAGGTTCCTGGTCTCATTGTGAGTGATTCATCTGTGCATGTTATTCTAAAGCCAAAACTGTCCATGTCATGTTTAATCAAAATTATTACTTTTCCCTAAAGTAGATTAGATTACTAATGTCACTGTGATTGCAAAGGCTACTGGATAATAAGCCAAAGAGCTATTTAGAAAGTATTTTAACAAATTCACGCATTCTGGCTGCTTTCAGGTATGTAACGTTAACCCTCCAATCAAGTTTACTTTAGCTTTCAACAGTGATAATAATAAGAAATATTTCTTGAGCAGCAAATCAGCATATTAGAATGATTTCTGAAGGATCGTGTGACACTGAAGACTGGAGGAATGATGCTGAAAATTCAGCTTTGCATCACAGGGATAACTTACATATTCCATGCATGACTCCCACAGACCATTTTGTTTTTCCTGCTGGGTAAAACATAGTCAATAAGAGCCGTCTTCAGAAACCATCAGAGTGGTTCATCAAATCAGAGAAGACAGGAAAGATGAACTAGAAAACTTGAGCGCTAGATACACTAGACTGAAATACACCCCTCATTTCTATGAGCTACAATTGCTGTGGGAGGTCCCGCTCGCAGCGGTTGATGCACAAAGAAACAGTCGCATTCTCTGGACCATGTGATCCCAGATGAGAATGCCTCTGGCCTGCGAGGATGCCCGCAGCCCATCCGGGAGACGGATGCCAAGCAATTAAAAGAAAACTCGCTCGTTGAACAGACACGGTCTGGAAGCGTTTTAATAACCTGGAAACTATTTAGAAAATGGTTGACGTTCGGATGCTGACAGAAAAACAAAGGGCTGCATTGTAAAAGAGAGAGAGAGAGAGAGATGAGAGGAGAGAGAGAGAGAGAGAGAGAGAGAGAGAGAGAGAGAGAGAGAGAGAGAGAGAGAGAGAGAGAGAGAGAGAGAGAGAGAGAGAGAGAGAGAGAGAGAGAGAGAGTGTGTGTTTTCTTCACTAATCAACTCCGCCGCCAAGCAGCCAAGGAGCAGAGCGACGAAACCAAAAGCCGTCACCCATCTTGGTTCCTTCATGGTGAATGCCATGCTTGTGTTTTGACTGTAGTAATAAAATCAATTCATTGCAACTTCCAAGCCAAATGTGTAATTTCTCTCGGAAGCCAATTTGGTCAAAACCATCTGAGATTCCTTTGTTGGGTGTGTCACTACATGAAGAAGAAAAAAGGCGAAAGAGAGAAAAGCATGAAACATACATGCTCTTCTCAGTTCAATACCATGGCACCAATTATGGACATGGATTGCCTGTAAGACAGCTTTCTGTGCAATTAATCCCACTGGTTAAAAGCATAGCTCACTAAATGAACATTCTGTCATCATTTACACACCCTCGTGTCATTCCAAACCTGTATAAGTTTCTTTATTCTGTGAAGCACAAAAAAGATGGACAGCCAACATTGGACCCCATTGACTTATTGTGTGGACATAAAAACCACAAGACATTTTCAAAACATCCTTTTTTGTGTTCAGCTGAAGAAAAATACATATAGGCTTTCGCATTAGGGTAATCGCCATTCTGTGGTAGTGGACAGAACATCAGTCATATTAAATCCATTGTACGGTCACAAAGACCATGATACATTTTCAAAATATCATCTTTTGCACTCAGCAGAAGACATACAGGTTTGGAATGACATGAGAGAAATCATCATTCTGTGGTAAAGGACAGCACATCAGTCATATTTAACCTAAAAACTTCTTTTAAAATATGTAGGGATGTGAACTCTCCCTTCCACTCGAGCTCAGTGCATTGAAATCCTCCTCGTTTACCATTTCTCTCCTCCTTCCTCTACCTCTCAAGTAGCTCTCCTCTCCTCTAGGACGTGACCCGCCTAGTTCGCTCTCACTCCATAAATCACATGTGGTGTTTTGGGGAGGCACGGACTTAAAAAGACGCTGTGGCACTGACTAACTTTTCTTCCCTCCTCCGAGAGGCCGTGTCCTCCCACTGCATTGGCTCGTGAGAAGCCAAAACACGCTAGCATGCGGCACTTTCCGACACTCGCGGGCAAAAAACAAAATCAGAAGTTCACTGCGCCAAAGTGTCTGTTTCCATGGCAGCAGCTGGGAGCACGTTCACAGGAGCACGTACATACATGCGAGTGGACCCGCTCTCTGATATATTTTCCATACAACCCAGTGCACAATGACAAAGCTGGTGTTTGTAGCACTTTCCAAGCAACTTAAGCCAGAAAATTCGTTCTGCTACAGTTAAAACCAAGTGATTCATTTCTTATGAAACCTGAGGTTTACTGGAGGTCGACCACCTTTGATATGCAACACATTTGGAAGATTTTCAGCACAAAAACAGCATAACTTTAGAAGTTCCTTAGAAGTTTAATATAAGTATTTCCTGCATGTTCTAATCCTGAACTTAAAGCGGAGAACAGGCCCATCTCAAAATCATCCCAGGAGGTGCATAAGCAGGTAGACCTGGTAAAGTTTTATAGTTCATTAAAACATTGTGATGTGTATCACATGTTAGGAAAGAGAAAAAAACATTCAATAGCATTCCATTGCAGTGCATTACCAGACCCCTCAGAGGCTTGATGTGTCTTTTCAAGCCCAGACGCCCACCTAGGGAACATAGGGATAAAATAATGTCCTGGTCATAACGACCATAACTCAAAGCTTTCTTTAACCTGAATCAAAGATGAAGAAAAAAAAGAGAAAGAGAAAGAGAGAGAGGAGGGGATCATAGTGAGGAGAGTTTTCCTTTACATTCCACAAACCAATTTCCCAGGCAGCTCAGTTGACTCGAGAATTTAGTAAAATTTTCATAAAGCCTATAGAAATCTGAGTTAATAAAGCTCATACAAATCTGAGTCACTGTCTTAAAGTCACAACTGCAAAAAATCGATGAGGACGTTTAGTTTATTGCTTGGTTTGCATGCTTCACATAACTGTATATTAAGCTAAATAAATTAGGAAACGGCACGGTGAAACTAGTTTTAGAAATATTTACATAAACAAAACTATAAGCAATATAAATGATATTTTTACACATTTTTATAAAATTAAAAATACAATACAAACATATATTAAAAAACTAATTTTCAGAATTAATACTTATATTCAGCAAGGATATATTGAATTGATCAAAAGTAATGACTTTTAAATTGTTACAAGAGATTTCTATTTCAAATAAATCCTTTTCTTTTTAACTTTCTATTCATCAATGAATCCTGTAAAAAAGTAGATTTCCACATAATATTAAGCAGCAAAAACTGTTTTCAACATCGATCAGATGATAATGTTTCAGAAGGAATGATTTCTGAAGGATCATGTGACACTGATGACTGGAGTAATGATGCTGAAAATTCAGCTTTGCCATCACAGAAATAAATAAATAACATTTTAAAATATATTACAATAGAAACCAGTTATTTGAAATTATAATAATATTACATAATATAATATACCTAACCTTTTTTTTTTCATGTATTTTCTATCAAATAAATGCAGCTTTGGACAGCATAGGAGAATTAAAAAAAAAAAAAAAAACTTACTGACTTAAATTAAATGGAGAGAACAAAATAAAAACAAACCTATTGATACTGTGAAAACTCATGTCCTGAGGTTGCAATGAATTCTCCACAGGAACACCAAGGACTCTCCTGGTGGTTACTCGACCAGAAGAAAACACTAAACTTTTTTCTCTAACCCAATCGCATAGGCCAAGGGTTGCATCCTCAAGCAACCACATGCCCTGCTGCTACAGTAAACCCGTGTCCCGGTGGGGACGGCGGAGCAAAACAAAATGTTCTGACTGGGAAATCATCCTCTGCTGTTCCACAAGCAACAAAACATTCAAACATGTTTTTACTCTCTCTCCACTGTCCCAAGACACAACAGTCATCGATTTTAGTTTTTTTCCTGTTGTGTTCCACAGAAGAAATAAATTCATACAGGTTTGAAATGACATGAGGGGGGGGGGGGGGGGGGGGGTGGGGGGGGGGGGGGGGGGGGGGGGGGGGGGGGGGGGGGGGGGGCGAATGATGACAGGAACATTTTTGGATAAACTATCCCTTTAAAAGTCATACTGGGCTGCTTTGCAAATTGCACAGTGGAAATCCTGATACACGTCCTCTGAAGTCTAACACCTGCTTTATGATTCATTGTCTTGTAATTTCCTCTCACATCTATCTTTTTATCCATTTTTTTTCTCTCTCCTCTCCTCCGCTTGAGGCCATTATAACCTGGATTATGGCACTATGATGGAGCCGTATGCAACCCGGTCTATGTGAATGACAGATTGATTTAATATGGCCCCTGCAGGCAGCAACTGATTCCTGCCACACAGTATGGAGAAACTAACAGGCCATATGGGAGAAACAACACACGGCATTCCTTTCCGAGGGCCAAACGAAAGGCCTAGAGATCTGTCGCATATCCGATGTTGACAAGCAGAGGAAACAGAAGAGGGCGAAAGGTCAACGAGGAGGCTTAATCTAATAATCAACTCCAAACAATCACCCATTTATGTGGGAACAGCATGACCATTTACAGAGCCGCAAAACAGCCAATCAACTTCTCCTTATCATAGTGATGTAAAAAAAAACAAAAAAACAACAACACTAATTTAAAAAAAAGTGAGAAAGGAGGGTAAATATGTACCACAGGAAACCATATGACTGGTTTGCATACACAGAGCAAAAAAAAAAAAATCAAAAACAAATCACAATGCTGCAGCCCTCTCAAACAAAGCCGAGTCTGTGTCCTGTACAAACTCATACAGTCCACACGGTCACAGCTCGGGGACCCACATTTGTGGCAGGGATTTGGATTTTTTTACGGGAATTTTTGTATAAACACTCCCATTCGGCATGTAGTCGTAATGGCGGCCACTCTTGCTCTGGCAGCAGCTCTGCCATTTAGGGGAAGCGTCTGCTAAAAGGTAAAGCGCTCTCTCTATGTGAGAGTTTAGAAAGAGGGGGAAAAAAAGGCATAAACAGATTAATCTAGACCACACATGCTTTTTAAGGAACTCTGGCATCCTTGTAGCTCACGAAGGCGGCACGCTGAAATGCTAACGGTGTGCTGAACTGGGAGCGTTATGCAGGGTGCCCTTTCCCTACGGTTTCAAAACAAATAAAAATAGAAATGTGGTCAACCTGGGACATTATTGGCAGCAGGCGGACAGCAAGCAAGGGACCCCTGGTTAGTTATATTAGCAGCACAAGATGTGTTCCCTTTCCAAACAGTGTCAGAGTGTTTACATAAGAAATATGGCGGGGACAAAAAAGCAAATCCATCTAAAGGTGCCTGTGAAACCTCAAGCAAATAAAGGGGAAAGGAATGTCCAATCAAGCTTGTTTACAAGTATGTACATGTTTGGCTTGGTTTGTATGCAAATCAAGTCACATGAGAAAAAGCTCAGTCAGTAGGAAGGAACACAGTAAATACATAGAGTGGTATCCAAAACAATATAACAGACATTTTTTAATAAATGCTTTTGATTTTACTTTCCATTCATCCACAAAAAAGAATCCTGAAAAAAATGTCTTGCGGTTTCCACAAAAATATTAAGCAGCACAACTGTTTTCAACATTGATATTAATAAGAAATGTGTCTTCAGCGCCAAATCAATCAGCATATTAGAAGGATCATGTGACACTGAAGACTGGAGTAATGGCTGCTGAAAATAAAGACGTGCCATCACAGGAATAAATTACATTTTATAATATTTAAAAATTGAAATATTTTACAATGTTACCATTTTTACTGTATTTTTGACCACACCGTTGAACATTATTTCCAAGTAAACAGGATATTAAAATGACAAAAAAAATGTACAATGGGACTTATTTATCATTCAAGCTTTATTGAATGACAGAGTGAAAACGGGTCTCTATATGGTTGAAAAACAAAAATGAAGATGGCTTGATGACATCAGCCGAAAAGGTTTCAAAGGCTGCACATTTATTACATTTTGATGAGATATTACAAAAGACAAACTATTTTTTCAGTGAACTAATGCTCACAAATGAATCATTCACAACAAGACCAACAGTAATTCGGTTTGATTTGGATTTTTGATGTTGAAAATTTGAAGCAATAAAGAAACATTAAAAGTAATCAGGTAAAATATGAAAGAACAAGTGAGCCGATCTCCATCGTGAGCTTTGTTCGATCATTATTCCCTGTGAGGAGGAGACACGAGAGCTCACATACATCTTAGTAACTGATGATAGACAAAGGTGTGGGGGGGGGGGGGGGGGGATTACAAAGGTCTGCAGTGTGTTTTTCTGCCTGAGTAGTCGACTTTCAAACTGAAGTGCCAACAGATGAAAGGTAGCCTAATTCAACTCCAGCTCCCACGAGCCGCTAATGGTTGACAGAAAACATAGTCAAGAGGGGATTGGATGGGTAGTTGTACATGGCATGCTTTAACTGTATTATCTGGGTCTTTTTACATGGCTTATCTCGCAAGATTTCGAAATAGACTTGCCAACTTGTATGCTGTCAGCGCTACTCTCACATATATAAGTGGCCAGAAGGTTCTTAAGATTGCTTCATGAACTTTATTGCGCAATAGATGGCTAGATCAATATTTACTGAAGCCTATACCGATACAATCCAGTGTGTTGCTAAAATGGATGTGGGACTGATGTCAGAACGACATCATAGAGCCGAAGTAACATTGTTTTCCAGGAGCTGATTTATGTGTAAACTGCTCGATCGAGCTTCTGAAGGGCCACGTCAGATACCCATTTAAGACTGGGAATGTAACAGCGCAGAAGTATTTTTGACTGGTTCTTTTGCTTTTAGGCATCTGCTGCTGTACTTTGTAACTGTCTATTGTTATGCAGGTGCTGTTTTTTTTCCCCATTCCTGCTAGCTATGATAGTTTCTGAGATTTAGATAAAGTGCTCTGGACATCATGCATTCAAAAACTGCTAGACGCATCACAGCAAAATGGAACAAAATGAGGTGTCAAGTTACCAAGATTTTAACTTGACATCACCTTAAAAAAGACAGTAATGTCTAGTAGTGCTAATGAAAATTAAAGAAATAAAAAAAAAAGACTAAATTTAATCAAATTAAGCTAAAATAGCTTTTCATGACCCTCAAAACAAAAAAGAAAAAAATTCTATTAAATAATAAAATATATAATTAAATTAAAATATCATTAAAAATACAATTTGCAACAAATCCATTTTAGTTTTTGTTAGTAACATTATCACACAAAAAAAAAACCCCAAAAAACATGGACTTGCTTTTGTATTTTTTTTTTTTTTGTCTACTAAAAAAATGCTGATTTAATCTAGACATGATTTTTCCCCAAAACTGGCAGGCGGATAACATGCTTTCATTCTAAGGCACATAAAACACTGTACGTCACATATCAAATCACAAACTAAACAAATCTCAGCCAATTGCAGACTGAAAAGTGGTCCAACCCTTCACCATTCATCACTCCGTAATTCACAGATGAGCATATTAATAATAGAAAACCACGAAGGCTGCAGACGAGGGGGGAAATCCTCCCACAAAGCCCTCTTTCTTTCACTTGACCAAGCAGTGGATATAGCGATGCTGTTGTGCACTTGAGAAACATCTAAATTTATCTGACACAGTAAATGGCGGGGCAGACGGCTCAGAGAGAGAGTGTGTGTGTGCTGACACAGGAGCACAGCTGTGATTCTCCTGACCTTTATGTCGCGTGGTGGGGTTGTCCCGCGTCCGCCACTCTCTCCCGTGGGAAAGACAGACATCTTTGCCTCGACAGAGCACTGGCTGGCCATCAACACCACATGCGAAGACACGCTCTCATAGCAAAGCTCAGGATATTTAAGGACACATGAGAATGGATTATCACCCACTAATGAAGCATCTAACATCTGGCAGCCTTCAGTATCTCTTCTCTGAAAAAAGATATGACTCCAAAGGCAAACGTCAGAGAAATGTATCACAGACTGATAAGCCAGCTTCCTAAAATGTGCAAAACATGGAATGTAACCAGGTGAATCCTCATTCACCAGATCAAGGATGGATGTCACCGCTCACCCTTGGCAAACTAAACTATCGTCACGTGCCAACTGGTGATTCCTGCGAGAAGCAGAGGCAGGCCAAGGAAGTCCCCATCTGGCAGAAGAGAACCGTGCCACACACCCACTGCCACCTGTGCCCATTCAACAGGACACTGATAACAACAGACAGGCTGAGGATGACATAAGAGTGAAAGAAAGAATAAAAGAATAAAAAGAATGAAACCCAGAGAGAAATAGATTGAGCCCAAATGTATTGATACTGCTGTTAAAGCTGTAAAAAATATATTTTTTCTCTCTCTCTCAATAGAAGCCAATCGTGCTAAGGCAAAAATTACTACTACCTATTGCTCATTCTTACGGTTATGAATTTGAACAAATCTCTAAAACATTCAACCTACGATTTTTTTTAATGTTTTTGAAAGAAGTCTCCTATGCTCACCAATGCTACCTTTGATGAAAAATACAGTCAAAAATAACCAATATCGGATTATTACAATTTATAAACCATTTAAACTATATACATTTTCTATTTTAATAGATTTAATTAGATTACGGTAAATAGATTCATTGTAATTTATCCCTGTGATGCAAAGCTGAATTTTCAGCATCATTACTCCAGTCTTCAGTGTCACATGATCCTTCAGAAATCCCTCTAAAATGATGATTTGGTGGTCAAAAAACATTTCTTATTATTATCAATTTTGAAAACAGTTGTGCTGTTTAATGATTTTGTGGAAACCGTCACTTTTTTGTTTTTTGTTTAGGATTTTTTGAAATCCTATCAACCGGAGTATCTACAATGGCGCAAGCACCTGTAACCCTGGTAGGTGGAAAATTCTATTCTAACCCTTTTATAAGCCGCTTTCACTTCTCTGTTCGCGATCAGATCATTTTAAGCCGCTAAACTCCAGGAAAGTTTTCAGTCCAATTATCCAGTAAGCGAATGCATTCAAACAATCAGTGCAAAACAGCGCTAATGTAAAGAAAGCCAGGCTTACTACATCAGAGATGGCAGAGACAACAGTGACTCACGGCCGGTTTTCAGTAATTATTCATTCCAGTGTGAGTTTAGCTTTAAAACACGAGCTCTGTCATATTCTGTGATTGTTTCTGAAAAGCACGAGCACTCACGCATCACGCTGTGTGAAATACAGACTGAACGGAACGTCAAAACATCCTTCCACTGTATGGCCAGATGATATGCAAACTACGTTTCTCGGCTGGATAAAGTCAAGTTTTAATGGATGCGGATTGTAAAGACGATTGCAGTGACGTACAGGAGTCGTACAGCAGTCCTAAAGAAAACGTAAACAAACTCTAAAAAGCTCTAAACAAGCTCTTTGCTGTTGCACTGTACACATACAGTACAGTGAAATGTGAAAAGTTCTGTAATGTTTTTTGTTTTTTTTACGTGTGTGCTTTGATGTGCATAGATTTATGAATTATATGAACTTATATCATGTGATTATTAGGTATCCATTTGGAGTCTCCAAGTGTCCTTTTTTTGGAAATGCACCTAAATTTCCCATGAAAAAAGCTTGCAGAAAATACAGTTTTGTGAAAATAATTCTTCAATCTGATGCTGGATATAGCAAATGATGACAAAATGAACGTGTTGAACGAGAAAAATGATGGATGCTTAATTTCACAATAAGTATGCGATTAATTGCACAAAAGGGTGTGATTTATCGCGTTTAAATATTTTTTTTTCTATCGACAGCCCTAATAAAAATATATGCGAGGCAATCCTGTTATCATCAGTGACTCAGAAAGGGTTAAAGAAGGATTAAGCTTATCAGGGGTATTTCAATGAGTTGAGTAACTCCATATGATTTCCTTTGTAATTTTATGGCTGCCTTTCATCTTCACACCGCGTACATCCCTGCGGAGACACTGACTGAACTCCCTCACACTTCCAGCACGTTCTTACACAATAATGAGCTCAAGTATATTATTTATGTTCACGCACACCACACGCACATATTATAATTCTCAAGGAGCAAAAAAGCCATACATTGGAAGAAAGAAACAGCGGCCTTAACTTTAGCACAACATACAAACACATTTAAACGTGTGAATTTTTAGCTTTTAGGATTTGCCACTGAGTTATTCTAACCAATAAAAAACATTTTAAGAAGCTCCTACCCACTTCATTCAGAAAGAAAGAATGGGGGCTTGTAAAACTGAATCCTTTTTGCGGGTACCACTAAATGAGAGACATAAAAAATATGAGCTTCTCCTCAAACAGTCTGCAGAATCTGTCAGTTTACTCTCATCATTTAGTCATTATTATTATTTTGCTTTGAGTTAAATGTTTGTGAACGGAATCATCCAATTCACTGAATAGATGATGATTCATTCACAAATCAGACATTGCTACTTTTCTCATGAAAATTTATCAGATTTTAAACAGTGCAGTGAATGTTAAATGTGTATTAGATTAACAGTGTTTGTAGATATTTTATGTTTTTGAAAGAAGTCTCTTAGCTCATCAAGGCTGCAATTATGTGATCGAAAATACAGTAAACAGTAATGTTGTAGTATATTATTTCTAATTAAAATAAGTTTTTCTATTTTAATTTATTTAGAATGCAATTTATTCTTGTGATGCCAAAGCTGAATTTTATAGTGCGGTCTTCAGTGTCACATGATCCTTCAGAAATCATTCTAATATGCTGATTTGGTGCTGAAGAACTTTTTTTAATTGTGCTCCTTTCTGACAGAAATCTCATTAAATTAATACAGACACCTAGTGAGAAACAAGAGGGGTCTCGCGGTAGTCTTCGGCATGTGAAAAGTAAACGGGTTTAACGTAACAGTGGCTGTGCTGGAGGCGCTCAGAGACACTGGAACTAATGCAAAAGACAGGTGGCACCAAACTTAAGAAAGGATACGCAAGTAACTTCACCCCTGGTCATGAACCCCTTCCTGTCAGCTGCTCTGCCCTTTCGATCTGTTCAAGTCCCGAGAACCACCTCCAAGTCCTTCAAATCAGGAATCAAATCTCTATAACTCCTCTTCCTGACAACATAAGGTCACACCACATCCATTAAAGATGCAATCCATCACTGAAGCAACTGACAGGACACTTGCGGTATAGAGACAGCAGGTGCCATCACAGAAGAAGAGTCCATTTAGGTGGTCATGGGGTACAACAGCCAAATCTTGTCAGATTAATCATCGGAAAATTGAAAGAAATTTGAAAAATAAAAATGTAATGTATATTATTTTAGGTATGCACCCATGTATCGGCCAATAATCGGTATCGGCCAATAAAAGCAATTATGCGTTTAAAAATAGACAATGACGGAGAAAGAGAAAATCACTTTTGTAAATTTAACAAAGATAAATTGTATTAATCATATTTAATTTATACAGTGAAGACTATGCAGCGTCATTTTACATTTGATTATTCAATGTCTGTACCTGAATACAGTTAGTTTTACCTAAAAAAACAAACACTTTTCTCTATTCTATCAAAAATCAAAATCAAAAATCACCACAATCATAAATCATCAAAATCATCCAAGAATAATTCATTCTTTCCAAATAGAGCTATTCAAACCATCTGGTGAAATTGTTTTCATATTGGCGAAAAACGAAATATCGCAATGTCTGTTTTTTCCAATATCGTGCAGCCCAACTAGAGATTAGCTTATTTACTGTTTATTACATGTATGTTTGAAAAAGTCTGTCATTAAAATTAGTGTTTATGCAACAGCAAGTTATATACAAACATTGAGTGTAATTATTATATCTGAAAATGCATAACAGTTGAATATAATAGTTAATAATTTAGGCTCTGCTGTTGATTTTAACTTCTAATATTATAGAAATATACCAAATAAGATGGTTCACTGTACAGGTCTTAGCAGGTCGTCGTCTTTTTTCTTAAGAAAATCAAACTAAAGGTAGATATCATTCTGAATGATCGCTATTGGCTGAGACATTTAGTATCAGTGCATCTCTCTATTTTATTTTTATTACAGAGAAAATAGTGAGATCTTATAAAAAGACATTTCAAATGTATCCATTTATTCATTTATGAATGAATGTATTTTATAATATTTCACTGTTTTTCAGCAGAAATTAGATTTAAGATATATAGTTGTCTTTGTCTTTTAGAAAGGGAAATGTCATATCTGGGAGTCCTTGGCATCAAAAAGTTTAAAAACACCCACATTAATGACCTGAGCCACATCTCCATTCAGCTGCCACAAAGTAGTGTGTGCCCAGACCGATGGTGCCATACTATGCCAGCTCTGCCAACTAGCAGTGAGGACACCCACAGCGGCGGAAGGAGAACATTCGTCATTCCTGCCACGTAACCTGGGCTGAGAAGACTCTGACATGTTGTGGACATGCCAGGCCCCCGGAGCGCTCCAAAAAACCGTAGTATTCGTGCTGATTTTTATGAATGAGTGTCGAGTGCCGTAGATGAATCACGACTTCTGTTCGACGCTAGCCAGGAGGCAGCAGCCAGATCCACACACAAACACACAGAACGTATGCCTACAATCACTGCCTCATACAAAGCCACCAGACAAGACACACAAACACACAGGGAAAATGCGTAGGGTGGAGATATGGCTGTATGGAGTGTGTGGGTACGCGTGTCTGTGTAGATTCTGCAGTCGACAAAAGAGTCTTTGAACGTGACCGCAACTTACTAAAAATAAATCCCACGATTCTCTTCTCTGTACTGTATAAAAATCACAAACCCTGGAGCTATTCAAACATTTTTGCTACATGTTTAACAGTCTATAAATTCAGAAGCATGACTATGTATATATGCCAATAACTATGTGGAAACTCATGAATGTATAGACCGTTGTTTAACTACTCCACTGCTGCTTTAATCACATGGCAGCTGCCATAGAAACAAACGCCTTAGTTGTTACACTCACACATCGGTACCCATGTGTCACTTTTACTGAAAATCTTTTTTTGAAGCTGCACCATAACTCAAATTAATAAATGAGACTACAGTTTGCATTCATGTACCATAATAGAGCATGCCATTAACAAAAGCAAAGACACGGTTCGATTTCCAGGTAAAATGTTAATGCAAGTCATTTTGGATAACATACAAATATGCATAAATCATTACATAATTCCATTAAAGTCTATTCCCATTGTATCACATATTTCTATTACAATGTGAGGGTTTTTTCAGCGGTTGAGCTTTATAACCATTCACAGACCAGATCAGAAGCATTTAAAGTAGTTAATCAGTAAAGACAACTAGTCTTAAGGTTAGAATATACTACATAACATACCTCGATTTTCAGTCTTGACGAGTCAATGCTAATTGTCGAAAGTAAGAGCCAGACTGCAGATTTTTTGGCAGTTGGGGGTTGATAGATTTCACAGAAAATCATGTAGCGTATGATGGGCACAGACTTTGGTCTACGATTCAGAGGATATCAAACATGTTATACCACACAATATTAAAGGCAAATAATGAACAATTATGGGTTTTTTTCACAATCGTGCAGTTCTACAACATCCAGCAGAATCCAGTAAAACTGAGCAGGAAAAGCACTTGTGACCAAATTGATTTTGTTGTCTTCAGTGAGGAGTCCAGTTTGGATCACAGCAGAATTTGGAAAAAGATCTGATCAGATTACTGAAGGGGACTTTTTAATGGCTAGAAGGAAAAAAACAGCATGTTTGTGGCCAGAGAAGGACAGTAAACCAATTAATTTCCGGAAATGGAAATGGAAGAAGAGCCGTTTTGTAGATTTCTTCACAAAGAGCTTTAGAAAAACATTAGACAAGTAAAACCTCCCACACATGTCTGGGCAAGGCCAGTGATTACACACAACCTACAGGGATATGACACAGGACACGACATCCTCCTTACAAAAAATGGACACCCCTCCTCGGCACCCCTTTCCTTTATCCTCCTGAAATGCATTTGCAAAAGTCCATTGAAATAACACAAAGCATCCTGGTCTTCCCAAAGCATTATGTATCTGTTTCTATCATTACAGCAGGCAAGAGAGCACGGAAAACACTTTAAAGAGGATTTCAAAATTTTCAAACATCCAGAGGCATCTGCAAAACTATGGAAGTCTTCATCTCAGAGCCAAACTACTCCGCTTGGTAAACCAGCCTCGTACTAAAAGTTTCTATCTCAACAGACAGTAGACAAACACAGGGTCTAAAGGGAACTTTTTGCAAATGGAGTAACAAATGGAGGATTTAGAAAAAAGAAACATTCAAGATAAATTTAAGATTATACATTTTCCATAGACACCGAGAGACAAAGACAGACAGATGGACAGATACTGAGAGATTCAAAAACAGACAGACGGACAGATTTCAAAAGATGGAAAGAGATTGATAAACAGACAGGCGAATGTGTTTATCAATCGAAAACAGACTAAACTGAAAGACAAACGATAGGTCAAAAGTAAGAGACTGAAAGACAGACGATCGATAAATAGATAGAGCGACTAATATATAGATAGACAGACCAATAGACAGACTGACCGACAGAAAGAGATTGGACTAGACTAAAACACTGAACGCTCATGACTGAACATTGAGCACTGTTCTGCGAGAGACGGTCAGTTTAGCCTTCATTAGACGGCACTATCTGAGCTGATCTGTGCTTTACACAGCAAATCTGCAATCTGTGCATTATGTGCCACAGCTGAGGAATGCGAAAAATCCCAGGTATGCAAGCCATAGACTTAGTATAGAGGATGCAAAATGGTTTGATCAGACAAATCAGCTAGCCTTCGGGACAACAACAAGAGTTTGCACTGTTGTTTGGGGTCGTTTCCCAGCCCATGAAGCCCAGGGGGCTCAAACCCACGCTCAGACCCCGTTATCCAACAATCCTCTCCCCCTCCCCTTTCTGGTCTGGAGTATGCAAGCATGTTTTTCAGCGGGAAGACGTGCTTGTCTGGATCATAGGGGCCCAGACCACTGAGTAGGTGAGGTCACAAACCCTGAATGCACACACACACAAAGTGTACAAACACACAATGTCAGCGAGGCCACAAGCGAGCAAACAATTGGATGGGTCACTAGAGTAACAGGCAGACGGGTGGTTGGGCCAGGAGTGTAAACAGTGAGGAGAGTTATCTAACGGCTAGAGCTGTTAACAGCCTGCGCACGATAAGAGCCCTGGAAGAGAGAGGGGAGGAAATGGCAGTAAAAATGTTGAGAGGGGGCCGTAAAGGAAAAAAAAACGGCAGACAAAATAAGTGGGAAGGGAGGAGAGGTTGGCGGACAGGAGGGAGGAGATTAAGGAGGGCTGACTGTTCGCTCCCCCTCACTGAAGAGTCTTGTTTTTGTGCTTGTAAACTTGACATTTCTCATCAACACGTCGCCTCTCACAGACCTGAGGACGTCCGTTGCATGCCTCCTCCCAACAGACCCCTTCCTATTCCCACCATCAACCGAACTGGCATTGCAAAATGTCTCCGGAGACAAAGAGCAGAGACACAATGAAACACATTCAAACACACACAGATTACACAATCTGTTAATACACAAATCATACCTACAGCCACCCCCGGTTTCCCTCCGTTTAGACTACAACAACATTCTAAGGCTATTTTCATGACAAGAACAGGGTAAAAATTTGTGTAAAAAAGAACATATACAAGTACATAAACATTTAAAAAAGGAGATCATGGATAAACAAGTTTAAATAATTAATTTGTTATTATTTTTATTTAATTAAATTGTATACTTGTAAAACATATTACAGACATGCTCTAAAATAAATAGTGGCATCAGTCTGACTCTGAGACCACTTGTGTTAAACGCTTCTTCTTTGCATCCAAATTCAGATGTTACTTTATAATTTCTTTAACATTTCTCAATTCTAAAACTTAGAAAAATGGTGGTCCCAGAATTTCAGACCAACAGATATGTCTGTGATTGGCTACAATGATCAGCTCTTCAAAAACACTTTTGACACACTTGAAATACACACGGAACTGTGTTTTATTGTATGGTATAAAAATGTACAATAGAGATGATTAAACAACCCATACAATACATATAAAAATGTATAACTGAATGTGGGGGTATGGGCTAATGTAGCATGCTTATAAGATAGAGGTACAGTCAGCTAGTATGCAGATTGGTTAGCTTTCGAAATGTAAGAAAAAAACAAATACACTAAATACACTGTTTAAAAAAATATATACGCTAAATAATTTTGTTCATCAGGTAGCGGTAATTAAACATTAGCTTTGGTCACATAATTGACAACATTAACTTTGGAACATAATATATTAATGGTCAAAATAATTGACATGCCATACATGCTAAATCAATTTTGTAGAATTTCTAAGAGTACGAGTACCCATTAAAAGTTCTTCCAGCCAATGGAATTGCTTTGTGTACTGTAACTCAGATTGAATCGTTGATGACATCAGAGATTAACTCAACAGCCATTCACAACCCTTTTGGATAAATGTATTCCTGAATGAAATCAAAATACATTTCTTTATCACCAGAGATAGATCATTAGAGCATAAGCAGACAAACATACATATCTAGGTAGCGTGAAGACAAACAATGGAAAGGCATTACAAATGGAAAGTCCATGAACTTCAGTCCAGAAACACGGATGCATTCACAGAAGTGACGGTAACAAGTGCATGCAGGAACAGGCAAGGAATGCTTTAATGGTCTTACATTTCAGAAAAAAAGCAAACAATAGTGCTGTTGTGGACACCCTCATCTCATAACAAACAGGCAGAGTCTCGCGCACATACGCAGGAGCTGATGTTCGATTGGTCGCTGACAGCAACTCTTGGTGCAGTAATTAGAGAGAGAGGACTGATCCAAATTGACTAAAAAACCACTGTGTGCCCTTGAAGAAACATCTGTGCACAAGAAAAATAAGGCAATTATGCCAAGGGGTGGAAAAGACTATCCTCCACAGAGAGCCAGACGGCTGCGCCGAGTGACACTGAGAGTCTGTGCCAATACTAAAGACCGATTCATTTTAGGGAATCACTTAGTTATATGATTAAAAGTTCTCTGTTGCTGTGTCTCAATTCGCCTACTTATTCTATGCCCTAAAGGATGTACTAGGGCATTACTATATTACTATAACATTATTATTATTATTATTATTATTATTATAACATCCTTATGTGTAATTTAAAAGCAAATAGCTCATTTGTTCATTTTAACCTTCAATATTATAGTATTATACCAGCTGAGGATACATACCCTAATTAATAGTTATTGAATTGAAATTGGAAATTTGCATCAATACCAACCCCTAGTTAAGAAAGACGCCCCTCAGTTCCCCTCTATATCCTTGCCGTGACCTTTCTTTAAGTTTAATCATTCTATGGAAGTAAAATAATGTCAAATGTTTTTGAAATGTTTCAGTTAATTCAACGTCGACATCCAGGAACTGCAGGAAAAGCAGTAGATTACCGATCATAATCTCCATCTGCTGTAGTCAGCTTTACCAGCAGGGGGTGCACGCGCGTGTTGACAAGCACCAAAGCAACAGGAGAGGCCTTCACAAAACGTCATTTGTTGAAATGGGCAGAGCGATGAGTACGAGTTATAATTTATATGTGTATGGAAAAGGTTGATTAAGACACAAAACACACGAGCGTTTACTCAAGTGTCTTATGAGACTTATTTTTACCCCCGTGCAAAGTAAGGTGATTTGTCCACTGCAAAACTAAATTCTCTCGCCGTTGGCATTGATATTAAGTTTTAGTAAAACAACTGTAATACACTGAGACAGAGTGAATTGTTTGTTTTAGTCACTATGACGGAATACTAAATTGATGGCTGGGTTTTGGCAAAGGCAATTTTATTTAAATATAGCATCATTAAATACAACCCAATTACAATTATAAATTAAATTCAGCAATTATAAATTAAAAATTACATCTCTACCATGATATCTGGTAATCTCTGTGTTATAACGTGAATTGTCTCCGCTATTATCCAGGGCTGCGTACAGTAGGGGTATTTGTCATCTTATTTTATATCTTTTTGTCCATTTGGAGCGCGCGTCACGTCACCTATTAGCGTCGCGCCTGCCACAAGATCTCTCACTGTTTACATGAACCAGACACTCCGATGAGAGCACATAAAGTGCAATCCATCTCTTATTTACCATTTTTTCATCTTATCGTATATTTTATTCGCTCCTTTGCCCGTATTGGAGCGCGTCTCGTGGCTCTTACTAGCGTCGGGCCAGCCACACGATCTCTCACTGTTATAATCATGTAAAACCCAGCCATCAATTTAGTATTCCGTCATAGTGACTAAAACAAACAATTCACTCTGTCTCAGTGTATTACAGTTGTTTTACTAAAACTTAATATCAATGCCAACGGCGAGAGAATTTAGTTTTGCAGTGGACAAATCACCTTACTTTGCACGGGGGTAAAAATAAGTCTCATAAGACACTTGAGTAAACGCTCGTGTGTTTTGTGTCTTAATCAACCTTTTCCACACACATAAATTATAACTCGTACTCATCGCTCTGCCCATTTCAACAAATGACGTTTTGTGAAGGCCTCTCCTGTTGCTTTGGTGCTTGTCAACACGCGTGTGCACCCCCTGCTGGTAAAGCTGACTACACCAGATGGAGATTATGATTGGTAATCTACTGCTTTTCCTGCAGTTCCTGATGTCGACGTTGAATTTACTGTCGAATTTGAACCACTGAATTTGTGGAAGCGAATTTTCAAGGCGAAATAAAATGGACCGAAATTTGCCTGTTGAATATTATAGGTTGTATTTTTAAACAGTTTGAACATTTTGGAAGAGAAATATGAAAGGTGAATATGGATTATTGAATTTTTAATACTGAAAATGTGTTTGAAATGTTTTTAATTGAAATATTCACAGCTTAAATATTCAACCATGTTGAATTTCAGCCCATAAAAATGCAAGCCTTAAAAATACAATGGATTAAAATACAAGCATGGTTAACGCAATGCATATTTTTTTTCAATTGGTGCAATTCAACATGCTTTTTGTTTCAAAAACATTTGACATTATTTTACTTCCATATTCTCACTAACATTTGTGCCTCAAGAACACCGCAAGCTACCGACAGCTAATAAAGCGTAGGAAAATGCTGGGGTGTGTTTTTTTTATAGAGAAATTGTTGATTCCTTTGAAGCTCCATGAGGAAACACTGACGGGAAGTGTACACAATCGGACAGGTGGCAGCCCAGTGCTTGTTCCAGTAAGTTCTTTGGAGAACATAGATCAATCAGTTGGACCATTAGTAGGTCCTATCTGCTGTGACTACCAGTCGTTGTCTTTGTTTGAGTGTTTGAGCCTTGGATACAGGTGACTCAAACCTCCCCACCTCTGCAAAGGCGAAAACATGGCTTTCAGACACAAGATTACCATACTGAACAGGTGTGCAGGGGAGCAAGTGCTGACACGATGTGGGCGGGAATGGCGGGAAGAGACTGTATCAGCAGTGCAGAGGGGAGTCGCTGAAAAAAAAGGACACTCACAAACAGAGTCGCCCACTGAAGTGGATCAAATCTCCTGGTAGGGTCGAAGCACGTCACCTCCATACCTTCCTCAAACGTGTCGTCCTCAGGATTGTCGGATTCAAAGAATCCTAAGAGCAACAATAAACATTCAGGCTGTAACAGAGCGCGTTTGTGAGGAGCGTTGATTTCCTCTGTTTGTTTTCAAGCGGAGGGAAAGAGGAGGGAGGGCAGCTCTGCGACTGCCTCTCTGAGCCTGGGACTTGCACGGTCTGCAGGTCTCTTGAAGGCCAGGGGTGGAGGGTGCTATAGTGTTCTCATCCATTATGCTTTTCCCACCATTCTTGTGTGCTTGGGAGAGGAAGAGGGAGCAAACATTCATAAGGGGTAGTTCACTTTCCCAGGCATTCCCAGTCAGATGTAAGGGACACACTGGCATTCATATCTACTGACCTCATGACTACAGAGATAAGAAATCGTAGATGAAGATATTTTGGCCTCAGCCAGGTGATTTTCTCACATTCTATCAATCACATCCACACCAAAAAAATAAATAAATAAATCTGCGTTTGGGGCATCAAAGTACTATTGAGGTATCTAGCCAAATCATCATCCTAATTCAAGCCATTAATTCCTTGCGGTAAACAGAGCAGTTTTGAATCTACACACAAGAGAATTCATCTACAAAAAAAACATTAAATGAATCAAAGGATGTCCATTTAATAAATAAAGGTGGTCAACTGATGTGAATGTTTCAATAGTTTTTGATGTCAATAGCAAATAATATGCACACAAATTTCACTCACACTTTCCTCAAAAATACTTGAAAAAGTACATTATTATTCTTTAACAATGTGTCTAGGAACACTGTTATTGGTCCTAATGGATGACCAATATGGATTTTCCAATAGTCAACGGCTGATGTAAACAAACTTTCTGAAATAAATCATATATTTTAACATTTACTCAAAATTCACCAAACAAATACTGAAAACAGAAACACTTAACTATCTACTGACAATATATATCTCAGTAAAATTTCTCAAAAAAACCCTCAAAAATCTTAAATCTTAAAAATGGCCAAATATTGGCAAAATAATTACCCTGACTGATATATCGGTTTAACAATACTGCACAATAAGCCATTGAAAAGCTTCAAACCAACCACACAATAGATATAAAATAAACTGAAAGGATGTGCAATTCTCAAAGAATTTTCACTTGATACTTCAAAAACAAGTGTATAAATTCTTCACTCAAAGAACCTTTACTAAAAAAAAAAACCTGCGAAATGAGACTAATCCATTAATCTGCCAAGTGGAAACAGTTATCAGGTATAGTTAGAAGCACAATGAAATAATCTCACAGTGGCCAAATATTGGCTAATTATATAAATTGATCATTAGTATAAATAAGTACAAAATGCATTATTTAACCAACTTCAACAGCAATCAATCAGAAAATGGTGAAATTCAAGAGTGCAGTAACATAACTTAGGGTTCAAAAAGCAATTTTTTTCTGGACAATTATCCAATGAATAAAGGTAATTATTATCCTGCACAATTTATGTGTAGAGCTCCTTACAGAACATCACCTCAGGTCACTGAAAACCTTGTTTTGTTTTAGGACTCTCTGTCTTCAGCAACTGTCAAAGCCTTTGATGAATTGGTAGACAGTCTAGTCATAACTCTCTCAACACAACATAGATTACACTAACCAAATATTTACCTGACACGATCCTGCCAAAGTGGCAGACCTCCAGTTCCCAAGCAAAGTAAACAGCATCTCTCTATATCAGTTTAGCTAAACTCAGCTTTATCTTATGCAAACAAAGCCATATTCAGTTTCACAATTAATTTCACTATTCATTCAAATCCCATGTGAAGGAACGATATATGAAATGCCAGGAGATGTGAATCCATCAGAAATAAAACCTGAAATAAATCAAACATTCGCAAGATCAGGTGCGGTTGGCAAGTTCTTACCCTTCTGGCAGTGGTTGGAGGTCCAGCAGCGGTAGCTGTAGATGTCATTGAAGCTGGTCCTAATGCACTGCCGTCTGTCCTCCATGATACCTGGACAAACATCACCGCATTCTTTGGACTGCTTGTTCCCAGCGATGTAGTTGTTAAACTCTGCATCCATAATGAGCGACCAGTCCACCGAGTCCAAGTAACACAGCTCCGGGTTCTTTTCAATTCTGATGGCCCCTCTGGTGATGTTCCTTAGGTTATGGAGGCCGATATCTTTCAGGCTGGTCATTTCGAAGATGACCAGGGCGTAGTTGTAGAACAGGTTGCGTCCTCGGATGACGTTGAGGTTGGGGAAGAGCATGCTGAGGCTGTCCAGGCCGGAGACACGGAACAAGAGAAGGTAGTCTGTGACCATGGTCAGCTTGGGGAAGGACAGGGAGCGAAAGTGTTCCTGGTTGAGGTTGTTATTCTTGTCTCCAATGAGAAGGATCTGCAGGTAGCCTTCCACCACCGTGCAGTTATCCAGCTTCTTGAACTCACTGATGTCATTGCGGATATCAATGTGAGGACCACAGACTGGAATGGAGAGGGAAAAAAACAGTACAGTTAGACTAATATTATCAAAACTGAACCTTGTAAAGCTTCTTTATTAACATTTAGATAATGTATTCATTTCTTTATTCATAGAAATGAATAAAGAAATAATAAACATAAATATTGTGGAGATTTATATCGAGGATATTGTGATGTGATGAAATAAATGAAGGATATTAACTTTCCAACAAAAGCACACCTCTCTGGTGGACAAACATCTACAAAAGCATGACTTGAATTTAGTCAGAACTGAAGTATCCACTGTCACTTATGATAAGCAAGGGACAATGGAAAAATAATCTCAGAGCATGCTCTTAATTTACAGCGGCTTAGAAGGGATATGCCAAGTTATCCTATATAACCCTAGGACACTGTAGCACTCCCAGAATTAGGATTGACTGTGTTGCCACTTTATATTAATGTTTCTGCGGTTTATTTTTCTCTCTTTAAAGTCACAGAAGATAGAAAATAATATCCAAAACATCTGTAGGCCGCACAGGCTATTGGATATCATCAACCAATAACAATAGGCTATAGCCATTTAAACATTTTTTCTTTAGCATCCTAGTATTCGATCTTTATTCAATTTTATTAATGAAGTACCATCATTCTCATGCATTTCCCTATTTTTCAGACTTTGGTTTGCACACACAGGCCATGATTGATTAATTAATCAATTAATCAATAGTATAAACAAAAATTCCCATTGTTTTATGAAGAAAAAAACATACTACAGGGGAAAATAAGGAAAAACTACAGATATATTGGATTTAAAGTAGTGATGAAACGGAAGTAGCGACAGATCATTTATATTATGACACAATATTATGACACATCTGAGTGAAAAGGGGAAAAAAATTGGTCAAGAACTTGGTTCTACCAATCAGTTCTTAAATGGATTTTGAAATGTTGGCGTTCCACTCAAAAATGAATGTGAGCTTGCAGTCGATTGTGAGGGGGCGGGGTTTAAAAGGACTAAATTATTGGAAAAGCCAAATAAATGTCACTAGAGAGAAGTCTGATGTTTTCACAAGAAGATTTTGATAAAAAAATTATGACGTCAAAAGATAATGCAAAAATGAAAAACGCATGAATGAATCCCAATAACTCCAACAACATGAACTTATAAAATAGGTGCATTTTCCTTATATGGATTTGGCGACCAATATGATCCACATTTTCATGCGTAATACTTTGAAGAGCTAAAGACTTATATTAAGCAAATGCCAAAACGTTAAACAGTAGCTCGAACCTAACAAAAGGGACAACATGAAAGGTCAAGAAGATTTACATACTACAGACAATCTACAGTGAGAGGAGTAATTCACATCCAACAATAACAAAACAAATGTATGGTGTCCTAGAAGGGGAAAGAGATCAGCAGAAGAATAGTCTTGACAAATGAGCTCCTTTAGCTAAACCTTTTATGTTCTTAGAGAGGCTTAGGTCACCATCTCTGATAAAGACAATATCACAACACAACCAGCCATGGCTGCCAGAACGCATGGTCCCACACAGAAACTACCTTATCAATCTCTCTTTACAACCACAATCTAAATAGCCCACTGCGAGACGCAGAAGATGGTGACCTTTTGAGTAATGCAGAAAGGTCAAAATTTCAACAATCTCAGATTGCCTACTGTGCATTATTCTGACAGGAGTGGAAGCCGCTTTTCCTGACACGAATTTCCTGTGAAAATGACACGTTTCATGAATCTAAATCCCATTTGAGATTTGGTGTGCCAAAAATAGCAAGCGTGTTGTTTAAAAAAGATCTTTATTTGCTCCTGATAGTGTATTACGCTCATCTAAATTTAGAATGGAAATGATTGCTCCACGAAAAAAAATAGCATTTGCTTTCCGGTATCATCGCAAATGTCCCAGGGCTGCACTTGGGAGTCATGGAGCTGCATGTCTCCTTTGTTTCATTGCGACATTTTCTCCTTCACAATCCCGGGAGAGGGAGGAGAGCCAGAGTGACTCACACAAAGACTAATTTGTTTGTTGATAAAGAGAAACTTTAGTCCTCAGTTCCGGTTGGACCCATTAATAAATTCAGGCGGTCTGGAGAGACACAAAGAGGGAGACACAGAGTGGGAGAGAGACAAAGACATGGTGTCTGTCAGTTACACGAAATAGGAGAAGTTTTTATGCAGTGACACAAAACACCTGACAGCATGTCAAAATGGCTCAAAGGTTAACCGCTAAAAGGATATTTGAATTGGAAAACATACACACCTAAAAAACCTTTTTCCCTCAGAAAGCGATTTAAAAAAAAACATGTAACGTGCTGAAAAGTGTCATGCCTCCTAAAACTGCCACACAAGAAGCGTGAAGACAACTGACACAAACATGCCCACCAGTTGACCTCCACATTGAATTATCCAGGATGATCCATGGCCAAAGAGCTCACCCAGTTCCTATTCCCTTTCCAAAGATCCGGCTGTTCCGTAAACACAGCAGTCAGAGAAGCATCTGAACCCTTCTCAACCCTTGTCATGTTGGTGTTGCTTTCAACAAGTCAGATTTTACAGCTAAAGGATCCAGTGCAACTGCACCCAAAGGACAATTTCCTTCTAAAAGGAGGACTACACGTTTTCAAAGATTATCCTACAGAAATATCGACTTCTTGTTGTTCTCCAGTCGTTTCATGTTCTAAATTTCTCTTCATAATAATTACCTATTTTCACTCAATATACATCAAATTGGGGGTGTATAAGTGATTACTGTTATACATTTTATTATTAATGAAGTACCATCATTCTCACACATTTTCTTTTTTTCTCCAGACTTTTGTTTTCATACACACAGGCCATGATTTACTAATTCATACTTTTCTGGTTTCATCTGTCATTTACAGCAAAATCAATTAATCAATAGTATAAACAAAAATTCTCATTGATTTAAGAAAAAACACACTACAGGGGATAACAAGGAAAAACTACAGAAATATTAGACTATTATATATAAACTATACAGAAATACCAAGTTTTTTTTTTTTTCAGCAAGGATGCATTTAATTGAACAAAAGTGATAGTAAAACAATTATAGAATGTTAAAAAAAAAATAGTTCAAACAAATGCACTTTGCAGACCTTTCTATTCATCAAAAAATCCTGATTTTTTGTTAACCATGGTTTCCACAAAAATATTACGCAGCACATCTGTTTTCAACAATGATAATAATAAGAAATGTTTCTTGAGCAACAAATCCGCATTTTAGAAGGATCTCTAGAGTGACACCGAAGACTGGAGTAATGAAGCAGGAAATTCAGCTTTGCCAAAGGAATACATTTCTCTTTAAAAATATATATTTTAAACTGTATTTCACAGTATTACTGTTTTTTTTTTTATCAAATCAATGCAGCTTTGGTGGCCATAAGAGACAAAACAGAGTACTATAATGGAAAAAAGATGGTGATTATTAGTTACAAATAGTAATATTTAATGTTCTCATTATAAAACAAATTGCACAAATAAAACAATTACAAGTTATTGACAATTACAAGTTAAACGTAAATTATTAAAGTTGAGAAATTTTTTTTGTATCAGTCAGTCTCTAGCACTCAAACAAACCATTACAAATTGAGTTGAGAATGTGTGTAGTCAAAAACACAAGTGAAACTCAAGATACATCGATGAGGACATATGTGTCTTATTCCACTGGTGGTGGTTGAGGAGAGATCCCCTGATATGATGGTAAAGCGCTATATAAATTCCTCATTCATTCATTTATTCTGTTCAAATCATAACCTCTGGGGTCCTGATTAAATGATAATTACGGTCATTATGACCCACTTGCATCATGTACGTTGGTCAAAACTAATATTGTGTAAAGTGCTACTCTGGGATATATTATGTAAATGTGTGTTTGAAATGGTCACAAAAGCTTATTCCATTTTTTTAAGAAAAAAAACCTTCATACAAAGGAAAGCTTCCACATCCTTACCACATGACCTCACAAGTGAGCAGCAGTGTTAAGGTTCTCAAATCATTTTCCCTAAGAGGATTGTGCTCAGCTCTGCGTTCAGCTATAATCATCAGGAATCAGTCCATATTATCTGGCCAATCCTCCCTGAGAGGTCATGGGCTCAGCTCTTATTCATGTCACCTGCAATGGTTGTCTTACCAGCTAAATTCAACTGTAGTGGTCGACCGATATTGAGTTTTTTCAAGGGTTTCCGTTCACACCGCCGGCGACTTTGTCGCTGTACTGCAAGTCGCTTGTGGGCGTTCGTAGTGCTGTCGCTCTAATGTTATTGGTAGACTGCACGTCTGGCCATAACTATACAAAATACCATCACGAGTGATATATAGGCTACAACTATATCATTTTAATTTGACTAGGAATTAGGCTCAAAATAATTAAAAGTAACAGCATGCTGTTGGCAGAGTGTTTTTAGGCTATTACCACAGTGTTCAGTGGATTAAATCATTTAACGATCGATCAATCAACAAATTAAACTCACTCATACTGTCATAAATCACTAAAACATTATTCGAATTTGACAAATAATAAATTTTCTTGTCCCTAATAGTCAACATAATGCAAAGGAAACTGTCAAATGAACTGCAGCAGTGCTAAACTTCCATCATAAAATTACAACACTCGAACTATAAATGTATGAATTAAACTCACTGAGACTGTCTACAGTTTCTTTTCCATGCATCATTTTATTTTATCCATGTGGTTAGTCAATTCATTAAAACAGTGAAATTGCACTCAAACTCTTCTGTCTTGCCTTCACTCGAGACGGTGAGTGAGTCGTCTTTCCTATTGGTTGTCGCTCGCGAAAATCGCTTTCATTTGCATAAAGTTGACATTTCTGAACTTTTGTCGCGTGTCTCCCATCGCTCATTTGTCATCGCTTGACACGCCCACATTCTGTCTCCAACGGTCACCGTAGCTCGTGTCGCCGGAAGTCGCCAGTGCTCCATTTAAATGAATGGGATCGTGTCGCTTTGTTGCTGCATGTCGCTAGCGAGTTTGTGTTTCATGCGTCTCCAGTGGCAGCTGAACACCTGTCCGCATCCGATTCGCACGTACCGACTGCAATGTACAGAATTTACCAGTTCATGCAGACTACAAACACTTCAGAAGACCTCAGAGCTGGATTCAACAAAGTCTGCAAGGTTTATTAGATATTCAAAAGATAAAAAGTCCGCCCCGCTGTCAAAATAAAAGCCCCCCTTACGACACATCGACCAAACAGAAAAACTTGATGTCGATAATTAAAGAATGCCAAATAGCACTATTCAACTGCAAAACACAAATACAGTGCTTGTCTTTCACTAGGAGCAAACAGTAACCCAGGAGAGTCATTCATTCACTGTGGTTTTCACACCACACTGCAAACATACTGGTCTAAAATCCAACTCTTGCTGTTAACATTTGATCAGCTTTTGCTGGCCTTCCACAGGAATCCCTGTACCTCTTGGATAGGCGAGGGAAAAACAAGACTTATCTATTGCCTTTCTTGAGATCTAGTCTGTAACCTACTGGCTTCACCAATCACTTGTCAATCCATCTGATCTTATTTCCAAATGAGAAAAGTACACAGCAATTTATTTGAAACCAAAAGCCCCACACTACAGTAAGTCTTAATTGCAGCTGTTAAAGTGACCTAAAGAAAATGACCACCCTTGTGGGACCGATTAATATCTTCAAGAGATTATCAAAGGTTACTGAAACCACTTTGAGTAATCGTTCTCGGAAAACAACACTATTTTAGCGGTTTTTCCCGCACTTGCACTGTTATCTGGTGAAGCATTGTTGGGCGACATAAAACTCTTCCTGGTTTCAAATCTTGGTCTCACACAAGATAAGAAGCCAATTCCACTTGAAAGTGACCATCACTATGCAAAGCAACTGAAGTGAGTAGGGTGCATGTCACATATACGGTCTCATGTGACTGGAAGAATATGGGTCATTGACAAATAAAGCTTCAAAAAAGGTGTTTTTAAAAATCTTTTGAAAACTGATGTAATGCATATTTTAGAATCATGAACAATGCGTTTCATTCTTTGATGAATAGAAAGTTCAAGAGAAAAATATCTGTATCATTATAAATGTCTTTACTATCACTTTTGATGCTTTTAAATCCTTGCTGAATAAAAGCATTCAATTCTATCATAGAATCTTTTCCCAAACTTTTGAATATTTAAGACAAAATGACTTCTTAAAAGTGACCATAACATGTACTCTTCACTGACAGGCCCTTCGTGAAAGGATTCATTAACTAACTTTCATTAAGACCCTTTGAGTAGCGTCACCTTCTTGCAACGCCCTTCAAGGGCGCAAAAAGGCTGTTTGGAATTCGTCCAAGGTTTAAACGCCACCAGCCAGACATCTTTCAACATGCACTTATAGGCTGTGCATTTCCTGCACCTTCTTGCGGAAAACAACAAAACGCTGACATTTAGAGTTAATTCCTCTTTCTTGGCACGGATTCAAAGAGTGCTTTGCATTAGACCTCTGCGATGGGGGTCCTGAGTCAGCCCCGCAGTAAGGGGGCACAGGGGAGCACGACCAAGATCCTGGTTTGTGCTCCGCAGCGCTCGCACCTGCCACCTCAACTGCTGTTTAATCCCCCACATGCTGGAAGTCATCTGACCACTGGTCTGGTGCTACACTTCCCTTCAATAGCCCTCACTTCAAAAGCACCAGCTCATATGTCAGAGCCCAACTAGTAATACAACACCTCTGCCCCACCTCGCATACTCAGCTAGCAAAACTCTGCCTGAAAGATGGAACAACATGGTATGTTGCTGAGGCAGAGGATTACGAAAGATAGGGGTCAACTAATAGTGCAGACATACACCCACACAGAGCGGATAGTATTTTTTTCAAAAATCCTAAAAACCTCTAGTTCCTCAAAGTAAAAAAATAAATAATGCAACAGTATAACAAATCAGGATTATACCGATATTATACCAATAATTGTTATTGTTGGTAACCGATAAATAGCTGAAATTTTAATTCTACACTATTTTGTATAAATAAATTAAAAATAACAACTAAACTAAAGCCAATCGTTTTAGATGCTACAAGTGACTTTAGGGAATACAGCATTTTGGAAAATTAAGATTTGTTAATAATTACATTTAACAGTGTTTAAGTGCTTTAACAAAAAATTATTTTAAAAAATCCCAATTAAATATGCAATATCAACCGATATGGATAAATAAATACATTTAAAAATATTAATACTTTTATTCAGCAAGGATTGTTTCTGTTTCAAATAAATGCTTAAAAAATAAAAGATTTTTTTTTACTGATTTAGATTATATACTAATGTTTCTTAATCATAATTAAAAGAAAATATATTATAATATTATAATAATATAATACCGTTTTCTTGAGCACCAAATTAGCATATTAGAATGATTTCAGAAGAATCATGTGACACACGAAGACTGGAGTAAAAGCTACTGAAAATTCAGCTTTGTCATCACATAAAAAAATTACAATTAAAAATATATTCAAATTGAAAACACTTATATTAGTAATAATATATTAGTTTGTAGTCTACTGTATTTTTGATCAAATAAATGCATCCTTGGAGGCGATAAAAGGCAACCCCCAAACTTTTGAATGGTACTGAATATTGTTCATGCCTAGTAAAACTTATACGTGATTTATTCACATTCGGGTTGGAGTTTGAACCTGTGTGAATCACAACACAAATGCAGATATTTTAAAGAATGTTAAAGTGTTAAATGGGGTCCAAAACAACAACACTGGGTCACATTGACTTTCATTATAGGACAAAAATACACCACAACACACTTTTGTGTTCCAAAAGAAAGTCATACAGGTTGGTAAGAACAACAACAAGAACAAAATGATGAGTAAATGATGACGATCTTCATTTTTTAGGAGAACTATCCTTTTAAATAACAAAAGCCACACAAGGGTTAAGTCAGTGCAAGTACAACCGCCGCACTCACAGTGTTCAATGATCTACGGGTGGTCACATGCACACAGACCTATTTCAATTTAACATTTAATTTAGCAAATACCTCATCTGGCTGCTTACTGAAGCCTTAAGACCGTTTGACTCCAGCAACGAACATATGCACGAACTAGCACAGTGACACAGATTCAGGGGCAGCGGGAGTGACTCAGAGCGCTCTGCTGTACCAGATGAAAAGGCACGAACGCTCCCACATTGAGGATGAAGCACAACTCAGCATTACCAGAACTAGGGATGGGGAGACAAAGAAATATGAAGAGAGAAAGAGAAGCGTTGGTCACTACGGCGCACGTCTGAGTCATAGGAATAGACTCGCTCAGCCTGAGGGCGCTTACACACGAGAGAGAGAGTTACATGAGTAGGATGCAGTTTTGAAAGAGGAGAAGTTTGAAATTCAATGCAAATCATCCCCGTTGAATTCAATGGATTCGGAGTGTTATCTGACGCAGCGAAAACTAGCGCGTAGGCACCCTTAGTCACGAAAAGAATAAGCAACACCAGAATATCAAATGCCACAGACTAAAGTAGGCAAAGGTGGGCTATCAAATAAACAGTGCAAGACTTAGAGTCCACGCACTATTCTCTTTTGAATGTTTCACTTCGGTGACAGCCATTTTTCTCCTGCTTTTTATACAGTCATGATGACTCATGACTGCAGATTAACAACAAGTGGAGGCCTGTGAAGATACAGGGCTGAATGTGGGAGTGGGTATTACTGAATAATTTATTTTTTAATCTCGGCTTTAAGACACATCTCAGGAGTACGAGGTGGAGTTTTGACGAACGCTGGCCCTCGCTGGGTTGTTTTTTTTTTTAAGTGTGAGTTTGTGTCAGCTTTTGACAGCAGCAAACGCAGTGACTCGCGCTCCGCCGCCAGGCTGTCCCGGAGGCCGTCCGTGTGAACGGCTAAAGCCCAATAAAACATTCACAAACTCACTACTCTTCGAATCAACAAAACCAAGTCTGTTTCCCTTGCCGTGTATTTTTACATGTTCTATTTTCAAACCTCATGTTTCTCCTCTCGCTCACCCTCTCTTTCTCAATGGACCATGGAGGCTTGTTTGCCATATACTTGGAAGAAGTGGCATGGAAAGTTTACTGTGGTAAAACTTGAAAGGAGGCTAAATTACATTTTATTAGCCGTACCAGATTTTTAAACTGAACAGGATGAAAAAGACCAAAGAGGACTTCCCTTGGAGCATGGCCATTAATTTAGTGATTTAGGTACGGGATATTTTATAACCTTTTCAGTCAGTGTATAGGAATAAATGTGCAGTGCACTATAAGCATAAAGTTTGCAAAGAGACAGACAGACAGATAGATAGATGATGGATAGACTGTTGATTACAATGTTGTGATGCCTAAATTCACTTGTATCATTTAAAATGATTGATTTTAGTTAGTGCTGCACGATTAATCGTATCGCAATCGCGATGTCAAGCCTATGCGATTATATGACGCAAAATACTGCGATTTTATATGAAATAAACAAATTAGGGCTGTTAACGCAGCATCTGTTATTTTTTGGCATCCTTTGGCTAGTGTTACATGATCCCGCTCTTATTCATGCGAATGCTTTAAACCATTCAGCCAGTCAGAAGAGAGCGCGCTGCCTGTGAATGTCCTGACTGAAAGACGCGCGCCAGTATCATGCGCATGCACAGACCGCGCGCCAGAATACAGTTCTCTTTCCGCTTGAAGTGAACGAACAATAACACACACAATTATGCCAAAATATCATTTGTCGAGTGTCTTCATCATAACATAAGAGCAGTCTTATGATGGTCGTCGACGTAAAGAGTTGTGAGAGAATAAGGCGCGTGTGAGATCCGCGTCTCTGTCAGCAACTCTTAAAGGGCCAGCATCCAATAATGCTTTCTGTCAGTAAAGTTAATCAAAGAACAAAGGAAACAGAGAAAAACACTCACTGCTCTTGACCAAAGAACTTGTGTAGCTTTAAATAGGATTTTAGCCCATATAATTTATAATTTATGCAGCGTAGACTGTTTAATAACTTTATTCAATTTCTGTATGTCCTACCTGTTAGACAGGAAGAGCACAGGTAAATATGACATTTATTATGGGTTTATGTGAGGATTGTTTGAAGTTCACTTAAATTAAAATTAAATTATTTTTTATCCAGACATCAATGGCTTATTGATCATTATAGGTGTTATCAATTATTTAGTTGTTGTTGATAATTCTGAAATGTGTATTTCTCAACTCAAACTATCACTAATCTGTGTGTGCATTTTGCTTTAGAATCAAGCAGGTTGACTCATGAAACCATTTGTTTATTATATCACAATCGCATATCGCAATATTGACCTCAATAATCGCAATGTGACATTTTCCCCAAATCGTGCAGCCCTAATTTTAGTGCTTTATTTTTAAGTAGACAAAATAGTATAGGATTTTAATATCAGCCATTTATAATAATAATAAAAAACTATCACCTTATTGATATTGATCAGAATTTAGTGCATCCCTACTGAAACCATCAAATCACCAAAGTATTACAAAAATATAAATCTTCTTCATAAACTGATTATTTAGCCAGTGTCCTACAATATGTTTCTATTCTTGTTTAACCAAAATATACCCAGCCTAAATGAAACAGTTCATCTCTAATCAGCCCTTTAAGGTCAGAAAACATCAAATCAATGAAATCAAATGGACAAATTGACACAAAACCAGGAGTGCAGAAGTATGAAACCAGTTTTGCCCTGATTAAAGTCAGTGTGTCAGTGGAGTGTCTTTGCAACAATTTATGAGAAAGTGACAGACGGGACAATGCAATGATGGAGTCCAAGAGTGAGAGCTCACCCCCCACACAAGCCTCTCTGTATAGGGCCAGTGGTCCTGGTCTCTGCAGGGTGCTGAGAAACAGACCCCCCTGACATTCACAGTGGCCTGGATGTGGGACTGGCCACTCCGGTCAATGGCCTTGGATTGCGTCCTAACTCCTTTTGAATGTAAATGGGAGTTTAAACCCAAGAATGGCCCACCTTCATTATGCTCCAATGCAGCCTCCGCACAATCACAATTAGGCATCTGATGATCCTTAAGCTGCATAAACATTACAACTACATCCACCAACCACAAGATGTTTTAAAACTGTGGAAAGACATGAAAATTGACAGCAGGAATAACATGTTGTCATCTCATTCTCCTATCTTCCTTGTGAAACACGATGTTATCACTAACAAATAGTGTTTATGTCACATCCTGACATAAAAGACACCGATACAAAGAATCACTGTGTGTAATTATAGAAAAATACACAAAACGGTATGCTTAGGAAAAAGCCACACGACACAAAACTCATTTTTGGAGTCTCCCTTGGGCTTATTCCAAAATCCAAATCACTAAGTCTAAATCCGATTGTAATCCAATAAATATTTGCTTTATCCAAAGGTTACAAACAATTTGAATTTTACCAATATAATAAATGTAATCAAACAACCTTGCCAAACCAAACCCTGTGGGTTGGATGTTTCGTTTTCACATAAATATGTCCAATTTGAAGTGATAAAGCAAACGACGGGGATTTATTTCGTTTTCAGGTTTGCCGTCTTGACTACGTTTTTTTTATCGAATCATCTCTTATCGTGTGCTGTGACCGTGACAGAGACTGAATTCAGTTAGCCAAAATGCTCTGACACTGCAGTCTCTCAGCCAATGAAACATTCGCTCATTTCAACCATGAAGTAAGAAATTAACTTACTTTTTATCTCATTCTCTGATGTTTTTAACATTAAAGTAGTGCAATTCTGTGAAACACACAAAAAACCTGATGTTAACAGCTGACAGCATTCACTTTCACTGCATCTTTTTCATTCAATGAAAGTGAATGCTGGTGACAGACTGTAATTCTGCTTAACATCGGCCTTTTTTGTGATTCACAGAAGACAGAAAGACATACAGGGTGAGAAAATGACAGAATGATCATTTTTGGAGAAGAATGATCTTCTGTGTTGTACGTCACACATAGGCTCACTATTGGCCGACGCTGGTCATGTGTGTGATGCGTGTGACGTACAACCCAGAAGCACTGCACTGTTTCACTACGTTAACTATCTCGAGGCCCACAGAGAAGGAAATTAATAGTTGAATAAAGTCGTTATTTTGGGGGGGGGGGTTTGCGCACAAAAAGTATTCTCGTCGCTTGATAAACTTAAAGATAGAGCCACTGTAGTCACTTCACTTGGACTATTTTAATGATGTCTTTAATAACTTTTCTGGGCCGGCAAGTTTCAATCCCTTAGAAGCCTAAGGAGGAGTGATCCAGCTCTCAGATTTAATCAAAAATATCTTTGTAAAAATTTGTGTTCCGAAGATGAACGAAAGTCTTACGGGGTTGGAACAACACGAGGGTGAGTAATACATTTTTGACAGAATTTTCATTTTTGGGTGAACTATCCCTTTAATGGAATTTTTAGACTTTCCTTGTTTTCTCTGTTATACGGTGGTGTGTGGGGGATCTCCTGATCAAAAAGAAGAAGCAGAAACAAGCAATATCATATGTAATCATATGCATATGTAAAATAACACGATTACCAACATTAAACCACATATAAATCAAAACTGCCTACATTACTGAATGAAATGACGATCCAGTACGAGATATAGGACTGTGCAACCTTTGAGGGTGTTGGTTGACTTGATCTACTTCATCAAAAAGCAGAGACTCTGTCCTTTCTTTTGATATATTGCAACAAATATATACAACAAAATATTGTGGGGGGCCATGACATTTTTGTGAAAATGATTTTTTTTAAAAAGCTTTTTTTAATGCTGGCAAGGAAAGAGTTAATGGACACTAAATAACAAAACTAGTATCATCTAAATCAGTAGGTTATCCAGCTTAATTTGATATAAAATATTCACATCTAGGCTACATATTTATACAAATAAATAAAATTAAAAAAAAGGTTAAAAATATCAAGTCTGCCCAGACAGGGTGGTTTGTAACAATTTCCATGTATATTCGACTGGACCTAAAAAGGCTGAACAAAATAGGATAATATATCAGCTTTATTTAACAATTGTGAGTAGATGTTTTAATAACTGTTAGACTCATTTTTAATGTAGTATATCTTCCAAATTTAATGTCTTCCAGTTATATTGTCCGTTTTAAATTCAAATGTTTCTTATATGTCTACCATTTCCATTTAAAAATTGACAAAATAATGATGGATTGCATAATTATTTTGAACAAATATATATCTCATTACCATAAAAAATGTATGCAGAAAAAGTAAAAAGTTCATGGTTTCTATCAACAAAACAGGACTCTTGGAATCATACATTCATTTACACGGTAAAATTTCTAATTTGTTGCAGATAAATATGTGAATTTTATATCAAACGTTGAGACAAAAGCACAGAATTACAGCCCATGAAGCCAAACGTGTTACAAAACTCCCCTGTATGTATGACCCTCCTGAGGACATTGAGAAACTTAAAACAAGCACATGGTCAGTCACCTTTACTTCACTGAGTGATGCTGAATTCAGCAAATCCTAATATTACCGTGTATCGTTTAACCTTACTGCCAGTGTGGACTAGCCTAAATGAAGTAATTAAATAGGCAAAAGCTTCATATAAGCCAATTCTCACTTAGCCTCTAAATACCAACGTGATCCAGCACATGAATAATTCATAAAGCACACTAGACTCACAACACATCCGATGTCACGACAATTAACTGATGGGCCTAGAGACATCAAGACGAAAAAAATCTAAAGTTTGGCGTTAGTATGAGGAACATTTTAATATTTAATGGTAGTAGTAGGTCATAATTCAATAATAAATTGGGTCGCGTATTAGGCCCTTCTGAATATCTGTACCTGACCATCCAAAGCAACGCATCATGCAGTTAAACTCATGCTTGACATAACATGAGTCAACCACTGTGGTGCGATTTGAATCAAGGTTTTGATAATATATGTACTTTTCTTATTAGACTAAAAAGCAAAGCATTTACCTTCTCCATGTGCAGACCAGAGGCAGATGGTGGAGACAAACAGCACATGTCCCCAAAATAAGGTCCAAACATCCCTCGCTGTTCCAGATCTCATTCCTAATAATCAGTTTTCCAACCCGCAGCAAAATGCGGCGTTTCTTCTTGTACGCAAGCAGAAAGTCCAGAAGAATCCGCTTTGGAAAAGCAGCTAGTTCCTTTACGCGTAAAGATAACGGGAGGCGAGGAGGGAGTAGATAAAAGATAACTGGTAATGTAATTTTTCTTTAATGGAAACATTAAGATCAATTAAAACATTCTGTTATTCTTGCCAGCAATTAAATGATGCAATCGTGTCGTAGCCACGAATTTCACTCGACTGATAATTTGCATCTTCTGCGTCCATTTCTTGAAAACCCGAGAGAGACGCGCGCAGTACAGCCAACGCGGTTTCTCTTCCAACAAAAACACCTTGTGTGAACGTGCCTATACCAGTGTGTGATGAATTACGCTGTACTGATGTACGGAGGAATTCTGAGGTCACGTTCAAAGAGCTTGACAACTCGGATAGCGTATTTTATGTATGAATGAAAGCCTCCCGACAGGGCTCGATCCAAAATATCCGCCAGGACAAAAATGGTTTCACCAACTGCTCACCCTCCCCTACCGTCTTCACGCGCTCTCATGGTCGGTCTGTTTTGCGGTAGGAAAAAATAATAATTCTGTCGAAGTGCAAGAGTGAGCAGCACGCGAGCGTAGGTTTTGGTTTTCCGCAACGTAAAAAATCAAGAACTGTGATAATAGCTTGTGAGGCTAATGTTTGATTCTCAAGTCTACTCGGCGGCGTCCACGACTCTTCTGACGGTCTCAGCTCAGAATCACCGCTGTAAACAAAACTCGGCTTCTCTCACAGAGAAACACGCCAAGCATGAGAGAATCCCAAAACATGGACTGGACTGCTGAACCAACCATGTCTGCGCCAGCAAACCAGGTGACAGGAAAATGTTTATTTTTTTTAAAGTTTATTCAAGAAAACCTAAAAGTACACTGTTATTTACAAATAGGCATACACATAGGCTAAATATATATGCCAATACCAGATCTGTCATAATAGCCTATATTTTGAAGAATGTTATTTTATTTGTATAGGCTAAGTGGAATCGTCCTGATTTGAAATCGAAAGCTTTCTTAACAGAGATCTGCTGTCTTGCACACAGCAACAACTGTAAAAAGGATAGATAGATAGATAGATAGATAGATGGATAGATGGATAGATGGATAGATGGATGGATGGATGGATGGATGGATACACTGTAAAAAAAATATATGATCAATAAGTTATGACAATGCATGTTTTTACATTGCTTTAACTCATCAAAATAAGTTAAGCAATTTTCAAAACAAGATTCAACTCATTTTTTTAAAGTCAGTTTAATGTATTTTAAGTTGAAATCCACTTGTTACAAGTTAAGTAGCCTACTTAAAACAGTAGTCTACAATACTTTTACAGTGTAGATAGATCAATGAACCACCACAACAAGAATTACCACAAGAAACTTTTAAAAAACACTAGTCATAATATTGGCTGTGTTTGCTATTTTTGAGGTATTAACGGCACCATGTTTATTTGTTGGAAAACTGATTAAATATTAAATCCATGTGGAATTAAGATGCGTTCCGGGTTTCTTTAACACCAGATTGAACATAGTGTGAGTAAAGCGAATGTATTACTTAATGATAATAACCAAACACTTCGGAATTATAGGCCCACTGATTTTTGATTAAAAAAGTTTATTTCGATTAACAATACCGACTATTTTCAGTACGCTACTCAGTCCTATTTAATTTCAATTCAATTAACAGAAGGTAAATTGCACTTCGTCTCTCTGTTACACTGAGCTGTTAAGGGGATTTAATTGTTGTAGGTTTTTAAATGAATGCATGGGTTTTTATAGCCTATTTCAGCTACAGTGATAACGATTTGAAATCAATTCGCAATATATAAAAAAAAAGTCACCCAGCTCCACATTTTAGAAGTGCACATATTTTGCCAATGACATAGTCTTGTCAGTTAAATGTAAAATCCGACGTAGAGCTTCATTCATAGAGACGGAACGGATTTACAATTACAATCCATTCATCCGTTCGTGATGAAGCAGTGTCATCTCTGTTCAACATTACTGTATACTAACTTTCTTTTTAAAAAGAGACCCAAGCCTAGATTCATATAGAATGCATTTAAAATATATATATAAAAAAAGATTCAGGTGCCTCCATATGTCAAAATGCAGCATTTATCATGTCTCATTGGGCAATGGACCTATCCTCAGTATGTTCACAGATGGTTTCAGTTCCAGGTCATTTGTACAACAGATCTTCAGCACAACCGAGAAAATGTTTTGTTCTTTCTGACACTTTTTGACACTTCCTTTGAATTTATTTAGATATTGGTGAAAGATCTCAGACTGATTAATGAGCATGTATTGTGGAAGATATGTAAAAGACTTAACGTGCAGAAGAATAAGCAGACCCACCTACATTCCTTTCAAAGATCTTTTTCAAAAACAAAAATGCATTTTTGCTCAAAACAAAGCTTAAACACAAGGATAGTGCCCCAGATTACCTCTCTCCTGGCAAAACAAAGTTAAGCCCTTGTAGCAGAGCAGAGCAGTCACCAAAAGCTAAACTGAATGAATTTGACCTCATGCAGTTTCACGTTCCATTCAAACCTTTCCTTTGGTTTCACCTTTCCTTTCCAGCAAAGTGACAATAGTGATGACATTGTTTGTTTCTCATTTTGTCTAAGCCCAGACAGGAAAGGGAATTTAGAGGAGAGGGTGACAATTATGTTTGGGTGAACAGAAATAGATTCCTGAAAAATATAAAGCTGAAAATGAAGGGAGCGCCAAGGCATGTGAGAGAAAATAGCATATACCGCAGGAGGGGTGCAACAAGTTGTTTCCTCGCGGAGCAGCTTGGTTTGATCACAATTATTATTGTTGTAACCCACAAAACCGGGAGCCAAACATTTTTATTGCAGATGAGCACTGACCATCAAGTATTCGCTTCCTCCTCTTTTGTAAATAATAGTTGAGACATTCCTTATGTCTGGGCTGTTTGGGTAAACATTTTGAGATGGGAAACTTCCCAGAGAATGTGTTTGCTGCAATATTCCCAGCAAATGGAAAACAAATCTCTCTTTTCTTGTACGATACATCATTCTGACCTTACTAAACAGTATATCTCTGCAGGAAAAAGATCATTGTACACGTAGCAGTCTAAGACAACACGCAGTTCGGCTCTTCTTTTGGATGGCGTGAACCTTGATTCATCAATTGGATTGTTGTGTTGCCGCTAAAAAGCTTAGCTGGAATTATCTATTAGTGGTTCCTCCTGAGCTTCAGATAATCAACCATGAATTTACTATGGTTAAATATCCACCTTCACTGTAAAAGAAATTATATAATCAATAAGTTATGACAACACACGTTTTTACATTGCTTAATAAGTTAAGCAAATAATTTAAGTTAAAATGACTTACACATTTAAGTTGATTGTACTTACAAATCTAAGGCAGCGACTTTTTTTACAGTGCTTTTTTCTTTAATAGCAACAGTTTCTGTTGCATCATAATTTAACGTGTTTTAAATACACAACTTTATAATAAAAAAGAAACCCTAAACTTCATGTTGAGAATACTTTTTTTTTTTTTTACATATTTATAATCATTTTTAAAGCTTAAAAAATACATATTGAGTGACCATTCATTTCATATTTGTTGTTGACCATGTTTATTTTGCATGATAATCCAGTCTAGACGAGTGAGAATGTCTTTTTTTTTGTCAGTGTCATCTTTACAAAGTAGGCCAGGGTTCAGCATAGCCAAGGCCAATGTCATAATCCTCTTGTAATGTCTGTTCATGTGACACGGATTGAAGACACTCAAGGAATCCCGCATGGGTTACAAAAACAGACTGATGACAAAGCAAGGAAGGAAAACAAGTATGAAACTCACTGATATGCAAAGCTAGATCCTGTTTTACATCTTAAACATAAACCATGTAGGTGATTTGCATTTAAAGTCTTTTGCCTAATTTACTTTGTTGCAGTATTTACTCTCATGCCAAATATATGCACAGTCAATCCCTTTTAAAGGAAAAACTCTCAGCTTTACAAAAGCATATTTAACAATCCAAGCTAGCCTTTCCTAGTGAAAGGAATTTCAGAAATGTCTGCAATTTCTCAGTGGGAGGTTAGTGGTTTATGGGTAATGGAGATGAAGAGAGATGGGAATAAAACGGACGCATAATGCATTTTCCATAGCAGGAGAGACTGAAAGTGTACCGTAGCATGACTGCAGTTTTAAGTAGAGTAAAATGAGGTCAAAAAGGAGCTCACTGCAAAGAATGGTGCATTTGTATTAAATGAAACATCAAGGCTTTCATCAAACTAGAATTAAAAAAAATATGTAGATAAAATATGTCTTAAATGCTGATAATATAGTCATGCAGTTTTGCCTTATATTTTTATTGCAATTTCTGTCTTTTCTAGAACAACAAAGGTTATATTATAATATTTTAACCCTTATATTAACAGTTCTTGTACAATTTGAAAGAATGTATTTACAACAAAAAAACTACAGGAAAATGAGAAAAAATATATATTATTTTGCTAGTTTTTGTTTTCAAACCTTCTACGCATTTTTTGTTCTTTTTATACCATTAGTTGTTAAAACATGTTTTTGCAGGGAAAGAATGTGCCTCAGAACATGTTTGTTAAAAAAAAAGCATTCAATGTATTTTTCCATGTCTCTTTCACATTTGTATGATGATGTCGCCATCTTGTGGACAGTGTAAAAACTGGACATAGCAACACTGCATCTCAATCGGGGAATAGTTTGGAATTTTTATTATTAGAATAATATAATAATCATCCCAGAGGAGAGAAAAATGTACACAACCTTGGTGTGTAGTGTATACATTTGAACATTAATTTAAATATATATTTATACAGTAAATACAGTTTTGTCTAACTGTAAAAAAAAAGTTGCTGCCTTAAATTTTTAAGTAATCAACTTGGATGTTTAAGTCATTTCAACTTAAATTACATTAACTGTTATTTGGATAAGTTTTAACTTTAAAAAGCGATGTAAAAATGTTTTATAGATTAAATCAAGTAGTAAGAGTGACACTTATAGGACTTATAATGAAATAGGGGTGCATGTACAATAAGCTAATGGCTTCAGTCTATACCTTTTTTGATAATTGTCTATATTTATTGAAGAAAAATGTGTATGAGGACCGAAATAAATCCGTGTGATAAAAAAAATATTGAATGAATTTCTCTTCCTCGCCCTTTTCATAGTCACTAGATGGCGTTGTTCTGTTTAGAAACATCCAAAGGTCGAACAACTATCAAAATGGAATCCAACTCTAAACTGGAGAATAGTTTTAAAGGTAAGGGCTTCCTTTGAGCATTCCCAAAATTGATTATGTTAAAACGGGGTTTAAAGGGTTGTTTTCATGCACACGTGCTCTCGCACTACGTTTCAACATAGTACGCCTCTCTGACAGACTATAAACAACAGTCACAAAGCGCAGATCTATGGAGTTCTGTCACAATCAATAAAGTGCTACTAATTTCACGTGACGTCGTTCAACATTGTTAAAGAGTGCGCCATGATGCCATAATGGAATTAAAAACTCATGTTATTGATTGTGTCAAATGTCGTTTTATCCAGTGAAACCCTATCCTGTGGATTTACCTGTGCAGCATTATGGCGAGCTGAGCACAGGATGTGACGAATACCTGTCCAGTGTTCAGTCAGATGGTGCTAGGCTTTTCACCCTTCCTCATGGAGAGAAAGTGAGAGGAAATACACTTGCATGCAATACAGAATGTAGTTATATAGTGTCAAAATTTTGAGAGTTGCCTACCTAGCCAATAATACTGTCTTGGTTGGCAGTTCTCTAGTTTTTTGCCAGATAGCCTATTATTTAAATTCCTCATAAAGGTGATATTTGTGATAACAGGTGGAAGTAACCTGTGAGAACATTGGTCGGCTTGCATTTCTGAGAGATGGTGATTTATCATGTTTTATTCTTGCTCTCCACACACCTGAGGATGAAACACAAGGTCGAGAGAATGCTACGTTTCCCCTCTTAATATTGTTTTTGTGTGATCCTACTTCATTTGGATAATGTATAGCCTATACTTTTAGTGGTTGCTGTGTACTTGCAAGGCAAATGGTGGCCTGTTGGTGATGTTTTGAAGACATCGAACAAATCAAGACGTGGACTTGTGTTAGTGAGTAGCACTTTCTTCTTTCCTTTACCAATGTTTTGAGCAGAAATGTCATGATTTTTTCATTGGCACCATTTCCTGGAGAGCTCTGATGGTTCTTGTCATCCCAGGTGGAGTCAGTGATGGAGAGAGTTGTGCTATTCCTGCTCAGTCAAGTTATATTTGGAATTCTGGAAAGGCCTCTTGGAGAAGACCTATATTTTTCTGCCTATTCCTTGTGGGAACATGGCAAAATTCTCTGGCAAAATGGAGAGGCGGTTGGGTTTTACACCATCAAAAAAAAGGGTAATTTCCTTTTCTAGCATGCTTAGAAATTAGGTGTAGATTTAGAAAAAAAAAAAGGTTTATTGTGTTGTTTTTTCATAGGCAGCCTGTGTGACGGCTGCACTGGTCAGAGTTATCAGCTCCCTGTGCTGGACACTGTGTTTGTTCGCTCTCACTGGAGAAGGACCGGGCTTGCTTTACAGATGCTGGAGGATTTCTGTTTGTCCCAACCCTCCGAGGGCATTCTGGGAATTAGCTTTCCTATGTCTCCTGGCATGTATGGAGGTATGTATACACTAAAGGTCAAAAGTTTGGGGTCTGTAAGATTTTTTTTTATGTTTTTAAGAAAAATTTCTCTCATCCAATGCTGCTCTATTTGATCAAAATACAGTACAATCTGGTAAAAATGTGAAATATTATTACAATTTGAAATGATTCTATTTTAATATATTTTAAAATGTAATGTATTCCTGATGGCATCATTACTCCAGTCTTCATGATACTTTAGAAATCATTGTAATATGCTGATTTGATGCTCAAAACATTTCTTATTATTATCAATGTTAAAAATAATTGTGCTTATTAATATTGTTGTGCAAAACGTGATAATTTTTTTTTAAATTATTTGATGAATAGATTTGAAATAATAGCATTTATTTGACATAAATAAATGCTATTATTTATTTCAAATAAATGCTATTATTTATTTATTTGAAATGCAAATTGTAGCATTATATGTTTTTACTGTCGCTTTTGACAAATTGAATGTATTCTTGCTAAATAAAAGTATTAATTTACTGTATATATATATATATATATATATATATATATAATCTTACTGACCCCAAACTTTTCAATAGTAGTGTACCTTATGAATGAATACTAGAGTTCAGTCAAACCAAAGCAGACAAGAGTTACAGGATTTTTCTAAATCAAAATCCAGTTTATATCATATACACCATCTACATAACTGCTACGTTTTGGGAGTGACAACTGTGAGTAAATCCCTTAAATGATTGTTCCGTGTGCATGTGAAATCAATAGTTTACATAGAACTGATAACAGTGGTTTCATTGGATGTTAATAAAACCACTCTTATCTGTTATTATTGATGTAATGGAAGCCTGGTACCTAAAGCTTACACAATTTGTTTAAATAATTGTTTACAGTTTGCAAGAAGTATCTCGGGATCCACAAAGAAGAACGAGACCGTCTTTATGAGGTGGAACCCCCTGGTGAATGGGCTCAGAGACGCAATGTGTGGTTAAATATCCAGATGCGGGACCTCCCAAAACACTGTAAGGCTGTAAAACAGCAGATATTGACATTGGTTTGGTAATAAAGCAAGACATGAGTAATTTGACTCATAGCATGTGAGCAAATGGTTTTGATTCTGAATACTTACTGGACTTGTGTTTTAGTGTGCGTTATAGAGACTTTGTAGGTGTTATTGCAATGATCAGGGCACTTTATCTCAGAGGTGGTGCTTTTTACAGGTGGAAACTCAGAGCAGAGTCCACACAGCTCATATAGTCACCAAAGAAGGGAAGCTGATTTAGAAGAAGAGGTATGATGTTATCTTGCGTTTATATAAGCTTATCTAGTGGCCGTTTACTGCCTGTTGCCGTAAGTCAGTCTCCGTTGTCCTTGGAGACTCAAATATTTAATCAAATCAAATAATGAAATGAATCATTCTTTGTTGTCTTACTCATTTCTACAGGGGATTCTGCGACAATGTGCCTCATCAGTCAGTCTCAAAGATACATCAAGCTCGGAAAAGAACCAACCAGCAGATCAGTCCAACACAGGGATTTGCTTTAAAAAAGCCCGGGCTTAACACTCATGTGTCCAAAAAGATCTCAGACAGGCAATGTCCTTTGAAAGCCATAACAGAGAGCCCAAATATTCAAGATGCATCTCTACAAAGAATGTAGATGTGGGCAAATAAATTAATTCTAAATAAAAATATGTAATGCTTTATGGGTTTATCTTTTTTTACCATAGAGCAGAGGTGGGAGTAAGTCACACATGTTCAAGTCACAAGTAAGTCTCACGTCCCTACCATCAAGTCTCAAGCAAGTCTAAGTCGCAGTACACACAAACCAAGTCAAGTCAAGTCAGTAGTTCACTTCAAGCAAGTCAAGTAGAGTCCTGCTAAGGGTCAAGTCAAGTCGAAGTCAAGTTACAATATCAAACAGAAAAAAAGTTTATATTGGCCTCCACCTTATTTATTTTTTCCCCTCAGAAATGATTACCTTTCTTATACATTTATATCGTGATATTAATAATAGTCATATAATTTATTATAGCATGTATTTATGATTATCAAAATTTGGAATTATTATTATAATAACAATTATACGAAAAATGTTGAAGATAAAACATTTTAATTCACAAGTCTGATGTATTAATTATATTGGTTTTATAATAAATGTCATGTTTAACTTTGCTTATCTTTTTTTATGGAATATCACCGGTAGACATTAACTTTCCCATTAAGAGCCAATATCTGACCCCTTAAATTGATTTCCATTTTTTATAACTATGTTCTAACCATTTGTTTATAACCATGCATTTACACTGCAATTACAACACCATAAATAATGTTATGAGATAGATTTTTTAATATAGAAAAAATTAGATGCTAAAAAATAATCAATTCTATTTTTTTAATTATGAAATTAAAACCGCCAGTAAAATGTAAAATCACAATATCCTTAAAGGGATACTCCACCCAAAAATGAAAATTCTGTCATCATTTACTCGCCCTCAAGTTGTTGCAAACCTGTATGAGTTTCTTTCTTCTGCTGAACACAAAGGACGATATTTTGAAGAACGATTGGAAGCAAACAGTTGTTGGGCACCATTGACTTCCATAAATAAAATAGGCCTACTATGGAAGTCAATGGTGCCAAAGTTCCAATCGTTCTTCAAAATATCTTCCTTTGTGTTCAGCAGAAGAAAGAAACTCATACAGGTTTGCAACAACTTGAGGGTGAGTTAATGATGACAGAATTTAGATTTTTGGGTGGAGTATCCCTTTAAGGACCACAATGGAAACATTGAAACAAGCCTTTGGGCTTTTTTGTGTTTTTATCCTTTTGAACACTTCGTGTTGATTGTTGTTGTTCAATAAAGTTTTCATTCATTCATTCATAAGCGCTTTTTTTTTTTTTTACAAAGAGGCATGATGTTTTGAGAACTATTCCCTCTAGATTTAACGTTAGTCAAATTAACTAACAAACAGGTTAAACAAGTCATGTCCGATATCCCTTTGCAGTTGTTATGCGTAGGCTACATCAAATCTTTTATGAATAATGGTCAATTTCGAGTGTTTATAATACCATATAGACTGTAAAAGGTTTATACCCAAAAAGAAAAGATGCTGGGAGATGTTTTTGTATTTAGAGCACTCACCGCGCTGTATGTTTTGTGTGTGTGTGTGTTTGATTGCTTGTTATTCAGTGTCGTGGTATATTTTATTTATTTTTATGTAATTTGTATATGTGTACATTTATTGTGTAGCTCATTTCACAAAACAAAAAAAATTTTTTCCACAAAATAAAAATGTGTTTTTTAAATATGAATCAGACTACCCAAAAGTGATGTATGTTCAGTTTAGTCAATTCCATTGATTATAAATGGCATTGGCCTATTGCCTATAAAATAAAAAACAAAATTTTGAAGACATAGTATATGATAGATGATTTTACGTCCCTATATAAAAAAATAAAAAAAAAAAATAAAAAAAAATCGGTGCACTTAAAATAACAGAAAACAGGTTTCCATTGCTATCATAAAACTGTGATGAATAGGCTACTTGGCACTTGGATTCGCGCAAATATAGAGCAAGGTCAGTGCAGTAGAAAAAGATAAGCAAAAAATAATTCACTTCTCATTTTAAACTCTTATTTTACATTAATGTATATATTGTCATGTCATGTCAACAAGTTACAACTACAATGTTTCCCCTCATCGCTAAACTGCGGGGGTTTTTTTTGTTGTTGTTGTTGTTTGCTAAACTGCGTTTCAAATGGATAGAGATTTCATGATGACGTAACCAGGAAGTGGCTGACCTTTCGACGAAATCAAAAATCATCGGCAGAAGATGAGTCGCATTTATGACAACACTGCGTTATTAAACAAACCTGTGTATAATGAGAAACTATCCTCCGCATGGGATCCAATAGTTCATCAGAGGTAATAACTTACTTTAAAGTGCACGCTTGCTTTTTGCAGTTGTCGACTGTTTACTTCTCGTCTCCCTTACAGATATTGGTAACTATATACAATAGTTACATAAGTTATAGCTAATACTGTAAAAACATTATGAAATAATTTGAACCTATGCTTCAAACTGTGAAATATTTTTGTCAATTTTGTTATAGCAAGTTATTATAGTTAATAGCAACACCAACTGTGGCGTTCTGGCGGAAACGATCGTTACCATAGTACTTGTATCATAGTACCATGGTACACCGTACACGATGTTTTATGTATCATTTTCACTTTCCAGTGGTCATGGTGTAATTTTAGAGGGGGCGGTCCTGGATGTGTCACGCCATGTCATAACAGATGTGAACAACAGAAAGGTAAAATGTTTGTTTATTAGAGAACTTCAAACTGTTCCTCTCAGAAACGTAGGTTGTACTCTGCAATCATGATCATTCACTAATTTAAACTACCGTTCAGAAGTCTGGGGTCAGTAAAACTTAACTGTTACAAAAAAAACATTTCAAATGAATGCTGTTCTTTTGAACTTTCTATTCATCAGAGAATCCTAAAAATGTTCTATCTTGGTGTCCACAATGAAACTTATAATATTAAATAATAGAGAATATTAAATGTCAACATTGATAATAATAAGAAATGAGCATCACATTAGCATAATAGAATAGAATGATTTCTGAAGAATCATGTGACACTGAAGACTGGAGTAATGATGCTGAAAATTCAGCTTTGCATTACAGGTCCATTTAAAATATCTTACAATAGAAAACAGTTATTTTAAGTTGTAATAATATTTAACAATACTATGTTTTACTGTATTTTTATCAAATAAATGGTGAGCATAAGAGTCTTTGTTCAAAAACATTTAAAAATTATATCAACCCCAAACATTTGAACAGTCCAGAATATATCATTTTATTTGTAATAAAATGATAATATAATATTTTCCATGACTCTTAGTGATTCAGCAATTGTTTTATTGTTGCTTGTCTTGCAAGTTTCTGATAGCCTTTTTATTAAAATCTAAATTGTGCTTATTTTAGGAGCGCTTCAATGTTTTGTACATCAAACCAAGCCGAATCCATCGCAGAAAATATGATTCAAAAGGAAATGAGATTGAACCTAACTTCAGTGATACCCGGAAGGTCAACACAGGTTATCTGATGTCATCCTTCAGTGAGTAGCCATAATGTGCATTTATTCAGAATCATTCGGTTTTAACATGGCATGTTTTTATTGTGCTTTTTAATGGCAGCCTGTTTTTTTTTACAAAACTATTACAAGTAAATGTAATATGCCGATTTATAAAATATCTTCATGAATGGCAGCAGACTATTATATGCATGTTGTGAGCAAAAGGTGTGTTTGTGTGTCTCAACCTTGCAGAAGTGGAGGCTAAGGGTGAAACAGATTGTCTAGATGAGCGCCAACTGAGGGATATTGTGAATAAGGACCAGCTGGTTAAAATGACTTCAAAACATTGCCCTGCTCAGGCCTTTGCATTCTGGATCTCAGAGGAGGAGATGAGCAAAACAGAGCTCGAGTCTGGCCAAGAAATCCGCCTTAAGACAAAAGGAGACGGGCCCTTTATTTGTGAGTGCAATGCTGAAAATAGTATGTACTTCTAAGTAAATCAAGGTGGCTACACTGTTCTGTCTGTTTTTGCCTGTCTAGTTTCCTTCGCCAAACTGGATGGTGGTACAGTGACAAAGTGCAACTTTGCAGGAGATGAGAACGCTGGAGCATCGTGGACAGACAAAATATTGGCTAACAAAACCGATCAGGAAAAGACAGGGAAGAGTGTCGGTCAGGGTGACGGAGCAGACGATGAAGAATGGGTAAGATTCTCTGCTCAACTGAAAATGTTTTGTGTTTTGCTCTGGCCACATGAAGCATTTGTTTAGGAAATGGGTTTATCATGAACAGATGTGTAATCAATTTGAACATTTCCTGTTATTCTATCATCAAGTGGTTTAAGATTAAGTCAAATAAATGGAATGATCCAGTGAAGGATTTGTTTGAGTTTCTTTGTGCAAACCTGTAACATCTCTTTTATGTTGTTTGGGATCTTGCTTTCAGGATGACTGAATGACACCCTTGAGCTTCCAGGATTGGATCACCGTGCCTTGTTATCTGTCTTCCAAATGTATATTTACACCACAAAACAAGACCTCACAGTCAGTATTCCTATGTTATCACATGAAAATATAATAAATAAACAGCAAAAGTGCCATTTTAAAAGAAAGACGTATGCATTTTTATGTATTAAGTATTTTCAAAAGCTTATCCTTTAGATCATTAAGCATCTTTACTGAAAATGTTTTTATAATATTTCATAATCATATTTATACATGCAACTATATTAAAATGATGGCCGATTAATGGCTGATTCTAAAATGATACACTATTTTAAATCACTAAAACTTCAAATCAGTTGTTTTAATTGTTAAGTAAGTTTAGGCATTGCAAAATTATAATGTACAGTATAAATAAATGATATACATTTATATACATAGATTTGTGTTTTTTAGTGAGCGTTAAATGGCAGCAACGGTCATTTTAATGTAAAAAGGAAAATATGCATGCACAATGAAATATCTAATATCGACAATATATATATACAGTAAATGTGTGTGTGTTACAGGTCTATTACAGTACCAGTGCATCAAAAGAAACAGCAGTGTACAAAAATTCACTTTATTTAAAGATTTACATGTTTGACTTTTACATGTTTAAAAATATGAAATCTCATGAATCACAACTTTTGTCATTCATAATATCATCAATCACTGTAATCAACAAAATTATAGCTATGGTTTTATAAAAATGTAATATTTCAAAATACTAGCTTTCATAATATGCATTTTAATTAAAATAAACTATACAAATACAAGGAATAACATAATAGTCCTTTGTGCTTTTGTTTTTGGTTCATGTGCTAAGATGTGATTTCATCACTGTAATCAATACTCAGTAATGTCAGCTAAATTAAATTAAAAGCAATAAATTAAGCTGTCCTAAACATTCATTTTTTGCCTTTTCTCTTATATACACCATAGATCTGGCTTTGACTACTCAAAACAGCATAGGGAATGTGTTATGTAGCCATTTTAAAATTGCACATTCGTTGTTCTTCTCTTCTAACGCTCGACTAATTCCCCAGCGAATACCATCTCAGAACCACAGGAGGGAGTTGCTTTGATTGTGAAATGCCTTTACATCTGTTTTTGATTGTGCAGGCCTACAAAAACTCTTATCCTACAGCTGTCCATTGAACCAATCCTTAACATTTTGCTTGTTTTCATTCACCCACTTAATGTTGGCCTCTGTCCTTTCAATGACCTGCTCCAAAGCTCGAGCTGCGAACCCCTGATCATTCTTATCCTGGTCCCTCTGAAGCTGCTTCAGCTGTGTAAAGACAATTTTGAATGTTTGTGTAAGAACAATGGTGGAAACACAATTACAGATTGAGACATCATCAACTATTACTCTTTATCATCCCTCTACAATAACTGAACGAGTCAGAGATTAACCAAAAAAGGCAAACAACAGCACCTCTTCAAGTTCAACGTCCCTGGAGAATCTCTTTGTCACGCCATCTAGTAGACTGCCTAAAGATATGATTCCCGCTCCATACCTGCCCAAAAAAGATGATTGTTAGTCACATGTCCATATACTTATAGTTCCCAAGTAACAGAGATAAAACCTTTAAGACAATTAAGACTATCATTCATTTATAGCTGAAGGCAGCCTTTGGACCCTGAATTGCTGTTGATCTTTGACTCGTTTTATGTAACTTAGGTGTTATAACTTCCTGATTGCTGTGGCAATTCCCAATATATATTTTATAATTCATCATTTATTTCAAGCCAAAGACACAGACTGAAAAACATGTTTGCGGAATATGTCATTTGAGTGGTTTCATTTGCCTGTACATTATTGGAGTACGTTTTACAAGAAAATACAATTTTAGTCTTTCTACTTTGAAATGTTGTCTTTAATTCAATGTGTCACTTGCTGTTTCTTTGTAATAATTGTGAAATTTACTAGCACGTTTTTGAGTGCAAATTGTTACTCCACTAAGAGTTTTCATTGATTGAATTTAAATAATCATTTGAGCCATAACTTACTCTTGGGTGATATAGGACCACTTGCCACGAACAAAATCCCATGCGAGAGGCTGGCCGGCGACATTTTTGGCAATGTAGTTTATGGTAGAGACCATATCCATCTTTCGTATCTTTGAAGGGTCAAGAGTGTACTCAAGATATCTGTTGGATTACAAACGTCAATAGTGAGTATAAAGTAAACATTGTGTGGTGTAAAAACGTTGAGATGGTGTAAAGCTCAAATCGCTGCCCTGACCTGTTCAGCAGCCAGATTTCTTTGGTACATGATAGGGCATATCTTAATTTGTCTTTCTCGGCAGCGACTGTAGTCCTTAGGTATTCTTCCCAAACAAATTCCCAATCATCCTCATCACCGGCAGCTATTGCACTGCAATAGATTGCTCTCCTCAAATTCGGATGAATCCTAAATGTAAAAATACATCAGCTTTCAAGTCAGTATATCTTATGTATATGTATAGATATCTTGTAGAACTGTAATTTACAATAATTTCATTTAGTCTTAAAGACGCAACTCACCGATTTGTGCCATTTTTATAATCCATAAATAGACTTGTTGCCATTTCTGTGCAATCAGGAAGGCCATGGGTGCAGGCCACTGAAATAGCATTTACCTGGTTATGCCTAAGAAGAAATACAATCAAAGAATGTTTGCAAGATTTCTAACAAAATATACGTAAAGAAAGACAAAAAATGCGCTTACTGGTCAGTGTAATCCTCAGGAATGGTTCCATTATTTGTGTACCCTTCAAAGTGCTCATATAGTCCTGTAATTTGCTTGCGTAGGTGTTTCTTGAGATAGAAATGTACAGATAAGTTATCACATTTTTCACTATTTTGTATATGTGTTCAATAAGACTGTTTCCCTGTGCTCACCGTTATCGCACCATAGACCTCAGAGCGATCAAACATAAGGATTAAATGGTCCAGGTTTTTCAGTGCTGACTCCCATGGAATATACTCAGTATCATTCACCAGGAACTTAGTTAGATTTAGTGCAATATTGACGTCGAGGCGATGAGCCCTTTACAAAAAAATATTAGAAGTTAACATACAGCAACAAATCCCAGTGAACAATAGAATTACCAAATTATCTGAATGAAAAATGTACCTTGCAAGATTAAAGGCGTCATCAATGAGTTGCCCTCGGTTGATGAGTGGAATGATCTAAAGGTGTAAGGTATTTTTGATCTCATCAGTATTCTGCTTGAATTTTGAATATTTTCTGTAAATGACAAAACATACTTCACGCAAGTACGTGAACGCAGACGCTTCATCTCGATTTCGCAAGTTGCGTACTGAAATGTGTCGGATCGCGCGCATTATTCTCAGCGCTGCGACGAGAGGCGATAGCGTGAATTACCAAATTTTTACAGATTTTGTATCTTTTTTACAGTTTCAGTTCAGCAGCGGCTACTGTATGACGAACGTCACATGAACAACCAGGAAAAGTCTCATCTTATCCGCTCGTCGGAGAAAGTGTTACAGCAGTGTGAAATGATGGCGATGGACTTAAGGTAATCAGCTAACCTAGCCAATTATTTTTATTCTTGCAGTTTTATTCTTTTTTAAAATCCAAAGGTTAGTCAAAAGAAGAAAGATTTAGATATCAGATTTTTTAGATATCAAGCATATGCGATGGATATCGGTTATGCTAATTTTTGGTAGCTCCTTTAAAAGGCATCTTGAGTAACAGTTAGCCTAGGCCTATATGTGACAAAGCAATGAAAGCATAGACAAAATAACTTTTTTATATATTGCAGCATTTATTATAAATGACCTATCTGTGCACATCAAGTTCATGTGCTCTAGTAATCCTTAATCAAAATAACAAATTATTATAGTTGTCGTCTCCCATCCACCACTATAGAAGTTTACCCAACGATGACAACTTCCGCTTCTGAGAACCCCCGCAAATGTGTGAAGTTCACGCAATGTCACATCTTAAAGGGTTAGTTCACCCAAAAATTAAGTCATTAATTACTCACCCCCATGCTGTACCAACCCCGTAAGACCTTCGTTCGTCTTCGGAACACAAATTAATATATTTTTGATTAAATTTGAGAGGTGGATGACTGCTACATAGGCTCCCTAAGGGAATGACACTTGACGGCCCAGAAAGTCAATGAAGAAAATCTTTAAATATTTCATGTGACAACAGTGGCTCAACTATAAGTTTATCAAGCGACGAGAATACTTTTTGTGCGAAAAAACAAACAAAAATAACGACTTTATTCGACTATTCCTTTTCTTCCTTGTAGGCCTGAAACGAGACTTCAAGAGATTTCCACGACGCACGCGCGAGAACTTAACTGAAGTAGTTGAAGGAGATCGCAATTCTCGCGCATGCGTCGTGGAAATCTCTCGAAGTCTCGTTTCAGGCCTACAAAACTTCAGGCCTTTCCCTTAGGCAGCCTATGTAGCAGTCACCCACCTCTCAAATTTAATCAAAAATATATTCATTTGTGTTCCGAAGACGAACGAAGGTCTTACGGGGTTGGTACAGCATGGGGGTGAGTAATTAATGACTTAATTTTCATTTTTGGGTGAACTAACCCTTTAATTACCGTAATTATGAGAGGACAACACATGATGTTCTACTCGAAGCTGTTCTAATCCCCTCAGAATTGGAATTATCAACAGCAATGGAAATATGCAGTCATATGGTACAAAAGGGAGCTCTCAGAAAATTCCCAGTTAACATGCTGTAATTACGATTTCTACGAGAACGTGAATGCTTTACAATTCGTAATCTCGTAATTAGACGTTGTGTAAACGCACCTACTACGGGTCTATAGGAAACCACAACAATCCATTCAATTCCTAATGGACAAAATCAAGTCCCACCCTACATTTTTTCTTGTTCGAGAAGCCGTTGCACTCTGATATACGTCACAATATGGAAGAAAAGACTAAAAGAACTTCCATTTCATGCTGATTCAGTATGTTTATAGCAGTTTACCTGAGTAATACGATTTAATGTGAGAGGCAGCCTATTTTAATGTATCTCTATCGCCCCCTTGAGTAGCTTACTGAAGTTTGAGACCGCTAGACCAATGGAACAGCGCACGTTAAGTATGTTTAACCGGATCAGTTGTTGGCCAAGGGTTTGCGTACTTGGGTAAAGTTATGTTGCTGCCCTTAACTGTAAAGTGATTTAAAAAGGATGCTAATAACATGTCTTACATGATGATTTTTCTCAAGCTGCATTTGAAGTTTGTTCCAGTTTTCTTCATCGTAGTTCACTCTGTAAAAGCCAGTACAGTTGATGTTGGCGAGAACCCATTGATCTTTGAGTTGAAAATGAGGCCTTCGAACTATAAGGAAGGATGTAGAAATGAGCAGCAGGGTTAATCACTACAAACAGCTACTGCATATTTGGCCCTGTTGTTTTGGCAGGTTTCCTTCTCATATTTTAAAATGAAGCTTTAAAGTTTATTCGTTCCTTACCTGGACCATTTACTTTCAGTAAATCTTTTTTCAACCCCGGATCATCAGACTTAATGTATGTGATTTGAACCTGCCATGGAATACTGTTAGGAAGAAAATAAACAATATTTGAATTTGGAAACTACTAAATTATAGAGACTAAACAATAAAGACTATATTGCATAGGCCTATAATGGTACAATCATTTAGGACTTTTTATTTTATTAGTTTAAATACAATGCTATAAATGGCCTGCCATGGAACCTAAATGATTCAGTAAATATGATAATATTGAATACTATTGATTTTTGGAACTCACTTATGGCCCACGCCTGGCTTTAGTAAAAACTGTTCTTGAGAAGTCTCCCCCGTCTGGGTAATAATGGTGATTACTGGGTACCCAACTTGCTCAATCCATGTGCTCATGAAGCCTTCCAAATCTAGATTTGTCTCCTGATCATTGTTGGAAATATTTGTCATTATTCTCTCATTTTATTTCAACTTCAAAAATAGAATATAGGTACTCGATTTACCTTTTGCAAGCATTCCAAAAGATCGCTGTACACAGTGTTATTGTACTGGAAGTTGTTGAGATACGTCTAAAATATATACATTTAGCAATTACACAATTAGTCCTGACCATACTTTAAAATATTCAATACATAAACTATACATAATCACATCATATCACAAAAGGTCATAAGTTGTAAAAACACAATTATATTAGAATATTTATTAAAGTATATATATAATATATAAAATTTGAGTTGGGGATTTAAAAATCTAAATAAAGCATCTGAACATTATATAAATACATTGTTTTTAAATAATTATACAGTACTGTTATACCATATATATTCTTGTGATGGCGAAGCTGTTTTCAACCTTGATAATAAAAAAAAATATTTCTTGAGCACCTAATCAGCAGATTAGAATGATTTCTGTAGTAATGATGCTGGAAATCCAGTTTTGCCATCACAGGAATAAGTTACATTTCAAAAGTAAATAAAATAGAATTAGAATAAAACTTCGGCTTACCTTGACTCCTCTCATAAATGCTGTTTCAGTCATGAATGAGGACAGCATTCTCAATACAGCAGCACCCTAGAGAATGTACAGAGCATGAAGGGTTTTTTTCATTATTCATTTTGAACATTAAGCTACTTACCGACACTATAACTGTATTGAGATGTCATGCCAACCTTGCTGTATGTGACATCATCAAAAAGTTCTATGATCTCAGAGAAAGTTTGAATATCATTTTCATACGAGCTGAGAGGATGAGAAGAGTTCAAGGAATCCACTTGAAAGGCGGACTGGATTTCTCTGAGAACAATTAGATCTTTCTGAAAACACAAATGAACAATATCATCAGAGGAAGTTGGAGGTGGCAGAGTTTTAATTTAATTCAGTTATTCCCATTATAGTTGTCGACAAATAAAAACAAAATAAAATGCTAAAATAAACAAAAACATACCAAGTCCCATTTAGCTGCATCCACCCCAATGTATGACATATATGTCGCAAATGCTTCATTCAGCCACAGGTCATTCCACCAGCGCATGGTGACAAGGTTTCCAAACCACTGAAAATAAGCACCGGTATGAAAAGGAAAAAATCTTTATTTAAAGATTTATGATTTAGGGGTTCTCAACCCCTAGTTCTAGTGGATGATCTAAATATGTTATGTTCTAAAGACCTACATCAGAGAAAATACAGGCAGAATGCAAATTTTAAAATGCAGTTAACTTAAAGGTGCTCTAAGCGATGCTGGGTGACGTCACTTCTTGTTGACGTTCAAAGTATTGTCAAACAAAACGGAGGCTAGCTAGACCTTCCCTCCTCCTCATCCCGTCCCCTCCCCCTGCAGTTTTACTGATACTTCTTTCAAGGTGTAATGTCGCCAAGTTAGATAAATGCTTTCATATAATGCAAAAACAATAGAAACATTACCAGAAAAACACGATAAAACGTTTCGCCTCCTGAGGTTATAACTTTAGCTCCCATACCAGGACGCAATAATAGCAAGATAACGTTAGCTTCAAATTTAGTCAAAGTTGTCAACAGGCTATGAATGAACATTCAATTTCATAATAAATAGTTGGTGAAAACAATCATTCACACAAACTGTTGCCCTACAGTGAGTTTGCTTGATTATTTACAATAGAGATCGATAGCTAGCTGCTAGAAACCTATATGTTGTATTCACCAAAGTTAGCGCTGCCGCTGACTGCATTGTTCTAGCTAATTATATCCTTGTGTTTGTTAGGCGAACATGAAAGTCCATATAGAAAAACCAAACTGGATTTACCCACATGTCCAGCAAAAACAGAGCTAACGTTACCTGAATGTCGGATTGGAAGCCCTTCTGCCGGCGGAGTTCTCACCACCTTTCAAAGGCTTTTCCAATGTAAATTCAGTCATGCGTTCCTTCTCCTTTTCCCTCTTCATTGTATTTTTGCAATCTGTTCATCAGAACGTCGTCTCTTTGGTCGTGTGTCGGCCATATCAAACTTAAAGAGTTAAAATTCAAACTTCCCTCTTCAGGCTTCTCTCCTCCACACCCCCCCATGTACGCTCACTAACCCCACCCCCAGGCTGGAACACTGTTTGTTATGTTTCGTGGAGCGGGTTGCCGGAGTTTGTTTTTGTTGCCGTTTGTGGAGCCTGGGCTGTCTACAGAGACCGCATTTTTTACAGTGTGTTCAGGGGACAGGCAGCTAGCGGATAGTGATGAGATGTTTGCTGTATGTGACAAAAAATGTTTTGGCCTAAAAAATGCGTGACATCGCTTAGAGCACCTTTAACTATTTTATCATGCATAGTCATAGGATAGCAAAAAAAAAGGCTAATCAGAATTCTCATATGTTTTGATTGTGTTTATTTATTTGCATATATATATATATATATATATTTTTTTTTTATTTTTTTTTTTTTTTACATACTGCAGTTTACAATGCCATTCAATGAAATATCTAGCCCAATGTAAACTTTAGTCAGTGATGAATAATGCAATAGGATATAAAGGTTATGAATGTGTTTACCTGATGAGCCAACTCATGAGCAATCTGAGTGGCCACCCATTCTTTATCAAAGGTTGATCCCGTATCTTCATCATACAGCAAACCTGACTCCTGATATGAAATTAAACCCCAGTTTTCCATGGCTCCGCCACTGAAATCTGGCAGTGCAATCTGATCTGTAATAAAACAAATTTTGCTTGTGATCCTCCATGTCTTTTATATGGAACACAGACTTATTTCAGCTTGTTTAGCATGTTCTGTTTGGGATAGTTCACCCAAAAATGAACGTTGTGTAATGTTGTTCCATACCTGAATGACTTTATTTTTTTTAGACACAAAAGATATTTGGTAACACTTTACAACAAGGTCTTATTTGTTAACATTAGTTAATGCAATAATTAACATGAACTAACAAAGAACAATATTCTTACAGCATTCTTACCCTTTGTTAATGTTAGTTAAAAACAATGTCCATGTTAGGTCCCAACTTTCGATCTATATAAAAGTTGAATTAACATTTACTAAGATTAATAAATGCTGTAGACGTATTGTTCGCTGTTAGTTAATGTTAACTAATGTAGTTAATTTATGTTAGAAAATTAAACCTTATTGTAAAGTGGTACCAGTTATTTTGAAGAAGGTCTTTTGTCCGGTCCATACAATAAAAGTCAATGGGGTCCAATAAAAAAAAAAATACTAAAAAAAAACTATTTGTTGTATGGCAGAAAAAACACATTTAATAAGTGGTGAACTTCATATGTATTGATGCAAGCAATTAAAATAAACCAAATAATTCAATAGAGCCATTGAAACCTCGTTGTTGTTTTTTCCCCTTGACTCACCTAGTTTGTCCAGTTGGTATTTCAATCCAAATTCTTTCTCATACCGAATCAGAATCTCGTGTGTTATTTCAGCTGCATAGTCAGCATGGCCAGCAGCAATAGCCTCTCTTCGAGCATATATCTTGGAAACACATCATAATAATAATTTGTGAAATTTAAAAAAAATAAAATAAATAAAAAAAGCCAGCACTGAAGTGTCTTAAATAAAAATGAAAGTAGCATACATGCATGTTTGACCCAAAAGGTACCAATTTAGACGTAAAATCAGATAAAGTGATAGCCAATAGATAAGTTGACATGATGGGGGTCGTTGGAAATGTAGTCACCACCCATTCTTCTCCATCTAGTTCTATTGTTACTGGTACTGAAAAACAGAAATGATACATTGAGCATAAATACCTTGATTTTTTGTTTTGTTTACAATGCATTGTTTAAATCCTTTTCAGCAACAGCCTTTTCAAAATTTGTCATGTTTTGAACGCTACTGTTTGCTGTTTTGACATTTATTGTTGTCTGTATTAGAGACTGTATTTAAGACTAAATATTTACACTTTTAAAAAATAAAATCTTGGTTCCACAAAATCTGACAAGTTAGGATCCTAACCTCCGTCTTTATTGGACAGGGCTGTAATTCCAGGTCTGTGGATAATAATAATCTCAAACACAGCCTTCAGAGCTGGCTCATCAAAGCACGGAAATACTCTCCTCGCGTCTGTGGGTTGCAACAGGCTGGTGGCGAGGAATCTGTTTGTGGAGAAGTATTTATGCAAATTATGTTCTGGATTTATCTTTCATGTATTTGTCAATGTAAATGTACATAATGGCGATTTCATACAAAAAAAACTCAGGAGGCTTCTCACAATAAACAATTTACCGGACAAAAGATAGCTTGTGGTGAATATTATGAAGAGACAGTTTAGAAAATAAATGTTTTAAACTATTTATGTGACCAAACACATGCAAATATATCTTAGTCTGAAATAACACATTCACATTTTGTCAGTCAATGAATGTTCTTGGGTGTTTTTAACCGAACTGAAAAGAGACATTTGTAAGACAAAAATATAAAATATAATTGTATATATATGATTGAAAGAAACTAGATTTCCTGATATCTTTACCTCTCTTCATCCTCCTCATCCTCGTCTTTACTCTTCTCAGTGTACCGGCTCACATACAACCCAGTCAAGTCTTCAAAAAGTTCCCCTTCAAAGTTGGTAAAAAGATCATAGTAGGTCCCATTTCCAGATAACTTGCCCTCGAGTTGGATCTCGAGAAAATTACTTACATTATAGTGAATTGTGTATCTGCTCTCTAATATTTCATTTGAATCAGATTTTCTCACTTCCACATTCGTCACATTTAGATTGTGAACATGAAGTAAGATGGTTTTGGAGTCTTTCATACACTTAAACCTTACAGTTGAGTTCCCCGTGAAAAAGAAGGATTGGTTTGTGTAGTTGTTCGTTATTGCTCCGTAAAGGTACGGTTGGAGGACGACTTTGTAGCTCTCAGGAATTAAATAGTCGTAAAGTCTGAGATTCGTTGGAAGATCTGTTGGAATAACCGGAGGTTTAGTTGGACGAGGAGGAACCAGTGGAGGTTTTTTCTCTATTTCAATTTGGAACATCACTACCATCAACACTAAACCGCAAACAGAAGAAACTGTGACGACCCCAATGCCGACCGCCACGGCCTTGGAAATGCCAGTTCCTTTGGCCATTTCTGATCCTTCTGAGAAACCTCCAAGAATGAAGTGAGCTAAGGGAACTTGCTGAGCGTTTTTAGACTCTGTACCCTCACAGATCTTGACAATATATCAATTGGGGCGTCAAGCACCACTACCACGCCTATCAAGGTTACACATTAACTAGTCTCAGCCTCAGACGTCACGCCCACGGAACGTTGGCTAAACGTCTGATGCATATGGTACACTTAACTGGAAACACTTCAGGAATGTCGAAGTCGTCATCTGATTGGTTGAATTTTATCGGATTTCCGGGGGGCGCGAGTGTCGCGTTTATTTTCGGTCCGCCGGGAAACAAAGCGCAGACGTGTGATTGCGGAAGAAAAACTGTTGTGTTTACATGAGTGACAATGAGCATTTATCAAGCTCAGCTAAACGTAGAATTCTCAAAAGTATGCGAGGTTCTCGGGAAAGACTCTTGAAGTTTTCTTCTCCTTCTTTGATTTTCTATGCTGACTGACTTGTTGCACGCAGGTCTGTTGTTGTGGGACATTTCCACGCACCGAAACGTGACGCTGAACGAAACGAACTGTAATAGCCTACGTGCACAAGCGTAGTTTCGAACTTCCGCTATTGTCAGAAGTCGGCATATCAGTTTCCGGTTTACGACTGTTCATCCGCATCCGCTGTAAACAAACAAGATGAGTGCTGCTGTTGTACGAAAAAAGAGAGTTCTTAAACACTTCTAAGTTTCTGTAGGTGGATCTATCATCTAATGCCCATTTCACACACACCCCGTTTTCAGTGCAGGAGCAACGCGTGCTATAGTGCTATCACATGCGTTTGCAGTGAATAACTGATTCGCGGCTGTACCACAAACAAATACTTTTCCTTGATTTATCCAGGTCTCCACAGTCTTCAGATGACTGAAAAATAGTAGTAGTACCGGTATTAAATACATTTGTGGTGAAATTACTACATTTCAGGTCAATCTGAAAGATACCTAAATATCAGGTCAATCTTTGTGCATTTTGACCACGAAACATGCAGTGTCACTTTAATGCAGCACAACAAAAATAGACTCGGTGCGGAAACGATCGCTGCACTGCTGTTATAGCTACGTGCTGCATCTGGAACGGTGTGAAAAAAGAAAGCCCTAACCTGTTAACATGGTGCGTTAGGAGCACTGCTGTGTGCCACTTTGCTCTGCTTCAAGTCGCTAACAGCCATTTGAGCTTCCACCGCTTTCCGTAAAACACCAACCTTCGTGCGCAGTGGCTGCACAAAATAGACATTTTGGGCGACGCACAAAAAAATAGTACAAATAGTAAGTATGTGTTTGTGGTACAGCCGCGGATCAGTTATTCACTGCAAACGCATGTTATAGCACGCGTTGCTCCTGCACTGCAAACGGGGTATGTTTGAAACGGGCGTTAGATGATAGATCCACCTACAGTTCTTATAAACTTAGATCTGTTTAAGAACTCTTTTTGCGTACAACAGCAGCACTCATCTTGTTTGTTTATAGCGGATGCGGATGAACAGTCGTAAACCGGAAACTGATATGCCGACTTCTGACAATAGCGGAAGTTCAAAACTACGCTTGTGCACGTACCCTATTGGTTGTTTTACATGTCGGTCAAACGGCCTTATGGGCGGGCCTTGGCCAAAGAAAGCTGTTATGAATTCCAGACCTTCAGCCGTCAGTCTGAAGGTCTGGCTACGCGAGACTACACATTAACCAGCATGGATGAGCCAGAAACCCACAAACATGACTGTATTTGACATGTAATGCGTTACATCACTCTTTGTCCCACATCTGGAATCAGTTATAATATCTGTTATGCAGTCAAAGGTCAGCAAAAACACATTAGAGAGTTTTGTTGCTGAGAAAAGAGATGTGCATTCTGAAAGTAAATGTACTTAATCACTGGAACTGAGCGGAGTAATCCCATTCTGATCCTCTTGAGTCCATCTTATGTTCTGCCATAGACCTTCAGGCATCCAGCTGTTTGGGACCCTGGCAGAGGTGACAGCTGTGTTCCGCCCAGAAACTTCTCTGGTGACTCGTTGAACAAAATGAATCCGTCACTGACGGATTTCTGAGCCTTTTCTACTAAATCAGTATGTCTGAGTGAAATTTGGAGTGTGTTTTCCTAAGAGTTAGGGGAGGGGACTCTGGTGCCTTTTTTTTTTTTTAACTCAACCCAACCTTCCCCTCCTTTGAGTTTTAATCTAAACGTCTTTAAAATCAGCAGATGGTAATATAGATGAATCTACTTTTTAGATCTAGATGGATGGATGGATAGATTGAAAACTGTCACTCTTTAAAAATACTTTATATTCGTCTTAAATTTAAATTTTTCTTAAATACTTTTTCGTTTGTGTCTGGCTCCTTTAAACATTAAAATGGACTAAATAATGATTTTAAATGATCTAAAAAACAATCCTACAAATAAAAAAAATAAAAAAACACTTATATAACAACATAAAACGTTGCCGCCCCTCGTCTATGGAATCAATTGCTTCTGGCCAGCCGCTTTGCACCTTCCATTACCATTTTTAAATAAAAATTGAAAACGTATCTCTACTCCCTGGCATTTTAATATCATACTCCCGTTTTATTGTCTGTTTCGTTTCGTTTTACTCTGTTTTTATTTTATTTTTCTTTACTCTGTTCAGCACTTTGGACAGCTTTGCTATGTTTAAGTGTGCTATATAAATAAAATTGACTTGAAGTATAACTGAGAGCTACAGTGAACCATTTGCATTTTTTTTTAAACAATCAAAACCGAACAAATGTTATAAAGTAAAATCGTATCAATTTATTGTAGCTGTTTGAGTTCCAGCCAGTACACAGAATTAATTTATCACTGCACCGAGAAAAAAAAAGGGTATGGTGGTGCCATCCTGTGGATGAGCATAAAGTACTGCACACACATCACATTTTATCTACTGGTTGTTTACAATGGGGGGAAAAGAAAAATGGACAGAACTTCTATGCACATGACATAAATTATATGAGTTATCTATTAGTTTTTGGGGCTAAAGACAATATTTTTATTCCATAAAATCAAAGCAAAACTTCATGGAAGAAAAACTTCATTAAAGGCACATTATGTTAATGCTTAGCATGAATGCTGATCTGATCTTAATCAATACATTCATTGGTCAGCTAATACCTCATAACGTAAAGAATGTCTAAGCAGTTCAAGTTTTACTCATTACTTCTTTAGAAAGCCCTAAACTCAAGATTGTGCTATAAATTGTATTATAAGACATTTGCCCCAACTATGGATAAACTCTAGAATGCAAAACAATACATTTTCACTCATGTGAAAATCCTTAAAAACACTCAATAACAGGCTCGAACTAAAATAAAATCAATCTATTTCAATTCCAGTTTATGAAAGTGAGATTAAAATTAAATTGTCAGAAGAGGAAAAAGTTGTCTGAAATAAGATTTTCAGGAATGTCATAACTTTTGGTCACAGATTGCTGAAAACACTGCAGTGAAATCTAGTTCAGGACATAGATTCACACAAATAAAGGCAAAAAAACTATTTTTGATGATTCCTAAACTGAAACACACAAGGAATGAAATGTTTTAAGGAATTATGAGTTCATGTCAAAGTGATCAACCCTCCATTGCTGCAATCTGCTTTATCCTACTTTTTGCACAATAGAACAATTTTCCTGACTTCACATAAGCTCCTAAAAAATGCACTGGATCATAAACCTTCATAGCACAAGTCAAACCTTTTTTTTAGGCATAATTGTAAGGTTAATAAAATGCACACATATTGAAACTTAATCCAGTTTTTTGCTAGCAAGGTGTGGCTGATGTATAATTAAATTACAGCATTAAATAATTTTCATTAGAGAGGATCAGAATTGTGTTATCTGATTATATTTTTGGTCCATCTAATGTTTTTTCTTCCGGATGTGGCCGTGATTGTTTAAGATTCAACTTCACCAGAGCCAACTGTCTAAATGCTGAAGGCAATAGCAAGACTGCTGGAGGATTGACGTCAGCTCTCTGTAACTTTGCTCTTTCCAGTTGGGAAGGAGTCTTTCATTGTTAAGCGCCTGAAGCTTTGGCGTTCCTTCACGCAAGACCTGATACAAGCAGGGCCATCGGCTCTGTATCTGTAGTCGAGTCCTGCGGTCCAGAGTAATGCCCCGAACGATCTTCTTCGCCCGCAGCTCTCGCAGCGCTGGAAGGTTTAGGCAGGAGAAGACCAGACCGCGACTGGGCGACACATCCAAGAACTCAAGCGAAAGGGATTCAAGGGTGTATGAGATGCCTAAATTCCGCAGAGGTACAAGAACATGGAGCGTAAGGGACTTTAGATTAGGGAGCGATTTCGTCAGTGTCTGTAAAGTGTTCGGGCTGACCCCTTTGAATACCCAAAAGTACTTCAGTTCTAAGATACGAAGGTGTTGAAACTGAGTGATCAGCGTAACTGACGTTTCGGACCAGTCGAAATGCAGCCGCATTTTGGTTATCCTGGGACAGCTGCGGACGAGTCTGGTCAGGAGAATCTGGAAGTTATTGACCTGGTCCATCTTGGTAATATTGTCTTGATGAGAGCTAGAACTGGTGTGAACACGAAGATCGAGGGGCTCCAGCAGCGTAAATGTCCAGTTTAAATCTAAATGACTGAGATCACGGCAATGGACGTTCTCTAGAAGGTGTGACAGGAGCTCTCCCCATTTATTGCACAGGTCCCCTAGATCAAAACTGGCCTTCAGAGTGAGCAAACTAGCCCCACGGGATATAAGATGATGGGTGTAATGGTGAACCCAAGCTTTCCAGCGCTCAAACTCTCTGTTGGAAACTAGCAGACCCTCCTGGCCCAGATGAAACACCCCACGGCGAGAATAGTCTGCAACTCTCCAGAGCTTCCCGGAGCGCACTAAGCAACTCCAGCTTGCACACACAAGGGCAGAGTTGCACTTGTCCACCTCACTGAGGAATGAGAGCACATGGAGCTGGCACTCCATGGGTAGGGAGTTGAAAGGGAAGTAATCTTCATCACCTTTAACCCTTCTCCTTGTGTTAATGGGAACAAGGGCTCTCTTCCGCTGAGGCATGTTTGTCAGTGCTTGGTTAAATCTTCAAGATCATCCTTTTGTCTTGCTCTCTCACTGAGAGACGTTGGACTGCACCTAACATAAAACAAAAATGTCATTTATAATGTGCATCTCAACAGTAAATGCATACAACATTGTCTGCAATTTATATCCAAAGATCAATTCTGACTGACTGTCATCTTTAGCACCACTGTAATTGTTTCAATTCGATTCGTGAAAGAAATCGTTCACGAATCCAAACAAAATGTAATTTCTGATGTGCATCAGGACAGAGCATCTCCACAGAAAAATCATAAAACATCTGCAATATTAAAATATTTTGACGTCTGCAAGTTTTACGATTTATATATTTTAAAATAAATAAGTAAACATAATATATGTGGAAACACTTAAGCTAGTGATAACTTACCTTTGACATACTAGCACATTCCTTAGATGTAAAGTTAATATTAATCGCAAAGACAACTCAGCACTTTTGGACGAAATAAGGCATGTATTTTTTTTAATTTTTTTTTAACAAACTATGCAAAATAGTTTATAGACCGCTAGTAGCGCGTTGTTAGCCTGTCACTGCGGCCTGACATATTTTAGCGATTGATGTAAAACAAAACTGTTAGTTCGCTCAATAGAATAATTGAACTCAAAATCGTGTCAGTCTGACTGAGCTCTTAATTAAAAAAGAACGCTTTAATTAGTGAGAATTAGTCAGGACTTTAGAGCAAACTAAGAAGCTAAGCTGTGCTGAGAATCCCTTTGAGGGGCTGTTGTTTTTCTCGCCGAGTGACATCATCAATGTGCGTGCTACAGCTTTGGGTGTTTATGACTGATCCGGAAACAGCTCTGTAAATGTTCTCCAATTATAGTTAAAACAGGATTTAGATTGAAAAAAAAAACTGACTTGAGGACAGGCTCAACATGCTTTTCGACTTCTGCTGTCATGAGTTCCGCTTAAAGCGTCGGTAGGCGGTATCGTTCTGTCACATTTCTCCATCCCTACTTTTTAATATCTCACGGTGATCGATCTTATTAATAAAAGAATCATTTCAGAAACATCATTTACAGCGCTTATCTGGCAACGTTATGATACATCATAGAAAGTACGACTCATTTAGGCGAATCGGTTCTTTCGGACAGGTTTTAAAAGCCATTCCATCTGTTCTTTTGTGTCGTTGTCTCGGCGTGCTCAATATATTCTAATAAAGAAATTCAAAGATATCAATAGTATTTTTCATTCACATAATAAGAAAGAAATTAGACTCAGTGTCTATACGTGAGCCCTGCTGTAATATATTTATATAATGTAGTGATGGGAAGTCCGGCTCTTTTCAAAGATTCGGCTCTTTTGGCTCGGCTCCCTTACAAGAGCCGGCTCTTACGGCTCCCAAATGGCTCTTCATTTAGTATCACTCGGAATTCTATTTTAGCCTTATTTAGCAATTGTAAATGATTTTATGAGTTGGGAAGCAATTTTTTTATTCAGTTTTTTATTAAAAGCCTTATTTTTATGCATTTTCCGTTACAAAAAATACACAGATACTATTATTTAACATTTTAATAAAACTTAAATATCAGATGCCTCAGCTTGGATGGGCTGATGTGATTTTTCCTCTCTGTGATTATTTGTCCTTTTTTTTTTTAGAAGACTCCAATATCATTGATGTACCTGGCCTGTACCACTAAACTCGCTATTTTCGAAGCATGTGTCCCCCTTCCCTTCACATAATGGTATGATCCTAGTCTGTCCGCCCATGTGATTGGCCGCATGGTGTGCCCATCCAAAAAAGAAGTCCCGCGTCTGAAGATTCGGCTCTCCCCGAATGGGAGTCGGCTCTTCTAGTTCGCTACAACGAATCGGCTCTTATAGCCGGCTCGTTCGCAAACGACTCACGTACCACCTTGGCTGTATGTTTTTCTCATAGACTATATTTATATAGGCCTATCACTGTCCCGTTTGTTTGAAGTTTAATAACAAAAAAATACATTCTAATAACGCCACATGTATGCAGATAGAGGTGAATTCAGGTAATAGGACACATTTTGACATTAATATTGCTTTAAAAATGTCCCAATTATCCAGAATTAACTCTAACTGTTTAATACGTTTTTGCTCAAGTTGTATTTTGTATTTGTTGACATTTCTGACTACACTTACTTTATAGTTTAGACCGGTTTTGTGATCCGGATCATACATTTTATTAATAGTGTTTTGTTTAGACATCGCTGGCATCTTAAGTAGGCTTTTTCAGCATCCACCATACTTTTCTTCTTCTTTTTCTTATTAAAAAAATGGTTGTTTATCACACTGATTTGAGTAGAATAATCTTAATATTGATATGAACAAAAAAACAAAGAGAAAGAAAATATTTTCTTTATCAACAACATGAAGTGCATTAGGATAAATTTGACATTACTTCAGGTTTTCCCAGGTTCATGATGGGACTGCAGGGGTTCCTAAGTTTAATGAAAAGCTATTAAGTAATTAAATCATACATTTTTTTAAATTAAAATAAATAAGTGTAAAATAAAAACAATGAAAATAAAACTACTAAAATTGTTATTTGCAGGTGTTTTTAGAAAGGAAAGTTTTAAAGATAAAAAGTATGTGAGAATTAATGAATTATAAATATTTGTCTGCCATTGTGAGAATAATAATGTAATCATGTGACCAATAAAAAAGTATAGTCTGATTACAAGTATTTTAAAACGTAATTTAATCTAATTACAAGTAGCCAACTTAATTTTTGGAATCTAATTTACGTAATCCAGATTACATGTCAGTTATACCCAGCTCACACTGTATGAAATTTGTGTTTTTAATTCTGCATACTCAATATTTTCCTGTAAATTGAAAATGTTGAACCTCTGTTTATTACACGCAAAACTTGTACCCAACACTGAAAAAACGCAGAAAGACCCATTTTTAAACAACGTTGTCTTATTTTTTGGCACTTGAAAACTCACATACTCACATATAGGGGAAAACCTGAACAACTTATAGGATTTTTCAAGGAATCTGATCCAAACAGTGTTTTCTGTGTTACCTGGCTTAACACTCTTCACAATAATGATATCAATGTAGCCTACCAATGTTCATATATTAGGCATACACCTATGTTGCATGTGCAGTGGTGTTTTAAAAATTTTTTTTTTTAATGTGTGGTCTATTTGTAAATTTATTTTGTCTGGTTCTCTTTATTATTCTTTAGTGTAAAATAAGGTGTCCAACTCATCAAAATGTCATAAGGGACAACATATCTTTTAATTAAGCTATAGGCTAGGCCATATTTTCACTAGGCTGCTGAAAAATAGTGTATCTACACAAATGTATTTGTTTAAACAAAGATAATGGAAGTTACCAATACAATATAAATACATGTTTACATGTTTCAGAAAAGTTTACAATACACAACACATAATGAGAGACACTTTATATTTTCTTAACGATTATAATTATAGCCTGCGGTTATAATTTTTCTTGCCTGTGTGCACAAGAATACTTTGTTTTTCACTATTCCATATAACTGCACAAATGATTAATTCAAGGGGTTGCGAGATGAAAAGTTAGAGCAGAAAAGTGTGAATTTGTGAGAGGCTATGGTGCTGTGGGATGCTGTTGCTGCTCTACGGAAACACAAGCGCACTGATCGAGCCGCAAGTGCACATTTAAAGGGGTACAACAACAACGCTGTCTTTGTATACATCTGAGTTTGTCGAGGCGTTTATAGCTCTTGATCAACATCTAGCCACAATTTATTTGTGCGACAGTATTACGCGGACAGTTTGGGAGGTCGAAAGAAGCAGTGAGCGTCAAAGTAGGGCCGGTAATTCAAACATTTTGGGTCTATTTCTTTCTGAGGCGGCTCGGTTGTCCTGTCGTCTCTGTTGATCTGGAAACGGCCGCCATCTTGAATTTTAATGCAAAAATTTCGGACAATCTTTCGGCAATATGTCATTTTTGGATTGCATTGGACTTTGGTGATGGACAAGCTTTGACGCAGAAGGGGGAAAACGTGAGTATTTAAAGTACTGCGTGTATATGGTAACCGAAATCACTCCTGCTCAGGGCTTTTCCGGGTGTCGCCTAGCAATCTCGCAGGTAGCTGCACATTAGGCCCAGTGTGATACTCCTATTATTATCGTTTAAAGTCAACATCTTAAAAAAAATATTCACTGGAATAAAACTTACGGGGCGTAATCATACTCTTATTTTGATTATTACTGTACTGGAATATCCGCCAGGAACTCTGTTATATATGTTTGCCCTGCCGGTTTGGCAAGTCTCATTGTTTGGTTAGCTCGAGGCTAAGCTAGTTAGCATTCATCGAATGTTTACGTTCACCGGCAATGTAAGGGGTTTAGCCGCACATAAAGCGAATTAACACTTTAAAGTCATTATATTACCCTCAACCTTGCGTTTCGGTTCACTATAGCAGTATTTTTGGGGCATAAACTTCAATCGGCTTGTTAATGTGGTTTTTGTTGGGATTTAAATACACCGACGCTTACATTGGAGTGTTTCAGCCACAGCAGAGAAGTGTACTGGTGTAAGTTATCAACTAAATTATATGCAAACAATTCATTATAGGAATTATTGGTCGATGTGACAGTATTTGCAAGACTATCGCAATTGTGAATTCTAGATTTGTAGTTTAATTGAAGGCAGCTTTTGTAATTTCCGACTGCAGCCAGGGGGTGGCGCTCTATGCAAAAGAATATTTGAAAAGTAATCAATAGCTCACACAACACTTCAGACTTTTTAAATGAACTGCATGCTGATCATGAAAGCAACCACTACTATGTGTGTTGTAATTATGTTTGACTAACAAATACTGACTTTATAACAATTTTTACAAATAAATTAATATGTTAATAAGCATATTATATTAATAATCTGTTTTTTTTTCTATCTAGGTGAAGTAACATCTGAAGAAACTAGTTTGATTCGGAGTACCCTGGCAGATAAGACGACAGATCAGGCTTCAGCCCAGTTGTTTCTGCTGTCTCCTTGTTGAATGGTTTCTCACAAGCACACAGAAGCTCAATGCGCCTTCTCCAGAACGCCAGCTGGTATGAAGTAGATGGGAGAATCCAAGAACATGGTGCTGAATGGCAGGAGACATGGCAGCAAGTTCTCCAGTAATCAGCCCGTAAGCAAGTCCAGGCTGCAAAACACACAGAGATCCCATCTTCGTCAAAGCAAGGGCTCCCCGAGTGGCAGAAGATGCAGTCGACGTAAGTTCCTTGCAAGCCATCACACAGATTACTTGTTTTTTCCAACTCGTTTAACTACTAATGCATCATCTTAATCCTGTCCTTAAAGGTCCTGTATTATGCCCCTTTTCACAAGATGTAAAATAAGTCTCTGATGTCCCCAGAATGTGTATGTGAAGTTTCCGCTCAATATACCCAACAGATCATTTTTTACAGCATGTTTAAATTGTAATTTTTTGGGGCTCAGAAAAACGAGCTGTTTTAGTGTGTGCCCTTTAAATGCAAATAAGCTACTGCTGCCGGCACAGGGGGCGGAGCTACATGAGCTCGTGCTCAGTCTCTCAGGACAATTTCATCTCACGGAATGATGATAATATCAGAAACTCTCAGTAACGGTGTTCATTTCGAGTCGGACAATAATGCCTACAGAGTCAGAGTGCTGTATAGAGATGGAACAGGTATAGTTTAGTAGTTTAATTACGGTTATTATAACGTATTTGTCATCTGCTTGTATGTATCCATTATTTATTAATATCCTACAAGTCTGCTGTATCGGACCAGGTCCGAATGATAATCAAACATATACTGATGAGTTTAATAAAGTTTATTTTACATCACACAAAAGATGAAGCGTCAGTTTTACTTCAGAAAATCACTGTAAGAGCTGAGTAAACACTAAGTTATAAGTGCGCGAGTTGAGGGAGCATTCCTGTGGGCGGACGTTAGTCAAAAAACTGTTCTATTGACGTCATTAAAGAAGGAAGAAGAGGGATGTAGTCCAAACGGGCTGTTCGATGTAGGCTACTTCTGTTAAATAAAATATCTCGCTTGGCATTGAACTTTGAGCTTTATAATTTTACAGATATTATTTATACTCTAACAACAACATTACACACTAACTAAAGTTTAAAACATGGGGTCACGAAGAACGGGACCTTTAATGCTTATTAATATTCAAATAGGTTGTGGTGGGGCGCCCCCGGAGGCAGAAAGGCGCCATGTCCCCTCATCGGGAATGACTGCCAAGGAGCTGTGTGAATATGATGATCTGAGCACTAGTTTGATCCTGGATCCTTACCTTGGCTTCCAGACCCACAAGATGAACACCAGGTTTGTGTTTCTAGCTAGGTTCATTTTCAGGGTCTGCAGTCATTAAGCTTGACTTTCATGTTGATGTGATGCTCCTTTTTAGGTTTCGGCCAATCAAAGGTCGGCAAGGGGAGCTGAGGGAGATCATTGAGCGTTTTAAGAAGCATGACAACCTGGAGAAAGCTTTTCAGGCTCTGACCTCTGGCGATTGGACGAGACATAATTTCCTCAACAAGACCAAGTCCCAGGAGAAGCTCTTCAAAGCACATGTAAATCATATATTTGGAAAGATCTCAATTCATGATTTATACTACGTTGATGATCATTTAACAATGTTTCTTTTCCTCTCATGCCCCGGCAGGTTTATAATATTAATATGTATAGATCATTTCAATTGTTTATACATATTAATATTAAATGCAATTAGTGTTGTCAAAAATATCGCTATTTCGATATGTATCAATACTGAAATATCGGAAACGCTTCCAATACTCCTTTTCTGCAGTATCGATACACCGATACCAGCTGCTCGTTCTTTCTTCTTTCCGACAGCGAATTGACAGTTTGACACCCCCCGGCTTCCTCTCACTCACTCGTCTCATTCACTCACCGGAGAGCTTTTATTGATCATAATCGTACTCATTCCCGCAGGTTTCGCGCTCACACCAAAAGCACGTGCACCACTGATGTATGTAAGTGGCACTCTCATAAAGCAGCTTCCCAAACAGCTGGTCGAGAACCAAATGTTCTTCCTTTCCGTGGCTTATTGCGCTTAAACGTTCAATCCCATACAAAATTTGTCGAAATGCCCGACTTGCTGAGTATTATAACAGTAAGCAGTTGAAGAAACGCATGTTATGTAACAGTATATTAGATCTGTGCAACAGCCTAATAAACCCGCTGATGTCTGTCATGTTAGTCAAAATAACTTTAATTGTAAGCATCAATCTGTATTTAATTTTTACAATAAAAACTATCCAGTGTTATTTTACATTTGATTACTCTTATTTCTGTAGTATTTCTTACTTGAATACTACTGTTAGACCCACCTGAAAAACTTAAAGCAATGTTTTTCATTTGCCTCTTTATTGTATTGTATTTATTTGTGCTATTATTTGCAATCTGTTTATTTGTTCTTATTTTATTACTGACTGTTTACTTGTCTTTTTTTTGTAAATGTAGTTCAACGATTCAAATAAAGCCTCCCTGTTCTGTGAGTAAGATATTACCAAAAAATTACGTAAAAAAGATATTACAAAAAAATTATTTATCAAAGATAAATTATCTGTATGGCGGTCTATATGGTAGTTTTTCCCCATGGTATCGAATATTGATATTTTTCATAGTATCGTATCGAAGTTGGAAATTCCAGTATTGTGACAACACTAAATGAAAAGCTTGTTTGCTTAATATTTGATCAAATGAATATTAACATTTAATATTTGCTTCAAACATTTTAATCAGTTTTAAATGTAATATTTAAAAATGAAATATTAAACTGAAATATTAAACTATATTAATAATGACATTATTATTATTAAATATTTTACTACTTGTGTGTACATTTTTGCTCCAAATACTTCATTACATTGTAAATGTTTATTTAATGACAATTTTAATATTAAATGTAATATCTAAACATTTAAAGCTAGATTATTTAATATTAACATTTAATATTTATTTCCTGTGAATATTAGTATTATTATCTCATGATTAAATGAATATATATTTTTAATTTATGCTCCAAATATTAATGAAATGTTTACAATTTTTTTTCTCTCATATCCCACAGGTGTTTGTTTACCTGCGCATGTTTGCTTCAGACAGTGGCTTTGAGATCCTTCCTTGCAATCGCTACTCCTCTGAGCAAAACGGAGCAAAAATTGAAGCAACGAAAGATTGGTGAGTTAGCGTTTTTATATAATCAGAGTGTCAACTTAATTTGCTGCTAGTTTTCATCATATATTCGTACCACTGTGCACATTACAGGAAAAGGAATGATAAAATCGAACATCTTGTGGGCTGCATTGCTGAGTTGTCTCCCAGTGAAGAGAGGATGTTGCTTCGACATGGAGAGAATGATTTCAGTGTCATGTATTCTACACGCAAAAACTGTGCGCAACTCTGGCTGGGACCTGCGGCTTTTATTAACCATGGTATTTCTCTTCTGGATTTTGAACAGTCACCCATGATCGATAAATTATAAAATTGTCCTACGGTGACTTTTTGTAGGAAATTTAAGGTGTTTTTTTTTTAATTGTTTTTACAGATTGCCGGCCAAACTGCAAGGTAAGTACATATGAGGCTGGAATCAAAAATGAAGACTAACTTGGATTAACCGATAATCGGGAAATAAAATTTTGCTGATGTACGGTGTTTGTTGCAGTTTGTGTCTGGGCTCAAAAATGAAGACTAACTTGAAGATTAACCGATAAACGAGAAAATGACATTTTGCTGATGTGCGTTGTTTGTTACAGTTTGTGTCAACAGGCCGAGATACCGCCTGTGTGAAGGTACTGCGGGACATTGAACCAGGGGAAGAGATCTCCTGTTACTATGGAGATGGATTCTTTGGAGAAAACAATGAATTCTGTGAATGCTATACTTGTGAAAGGTATCATGTGCTTTCTCGCGTCTCTTTTAGTGCATTTGTTAGGAATGGATGACTATAACAGCATTTCGTGTTGTGTTTTGATTAGATTCTTTAAAGAATTTAGAATTCATTAGTATTAAGTTGAGTTCTGTTGAAATAATGCTACTGAAAGTTTAAACATTATATTCTTTCTCCAAATATTTAAATATTAACATTTTAAATGTTTTTTCAGTTCAATTCAAAATTAATCGATTTAAGTAGTTTTTTGGCAATATGACATTTTTGGATTGCACTGGACTTTGGTGATGGACAAGCTTTATTAAATAGTCATATTCAATTATTATATTATTAATATTTGTCTTATTTGTTTCAAATAATAATATAATATGTAAATGTGAATTATTCATATTATTTGCTCAATATTTAATGATAAAGTTTAATATTTTACTATTTGTTCAGTGTTTCCTCTAGGATTTTTTCCAGCTGTGGTGGCAGGCCCATTTCGCCAGGGGGAGGGGGCGTGGCCCATGAGTGATATTCCCATTGACCACGCCCCCTTTCCCCAGGTGTTTAAACCTCCCCTAAGCATTATAACATGAAAGGCTCCAACAAGAGCGGCAAAGCGATTATGCGCATCCCGTGCGCAGAATGATGCACTTGAAGCAACGTGAAGTCGCAGCGCTTCGCATTGAAAAGTTCAAAGCACAAAGCGAAGAGATTATATCCATCTATGCTTAATGTTCAGTGCGCATGATGAACAATTTATAGCGCTCTCTACTCCAGTGCTGTAACGTTCATCTAACAGACAACCGGCAGAAAGGAATATGATTTAGAAAGCTCTGTAAACTCCAGTAAGATAAAGTAATTTTATGCAAACTATAGACCTTTATCTACAAATAAAGTATAATAATGGGAACATTGATCTTGAAGAGAGTGTCTCATCGTGTTATCTGTCGTAACCGGACGCGACGCGCTGTTTGAATGCTGAATAGAGAATGACTGAGGAGAGATGAGTTTCCATTATCTTTAAATATTAATTTTTACCTCACATTATTCTATTGAATGACTTAGATGTCTTGGAATATAGTGCGAAAACTTTATGGTGCTTTACAATGTTTTTTATGCCTTAGCTTAACAATAACACAATAGTATGGACAATATCAGACCTAACTGAGAAGCTGCAGCCGTGGCGGGATGATTTTAGGTGTGGCGGCCCGCCACGGCAGAATGAATGTAGCGGAAACACTGTTGTTAATACATGTTCTTTCAAAATACTTGAATATGAATATTTAAATATTACTTTAAACATGTATTTAATGGAATTAAAATGTAATATCAATTTTAAAGTATACATACAAATATTAAATGTAATATTTAAATGTTTGATTTCTATAATTCTATATTTATTTGCTTCAAATATTAATACTTAATGTAGTATTTAATATTAAAATAATAATATTAAAGTTGTTTATTTAGCCTTTAACAGTACAATTCATATTTGATATTTTACTATTTGTTTATGTATATTTGCTCCAAATATCTATTTATTAAATGCAGTGTTTAACAATAAGATTTTTCTTTTAGACGTGGCACTGGAGCTTTTAAGTCGAAAGCAGGGTTGCCTGTGGAGACTCCGGTGATCAATAGTAAGTACGGCCTCAGAGAGACAGACAAGCGTCTGAACAGACTAAAGAAGCTGGGGGAAAGTTGCAGGAACTCTGACAGCCAGTCAGTCAGCTCCAATGCAGATGCAGACTCTCAGGAACCAACCACTGTACAAACATGTGAGAGACCTGTAATACTAGACGCTTGATACTAATAATATTGTTAGAGCTAATGCTCATCAGATCTCTTCTCTTCCTTTCATGTTTCTCCAGCATTACGTAAGAGGACTTCGCAGTCCTGTGTCAAAAAGCTCGGAGAAGCAAAGGCTGTAACCAGGCAAACTCTGTCAAGCACTCCTTCTTCTACCTCATCCTCAAAACGAAGTCAAACGAATATTTCAAGTTTACCAAAGAGACTTAAGTCAAAGCCCTCACAGCCTTTGTCTAAAGGAAGACGACGGTGTCGAGGCGTATGGACAAAAGCCTCTAGTCGAGTGAACGCTAGTGGGAATCTCAAGGAGCCCTCCAGACGAGACGCGGACAGACGCAGTTCTGGAGGCAAAGGCAGTGTAGCACGATCATCAGAAAACAATCAGAGCTCTTCGAAGGGTGCTTCCCTGTGCAAGGACAGAATACTTTGCCCTTACAGAACTCGTAGGTCCACGAGGACCTCTCTCAGTGCTCAGGGGTCTGACGGCACGCAGGCATCAAGTCAGCCGTTTAGCCCGGGTGTAGTCTTCAAGTCGGAGCCTGGAGAGCTCATCCCTGTGACACCTGCGCACCAGATGAACACCCCTAGTTTGGAGACCAGCTGTCCTAAGAAAGGGACATGTCCTAGACGCAGGAGGTCGGTGAAACAGGAAGACGCCGGCTCCTATGGTGAGTCCTTCCTCCAGGAGGGCGTACCTGACCTGCGGCACGCGGTTCGGGCTGCAGATGTAGCAGACTGTGGGAAGGTAGTGCTCGGCCTGCCGGACCGCCACCAGCACTACAATGGCTCGGCTAAAAGCAGCAAGGCTCTCCGCCGAGGCAAGGGCAAGAAGAAGCGTCAGATCACGCGTTACGACGCTCAGCTGATTCTGCAGAACAACTCAGGCATCCCCAAGATAACACTACGCCGGCGTCGAGACAGCAGCAGCAGTAAGAACGAGGCCAGAGAGAGCAACTCTTCGAGCTCCTCCAAAATCAGCATCAAGTTCAGCAAAGAGCACGAGAAGGACAGGAGCAGCTCGTACGTGGCCAAACTGAACAACGGCTACAGCCACGGATCCCACAGCAGCTCCACCAAGCTCAAGATCCAACTGAAGCGGGAGGAAGACGGCACCGGTTTGCATCGCGCTTACCCGGAGGACGTCACCTTGGGCATCGTGAAGCGAGAAGGGGGGGATGTTTTGGATCACAAGGCGGCTCAGGTAGGTCAGAACATGGAAGTGGATTCGCTGTCCTCCGAGGACGAGGAAGAGGACTACTTTGATAACGAGGATGATTTCATCCCGCTCCCACCAGCAAAACGCCTGCGTCTCATCGTGGGCAAAGATTCCATAGACATTGACATTTCCTCCAGACGACGAGAAGATCAGTCCCTCAGACTCAATGCATAAGCTGTGTAAATATCCATTGTCTCAATCATGTTCATTTTGAACATATGTAATTTAAATAGAAAATGCAAAATGTACAATTAAATCATGGCAAAATATCTTTCTTTACATTTTAGTGATGGCACTTCTTTTTTTCCTCACGATGATTATAAATATTGTAGAAAGTGTACAGGTTATGTATGAATTCTATCCAAGTCTGATAACGTGCATATGTTTGTTAGCATTTTGTCTAGCTTAACTGTTTTATTCCATCAACCTTTTGGCTTTGTTTGCAAGACGTTAATCCACTTGGGAAACGTATGCATGGTTTCACTTCAAAAGGTTGACACTTGATGTTTCAACAACAGTGTTCCCATGCACAAGAATCACATGTCTGTCTCTCTCTCTCCTCAGTTTGATCTGGCTAAAGGGAATTGCTGAGCAAACAATGTGCAGAGGAGCTCAAATTTATACAGATCTCTCCGCTTTTTTTGTATCAAAATCCTTTTTATCATGTGTCAGATTTTTTGGCCATGGAAGGCCGTGGTGCTCATTGTGGTGGCCTGGTGCTGGTCCATTAAGATATTGGACTATTGAATAATTATTCTGTGAACGTCAGACCCTTTTTGTGTGACCTTGGAAGTCCATAGAGAAGCGTGCCTACGGATAAAAGTCTGCAAGAGATGAGTTGTACTGAAACGTCATTAATCAAGAATCTGTTTTACTGAGTCATGCACATTGTGGTATTCAGTACATCTAATTGACTTTGTGGCTTTGTGTGCATTTTGTGCTCTGCCGAAAAATGATAAAAATGGACAAAAAAATATGCTATGGTATTCAAAGCTGTTGTTTGTGTTTCCATTGTTGACCCTAAGTAGGCAGCTGCCATATTAGGCTATTTTTATTTGTACCTTTTTTTTCCGTATCTTTTTTTTCATTATATACTTTACATTCTGTAGTGTCAAAAGTCTGCCATCTATGGGCTTAAAGGAGCTTCTTATCCTAATGATCACAAAACTCCTATGGTCTCAAGCTTACAAACTGACTCTTAAAAGCATCATGACAGTAACAATGTAGGATGTATACATAATCTGGGGGCATACTGTTCACTCTGTATATTCTGGGACTCGTTTTTATTTAACTGTTTTAAGTACTTGAAAACTATAAAACTCATTTTCAAGATATTTTATTGTCTTATGTCATTATTAGATGTATTATATGATCATATTTAGGGGGCTGTTAGTTTTCTTATTGTTCTTCCCGAATGGGAATCTATGGCAGCCCTATCAATGGTCATATATGGAAAAAAAGAGGCCGCACTTTGCATAGGCAGTTTATTTTAAAATAAACTGCCTATGCAAAGTGCGGCCTCTTTTTTCCATATATGAACTTTACCTATAGGGCAGCACTCTTAAAAATGAATTTAAGTGTAAACTATTGAGTGAAGCCTGCTCCATCCTCCATTCAGCCCTATCAGTGGCACATAGGAAAATTATTCAATTAAATCACTTTTCATATGGTTATAACTTATAACACCTTGATCTAGAAAATTAAAACAACTTCTCATACTGGTCACATTCAACATCTTACATGGAGACTCCATTACAGTAGCGGCCATTTTGAAAAGTACAGTATTCCGTTTATTCGCTGCTCCTTCAAATTTTGTTCAGTTCTTACGAAAATTGGCGCAGATGAACTATGGACCAAGCCGCACAGAAATGACTGAACAGATTTTGTTTATTCCTCTTTGTTCGAACGTTATGATGTCGCGAACTTAACAAGGTCGAACCAAAATTGTTTCAGAGGCTGTCTCTCGGCCAAGCAATGCCAAATTTGGGAACAGCCACCTACAGGTCATGAGAAAAATGCTATTTTTGCTCATAACTTTTGAACAGTTTGTCAGAAAATCATACGGGGCTCGAAGCTATACTTTCTTTATTTCCATCTTGCTGATTCACATTCAGGGGGCGGTTGCATAAACTGCTAAGACTAGTCTAACAAGATATTCATCCATTTTTTTCTTTAAGATTGTTCATGATTTTTTTCAGTCAGTTACATTGATTGGCCCCATTTGATACCAAGCAGTAACAGTTTACCCCTAACTAACTGCTAGTTGGTCAGACTATTTCTTAAAGGGACAGTTCACCCCAAAATTAAAATTATTTCTCACCCTCATGCCATTCTGTAAATTCTGTCAATTCAATCTGTTCGTCATATAAAGTGATCGCGTCTCTTCGCTCAATTAATATGATCTCTTTATGAACTTTTGAAGCATCAAAGTTTTAGCTGCGTAAATCTCAGATTTCATAACGATATTTTATTTGTTTTCTGAAGATGAACGAAAGTCACGGGTTTGGAACGACATGAGGGTGAGTAAATGATGACAACATTTTTATTTTTGGGTAAACTAATCCCTTTAATTCGAATGCTCAAAGTGACCGTTTTAGCTACCGTCTTGTTTCCAATCAAATGTTGTGTTCATGATTCATACTTTCCCGTCAATGTCATGTGACTACAGAGGACCGCTGTCCGAACTCTACTAGGATCGCACATGGTTTACAATTTTAGACACGAGACGTGCAGAAAGACACGTCTGAACCGCATTCCAACCCTCTTTTTGGTCCTAAACCATAAGGAGAAATAAGAAAGGAATTAATTAGGCTTCATAATCTACTGCACTAATAGAACCGCAACAAAACTAGACATTAACCACTCTAGGTAAATTAAACTGTTTGATTAAACCAAATTTAAAAAAGATTAGTTTGTAAAAAATAAAAAATAAAGTAATAAAATAGTAGTAATGTGAGAAGACCAAATTTTAAGAAGATCGATGATATTATGTAGGCTACATGAGTTATCCTACAAAACGGGAACAGTTTGTGTCGTTCATTTAATTACTTTTTGATTTGAGGACTAATGAGCTGATGAAAAAAAATGTGTTACTTAATTTGTGTTTGTCTCTTTCTTTCATCAAGATGATTTTTAATAGGCTATATGAAAAATAAAGCTAGTATAGGCATGCTATTATATTATTATTATTTTTTACCTGGCAGAAAGTATGATTTAAGTTCTGAAGTTCTTGAGGTTGTGGCTATTTATTCTGTTATTACATAAACAAAATATAAACCCTTTGTCTAATGACAAAATTTCAAGCAAAATATCCAATGATAAGTGAATATCTCATCCTTACTTAAACAAGGAAATCACTTATTATGTTTATCAGCATTACATTTATTTTTGACGCAAGTAACGTCAAAATAATCAGTGAAATTGACAACCTTGTTATTTTTTTGAAGCCATAATTATATTATGATTATAATTATATTATATATTCAAAATGTATAATTTTAGTTTGATGTGGCTAAATGTAATTCCGGTACAATTAAACATTGTTTTTCAAATCAAATGTTTTATATATGCCAAAAATTCCAATATTAAACTAGAAATGCGCCTATTTTACAGAATGATCCACTTTTAATGCATACAACACATGAAAGCTGTGATAGTAATCTCTGCATTTCTCAGGCATTGTTTACTATTGTCGTAGCTCGAGCTTGGAATGAAGGGGACGTGACTCTGTTGTCCAATCAGAGAACAGAATGGGTGTGGTCGGGTGACGTGAGGTCAACCCCCTCGACTTCAACATACTGCGCACGAATCAACGCGTCTGACGCAGTGTATTCTTCAGCATCGTGGGTACAGTTATACAGTGTCAGTTGGTCCCATTAAATCTGCGTTTATAACATCTGAAAGCTATAAAACTGCTCAGACAGTCAGCGATTTAATTTATTGCCTGCAGGTTTTGATTATTTACGTTGATACCAGCAACCAACAGACAGCAAATATGAAGACTAAATTCATCAATGGCGTGTCTTCTTCGCCTTCGATGTCTCTGGTTTTATTGGTAAATGAGAATGTCCTCGAAGTCCAGGCAGAGAGTGGGGACGAATGCAAAGACATTATTCGACCGGATGAGCCCGACCACCAGACGAAGCTGAAGGCGTATCTGTGGTGTAAAGAATTCCTTCACGGAGCCTGGAAATCCATAGATGAGTGTGATTTCCAAATCTCCATCATCAGGTATTCTGCTTTGCGCGACTAGATGTGAAACAGATCAAAATAAACGTTTTTCCCCACCAATGAAATGGATGTATAATATTTTAGTTCGATAGTGTTTTTTTATTTTAAAAATTTTTTTTAGGGGGGGTTATGGTACTAAATTATATTTTTTGCAGTAGTCATAATACATTTATTCATTTTTTGAGCATAGACCTGAAAATTAATTTTCACAAAATGCACAAAAATACTATTTTCAATTTTACGTTTAATGTTATGAAAAATGCACACAAAAATACTATTTTCAATTTTTATATGGAATGTCTATTTTCCAAAACATGTTTTACTCTAAAACTGCAAAAATAAATCCATAAATCTAAACAAGTTCCAAATTTCCAAATTTGAGCTTGATATCTCAAAAAACGAGCTTGTTTTGTTTGATTTTGTTTGGGCGCAGTACCAAAGTTTCCACTAGATAATATTCGTTTCTATGGAAGCTTGTTTCCGCCATGAAATAAAACATTAAAAAGGTAATTGCGACTTTTAATCTCATGATTCTGATTTTTTTCCCTCAGAATTTGACTTTATACCTAGCAATTGTGAGATATAAATTCGCAATTGCGAGAAAAAAAAGAGTCAGAATTGGGGGAAATAAAAATCAGTTGCAAGATATAAACTCCCAGTTGAAAGAAAAACGTCAGAATTGTGAGTTCTGAGTTTTTTTTTCTTGCAATCGCGAGTTTATATCTCGCAATTCTGACATTATTTCTCGCAATTGCTAGTTTATATCTCATAATTGTGAGAAAAAAGTCGTAAATATCTTTTTTTCTTTTTCACTGGAAATGTGAGATAATAATGTTTAATTTTTTAAAATTATTTTGCACTGTAAGTTTTGCTCTATTCTATTTGGTCATGAGATAATAAATGACTGCCCAATACTACAGTATATGTCTCATAAGTTTCCATGACCATGGCTGTGACTCAAAACCAAGTGTTACACAAGTTTTATATACAGTGTAAATGAAAATACACTGTGTCTCAAAAGTTTGGCAGCATTACTCTTTGTGGTATTGTCTAGTTGTAAATACTTATTTATCCTGATTGATTGTGAGAATGCAGTTATTTTCTCTTCCAACATGTACATTTTTGCTTCTAGGGGAGGTCTCAGCAACAAACTGTTCCTCTGCGCTTTGCCAGAGAAGCAACCAAGCCTGGGAGATGAACCACGAAACGTGCTCCTTCGCCTATATGGACAAATTCTGCAGGTGTTTTGATAGTTTTTTACTTGGTGAAATGTTAAAGTGTGAATTAAGTGCCATTTCTCATAATCATCTAATAAGAAGCCAAGTAGTATGTTGTTGAATACTTGATGTATATGTATATATATATATATATATATATATATATATACACTATATGTATTTATGTATGTATTAGCATTTAAAATAATAATATCTACTTGAGTGCTTAGCAAAAGCCGTACCTGTGCCTTAAATATTTCAAACCCAAATTTTACACCATATATGTTCACTGTTAAATCTTCTATGAATGTATAGGTCAAGTTTTTGTGTGTTTTTTTACTGTAGTAAGGTGGGAAGGATATATAAACGTTGCTGTTTAGTCTGAAACTAAGTATTGTTTATCTGGGATGGCATGGATGGCAGTAATTTCAATTTAAACAGTTAAGCAGTGTATTCATTTGAGTGTTAAAATGAACATTATTTAATAGAAGTAGTGATTGTTGTGAGATTTAAAAACCTAATATTCATTAGGCAGATGGCAACCCCCCTGGATCAGAAATCTCAATTAAGAATCGGTCCCCCCTAAACAGATTTTGTATTTGTGTGTGTACCCTCTAAATTTAAAGAGGCAGTTTTTATTGGGTGATGTACCTCCATGGCTGTACTTGCGTGTCTTCTTTGCCGTAGGCTTGCCAAAGGAGCGTGCCTTGAGCACTCTTGTTTCCAGGTGATCCCAACATACCAAACACGGTACAGTATGCGATCCCTGAAGCCACAGCATTGTCTTCAAGTTTATGCGCATCTCAATCTTTAATATCTTTGAGATCTAAGCTCACGGCGTACATTGCTCTGTCTGAAGTATTTTTCTGCCTCTATCTGCTTATTTTCAACTCTTTATTACTCCTTTGAAAAATATATTGGTGCTGCTGGTTACATTAGCAAAGGAGTTGCAGCAGTAGCAGTGTAACGAATTACAGTGGCATTTCAAATTTTTAATAAGTCATGTCATTGCAATACCATTATAATAAGAACAACATTACTTGTAAAGGGTGTGTTTTATGATTAATATTAAGAAATAGTTTAGTCAATTTCTGTTTCTGTTTTCTACTTTTTTATCTTTCTTTAGAAATAGTTGTGTATTTAATATTTAATATATAATGAAATTTATTAGCTATATTGTATAACAGATATATCAATATATTCCTAAATATAAATGATATGACTCCATTTTTAGGAAGTGACAGAATGTTCCCATTAGGCTTTGGCTTTTGTTTTGTTTTTATTAGTGATGAGTTGCTTTGAATCTCTGGATGTTTTTCAGTAAATTATTTAGAGTAACAGCAGTCACGAAGCTAATGATGTCATACCTGATGAGGTGTCCGTAGGTCCACAGTCCAATCTTTTGAAGCCAATCATTGTTTAAAAATGAGAAGAAGCATTAGTTGGAGCCATATTACAAATTCCAGGGTGTGTGGACTTTGCTACATAGTGATTCATAAATAAATCTCTAATTTGTCATGAGTTCAGTTCATTAAGGCCTTTTATGTGAGTTAATTTTCAAACTGTGCACTGATAATAACTTGTGTTGATCTTTATTTAACTAGACACACTTTATTGCTGTCACTAGCATTCATGTTGCTCTTGTGAGATTTACATAGTGTTCATTACTATGGACACCAAACCCTCCAGATTGAGACTTTTTTTTTATTCTAATGGAGAATAGCATTGTGTACTAAATATTTGTGCTTGGTCTCAATGGAACATGGCTTTGATCATTGCAGTTATAACAGAGTTTTTTTTTCCGGTGGTTGTCATGGAAAAAAGCATTGGGTCAGAATATACTAGTCAAGCGTTTTGTTCAACAGGCCATACATTTCTAGCTATCAACCCTTTCTAACACTGTTCTTTTTATCACAAAGTTAATGCATTTGTTTAATGCACTTTCTTACTGTGCTGCCAAAGACATGGATTTATAGTTTATAGTCGGTGACTGTTGCTTAAGGAAAATAGCTCTCTCATTTAATGTTGCTACTCAATGAAGATGTCACATAAAAACACTTTGTGCTTATGGATAGTCTTTTGCTTTTTCTCTTATTGCTAGATGTCCTGTAATAAAGGGGACTGCAGACAATCAAACACAGAAAATCACTTTCAAGTAAGTAACATTGGCAAAGGTCTTTTTCTACTGTTTGTATGTGAGCAGAATGTGACTTATTGACTTGGGTGTCTAAAAAGGTACCTTTTGGAGACACACGTTGTCTTTATTACATCTCATCTGACATGTTCTTATTGAGATTATGACCAATAAGAGCCCAAATTCATACCTCCCATCCCTTCCATCTTCAAAGGCCAAGGGACAAGCTATTTGGGTCATCAGAGATGTTTTGTTTGGACCTGTCGCTTGTGATTTCAAACTTTTAGGTCAAATTCTTCCATGAGTTTCTTATAGTTGCATTCTCGTATTTTAGTGGACTGTCTTTACTCTTCAGTGAAAAATTGGTCACTTGGGAGGGACCCCTCTTAAAGGAATAGTTCACCCAAAAATGAAAATTCTGTCATCATTTACTCACCCTCAAGTTGTTCCAAACCTGTATGAATTTCTTTCTGCAGCTGAACAAAACATAAGATATTTTGAAGAATACGGGTGGGTAACCAAACATTTGATGGGCACCGGTGACTTCTTTCCCATCTTGCGTATGGCAAGAGATGGCCATGCAATCACTAAGAATCGGATATAACTGGAATGGTTAATGAGGGAGAGTAGGTTAATATTCATAGCTAATAAAGAGAGAAGACCCAGAGCTGATAACCTACAAGGCTGAAATGCATCCTCTGACTCAATTTAAATTGTAATGGATCCTATTAGAAGCTTATCCCAGCATTAACCTCACTGCTTCAGTATCAGCTGGCTGTCCTGTCTGGCCTCTGCTAACTTTGCTTCTATCTATTATGCAAGTGTAGTTTTGTCTCTATTTTTCTTGGTGTTATTGTTAATGTAGAGATGGACTTCCTCTCACTGACCATTCATAACACCTGCATGTAGATACTGTCCTTGTGCTGGTGTGAACTGATCTGCTTCAGTAATCCAGTGATTATGCCTTGTGTATTAACAGGCACTGGAAAAACCCAAGCAGCTGCTCAGCAGTCACATGGCCATTTCTTAGTCAGATAAAAGGGTAGGGAGGGAGAGAGAGACTATGTTCGAAAACATAAATTGTTTTCAAAATATGCTAGCTTTGCTGGCAGTTAAGGTAGGAAGGCTAGGCATGCATTGATATAGCCCATTTTGGCTACGTCTGCATTAATCGTGATATATTTTTTAAGAACAGTGATTTCGGTTCAAAACGCTCTCCATCCACTAGCATTTTCAAGCGTTTTATTCACAACCTGAAGTTGTGAATGAAAACGAGTGAGTGAATTTGGACACTTGGGAGTGTCGGAAGGGCTGCCGCTTTTGCATTGTTTGTGCTTGCTGTTTATTCATTTGAAACTTAGCAAACTGGCAGCTTCAGTAGTAATAAAAAGATTTTTTATTACTATAGATATAAAGATAGGACCCTCTTGAAAATGAGATGATGCATTTCAAGAGGCTATCCTTTAATAAATAAATTACAAATTACAAAGGATTTAACTTAACCTTAATTAATTAAACAATTAAATAATCAATTAAAAATGAATTTATACCTGTATTATGCTGTACCCACATTGGACCAGCGGTTTGGAAAATCGATGGATGGATGATTCAGCTGCGGGCGCCATGTTCTGGCGAGACACGGGAATTGATTTGGCACGAGCCTCACAGTGCATTATGGGTATTCTCTAACCGTTGAGTGTACATCAGTTGTACATATGGGATTGAATGAGAGTGCTCGATAACGTCCACTTTTGTTTTGGACACCACTACAAATGGCTGTCCCCTCAAATAGTACCCTATTTAAGGGTAAAGTGGGCGATTTTGGAAACAGCCCTTCAATAGCTTGATCAGGTGTGTTTGATCAATTCAATTCACATTATTTGTATAGCGCTTTTCACAATACACATCGTTTCAAAGCAGCTTTACAGAAAATGCATGAGTCCACATTACAATTTAGAGTGATCTGTTATCAGAGGTTACTGTCTAAGTTATGTATTTCAGAAATGTACATATACGAATCACAGTTAGCTAAAAATTGACTAATTTAAACAATGTAATAATTTAAGGCAGAAACAATGAGCTCATTGAAGTAACGAATACTTTTTTGTTAACAAATGATTATGATTAAGGTTGGATCTATATTCTGCAGAACTGGCCCTTCAGGGCAAAATTTGAACAGCCATGAATCACATCACCTTGTAGTTTCTAGGAAACCTGTTTCTGTAGGTGGCATTTTCATGTAAATGTGCTGTCTGTTAACTTTGACTGACTTGGCAGCAGACCAAACCTAGAACAAATTTGGACATAGAGCATGAATCATTGTTGCATACCGGTAGTTGCTTTGTATGTGAAATATGATTAGAATTAGAAAACTCTTTGATTCTCCCAATCATTCATGGTTCCAAGCCAGAGATGGTGTTTCCAAAGTATCCTTTGAGGAAGTTTAGTTTCCTTCCAGGTTTTTCCCGTTAGAATTGTCCTCCAATAGTATCCTGTTTAATTTCTGAGAGAACCGGATGTTTTAAAAAAAAAAAACCTGCAGATCAGTTGATATTCCCTCAGCAGGTTTGTTGCGCAAGTGTGTGCAGTGCTTTTACCTGACCTCATTAAATTGTGCTAGATAAAAGACGTTCTGAAACTCGTTCCTCCAAGTAGTCATTTTGTTGTAACATCACACATTCAAGTTGGATACTTGACAATGAAGTATACTGTTAACATAAATCCAAATAACTACATCTCAATTTGAAATGATGAAAAATATTAATTTCTACAACTTATTTATGGTATCCCAACTAAATGTGAAGCAAACCATGAAATTTGAATGAATAACACCATTCGCTACAGACTTGCTTTCCACTCTCTATATAGATTGAACATACAGATATAATATTGTCTATTATAGATCAGTGTTTCCAGCATGTTTCAAATGGATATGGCTTTTCCAACTTCACAACTCTTACATCATCTACAATTCCGAGTTTCCCACTTGTAAAAATGACATTGACGTGCTCGAAATTCGTAATAACGATATTTACGATGGATTGCCACAGTATTGACTGTGATCTTAAAGGCACTGAAATGCCTTGAAACCATAGACAGTAAAAGAAATGGACACAGCGACCCCATAGACTTCAACGGAGAAAAGTGAAGTCAATTAGAAGCACTCACTTCCTGATGGCTGAGTGTACAGCGCAGGCTCAAACTAAGCTTGACGACGTAGATGTGACGTGAGCAACCTGTCTGACATTTGTAAGTCTTCTAGTAGCTGTGCCAAGAGGAATCTGAATCATTCCCTTCTGAATCTTGCAGAGACTGAGAGCGTGAATAGGAGCTGTCCATGAGCTAGCAGCAGGATCAGCTTTATGACTCTCTATGGGCTTCTCCCTTGACTTTATCAGACGTAATGCCTCCACGTCCCCCCGATTGCCCGCGAGCTTCTCCTCCTGTTTATACAGTAATTTCTCTACTGTGCGACAGAGAGTCGCGTGGTTATGACGCAATCGTTAGCCTATTTGTACAAAAACTGCTTCTACGGGGCTATAGCGTAAGATACAAGGTAATGGAGCCTTTTACACATTTAATGTTTCTTTAGAAATAAACAATGGACAAATGGAGTCTTTAAACGCCTCAGATGTAAAGCTATTCGCTGTGACGTCAAAATGAATGGGAGTCAATGTAATGCTAACAGCAGTTGAAGGCTTGCTAGCCAATGGCGGCCCCCAGGGAGGCTTTAGTTTCCAGCTGGTGGATTACCTCCTTGCTTGAAACGCGCAACTTTGTATGATGCGTTGACGTCATTTCCACTGAAACAGGAAGCTAAGGCGGGACACATTGAGTGGCTCCTCCACCTTTTCAAATAGCCAATAGCGTTTAGTTTACCTCACAGACTGTGAGTCATACTTGACAGCACCATGGAAACAGCATGGAGTGCAGATATGTTGGATTCAATAGTAACGTTAGAGGTGTGAATACATTCTAGCCATTTCATTCTGAAAACGCAATAAAACTTGAGCGTTTAAGCAACCAAACACACATCAACAACCTATATTGCTCCGTGACGTGACAACGGTAGTGATGTTTGTGAACCGGTCGAACCAGTTCATCAAATCGAACTGAATCGTTCAAAACAGAGTCAGCGCTGATCCAGTTTTCTAAAGTTACTCGCTTTCGGATGTGCCTGACAGTCACTCCGACTCGAAATAAACAATATCCCGGAGTATATGTTACTCCAGTAACTCCGAGAGTTCACTGATGGAACTGATGAGCACGAGTAGCTGACACTGAGCATGTGTGTACTACTGAACGTACAGTCAGGTACAGCCACGGTCGCTTTGGCTAAGTGATATTTATAGCATAGGGGGCGGGACGCTTCAGATTCTACAGAGCAATTGATTGGACAGAAGATGTGATGAGAAGCTGAAGACCACGTTGACATCATAAAAATCCGTGATCCATTTTAGCGGAAGTGAGAGACTGTAAATTTTGAATTCTTATATCTCCTAAATGCGAATTTTGCATTGTCATAAGACAAATACATCAGTGATAACAGTGAATACTCAAGAAATTCCCAAACATTTAAATCATTCATGGTTGCAATTTCAAATGTTTGCCCTACCAGATGTTTAGATGACTTCCAATGGGATTAGTTCAAAGTACAGCACTCAATTACTTATAACTTGTGAATATATAATCTCTTCACAATCTAATTTTAGATGATATTTAATAGGAAGGAAAGAATAAAAGCAGAAGTATAGAACGTTTAAAAATCAAAATACCTTACGTACTTTCCCCACATAGGAAGGCAGCTCTTTCGTTTCTTTGTATTAACACTTGGCAAAGCCTTGTCCAAAAAAACAAGCTTAATGTCATTGCTAGTTAAGCAGCCACAATTAGTGACTGGGATGTTTGGCAAGTTCTGCCTCGCTCAGCACAATTGCCTCTTGTTTTTTTTCTCATTTAACTCACTTTGCCCAGCACTGCCATTGAATTTGCTTCTGACAATCACAGCAGTTACAAAATGACTGGCTTGTAGACAAAATTGATTTCAGTGCAGAATTCCTTGTCCTTAATAGCATCAAGTTTTGAATTAAGTTCTTTAACTTAAGCTGAACTCCTCTTTCAGGGATTGAAGATCCAATCAAGCTAAACTAAGCAAGTTTTCAAGGTTGTCTTTGTGTTTTTTTTTACATTTTGGAGGTTGATTCAGCTAGTGTCTGAACTGTATCCGTATGTTTTCGTGTTTGCAGGGAGCTGATGCCATGGTACTGGAGAGTGTGATGTTTGCTATCCTGGCCGAGAGGGAGCTTGGGCCCAAGCTCTATGGCATCTTTCCACAGGGAAGACTGGAACAGTTTGTCCCAGTGAGTCTTAAAGTTTGCTCTTATGATAAGTGATGTGAAAAAAAAAAAAAATCTGGATGTGAAACACAATACACAACTTGATTTTACACTAATAGTTATGAATCCTTTCTTGCTAATTGAATTGTAAGATAAACCACATGACATTCTTGGCAAATGCGCCTGTGTCACATTTTCCATTAGTCTGAAAGATGTTCCAGGCTTTTAAATACACAGGAACTAGAGGATGGATACCCGACCCGAGCCCGACGGGACCCGTCGGTACTCGACGGGCCGGGCCGGGTTCGGACAGATATTAAGAAATTATGTTCGGGTCGGGCTCGGTCACATCAGCGCGATATGGCATTGAACATTTAAAATTTAAAACAGCTTATTATATTAGTAGCCAATGTGGCTGATGCTTTCACGTGATCCAAACGTTCGTTTTTGTGATTAAAATACATGTAAAATATTACCATAACATCTGTCTTCCTGTGTGCGGAAATTTGTTTATGTAGCCGTGACAACGAAACACGTGCATGAGCCCCTGCGTTAAGTGCGCTTGTTTCTCTGTGCGCGCTGATGCACTCATCCTGCTGACATTTCCGAATGTCTTCCAACAGTTGCTTAATAAAAGCAGGCTTTCCACACAAACGCACATGTGTCATTAGTATGAGAAAAAAAATGTGATTTTAACTGTCGGCCTCGGGTCGGGCTCGGACATAAAAATCTTTATGCCTGTCGGGCTCGGGTCGGGTTCGGTTACTGCTCTGTCGGATGCGGGCCGGGCTCGGACAAAAAAATTCGGCCCGATCCGCACTCTAACAGGAACTTGTGTGGGACTTCTTGTGTTTTACCTTTTTAGTTTGTATTTGTTTCCGTTTTAGTCAGCAAAACGCAAACTGACATTGCAATTTGTTTGTCTGCAGAGTCGAAAATTGTCCACAGATGAGCTGAGTGTCCCTGGTATATGTGCTGAGATTGCTGAAAAGATCGCCAGGTTTCATGGAATGAGAATGCCCTTCAACAAGGAGCCAAAGTGGCTGTTTGGCACAATGGACAAGTGCGTGATAATAAAAACTTTTGTTTTAAATTCTTACCAATGTTCATGGCGGGTAAGGAACTACATCCTCCTTACTGTCAGGATGTTGACTGGATTTAGCTTTATTCTAGCGAAATTCAGTCTAAATCTCAACAGACTAAATTATTCATAAAATATAAAAATATGATTTATGTTAACCAAGTTCCCTGGAAGTAAATGGTAAAAAAAGAGATAATGAAACCAAGAAAAAGGTGAAACAAAACCTTTTTGCTTTCTGTTTCATGTTTTCTGGGAAACCCCATAATCTTTATTATATCCACTGGGATCTAAACAGTATTTATCACCTAATCATATACTGTTACATTTATGTATATAGCTCTTCATAGAATACAGATTGTTTCAAAGCAGCTTCACATTAATAGTGTTAATTTTGTCAAATGTATCAATTAAAGCAGCTCTACAGAAGACTATTATTCAGCTCAATTTAGTTCAGTGTTTCATTTCACTTCAATAACTGTCAAAGTGGCAAAGTTAGCTATCAGCTATGACCACTGCAGCTCTACAGAAGGCAATAGTGTTATTTTTAAGCTTTATTCGGCACAATTTTCTCATCCGATAGTGTCAGTGCCGTTAAATCAGTAATATTACTGAATGTTAATTGTCTTTTAATCCCCAATCATTTTATTACTATATGAATTTTGTTTAAAAGAGTCTGTTTTCGCCTGCAAACATAATGAATATTTGTGTTGATTGTCACCACTGCAATCTTTTTGTACTTGCATTACCTGCACAGGTACATGGATCAAGTGCTCCAGCTCACCTTCACCAGGGAACACCATCTGCGGAATTTCTCCCGCCTTTTGAGCTTCAACTTGCCTCAAGAGCTGGACAGTCTCAAGTAAGATCTTTATTATCTATATTATTCAGTACAGCTGTGATTTCACTTCTATTTTAGAGGAATTATCTTCTCGTCATACACTTCTAGCACTGTTTCATTGACCAGCTTTGTCAGAACCCCTGGAAACTGTTCACACTTTAAGAGATTTGAGAGTGTCTGATAGCAAGATGATAAATTGACAAGTAAAAGGTGTTTGTTTGCTGCTCAATATTGACGTATTTGTATGCTTACTTAATCGGCTGTTTGTGAACACAGGTGTCTACTAGAATCTACTCCCTCTCCTGTTGTTTTCTGCCACAATGACTTGCAAGAAGGTTAGACAGGTTTACTATGCTTATTTCACTATTGTTTCTAATAATGTACTTTAGTTACTTTTCAATGTTTGATAAAATAGTCTTAAGAGTACTGGCATGTTTTAAACAGGAAACATCTTGCTCCTAAGTGGCCGTGAGAAAGCAGACAGACAGAGGCTCATGCTGATCGACTTTGAATACAGCAGCTACAACTACAGGTCTGTATTGTTTGTAGTTGCATTCATCCCACACATGATTCCTCACGTGCTTCATCAGAAGTAGCACATGCAGCTAAATTCCAATTCGTTTTTGTAACAACCCGATGTTTGATTGGAATCTTTTACCTGACCTCCGGCATCTTTGTAGCTGATTTAAAGAACTGGCTGTTTTTCTTTGTTGTTCAAGACCACTCAGTTGTTTCTGATGAGCTTGGAATGCTTAGGGTGCCCCATTTCTGAGAAGGGACCTCCAGACGTTGAAGGCTCTGGCAAAACACAGTTGCTAGGGTACTTGAATTCTTGCACGTGCTCAAACACTGGCCTCACTGAGGCAATCCTCTAAACTGCTCTAAACTGTAACACGTTCTTTTAGTAACCTAGTTTTATTCGAAAAGGGTCCTATATGGGCAAGATCACTGTTCCAGTGGCATGGGTCAAGACATGTTTTGTTTGTTTTCCCATCTTGCCATCCAATGTGGTCCCCTACAGCATAAGTGACTCATGGTTAGGCCCATTGACAGTGTTTGTTCAGCAAAGCAGTAGGAAATTAAGCCTGGCTTCAAAGCCACAGAAATGTGTGCTTTGTTTAGTTTCCACAGCAGCTGTGAGCCTCTTCACAAAGAGCTGCACAGTCTTTCTTACAAATTAATCTCCTTCAGTTTGTGTAGTCAAATTAAGAGTCATGTTTTCTCTCTTTCTCTTTTTTTGTGGCTTTGCTCAAATCTGGTAGAGTACCAGTTAGTTACCTGGATCATAATACGATTTCAATCACAATGACTTTCAGAATGGTTTTAGCATGTTAATGGATTTGACAATGTTAATGGATTTTGGTAAACTATATCTTCTACGCTTGCTGCTGCTGCAGAGCAAGTATGGACTTACTACTCCAAATAGATACACAGATGCTGCTGTGAGCATGTAAGATATGCTGCTGCTGCATGAATACACATACATCCCATAGCAAATCTAGGCAGGTGGAGCTGGGGGAGGTGGAGGATTTCAGAGGAACTTTGATTAGACGCTGCATTACCAGCTTACAGCGAACACTGATCCAGACTATTTAAATGTTGAGCAAGCAATCTCACTGGCTGCAAAATCAGCAGAGGCCAATCAGCTTGTGCCATGTAGTGCATGACTGTATTGCTTGTAGATTGCATGTGAAGGACCTATCAGTCTGCACCATCTAAAGTTTCATGACTAATCTAGATATTTATTATCATCTTGCCAAACAGCATTAGGAAAACATTAACGTTAAATGTTACACTTCAGTTGCACAATATTTTAGACCAGGAGTTTTAAAACTAAGGTCTGGGGACCACCAGGGGGCCACAAGTATGTGCTAAAAGTTTTGTGGGAAATTGGAAAGAAGATTTTACACATTATTTTTAGGGCTTTTAAATTTAAAGTGTTGACTTATCAATTAAATATATATAACACTATTTTTGAGGAGGTTGTTGAATCAGCATGCCAGTGTTTGGCATTTGTAGTCAGTAATACATTCAATATTGTACTGGGATCAGCCATATTTGCTTGATGCTCTTCAAAACTGATTTATTCATTATTTATTGAAGCCGATCAGAACAGTTTCCAAATACCATGATATTCTCATGAATGTGAGAAACTACCTAACAAAACCTCCTCCACAGTTACCAATGATCTCTTAATGATCAGGACTTGTGCATTATGCATTATCACAGTAAGAAATGTTGTTGATAGGGTAATGATCTCCTCTCTTTCTCCCACAGAGGATTTGACATTGGAAATTTCTTCTGTGAGTGGACTTATGACTACACCAATGACAAGTTTCCATTTTTCACAGCCAACACCAAAAATTACCCCACCAAAGCACAGCAGGTTTGTAAAATGTCTCTCTTTGGTCGTTTGTTTTCTTCTGTTCTTTAAGGTGCACTATGCAGGAATTCCGTTTTTGTCCAACAGCGACCCCTAGAGTTGCTGTGGAGTACTTGTACTGTCGTAAATAGCACTCACCCAGAGATGGCTCTGCACTCACGGCCTGATCCCCTCCCCCTGTACACCGGTACCTGTTCAGTAGGATGGAAGCTGTAACAGGTTGAAATAAGGTGTGGCCCCTTTAAGAGCTGCGCTTGCCCTGTTTAACTGTCGGCAGTCTGTATTGTATGTGCGCCTCGAACACCACATGTATACGGCGCCGGGTTATTTCTGTTTGATGCTTATTTTATCAGAATTGTATCAGATCTTTTTTGCCATAAAGCAATTCGTTACATCGCGAGACCTGATATCACGCGACACTTCCTGATGCTGCGGCCGGCGGCCCACCGGCTCAAAGTTGCAAGTGTGTTTTTTCCGCTCACATGCGATAGGGGGGTGCGAAACGACCACCATTCAACCCGAAAAGAGTAATATAACCATTCCAATGACTCCGAAGCTGTTCGGTTGAGGTAAAAAACCTGCATAGTTCACCTTTAAATCTGTGAATCTATTAACCATGAAAATGACTACATTTCATTTTGTTTTTCTCAGATGCTTTTCTTTCGGAGTTATCTGTTGGAATCTAATGCTGGATTTGAAAACTTGAGTGAAGAGGACCAACTGAAACTCATAGAAGATATGCTAGTGGAGGTTAACAGGTGAAATACCTACCTCAGATATGTCTTAGGCAGTTTTACACACATTTTGCCATCAAATTGTAATTTTATAGATGACTGTGCAACATTCTTGTGCTTGTTGATTTTGAAATAAGGCCCATTGAATCAAAAGAAAAAAGTAACAAGGCTATCCCTCAGAGGCCTCTTACTGTACTACTATGAATATTTTAAAAAGAGGTTTGGACCAAGTCCAGTAGTGATTCACCATATGTTCTTTCAATCTGTATTCTGTGAACTCAATGCTCTCTCATTTAGGTTTGCTCTGGCCTCCCACTTCTTCTGGGGATTGTGGTCCATGATCCAGGCCAAAATATCAACTATTGAGTTTGGGTACATGGTGAGTTATTGTAGGAAAGCTGTCAAGTCTTTGTGTGTACATGTGTTGAGTTATTGCTAATCATGAACCAGAGAGTATATTCCATTATACACAGTGTAGCTCTTAGGTAAGCCAGGAATGTTATCACTGGAGATGAGATATGAAAAGATACAGTAATTGTGATATTTGTGCTGCCTGACAACCTTAGGACAGCACACAAATATTTGTGAGGTCAGGCTAACATGACTGTAAACCTATTGGGTGTGTGTCACAGTAATGTTTTTTATATACAACTTTATTGAACAAATGTAAAACAATGAAAGCATGAAATGATTGATTTACAATGACAGTCTTATATAACAATAAATTAAAAATGAGGTCAAGTTCAAGTTACTTTTTATGAACAAAAGGACACTGAGGTCCAAGATAGTCCAAATAATGCACCCATACCTTGTAGAACTGATTTGTCATTACTATATATCATTTAAATGTTAAAAACTGCTAATAGTTTAATAGTAACAGACAAAACATTTGTCTTATTTTCTTATACAGGAATACGCCATGACCAGGTTTGATGCATACTTTGAGCTGAAAAGGAAGCTCAAGGTTTAAAGGAAAAATGCATAATTTCCCAACGGACCGAAGGAAGAGGGAACAACCGCTCACATGGTGTCAGGAAAAGAGCGGAGCACATTTCAAATGTGTTTGAAAGAGGATGCTTTGAGTGATTCAGCTGTGCGGCATAGACCAAAATCAGTGCAACATACATATTTAAAAACAAAAAGGCTCTCCATTGAGTATTCCATATGCTGCTTCTCAGTGTTTACAACTTTAAGCTTCTGACATTTAACACATCCGATTGAGCTTCTAGACCGTTCGAGAGAAGAATAGAAGACGATAACAAGGTCACGTGCCAGAAAAAGAAAAAGATTGTAGGTAAGAGTGGAAAATATTTTATGCAGCTGCGATTTGATTCATAAGTCAAAGAATGGTGTGCTGGAAAGTTCTTCATACTAACTTAAACCTTGCGGTATTTCTTATCACCTAGTCATTTGCTGTAATGTTATCTATACAACCGGTGGTAGTCTAATGTGTGCTGTGAAAGAGTAAGGTTCAAAAACTGAACCTTTTACCAGTAATGGTACAACAGACCAAACTATGTTGACACTGTTGTTCTGATGATTCAGTATTGTGTTTCCAAGTTCTCGGTTTCCATATTATGTGACCATTTTTGTGTTCTTTTTACTGTATGATTTACCTCTTTTCTACTTGAACTTCTAGCAGATCATTTCATTTCTATTTCTAGTAGATCCGCATGATGTGAAGTGAAATACTTGTTTCTCCTTAGGAGGAGATGGTATAAATGAAATATCTGTCTTAATGGTGTAAAACTTTATGGTTTAATGGTGTAAAACTTTATGGTTTTGATCACAGTGATCTCATTCACCTCTTATCAGAGGTGCTTGTGTATTTTATAAGAAAAAGTGTCCAATATGAGAATACTCCCGCTTGTATCCGATTTGAAATTAAATTGATAACTTAGATATGAATATAAAATGTAATCTATCCAATCTATTCCTAGGGGAAAAAAAAAAGTTTTATAACATTTGGTTCAATTATAGTTTAGCATTGAGAACAGAAGTGAAAGTTTATTCTTGTAAAATTATTTTATGCTATAAAATAGCTTTACAACTAAACAAGATTTACATAATGCCCTTAATGTTTTTCATTTTACTCTGTATAAGCCAAAATGGCGTTTTTTTATATACTTAAAATGTGAGTATAGTTATACATTATTAAGGCAGTCTGGCTTTTTACTAACGGTAATGTTCAAGGCACTTTCTCAAGCAGTTTTGTGAAAAAGTTTTAGTACTTGCAAATGTAACTTTTCTATTATTTTTCTGCAATGGAAGATGTATTTTTCTTAATAAGAAAGTGTTCTCTGTCCTGACTGAAATAATGTCAGTGGACCTCTTGATCATTTTTTACTGTACTATACTGGCGATCAGTTGATTTGTTTCCACATATCTTAAACCATATAAAATAAAATAAATTTAATATTTATTTACATGTTCCTATATAACTGGTCTCTATTAATCTATACCGATTTTTGGAACATCATTAACCATGAAGGAAAAAGTGGAAGTATAGTGTTGAATGTATAAGATAAAAATTAATAAATGAGTAATTCCAAGAGGAATATGAATCCTTTGTATTTTAAAATCATGTGTTTAGACCAGCTTTACTAACTTATCCATCTGTTAACATCTATATCAAGCCTGTGATGCTTGTTCTCTCTAATTATAAATTAAAAATGAGGAAGAGAAAAAGAAAAATTATTTACACTTCTGCTTACAAAAGATGTAAGATGTGACACCATTCAACAGAATGTAATGTACTTATTCATGCTTCGCATGTTACTGTGAATAAAGATTTGAAAATGTATTTTATTGTCATGGTCTTTTCTTTCTTCATCCCTGCCCCTAATCTCACAAAAGATGAATTCTCTTGATTTACTGATGATAATTATAAATGTGGAAAAAATATGCAATCAATAATTTATCCCTTAAAACTCATCTTTGATATTTAAAATGACATTTTAAAGGTTTTTCCTTGAAAATAATTTCTTTATGCCTAAAAATAGCTTGAATGAGCTACACCTATGGTTCAGTTAGGATCCATCATGAATATGCAAATTGGTCTCCGCCTCCATTCAATCACACCACCAGTTCAGACTGCAAGATCCTCTCAGTCAACTATAGTAAACGTTACATAATACCAAATGTAAATGTTGGTTTAAATAAGCGATATATGTTTGAACCAGAAACTGATTCAGAAGAAAGACGAGCGAATTTTGGCTTGAATTCGTTATCAAACAGCTAATAATGTGTATATGTCACACAAACAAGTGAGTGAATTCGGACACTGTGCACAGGTGTTGTGCCGAATTTCGACTCCATGCAAAATGATTAACCCCCCTCGTTGAAGTCAGGAACCACACCCACAGACCTAATTCTAAACTTAGGGAGTAAAAATCTGGCAGGGTACGTTTTGGACAGTTCTATTTCGTTCTTCCTGACTGCCAGAGGCAGTGCTTCACGCTGGATACTATCTCTCGTTGCAATGCATAGGTCGAGTCTAATCAAGGGGGTAATCCATCGACCGGAAGTTGAAGCCGGCCGGGTGCCGCCATGTTGTAGCAGAACTTCACTTGCGTTAGCATTTCCATTGACTCCCATTCATTTTGGCGTCACTTTGACAGCGAATAACTTTACATCTGAGGCGTTTAAAGACTCCATTTGTCCATTAATTATTTCTAAAGAAACACGACAATGTATAAAGGGCTCCATTACCTTCTATGTTACATTATGGCCCCGTAGAAACAGATTTTGTAAAAATAGGCTAACGATTGCGTCATAACCACTCGACTCTTTGTCGCGCTGTACAGAAATTACCGTACAGACAGGAGGAGAAGCTCGCAGGCAATCGGGGGGACGTCCCGTCAAGGGAGAAGCCCATAGATAATGAGTCCATAAAAGCAACGGAATACTTACTCCTGCTCACTCACGCCAAAGAACTCTTTGCTCAAGTTCCCCGTCTCTGCAAGATTAACGTTGGCAATTTTCACGCACAGCTACTAGAAGATTAACGTCTGTCAGACAGGTTGCTCACGTCATCAAGCTTAGTTTGAGTCGGTTTGAGTCTGCGCGTCAGGAACGGAAGTGCTCAAAAATCGCTAAAAATGGGCTTCAACTGTCTCAACTGAGTTCCAATGAGATGGCTCTGTCCACTTCTTATACTGTCTATGAGTCTAATACAAACAATGTCCCTCGTGACCAGGATGACTCGGGGTGCTCCCCTATTTAACCCTGTGACTTCCTGCAGACTGTCCCAATAATCTTCTCGCGTGCACGTATGCAGGTTGTAGATTATGTAAAAAAAAAAAAAAAAAAAAAAAAAACCTTGAATCCGTTCTTCATAGCTTCGCAACAGAAAACATTTGTTGGTGTCTCGCGACTGCGCGTCCTCCAGAGGCTGCAACGGATTCATTGATAAATACGGCTGGTGAGTTTGTTTACATTGAGGCTGGGGTTCGTTCTAGTTTTCCTGGCATTGTATTGGTCGCTAGCAGAGTGTTTTCGCTCGATGAAAGGGCCATAATAACTTGCAGCTGTAGGTAAGTTAGTAAGACCACGCTTGGAGGGTGTGCACTCTGTATACCGATTGGTATCTGAGCTACAATAGCTGCATACTCATCTATTGTGTTATTGAATGAGTCTAGCATTGTGGTGCCCTTGTGTATATATATATATATATATAACAATATACACACAATAATTATAGGATAGGATTTTTGTAGTATATTTACATATACACTTCAATAATTGTGTGTGTATAATATATTGTATTGAAATTATTCTCTAGTAAGTTTTCTGGCAAGGCTTGCTTAGGAAAGTGACAGAGTGATTCTGCTCGACCTACCAATTATCTTCCGAAACCAGAATGGAAAAGTTACCTCATACTTGCACATTGTGCATGGCTGTTCTCCAGGCGGATGATAGGCATGACTGCTGCCCTTCCTGTTTAGGCCTAGAACACCTTAAACAGGGCCTCACAGAAGATGCCTGCATGAACTGTAGCATCATGTCTTGGGAGAGGAGGACTTCGAGGATAACCATGGTGGAAGGGCTTTTGGGGGAGTCGCTACCTCCACCCCCACCACGTAAAACAACAAGCAAGCATAAAAATACTGAGTCAACCAGTGCTTCCGCTGGTAAAAGACCCAAGGAAGACCCGTTAGGGAAGAAGGTGGATGTGCTGACGGCTGAGTTTGCTCAGATTAAGGCTTTGCTTATGAAGTTGCAACCGGGCGAGAGACTAGTATCCTCAATCGAAGCCCCTGCTATGGAGTCGCCCATGGGGGAGGAGGATATCCTTTCAATGGCGGCTTCTCAAAGCCAATTCTATGATGATGTTGATGGAGAGGTGCAGGTTTTATCTGATCATCAATCCCAATTTTCCCATGATGGCTCCCAGGAAGCTGGTCATAGATCTGCAGAAGGTCCACAGTCAGAGCAAGAGCTAGTGAAGCAGGCTCTTCAGGCTGCATTGGCTCGCTTGGGTCTTGACACAGCCCCTGCTGTGGCAACCTCTTCTAGTGCTTTTTTCAGAGGTTCAGCGCAACCCTCTCCTCTTACAATTCCACCATCAAAGGATTATACCGAGGAGTTGCAAAGATGCTGGGCTAACCCTAGGTCGCTTACGCACCCCACTAGTGCAAGCAGGGCATTTGTTGCGATGCAGGATGCAGACGCTTATGGCTTGGGTCAGATGCCGAAGGTTGACCCACTTATTGCCTCTTTTGTTCTTTCCCCAGAGGAGGTATTGAGGCCTAATGTCCGTTGCCCCCGGCCTCAATGTAGGATTACAGATGACCATCTTATCCAGGCATATAACACAGCAGCACGAATGGGTCGCATTGGCAATTCTCTCTCCCATCTCATGTTGGCCTTGTCTCAATCCCTTCAATCATCAGGGAGTGATTCTTTTAACCAAAACTTAAGTGATGCCTCCCTTGAGGCAATAGCATTCATGACAAGAGAGCTGGGAAGGCTGATGTCAACGCTTACACAAGCACGACGCCAAATCTGGCTTGCACAATCACCTCTGTCTGAGGCATGTAGGAGAACACTAAGGGACCTTCCAGTAGTTCCAGGGCAACTCTTTGGGCCAGCTGCACAGGAGACGCTGGAGCGTAGTGTCCAGGTGAATCAGACCAGGCAGCAGTTTGCTGACCTGAGGAGAGTTCCACAGGCTCACTTAAATTACCGTCAGCCTTCTAGGGGGTATGAACTACCACGCTCTATGTTTTCAACACCCTCAGGTGATGTTCACAGGGGCCAGCCTCCGAGATCACAGCGAGTAGAAAATTCTGCTCAGCGGCCCCGGGCTCGGGGTCAGCAAGTATTTCAGGCCCCTAGGGGTAGAGCACCTGGCCAACGGCCCACCAGGGATGCTAGAGGCCATGGACGTAGGTCCTGAAGGTCCGCGGCCGGCCGTCGGACAGTTTTCTTATCAGCAGCTCAGTTACTGGGAAGCAACAACTTCCGACCCATGGGTTATAGCAACACTAACCCAAGGGTACAAGCTGCAATCCTGACGGCGGCCGCCCGCCTTCAAAGGGGTCAGGATGACTGTAGTCTCAGACCCCAACAGTTCACTTGCCTTAAGACAAGAAGTAGCACAATTCCTGGAGAAAGGTGCCATCGAACCAGTAGATTGGTCAGAACGGCTAGGTGGGTTCTTCTCCATTTACTTCATCATTCCAAAGAAAGATGGCGGTGTAAGGCCCATACTCGACCTTCGCGGCCTCAACAAGTTCCTGAAGATCTTACCATTTCGTATGTTGCGCATAACCGATGTTCTTCAGGCGGTCAAGCAGCAGCACTGGTTTACTACGGTAGACCTAAAGGATGCTTACTTCCATGTTCCAATTGCTCCTCAACACAGGCCGTTCCTCCGATTTGCATTCCAGGACCAGGTCTATCAATTCCGTGTCCTCCCATTCGGCCTTTCTCTGTCGCCGCGAGTCTTCACCAGATGCATGGCTGCTGCACTGGCTCAAATCCAAGCCAAAGGGCTACAGGTGCTTCCATACTTGGACGACTGGCTCCTTTGCTCCCACTCTCAGGAGCAGGCAGTGTTAGAAATCACACAGCTGCTCGCACATATTACTCGACTGGGCCTTTCTGTGAATTTCAGCAAGAGCCGATTAATTCCGAGTCAGTCTGTGAGGTTCCTAGGTCTCACGCTGGACTCACGGTCAATGAAAGCCGCTCCATCAGAACAACGAGTGGACAATACACTATTCCTCCTTCAACGGTTTCGAAAGCAGGCCAGGCTTCCATTCAGGTGCTTCCTCAGGCTCACAGGTATGTTGGCGGCAGCACCATCCTTTCACTACGCCCCTTTCAAATATGGGTGAACAGTCTCCACTTGAACCCCAGTTGGCACAGGAACAGGTTGATCAAGGTGACAGCGATGCCTTCTGGCCCTGAAGTCTTGGAGGAGCAGATTGTATCTGACCAAGGGGGTTGTTCTGGGCATGATTCCCTCTCGGAGGGAGACCGATGCGTCCAGACCGATGCGTCCCTTACTGGCTGGGGGGCAGTCTGGCAACATAGAGCAGTCACAGGACAGTGGGATCCTCGGGACAAAGGCGAGAATATAAATACCCTGGAACTTCGCGCAGTTCTGCGAGCTCTGAAGCACCTCGCTCCGTTTTTGAAGGGCAGGCATATTCTTGTCAGGTCGGACAACAAATCAGTGGTTTATCACATCAACCATCAAGGGGGCACAAGGTCCAGCCAATCCCTTCAAGTATCACAGGAACTGCTGACTTGGGCCTTCCCTCGCTTTGCAAGTATCAGAGCAATGCGTATCCCAGGGGTATCAAACGTGGTTCCAGATTTCTTGTCGCGCCGCAGAATTCTATCAACAGAGTGGAGGCTCAACCCGGAAGTGGTAGAGATATGGCAGCGGTTTGGCAGGGCAGAAGTGGAGCTATTTGCCTTGGCGACAACGACCCACTGCCGTCTCTGGTTCTCTCTAGCAGAGGAATCCAGTCCGCTGGGGCAAGATGCTCTAGCCCACGCCTGGCCAGATCGGTTACTCTATGCCTTTCCCCCGATACCGATGATCGGGGTGACTGTTGACAGGGTTCTTCAAGAGCACCACAGGCTGCTGCTAGTGGCGCCAAACTGGCCGGGGAGACCGTGGTTTCCAGTGATGTACAGGCTCCTAGACGGGGATCCTTGGACCCTTCCCAGGAGAAAGGATCTCCTCCAGCAGTTGGAGGGTCAGATTTGGCACCCGAATCCAGACCGCCTGAAGCTCTGTGTGTGGCCTCTGAGGGGCCGGAACCACTCTTTGGAGCCTGCGATCAAAGGGTCCAGAACACCATATTGAACTAGTATGTTAGTCAATGCATCACATTAAGTGCACTATATTAAAGCGCGAAAAAAAGATTATCAAAACAAAAATATTTTATTTTTTTACTTTTAATTTGACATTATTAAACGCACTTTTTAAAAGTGTACTTAAGTATGTTAACTAATTTCAGTAATATTATATTAGCAAGTACAGTTTTTTATATATATATACTTTTGAGATTTGAAGTGCACTGTACATGTACATTTAATACAATTAAGCGCACTTCTTTTTCACAAGGGTTGCACTGCTTTGGAAACAAAAATACTACATTTCCAGCCCTTCACACAGAGTGCCTATATTATTGTGTATAGACATGTACCAGTCAAACAGGTTAAAAGTCATGCCTTAAATTCCAGTCCTTCTATTCATTCAGAACTTTGATACCTGAATCCAATAATGAACTTTGACGTTTAAAAGGGTTGGCATTACATAGGGGTTGGCAAAACACGTAGCTGCATTACTCATTATTAAGTGATTTATGGGTTTGGATGGATTACAGGCACTCCTCTAAAATCTAACTGAATTCTGTTCCTGTGGTGTCATGGTTTTTGTGTGTGGTTCTACAGAGCAATGCCTAGATGTTCACCGGTATCAAAGGACTGGCAATCTGAAACTTTGCAGAGAATCATCTAGAAAATGTTGCCATTATTAGAGTTCTGTTACAGTTATTTTTAATCGATACCTTTAGAAAACCTCTGAAAACACAGGCTAAACCTGGTTTCTGATCAAAAACTGAGATGCATACCAGTATAAATTTATCAATGTTTGGCTTTCCAAATTTTTGCCATCCGTTATTAAAGTTTTAAGTAAAAGTTATAAATGTTGTTTATGTCTATGTGGTGTTTTTAGTATGCTTTAAGACAAACCATGTGCAAATTCATCAGTCAATGCTATTGCTGAGTATTTTCTCCTTAAAACTGCAGTTTACCAAAGAAAGATGGTTTGAACCTGCTCCTGTTTCCTACCATCACAAGCATGTAACCAATCCCGTCAACTTGTGCTTTTTTTTGTGTTTTTTTTTTTCTCCAAAGCATTTCTAATTATGCTGAGTTTTAGAAGGCACAAGGCAGCAGCTGCCTGACTCTGAGATGGCGAATAGAGACTGGCTGTGTCCGAAATCGCCCCCATGACCTTAAATAGGGCACTTGTAGGGCAAGTGCCCTATTTAGGCCCTATTTGCACTTGTAGGGGTGTCCGAAACCATAGTGTACGCTATCGAGTGCACCACTCATTTAATCCCTCAATGCACCGCAATAACGAGTGTAAAACTAACCAATAGATATATAGACCTTATGTTGTCTTCCGGTTTGTATTTCCACAGCGATCTTACGTATTTATGAATGAACAGCTTGTTTTAAAATCTTCCTAGCCTACTGGCATTTGTTAAGACCACTGCTTTAAACATTGCAACGCTTGTTATAGCTTTCGTTAACTCTACAATACGTAAATCCACTTCACTAGCTAATTACTCTTCGACAGCGATGCCATAGAAATATACAGAGCGATTACAAAAACGTAAGTTCAAAGACAAAATTCTAAAGATGGCTGCACACTTGTTTCTCTGATGTATAATCTCTGATAAGGTCTATGGAGTGGTGCAGGTATGACATCACTTTGTAGGCCAAAACACGGAAGTGCTAAATCCTACACACTTCCGGTTCCATCATCCCAAAGTTAATGGGTTTTTAAATGGGATTTTCAAAATTCATAAAAGTTGTGTTCATCTGTGAAAATTATCTTGATGGACAACACGTGTAAGTATCGTAATCTTTTGTTGATCACAGAGCTTGTGATACAAAAGCCTATGGGAAAATCCTATTGGGTTTTTGTCGAGGGAACCAGTGTAATGCTTACTGCCGGTTGGCCTACAAAGTGATGTCATACCAGCACCCGTCCGCCATATTTTATTTATCCTGTTTCTCCCGTGGTCCTCTTGATTTTCTGCCTGTTCCCTCGGATTTCTCTCTTTGCCTCAGCCCTGATCTGTTATTGTTTGGATTGTTTGTTTGTGTATGACCCTTGCCTGTTATCTGGATTACGTCTTTGGATTACCCTGTTCAATAAAAACTGCATTTGGATTCTCAACCTTCGTGTTGAGAATCAGCAGTATGTGACACATTGCGTTACAAATGAGTATACAAATATACTTAGATAGCCTACTTGGCATACAAGTTTTAGAAAGGCCTTTCAAGTATTTTTTACTTTACCATACCATTTTTACTTTACCATAAATGCTTGTCATTATTTAGCACTTTAATCATATTTCAAGACAATATGAGTAATTATGAAATTACATAATAAAGAAGTACTTATAAAAAAGCACTCTAAAGTTCAGCTAATTGCACTTAGCCTAATATAAATTTAAACTAATACATTTAATTTCAAATAACATGTCTGAAAACATTTAATCATTGTGCAGTATATTCCTTTCAAGTAAATTATTTCCTTATTAAGCACTCTTTTTAAAAGTAGCCTATGCTAAAGTGTACTTCTCTTATACAAGGGTATTTTTACACAACCATTGGCATCGTTTTCATACATTTACATTTACATTTAGTCATTTAGCAGACGCTTTTATCCAAAGCGACTTACAATTGAGGACTAAACCAAGCGAGTCATCGTGAAGAGGCAAAAACAACGCAAGAAGTGTTCAAAATACAAAGTTCCGGCATTGCTCGGAGTAGCATAAGCCAGGCAAGCGAGGATTTAAAGGAAAGGTTTTTTTTTTTTTTTTTTTTTTTTTTATTATGTTAAGTGCTCCCGGAAGAGATGAGTTTTCAGTTGCCTTTTGAATGTTGTCAGGGATTCTGCATTCCGGATGACGGTGGGGAGATCATTCCACCAGCATGGAACTGTGAATGAGAATGTCCTGGAGAGTGATTTTGTGCCCCGCTGTGATGGTACCACGAGCCGTCGCTCATTGACCGATCGTAGGCTTCTGGTAGGGATGTACACTTGTAGTAGTGAGTGGAAGTAGGAGGGGGCTGAACCTGTGGTCAATCTGTAAGCAAGCGTCAAAGCCTTGAACTTGATGCGAGCAGAGAGTGGTAGCCAGTGCAGAGAGATGAACAGAGGAGTGACGTGGGCCCTTTTGGGCTCGTTGAAGACGAGACGAGCAGCAGCATTCTGGATCATTTGTAGAGGTTTAGTTGCACATGATGGAAGTCCAGCCAGAAGAGCATTGCAGTAATCAAGCCTAGAAATGACCAGGGCCTGGACGAGAAGTTGTGTTGCATGCTCAGTTAGGAAAGGTCTGATCTTCCTGATGTTGTGCATAGCAAACCTGCATGATCGAGTTGTCTTTGTAATGTGGTCAGTGAAGGTCAGCTGATCATCAAAGATTACTCCAAGATTTCTGACCGACCTTGATGGGGTGATTGAGGATGAATCTAGCTGGATAGTGAGGTCGTGCTGTAGAGACGGATTGGCAGGGAGGACGAGAAGCTCAGTCTTTGCCAGGTTGAGCTGCAGGTGATGTTCCTTCATCCACGCCGAGATGTCCGCCAGACAGCTTGAGATCCGTACAGCTACTGTGGGATCATCTGGTTGAAATGAGAGGTAGAGTTGGGTGTCATCAGCATAGCAATGGTAAGAGAAACCATGTGCCTGTATGATGGGTCCCAGTGATGTGGTGTAGATGGAGAAGAGGAGCGGTCCAAGAACTGAACCCTGGGGAACCCCTGTGGTCAGCTGATGTGCTTTGGATACCTCACCTCTCCATGCGACCTTGAAGGACCTACCTGTGAGATAGGACTCAAACCAGTTGAGGGAGGTTCCAGTGATGCCCAGTGATGAGAGGGCGGACAAGAGGATCTGATGATTCACTGTGTCGAAAGCAGCAGACAGGTCCAGTAGAATGAGAACTGATGATTTGGAAGCAGCTTTTGCGATCCGCAGGGCTTCCGTGACTGACAGCAATGCAGTCTCAGTTGAATGTCCTTTCTTGAAGCCAGATTGGTTGACATCCAGCTGGTTGTTCATAGAATACATAAATTAACGATTCCTGCTTACTATATTGTCACTCCAAAAGTGTTTGTAGAAAGATGAATTAATGGGGATATACTGAATATGGGATGTGTACATTTGAATAAGATAAAAACATTCCACATAACAGTCAGCACGTAATTATGATCATGACCGGAAGCTGTGGCTGCAGTTAGTAGAAAGTAATGAGAGTGGATTAGTTTGAGTCGTGCCAGTGAGGTGTCCTTGAACTACATAGATTTTTTCTAATTTGATGTGTGGGAAGGGGGAGCTTTTTGGCCCTTATCTGTGTCTCTCTTACAGATGCCAAAGTGAAAGGCCTGGCTGCAGTTCAGCAGGGTAAAGATAAAGGAGAGCTCAGGATAGACGGACAAACACACTTGCAGATTCCCCCCTGCTTTTTCCTTTTAAGTTAACATGAGTTAATCCAGCACAATTTGTCAATGTTTGATACATTTATTTAATTTGCATTGAAACAACATGATTTCCAGTAATAATGCTTTAGGTCCAAGTAGGCTACAGATTGTATTAAACGTTATTATTTTTTTTTACTTTTTGGACTGCGTTTTGCTACGTTTTCAGCGTCTCGCGAATAAAATTAGATTCGGTGTCATGTTAAAAGTTCAGCTTTTTAACGTTTAAAAGAGAGTGGAGTTATGGCATGTTTTGACTTTTGACAGTAGTAAGGCCACTGTGGTGAAGAGTGGAACTTGGGTTGATGATGGGCAAATGTTATAAACTAATCTACATTATGAACTAATCTACATGATGTCAAAGTCAAAGAATAATTTTTTGCTTTTGTGTGCTTCCTTAACATTGCATATCTGTTTATTTTATGTTGCATGTCAAAAAATGTTAAATATCGTCAATAGATAAGTTTTTTTGGCCTATATCATGTAGACCCACACTTCATTTTCAGGTGGCCTGATAAAAAACATATTTTTTCCAGAAGTTTTCAAATCGAGAAAGCCACTTCGTTTGTGTGCAATACACATCGACGTCAGTGAACGTACTGGGGGTGGTCGGTGAATGTGTTATCTGAGGACAAGAATAGCTAGGCTAGTAGTTCACTGCAAGATATTCACTTGAGTTTTTCACAAGTCTAATTATATTAGGTTTACACAATTACGTTTCCATTTCATAGGTTTTGAGATCGTGTAGAATCTTGTGGGAAAGTGAATGGAATCTGACATAGACCCCGAAGCCGCCGCCATTTAGAATTTCAGCCAGCCAATGATTTCGTAAGCCAAATTGAGCCTATATGAGCCGCCATCTGATAAAGTTTGGCTGAGCCGGCTAGAATTATTTGCATCGAATAATAATTCTATCACATAGAGACATACACACACGAAATATATAAACAAATGCACGAGATCTATTTTCCCACTGGATTCATAACAGCACAGTCTTGTGGTCGTTGCTACGATACACAGACTCACAGTGAATTGACGACCAATTAAAATTGCTCGTTCTCTTACAAGAGGTTCTCTCGTACTGCGTAATATCTTACGCTAGGGGAAAACCTCTTTTCCTCGAGATATTGAAGCCAAAAAATTATCCTTAATTTTAAATTATTGCAAAACGCGTTGCAGCAGCATACAGACATAAGCAGGCGGCTCAGCGTGCCTATTGGCTGTCCTGCGGCAACTGCAGCAGCCTATCGAGGGCGGCCCTTTGGTGACGGTCCAATGGGGGCGCTTTGCGCCCATTTTGTCACTTTCACGCCCAAAGGGGCGTGGTCTAGGCCTATAAGGATAGCTCGATGGGCTGATCTCACTGATTTTTCATCTCTTCAGCGAAGCTCTGCATCGCTGGATCCTGAGTGAAGAAGCCGCGCCGTGGAAAAAGCCTTCTGCAGGACGAGCCATCACCTGAAGCCGCTAGCCTCATCTCGCCGCCTTCAGTCGCCGTTTCCTGCTACGCTATTCGGCGTTTACATCCTTTTACACTCTGCTTGCTAACTGTGTGTTCGCCCCCGCGACTCACTTTTTCTAAAAGAGCTGCGTCTTTTTAAAGATGCCTTCACCCTGTGGCTCGTGCCGAGCCCAACTCAGCGACGGGGACCGCCATGTCATCTGCGTTTCCTGCCTGGGTGAGGATCACGCAGCACTCGCGCTCGCTGATGGCAGATGCCCTCACTGCGAGCTACTGCCGATGGTGACTCTGAGGACTCGCCTGGCTTCCTTCTCCGAGTCTGCAACCCCGCCCGCTGCAGTACCGCGCCGTAAAAAGCACCGCACTCAGCGGGTCCCTGAGCCTCCTCAAGCCCGCGACAGCTCGCCGGTTCGCCCGCCAGCTTCGCCACTTTCTCTCGGCTCTCTCCCGGACGCTCGACGGCCGCCCGCCGCCGATTATGTCATCGAGGACGACGAGCCAGCTGGATTGGATGAGGAGGCTAGCTGTTCCCTTCTGGCGTCGGACTGTGAGGACTGGGCGAGCTCTGCGGACCTCCCCCTGCTGTTCCTGAGTCAGTTGGCAAGAGAGCTAGCATTGAGTTTGAGCTAATTGCTTCTACTCTCGCAGGCAGTGGCAAGCCTCGGCCTCGAGTGGGAAGCGCCCGCGCAGCCGCCGCATAACCGACTAGATGGGTGTTTTCTTCAAGGAGACCCCAGATCAGCGCCTTTTCTTCCTGAGTTGCACGAAGAAGTCGCGAAATCCTGGAACGCCTCTCTCTCTGCTCGAGTGCGTTCCTCTGTCTCGGCTGCATTCTCCGTGGTGGACGGTGCGAAGGACAGAGGATACCTCTCGCTTCCCCCCCGTGGAAGAGGGCATAGCGACCCACCTTTGCCCGCCCTCTGCTGGACGACGCGCTAAGTTGGCGCTACCATCTAAGGCCTGCCGAACTACATCAGCCATGCACACCCGCGCCTACACCGCTGCTGGGCAGGCTGTCTCGACCTTGCATTCCATGGCCATACTGCAGATCCTTCAAGCCGACCTTCTCAAAAAAATGGACGAGGAAGGCCCGGAAGTGATCAGCATACCGGATTTGCGCAGCGCCACGGACCTCGCTCTTCGCGCTGCTAAATCCGCAGCACAGGCCATCGGGCGGACTACGGCTTCTCTCGTCGTTGCCGAGAGACACCTTTGGCTGACGTTGTCGGAGATGCCGGAAGTGGAGCGGTCTGTGTTCCTCGACGCGCCCATCTCCTCGAAAGGCCTCTTCGGATCTTCCGTCAAGGATTACGCGGCCCGGGATCAGAGACCGCGCTCTCGCTCTGCTGGCCGCCGCCCCCCGCCACGCGGGCCCCGGCCAAAGATCGAGATCAAGCCTGAGGCCCCGAAATCGTCCTAGCTTTCCTAGGAAAACGACGGTGTTCAAATCCTGCCGCGGCCGGATTTTCACCAAAACTTCTCGCTCGTTCAGTTCCAGGAATTGCGACTGTTCCAGTGTATTCAGCAGTAAACAAGTCGGTAACACGGCCCGCTTTCCTGCACACAAACGCCGTTTTCACGGCGACCCAGATATCTCACAAAAAGAATGTTTTTTCTGGTGTCCCGGCTTCGGCCGAAGGTGTTATGAGTGTAATAAAAATGGCCACTATACAGTGCCCATTTCTACACCCAAGCACAGCCCGTCACAATACAGGGCTCGCACAAATAAAATCGACTCATGTCGGTTGTGCATTAAGTGTAGTGAACGTGCCCACGCCCCAGTGCCCACTAACACTACACAATACATGTCGCACGGTTTCTGTAAAAACGAAACTAACACATTTATCATCAGCTCATGCAGACGGTGTTTTCAGTGCTATGAATGTGCCCGCCTCGCTGCGCCCTCATTCACTCACAGACATGTTAAGCCCCACGGGACTCGCCCCGCTCACTCTCACACAGCATACTGCTATAATGAAAGCGAGCGCGGCCAGGCTGCCCGCCATTTTAGGCGCGCCCCCCGCCTCACTCACTGTAAACACGGTGCCCATGTTACAGCGCACAAAAGCTCCCGTGTCGTCACTATGTTACGATCAGAGCCCAAAACCCATTCTACCCCTAGCCATTCACGCAAACGCGTGGGCACAGCTTCCCGGGGTCTCGAATTGGGTGCTGAACATTATAAAAAGAGGCTATTCGCTGCAGTTCGCTCCGCCCTCGCCGCAGCACGGCGCGCGTCGAATCCTCGGTAAAATCAGAAGTAGCACATATACTTCGAGCAGAAATAGCGACATTATTGAGCAAAGGGGCAATAGAGCCTTTATCTCAAGCTCAGAGCGAAGGGGGCCTGTACAGCAGATATTTTCTGGTACCGAAAAAAGACGGGGGTCTCAGACCCATTCTAGATCTAAGACAGCTGAACAAAGCGCTTATGAAACGCCAGTTCAAAATGCTCACAACCAAGAAAATCCTCACGCAGATTTGCCAAGGGGACTGGTTTATGTCGATAGATCTGAAGGACGCTTATTTCCAGATACAAATAGCGTCACGTCACAGGCGATTTTTGTGATTCGCCTTCGAGGGCCAGGCATATCAATACACAGTCCTACCGTTCGGCCTGTCTCTTGCACCCCGTACATTCACGAGGTGGATGGACGCGGCGCTCGCACCCCTGAAACTTCAGGGCATGAGAATTTTGAACTACTAGGACGATTGGCTGATTCTAGCTCGATCTCATTCAGAGCTCATAGAACACAAGACCGTGTTACTCAAACACCTCGAGAAACTGGGTCTAACAGTCAATTGGGCGAAAAGCTTGCTGGTCCCCAGTCAGAAAATAACCTTCCTGGGCACAGAGCTGAACTCGCTGTCTATGACAGCGCGGCTGTCGCCAGAACGCAGAATAGACATTCAGCGCTCTACGAAATCCTTCCGCCGAGGCACTATAGTCACGCACAGGAGGTTTCAGAGAATGCTGGGCTTGATGGCCTCAGCATCCTCGGTACTTCAGTTAGGCCTGCTTCGCATGCGCCCGCCGCAGTTTTGGCTCAAAGCACGAGTACCTCCTCGAGCTTGGGCTTCCGGTCTACTTCGCCTCAGGGTCAATCAGGAATGTATCACAGCCCTGAAACCTTGGAGAGCGACAGACTGGTACCAGTCTGGTGTAAACCTGGGGACTTCCTCGAGTGTGCAGGTGGTGTCTACGGACGCCTCCACCTCGGGATGGGGAGCGCTGCACGAAGGCAGACCGTTCTTCGGCCTATCAGAACGAGAAAAGTTCCTTCACATAAACTGTCTGGAAATGTTGGCAGTCGACAACGCGCTGAGGCGCTTCTGTCCCCGAATAAAGGGCTACCACGTCTTAGTCCGCTCGGACAACATGTCGGTGGTATCCTACATAAATCGCCAGGGCGGCGTCAGGTCTCGAAACCTTTTCAGAAACCTCCTGAACCTAGGGCCAGACAGACTGTCCAGAAACAATATACCAGCTGGGGAATGGTCTCTGCACCCGCAGACTATCCTCCTGCTGTGGGAGATGTTCAGCAGAGCAGTTGTGGACCTATTCGCGTCCCAGGAGAACGCTCACTGCCCGAAATTCTTCTCAAAGAGCAAGGATGCGCTGGCCCACGTCTGGCCCAGCTGCCCGCTCTATGCTTTTCCCCCGGTCTCGCTCCTGCCTCAGGTGTTGGAACGAATCCGGGAAACCAAATGTTCCGTGCTCCTCGTGGCTCCACTCTGGACAAACCAGGTATGGTTCCCAGTCCTGATGCAGCTGACGAGCACTGCCCCATGGCCGATTCCGACGAGGAAAGACCTCCTCTCTCAGGCCGGGGGCTCAATTTGGCATCCTCACCCGGAACGGTGGGCCCTGCACACATGGGCCATCAACGGGTACCCGCAAACCTCCCCGAGGGAGTGCTAAACACCATCACGCAGGCCAGAGCACCGTCTACCAGACGCCTCTATGCCTCCAAGTGGTCAGTGTTTGTTAACTGGTGCAAAACCCGAGGTTTTCCACCTACAAGCAGCGGGGTAACGGAAGTACTTTCCTTCCTTCAAGAGCTACTGGATAAGGGCAGGTCCCCATCCACGCTCAAAGTCTACGTGGCGGCCATAGCAGCGTTTACGAAACCTGTGTCTGGCCTGTCACTGTGGAAAGATGATCTGGTCATTAGTTTCCTAAGAGGAGCTAAGAGGATGAATCCTCCCAGAACCCCATCTATCCCCATGTGGGACCTTTCCATGGTGCTAGAAGCCCTGAAAGGAGCCCCATTCGAGCCGATTCGGACATCGGATATGAAACACTTGTCTTTCAAGACAGTGTTTATCTTGGCTCTTGCGTCAGTAAAACGCATAGGGGATCTACAAGCGCTATCAATAAGCGCAACGTGTCTGGAGTTGAACCAAGACACGGATACGTACCTAAATCCCTCAACACACCGTTTAGGGCCCAGGTTATCTCCCTGTCTGCCCTACCGGTTAATAATGAGGAGGAGAGCACAGGCCTCCTTTGCCCAGTTAGGGCGTTAAAGGCCTACGTATTTCGCTCATCTGTTTTCAGACAGACTGAGCAGCTTTTTGTTTCATTCAGCGGCCGCACTAAGGGCCTAGCCGCCTCGAAACAGACCCTATCCAGATGCATAGTTGATACCATAGCAATGGCATACACTACAAAGGGACTGGAGTGCCCCTTGGGTGTTAGAGCACATTCCACCAGAGGCATGGCATCATCGTGGGCGTGGTCTAGTGGGATCTCCTTACAAGATATCTGTATGGCGGCAGGCTGGGCCTCCCTGTCTACATTTTATAAGGTTTTATAACCTAGAAGTTCCCGCCTTACAAGCTAAATTGCTGTCGGTTTAAAGTCAAGCACTACCTGCCCCGTCGTTCGGCACAGAGTATTGCACTCGCTTGAGCACCGCTCAACGGGCTGTGAGTTTTTCCCCGAGGAAAAATAATGCCCATACTATCACTCAGTACAGGCTGAAGTTCTCTTCACCCTAACTGTGTGTAGCACTAATATAATAAATAGCCCTTCTTATGGCTAAATTATTTAGAATGATGCTTCTAGCCTCTCTTCTCGGACTCTCTGTGAGTTCATGGTGATTATGCACTATATGAGCCCAGGGCACCTGCCCTTGGGACCTTGGTGTGGGATCCCCGCACGCACGGCGCTTTGCATAGTGTTCCCCTAGCGTAAGATATTACGCAGTACGAGAGAACCTCTCGTAAGAGAACGTACTCGGTTACTAACGTAACCTCAGTTCTCTCTAGAAGAGGGAACGAGTACTGCGTATCTTGCCGTGCCTGCTACGCGCTGGTTCGCTTCGGTGATGAAAAACCAGTGAGATCAGCCCATCGAGCTATCCTTATAGGGATAGACCACGCCCCTTTGGGCGCGAAAGTGACAAAATGGGCGTGAAGCCCCCATTGGACCGCCACCAAAGGGCCGCCCTCGATAGGCTGCTGCAGTTGCCGCAGGACAGCCAATAGGCACGCTGAGCCGCCTGCTTATGTCTGTATGCTGCTGCAACGCGTTTTGCAATAATTCAAAATTAAGGATAATTTTCGGGCTTCAATATCTCGAGGAAAAAAGATTTTCCCCTAGCGTAAGATATTACGCAGTAGAATAGAATAGAATAGAATCAATCTTTATTGTCCACCGGGGTGGAAATTTTTCTTTGGCTCACCGCAACATACAATACAAAAACAGATAAAACATACAAATGTCTCAGACATAATGAAGAAACATTTCTAGATTAATAAAATAAAATAAAAACACATCTTATTAAGAATAAATACTTATACATTAAAATAGAAAAATAGAAATCCTTCCTCAAGTGGAGGAGTTTAAGTATCTTGGGGTTTTGTTCACGAGTGAGGGAAGGATGGAACGGGAGATTGACAGACGGATCGGTGCAGCTTCTGCAGCAATGCGGTCGATGTACCGGTCTGTTGTGGTGAAGAAGGAGCTGAGCCGTAAGGCAAAGCTCTCGATTTACCGGTCAATCTACGTTCCTACTCTCACCTATGGTCATGAGCTTTGGGTCATGACCGAAAGGACAAGATCCCGGATACAGGCGGCCGAAATGAGCTTTCTCCGCAGGGTGGCTGGGCGATCCCTTAGAGATAGGGTGAGAAGCTCGGTCACTCGGGAGGAGCTCAGAGTAGAGCCGCTGCTCCTCCACATCGAGAGGGGTCAGCTGAGGTGGCTTGGGCATCTGTTCAGGATGCCTCCTGGACGCCTCCCTGGGGAGGTGTTCCGGGCACGTCCCACTGGGCGGAGGCCCCGGGGAAGGCCTAGGTCACGCTGGAGAGACTATGTCTCCCGGCTGGCCTGGGAACGCCTCGGTGTCCCCCCAGAAGAGCTGGAGGAAGTGTCCGGGGAGAGGGAAGTCTGGGCATCTCTGCTTAGACTGCTGCCCCCGCGACCCGGCCCCGGATGAAGCGGAAGAAGATGGATGGATGGATGGACATTAAAATAGCAGCTCATTTGTTATTGTTACTTTGTTTGGTTAAGGATACTAAAGGCATTTGGAATGAAAGATTTTCTAAAAGAACTTTTAGCCAGAGGCACTCTAAAGCGCCTCCCAGACTTCATTAGTTCAAACTCGCTAGAAAGGGGGTGAGTACTATCTGCAGTGATTTTCCTAGCCTTATTACTCGTTCTGTCAATGTATATTTGGGATAGTGGTTTTTGTGGTTTTCCTACAATTTTACTAGCCATTGACACTATCCTGTTGAGCTTTTTCTTTAGCTTGCAGTTTAAATGGTCAAACCAAGCAGAGAGGTGAAAAGTTAAAACACTTTCAATATGTGTAATATACACTAGCTCAGTAATCTGAGCACTGACACCCAGGCAGTTCAGTCTCCTAAGAAGACTGAGTCGTTGTGAGCATTTCTTAAAGATAAATTCTGTATTATCGGTAAAACTCAGGTGGTTATCAAGAACCGTACCTAGATATTTAAAAGTTTCCACAATTTCAACTACTTGACCATTTAGTAAAATTGGCTCTGTTATTATGTCTTGTTTTTTGCCAAAAATTAGCTCATTTGTCTTTGCCACATTAATTTCTAGCTCACTTTCTTTGCACCATGCTTCAAGAGCCTTTACATGTGCAAGATAAGAGGCTTCATCCAAGGAATTTGTTTTTTGTAAGAGTCCTACTAAGGCCATATCATCCGCATATTTGATCAATTTAAACGTGCTATTGTTTATATTAAAATCATTTGTAAATAAGGAAAAAAGCATAGGTGAAAGAACGCTGCCTTGTGGGCAGCCTGTACTAATGGTACGCACTCCAGACAAAAAGCAATTTACACTTACCCTCTGAGGGCGACAAGAGAGAAAGTCTCTGATCCAGAGAATCAGGCTGTTATCTATGTTAATATTAACTAGTCTTTGCAGGAGAATATGTAACTTCATAGAATTGAATGCTGCACTAAAATCTATAAATAAAACTCTAGCATGCCCTTTTGGGAGTGCAAGCTGTTTTGAAATAGAGTCTAAAAGGACCAGCACAGCATCATCTGTCCCTCTATTACTTCTATAAGCGAACTGCAGCGGATCTATCACACTGGTTACTTGGGAGGTCAAGAGATCTACCAGAACTCTCTCCATTGTTTTACATAATATGGAGGTGATGGCTATAGGTCGAAAATCTTCAGGCTTACTTGCACCAGGCTTTTTAGGTATCGGCCTTATTAAAGAAAATTTCCAAGATGTAGGTACACCTGTAACTAGAAGAAAGTTAAAAAGCCTTTTAATTGTGGGGCACAGTCTTTAAGTAAGCGGGCTTTTAGGCCATCTGGGCCGGTGGCCGTATTCGGCTTTAATTTAGTGAGGCTTTTTGCAACAGCATCTTCTGTGATAAGCATTGGCGAACCTATGGGAAGATTTTTACAGATGTCATCACACTCACTCTTATCATCAACAACATCAAACCTGCAGAAGAATGTGTTCATTTCATCTACGAGACTTTGACTGCAGACTACAGGACTGTTGCTTTTATTGCAATTTTTTCCCATTAAAATATTTAAGCCCTGCCAAGCCTGTTTTATATTCCCGCTAAAAAATTTACTCTCTATTGTGTTTTTATATTCAATTTTTGCCTTTAGGATATCCCCCCTTAATTGTTTCCTTTTTTCCTGCACTAATTCCATATTGCCTGAACAAAAGGCAATTTTTCTTTCATTAAGGCAGGTTTTTAATTGTTTGGAAACCCAGGGTTTGTTATTTGGGAATATTCTAATAGACTTTGTTTCAGACACACAGTCCTCACAAAATTTAATATATGATGTTAAAATGTCCGTAAGTTCATTCCCATCCTGGCACGATTCGAAGAAGATGTCCCAGTTTGTGTTGTCAAAACAGTCCCTGAGTTGATCTTTATTTGTTCCAGACCACGTCTGTATCTGCTTGATGACTGGTTTCGTCCTTTTGAGCATAGCTTTGTATTTAGGTAAAAGATGAATTATATTGTGATCGGATTTGCCTAGAGGTGGTCTACACATAGCTTTATATGCCTCAGGGATATTTCCATAACAACGGTCAAGGGTCCGATTTAACCGTGTAGGACAGTCAACATATTGATGAGCAGTGGGCAGATGTGTAGACAAATTACATGAGTTAAAATCCCCAAGGACAAAGACAGGCTGATCTGCAGAGCGGGCGAGTGCATCATTATAGCTCTCTGTTATTTTTTCCCCCGCTGCTACGTCGTTCGGTCCGGGTACATACACAAGAATAATAGTAATTTGCCCGAACTCTCGCGGCAGGTAGAATGGTCGGAAAGTTACAGTCAATAGTTCATAGTCCGGTGTGCACACTTGCTCCCGAACGCAATACTGTGTAGCCCAGCGATTGTCAACAAATAAACACAGCCCTCCTCCGATTGACTTGCGTGAGCTACGCTCATTTCTGTCTGCTCTTATGGTGGTGTACCCGGGCAGGGTTGGAGTATCATGATAGTCTTTAAGCCATGATTCCGTCAAACACACAAGGTTGCTCTGTCTAAATTCACAATCATGTTCTGCTCTCAATGCCAGTTCATCAACTTTGTTGCTTACCGATCGAACGTTGGTCAAGGTAATGACAGGCAATGGGAATCTGTTACCACGTCTCCAAAGTCGGTGCCTCACACCTCCTCTTGAGCCTCGCTTTTTCTTTACTTTCTTCCTCCTCTCTGACCATTCGGCAGGCCGACGGATTTCCATGCAGTCGACAGGGAAGGTTGGTGGAGCTACACCGATTGCTCGTAGGGAGAGCAGGTGCTCACGGGTATAGGTGAGATAGTCTTGACGGCCTTGACGGCCTGATAAACAATCCCCAATTCCAAATGCCGATAAGCAGAGTAGTGTCCATAGTAAAGCGATTTTCATAACAATAACATCCATGACGAAATGCTATTTTAAGATTCTACCCAAGATATTTAAGATGCTATTTTAGCAAGGAAAAACTAATCACAGACAGACAAACGGTGAGCACAGGGTCGACAGCAGGCCGCGCCCCCGGAAGTTCATTAACCGGCTTGATTCTGGAATGATTCTGGAATGATCTGATTTGAGAGAAAAAAACGATTTGCCTGCAGTCTGAACATAGCCTAAAGGACATATTTAAAGAGAAAGTTCACCCCAAAATTCTAATTCTGTCATCATTTACTCGTTCCCTCTTCTAGAGAGAACTGAGGTTACGTTAGTAAACGAGTACGTTTTCCGTACAGAAGAAGCGGTGCATTTTTTTTCTCGCACTGAGGTGAAATGGCGGAAGGAAGCAAGCAAGGTAATTTTGATCTCACTTCTCACATACTTTCCTAGTCCTACTTACTTTTTTTTTTAACTTAGGCCTACCCAGACTTTTGTTAAATCTTCAGGGCACGGTTGCACAAAAACCCGAATCAAAGATTGATGTTATGAACCAAATATTCTGGAACGGAGAGATTTATAGCACTGTACGTGATATTACTGCAGTAACAAACCACCGTTTCCACATCGCTAATTCACGACGCATGCTTCAGTGTACATTGAAGTGAAATGTGCAAAACTTTGTCCAAAATAATTCTGATAACAGTGTGTGTTTATATTAGGGCGAGACAGGCAGGCAAAAACATCGTTTTTTTTTTATACTGGTCAATTTTGAGATTTTTGGATATTTGTCTTCAATAACATGTCGTCTTTCAGACTTGTGGTGAAAAAAAAGTCCGAAATACACATTTAGGTCTTTATTTTACTACACTTCGTCTGTTTGCGTCGGTAGATTTCTCATAAATTCAACAAAAGTTTGCGTTCTTAATCGACATAACTTCTCCGCGATCTCTGCCGTCACCTTCTCATCACAGTAAATCAGTAGCATAACATAGACATCTGTAGACATGAAGTGGCAGCTTCAGCCATTTGCATCTATGAAAAGCTTGGCAGCTGCAGCAGCCATTTAGGTTTTGGCTGAGCCGGTGTTGTCGAAAAATGCTACCGTAGCGCGAATCGAGCACAGAATGTCGATTAATATAATATGAAATACAATTCTAAGTAGCTATAGTACTGTATAGCCTACTGTTTTTATTTTTAAAACGGCGTGAAAAGTAAAAATTATCATCAAATATTCATCTTTGACTTGTCAAAGCACACCTTTCCTTAGTAACTGAAACTTTAAGTTATTCTTGTTCAGCTGGCTGACCGTACAAATATTCATATGGTAGTTAGCATTTTTAAAGGGAAATTACATTATTACACATGAAAATGTATCTTTTGTTAAAAAAAACTGTGAGTCTGCACATGCGCATAACCAGTAAGTAGCAAATCTCGATGGGTAGCATGAATCGTCAGAACACCTGCTAGCAGCCAATAACTTCATCCGCCAGCCATTATTCTCAAAACAAATGCCTTCGGAGGCTGAAAAGCAAAATTCCTGCTCATGCTTTGTTTGGATTTCCTGCAGTGTGAAGCCTGTTGGTGTTGTTTCTTGGTGTCTGCATGCCTCAGATCAACTGAGATCTCTTCAATATGCTCAGTAAAATTCAGTTTTTTGGTTCTTTTCACTCTTCGTTAATCTCTAAAGACAGATATCGTTGAGAATAAATAAAATAAAATACTTAGCATATTTAGTCTCTGTTTAATTTTCTCTAAGGCCATGTTCAGACTGATATCAATTTTTTTTGCTTGTCCAGATTTTATCCAGATGTTTTTTTGAAAGTCTGGACCGCAAAAAAACAAAAACAAAAAAAACCCCACAAAATCTTTTTTTCTTCTTTTTTTTAAAAAAAGAAATCTGATTCAAACCACATTTGAAGGTGGTTTGAAATGTGATTCCAATCCGATTTTAAATGCGTCCCAGTTTGGACGCTCTGGCTGCTCAAATCAGATTTCAAACTGTCTTTTGCGTCACACAAATATAGCGTCAAAACTGGTGACGGAAATGCCTGAACTGAAGTATTCATTCGTTGTTCAAATGCTATGTCCAAAGATTTCTGCATTTTCCTGTGTGACGGAGGTTTTCAGGACTTGCTTATTGGAGAATGAGATGATGCACCTCTGTTTTTCCCTATGGTTTTTCCTGCATCTCGTCGTCACATGTGTGAGTAGGCAATGCCTACGTCGTTTCCAAAGCAACCCATGCAGATAAATTGGTTATTTATGGACACACAAATCTTATTTGATCACTCGTAATTAATAGTGTTTAGACGAGTCTGCCTGGAATGATCTGATTTGAGAGAAAAAAACGATTTGCCTGCAGTCTGAACATAGCCTAAAGGACATATTTAAAGAGAAAGTTCACCCCAAAATTCTAATTCTGTCATCATTTACTCACCCTAAAGCTGTTCCAAACCTGTATGGATTTCTGTCTTCTGGATACAAAAGAAGATGTTTTGAAGAATATGGGTAGGCCTATAACAAAACAGTTGATGCGCCCTATTGACTTCCATAGAATGGAGATGAAAAACAGGGGCCTATCAACTGGTTACCCATAATCTTCAAAATATCATCTTTTGTCTTCAGCAGAAGAAATAAATTCACGCAGATTTGGAACAACTTGAGGATGAGTAAATGATGACAGAATTTTCAACTTTGGGTAAACTATCTCGTTAACTTTGGCTCACTTTTGTCACCAGTTTTCGGTCATGACATCCTGATTCAGTTGCTGTCCAAAGGTGTATGTATCAGTGAATAAATAGATTTTGGAATGCTGCATGCTGGAAGGGCCTTGGCTTATTTTAAACAACAAAAATTAAAACAAAAACGTCTCAGGTTACGTATGTAACCCTGGTTCCCTGATAGGGAACGAGACGCTGCGTTTGAGACGCGGTGGGAACGCTCTGCGTGATTGCGTCATGAAGCACGTGTAAAATCAGTCCAATGGAAGTCCGATACGTCATGGGTGACGTCATAGACCAGGAAACTATAAAGCACCCTTGCAAACAGACCGCGCCAGCTTCTGAAAAGTCTGAAGCAAGTCGATCAGGGTGTGCAGGAAGTATGGCAGGCAAACGCAGCGTCTCGTTCCCTATCAGGGAACCAGGGTTACATACGTAACCTGAGACGTTCCCTTTCAAGGGAACTCGAGCTGCGTTTGAGACGCGGTGGGAACCCCATACCCACTACGCCATAGTGACAAATGCCCGTTCTGTGTGAAGTCCATTGCGCACACTAAGAAGCAAGCAACCTAGCCCCTGGAGTGGAGAGGTCAAGGTCATAAAACCTGACAAATGTATGCGGAGAGGACCATCCTGCCGCATTACAAATATCAGGAAGGGAAACCCCTGAAATTAAGGCCGTAGAGGCCGCCATACTCCTAGTAGAATGGGCCCGTACAGCCATAGGTGAAGGCTGACCGGCCGCTTCATAAGCTAGTGAAATAGCCTCGACTATCCACTTGCTCATAACCTGTTTAGATGCAGGGCACCCTCTTTTGAGTGACCCAAAACATACAAATAATTGCTCTGATTTACGCCACAGGGCAGCTCTGTGAACGTAGGCATCCAATGCCCTAACTGGACATAACAGGTTCAATTGTTCCTGATCTGGGGTATTAAAAGGTGGAGGATAGAAGGCCTGCAGCACTATTGGGCCCCCAACATTGACAGGGACCTTAGGAATATAACCCGGTCTAGGGTATAGAAATGCTTTAACCATACCAGGTGCAAATTCCAAACATGACGGAGCAACCGACAGGGCGTGTAAATCTCCAATTCTCTTGATAGATGAAACAGCAAGGAGAAATAAAGCTTTCAAAGTGAGGAATTTTTCTGAAACCTCTTCAATGGGCTCGAACGGAGCTAGAGCCAGACCCTCAAGTACAATGGCTAAATCCCAAGCCGGTGCTCTGGAGTGCAGTGCAGGTCTCAACCTCAATGTACCACGGAGAAAACGAGTAATCAGAGGATCTCTCCCAATAGAAGTACCCCCCAGAGGGGTATGGTAGGCCGAGATAGCCGCCACATAAACTTTTAAGGTGGAAGGAGATAATCCAGCAGAGAAACGGTCTTGCAGAAAATCGAGAACTGAACCGACAGGGCAGTTAACAGGATCTAACTGACGCTCACCACACCAGGTGGAGAATAATTTCCATTTCAGTGCATACAGTTTTCTCGTGGACGGGGCTCTGGAATGGAGAATGGTCTCAACGACCTCAGTCGAGAGACCGGATTCTATGAGCCTGGCCCCCTCAGAGGCCAGGCCCACAGTTTCCACAACTCCGGTCGAGGGTGAAATATCGTGCCCTCTACCTGGGACAGCAGGTCCCTCCTGATTGGAATCTCCATAGGAGAGCCGCTCAGAAGAGACACCAAGTCCGAGAACCATACTCGAGTCGGCCAGTAAGGGGCTATTAGTAACAGACTGGCCCCTTCCCGGCGAACCCTCTCCAGAACCCCCGGGAGCAATGATATCGGGGGAAAAGCATACAGGTGAAGCCTCGGCCAAACCTGCACCATCGCATCCAGTCCGAGAGGAGCTGGGTGCGTTAGAGAGAACCACATAGGACAATGGGTTGTATTTGAGGATGCGAAAAGGTCTATCTGAGCACGACCAAATTTCTCCCAAAGGAGCTCCACCACCTCGGGGTGAAGTCTCCACTCCCCGGGCCTCAGCCCCTGCCTTGACAGTATATCTGCTCCCACATTCTGACGCCCCGGAATGTAAACTGCTCTGAGAGATAGCAACTTCCCTTGGGCCCATAGGAGGATCTGATGGGCCTGCTTGCAAAGGTGACGTGACCTCAGACCCCCCTGATGGTTGATATATGATACCACCGACGTGTTGTCCGTACGGACCAACACATGATGGCCTCTCAGGTCTGGCAGGAAATATTTGAGAGCTCGAAATACCGCCATCATCTCCAAGCGATTTATGTGCCATGACAGATGATGGTCCTGCCAAAGACCTTGCGCCGAGCGGCCACTCATGACCGCCCCCCATCCCGTGAGGGAAGCATCCGTCGAAAGCGTGACGCGTCGACAAGAAGCCCCCAGCACTGGGCCCTGGGCGAGGAACCAAGGTTTCTTCCACATGACCAAGGCACGAAGGCATAGCCGCGTGACCTTGATCTTGCGGAACGGATTTCCCCTCGGAGAAAACCCCTTGGTTCTGAGCCACCACTGCAGGGGTCTCATGTACAGCAGGCCAAAAGTAATCACGTTGGACGCTGCTGCCATGAGCCCCAACAGTCTCTGAAACTGTTTCACAGTGAGTGACTGGCCTAGTTTTACATTCTTTACGGCTGTGAGGATCGCAGAAATCCGAGCAGGAGATAGACGTGCCTGCATTGTGGTAGAATCCCAAATTACACCTAAAAAAGTGGTCCTCTGAGCAGGGAGGAGAACACTCTTCTTGATGTTGAGCCGCAACCCCAACTCCTTTATGTGAGACAGAACGACATCTCGATGCCGAACTGCCAACTGCTCTGACTGAGCTAAAATCAACCAATCGTCGATATAATTTAATACGCGAATGCCCTGGAGTCTCAAAGGAGCCAGAGCTGCATCCACGCATTTTGTAAAGGTGCGGGGTGATAAACCTAGGCCAAACGGTAGAACCCGATACTGGTAAGCTTCGCCCCCGAAAGCGAACCTCAGGAACTTCCTGTGATGAGGATGGATGGATACATGAAAGTAAGCGTCTTTCAGGTCTATTGTGACAAACCAGTCCTCGGACTGAATCTGTGATACAATTTGCTTTAGTGTGAGCATCCTGAACTTGAGTTTCTGAACTCTGCTGTTTAACTGGCGCAGATCTAGAATAGGACGCAACCCTCCATCTTTTTTCGGAACAATGAAGTAACGGCTGTAAAACCCTGACTCTCTGCTGGGAGGAGGCACCCCCTCTATCGCTCCTTTTTGAAGAAGTGTCAGAACTTCCTGCTCCATAACCAGAGCCTGCTGTGGGTCCACCACTGTGGGAAGGACCCCTTGAAATCTGGGCGGACGAGAACCGAACTGAATTCTGTAACCCTTTTCTATTATATGCAGGACCCATGAAGAAATATTTGGCAGAAGTTTCCACGCTGCCAGAAATTCTGATAAGGGAACCAGTCTCTCGAGACTGGCCTCTGGATTTGGTTGAACAATCATTTCGGCGCCCTGAAGCGGCGAACCGGCAGGGAACAACCGAACTGACCGTTCTACAATCCTCCTCAGAGGATTGCATGGGGACGCTGACACCTCGGTGCCCTGAAACGGCGAACCGGCAGGGAACAACCGATGTGGCAACGCTGCGACTCTCCTCGGAGAACCGCCCCCCGGAGGGCGCCAAAGAGAAACGGTTCCTCGGAATCGTTCCTCCCTGGAGGGGACCACCCTCAGAAGCCTGGCACACTTGGCGTCAGGACTTCTTCTTAGTCCAGGTTCTTTTAGGCATGACAGTCCTCGGATTCTGTCTGCCCCCAGCAGGCCTGGACTGCGAACGCCACTCGGGAACCCCAGATTGTGGAGGAGCCCGAGCAGCAACGCTCTGTTTCTGCTGGTATCTATATGAGGAGCTCGTAGACGGACGAGGCTGCTCAACCTTTATATTGCGTGCAGCCTCGGGGACATTAGACCGGCGAGGAAGAAACCTCTGAAACGCAGCCGCTTGTTTTTTATTTTCTTGAAACCTATCGACAACACAATTTATAGCATCGCCGAACAGACTTGTAGGAGAAACCGGTGCGTCCAGAAGAACAGATCTATCTTTATCCTTTATCTCAGAAAGATTCAACCATAAATGACGTTCCGTGGCCACCAGGGCTGCCATAGAACGGCCCACAGATTTGGCCGTCTCCTTGGTGGCCCGGAGAGATAGATCTGTCGTGCGACGTAATTCTCGAATTGCATCAGCACTAACTTCCTCACAATCATCTATGTCCCTCAGCAGGTCAGCTTGATAGGCTTGTAATATCGACATAGTATGAAGGCATGCTGCCGCCTGACCTGCTGCCGAATACGCTTTACCCACCAGCATTGATGTATTTTTTAATGGTCTGGTGGGTAACGTCGGGGCTTTCAGTGATGACGCTGACTCGGGGGAGAGATAGCTCGCAAGCGTCTCTTCCGCACGAGGCATCGTCAAATAACCGTAATCATCAATACCTCTCACTTTACTGTAATTACTAGTTTGAGGATTATGAACTCTGAAAGATGCCGGTTTATTCCATGATCTAGACACCTCAGTGTGAAGATCAGGAAAAAACGGGAGCTCCCGACGAGGAGGTCGTGATCTAGATGGTAAATAACGATCATCTAGAAGACTCTTTTTTGATTCAACATCAATATCATCAGCTGGCCACTCAATATTTAATTTAGTAACAGCACGAGATAAAACCTCCATTAACTCCTCATCATCGGGGATATGAGCTGGCGAAAACTCAAAATCCCCCATATCAACGACATCCGGTTCCTCAGAACTGGATAGCCGCAACATTGGTGCCTCAACCTGGGGAGGAGAAACCGCAGGGCGGGCTCCTTCCTGGGCTGGGACACCGGAACTAGCAGGTAAGGGCTGAGAAAGGGCTGGGCCCGTCTCAAACCCCGCTACTAGATCCATCTGTGAACCCCATGATGCACGCCGCCGCTGTGCCTCAGCAGCAGCGGGACCCGCACCACGGGGAACACGAACCGAACCATCCTCCTCAAAGAATGCCCGGCGGGAGCGGAGAGTTTTCATGGACAAACTCATGCAATGCTCACAATCAGCCCCCTCGAGGACTGACTGGGCATGCTCCACTCCCAAACAAGCAACACACATCTGATGTGTGTCCCCACCCGTAATGAAACGAGGGCAGGGAACAACACAACGTTTGTAATCTTGCTTGCTCGCCATAATGATATATATATATATAGCAATGTGATCGGACAGACAACAATAAATAGACAAGGACAGAATCACAGAGAGCGCTTGCTGAAGACAACAGAAGCTGGCGCGGTCTGTTTGCAAGGGTGCTTTATAGTTTCCTGGTCTATGACGTCACCCATGACGTATCGGACTTCCATTGGACTGATTTTACACGTGCTTCATGACGCAATCACGCAGAGCGTTCCCACCGCGTCTCAAACGCAGCGTCTCGTTCCCTTGAAAGGGAACTCAGAGAGTGCTCTTTGAATCTAGACAAATGATATTCGACTCCAAAGTACTTCTTCTGGCATAAAAGTCCATTTTAATTGGGCTCGCAACATTGTGACATTAAAGACAGAATAGGAACACATGAAAGGTTTTTAACTTTTTAATGACTCTGATTGTAATGTGTATGCTTTGTTTTCATTTAATTCTAGTTCCTGTTTCATTTGTTCTCATTTCCCCGCCACTAGTTTGTTGTGGTTGTTTATTAGTTCCCCACACCTGTTCGGTTTCTACTATGAGTTTGTATATAAGCCCCTGAGTTCCCCTTAGTTCTTTGTCCTGAATGGTTTGGAAGAGTGGTTGTGTTTCTCTGTGCTCTCCTACGTGCTTGTTTTCTTTTATAATAAAGTGTTTCTTTGGATTCTCAGTCGTTGTGTGCTTTGTATACAGCCACCGCGTGACACTGATTGCCAAGTGAAAATAAATAAAGACTTTTATGTCAAATTAAGTGTCAGTTTTTTCAACATTGTGTATTGTTAGATGTCATGTAATACAAATATCATTCAAGAATGAACGGTACACCCAATACAAAACAAAATGACATTTATGTTTTTAATTGATGTATTTATGCTGTATACTGAACAAGTATATTTACAGTAAAAAAGACCCTACACAACCCACACACATCAACAGAATCAAGTTCTGTTTTAACAAAAACAACAACGACAATAACAGTACTGCAGCAGTCTCCATTATGCCCTGGGCCAATTCATTAACGATGCGTAACTGGTGTTTGAGTTGCGTAACTACATATCATGTGTTACTGCAGTGACAGCAGTGGCCTGGGACAGCTATAGGACCGTCGCTCTTGCCATAAGAGCCTTATGTACAGCCTAAAGAATATCATTCACACAAATACATATATGGGCATGCCCCCTACTCTAAGCACATAAGGAACCATACATATAATGAAAAAAATAATTTAATAAGTTAATAAATTCAACTATCACAGAACCAATTTTTCAAGTTGGGTGACCTCAGTAATCAGTGGGAACAATTCCATAGACTGCCCTTAGACTGATTTTTTCTAAAGGGGTTCAGTCATATTATGTCAAGAAATAAATCTTTTAACCCGCTTTAAAAGCCCACCAGTCCGCAGTTAACAACTCCTAAGATTTATAAAACATACTCACCCCCATGTCGTTTCGAGCCTGTATGCATTTCTTTCTTCCGTGTAACATGAACACAAAAAAATATATTTTGAAGAATGTTTGTAACGAAACAGTTTTGGTTCCCAATGTCTTACTTTGTATGGACAAAAAAGTCAACAACAGTCAAACATTTTGGTTACCAACATTCTACAAAATAACTTTTTTGTGTGTTACACGCATACATGTTTGGAACGACATACGGGTGAGTAAATGATGACATATTTCATTTATGGGTGGACTTTACTTTAATACTTTTTAGATTTTATTTTACTTTTCTTTAGGCTACTATTGAAACTTAGTACTTTAATTTTGATGAAAAAATACTACTTTTTATTACTCCTTGTAATTTCAGTTACACTGTAAGTAAAAAAAGAACTTGTTTTCAGCTCATTATGACTTAAAATACAACTTGAAGTTAAATACACATTAAGCACGCAGTGCAGCATCAACTCATCCTTTTAATAAAAATAAAAAAAGGCCAGAGATGCATTAACAGTCGTGCACGTAAAATGTATAGGCGTGAATTTGCATTTCCTTCAGCCTGGGGCTTATTCGTTTCACTTTTGGTGTGAAAAGGCCTTTATTTTTGCAAAAAAAAAAAAAAAAAAAAAAATTTACCAAAAATAATACAATACAATAAAAATAGTAACACTGTGAAATACTATTCATATTTAAAAAAAAAAAATTCTATTTGAATATATTTTAACATGTGATTTATTCTTGTGATGGCAAAGCTGCATTTTCAGCAGCCATTACTCGAGTAACTAAAAAGTTTAGGTAAGGTGAAATGTCAGGTATTTCTATAATACTTTACATTCAAGTATATTTGTAATAATGTAGAAGTAATATGGTGGTTTTACATAAATAACAAGAAAATAGGAATGCATTCCTCCCTTCCAAGGCCCCAGATTTCTCATCCCCCCCGAATCCCATTGTGACTTTCATTAACAGACTCTGGGAGGAATTGTTTACCAAACAGTCTTGAAGAGAGAGATGAAATGTCTGGGAATGGCCTTGAGCAGCGGAGGTACCGTAACATCTGTTCAGCACTGCTCATTATGAGTCAAAGTCGTGATATTTGCCTTAATTCAATATCTGTCTACAAGAAGACTGCCCCAGTGGCTCGGCAGTAACTTCAAACAAACAAACTGGAGGCAGGCCAAAACTAAATAAAGTGCCATTGAGACGCCCATCTGTTTAAATGGAATGTGGTTGGTCTGTTCTCCTTCCTAACGTTGTTATCCTAGCATCACACTAATGATGCAGCCTCCTCAAGATGAGTCTTAGCAGTGAGCCACTGCGTCAGTGGGCTGGGAATGATGGGTGACGTGTGCAACGTTTGCTACAGAAATCCATCTGTGAGAAGTCTTTCATTACAGACACATTCAGTGATGAGGGGTAACAGTTTACTGTTAATTGAATATTTCAATTTGAATTGCACTCTTGCTGACTCATTTTCATCCTGATGTGCTGATTTTTCTGCATTATAATTTTTCAAATAACTATAATGCTTTGTAAGTGATAATATTTTAGAATTGTGGGTGGGGCATTAGTATGAAGATATTATTATGATTGGGTCAAAACAACAGATAAGCTTCATTATTCTAATGGTGTTAGAGAGCCATCTTGTGGATACAGTTTACAGCTGATTTAAATTAGCTTGGTAAAACAGGATAGTGAGGACTCGTTGGTAATGACTTTATATCTGAAGCTGTAGAGTATGCAATATGTGTGTGTGTGTGTAATGTACAGAATACAAACTCTGCATTGACTGCTTTATCTGAAAAAAAATAATAATATATATATATAAAATTAATTGTGAAATGAAAGCTTAAAGGTACAATATGTAAGATGTTTGTAATAAAATATCCAAAAATCACTTTGATATATTTTCTGCAGTTGTGTACTTACAATATCCCAAAAGTTCCCAAAGATTTTTCATTTAAGAGAAATTCCAATTTTAAATAATGGCTCGTCCCTGGTCATTGTCGCCTGTCAATGACATAATATCCGCGTTATCCCTGGTTTCCGCTCGTACTGCCATAGTAACCATGGCGACAGATGTGGACAACTGCGTTACGTCTAGCGGCACGCTCACGCTGTTGTTGTTTCGTTCAAACATTATGGACCATGGCAAGCAGACTTTGGGACAAAAGGAAAACTAAAACGAGGATCATTATCAGCGTGGCGTTTTCAAGATGCCGATAGATAGCGTCCACGACTAACTTCGTCTTGACAAAGACGCCGCTCTTGCATGTACTTTACAGGTGAGCAAATGTACATAAAAACTAATCAATGTTATATAGCTCAACATGATGAAATGTTAGAATATGATCAGTATTATTCTAATGTTGATCTAGCTCACTGCTTGTCTCATACAGCCAACAAACTAGCACATAGAATAACATTATTTCAACACACTCAAATGCAGTTTAGTGTGATAGTGTAGAGACCAACTGGAACAGCGCTACGTTACCTCACAAGTTTCATTCGTCTAATAAACTGGACTGTGTGAGTAGTAGGCTAATTCTGTACTTGCTGGTTTTTCGGTAGATTGAAATGTCCTTATTCCTTTCCGCGGGACTCGCGCGTGTCGCCGATCTGTCTCTTGGCAATCGCGACCTGCTTCATATCAATGTATTCTCTCATCCATAAACATTATTAGATCCGACAAGTTCCATAATTCCGCAAATGCGTCATCAACCTACACCTCTGTTATTGTAAGAGGTTAGCGACCTCTAGCGGCGAAACAAAATACATATTGTAGTTTTAAAGTGAAGGCCTCATTGTTTCAAGGACATCATTTGTCACATCATTTGGATTTCTATGTTAATTTTGCACTATTTTCACACTTAAAACATTGCTTTGGTCATTCTTTTGTACAATTGTCCTCTTTTGTGCAAATAAATAAATCTTCAAAGAAATCTGTCCCAAGTGGTTCCATTGTTGTCAGCATTAAGAGAATGTCTTAATGAGCTATATAACACATTTAATTGTTAGGAAATTACTTGTTTAAATGCTTTGGTTTAACTCACCATTGCCTTTAACTTGCACAGAATTGTTTTAAATTTAGTTTTATTTGCAACTTTCAGGAGGTTGTAATTATTTTTGCAACACAACATTGTATCACTTTGATTAGAAAATCTTATTTTCCTGATTAATATTGACACGCTCCACACACACATGCTCCACACACACCTCATCATTTCTTAATTACTTATAAATCCAAGTTTTAAAAAAACTTTCTTGTCTTCTTGTCATCTTCAATGTCTTTAGTTTTTTAAATAGCCTGCAAGAGACAGTGTCAGTGAAGAACATTCTGCACATTTGAATAATGAAATATGAGATACATAAACATCACTTTTCAACTAATTTTATTGTTCATCTTTTCCAAACAAGCTGCATTTTTGACAAATCACTGCTAACTAAATACATTAAAGTGTGAAAATAACTAGCTGTCAGCTTTAAATGTCAGCTTTGAAATTAGCTTTAGCAAGACAATGGTGTCAGTCCTTGTATTCCAAACATGTTTAAAATGTCCATCGCAGAACACCACTAAACACAATTCATAATTTGAGATGTGGTGGATATGTTTGTGACTTTATTATTTATATTAAATTATAAAAATTATGCATCTCTTCTGTTACATATGGTTAGTTGAAATATAAATACGAGTGGTGAGAGAGTGAAAGAGTTGCAAAAGTATCTAGAGAAAAAAACATAACAATCCTTCAGAGCTTTTTATTTCTGACAGCGCAGGTTGTTTCCACATTCCAACCTGAAAACACACTTAAGTCGGAAGTTCGACCTCCCACCACCAAATGTGAGCATGTGTGTGCGTCAATATTCAGATGAAGATTAAATGCCACTTAGCGATTGGCTGTCGTAGTGATTGCATCATCAGCTTCCAGTGCTCATTCTCTGAGGTCTTGTCCTTTTTGAGGTGGATGTTACCAATCAAGCGCTTGGAGGACTTCTTTGAAGGCTGAAGTTCGAAAACGGACACTATAATGGAGCACTCTCTTATATGTTGATCTGGCAGCACAAAGATCAGGACCTCATTAAACACAGTCACCTCCCAGCAGCACATCTTCTGTGTTGTCCTCTGATGTCGAAGTTTGCACTGGTTGCAGATGATGCTGATTCTGGCATAAAGAGCTGTGAGTACAATGAACAAACACCTTACAATAATGTAAAGTAATTTTACTGCATTTATTAAAGGGTTAGTTCACCCAAAAATGAAAATGAAGTCATTAATTACTCACCCCCATGCTGTACCAACCCCGTAAGGCTTTCGTTCGTCTTCGGAACACAAATGAAGATATTTATGATTAAATCTGAGAGGTTGATCACTCCTCCATAGGCTCCCTAAGGGAACGAAACTTGACGGCCCAGAAAGTCATTAATCAAAAATGTTTAAATATTCCATGTCGCAACAGTGGCTCAACTATAAGTTTATCAAGCGACGAGAATATTTTTGTGCGAAAAAACAAACCAAAATAACGACTTTATTCGACTATTTCTTTTCTTCCTTGTAGGCCTGAAACGAGACTTCAAGAGATTTCCACGACGCATGCGCGAGGATTGCGATCTCCTTCAACTACTTCAGTTAAGTTCTCGCGCGTGTGCGTCGTGGAAATCTCTTGAAGTCTCGTTTCAGGCCTACAAGGAAGAAAAGGAATAGTCGAATAAAGTCGTTATTTTTGTTTGTTTTTTCGCACAAAAAGTATTCTCGTCGCTTGATAAACTTATAGTTGAGCCACTGTTGTGACATGGAATATTTAAACATTTTCTTTAATGACTTTCTGGGCCGTCAAGTGTCATTCCCTTAGGGAGCCTATGTAGCAGTCATCCACCTCTCAGATTTAATAAAAAATATCTTCATTTGTGTTCCGAAGACGAACGAAGGCCTTACGGGGTTGGTACAGCATGGGGGTGAGTAATTAATGACTTAATTTTCATTTTTGGGTGAACTAACCCTTTAAGCTTGGTTAATCTTCAATTGTAAATATACCTTTGTTTCTTGTTAGTTCACAATGTATATATTAAACTCCTAATTTTAGGCAATCAGTAAGGATTGCATCCTCAAGGCAGTAGGTGGAGACAAATGATTAGTGCTGCATCCGAAATCGCATACTTCCCTACTATTTATTAGGCGAAAAACAGTATTACACACAAACTGACCACCAACCACAACTCTTAGATGCCATATTTACTTTTTAGCTCAACTGTCACAGAATGGAACACACAGGATTTTGTGACATCGTAGGCAGAAAGATCCATCTATGCTGCTTTCAAAAATCGATCAGGTGAAGTATCTAAGGAGACAGGAAGTGAAGCTAACGTTGGATTCGGACGTGCCTTGATTTTGTTGTCTTCATGAAATGAAATGTCTTCATTTGTTTGAACCGATTCATTCAAAAACGATGATTCATAAGTCATTGAATGATTCGTGTAAACGTTTTGCTCAAAAACACTGAATCAGTCAGGAATGAGACACAATGCTACTGTGTTCTGCACATTTTCGTTGTCGGAGCAAAAACATAAACTGGCAATACTGTGTCTAAAACGTAAGTTACTCAATATTGAAATATTGTTTGTGAACTGTTGAATAAAATCAATATTACACGATCGCGCTGCTTCTCTTAGAAACGTTCCATGCCATCGTTGCTATTTCACTGTTATTACTGTTAACTAAAACTATTTAAAAAAATCTCAGTAATTGAAATAAAGCTTATATAAAATAAATACTAAAAAATAAACAAAATTCAAATTAGAAAAATTAGAAAAAAAGTATTTTAACTTAAGAGGTCACTCTTCGGCCGGAACTCGACTCGCGGTACAGCCGTTACCGGAAACCAGTGATTATAGTTATAAAGTTATCAATTTTAACATAAAAATTTCTTACTTTTCTAAACGCATTGCTTCGCTTCAGAAGGCCTTTTTTAACCCCCTGGAGCCGTATGAATTACTTTTATAATGGATGGATGCATTTTTTGGGCTTCAAAATCTATGGTAGGCTACATAGAGCTTTATAAAGCCATTATAAAGCTTGGAAGACCCAGGATATTTTTTTTTTATATAACTCCAAATGTGTTTGGCTGAAAGAAGAAAGACATATACACCGAGGCTGGCTTGAGGGTGAGTAAATTATGGGATCATTTTCATTTTTGGGTAAACTAACCCAAGTGCATTCAATTCCAAATGCTTTTCAACATCTACATTATTGTATAATTTAACGCTTAATTGATTATTCCTCACCTCTCTCAGTTTTGTTTGAATGACAGACTGTGCGGATCTTCAACACTCCCACCTCCAGCCTCTGAGATGTGGGCAAGTATTTCAGAGAGAGCAGCGCCTCACCAACCATGTCCTGCACAGAAAATGGACCGGCTGTTCCTCATTTCATAATTCCGAATATGTTGTGCTGGGATTACACTTACTTTCTTGGGTACTTGCAGATCCTGTCTTAACTCCAGTGGATATGACATCTTCAGACTGTTCAGGGGAACACGAGCCTCTCCCAGAATTCCATGTCTTGAGTATTTATCAAAGTCCCTAACCTAAAAGAAATGATCTAAAAATGAATTATTGCGTCATGGGCACGTCCTTGCTAAATAAGCTTGTTAACATACCTCAAATCTAACAGTGACTCTTGATACTTCCTCCTCAGCCAGAGAACAAGAGAACTGATCTCCAAACACAGGACAGCAGCTCTTCTTCACTAGACGCGTCTGCCACTCGTCCAGCACACTGTGCAGTGGACACTGCTCCTCATCTTCTCTCTCTGCCCACATTAGCCTCACCCAAACAAAAGGGTCCACACTGTGACTGAAGTCTCGCACAGCCAGATCTTGGGCGTCCAGTACCGTCACAACCAGTCTGGACTGCAGTTGATCATAGAACAGTGAAAATCGCAGAGATCCCTGGATGTGCTCCTCTTCAAGATCAGCCATGCTATCCTGGTCTAAACTACTGCCCAGGTTGGTGCAAGAGGTGCCAGGGGACATTTGGTGGCTCAGTTCCTCATAATGAACCTCCATCTGATGGACAGAGTGTGTATCTGGTCTCATTTTCTAGCATAGTCTCTTATTGGATGTTTAGAAATACAGACATACTTTTAAGCAACCAAAGCAAAGCATCTGCAAAACGTGTTTTTCATATATTTTGTTTGATCTAAGTCAGAGCAAGCAGAAACCATGGGAGCAAACACAGTATATTTGGTGAAGAGAATGATGGTTTATGTAAACGAATCTTACCTTAGAGTCTCGTGTTTTTGTAGCATACTGGAAACCTCCGCTTTTAGCCGACGGGCCATCTGCTGACAAAATATTCACTGGAATCAAATAGATGTTGATAGATATTCTGCATAAACCCAGTTAGCTTTGCATATACTGTGTGTGCATATATGTATTTAATCAAAAATGCAGTAAAAACAATTTAAAATAACTATTCTAAAAATGAAAATGTAATGCATTTTATTCTTGTGATGACAAAGCTAAATTTGTCTTAAGTGTCACACGATCCTTCAGAAATCATTCTAATATGCTGATTTGGTGCTCAAGAAACATTTATTAATATCACTATTTTTGTGAAAACTGTGTCTGTGATCACTTTTTTCATGATTCTTTGAATATAAGTTAAAAAAGAACATCACTTGTTTGAAATGTGTGTGACATTATACATGTCTTTACTGTCACTTTTGATCAATTTAATGCATCTATTCTGCTTAATCGTCTTAATTTCTCTCAAAAACAAAAATCTTGCTGACCCCAAAATTTTGTGTTCTACTCTAGTGTAGGTATAATGAATTATATAGATTAGGCTACATCTTATACAATACTGTGCATCTAGGCTACATATGTTGAATGCTTATCTAAAACTACAACTGTTAATAGTAATAAAATACTAATCTTGTGCAATATTAGGTCAAATATAAAAGTCAATTAATTAGCATGAAAACTTACCGGCTCTTTTTGAAACAGGAAACCGTGTACAGTAGCGGTAAATCAGCCATATCAAAAGACAGAGGGCTATAAGGAAAAGGACAGCAGATATGCCCAAAATACTATACTCCACTTCCTCTGAGAATAGCAGTTGGAGTTCTCCAAAAGACAGAATCAAAGTGGTAAAGAAAACCATGTCTTTCTTCCATGTACAGCTCTGGAAATGAAGGACACAAAGATACTAATGCTGAGTTTATTGATATCAGTTGTTATACATAGGCCTACCTTTATTCAAGAATCGGATTTATGTTATATAACATATTGGTTTCTGTGTAAAAAGGAAAGAACAAATAAAGAACCAAAGCCTACCTTTTTTCAAACTTTAATTGTCCTCCATTAGTTCCAATTTACAAATAAACTACTGCCGGAGTGTATCCATATTTAAACGTGGTTGACAGTGATCACCTGACAGCAAACACAGGGGCAAACCTGTTTGAGCACTTGTACATTCAGTTCTTATTAAACAGGCGTCATCTGCACTCCGGTCACCAATCTATCGCTGAAATATAAGATGGAGACCATGTGTTTCATTGGCAATTTCCTATTTCTTTACTACTCCACTATGCAAATTCAATGGCCAGTTTATCACTGCCTTGTATCCAAATAGCCAAGGCTTGTGAGATGAGATAATTGCTCATGAAAAAGAGTGTCAGTGTTGTACAGTAGATGGGAGGACCTCCATTTGCCATTTAGAAACAAACAATACACATTGAAATATCATAATCTACATGAAAAATGTTAGACGATTTATTACTTAAATAAATCATGCACTATGTAATGAAATATAGCTAAACCTAAGATAAGAACTGAGCTGAACCGTTTATTTACTTGAAAGGCTACATGTGTGCATAAGAAAACAGTTGCGCCAGTTACGAAAAGTAAATCAGAAAATTCTAAATATGTTTCTGAATACAGCTTTATTCATACATGTGCAGTTTTATGATAGAATATAAATGTTAACAAAAATACTTATTCAATGTCAATACAATCTTTAATATGAAAACCATTCAACAACACATTTTATGTTGCAAAACAATAAATATTAAATATCTTTTTGTCTTTTCCTGAGGACTAAACACAAATACTCTGCTGCGTTCAGAATTGTGTCTGCCAGTTGCAGGTAAACATGAATAAGTGTCGAAAAGTTGGTTCATAATTTTACCAGGCAAGATATCATAATTCCAGAGCTTTTAATGCAAAGCTGACAATAATTATGTAATCATGATCCACTCCATTCGCTGTCACATCCACAACATTCAAAATATTAAGTAACTTTTCATAAGGAAGATCAAATAAAATAAAAACTCTGAACAAGAATGTATATTATTAAATATGTCAATAAATACAGCTTCTATTGCACGCATCTAAAAAACATCTGCAGAATCACCAGGGAAGTTGTTCACCAGTATAGTGAAGAAATGACCCATGATCCTTTTCAGCCAAACCACCAATCACAGACAATACAGAGGAAATGCTTTCTTCGGGGCTCAATGGTGCCTGTATAGAAAACAATGAACACACCACAAGAGTTTATCACTTGTTTTAAATTTGGTTAGCACAATAACAGACAGCAGTGATGAAAAGCAGATCGAGACTCACTTCAGGTCCACCCATATCAGTGCGCACCCAGCCTGGATGCAGAGCCATACACAGGATCCCGTCTGCCTCGAGGTCCACTGCCAAACATCTGGTGACCATGTTCAGTGCACTCTGATACAAGGTAAGGCGAGCTTATTTATATAGCACATTTCATTCACTATGGTAATTCAAAGTGCTTTACATAGAAATGAATTAAAATAATCACAAAATAAAAGCAAGGAAAATTAAAACAGTTATAAAAGGAATGAAAAGAGATATAAAGATGATACAGTTATAAAAAGGATATAAAAAGTTCATGCATTTGGAAGACTTTTATTCAAATTGACTTTCGACAATCGTTTTTTTTTTATGGAATATTGCAGTATTTATTATAAATTATTTATCCATGCCCATCATAATTTTTTCTACATTCATGTGCCTTCGTAATCTTTAATCAAAATAATTTCCCCTTCCTCTTGCAATGACTTCTCTTATCGGCACGAGGGCGGGACATCCTGTCACTCACATCAGATTGAAAGTCTTGCCCCACGTTTTTTTCTTGTTCGAGAAGTCACAATACAGGGAAGTAAAGACTATTGCAACTTTTGGTAGAACTTTATTTTACAGTCCTGTTAATCCTGTACATACTATGTACTTATTATAGCAATTACAATAACTAGGTACAAACCCTGAACCTACCCTTAAAACCTAACCTTAACCCGTGTAGTTACTTTATATATTACCAGTACTTTCTTAGGTAAACGTAAATGCATGTACTGTAAAAGAAAAAAGAAAAAAAGTGCAACCCAACCATTGTTTCATGCTGACTTTAAAACTTTTACCTTGGCGTGGAACTCCAAAAACACAATCTCACAAACCTTTGATGTTCTGTAGGGATACCATTTGAAAGTGTTGGCACGATCACCCCAGTAGAGCTCAACTGAACCCAGCAGTGATGTCATATTGATGACTGCTGCTCTGTGGATGCCCATCCCGGTTCCCTTTGCAGCTGCTCGCTTCAGCAGTGGGAGCATGGCCTGCATGACAAGTGCGATCAGTAGGTCAGATAGATATGTGCATATATTGTGTCAAGATTTAATCTGAGAAATGAAACCTTGGTGATCATCAACGGTGCAACAGAGTTGGTATGGAAGTTTTCCAACATCTTGTCTGCAGTGACTGTCTCTAGGTTTGCTACAACATTAATTCCAGCATTGTTGATGAGACAGTTGAGACCCTCCTCTTGAACTAGCTGTTCCACCTCAGATGCAGCTCTTTCTATACTCTCTTGACTGATGACATCTAGTAACAGAGACATCCACGATTAATGCAACAGAGTCAGGTAAACAAACGCTTATTTTTAAATACAGCTTCTTCTAGATCAGTGGTTCATAACTGGTATCAACAGTCAAAATGGGTTGCAAGTTTTCCCTCCACAACAGGGAGAAAAACTATGCAAAATGCAGATAATCAAACTGCAACAGGCCCTTATCCATCAAACCAGTAAGAAAATAATGGAAACCGTACCCCACTTACATTAAATAGTTCAAGGTAAACATTTCCACAGTTGTTTAACCATTTATAAAACTGTCAATTTCATGGTAGTTAATGGTAATAATAATATTAATGCTTTCATCCTTGAGTTTTTTTTTGCACAATAAAAAAAAGAATTGTGTTGTGTTAGGTCGCCACCTAATGTTCAATATAAAATCTGGGTCATGAAGCAAACCAAACTGAGAACCACTGTTCTAGACTAGACACTCCTTTTAGTTTTAATGTACTTACCCAGTTTAATAATGTGTATGTTTTGATACTCTTCTGCCAACCTTTGCAATTCCTATAAAACAAATAGGTCTTTTAAAATATTAGAATATATTATATTTAATATATACTGTATATTTAATATATACTGTATACAGTATATTTAAAATATACTGGGTTTTTTTTTTTACTTTTTTTACATTTGCTGCTTTTAGGACCTCATTTTAAACTACACATAAATGTATGTACCTTTAAATGATTATCACACTAAAAATCAAAAAAAGAAAAAAAACACTTCCCTCTCCTTATACATTGATACGACTTTTAATCTAAAATATTAATGTTGAAATGCATGTCGTTCGTACTTGTTAACTGCGCGTGTGCTGCGTGCACATTCCCATGCAGCTAAAAGATGACTGTAAATTATCTGGGGCTGGTTTCTAATGTTTAGTAGGCCTAATGCAAATACTACACTCTCTGCTCACGAAATTACCTTGGCTCCATCTGGATCCCGAGCAGTAGCGATAATCTTCCCGGGAGAGAAGCCGCCCGTTACTAGACTCTCAACTATCTGCAGTCCGAGGCCTCGACTGGCTCCGATGACCATTAAGTTTGAACAGTTTTTAAATACATGACTCATATTGTCACTTTATTCGAGAACACGAAATTAATTTTCTGTCCAGGCCGCACGAGATAAGTTAGAAATAATGACAGCTTGATGACAGAATATAGTCACGTGATCAGAGAATCACCTGTCTCCGCGCGTCACCACCGTCTAGTTCCCGTTTCTCGATCCGCTTCACCATATTGACTTATTTAACGTAGCTTTATTATAAAACACGATCATATGACCCACAAAATGTTTTGAACACAAGCATCACTACAAAAAAATCAAACACGTGAGTTTTCGTTGAGCTCACTTTTATTAATTTGTTATTGTTCATACAGTCACTCGTGACATTTCATTTTTCGATGAAGAACTTTGGCCATTTCATAAATCGCTTAATTTACTTTAGCAACTCAATAATCAGTCATACAAATATATATATTTTAACAGTTTCTCAAAACAGAATTATCCTTACAAACTGCATGTTTACATAACCAGCACCCCCCCACAGGATTAAACACCCAAAGCTTTGCTTAAAGCATCGATTAAGCACTGAAATATCAGTTACAATATAAGTTTTAAAGTTGGTTTTATTAAATGGATCGACTAATTCGATTTTGCCCACAGATGCACAAACACATTTTTTGACAAATCAGATCCAGTTTAATGGCTAGCTAGGATGTGTGAATTCCTAATGATTTATGAAATGATTTTTTTATGTGTGATATCTGTGACTATTACACAGAATAGCAATATAAATTTATAATAAATTACGCAAGAACACGTGTAGTGCAAACACTATGGGCAATCTTTCTTCACTAGTAAGAGCGCTGACATCGCAGGTTACAATACCTCGGTATAGAGTAAGTGCCTAATCTTTACAAACGTTCAAGCAGACTTTTGATGCCGAATCATCAGTTTGATAGTAATTGCCACATCAAAGACTTACAGTCCAAAACATTTTTACAATTAATGTCCAAACATGAAATTGTTTACTCATTTCAGTTATTTCTTTTTTAAACATGTTGTTAATTGATATATCAGCATATTTTGGACAATAAAAACATTCTTATCATGATCCTTTAAAGCTCGTTTTTATTATTCTGCCTTAATTTATTCAGGGGCTTACATTCATAGTCATGAATTAAAGGGATAGTTCACCCAAAAATGAAAATTCCATCATTAATAACTCACCCTCTGTCATTCTAAACCCGCAAGACTTTCGTTCATCTTCGGAACACAAATGAAGATCATTTTAATTAAATCTGAGAGATTTCTGTCCCTCCATTGACAACTACACAACTACCATGCTTCAAAAAGTTCATAAAGAGATCATAATCCTTATGAATTGAGCGATTTATTCCAAATTTTCTTAAGAGACACATTCACTTTATATGACAAACAGATTAATTTGTGTTCCAAAGATGAACAAAGGTCTTATGCTTTTGGAACAACATGAGGGTGAGTGATTGATGACAGAGTTTTCATTTTTGGGTGAACTACCCTTTACATTTATAATTCCAAATTAAGTGAACTAGAAGTCTACATTAGTTCTATTTCATATCTTGTTCTAAAAGACAGGCAGCAGAGGACTTTATATCATCTAAAGTACGTTTTGCTTGCTCTCTGTCTGCTGCCAGCTTCACTTGGTGACAGCGTGGATGGAGTGCGCTAGATATTCCACGTTTGCAGACGTCACACCAGCCACGGAGATCCGGCCATCTTTTGTCATGTATATAGAGAATTCTTTAATCAGACGCTCCACCTGACAAAGAGCCACAAAGAAGACAAGCAGAGAAAAGCCAATGAGAAAAGGCTGAGGCCTTATCAGAGATACCCAGAATGCACTTTCTCTTGACTTGCCTGCTCCGCTTTGAGTCCCGTGAAGCAGAACATTCCGATCTGGTCAGTGACGTGCTGCCAGCTGTGAGTGGAGCCCTCCTTCTTAAGGTTTGAAACAAGCATCTCTCTCATCCTAATGATACGGTTGGCCATGTCTTTCACCTCCGCGAGCCTACCAGAAAAACAGTCGAGACAGTCTGTAGAGCTCGGTTCTCATTGGCTGTGTTCATGACGGCGATTAATCCCAGGACTCACCATTCTTTGTAGAGTTCGGGTGTGTTGAGGATAGTGGAGGCAATGCGAGCTCCATTCATGGGTGGGTTGGAGTAGATGGGTCGAATGAGAATTTTCAGCTGGGATTCCACACGCTTCGCCTCTTCAGCATCCTTACACACCACCGTGAAGCCCCCTACACGCTCACCTGAAGACGCAAAGGTACAGAGTATTAACTTTAAAATCTAATAATTCTCCACAAGTATTTTGTCTAATTTTCCATATATAACACAAATCCTTGAATGATAAATTGACTCAAGAATATATCTATACAGTGTATTTTCTCTTACTATAGTGGGAGCTTTTTTTCACTTGTTTAAGGATAAACAAGTTTAAAAACAAGTGAGATTACACTACCATTTATAAGAAATTAATACTTTTTTTCAGCAAGGATGCATTAAATTAATCAAAAGTGACAGTAAAGGCATTTATAATGGTACAAAAGATTTCGATTTCAAATACATGCTGTTTTTTCTAACATTCTTGAATTCGTTTGAACAGTTTCCACAAAAATATTAAGCAGCACAACTGTTTTTATCATTGATAATAATAATAACAATGTTTCTTGAGCAGCATATTATGAAGGATTTCTGAAGGATCATGTGACACTGAAGACTGAAGTAATGATGCTGGAAATTCAGCTTTGCCATCACAGGCATAAATTACATTTTAAACTATATTAAAACAGAAAACAGTTCTTTTAAAAATTGAGATACTATTGCACATTACTACTGTTTTTATTGTATTTTTGATTTTAAAAAAATTCAGCCTTTGTGAGAAGAGACTTTTGAATTAGAGAATTATTAACTTTTATATAATTGTAATAAAATAAGTAATTAGTAAGTATTTGTTTTAACAATATATTTGATGCTCACCATACAGGCCCATGTTCTTCGCAAAAGATTGGGACAGAAGAATGTTGTGCCCCTGCTCAATGAAATAACGCACAGCCCATGCGTCACGATCGATGTCGCCACTGGCAAATCCCTGGTAAGCCATGTCAAAGAACACCAGGAGATTTCTTTTCTGTTGAAATGAGAGTGAAAAATCTTATTATCACTGAAATAGTCATTCATTTGAGACTGAGGACGGTCATTCTTTTATCGATCCAAATGGTCAGACATAAAGATAAGGATTTCATTCCAACTATTTGTTTCCGTCACTTCAATAAGTAGCTTTTCTGAGACCTGCAGTCAGCTTGATTTTGGACTTCAATTTAACGCCAAAATCAGTTACCTTGATCAGAGCAGCCATCTCTTTCCACTGCTCAGGCTTTGGGTCCACTCCTGTGGGATTATGAGCGCACGCATGCAGAACAATCACACTCTTCTCAGGGATTTTCTGAAAGAGAAATAATAAATGCATACATAAATCTGATTTCATTTGTGGGAAAAACTTTTCTTTTCTTTTTTTCCCCACACTTCATTTATACAAATTCTCCACATATTACGTTATCCAGAATTTCTAAATAAAATGATTCCTTCTTCATACTTAAAAGGTGGATCAGAAGAAAAGATGTGTTAAAGCTAAAATGCAACAAATGTACAATGTTTATTCACAATAAGATATAAAAAAAATTCTTACTGAAATATCATCTAAGGCTCCTTTAAGGTCAAAGCCAATGGTTTTAGGGTCATAGTAGGTGTAAGCATTTAGCTGCATGCCCGCATCTCTGAAGATAGGGGTGTGGTTTCCCCAGGAGGGTTTAGGCAGGTACACGTCCCGGGACACGTTATGGAATCGTGACTAGCCAAGAAGAAGTGATGTGAGTACTTGTTATTTGAACTACCTTTACAACCAATAACCAGAAATAAAAATAGTCAACAGTGACAACACACTTTTTTAGTAGCCTTGGTTAACAAAAACAATCAGGCCTAACATCGCATTACAAACTCAAATTAAAAGCACAATAATACATGAAAGAATGAAAAACTATTAAGACTGTGCCCTTTAATTCATTGATGAAGCGGTGAACAACTCATCCCATGAAGCATTGGGAATGAGATAAATAAATAAAAAACAAATACAAATACAATATATACTACCGAATTTGGGGTTAGTAATTTTTTTTAGAAAGTAATACTTCATTTCATGTATGATATTGATCAAAATGTAGTAACAGTAAATTTTATATTTAAAATAAAATCCTGAACAAAATGTATGTTTTCACAAAAATATTAAGCAGCACAACTGTTTTCAATAGTGATAATAATAACAAATGTTTCTTGGGCACCATTCAGCTGAAAATTCAGCTTTACATCACATGAATAAATTACATTTTGAAATGTATAGAATAGAAAACGTTTATTTTATATTGTAAAAATAGTTCACAATATTACTGATTTTACTATATTTTTGATCAAATAAATAAATACAGCCTTGGTGAGCAGAAGAGAAAAAAATCTTACCAACCCCAGACTTTTGAATGCTAGTGTAAAATGTGGCAAGTAAATAAAATATTCTTTTTAAATCATACTTAGTATTTGTTTCTAAAGGTTTAGAAGCATACGAAGGAATAGGATGGGTCACCTCTGCTGTGCTCTATGACAGCCACATATAAAACAAAACAAATATATTATGAAATCATTACTAACCACTATGTTTAACTACATACCAAAAAGTTAGCACCAATACGTAGAGACCCAGTTCCTGAGATCGTCTGGACAGTGATGCTCTGCGTGCAAAAATAACTGGGAATTAATAATCACATCTAATAATTTATTAAGCAAAAGACTTCCTTTTAAAATGCATTGCTTTAAAGTACTCACTCTTCCGCTCTTTAAGACCTCATTATCAGGTCCAAGAGCCAGCTGAGCGCAGGCCTTTGAAAAGTCTGCCAACCCTCCAATACCAAGGTACTCTTTATCCAACTTCTTAGCAGCAATCTGGGCCTCAGCCTGACAATACCAAATTCTGTCATTTGTTTTGTGCAGGGATTAGAATATTAAAACTTTATTTGGCTGATTGGAAGTGGATAGAATTATGGACAATTGCTGTTTTAAATGTAGGTCAGCTATATAACAAAAAAGCATTTTAGAAGATAAAACAGGCCATGTGATTCGGTGATTCACGGAAATCTAACAAGATCATTGCATAATCATATCGTATGCCAATTGTTACGTTATGACAAACCTTTCGAACACAGTTGAGGACAAACGGCTTTCCCTGATCGTCTCTATAAGCTCCCACTCCAAGGTTCATCTTTTTGGGGTTGGTGTCACGCTTGAACGCCTCTGTGACACCCAGGATGGGATCAGGGGGTCCCATCTGTACCTCAGTCCACCATGAGCTGTGAAAAAAATGAATACTTTTAGCTTAACTATTGAGTGCAAGTACGCTGCTCCAGTCAAAATGTTATGACTGTGTGTTGTCAGGAAAATTGATATTAATAGTTAAATTGTTTAGTTGTTAAATACTTTTGGAAGTAAGGCCAGACACTTTTATAGCAGTGAACCCCAAAGAATTTAGAGCAGTGCAGAAGACTGAAATTCAAATATCCCTAATAGTTAAATACAGACTATGGAAGTAAAATAATGTCAAATGTTTTTGAAACAAAAAGCATGTTGAATTGCACCAATTGAAAAAAAATATGCATTGCGTTAACCATGCTTGCATTTTAATCCATTGTATTTTTAAGGCTTGCATTTTTATGGGCTGAAATTCAACATGGTTGAATATTTAAGCTGTGAATATTTCAATTAAAAACATTTCAAACACATTTTCAATATTAAAAATTCAATAATCCATATTCACCTTTCATATTTCACTTCCAAAATTTCCAAACTGTTTAAAAATACAACCTATAATATTCAATAGGCAAATTTCAGTCCATTTTATTTCGCCTTGAAAATTCGCTTCCACAAATTCAGTGGTTCAAATTCGACAGTAAATTCAACGTCGACATCAGGAACTGCAGGAAAAGCAGTAGATTACCGATCATAATCTCCATCTGCTGTAGTCAGCTTTACCAGCAGGGGGTGCACGCGCGTGTTGACAAGCACCAAAGCAACAGGAGAGGCCTTCACAAAACGTCATTTGCTGAAAATTAATGGGCAGAGCGATGAGTACGAGTTATAATTTATATGTGTATGGAAAAGGTTGATTAAGACACAAAACACACGAGCGTTTACTCAAGTGTCTTATTTTTACCCCCGTGCAAAGTAAGGTGATTTGTCCACTGCAAAACTAAATTCTCTCGCCGTTGGCATTGATATTAAGTTTTAGTAAAACAACTGTAATACACTGAGACAGAGTGAATTGTTTGTTTTAGTCACTATGACGGAATACTAAATTGATGGCTGGGTTTTACATGATGGCAAAGGCAATTTTATTTAAATATAGCATCATTAAATACAACCAAATTACAATTATAAATTAAATTCAGCAATTATAAATTAAAAATTACATCTCTACCATGATATCTGGTAATCTCTGTGTTATAACGTGAATTGTCTCCGCTATTATCCAGGGCTGCGTACAGTAGGGGTATTTGTCATCTTATTTTATATCTTTTTGTCCATTTGGAGCGCGCGTCACGTCACCTATTAGCGTCGCGCCTGCCACAAGATCTCTCACTGTTTACATGAACCAGACACTCCGATGAGAGCACATAAAGTGCAATCCATCTCTTATTTACCATTTTTTCTTCTTATCGTATATTTTATTCGCTCCTTTGCCCGTATTGGAGCGCGTCTCATGGCTCTTACTAGCGTCGGGCCAGCCACACGTGCAATCAGTAAAAATTTTGAGTATCTATTAACAGAAATGCAAAATGACATCCATAACTATGTTTTCAGTGGTGTATAAAGAACTTACTTAATAAACCGTAATGTTTTTATTACCTTAGAATGAGACATTTATATCTACATAACCGCGGGAATCCCCTTCTATGAAGGTCGACATATTGTGACGTCATGTTTCTACCGTAGCGCACAAACAGCGCTACAGAGCGCGTTTCGTCACTTCCTTGAAAGAGAAGCTGCAGAAACCTAGAAGCCATAAACACCGTGAGTAGTGACTTATCAGCAGTGGTGGAAAGAGTACTGAAAAAGCATACTCAAGTAAAAGTACTGTTACTTGTCAAAAAATTTAGTGAGAGTAGAGTAAAAGTACCGGTCCTAAAAACTACTCAAAGTAGGAGTAAAAAGTAGCCCTTTTAAAAGTACTTAAGAGTAGTGAGTAGTGAGTATTATGCTATGAATGTTAGTCCACCTTATACCCTGCAAATTGAAAATGTAGCTTACTCTTTTATCACAGATTCATAGAAAAAAGAAACAGTATTTCAATATTTCTCCAACAGTTTTATTTTTGACTGCTAGCACTAAAAATACAGTGTTTCCCCTACCATTGTTTTGGACGACCCCCGCGCCCCCTAATGCTGACAAAATCCAGTCATAAAAAAGGAATTTATAACTCGGAATTTCACGGAATTTGTACATTTTTTGAGGAATAAATAGAAAGCAGTTCAGTACACTTGAAATCAAATCGCGATATAGTGTGAATATTAAACCACAAAGACAATTTAAATACGAATCCTGCATGTTATGTGTGAATGAATGGTGCAGCCGACGCGCAGTTTCATTTACCACACACACACACACACACACACACTGAAGCACGTGTGAGGTGTGACACTTGCGCTGTTTTTTTGCCTATATTGAAGACACAAATGCATGAACTTCCTCCAGGCTCAAGATCCACTCCGAAAGTCACTTCGTGAACAAAATAAATTGGCGCCAGGTGTCTCGAAGTCTGTTGATGCTGGTTTGATGCAAAGTTTTCCGCGCGCGATTTGATTTGACGGGAATCACGCATGGAGTCACATGATGACTTATTATAAAAATAAATATTAATATAAATGTAGCGACGGCAGGTTCAGGGAAAATAGCGCAGTAAAAGTACCGATACAGCACTTAATATGTACTCAAGTAAAAGTAAAAGTACACTGTTTTTAAACTACTTAAAAAAGTACAATTCCTAAAAAAAACTACTCAATTACAGTAACGAGAGTATTTGTAATTAGTTACTTTACACCACTGCTTATCAGTTGTGTAAAATATGTAGTTGGATTGTTTCATGTAACTTAGTTCTCCCTCGCTGTGTTATGGCTTTGCTATGTGGGGATACATGTGCTGGTTACGTTCGTGAGACAGCTGATTAATACTCTTGTCATTGACCATGTAACGTTACAGGAATCATCAACCCGTCGATCTTGGCAGCATTTTAAGTCGATCGCGAAGAGTTTTCAAAATCAGAGAAAAAAAGCCTATTGTGTGTAGTAAATGGTGTCTCACAGGGCCGCCGCTAAGGGGGGAAAAGTTAGGACGAATCTAAGGGCCCACACACTTTTAGGGGCCCCAGAGATCGATTTTTATTAATTGAATGGGTGCAGTAATAGGGGCCTTACCTCATATTTATTCATGGGGCCCAAAATCCCTGGCCGCACCCCTTCTAGGGGATGCGGAGGCGCGCGCTGTTACATTTTTGCCGCACGCACCTTTGGGCTCATGCGGACGTGTCGAGTATAAACAAGGTTTTACGCTTTAACCAGCTCAGCCACAGTAACAGCTCATATTAGCCAGCTAAACTTTTTCTAGCAGCTACCCTGTTAGAAAAATATATAGTTGCCTAGTTTAATGTGGTTCTTCTCCCTCGCTGTATTATGGGTTTAGACAATCAGCCGATTACTATTATTATATTATAGACCCTTGATCCTCACCTGACTATGGCTTTGAAAACGTTATCCATGATGTGGTTTATAATGGACTGTGGTACAGAAACAGTGACAATGTTACACACTCTTGGCTTACTCTGGCTATTCTCTGCTGTCTCAGACGACGATATGTTTGTCCCGTTTTAGCCACCGTAGCTTCTTCGAAAGGGAGGGGTGAGCAGTGGGCTGAGCCCTTAGTGCAAACTCGCAACCGAACCGCTAGATGCCGCTAAAAATCACACACTGCACCTTTAAACTCCAAGTTTAGGCACATTGCATGGCTGTATTTGTTCTGATGGATGCTTGGCACACAGTTTCAGAATGGCCATGTCATTCTAAATAAAGATTCTGATAGTTTGCCCAGACAAACAGGTCCTCTCTGTAATTACCGGTGTCAAATGGGAGTATAGTTCCAATCTAAACCCCACCCACATAAAGTGTGATAATCCAATGAAAAGAGGTGAACAACACCCCACCCTCTGCATCAGAACCAATCATGCTTCAGACTCACATACTGCCCTTTTCAACCCAGCTCTGAATGTCAGTCATTTGTACCAATCAGGAACTAGACCTACAATAAAAAACATACTATGTGCACTGCTGCTGTACTCTCAGTTTTTGAATTTAAGACTAACTGCTACTTTTTATCCTCAATAACAAGCAAAACCCTAAGTGTAAGAGCGAATATAAAACACAAGTATCCAAGATAGAATAAAAAAAATAGTAAAAAAAGAAAGAAAAAAAATAGAAAAATGTAAACGTTTTGCAGTTAAAAAAAAATGCAGCTATGCAATTTAATACTTTAACAGAAACAGCAGTAAAATAAAATAAGTTTTTAAAGGAAGGCTGGTTTTTTTCATCTCAATCATGATAATGCCATTAAATAGACAGAAAATATAACCTTGTGTCAGACAGTAGCAAGCTTGGCCTGGCTAAACCTGATATATCACTAATGTAATATCATTATGAACACTTAACATGAAAAATCTCGCCTGTGTTGATCTCATTAACTCTGATCGCTTGTCAAAGCCCTATTAACGTTAGTGATATTAACGTTATATTATAACTTCTGACATTGACAGTCGTCAAATATGAAATAAAAATGTCATGTTTAAAGATAAAAAAACACTCGGTAAACATCAAAAGCCTTAATAACTATGTTTAATTATAAGCACAATGTTGAATTATGTTGAATTATAAGCACAAGGTTAAAGTCTCATGTGTTACAGTAGAGTGGCATTCTGTAAATTTCAGTGGTGCTGCTAGTCAGTCCGCTAACTCGCTAGCACAAGCTAACTTGTCAACAGAGTGTTTGCACAAGAAAAATAAAGCCTCAAATTACCTTGCACGGAGCTGCAAGACTGCTAAAATAGGGGCCTGAGCCCCGACATTGGTCAAAATCTTGCTGGATTTCAACAGGGCCATTGCTGGAAGCACCGATGACTTGGAGGAAGACAAACGCACACTGACTGGGTTAACGTTCCTTGAACTTGTGTGCTCTGCATGTGTTGATTATAGCGCCTCCAAGGACATTGCACTGCATTGCTGCTGGAGACAAGAGGTAGTACAGTATATGGGACTCGAAGACTAGCTAATTACGAGTAACTGGTTTTAACAGTTTGTTGTACACTGAAAAAACATCTTTTTGTAGGGTTTACTTTGGGACAATTTCCCCTCAGAAATTGCTAGTAAATTTCACAAATAACTACAAAGAAATGACAAGTAATGCGACCATTTAATTAAACGTGTCATTTTGAAGTAAAATGTCTGAAATAGTATTTCCCTGTAAAACATAGGCCTACTCCAATAAAAAAAAATAAAAAAAAACATTTTACAGTGTATAATTATTGCCTGTGTATCAAATAACTTAAAAAAAAAAACATTTTACAGTGTAGGCTATAATTATTGCCTGTGTATCAAATAGCCTCCATAGGGGGCTTTTTAGCTTTTACACTGAATGTGAACACTATATAAATATATATATATATATGTACAGTCTGTACAGTAAATATATATATATATATATATATATATATATATATATATATATATATATATATATATATATATATATATATATATATATATATATATATATATATATATATATATGTGACATTTCCATGGTCATATGTCCAAACAAAGGTTCAGTCTTCACAAGATGTGGTTTTCAATTTTCCAGACAAATTACAAGCGACTTGTACAACACTTGCGTCAGAGTGAAGTAATATGCATATTAACATAGGCCTACGTGCAATTATAATAAGTGGCCACTTGGAGTCATTGTTGCTCCACGCGTTGCAGAACTGTTGAACTATGGCAAGCCGTTTTAGCTTTTATTCATTTCCAGGATATGAATTCTTGATATCAACAATTCAATTCTTGATATCAACAATTACATTCTTGATATCAACAATTTAATTCTTGATATCAACAATTAAATTGTTGATATCAACAATTAAATTGTTGATATCAAGAATTAAATTTTTGATATCAAGAATTCAATTGTTGATATCAAGAATTCAATTGTTGATATCAACAATTACATTTTTGATATCAAAAATTTAATTCTTGATATCAAAAATTTAATTCTTGATATCAACAATTGTATTTTCACTAGTAAAATGTCACCATAGGCTGCCATTCAAAACCAATTGTTGATATCAAGAATTGATTTCTTACTAGTTGAAATTCCAATTTCACATATCAGAAATACAATTATTACTAGTAAAAACCTTTATTTTTGATATCAAGAATTCAATTGTTACTAGTTGAAATGTCTATTCTTGATATCAGCAACTGAATTGCTACTAGTAACAATGTTCATTTTTGATATCAATAATTCAATTTTTACTAGTGACAATTTTAATTTCTGATATCATGAATGTGATTGTTACTAGTAAGAAAGCAATTTTAGATATCTGAAATAATATTGATATCAGAAATACATTTTCAGATATCAAAAATGATAATTTTTACTAGTAACAATTGAATTGTTGATATCAAGAATAGACATTTCAACTAGTGACAATTTAATTATTGATATCAGGAATTCACATTTTTACTAGTAACAATGTAATTATTGATATCAAAAATGATATTTCTACTAGTAAAAAATCAATTCTTGATATCAACAATTAATTTTGAATGGCAGCCTATGGTGACATTTCACTAGTGAAAATACAATTACAGATATCAGCAATTAAATTGTTGATATCAACAATTTAATTGTTGATATCAACAATTACATTTTTGATATTAACAATTCAATTGTTGATATCAACAATTCAATTCTTGATATCAACAATTCAATTCTTGATATCAAAAAATGTAATTGTTGATATCAAGAATCCATATCCTGGAAATGAATAAAAGCTAAAACGGCTTGCCATATTGAACCCTTCACTTTAAAGTGCTTTACCAGTGAAAGGCTCACCTCTCTCTGTATAGGCTATATCTAGAATATAAAGGCTGATGTCTCTATACTACATCTCTCTGCTTACAGACGTTGAGTTCTGCAGTTTACTTTCAGATGCTGTGAATACTGACATGTATGACATTACAAATTTACGTTACAATGACTGCCAGACATGCTTGGCATATTTTCAGCATTTAATGCATGAGTAAAGAATGAATCCGTGAGCCTCAATCCTAGCATCATGACCATTCAACATCCATTTAAGCTAATTTTTGCCGGTCCTTCCTTAATCTTAGCTACCATCCCCCTTTTCCCTTTTATGCTTTCAATATTCTATGAGACTTATGAGGCTCGCAATGAGCCTGAAGGACATTAAAGACCTTTATAATTATATTAGCATATGCTGAGTGGCAGAGAGCGTTGGTGCTATAGTGGCAATATATATTATAGTGGTTTTATCCTGGTTAAATAAAGGTTTGAATGAATGAATGAACCTCCTTGTCTGCCTTGCAGGAGATCCGTGGAAGATAAGCTGAGGCTGTTACATCTTCGTCTTAGAAGTTTAGTGTATTTGTAGTTGCTGTGAGCTATTAATGTTTGAAGCATAGCCTAGAAAGTGCATTCCAAGCCTGCGTTTGTTGTATTCTCAGATGCGTATCTTGGTTACTGCTGTTAATATGATTTGTTCACTTTAATGAAAATAACATTGGTAGGAAAAGCATCTGCCAAACACATAAATGTCAGAAGAATGAGATCCGTTGATGATTGCAATGATTGCAGCAGAATCTAAAATATTTTAATTCAATTCAACACTGTTTTGAATTGTTGATGGACACCATTAGATGTTTTTATACCTATAGCTTCATCAAGTCTTAAAAAGTATTTAGATGCCTAAATGAATTAAAAGGCATCTAAGGCCTGCAAATTTCAATTAGCATCGCATCGATTACCTTTAGGTAACAACTTCTTTTTTTTTTTTAAGAACATAGCCTCTTTCCCATTTTGTAGTGTAGAAAGGCTATAGAGAAGAGGTGTATTTAGCCATCCACTCTCAATTCCCCATTAAATTCACAGTAGCTATATTTAAACATCATCAATAAAAGAACAGGATTCTCTTCATTTATTAATTCATTAGTCTAGCAATTACAATATAGACATAATACCAGAGTATGAATGCTTTCTGGTAATTGTATTCAATAGAAAAAATGGGAAGGGCAAAGCTTTTTATATATTTAAAAGCAATATTTTTGGAGCTGAGGAACCATCTCATATTATTTTCACTTACAGTTCATTTGCTTTGAACAAAATTCTCACTGGTATCACTTGAACACTTGCTAAGAAAAGTCAGCATTGTGAAACTGTTAAGTCTAATTGCTTTTCTTTAAAAGTCTGCAGAAATGTTTAAGAAAAATAGTTAACATGTTCAATTAATTATCAGTATTTGTTTTTACTTTAAACAGTTGTCTTCAGATATATGACTGTTTTTTGCTAAATTATTAGATATAGAATGTTAAATAAAATATAGGTTAGATTTTGTCAGATAAGATTTAGTTAAATAAATCATCAGTGTACATTGGAGAAATGTTATCAGTCAATGCAAGCAGTGTAGAGAATCCCCATTTATAAAACCAAAACTGCATTTGGATGAATTATTCATGTTCTGATGATTAATTGATAGGAATTTCTACCAACTCTGCTATGTAAGAGGAAAGTCTAGCAGATAAATTATTTAATGTGGTTTAAATGCATCTGGACACAATGGGGAAAGATGTTTTCTAGAAATGTGATGTCTCCATTCAGCATGTCACAGAACTGACTGTATGGGAGATGTTACGTGTAACAAAGGACAATTTCAAAGAGTTAATATGTTCTGTTCTGTAAAAGAAATATTCCCGCAATTGTATTTTTTAAATAAATTCTCAAGCATCCGGATTAGCAAAAACCAAAAAAATGACAAAACATCAAATTTATATCACGTTACTTTTATTAATGCTCTCAGTTACATCCTTAAACAGTATCAGCCAAAAAAAAACACACACAAAAAACACACCACAAACCCACACATAATTGGGCAAGAATAAGATGAAATGAGGACAAAAACAAACCGAAGAGGAAACCAAACGGAAGGGAAGAAACCAGAAGAAGAATTTAAAGCCAAGCACTCCAAATAAATATCTAATCGTAGTATCCCATTAGTCTGCTACTCTTTCAGAAAGATTCTTCTTTAAATATATAGTTTAAAAATTGAGCAGAGGGCATCATAGAAGCTGCAGTTTGTAGGCGAAGGAAAGCAGTGGCGATCGGGGTTGTGGGAAGGGAAAGGAAAGAATGGGAGAGGACAGACGTTGTGCTTTTCTGTGCACACTCATTCAGAACTCATTTCGAGAGGGAGATGGGAGGGGGATGGGGGTGCCCGGCACATGCACACGGTTACAGTATTCAGGCAGCTGGAACAGAGCTGAGATGAAGGTCAGAAAGCCTCGATTTACAGCATGGGCTCCCGGCAAAGGACAATCTCCAGCTCTGAGCGGTACAGTTTCCCCCCGTCTGACAGTGCCATGATGCTTTGCTTATAACCAGTCAGGCTCTTGGTGTCCACCTCCTGAAGTTAAACACAAGCACAGTACAGTACGATTGCTTTTGTTGTTTGTCACTGTGAAGTGCTATGCTATTTCTGAGCCTTCTTATCTCACCTTGTGGTTCTTCTCGTAGAGGTCCTTCAGGAGAGCCTCCAGCTCCTGCTCGTCAATATAGCCATTTCCATCCTTGAAAGCAAGAAAACACCCATGAAATTCACAATTTACAAAACCTTTTGAATGATCTTCAGTCGAACAAAGGAGGATTGTACTGATTTCTCTTCTCTAGACTTTAAAATTCCAGGAGGCATAAAATAGCTTTGTGTGCAGAACACATTGAAATTGAACTGTAGCGATTGAATCGCTGTGTGAGTGAGAACTTGAGAGTCGGATCATTCAAATTTGTGGACGAATCCTTTTTGATGCTTGAAAGCTTCGGTCACCATTTATAGTTTTAGCATGGAAAAGAGCCAGCTTTGGATTTGGAGGGAAATCAGGGTAAGTAAATGATGACAGAATTTAAATTTTTTGGTGAAATCATCCAAGAGTCTGTTTATATGAACAGAGCCATATTGGCTTAATGATCATTGGTTAAATGTTTACTGGCTTTTGAGTGACTTAATCCCAGTTAGAAATGCTATTTTTTCCAAACGCCTTCTTATTTTATGACTGTAAGCCATAATAGTGCTTAGATGGCCTGGCATGTGATGTCTCGCTCTCAATATTTTTCATATCAACAGAAAGGCATTTTGACTGCGGGAAGGAGACTAATTCTACATTAATTCTACACTTAAATGCTAACAATGCATACAATACACGTTGTATTCATGTAGATTACATTTCATGTATAATTGAAGGTTGGTCAATTGAGCGGGTGCTGTTGTCTAATGGTCTCTATTTGCTCAAAGAAATTGATTACATAGAACAATGATGAGATAATCTTGCCTTCCTAAGGCATAAATCTGGTCTTTGAAAGTTAAGTGGAGAAAGACTAATGATGAACTTGTGGTAGTACAGCATTAAATAGCAATTTTCATCTTGCAGCAATTTTCATTGGGATTTCTGTAATTACTTGTGGTTGGCACTTAAACTGTTGTAAATGTGCTTCTGATTTTGCATTTTAAATCCCTTTCCAAATGATGATACCAGCAAGCTGGAAGAAAACACAGGTGCAGCTGCTTCTGCTCATTTTCCTGCACAGGTGAATGGGGACACTGTTTTGCATTCAGAAGGCGCTCACAAAGGAGGGTAAGATCTGATTTCCAGGAACACAACAGCAGTGCATACAAATCTACACAATATCGTTTAGCCCTGCAAAAGACGTTCAGCTGGTCTTGCTGGATTATACATCACCTTATCATAGAATGTAAAGATGGCGTTGAACTGCTCAGCAGTTAGCTTGACGCCCTGTTCAGCAATAAAAACATTGTTCAGTAACTAAAAATATGACATTTCAAACTAAAACCAAACTTTAAGATAAAACTTCCTGTGTGACTGTGCTCTCACCTGAAACTTCAACAAGAAATTCTCCTGAACCGGCAGAAGCCTTGACATAAACAGAAAAATTATTATTGGGTTGATGTGTCTTACAATATGAATGTGATTTTTAAAAATATATATATTTCTCACCTCGCCATTTCAGACAGACCCAGTTTCCCATCACCATTTAGATCAAACATCTTGAGCTAAAAAGGAGAGAATGGCACAGTTGAAATGTTTACCACAGTATCCTGGAAGTTAGTCATCGAATGTTTCTCTTCAAGACTGTTCATAAACTTTTCAGTTAGTTGTTCGTACTTGTTCTTAAGACACAGTCTTAACATAATGACTATGATTATGCAACTGGCCCCTGAACTTGCTTCAAATTTCCTTATAAAATCAATATGTCCTATTGCTGCACAACATTTCTTAACTTATTTTGTTTTTCAAAGTGAGTAGAGGACAACCAAGGCTCTCAATTATCCAGCTGGCTAGCCTTGGATTAATTCAGGTTTGTGTCTCTGGCCTTAAGATGTGGACATATGTTAGCACAGCTGGAGTGCAGACAGAACCCGTGGGGCCAGTGCATGTACAAGTCACTCAAGCATGGTGGCAAACGGCTCCAGGATTTTACGGTAAAATAAAACATTTTTGTTTAATGTTTGTTATGGGGTAACTAGGAGACACTAGGAGGATAAGATATCGACTAATGCACTACAAAGACAACAACTTACTGTTGTTTGTGTGTATTCCTGCAATTTCTGTTCGTCATAGTGTCTGTTTGCCTTTTTAAGCAGGTCAGAGAGGAAGCCCTGTTGGAAAAAAGATTATGATGATTTTATATACTTTTGACGATTTTAAATTTAAATAATTATTTAAGAGTTTAAAAACCTGTTAAAAGAAAATGCTAGGATTTCAAAACCTCTTTTGTCAGCTGAAATTATATTTTATATATATATACATGCTATCCCATCTACAAAAAGGTTCAATGAGGTTCAATATAGCAACCTTGTGTTCTTGACTCAATTATAAAGAACCATTTATGCCAAAAATGTTCTATATAAGGAGAAATGTCTTAATGATCGCATTATACTTTAATGTTATTTTATATTAACGGGTTATTTAATTATGTTCTACTGATGGATAAAATTAATTAAATTATTAAAAGTGAATTAAAACTAAATTAATTAATTAAAACTAAATCCATGACATGATTCTATGATGGGAACCCCTAAAAGATTCTATATATGAAACAAATGACAGATCCTTTCTATATATACTGTATACCTTTATATTCGGTTCTATATAGAACCTTTTCTTCTTAGAGTATATTATCTTACAAACCCCCTCCTGTTCTGGTTTGTGAACACCCTTAAGCATGACATCTGCTATACTTTTTTTTGAGGTCATCGTCTCCTCAGTGATCATTGCTTCATTTGCTTTGTTTAAATGTAGTGATTTGTATACTCTCTTCGGATGCCAGCCACCAAATCCAGGGCGATTTGCATAGTTTCCATCTGTCTCGACACATTAGTGGCTGTGGAAACTCTTTTCAGGATTGTTGTGAAGGCCACAGCAGGAAAAGTAATAGAAATCTTACCTTAAGTTCATTAGCCTCAATGAAACCGCTGCGGTCTGTGTCATATTTCCGCCAGGCCTGTATACAGACAAGCATACAAAAAAAGATACTGTAACTGTACCATCAGTATACAGCTTATAATTATATGTGGAATTTATCTCAGATTTGACAAATCAGAGGGAAAGGAGTGCGTGTAAATGCGGAAGTGGAGAAATAATAGGCAAATTATTCTTACAGTACATTCATTAAAATAGCTTTTTCATTATACCCTCTGTAATTTCTATTCGAAGCAGCAGTGCATTGTTAGAGCAAGGAGCAAGAAATGCCATTTAATGAATGTTTTAATCCAGCAGCTGGCCTTGTTTCCATCACAGGCTCTTATCAAAGATAGATGCCTCCCTCTACAGGTCTACGGAGAATTACAGCAGCACATCTATAATACATGCATCTGAAAATAGAAGTTTGTACTTACTCATTCTATCCCTTTAAAAGGCTCGCCTACTACACTGGATGATTAAAAAGCTTCCCTTTCTCCTTAGTTCATTCTCTCTTCAACTTGACATAATACACCATTGAGGCAGTCACTTGCTGATGATCAAACCATCCGAAATGTAGTATTTGGCAACGCATTGTAATGAATGAGTATACGGAAATATTTGAGGAAATATTAAATATTGTATATAATATGTTTATATGTATGTAAATTACCATGGATCTATGAAATGAAAAAGTAGCATCATCACTTACTGCCATGAATTCAGCGCTGGATCCCACAAACTGTCTAAAGCAGAGGAGGAAGTTCTCTTCTGTGGGCAAGATCTGAGCCAGCTGATGGAAAGGATAGATTGGATTAGACATCCGTACAACAAGGCAGTGTAAATAATTGAAGACCTAAATTTTTTCCTATTTGAGACCGACTCTTTTTGGACAGCTCTATCAATAAGTTACAGGTTTGATTAAAGTCATGAGTGGCGTTAGAGTTTCCTCTTCTCAGAAAGGATGATGGGATAATTGCGGTCTCTTAGGGTACCGGATATTTACAAGCTTGTCAATAGCAAAGTCACAGTGATGTAAGTGATGCTTCTACCTCTGACATCTCAATTCTTCCGTCTTTGTTCTTGTCGAATTTCTGCATGAACTCTGTCATCTTCTCTTTAAAGGCTGCATTTGAGGGGTCCTGTATGAAGACAGCACAACAAGATGAATCTTCTTCTCATTCTTTGCTTATTGAAAAAGCTTCTCAGGTTAGGACAAAGCTAGCACTTTATAAATGGTGTACATTGTTCTCTGCCATATTCCTTGCCACCTGTAAGGTAGATAATAGAATTACTAACTTTATGAGGCTCCCCCCTGTTTTATTGTTGAAAATACAGGGATAAAGATCAAATCTCCTGTCCTCTCTTTCCTGGATGCCATCTGCCTAGTCATCTGGGGTCTTTATTAGGGTTGCCACCTGTCCCGGTTTTACCGGGATTGTCCTTCTTTTTAATCACCTGTCCCGGGAAATTTATGCATTCTCCCGGGACACTGAATGTCCCGGTTTTCGAAAGGCTACGTGAATATGTATGTTCAAACTGTAGCGCGCGCACGACAGGGAGGGAGAGAGCGAGAGGCCTTGCGTGTGTGTGCTATGTGTGTCTCAAAAAGCGCATGTAAGAAGCGCATGTAATCGCATTCCCCCGTTGGGCGGGTCATCGATATGTAAAGAGGCGAATGTAAGATCCCACCGTTGGGCGGGTCATCGATATGTAAAGAGGCGAATGTAAGAACCCCCCCCCCCCCCCCCCCCCCCCCGTTGGGCGGGTCAACGATATGTCCCGGTTTTTTATCAGACATAGGTGGCAACCCTAGTCTTTATATATTTGATTTGCACACAGTTCACACTAAGCAAAGTCTATATAAATAGGGCCCCATGTACTCTGTTAATATGAAGGAATTTATCATATTGATTTTTCTTTACAAACAGCATTGAAAGGTGTTTTCCCCATATTTTGAATGATGCATTCAATTGTGTTTTAGGGTTAAAGGAAATGTCTGTAAAGTTAACGGAAAAGGTCCGGATAGAAAATTACCAGTGCTTTTTCTGTTTTATTCTTAGTGTCTCATCTAGTGTCTTAGTGTTTCTAGTTTATCTCATCTAAAGAGATAGAATTGAAAAAATAATGAACATTTCCGTTCTGTATTAAAACATGAATGTTTTGAAGTTTCAAACCTGCCCAATCTTCGAAACAGTTAGCCCCGCCCTCTAATCATACCATTGGTTGAGTCAGTGGAGGCGACAGCTTTGATATCTTAAAGTGATAGTTCACCCTGTTGTTCCAAACCTGTATGACTTAATTTCTTCTGTGGAACACATTTTGAAGAATGTTTTAACTGTTTTTGTCCATTAGGTCCAAAACAACATGGGACCCCACTTACTTTATTTTGTATGGGAAAACCAGGCTCCCAAAAAACATGGAGACATTTTTCAGAATATATAAAAAGTTCTGTCATGAAATTCTAGATGGCGCAGGCTGATAGTTCCTTATCTCAATCTTCTTGCAATTACATAATTCTCTGTAGGGCACAGGTGATTGGTTCCTGCTGTATCAGTAGCCAATGAGCTCGCTGCTTAACCTTCAAATACTTGGTCAGCATTTGCTGTAGCAGTCTCAGCACGCTTTCAGAAACCCTCTCATCTTCGCCAGCTCCACCTGTATAGATCTGCTACAGGTAACTCACGTATGCTGTATTATACAGCAGCCACATGTCTTACTTGCTCACAGCAGCGTGTCGTGTATGTATTGTCAATAGCAAGTCCCATACTTGTTCTGCAGCAGCAGCAATAACAGCAACAGCAGATATATTCCGCCGTTTAAGACTAAACATATCAGTTCCTAAACTGGTTTGGGTTTTTCTAAGTTCCCTCCGTTGCTTTGAGAATTCCGCAGTTTAGTCTGAAAGACACAGTGCTTTATAATGAGATGTTAATGCTTCTTCACTTGTCCATATACTTACCACACCAGCCCCTCTCCGTGCAATCTCCAGCTGACTAAAGAAGTTCTCAAGCTCCTTATCCTCAATGTAGCCATTTCCTGCAATATAAGGAAGTCTGGTTCAGGACTTACTGAGATGTCTTCATCTATAATGATGTTTGTCATTATAAGACTAGATAACTACTATCTCTCAATGGAAATGCTAAGTAATGAGATTGCCTAGATGGCTGCTTTGAAGCTGGTTAACTCTAGATTGGTTTGTTGGCTGGCACCCAATCCAAGTAACACAGTTCTTAATTAAAAACTTTTGATGGCTAGTCTCCCAGTTAAAGCTTTGAAGGCTTTCTTTTTTCCATTTTTCCTCAAATTTTTTCCTCTAATTGGGGGCCTTACAGTAGGAGCCTTTTAAAGGCATTTATTTGAAAAGACGAAAAGGAGATTCTTCTTGATGCTTCAGAGAATATGCTGACATTTTAAGTTACCCCCACAAATAAATGCAATATTACCATCTGGGGGTAATTTCCCATGCCAGGAAATTGGCCCTTCATGCAAAGGAAATATGCGTATGTGTACGCGTTTGAAATGGGATTTTGTGTCTATGGCCTAATACATCACCAAAGTGATTGTAACTTATGTGAAGTGAGAACTGCAGTGGGTACATAAGTATTGTCCTATTATCATGTTTGAAATGTCTTAGTGTGAACTACTATTTTGATGAATTTGCCTGTGGATTATAGTGGCATTTCTAGACAGCTGGACTACATGACTCATGGTAAATATCTCTTTCTGTTATTTATAATAACTGTGAAGTACCATCACTACATGGCTGTGAAAATATGAGCTGAAGACAGGCAATCTTAGTGTGTCAGCAATTGATCTGTCTATTGTGTTGAGAAAATGAACACTACATTGATTGTAGACAAAGATCTATGCAGAATAATTAATCTACTAAATTGTTGGGTGCAATACATAATAATTTATAGTTTATACATGCATTAATCCTGTTGAGTATGTTGGAATTGACTGCTATGTTGCCATCTGGTGCTGATATTATTGCTCTGACATTTTCAGAGATATGACAACCGTTCATTCTCTTAACAATGAATTGAATTTTTGTTTCCACTTTGAACTAATGGTCTTTGAGAATGTCAATGTGTACAGATTGTTGATTCTATCATGCACATATGCAATATGGCCCAAGCATACATATTGGCTATTCATTTTTGATTTCTACCATATTTGAATTCTATACCTGTTGGCTCTGCCTATGCTATTACCATCATTTTCCAGGCATGGCAAGCCATCTTGAATATAGAACTAATGCGTTGGAGTAGCCATTTTGGACTATGACATAACAAAGCATGGCACTAGCTGAACCAGTTCAATTGTGTTGCAGTAGCTATGAACTTTACTGATACTAAAAATAGAAGGAATTTCCATCAAGCCACTAGAATGAGTGGTATAAAGCATCTTTAATGTAAAATAATTCCAGATTCTCAATATCTTCAAGAAGTTATTCTAATTATGATAATGTGGATGACTGAGAATCTTCATGAAACGTCAGATCAATGTCTTACTTAAAAACAATTTTGTAGCAGTTACATTTATAATTGATTACATTTTAAATAAACATATTATAAGCCATCCCTCATAAACTTTGCAGATTGTGTATACCTTATTTTTTAATGGAATCATGCTAAGCACGAACACCAACTTGCAGCACTTAAAAAACTTGAAACACGTTTTCGTTAATTGAAAACGTTGTTTTGACTTTATATGAGGAATCTTTCATTTGACTGTTTCCTATAAGTAGGTTCTTCACATAGCTAGTAGGCTACATTATTTACCCTATCTAATCTTTTTTTCTCTCTCAGTATTTCATTTAGGCTATACAAATTAGGTGGGAAACGAACAGGAAAGAAACCCTAACCAAGTTGCTAATAACGAAAACATCTGATCCACGAATACGATTATGATCCTAATACATAAATAATTGGTCATTGAGATATTTTCAGCTTTAGATATTGCAGGATGTAAGAAAAGTCTCACAGAATAACATCCGATGCGTTTCCTGTAAGTGATCTTGACAAGATGTCCTGGGTGATGAGGACCTTGAACACAATGTCCATCATCCCAACAATGTGCAATGACAGATGCCCAGGATGCGTTCAAATAAACTTGGGAATACACCGTGTAGGAGAAAGTGAACTTTCTCAAATCCAATCAGCGCGCGCATGATGCACAAAAATGATGTCGAGGTGGGCAGTCACTAAATTTTGAAATACAGCTCCGGTGAAACATTTGACCACCAGCATGAATGCGAAATATTAGGCTACAGAAAAAAAATATTTCACTAATGGCCGGGAGGGGACACAAGACTTTGGAGCCCCTTATACTTGAAACGCGATAGTCTTATTCAATAAATGAATAAACTTTTTTTTTTTAAGTCGTATAGGTTTTCATTGATTTTGTCCACGGCTTAGATCATAGCAGTGGTAGAAGTACTCTCGATTTGTGCCAAGAAGAGTCAGTGCACTAAAAATGTTTTATGATTAGGCTATCAAGCAACACCAACAAAAATGACGAATCTGTGACAGGATAGAATCATAGGCTATGATATAATCTGTGTGTGTGTTTCTATAGCCTACAATTTCGGAAATGACTTTTTTAGGGATTTTATTATTTCCTAAGTTTGTTTCACGGCATAGTCGGCATAATCTATGCATTAGCCAACTGATTACAATGACATTGGGTCATAAATGTTCGAATGATGTTTATTAAGTTTCTTTCTGTGATCAATTGTTTTTCGCACGTAAAAACGGCCAAATTCTTAAATTTTCACACTGAGATATTGAACCCTATAAAGTCTTTACAAGTGTTTATTGTTAGCGTCAAACTTTTTTTCTTCTTTTTAATGATAAAATTTCACTCATGACATAATTAGTTCTTTTTTTTAGAATCATAATCCGTGGAATAAACGGCGCATCTGGACTCACCGTCTGCATCAAAATGTTTCCAGATGTCCAAGAACTGTGATGCGGTCAGCTCTGCCAAGTGAAGGTAGGGAGGCTGCTGTCCTTTGTTTGCCATGTTTTCGTATAACTGTCCTACTGTCCGCAAGAAAATCCCGGGCGAACTTTTACTCACCCAGTCCAATTCGCACTGTAACTCCCCCAGCGCTTTGCAGGGGGTTTTAAATGCGCTGAGTGCTTGCAGTTCTTTGGTGCTCATGCGGGTGGCGCAGTAGTTCCAGCATCACTGTTTCATGGCTCAGTACTCACGCACGTGCTGGAGATGCTCAGCTCTACAGATGCGTCCACAGAAACATATAGATGGACCAGAATCACTGTATGTAGGCTATTAAACGTTAACGTTTACGTAATATGTGGCTGATATTTATGTAATTTATGGAATGGCTCATTAAGCCTGACTCCATATTACATATATCTCATTTTTTTTTTTTTTTTATAATTTTTTCATGTGTGTAATGGGATATGTGTGTGTGTGTGTGTGTGTGTGTTTAGTTTGTATCACATATTTATGTTAATTACTGTTTTTTTTTGTTTAGTTAATATTCCCGGTCGGATACTGGGATAGGCTCCAGCCCTATGATCCTTCAGAGGTCGTATAAGGAAGTAAGAGAGAGAGTGAGTTAATATTCATTGAGTGTTGTTGGAGCTTCAATATCGTTTCCCATTTCGTTCTATACTAATGCAGGCTAAATTGTGACAACATCTGTAGTGTCTCCTCCCCTTATAGCGTCTCTCTTAGCATAAATAATTACATTTTGAGTCATTTATTTTTCCACACAGTTTCTCCACTGGCAGAAATCAAGCTGTGTGCATCGCAAAAGCAACGCACACATTGAAAGCCGTGTGCAGCAGCGTATAGGAGAGGAGCAGAATGAGAGAGACTTCCCCATCCCCTCTCAAACATTCTGTAATCCTCCAGCTGCCTGCTCACTTATGAGAGAAACCCCTCAACAAGCAAACCTGAAGTCAGAGAAAACACCAACTCCCATACTCTAGTCAGTGGAGTGACTAAAAACATTCCAATGCTGTTTTACTAAATGAATGCACACTAAACACATAGGCCTGGTTGCACAGACGGTGTTTAGAATACATTAGGACATTTCAGTAGCTTTTATAACCGTGCCTTAGAAAAAAACATTACTGGTGTGCATCTTGAGACAAAACAATGGCACTGACATTTTAAGATTTTAAGTTGGTTTCAGTTGAAACAGCTCAAACATACATTTCAGTCTGGGACTTGGCTTAAGCCTGGTCTGTGAAACCGGGGGTAAGTCACAAGTGTTTATGAAAGTGTGTCCTCTTAGAGGTGCTTACAATCACAGAGAGTGATAAAAGACATCTGTCCCCGCGGAGCCCGCAGCATCAAAGGCTAATTATCCCACCGCAGTCATGCATGCATACTGCTGCCTGCACCATAGGAACACGGATCGGAGCATTGGGAAAAGTAATGCTCACTTACCATCCCGGGAACTCAGCAGTAATTACTGCACCGCTCACTGCCAAATATGTGTAGGCAGCCTGCCCATGCGACACTCCAGAATCTTTAATGCCAGTTACAATCGTTTGATAGAAATGGCTCAACTAGGGCCATAATTAAAAATCCACACACTTAATTAGATTTTGCACATCCCATAGAGAGCCAGTGGCTTATGAGGACCCTCTCCGCGGTCAGAGCGTCTGAACACTAATCTTGATTATTTGCATAAACAGAAGCTCAAGTTAATTCAGTATTGAGTCAGGTCGAAGGTGATGACTGATATGTCTGAATGAGAGTTTCCTGACCTTCTCCACCAAAACTAGTTGACTTAATGAGAGCTTTTTACAGTGTAAATCTGGATCAACAAACAGCTGGTTTTTGCAACTTGCATTTATTGACTATTGAATATGTTTTTAAGATCAGGTCAGCTGTTTGTAAAAAAAACATTGAAGAAAAAACAAAAAAACAGGTTTCTATAGCATTTAGAACTGATTGGAGAATGTATTTTTAATTACAGTTAAATTCATGGATTTTAATTTAATTTGAATTGCAATAGCAAACAGAATTGTAATTCAAATTTGAATGCAAGTTGAATTCGTATTAATTGTATTACATTTAAAATGAATGAATTAAAATGTAATAAATCTGTAATGTCTAACTAGAAAAGCTAAATTTGTCAGGACATAGTTTAAATGTTGGCTTATCAAAGTGTTGTTTAAAAGGTTTTGGGGAAAATTTAAAAGCTTTAGTTTTAAAGTGGATGGTTGGTTGCTTGGTGGGTTGGTTGGTTGCTTGGTTGGTTGGTTGCTTGATTGGTTGGTTGCTTGGATGGTTGGTTGCTTGGTTGGTTGGTTGCTTGGTTGGTTGCTTGGATGGTTGGTTGCTTGGTTGGTTGGTTGGTTGCTTGGTTGGTTGGTTGCTTGATTGGTTGGTTGCTTGGTTGGTTGGTTGGTTGGTTGGTTGCTTGGATGGTTGGTTGCTTGGTTGGTTGGTTGCTTGGTTGGTTGGTTGCTTGGTTGGTTGGTTGCTTAGATGGTTGGTTGCTTTACTGGTTGGTTTGTTGGTTGCTTGGATGGTTGGTTGGTTGCTTGGTTGGTTGGTTGCTTGGATGGGTGGTTGCTTGGTTAGTTGGTTGGTTGCTTGGATGGTTGGTTGCTTGGATGGTTGGTTGCTTGGTTGGTTGCTTGGATGGTTGCTTGGATGGTTAGATGCTTGGTTGCTTGGATGGTTGGTTGCTTGGATGGTTGGTTGCTTGGTTGGTTGGTTGGTTGCTTGGATGGTTGGTTGGTTGCTTGGATGGTTGGTTGCTTGGTTTGTTGGTTGCTTGCTTGGATGGTTGGTTGGTTGCTTGGTTGGTTGGTTGCTTGGATGGTTGGTTGGTTGCTTGCTTGGTTGCTTGGATGGTTGGTTGGTTGGTTGGTTGGTTGCATGGATGGTTGGTTGCTTGGTTGGTCGCTTGGATGGTTGCTTGGTTGCTTGGATGGTTGGTTGGGTGGTTGGTCGCTTGGATGGTTGGTTGCTTGGTTGGTTGGTTGGTTGGTTGGTTGGTTGGTTGGTTAGTTGGTTGCTTGGATGGTTGGTTGCTTGGTTGATTGGTTGGTTGGTTGGTTGGTTGGTTGCTTGGATGGTTGGTTGCTTGGATGGTTGGTTGCTTGGTTGCTTGGTTGCTTGGATGGTTGGTTGCTTGGTTGCTTGGTTGGTTGCTTGGATGGTTGGTTGCTTGGTTGGTGGTTGCTTGGTTGGTTGCTTGGTTTGTTGGTTGCTTGGATGGTTGGTTGGTTGGTTGGTTGCTTGGATGGTTGGTTGCTTGGTTGGTTGGTTGGTTAGTTGGTTGCTTGGATGGTTGGTTGGTTGGTTGGTTGGTTGGTTGCTTGGATGGTTGGTTGCTTGGTTGCTTGGATGGTTGGTTGGTTGGTTGGTTGCTTGGATGGTTGGTTGGATGGTTGGTTGCTTGGTTGGTGGTTGCTTGGTTGGTTGCTTGGATGGTTGCTTGGTTGGTTGCTTGGATGGTTGGTTGCTTGGTTGGTTGGTTGGTTGGTTGGTTGCTTGGATGGTTGGTTGCTTGGTTGGTTGGTTGCTTGGTTGGTTGCTTGGATGGTTGGTTGCTTGGTTGGTTGGTTGGTTGCTTGGATGGTTGGTTGCTTGGTTGCTTGGTTGCTTGGATGGTTGGTTGGTTGGTTGCTTGGATGGTTGGTTGCTTGGTTGCTTGGATGGTTGGTTGCTTGGTTGGTTGGTTGCTTGGTTGGTTGCTTGGATGGTTGGTTGCTTGGTTGGTGGTTGCTTGGTTGGTTCACCCAAAAATGTTGTCACATTGGCAACCAGACAGTTTACAGCACCCATTGTACCCATTGCACTTCCATAGTATTTTTCCTACCATGGAAGTCAATGGGTGCCAACAAATGTCTAGTTACCAACATTCTTTAAAATATCTTTTTTTTGTGTTCAACAGAAGAAAGAAACTCGAACAACTTGAGGCTAATTGTGTTGAACTTGAGTGGTTAACTATCCCTTTAATATTAGATTTCCAAAGTCATATAAAAAAAAAAAAGCCTATTTACATATAAAGATAAATGAATTGAAATCCATTATACTGTAACAAAATGATCGCAACTGCATGCTTTTGATCTTATAAAGTATTACATGACATATGGACAAATTGCCAAAATATAACTCTTAGCAGTCCTCTCTTACAGAGTTTCATACAGTGTTTTGTTACTGGCCTTATCAAGAGCAGAAGAGCTTCCACTCACTTTCAAGGTTGCTGTGCTTCATTTCTCCCCTGTGAATGCTTAGCTGTTGATGTGAAGTGAAATATGAGACTACCTCCAGTAAGGGCAGTGTCTCAAACTGGATTGTCATTCATCTTCATTTGAGGAGAGACAAATGTGACTTCTGTTGTGTGCTGACTTTATGTCTTAAGCTGGAGCCATAGGTAATACGGGGAGATTCGTTTTAACTGTAGTTCACTGAATGTGCAAATGTTTTAGAAACAAGAAAGAAAACTGTATTAGACAAACATGTATAGAACAAAAAAGAAGACAGCCCCATTTCATTACTGCTTGCAAACTTGTTTACATCTTGGGGTTTGCAGTGATTGAAGATGCTATCAATCTATACCTTTGCTCCGTCTAGACTGTCCTACCATGAGACGGAGTGTTTCAGTCTGATCCTGAGGAATAAACAGTTTCCATTTGTCATTGACAAGAGGAAGCACGTAAATCGCAAGCTTCTTTTAAAGAAGCCTGATCCAGCAACATCAACATTCCTGCTGAATGTTTGTAACAGAACTTTTTGTAAAGGCTGTATTTACTAGAAGTAGCATGCAGACATTTCAAATGTATATACATCTGAAACTCATAATAAATCTGTATGTATATATATGTCTTCTTGGTAGTCCATCGATGTTGATGATGACTATTATATGTGCACATAACGCATATAACTGAATGAATGGGCATAATATAAGTAATATGCTTCTTTATCAATATACTTTTTTGTACATTTAAAAATACCGTTCAAAAGTTTGGGGTCAGTATGATTTTTTATGTTTTTGAAAGAGGTCTCTCATGGCTGCTGAAAATTCAGCTTTGCCATCACAGGAATAAATATAATTAAAAAATATTTTACAATTAAAAACAGTTATTTTAAATTGTAATAATATTTTACAATGTTACTGTTTTTACTTTTTACTGTATTTTTGATCCAATATATAATACTTTTTTTCTTTTTACATGAAAAATCTTACTGACCACAAACTTTTGAATGGTATTGTATATTTAAAAAATATCTGAAAATATATTGTTTGTTATATGGGTGTATATGGGGTTATGACAAGCTCCAAGTTCTAGGGTCTAACATTAAATAATATTAAAAATTAAATTAAAAAAGGGGTGAATTTGATATTTTTTAGATTAAAATACTTTGTTCTTTTACTACCTGAGAAATGAAACTGAAATTTGAATGCATATTTGAATACGCTGGCTAGTATGACAGGAACACATTGTGAATAACAAATTCATTGTAACACAATTTGTGTACACAATCTTTTTTTATGTAATCCTTCATAGTCAGAGGGTGTTGTCCTCTTATGAGACAACCTTTCATAGAGGTTATGGAAGGGCTGGGGATCTAATATGATCTACAAGGCAAAAATGTCAATCAATATGCTCTGAAAGTGACAGTGAACTAATATGATCATTGAGGAATAGTCAGTCAATACCATCTGCTTGCCTTGTGACACAGTTCTTGGCTGTACTCCAGTGATCTGGCTGCTGACGGCTGTGTTTAGGAGTGTGGAAAGTCTTTATTCAGCAGAGATGTCGAAGTCTATTTCCCCTGTATATCCCCAGATGCACCTTTACAGTGTGATTGATCAACTTCGTTTACAGGAGGTCCCAAAAGTCCGAGACCACTAGGGAAAAAAGGCTTCTATTTTGGATTTTTTAATAAATTTAAATTGAATTTAATACATTAAAGTTGGCATGAAATGGCAGTGTTTTCTTCCCTATTGTGACGTATATCCAAGTGAAACGGCTTTTCGAACAAGAAAAAATGTAGGGAGGGACTTGATTTTGTTTTTCGGGAATTGATTGGATGGTTTTGGTTTGCTATTGCAGTGATGTCGTGTGAGTGACAGCTTGTCCCGCCCTCACACCAGTAAATACGTCATCAGAGAAGAAAAGAGATGTCGCTTCAAGAGGGAGGGGAAGTCATTTTGATTGAAGATTATGAGAGCACATGAATTAAAAAAAAAAATTTATGTGCACAGATAAATCATTTATAATAAGTACAGCAATATTCCATAAAAATAAGAATTGTCCATTTTGATTTTGTATGCCTTGCCTTTCATTACATTTAAATACAAGCATACTTTCATTATTAATGATATTGTCAGCATAAAACATTTAAAGAAAATTTAAATAGAAAAGTAAAATGAATTCCACAAGTATGTATGTGTAAAAAAAAGGTGATAATCAACTTCAAAGGAAGCAAGAACATCTGACCATCACAAAATTCTTTCTTTTTTGTCTTTTTTCTTTTTTTTCTTTTTTCGATTTCTATTTATTTTCAGATTTAAATGTGACTTTAAATCCCAGAAATGGAATGTGCTTTCACAATTTCGAAGCCCGCAGTATATTAATGAGACAGAGGATTATCATTTTACCAAGAGAGATGTCATGAATGTGGATGTGAGAAAGGCTGACCTTTGAACAGTGTTCAGAATGACTTCCCTGCTGTGTCTCTCGCTGAACTGTGGCCTGTTTAAGGATAAATGAGATCTCTCTTTTCAATATGGTCCCTCTTCCTCAGTGAATTTCACTGTTCCAAGGATGTGTATAGATGGTTAATGGCGACGTGTCCCCTGAGTGTTCTCTCACTCTTCCCGTGTCGCTTGCTGCAAACATGATTTGAGAGAGATGGCGAGATATACTGTAAAGTGTAGCTCTCCATCAAGCACAGGATCGCAGCAGGCTGATTAAAGTGAAATGAAAAAGAAAAATCTTGGGAGCGAATGTAGCGTTGGAGGGATGTTTGCATGGCAGAGAGTAAAATATCAGGCTTCTGGTTTCAAGGACTGTTATGTCCAAGATATAAGAGATTTGTTTGTAAGGATCATTGTTTCCCCATGAAATTAAGCCCTGATTTTCCCTATTCTGTGTCCGGTTTCGTCTTAGTTCAACGTTGTTGTGTTCATTATTCTCCTGCAAATGCCTTAGTTTTAGTTTGTGGATTAAATTTAAGCCCACTGGCAACTATTGCCGCACATTCAAATACGATTTTCAAGAAATTAAAACTAAAACCTGGGGAAAATCAATGCAGAACATGTTCACATAGGAGACTATTAACACGACTATATGCTGAACTCAAAGCTGCATTTCAGAGGAAGATAACTACAGAGAAAAACAGGAATTTCAAATGAGATAATATGTCAGGGAGAGCAGAACAAAAAAACACGCAAGATCAAAACAGATCATTACATTTTCTGACTTCCTCTTTTCCTCCAGTGAGTGGAAGTACCGTCACTGCTGCACATCATGGGCATCAAGCCCTGAATATTTCAGCAAATGGCCCGTCACTAATTGCATAAGAGTTACCCCTTCACTAATGGCTCACAGGGACTGTGATGTTTCTAGGCAGAGTCAGCACAACTGGCTTTCCATAAATATTTTGTGAAAGTCTTCTAGCATCTGAATAACAGACTGATCTGGGGTTCTGTCGGCATCGTCTGACAGATGAAAAGAGTGTTTCCTCCAAAAATCTGATGCGTGCAGAGGTTCACATACAAGCTGATGCCGTCACACCTGCAATCTAAAATATGAAGTTTCTCTTGTGAATATCTCACTTTACATTATGTACAATTTTGCTATAAGGTTTTTGCTCGGTGGCAGACTTGCTGCAAGCTTGATGTTGTTAATGTTTTATTTCATCGCTACTTCAGAGTTGGGTTGGCAAGATTTATCAATAATGTAGACAGTGACATGAGGGGATTAAGAGGGATTCCTATTCCTTCAATTATACTGTATGATTTGCAGAATCTGATGTATACAAGCTAATTTTTATCTCACTCTCTGTACACATGCATTGCAGGAAACTGATGATTCATACCATCCTCAAGATAAAATCTGTATTTGTGTTTAGAATGGTGTGGCAAAAGACTACAGTTTTGGTCTGTGATTATCAAAATGTTTATATACGTAAGTAAAAGCAAAGGAACTCAAAATTGGAAAATGGAAGGACAGAACACAATGGATTTTAAAAATAAATTCACCACCACACAGCATTTATATAACAATTTATTTTATATTGTTAAATTTGAGTCAAAATCAAGTACAAAGTAAAAAAAAAAAAACTAAAAAGATAAAACATCTGCTTATTTAATATATTAATTTATATTTTAACTGATCGTACTGTTACTACCCTTCTCATTTAGTCCAAGTTCCCTTTATACAGTTGAAAAGGATTGCATCACTGTATTAGAGTGTAAGTCTATGTTTGTCCCTTTTCATGTATGTTTGTTCTTTAACTCTTTTTTCAAGACATAGTGACAGGAATGCTAATAGTTATGTAACGCTGCTAATTTCAGTTGTTCTTAACTTTCATTTCAGGAAGAATGTGAATGCATCATACAGTATACGTGTCATATTAATACCGATGTGATATGTTGTGTAAGGTGAGGACAATTTCAAAAGTAAACAAAATGAACCTAGCCTAATTTCCATTTAGAGAGTCTTGAGGCACTGCAAAGTTTATAAAGTTACTCGAATCCTGAATAAGATACATGGGTAACACTTTACAATAAGGTTCATTAGTTAACATTAGTTAACTACCTTATTAAGAATGAACATTACTTCTACCGCATTTATTAATCTTAGTTAATATTAATTTCAACATTTACTAATACATTATTAAAAACAAAGTTGTATTTGTATTAGTTAATGCACTGTGAACTAACATGAACAAACAATGAACGGCTGTTTTTTTATTAACTAATGTTAACAAAGATGAACTAATACAGTGTCAAATCTATTGCTCATTGTTAGTTCATGTTAGTTAATACATTAACTGTTAACTAATGAACCTTATTGTAAAGTGTTACAGATACATGAGAAGTATCAAGGAGGACACTGTATGCCATTCTACATTGTCAAACTGTCTTGGTGGAAGTGCAAATCTGTGTGGAAGTATTTCAATAATAGTCCCAAGATTTTTGTACTACCGTAAATGTAGTTGTTGGTTGTGCTACATGTTTGTCACTAAATTGCTGATTATCTTCTGCAGGTCTTGGGTTCGCATACGGGTGGTTTCCAGGACCTCTTCATGATTAGCCCTTTCATCGCTGTCGTAGTCAGTCACTACCTTGTTGGTAATTAGCGAGAGTCCAAACACACGCATCCCACAGTGCCGAGCGATCACCACCTCTGGAACGGTACTCATACCTAATTACAGACGAACACAACACTCACCAAGGCTGCATTTATTTGATGAAAATACAGCAAAAATAGTAGAAATATTATTATCATTTAAAATAACTATTTTCTATTTTAAATTTGAATTTATTACTGTGAATTTTCAGCATCATTACTCCAGTCTTCAGTGTCACATGATGCTTCAAAAATCATTCTAATATACGCTGGTTTGGTGCTCAAGCTACATTTATTATTATTATTATTATTATTATTATCAATGTTGAAAAAAGTTGTGCTGCTTAATATTTTTGTGGAAACCGTGATACATATTTGGAATAAAAAGAGAATTAATAGGAAGTTCAAAATAACAGTATTTATTTAAATAGAAATCTTTTATAACATTAAAAATGTCTTTGCTGTCACTTTTGACCAATTTAACACATCCTTGCTGAATAAAAATGTCAATTTCTTTCAAAGAAATTCTTAGTGACCTGTAACTTTCTATTTTCATTTAGTTTATTTCATTTAAAAATTACTTTAAGGTCAAACAATAATTTGCAGCAGAAGAGGAATATAAAGAAAAATAATATTTACATTTTATATAATATATATATTTTATATATAGAATATAAAGTAAAAACTACAATATATAAGTATTCATTTTGAAGTAATTTATAATTGATAATAATTTATGAATTTATATAATATCATTAATATAATATATACAATTTATAATAAGAGAGAACGAATTAAGAAATCATGGGAATGTTCGGGGCTGCGTAAATAAGTAATTTTTGTGAAAAACAATATAATAATAGGTTCCCTCTAACGCGGTCCTTGCTCGAAATGATGATATATGGTTATGCTTTTCATCCTCAAGCGATAATACATGCCCTAAGTCTTGCCCACTCATGACATTTTTTATAAAAGTGATATGTACCGTACGTACCGACAGCATCCGCCCCAAGCTGCTTTAAAACCTTGCATTCTGCAATTGTCTCATAGGACGGTCCAGCCAACATGCAGTAAACACCCTCCCGAAGGAAAGAGGCACAGTCCAGTTCTAGGGCAGTTTTCCTGGCCAACTGTGTCAAGCCTCTATCATAAGCATCAGACATGCAGGGAAAGCGCACTCCAAATCTACAGGGACGTAACACAAATGTCAGTGATCATTAGACTGGTTGCATAAATCCTTAGAGAAATGCAAGTAAGATTGCATTGTGAAGCCAATAGCAAAACCAAAGCTGAACTGTTAAAAAAAATTAAATAAAATAAAAAAGATATTGGTGTTAGGTAGAATTAGCCGTCTTTAAACATCTCAAATCTATTTGAATAAAACGTATCTCGATATACTAAATAGCAATTCACCTTTCCTCATTGCGTCCACACAGGGGATTTTGGCCAGCAAATCCAGGCATATTGATATGGTCTTTGATAAGCATGATGTCACCCACTTTAAATTCAGAATTGAGCCCTCCAGCAGCATTGGTCACAATCAGAGTCTCAATCCCGAGAAGGAAAAACACTCTTACTGGGTAGGTGACCTAAAACAGAAGGAGAAAACCCTGAGATTTAGAGCTGCTTTGACAAACTGTTCTCATCTTTATGAAACAGGAAATTAAAGACTGAAATCTGAATTGATATATGTGGTTAATATGCAGTTATCAAAACTATATAGTAGTTTAACTGTATTTCCCCCTCCCCCAGAGTTGTCTAAATTGTCCATTTTAAAAGAAATATTTTCACTAGACAATTATGATTTGAAACTACATTTTAATTGATTCCCTTGGTGCATTGAATTAAGAAATAAGGCACAAACATATGACTGCTTTTTTACAACCCCAGGCAAGAATATGTACAACTATTTTAATCACTCATAAAAAAACCTACCGAAGAATCATAAATCATAATGCCATACAGTATCTCATTTGGCTTCTGCAATAAAGAGTAAGCACTGTTTGTGTCTTTCTGAGTTTTTTTAACTTGATCACAGATGTTGGAACTGTTGTGTGTTGTAAAAGTTTATAGGAGGCGATTGGGTCAGTTGTCAAATGTTAACTATTCTCTGTTATACTTAAATTGCTGATAGCAGCACTGAGAAGTCAATGGTTAAGTACAGAATAACCTCTGTGTTAGTGTTGTGGTATATTATTGCTAAAGGAAAAGAAAAACTGAGATGATTCTTGACTTATGAGAGGATTCTTTTAAATATCAACTAACAATGTATTTTCATTCCCCCCCCCCTTGATTTTCTATCCAAACGCATTGTGCTTTTGCATGCTCTGGTTTTGTTTAACACTCATACTTTTAAGATTTTAAAAATGATACTTACCGTGGCAACGTTATAGCCCTCGTAGAAATGGAAACGGCCTTGCATGCAAACACACTGCTTCCCATTCAGCTCTCCGAACACAAGCTGACCTTTATGTCCTTGCACTGAAGAGACATGAGGGTGTGTATTTTTAATGTTTGTTAATGCAAATAATAATCAAATAATGGCAGGGAGCGATAAACGTCAGCACTGTCTTTACTATATAATAGTATAGCAATCAATTAATAGAATATGAAACAATACTCTCTGAATGGGTTATGAATGATACACCAAAGGTTAATGTGAATTTAGCAATCTGTCTCCTACCTGTGCTGTGGGGAAAGCGCGGGATTTTGTCGTAAGGAAACACATTCTTGTTGTCCAGCAGGTCAGCCAATCCACCGAGTCCTGAACCACAGATAATTGCCACTTTGGGCCTGATGTCTGTGTTAGCAAGCAGCCAGTCTGCTGTTTCTTTGTACTCCTCATAGCTGTAGCTAGATAGAAACAAAACATTGTTTTGTTGCTTAATATTTTTTTGTGGGGCTGGCATGCAGTAAAATCACACGTGTCACAATAAAGTGGCACAATGTTGGAAAACGTCTGACTAACCTACCTACGTTCCTACGCAACATAACTTGGTTATGAAATATGAAGGTGTAGGAAGTGCAACGACCCAGTCAAGTGTGAGCACAAATCAGCTGACAGCAGCATTCAGAATAGATAAAGAAAAGTACCTACTACAGTAAAATAAGGTTTTGTTTTTTATATTGTATTTATTTTATTATATTATTTATCCTTGTCATTTGTTATGCTATATTGTGTTAAAGTATTTTGAATTATCTCTTCTCTTTGACAGTCATTTAGCTGTACAATCACTGTAGTAAATAGTTATGTTTCTTACCATACAAAGCTAATGGACGGTCAGTTGAGAGAAAATCCATTTCTGAGTTGTAACTATTATGCAAATCAAAATACATTCTATGGTCTATGCTCATGTTTTTTTAGCTGGATACTACTATTAAAGCAGGCCATGGTATGTTTATTTGTAGCAAATTATAAAGAGCATCTGTTAATGTACAAGAATACTTAGTCCAAATAACTTTTCAGTAGGCGGTTAAATATTCACTTGCTGTCTTTATGCAGTTACTCAATATGACAATGCAAGTTTCTAAAGGAAGTAACCGCAGAATGCTTTCTGGTTCTCAAGAAGTGTCTGTCATTATTTAACTATACTTTCACTATAATCTGAATTATTTTATAGTCTTTTAAAACTGGAAAGAAAAAAAAAAGACGAAGAGTAGGCCCATCCTTACTAAATTGCTTGCATAGTTGGACTGCCCACATTTATGATCAGAAAGCCTTTCATAGCTGCAGGGCACGAGGTAACAAGAATCATATTGAGTAGGAACTAGGAAGAGATCAATGGCCGAGCTGTAAGCATGCGCTGTCCGTGGTGCTGCAGGGCGTTGCGGGATCAGCACTTTCCATTCAGAGAGCTGAGCTTCAAACACAGGCTACGTGACAACGCTCAGTGAGAATGCACAATAGGCCTCTTATTTTACAGTCACAGCTCTGCCTTTTTTTATTTTGAAAAGGCCTGCCAACTGAACAGCCATGTCCTCGTTTTGGACTGTTTTCATTGCTGTTTTTTCCACAGGTTTAATAGCGCAGCCTGTCTCTTTAAGAGCTGCGTATTATTCTGAGCTCATCCACTAAAGCTGAATAGGAGGATTCTGGTTACGTAACCATCATCTCAAGTAGCCTAGCTGATTTTATAGATAGCTTATGTTATTAGAAATGTTGAATTTCATTCAAGCATCAAATCGACAACAAATTATTTATTTTTTACAGTGGAATTAGAAGGCGCATAGTGGAAGAAATATGATAGGCCTAGGCTAAATAACAAACTATCGCCGTCCAAACAGTCAGGACAGAGACTGCCTGAATGTGAATCATACAGGTTTATTTAAAATGATCTGCCATTTACTTCAGGTTGATCTATGATATGAAGCCTTCCCAGCTGGCATTCGACTGACATTAAACGTTTAAATGTGGTTGAAATAATGTCAGTTTATGAAAAAACATTAATTCAACGTTAAAATAACGTTGAACACCAAATAGTTGAAGTTGTGTTGTTGACTCACTATGGATTCAACATAGAAATATAAAAAAACTTTGAGTTGTAGGTCAAATCAACATTATTTTACAACCATGACTTTTAAACATCTTGTTGAAATATATCAGTAGAAAAATACCGTTGTTCCAAAATCCAATTTGCAATCTGATTTGCAAAATCTAAACAAAATTCAACGGTTATCCAACACTGGCACCTGACGTTGATTCAACAGTGACTCGACGTTAAAATGCCAGCTGGGTTGTTTGATAAAGGATAGAAATTTAAAGCGACAGTTGTCATGGCGTCTTCTCACGAATGTAACATATTTTTCTTCTCACTAAGATTTCATTTAAGCATTCTGATATGATGTAGGAGATTCATTTGGCAGGTCTGGCGTTCATTCGTTTTGCCCCTTACCTGCATTCGCTGGATGTTGACATGTCCGCTGCGGCTGGTTACTGAGCGGGATATTGTTGGGACGAGCGAGCAATAATACAGAACAACCTGAGCGAGAGGTCACCCGACGGTCTCGAGGGTTGGCTTGACGAAGGAGGAGTCGCTCTTAAAAGTCGTTTCTTAAACAGGGCTCGTTGTACTAATCCAATTTTCTGTCAGAATGGGCCGCTCACTGACCCGCAGTTAAAGAGCCTTGAGAACTGTCATCCTGCCAGGACCGGCACAGCCGTGTAGTGGTGCATCACAGCAGGGGAAATAACGTGCTTCTCTGTAGTTTAACTCAAGTGTCCAGGGTAACGGTTAAAGTGTATTTTGTCACGCGCAGAAATTATGCATGTAAAAAATAATAAAAAATACCAGCAAGACTGCCACCGCCGCATCTGCACATAAAAATAAAGGTTCTTATTGGCAGTGATGTAAGAACCTTTAACATTCATTGAACATTCCAAGTTCATCACTGGTTCTTTGAAGCCACTTAGGTCAAACAAATGTAATGGTTTTGATTTGGTTATGGTTCTTTGGGGATTAGAAGAAGCTCTTCAGATAAGTGTATTGGTTAGGCTGTAGACATTGAGGGGACATTGATCGGTCAAATTAGCTATCGACCAATTTGGGCTTTTCAGTGATTAATTCTTGAATTGTTGCCCATCCAGAATATGTGATGCTTTAACACCATTTTGGGATTTGTTTTAAATAAGAGGGTATGTGGATTATAAAGCGTAGCTTCAGTCAAAATGAAAATAAACATAAAATAAAGAACATGTAAAAAGAAAGAAAGAAATGTATTAAATTCTTTGCTGGTTCAGTCATGCATTATGCTATTGATCATATGATCAACGCTGTATCAACACTTGAACTCTGGCAATGGGTGGACAAAGGCACAATGAATGGATAAGGGGTGAGTGAGTAAAAATAGTCTTAGATGCATTTTACTTGTTTTTAGTGAAGATATGAAAGTAAAATTAGGTCCTGTTTTTGATTGAAATGAGTGAATTGATTTTGAATGATAACTTATAAATCTTTAAAGACAGACCTTCTGTGAGCTACAAGGTTGTTAATCGATTGAAGGCCTATTTGCTTCTGCTGAAGCTGTCAGCCTGCATTTTTTCAGCTTATTTTTAAAAATAATTGTTTAATAGTTGAATTCCTGGTGGAAAAACTACGTTACCATGAGGCTGTACTGAAAATTACACAAATCAGAGTAAAAAAAGTAATGCTCTAAAATAGCTCTTTAAAATAGCCCACTCCCACGAATCACATGACGTAATCAGGTCTATATCCCTACACTCTCCAAATTCTGCAATGTTTGTATACATATATGCATATGTTGATTCACCTCGTAGCTAATCTGCTTGGTTCATGGCTTATAACTCTTTAATGAATACTTTTTAAAAAATCCCTATGGCAAAAATGAATGAAAAAAAAAACAGCGCCGCTGAAAAACTGTTGCAGTCTATGTCTGATATTCGAGTAAAATGGCTTCTCGAGCAAGATTTTTTTTTTTTTTTTTGATTATTGGGAATTTATTGGATGCTTCTGGTTTGCTATAGACCTTATTCACAGCATCTTTTATTTTTAAAGGGAATTAAAACGAGCCTGTGAGGGATGGACGTACATCTCTTCAGCGGGTTGAACTGTTATTTAATGTGCTTTTGGATTGTTCTGCTGACGAAACACTGCAAATATCTTTCAGAGAAATTTCAGTAGACAAAAACCCCCAGACAACTGTGGAAAATTATGAGTGATCTTGGAGCTTTTTACAGTTTTAACATTGGATGCACACAATAAGTTTATCCCTCACAGCCTCGCTTTCATTTCATGGTGACTTTAATTTAGGAAATTACATGGGGACAGTCTGTTTGCCTAATGTTACCCTGAACAGTCAGGAAAAATATTCCATGATTTTAGGCAGTTTTCATTCTTGATGTGGTGTATCTACTGCTGAGCACCTCAATATGAATGTAAAGTGTAAAATAAAATGTTGTTCAAGCATATTTTCTCTGCCATTGTTCCAGGACATTCCATTATGCCATCTCATACAGTCTACACTTTGCAGTTCTTTCAGATTTTAATCAAAATACGAGCACAAGGGAAAGGTACACTTTGTTTGTGGTTTTGAAGTTGCTATGGTACAGATATCCTCAGATACTGCTCGGGCCCAAAACTCACAGCGAATCCCAGGGCTTCTTTACACACGCGCACCAATCAGAGAACTGTTTACTGAGAACGTTCAGTACCCCGGTGCCATGGCCACCGCCGCCATGGTAACCACCAAGCTCAAAGTTGAGAAGTGTACGCTGGCGGAAGAGCCTTCACAAGAAATTAGCTGGGATTTTAAATTAATTTCTTTATTATTTTTTATTATTTAAACACTTAGTTTGTAATGACGCTATGTTGTTATTTTACAAATATAAACATTTAAACGCCCTGGACGTTTTTTAAACGATAAACACAACTTTACCAAATAATCGACCTAGCGTGAGAATGGCGTCTAGCCATCTGCCTCTCGGTTGAAAATTTCTCGTATGTTTCACTTGTCATCGACAATCAAGAAAGAAACCAGATATTTCTGCCATTAACATCTGATTTAGCAGCTAAACCTTCTACATAAAGCGCGAGTAACTTACGTTTGTTTCAAAATGCCAGCATCGAATGTCCAAGCATCTCAGTCAAACCTCCGCAGTTCAAGCGAGAAGATGCCAGTGGGATTCAAAACAAAAGTAGTGGCTCCCCGAAATCCCAAGCTGGTAAAACGGGAGACGAATTCCGCAAAGGTGAGCACTTTAATATATCTCAATACTTTGTTTTTTCACTTTGATTGTAAAGCCTAAGGTCACCCTTATCATACATTTAATAAAAAAATCTCTGCCTCCAAACGGAGCACTAACTATTAGTACCTTAAACTACTATTACTGCTTTTAAACTACTCACACAACTTACATTAACATAATAGACTTGGGGTACTTTTACTAGGACACCTAAAAGGCTGTATGTTTTAAATAATAAAACTAGTTATTAAAAGTGAACCACATCCTACTCAACATTTTTGAAGTAGTGTAGGATGATTAAGTGCATTTTGATGTTTCTTTTTTGATTGACTGATGGTTGATTAAAGGTGGATAATTGGTTGTATAGATTCAGCAAAGTGCTAGAAACATTCCTCAGAGATTTTGGTCCATATTGACATGAAAGCATCAGTTGCTGCAGATTTGTCGGCTGCACATCAATAATGTGAATCTCCCTGTTCCACCACATCCCAAAGCTCTTGGCCGATTGCTCTATTGGATTGAGATCTGGCGACTGTTGTGGCCATTTGAGTAACGTTATAGTGAACTCATTGTCATGTTCAAAAAACTAGTTTGAGATGATTTGAGCTTTGTGATAGGTAGCCATCAGAAGATGATACACTGTGTTCATAAAGGGATTGACATGGTCAGCAGCAACAATACTCAGGTAGGCTCTGGCGTTTAAACAATGCTTAATTGGTACTAAGGGTCCCAAATGTGTGCCAAGAAAATATCTTCCACACCATTACACCACAAGCAGCCTGAACCGTTGATACGGCAGGATTGATTTATGGTTTTTATGTTGTTTACACCAAATTCTGACCCTACCATCTGAATATCACAGCAAAAGTCAATACTCATCAGACCCGGCTACGTTTTTCCAATCTTCTACGGTCCAATTTTGGTGAGCGCATGTGAATTGTAGCCTCAGTTTCCTGTTCTTAGCTGACAGGATTGGCACCCGGTGTGTTCTTCTGCTGCTGTAGCCCATCTGCTTCAAGGTTCGATAAGTTGTTGAGTTTAGAGACGCTCTTCTGCAGACCTCAGTCGTCTGTTGCCTTTCGATCAGCTCAAACCAGTCATTCTCTTCTGATCTCTGCCATCAACCAGACATTTTTGCCCACAGAACTACCGCTCACTGGATATTTTCTCTTTTTCGGCCCATTCTCTGTAAACCCTAGAGATGGTTGTGCGTGAAAATCCTAGTAGATCTGCAGTTTCTGAAATACTCATTCATTCCAGCCCGTCCGGCACCAACAACCGTGCCACATTTAAGGTCATTTAAATCACCTTTCTTCCCCATTCTGATGCTCAGTTTGAACTTCAGCAGATTATCTTGACCATGTCTACATGCCTAAATGCATTGAGTTGCTGACGTGATTGGCTAATTAAATATTTGCGTTACCGAGCAGTCGAACAGACGTACCTAATAAAGTACCCGGTGAGTGTATATCTGCTGTACCATGTATGTGTAATCACTTTTTGGGATTTTACTTACTGTAATGTCTCTCTTTTATCTTTGTTTGTCACTTAGACCCTATCAGTGTGTGAATAAAGAGTGTCTGATGTCTGATTGTCAATCTATTGCAATATAAAACACAAACAAACACACACTGTACTCACAAAAGAGTTTTACAAAGAATAATTTATACTATATGGACATTTGCTGCAGAATATAGGAAAATATATCAAATATAAACATTCCTATATACAGTATATATATATATATATATATGGGAAATACACACACACACACTGTGTGTATATGTGTATGTATATATATATATATATATATATATATATATATATATATATATATATATATATATATATATATATATATATATGTGCATGTATAAAATATATAAATGCACTCATAACAGTCTGCAAATGTCTTTCCAGCTGATTCCATCAGTATATGCTCGAGAAATGTGCCAGACTACAGAGGAGCGATTATCAAACACTTACGAGGTGCATCCGCCCCGCATCCTGGAACTCTTAGACATGAGTGAGGCCACACATCAAAAGGTAAAATACCATCATTCTAATATGCTCAGCTCCAGCACTTAATTAACTAGTTTGCTCTTCTACATCACTGGTTCCAAGTATCTAAGTAGCAACATTTTCAAAGTTGATTAAGGACATCATTATTATAGTTTCTCTCTGGGGAGATACTAGAGGCTTTTAGCAATAGACCTTATTCAGAGGAGCGTCATGACAGGTATGAAAGTGAGGCTGTGAGGGAAAGACTTGCAGTGTTTTCAATGGCATCTGCTGTCAAAAGCTGTATAAAGCTCCTAGATTACTCATAATTTTCCACAGCTCGAGTTTTTTTGTCTACTGAAATTTCTTGGAAAGATATTTTTGCATTGTTTCATCAGCAGAACAATTAAAAAAACACATTAAATAACAGTACAACCCACCGAAGAGATGTATGTCTATCCCTCACAGCCTCACATTCCTGTTAAAAATCAAAGATGGCGCTGTTGTGAATAAGGTCTATGGCAATTGTTTACAGTACCTTACAGTAAAGTAAGGACATTTCCTAGTTCGGTGGTCAAAAATGCCTTTGAATTCTCACTTGTGAATTATCTATGAATTTAAAAACAGGAACAATGCATTTTTTTTCTGAAAATTATTATTAATTATTATTTATTATAATAATAAATGTTATATAATATTATTATAATAAATAATTATTATGATGCCATGCCTGTATTAAAACCCTGACTGTTGATACAATTCATCAAAAATCACACTATGAAAAATAGTAAATAGTAACTATTGCAAAAATCAAACAAAAGCAGTATTATATCGTAAAAGAATTATGACTTTACACAATAAACACATTACAAAAATAAAACAAAATGAATGAATATGAATTTAACAAATATTTTTTAACATTCTTTTTTGTATTTAATAATTTTCATCATTATTTTATGTTTGTGCTTTTAAAAATGGATCTTTACCATCCCACATTATTAGGCTTATTATTTAGCATTTTTGGCTAATTTTGAGCAGAATGGTTTCTGCAAATGTAATTGTTACAAGTGTAAATGTTTAGTTGATTGTTGTTTTTTATTCATACATATTGGGGCATACATGTGGTATAGTTAAGATATGTGTGGGAATTGCTGCATTGTGACACTCAATAGAATGTGATATAAACTAGATGTGACAGATGTAATGAAAATTTTCTCAATAACGAATACAAGATATATAAAGAATATTGTTTTTCTCCCTTAACACACCATTGTTTTAAATGAGCTTATTTCACATTAAAGTTGAAATAAGGAAGCCATTTCCTACATTTTAAATTGAATCAGATATTTTCTAAGAGTTTGATTTTGACTTGATTTGCTTTTTATAGTTTTCCTCATTAGATTTGGACCAGGCCATGTTTCAGCCGTACCCGTCTGAGATTGTGTTCCAAAACTACTCAGCATTTAAGACGTACAAGGTGCCCTTAGAGCTGCGGAACAGTGACAAGGTGACTTTCATTCATCTGAATTGATCATACAGTGTGTCATATAACCACACATAAATGTATTTAAAAAAAAAAATTAATGTTTAGTAGATTTAGGTGTATTTGTCTTTATACATGTAGATGCTTTATTATGAACTCTTGTTAACACAGGAGATTTTTTATCCCTCCCAAATCGAGTCCTGGACATTTTCCAATTACCAGGATTTATGAAAACCTTGGTAACACTTTACAATAAGCTTTCATTAGTTAACATTAGTTAACAACTTTAGTTAACATGAACTAAGAATGAAACGCACTTCTACAGCATTTATTAATTTTAGTTCATGGTAATTTCAGCTTTTACTAATACATTATTAAAATCAAAAGTTATGTTTGTTAACATTAGTGCACTGTGAACTAACATGAACAAACAATGAACAATTTTATTTTTATTAACTAACATTAACAAAGATTAATAAATACTCTAACAAATCTATTGCTCATTTTTAGTTCATTTTAGTTAATACATTAACTAATGTTAACGAATGAGACGTTATTGTAAAGTGTCAGCAAAACCTTTATAGACAAACTTTCTCCTATAAACAAAATAGAGTTGCAATGGATTATAATAAATTGTCCTTACAAATCTTCTGTTTGCACCTCGATCTGTATTCCTGACATAAATCTGATAAATCTCAGCATATACGATTTTGTTAACACTTGGTAGTTTGTAGTTCGTGCCATTCTAATTTACACCATTCAACATCTTGCACTATTCCTTTAAGACAAATAGTGATTATCTTGTTCATTTTCATGTGAAATGATCACTGGCTTGACATGGACATGCTGCTGACTATTGCAGGTTCCTCGACTGGTAAAGGTGATCGAAGAAGACTCACTTTATTTTAAAGTGGTCAGCCCATTAGATGCTAGTAAGAAAGTGGCCCCAGGCATGGCATCTACATTCACCATTTTATTTACGCCACAAGAGAACAAGGTAAAATTTATACCAAACATCTGCAACTGACTCTCACATATTGCCATTGGTAGTGTACTAATGGGCATATTTGCTTGTAAATCAATTAACGGACCAAAGAAATGTTAGGAAACATGCAACACAACGTGGGAAATAAACTTCAATGTCAAGTTTTATTTTAATGTTTAACATATCTTTGAGAAATCTGAGAGAGTACTTTGGTAAGCACAGGGCAATGGAGGCTTAGCGTTTCCACCACAGCCACTCATCGGTCCATTAGTGGCTCTTTTGCAGTCTCCAATGTGACCTGCTAATCTATTTTGGTTTGGCAAAACATTAACACAGATTTCTTAATACTGTCATTCAAATAAAGTCAGTTCAAATTGAGCTGTGGTGGCCCAGTCAGAGAAAGACAGTATTATTTCCTCTCTTGCTTGTATTTTCTGTCAGGTTCAGATCCAAAGGGTCTTTTTGCATGTAATTATTATGGATTTACTCCCCAATGCAATAATTCCTAAATTCTGGGGTTTATTTAAATTAGGATTGATTAAAGAAACCATATGTACCAGATGTATAGTACCATATAATATTTAGTTTTTTTTTTTAAGCCTTGTCTTCTTCAAGGCTTTATCTTCCACTATATGTCACCACTGACTTTCAGATGCTTGTAATTGTAGGATTACATTCACAGACTCCTCTGTGTGACTGAACGTGAGAAGTTTGAAGTACCCATCCGTGCAATTGGGCCCCGTGCCATCTTGGACTTCCCAGATAATCTGTATTTCCAAGTTTGTCCAGTCAAGTGCCTGTCCCAGAGAACTCTGCTTGTGCGGAACATAGGAAATTGTGAAGCTAAATTCCAGCTCAGCACACGCAGGTAAAAGAGGAGTGACATTTGGGTGTGTAAATGATTTAATTTACTGATTTATTACCGACACTTTCTTTTTATTATTGCGTCTATGTTCCCCACAGCCCATTTTCTGTAGAACCATCTGTAGGTACTCTTGATGTTGGTCAAAGCATGCAAGTTACTGTTGAGTTCTTGCCAAAAACCACTGGGGATCACAGCCAGGTTTTGCTGCTGCATTACCATTCAGGTACTTACAGTTAATTACTTCACCACAATCTGCTCTTCCTACAAACTCCTCCTCTGCAACACACTGCTATATGTCACTGTGACATGGGGACTGATTTCCACACGCACCCACTTGCGTCCTACTCAGCAGGTGTAAATGATCTTAATATTAGCCTTCATCGTTAATGTCTGTTCATCTTTATATTTTCTAATTATTCTCTACTGAGAATAGCTTTAATATGCTGTGCTCTTTTCACCACCCACACATATACTGCACAGAAAATAATGTAGATGCCATTTTAAAGTACATTTAGGCTTAAAAACATCACATTGACTCATTGACTCATTGACTAGCCAAATTGCATTGTTCTTTTTGAGGCAGAATATATTTACATGACTTTCCTCAAGGTTTTGTGAAATTGAATATATTATTCTTTAGGTGTTGATTACCCCGAGTTTATTATGATTAAAAAGCATCAGTTATTTTTGTTCTATTTGAGCTTGAATATTTTATCTTTGTTATTTCAAAGTGGCTTTTAGGCAAATAGCTATATGAATAAATCTTATTGAAAGATTTTTTTTAGCCTGAAATGGTGCGGGTGCCTGGTTAATCATATAATATATCGTATATCAGGATGGACTGGTCACACCTCTAAAAATTGTCATTTTGGAATCTAATTCAAAATCCAATAGTTGATTTGTTGTTAGGATTCATTTGATTACATCTTAATGCTGAATCACTGTTTTACCTGATTCAGCTGTAGGTGGATAGGCAGTATTTATAGACAAGATGGTGCTAAGAAATTTTTCATTAAAGATCATGTGCATGGATAAGAGGGTGTGTTTAAACTGACATACTAGTGTGTACATGAATTATTGTCTGTGTGAATGTGCTTGTATATTTCAGCATGTGGTTTAGTTATACGTGTGAGTGGTTTGTGCAGGTTCTCTGCCTATCTCACTGAATAAACACACAGGTCTGCTGAAGGCCATCGGCATTAACTTTTTAATATGCATTCTGTTCTAAAAATACCACTTTGCGCCCATTAGGGGAGTATCATTTTTAATTTAGCGCCTTTTCCTGTCTCATCATTTATGTTTAATGTGAAGCTGCTTTGGAGCATGTCTTCATTGGTTTGGTTCTGGGGTTGGCAGAAACATCTCCCTGCAGTCCCAATTTCATCTCAGATAAGCACAGAGACCTCTCTTAAGTCTCTAAAGGTGGTCTCTCTGTGCGGTGTATTTCATAGGGCTGAAGTTTGAGAATAGTTTTTCTTTTCAGTAAAAGCCAAACCAGATAGTGTTAATTGTTCAGATATGATGGACATTTTAAAAGAGTTTCTGTTGTTGATGTTTTTGTGGGTGCTAATGTGCTATAGAGTATCTTTTTGTCAGGTTGTAGGATTTGTTCATTGCATCATTCAATGAACATACTGTAGCTGTGCTAATGTCAGTGCAGTGATGTCTAAAATTAAGAAATATGTATTTTGTGACACTATATATAATATGTAACACTTAAAAAAAGTTGAGTAAAAACAAAAAGTATGTTCCTATTTATTTTGTTAATTTTACCTAAAGGTACACTATGTAACTTTTTGGCCCTTTAGCCAAAAAACTGCAGGTGTTTTGTGGAAGAACATTGTTTTGGTCGTGCTTAGGCTCTGCGTGATTGCAGATGAATTTGTTTATCATACTGCTCATAAAACATTCACTAGCCTACTAGGCTTAAGAGATCTAAGTAGTTTAAATGGAAAGGATCTCAAGCTGAGTAGCTGAAGACGTTACTGTAGCTCTACCCATTAATTGACATGGTATAACCTTGAAATTAAATTCCAGCACAGCGCTACAACAACCATGATGAGAGGACACTTCACAATAGATAATGCTTTACAATGAAATAAAAACAATCTGTTCAATAAAATACCTTACTCACCTGATGAGAAATAAAAAAAAAGCTATCTCTGCATCACTTTTTCAACATTTGAAATCCCTCAGTTCTTGCCATCTCTTAAAAGCCAATGTTGAATCTCGTTTTATTACGAGCTCTGTCGTGTTCTCTTTTTCCCAGTAGACTCTCCTCTTTTTAACTTCCCCAGAGGTTCGAGATTATGCGTGCTCCATGTCAACCTTTCTCACTCGTTGTGACAACTAACCTAGGCCACTCCCACACCATACATGCGTCCACCATGCAAGTAGACGGAGCACCTTTTCTCTATTTACAGATATGACAAGACACGCACGGGCGAGTGATGTATGTACGCAATTTCCCATGAATACCATCCCATCAGGTTTAAAATATAAACACTTATAATAGGCTTACCATGGGATTGATGATATATTTTTCTTCCTTTAGCGTGTTTTCCACAAGTGTGGAGTCCGCTCTCGGATCTTGGTATGCCATTTTGCACGGTCAAGTGCCCCTTTTGTGTATAATTTGGTGATCCTTATCTGCTTCTATTGTACCCTGCCATCTTTGCTTTGGCCGTCAACGTGGCCGTTTCCCATCCACCACGTTTCCTACTGGTAAGCTTTCGTATTAAATACAAGATACTCCTTATCACATTCAAAGCACTCCATGCCCCCCCCCCCCCCTATATTTCTGATCTCATCCATACATACCTACTCCCCAGTTCGCACACTTAGGCTCAATCCTAATTCACCCCTTGCCCCTACCCCTTAGCCCTACCCCTAGACGTGAACGCGCAAAACGGAGGTCCCGATTCTTGTTGAGATCGAGGGGTAGGGCGAAGGGGTAGGGCTACATAGCCCTCGAAACGGAGATTTTTCAGAGGCACACTCCAAACGCAGGGCTACGAGAAAGTTCACAGAATGCATCGCAAATCACTGGCGAGATGGCTTCGCAAACGGTTAAACATTTAAATTTAGCGCCAGATGACACCACCATGCACTTTATTTACTCTTATAATAATACTATAGTCATTTAAATTAAGAAATTGTATAATAAATTACCTTTCCGAATCAGAAAAGACACATTTCGAGGAAGGAATGTTATAATCATCATGTTTCCTCGTTGTCATGGAGAAATCCTGTAAAAACTCCGTAACGGCAGAGCCATCGCCGACGACTGATGACGTATCGGGTTCATGAAGGGTTGTTCCATTTCGTAGGGGAATATTTCAACCCCTTGGCCCTTGTAACTCTGTTTTAAGGGCCAAGGGGTACATTTGAAAACAAGGGGTAGGGCAAAGGGGTGAATTGGGATTGAGCCTTAAATCCTCCGATACCGGTACCGCTGCCCCAACTCTCTGGAATTCTATTCCCCAACACATCCGCGGCATTTCATCATTGCACGAATTCAAAACCCACCTTAAAACATATATTTTTGCTACTTGTTTCCCTGACCCCTGACTCTATGATCTAATTTCTATGTTTATATACCACTATCTATTATGTTATACATCTTAATTTATTTGTAGTGTTTCTTTGTCATGTTTCTTTGTACTTTATTGTAAAGTTTTCTGAAAGGTGCTGTATAAAATAAATGTATTATTATTATGAAGTGATATGCGGTGTAACGGCCCCTTCACTCCCGCAGCACTCACATATAAACAACTACACGTACCTCGTTCCACTTCCCAAGGGCGTTAAACCAAAACTTAGCAATTTCCTTATCGTCCTAAGTTTGGCGTCTTTACTGCGTGTCCCAGTCAGTTCGCTCTTGCTTTGTTTATAAGTTTGCGATCACTGTGCTCGTAAGCGCGTGGTTTATCTAGGCTCTACAGGGGTTAGTTTGGCTTAGTGGCTGAAACTATACTGCCCACTGGTGGCAGTCAATGGTGCCTTCTCAGAGTGATGTGCTCATATCTACACCACAATCCCCATAAACGTCCTTTATAAAATACACAAATATACATTTACATTCATCAATCAGGACCTTTTAAATGACTCCAAATGGACAGTTACAGGCGGTGTCAGCGACAGTGCCTGGTGCTGCTCGTAGAACGTGCCAATACCATTGAAGCTTTGCTGCATTTTCTCCATAATTGGTGCAACGCCCATTTGCCGCCGGATTGTATCATTACAGCAGTTGTTAAGGAGAGACACACCAGTAATCCAGCGGAGCATGCGTATCTCCATAACGTGGAGAGAGTGCCAAGTGCCTATGGTAATTGGCCAGCATTTGGCTCAATACAGCGCAACTGTACGTTCAGTACGTACAGTAGAACGTACAGTTGCGCTGTATTGAGCCAACTGTACGTTCTACTGTACGTACTACTGTACGTCTTGAGACGGATTGGTATGCGTTTATCGCATAGATCTCCAGTGACTTCTTTCCTGCGCATCCACTTCACCCTCCCATACACTTCATTATTGATATCACAGTCACTTTGCAGACGCAATCCTAGGTACTTAAAGCTGGTTGTCTTCATCAGGGCTTCGCCACTAACCAGGATGTTGCCATCAGAAGGATTGGTTTCCAAATATTCTGTTTTCTTGATGTTTGATTAGTGACAATTAATTATTGTGGTCCAGTTGGTTGGTAACATGGCCAAAGTCGACGTTGACATTGAAGAAAGTTGCTAGCCATTCAATCGTGGTGACACGCAGCTCCTTCAACTTCCAAAAATCCTCTGGCAGATCGTTAAAGCCTGGTCCTTCATGCTATCAATGGCTTTGGCAACTTCTTCAGTTGTAATACGAGGGATTGAGCCGACATTTGGGATGCCTTCAGGAACCAGAGAATGTGGGAATTCGATGTTGGATATCTCCTTGAAATAGTGTCAGCATTACAAGATCATCCCCATCGACCATCCTCGTCTTTTACGCACATATAGTGTTCAATATCTTGTGCCCTTTGGTGCTCGCTTTCGCATGTCGGTAGATGATATATTGAATCATTACTTACATTTTATTAATTTTAAACAAACAAAAAGTTATATAGTGTACCTTTAATTTGTTTAAGTGGATTTACTGAATTCTATGTGTTAAAATCAATTTTTTATTAAAACTTGTAAAAGATTTTTTTTGTAAATATTGCTTTTTTCCCCCCCAGTGTTGTAGAGCTTCAGGGAATGTCCCTGGATTTTGTTTATAATTCTCTTTGACAAAAGAGAGCTCTGGATGAAGGAATCAAACACTTATTATTAGTCTTATTTAAATCTTTGATCTCAAGGTTATAGCTTTTTAGTCGGTCACCAAACAATTTCCTTTACACATGATGTGCTCAGATCTAAAGGTTAGGTCCATGTTACTTATTGACAACAAGCCGACATGTTTAATATAAACATCTAAGGTGCAATCTGGGGCTGTCTTTAACTGCACTGTTCTGTCTTTCCATTAATAATGGACTACAAAGCTAAAGAGATATCAATGCCCATGTAGTCCCTCTGAAACCATAATGTGTTTAATTACCAATAGCTGGAAGTAAGTAGAGACACTATCTCCTCTAAGCAACACGGCAAAGGATGAAAGGATGAGTTACTTAATCTGTCCTACATTTTCAAATACCTCCCAGCTGTTTTGCTTCATATCATCTGCCTTATCTATGCTGCAGAGTTTGCCCATTGACTCTAAAATATGTATAAGGAGCCAAAAAGCCCCGGGTAGCAGCTGCAGCAGTGGGGAAGAGAGGGATCCTTCCCACTAGTACACACTCAGTGTGACGACTTCTTATTCAGTGAAAGCTATTTCCTTTCAAGGGACACTTGGGTTTCTTCAAAGGATATCCCTCCTATCATTTCTGCCTGTAAATAGGGAATGCATGCATGGAACTTCAGCATGAGAAATAGTTTGTTTCATATATGGTAAAGTGTGTATCTCATTTCTTATTTTTCCCGTTACAAATGGCAGTGCAATGCATTACCCATGGCTTGTTTGCTATTAACGGCGTTCATATAGAAACAAAATCTCATTATCGTGGCATTCAGAGACAAGAGATACAGAGGGAGCTGTAAGCATCTAGGTCTGTTTAAATGGCAACATCGAGGCTAATGGAAAAAACGCTATTATATTTGCGAATGAAAACATGGAGCACCAAAGCAAAACAAACACATCAGCTTCGTTGCATGGGTCACAGGTCACGTTTTCCATTCTGTCTCAATCTCTCTCTTTTCCTCCCCTATTCAATAGTCTGTCTTCTGCTCAGACAGCATAACACAATGCATACAAAACATGTCATGAAAATAAACAAGATAATTACTGCTGTTTGTTGAATGAATTGCTAAAATGCATTGTGCTACTGTAAGAATAAAATACATGAACTGCTTCCTTAGAAATGCCAAAGGATCGATGGCTATTGTTAAGATGATGTTTTTCTTTATTTATGAATTTACAGTGTATTTTCTTTATACACTGAACAATTTTGTTCAGTGTAAGTCTAATTAAGGTTTGACATAGTTTACTTTCAGTAGGAATGGATGATATTTTCTGTACAAGACTTCCAAAAAGAACTCTTCTTAGGGTGTTTTCAGACCTGTAGATATTTGCTTTGTTCCAAAACAGGGATTCAAATTGTCACAATATAGCCATATCTTCTGGGTTCGGTTTGCTTTCACAAGTAAACTGTGCACCCTTAGGCCGGATTCACATATAGCGCCTAAAAACGCGTAGAAAACGCTGGGCGCGCCGCATTCTCCTTTTTCCAAAGCGCTAGGGCGGTTGCGCTCTGTTTGGTTCTTGTCACGTGACCTACTGTGCGCTTATGGTGCGCTTGCGGCATTCTGAAAAGTTGAGATGTTTTTATCTCGATGCGGCGCGGACGCGCTTGGAAAAAACGAGCGCCCGCACCGCGACCGCGTCGCTTCCATTATGAGCGCGCATACCACGCGCCTACATTTGAAATAACGAACTTGAGCGCGCAAGAGACGCCAAATGTGAACAGGGCCTTAGAGTGCACCCTGTTTATGTTCCTAGATTCCGCACATTAATCATTTTATTTTTAGTGTTTTGGACAGTTCCCATTATGTTTGTTCGACCAAATTTAAATTAGGCATTTCACTTCGTCTTTGCAGGTTAAAACAATTCATATAGAGACAACAAACACTGCTATTATACATTGTGATACAGCTTGGTTTGTTGGTCCATTGGGTCGGATTGCTTTTCTCACCACAAGCGAATCACTCCATAGTTCGGTTTTCGATTTGAGCGTGATTGCCATGTTCATATATGCCTAAACGAACTGAACTAAGGTACAAAACGCATCAGGTTCCGAAACAAACGCTCCAATTAAGCCAGATGTGAAAAACGCCTTTATTATATGTTTGTATCATTTTAGATTTGTTATTCTTTGGTTAGGAGGGCCAAATGTGTATCTATATTATACTCTATGATATAAGCAGACCAGTTTCCTCATCAAGAAGTAGAACACCCCCTATCTTAGCTGGCTTTTTAGAGTGCACTTAAGAGTGAGCTGATGAAGACATCTCACACACACACAATCTGCAGCTCAATGAAAGCTTTCCTCATTTCCCATTCTTCTCCCCTCCCCTCTCTTCTGAAGAGCTTCCACAATCCTTCAGCCTTCTGGCAGATGCAGTATCCCATCAAAGACACAATTTCCTTTGCTCCTTTTCTCTCTCTTAAAGCTTCATGCATAGAGACAGAGGTTAAATGTCTCTGGCCATTTGTGAAAAGTGATATCTACAGCAAATTAATCAGTGGAGAGTGTAAAAGGATGAAAGGGTAAGACTGGGAGCGAAGAAAAAGAAGGTACAGGCCCTGCCCTCTGCCATATCATCTTCAGGATGTCATTATGGCAGTTTCATTTCTTCTACCAATATTGTTATTCTCTCTGTCTGTCTGTCAGTCTGTTATCGTTCTCCCTCTCCCTCTCTCTTACACTGTCTCTGTCTGTCTTTCCTTTCATATAGTCCCCCCTCATACAGCTTCTTTCCTCTCCTTCCAAGGCTGTTGTAGCTTAAATATAAATGCAAATTCTTCTGCTCCAAGTACATCAGATGTGCGGCAATTACATTTGCTTGTTTAAAATGTGCACTGAGTAACAGCAGTCCTTCTGCTAGGAGAGATGCTTGCATAACTGGATCAGCCCCTACAGAGAAAATCATTCAGGCTCCTGTCTCCTCTTTCTAACACTCTTTAGTCTCTACTGTACAGCACAGAAAAAACGTTTGGTGAAAGCATAGTATTATTTATCGTTTGTTTCATTGATCTTGGTCATTTTGCTAGACACTATTTTTATTTTATTGTTAATTTTTTCTGGTTTAACCTCAAGAACTCAACTATTTGCATTATTGCATTTGCATGTGCACTATATTTGGGAAATAATTTCATTGTGAAAACTTTGTGTGTGTGGGTGAGCTATCCCTTGTCTATAATGCTAAATGGCCATATATAAGAATTATGTATTAATTTGTCTAAATAAATGTAAAAAATAAAACTCTAAAAACTAAAATCAATTGTTATGTGAAATTTGATAAAGAATACATTTAACAGTGTTATTAAATTATTAATGTTTTAAAAAATGAGTGAGCTTTAGATGATGGGAAAGGTAATCTAAATGTAAAAATAAAGGAAATCAACATCACAAATAAATACATTAAATTAACCCAATATTGACTGAAATATATATCCAATATCAACCAATACTGATAATCAAAGCAAAGAATTACTATTATCATCCAATAACCATTATGGTATTGATTTGTTTTCCTTATTTATCAACATATATGCTTTACTTTATTGTAAAGTTATTGTAAACGTATTGTCTTCCCAACATCCTTAGCAGCCTCATTAGCCAGTGGACTGAATTATTTTGCATTGAAGACAGTCAGTGTATTTTGAAGACCTCAGTGTACAATAAAGACAAACAGGGCAGGGGTTAATTATATCCAGTACACCTGATACCAGAAAGGTCTCGATGGGATGAGATGAGGGAGGGTGGGGAATATCTTAACAATCTAAAATGCCTCTGGTGACCTGTCTGTTTGTGTCCAAGAGTCATCAGAGAGAGACACATGCTGAGAAAAATAAAAGTATTCTCTCTAGTATGCGTGCAAGAGTTGCAAACGTACATATACGTACATACAAAAACATGTGTGATGCATGTTCATACATGCATTATGTTAAGTGAAAAGTGCATGCGCTCGTGATGTTTGGGCTTTGAAGCGTGCTGAAACAGCCAATAAATGTAACAGCTAAAATTTGTTTCTCTTCACATTATCCATCAGTTTACCTCTGATGGATTTCTTTGCTGTCGATTTGTTTACTTGGTCTTGAGGAATTGTCTCATATATTTGCGCCCCTCCTCCCCAGCATTGTGTTAGTCAGTCAGCACAATCACATTACATATTCCAAATGCAATTCAGTATATCCAGAGCAGAAGATTTATAGTCCAAGATCAATGTTTACCTGGTATATATCATTTTATAGTGAAAATAATTGCTGTTTTATGTTTCGTTTGAATACCTTTTTCAACTTTGTGTGGGTGCATGAGTAAGTGCGCTGACATTATGGACAAGGCAGGGCTGTGATAGTCCACTAAGCATGAAGCTCCTGCTTTGAATGTAGCCAAACTAGTAAAACAAATCAAAATGCAGGTAAATATATGTAAGCCAGCTGCACTTCTGATTTGAGCTTTTGTTTTGAATTTTACGTTTGTTTTGTTCGCTTCTGATTGGTTTTTGGTGTGGTCATGTGACCGCATTTCATTGGGGAACTCTTGTCCTGATGGACCAGGTTTACAATCATTACAGCACACAGCTCCACCGTGGTAACAAACGCAGAATACAGACCTCTATTTGTTTACATGTAGCGCCACCACCATGGTGACTAAAGAAAATCACACTCCAGTCGTACAATTGCCTAATTGTAAATCTTTTATGCTTGCTAGGGAATTGATGGGGACGATTCTATTTCTAAAACCGTGCCATTGATGCCCCATTTGTGCCCCCATTCTTTACTACTCATTTAACAATGCAAAATACTGAACTTAGGCACATTATTTTGTAAATTAAAAAAAGCGCAAATTTTGGCTTTGTTTTTGCTGTCATTCAGTTAAATTACCATCATTGTTTAAATAGTTTTATTGGCCTTATTAAGCTGAATAAAATCATGTTTTTATATTTTGAATTTTAAGTAATGTGTGCCACAATGATATTTGCTAGTTACGCTTGTTATTAGTCATTTTTGCTCTCAACTTCATAACATTCAACCCTACAACATTTTAAATGTAACGGGGTTGGCACAAATGAATGGATGGTTTCATGAGAATGACCCACCAATACTCTTGTAGAAATAATCACATTCTTTGGTTCATATTGTAAGTCTTGTGTTAACAGTAGACTGTCTTCATACAAACCTTTTACTTTGAAACGTCTGTCAACCTTATGACTCCTTTTTTTTTTAGGAGAAGACATCCAAATCACCCTCTATGGAGATTCCACAGATATAAATGTTGGATTGGACAAGAACTATGTGATGCTGGAGAAAACCTACATCTCTTTAGCTACCTACCAAAAAGTGGCAATAATGAACAAGAGTGATTCCATTGTGCATTACCAGTGGAAGAACTTTGCCACTGAGGAGGCAGAGGAACGGGACAAATTAAGGTTTGACTAGTGAACCTCTATTAGCTTCAAGTGTTTTTATTGTAGCTATAATTTAAGTTTTTCTAACTATACTTTTGTAACGATAAAATCTTTACAGTTTATCCTAAATTCAAGTGAGGTGACATGCTCACGTCCTAATGAAAAATTATGTTGACAGCATCTTTTTTTTTAAATGAGTTATTCTTTTAACATTATGAATCATATGTCAATCTGTGTTTGTCCATTTTTCTCTTATTCTCTGTTGTTTTCTTTCTTCTTTTGTAGGCTTTCTTCAGAGCTGGACCAAGAAGTTGATGATGACATGGAGCAGTTTCTGACAGAAAACACTGATCCTTCTCTGCGAGCTTGTCTTTCGCAGTTTTCCCATACCCTCCAGGAGGGGCTTGTGCAAACTCAGCAGCAGCTTTTGTCTCTGGATGACCAGGACATTATCATGAGACCCCTGGTGTGTTACAACTAGACACATGACAAGCTTCCGCATTTTAGATTTCAGTTTACCCCGATGCAATATTGCATAACCAGCAATTAAATTTGAAACCTAGGATGTCCTTGTACCGTATAACCATATGCCTAAACATATGGTGGATACCAAACTTAGACATCACTCCACTCAGCCAAGCAATTTAAAAGATACTGAGCTTGTTTCTAATTAGACATGAGGATTTTTTATGTGGGTGAGAGTTAAATGTGATTTACTTAACTAAATGCTCATTCTAATTGTTGAATGGGCAGTTTAAATTTTTTTGTGCATGCGATCCCTAAATTATATTAATCCTAAATTTTGCATTGGTTATGCACCTAGTGATTGGTCTTCTGCTACAGTTGAGTCTTTGTAAGTTTTTGCATGTCTGCAGTTGATGCAGAATGTATGCAACAGTGCCAGTCGATTATAACACGATCTGCGTCTATAGGAAGTCCAGCTCAGCACTTTGTTTTTTCCAAATGACTAATCACATACCCTTTAAAAGACATCCAACAGTGTTTTGTGTTAATTCTGTCACCTTGCTGTGACTTTCACCCTCTTAAAGGCACATACAGACATACTGCAGTGATTCCATTTTTCTCTGCACCTCACATTTTCCTTCATCTAATGTACATTTTATGTATAAGACAAAAGAAGATGCAGCTATAAGGACGGCTATAAATGAAAATGATTCCCATTCATTTCTGCTCTGATTTTACTCTCACCTTAAATGTTAATGCAAATGCAGATTGTTCAAACCAGGTTTATGCAGGCTTAGGCAAGAAAACACAGAGACAGAGACAAAGCAAAACAAAACAAAACAGATCGGTATCCCCTCTGCTTGGATGTAAACATCTGTTTACATGCAGTAGCTTGATCGCACCTGCTCCGTCAAATCTCGGTCAAGCACTGCCTGGTGACACAACATGCTGTTTGTTCATTAGTAATTTAGCAAACATTTTTATCCAATGCAGTTGTGGCCAACCCTAGAGCACCCTAATTGTAAGTGACTTGCTGAAGAGCGCAGTGGCGATAAGAGACCTTGGTATCTCCCAAGTCTATTGATGCATCACCTGCTGGGATCATACCTGTGAAGTTTGTGTTACCAGCTCTGATTGTTAGGCTTTCACCACTTTGTATGTGTCACTGGTTCAGGGAGTTGTGTAGCATGCAAACACATTTTGGTATTTTTTTTTCACATCATGAATTACTGGTAAATAATATGACATTGATTTCTAGTATCTAGTTTCATATCATTCAAAAGTTTGGCCAGTAAGATTTTTTTCTTTTAGTAATGAATACTTTTATTATGCAATGATGCATTCAATTGTTCAAAAGTGACAGTAAAGGCTTATAAAAATATATATATAATTCAAGCAATACATTTTGCTTGTGTCATGGTTTACACAAAAATATTAGGCAGTACAACTATTTTTGACATTGATAATAAAAAGAATATTAGAATGAGTTCTGAAGGATTGTGTGACACTGAAGACATTACTTGGCTTTAATTCAGCTTTAATTATTCAGGAATAAATTACATTTTTAAATATTCTTTAATAGAAAAAGAGTCATTTTAAATTATAATAATATGAAAAACTTCTCTTTCACACTTGTGACTTTGCATTACGCTTGTATAACAAATAATATCTGTGGAAATTAATCAAAATTGATTTTTTTGTGTGTGTGTGTTCTCTCTATTGACTTTCTGTTGTTTTACAGAAGGGAGAAATCTGGCCCAACTGCACCGCAGAGGTGAACATCATCTTTAAACCACAGGAAGCCAGGATCTACCAGCAGACTGTTTACTGTGAAATCACTGGTACTTACACCATGATAACAGATGTTGTGTTAAAAACAATCACTTTCTACTGTCACAGCTATGCTGCTCATGCACACTTGCATTGTTTTCTAACAATGCATTGGCACATTTGCATGTTGCGCTTAGGTCCATCTGCAGGTCTGGAGATCAGGTTTGCATTTATTTGCATGTTTGAGTAAGGTCTGACAATATTCTGGTTGCTTGGATTAGTAGTGACCTAGAAAGACAGACTGTTGATATTGTAGCCAGTGAAATTTAACAGCCTGTTTCATTATGATTTTTTTTGGTTTCTTATTTGAATGCTCTGTACTTACACAGGTCGTGAATCTCGGTTGCCACTCTGCATACAAGGAGAGGGTGTAGGCCCAAAACTGCAGTTCAGCTTTGACTTTCTAGACATGGGAAACATTGTCATTGGCTCCAAACAAAGCTATAAGGTACAATTGTAGAAAACTCATGTAGTATCTTTGTTTTAATCTCAATGGTAAAAGCAATTTGAGCTTAAGTTACATTAAATCCTGTAATAATTATTATTCAGTTGTTCACATTTAAGCAGCTGCATAACACACTAAAGGTGTAAAATGTGTCCATATTGACATAAACTTTTACTAATTAAACCTTTTATATTAGAGTGCTGCAATGATTGCAGTTTGTAAGTGTTATTGTCCCCTTCTTAAGCTTCAGCGCAGTCTAAAAGACAAAACCACTTAGCGTTACCTCCTCCAAATCATTACACAAACTAAAGCATGTAGTAGTGGTGGGAAGAAACTATTGATGTACCAGAAGAACCCTTCACAGAATTGATTACTGTGAAGCCATAACAAGCAGGATCTCACATCAAATTTAATCAGGATGTTGCTCACAATCTGCCAAATGTAGCATGGACTCGACAGCAGTTTTAATTGAATAATAAAAGCCCCTTATTATTACTGAGTCTTGAAATAGACCAATGTTTGGCTCAGTTTGAATACACTCCACGCTGAATTATGCAAACATTGTGGCTTTCCAATTCCTTTTGTTATTTGCGCTTTTGCATGATCCCAATAATAGAATTGTCCTGAAACTTTTGGATTGTTTGTTTGAGTCTGACTTGTCCCTATGGGCTTCTTTTTGAGGTAGTATCCAAGTGTATGATTAAACAACGCAAACTGATCCCATCGGTGAAAGAATGAAACAATTGGACATTCAGTCTGTGCAGGCATAAACCTGGAGAAATCTACAGACCCTCTTTCTTTTGTGTTCCTTCTCTCTGTCTGTTTTCCCTTATTCTTAGCTGCTTCTAAGCAACAAGGGACTGATAAATGGTGCGTATAAACTAGTGCAACCCAGTACAGTGCTGGGGCTTTGCTTTTCATTCAACCCCTCTGAAGGCATGATCCCACCCGGAGTCTTCAAAACACTGGAGGTCCACTTCTCTTCTGACAAACTGGGTATTTTCTCTGAAGAGTTACACTTTAGTGTGATGGGAAACCCTGAGCCAGTCATTGTCACATTCAGGTAAACCTCACAGATGAACCCTTTATTATATAATAACCCTTTATTTATTTTCAATTTTCAATTATGTAATTTCTGTATGCGTTGCCTTTTGTGTCCATAAGGGAAATCATTTCATATTGCATTTAAAAACTAGATGAAATCACTCCCAAAAGGATTACATTTTAGGTTTAGCTGTACATAGTATGATATAAATGTTTGAATGTATGTTGTTTTTAAGGCATTTAATCATTTTCTTATCAGAAGAAACTCTTGTTTTCTCTCATGCTAGACACAATTTATCACCTAATCAAATTCTCTCATAAATGAAATATCATCTAAACATATGAAAAAGTAAAATGTCTTGCTTAGTATCTGTTACAGAAAATGAACCTCTTTTGTCTTGAATTGCTAATTTTCCACAACACTAGTACATGTTTCCAGCCAGTCCCCATTGCTTTCCACCGTTATGTACTAATGGCAGTTTTAAAACATTAACCCAACCGTGACATGATAGATTGCCTTTCCCATTCATACACATTCCACCCTGGTAGGCAATATACTAATAAAAGATCATAGTAAAACCTTTTTATATATATATTTTTTTTGACAATTTTATTTATACATATATGGCCACATTCTTTATTATGCTCTGAGTAGGTACTTCTTTTGAACAAGTAATTATTTTGTGATTGTAAAAAGTATGCTCTATACATAGTATGAATCTGTGTATTGTGAATTTATTCCGGACATACTACATTGGGTTGTCATTATAATTTGATCTACCTGCATGAGCTGCGTCGCCTCACTGCCATTTACAAATCTTCTCCTGTGGCCTCACGGGATAGTAAAGTGTGCACTTCAAAATCGCCCCTGAACTAGTATGTCCTCCGGGTACTGTTTGCCTACTGTTTTATGTATACTGTGAATTCGACTTACTACTCTTTTTATGTACAATACTATACTATATGGTAGGGAGGTCTGCAAATTTGGATGCAACCCTAGTATTGATTGACCTTAACCAGAGTTGATTTTAGAGCAGAAGATTGACCCGAATTGTACATCCTTCCCTTTGATCAATCCCCTCTTATGACCATTAGCAAAAAACATCAATGTTTCTCCTTCACTCTTTGTTGTTTTAATGATTAGCTTATGGCTGATTAAATGAACCTGTACAGGCTGAACCTTAATTAAACGAGTGAAGCAGAGCTCTGCTGAAATCTTTCAAACAAACTAGCACAAGCCACTTCCCCTTTGATTAAGATGGATTACCACTGAAAGTGCTGAATGTATACATTCCACAACTACCACTCTGTCTTGTCATCTAAAAACCACTCATTCCTCGTTATACTGGACTTCACCTCAACAGCCTTTTAGTTTTGTATAATTACTTGTGGTGCACCATTTTCGATGGGCCTTTATTCTTGTTGAGTTTTTTTTTTTTTTTTTTTTTAAGTTTCCTCGTCCCTTCATCTCTTACAGGGGGTGTTTAATTGGGCCTACATTCCACTTCAGTGTCCCAGAGCTCAACTTTGGGGAGGTGTCCTTTGGTAAATGAACTTGCACTCTCCACTTCATCAATCAGGATCAATGTTAGTGTTTAATCTTTATTTAGCATTAGTTGTGTAATCAGGAATCTTCTATCACTGACCCAAGGGTTTCCGCAAACGCTGACATGTCGCCTTAGCAACACTTCAGTGGTGCCCATGAGCTTTGGACTGCGGATCCCCGGAGATGGCACAGGACTGGCGAGCAGTACCAGCACGGACCAGGTCACTCAGCTGAACAGAAGTGAATGGGGACTGGGAGACGAAACCAAAAGAAGACCGAAAGAGTTTATCTTATCACCCAGCACAGGCACAGTTCGTGCTATGGCTGAGATAGATATCCAGGTATGTTTGCTCTTTCTGATTCTAAGCCGAGCCATCAGCCTATTATCTCGCTGAATACCTCAAAGCGATTTGAATCAATTTCCCTATGCAAAAGCAGAAGTGACCTGTCAAGATGTTGCCTATGACCTGTCCGTGCCACAAACATCAACGGTCTCCCAAGAGACGAGAAACTTTGGTCTTTAAAACTAAGTGCAGCCTTAAACGTCCGTTCAGAGCAGACCTTTTATCCCTATTAAACCTCAGACAGCTTGGACTTTTAAAAAAATGGCTGTTGTATTCCGTTAGAATAGAATAGAAAAACGGGAGGTGGAATATATTGGAAAAGGTGATAAATGAGAACAGTATCTCCAGCCCCTCTCTCTCTCTCTCTATAGGGCTGTGATTATCTCGCCCATGCTCCTTTAGTTGCCAGGTACCTTGCGGACCTGTCATGTGCTGGTCTTTTCCCATCAATGGGAGCTGTCAGCACTTTGGAGGGCTAATCTGTTGGATGTGTCCGCCTGTCTTTGTGCTTCCTGTGGATGTTGGTGTCTCCTGTCAGTGTGCAAATGTGCCTCTCCCAGTCTGTGACAAGAATGTGGCTCACTGTGGTCTAATGAGACCTCAGCACAAGAATACATATTATGGGGTTGCGATTAGTCGTATTAGTGGAATGGGACAATATTTCCAGATGCATCACACAGCTGGCCAGCAGCCTCCCAGACATGTTAGAATAATAAAAGAAAAGCACCTGGAGAGTACTTTGCCGTTCCTCTTATGCGGTTACATTTCGTGGTGACAGTTGTCTGTGATCCCATATGTGAGGTTTCAGAGCACTTAAAGCACTGCAAGGAGAGGAATACTGCAATCTGAACAGTTTGGAATTACGTGAGTGCTATATTTAGACAAGCAGCTGTTAAATCTGTTCAAAGCTTTTATAATAGTGATTTAAACAATGATATATTTAAGTGGGGTTATTTTATAAAATAAAGACGGAGATATAAAATCTTATGAAGAATATACAGTAAACTGCCGTTCAAAAGTTTTGGGTCAGTAAGATTGTTTTTTTGTTGTTGAAAGAATTTAATACCTTTTAATATTTATTTAGCAAGGATGCATCGAATTAGTAAAGACTAAAACAATAAAGTCTTTAACATTGTTACATACAAATTTTAATGGAAATAAATGCTTTTTTCTAATCAGCACAACATTCTACATTGATAATAAAAAGAAATTGAGCACCAAATCATGATATTTAAACGGTTTCTGAAGGATCACGTAACACTGAAGACTGGAGTAATGGCTGCCGAAAATTTAGCTTTGCCATCTCAGAAATAAATTACATTTATATACAAAAATATACTTCGCAATGATTTACTGTATTTTTGATCAAATAAATGCAGACTTGGTGAGCATAAGAGACTTTTTTCAAAAACATTAAAAAATTTGACTGACTCCAAATGTTTGAACGGTAGTGTATGTGTGTTTGTTTTTCAGTTAACCTTTTGCTCCAACACGGTGCAAGACTACAATCTGGCTTTAGTGCTGGATGTTCAAGGAGTTGGAGAGGAGGTTTTAGGTCTCCCAATCAAAGCTAGGTAATACACTTTCATTTGGGAAATAAAGTGGTCTTGCTGTTATCCATGCACAAAACTTATCTCTGATTGTTCCGGTAGATGTGTTGTGCCTGATGTGGTCCTCAAGAACCCAGATCTTCAGTTCCAGCACTGTTTCCTGGGTCATCCCTATGAGCAATCATTTGAGCTCATTAATGAGACTCACCTTCCTGCATGCTATGGACTTCTGCCTCAGGTGATTCCTCCCAATCAAGTAAAATGTATTGTGTTTTGTATTGCAGCCCTTTCCAATTTTCTAGTCAGACATTAGAGATATGTATTTGGATTTTCAAGCATATGACACACGTTTCTGTTTGCAGCCTTATGAGGAAGACCCTGCTCTTCTTTATTCCAGTCCTCACGCACGAGGGGTCATCCAACCGTATAGCACAGAACAGATTCCAGTAGTTCTTCAGACCAAGACAGTGGGCAGCCTACAGGAAACAGCTCACATTGCTATACTAGGCCGTCAAGACCCACCGTTGGTGAGTATATGTACAGTATACGTATGACATTACGGCAAGTGCATATTTGACACTAGCACTCAAAAGTTTGGGGTCGGGAAGATTTTTTTATGTTTTTGAAAGAAGTCTTTTATGCTCACCAAGACTGCATTTATGTAATAAAAAAAAATTAAGAAATACAAATATAAAAAATGTTCAATTGAACTAAAGTCAATGGTTTGATTCATGATTATATCTCAGAATGAACTGATTTAGCTTAATACCAGCACATTTGTACATTACAATAACAAAATGCTAAAGAACAGTATAGAACAAAAGGTTTATTTATTTTTTTTTAGTTCCAGAATGTGTCAAAGGCTCTTTAGAATCAGAAGCCTTGCCGCATTTTCACATAAGAGATTGTTCCACTCTTCAGCTATTACGTGAGATGCTGTGCTAAACAGCCTCCCTTTTTCTGTACTAACGCTATCATCAATCATCAGACGCTGTTTACATTAAAATGATTAAATGGTTCATTTCGCGTGTACACTGCTTTTTCTCTTTGAGTTTATCTTTGCTGTTAATAGATCTGTTATCAAAGCAGTTTATGTCACAGTCTTCGGTTTACGTTCTTTCAGTGGGACATCACAAAAATGACATTTAAAAAAAATTCGCTAAAAATCTTTGATATGTATAATCCTTTTCTCCATAGGAGCTCCTCCTGTCCTGTGTTGGCCAGGGACCTTCCGTCTCTGTCACTGCTGCCAAGCTGAACTTTGGCTGCATTCCCGTGCTGACTGATGTCACAAGGACTTTGCAGCTGTCAAACGACTCCCCAATCCCAGCCAGGTTCTTTGCTCAAATGGTGGGTTCTAATGCTAGAGAAGGGATGAAAAGCTTTGGTACTGTTTACCTTTACCCTTGCAATGTCAGTTTCCTCACCTGATGGCTATTCTACTGTTTTCTTACTCTGGGTCTAATATCATGGTCTTGTCTCCATGCCTTGTGAATGCTCTTTTAGATTAGATTAGATTAGATTAGATAAGAGTTAGCGTAATACCCCTCATATGCCTTTTTTATAATTCCTAATTTCTCCTAATTTCCATTTTTCGTTTTGGTTGCTCTTTATATTAAATAAGCTCCTTGATTCTCAGCACTGATAAATTTAGCATTAGGCTCTGTTTAATTAATCCATGGAAGGATTGCATGCAACCACACACACATACACCAAGAGACTTGGACACATACTGTGTACAGACAAACTCATTCAGATATTAAGGGCATCCTAGATTATGTGTCGACACTCATTGGTAAACTGATCCTGTCTTCTCCTCCAAGGCTGAGGACTTTTATAAGCCCAGAGTTTTTATTAAACATTTTCCAGCTTTAGTCGATCCTGAATTTCATTACATGCGCTCGATAGCGTGGCTGAGTGCCAGGCAGATGCTGACAGCAGTGCGTCGTGAATTGAAAATACTCACAACGCAGTCTTTCGCTTTTATGCGTCCATCTGTTCAGTTTCTGATAAACAAGTATTGTGAGTTTTTTGGAAAAGATATGTCTCTCCGGAGACTGACTTTTGGTTCCATTGTAAAGCTCTACAGCACGATGAAGTTTAAAGCAATCAATGGTGTTAAACCTTCTAATGCAGGTCTGATCTGATTATTGAAATTCCAGCTGGCTTGTTCTTTACTTGATTCCTCTCTCAAGGGGAAATCGCCCCAACCTCGATCTAGCTCCCTATCGACCGGCTCGTCTCTCTGTCTTCCCCTCCTTTATCTCTCTCCCACTTGCTTTGCCACTTCTCTTTCAAATGAAGACGTACAGAGTGATCTATGTCTCCCTGCTGACCTTCTTTAGTCCGGCGCAGTTCAAATGATAGGGCCCTCTCTCTAACCTCTACCTGCTCAAAGGCGTTTCCTCCTTGCTGAATACTGAATTTGTCATTTTCTTCCTCCAAGGGTAGCCTACTGCTGGTGATGACTGTGTTGAAGCATAAGCCATTGGCAAACTTCTTTTGTAAATTTAAACAAATACTATTGCATTCTAAAGGATCATGGTTATGCAACAATTATGAATATCAATATGTTATGAATTTCTTTGGAATTACAACATATTTCAAAGGGACCCTTATATAAAGTGTTACCAAAACCCTTTACTAACTCTGATGATCAGATTCAGTGTATTTCTCCAGAATTATTCATGTGGCTCTGCTATGGCTCACAGTTGAGTGAATATGAGATATGAGTGTGGCTCCCCCTGATGGCCTCGAACACACCGTCTGCCTCACAAACACACTTTGCCACACACAAATATATAGGTCCTGCATGACTCAGAATCCATTTCAGTTTGAGGAGTTGGTTATGACAAAGTCAGCTACCAATTCACTCATGAGGTGTTTGCACCATTTTCTGGAATATTTTATTTTGATTGGACAGTTGTGACCAAGTCAAAACATTTTTATCTAATGACTACTGAATTGCAGCCATGTATTAAGTGGGATAATGTACATTCTGATGATCTTAATGTCTTAGATTGTGCACACTAAAATTGGAAATACTTATCCTTCAATTTCCTCTCTACAGTCTGCTCACTTAGTGTTTCCCTATGAAGACTGTAAAAGGAGAGCATAATGGAAAGGATGATAAATGTGCCAAAAGCTATACTCAGCCATCAGGATAAGCCACACTCTTAAGATAAATAAAACGCTATTAATCAGAATCTCTTAACACACCAACACCCGTTCTCTTTACTCAGTCAGAAAATCCCAATTAAAAGTTAATGTGCAGGACATCAATCATTTGGCCGCATTATGAAAATTGATTTGAATCCTCCGCCAACAGTTATGGAAAGCAGTGGTACAAATTAAGCAGCTGGTGGGTTGCACTTTTGCATGCAAAGACAAGCTTGGACTTTTTTCACATTGGTTTATTTCTCGTTATGAGGAAATAAAAGGAAATAATGAAAGTAGGGAGAAAAAGTAGGACAGAGAGGAGGCGCTAAACATATGGGGTTTGAAAGAGGAAAAAACTGCTCATGCATATCCTACATCCCAATACCCCGTTGTATACGTATATTGTCTGAGAAGGTACTACAGTCCATTGTAATTAGAATTTACCTTAAAAAAGTATGTTCTATGTAGTATAAATATTGATGTACTACATCCCCATGTTGTTACTGTCATGTGGACTACAGTTGAGTCGCATCACTGCCATTCATAAATCCTCTCCCGTGGCCTCATGGGATAGTTAAGTGCCCATCGAATGCACACTCCTGAATCTTGGCGGAAGTAGTAGGTCATATGGGTACTTTTCACCTACTGTTTTTTGAATAGTTACTATGTATTCGAACATACTACTCTTTTGGCGTACTGTATATTTGCATAGTATTCGATTTCCGACGCAGTGGAAGTGTTAGCCAGATTTCAGACTCTTGGGTCAGTTAAAGCACAAACAGTGTTCTTCTATTATCTATTCAGTACTCATTATAAAACGGATACATGATTCCAATTCCTTGATATTATCGCCAGTCTTGTGGCGATAGTATAAAGCATAGATCCTACTCCCTTCAGATAAAGAGAATCCTGCTGGCAGCACAAGGCATAGACACACACACTGTATGTTTACATGTTATCACTACATAGCTGCTCATTTAAAACCTTGTTCAATTACAAGACTGAGATAAGATGTTGCTGAATGGTTGGCTGTTGAGTGGCAGTTACTTGTGTTGGAGCCAACCGGGAGGGAATGATCATTAATATTTCTCATTACCCATTAGAAAACATACCCACTGTGGGATAATTTCCCCTGGACATTACATAAGACAGAAGCATCAGTCCACACACATAAGGGAGTTTACCGTTGTTTTTTTGCTTGTGTTTTTTTTTTCATGTGACTTGGACTATACAGTATATTGTATGCAGTTGATGTATGAAGGATGCTTTAGGTTGTCACTACTGTATATTAGCCCATTTGATCCCAAAGTATTCCTAGCTAGGTGAGCATTTGTATTTTACTCATTGGATTGGCCAGTAAAATAAACTTTTAAACTTTTCACTTTAGAAAAGTTAGTGAAAGTAAGTGGTTATTCTTGGTCACAATTGTAACTGATAGAAGAGTACAGACTTAAAATTTGCTTAATTGCTCAGTAAGACCAAAGTTGCAAAATAATTAATACTACCGTTTAAAAAATTGGGGTAAGATCTGTTTTGGAAAGAAATTAATTATTTGTATTTATCAAGGAAACTTAAAATTGATCTAAAGTGGCAGTGTATACTTTTACATTGTACAAACAAAAAAAATCTGTTTCAAAATAAATGCTGTTCTTTTGAACTGAAGAATTCAGAATTGTTTCCACAAAAATATTAAGCAGCACAACTTTTCTACATTGATAATTATAAAAGAAATGTGTCTTGAGGAGCAAATAAGCATATTAGAATGATTTTGAAAGGATCATGTGACACTGAAGACTGGTGTAACAGTGCTGAAATTCAACTTTGCCATCACAGGAATAAATTAAATTTTTAATATTCAAACAGAATATATGAAAATATTACTAGCCCCAAATTTTTGGACGGTTGTGTATTTATATATATATATATAGCAAGATTTAAATGGATGAGAGCATTGTGATTAATATGTCGTTTAAACATTATATGTATGGAATTATTAGAATGTTATTATCCTTTTTTGCTGTATGTTTAAAACTACACAATGGAATTAGTGATTTTGTGCTATAATGTGTATGTGAATGTTGATAGGTGAGAAACAGGTCTCACTGGCGTGTGGATCACAGTGAAGGGGAAATTCCTCCACAGGAAAGTCTGGAATTGAAGTTGATAGCCCATCTGAATGACACCATGCCCTTCCAGGATGAACTGTTTCTGGAAATCAAGGACAGCCAAAATTTTAACATTCCTGTGTCGGCCAAAGGAAAGGGCACCACCATAGTCACTGACCGTCCATTGGCTCCTAGCCTGGATTTGGGAACCCACTTCAGGTAAAACAACGCCAATGTCTGTCCTTGAGTTCTGCCATTTACAACAGTCCGCTATTCACAAAATTCACTATTCGCTATTCATGTTAAGTTAAATTATTCAATCTTCTGGTCTTCTAGTTCCGGCCCATGTCGTTATGCCTTCAGAATTACTAATCGAGGACGTCGCACTCACCAACTATTATGGACCACAGAGGGGTTTCCACAGTTTCACAACAGAGACATTCTGTCACCTAACAAGTCTAGGAGCAAAAAAAGCAAGAGGCTTCAAACTTCAGATCAAGGAGGCCCTGTCTTCAGCTTATCACCTGCACGTTTATTACTTCCTCCTGGCCACTCAGCTGACATGCTGCTAGAGGGCTCCTCTGACATCCCCAAGGTACCGATATCAGAACTTTTTCTTATGTGCATCAGCTATTAATCGTCTCTAACTGATAACTAGACTACATTCCTTGCAACAATTTCAAATATGTTGGCCAACAGCGGTTCCGACACAACCTGCTAAAGTTTGAATACTATGGTGATGAAGGTCCTGAAAGCCACACTTAATCCTCTTTTAGTGGAGACGCACGGAGCTGTGCATTGACTTCCTCTCTAGAGCATTACAGAGATGCATGCCTCCTTGAGTCCTTATTGATTTAATGGTAAATTAGAGATGAGAGAAGGTGAGAAGTGAATATAGGCCTGCCCTGCTGCGTCTCACGCTGGGCTGCTGCATTGCATAGCCATCAGTGTGTGTCCCGGCTCTAAGGCATCATAGAGAACGGCTCTGTTTTATTGCATTACTGAGTTCTAGTGCAAGGCTGAGCTGGGTTTCTTAAAAATTAAACTTTCAAAGATGATTCACATCCATTCATAAATTGAGAATACGAAAAGATATATTTATAAATGTGTTTTTTAAATGTGTGTTTATGAATTGCAGGTGGTTACGGAAAAACTTGTATGCTATGCTGTTGTCGGGCGTCAGTATGTGAGGGAGTGCATCATCACTGCAGATGTCACATGCCAATTCGTCTCCCCAGCAGTAGACATCTCCTCCAAACAAATCAGCTTCTATGTGGAAAAGGTTAGCAAAAATCTCTCTCTACCATCAAGGGCTATGATAGTCAGTGTTGGGTGTAATTCATCACCAAGTTATTAATTACTGTAATTTAATTACTTTTCCCTTGAAAAAGGAAAGGAAAGGTACTTCTGATGTGATTGCATTAAATAGTGTATAGACTATAGAACCATTCTATATGAAACAATAGTGGATTACCATCAAAAATGAACATCTAATGTTAAATATACTGTATGTTTTTAATGCACCCTTTTCACTTTAAATACTTTGGTCGGTTTAAGAAAAATTTATGCAATTTTATATTATTTATTTGAAAGAATCAAAATAGCAGTTTTATGCCTATCCTTGTATTGTTCAAGCGGTCGTGGTTGATATGAAATTTAGAAAGTAATAAGTAATGCAATACTTTTTTAGAGAGAGTAATTAGTACAGTAAACGAATTACACTGTTGAAGATGTAATTAGTTACTAGTAATTAATTACTTTTTAGAGTTACTTATCCAACACTTACAGTTTAGAATTTTTAATTTAGTTGTTATTTCTGCTTTGTTTTCAATGTAGTTATTTTTTGGGGGGTGCCAAAGTTAATGCAGTAACTGGTGTCATAAATGCATACGTCTAGTGTTATTTAGTTGCATTTTCATGTTTAATACAGGTAAGTTTTAAGGTTTAAACTTTTATATTAAATGAGTTTGGCTCTCATCTCCTCATCCTTGCAAAACCACAACCACATTAACCCATTTCTTAATATTAAAGGGATATTTAATATTAAGAAATATTTTCATTTTTCACCCATAAATGAAAATACTGTCATCATTTATTCACCCTCATGTCGTTCCAGACCTGTGTGACTTTCTTTTTTCAAGGAACATAAAAGAAGATATTCTGATTTTTTTTTTTTTCATACAGTGGAACCTGAACTGTTTCCAAAATTCTTCACAGTATCCTCTTTTGTGTTCTGGACTGACATGAGTGTGAGTAAATGATAATAGAATGATCATTTTTGGGTGAACTATCCCTTTAATTACTCATATTGTCAATATTGTATTGTGTGTGTAAGTTAAATGTCAGGTCCATTATCTGTGCTGTAACTCAGTGGCTGAACATTTTTATCAAATGTCCTTTCACTTTTTATGAAGCAGAGAAAAAAAATTGTCTGCAGTGTGTGGTTAGATTGAGGCAATTGTCTTCTCCCTTGTAAAGGATTTAAGCCTAATTTATTAATGTTACAGAAGAGATATAAATCGTCTGTTCATCCAATCAATCAATTTCGATCCATTTGTAAGTCACTTGACTGCATTAAGACAAGATTGAGGCATGGACAAATGTTATGGTCTATTGAAATCGAAAATAGATTGCTGCCTCAAGTATTGCCAGTAGCCCATGCAGCTTTTATGTCCAACTCATTTAAATGAGCCGTCCAAATTTACTTCTTATTCGCAAAATGATTGTAAGTGAGCTGAGATGGCAAATTAATTTGAACCCCAGCTCACAGCTCAGCACTGATGCCCTGGCATCTCAAGTCCTCTTCTGTTTTTAAAAAAACCTGTAGAATAAGCACAGTTAGCTCAGGAGGAACCATCATTATAATGAAAATGATTTTCTGTCTGCCTTATTTCACTTTTATTATCTCTCTTTCAACACACACACATTTGCTCACACAACACCACCCGCGTTGTCAGATTCCTGTTCTCTCACGTTTTTGCTGCAGCTATACATATTTTCATAAACTTCTTCACACACATCTTCTGACAGCTGTTTTCAGGCACCTTGTAAGTCTGCATCTTAGAACTAAAAATGCAAATTTATTATATCTTTTTATCTGACTCTGTCCCATTCGTCTGTGTTTTGACAGCCCGTGCTGCTAGATTTACTGAATGCTCCCTTAGTAGAGCTTGGAGGAATAAAGCAATTAAAGAGAGCGAGTAGGGAATGGGGGAGAAAGAGAGAGAGAGAGAGAGAGATGAGAGGAAAGTGGATGATAAGGGGAAACTCAGACTTAGATAAAAGAGTGAATTTTGCCTTTTAAGTTTTGGCAATAACATGCAAAAATACCGATATTTGTCCTTGCAAGTTATATTGTGTCTAAAAGCATTAATAATAGCTGGTCTCAATATCACATCCTCTCCACATATTACTATAGTCTCAGTCCCTATGCAAGATTATACTTTGTATGGTCACAGTAGATTTTGTGTATGGCCATTTTAAATATAAAGTACCGTTTAAAAGCTTGTGGTTGGTAAGATATTTGGTAAGATATAAATGTTTTTGAAAAAATCCTTTGTAACATTATAAATGTCTTAACTGTCATATTTGATAAATGTGTCCTTGCTGAGTAAAAGTATTAATTCTTAAAAAAAAAAAATAATTACTGACCCCAAACTGAACGGTTGTATTTTGTGTTTTAATAATAATAATAATAATTCATTACATTTATATAGCGCTTTTCTCAGCACTCAAACCGCTTTACATAGAAGGGGGAATCTCCTCAACCACCACCAATGTGCAGCATCCACCTGGATGATGCGACGGCAGCCATATTGCGCCAGAATGGCCACCACACACCAGCTTACTGGTGGAGAGGAGACATAGTGATGAAGCCAATTGGTATATATATATATATATATATATATATATATATATATATATATATATATATATGGGGATGATTAGGAGGTCATGATGGACAGAGGCCACTGGGCAAATTAGGCCAGGATTCCGGAGTTACACCCCTACTCTTTCGAAAGACATCCTGGGATTTTTTGTGACCACAGAGAGTCAGTGTTTTATTGCTTTTGTTTTATCTAACTCCTACCACCATATATATTTATGGAGTTTGTCTGACTCACAGGCTCCAGATGTGTCTCTGGTTCCGCTGTATCAGAGGCTGGTTCTAAAGAGTGTGTCCTCCTTGAACCTCTCTATGGAACTGACCCTGCGTGAGCCCTTTGGATTGTGTGATTATGACGGGGATGAACTGTTCACAACCTCAAAGGTAAACAGGTTAAATAAAGTTGCTGTTCATTTACCAGTAATGGCAATTTTATTTTATCCTATTGTTGCACATCTATGCATGCAAGTGTGCAGGTAAGATTTGAATGCTTTCCATTACTTTGACCCGTGCATCTGAAGTTTTGGTCTTTCAGACTGAGTCTAATAGTTCTTCTCTTTCTGTAGAGTCTGGTGCTGGCAGTCGGAGCTCAGAAAGAGCTGTGGGTGCGTTTCAACCCCATGTATCGACAGGACCGTCTCACCCGTGTGGTTGAGGACGTGCTGGAGTTCTGCTACCATGGCCACCCTCAGCAGGATCAGGTGGTGCTGAGGGGTGAGGTTCACTTCCCTAATCTCAAGTTCTCCAGCACCACATTGGACTTTGGCTGCATTCTCAACAACACAAAATCCCGTCGCAAGCTCACCATGACCAACTGCAGCCCACTCTGTGTTTCCTACCGTTGGGCCTTCCTGGTAGACCGACAGCAATGCCATATTGGGTAGGAACAACACAAGCATGAGTATCAAATAATACATCTAAACTTAAAGGGATAGTTTACCCAAAATTGAAATATCTGGCATTTTTTACTCTCCCTCATGAACCACAAAAGATGTCCATAAAATGTGATTTGTAGTCCTTTGGAATTAACTAAAATGGTAAGGAGCACAGGGACATCTCTCCAAAGAATGAATTTAGCTGTGCTGTGCACTGCAGAAACAGGGATAGACTGTATGGACTTAAGATGATATTTAGCAATTCAGAAGCGGCATAAGCGAATTCTTGATAGAAATGTTCAAGGAGTATTGATTTTTCTGTTGACAAAAAAACAACAACAAAAAATAAATAAATAAATAAATTGGAGGGAATTAAACGAAAAGCCCCTAAAGATTAATCAATCGATGGTTTATTTCAGCACTCAGATGTTAAAGACAGACAGATGTCCAGTCAAGCCTTCCAAGCCCTGAGAGGAAATGCAATAACTTGCTATAACTGAATAAACGGGTGATGATATATGACAAACTGATGCAGCTGACAGCTCACACTTTGCTGATGGGAGTGAATAGTGGAGAAGCATGTGATTAAATAATGGGTCATCAGCATTTACAGTCTCTGAGGTGTTCAAATGGAGCAACTTAGAATAGCGGTCAAACATTTGATCTCTGTGTTTTAAAACAGAGCATTCAGTGCCCTGTAGTGGAACCATTGTAGAAACTTACTTAGTCTTTAGAGTTGAACCAGTATTTAATTTAAATAAAAATGAAAATATTTAAATATTAAAAATGTGTTAGTCGTTATAGTCATAGTTTTTGTCTTTTAATGAAGATATCATTTAAATTAAGTCATATTCTGTAATTATAGATGTAATTTTAATCCATTTTACTCTGACTAAAATAGCATTTCATTTTAGTCATTGAAAATAATCTTTTATTTAAAAAAGCGCTAAACCAATTGTTCAAACATTTTATATATTCAACATTCAACACAAATATGCTAAAAAATAACATCGAGTTTACAATTAATTTTTAAAACAATGTTGTGAATGTTTTTTAGTAATTCATCATCAGTGTGTCAGTTTGTTGTGAAGAGACTTACATTCTGACTAGCCAACTTGATCTCATGAGAAAACTTAACTATTTTACAAGGTGATGATTTCATATGAATTTGTACGATGTGATTCGTATGGAAATGTATGATTTTTTGGGAAATAAAGGAGGTCCTCCCCTAAACCTAGCAATCAGTGGGGCATAAGCAGATCACACGAAAACAAATGAATGAGCTACAAATTCACACAAATTATCCACCGATTCTCCAAACTGGTAAACGGTTAGGATGACTTGTGTATTATCCGTTATTTTGTACAGATGCGGTTGTAATATTATATATTTATGTTGTATACAGTATATATCTGATTAATCTCAAATATATAGGATACGTTAGGTCGAATTAATTCAATTTACCGGTTATCCTTCACTGTTCAGATTCAAGCGGGACAATTCTTGACATTGTTGTGTCATTGTATGATTCGATTATTTGAAATAAGCCAATAATAAAAAATATAGTGAATTGTTAATATCTTGCGTTTTAATTTTTGTCTTATTGTATTTTTGCTATATTTGACAGCATGTTTTAATTCAAATCATTTAATTATCGCAACGATGTGCGTTTTTCATCTCGTCTTATAAGTCCATATATTTAACACACTTCCAGCTTTACACACACACACACGTGGTCTCCTGGTTAGAAAATAAAATAGTTTACACAATGCTTCATTTTAAATCTCAGCTGTCGATTGCTTTGGGTTGAGTTTTTATAGTTTTAAATTGTTGTTTAGTGGCTGCCATGTCCTGCGTCGGATTAATCGATATAGCCTCCATGCCAGTGAAGATTAATCACTTTCCACACTACTATTCGCTTCCCACCTCGTGCATGATCCAATAAGACTATGACCTTTCCTATCATTATCGCAGGGGTTTTAGCATGCATTGTCCAGCCTGCTAATTAAAAGCCTATCAGTAATTAAACCAAGAGCGAAGCCGCTATTATTGCACCACTTCGTTGATCCATTTGGGCTCCCGGCACATGGCGGATTTCTTGCTGATGGACAGTTTCTCGTGGTGTCTGCGGCTGATATAAGACTGATTACTTTTTTCCTTCTTTTCTGGTAGGTTTTTTAACGAGACGAGCCAGAGGACTGAAGGAGACGCTGGGGGGAAAAGAAAGGAGAGTGGGGAGGCGCAGTGGGAGCTGTTAGAGCAGAGAGAAGCTGACGGCAAGATGGACCCAAACAGGTCTGAGAACAGCTTCTGTGTATACTAGAGGGTGACAACTCCCTGAAGCCTCTCCGATAATAAGCAGGAATTATGAGGATACATATAAAGGGGGATGTTTACCCGAATCTCATCATGTTAGCAGACCTTTGAGTATTACCTCAGCTCTTCACTGGTTATCCAAGTTTATAATGAGAGAACGAAGCGTAGCCTCCTACAGAATCATTAGATTGCTCAAGAGCACCCATCACGTACGCACTCATATCGAGGAGGGCAGGTAAAAGTGAGGCGCTATCTGTGCGTTTGTTTAGCGTAGCGAGCGTTTCTGGCAGCATGTGTCTCTTGAGAGGCTTCAGCCTTTGAGAACACCTGCACCAGACTTCCCTTCACTGCGTTGGTATCTGAAACGCTCTCAGCACTGTCATAGGTTCTATGCTCTCAACCTGGTTCTAGAGATGTTGTTGAACACGCACAGATTTTAAAACAAATACCATTCAAGCACAAAAGTTGTACATTTTCAGATGGATTTTAGAAGGATTTTTTTCTAGATATGGCTGGTTTTAATTTCCAGGGGTCCTGTGGAGCTTATTCATTATCTGTACTAAGTAATCGCCTCCTGGTTTATCAAAAAAAAATGAAGTTACATCTTTTGATTAACAGTGCCCCCTGCTGACTCCATTTATAATGACACCCACTGTCACAGCCTGCTCAGCTTCATTACAACCTTCCATCTGAATAGTTTTTACAAGATTTTTGATTTGCTTTATCTCTGAAAGCAAAATATTATGACGCATTGATTCCATCAACACTTATTCTGAATGGGGCACTTAGTCTATTCTTTTCCCTTTCTTCAGAGCCTGAGATTTTCTGTGTTAACTTTTCTTCTGATAAATTACACATGTTAAATTATTTAATGCTTTCTGTAATTAATGGCCATTTTGACTCAATTTAGTTTCCGCCTGACCCTTAAGGCGGAACAAGAACGTGAAGTAAGAGAGATGACAAGAACGTGAAGTAAGAGAGATGGAGATCTAATGATTGGTGAAAACCACTAATAATGTGTCATTGTTTATATTTTTGCAGGGAGACTGATGTAATCATGCCTCAATTGGAAGAGGATGAATTGCATCATGGTAGTGGACAAGAGCAGAATAGGACCTACTCAACACGGCCAGTGAGCACAGAGCTGGGAAGCAAACCCATCAATCTCACAGCCAATGGGCATCCAAGTGTGAGTGTGAAAGAGGTCCGTATAACCTTGCGTTCGTCCCTTAATGTTGATATATTCTCTAAAAGTATTATACATTTTGAAGCTGCTCTTTTTCATTCTCATCTATTTCATAGGTGTTTGATATCTCCTCACTGTATGGGGAACTACAGCCTGGTGACACCAAGCTGGTGACCTTCTCATTTCTTGGTCACGCTGACATCAGCACGCATGTGTTGGCATTGTGTGAGGTGGAAGGAGGGCCCACCTATGAGATCACACTCAAGGGTCAGGCTTCTTTTGTTTCGTATACACTGGACACAAATGACATTGACATTGGTTTACAGGTAACTTCACACTGTCAACATATTAGCAATATGATTAATATTGCTAATATTAATATTGCTATTGCCCCCCCCCCCCCCCCCCCCCCCCCCCCCCCCCCCCTTTATCACAGTTGTTTGACCATGTGGCTGAAGCAGAACTCATTTTGAAGAACACAGGGAAAGTTCGCTTTGATTTCTCTTCTCTAATTGGAGAACCAGGACTCTTTCTGGAGCAACTGTTACCTGGTCAGCCTCTCATCATCCCCAGCAAGGTGAGATGTTCTTCATGTTTTAAAACACTGATTACTTTTCTTCCTATCAAATTTGTGGCCCGAGTGCATAATTTTTCATGATTTTGTTTCTTCTGAAGGGTCACCTAGAGCCGTATGCAGAAATGAGGCTCAGTGTATACTACCTTCCAGGAATTCCAGAAGTGTTTCACAAGACCTTTCAGTTGCAAGTGGCGTTTTATGAAACTGAAGTCATTACTGTAAGAGGAGAGGGTATTTTCCCTCGACTGTGTCTGGACCTTCCTAGAGATCTGGGTAAGTTATTGTCGGTCATACACTACCTTTCAAAAGTTTCAGTAAGATTTTCTTTTTTTAAAGAAACGTCTCAGGTTACGACTGTAACCTTTGTTCCCTGAGAACAGGGAACGAGACAATACGTCATCGACGTTATGGGGAACGCCTCAGGCGTGACAGGTGTCTGAAATCACTATCAAATCACGTCAATCACATTGACCGGCGACAGCCCGTGAATCATTAACGTGAATGATTAACGTGCGACCTGGAAGTATATAGGGGCGCCTTGCAAACATGACAAATCACCTTATCGTCTGAAGGGACTGTACGGTAGGCAAGCCCCGAGGCATGGCAGGGAGACGTATTGTCTCGTTCCCTGTTCTCATGGAACAAAGGTTACAGTCGTAACCTGAGACGTTCCCTTTCGAAGGGAACTCAACAATACGTCATCGACGTTATGGGGAACGAAATACCCACGCCGCCATGCTGAGGGGAGTGCATGCCCAAGGGCAGTGACAACTGTCCGAACCAGCAAATTCAAATGAAATGCTAGAACCACTCACCCTCAGGTCACACTGGGCTGTCAGTGACGGCATCCCCTACGGTCATAGCCTAAGCAAAAAGCCTCACAGGAAAACTTCCATTAACATAGTTAAATGAAAGGCCTACCTGGGCCTGCTCAAAGGCCTATGACCACCACTTCAATTAGAAGGGGGTCCCTTCTAGGGAATGTGGCTAGGGAACCCGAAGGAACCCCAGCCAGTCACTATTCAGGGGAACGTACTCACCCCGAAGTGCCACCAGGACGGCCTGACCTGGCGTCAGAACGTAGACACTAGTCTGGCCAAATCCTGTCTGTCTGAAGACAGAGCCTCTGGACAAAAGCCTTAAGTAAGGCATCCAACCCGAGGGACTGCGAAGCTGGCAGTGAACCACTCGGCCCGGATCTCAGAGACGGGATATCCCGGAGAGTATGACTCAGCATAGTGCTTTATGACCCTTGCTAGTGAGGGGAGTTTCTCTACTCGATCCACGGATCAACCCAGTGTCTGTGTTTCAAAACACTGAGGAGGCCTGTGAAGGCCTAAGGGCTGATCTAACTGGGAGGCCTCTCGAGAGGCCTACGACCATCTGACCAGATTCAGGAAGCCGCATGCTCCTAGAGACCCTCAGTGAGGGGAGCACAAGGTCTGCCTGGTAGGCAAACCAGGCTGTAGGCAGGAAAAGTTCCGGGAGGGAACCAATAGCAGAGAATAAACACTTTAGCGAGCCAGGGCGCAAGCTCGCCTTCAGCAGCTGCCTATTAAGGCTAGCTGAAACTGATAGCAAGAGGCCACTAGCTTCATAAACCCAGCACCATAGGGAAAATGTTACAGGGAGGCCCGTAGAGGCCTACTACCTGATAACCACAGTATGTGGGGTGCTCCACCTTCAGGGAGGCCCGTGAGGCCTACTACCTGATAACCACAGTATGTGGGGTGCTCCACCTTCAGGGAGGCCCGTGAGGCCTACTACCTGATAACCACAGTATGTGGGAACTCACCTTCAGGGAGGCCCGGTGAGGCCTGCTACCCTACAACCACAATATGTGGGAGCTCACCTTCAGGGAGGCCTGGTGAGGCCTGCTACCTTACGACCACAGTATGTGGGGAGCTCACCTTCAGGGAGGCCTGGTGAGGCCTGCTACCTTACAACCACAGTATGTGGGGAGCTCACCTTCAGGGAGGCCTGGTGAGGCCTGCTACCTTACAACCACAGTATGTGGGGTGCTCCACCTTCAGGGAGGCCCAGAGTGGCCTACTACCTGATAACCACAGTATGTGGGAACTCACCTTCAGGGAGGCCCGGTGAGGCCTGCTACCCTACAACCACAGTATGTGGGGAGCTCACCTTCAGGGAGGCCTGGTGAGGCCTGATACCTTACAACCACAGTATGTGGGGAGCTCACCTTCAGGGAGGCCTGGTGAGGCCTGCTACCTTACAACCACAGTATGTGGGGAGCTCACCTTCAGGGAGGCCTGGTGAGGCCTGCTACCTGATAATCACAGCTGTTCGGTTGTCAGTCCTTGGGCTCGTCTCCAGGGAGGCCTGGTGAGGCCTACTACCTGACACCCAATGTAGATGGGTGACAGTTCCAAGGCGGCCTGCTAAGGCCAGCCGGCTGGGGACTCGCCTATCAGGGAGGCCTGGTTGGGCCTACTAGCTGATAGCAAGTCAATTCTGCTACAAAGGAACACTGTTGGGAACCATACTGCACCAATGAAGCTATTGGGCCCACCCACAGGAGGCCTAGTACGGCTAGCTACCTGTAGCGGCTATAAAGTATGTCCCACAATGTTGGGACTCACCTCCGAGGAGGCCTGTTTAAGGCCTACTACCCACCAGTGAGTCAACTGCCCAAACCACCAAGGCCAACCATTTCTCTCGAGAAGTGGCCTACAGCGCCCTATTGGGGGCTGCCCATACAAGGAGGCCTGCTGAGGCCTACTACCTGATGGCACAGCCTTCGTTGGCAGATAAGCTGTTTACACAGCGCCTACAGCATCCTGGTGCCTAATCACATTGCCCACGGCAGTGTACTCAGCAAGAGAGCTAGCACCCTTAAAACAAGGGGAGTACAACATACGCCACTCTGCCTAAACGGAGGCCCCAGAAGTCAGGGGCCTACCATCTATGCATGGGCGTCAGCTCAGGGCAATGCTCTGGCTTCAGGGGAGCGAACTTCGACAAAGGAAGAAGTGAAGGCTTACTTCGTACTCGACCCGAGCCATAGCGGTGCGAGGCACAGAAATACCACGGAGGCCTGATTGAGGCCTACCACGTCCTTATAAACCAACCTCTGCACCAAACTGCATTACTCTTAGTCGCCCCAGAATGCAGAGAAGGGGGCGGGCCATGGCCTAACGACTCCCATGGGAGGAGGCTGTTATACAGGGATGCAGAAACATACATTCACAAAGTGAAGAGTCAGAGGAAGAAATGCTAATTTTAGCAGAACGCCTCTAATATCCCTGGCACAGCCTAGGCCAGCTACAGAGGCCGCCCTGGTGAGGGCCAGCCTGTAAGCATAGATCTATCTGAGGGCTCGGAGGAGCCACAGCCTACTAAATAATATAGTCTGTATTATTCCATATAAAGGGCTGCAGAAACGCTCAACCTAATGAAACTCAACAGAGCTCAAGGGGCGAAATACTCAGAAGTAGTAGTAGGATACACCACCTGTCAATTTGATTGATTGACATGTGGGCGTGGCTATCCTTTGATCTTCCCCCGCCCCTTCCGGTTCCTCCCCTTCCTGTCCTGCCCATTGTCCCGCCCCTTCCGGTTCCTCCTCTTCCTGTCCCGCCCCTTCCGGTACCACCCCTTCCGGTCCCACCTCTTCCTGTTACCTTTGACCCAGTTCCGCCCCTTCCTGTTAACTTTGACCTAGTTCCGCCCCTTCCGGTTAAACTTTCTGTCAAAATGATGGATGGTTACCTTTGATCTAGTTCCGCCCCTTGCGGTTAAACTTTCTGTCAAAATTATGAATTGTTTGAAGTTTGTTTGATATAGTTCCGTCCCCTTCCTGTTAAACTTTCTGTCAAAATGATGAATTGTTTGAAGTTTGTTTGATCTAGTTCCGCCCCTTGCGGTTACAGCTTCTGTCAAAATGATGGATGCTGACAGTTTGTTTAATCGTTTGAAGTTTGTTTGAGATGTATTGGACTTTGTTGTTACAGTTACAAAGCGATGGATTGTTTGAAGTTTGTTTGATCTAGTTCCGCCCCTTGCGGTTACAGCTTCTGTCAAAATGATGGATGTTGACAGTTTGTTTAATCGTTTGAAGTTTGTTTGAGATGTATTGGACTTTGTTGTTACAGTTACAAAGCGATGGATTGTTATTTTTTAGCGCATCCCGCGCTATGCCTAAGCTTATCATAGCAGGTGTGTGTGTGAAAGTGATAAGAAAAAACTGCTATAGTTTATCTGACACAAACGTAAAAAATAAATGTATTCAGTGAAGCATTTCCGATTAAAAAACGGAGACATTAAAAATTTATTAGAGTTGAATAATATGAAACATACAGTTTATGTAATAAAATAAAACCTCACACAAAAAACACTAAATGTACTAAATAAATGTAATAATGTAAAATAAAATGGAGTCACAAAAAATATTCCAAAAAGTTAAAAATGTATTACAGAGTTGAAGAAAAAACATACACCTTATGTAAAACCTCACACAAAAAGTTTAAATAAATGTACAACTATTCACTGCATCAAGCATTTCAGTTTAAATAAAATGGAGCCACAAAAATATTCCAAACAGTTAAAAATGTATTACAGATTTGAAGAAAAAACATACCCCTTATGTAAAACCTCACACAAAAAGTTTAAAAATAAATGTACAACTATTCACTGAATCAAGCATTTCAGTTTAAATAAAATGGAGTCACAAAAAATATTCCAAACAGTTAAAAATGTATTAGAGTTGAAGAAAAAACACATACAGCTTATGTAAAACCTCACACAAAAAGTTTAAATAAAGTGGAGCCACAAAAAATTGCAAACAGTTAAAAATGTATTAGAGAGTTGAAGAAAAAACATACAGGTGAGGACAATATGTATCATATATTTCACACTAAAGTTGAAAAACATTATGTTCATTTAAATGAAATGGTTATAAAATTTACATTTAGTCATTCACATATATTTGACACTGACTCAAGTTGAAAAACCATGCTGTTCAATTAAAAGTATATAAATTAAACAAAAATAAAATCATCTTACTGTTTCACCATGGTTGAAAAAAAACCACAAGTGTTTCCCCCTGAAGACTTTTCTCTCTGTCACACCAGCGTGTGGCTGGCCTGGTATCTGTTTTTGTGACACGTTCCTGACCCCATTGAGAAATATCTTACACAACAGTTGAAAAGCATTGTGTTCCTTTAAAAGTGTATAAATTAAAATATATCATATATAAATTAAATAGTTTACTAATTTAACTAAAGTTGAAAAGCATGTTGTTCATTTAAAATCTTACTAAATTATTGAAGTTAAAAATCATGCCGTTCATTAAAAAATCTTACTAAATTACTGAAGTTGAAAATCATTCTGTTCATTTAAAATAAATATTTTACAAATTTACTGTGCCTATTATGTTAGATTTAGATAAAAATAACATTTTCACCAGGATTGAAAAAAAAAAAAAATCAGACAGGTAGTGCCTGCCAGCATGGACAGTGTGCATGACAAATAAGTGATATCATCGCTGTTTTCGTACCACCGGTAATAAATTACTTTTAATTCATAAGACTTATTTTCAGGAGTCACAGTTATCAGTGAAATATGGCGCTCGTGTAATCAAAAGGTCTGCCTGGGAATGTGAATTGGCCTTGAACCTAAACACTTCCATTCATAGAGTACTGAAAGAATATAGTGGACACACAGCTCCGCCGTTTTCCCATAGTTTTCCACAGGCTCTTACTGTAAAAGGCTATAAAATAGCCAAGACACATGGACGTGTGCCATACCCCCATGTATGGACCAAAAACTTTTGCACCCTCTCTTCTATGACCATCTCATCAAAAATACAAAACAGTGAGTACTTTCTCTATAATTAATTTATGCTACTGTGCTGTTTATCTGTATTATGCAATGATGTTTAATTTGAAAAATTGTTTATACATAAGGAAAAGACGGTATAATTCATTAGTGATTTAAATAGCCCAGACTAGGTATTTGTTTTATCCACATTATGCTATTAGTATTTTTATCTGCTGTAACTGGTGATACAGATATTAAAATGTATCTACTATATTAATTTATCAAAGTATGGGTTTAAAAGTATGGAGCATTGTATTATGATATCGATGTGATACAGATATTAACATGTATCTACTATATTAATTTATCAAAGTATGATTTTTTTTAAAAATATGGAGCATTGTATCATGATATTGATGTGATACAGATATTACAATCTATCTACTACATTAATTTATCATAAAGTATGATTTAAAAAATGTACAACATTGTTTATGTTCATTATGCTATGTTTTTTTTTAAACCATATCACAAAAGTATCAGTTTAACATGACTGTTTTACAGCAATGTTTATTTTGCATTATGCTATGTTGTTTTAACTGTTGTATTTTTTATCTGATGTAACTAAAATCTCCAGCATCGTTTATTTAAGCTGCGGGGTTTCCATAAAGGACCTTAAAATTAATGTTTTGGATTTATTCAGTTTTTTAAATCTCATTTAGAGATTATTTTAGTCAGATATGCTTATGTGCATAGGGCTATTTTATCCTCTTCAGTTACTTACTTTTTAAATTTTAGTAGGTTACTTTTAATTCTTCTTTTACGCTGTCTTTGATTTGAACTTTTAGCAATTTGCATGATAAATTGTTTAACATGTAAGCTATATGAATGACACTGTCACAATGTGATAAGCAAAACATATAAAAGTCAAGTCAAAGCTATTTATATAGGCTAGCGCTTTTCATTGCCATTTAAAATAACATGGTCTTTCCTTCTCTCTCTCTCTCTCTAGAGACAGCAAACACTGCAGGACAATCAGGCATCCAAGTAACATGTTAGTATACAACTAAAATCTCCAGCATCGTTTATTTAAGCTGCGGGGTTTCCATAAAGGACCTTAAAATTAATGTTTTGGATTTATTCAGTTTTTTAAATCTCATTTAGAGATTATTTTAGTCAGATATGCTTATGTGCATAGGGCTATTTTATTCCTTTTCAGTTACTTACTTTTTAAATTTTAGTAGGTTACTTTTAATTCTTCTTTTACGCTGTCTTTGATTTTAACTTTTAGCAATTTGCATGATAAATTGTTTAACATGTAAGCTATATGAATGACACTGTCACAATGTGATAAGCAAAACATATAAAAGTCAAGTCAAAGCTATTTATATAGGCTAGCGCTTTTCATTGCCATTTAAAATAACATGGTCTTTCCTTCTCTCTCTCTCTCTCTAGAGACAGCAAACACTGCAGGACAATCAGGCATCCAAGTAACATGTTAGTATGGTTTATATTTTATTTTTAATGAGAAAAAAATTATAGAGTACAACAGGTGGTTTCTGGGAGTAAAAACATTTACTTTCTCCATACGGAAATTAATTTTAAAGACAGATCTACTGTGAGCTAAGAGGTTGTTAATACATGGTATTTGCTTCTGATAAAGCCTTCAGCTTATTTTTTTGTAAATAATCGTGTTTCACAGTTGAACTCCTGGTGAAAACTACATTACCCATGAGCCATTATGCTGCAGTGAAAATTATGTCAAACATAGTTTTTTAAAAAGCAACACACTCCAAAATAGCTCTGGCCACTCCCATGACGCACTGCGAATGACATAATCTCCCTACCATTTCAAAATACTGAAATCTTTGTATAAGCTATATATGCATATTTTGCATATTTATATATAAATATATATTTTTTAAAATCACTATGGGAAATAAGACTGAAAAGGGGTTGGGGAGGCACTGTTGCACTCTATGTATAATGAACAATTGACAGATGAACTGACAGATATTTTATGTAAACAGGCAAAATCTCTGCATCTGATGATGGCCATGTGTTTTCGCCGATCATAACTGGTTTAACTCTTGACTCCTTTGAGATCAATATGACTTCTGCCAAACCAAATGTGACTGCATATTGTAAGTGTAATACACGAGAAACTATTAATACACGAGAAACTATTAAACCAGTTTTCGCCTATGTAATGTATAAAATTATTCTTAATTAATCAGTCGTAGTTAACTATTTGGGACCAATTCTAAGGAAGGTTACATTCTGATCTAACAGTGTCATGTACAAATTTGCAATACAGAATTGTTTTGTGTTTTTGGTACTATTGGATCGAGTTTTGTAGAATTTATTTTATGCGGTGTAATGCTCCTGGATTATTCAGACTCAGAATTGTAACTATTACTATAGCCTTTATCAGACATTTATTTTACTGCAGACTTATCAACCTTATTTATTTACTGCAGATTTGAGCAAAGCCAAATACTGCCCAAACGGGGATATTGGGAAAGAAGAGAAACAGGATAATACAAGGTTAGATTCAATCTTTATATTCTTTCCCATTTTGCCTTCATTTTTCTTTTTCCTGTTGGTTATGAATCAATGATTCGGTTACAAATGTGTGAGCGAATCCAACACACCAGATGAAGACGAGGGAAACGCTTGACTATGTGAATTGTGAAAGCATTGCCAACGACCTGGTCAACGCTTTGTTCAAGCATGAAGAATCTCTCATGAAGAAACTGCAATAACAACTGTTGTAGCCAATTGTTTGGCATTATGTACTTAAACAGTTTTTTTTTAAAATAAAATGTTTTTAATAATTGATTGCTGATGGAGTTTTAATTTTTGTATTTAGAACCAAGTATATTGTACAAGTAAGAAGAAACCAAACTGGCCATATAATGATATATTGCACATAATAAACAATGGCAAAGTTTGTATTCCTTAAAAAAACAGCCAATGTATGAGAACCCTAATATTGGTGTAATCTCTGCGAGGTCTCAACCACAAACGCAAAACTTTGTGGTGGGTGATACGGGCATAGCTTTATTAAAGGTAAATATTATTGAAGTAATTTTCAAACTATATTTTATTTATTTATATTATGGTTTTCATGTTGATTTAAAGTTTTTGTTATGAACTAATACCTTTATTTTTTTTACATCCAGCACAAAATTTTGTTCAAAAATCGTTCTCTGACCCCAAATAATCAGATAATGGTGTGTTCACAATCTACAATTAGATATTATCCTGCTTAGTATGTGTGTAAATAGTTGTGCTTAAATGTTTGGATGTATTTTTACACACCAACATATTTTGTCACACCGTAGTGATGCAAAGTTCCACACTCTTGTAAAGACTATGGTCTAACTTTAAAACATAATCTTTATACATGAATTCAAAAGACCAAATCATTAAGAAAGGAGGGGTGAAAAGCACCGTTTATAATAAATAGACAAAAGTTAGCAAATTATGGTTTTATTACTATTCAGATAGTTAGCCGATGTCACTGTTTCACATGTTGGACCGTATGTGTTTTAGGTAAAGACTTTTCTTTGAGAGCCGTCAACATTCAGTGTTTATAGGAATAAATGACCGTTGATAATTTAAGTGATACTATTTCTGTTTGAGAACTAAATTGATACTTTGTGTGATTCCACAACATAGATAGAGGGAAGGTTGCACTAAACAAAGTATTGACATGCTGCAAGTATTACTTACTTAAGTTACTTATAAGTATTAACGCGAAAAGTAAGCGCATGCTGTTTTACACTTAAACTATTACAACAGAATCGCACCTGACTATTGCACTGAGAGAGGCGTAATCATTAAGACTGTTAAACAAAGTTTGGTGTTTAAAATTATTTCTAGTGATCAACTTGCTAAAAAATAAATACAACATGAGCCATACAGAAAAGCCACTTGTGATCAGTTTTGTATGTTTGTAATTGACATTTTTAGGGATGTCCCGATCAGGTTTTTTTGCCCTCGAGACCGAGTCCGAGTCATTTGATTTTGAGTATCTACCGATACCGAGTCCCGATCCGATACTTATATAAATACATAAAAAAAGAATAAGGAAGAGAGAAAAAACTGATCCAGGATGTTCCTTATTTTTTATTTAATTCACCTTATTTTAACGATCAACAACTCTGTTAACAAACAGAGCACTTCTGTGAGGTAGCTTGTACAATCAAGTAATAAATAACATAAAATCTTCACTTTTGGACTTTAGTGCAACAGTAAATATAGAAAAAGTCTAATATAAAAACAAATAGCACCTCAACTTAAAATACCCGGCAGGGCAGGCAAAAAATAAAAATGTTTTAAAAGTGTTTAAAAAAATTAATGATAATATATATATATACATTAGGGGTGTAACAGTTCACAAAATTTGCGGTTCCGTTCGATACGATACAGCAAAAAGAAAGAAATGCCAGAGAAATTTCCTGTTTATTAAAAGAAAAACTATTTTGAAATAAGTTTGAGTTCCCTTTCAAGGGAACTCGAGCTGCGTTTGAGACGCGGTGGGAACGCTCTGCGTGATTGCGTCATGAAGCACGTGTAAAATCAGTCCAATGGAAGTCCGATACGTCATGGGTGACGTCATAGACCAGGAAACTATAAAGCACCCTTGCAAACAGACCGCGCCAGCTTCTGTTGTCTTCAGCAAGCGCTCTCTGTGATTCTGTCCTTGTCTATTTATTGTTGTCTGTCCGATCACATTGCTATATATATATATATCATTATGGCGAGCAAGCAAGATTACAAACGTTGTGTTGTTCCCTGCCCTCGTTTCATTACGGGTGGGGACACACATCAGATGTGTGTTGCTTGTTTGGGAGTGGAGCATGCCCAGTCAGTCCTCGAGGGGGCTGATTGTGAGCATTGCATGAGTTTGTCCATGAAAACTCTCCGCTCCCGCCGGGCATTCTTTGAGGAGGATGGTTCGGTTCGTGTTCCCCGTGGTGCGGGTCCCGCTGCTGCTGAGGCACAGCGGCGGCGTGCATCATGGGGTTCACAGATGGATCTAGTAGCGGGGTTTGAGACGGGCCCAGCCCTTTCTCAGCCCTTACCTGCTAGTTCCGGTGTCCCAGCCCAGGAAGGAGCCCGCCCTGCGGTTTCTCCTCCCCAGGTTGAGGCACCAATGTTGCGGCTATCCAGTTCTGAGGAACCGGATGTCGTTGATATGGGGGATTTTGAGTTTTCGCCAGCTCATATCCCCGATGATGAGGAGTTAATGGAGGTTTTATCTCGTGCTGTTACTAAATTAAATATTGAGTGGCCAGCTGATGATATTGATGTTGAATCAAAAAAGAGTCTTCTAGATGATCGTTATTTACCATCTAGATCACGACCTCCTCGTCGGGAGCTCCCGTTTTTTCCTGATCTTCACACTGAGGTGTCTAGATCATGGAATAAACCGGCATCTTTCAGAGTTCATAATCCTCAAACTAGTAATTACAGTAAAGTGAGAGGTATTGATGATTACGGTTATTTGACGATGCCTCGTGCGGAAGAGACGCTTGCGAGCTATCTCTCCCCCGAGTCAGCGTCATCACTGAAAGCCCCGACGTTACCCACCAGACCATTAAAAAATACATCAATGCTGGTGGGTAAAGCGTATTCGGCAGCAGGTCAGGCGGCAGCATGCCTTCATACTATGTCGATATTACAAGCCTATCAAGCTGACCTGCTGAGGGACATAGATGATTGTGAGGAAGTTAGTGCTGATGCAATTCGAGAATTACGTCGCACGACAGATCTATCTCTCCGGGCCACCAAGGAGACGGCCAAATCTGTGGGCCGTTCTATGGCAGCCCTGGTGGCCACGGAACGTCATTTATGGTTGAATCTTTCTGAGATAAAGGATAAAGATAGATCTGTTCTTCTGGACGCACCGGTTTCTCCTACAAGTCTGTTCGGCGATGCTATAAATTGTGTTGTCGATAGGTTTCAAGAAAATAAAAAACAAGCGGCTGCGTTTCAGAGGTTTCTTCCTCGCCGGTCTAATGTCCCCGAGGCTGCACGCAATATAAAGGTTGAGCAGCCTCGTCCGTCTACGAGCTCCTCATATAGATACCAGCAGAAACAGAGCGTTGCTGCTCGGGCTCCTCCACAATCTGGGGTTCCCGAGTGGCGTTCGCAGTCCAGGCCTGCTGGGGGCAGACAGAATCCGAGGACTGTCATGCCTAAAAGAACCTGGACTAAGAAGAAGTCCTGACGCCAAGTGTGCCAGGCTTCTGAGGGTGGTCCCCTCCAGGGAGGAACGATTCCGAGGAACCGTTTCTCTTTGGCGCCCTCCGGGGGGCGGTTCTCCGAGGAGAGTCGCAGCGTTGCCACATCGGTTGTTCCCTGCCGGTTCGCCGTTTCAGGGCACCGAGGTGTCAGCGTCCCCATGCAATCCTCTGAGGAGGATTGTAGAACGGTCAGTTCGGTTGTTCCCTGCCGGTTCGCCGCTTCAGGGCGCCGAAATGATTGTTCAACCAAATCCAGAGGCCAGTCTCGAGAGACTGGTTCCCTTATCAGAATTTCTGGCAGCGTGGAAACTTCTGCCAAATATTTCTTCATGGGTCCTGCATATAATAGAAAAGGGTTACAGAATTCAGTTCGGTTCTCGTCCGCCCAGATTTCAAGGGGTCCTTCCCACAGTGGTGGACCCACAGCAGGCTCTGGTTATGGAGCAGGAAGTTCTGACACTTCTTCAAAAAGGAGCGATAGAGGGGGTGCCTCCTCCCAGCAGAGAGTCAGGGTTTTACAGCCGTTACTTCATTGTTCCGAAAAAAGATGGAGGGTTGCGTCCTATTCTAGATCTGCGCCAGTTAAACAGCAGAGTTCAGAAACTCAAGTTCAGGATGCTCACACTAAAGCAAATTGTATCACAGATTCAGTCCGAGGACTGGTTTGTCACAATAGACCTGAAAGACGCTTACTTTCATGTATCCATCCATCCTCATCACAGGAAGTTCCTGAGGTTCGCTTTCGGGGGCGAAGCTTACCAGTATCGGGTTCTACCGTTTGGCCTAGGTTTATCACCCCGCACCTTTACAAAATGCGTGGATGCAGCTCTGGCTCCTTTGAGACTCCAGGGCATTCGCGTATTAAATTATATCGACGATTGGTTGATTTTAGCTCAGTCAGAGCAGTTGGCAGTTCGGCATCGAGATGTCGTTCTGTCTCACATAAAGGAGTTGGGGTTGCGGCTCAACATCAAGAAGAGTGTTCTCCTCCCTGCTCAGAGGACCACTTTTTTAGGTGTAATTTGGGATTCTACCACAATGCAGGCACGTCTATCTCCTGCTCGGATTTCTGCGATCCTCACAGCCGTAAAGAATGTAAAACTAGGCCAGTCACTCACTGTGAAACAGTTTCAGAGACTGTTGGGGCTCATGGCAGCAGCGTCCAACGTGATTACTTTTGGCCTGCTGTACATGAGACCCCTGCAGTGGTGGCTCAGAACCAAGGGGTTTTCTCCGAGGGGAAATCCGTTCCGCAAGATCAAGGTCACGCGGCTATGCCTTCGTGCCTTGGTCATGTGGAAGAAACCTTGGTTCCTCGCCCAGGGCCCAGTGCTGGGGGCTTCTTGTCGACGCGTCACGCTTTCGACGGATGCTTCCCTCACGGGATGGGGGGCGGTCATGAGTGGCCGCTCGGCGCAAGGTCTTTGGCAGGACCATCATCTGTCATGGCACATAAATCGCTTGGAGATGATGGCGGTATTTCGAGCTCTCAAATATTTCCTGCCAGACCTGAGAGGCCATCATGTGTTGGTCCGTACGGACAACACGTCGGTGGTATCATATATCAACCATCAGGGGGGTCTGAGGTCACGTCACCTTTGCAAGCAGGCCCATCAGATCCTCCTATGGGCCCAAGGGAAGTTGCTATCTCTCAGAGCAGTTTACATTCCGGGGCGTCAGAATGTGGGAGCAGATATACTGTCAAGGCAGGGGCTGAGGCCCGGGGAGTGGAGACTTCACCCCGAGGTGGTGGAGCTCCTTTGGGAGAAATTTGGTCGTGCTCAGATAGACCTTTTCGCATCCTCAAATACAACCCATTGTCCTATGTGGTTCTCTCTAACGCACCCAGCTCCTCTCGGACTGGATGCGATGGTGCAGGTTTGGCCGAGGCTTCACCTGTATGCTTTTCCCCCGATATCATTGCTCCCGGGGGTTCTGGAGAGGGTTCGCCGGGAAGGGGCCAGTCTGTTACTAATAGCCCCTTACTGGCCGACTCGAGTATGGTTCTCGGACTTGGTGTCTCTTCTGAGCGGCTCTCCTATGGAGATTCCAATCAGGAGGGACCTGCTGTCCCAGGTAGAGGGCACGATATTTCACCCTCGACCGGAGTTGTGGAAACTGTGGGCCTGGCCTCTGAGGGGGCCAGGCTCATAGAATCCGGTCTCTCGACTGAGGTCGTTGAGACCATTCTCCATTCCAGAGCCCCATCCACGAGAAAACTGTATGCACTGAAATGGAAATTATTCTCCACCTGGTGTGGTGAGCGTCAGTTAGATCCTGTTAACTGCCCTGTCGGTTCAGTTCTCGATTTTCTGCAAGACCGTTTCTCTGCTGGATTATCTCCTTCCACCTTAAAAGTTTATGTGGCGGCTATCTCGGCCTACCATACCCCTCTGGGGGGTACTTCTATTGGGAGAGATCCTCTGATTACTCGTTTTCTCCGTGGTACATTGAGGTTGAGACCTGCACTGCACTCCAGAGCACCGGCTTGGGATTTAGCCATTGTACTTGAGGGTCTGGCTCTAGCTCCGTTCGAGCCCATTGAAGAGGTTTCAGAAAAATTCCTCACTTTGAAAGCTTTATTTCTCCTTGCTGTTTCATCTATCAAGAGAATTGGAGATTTACACGCCCTGTCGGTTGCTCCGTCATGTTTGGAATTTGCACCTGGTATGGTTAAAGCATTTCTATACCCTAGACCGGGTTATATTCCTAAGGTCCCTGTCAATGTTGGGGGCCCAATAGTGCTGCAGGCCTTCTATCCTCCACCTTTTAATACCCCAGATCAGGAACAATTGAACCTGTTATGTCCAGTTAGGGCATTGGATGCCTACGTTCACAGAGCTGCCCTGTGGCGTAAATCAGAGCAATTATTTGTATGTTTTGGGTCACTCAAAAGAGGGTGCCCTGCATCTAAACAGGTTATGAGCAAGTGGATAGTCGAGGCTATTTCACTAGCTTATGAAGCGGCCGGTCAGCCTTCACCTATGGCTGTACGGGCCCATTCTACTAGGAGTATGGCGGCCTCTACGGCCTTAATTTCAGGGGTTTCCCTTCCTGATATTTGTAATGCGGCAGGATGGTCCTCTCCGCATACATTTGTCAGGTTTTATGACCTTGACCTCTCCACTCCAGGGGCTAGGTTGCTTGCTTCTTAGTGTGCGCAATGGACTTCACACAGAACGGGCATTTGTCACTATGGCGTAGTGGGTATGGGGTTCCCACCGCGTCTCAAACGCAGCTCGAGTTCCCTTGAAAGGGAACGTCTCAGGTTACGTATGTAACCCTGGTTCCCTGATAGGGAACGAGACGCTGCGTTTGCCTGCCATACTTCCTGCACACCCTGATCGACTTGCTTCAGACTTTTCAGAAGCTGGCGCGGTCTGTTTGCAAGGGTGCTTTATAGTTTCCTGGTCTATGACGTCACCCATGACGTATCGGACTTCCATTGGACTGATTTTACACGTGCTTCATGACGCAATCACGCAGAGCGTTCCCACCGCGTCTCAAACGCAGCGTCTCGTTCCCTATCAGGGAACCAGGGTTACATACGTAACCTGAGACGTTTTTCTACATCTTGAAACTTTCCGGTTTATAAATGGGGGTAATCTTTGAAGGATGAACAAATAATGTTTTGGTAATCACTTTAAAAATAACATTTAAATATATATATTTATATAATATTTGAGTTTAGAAGTGCAACATTAAATCCATGTTCATTCACGGCACAATGTTTCTCCTGGTTCCCACGTCAGCGCTGTTTGATCTAATAGGGATCTACGGTTAATAACGGAGAAATTTGAATGCTTCTCACTAGATCTCGCAGCAATGTTATTACTTCAGTGGCGAATTCAAATGTTTTCTTCACTGGATCTCTTACCACAGTGTCGCTTGATCTCGCGCTGCACAGATGGTGCTGGTCCGAACTGGTAAACGGTCCGTGAAGCACAATATAATGAGTAGCGCAGTTTCGTTCCGCTTTCATTACGTTTGCCATTTGATGTTGCGCAACGTTGTGGTGATCGCGCCAGCGCGGATTTTGTCTGCAGGAAAAATGGTCCTAGGAATCGTTCGGTTTGTATGCGTACCGAACCGGAAGCCTCGTACCGAAACGGTTCAATAATTACGTGTACCGTTACACCCCTAATTTACATATATCCGAGTCCTGATCGGGAGGTAACGTCCGATTCCGATCGAGTCTGAAACCACGTGATCGGGCCCGATTTCCGATCGCGTGATCGGGACATCCCTAGACATTTTATATACTAGTCAATTAGGCTGTTTTCATCTTGCTTCTTTTTGTTTTTGTACAGTTTGCAAAAACTATAGTCCTTCTACATGAGAGTGTTTAAGACTAAACAAATCATATTTCTTTTAGAATATTATTTCTAAAATTAGTTATTATTTTCATATTTCTGATATGTCTAAGAAACATCGACATGAAAGATGAGTATTGCAGTTTTTCTGTTACCTATAAAACTATTATACTTCAAACTCGTCTAGCTATTGCCCATTTCACAGCACAGTCGGTTATTTTTTCTACGTGGCTAAACAACGGTTAAGCTAATGAATTACCGTTGATATTTTTTTACCTGAAAGCTGGGATGATCCATTTTTTATTCCGTCTACACCGTTTCTTTGACACAAGAGTTTTAGTCAGGGGTCTTTTAGGCCTGATCCAGAAAACAGACGGTAAGCGGTAAGTTATGAAAAGATGTGGTAAGCAGTTTTTGGCCTCATCATCAACATGTTTTAACATATCGCAAATATCAATGGTTAGATAAATTATATCTAACTATCAGCAGTTATATGTGAAACACGCTCAGTCACATTAGAGTTGGATTCTTGTTTATATTGAACATTGTTATTGAACCGCATGTTTAACAGTGCTAGTGTTCATCACGGTTTCATTTTTAACAACACTATCGTAACCCTTATCGTATTTTGTATGGTGTCTTCTTTACACTTTCACCCATGGATATCTGTTTCCTACAGTTAGCTGTAGTGAACTCTAGGGTATTCTCTTTGTTCATATACGACAGTATTCACATGAATTGGCTTGATTGAATAAAATGATACCACATTATTTTATTATACCATTTTTAAATAACGCTTAAATGTACATTTTATACTTTAACCCTAGAATACCGCACAAGGATCTCTGAAATATTTTTCCTTGTAAAACATCTCTGTAGATCTATGTTTTTAAAATCTATGTTCTAAAATCTCAAAATCTGGGCCTACAACAAAACACAGTTCATCAGAAAATTACTTTTGTCGCTTTGTTTGAAGAAACACTTTAATCAGCTGGTGCTTGATAACTATTAAACAACCCTCAATTCGGTAATGATGCGATATTGATATCACATTTTAATTTCAACTCAATGCGCTAAAGGTTTATAACTGAACGTCTTAATAGTGGGTAAAAGTTAACTTAAAGCATGCGCAAAATAAAAATACATCCTAGCTACTTTCTATTATATAATAATTTTTTACCTCCTATAGAATAAGTTGTGTAATACTGTTTTTATGAGCTCGGACATGACCCCAAAATACAATTGTGTCATTTTTTATTTCAACATGGTGAAGTAAAAAAAGTAAAACAATGACGACATTTACAGGTGATCCAGCCAGAATACAAAGTCGCGGCACGCAATCATGTTTTGCTCTAGGGCATAGCTGACCAGACTTTGAACTATTTCATCAACATCTGTTTTTACATTTTTTGACAACAGTGACACACAGAGATCTGTTACAAACGTACACATGCAGAGTAGATCGTCAACTTCGAATTCCTCACGAGATTCATGCATCACATCCAGAACTTTTCTGAGGATTACGCCGACCGGTTCTTTGCCGTTTATAAACATGGGCGTAACATCTGTCCAGGATCCAACCAAGCCTCTTATGACATCCATTTCTTTTTTGAGATTTTTTACACGTTTGGTATCCCTCGCACAATCGTTATTCTCATCAAACGCAGCCTCGATGATCCTGTGCATCAAGCTAACCATCGGGCCTCTAAAATGATCTTTAAACATAGAGTCTAGCGTGGCTCTTAAACGACACTCTTTCCCCGTGGCGCACTCACACGCCGGATGACGCAGTGTCCCCGCTACGCCAGAACTCAACGGGGAGTTGCTCTCCATCAGTTGGTGTTGGTGGATACAGGCAGAGTAGGGGTTCTTCCATGTCCTCTCGATCTCAGTATGAGATCAGGAAGAAATAAAAGGCTCACCTGAGCTGGTGGTTCTATGACCAGGGAAAAACCCGCTCTCATCGCGAGCGATTTCTCCCCCAACGAGCAGCCACGGCAGCTGCAGCCTGCCCGTGGCGCGTATCATAAAACCAACCAGCTCAGCATACACGGGGCAGGGTGGCTGAGAAGATACAGGAAATATCCTATTATTACCACCCTCATCAGCCATCTCCTGTTTGTCCGGGAGAGCGCTCGCTGCCGGACTAAGTTTTCCCTTTTTTTTTTTTTTTTGAAAAACTTTATCCAAATGCAGCTTATTGTTGAGTTCCCTTCGAAAGGGAACTAATGCTTTAATTGAGGAAAGACACATTAAATTGATCACAAGTCATTATGAAGACATTTTATGTCTTTAAACGATAGGGTATATCGCAGCCACCGCACTTGGCTGGAGTTACGTCCTGCTCCTTATGTGGGTGGCTAGCATAGAAGTCGCTTCCTTAAGACGACTGCAACTGAGGGCAGAGCTGCATGGTTCAGACCTGTTGACTTCACTGGGTTTTCAAGTGGGCACCCCACTTCACCGGTGTTTCGTCAACTGGCCCACGACACCTCCATGAGGCTTGACAGCAGAGCCAGCGTCCTGGAACTGCTCCCTCGGTCATTCAGGACTAAACCACTCCGCTCTGACCCCCGCCCTCTCTGCCAGCCTGGTTTAGCCACCGCTCGCTCCTCTTCAACCACAGCCATCTGGATGCTGTCTCTGCCTGCTTTGCTATCTTGTTCACTAGGTTCTTGCGGGTTGCCCCTCTAACCCCAAGGCTCTCCAAAGTGACTGTCCTGGGAACCCCCTGCAACCCACCTCCACCGGTAGATTCCAGGCTCTCCAACCCCTCTGCTGGCTCTCAAAGATGAGGGACTGATACTAGCTTGCGTTCGTGTGCCTCCTCAATCCTTTCCTCCCAGGGTACCGTCAGCTCTATTAGGGCCACCTGCCTTGTTGCCTGGGACCAGAGCACGATGTCTGGTTGGAGGCTGGTCACGGCAATTTCCTCTGGAAACTTGAGTTGCCTCCCGAGATCAACTCTCATCTCCCAGTCCTCTGCCGTACCAAGGATCCCTAAGGATCTGTTCTCCTTGCCTGCCTTCACCCCAGGCCTGAGGAAGCAAATGAAACGGGGACCTCTATCTTGGGCCTTGGTTCTTTTCCGCTTCCTCTCCTTTTCCAGTCCATCAGCGAGCTGTGCGAGCACCTGATCATGGCGCCACCTGAACCTCTCTTCAGTCAGGCCTACCCGACAGGACGACAGAATGTGCTCCAGGTTTGCCGGTCTCTTGCATAGCACACAGGAGGGATCCTCTGTCAGTCTCCATCTTTGGAGGTTTGTTGGTGTTGGTAGGACATCGTACACAGAACTAAGGAGGAACTTTATTCGATGCCCCTCCATATTCCAGATGTCCTTCCAACTGAGAGATCTTCCTCGGACACTTCCCCACCTGGTCCAGCTGCCTTGCTGTTTCATGGCTACTGCCCTGGCTTGTCTACTCTCTTCCTCCACGGCCCGAATCTCCTTCTGCACCATCCCTTTCCGGTCCTTTGCCTTTGCCTCCTTCCAGCTTGCTCGGGTGATGACTCCCAGGCCCAGCCTCCCCTGGGTCACCGTGCCCATGATGTCTGCATGTTGTAAGCGCTCTTCCGCTTCCCTCAGAGCTCCGCTGGCCTTCCACTTCCGTCCCGTCTTCACTACGATGTTGGCCTGTCGCACAGCCTGATCGTTACTGTCGCGCAAAATCATGGCCAACCGAACTTTGGCTGTCTTAAATTCCTCCACGACTGATGTGATTGGCAATTGCAATTTGCTCCCTGAGCTGTATAGCCCTATAGAGCAAAAGCTTTTGGGGACAGACAGCCACCTCCTGAGGAAGTTATTAATTCTCCTTTCCAAAGCCTCCACTGTTGTCATAATGTATAATGTAACAAAAAGTTGTCACATGTTATAATGTAACAAAAGTTTTTATTTAAAAAAAAAATTCTGTTCTTCTGAACTTTTCAATATTTTAGAATCCTAAAAAAGTATCATTGTTTCCACAAAAAGATTATCAGCACAATGTTTTCTAAACATTGTGTACACATGAGAATGCGTTTTGTGTGAATGGTCCCTTACTTTTCTCTCACTTAGTGGATGAAAAAACAGGCAAAAAAGATCCTATTGATACCAACTCAAACAAGAAAAGGAGCTTTAAGTAAGAGTTGAGAGTATAGCCATTAAGTTATTGGCCAAGTCAGACACCACGTCTTCATATGATCTAATTAATCGAATATTATAAATGAATTAGCCATTCTGAGGCCAACAGAGCATCATAAAAATTGTTGGACACATTGCGAATTTCTGACAGGATGTTTTAAATTCCTGAATATGGTCCAACTTTCTCTCTCATCAAATACAATTTAAAGGAGGCCAGCCCTGCGTCCTGGCTCGCCTAACCTTTAATCAAACACAGTCGCACCATGCCAGCTTGCTGACTGACATAATGGTCTTGACCTTGGACTAGCTCAGCCCCTGCGCTAGAACTGTTCAAACTCATTTTCTTGCCTGATATGCAGCCAGCCAGAAGGAGTGCTATTTATCTTAGAAACAAGCAGTTTTGCTCTCAGTGGGAACTGAGGTATTGTGGTTATAGAGCAAATAGTGCAACTATTATTGAGGAAGGAGTGGTGTGTTGCTCTCTGATTACCTATTGATCGGATTCTTTGTTTTACTAACACAGGCAGTTTGTACTAAAGAGTGAAGAAATAGCAGGCTTTGTTGCTCAAGAGATATTTTTACATCATAAGGTCAATACTTCGACATTAAGTCACACTGTAAGGGTGACTTAATAATAAGAGATTGTTGAATTTGTTATAGCAATTCGTAAGATTATTTGATTTTGAACTAAACCATTTGAATGTTTTAATATTGCTTTTTCTTTAGAGGTCCCTAAATCATAGGCACTAATAATTGACTGTAATCATAAAAAATACCATGATATGTTTGCAGAGATTTAGGAAACATTCTTGTCCAAACACTTGTTTCTCTGAAAAACAGTGCTACAGCCAGTTATTCTACCTGACCTAGCAGATTCTACCTCACCTAAAAAGCCTCTGTATCCATTTAAAAAGCTCTATGACCAGAGACGCATCAAAAAGCAGATAAATCAACTTACAGTATAAGGCTCGTCACCTTCCATTGTCACTCGTGCTCGTTCCTGTTGCATTGCCTCAATCTGGCAAGTGTCAAGTCTGAGGAAGAGGGTGCGGGAGAAACAACGCTCTAAACAAAATTGGTAATAGGTCAATTATGCATGAAAGCAATTCAGCATTCGCCTTACCTATCTTTGAAATTCCTGCAAATATTGTGCATCCGGTACGAATTTACAAAATTACAGGTATCCACAGTAATACATTTGTGTACACACACACAGTATGTTCTGAAATGAAATCTCAATTGAATAGGGCTTTCGAAAGAGGCTATGAAACCTTATTAAGGTGTTTTCTGTTCACTGGCTAGATGCAGAGATATATGGTTCTTTGCTAAAGGAGGCAAAAGACTCGGTGGAGAATGAGAAATTAAGGGAAGGGGTGTTGAGCAGGCCTGTCACAGTAAAGGAGGAGATGCCACCTGAAGACGACTACATTCCCACTGTGAGTGTCTGTGATAATTGGACATTCCTCTTCCTAGCTTACCCATAAATTACTTGTGTAATCCGTTAAACTCCTGTGAGAATAGCATTAGATAATAATAATATAGAATATTATTACAACTTTGTATGTACATATTTGTGGTACTATAAATAGTGTCCTTATACGTGTGCCGCAGTATGATGCCCTGCTGCAGATGGAGTTAGAACGGCTCCTTGTGAAGGAGAATGCCATGGCTGTTCAGAAACAGCACCAAGTCACTGATCTAAGAGCAACTGGGTCCACTAACAACTGGCCCAAGAAGCTGTGCAAGTAAGTGTATTCATGTAGAAACCTTTCATTTTTTACAAGCGATCAATCCGTGTGTCTGATAGACCTTCTCTTTAGGTTAATCTTGCCTGAGTACACACTGGACTTTGGGTATGTCATCAATGGCAGCATCGTGACCCACATTGCCAAAGTAACCAACACTTGTCCAGTGGCTGTATCTTTCAGAGCTGACAAGAGCTCACTGGCAGGCACAGGTTGGTCCATACCGCAGAATGTTCAATAGATTTAAAATAGCCAGAGATTGTTTTTCTGGACATCATCTATTTCAGCGAAACAGATGCTTGAGTAGGTGTCAATCTTTGTGATGTGTTTAGATTGTTCATGAAGCTTGTGGCTTGATTAAAATTGAGCTTTTTCTATGAGTGCTATTATTCCAGTATGTTAGTATCGGCAAAGCCTAAAACAGAATTGTTCATTATAGCTTTATTAAGGGTCCACTGCATTAATATTCATTCTTTTTTTTCTCTCACAGGGTTTAGTACAGAATTGGACAGGGTGCAGAATTTGCCCTTCTGTGAGACAGAGACGTTTGAAGTGAAGTTTGATACCCGTGAGGCCAATCTGGGAAAGATCAATGCAGTTATGCCCATACAGGTTTGATGAAAGCAACATTACATATTTGAGACAAGCAAAGAAGTACAGGATGAAGAGAAAATATTGACTTGTCATGCCTTTTTGATTGCAAACATTCACCATCATAATGACTCATACAGACATTTTTATGCAGAAAAAGCTAAGACAAATAAATGTTATGACAAAATTAATAAGAAATATTAATTTTCATTTAACAAATGGAAGCAAAATTGTGACATCTTAAAATGTATTCAACTTCTCACACATGCTGATAATATAAAATATTTGTAATAAAAATTTATTCAATTAGAAACAATTAGCTACAATTTATCAGTGAATTTGATACATTTTGCATATTGTTTGTACAGTACACTACACACTGCTATGTGTATTGTACATTATAGCCCCTTTGTTGATTTTCTGTGTCACTGAATCCTGTGTGTTTGACAGGTGACTAAGGGACCCCAAGTGCAGGTGTGTTTATGTGCAGAGGTCACCATGCCCTCCCTCACAGTGTCAACAGACACACTGCAGTTCGACACCATCCAGTGTGGCCTGTGCCAGGTGATCACGGTCCAGCTGTACAATGACAGGCCAGTACCCTGTGAGTGGAGTATCAGACTGGAGGAACGGCCAAAAAAGGTACAAGCAAAGAGCCAGAGTCATTTTCTTCTTTTGAATAACATGCACTGATTATTTATTCACAGTAAGACTATGATCATGTATTGAAAAGGTAAATAGAGTCCGTTTTGATTTCATGTTGGGTCTGAGGTTATTATTAGCTGGTTAAGTAATGTCACGACCGGCTCAAAGCAGTGGCAAATGACATGGAGGACATAGTGATTGAGCTGCAGAAATAAACATTTATTAACATAAATAGAAAAAAATATTAAACATGGTCATCTGTAATGTCTGTCAGGTGCATGGATGTAAGTGTATTAACCACAGAAAACAAAATACTAAACCAAATAACAAAAGCTAATTTAACCTAAGAACAAACCAGCTCAACTCAAAGTAACCCAGAGAACGACCTCTCCTTCAACACTAGCCAGCCTACACTTTTATAGAGGGATGAACAGGTGGACATCGTTCCCTTGATGAGTCTCCTAGCCACACCCACTAGCCAGCCGTAGTAGCAGGAAGAGTAGAGAGACTCGTCACAGTAATGAATTATATATATCTACTGGATATTAAAATGTGTCTGCCGTAGGGCTGAGATTCATTTGTCTTTATGGCATGTTTGCTGGTTCTAGTTTTAGATAAGGCTGCAGTTTGAGGTTTACTTAGTGCTCTTACCATTTGTCATTATGTTTTTTTCCTCTGATAACGTATAATGTTTTTTTTTGTGTGTGATTAAATAAAGTGAAAATTTATCCCAGATATTATCTGTTTTGGTTTTGTGATTAGATTGACAAGCACATCCCACTGTACCTCAGACGACAGGCTCTGCTGAAACAGCGACCTCCTCCGGTTGTCTTTGAGTTATTGCCCTCCGATGGCGCACTCTATCCTGGTGACAGAACCAACGTGCAGGTCAAATTCAGCCCAGCAGAGGGGGTAAAGTCAACCACAGACACTAGGACTGTATGATTATACAATTATTAGTTTTTCATATACACTACTGGTCAAAATTTTGGGAACAGTAAGATTTTTTTGTTAAGATATTTATACATTTATTCAGCAAGGGTGCTATAAATTGATCAAAGGTTACAGTGAAGCATAATGTTATAAGAATAATTTTAGAATGTTACAAAAGATTTCAAATTGATGCTGTTCTTTAGAAATTTCTATTCATAAAAGAATCCTGAAAAAAATGTTTCACGGTTTCCACAAATTTATTAAGCAGCACAACTGTTTTCAACATGGATAACAAGAAGACATGTTTCTGAAGGATTCCTGAAGGATCATGTGACACTGAATACTGGAGTAATGGCTGTCTGAAAATGTAGCTTACCAATCACAGGAAAAACATTACAATTGAAATAACAAACAGTAAATTGTATCAATTCACAGCATTACTGTTTTTACTGTGTTTTTGATCAAATAAATGCAACCTTGGTGATCAGTTTTCAAAAACATAAAAAAATCATATCAACCCTAAACTGTTGAACAGTAGTATAAATAATGATGAATTTTTTACACAAATCAGTTTACCATGTTGAATTTTATTCCTTAAATCAGGATGAAGGCACCTCTATTGAGTTAGTTATGAATAATTCCAATATATTGTTGCGTTGCCTGCAGTCGATATGCAGGCCAGCTGTATGTTTTTATTCATAAACTTGATTGCTTCCTCTTTTCTTATGTGTTCCCTTTAGAGGACGTACAGTCAGAGACTATTGATAACAGTGGCTCAGAGCACTCAGAAGATCCTGCTGCTGGCCCAAGGACAAGGAGAAGAGCCTCAGCTGGAGTTTTCCTCCTCAACACTAGATCTGGGATCCATCCTACCCTATAATGGAGGAATGGTTGCTGAAGTGATTGTCCGCAACCCTTGCCCCTTCCCTATTGAGCTTTACTCTCTGGACTTCGACAAGCAGTACCTAGAAGAGGAAGAGGTGAGCTTAATTGGTTCCAAATGGGATTTTTGTCAGGATATATATTTTTTGATGTCTTTATCTCAATATTTCTGTAAAAAAAATCCAGTTCAGTCATTAAACTCTAGAGGGTGCAGGCTGATTGGTCCTTTACATGCAGTCTGCAAGCAATCACAGTATTACTGCATGGCACAAGCTGATTGGCCTCTGCTGATCCTGCAGCCAATGAGATTGCTTGCTCAACATTAAAATAGTCTGATTCATTGTTTGCTGTGTTTGCATTGTTTGTTTCCTCTGAAATCCTCCACCTCCCCCAGCCCCACCTGCCTAGATCTGCTACGGGATTTATGTCTATTTATGCAGCAGCATATCTTACATGCTCACAGAAGTGTCTGTGTATCTATTAGTAGTAGCAAGGCCATACTTGTTCTGCAGCAGCAGCGTAAAATATAAGACCAAATAAATGAATGAATGAGGCATTTATATAGTGCTTTCATATGTACTACTGTACAACCAAAGCGCTTTACAATCATATCAGGGGTTCTCTCCTCAACCAATAGTGTTCTCCTCAAATGAATATTGGCATCTTCAATAACATGCTATTCAGAGAGTTGTTGTGATTGAAATATTTATATTAAAAGTAATGTGATGACATACTGTCAATATGAATATTTCAACATGAACATTTAGAATATGAAAAAAAAAAAAAAAATTTTTTTCCAAGAATACATTATCTGAGCTATGTTATTAATTGTTTCATTTATATATGATATTTAATTATTTATATTTATTTCTCCCAAGGAATGTTATTTCTCAACAATGACTTCAGATGTGTTTGGTTTAATGCCTGGACACTGTCTGGACAATCCCATTATATGTTTCTTTTCTTTTCCCATTGTTTCTTTATGTTCTGCTCCTCAGATCTTGCGGATGATAAAAGGATATGATGCTCAAAATGTGTTACTTCTACCTCCCCGTTCTCCTGGCGAGACTCTGCCCCCAGAACTGTTGGACTACTACAAAGAGCACAGCTCACAAACCAACCAGGGTACTGCATACTGCAGCAGAGATGGTCTATATTAGGGGTTTTCAATCTTTTAAATGCCACCGACAGCCAAATCTGAAATTTTATTTATTTAAAGGTCCCGTTCTTCGCGATTCCATTTTTCAAACTTTAGTTAGTGTGTAATGTTGCTGTTAGTGCATAAATAATACCTGTAAAATTATAAAGCTCAAAGTTCAATGCCTAGCGAGATATTTTATTTAACAGAAGTCCCCTTTCAAAGCCTACAGCGAACGTCCGGTTTGGACTACATCCCTCTACTTCCTTTTTTAATGACGTCATTAGAACAGTTTTTTTTACTAATCTCCGCCCACTGGAATACACAAAAAAGGGGGGCGTGGTCTTGTTGAGCGGAGAATAGGAAGAGTATCTTTTTTCACAGTTACCACATGTACACCTATAAAACATATATTACTAATCAAAACTCGTTCACATGTGTAACTAAGGTAGGAACAAACAATGAACTTATTTTAAAAATTCAACATCACCATCGTTAATTCGACAGATGGGAAAAAAAACATATACCACAAGATTTTATAACAGTAACATTTAACATTAAAATTTAACCAATTAAAAGTATGACAACTACTAAATAAACAGCTTACCCGTTCTCCGGGTCAGATTCAGGCTCAAATTGATAAGGTAATATGTTGGACATTTTTACAATAACAATCAGCACATGCATCTCCAAATTATGGTAAGAGGCGTGACCTTTCCGGGCAACGTGCGTTAAGCTGCTGTCGAATCACAACACAGGAACCGCTGGCACAATCAGAACTCGTTATGTTTTTCTGAAGGAGGGACTTCATAGAACAAGGAAGTCATCGGGCCGTTTTTTGGACAGTGAAAGCAGCGGTATACAGATAAGTAAATTGTGAGAAAAATACTGTTTTTTTTTACACGTGAAACATGAACACATGTTATTTTGCACACTGTAAACACAATCATAGCTTCAAAAAAACACGAAGAACGGGACCTTTAATATTTTTTATGTTATTTTAATCCATTTATTTATTTAGTTTAATCTTTTTTTATTTATTAATAATTTATTTATTTTTACACAATATCTTTCTAAATTTTTCCATGGATTTTGGACATGCAACAGAAACAAGCTTAACTGACAATGGAAAGTGACGAGCCTTACAGTATAAGTTGATCAGCTAATGTATATGCTTGCAATATTTTTATTGCAAAGGTTTTTTTTTTTTTTTTTTTTTTACATTTGCGATCTCTGAACCAGTACATTTGCTGGCTTCCTTCGCTGTGTGTTTCCGCCAACTGACATACTATTCCTAAATACTACTATACCAAAATACTATTGGGTAAATTGGCTGTGGGCGGGATCACACAGACTAGTAGATGTAGAATAACTAGTATGGTACTAGTACAGTAACTAAACATTTTTATGCTTTAGTACAATCAAAACAATTACATGGAGCACCTTTAAAGGCACATTTTTGATGCAGGTTCACATTTTAGACATGTTTAGTTTTGCATGCATGTGTTAGACCTATCCTTATGAATTAAAATGGGTTTACACTCGAAATGAGTTAAAGTGCGTCTTTTTATGCTGTGTTTGTAATAAACAAAGGATATTTGCTTGTGTTGTGTTAGACTGCCTTTTTAGCCATAACTTTTTAGCTACAAATTTTGAAATGAGGTTTTAATTTATAATTGATGTAGAATTTTATACAAGACTAACACAAATCGGACATCTGAGTGCATGATCACATATTTTTCCTTTTGGCATAATTTCAAGTGAATCTAATAGATCTCGCCTGTTTTTAAGAATCTGGGGAAGGTCTTGCAGAAGATGACAAGGGGGAGACAGCTGAACCATCTGAGGGTGAAACACTCGGTGGTAAAGGACAAGGTATGGTTCAACTGAGGGCAATAGTAATTTAAATGCATTTGCATTCTTTATGAGATTGGTATTATGATACAGTACATTATTGCAGGCACAAAAATGAGAATACATGTGTCTTCTCCTCAAAGGCCTGACTAAAGACAACATCAGTGCTGAAACTGCAGTGGGGGATCTGGAATACGACCCTGTGTCCAGAGCTATCGCACGTCACATGGGGATTGATCTTTCACCAGAGGGCAAGGCTGCCCTAAATCGCCGGGGCATTGCCATCATTGTGCATGGCGCTCCCCTGTCAGGTAAGATCTCAGGGAAAATGATAAATAATAATACATTTAAAAAAAAGGTATTTTTTCCAAGCACAAAATTATCGCATCTGTGTGCAGGTAAAACAAGGACAGCAGTTACTCTGGCTAAGCACTATGGGGCGGCTTATCTCAGTGTAGATGAGGTGGTGCAGGAGGCCGTGTCATCAGGGAACATTTCTGCAGCCCTGAGGGCAAGAGAACTATGTACCAAGGTTGCTGTGGTGTATGCTCAGAAGGAAGTGAAGGAGACAGCGACAGATATGATGGCCCTTCCTGGTCAGGGTGCTGGTGTTCTTAGTGTTGAAGCAGTTGCCAAACACACGGCAGAGGGCAGCCAGACCAGTAATCCTAAAGTCCCGCCATCTTCTGCCTCAACCCGCAACAAAACAAACATCACAGGGCATTCACAGAAGAATGACAGCTATGGTTCTGCTGCTTCAGTGGTACACACATTTTAGGGCTTTTCAGTTAGTCACATATAAATCAGATGAAATTGAATATATGACAATTCTTTACTCAATAAGATAAGATATTAAGATTGTTTATTTTAAGCATAAATCTAACAGATTTAGAAAATAAGAAATAAGAAAATAATAATTAAAGCAAGAAAAAAAAAGATTTTTCTAAAAAGATATTGTGATATATACAGTGTATATAGTAAGATATTTATAGTTCAAATAAATAAAAAAATCAATGAAAAATGAAATTCTATTCATCAAAGAATTCTGAAAAAATTAATCGCCATTTAAAAAAAAACATAAAAAATAAGTAGCACAAATGTTTTCATGATTTTGGAAGGATCATGTGACTCTAAATATTGAGCTTTGCCATCACATAAATAAATTACTATATATATATATATATATATATATATATATATATATATATATATATATATATATATATGAAAATACATTGAAATAGAAATCAGTTATTTTAAATTGTAACAATCTTTCACAATATTACTGACTTTACTGTTTAAAAAATAAATATAAATAAAATAAATGCAGTGTTGGTGAGGATAAGAGACTTTCCCTACATTAATATAGTTAGATACTGTAGTAAAACATATCATGTAATATGTGGATCTGTTCTGTACTGGATCATGTATGAATGGATATAAATAAAAATGTGTGTGTTTGTGTTTGTGTTACAGACAGATGGCCAGGCACCCAGGCATCTGAGTGTCAGTCAGAATGAAAAGCTGGCGCTGTTTAACTGCCTCCTGCCTGATGATGTGTTGGTAGAGATCCTGTCAGAAAGACTGCAGGTGAGAGGCTTCTACTGTACGTTGTGTACATTTTATTGTATACCCTATGCCTGGTATCTGATATAAGGATGATAGTTTATGTCAATCACAGCATATGTAGACAGCACATAGTGATTTTGTCTTCCTTGCTCCCATGCCATAGCTTAGTGACTGTCAACGTGGTGTTGTGATTGACGGATTGGAGACACTGTACAGCAGCTCTCTAAGTAACACACTCCAGATCATCCTGAAAGCATTCAACAACCGTCGCCATATTTATGTTATGGACCTCTTTAACAGCTACAGCGCCTTCAAGCTCAGGTGCTCTACACCCTTCTGACACTAATTCAACATAAGATTATTTTTGTTTTTAAAGTGCACTGGAAAAATTGTTTACCTTAATCTTATATTCCAAAACAGGGATTCCCAAACTTTTTTTTGTCATACTTAACCCCTTTGACATAAAATATTTATTTAAAGTACTGTACCCTTGAGATTTTAAGTTAATATTTCAATAATTTATTAACACTGTTGCATGTTCACGGTTCACTGATGTCTGTTAATGGTCAAATGACATGCGGTTAAACAAATAAAGTATTTAATTGTATTTAACTGTTTTAAGTTAGAGTCATAATACTAATATTTTATGCCTTCAGTTTTTCACTTTCAAATGTTAATGCATCAACAAATACATTTAATTCAGGATGTATACTCTAAAAACAAGTCTTTTTAGGTCAATTTTAATTACAAGTTTTACAAAAAAAAGTAAATACATTCTAAATTAGTAATAACTCAAAGAGTTCTTCACACTCAATTTTAATAAAAAAAAAACTGCACATAAGACCAAATTGTGTATTACTTTAGAGAACCGGAAAAGCAAGAACAAGTAGAGAGAAGACAACAGGAGCTTGAGAGTTTAAGAGCAGAGGAGATGACACCTAGTGAAGACTGTGATACCAGACCACGAGAGGAAGACACTCTGCCACCTTCTGAGGACCTACAACAAGAGATGGTTTGTTTGAGAGTAGAATTGACAATATGTCAATATGACAAATTTAGTAACATGAGTAGATGAAATGTATTAAGTATTTGACTTCCAATCAAGATAAAATGTATAATTTCTGTACCACAAGCAGCACCAATTGTAATTGCTGTACAAAATATGGTTAACATTGTCCAGTTATGTTTAAAAATCTAGTTTTAAAACCTTTGCTGTATTTTGTTGTTCTCCGTCAACAGTCCAGTGAGAGTGACAGACAACTACTGTCCCGATTTCATCTGTACGAACAGAGCCAGACAGAAATCCAACACGTTCTTCAGTTCTGGGACCGAACGCAGAGTCTTTTATTACAGCCCATGGCCTCTGAAAGCCAAGAGACCAGGGACATGGATTGTCCTCCTCCCTCTGCCAAAAAGAGCAAGAAGGAACGAGAGAAAGAGAAAGCTGAGAAGGAAAAGCTGAAGGTGGAGCCTGTAGAAATGAAGTCACCAGCTCCTAGTCAGACCCAAGTGTCAACTGATGGTGCTGAAGACTCAGAAAAGATGGTGGTGCCAGAACCCATCCCACACATATGGCTTTTTATAAAAGAGAAGGAAAAACTGAGTGCACTGGAGATCATCAGTAGCATGAAACTACCCTCCCATGAAGAGGTAAAATACTTAAATTTCTCTTTATGTTGGAATTATTTTCCTTGTGCAAAGTTTGTATCCGTAGTGTATGACCTTGAAGTCATTTTTTAAATTGTTTCTCACAGGTTTTGGATGGGCTAGGGTTAGGACCTGAAGGTCCACCCATCCCACAACCAATAATATTCTCCATAGTCCCATACCCTAAGATGAGATCAGTGCCCAACACAGAGCTCTCCAGCAGCTGTTTTACTTTTTTGATGCCCATGTCTTGTGACGACGTGTCAGAGAAGAAAGAAGCAGACCTGAGATCAGAAGCTGCTCAGGTACTAAAGTCTCGAAGAAACTCTCTTTTACATATCTAAAGCCTTGTCATTTAAAGGGTTAGTTCACCCAAAAATGAAAATTAAGTCATTAATTACTCACCCCCATGCTGTACCAACCCCGTAAGGCCGTCGTTCGTCTTCGGAACACAAATGAAGATATTTATGATTAAATCTGAGAGGTTGATCACTCCTGCATAGGCTGCCTAAGGGAATGAAACTTGACGGCCCAGGAAGTCAATAAAGAAAATGTTTAAATATTCCATGTGACAACAGTGGCTCAACTATAAGTTTATCAAGCGACGAGAATACTTTTTGTGCGGAAAAACAAACAAAAATAACGACTTTATTCGACTATTCCTTTTCTTCCTTGTAGGCCTGAAACGAGACTTCAAGAGATTTCCACGACGCGCACGCGCGAGAATTGGATCTCCTTCAACTACTTCAGTTAAGTTCTCGCGCGTGCGTCGTGGAAATCTCTTGAAGTCTCGTTTCAGGCCTACAAGGAAGAAAAGGAATAGTCGAATAAAGTCGTTATTTTTGTTTGTTTTTCCGCACAAAAAGTATTCTCGTCGCTTGATAAACTTATAGTTGAGCCACTGTTGCGACATGGAATATTTAAACATTTTCTTTAATGACTTTCTGGGCCGTCAAGTGTCATTCCCTTAGGGAGCCTATGTAGCAGTCATGAACCTCTCAGATTTAATCATAAATATCTTCATTTGTGTTCCGAAGACGAACGAAGGCCTTACGGGGTTGGTACAGCATGGGGGTGAGTAATTAATGACTTAATTTTCATTTTTGGGTGAACTAACCCTTTAAATGTAACATTAATTTGAACAAAGGAAAAGTCTTGTCTGAACCAAATTAAAAGCAATATACTTGTCGTCTTGCAGGAAGGCACGGCAATTACTAACACATCTAAACCAGGCCAGAGTATACCTTCTGAAGAACCCAACTCAGAATACAACAAAGGGTACAGGAGGTCCTTCACACATATTAAGCACATATACAATCACAAATAAATAGAACCATTTGATTCTGAATTCTTGAGATCTTTCGTTCTTTTACAGACTCACTCATTTCCGCTGGATTGTACCACCAAATGGAGCAGTTACCCTAAGAATAAGGTTTTACTCTTCTGTTCTTGGAAAATTTGATCAGACTTTCAGCTTTGAGGTGATGGGGACCAAGCGATGTTATCAGCTATACTGTAGAGGAATTTGTGCTTACCCATCTATAAGCAGAGAGCCCAAGTGAGTGACATTTCAGTAGGGAAATTAAGTTATCATTGAACTTAGACATGATTTAATTGGTTTATATGTGTTTATTTAATAGGATCGTGTTTGCACACTGCAAAAAGATCCTGCGGCCTGAGACTGGACTCCAAAAGACTTACATTATCCAGTCGAAGCTGTATGAGTTTGGACCTCTACTGTGTGGAAAGACCAGGAACAGGTGCTGACATTTAGTGCCAAACTAACCCTTTTGCATTATTGGTTGTCTTAACAGTACTTTTCTGTCAAAGCTCTTCGATAATAGATGTTTATTTATATTAGGTATTTATTCATATAAATGATGTTATCCTGACCCAGGTTTAAAGAAGGAGAATATCCTGAGAACATGGAAAAGTTTGTAATTCACAACAATTCTACAATGAAGGCGGAGATCCATTTTTGCTTCGAACATGATACCAAGGCCACCACTTTCTTTCTTGACCCTCCAAATATGACACTGGAACCCAATGAGCGAAAAGTATGCACATTTATATTTCTTATTGCACAAAATCTGTGTTTGTTTGAGCTGTAAAACATTTTTAAATATGTAAAATATTTTAAATGAGCTGTAAATGCTCCAAATAGTCTAACAGTCTATTTCTATTTCAGTGTGCTACCACATTCCTCCTTTGTTTTTTGTTTTTGTTTGTTTTTTGTTTTTTTTTGTCCATCACCTGAAGCCCAAATTAGGTGTTGAATGTGCACACCTTGATACTCACTACTATCTGTACAATGACATTAGCCTTCAGTTTAACACCAGGCTTTTACTCAAACTCTCCTTTCATTATTGTCATTAATATTCCCCTGGCAGGTACTAGTGGTGTGGGCATACCCAAATACCCCCAAACATATAGAGGACAGAGTGGTGTTCTGTATCAAGGGGAACCCAGAGCCTGTTGTTTTCCGTCTCTCCTGTGTAGGAGTCAGGCCTGAATTAGAGCTGGACCGCAAACTGCTCCAGTTTGACAAAACTCCACCATACAGGTCTACTACATTTACTTTAGCAAGGAATGGGATTATTGCTTGAAACACTTTTATTTAACTAATAATTGACTTTTTGTGAATTGTTATTAATCAGAAATACTTCACATGACAATATCCTTTTCATTAATTTTCATACTTTTCCTACAGAAAAGAAACCCGCAGTTTGCGTTTAAGCAATAACACCCTTATGCCAGCTGCTTGGAGGCTGAGGGGCCTGGAGATGCTTGGGGATGAATTCAGCTTGTCTCAGAACCAGGGCATCATCATGCCTCATTCTGACTTCAACCTTCACATGCATTTTATAGCTAAGAACCCCATCAAATTGAAGAGATCTATTTGTTTAGAGGTACTGCAGCAATGTGTACAAATGTCAAGATTTCCTGGAGATAAAGAGTCGGTGTAATTATAATTGGTGTTGTACTTATTATGCATTGGTTTGTGTACATTTGCCTGATAAGGCATGTTTTATTTTACCAGGTGTCAGATGTGGAGAACAGTCTTGGCATCGTTCAACATTCAGAGAACATTCAGATTATTGCAGAGGCCTATGATATTGCGTTGGACATAACCATTCCAGAAGGTACTTAACTAACAGTTAGCTCATTGGTTCATCACATCATAACAATTTCCAGCCGCAAATAATATGTTAAAGGGATGGTTAACACTAAAATGATAATTCTGTCATTATTTACTCACCCTCATGTTCCAAACGTGTGATTTAAATGTATATATGTTATATGTTAGGGGTTAAACAACATTTAAGTCGACATTTATGTGTTTAAAGTCGACTTCGACTAAATAATGAACAAATAAGCCTGAATCATGAGCTGAGACTCGAATGCTCGTTCTAAGTCAGATACAGATAAAGTAACACAGTAAAGATTACATATATGAATGCATTAGTGAGAAAGCGATTGCATGTGAATTAATTCTACCTGGCAGTGTCTCTCTACTAATAGTAAAGCTGTGGGTTTTAGTTACTAAGAAAAAGATGCTAGAACATTTCAGTTTCTAAGCTATTTTGTTGATAAATCAGATAACAGGGTTGACAAGACATTTCTGTGGTGCTGAATGTTTCTGTGTGCGCGCGATCTGCACGTTTGCACTATATGTGTGTGTCTATGTGTAATGCAGCAGCGCATTAGTTTAGAACGGTGATTAACTTACGTGTACAATAAGCTGTTTAAAACGTGCATTCACCAGATCAATATTGAGCATCCAGATGGTATAATCAAATATATCTTGTGGAATGCTCTTTGATTATTCATTTATTTGTCATTATTTTTTTTGTCAGAGCGTAAAAGTGGACTTCAAACTTTTCACTGTTCCATTAAAGTGAACAGATTTCTTATCGTGTTGAGCCCTCCATAGGCCACGATCAGCGACTAATAAACGTTAAGTTTGAAGTGTCAAGGCAGAGCATTAAAGTCTATGTGTGTATGTAATGTGTGTATGTATTTAAAGAAAGAAACTTCTGTCTACATTCATTGCATGTGTACAGAAAAGAGTGACCAGTATTAATTTCTTCATTTTGAGGGTTGGTAAATGAGCTTTCATTTTTAATTGAACCATTCTTTTATTCATTTCATGCTTTTTTTTTTGTATTTGTTGTAGACTCTGATGGTTCATTAGATTTTGGAACAATCAAAGTATCAGAAGAGGTCAAGCGGTCAATTAAGTTGGAAAACAAAGGCAAATATGACATAGGCTTTAAGTAAGTTACTATAGAAATTTAATCGTATGTTTCTATTTTAATAAAAATAATAACATCTCATATGTCTGTAATGTTTCTTTTGTCTTTTTTTTTGTAAATCATTTTCTCTTCAATATCAACTTGCAGATTTACACTGGGGGCCACAGAGCCAGGAATGCCAGATCTGAACTCAATATTCTCCATCACTCCTCAGAAGGGCTCTCTACGCCCCAACAATAAACCCAGCAATGTCCAGATTATTTACCACCACAACAAGGAGATGTTCATCAGAGATAGCCCAATCCTTTGCTGTCAGGTCTTAAATCTTAACACTTAATATATTCTTTACCATGCAGTATTTTTTACATTTTAGCTCTGCTGTCATCAAAAACTAAACTAATATATTTGATTGAATTTTCTGAATAGGTTATTGAGCCCAATTTGGAGGGTGGCGAGACCATTAAAACTATACCAATCAAAGTGTCAGTCCAGGCACTTTTCTCCAAATATAGTATCAGTCCCACTAATGATATCAACTTGGGCCTACTTGTGCACGGCTCACGTAAAAAACAGACTCTCACTGTGGAGAATAAAGGCAACTTTGAGATGCGTTTCTACATTTGGATGTGTAAAAACGCCCCAGTTCTTTTACAGAGGAGAGGGTATGGCTATTGTTTATAATTAAATTAAATGAAATTATGTTAAATATTAAATGTTCTGGTTCCTGTTTGTTTTTTAAGCTTGGGAAGTAAGAAACCATCAAAAGACAGTTATGCTACAAAAACATCCTGTGCCAGTGAATTACGACACACTATGCAGAATGAGTTTGGCACGACTACACAGGTAAGAAACAACATCTCTTTTTTTACAGTTTTAATGGAGTGTACATTACATGTAATATATTACAAATAATGTTTTATATGCAATGCATGTTGTTGTTTTTTTACAGATACATTTGACATGTGGTGTTTTCTCATTGTCTCCATGCTTTGGGATTCTGGCACCTGGAGCCCAACAAGTAGTTACTGTGGATTGCAAGGCAGAGCATATAGGCAGTTGGGAGGAATGTCTAGCAATAGACATCTCTGACAGAGACCCCTCTGACAACCCAGACGGAATTCCATACAAGCTAGTAGCAGAAGTTTGTATGCCAGGTTTGTGACTATGAATGAGTAGATCTAAAGTTCTGTGAAGAATGTTCTCTGATTATGTACTTAGATTTTTTTCTTTCTTTGATGGTAGATTTTGATGGTGTAATCTAATCACTTTATTTACTATAAATCACCCAAAGGACTGCCAAATGACTTAAATTGTCCTGATAAGTATAGAGAGGAACCTTAATCTTAATTAACTAATTTAATTCATAAAATATATCCTCGCTTGTTAAAATTCATAACAGTCATAACCTGGTCTTGAAATACTTTATTTTATATTAGCCACCCATTATTTTGATTACATTGAATCTACCCACAAATATCTTCCAATGGTGCAGGTCATTGGGCTCAATGGGCTCCATGGTGCAGGTGCACCCCAGTGCTCAGTGGGTCCTGTGGTGCAGCTCCACCTCTGGGCTCAGTGGGCCTCATGATGTAGCTCTGTCTATTGGCTTAGTGTCTCATGAATAATGTGTGAATGAATTAAGAAATACGAAAAACAAATATTGCTGCTTAAAAAAATAAAGGATCTTAAAGTTCTTGTATAGTTTAAAATAATTTTTGGTGACAATCTTCATTTAGATTTTGATCAGTCTTTGTCACTGTACTGTTTATAGGAATAGCAAGTACAGACATAGCTTCTATCTTTGAGGAGCACCGCATCTGTAAGAACAGTAGCATGCTGCAGTGTGAGCCATACCGGGACAGTATGGGTGTCTATGTTCAGGACGAGAACAAGTTTGTCTTCAACAATGTACTGGTGGGTCAGTCAGCCAAAGCCAAGTTTCGGCTGACCAATCCAGGAAAAGTGTCTTGTGAACTCAGCCTGGCGATCAAAACAGTCAAGGTGTGTTTGTGAAAGGTGGTTCTGCCACAATTAAGTTATTCTGCAGAATATGTAAGAATTTTATAGCATTTTTTATGTTTTGAAAAAGGTTTACTGTTAATGGGCTAATTGTTGCTTAACTGTATCTTTGCTTAACCTGTTTTTGATCATTCTAGATGACAACGCACAATGCAGAGGTTTTTGATTTGACCCCTGCAAAGATGTGTATCCCCAGCCACTCTTATGCTTTTGCCACAGTCACTTTTTCTCCTTTGACTATGAACACATATCACGCAGTGTTTGAGGCAGTTCTGAAAGTGAACACAAGGTAACTGCTCTCAGTGCAGATTGAACTGTTTAGATGGTTGTTTAGAGTGTGTTGAAGATTTTACTCGTTCTGTTTTGTATCACAATCAAACTTCTGCCCACAGACCCAAAGCTCTTGTGTTTGATCTAATGGGTGAAGGCACCTTGCCCAGCATCACTGTTCTGAGACCCGTTCAGAGGACTAATCGAGGTCAGCCAGTGCTACAGTTTAAGCGCTTATTGGTGGGACGAGGGCAGACTCTCCCATTAGTGATCAAGAACAATGGCAATGTGCCAGCACAGGTAAGATCAGAATTAGTTTATGACTGAATTGCTATTTCTCTAACTTGAATATTCATTGGAATTATCCATTCTCCCATTGTATTTGCAGGTTAGCCTTGTTCTACAGTGTCACCTGGAAGTTTTCACTCTAAAAGCTGCTCCTGGCACTGTATGCCGACTGGCCTCCACACACACGGAAAGCAATCCCGGAAAAGGCAAGCCTTACACACAAATTAAATGTGTTCCCACTGTAATTTCTGCACAACGCTGTTATGTCTTGCTCTCCAAATAACAGCTATGAAACTGTCAACACAAACAGCAGCAGAAACTGTCAACACAAACAGCAGCAGATTTTTTGGACCTTGTTCCATTTCATTAAATTGGGTATCATTGTTTATAGGTTATGTAAGGGATCATTTAGAGACTGGTTTATAACAAAATACAGAATAATCAGTACCCTGATGTCAAGCAGGCATGTTTGACTAAACAATGCACCATTGACCAATCAGAATCATGTATTCTAGAGAGCTGTGTAATAAACTTAAAGAATATTTTAAAATTTAATTAAGTCATTTCAAGCTTTATGATTATTACTTTTTATGGAGTGCTGTACGAGAAGGAACAAAATGTTATTTCTTCCATGACTTTTGTATAAACATTTAGCTGGAGACGACAGGCAATGATACATTGAAGTAAAGAGAACATTAGAATGAGATATGCAAACAAAAAAGATATTAAAATCAAATGTATGTGACATAACAACTGCATTTTTGTTCCTCATCAGAGGCACAGCTAGCTCATGTAGCCTCTCTGATCCTCATGACTGGGCAACACGCGGAATTCCAAGTCGGCTTTCATCCCAACGTGGCTCAGAAGTTTGAGGCCAGCATGAAGTTAATGTTAAAGGATAACCAGTATGATCAGACAGTGGTGCAGCTTGTGGGCGAGGGTTACCATGACATCATCATCCTGGACAACATTGGCAGCAAGGTTCAGCAGGACAGTATTGAAAGTAAGTAATGCATAGGACAGGAATTTTTCCTGTGCTAAGTTCTGGATATTCTGTCATTGTTGCTAAATTTTAGAATATTTCAAACATTCCTAAGCATGATTAAAATAGAAATGGTGCTATTTATTTTATAGATTTTTTTTTGGTTTCAATAACCATGTAATATTATACAGTAATTATCCCTTCTGATTGTTCCTCTCAGGTCCGTCTGACCTTATGGATTTTGGAGATTGTCACGTGGGCCGCACTTATCAAGAAACTTTTACCATGACAAACCCAAGCAGCTCCAAGGTGCTACGCTTTGAATGGCTGCCCAATTGCCCACAGCTGAGTTTTTCTCCACAAGTTGGCCACCTGCATGCCGAGTGCTCCAAAGTTGTGACTGTGACCTTCAGCTCAGAGCAGCCAATTGTGCTGAATGCACAAACTCTAAAATGTAAACTCAGCAGTATTACCTTTCAGCAGCCTGTAGACCAGGTTCCAGACTGGGATGATTGTCACAGGACTGTTAAATGGGTGGATGCAGACAAGTCGTCACAACAGCCAAACAAACGGAAGGTGGGTTTTGTAGTATCAGTTATAGAGATGACAATAGCAAAAATTATAATAAAGCAAATGCAGTAGTTCATCTAGAAAAAAAATGATCTGCACATTTGATAAAGTTCATTAAAAGTCACAATTATGAAATAGGAAGTTGCAATTGAGATATAAAATGGCAATGAATAAATAAAAGTCACAATTGCAGACATGAAGTGACAATTACAATGAAATAATTGTTTTAATAGTTGGGGTTTTACCATGGAAGCCTGTGTTGTCCATCTATCTTAAAGGTCTTAAATTAGGACTGACTTTACAGTGAAGATATAATTCCTATAATCTAATCCCTGTTCTGTGATCAGGTTGTTGTGACAGACCCCGAGCCTCCTCACTCAGTGGTGGAGAACTCCTCTAGAGAGATGGAGCTCATGGTTAGTGCCTCTTGTGATTATGTCAAATACCAATGTGATACTGGGCCCATCCGCTTCAAAGACACAATGCTGTACCAGACCAGAGTATTTCAGTAAGTTTAAATGCACTCATACGATAGCTTATTATTAATTTGGACAGATGAATGGTTTCATAAGTGATTTTATGTTTGTTAGGCTCCAGACGGAGAACAAAGGCAGTGTTAAGATGGAGTATTCTTGGCAGGTTCTAATGGATACATATGGGAAGACTAAATGCTTTGAAAATAGAGGTAAAGATATTTGAATTGTGTTCTGATGCATCTTGTTGCATGTTACTGAATTTTATTTTACATATTCAGTTGATGCAAGTAAAAAAAAAACTGTATTAATGTAATAGTAATATATCTGATGGATCAGGTAGGAGTTCTCGCTCGGCTCAAGGCTGTAGGACACCAGAGAGACCAGCAAGCTCTCTGCAGAGTGTGTCCTCTCTACTGCTAGGAGACCCAGAGCTTCCTCCCTTCAGTGTTGATCCTGGTATAGGGGTTATCAATCCAGGAGCGAGTCAAACCTTCCACATCCGATTCTCCCCTCTGGAAGTGGCTGAGTTTGAGGCCCGTTTGATCTGCAGGTCAGACACTCAGACAGACTCCTCGTATTTATAGACACGTAGAATGTATTATTCGCCTGTCAGATTTAATGAATTACTAACACTCTCTGAAATTGGCTGATTATGATTTACTGCTCAGTTACAAACTGTTTTTAAATTGTAGCATCCTTAATCTAAAGGACGAGCAGAGTCCAGTAATCGCCGTAAGTGGGAGCAGTTTGCTGCCATACTGTCATTTCCACCTTAAGGATTCAGACTACCTGACTGGAAACAGGCGGGTCCCTGAGCCTCACAGCTCGCTCACTGTGGACCCCAAAACCAGGGTTATTGAGTTCACCTCAGTGGGTATTGGCACTTCTGTCCGCAGGTAAGCGGATCATTTTTATAAAATGGATAGTTCTGAGTTTGATTAATAAACCATAAACTGTTATATAATATGTATTATTTTAATGGAAACCATGATACAGTTATTTCAGGATTCTTTGATGAATAGTTTGTTCAAAAGAACAGCATCTATTTGAAATAGAAATCTTTTGCAAATCTATACATGTCTTTACTGTCAGTTTTGTTCAATTTAATGCATCATTTCCCAAACTGGGGTGCGTTTCCCAAAAGCATTGTTAACCAACTATAGTCGCAAGTTCCGTCGTTACCAACATAGTTGAATGATTTGGTGTTTCTCCAAAACATAGTTTCAATGAACATTCGCAAACAGTGTCGCAAACCTACGTGGTTGGAACTACAGCTCTACGCCAAATACTGCATGTTAACGTGATTAAATAATTAAAATGAATTATCCCGCTTATGCCATGGATATTTGCCAGCATTGAAAACTTAAAGCCGTTATTTATGTTGAGCGCAAATATTTGATCGGAAGGGTAAAATTGACGGTTATTTTCATCAGTTAGGGTTCGTTAGATCAAGCATTCTGCCCGCTTTGAATTGGACACAGAGATAAAGTGGTGTGATTACATTTATTTGAATCAATGAATTATAGCATTTATTTTAAATAATTAATAATCGAGAGAGAGAGATGCGAGATGCGTACCTTCGTATTATGAAGGTTTAACAGTGAGTTACATCATTGTATGGGAAATGCACCCCTGAATGGTAGTGTATATATTGTACTCTTAATATAATATGCTGACAGTCTTGTCCCTGATTTAATATATGGGTGAGTGATATTATACAGAAATAATGAATAGATTATTTTCTCTCAGGGAATTTGGTATTATTAATCCCACGAACAAGCCATACTCTTTCATCTGGAGATGCGACGACTCAGGCAAATCTCCTTTCAACTGCCTTACACCAAACAAGTCCGTTCAGCCGGGAAAAGAAGCGAAGGTGTTTCGTTTATTCTAACAAATCATGGAGCAAATATTTTGCGGGTCAGATGCATCAATATCAAAGTTTCATCTCTTTTGCTTTCAGGTCTCATTTGAGTACCGGGTTCTCAACCTGGATTTAGTGGAATCCTTCTGGACTTTCTTGATTCCTGAACACAACTTGTCTTTGCCCTTTCTGCTGGTGGGCTCTGCTAATGAGCCTATAGTCTATATTGATCGAGCCCACCTCAATCTGGGCAGCTTGTTACTAGGTGAGGTTAAAAAAAAAGAAGCTAAATTCTGACATGTTAAGGGATAGTTCAGCCAAAAATAATAAATCTGTTATCATTTACTAACCCTCACGATGTCCTATATTCTTCTGCGGAACACAACGAAATATTTTGAAGAATGTTTCGACTGTTTTTGTCCATGCAATGAATGTTAATGGGGTCCAAAACAACATTGGAACATTGGAAAATCAATACTGAGATAATCTTGTAAATGATAACAGCTACTGATTTAGATAGTTACTGATGTGAAGGGGATTGACAATCATTATTTTACTCTGAAGTTATGGGTAACACATGCCAGTCTTTTCACCAGGGGCGTCCATGTGCCTTTATGTGCAGGTTTTGAAACTCATCAGACTGTTTTTGTGGTTAATGGAGATGATCAATCATTCCATTTTATGGTCCAAGAGTCCTCATGCCACTCTCAAGGCTACCAGGACAGCTTAGTGGTAGAGCCTATGGAGGGAACAGTTCCACCCAAAGATAAGTATGTTATTGTATTTGTATAAAGTCTGAGACACAACATTTATTATTTACACCGTTTGATGCACTTATGCACTGATTTTGTTTACACCCCTTAACATCTGCCTCTGACAGGATCCCGATGGTCATACGGATCACTCCCACTCGTGAGGGACATGTGGCTTTTAATCTAGTGGTGACAGTGCGGAGGAAGTTCCAGTCGCTGACCATGAATGTGAAGGGAGAGTGTTACAGCATGAATGCTCATGTGCGATATGAGAGCCCTGAGGGATCCATCACAGAGCTCTCATCACACCAGATCCATCCGGTTGACTTCAAACAGGTACAAATTTATGTGAAATCAGTTATGAATGCAAAGTGTGTGTGTGTGTGTGTGTGGCAGTATGTTGTGTGAAAGATTCGTCTTTGGCAGATTTCCAGCCAGAAAAATAGATTAAGCTTTTTGCCAATTCCTGTCATCTTTTCCCTGAATAGGTGGAGCTAAACGATAAATCCACATGCACGTTTGTGGTGTCTAATCCTGGAAAGTTTAGTTTAGATGTTGAGTATGATCTATCTGGGCCTGCAACGCTGCAGCCCCACCTGCAAGTGGAACCTACATTGGACACGGTGGCTGTAGATGGACAGAGTTACTGCACCGTGACCTTCTGCCCTCAGCAAAAATGTGTGCTCAAAGATCTGACTTTTTCCATTAAGGTAGACCTTGTCCTTTTTGTCGTTCTTATTGTCCCCATCTCATTTGCATGATTTGTTTTATTTTCCATTTTAGAATTTGTTGTGTTTCTGTCCTCTATTTGTAGATAAAGAATGGACCGACATTCTGTTGTACCCTGATGGGTTCAGCTATGACTCCAGACCTGGAATTTTCTTTCCTCAAGCACCACTTCGGAAAGCATTTCATATACTGTGTTGGTATGGTGCCTGCTACACACACACTGGTGATTAGCAACAGAGGCAGCAAAGGAATCAGGTAGAAACTATTTTTGTTTTGCATGATAATGTTTAAGTTCTAAAATGTGTAAAGTGAAATGTTATGGTTTGCTTTTATAATATGATGTTATTTATTCAGTCTAGACTGTTTGTTCTCCAACACACCCGTCCTGGAGGTCACTTTCACCCCTCAAGTCCTTCCTCCTGGCGGCTCTGTAGAAGTTCTCTTCTCATTCTACCCACGCAAAGCAGTTCGTTACCACGAAAAGGTGGTTTTTGAGATGAATAAGTGTGCCAAACAAGTAGTGGAGATCCTGGGACAGGGCACTGAAATGAAGGTGACAAAGAGGGTGTCGGAGTTTTGAATGATCCTACTTTTCTGCATCCTGATGTACAGATATTCATCCTTCACTGTTTTTTGTCTTAGATTAATTTAGAGGACTCAGCACATAAGGTGGTCAATTTTGGAGCTCTGCAGATTGGCCAGCAAAGTCAGAAATTGGTCCCTCTGGTGAACAACAGCCACTCTTCCCTGACTTTTTGTCTTCGCAGACACTCTGATAACTCTCTCCAGGACTCAAGGGTAACACGTGGACATGCACTCTCTCTTATACACAACTCTGTAAAAGTTTGGGGTCAGGAAGATTTTCTAATGTTTTTGAGTAAAACATTAATATTGTGAAATATTATTACAATTTAAAATACATTTTCCATTATAATAAGGGCTGTCAAAATGAATGCGTTAACGCATGTAATATTTTTTTTTCAGTTTAACGCGTTACAAATATTTAACGCAATTAACTCAGCATCCGTGGTTTTTTCTTTCATTCTTTTGCGGCACTACAGTATATGATCACGCTATCATTCATTCAAGTGCTATTAAACCATTCAAGTGCGATAAGACACAAAAAAGAACTAATGTTTGTACTGGCACGCTGTTTGTGAAGAGGTTCTCTGTGAATAAACACCTGAAAGGCACAGCACAGAATGCCACCTCTTTCGTGCTTGAACGGACAAAAACACACAAAATGATGTCAAAATTCTCGTTTTGTAAATTAGTTAAATGAACATAAAGTTGTGATAAAATAGGATGTGTGTCTTAAACTGACATCAGCCTAAAAAACCTGCTGCTGTCTGTGTCATTAAGGTTAATCAAAGAACAAAAGACAAAAAAAAAATCACTTACTGCTCTTGACTGAATAACTTTGGTAGTTTTAAGGATTAAACTGTAATCATATTTAAATGAATGCAGTGAAGACTGTGCAGTGTTTGATTTAGCGGAGGGCAGGTACAAATCTGAAATAGTGGGAAATAATTACTTAGCGCTGAGCCCTAATCTATTAAAGTCACAGCTAAATGTGAAAGTATTTCAATATAAAAATATGTTACAAACTTTAATGTTAGGTGCGATTAATCACAATTAATTACAGACAAATGTGCGATTAATTAGTAAAAAAATAATAATAATTGACAGAACTAATTTGAATGTATTTAATATGTTTATTTATTCCTATGGTGGCAAAGCTGAATTTTCAGCATCATTGCTCCAGTCTTCACTGTCACATGATCCTTCAGAAATCATTCTAATACTGATTTGCTGCTCAAGAAACTTTCTTATTATAAATGTTGAAAACAGTTATGCTGCTTAATATTTTTATGATTCTTTGATGAATAGAAATTTCAAAAGAACAGTATATATTTAAAATAGAAATCTATCATAACATTATAAATGTCTGTACTGTCACTTTTGATCAATATAATGCCAGGGTTGCCAACTTTGGGACTTTGGCTGGAGTGAGACTGTAAAATTTCAGTCCGCGCGCGGATACATTTTTTGGTAACCTAATTTTAAAAATGTCAATCCTTGTTTACTTAGTATAAACCCTGATTTATGCAACAACAACAAAAAATAGAATGGAAACATTTTTTCAAAATGTACAATTAATTTATTGATTGCACTATAAAAAAAACAAAGATAGAGGTGATTAAATAACAAATAACAAACATGTAAAACAACAACAACATCTAAACAATAAGAAATCTCAAAACAAAGGGGACACATAATAGTTACTCCACCTCCCCAGAAAACCACAACACACAAGTTTCACAAATTCGGCCTGTTATATACAGTATGCCACAGTGGCAGTTTGGCCTGATCACTGCCTCTGCAAGAGCTCTGTATCTGAAGCAGGGTTCAATCCGTTCATTGCGTTTGTCACGTGACAAATGAACGACAGACTCGGAAGGTAAAGTAATTATTTATGTTCCCTGTAAATTATTTTTGACTGCATTATAATGATTTCTTAATTCAGAATATGATAAAGACTGCGTAGGTGGATGTGTTCGGGGAATTTGGCTGTTAAAAGTAAGTATGACATTTAAAGCCCTTCAAATGAACGAAATGACTCGAAAAAAAATCGTTCATTTTAATGAACGAGATCGAACAAGCGAGTCAGTAAAATGATCCGAACTTCCCATCACAGGGTGCCATCACGTGACAGTTTGTGGTGTCAGTCTTGTTTAGGCCAATAACTGAAAAGGTTCGCTCAGCATCCGCATTTGAGTGTGGCAGGCTCAACACAATCTGGACAACCTTTGATAATTTGGGGAATTTTAAAATGCCATTTGCCCGATTTGCCAAAACGTAATTTGTACCATAGAGCCTATATTTTTATTGAGCAATTAGCTAGCCCACATAACGCACGTCAGACGTTTGCAACTGTAGACGTCTATCCTCTCGGCACACAGACTGATAAGGCAAGGCTACGACACTAGTGACAAGGCACACCATTTTATTATCTGCTTACCTTGATTGTCATCCAAACTTTCAAACGTGCATCAGTCGGCTCCGACTCCGAACCCGATGCTCTGAAATCTCTCTGAACTTTTCACACGCAACTGACGTATCAGATGCAAGGTTTTCAGCGAATCAACGATCAGAGAATACTGCCGTAAGAACGTTGTAGGCAGATGTTACAGCTGTGGGCCTTAAACTCCTCTCCTGTCATTAATACGCTGTGGTCTAGTCATCAACAGAAAATTAATGGATTGAGAGGGGAGAAAATGGATTTTGGCGTGACATTTCTTGCGTGTGCGTGAGAGCGTGAGATTGATGCTGAAAGCGTGAGTGTCACGCCAGATGCGTGAGAGTTGGCAACCCTGATAATGCATCCTTGCTGAATAAATAATTTTGTAAAATCTCATAGACTTGTTCAGTAGTGTACAGTAGACTAGAACGGTAGTGAAAGAGCTCAAAAGATCTTAAATCTTGAGCTTAAATCTGAACTTATGTACAATCAGTCACATGATCAATGTTACAATGTAGTCCCAGACATGTGGACCTGAGTGTATATGAAAACATGCACACATTCCATTAAATAGGAGTATAAAGGAGTATACATTAAAAACAATCATTGTGCTTTTTCAGATCTTGTCAGTTCGTCCAGAGGGGGAGGTGACACTTAAAGAGGGGGGCGGCCGCTGTGTGGTGAGGCTTCTCTTTTCTCCTGAACAGCGCATGCCTCCCTTCATAGAGGAGCTGCATCTGGAGTGTCTAGGTGCTATTCGCCCTCTGCTGGTCATGAAGGGCAGCTGCCAGGGGGTGGAGGTCAGACTGGACACAGACTACCTGCAGTTTGGAGCTGTGGTCCAGCGCTGCCAAGCCACCCGTCGTATTATCATGCAGAACACAGGAGACATTGGTGCGAGGTACACATTCATGCCTAATCACAGTTCAGTGACTGGTTGCATCTAAAATGTGTAGCTGAATCTGTAAATTAATAAATCTGAGTAAAAAAATATGAAATGTACTCGAATAGAAATATATATTTGTATTTCTGCATCTTCAGCTTTTTCCTTGTTCTCTTCAGATTTAAGTGGGATGTAAAGGGTTTTGCTCCCGATTTCATAATTTTCCCTGCTGAGGGCTACATGACCCCAGGGATGGAAGTATCTCTTGAAGTGACCTATGCCCCTACGGAGCTGAGTCAAGATTTGCGCTATGATGATCTCTACTGTGCTGTAGAGGGGGGCAAACCGTTAAAACTCACCCTCACTGGCTCCTGCATTGTCCCGCAGGTCGCAGCAGAGGTAAGTGGCTTAGTCTGAATGTGACTGTGGAACCATTTTCTTTAATGAGCACTCCAACCTTGTATATTTACTAAAAATAGATGTGCTGATAAAAATGTTGAAGTTAAAGGCTAGGACTATTGTGTCTCTTTCTCTTTTGTGTGAGCAGGTGGCGAATTTCGTATGTCAGGTGCGCAGTCAGTGTACTCAGTCTCTGGTTCTGCCCAGCCGCATTAACCAGCGCTGGACTCTGAAATGTATCATAGAGGGAGAGCACTGGAGTGGGCCGCCCACTCTCCTCATTGAGCCTCCACAGCAGAACACCTATGAGATCACATACAAGCCTCTGGTCATGACTCCAGATGGGGAGAGGCATGAGGTATGACACTCTCTACACAAGATGAAGGCTATTTCCATTCATTATTCTTGAAACAGCTATTCAACTATTTAATTTAAAACAAATTTATAGCAACTGGCATAGTTACTGTATCCCCAACGATTTTTTTTCTAGATGTTTTCCAATGTTAAGGATTTCACTTTCCTCTGCTTTATTAAAAGTCGGTATGAAATTAAAGTTGTGATAGTCTAATTTTGTGACGTATACAGTATTTTATAAAACGGCTTCTCAACCAAGAAAAAACTGTAGGGCAGGACTGGATTTTGTCTGTCAGGAATTGATTGGATCGTTGGATCATTGTGGTTTGCCATTGCTGTGATCTCATGTGAGTGAGAGGTTGTCCCGCCCTCGTGCCAGTAAACACGTCATCAGAAAATAGAAGAGATGTTGCTGCATGACGGAGGGGAAGATGTTCTGATGAAAGATTATGAGGGCACATTAATTAAAAATAATAATAATGATGTGCACAGACAAATAATTGAATTGCAGTTTCCTATAAAAACAAGAATTGTCCATTTTGATTTCATGGTGACTTGTTTCTGATGCAGGGCTCTGTGTTCTTCTCCTTTCCTGATGGAAGTGGAATACTGTACACATTGCATGGCACAGCTGAGCCACCAAAGGCTGAAGGCACAGTAACCGAAGAGATCAAATGCAAAACCCATCACACACAGACATTACCTGTCCACAACTGGCTGCCCAGACCTCAGAGGTATCTCACCCACACCGGAACATATACGTCCAAGTTTAAAAATCACAACGAAGTATTTCACAATCATGTCATTTATTTCTTATTTTTCAATTAATTAAATACAAGTTTATTGCAAAGACTTCCAAATAAAGGGATAAAGATCTCCTACAGAGATGATATTTTTTCCGCAAAATGCCATATTTTCCTAAACATTTCTTGGATGCATTGCACATAAACATATGCTCATTGCACATGGATAAACATTGTTAATCCTGAAAATACCCATAAAATACAGTGCCTCTTGAGATATGCTTTGTAATGATCATAAAACCTTCCGTTGACCATAAATTCTAACGCTATGTTGCAAATTCTATTCCTCTACTTAGCTACATTGTATAATTTATGTTTGATCATTGTGTGTTTTTTATCCTGCTGTGCAGGTTCCGTTCTGTGATGGAGCTCATCAAACCAGATCGTTCAGACGGCATCGTTTCCCTGAAGGGCCTGGAATACATTGATGTGCCTGCACTCGATACGAAGAACTACAAACTCTCCTTCTTCACTTATAAAGAGGGCCAGTACAATGCTAAAGCAAGTGCCATCATACACCCATACAAATGCTAATACAGACTACTTTGGTTATAAAACAGAATTATGGCCCATGAAATATCATATTCCTCGCTTACACAGGTGACATTCAAGAATGAGGCAACTGGCGAGTTCCTATTCTACAATCTCAACTTTAAAGTGACGGCTCCGGGACTGATTGACACTATAGAAATGGCAACCCGGGTGAGGCAGATGACATCAGGGTTCACGGACGTGGAGAACCCTCTTCTTGTGGACGTGTCGTTCTCTGCAGAGTGCCAGAATTCAGACATCAGTTTTCCGCCACAGTTTCTTGTGCCTGCTCAGTCTAAGGTAGGTATACTTTCAGAAACACAAAGTTAAAGGGATAAAAATGAAAATTTTAACATTTACTCACCCTCAAGTCAGTCCAAACCGTTCTTCTACTGAACACAAAGGAAGATATTTTAAAGAATGTTGATAACCAAACAGTTTCAGTTTCCATTGAATTCCATTGTATTTTTTGGTTTGTACAATGGAAGTCAATGGTGACTGAAAACTGTTTAGAACATACTTCAAAATCTCTTCATTTGTGTTCCACAGATGAAAGAAAGTCATACAGGTTAGGAACGACATGAGGCGTAAATGGTGACAGGATTTTCATTTTTGGGTGGATTATCCCTTTAAGATGTGCACCGTCGTGGGCCATTTCAAAAATAATTCAAAAATTAAAATGAAATAAATTGTCAGTGCAAATGAAGAAAAAAGCAAGGTGATTTTGAATGGACTTGTTTTTTGTTTTTTATTACTTAGGTTACATTGACATTTGAATATCAACCTCTGTGTGAGGGAGAGTCCACAGCCCGACTGGTGTTGTACGCTGCTGAACTCGGACACTTCTTTTATGAGCTTCAGCTGAAGGCCCTGCCTGCACCCCTTGAGAAGCCTTTATATTTCAGAGCACCACTTGGCAGCAAACACAGTGTCATAGCTAAGTTCACCAACTTCTCTCGTGTCAAGACCGAATATATCTGCAAGGTAAGAGACCCTACTTTCCCATTATTATCTAGCAGATTTGATCTTCATGATAATAGGATTTAAAGAGACCGTTCACCCAAAAATTAAAATTCTGGCACAATTTACTCACCCTCATGTCATTCCAAACCTGTATGAACCTGTGGAACACAAAAGAAGATATTTTGAAGGATATTTAAATTGTTTTTGTCCATACCATGCAGATCAATGGTGTCTAAAACAACACTAAATCCATTTATTTTCACTGTATGGACAAAAAGAAAACCCACTGAGACATTTTTCAAGTCTTTCCACTAAATAAAGTCATACAGGTTTGGAACAACGTTAGCAACATAAATTCTTTGCTATAATCATTCCTCTCAAATCTTGTTTCTGACTCAGATGGACAACCCAAACTTCACTGTGGAAAAGAACATTAAAGCAGCAGCGGGGAACCATACTGGCACAGATATCAGCGTGACAGTTCATTTCGAACCTTGCCAGGTGGGAGACATCCAAAGCCAGCTCACCATCTCCTCAGACGTTGGAGGGGAGTATATCTTCCCTCTGTTTGGCACCTGCACCCCACCTAAACCTCAGGGTCCCCTCGCCATCAGCTTAGGTTCCAGTGTCTCTATCTCCTTTAAGAATGTCTTTCAACAGGCCACCACCTTCTCCTTTCAGGTAGACAACCCTGCCTTCACTGTTAAGGGTGCAGAGACTATTTCAGCTAAAAAAACTCAGCACATACAGGTTACATTTGACGGCCCTCCCACGAGCTCCAGAGGCCCATGTCACGGAAAGCTGACAATTTCCTGCCCACGTATGGAGAGCCATGGACAGGGCATCTTCTGGGTTTACTACTTGAAAGGTTACTGTCCAGAGCTTCCTTCAGAGAAAAAAACTGCATGAAGAAGGAGGTCTGCTATTCTTTGGATAAAATGATTAATGATAGTGGTTAAAAAAATTAATATTAATTTGTAAAAAAAAAAATACAGTAAGTTTACTGGGGCCTGTTAAGTTTTTAATTTGTTCTTTTTACATAAAGATGATTTTTTTTTATTTTAACTCCATCTTTCAGTTTGAAGAAACATGCTGCTTTAAGCAAAACACAAATTTATTGTAAAGACTCAAAATGAACAGAAAAATAAACATTTCTGTAGCGCTCAGGTTTGCTGTTTGAATGAATCACTTCAAGTATCAAGTGAACTGCTGTAGCTTCAGGTGCTCCTCTTTAGGCCACCAGGAGGTGCAGTTGTTGCTCTTACATCACCTTTAACTTGTCCTATCTACTGAGGCATGATGGGCGGTATATTCCCTCCAGGTTCATGACTCTGATACATATGTTTTGTACTCATGTGTGTGTGTGTGTGTTATATGTTTATTTTCCCAGCCAAGCCTTCCTGCATGCTTTTTGGAAATAACAACTCACTTATCTGGCCATATTCAAATCTCAAAAACAGAAAGTGGGTGAGTGGAGTGATTGCAGGGACAGGCTGATGTTAGAAGTTACTCATTATATCTGTGCTGTTATTGTTAACTAAAACTATTAAAATGTTAATTGAACTAAAAACTGAAATACAATTATATATATATATATATATATATATATATATATATATATATATATATATATATTATATATTATTATATATTATTATATATTATTATTGTATTTCAGTTTTATATATTTCAGTTTTATATTGTATTTCAGTTATATATATATATATATATATATATATATATATATATATATATATATATATATATATATATATATATAAACTAAAATTAAAAAGAAATGTTGCATTGGCAAAAATAAATAGGTACTAACTACCCAAATAACTCAAACTGAATTCAAATTAAATTAAAAATAGAAATATTAAAAAACCTTATAAAAATGTCAAAAGCTCATAACAAAGTTACTTAAATTAAAATTAAATCTAAAAATATGAAACTTAAAGGTAATTTAAAATATGAATAAAAACTATAATAATATATATGTAAATTATACTAAAATAACACTGCTCCATATGAAGTGTCATCAATAATTTTAAGCACGTGCCAAATACTCTTTTGAGCTGTGTGTGTGTGTGTGTGTGTGTGTGTGTGATAAAATACTAAGCTTTATAGTATATTACAAGTTTAAAATAATTAAAAATATGAATATATTGTGTTTTTACATTTTCTTTTCCTTTATTATGGTTTTATTCAGCTTATATGTTTCTACCTGTTTAATATATAGCATACAATTTTTTATATTCACATTAACAATATACTTTTAACAACTGCTTCTTGCTGAGACATTTATGAGTCTAATAAATATAATGTATAAATGAACAACACATATTTGATCAGTCTGCCTCAGTGTGTCCAATCTCATGTGAGAGGCACATCCCCAGTGTCTGCATCTGGTTTGTCAGCCTCAAACTGAAAAAGGAGCCAAAATAACCATTCACTAGTGTCATTTTGCTCCCTGCACGTGCCACAATATACCACTGAGTTTGTTTACGTGTGGTAAAGAGAGGCCTGTCACCGCCACACACACACACACACACACACACTGGCTGCAAGGGGTGTTGATCTGAGCATGTCCAAAGACAAGGGATTACTGCTTGTTGTAATTATGTGAGCACCCTCTGTGGTGAAGAAGGAGTAACAGGTTGCTTTGAGTTGCTCTACATTAAAGTGATGCATCCAATCACTTTTTTCTGTTTGGCTAAATGCCTCACTATAGGATCGCAAACTGCAGGGGGGTTGTACTTGCTGGTGCCAATTAAATAAAGGCCCTTTTAGCTGGAATGACTTAATCACCCCTTGTAAAGGGCAGGACCGGGGAGCCTTTCAACCGTCTTTCAACTCACAAAGGTCATTTCAGACCATTATAGAGACTGTAAGGTAATGAGGGATTTTCTAAGGAGTGCCCACCCCAAAAATTGCAAGCTGGCAAGTGATACCATAAAGTGAAACATTTCGGGATGTTGATTAAACAACAGACAGCAACAGACTGTATATGTGTCATAATAAACAACATGAGTAGGTTTGGGGAGGTCAGAACTACCCATACCCTTGCAGAGCTCGGACTTGTACCACCTGACTGCTGCAGTTTCGTTTCGCCGTTGATAGTGTTGACATAGAAACACATAAATCCGAGTCTGAGGACGTGAACAACTCCGAGTAGAACGTCACGGGTTGCCGTCTCTAAAATACGGTTACGACAAGGCGTGAACGCAGCATAAGCTCATTGTTTTGGTTCAGTAGTAACTGTAAATACTGTACATACGCTGACAGGCAGGTAGGACATCGGACCGAATGCAATGATTGGACAAACATTTTTTGGTCCTGAGACTTCAACAGATGATATATGTATATTTTGTAATATTTAGACCACTTCTATTATCGATTGCTATCAGGATGTTAAATGAATAGTTCACTTAAAAATTAAAATTCTGTCATCATCACCATCAAGTTGTTTCAACCCTGTATGAATTTCTTTCTTCTGCTATTTTTTTGTCCTCCTATGGAAGTCAATGGGGTCCATCAACTGTCTGGTTACCGACATTCTTCAAAATATCTTACTTTGTGTTCAGCAGAAGAAAGAAATTAATTCAGGTTTGAAACACCTTGAGGGCGAGTAAATGATGACAGAATTTTCATTTTGAAGTGAACTATTCCTTTAAGAGAGTTTCAACAAGAATAACAAAAAGTGTTGTGAAAAGATTACCCACCCTACCTTTAACTGCATCAATATAGAACGACCTAAATATCGTTATTTCTGTAATGACTTAAAAGCATGTAATTTGGTGTGTTTAAAGTAGATAGTCATGTAGAGGAAAGAGGAAAATAGCCTACGGATCATATGTTTCCACGAATGGCAAAGATCTAAAACTGAGAGTTACTGCAGTAAACTAAGCCAAAATGGACTTTAACAACATTACCATAGTTTATTTAAAAGCTGTCTGGGATCAATGGGCATTACAGTCTATTCCCTATTTAATAGTAGGCCTAGCTACTCTCTAAAGTGCTAATAGTGCTTTTTCTCGCTCATATGGACTAAATGGATGGCACTTATTGAACTGCTCCGGTTAGGTGTGACAGGAGGGCTGAGTTTTGGGATGTGTGCCGCCGCTGATGTCATAGAGGAGGAGGGATCGCCCCCATAGCGCGCAGCATGAACGCTCCGCGGCAAAAGGATGTGTGAACAAGCAGCGCGCTACTGCAGGGACGGTGTCCAAAAACTGCTCCACAAAGAACAAGCCAAACTCCGGGCACAGGACTGCAAAGACCAGCCCAAACCCGGGGCTCAGGACAGCGAGACAGCGACGGCTGCACAGTCCGGAAACAGCGGTTCTCAGCCCGGTGGAATTGACGGGCTCGTCCGCTGGATAGTCACCAAAATGAGCGACAATAAAAGCATCTCTACTCGGGAATATGTGAAGGAGGAGGCGGCGGTGGCTCAGGAGCAGTTCTTTGCACCGGAGCCCCGAAAGGGCATCTCTGTCATTTTGGACGTAGGTTTTTACTATTTTATCATTGTATGTATAAAGAAACATTAAATGCATGCGCTCGTTCAACTTTCAATCGCTATAATTAATTAATTTAACAATTAACCAAGTTTTAAACAATTCAATAATTAGTTCAAACATATCTCGCCATGCTTTGATAGGCTACTCAAGCAATAACAGCAAGGCAAATACACTTTATGAATTTAATCTATTTAACTTTTTATCCAATCCACCCATTTTGAAGAACAGTTATGAATTTGACATTTTGCATGTCAATGTTATGCAATATTTTAGATTATTACACGTTTTTCTAGAGTGCTAAATTCTGATTGTTTAATTGCGAGCAATCAGTTTTTGTATTGCTAATAGCTAACCTAAATGAGATATTTCGCGTTGAACTTGACGATGGCAAAATACCGACGCTACTCTCACGTATCACTCCGCGCACTTACTCTTTGCATATGACGCAAGTAACCTGGCGCCATCGTGCGACTAAAAATGGTTACACACTTACGACAATAAAAATGTTTTGTTTTAATTTTAGTATCGGCCTACATTGTTTTGTGATCATAAAGCCTTTGATAGAAGCCCAAGAGTGCCCAAGCAAGAAAACAAAAACATCTGTTGAAAGCAATGAACCGAAAATAAACTGATGAGAGATAGCTTAAAAACATCTAAACCCCAAATAACTAGAAAAACTATTATTCTAATTTACAGAAATTTCATTTAATATTTAAATTGATGATGTAGGCTATTGTTGAAGTGTTAATGTATGAAGTAATGGACTATTTGTCTTAGCGGAAGCTAAGAATCTACAGTCTAATATCTACTAGTCGAAACTCAATCAATATTTGATGTACAAGACAAGTAGTTATTTATTTGCTAAGTAGCCACGTAATAAGTCAGATAATATACTGTCAGATGGTCATTACTGCTAAATAAACCCCGTTCAGGGTGTGACAGTCCTCCTTATCTCCCTAATGTGACTCTTGTGTGCACTACACACACACATTCACAGTTGTATGGAAATACGGTTGAGCTTTTAGTATGTGCAATGAAATAATCCACCTAATTGTAAAATAATATGAACACACATTCTGGTACAAAACAGCGGTGATACATCCAGCTGTAGCTTTCAGCATTTTTAGGTTATACAACAGTTTTGCTCTGATTTTAAGGCTGTCTCAGAGAAGCATACCCGAATCTAAATAATTTATTGCGCTTTTCCTGTGAGCCCGGCAGTTATGCTGTGTGGTTGGCTGCTGTGGCAAGGTCTCAGCAGTATTGATTTAGTAGGTCAAAGTATTGCCTCAGTATTGTTCATTGCTGCTAGATAATTATATGTATTTGATGGTCATACCTCTTGAGATTTCTACGTTGCTTTTTGGGGAGAAGTTAAAACATTTAAGAGAGTGATAAGTAGTTCAGTCCCAGACCCAGATAGCCTACAGTCTCAGGTAACCAGACTAGAAAGTAAAGGGGACAAAAACTAATTAAAAACCTCAGAAAAAGACCAGAGGCACCAATGCACCCTAGTATACAATAGTGAAGGTGGAGGAAATTAATAAGGGAGGGGTTAAGCAGATAACGAGGTGCTGTAGATAATTTGTCTTTTATGGATACTGAGCGCTTGTACATGGTTTCTCGTGGAGACTTGTGGTATGGAGGTATGGAGCACAGGTGCTTGTAGGGGAATTGATTTTCCCCTATGCTTTGTGAGAGAATTCCATTACTTAACTCAATCTATGTCTACCAAATGACACGTCTGCTGCCACCTCTGTTCCAGGATCAGCCTGACCGAGCCTTAACACTGTATTGGTAAAAAAACGGAGCCACAGAGCGTCATTTATCGTTACTTTTCATTTTAAAAGTGCATGCAGTTGTAAAGACCACTGTTTCCATTTCAGGAAGCTTTCGATTCACCGGCTAGACAAGTTATGGATTCAAGGTGTGTTGAATTCTCTCAGCACGGCTTCCCCAAACCAGACAGTGAAAACTAAGTGGAGCACTAACAAGCTGTCATAAAGAAGGCTAAGTGTGTTTCACAGTATTCATGTCTCAGGTCCCAGACCTCATCTGGCTTAAGGAAGTAATTAAGTCAGTTTAATGTTTTTTGAACACTTCTTTTCCACTGGGGTTGAATGCTGTGCACTAAATTACTGTAGCGCTCTCGTTTATGCTTTAAAAGTGAGGACGTTAGGCATAGAAGTCGGCATGAAACGGAAGTTGCAAGAGTCTTTTCTTTCCTATTGTGACGTACAGTATATCCGAATGAAATGGCTTCTCGAACAAGAAAAAATGTCAGGCAGGACTTGATTTTGTCCGTCGGGATTGGATAGTTGTGGTTTGCTATTATGATGTCGTGTGAGTGACAGGTTGTCCCGCCCTCGCACAAGTAAACACGTCATCAGAGAGGAAAAGAGATGTCGCTGCAAAAGGGAGGGGAAGATATTTTTATTAAAGATTAGGAGGGCACATGAATTAAAAAAAATAATGATCTGCACGGACGGATAGCTCAATTTATAATAAATACTGCAATATTCTATAAAAACAGGAATTGCCAAGTTTGATTTCATGGTGACTTTAATGTACATGTATGAGAACAGATAGATGATCATCAAATGGTGATTGCACTTGACATTTACTAAAGACTTCATCGCACTATTGACTTGAACTTTAAAATACAAATATACTTGGCATTTGTTCAGTGAATTGGATTTGATCCAAAGCACAGAGAATCAATCCAACTGACTTAGCAAGTCTAAATGTGAGTCCACATATTAAACAAGTCCATTCATTGAGTCACACTCTCTCCATTCAAACACTCTTTATCAATCTTTATCATTCTTTGCCTAATACCTCACTCTCTTTCACTCATCATTATATCTGCTTTTGTCAACACAAAGAATCTGTGTTATTAAGAGTCTTTTAGCTATAAAGAGAAACTCGGAAAAAAGCGTCACGTTTACATGGACAACAATATTCCAATATTAAGCCGATTTAGACAATACTCTGATTAATAAACTACCATGTAAACATGGATTTCTGATATCCTTAATCCGGCTAAAGTCATACTCGAAGTAAACACAAATCGAATTAAGTAGTATTCCTATTTCAATTGCATTATCGAAGTGCATTATTGACATGCACACATCTTAAAGGTGCAGTACTATTAAAATTGTGTGGGAATTTTCGACGTATTTTGTGACAGGACACATACACACACGGCAGTGGTCAACCGTTTGACGGCAAACAAGAGAGCATGGCTTCAGAATTTTGGTTTACACTCTCTAGGTGTTCATTGTTTTGTAGCTGTGAAACCAATGAACAACTAAAGAGTATTTTTCTCAGCAATGTTTTTGTTTTGTTTTCAAATAAATACATATTAGCCATGAATATCTGTATGAATATGTAATTTAACTATACTATTCATTTAGTTTCTCCCGCTGTAAGTGTATAGTAGCTCTCTTTTCTCAACTTGTAGCTTTGTAGTTCACATGAACACTTTTGTGATTTTTTTTTTTTTTGTAGCTGTCCCCTTTTCCTATCATACAGAGATAAATCTTGCGAGGTACAAACAAACTGGGTCACCTACATTAGGTAACTTCATATTGTCAGACCGTACAAATGGTTTTTAACAACCGTATCGCTTTCGTGCATCCCCTTTATTCTCAAACAGTTCAGGAAGATAATGATGAAGAAAGGATGATAGGTCACACCTTATATAGATGTCTTTAACTATGTACTTACATCAAAATATATATAATATATAATAAGGTGCAGTATAATCGAGATCTGAGATACTCTTCTGTCATAACAATTCTTTGGTTCCTGTCGTTCAGTGGTTTTCAACTGGTTTTGCTGAGGATCCGACACTGTACAAAAATAAACTATCTTTCTTTTCTTTCTTTAAAATCTAATATGTAAGTTTATTAATACTACCATGCACTTAATAGGCCCAACAATATGCAGATTTATTAACATGATACACTACCATTCAAAAGTTTGGGCTTAGTAATATTTTTGTTTGAAATAAATTATTAATTTAATTCAGCAAGGACACGTTATATATATCAAAAGTGACAGTAAAAACTTAAACTGTTATGAACAATAATCTATTTCAAATAAATGCTGTTCTTATAAAAAATATTAAGCAGCATAATTGTTTTTAACTGAGATGATAATAAGAAATGCTTCTTGATCACCATATCAGTTTATTAAAATGATTTCTGAAGGATCACGTGAGTGACACTAAAGTCTTTAACTAATTTATATTTTATCAGTTTTATTCAGATTTTCACAATACAGAACAACACACCAAAAGCATCACAAAAATAGACATACACAAAAAAAGTCAAACAAAATCAAATGAATAAACAACCAAACAATTATATCTAATTCTTCCCCGATGTAAGGTAGCCAAGCAGAAAATTTTTACTCTATTTTTAATCAAACAAATCCACACATCTTATCCTTGATGCACGTGAATTGCTTTCTCGTCCTATTAATCCTATACATTTTTTAAATTTAAATATGCATGAAATAAGAGCAGATCTGCGGCAACCTTTGGGTCATGAACCTCCAGTTGAGAACCACTACTGGCGAGTAATGCTGCAGACGATTTTGCTTTAAGATATAAAACAGCTAGGAAGATTAAATACCAATAGTGCCTCTCGAGCGCTTTGTAAAATACATTACAGTATTGATCGAACATGGCTAATGTCCCTGTTCCTACAATCACTCTGCCCTTTTATTGGCCAAGAATATGCTTCTAGTTCAAAAGAAGGACCCCCCCCCATTGTTCCTATTCTACTGCAGATGTTTCAGTGGTTGTCCTGTGTGGCTTCTGAGTTTGTTTTGTGATGGTGAAGCATCCTGACAGGTGGAATGCTGTTAGCTGTCAGGAATGAATGAAGCAGCTGGCTCATCCAATTGAGAAGTGACTTAGGCCATCAACAGAAGGTGATCACTCTATTGAAGCAGATCAAAATGTGCGCTGTCAATACGTGTTTCAATTATTGGATGTTTGGCACACACTTCCTCCGTGTCATGCGTGTCCAATCACAAACATGCAGCTCCATGCTTGCTTGTGCAGCCAGTACACTTTAACATCCAGATCTGATCACAACCAATTCATGCTTCATGTATTTATTTATTAGGAAAATGAGAAGGGCTGAATGGATCGACTGCTGTAAAATTAGCTCGTAGTGAGTTGCGCTTCCCAGCACATTCTATTGACTGTGATTTTCCTTTGTTACAAGAGAGTCTTAAGTGGTCCATTTCACATCTGACTGGACAGTGTGATCAGGTTGCTCTTACAGATGTAAGCAACTCGCTCAATCTCTCACAAGTTCAATCAAACACAACGGCAATACACAAACTTGCTTAGTCTTGATTAAAAAACAAAAAGAAACTTAACGGTTATAATGTCATTTGTGCTGGTGGTTTTATAAATGGAATGGAAGGATTCATTGCACCATGTTAAGGGCTGAGGTATCGTGCAATTGCAAACAGCTTATCTATTGAACCACCTCCTCCTTAGGTTGACTGACATTGAACCCTACAGAAAGACATTTTTTAATTACTTTTATCAGTCTTTTTTTCTAATACATACAGTACTTAAATATTTTAAGATAGCGGCTGAAGAAAAGTAATGTTACTGTATTTCTGTCATGACAACTCTCGGGAGATTGGTATGGTAATAGAGATTGGCATGGTAATGCATATGGCAATGCTAATGTGTTTGGTCTTAGTGGAATAGATCTGCTACACTGCTGCTGCTGCAGAGCAAGTACAGAGACTTCTACTGCCAATACATTTACAGTCAATGCTGTGAGCATATAAGACATGAAATAACTCCGTAGCAGATCTATACATGTGGAGCTGGGGAAGGTGGAGGGTTTCTGAAAGCGCGCTACAGACTACCAGTATTTGAATGTTGAGCTGCAGCTCATTGCCCGCTGATGCAGCCGCAACCAATCAGCTGTGCTATGTAGATAACGATGTGATCGCAACCAGTGATGGAGTGGTGCCTGGAAAAGTGGGTATACTCTTAATTTATGCCCCCAATATTATTATTTTTTAAGCGTCCCAGCAAAGGATGAACGATCTGTGTTATAAATAGTGACATGTAAGACTAGTCTTGCATTAGTATTGAATATGCTAGACTATAGAAGATAGAATATAATGAATAGAATAGAATTACCGTATATACCCGAATATAAGACGAGGTTTTTGTCCTAAAAATAGGCTGAAAAATGGGGGGTCGTCTTATATTCAGGGTCATCTTATATAGCCTTATATAGCCTTTTTCTCCCGCGGATCGATGATCTCGATGCGGTGCGGACGCGCTTGGAAAAAACGAGCGCGTCGCTTTCATTATGAGCGCGCGACTACATTTGAAATAACGAACTTGAGCGCGCAAAAGACGCGATATGTGAACAGGGGGGGCGGGTCTCTGCTCGCTTGTCTCCGTCCGCTCTGGCATCCTCTGTGAACGGCGCTTTTTCTTGCGCGGCTCGAGCAGAGGGAGAGAGAGAGCGGGAGCCGGATCGTCGTCGAAAACGGCCAGACGACCCCGCAGGGTGGTTAAATCCATCCCGTCGCCCTCAGGGCAGCCGCAGTCATGGCCAATCAGGAAGCGCATATGTGCTGGTCTCCGCCGACGAGCGGGCCTCCACGAGGCACAGATGAAAGGCATTTGGAACAACGCCTCGGAAATTTGCTCTTAAAATTATTTTCTGTTGAAAACCAGATTTTTTCCCCAAAAATAAGTCTGGAAAATGGGGGGGTCGTCTTATATTCAGGGTCGTCTTATATTCGGGTATTATACGGTATTAGTATTCTTGCATATCAGGGCCATACGCAGGGTTTTGTAAATACCCAGGTCCCATGAATGATATTGCTAGGGGGTTGGGGGGCATGCTCCCCCGAGAAAATTTTGATTGTCCTGATCTCGACATGAGCATTTTAAGGTGTTTTGATGGCCAAAAAAATGGACAACAGCTTTAAAAGCATGAAGTATTTGATCAGATTAAACATGAGAATCAGTTCCAGTTTCAGCTACTTTTTCTTTCCTAAATTAATCAATGTTTTTGGACTAATCTGTTCATTTAAATAATGGTTCAATTGCTCACTCATAAAGACAGTCACTTGTCGCCGCCTTCTGGCTTAATGATGCAAGTTGCGCAAACAAAGACAAGCGGAGTAATACAAACAGTGAAAAGTCGAACACATTTGAGGTAATGTTATACAAATATATTTATTTATACAATAATAATGGCAATATATTTAATAGGGTGCTTGTGTTGTTAAATTGAGCTTATCATTTCCACTGTCTTTGATCAAACTGATTATTTCTGTCGGTCATTTAAAACTTCTATCGAAAAACAGCCGTATATTTTAGCTACTTGCATCTTATCTCGCACTGTATGATCGTTAACTGAAGTGAAGCGTCGCGTTGGGATTCGCGCTCGGCTCGCGCTTCTGTGAACAAAATCCTGCTTGCTTTGATTGGTCTCAAACATTTTGACATTGAGGAGCGGGTGTTTGAGTGTTGAAGCAGATCAGATGAGAACGTCAGTTATCGTCGCGATGGGCGAATCATTGCAGCAACAAATTAATATTAATATAGTTAATATTCATATTATTTCAGAACTGGGCCCTCATTAAATTATGGAATAATTGTTAAAAAATAAATAAAATATTTGTGGAAAAAATATCTAATATTTGAGTTACATAAAAGCTTTTTCTTTGTTTTAGGAAATTGTCCTTGAAATAGTGGTCAAGATCCACCGCCCACCCCCAAAACAAAAATGGTTTGGCCACTGATCAAAATTTGATGTTGTCATTTGATTTGAAGTTCAGTAGGCTAACGTTACGATCAAAATGTCCGGTCAGCACAAGTCTGGTGCTCAGAAAAGAAAAGAGAAGAAGAGAAGAAGAAAATAGAGGCCTTCGAGATGTCCTAAACAAATATTTTTAAAAAGGTGGTGACGGTGAAGCGGTAACTAACGTTAGTAAAGTCAACGTAGAGCAAGGTAAGAAACAGCGCAGCCAACGTTTATGAGTGTTGTCAAAGACCCGGTACTTCGGTACCAAGTCGGTACTAATTTTGTTTTAAACGTCACGCCACGGTATCAGGTTTTCTCAAACCCGGTACTTGATGCGCGTGCATGCCCCAAGCGCGTGCAGTTGCGTCCTCTTCATAAAAGTGCTGAGACTTTGCGACCGGCGGTGCTGCTGATGTGGTGGCTGTAAATCCACTTGTTGATAAGAAAGGAGGAAAGAGCCACATATGGAAATATTTTGGATATTAGCTCATAATAGCGACGCGGCGCGCTCGTTTTTACAGGCGCGCAAGTTCATTGTTGCATAGCAACGATAGACGCCACGGGAGAGCACGCGCTTGTGCGAACTGCGCTCTCCACGATGGCGAGGAAGTATTAGCAAAGAATTCATTGATTTCTAGCCCTTGCATTAGCTTTACTACTAGATAAATTTATGGAGATGAGAAATAATAAGCCGGCTGAAATGCGTCACTGTCAAGAAGAGCAGAGGAGGGGAGTGGAACAGGAGAGGAATAGCAGAGGAGGGGAACAGGAGAGGAAGAGCAGAGGAGGGGAACAGGAGAGGAAGAGCAGAGGAGTGGAACAGGAGAGGAAGAGCAGAGGAGGGGAACAGGAGAGGAAGAGCAGAGGAGTGGAACAGGAGAGGAAGAGCAGAGGAGGGGAACAGGAGAGGAAGAGCAGAGGAGAGGAACCGGAGAGGAAGAGCAGAGGAGGGGAACAGGAGAGGAAGAGTTAGAGGAGGGGAACAGGAGAGGAAGAGCAAGGGAAAAGGAGAGATCTGGGCATGGGGGGCCCCATCTAAGATTATCTTGTCCCGGGCCCAGGCAAGACTGTCAGCTGGCCTGTGTACATTTAATATTAGTTTTAGAGGAGCTTTAGAGAGTCCTTGAGACTTTGATTAGCGCTTGGTCAGGTTTTTGGCTAAATAATTTTCAAGTTTAGGTGAATTCAAATGATAATGTGAATTAAAATGATTAATAATTTGCATTAATATACTGTATTTCTCTATCTCTCTCTCTCTGTGTGTGTGTGTGTGTGTTTCATTTCAGATTTTCCGGAGAGCTGATAAGGATGGTGAGTGTAATCTGCTTCATATATCATGTCACGTTAAATCATTAATGTGAATGTGATTCTTAGACTCTGTTCTATTCTTAACATGAAATCAGAGTCGACCCTGTTTACTTTAATACACAATTCCCATCTCTTCAATGTACACTGCTGTTCAAAAGTTTTGTTTCAATAAGATTTTTTTTAATCTGCTATGCTCACCAAGGCTGCAAGAAAAAACACATTATACATACAGTATATGCTGTACAGTATGTTTTAATATATTTCAAAATATAATTTATTCTTGTGATACAAAGCTGAATTTTCAGCATCATTACTCCAGTCTTCAGTGTCACATGATCCTTCAGAAATCATGCTAATATGCTGATTTGATGCTCAGGAAACATTTCTTATTATTATTAATGTGGAAATAAACATCATTTATTTGAAATGGTAAACTTTTGTAAAATTATAAATGCATTTACTGTCACTTTTGATCAAGTTTGTTTCCTTGCTGAATAAAAGTGGTAATTCAAAAGTTTAAAAAAAATCTTACTGACCCCAGACTTATGGATGGTGGTGTATAATCCACAGAATACAATACAGCTATTATAGCTTTACACAACACTGAAGATCTTGACCATCTGTCCGCACGCTACTGACAGCTGAAAAGACAGAACTTGAAGAAACATTCCAGAAAACACGATGGAAATGTGCTGCCCTTCTAATAATCTTTTAAATAATTCCCATTTGCGGGGCTTATTAAAAGTTCAGTTGTTTTCGTTCTCAGATGCCTCACCAGTATTATTTCTGCACAGTATTATAACATCATTTTAATGAGATATCATCTGCTAGGAAAATCAATACGTAATGCACCAACTAGTGATTGCATTTGCTAAATGTTCTAAACTAAGTTTTCTTATATTACAATGCTAATTAAATTGCTGCAAAAATTCCAGATGTATTTACTAATTGATTTTAGATTAGTCTCATTATGTAGATTCACCTCTTTATCCATATTCATACCCTGTGTCCACAAAACAATTATGGTTATGAAGAGAGGCCCCGTTACATATTTTGCAATGCTAAAATTCATGTACTGTATTGTATGAGAAGATTCATATTACATTTCATCCAGTTGTATTGTAATGCAGTTCTCTACATGATTCCCGATTAGCCTTGAGCTCTTGTCCGTCGTAATGGGCTCAGACTGAGTCACATCTGGTCTCAACTTTTGGTTTGAGATGAAATATACATACAAAATATTTTTTCTATGTTTTAGCTTTCTTGAAAAAGGAAAACTCCATGCTGTGAAACTAGTTATTGCACCAGGGCTTAAACGAGAGTCGATACAAATAGCATAGAGAGAAAACCTGCTACAAACCTTGTTAAAAGGAGTAGTGGCTATTTGATGTGTGATGCTTGTGCCGTTTGTGTTATTTTTAAACCACTCCCAGGGGAGCAGCTTGGTGACAGTTTTAATGAGAGAGAGAGAGAGCGAGAGAGCGAGAGGGTGGGGGAGAAAGAGAAAATAAAGAATCGGGATCACAGGAGATGGGTGCCATGTTTTGCTACACTTTGGTTTTCAATCACACAATGTCTAACAAGAAACAAAGCACACCAGTCCTAATTTACCTCCAGCGTTTAGAACTAAACTCCTAGGGGTGAAACATTATTATCCTCTTTCTTTTCGAATAGGGCTGCATGCAATAAAGGGATGATTCTCCCCAACAATAATATTTTGTCCTCATTTACTTAGACTTATGGCATTTTAAACCAATTCTACCAGTGGCACTACGGGAACCGTTTCACCGTTTGTATCACTCTGCTATGCCGCATTTCTCTCACAGCGGGTGTCATGCCGGATGACCAAACCACCATCATTTTACAAATACTACTGTTGTGTTGTTGTGTTGTCACAGAATGTAGCTTTGAGAGTTTTTTAGGCGAGAATGTAGTTATTTAGACCTTAGATATGGGACTTATATATAAACATAGTGCATATTTTACAATTAGCTTAGACGTTGTCGAAGATGTGAGCTCCATCATATATATCGTCTCGGTTACGTATGTAACCCTCGTTCCCTGAGTACAGGGAACGGAGACGTGTCGTCGGGGGAGTTCCCTGACGAATTGGGATCACGCTAGGGAGCCTATTGCCTTTGAGAGAATTAAAACGAGCCAATGGAATTGGCATGCAAAATTTGCATTCCGCAGCCCGCCTACCAGCGCGGGTATAAAAAGCGGAAGTAAATATTGCGTAATGCTTTTCGCTGAGGAGCCGAACAGTGTCCAGTCCTCCGCGAAGGTACAGCAACATGGCGAAGGGACGACACGTCTCCGTTCCCTGTACTCAGGGAACGAGGGTTACATCCGTAACCGAGACGTTCCCTTTCGTCCTGGGAACTCCGACGTGTCGTCGGGGGAGTTCCCTGACGAATTGGGATCCCTAACAAAACGCCATGGTGCTGGCCCCTTCCAGCGCCCAGCTAAGCTACCCAAGCAGTTTCACAATTTACGGGAGCTAGCAAGGGAATCACACTGCTGTTCCGCAAGACCCACACAGTGGATTGGATAACACTGGGAAAGCGTGCCCAACCGAAAAAAGGGGAAGGGAACGCTGCGGAAGCCAGATGCCTGAAGAAGGCCTGGAATACACATATGTACTAGCCCAGGGGGATAGTGAAACATATGGCAGTCCCTGAGGTAGTCCCCTCCAAGGGGAGTGGGAGCGTACTCAACAGGGACGACAGAACGAGTCTGTTAAGGGGAAGACACGGCTAGACTGCACGTGGCATAATGGGTCACCGAAGAGACCACTGGACATAACACCCAGTCTACACAACAACTCCCATAGAGGTAGTAGACCTGGCGCCGGCGGTCCGCCACGCCTGGCACCGAAGGGGTGATGGAGGAACTCACGAGGCTAACCAACGTAGGGCGCCAACGGAGCGAAAGACGCACGTATCCGGCTGAGGCACGGAGTGGCGTAGCAAGCCAACACAACCTATTCCCTCGCACCACTGGCCGTAGCGAGTACTCGGGAGGAAATAGGTTCCACACGTAGGCTGTAGAATCTAGCGAACGTGTTCGGTGTCGCCCAGCCCGCAGCTCTACAAATGTCTGTCAGCGAGGCGCCTTGAGCCAACGCCCAGGAGGCGGCAACACCTCTTGTAGAGTGAGCACGCAACCTGGGAGGACAAGGCTCACCCGAAGCTTCATACGCTTGGGTGATAGCATCCACTAACCAGTGAGCTAACCTCTGCTTGGAGACGGCCTTCCCCTTCTGCCGGCCTCCGTAACAGACAAAGAGCTGATCTGAGGTCCTGAAGCTTTGCGTTCTGTCAGTGTAAACCCGCAGGGCGCGGACTGGACAGAGAAAAGCTAGGGCTGGGTCTGCCTCCTCCTGGGGCAGCGCTTGCAGGTTCACTACCTGATCCACGAAGGGAGTGGTAGGAACCTTGGGCACATATCCGGGCCGGGGTCTCAATATAACGCGAGAAAGGCCCGGCCCGAACTCTAGGCACGATTCGTCGACCGAAAAAGCTTGCAGATCCCCGACCCTCTTAAAAGAGGCCAATGCCAACAGGAGCGCTGTCTTAATGGACAGGATATTCAGCTCGACTGTCAGCAAAGGCTCAAAGGGAGGAGTTTGAAGAGTTCTCAGTACCAGAGCTAGGTCCCAAGAGGGTACAGAGTGCAATATACGGGGTGGATTTAACCTCCTAGCACCCTTGAGGAATCTGATGACCAGGTCGTGCTTCCCCACGGACTTACCTTCTACTACATCGTGATGTGCGGCTATTGCGGCAACATACACTTTGAGGGTGGAGGGAGACAGCCTTCGCTCCAACCCATCTTGTAGGAAGGAAAGCACGACTCTGATCGGGCAAGTTCGGGGGTCCTCCTGGTGGGAGGAACACCATTCGACGAATAGGTTCCATTTCAACGCATAGAGACGCCTCGTAGAGGGGGCTCTAGCAGAAGTGATGGTGTTTACCACTGCCTGTGGTAGATCACCTAGAACCTCCGCGTCCCGTCCAGGGACCAGACATGGAGTTTCCAGAGGTCTGGACGCGGGTGCCATAGAGTGCCCCGTCTCTGAGAAAGGAGGTCCTTCCTCAGAGGAATCGGCCAAGGAGGGGCTGTCGTGAGGAGCATGAGTTCCGTGAACCAAGTCCTGGTGGGCCAATACGGCGCCACTAACAAGACCTGCTCCTCGTCCTCCCTGACCTTGCACAGAGTCTGTGCAAGAAGGCTCACTGGGGGAAACGCATACTTGCGCAGGTCCCGGGGCCAGCTGTGAGCCAGGGCGTCCGTGCCGAGGGTCCCCTCGGACAGGGAGTAAAACCACTGGCAATGGGTCGTGTCCGGAGAGGCAAACAGGTCTACCTGTGCGAGTCCGAAAACACTCCAGATCAGCTGAACCGCCTGGGGATGGAGTCGCCATTCTCCTGGCAGGGGAGGCAACCGTGAAAGCTCGTCTGCCACACGGTTGAGCTCCCCTGGAACATGAGTGGCGCGAAGCGACCTCAGATGCTTCTGACTCCATAGGAGGAGGTGGGAGGCGAGTCGCGACATGCGGCGGGAGCGTAGACCACCTTGTCGGTTGATGTACGCAACGGTCGCAGTGCTGTCCGTACGGACCAGTACGTGCTTGTCTTTGAGGAGCCCCTTGAGGCGGCACAAAGCCAAGCGTACTGCTTGCAACTCTAGGCAGTTGATATGCCAATGCAGCTGGGGCCCCGTCCACAGACCCGAGACTGCATGCCCTTTGTACGTGGCCCCCCACCCCATGGCAGAGGCATCTGTGAAAACCACAGCATGCCTGGAAACCTGGACTAGGGGCACTCCGGCCCGTAGAAACGCAGGATCCGACCACGGGGAGAAGGTTTGGCGACAGTGCGGGGTTACTTTGACCCGGAACGTGCCGCTCTGCCACGCCCACCTCGGGACTCGATCGTGAAGCCAGTGCTGGAGCGGTCTCATATGTAACAGGCCGAGCGGCGTTACTGCGGCTGCGGCTGCCATATGCCCCAGGAGCCTCTGAAATTGTTTCAGTGGGACCGCTGTCCTGCCTCGAAAAGACCTGAGGCAGGTGAGCACTGACTGGACGCGCTCCTCCGTGAGGCACGCTGTCTGGGCGACCGAGTCCAACTCCATACCGAGATAAGAGATCCTCTGCACGGGGCAGAGTTTGCTCTTGTCCCAGTTGACCTGAAGCCCCAACCGGCTGAGATGCCGTAGCACCATGTCCCTGTGCTCGCACAACACATCTCGCGAGTGAGCCAGAATGAGCCAGTCGTCGAGATAGTTGAGAATGCGAACGCCTTGTTCTCTCATGGGAACAATGGCCGCCTCCGCGACTTTCGTGAAGACGCGGGGTGACAGGGCCAGCCCGAAGGGTAGGACTTTGTACTGATACGCTCGACCCTCGAAAGCAAACCGAAGAAACGGTCTGTGACGAGGAAGAATCGAGACGTGAAAGTACACGTCCTTCAGGTCGATCGCTGCAAACCAATCCTGGGGACGGATGCACTCGAAAATGCGCTTCTGCGTGAGCATCTTGAACGGGAGTTTGTGCAGGGCCCGATTCAAAACTCGCAGGTCCAGGATTGGCCGTAACCCACCGCCTTTCTTGGGTACAATGAAGTAGGGGCTGTAGAACCCGGACCTCATCTCGGCAGGAGGGACCGGCTCGATCGCGTCCTTCGCCAGCAGGACATCGATCTCTTTCCGCAGGACAGGGGCATCCACTGACCGCACACGGGTGAAGTGGATGCCCCTGAACCTGGGAGGCCGGCGTGCAAACTGAATTGCATAGCCGAACCGGATGGTGCAGATGAGCCATCGAGACGGACCCGGAAGCGCTAGCCAGGCTTCCAGGTACCGAGCCAACAAGCCCACCCGAACCACCGGCGTACCCGCGGAGGGGCAGCGAGGTGGAAGGCAGGGACCCGGCTGCAGTGGCGATGTAGCCACCGGAAGCGGGGTCTGGGCATGGAGTTTGCCAGAGACCTGCTTCCACCGAGGGGCAGACGGCAGAGAGAGCACGTGGGCTTTCTGCTGCGGGCCGCCCCGTGGCGAGAGGAGGGGAAGAGACGAGGTACGAGGCCCTGCCTCCTCGTGAGCTGGTCTCTGCCCCTCTGGGCCCAGCCGCCGAGAGGAGCGACGCAACCGAGGAAGCGTCGCCGCTCTCTGCAGACTGGGAAGAGGGGAACGGGAGCGATGCTGCTCGGTGACAGCATCCACTGCCATTCTGACCCTCTTGGACGGAGGAGACCGTGTGCCCGCCAGTCTCGACCGAGGATGACCTGAAGGAGGAAGGAGAAACTGCTCTTTTAACGAATTTTTGGGTACCGCTGACCGAGTGGCCAGCGGCGGAACAGAAAGATTTTTCACACAAAACAAAAAATTCTCCGCCCGGCCCTCCCCCGGGGGAAGGAGGCGTGCAGGGGCACCCTCCTGAAGAGCAGTCGCCTGGTCCTCCTTCAGGTCGCCCGTCTCAGGGCCGCTTCCCTCCCTTCCTTTTACGGGAAGGGGCCGGGGGCGTCTGAGCGGGCTTGGCCGACCTCTTACGACCAGACTTCCTCACTCCAGGGTTGGAAGGCTGCGCTGGAGGGGGAGCTGGCGCGGGAGGACGGCCTCGGCGACGGGAAGCAGCTGGAGGTTCTACAGGAGCAGAAGACGGACCCGCAGCAGCCCGTCTCCTGTGCAGGACGTGCCGTATCGCCTCCGACTGCTTCTGGGCGGCGGAGAACTCTTGGGCTAAGGTCTCCACCGCGTCGCCGAAGAGGCCGCCCTGGGAAATGGGGAAGTTGAGAAGTCTGTTCTTCTCCGCTTCCCGCATCTCAGCCAGGGTCAGCCATAGGTGGCGTTCCTGGACCACTAAAGTGGACATCGCCCGACCCAGCGAACGTGCGGCGACTTTCGTCGCCCGGAGGGCGAAGTCCGTCGCCACACGCAGCTCCTGCAGCAGAGCCGGGTCAGGACCACCCGCCTGCAAGTCATGGAGCGCCCTTGCTTGATGGACTTGCAAAAGCGCCATGGCATGCAGGGTGGAAGCGGTGTCTCCACACGCCACGTAGGCATCCTTGGTCAGACCGGAGGAAAACCTACAGGCGCGGGAGGGGAGTGAAGGGGCACCCCGCCAAGCGGAAGCGGTCTTAGGACACAATAGCATCGCTACCGACCGCTCCACTGGGGGGATTCCCTCGTACCCGTGCGCCGCTCCACTGTCCAGGGTGGTGAGGAGGGAGGAGCGAGGATGTCCACGCCTGGACGCAAAAGGGGCCAGCCAAGACTTCCTCAACTCCTCATGCACTTCAGGGAAGAATGGGACTGGAGCAGGCCGTGGGGCAACAGCACGGCCCGCCCCAATACACCAATCATCCAGCCGCGAAGGTTCGGGACCCGGCGGAGGGTTCCACACAAGCCCGACATTCGCGGCCGCCCGTTCGAGCATAGCGGCCATTTCTGGATCCGGCTCAGGCTGAACCACCACACCCGAAGGGGGCAGTCCTGCCGAGTCATCACCAGAAGATGACCGCTCCTCCTCCGATGCCGCGATCGACATCTGGTCCTCAGGTGGTGCTCCGAAGGAGACAACCGGAACCGCCCGAGGGGGCTCCGGCCGCTCCAACGGAAGCGCCGATGGCCGCGAGCTACTAGAGGTGTGAGGAGCCCGATAGGAACTTTCACCAGTCGAAACATTGCTCACAGTAATCCTCATATACGCTCACCAACAGGAATCACAGAAGTAGCCGCCTGCCGAACTGAATCGACAGGCGAACTAGATCTGGGATTTTCTGAAGGGACTCCCCCATGTTTCAGGGTTCTCAGTCTCGAACGCAGCGTCGCGAGAGTCATATTCCCACAGTGAGAGCATGACTCATCCACAAACGCTGCCTCAGCGTGCGCTAAGCCCAAGCACGAGAGGCAGTATTTGTGGCCATCATCCTGAGGGAGAGATCGACCGCATCCAGAAACGCACGGGTGAAACGTCATCCTGAAAAGGACGCGAAACACCCGTGTTGCTCTTTTAGAGAAAGGAAAAAAACTCTTTAAATGTGCCGAGGCACAGAGGGACCACCGCGGCAGACAAACGGGGAAACTGCAAGCCCGAGTGCTGCACTCCAATACCAGCCGTTAAAACAGCTTTTTGTTTTTGTTTCAAGCCAGCCGCGGGAAGCGATGGTCGCTCGAGTGCCGTGACGCCAGCAGCAGAGGATTCCTCTCTTCTCCAAAAGACGCTCGTTTTCTTCTTCTCTTCTCAAAAAGCTTTTTCAGAGGACACAGCAGCTCAGAGAGACACACTGGAGGCTCCGAAGCTAAAAGCATTACGCAATATTTACTTCCGCTTTTTATACCCGCGCTGGTAGGCGGGCTGCGGAATGCAAATTTTGCATGCCAATTCCATTGGCTCGTTTTAATTCTCTCAAAGGCAATAGGCTCCCTAGCGTGATCCCAATTCGTCAGGGAACTCCCCCGACGACACGTCGGAGTTCCCAGGACGAAAGGGAACTATATATATATATATATATATATGTATATATCACAAACTTATATAAACCAACTTTTAATTTAGAATCGATTAATCGATTTGACAGCACTAATTTTTATTTAACTAAAATCCTGTACTATAACTAGTGCTGCTTTTGTACTTTTGACTGAACTGTTTGCTTGTTTATTTCCTATTGTACAAACTTCTTTATAGTTTTATAATGGCTAATATTGTTTATTTAAATATTATTTTTCAATAAGTCATATTTTATATAAATAACATATTTGGTATTGAGAAAGTTAGCGATTGTGATTTATTTTTGATCAGAAGGCAGCCTTGGTGAAGCTTGGATAATCTTTTGACCTGTCGTGTAAATGCATAAATAAATACATAATATAAAATCAAAAATATAAATAAAACTACATTCCAAAGTTTGCATAAATGTGGTGCGCAAGTAATAACAGTTTTCATTTAAGTTAACTATATCTTTGAAATACGTTGTTTAAGGATTCATTTATCCTACAGAATAAACCTCAATCATATTTTCACGCAAACAACACACAGTGTCATGTCCCGCTCCCCGCCCCCAACCCGCCCCCCCCCCCCCCCCCCCCCCCCCCCCCCGCCACATATCTCTTACGGAAGGAGTGATTGGTTTCATCATGCGTGTGGAGCAGGCAGAGAGAATCATTAACCTCTGTTGTATAGAGGAAATGACATGCTCTTTTGGCCTGAGAGTTTTTATGCAGGCTTGGTCTGGCAGGGTAAGCCTCCTGCTTTTGTATACCGTGTCTGTGCCCATAAATCTGCAAGGGCTGTTGACATGAGAGCAGACTGGCAGAGACCTGCATGACCCATCGCCTTATCTGCATCTGCAGTTCGCCCACCCTGAATAAATCACTCATTTTAAGGGCGAGAAAGAGCGGTACGGGTATGTGCAATGCTTTTCACATTAAAAAGATCTCACATGGACAGAGAGAGCAGAAGTGCTAGAGATAGAATGAGGGAGTCATTGGCAGATACATTTAGGAACCAAATTAATATTTTTCCTCATTGACGAATTACAGAATCACTGTGTGCCGTGATAAAGGATAAATAGTTCACCCAAAAATTACTCGCCCTCATGTCGTTCCAAAACCGTAAGGTTACACGCTTGGCTTGCACTGTAACGAAAGGATACAGTATATGACGAAACTCATTTTAAATGTTTTTGTCGCAGCTAATCTGTGGGTTAGAACTAGAGATGCACCGATTACAATTTTCTAGGCCGATCCCGATTCCGATTTTTCCTTGAGTTTGACCTGCCGATACCGATTTTAGCCGATTCCGATTTTATTTTTCCAAACCACTTTACAGCACACACAAATATTTATTTTCTATCTTCTCTTTAATAGAACATTTTGCATAGAACATTTTTTGAACAGATAATCGCTATAAAATAGAACTATATAAATGACTCCTAGTGTGGAAAATTCACACACATCTAAAGTGCAGTGTTATGGAAGAACCATTTCCTTTTCACATCCAATATCCAATAAAACAAAATTGATATATTTAGCAAACTAAACTTCTGTATGAAAACAGGTAATGGCAATAAAATAATATATAAATAACAAAAAAAAAATTCAATAAATATAGCCTTGCAGTATAAAGATATTTATCTCTCTCACACACACACACACACACAGGCCTATTGCAATCACTTGTACATCAATGGCAAGTTATATTTCTCAAGCAGTTCTTCTCTCATCTGACACATGTCCAGCCAAGCTAAACAGGACAAGTGGAGCATGTGCAGGGAAACGATTAAATAATAATAAAAACAAGTTTAAATGGGTAAATTTTCTATATATATTTTTGAAATATAAATATTTCATTTTCTTTCTGACATAGCCTAGCCTACTTCAGTTCTTGTTAAAACACACCAGACATGCAAATTCTTTGCATTTTGGGCACTTTTTGGATGAAATCTTATTTATTTTGTCCATCAAAAGTGTGCTTTCACTTAAATTGAGCGCAGCAAAAATAGATTCGGCGCCGAAACCCGCGCTTCACTGTTGCTCACGCGACGCTCCTGCTCGACGCTCACGCGCTGCTCCGGCTCGCGGTGTGAATGCACTCATTGATTAACATGCACGCCGAACAAAAAAAAAACGCGCTGCACCTTGTGGTGTGAAACGGCCGTAATTCACGAGGTTTCCTACATGTGTGCGTTCCCTGTGCACGTGTGATGCTGATGTTGCGCGATGTTAATCATGCGGCGCCCGAGTGCATTTGACCGGCATAAAATCGGATTATGTCAGACTGACCGGCCGGTCGCCGATCATGGCCGATCACGTGAAAACCGGCCGATTCCGGTCACCAGCCGATCAATCGGTGCATCTCTAGTTAGAACGTATAATGGGCGCTTCTCTCCTCTCTAGTACTCTCCCCCTCTCTGCTCTAGATTTGCGGGTTCTCACTGGCAGTAAATGAGTGTTTACGTGTGTGCTCACTGAAAATAAACATGCTGACAGCAACCTCCCGCACAGCATGCAAGCATCAAGGCTTCCCTGCTCTAGATCTTATGAATCATTAAAGTTGTGTAAAAATGGCATGGTGGGTAAATAATGTCTCAGGATAGTTCTCAGTCATGAATGTTCCTGGTATTAATCTTGTAGTGTGTTTACTGGACAGTGTACTGCTAAATATTAAAGACTTGAAGGATTTGCCGCTGAGAATGTGGATTGGTTTTTACTTCACATGAATGCTTACTTTATGTACCTTCAGTGTAGTCCTGCATCGTCTCATGGAGCATTTGGACACCACATGTCTGTATCCTCCCGAAGCCGACTCTGAAGCTATCGCCACAAAGAACAGCAACACATGTTGTCGTCTCTTTGGATCAAGATGCACATTGCTTGGTTCTCTTTGATATTTCATCATGATTCACTTGTTTGTGTGGATAAGCAGCTTTGTCCTCATGCAAAACAAGCAGAAAGTGAAGCCACTTTGTCTGATTAAACTTCAGTTACTTCAGTATTATGTCCATTTGCTCCCACCCAGAGCGCTTTGTATTAAATTACATTAACCTTTGTTTGTGCTGTATAAACTGCCTCATATATTGGGTAAGAACGATGTGCATTAACATTTAAATTGTAACATATTTTGATATAAGTTTATATGCATGTCCAGGATGATGATGGATCCGCCAGTGGGTTATTATTAAGGGAAATAAAGAGAAACATTTGATAAATTTCATTGTCATTGCACAAAATGTACAATTATTCTATTTAGCTGAATAAGTAAATAACTGATGGCTGACAAAGCAGAATCCCAGTAAAAGATATTTGTCTGAAAGGTAAATGATTTTTTATTTTATTTAATCTATTTATTAAATGAATATATTTAATTTTCCATATTTGAAATGAAAATATGCCATAACACTGTAGCAACACCATGAGTTCAAATTGAAGGATTTCACTCAATAGCCTATAGATTTTTATGAAAAATGAAGATGTCGGAAACGTCCATCTAATTAATTTAATTATTGAATAATAACCACATGAATTACAATAAGCACGTGTAAACTTTTTTTTTTTCTACACGTGTTATGTATACACGTGTATACATAATAACACTAGTAACTTAGGTTGCCAAACGTACCGGTACTAAAACATTTCTGCTGGTATACAGCGTGTTTTTACAAGTGTTGAGCATTGGGTAACGCTTCCTTTTACAGTCCTGTTACCCATTTACATACTACGTACTTATTATAGTAATTACAATTACTGGGTAATAACTAGGTACTAACCCTGAACCTACCCCTAAACCTACCCCTAACCCATGTACTTACCTTATATTAGCCAGTACTTTCTAGGTAAGTACACTGTAAGTACACATAAGTACTGTACTGTAAAAGGAAGCGTTACCGAGCATTGTAGCCAATCACAAACATCTGTTAAGCACATGAATGCAATGGCCTATCAGAGGTGCTAGTCAGTAAGTTAGTTAGAATCTGCTTAAAACCGCTGAAAACACTTTTTGAAAAGGTTTTGTTTTGTTGGCTTTCGAATCCTTTCATTATAACCAACAAAGTGTAAACATGATGTGAATAAGAGATTCATTGTACAATTAAGAGCGCAGAATTCAGTCAAGTTGCTCTTCAGAGATTGACAGCTTTAGTGATTATAAAGGGCAGGCTCTTCTCTTGCTTATGGTTTATTGACTGTTGAAATTTTATTAGTATTGATGCCGACTACTGAAATGTTGGTACTGTAATAACCCTACTAGTAACAACATTCCACTAGGGGCCTTCTGTGCCAATTCTGATGGGCCATCTTACCCCAAGGATCTGATTTTATCTTTTCAATTCAAAATAAAAACTTACATTTTTACTCCACAAATATAAAAACATGAATGTCCACAATTTCCTCATTAACAAATAGCCAAAAAAACATTGATATTCGACATTATAAAATGTCATAGATTACCTCAAAACTCGAATGACTAAATCTCACAAATGACAAAATTAAAGATAGTGTATCCATTCATTAAAGGTGTTGATGAGATTTTTTGTGCCGTTTATTGTCCCAATCTGGATATTGTAGTACTTTAGAATGTCAAAATCGGTTAAATGAGTGCTAGAGCAGTTCAGTTGTACTCGCTATATGTAGCTGTTTTGGTTCAATGGTTATTCCAGGCTTTAGACCATTAGTCATATACCAAAGCGCACATTATGTTGGCCCGTGGAACAAGAATATATTGTTTGAAGGCTCTTTACACAGCATGTGCTTTAGCCTACAGTGGGCAGGGACATATATTATTTAGCCACCTTTGAGATGGCATTTTGACATGCTGCTAAAACGAGAAATGCGCACATATGCTGATTCAGACTTTGGCAGAGTGGCACATTAGGTCTGAAAAAAACATATATATACGTATTTGGCTGTATCATGCTGTAAATGCTGTGGAGTTTCATGCACATAAGAGGTCAAAATCCTCTTCTCTTAATGCATAACCCCAACACATAAGCACATACTGTACATATAAACACATTTACTGTAGGTTTGTTGCCATAGCAAATGGCTGCCAAGAAGCGGTACTGTGAATACCTGACTGAAAACCTGCTTGGACCTAATTACCTCTCTTGATGCTCCAGCGCGTTTTGACTCATAATGTCCTAGACAGTTATTATCACTCATTTTGAAAGATGGAGAACAGGTCTTTATAGTTGTACACATAAGGGAAGCCAGACGGAATTTAAACTTTGGCTGAAGACCCAAGTTTGGTTTGAAGATGAAAAACAAACCAAGGACAATGTTGTTCTTTCACCATTCCTGACCTGAAAAGCCCTTGTATTTACCCGCCTATAGCCATCCCCTCGAAAAAATCAGGACAGAAGTGTTCGAAAGTGAACAAAAAGAGACGGATTAAAACACTACCCCCCTGTTTCACAGACAACGCTTAAGCTGGTCCCAGACTAAAATGCATATCTGCTGTTTTAACTGAAAGCAACTTGCACTGGCATATCTTAAAATATTTCAGTGGCATTGTTCTGTCTCGAGATTCACACCAGTAATGTTTTTTTGCTAAGGCACGTTTATAAAACCTAATTCTGCTCTAATTGAACCTAATCCTGGCTTAATCTAAGCCCTGTCTGTGAAACCGGGCCAAATTGATCTATTTGATCAATAGTTCCAAAGTTCCAAATAGCAGCATTGATTTGAAATAGAAACATTAAAAAATGTCTTTTACTGTCACTTTTGATCAGTTTAATGCATTCTTGCTGAATAAAGTACTAATTCCTTTAAAAAATATTAATAGCTCCAATTATATTATCCCTTACTAACTTCTCGTCAATAACTGCATGCGTCTTTTAAACTGGATTTGGGCCTTACATCCCAGTCTGTAACAGATAAGTAGGAAAAGTTCATGTGCCAAAGTCTATATAGCATAATTATTCTGCTGTAAGACACAGGCAGGTGTAAGCATGGCTAATGCACTTCAGTGTGGGCGCCGTCCCAACACAACTCATTTATGAATGCATTTACAGAACACTAGGAGAACGCCGGCTCTCACATCTTCCTCGGGATGAGCCCTGCTTTGATGGAAGCTGGCCTGAGATCTAAAACCCCTACTATCCCCACTAACTCTACTAATTAAAGCCTTACTGGGGCTTCTGGACAGATATCCGCTCTCTGAACTGAAAAAATGTCTGATGCCAGCTGACTGCTGCCTTAAAAATGGATCTGGAAGATAAATGACTGTCCCGAGCCCATATGCTTCTCTGTGTCTGTCCTCGCAGTGGTCAAAAACGGGTCCTGAGAGGCAGCCGTTAGAGATAGTTTAATTAAAGCACAGAGGAGCACACAAAGCGTCTCATGCACTGTTGGTTATGAAGGTACTGCTTTGTACTCTTTGTTTTTAGGTTAATTTTTTAAGATCTGTTTTTGTAATGCATCAAAAACTGGCTCTCTCACGAACTACTCAAGCACAAAGCACTGTTGTTAGCGCATTTAAAGTTTGTCTCAAAAGTTCTTGCCTTTTTCACACATCTGAACAGCGTTACTAAAGATTTGCCGTAATGCAATGAGGTATTTTTAGAGAAGCTTTAAACATACATCAGACTGCATTCTGAGAAGAACTTTCTTTGCTAAGATTATGCTGTTGCAAAGTGCAACATTAAGTGAAGTCAGCAGGGAATCTTTTTTAAAGTATTTGAAAATGCATTGGGATCCCGCAGGTCTGTTCAAATCACACTGTTCCCTCCCAGGAGACTTTGCCTAATTAAAAATACTTCAGGCCTCCAGCTAAGAGATGTGGGCTTGTTCCCATTCTTTCATTGTTTTGTCTTCCACCTCCACCCCACGCTCGATCTTTTTTTCCGACCTGATAATGCCAAATGTATGTTTGACTAATTAAGTTTGGCTAAAATTGTGACTTTTTTATAAAGGTATCTGATTAGTTTCCACTCTTCCATGTGTAAATATAGAATAAAAGAAACGTTGAATATGTGGTAGTGCTTCATTTAAAGTAGATAAGCACATACTGTGTTCTCTGAGTTGGCGATAAGCTGTTGAGGAGGCGGTTGCAGTACTTGTTTCTGTGTGCACTGAGGGTATTTCCCCACATTTCTCCATCTACCCGACCGCACACTGCCACATCAAAGGAGACACTCTCTTTAATGTGCGAGAAAACGCCGCAGTCACAGGACTGCACTGCAGATAAGGAAGTAGCATGCCAGAATTGTTTTTTAGGGAATCCTAGTGCTTTCAGAGGATCTCCCCAGGCATTATGGGAGAAGGTTGATTGGATCCGAGGCAGTGGAGATTGGTTGATTTTTGATGTTAGCGGAGACTCGTGGGAGTTCACCTGGCTGACCTGGCGGCCCACGCTTTGTGCTAAACTTGGCTGCTTGACAGAGAAAGAGTTGATGTGGCATGTCAGTGTTTCTCTTCAAGATGTCTTTGGCTTTTGTTTTTCTGAGCATTAATGGAATATATCTTTTTTTATTTACTTAAAACCACATACTGTATGTAAAGCAAGGCTGCCACACTGTAATACCTTCATCAAGCATCTTCATAGAGTATAACCTAGTGAAAAAATAATATTTAAAATACATTTGTTTCATACTAAGTATACTACAAAGCCATTAACATATTTACGGACATATCGCTTGAGACTTCCTGATATAAATATTAGAATTCAACTTTATTTGGAGTACTTCTTTATTGCACAGTGCTCATTTCTTAATATTAAGCCTTAAAATGTGTTTAATATTACTAGTAGGATAGTATGATCTCTGTATAATATCAAGATATTTAAAGGGTACCTAAAGTACTTGCAATAATTCCACTTTAGCACAATAAAATATACTTAAGTATATCTTTAGTTGGACCTCAGCATTATTTCTGGATAACTAAAGTACATTAAGTACAAAATTAGTTTAGCAGACTTTAAGTATACCAATTTAGCATACCAACAGTACAATTGCAGGCAAGGTATTTATATTAAGAACATAAATGTATTTGTAGTATACTTAGCATAAAATAATGTATTTCAAATACATTTTAGTACATTTATTTTTCACTAGGGTAGAGGTCGACCGATAGTGGATTTTACCAATAGCCATAACTGGGTTGGCCCACGCTAGCCGAAAAGCGATTAATCAACCAATAGTTTTTAAAATGCTTAACTGAATGAACTCGTACAATGACATTCTTGGCCGATCCAGCAACGGACACAACCCAGATTTCTCGGTATGGATCTTTGCCATTAACGATTGTTCCAGCAGTTGGTTTTCGGTGCCGATTAATCGGCAAAACCGATCAATCTATATCAACCTCTAGAGAAATTACAGTAATTCTAATGAGGTCTCATTCCATCTCTATTTTCAAAGGCATATCTTTGAAACACTGTCCTGTGGAGGATTGCTTGAAATGCAGATACAAAATGTTTCACTATATGTCTTCTTGACCTATATAGATTCTAAGTTTTAAATTTGTGATATTCATTTCGAGATTTGCTAAATCAGCATTTTTAAAGATGAACCTTTTAAAGATAGCAGAGGTAATCAAAATGAGCATATAGAAATAAATATACGATACCCATTAACCTATACGGATGTATAAGGTTTTACCTTTTAGATGCTGTCAAAATGTGGTGATATTGTTTCAGTGTCCATACAATCATATGTGTGCTAGAATCACAAAGAAGCCTTTTTAGGTGCTTTTTTGATTGATAGTGTAGACTAACCACTGGGTTCCCCTTTGTTTTAGCCTGTCACAACCAAATAGGACTATTAGTACACAAGCAGTGTGCTCACTATGTTATTAGTGGTCACATACAATATGCACTCTAGCATTTCCTCATACCTTAGTAGAGTCGTTGCTTTGTTCTGAAAGATTAGTGCTAGAGCACAATGTTAACTGTCACTCTTAGCAGTTGTTACACAGGGGAGATGCCAGTTGTAACGCTGTGGTGCAGCCTGCCAGGAGAACATGGACAGAATGCTGTCAGCATTATCAGTTTGCTCACACAGCAGCGGGAGTGAGATGGAGATCCAGTGGGACTCAGATGAACAGAGATGGTGCTCCCTAAGACTCGTGTGCTATCATATGTAATGGGATATCAAAAGAGGCACAAAGGGTGCATGTCTTAATTGTTTATGTGCTCTTGAGTCCAGAGAGGTGTTTGTGTTGCATGGGCATAATGGGAGAGCTTTGTTTCTGGCGTCTGGCAGTGGGCTGTGTTGTTGTGGATCTTGCCAAAATTATTTGTGTTTTTGACAGGTCAAGATGAAGGAGATTGGTCGAGGGTAAAACCAGCTGACATGATAAGCAGATTTTAAAATGAGCTTTTCAAAGGCTTTGTCAAGCCACCATACAAAGATTCTCACCAACCAGTCCTTTCAGCGGGGAGCAGCAGTCACATCTTCTGTTCATTATTTATTTATATAATGATATAGTATTTATTCTATATTTTGAATTAGATTTTATTTTTATATTATACCGATTGTATTGATTATACATTGTTACACCAGTAGGTGGCGACAGGTGACTGTTAAAAATGTATTTGTCTTTGAATCATTCATTCAAGAGATTTGTTAAAAAATGCTGATTCATCCAGTAATAAAACAAGTGAAGTCTTTATGAGTGAGTCATTGAATCATTCATTCAAACATATATATTTTTAAAAATCCATTCTGCAGCAATTAATATTTTGTCAAAACCTCTAATTTACATGTTATTTTATTTAGTTGTCTGTTCAGAATCGTGGGAGAATCGTGATCTCTATTAGTTTAATAATAAAAACAATGTTCTGCTGAAGATGTTGTCTTCTCTCCATTCTTTCACTCTTTGTCTCAGACCTGTTCTCTTTCTCTCACATTGTTTGTTAGGTTTTGGCTGTCAGGTTCCTCAGTGCCTCTCGGTGTCAGGATCATTTACGATGCGCTAGTGCTTGTCATTGTGTAATGAGGTGTTGCACTGCACTCTCCTAAAGGGATGCAGGTTTGAGGGTCTTCCTTCCCCCTCCTTCCCTAAAGTAAACCCTAAACTTCTCCATCTATCATTTGTAGAAAGATTATTTATGTGTAAGCGATATATTTCATTCAGTTTGTGACCACAAAAAAGACTTAGAGATTTAGTATGCTCACATGTAATAGCTGACTCGAATCACTCAGGGCTTACAGCAGTAACACATGACCTGTAAACCCATTGTCACGGCCATGTTCTGTTTAGTTTGGTTTTCCCGTGTTGAGTTCTCATTTCTAGTTTGTTGCCATGGTTTCTGATTGAGGTACACACCTGGTTCTTGTTCTGTTAATTATCCCTTTGTATACTTATACCCTCAGTTCTTTCTGTTCCTTATTCGGTGTCGTCTTACTGTATGTTAATGGTGTGTGTTACGAGTTCTCCTGTGTATACTCCGTGTTGTCATTAAAGTCTCCTAGTATCTTTTATCGGATCTTTTATAATGGATTAGACTACACGGGAGCGACCCAATTTAATCCTTGACATGCTATTTTCAGAATAACAGAAAGTGTTATCTGGTCTGCACAACTCCCCTGAGTAAAGTGTAAAATGTGGGAGTGAATCATCAACCTGACCTTTCCGTTTAAACCTCTTTCCACATGGACGGCACTTCTGACTTCCGTAATGAACCAAACACGCAATTCACAAAAACTGAGCATACAGCTATTAGAATCAAGGGTGACCTCTCTGCTCCTGTTTGTGGAAAACTATAAAGAATTTAAGATGAGTTGAATGAAGATGCAAACAGCAGCTCTTTATGCAAAAAAATCATCACTATTAATCAGTACTAATCACAACCTTCGTTCATATTCTGTCTTGTTGAGAACCTGCTGATGACCTACCACCATGATTATGATTGCATGCCCAGTTTTTGAACAGGTTTCTGATTCAAATGAGGATACAAACAAATGTTTGATAGACTCATTTGTGGCACAGAAAACACTGTGTAGTATTTTACTCTAGTGTCCTTTGTATTTGTGGCATTACTGCAAAATATACAAGTTATCTTAAGATCTGTGACATAATTAAGTAGCCAAAAAGCAGGTTATCTTATTGTGCCATGAATATGGTCTGAGTTGCCAGGAAACACACATCACATAAATAATGATGAACATCACACAGGTTGCAATAATTGCCATCGTGAGGGTATCCTACACGCATATGTGAATTTGTGGCCTTTTCCTGCTCTAACTAATGACAGATGGTTAAGTTGTTTAATGCCACTTAAAAGTCAGTTAATTAGCGCCTTCATACATGTTAACAAATTGTGTTGGATGTGTATGTCTTTTTGTAAGTGGAACATCTTCTGATGGCCCTTTCTTCTGTGGAACAAAGAAGAAGATGTTTTAATGTTTTAACTATTTTTGTTTGTACTGTGAAAGCCAGCAGGGTCTAAAACAACATTGTATGGACAAGAAAACCCCCACTGTGACAGGTTTCAAAATCTCTTGTGTTCCACAGAAGAAAGAAATACAGGTTTGTAATGACATGAGGGTGAGTAAATGATGACCATTTTTGGGTTAACTATTTAATCTTTCCACTTTAATCTTTCCACTTTATTATTGTAATCAAACAGAGAAATCAGTTCACTACATGAAGTTCTTATGGTTTTATCGTACCAATGGCAATACAGCCACAACTCATGTATTGCAACGGAACAGTGACAGTAGGATTTAGTGCTGTGGTGGCCAATTTCTTCCATAAATTAACCTGTAAGTCAATAACTACAATTGAAAAGAGATTTGTCAAGAGCATCACCGTAAATCTGCGTTGAGCTCCCCCAGAGCGCTCTTTTTCTAGCTTCTCGTGTTGTGATTTTGACTATAGGGTGAATTCAGTTAAACTGGCCACTTTTGACAGCATCAAAGCCACAATCTAGGAATGTTCTCGAGCACATTTAGCAGAAATCAGTGGGGATGGTTTGTAATAGTGCTTTTTCCCTACCAACCTCCCTGTAGCCAGTTACCCATGGTTACAGCAAACTGCGATCCCTATATATCCCATTAGGCCTCTGGCTGCTGATGTTGCCATGGTGCCATCATCATCTCCCTAAGCTTGTTTCCTTAGATGCCTGAAGGCTTTAATCAAATGGAAACCCAATATGGGGTCACATCCATGTCTTCATTTCTTTCACTCCTCCTCTGAGCCCTTAAGTCAGCTGACCCAGAAGTGTTCAATTATGTTAAATGTCTATATAATAAAAGACAAATACTTCTTCTTTGGCACCCACCCAAAGCCAGATGATTTTTGTCTTGAGCCCCTTGAAGCATAAAAGAGAGAAAATTAATTGAGAATTTCTAATCCTCAGTAGAAATAAGGCAGACTTGCTTTATTGCCACAGCTGAATGTGGGGGTGTGAGGCGCTATTTTGAATAAACTCTTCTCTTCTCTTCTCTTCTCTTCTCTTCTCTTCTCTTCTCTTTTCTTCTCTTCTCTTCTCTTCTCTTCTCTTCTCTTCTCTTCTCTTCTCTTCTCTTCTCTTCTCTTCTCAACGAGTGATATAACGAGCAACAGAGCACTTGAGCATTCTAAATGTCACTTTTCTTTTTACGATATATAAATTATTGTGTTGATAAGAGCCGCAATTGCTTTTTGATTTAAGCAATGTCGTTCTCCACAATTTTAAATCATCATTTACTCATCCTCATTCCAAACCTGTATGACTGTATCCAAAACACAAAAATATGTTTTTTTTTGGACCCCGTTGACTTTCATTGTATGGACAAACTGAACTACGTGTAAAACTGTTCTTTAAAATATATTTTGTGTTCAGAAGAAAGAAAATTCTCTGAGTTGAGTTTAGTAAATTATAATTTTTGGGATGAACTATACCTTTAACCCCATCTGATCCCACCAAAAGCATGCTGGAAATTGGAAATCTTTTGCCCAGTTTCAGTAATGCTATGTTAATTCCAACCTGAATTATTCATTTAGTCTCATTGCAAATGGATTAAGTAAACTTTAATTTAGCTAATTTAAATGGATTGAGCGCCATTAAATTAAGTTGTGACAGAATGCAGTATAATTGCGTTGCATTAGCTCATTTTAATTAAGTCAACTCATTTTTTGAGAGCAGGGTGGAAGTTCTTTTCCCAAAATCTTTTCACACTTTACAAATGTAAGAGTATGAGCTTGATGGGGGAAACAACTGTATAATTAGTTAGCCATGAGATAATCTTTTATTTTACACCTTTTAAGAGGATTTTGAAACTTTATGAGGTCATCTTGGATAGTGTCCCAGTACCAGGACTGCCTTCTTTGTTTAGAGGTATTTTTCTATAATTTAATAGTCAATTTCTTCTCTTAACAATTTATTCTTCTGCAGAATGTGAAAGATAATAGACATTGGAAGGAAAGTATTTAGAGAGATAAGTTTCACCCTTCAACAACCTTTCTCCAAGGAAGCTTTTAGAGTAAAAGGATACATTAAAAGATGTTCTGCACGCCCAATTAAATGTACACAACAGAAAGGATAAACCACCTATACTGACTTTATATCCGATTCTTTGCTGATGTTGAATGTTAAACTGGTTTGTGTCTACTTTTAAAATCCAATGAGATGGCTTACTTCCAGATTGAATCTCTGATTATTGCAAGCAAGTGGACATTTGCCAGTGCCACTGCCATATTGGTGCAATGCAGATTCTTTCTAAATGTATAATGCACATTTTTTTCTACAGAGAATATTCTTATGCCTCTAGAAATAGCAACCAAACATTGTACTTTTTTTCTAATTTGATTATAGGGATGCACAATATATAGGTTCAGCATCGATCTTCACCGGTCATCTGGTGAAATTGCTTTCATATCGCAATACAAATCGTACAAAAACAAAATATTGCAATGTCATTTTTTCCAATATCGTGCAGCCCTTGTGTATTACCATTTCAACTAATACATTTTATCAGGAAATCCCCTGTTATAATTTTTTACATCTTTAGGGTTTTGCTTTAAGCCAGTTGTTTCTTTTTTTTTTTTATTAATCCCTTAGCACTTCTGGCGATCATAGTCATGAATCTTCTCTTCTAATAATTAGCCGACTGCAGCATTGAGCTGCATATTCATCGTACTGCAGTCTGCATTACATTAGAGATAGAATTCATGGACTTTATTGACCACAGAACAGGCTGAACTTACATTAGTCGCCTGGCAGACTCTTCATCCTTGACTGATGGCATTGCTTTGAATGGTGCAGTACTAATAGAGCCCCACCCATTTCCCAATGGCTCAAATATACACTCAGTCATACTCAAAGACAAACTGAACCAATCTCCATTTTTGAAAAATGCATCTAACACCCTTCTGAACTGGCCCTATTGCCTGAGAGGCAGAAAATTATGCTTGCTTTTATTATAACATGAGCCCCCCCCCCCCCGGCACCATCAATGAGAGCGGTTCACTTTCCAGCTCAAACTACTGTATAGTGAGAGTTTGGGGCGTGGCTACAGTAGCAGGCGGAGCCAGAGGGTGTTTTGCATAGTGTGGGACCATGGCTGGCACGTTACATAGGAAAAGACATTCAGTTTTGGTTAAAGAATTGCAAGCCAAAATCCAGTGCATTTAGACCTTCAAAGTTTAAACAGTTCATGAACGCGTCAAATCGAATGGGGCATTGCGATGCAACCCACTACAATACCACAGTATCATCATGCTCTCGTTCAGAAAGACAAATGTACCAGTTTATAATGTTTACTTTGATGTGTCCATAAAATGTTCCAGGTGCATATACAGTATGTTGGATGAGTTTATTATAAGCGAGACACTTGCATTTGATAGATTGTTAGCCTGCTCAGTTGCTTACTCATGACACCTAATATGATGGACCTTTTATTGAAAGTAGCCTACTTTTACCTGTTGAGACATGCCTTCACAAGCACCTGTAAGAGCGGTATTTATAATGTTTGAGTTAGGGCCTGACATGCGAAAGGGGTATTTACTAAAATATGTCGTTGTAATTCTGCTAGGTGCCACTAGTGTCTCAGAAACTAAATACTTCACCTTTAAGTGACAATGTTGTGAAATGTTATGAATGGCTTTAATTGTCATTCCTTACTGTGGTTGAAAATGAGGTGGGTGATATGACCAAAATATTTACCACGATATAAGTAGTTAGACTGAAAGAAACAGAGTGTGTTGGTTTTACATGCCTTTTAGGGGTGGGTTTATCTGAAATAGTTGATACTACAATAATAGTTGTAGTGGAAAAAATTTATTCAGTCAGTTCATGGTCTGTTGTACAGAAAACACAAAAGAAATTAGCACAAATGTGTGGAGACTTTGTGATCAGAATTTATGCCTGGTTAAATGTTAACCAGACATAAGTACAGATTATTTCACAGACAATTTCCTGGCAGACTGGTGCACTTTTACTTCTGGAAATTGCATAGAAGCCAGTCAATGAGATTGGAACTGCAGGTTTTCAGATATTGCTTGCTAGTTTTGTGCGCAATAAACATCAGACAGTGAACAAACTGTTAGTGGTCTGACCATGGGCAAACCTTTTGAGACCTAGTCTCAGCCTCAGACATCATGCTCACGGACTGTTGGCTGAACGTCTGATGCATAAGAGACACAAAATAGGTGTTTCAATGTCATTATCTGATTGGTTGAATTCTACTGGATTTCCTGGCGTTCTTTATCGGTCTTCCTGGAAACAAAGCTGCCGTGATGCCAAAACCCCTCATGGAAGAAGTTGTCATGTTTACAACTGTGACAATGAGTGCTCATCAGGATCAACTAACCTAAAAAGTATGTAAAGTTCGTAGTGCCATTGTTGAAGTAAACTTTAACAACGTTACGAATTATTTATTAGATGAACCCCCTTCTGTCATCGTAGGGACATTGACTTTACATTTTTCCACCCCTAAACATGAACAAAACGAACTGTGATTGGTTGCTTTGCATGTTGATCAGATGGGCGGTCCTTGGCCAATGAAAGTCCAGACCTTCTACCGTCAGTATAAAGGTCTTGACACTCGAGACTGCTTGAGACCTCATTTCTTAACAAAAAGTGTATTACTTTCTCTATGTCTGTTTCTCTTGAGAAGGTTGTTGGGTTGGTGCAGAGCTACAGTACTTCTGAGAGCTTTGCTTTCGAGATTTGGAGATTTGTAGCCCTCGCCTCTCTGTGCTAATGCACTTTTCTGGTGGCTGGGTCACACTAATAGGATTTCCATGTGAAATGCCCACTCAGGCATCTGCGGTTAATGACTCATTTGAATGAATTGTGATTGAATCAGATTTGTTAGATGAAGCATTAATTGATTCTGTCAGTGGTGCCGGGGATTAGGATTCACTTTTATTCAATCAGATTCTGGATCAGTTCTCATACGGCCATCCCTTATCTTCTCCAGAGACAGGGTGCAGTGGGCTAATGCATGTGGCGTATTAGCTGGTATCTTCATCACGTTGAGTTTAAACATTGTTTCTTAATTGTTTGCATGTCATTTGTTTGATGGGGATTTTGTTTAGAGTAATCATGTAACGTCTACAGAATGTGTTTGCACATCAAATCGTGTTATTTTACTGCCAAAGTTTACGTTCTGCTCATGTGAGTTTGCTCCATGAGATTGTTTTCTTCTTTGTTTCAGAGCTAAACCCAGTAAGATGCTGCCCAAGAGCTTGAGCATGTTGTACAGTCTCAGCAACACCTATTTCTAATTTGGCTCACTGTGCACAATTACACTTTTAGCAAAACACGTCTGTGCTGGAGACATATGGAAGTGGGAGGATGAGTTGGGTAAATGTTTAGCATGTGCTGATGGGTCCTCTCATGTCGCCATCACACTACTCGGACATATGGCTGAATTAAAAACCCGACGGACTACAAACAAAGGTACTTGGTGTCCACCGCAGACAGACAGGCAATCTGAAGGAAGATAGATTAAATTATGCTTTGACAGACAGGCTTACTGTGAGACAGACAGGTAGGGCTAGTTTTTGCCATGTTGATTGATGTCACAGAACAAGAGAAGCTGACAGGCCTGTGAAAGGCTCTTTTACTGTTCATCCATCATTACTGACTGGTGTCTTTTGGACAGGCCAGAGGGAGTGTGCGACTTTCATTTTAGTTTAGCTTTTGAGTTTATTACTGTTTTGGCAATGGAGCGGGCGGATTGGGCAGTGCAGGTTTATACGGTCTTACTTCAGACTTCTGCCTCTGCACCCCAATAATTTCCAGCATCATTACGCTATGAGAAAAAGGGTCACGGTATATACTCTGTGATTTTTCTGATGCAGAAAGGACATGTTTTTTTCCAGCAGGAGGTTGTTTATAACCATGAGCAGAATCGCAATGACAAAATGAGCACTGGGCAATGAAAAGTAATACTTTTCTTCTATAAGGTGAACTGAAATGTGTGTGGATCAGGGGTATTTTTTCAGATTTTGCTAAATTTGACCACAAATTGTTAAAAATGTTCTAAGGAACTTTCCAGTAGTGATACCAACAGATGAAGATTTTTTTAGAAGAGCCTTAAAAATGCATTTCAAAAGCTTGTTGTTAATATCAATTATTATCAATCAATGTAAAAATGTTTAAAAGCATAAACATAATGAGCCTTACATTTATAATATATGTAAATGGTTTTACATGCCTTTAATTTAAGGATGCACAATATGTCTGATTCTGTTAGGTAACAGTCGATATGCTGGCCAATATTTGATATTTAATTGTTCATGCTCATTTCGTAACATTTAATAACACTGCTAAATGTAGGTTAAATATCAACACCCATTTTAATACTGTACATTATAATATTGTGATGCCTAAATTCACTTGTAGCTTTTAAAAGGTTTTTTTTTTTGGTCAAAATAGAATGAGATGGTATAGAATTTTAATCGATAATAGGTGGTGACATAATTACCTCTTATTGTATTGGCCATAATTTTAATACTGATGCATTCCTACTTTAAAACCGAAACTGAGTAAACCTCATATGTAATTGGAAGATGAATTTACATTGGGTTAAAAACAAACAAACGCAGAGCCTCCTGATTACAGAAGTCACCCACATGCCACTGGTGTGGATCGAGAGCTGAACAGAGGAGAAGATAGGCTGGGGAAAGAGAAAAACAGAATGAAAGAGAAAAAAATAAGGGCAAGCGCATGTACGATTAAGACATCTCAGATCCATCAGAAGGTCTGCTCCTGTTCTTTTGGTTACCATGGCAACATGTACCCCAGTTCTCCCCGAAATGCACTGGGAGATGAGAGATGGGAAGAGACGTGTTTGTAAGGAGGTGCTAAGATGTGCCGGGGCCATTGGTTGTGAAAAGTGCTAATTGCCTCCGTTTCATAGGAAGTAGCGAGATCTGTGACAGTGTCCAGTCCCTGCAGGCTCTTGCCTTCCTGCACACATTAACTAAAACTTCACCTCTTGGTCCATTTCCACATCCCCAAACCCCTTACCCAGCTCTCAAGACAGAGGAACATTGGCTGTTTGATTTCCTCGTCACCAAATTAAATTTCCACTCTTAAAGACAATTTATGTTGTCTATAAAGATAAACCATTTCTGTCCATCAAGCAGCATTGCTATAGCCCAATGCCTTTCCCATCTACATTCTCACTGCAACTTGACTGGTTTATGTGCCAAAGTCCGCATATCTCTGGAGAATATAATGGTGACATAGAAAAGATGAAGAGAGAAGAGAACATTATGCCTGGCCATTACATGAAGTATAATCCATCCGTCTACACTCAGTCAGAGGCAGCTAGAGGCAACGATGTCCTCTAAAAGAGAAATGTCGCAGTGGTCAATAGTTGTCCATCAAATGACTAGTTGAATCTTGAGGGTGACTAGCTTGTCTATATTTTTTTATATATAATAAAGGTACACTATGCAGAATTTTTCTTTTACTGTTTGTAAACACAACATTCAGACTTGGCCCCTCCTCGTGGGTGGAACACCAGGCAAAATAATACATAATTATGTGTTATCATTAAAGCATAACAGTGCCTAGTAATCTGTCGAGTTACAGATACAGTCATTAAAGCAATAGCAACTCAAGCAAAGAATTTTGAGTCAAGACAGGAGAACACAGGCGATAAAGTCCCCACTCACATGCACCGTGAGACCAAAGGCTGCAGCCCAGCTCACGAGCACAGCAACTCAAGCAGAAAATAAGAAAATAGACTTTATTTTTAAAGGGATAGTTCACTCAAATTATGTCATTAATTACTTACACTCATGTTGTTCCAAACCCGTAAGACTTTCGTTCATCTTTGGAACACAAATGAAGATCTTTTTGATTAAATCTGAGAGATTTGTGTCGCTCCATTGACAGCTAATCAACTGACACCTTAATGCTTCAAAAAGTTCACAAAGAGATCGTAAAACTAATCCTTATTAATTTAGCGGTTTAGTCCAAATTAGTCCGAAGACACGATCACTTTATATGATGAGCAGATTTAATTTAGACAAATCGTGATTTGGAATAAATCGCTCAATTCCTATGGATTAGTTTTATGATCTCTTTATGAACTTTTTGAAGCGTCAAAGTGTCAGTTATGTAGTTGTCAATGGAAGAACAGAAATCTCTCTCTCAGATTTAATCAAAAAGAACTTAATTTGTGTTCCGAAGATGAACGAAAGTCTTACGGGTTTGGAATGACATGAGGGTGAATAAATGATGACAGTTTTTTATTTTTGGGTGAAATAACCCTTTATAATGTTACTATACTAAACTCTGCATAGTGCACTTTTAAATAAAACATTGATAATAAGGAATGTTTCTTGAGCACCAAATCAGCATATTAGAATTATTAAAAAAAAATACTGAAGACAGCTAAAATAGAAAACAGTTTCAAAATGTAATAATATTTCACAATATTACTCTTTTTTTCTTTTCTTTTTTATTGCAATAATTGCAGCCTTGGTGAGCATAAGAGACTTCTTACTCTCCCCTAACTTTTAAATGGTAGTGTATATGTACAGTATTCATTACTACTTGCAAGGCAGTAAAAGAGTATTGTTAAAGTTTCAAATAAGCTTAGGTTTTAAGCTTTGGTTCTGTGTAAATTAAAAGCTGCCGTTGTCATGACACTCTTACTGTGTCAAAATGAGACTTTGCACTTTTAAATCCCACTGAAAGGCCATTCACATTATCTGGAAAGATAAACCATTTCTGTCCATCATGCAGCATTACAGTAGCCCACCTGCAGTTTAGGTGAGGGCAGCAATTCTGAGGTAATTGCACAGCAGGACTGTTCACACTCTTAAATAGCTCTGCAAGAAAATAAAAATCTTTCTTTCTAACCAGCATCATGCAAACAAGGATCATCGACATGAAATGCTAGTTGTATAGGATTACTTTGTCAACCCAACCCAGTGCAGAGAGGTTTATTGACTCATTAAAATCTATTACAGGCAAAATGTTACTGTTACGCATCAGCTGTCATAAGAGCACAATGGTGAAATTAGAAACTGGGGAAGTATGTCTGTTTCCTGAGCTTGCACTTCTTCCAGAGGAAAAGATAAGAAAAGTGGGTCACTGCCTAATTATGGGGTGGGTTCCCCATGCTCCTCAGCCTTGCATAAAAATCGGGGAAAGACAGAGACACACTCAATGGAAGAGCTATGGTTCAGAAAGATCTGCTTTTGATTTTGCTTCCCTTCCGCCTTCACTTTCTAACTGTGAGTGAGGCATGTGATGGTGACAGACAGAATGAGAACATTATGGAGGTAAAGAAAAAACACAAAGGTAAAGAGACAGTAAAGTGCAGAATGGTGAAAGGTCATGTGCATTGCTGTGTGTTGTAGTTGTTCAAATCGAACTGCATTGACAAGCCAGGACTGGTTCCTATTTCCAGTAAAAGCTTTTGGATTTTTAAACTACAATCCAATAGTTTCTTTGGAAATAGTAATTGGCTGCACCTACTTTGATATTGTGTTTCGGCTTCAGTTTGTCCAATAAGTGCAGTTCTTTCTTCAAGGACAAATCCAGGGTGATGAATATTTAATTTCAGCCGGCATTGACTGCATTTGAGAGTCCTATTTGTAACCCCCCCCCCTTCCCTTCCCTTCCCCTCCCCTTTCTCACCACACTTTTCTCACCACCCTTCCCCACAGTGGAAGTCAATACAATGTATTATTTTAGTAGCCTTCTGTCTCTCTTTACTGGTGATGCTTGAAAAAATGTCCATACACATCTATACAGTTACCCTGAGGATCTTTATATATTTAAGTCAGTAAGAATTTATGCATAAGAAATGAATAAGGGACACATTAAATTGATCAAAAGTGGCTGTAAAAACTTCTATTTCTATTAAGTTGTTCTTTTGAACTCTGAATTTATCAGGAAAAACTAAGAAATGTATCATGGTTTCCACAAAAATATTAAGCACCAGAACCACAACTGTTATCAACATTGACAATAAGAAGAATTGTTTCTTAAGAAGCAAATCAACATATTAGAATGATTTCTGAAGGATCATGTGACACTGAAGGCTAGAGTAATGATGCTGAAAATTCATCTTTTCCATCACAGGAATAAAATTATATTTTAAAAATGTATTCAAATAGAAAAGTTATTTTAAATAGCAATAATATTTCATAATATTTCTGTTTTTACTGTATTTTTGATGAAATAAATGCTAAGGTGAGTGTAAGAGATTTCTTTCAAAAACATTAAATCTTACCAACACCAAACTTTTGAACGGTAGTGTGTGTGTATATACACTACATGGACTAAAGTATTGGGACACACCTCTTAATTACTGTATTCAGGTGTTTCAATCAGACTCATTGACACAGATGTATAAAATCAAGCACCTAGCCATGCAGTCTGTAAAAAAAATGAGTCGCTCTGAAGAGCTCAGTGAATGCAAGCATGGTAGCTACTGTGATAGAATGCCACTTTTGCAATTAGTCAGTTTGTGAAATTTCATCCCTGCTAGGTATTCCTTGCTCAACTGTAAGTGGTATTATTTGAAAGTGTAAGCGTTTAGGAACAGCAGAAACTCAGCCACGAAGCAGAAGACCACATAAAGTCACAGAGCAGGGTCACCAAGTGTGTAATGGTCACCAACGCTCTGCTTATTCTATAGCTGAAGAGTTTCAGACTTCCACTGGCATTGAAATCAGCACAAAAACTGTGCGGCGGGAGCTTCATGGAATGGGTTTCCTTGGCCGAGACATCACACTTCTCTGTTTGTCAGTCTGATGGGCTGAGTCTGGGTTTGGCAGATTCCTGGAGAACTTTACCTGCCTGACTACATTGTGCCAAACTCTAAGGTTTGGTGGAGGAGGGATAATGGTATGGAGCTGTTTTTTAGGGGTTGAGCTAGGTCCCTTACTTCCAGTGAAGGGAAATCTTAATGCTTCAGCATACCAAGACATTTTGGACATGGCTGTGTTTCCAGCTTTGTGGGAACAGTTGAGCAGTTTGTTTTTTTAGAATGCTATTTCATTACAGTCCCTGTTGGTGTAATGGTCAGGAGTCCCAATACTTTTGTCCATATAGTGTATATGTATGTACAGTATGTATTAGAAATTGAATAACCAAACAGAATATGTTCAGAGTAGTAAAAATGACTTATAATTACTTACAATTATGTATCAAGTTCTGCATAAAGAGTGGCACACTAGGCTTACTCATCTTGATGTGCGTCTATAGAGAGCATAAGCATTCATCTGCAAAGAGTGACAAATAGCTACATGTAAAGAAATTGTGCAAAAAACCCTTAGGTGGAGATGGTTTGGGCATGTATCATGTTAATTACTAACTGTGGGCTCTCATTTCCTCATTAAGAACATTATTAACATAAGAACGAGGATTAAGAAAAAATTAATGTGCGTACACACTTAAATCCATCAATTTTATGTGAGAGCATTTTCTTTGCATACTAGGCTATTAATAAGAATGTTTTGTTCACATATTAGTGAATGAGACACATATGAGTGTATGGAACACATATATAGGTGTATTTTGATTTTAGACATAAAAAAATTATTCAGATTGTACTTGTGATGCTGTGACTAACAGCAGCCTGTTCTACCTGTTAAGATGTAGTTACAAAAATACCCATGGTGCTGATACACAGTTCTGTCTGGTGTGTTAAAAATGAATGAGGCGTGCAGCTAAAATCTCTTCTCTTCTCCCTGCAGATGATGGAAAACTCTCCCTTGATGAGTTCCAGGCTTTCTTCTCTGATGGGACTCTGAATGAAGAGGAGTTGGAAAAACTGTTTCACACCATTGACTCTGATAACACCAGGTGATTACAGACACACACAATTCTCAATACACATTCAGTGAACAGATCTCAGTCACAGAAGACACAACACAACTCTGATTGTATTAAATAGCAATCTAGGATGGCTTGAAGGTGAGTAAATAATGCGATAATTTTCATTTTTGAGTAAACTATTCCTTTAAAGTAATCAATAGATTCATATTTTTACACATTTAGCAAAAATACAGCTTGTCTGGAAATTACTACACAAATAAATATGGCTGGCAAAAAAATTGTTAATGGTAATAATTTTATAATGGATTTTTAACATTTTAAGATTAAAAGTCTGGTTCTATGTAATAAAATTCACTCGCTGGGACAAAATGATCCGTATTTGGAGAAACTGCTGTACAATCTTTGGAAGTTGTAGGGTAGATGTCTTCTATGTACCATGATCGTCAAATCTTGTTTCCAAATGTATTACTATTCTTATTATAGTTAATGGTTTCTCAGGAACCAGGCAGAAAATTGAGGCAGATTTCATTTTGATGGACATAATGATGGCTAGTGGACAGCAAGAAAAGGGGAAAACCCTTAGACCCTTCAGAACAGCTTATAAATTTTCTTCTGTGGGCACCGAACATTGCTTTACTGTATCTCTCTCTCTCTCTCTGTCTCTCTCAAGTTTTGTGTTTGGAAAGTGTCTTTCTGTCATTGTGAATACATCTGTCTCATCTATCTGCTGCCATTTCTCTCCCTTTCTTTTCTCTCCTTCTCACACACCCTATTTCTCAGTGTTTGTGTGTATAGGTGTGTGAGCTGGTCTCTGGGGGCAGAGCAGCTCCAGTGTGTGTGTGTGTGTGTTGTCTTTAATCACATTTCAGAATGAATTATGTAAAAAATGAGGAGACGTCTGCAGCTGCTGGGATGCGTTCGCTGCTCTCAGGTCCAACACAGCCTTCTCTCTAAATAATGAACCACCAGAGCCCATAAGGACTGGTGCAGAGAAGGGGATGGACTCGGAGACAAGACGGCTAGATGATGAGATGGGGGAGGGTTGGGAAAGACACTGGGGTGGGGGGTGCTGAGAGAGACTGAGGTGGATGAAGAAAGAAAATTGAGAGTGTAATGCATGTCGCCTTTTTGTGCTTGTTTCTCATTTACACTCATGTTGTAGATTTGAAATGAAACATACATCCGTTTGCTTCTTTTGTCCTCTATTTATCTAAATATCGAGCAGATATTCATCATTTTTTACAGGGCTCTAACCATGAACAACTGTGGACATTTTTGTCCTAACTAGAAGAGACCATTACTAACGACAGGACATTTAGTTATTTGTGTGGTGTCATGGTTAGCTCCTCCCATTATGAAATCTTATTGGTGAAAAAAGTCAATGCCAATGTCTGTTTGCAAACCATTTTACTTCTTTAATTGAACACATTTACATATTTTCAGCAAGAAAAAAAATCAAGAATTTTATTGATTGAGAATCATTTTGATTAAATATTACAAAGACATTTTATTCTTTTTAATAACATGGACAGCTGAATCATTCACACTGAGACCTGGAACATGCATTAATAAAGGAAATAGGCTCAATTTCATGTTGACTCCATCCATCCATCAACATACTGGACAGAAAATAATAACACTAATGAAGATGATCACTATATAGCTTATCTAGCACAGTGCTAATGGGTATAAAGTAGACAGGCCACTAACAGAGAATAAGACTCATAATGTTCACTTAGTATTATACAAAGCAGAGTCTTCTCATCTCTTCTGTCCTCTGCTGATTTGGACGTACTCTTAGGATACAGCAGGATACAGTTGTCAGTCCTGTATTTGAGTCTTAATACGGTTGTGTTGTTCACACACAGTACGGTTATTTGTAGAAGAGCCGCTCTTCGATGAACAAATGCGTGTCTACCGTGTGTTGCAGGTTTTTGTGTGTGGGGAGCTTCTCCCATCAGTTTTTTGTTCTACACACGAGCGGTGCAACTCAAATGCTGTCATTTAATGAAGATTTGACTGATTAACTGGTGGCTCGATTGGACTCTTGTCATGTTAAAAGTGATACGACTTTTCAGTTTTATGGATGTCGCCATTTTTTATATTACTTTGGTCACTGTCGCTATGATTACTGGGAAGAGAATACGGGCTTGACTCCCGTTGCACGAATGCACGTTCATACAGACAGTATTCAAGACCCTACTGTAAGTTGCTATGTGATCAGGACATTTTGAGACTCACACCAGTAAATGCGGTTGTCAATCTCAAAAACTGACAGTGTGAACGTAGCCTGTTTGACAGGCAAGGCGTCGAGAGCTCAGCACCAGTGAAAGGAGAGAAGATTGTTTCCCATGTTAACTCTCAGTGCCCACCCTACACTTGTAAATGTCATACTGTATATCTTTTTTATGCATCCTTATACTGATGCCATCTCCATTTTAACAAGTGAGGGAAAGTATAAAGAATTGAGCGATTACAAGTGCAAGAGCATCCTAGGAGATGAGATGAGTCCCCGAAATGGCAACAGGAATCAGTAAAAGAATGGTTTTCTATAGCTTGTTTCTCTTATTCTAATATTTTTCTCCTTTTCTTTTGCCAGTATGAGTAGTTTTTGTAGCATTGTATATCGCAGCAGAGTAATTTTTATATTTTTATAAAAAAAATTCAGTCAATTAAATACTTTGAAATGTTACATACTTTACCTCATTTGATTGTTTTTTTTATTAGATTTTTTTATTTAGATAAATGGACTGCATTTATATAGCGCTTTCACTGACCAAATGGCCACCAAAGCGCTTTACATTTTGCCTCACATTCACCCATTCACTCACCTCGACACTTGGTCAGGTGGAACCGTGGATATGATAGATGCTAACTACTGCCAATAGAACAAAATACATAACCAACTTGTGTATTATATTTTGTAAAACACTTGAGTTATACACAAATTACTTAAAACATTAAATCTAATATCAAACAGATAGAAACATTATATTCAATTTTTGCATCTGTCCATTCATCAGTTCATATTTCATTCTGTTGAAGCTGGTAACTTTAAGGTCTGCTGAGGATCTTGTTTAAAAAATAACATATGCTTAAGTTTTTTGTATTGTATTGAGTATCCATGTAAACATATAGATAGTTTAGTGAGTTTCTTTTTGCCCTCTGTTGTAGGACATAATATAATGTGTGATTTATGCTGGATTTTCCCCTCTGTTTCTTATCCCTTTCCTTTGCTCCCTCTTCTGTTCTGTCTTTCTGTATGCTACCCATTTCCTGTGATGTGTTAGTAATGTCGACACCAAGGAACTATGTGGTGAGTATCAGAAAATAAACTGTCAGTTTGTGTTAGTGACAACGTATTAAATATGCTTTGCAAACAAGCATTTTTATTTGAATACAGTTGTGTAGTATATTTACTGATTAATAATGTATGGACCACCAAGCAATATTAGTCTAGTCATTCAACTTAGTGTCAGTTACAACATCAGTAACACATTGTGCACAATTTCTGTTTTGTAATATTTTGGCCAATTTTGTTTTGGAGGCAATTTTGTTTTTGCTTCCATGTTTTCAGTCTCCCATGGAGAAAATATTTCATAATTCAGTTCTGCCTCATCTCTCTCTGTTCATCAGACTACTTTGCCAACCACATGGGAGATTATGAAGGTGTGCTGGCCTCCCTAGAGACACTCAACCTGGCGATTCTCAAAGCCATGGACTTCACCAAGAAGGTTAGTAATGTGCCCAAAACTGACTAAAGTGTGTCTCTGCCTCAATGTATCTCTCCTTTTATGTTTTTGTCAATACATGGTCCAAAAACATACATTCAGATTTTTTAAAACATGCACATTTTTATTTAAGCATTGCTGGTCTAGCTCTGCTGCTAAATCATAGCTTGTATCAGATGTGTTTTGGGGGTCTATAAAGAGAATACCATCTCCTATAAGAATAGTACAGTAAATCCCTCCTCAGATGGGGAATAGATATTGAGAGAGGAGTGTGAGCATGTTAATGCAGTCTCTCCTACTCGTCTAAATATAACCTCTCGTTTCAAAGCTTGGCTTGCATATTCTGTTTGTGGTTTTCTTCTCATTAGCAAGCTGGTGCTCAGTTAGACAGGGCTGCAGATTACTGAGCTGTGGCCATCACAAATATGTGCCTCTCTCTTCCTTTCCGTTTCTAACCGAGTGTGTAATCTGATTTATAGAAGAGATTAAAACCCAGTCTCTCTCTGTTTTTTTCCCCTCCAGCTCGTCTTGTATCAATCTTTGAGCGTATTCCTCCCTCCTCCTTGTATTTTAAACTTCCCACCGGCACACTGGAGAATGTAATTGATGTTACTAAGGTCCTTGTTAATACTGCAGGTTAGAGTTCTTAAATACCTGGATGAGTGATGGTTGTAAAAAGAATCTGTCCCAATACAAACTGAGTTCACTCTTTAAAAATGTATGCCCCTTTTGGGGTACAGTTATTAGTGTTTGTTTCGTCTGTGTGCGTGTAAGCTTTACGGCGATGGATACTGGGATCCAAGACACTTTTAAACACTTGTGTTTTAATGTGGCTGGCTGATTGCAAACAAACCTTCATTGATTTCGCAAAGCAAATTATTACACCCTGTGATTCATCACTACCCCTACATTTGCATTTCTGTTCTCGACAGGTGATTTCTTACCAAAGCCACTCACAATTACACAATTTTCTCTTTGAATTCTCCTTTCTTCTGCAAACGCAGCAATGCTCTGCTTGTGTTTTTGCATCTTCAAGCATAAGATTCTTACCTGAGCATAATGTAAAGTTTTTAGACTGTGTAGATGTACATGTTGATGGGGATGCAAAGGGTAGTTACTCACTGTATTTTTACACCTTTCAAAGTTAACGTGTTTGAGATATTATTTAATCTGTTTAATGCAATACCGAATTTTATATTTTTACGGTTTCATTCTTTCTAAAAACTGGTTAGAGATAATGAGATTAATCTATTATTCTATTGACAGCCTTAGTTTTTAATGGTAAGAAACCAAAACGTTTTTTCATTTTATTATTTTAATGAGTAGTTAAACGATACACAAAATTGTCATGTTCTGCCTGAGTTTTCGTTCATTTGTTACCATGGTTTCTAATTAGTTTTGCACCTGTTCCTTGTTATGTTGATTATTCTTTGTGTCTGGGGCCATTTACAAGACACCATTTTTTACTAAATACTGAAAACTGTTTATGGGTTTTGGCCATTCATTTACATGCCTGCGGCGTTTTGGGGGCCTGAATACAGAATACTGCGTCACACACCTTCTCTGGATTTATGCTACACAGCCTTTGACAATAATAACTTAATACAAATGATATACAGTATATAATTTTATTTAATCAGTATTTTTGGCTTTAGATCAAAAACAATATAAATTATTTTATATTTTATAAATTTTTTTTATTTTGAAAATATGTTGTCTTTAATAATATCACACTTAATAATGTTTTTCTTACGCAGTTAAAATGTGTCTTTCTACATTGATATATATCTGTCATTACATATATCTGTTATCTGTCATTTAGGAAGGGGGTCCCTATTGAAGGGATCATTTGGTTTGAAAATCATCATTGCATGGAAAGTAAAATGAGAGAAAGAGGATGTTTTTTAATGTCCAAGGCTGTTGTTGTTTTGTTTAATAAGAAAAACAAACATACTGTCCCAAGAAGCACAAGTTGCATGTTACAAACTAATATACTGTCCGTAATTCTGTCATGACAACTCTCGGGAGATTGGTATGGTAATAGAGATTGGCAATGCATATGGCAATGCTAATGTATTTGGTCTTGGCGGAATATATCTGCTACACTGCTGTTGCTGCAGAGCAAGTACAGAGACTTCTACTGGCAATACATTTACAGTCATTGCTGTGAGCATGTAAGACATCCTGCTGCTGCTGCACATGTAATACATGAAATAACCCCATAGCAGATCTATACAGGTGGAGCTGGGGATGCTGGAGGGTTTCTGAAGCGCGCTGCAGACTGCCAACAGCAGCACTAGTGGTAATTGTTTGAATGTTGAGGCGGAGCTCAATTGCCGCTGAGGCAACAACCAATCAGCTGTGCAATGTAGATAATTACGTGATCGCTATTCGCTACTAAATGAGTTAGACCTATCAGCCTGCGCCATCTAGAGTTTCATGACAGAACTACGTAAGTTATCAATTAGGTGACACTTAAACACTCAAACAAAAACAACAAAGCAGCTCTTCAGAAGGCCTGTAAATGTTTTCCTTGTTGCACTGGATGTGTTTGTGTATGAATGTGTGTATTTGAGTCGATGAGATGGAGACAGACTAAGTGAGACAGACATTGTCATCGCAGTAGTAGTCGTAATGTGAAATATACCAGATGCTGTGAAAAGTGTTAGTATAACAGCAACTGTCATCTAATATACGGGGTAGTAGCAAAACCACAGGCTGCCTCTCCTGCAATGAAGATGGCATTGTTGCAGAATATATTGGGACTGAGAAATCCTAGGAGATCAGTATGTTAAAGATCTAGGAATGTTGGCTTTTAACAGCTACTCACAATTAAGTAATATCTCACACTTTACATTGTCTTTACATTCAGACAAAACGTGACCAGTTAGTTTGTGTATTTTTTATCTGCCAACAAGAATAGTAGCATCAAGCTTTGTCTGCCGCCTGCCAAGTAAAGCACAAACTGGAACTCAGTATGTGAGTGGACTGGAGTGACAGCAGCTTTCTGTAATTTTTTATATCTGTAATTTTTTTTTTATATCTCTCTCTCTCTACCAGACATGAATCTTTGACATTACACTGAGTAACATAGACTACAGCTTTTGTTTATCCACTTTCTTCTCCATTCCTGCCACGTCTCTGGAGATTCAAACCCTTCCACTAGCTGAGTAGCAGAGCCATGATGTCTGTCTGATAGCGAATAATCAGATGTCCTTAAATCAAAGAGATGTTTGCCACAGGCACTGCTATTGATAAGTGTTGTGTTGAGTCCTCTCACACCTCTTCATTACTAAAAATATAGTGCTCTGTTCTCTGGAAAAGGTTAAAGGCTGCTGCTAATTATTAATGTAAATGTGTTTTTTCATACAGCCCATGAAATATTCATGTTCTTGCACACCAGGCATCAATTTGCACTGTAGCTTATGTGCAGTTTAAGTTGTGTGATCATGTGTATGGAGGGACACGCATCTAGTGTAACAATGGTGGAATTAAATCTGCCTCGTTTCCCAGATGTGTATACTGTGTTAAAGTGCCGTGTATAGACTAGATAATTCTTTTTATGGTCTCTAATAGGATCAGATGCTTTAAATATGCCATGGTGAATTTATCTGAGGTGTAGCCATTGCGGTAAAATCTTTTATAGATTATGGAGAGCAATTTTCCCCCTATTCGCTCAAAGCATTCTGGAATGAACAATATTGCCCTTTTATCAACAATACAGTACAGTCAGGCTATTCTTATGTTTATGTAAATATACCATAACCAATATGCCGAACCAATTTTAAATTATTCTGATTTTCACACATGAAGAACTGTAGAAAAAAATCTGTAGAAAAAAAAGAAATGTGTTTAAATATGTAAAAATGTTTTAAATGGATAAGTATTATTTTTACTATTACTATTTACTATTATTTTTTATTATGGTTCGCTCCATACTAGCAGAGATCAACTGATATTGCCTTTTTATTAACAATACCGATAGAGGTTATTTTTGTTTATGCAAGTATCCGATAACTGCTATGCAGAACAAACTTTAAAATATCGTTTTATTCTCAGATTTTATATATTATAAAATGAATATTTTAAAATGATATAGCCTAAGTAATTGTTTTTTTAAATAAAATAAATATTATCATAAATAATATTTCTGACTGACACAAATAATTATGATCAGAAAAAATAATAGAAATATATATATTTTTTATTAAATAACTTGAAATAATAATCATTATTATTATTATTATTATTACTATTATTAATCCAGTTGTTGGTCTGTCTATGTAATGGTTTATTTTGTTCCATAAAAATAGCCACGATTAAACAACTTCTCTCCTCTTCCACACTGCTCACATACTCTATAACTGTGGCTTATTCAACGCACGTTTTTAGCAGTTTGTCTTTTGGGAATGCTTGAAGAATGAAAGATTCCTTCTCTCTGTTTCTGCTCTGTACCTTGCTTCTCATTAAGTCTCTCAACTGCAATTGCTGACATCCCACTGAACAAATGAGCTCAGTATAAGAGCACTGATGTCAGAAAAGAGGACAGCTCTCTCCTTCTATCTCAACCTGTCAGAGCGAGAGAGCAAAGGAAGTAGATCAGAGCCACTGACTGAGACGAAACACTCGTGCACACTGTCAGCGGACTCATGTTATCTGTACATGCAACTGCTTTGTCGTTCGCACATCACCTTGACGTTACCGGCTTGCCGCTTGTCCTCCGCATATTTTTGGGCGAATGGAACAAATCTAAAGCACAATGTTCTGGGGAGCGTACAAAAGACACATCTACATCTTAATATCAGCTACAGATCACACATATAGGCTGCCAGATGTTCCTGGTGTGCGCTTTCTCTGTCTCTCACAGATTATGCATGATTTATTATTGTTGTAAATATGAAGAATGATGCCAATTAAAATGTGTCATAGAAGAAATCTTTTACTGCTGCATACTTCGAGATAATTCTTCAACTGACAACATTTCCTGGAAGTCAAAAACTTAAGAAAGTGAAGAGATCAAGCAAACCAGAATAATTTGAAGTGCCATACTTAACCAAATCCCATCATGCAAATGCAAATAAACAACAAAAATAACTGCGGTCGTTTTTCAATAAAGCGCGCAAGGTCATCATCACCCCTGCCATAGCATGCTAAATTTGAACACACCAAGAACATGTTTTTAATTGGCCATTTAGCAACTGGAAGTGGCTAAAGCAGGATGCCATTGGAGGAAAGATGATGGGTACAAAAGAAAAGCAAGAATTCATTAAACACATTTCATCTTTCCTTTGCCTGTCCTGCACACACAATTTTAATGAGCTCCTCTCATTAGCTGCTTCTTGGTTAAAGCGCTTGGACTTTGCCCAGACATTCACACACTGTTCCTTTAGCTAAGTCTTCGAACAGAGAGCATTTACTCATCAATTCACTCCCTGCAGTTTGTTTCTTTTTTTCTATTTGAGGATAAGATTTTGTTTTAGCAGTTTAAACAATGACAGAAATTTCTCATAATTTATTATCATCTCTTCTAATCGGTCTGCTCAGATTCCGTTTTTTCGTTCTCCGCATGTCTTTTAGCTCCTTTCAGCCTACTTCAAGTGACGTGCCATATGTGTGTTTTTTCATGCGCTAAAGTGAGCACACTTGTCAGAGGATGAAAAAGCAGTTATTGTAGGACTGTCTGTTGTTTAAAATGTAAATGCAGGAATTCATTAGGATGCCAAGCTGGGAGCTGTCGCGTTTTGAACAGGTTGGCTGTGCTGTGCACTCTGAAGTCTTTGTTTGATGCCAGAGTTGATATTAATGAGCCTGTCACATGGCAAACAGTAATTATGCTTATTGGAAGAGATTTTGGCAGGTAGGGGGTGGACTGGGGACTGTTTTATATCAATTTTCCAGTTCTTTCTAACTTGACAGGATTAGATTGAGGATTGTGGTGGACAGTGTTCGGTTTGGTCTCTGAGGTTCTAAAATACCGTTTCCTGCCAGCTCTGATTTACTGTAAACCCCTACAATTCCTGTGACACTGTATGTTAGGCAAATGTTTAAGCCTGTCGAGAGCATCAGCTGGGTTTCTTATTCATTTTATCCATAGTAAAACTAATAGTCATACCATACTCTCTAAGTTTGTGAAGGGGTGATATTATTTTCTGTAGCCAAAAGTCATTGTGATTCATTACTTATATTTACACACTACCATTTAAAATTGTGGATTTGGATAGATTGTCTAATGCTCTTGAAAGAAGTCACTTATGCTCACCAAGGCTGCATTCATTTGATCACATATACAGTAAAAACAGTTATGTTGTGAAATATTATTACTATTATTTATTTGTTTTCTATTTGAATATATTTTAAAACATAATTTATTGCTGTGATGGCAAAGCTAGATTTTCAGTATCTAATAATCCAGTCTTCAGTGTCTTGATCACATGATCCTTCAGAAATTATTCTAATGTGCTTATATTCCTTTTATCATCAATGTTGAATGAATGAATTCTTTGATGAATAGAAAGTTCAAAAGAATAGCATTTATTTGAAATAGATTTTGTTGTAACGTTATAAATGACTTTACTGTCCCTTTTGATCATTTTAAAGGCATCCTTGCTGAATAAAAATTATTGACTCCAAACCATGTATATATGAGAATATTTTGCAATAAACTTAAATATATTGGTCACAATATATTGGTCTTTTTTTTTTTTGGTCACATTCTGTCCTATACCAAAACAGCTTTGTTTATTGTATTTCTTGATAATTTCCATGCTGAAAAGAGAAGTTAATCCCTGAGTCCGAAATCGCATACTAGGTACTACATTTGAATTTGAATGTACTACATGATTGTTAAAAAAGTGTTTAGTATGAATGTGGGTAGTACTGTATGTATGAAACTTTGACTTACTACATCCGCCATGTTATTGTCACTTGACCTACCACTTGCATTCATAAATCCTCTCCCGTGGCCTCATGGAATAGTAAAGTGTCCATGGAAAGCGCACTCCAGAATCTCGGCGGAAGTAGATCATCCAGGGACTTTGCACCTATTGTTTTTCGAATACTATGTATTCGAACTTACTACTTGTTTGCATGTACATGTAGTACATGTAGGTAGAATAATTATACCTACATATGTACATGTAGGTAGAATAGATTATAGTACATGTAGGTAGAATAATAACAATAAGAGCAAAGTGTTAAAGGTATGTAGCATCATGGACTTTAAATTGTCCCTATTATACTTTTTCAGATATCACCTTTCATGCAGTGTGTAATATACCCGTTTGTGAATGTAAAATGTTTTAAAGATCAAAGTGCACGATAAATGGAGCTAGTCTCCCAAAAGAAAGAACCGAGATTCTGAACTGGCTGAAGTGATTCGTCAGTAATTCCAACACATTGTCATGCCTGCCAACGGTCTTCATTGACCGTTTATTTTGACCCGCCCTCAAACACTAAATGTAGCTGAGGCCTGGAAGAGTTTGGTTTGTGTTGTCGACATGTTGAGAAGACGCTGTTTCCTGCAATGCAAACGCAAATCCACTTTGCATGCACTTCCGAAGAATGAGGACTCGTGTTGGAAATGATACAGTAAAACCATCATTACTGTTCTTGTTCGTATTACTGTGTATCAAGTGTTGAGGAAGCCTCTTGAGCTGATATTCAGATATGGTGATAGGCAAATCCAATCACAACAGACTAGGACATCTGACCAATCAGAGCAGAGTAGGCTGGCGGAAAGGAGGGGTTTAGAGAGACTGAATCCTTTATTAAACCTTCAGACACTGAGTTGATGCTGCAATATATATTTTGATAAAATCAAGGTGTTTTTTTTAAACTTGGATGCATGTATTCCTTTTGTAGGAGACATCCAAAACAAAATAAGGACCCTTTAAAATAGCATAATAGAGGCACTTTAAACTAGAAGTGTTTTCCAGAACATAAAGCTGCTGTATACAGAGACATTTACTCCTACTATGGTGCGTTACCACTATGCTCAGAGGTAATTTAATTCAGGGCTTATTGGAATGTTACTGCTGCTGATTCAGTTAGTGTGGAGGGCTTCAGTCTGCTCATACACTTGCTGTGACTACAGTGGGCTTTTTTCTGGCCCGTTAGGGGCTAAAGCCCTAGCGCTGGGGACAGGATTAAATATTCTTCCCCAAACAATAAGCAAATTCATTCTTTCCTCCTTTGCTTCTCTCCACAGTGTGAATGATTATTTATGAGGTTTGCGAGCCTAGAATTTATATTTTGCATGTTGCCATAATGTTATCCTTGCACAAGCTGTGTGCTAATGAGACTGGCTCAATGTCTCAAGCTGCTGTTATGGAATTGCCTTCCAAAACTTGAAGTATGGTGTAACATGAGTGGCTTTAAACTCCATTTGTTGGTAGTCATTTTATATTTACACCCCATGGTTTCATCTGCATTTGGAAAAATGACAGTTTTTGCAGCAACAACAGACATAGGAATATAATGAGAGGAGAGCAGTGGGATATACCAGTGAATCAGAAGGCCACTGTTGCGTTGAATTGTTGTAGATCAGTTGACAGGAAACTTCATCAAATTCAATCCTTGTTTTTCTGAAGTGCTTGGTTTATTGAATCTCCAATTCAGAAAATCCAGCAAAAATAAAGATTTTAAGAAATATTCCATTTCAATTCATGTTTTGGAACTTCAGACATTTCACAGGAAGTTGATTTGAAATTTGATTTGGAATGGCAGGAACAAGTACTTCATTAATTGCAATTCATGAGATTAGTGTTCTCAGAAAGGATCTGCTCTGCCACTTTGGTCTATGAAATGGGTAAGTTATAATATATATATATAAATATATATAAAATATATATATATAAATTGCAGGCATTTCAAACATTAATTATTATCATTAATTTCTGGTAATAGGCTATACCATATATGTCTGCATTGTATAACATGTTTATGAGCAAGTCTCAATGAAAAATGACATGTATTATTAAAAACGACTTTTACATCAGTAATATGAATTGTTTGAATTTAATTAAATTTAATTCTGCTCCCTTATATTTAAATTAAAATAATATAAATACACTACCATTGTTGTTTTAAAGAAATTAATACTTTTTCAGCAAGAAAAGGATGTATTAAATTTACCAAAAGTGACAGTAAAGACACTTACATTGTTACAAAATATTTCAATTTCAAATAAATGCTGTTCTTTTTAACTTTCTATTCATCGAAGAATCCTAAAAAAATGTATCATGGTTTCCACAAATTTATTAAGAATCACAACTGTTTTCAAAATGGATAATATTTGAATGATTTCTGAAGAATCATGCGACACTGAAGACTGAAGTAATGATGTTGAAAATTCAGTTTTGTCATCACAGGAATAAATAAATAATGATAGAAAACATTTATTTTAAATTGTAATAATATTCCACAATATTAATGGTAATGTTTTTTTACTATATTACCAACCCCAAACTTTTTAACAGTATTGCAAAATGCTGATGATAACTTGTTTTTTTATTGTTTTGTTTACAATCATTCTATAAGCAATCAGTTTAATGCATATTAAATCTCTGACTGTTGGTATGTGGTCCGACACTTTCATTTTAACCCTGGCAGATGCACCTCTCACACAGTGATATGAGGAAAGCATAGCAGAATATATTATAGTAATATTATGACAAGATTATAATAATGTAGGCAATGAAACTAGCAAATAAAAAGTTTTCCAGCTTCGTGTAAAGCCTCAATTTTGCTTTTCGGTTCCATCCAAGAATTTTCATTTAGGTGCATCACTGGTTTAAACAGTAGCACTGATTTTTGTCGTGCTTCCAATCCGTTCCACTATTTTCATCTCGAACCCTTTCCTGTATCTGTGGTGTGAAGTGGTCATTTCAAAAGCATGTGAAGCTCCAGGCATTTTGCTAGAACTCACCTCTGTCATTTATTAGTGTCCTGAGACTCATCTATCGCCTGCTAGCGTGTGAATGGCAGGCTGTGCTCATACGCTCTAGTGCAGCGGTGGACCCTGCGCCTGCTCAGTGAGAGCTAAGTGCTGCCACAGCGCTTTCCTTCACTCGTTCATTAAACTTCTGAAGCTTCTTCTATAAATCTCTCTGCTGCTGCATTTTATGATGAACTGCAGTCCACAACCATAGCAGTTTGTCTCTGACTGCGTTTTACGGGTGATTGCGATGGCTGGAGAATCGTGAACTCCATTGCCCGAATCTTACACAGCTTTTCATTAAGCGTCATTGCTGGTGAAATTCACTGCCTGTGTGAAGAACGATCTCAATGAGTAGTCCTTCCTCCTCTGATTTATTCTACTGTGAAGTAAAATCAATAATTCATCCAAAAATAAAACTTCTGTCATTATTTACTTCAAACTTGCATGACTTTCTCTCTTTCATCGAAATTTGGATGAATATACTGGAGCTTTCAAGCTTCAAAAAGGTTGCCATGTGACTTGTGCACAATATTTCAAATATAAAAAAAAAACAATTGAATAGCTTTGTGTAAGGAACAGACTTTATTCACAAAAAATGCTGACATCTGCTTTAATTGTAATTCTAGATAAGATGATCTGTGAATATACAGACTTAAAGTGCTTCTCACAGACAATTAAATCACAATATAGAAGACTTGAAACAACGTCATATGGACTACTTTTAGGTTGTTGCAATGAAAAGAACGACAGCATCTCCAAAATGACTCCTTTTGTGTTCCGCGGAAGAAAGTCATGCAAGTTTGGAGCGACATGGTATATTTCGACAGATAAGGTCAACCATTCTTTCATTTAATCTCATGAATTGTGTGGAAAAAAAGAAGAAGATGGCTGAAAGAGACACTGATGGTAAATACTTGCCTCATCACCATTATGGCTTATAGAGGTGGGCACAATTGAAACACAGCTGGAGCGCTAGATTTCCTGACTGCTGTCTCAATCAATGCGGTTACGAAACGCTCCCACCGTGACACAGATCGGTGGACCTGTGTTTCTTCATTGTCGAAAGAGAAGGCTGTCACTGTTACACCGAGTCCTGTCTTTGTGATGATAATTCTCCAACATCAATCCGCCTGATTAAAATTGCCTGGAAAACTCAGCAAGAGGCGATTATAATTAGAAGCCCTGTTCATGTTTGCTGGTGGTGGCTGCAGCTCGAGAATAACATTGTTCTCAGATGCCTCCCACTGCCTGTGGGGTGTGAATAAAGATTTGCACTTTCAAGTTCACTGGTTGTTGTTTTTTGTTGTTGTGCACTCTCTGAGGTAAACTAGAATTAACTTATTTATACAAGTTCCCATATAAGCTGCCATGAAATCTATCCCCTAGAGATGCCCTCAGGAATCTAAATGTCAAACCAATAAAGGTCAAACCCACAGAGGATTTAATTGACATGTAATAATAAGTGATCCAATCTAATAATGTTAATGATATAGTTTTTTCTCATACGGAAATCCTTTCACGTGGGGATATGGATATTTGGCGATGAAAAGATTATTTGTTGAGTGCCTCTGCAAATTTAGCTTATGTTCTTTTTATTACTCAGCGATCTTTGCTGTTTGTGCCTCTTGCCCGAATGACAAAATCGACAGAATTCAAGTCAGTAACGGTTCCTACAAACACCGATGTATTAATTTTGATCCATAATTCAACCAAGCACTTTGATCACTGCTTTGCATAGGCTTAAAAGAAAGCCGCTGTGTAACTTGCATTTAAAAGCTGAAATGCGTTTTTCTCACATTAATATTTTTTGCTTTGTTGAATACAAGGAAGAACAATCTCGAAAACTATGAATGTACTTCCAACCTTTCTCTTGTCAGTTTGCTCTGCAGAAGGGTCAAAGGAACAAGAAATAGCTGATTACGTGACTATGCGTCTCTTAAAATTCTCTGCCTTTCAAAGCTGCAGTGTCACACTCTATATGTTCTTAAAGGACAAAATCCTAACTCTAAGTCTGTCAAAGGACTCTGGGTTAAACTGTTCTCTCTGGGGGAGATGAAAGTGAAAATGCAGTAACTGGAACAGATGAAAGTCTCCCAAAAGGCTTGGGTTCCTGAAACTGTGATGCCCAAAGTTTGATAAACCTTCAGCGGCACACTGAAAAATACTCAAGACCGCTGCAGTGAACAGCAGAAATCAAAGTGTACATCTTTATCTTGTAGCATTAGACAACCCATTTCCCACACGCTCTCAGACAATAATGGAGGCACAGCTCAATCATCCTTCTACAATAGGAGGTCTGTGTTCTCATCTCTTCATTCTCTACCAGACTGGGATTTAATCCTGGTTTTGTAAAGTCTCAGCAACTGTGATTCGGGCCTGTGAATGGATGTGTCCCTGGCTGAATAACTACATTATGCCATGACTTCTGTTTTCAGGCTTGGCTAATGCGATTGTGATTGAATCTCTTCTCTCAATTCTCGGAAGCTTTGTCTAACTAGGTTGAGCCCAGGTTTAGATTGTAGGTGGGAGAAAACCTTTGCTTGTCTCTGTTTTGCCCTGTAATTTTGGGAGGGATGTTCTTTTCAAGTTGTTTACCCTTTCGACTTATTCTAGAGAACTGTTTAACCCTCTTTTCATTTAGCACTTGAAGAAGAACCAGCAGCACAGAGTGTAGATGATGATCATTTGCACCGGCTATGCGTAAGTTACAACTTGGCCTGTTTTGATGTAAATGGGCACAGTTTACAACTTACAGGCTAGACGCTACTATATATTTTTTGCGTTACACCATTAAACTTAGTTGGAGTGTGACTATGTATAAACAAAATATTCTGGAGTAACGATTGGAATAAAATAGCAGACTGACTGAACTGCATCAATTGGGGCTTTCACACTGAGTAGTTAGGAACACAATTATAGGTTGTTGTGGCTTTGGTTGTTGTGCTGGACTTTTATTTTGACAATGCTGAGACGGCTCAACCAGAACCTGAGCACACAGCGCTCCCATATCCGTCTTCATTAGTTTACATTCTGTTTAACAGTCCTATCTTATGCATTATTAGATAGAACTGTTAAACAAAGAAAGAAAACGGTATACGGAAAAAAGTATTATAGCATCTGCCATGTGGTTGATGCCCGATGTTGCTAGCTGAGCAGAAATACCGGTAGGTAATCATGTTTTGTTTGGTCCCTTCAAAGTCACGTTGGATATGGAAGTGCCTGGACTTCGGTGTTGGTCCATCTATTGCTGCTTTCCATGTTCGTGGAGTAAATATATAGGCTATAAACTGTGTTTACACAGCTTTTTAAAAATGGCCAGTGCCAGTGTTTTGCATGCGTTCAGCCAATCAACATACACTTAAGTCACTGGTTGTTCCAATTGTGCTGGGTTAGACCCTACTCTGAAGTAGGAGTTAATTTAGTTCCCCCAAAAAGGCGTTCCTAGAACTAAAATCGTTCCCTAGTTTCACGCCAAGAAACAGGTACTTCTGCCATTAGTTATAGAAACTATGAAAAGGTTCCTCCGGTGGGAAAGCCCCTAATAAGCTCTTGTTTTACCCGACAGACTTCACTTCTTTAGACATATATGATAATGCTGACATTTACACTCACATACATTTTAAGAGAGAGAATATTATGTGAATAAATTACTTTGTTAGCGGCTCTTCAACAAGAACCTGTCCTAAACAGCATGCCGCTGTGCACATCGCTCCTTGTTGTGCATGTCAGAAAAAGTCAGTCATAATAAATAAATGTCATATCTTATGTCATATCTTATGACAGTTTCTGAATGTTATTTACATATAAAAAATAACTATGTTATTCATGATTGAATAGTGTCATATTTAATGAGAACTTATTTTTACTGTTAGTAACGTGAGGCAAAAGAATGAAGAATAAACTGAAACTTACAGCATTCAAACAACTTCTGCTCATATATTTGAATCCTGCTATTGGATCATCGAAGGTAGATGTCATATGCGACTACGCATGACTCTACAGAGAGCTTACTACCTACTAGCTACGTTCTGCCTTAAGAACAAATGGTGCAACCGAATAAAGTACAGAGTTAGTTACAAACTAGCTTGTGGTTACTAAGCCTCTAGTGTGGACTTTACGTTCCAATTTGAATAATACCTTACGAATGACTGCGCAACCCTACCCAGGTTCGATCACAGAATTTAATCTCAAAGTACACACAGAAACTTGACCATGCCCCTCCATAATATTACAGAAAAAATCACACATTATTTGTGAATAAAGTTTAATTCAACTCTTCAGTCTGACAAATTTAATATATTAAATTTGTTATTATAAATATAAATTTGTAATATACTGTATTTAAAAGAATTTTGTTTAAGAGTGGAAGGGAAAGAGTCGCTTTGCAGCACTACATATTTACAATATGTACATTTACAATATAATTTTATTTATTATAAATTTGAATGGGAAAATAAAGTCACTTGAGTAGCTTTTCAGCATGTCAAAATAAAAGAAATATAGGGTGTCTGTCAACCTAAGATGGTTTCGACCAGCCCAGTAATTACTGTGTTACGGGGGTGCTCATTCAAAAAAAAAAAGAGAAAAAAAAAGACAATAACAATTAGATAAATAGCAATTTATTGTATTGGATAATATAATGGAGACGAGCAGATGCATATATCTTGAATAATTATCTGGCACAGTATCTGTGTATCTTCTTTATTAGTTAGCCTCATCAACAAATAGAAAGGTGTGACTTTTTTCTGTAAATATGTTAGTATAACTGTAAGCTTTCATCTATTTACAGACAAAAACACACGACATTCTCTGTTCAGACATGAGCCAATTAATCGTATCCTAGCAACAGCAGTCAATATGTTTCTTAGCAACAACATTTTGTGATATGCAAAATTGCGTTTAAAGAGGCTTGGACAAATCAGTCAAATTACACGTCCCACTATAAAATGCCATTTTATCCTGGGGTTCATTTGCCGATGGCTGTTTAAAATGACCAGCTTTGGTTATTAAACTTGATATGAGGGTTTCTTCATACCCTGTTTCACTTTGAACTTTAAAATATTGCGTAAGTACTAAGCACTTGTCTGCATTTGACATGCTTATAATATGCAATGCTCACTCTACAAAGGACAAAAAACATTAGTTGTTAGCAGTTCCATTTTATTTTATTTTTTTCACCAAAGGTGACATATATTCTCTGTGGAAAATCTCCAACTGTTAGATCACAATTCCTCACAACCTCCTCCTCAGCCCCTGATGGTATATTCATCTTGTATGTGACATTGTTTATTTTGTGGAAAACCTGTCTTTGTGTATCACATATAATGCTCTGTTCGACTGTTTAGGTTTTGGCTTGAGCGCAGGTGTCTCAGGATGCTTTAGTCCAGTATGTCACTCATTGTTATTCAGTAATTCACCTTATCAGTCACACTTTCAGAAGTGCCTACAGCATATTTTACAGAAGGATGACAGACCATTTGTACATTTGTGTTTGGGTATATGTGTTGCCTGAGCCATAATAGAGAAGAATGAATATTTCATGACAACCCAAATCCTTATACACTCATGCAGTCTGGGCACCAAATCATTAGTTTGCTCCAAGCATGTTGTTGTCCTGAGAGTTCAAACACATTTACAGGTCCGCCACGGTTATAGAGTTTTGATCTTCAGGTTATTTGTTTTACTTCTTGATTTACTAACGTCTAACGTCATCATTGCTGTCATTTGGTTGATGCGGTTTTCTGGATTTGAAAAGTTATTTGTTTCGCCAGTTATGTTGAGAAATCGTGTTTATTTTGGCATGGACAGTAAGCCCTGCCTCCGAGCCTGCTGGTCTGTGTTAAGGCCCTTGTTGGCACTAAAACGCCCTGCAGAAACACTGACCTGGCATACCGTTAGAATAAATCATTCTGAGCTTTCCCAACCGCCACCGTCACCACCTGGTGGCTCCTCGTTCAGGCAGGTGAGCATGACAAACACTAGCATCCATCCTCCATTTAGAAAAGAATCTTTATTTTTCACCACACAAACAGGGCCAGATGAAGTCTTTTTTTTATGCAGTTTCACCATGAAACGGTTCTATGCTCAATGTTAAATTAATAATTATTTTCACGCAATTGTTAATAACCTATATATTAAAATTCTATACTGTTTTACTTTGTAAATTAAAAATAAAACACACCAAAAAAATAAATCAGTCATTTTAAAAGCTACAAAGACTCTCAGAACTGTGTTCAGACTGTCAGTCTAAATTCGATTTTTGTGCACACCCGATTGAAATCCGATTAGATTAAGCATGTGTGAATGGCAAAAAAAAAAAAAAAAAATCACATTCATATGTGGTTTGAAATCCTTTTCAAATCGCATTCCTGCAAATCCGTTTCAGTCTGACTGCTCTGATCGGATTTCGCGCACTGGTTTGTCACTCTCTCATGCCACGTAAAACATAAACGTCAGACGTTGTTATATAGAAATGCTGAAAGTCGCTGCAGAAACAAGGTTGTGTTGTTGCAAAGTGCTGGACGAGCAAAAAATGACAATATAACGGAGACATGTTTTGAAACTGGCGGTCACGGAATAAAGCCGCTCATACCAGCCTCCTACTGTACGTTTCTGCCTATGCCTCATAAGACGCAGTAGTCCACATACATATGTTGTCCTATTTACAATAGCTGCCAACACATGGTCATATTGTAAGGACAACATCAGTATTGCAAACTCCTCCATGTGTCGGTTGTTGTTGTTTTATGTGTATCCTTAGTTACCAACATTGTCATTTTGCATGGTCATTGCAATAGAAACCAATGCAGATATTCAGAAAATGCAGAAAATGAAAGAGCGGCATGGGACACACAAATCGGATCTGAACAGTTGCGATACACAATGTACACAGTCAATAATTTTATATCAGATTCCAATCGGATACGCATTTTGGGCCGGCAGTCTGAACTTAGCTAAAGTGAATTGCGACATCACAATTCTGAAGTGTACATTATGAAAAATGAATATTTACTACAAGTACATTTAACAGTTTTATTCAATTATTATTGCTTTTAAAGATTAACTTTAGGTGATTGTTATATAATGGTGAAGGTAAAAGAAAGAAAGAAAAGGAGCATCATTTACTCACCCTCATGTCGTTTCAAACCTATCTGACTGTCTTTCTTCTGCGGAACATAAAAAAAATATTTGTAAAAATGTTTCAACTACTTTTATCAATTTTTTGTTAGTGTGGTCCAAAACAGTATGTTTTTTTTTCTCATAAAAGAAGATAATTCATAAAGATTTTGAACAACATGAGGTTCAGTAATTTATGGAATTTAATTTCTAGTTGAACTATCCATTCATCCCTTCAAGTCATAAATCAAACCTGCAATCTTTTCATTTAAATGAATTTGAACTGCTGGACTACACAGCCCCCCATTTCACCCCTCCTTCCTTCACTCACATACTTTGTTTTCTTGGACTGATGGAGTACTACAGGCTGTCAGTGCTCCCAGTCTCCTTTATTACTCCTTCTGTTATGGTCTTTTTATACACAGTCATCCTAAGTCTGTATGGTAATACAGCATAATTTATGAGATACCTTACAGAGGCCAGCACTGCAGTCCAATTTTAATTGCCAATGCTGCCTTCCCATTTAGATATTCATTTGCGATCCGTGAAGGCCAGGTTTGGTTAAAACGCTGACCATGACAAACTTTCTGCAAATCAGAGCCAAATCTCAGTGCCAATGGACAACGACTGAGCAAGCCACATATTAGATGTTTACTCCCCTTTTTTTTGCCATATATACAATATAGGACAACGATAAAGATTTAATGAGGAAATTGCAAAAAAAGATGAGACATATGTGGTTAAAAGGTCATAAAACTCCAAACTAAGAGTCCACAATGGCTCCTGGGAGTGTTTGACAGAATCCATGTGTTTATATGTACAATTATAAAGCTTAAAGTTCAGCACTAAAGCAGCTTCGGGGCCAAAATCTTTAACACCTTTAAAGTCTGTTTGTTCTAGTACAACACCTTTGTGAAACATTATGCCTCTATGGTGTAAAACAGACCCTGAGTGTTTGGGGAAGCGGTCAAAATGTCACCGGATCAATGAGTGTTGGCTTCTCTAATGTCCAACACCATTACGAGCTTTCAGAACTTAACTTGCCCTAAGCTTTCACCCACATGAGCAGCATCTTGGTTTATCTCATTTCTTTGAGCTCGTTCCACATCTGTTCTTTCCCTGAGACCTCTGGGGTATGTTTTGCTTAAAGCTGGAGCAAAATTTGCTAGAGTTTCTTAAACAGGACTTCATCAAATATGCATGCTTAAGATCATCGGAAAAGTGCTGATGTGCTCTTATCTGTCTTCCCTCCTTCAATCTCCTCTTCCTGTCACTTTTTCCCTCACTCACTGCAGGTATATGAACGTGGAACTAATGTTGAGCAGTTTGTGACCCGATTCCTGTTGAAGGAATCAGCCAATCAGATCCAGTCTCTGCTGAACTCTGTAGAGAGTGCTGTGGATGCCATTGATGAGCAGCATTCATCAGTGGGGTGAGAAAGAGCATCACCCATCATGACCCAAAGCATGTGTACCACAGTTCCATCAACATAAATGTCCATTAGGACATCGGTCATCAACAGTTAAGTAGATTACATTACATAAATTGCGGGGTTTAAATGCACAATAATAAAAGAGCAGGTTTGGCATCTCACCCGGGTGTGTGATTGAAAGCAATCTATACATTTGTTTATTGGTCTGCCATCATACATTTGAATATGATTTTATAACTAAAGTTCAATAAAAAAAGATGACTATTTCTAGTAAAACACACACACAAATTGATTTCAAACACTTTAATCATCCTTGTTTTCCTTGTTGTGACCTAGATCCTACCCCAGTAAGACCAGCCCACGCGTCCCAGATAGGCGCTATGAGGCCCCGGTGCCAGATTATCCTCCCAACAACAGAGTCAGTGCAAAGGAGAGCATGAGGAACATCAACACGGGTGCAGGTGAGGTGATCACTTCTGTATCCAGCTGTTTCCAAACACACCTTTCAAGATACAACTAAATGTAGACATGCATTCAATTGTTTACAAAAGGAGTTTGATAGCATTATAGAGGAGGTATAATAGCTCTAATATTATAGTGCACACCATTTGCATTTTTATGCATCATGAATTTACTGGAACTTAATTGTGTACTTATGCAGTAGATGTGTTCTGGAATTTCAAGTCTGAAAGCATCTGAAATAACCACAATGATACAAAATTTGCAAAGTGACTTACTTTTACAGACTGAATCCACTTATGTCTCCAAGTATCAGCATAAATGCAGCATGCATCTGTTTATGTGAGCAGAACCAGCTGTGATGAGACTTTTTGAATAAGGTTGCGATGAAATGGGTGGTTCTTGCCTCATACGCCAGAGAGTTCTTTCCCAAGAAACCTCTCATTTATTTCTTCATTTACATAAGCTCTGTTCCAAACCCTAGTGAGCTGCCTTGCTGTCTACTACCTAGATAGACAGCTGCCTTCTACTTAGGTTGAAGTGACTGATTTTGAATGGTCTAAAATTTTGCTACTATAATGTCACAATTCCCTCATAAGCAAAAAAAATAGATAGATAGATAGATAGATAGATAGATAGATAGATAGATAGATAGATAGATAGATAGATAGATCTATATTAGGATTTATTATTAGATAGGTCTATAAGATTTTAAAAAAAATCATTTATTTTATTTATTTATTTTATTATTTATTTTATTTATTTATTATTTTATAATATTATTTATTTGAGCTAAAAAAATAATAAAAACAGTAATATTGTGAAATATTATTGCAATTTAAAATACATGTTGTTTAATTTAATAGATTTTAAAATGTAATTTATTCCCGTGATGGCAAAGCTCACATGATTCTTAAAAATCATAATTTCTTGTAATCATAATGTTTAAAACAGTTGTGCTGCTTAGTATTTTTGTGGAAACTGTGATTTTGTGGGACTCATGATTCTTTGATGTATAGAAAGTTCAAAAGAACAGCATTTATTTGAAATAGAAATATTTTGTAACATTTCAAATGTCTTTACTGTCACTTTTTAATCAATTTAACGCATCCTTGCTGAATAAATGTATGTCTTTTAAAAAAAACCTTGAACCAAAACCTTTGAACGGTGTGCATAGCACACACAAATATAGAGTAAAATAATCATTTTCTCTTATTACACTATTATACTATAACTATTTTTATATTGAATGAAATATGTTTATTTATAATCATTTCTTTCACCTCGTCTGCCGTATACAATGTATTTGTTTTTCACTGAGCTCAGCACAATGGATTCTGGGCTTTCCTTCTCTTTGAATACTTGTGATGCAGTACATGTGAATTTGGCCGACAGAAGGTATCTTAGAAGGCAGCATAATTAAATTGCCTACACCTATGATAACTTAAAATGCATAAAAATACTAAACCACTATAGTACCAATCAGTGAGTCACAAGCAAATGGAGACTGGGAAATATTTATTGAGACTTGGTGGCTGTTCTTCAGCCAGGGTCTGTGAGAGGAAAAAACTGACTTAAGCAATATTACCCCAGTTAGAACAATTGGCACATAGATTAAAGATGGCATTTTAGCCATTCTTTCGATCCTTTTTTCTTTAGCAAAGGTTTACTCAAGGACTTGTTTAGTGGGCTATTTGGCATGTTGCTTTATTGCTTCTTGGGGTTTGTTTTTCCAAACATCGCGTAAATCAATTCGGTAAGGTTCTTTTTTGTGGTGCAGACTTGGTGGCCAACTACATTATCACGCAAAACATCCGCATTTACCATTTCTCATGCCATCTAATTGCCGAAAGCAAAGTTAAAGTCTGTCAAAGATGTGGTTCGCAGGCTCTCCCGTGGGCTTTCTGTATCAACATACACCACATTTCCATTACTGATGAGATTTGGGCCTGAGCTCCTGCGAGTTGGTTATGAAACCGCTCTAAAGAGACACTAAAACAACACAAAGCCTTTCGTGTGCCAAGTCAGCACACACCACACGCTCACGACAGTCTCGTATGGATGATGCAACGGAAGAAATGTGTGAGTTTTTAATGAGAAGGTGGGAAAAAAGGTCTTCCTCAAAGCGTTTCTGAGCTTCAGTCAGGAGTTAGAGGGCGCCTGGAGATATGGTAACAAATTAATTCTAGTGTTTTTCTTTTTTCTGTAACACAGAGAAAAGCAATTTATGATTCTTTTTTAAATGTCCATCTCACTTTCATCTTCTTCTCAGTGCTAAAAGAATAGTCATGCAGTCAATTTCTTCAAAACACCCAAGCAATACAGACATTTCTTTTGCTGTGGATTTATCATTCGAACAGAAGGACCAGAGCTTATTTGGAGCAGTGGCTGATCTTAGTCCTCATTTCAGCAGGTTTGTTAAATGCCATTTGAGCACAAAAAGCTGTAAAAGAAGCTCCCATCAATGTGCACACTCCTTATTGGCAGTAATCGGTAGATCTCAATTATCCTCTCGTTCACTTTTATTGTAAGGTTGGCCTGTCGATATGCCAATATTCTTCGAGTGACACCACAGCGCTGAATCGAAGAGGTCTGTTTTATGGGTGACGTTCAAACACTTGCACTAGTTTTAAATTTCCCCAAGACACAGATAATGCTGACTTGGCTCACAATAAAAGCGCCATTCTAGCTGTCAGCTCCGGCAGGGAGAGCCATGATTGGAGCATGCTGTCCAAGCTGTAGTTTATGAGCAACGGGATGAGAATATTGATCAATACTTCTGCGAGACTTGCTTTGCACATGGCACTTTTTCTCCCATCAGTCAATCATACGCTTTTCTCAAATTGCTTTCTTTCTCTCACTCTACTCTCCTCTCTATTTCTGTTCATCTTGCACACACACACACACACACACAGGCTTAAAGCTATAAATCTGATATACTGTATAATTTATTGATATACAGTGAGTCTTTTCTTTTTTCATGTAGAAACGTTTTCTTTTTTCATTTATTTGGAATTCTTTCTTTATATTCTAGGGCTGCCCCTGACTAAAGATTTGTCTAGTCGACTAGTAGTCATTTATTTAAGCCTTTAGTAGACTAATTGCACGTATATATCTATCTATAAATTACAGGAACGTCTGTCTGTCTGTGTGTCTGTCTTTTAATCAAATATCTCTCGAACCGTTAGTCTGATTGATTTCAAACTTGACGGGTGTCTTGCTACGGGCACGAGTAAGTGCGGTGCCGAGTTTGACGTTGTTTGGATTAGAAATTCAAAAGATATCGGTAAATATATCGGTAAAAAAAGCACACATTGAAGTTGTGGTTTAAAAATAAACATTCTGACATTAGAGAGGGTTGTGGTTTAAAAATTTGTTGTTTAAAAACTAACATTCTGTCAGCTAAACATTAAGTCAGCTACTCTGTTTACTTCTGAATATTGTAGTTATTCAGAAGTAGTTAGTTGTCAGTAGTTAGTTATTGGCTATGTAGTTCAATTTTCCATATACACTCACCTAAAGGATTATTAGGAACACCTGTTCAATTTCTCATTAATGCAATGATCTAATCAACCAATCACATGGCAGTTGCTTCAATGCATTTAGGGGTGTGGTCCTGGTCAAGACAATCTCCTGAACTCCAAACTGAATGTCAGAATAGGAAAGAAATGTGATTTAAGCAATTTTGAGCAATTATACATTAGTGTTATTATACATTTATTACAATGTAATTATACATTAGTGTTATTATACATTTATTACAGTGTAATTATACATTAGTGTTACTATACATTTATTACAATGTAATTATACATTAGTGTTATTATACATCTATACAATGTAATTAAACATTTATTACAGTGTTATTATACGTTTATTACAATGTAGTTATTCATTTATTACAGTGTTTTTATACATTTGTTACATTATTATTATTATACATTTGTTATATTATTTTGTTACATTAATCTTTTTGAAAAAGTAGCGATTATTTTGAAAAAGTCATTCTATTTTAAAGAGTAGCGATTCTTTTTGAAAAAAGTAGCGTTTCTTTTGAAAAAGTAACGATTCTTTTTGAAAAAGTAGTGTAAAATAATGTTATTATACATTTGTTAGTCTGAATATACATTACAATATTATACATTTAATACAATGTAATTATACGTTTATTACAATGTAATTATACATTTATTACAGTGTTGTTATACATTTATTACAATGCAATTATACATTTATTACAATGTAATTATACATTAGTGTTATTATACATTTGTTACATTATTATTATTATACATTTGTTACATTATTATTATTTTTACATTATTCTTTTTGAAAAAAGTAGCGATTCTTTTCTGAAAAAGTAGCGATTTTTTTTGAAAAATTAGCGATTCTTTTTGAAAAAAGTAGTGTAAAAAAATTAATTATACATTTGTTACTGTCTTATACATTTATTACAATGTAATCAGACATTAAATACAATGTAATTATGTTTATTTCAATGTAATTATACGTTTATTATAAAAACTATGTATAGAACTATGAAAAACTATATATGGAACTATGAAAAAGTAGTGATTCTTTTTGAAAAAGTAGTGATTCTTTTTGAAAAAGTAGCGATTCTTTTTTGATAAAGTAGCGATTCTTTTTGAAAAAGTAGTGTTCTTTTTTTCAAAAAGTAGCGATTCACTTTCGAAAAAGTAGCGATTCATTTTTGAAAAAGTAGCGATTCATTTTTGAAAAAGTAGCGATTCATTTTTGAAAAAGTAGCGATTCATTTTTGAAAGTAGCGATTCACTTTTGAAAATATCGATTCACTTTTGAAAAAGTAGCTATTCTTTTTTTGAAAAAGTAGCGATTCATTTTTGTAAAAGTAGCGATTCACTTTTGAAAAAGGAGCGATTCTTTTTTGAAAAAGTAGCGATTCATTTTTGAAAATATCGATTCACTTTTTAAAAAGCAGCGATACTTTTTTGAAAAAGTAGCGATACTTTTTTGAAAAAGTAGCGATTCACTTTCGAAAAAGTAGCAATTAATTTTTTTAAATATCGATTCACTTTTGAAAAAGTAGCGATTCTTTTTGAAAAAAGTAGCAATGCTTTTTGGAAAATTAACGATTCTTTTTGAAAAAAGTAGTGTAAAAAATGTAATTATACATTTGTTACTGTCTTATACATTTATTACAATGTAGTCATACATTTAATACAATGTAATTGTTTATTACAATGTAATTATACGTTTATTACAATGTAACTATACATAGTTTAAAAACTATGTATAGAACTATGAAACACTTTATAGAACTATGAAAAAGTAGTGATTCTTTTTGAAAAAGTAGCAATTCTTTTTGAAAAAGTAGCGATTCTTTTTTTGAAAAAGTAGCGATTCTTTTTGAAAAAGTAGCGATTCTTTTTTGAAAAAGTAGCGATTCACTTCTGAAAAAGTAGCGATTCACTTTCGAAAAAGTAGCGATTCATTTTTGAAAAAGTATTTCACTTTTGAAAAGTTGCGATTCTTTTCGAAAAAGTAGCGATTTAACTGAATCTGTAAGTCAGCTACACTGTTTCTGAATATAATATTTTATTCTGGTGCGCTTAACGTTATCGTTTTCTCAGAGTTTAGGCTCCTGTGTAATAGTAGCCTAGGCTATTCAGCAACTCAAGGATACCAAACCAACAATTACTAAAAACACACAAAAACGGATTTTGCACAGGCATTGCACTAGTTAATTTATTACTTAAATATATACTGGGGGCGGGGGCGTAATATATAATATATAATATATAAAGCTTGCCGCAAAGCACTGGCAAAAGTAATGATTATGAATGTGTTGGATAAAATAGAGAGGAGACATTTTAATTATTTATTGATAAACTAATGTTTTCTGAGTCAGTGTCGGCTGCAAAGATGAAGTTGACGATCTTGACTATTGTGAGTTTACACAAATACAAGTAGACAGTTTCGAATGATGCATTATTTTAACTGTATAACCAAAAATGACAGAGTATTTCTGCTGTTCTCAGGAGAAAAATGCAAGCGATCGCGCCGATGTCTCTATGTCATGCATTAAGCGTGTTATACTTTAGCTTCCACACTCCGCACAAACACTTGGATATATGCCTAATAATAGCACACATTTATCTAGGTTAATGTTAGAGCGAGTGGCCATGTAAAGTTGCTACTACTTACATGTTTCAAATGATGTCACATTTGAGGTTGATGGATGATTGGCGAACGTTTTGATTTCCTGCCCGACATACTGTAATTACCACACAAACCCATTCTTAATGATCTGTCCATCACAGACTGCGTGACTTTACCACTTCCTGTGGAGTTTTTTTTTTTCTGCAACTAACCGACTAATACAATTTTGGTTGACTAAGCCTCTTCTTGCCGACTAACGTTTAGTCAACTATTAGGGGGCAGCCCTAGTCAATACTAATATTGGATTACCAATATTGAATATTCAATTGTACATGCTAAATTCTCCTATTTTTTACATTTAGATTACATTTATAATATTGTGGTGCCTAAATGTGTCAAATAACGGTAAAATACTAACAGCAGAGACCCCAGCAATCTACAGTAAATCTACAGTATGGATACTGTGAGATTGCTTTACAGCTTAAAGAATACAAACTTAAACTCTGTTGTATAGCTTATACAGGTAAATGAAATTGCATTTTAAAAGTTTAATAATCAATCATGTTTAAGAACAAATTTGACCAGTTATTTTTCTCCTGCCAACGAGCACTAGACGGCCAAAACAATCAGGCTGAGTGCCACCAGGAAATACACAGTCTGAAAGTCTTAATAAACACTGAAATTTGGGAATAAATTATGTATTACAGCGAATCTCTGTTTAATGCATTTATAATCACTCACTTATAAGCACTCTCAAGCGCTATTCCGGCTTGTTCAGTTCCGGCTAATCAGTCATCGTTCAAGTGATTTGGATGTGAGAAAAAACACTCCGACCAGTCAAGTTTTAAAACAATGCGCTCCTCGCAACAGTCAGTTTCAAAGTTTCCTCTCCTCTCCACTTCGATTAGTTTTCTTCTATTTTCCACATATTCCTGTCATGAGCACCGCAAACACGGATAGGAACACTTACTCTTACTCTAACTCCTGAGAAACACCCGTAGAGAACCATTGTGCTATTACTTGAAAAATGCACCATCCCCAGTGGTGTAAAGTAACGAATTACAAATACTCTCGTTACTGTAATTGAGTAGTTTTTTTTAGGAATTGTACTTTTTTAAGTAGTTTAAAAACAGTGTACTTTTACTTTTACTTGAGTACATTTTAAGTGATGTATCGGTACTTTTACTGCGCTATTTTCCCTGAACCTGCCGTCGCTACATTTATATTAATATTTATTTTTATAATAAGTCATCATGTGACTCCATGCGTGATTCCCGTCAAATCAAATCGCGCACGGAAAACTTTGCATCAAACCAGCATCAACAGACTTCGAGACACCTGGCGCCAATTTATTTTGTTCACGAAGTGACTTTCGGAGTGGATCTTGAGCCTGGAGGAAGTTCATGCATCTGTGTCTTCATATAGGCAAAAAAACAGCGCAAGCGTCACACCTCACACGTGCTTCAGTGTGTGTGTGTGTGTGTGTGTGTGTGGTAAATGAAACTGCGCGTCGGCTGCACCATTCATTCACACAGAACATGCAGGATTCGTATTTAAATTGTTTAATATTCACACACACGGACTCTATATCGCGATTTGATTTCAAGTGTACTGAACTGCTTTCTATTTATTCCTCAAAAAATTTACAAATTCCGTGAAATTCCGAGTTATAAATTCCTTTTTTATGACTGGATTTTGATCAGCATTTTAGGGGGGGCGGGGGTCGTCCAATACAATGGTAGGGGAAACGCTGTATTTTTAGTGCTAGCAGTCAAAAATAAAACTGTTGGAGAAATATTGAAATACTGTTTCTTTTTTTCTATGAATCTGTGATAAAAGAGTAAGCTACATTTTCAATTTGCAGGGTATAAGGTGGACTAACATTCATAGCATAATACTCACTACTCACTACTCTTGAGTACTTTTAAAAGGGCTACTTTTTACTCCTACTTTGAGTAGTTTTTAGGACCGGTACTTTTACTCTACTCTCACTACATTTTTTGACAAGTAACAGTACTTTTACTTGAGTATGCTTTTTCAGTACTCTTTCCACCACTGACCATCCCATAACGTATTGGGTACTACAGTACAAAACCGTAATACATAAATACAGTAGATTAGTGTTGAAAATGGTCTGTAAATTAACACCAGTTGCTTTGCATTGTTTTCTACAGCAGATTACTTCTGTTTTAATGGAAAAAGGTATGTTACTGTCAGAATTTGGCTTTTTTTTTTTACAGCAATTTTTTACAGTGCATAACATTATCAATTATTTTACTGAGATGTTTTTTCAAAGGGTCATTGTACTTCATAATGTTCTAATCTTGGCTAAACATTTTCCAATTTTTCCATAGAAACTATATTGTGCATGTTATTCGTTTGACAGCACTAAATTGGGGAAAGGAGCAGGTGGTCAGGGAAAGTTTTGGTCCTGACTGGAGCCTGAACTGAAGTTCCTTCCCTTCATGTTGCGGCTGAAGCTCCCAAGATAATTAATATGACATGCTCCTAAGCAGGAAGAGCATGTGGCAAGACTCCCAGATTATCTTTATCCGTTCTAGTCTTTATACGTGCATTATGAAGAAATGTCTGTTGTATTACTAAGGCCCAGATGGAATTATAAACTTTATTAGCGTTTCCTGTGCTGATTTTATGGTAAAATTTCTAGAATTCTGTGGAATATTATTATTTTTATTATTTATTTATATGATTTTCACTATTCTCTATGCCTTTAAAAGGTTTCAGGCCCTGTTCACTTGGTCCTGCTATTGCTATGGTAACAGTTAATAATGTTCCAAAATGTCTCCCCTCCCCATTATGCTGGCCTCATCAACACAAGGGAGGTGTTAGAGTATAATTGGTTTGGCACCTCAAGTGGGGCTGATTTCAAAGGCAGGAAAACCTTTTCCCTCATTAATAGGATCTGTCATTGCATAAAAGAAATAAAGGAAGGGTGAAAATCATGTTAATCGCTCTCCACGTTTGTTTTTATGCGAAACGCAATATTCTTACAGTGCGTACTCTTCCTTTATCATTCACGGTGGCAGTACCATAGTACAGCCATGGTATCAGGTGGTAATACTATTAGGCGGTACATGTCCAAAAAAGCATGGTAGTTTATTTCAGTGCTTATTTTATAAGTGTCATCTGCAAAAATGTGTTAATGTCCATTGTAATCTATGTAATGACTTGAGCTCAGTGATAATGTCTGAACGTTTGATTCACCCTGTCGCATTGCTATGACAGTCACTCTGAGACGAGGTTTCAGGAAGAGTAAAACATCATTGAAACTATCTGCAAATGATGCACTGTGCCTCTCTGTGTCTGTCAGGAGCTGTGGAGGTGAGGAAAGAAGGACTCGAGGCACAGATCAACCGACTGGCTGAGCTGATTGGACGTCTGGAGAACAAGGTAAGAGGTTCTCTTATAATACCGAGAGGTCAAGTGCTTCCTCTTGGGAAGCGTCTTATAATAATGAGAGTCAGAATCCACAGACCCGTGCAGATACAATCCAGTGTTATAGAACCAAAAAATAAAAACATGATTGACAATAAATGGAAAGATTTAGCTCCGTTTCTGATAACATAATAATACATAGATTAGCCTACAGAGATGTTTTGTTTGAGTAGATATTTCATATTTATTTTAATTATTTGCTTATTTTTCAAATAAAAAGATCCCATCTAAAGTAACAGTGTCCTAGACTGTTTGTGTTTTAGAGGGTGGCAGTTATTGATTGTGAGGGGGTGAAATAAAGGCCGAAAAGTCAAATAAGGTTTTCAGATTATGGTGATTGGCTGATATCCCTGTTATTGTTATATCAGTCTGTAAATTACTGTAGCTTTGCTTGTTACAGCGTTATTGTAGTTATTATTTTTGAAAACTGCATAAACCTGATGAGGCTTGATTTTATTAAATAGTATGTCATTTTAAACAAATATTATGGTACAACAAGTATACATTACCATTCAAAAGTCAGTCAGTAAGATTCAAATAAACTTTTATTCGGTAAGAAAACATTGATAAAAAAGTGATAGTAAAACATTTACAATATTATTTGATATTATAATATTATAATATCTATTTGAAATAAAGACTGTTCTTTCAAACTTTCTATTCATCAGAGAATCCTGGAAAATTGTTTCACAGTTACCACAAAAATATTAAACAGCACCTTTTTCAACATGGATCATGTTGGCAGATGAAAAAGCAATTAAGCATTGCCATCACAGGAATAAATACATATTTTAGATTACAATTTTACTGGGGTTTTTTTGGTCAAATTAATGCAGCCATAAATCTTACTGACCACAAACTTTTGAACGGTCTGGAAATATCAATATGGAGCTTGAACGTGAATTTACATTAGTCTAAAAACACAAATTTTGCTTCCTTTCAGAAGTCCACCGGTCGATTAGGAAGTAAAACTTTGGTGTGGAGCTTTTCTGTGCCTCCTGTTATTTCCATTACTATTGCACATACATCCACTCATGCACACACACACAAGCACACTCTGGTAATTACACACATTCATATGTAAAAGCATGAGATGAGATTCAGATTGCATTTAGCAAAGCCAGTAATCTTTCCTCCTTATAGTTATTACTTCCATTGCTCAGGGTGCAGAGCAGAAATGAATCGTTGAACAAATGAAGCAATTAAACAGACCTGACAACAACAGCACTGCACAAGTTAATGGCTGATTTTTACCCTTAGATTTTTTTTATTCAACACTTATGTAACTTTTCTTTCTTGGTTAACCATTATTTGACCATCTCTCTTTCTCTCAGTCATTTTATTATGCGTGTCTGTTAGACATTGAGCTCAGTGCACTAATAGAGTCCCCAGTTAATACTGTAGTCTTTGGCAGGCAGGTTCTTATTGCTGGAGCTAAGAATAGTCAAACCAACCCAACTGGTTTATTCCTCTCTCTGTGGAAGGGAGGTTCTGACACATCCTGTTGAGACGGTATGAATGAGAGGATATCTGGGTTGAGTAGCAGAGACTGCAGTGGCACTGGGAGATGTTTGGGGTCAGTCCAGATTAACAAGGATATGGATGCACATATACTGTACGCAGGAAGAGAAAATATTCTGTAGAACTTAGTTTTAAATGAATTAGCGTAATAAATAAATAATCCTAATTTTGTAAATAGACCCATTCGAAAGTGTTTAAAAAAAAAAGAAATTAAGACTTTTATTCAGCAAGAAGACTATCAAAAGTGACAGTAAACACATTTATAATTCTCAGTTTCAAATAAATGCTATTCTTCCTATTCATCAAAGAATCCTGACAAAAATGTATCATGGTTTCCACAATAATATTAAACAGCACAACTGTTTTCAACATTGATAATAATAAGAATCATATTAGAATGATTTCTGAAGGATCATGTGACTGAAAATCACAGGAATAAAGTAACTTTTAAAATATGGTAAATAAGAAAACAGTTATTTTAAATTGTAATAATATTTCACAATATTACTGTTTTGTGTATTGTTGATCAAACAAATGCAGTCTTGGTGAGCAGAAGAGACTTCTTTCAAAAACATTAAAGCCCAGATTTTTGACCGGTAATGTATATAATATACTCTTAAGGTTATAGGTTCTTTATTGGCATTCCATGAAGAACCTTAAACATTCATGAAACTTTTGTGCAATGGAAAGGTTCTTTTATAGTGAAAAAAGTTTCTTCGGATTATTAAAAAGTTCTTCACACAAAAATATGGTTATTTTGTCACACTTTAGATTAGGGTCCAATTCTCACTATTAACTAACTATTAACTATGACTTTTGCCTCAATAAACTGCTAATTACCGCTTATTAATAGTTAGTAAGGTAGTTAGTTTAGGTATTGAGTAGGATTAAGTGATGTAGATTATGGTCATGCAGAATAAGGCATTAATATGTGCTTTATAAGTACTAATAAACAGACAATATGCATGCTAAAAACATTTTAGTTTAGGGTCTGATTCTTTTTAAAAATGTTCCATGAAAATGGTTCTTTAAAGGTGCTCTAAGCGATGTCGGGTGATGTCACTTCTTGTTGAAGTTTAAAGTATTGTCAAACAAAACAGAGGCTAGCTAGACCCTCCCTCCTCCTCATCCGCACACTAACCCCCCAAACCCCACCCCCAAGTCCTTTTTGTCGGTTATTGTCTGGAACAGTTTGTTATGTTTCGTGGAGCGGGTTGCCGGAGTTTGTTTTTGTTGCCGTTTGTGGAGCCTGGGGTGTCTGCAGAGACCGTGTTTTTTTACAGTGTGTTCAGGGGACAGGCAGCTAGTGGATAGTGAGGAGATGGTTGCTGTATGTGACAAAAAATGTTTTGGCCTAAAAAACGCTTGACATCGCTTAGAGCACCTTTAATGGCATAGCTGGAAAACATATCTGTGTTGACCTAATACTACACCTTCTCGCAGACTTGCCCTCAGTGGTGGTCCCCCTCCACCCCGTGCCCCAAATTATTTGTTTTTGATTTTTAGCATGACAATGTCAATACAGTGTGTTGAGGTAAAACATTGCAATATTTTGAAATACCTTTTTTCCATCCACCCCTGAAAGCCATGCAACCTTTTGCAATCGTCATAGTTTGGCTTGCCTTCAAGGTTCTCAAGTCAAGTTAGGGACAATTTTTCCAGTTGCCATGTCAAACTCGGTCCACTGTGAAATCTGCCATAGTTGATCAATACAACTATTGCAGCACACCTGGGTCTGTGCAGGATTTAGCACATGTTTCTCTAAACATCCATCCTCAGAGCCTTCACTTTAATTGAAATGTCAAACATAGCACTGTACGTCTGTCCTGTCCCGTTCTCCATTCTCGCTGTCGCTTAGCAGACAGGGCAGCCTGACTTCAGTGACCCGCTTTGGCTCAGAGCTGAATCAGTCATCAGACCGCTCTTGTTGTCTGCATAATGCGCCCCCACAGATTTAGGAAACGCATCATTTCTTTTTTCCATCCAGTTGTGGCATCCTGATAGCCTCCAATCACTGTGGAGACTAACGCTCATGCCGCTCCTGCAGTCTTCACACTCGACAGTATGGCGGTTGTCATTCTTGCTATTATTTTTGATGGATAACCCGCCGTCGCTTTTATCAGTGAGAGAGACAGCTGCACGAATTTGTGGCATCATTACTGGCCATTATGTACTCTGTCATTCCATGATGGTAAAGAATATTCCGCACCATCCCTGTTCACTTCATGTGGATGGACTGACAGGAGATACCAGCGCCTCGCATTTATGAAGCACATAATGATTCTTGCATTGCGGTGGTGTTAACTTTTCAGAGCCAGGACTGCCGTGAATTCCTCTTGAATTCATAAAGTACATATATTTGGAATATAGTGGGAATATTTGAAATATAGCCTATACTGTTCTTGTTCTCAGTTTATATTTTCATTATGTGCATTCATCATTGCATCCCAGTGACAGTGCTTTAGCCTCTACAATACTTAGAGGAAGGGAAATAATACTAGCAGGCTTTCTCTCAGTGCTCAGATTCTTGATTACTAAAAAGGATGTCCTACAACTTTACCTGCCATTATTTGATAAAATAGCAACATTTCTAGTTTAAAATGAATCAGAGTTGAGAAAAAAATAGTATATTAAAAAAAACTTAAACATACATTAAAGCTACACTGTGTAACTTTTTTAGTTTATTCTTAGCTAAAAACACTTAGTTTTTTCAAAAATATATGTGCTCATTAATGTATATTTACTTCGTTCAAGTAATAAAGTATTCTCGTGAGTGTATAATATGCCATTGAAAATACATACGGGTGAGGGGTTCTAATGTCGGTCGCCATGTTGCCCCTCCATCTTGAAAGCACTTTAGCCAAAGAGGGACATCAAGCTTCGCATTTCGCGTTTTAACACTCGATGGCACCGTGTCGAGGAGGTCGTACTGGAAGCCATGTTAATCTTGGACTTCATTGGCCACCGTAGGAGTTAAAACGAAATCGAAATTGAGAGGAACAGAAACTAATATTCACTGGATGGTCATATACCTGTTCACAGCTAGATGGGGGTAAAAATCACACACTGTAGCGTTAAACATTGGGGAGAACCAAAGTTGTCTTTTTATTTAATTGTATTTTTTATTTAAAGGAATTACATAATTAAAGGATTAAAATGGATTTTAGGATAAATTAAAAGTGAAATAACTTCTAATTGTTGCCTAGTTGTGTATAGTAATCAATTTAAACTATTTACTAATAATGTTTACATTTTAAAAATATGCCCACATTCACTCTTATTCGTGTCTAAAATCTAATATCTCAGAAACGCAAAATGTTTCTTGTCTCGTCACATTCAGTTATGAATTACATGAATCATGTAAATGACAGTATATTTTCAATTCAAAACAGTGAAATTTCATTAAAAAAAGTTGAGTAGTTTGCATGGATATTACTATCCTGTCGCTGAACATTTCTAACATAAAACAGTAGTCAAATATTAAATGTTTAACTAGTAACACCACACACTCTTTCACTGTTAAGCATTGCGCTGGAATTCGCACTCCTCTTCTGTGAACAAGCCCCGCCTTCTTTGATTTGATTGGCCATCTCAATGATTATGAGTGCTGTTAGATCGCTGAGGCAGATCAGGCTAAAAATGTAACTTTTAAAACATTTTTTCATCCTAACAACAAACAGAGCAATGCGTAATGGAGTGCAGCAGAGCAGAATTAATAATATTAAATATTGGGAGGCACAATTTGGCCATTTCTAATAATTGGGGGGGACTTGTTGTCTCCCTCAAGGTTGTTACAGCCCTGCAACTCACTAAAGAGGTTCATATTAAAATATACCTCTATACCCTTTCACAACTCTGTCAGATATTTATGAAAACATTTAGACAAAACGTTCAGGAAAAAATCTGGTAAAATCAAAGTCAGTTGCTATCCTGCTACGAGTTCCACAACATCACACAGGCCCTGGTGAGTTATATCGTTGCATCGTCTATACTGTATTTTTTTTTTTTTTTTATAACATACTTTTATACCTTAATTAATGCTAATTTTCTTTCATATGTCATATCACAAATTGTAAAGAAATGTGAGATTTTACATCCTATTAGCTAGCAACACCTGAAAACTAAATGGCTGTATGACTGTATTTAATGTTTATATGAAATGCAAAGTATAGTTATTTTGTCAACACTGCTATAGTACTGTATGATTTTCTGACTGTGGTGACAAAAATGGAGCTGCAAATCAGTTTGCAACCATTGATTCATTAATTTGTTGAAGTGAATGCAAGAATTACCTGCAAAATATAACACATATTTGGCATTATTTTCACAAATTAATTATTGTCCCACATTGAATAATGGGCAATTACACATATGTGAGTAAATTAATGCTGATTAAATTAATTAATACCAAATTAATTGTAAGCATCAGTTTACAGAGGTTAAAAATGCAAGGTCTAGAGATGCGTTTTTTCAAAAGTTGCTTAAAAGTTCAACTTGAGTGTCTTAGTTTTAGAATACCATGCAAACGACCCAAGACGTTAGCGCATGTGTACATGTGTGAACGGCCCCTAAATTACTAATTTATACATTTCTATTTTTATGTTTAGTTGACTGCTTTAGACAGTTTTTTTTTTCTTGGTAAAAAGTCAGGCAGATGTGTTTGTGATTGATCTCTGGGCTCACGTGATTGAGTGTTTGCAGACAGACAGAAGAAGCGAGGGGCAGCTGAGGGGGACAGTCAATTCACTGTTACCTTTTCTGTTCTGGTTTGTGTTGCAGACAGTTTGGTTTGACCTACATCAGCGACTAACAGACACTGATGGCACAACTAGCGCAGTAAGTACTAAAGCACGTCTTATATACCAAAGAGCATGATAGAAAACGGCTTAAAATCCTCCAAGACAATGCATGACCAATTGCACCCCCCCCCCCCCATCTTAAAACACAAAAGCAGACTGAAAACCAATGAATAAACCCCTGTCAAATGAAGCTTGGGTCTCTCCAGAGCTCCTCATGCTGTTCCACACACCTGCAGCAGATCTGCCACCTGTTCCTCAGGATTTAGTCACATTTCTGTCTCCATATGAAAGCACCAGCTCAGTGTGTTCAATACCAACATGTTCCAGGAGTCATTTGTGCCTCTAAAAGATAAGAGGCAGTATCACGCTACACCTCACCTGGCCACAAATCAGTCTCGCTCTGTGGACTTAGTGATACACACAGCAGAGCATGATGGGAATGCACAGAAATATCGTACGGATTTGTTCAGCTAAAATGTGGGAGTGCTGGGATTTAATCTCTTGTAAAACTTTGTGGTTTAAAAGTTTTAGATCTAATAAGGAAAAGATTGCTGTGTTTAAAAAAAAAGGAAAAGGTGCAACTGAGTTCAGCGTGTAACAGATCTTTGCTCAAATTGACTTCTTATTGACATTGCAGGGATCAAGGGTAATTGAATCATTCCTTTTTATCCATTAATCCATTGTCAATTTCAGGACAAAATGGGGGTTGGGCAGGTTCCACTTGACAGCTTTAGCGTGTGCCTCTGTGTTTGTTGGTTAACACAAGCTTTGTTTTGGGACCCATTAGATATTTCTGGAATTAGTTCATCCCACCTATAATAATATCAGGGTCTCCCGCAGTGTTATCTGCCATGATTATTACACAGAGCAGAAAAGAGCCATTTTAAAACAATGACTGTGCCATTTCAGAGCTATTTCTGTTTACAACTGATTATTGCTCCATTTGCTTCTAGTAAATTGCGTGCATTTTGACATTTGGATGACAAACATTAAAACAAAATGCACCTAATCCTAGTAACAAGAAACAGGAATTTGAACAGTGATGCCGAATATTTAAATGAGCAGGTAGATCTTCTTAAGGATTACAGCAGTAGTGCTTTTCTTCACAGCCTCATATATTTGAATATGTATGAATGCATATATTAGCATATAATTATTGCTACTTAAGTTTTTGATTTTCCTCCTGTAAATATTTATGGAAATCATTACAATGAGCTACATACATATATAAACAAAGTGTCCAGGCATCTAAAATGTGTTCCCACCTCCAGATATAAGAAAACAATGGCTTTTTGGAGTCTATAGCAGAGTGGAGATGCGGCAAGAAGGGGAGCTCTTATCTTCTCTTCAAGACATGTTTATAGAGAGTGGACTAATGACTGATCAGTCCAATGGCTCAACGCATCTGTTAGCTCAGCAGTTTAATACTTTACAGGCTGTATTCACTGACTTCACTAGACTTACACCACCCGCAGTGCTTGTCTTGATTGGCCATTATGAATATAAATCAGCTGTCTGCTGATAAAACAACAGAGGACAGACCGAAAGAGAAAGGGAGAGGGACAACTACATATCTGAAAGCCATATTTGCTCATTTGGAGGGAATTATGGGATGGATGCAGAGAGGGACAGTGAGATGCCCCCATTTATGCCTTTTGGACTTAAACAAAGCAGCAGCTCATTTAAAGAGATGCTAAAGTAAAAAATATATATATATATTATAATGCAATTTAGTCAGTGTTACCAGAGAGAGGATAAATGGGGGTAGAAAGATGCCAGTCAGAAAGAAATGGGATGGTATTCCCCAGTTTCCATGGTAACTGTTTCTTACTTTTTTTATGGACTTGTACTGTACCTGAGACGTTCTCCTCACTCACATGGTAGGAAATTGTGCACATAAAATATTCTTTCCTCTCGTTGTGTGTGTGTGTGTGTGTGTGTGTGTGTGTGTTTGTTTCACAGTCTGATACATAATGTAGAAGGGGAGCAGTTCAACTCCACATGGGGGTCTTTTGGGTTCATTAGTTTAGGTTCCCTTCTGAGCCAAAGAGACACACATCATACACATATATGTAAAGCGCATTCACCACATCAGGGATTGCTAATTCCGCATAAAGCCAATTGAGAGACATTGCAATACACCCAAGAAATATTGAACTGGCGTCTGTCAGAGCGAGAGATTTAAGGATTCTAATAATGCAATGAGAATATCCCACAGAGCACAAAGCCTTACACTCTGGGTCACATTTGCATCGTCTACCAATCTATGATTTATCCGTTTATTCCACGGCATTGAGTCTGAATGAAGACCCCCCTCACTGTTCAAACAAACACTGAAGACTAATGAAAGCCATTAGTGCAATCGGTCTCAATGCGTTCGGATCAGCCAGATGTCGAAATGCAAAGAAAATTGGATTGCGTATCCTCATGCATTCCTCTAATTATTCTTATGTGCCTATCAGATCAAGCCTCCAGTGGAGGAGAATGGGAAAACAGAATGATACTTATCATTGTGTGTAGGTCGGCTAATGTAGTGTTTCTGATTGCATTCTGGCTAGTGTTGGGTGGCATAGTGCTCTTGATTAAGTTCAGGGTTTATTACCAGGCTTCTGCTCTTTTATTGCCCTCGCCTTCGGGGAACGGGACTGCTGTCAAATCGAAGGGCCTAATGGTTTCTCTTGGGTTTTATCTTCCCCACCTGCTGGGGAACTACACATGCTCTATTGAAGATGTGCCACTTTAGTTATAGCATACACCACACACACCAAATATGCCCTAAAATCTCCTAAAAAAAACATGGCCTTTTTCACTTTTTTTAGGCCTTTATTTGTGTTGTGGTGCAGTTGTTTGGTTGTAATATGGCATATAAAAGTTATAAGCGAGCACACACCGAATCTGAAGACTTTTTTCTTTCTACTGTTCACCAGGTCTAACAGAGGATTTACATTCACAACCGTTCAAAAGTTTGCGGTTAGTCAGCTAAGCTCCATTTATTTGACCAAAATACAGTAAAAACAGTAACATATTAAATAGTATTGCAGTTTAAAATAATAATAGTTTTCTATTTTACTATATGTTAAAATGTCGTTTATTCCTGTGATGGCAAAGCTGAATTTTCAGCATCATTACTCCAGTCTTCAGTGTCACATGATCCTTCAGAAATCATGCTAATATGCTGATTTGGTGCTCAAGAAACATTTCTTTTTATTATCAATGTTTCAAACAGTGCTGCTTAATGTTTGTGGAAACCGTGATAAGTTTTTTTTACAGGATTCTTGGATGAATAGAAAGTTCAGAAGAACAGTATTTGGTTGAAATAGAAATCTTTTGTAACATTTTAAATGTCTTAACTGTCACTTTTAATCAATTTAATGCATACATGTTGAATAAAAGTATTAATTATTATTATAAAAAATGTGTACTGGCTCTTTTGAACGGTGGTGGATTCTAAACATTTTAAAGGATATTACTTTAGGTTGAAATGATTTGCATATTGGCATCTTAAGATATTCAGCATATAAATGCAGATGTTAATCAACGCTCCAGGCTCCTCGGGGTGCTCTGCAGTGTGGAAATATCTGCCAAGAAATTATAATATTTAAACCTATCATTTCTTAGTAATATTGGGTATTCATTTAATCAAATCTCTTAGACTTAATAAAATTGGTTCAAGATGACAGCACTAATTTAGAAACGAGTGGGAGCCCTGAGTGACATGTTACACAAGAAAAGTGCAATTATGTGAAACAGACGAGTCAAAAGCAGTTCAGTCTGAAATTTACCCTTTAAGAAATGTTATGAAATTTTGAAACAGCGAATCTGTTTTTTCTTTTCATTATTTGTTGCAGGGAAGCAGGTTTAAAGCCTGCGCTGTTATTTGAACTTCATTTGGTAGCCAACCACACTCCCACAATTCTACATCATTTGGATTACACTGGGAATTAATTAGTTACTTAGGCGACGATCCAAAGGAGTAGCTGAATTGATTTTACTCTCTGGTATTTTTCATACTGTATATAATTCTCCTCCTGAAGGAATAACCAAATGAAGATTAACCCTTGCTTAACCTTTCTGCTGCAATATAGACCATAACTCTTATTAAATGAGGATCAAAGCTTTTAAGACCGTTTGCTTTTTTAAGCAGGGTTAGGGTTAAAGGGTTAGTTCACCCAAAAATGAAAATTTTTAATTCACATAAAGCGATCGTGTCTCTTCAGAAAATTTGGACTAAACTTCTCAATTCATGTGGATTAGTTTTACGATCTCTTTATGAACTTTTTGAAGCATCAAAGTTGTAGTTGCGTAGCTGTCAATGGAGGGACAGAAAGCTCTCAGATTTCATCAAAAAGATCTTCATTTGTGTTATGAAGATGGACGAAAGTCTTGCGGGTTTGGAACGACACGAGCGTGAGTAATAAATAACAGAATTTTCATTTTTGGGTGAAGTATAGTGTTTATAACGTATGGTGTCTTGAACCCTTACACTGTGATTTGAGTCTCTAAATAAGTCTGGTTTTATTTATTTATTTTGCCTAAGGAGAATATTAATATTAATATTAATAGGACAAGACATTCCCATCATCCCCCCAGACTCACAGTTTTCATTATGTATTCAGACTATTGGAAACGAACCACTTTCTCTCTTTCCCCATCCTATCGCTCTTTTTCTCTCTTTAGTCCCTCTACCTGATCCGCCAGGAGATGAATGTTTCCCAGAAGCAGCTGGGAGAGTTCTGCGAGGCCCTGAAACAATACCTGAAGAATGTGTCTACTCAGAGAGACTGTTTCCAGTGAGTTGACTTCATTTGTCTTACTTTGACCTTCTAGTATTTTTCTAATTCCCCCTTTCTCTCTCATTGCGTCTTATAAGTATGTTAGTACAAAACTTTTCTGTGCTTTTTTTTTGGTGCTGTCAGACTTAAGTGTTTTCAGTTTTTATCTGCTAAGGTAAAATCACATGCTCTTTATTAAGTTTCATATGTTTCAAAATGTCTGTTGGAGGGTAGCAATAATAACTGTACTGCATAACTGCTATAACTGCTATGCATTTCTTAAAGAGTAAACCTGTGCCTCTCTAAGAAATGCATGCGTCTCATCAATGTGTATTTATCTCTGATGTGTTGAAATAAGACACTGTATCGTTTTACCTCATTTAGATAAAGATGGCAGGTGAGCAGGTGTTGTTTTTCTAGTTGATGAATTAATAATGAAACTGGTTAAACAATTGCTGTTTTTTCTGCACTATCAATAGATAGTGTTTACAAATCCCTAAAAGATCAAGAAATCGTCCTGAACTACTTTAAAATCAGTAAGTTACTCAGTTTTGTCCCCTGGGTAAACCTGGATAAGCTACTGTTCAAAAGATTGGGATCGGATTTTTTTAAATTAATAGTTAAATTATTCAGCAAGGATACATTAAATTGATTTAAAGTGACAGCAAAGGCTTTTGCATTGTAACAAACTTTTTTTTTATAAATAAATGTTTGAACTGAAAAAAAATAATGGTTTCCACAAAAAAAAAATGAGCACAACTGATAATAAGAATAAGAAATTAATTGAGCACCAAATCGGCTTTGCCATCACAAATACAAATACAATTTGAATATAATTTAAAATAGAAAACAGTTATCAAATTGTAATAATGTTTCACAATATTACTGTTTTTACTGTATTTGTGATCAAATAAATGCAGCCTTGGTGAGCATAAGAGACTTTTTTTGAAAAACAACAAAACAAATCTTAATAACCCCAAACATTTGACCAGTAGTTTGCTTCATTTTCAAATTTTTGGTCAGGCCAATTTTTGACTGAGAGCATTTTTCAGCCCCACAGTATACAATAATTATGTAATAGCAGTGAGTAAAAGAGGTCCTTTATAGTGTTTTTCATGGAAGCTCCCTGAGACCGTTCTCTGAGAGAGGGTTTTGTGTGGCAGCATTTACTGCCGTCATGATTCACATCAGACTAGTGAATAATTGATCAGTGAGAACATCTGCAAGCTTCTCTGCTGAACTGTCATCTCTGTAGTCTCCCTTTATTTCTTTCAACTTTCCTCCTCTCATGTTCTGTTGGTGAAACGGTGATTGAAATGCTCTTTGATTTCCACTACAGCACATTTTATTCAGATTAACTTATACCTCACAGACCAACTTGTTCAGATACTTTTGTTCACTGTTTTGCAACAATAATAATTCTGTACAGTTATTAAAGTCAACATAGCATCAAAATTACTTTCTTAATTGGCATTTTTTGAGGGATTCATTGGAGCAAGAAAGAATCATGTCTTCATAATCTTAAATCTAAATGTAACTTTCTCTCAAATGACTTTCTCTTTCCACTTGCATCGCTACACAGCAGTGTTATTTTAATAATATTGATATACTATTTATCATTGATACACTACACTATTTTGAATTAGATTTCGTTTTTATTTTTGCGTTGACTTTAAATGTCTGCTGGAGACATGACCTGACAGGTTCTCTAACATGTGGGCGACCCAAGATTGAGTACAGCTTGAATCATTTCCCCATCCAGAAAGCGTTGAAAAAGCTGCTTGCTGCAGTTTGCTGAAAGTTTGAGGAGTCTGTGGGAGTTGTCAGAACCTGCTAATGTTTAGACTACTGTTGATTTATTGAGCTAATGCTAATCATTGCTGTTTTGTTGCCTAAAGGGCTGCTGCTGCAGCCGAACAGAAATATCTGAGGAGTTACTGCCATCAAGTGGAGGGTCATACAGTACAATGAATAATAATGCTTCTGTTTTCAATATGGCAGGTTAATTGCCATCTCTTTGAAAACATTATCCTTGTTTTCTTTATTCTCACTGTTTGTTTCTACAAGGTTTAACATTGTTTTCCATCAGCTTTCTGAATCTGTGTTCGTGAAACGTGAGATTGTAAGTGTGTAGTGTTTTTTCATTGTTCTTCTGTTCACCTCTCTCCAGTGTGACGGCTGTGCGGCTGCCTGACGGCCTTTCCTTTGTGGTGTACGAGTTCTGGGACGGAGAGGAGGAGTGGAAGAGGTAAAACACCTTTCGACTGAGTGTGACTGTGTGTTTGTTGTGTTCACTGGGATCTTCGCACTTAAGTCTGCTCATCTCGATTGTCATGAGCACCTGAACTATCACGAGACAAGACATGAGAAATAAAAAGCTTTTACTTAGAAGTTAAGTGTCAAATGCATTAGTCTATTGATATGGTTTCCATTAGCATGTATGGGGACTAGGGGTGTAACGGATCGTGGTTGATCCGTAGGGGCCCGGTCCCACGGTTTCGAATTCACGTGATTCACGGATTAATTGAAAAGATTAGAGTGAACATGCACATGTTTTTAAGTCCTGTCTATTTAAACATTCAAGCCATTTCAAACCATTCAAGCGCAAGAAAACACAAAAGAGAATTCGGGACTCTGAGTCCCAAAATCTCTTTAATATTTTCTTGTCCTTGAACAGACACATACTCGCAAAATTGTCAAAAAAACTTGTATGGCGAGTATCCTCGTAATCATAGTTGGTTATGTCTTAAGTGAACGTAAACAATCGAGAAAGAAAACAGATGCGCATCATTATATTGAAGCTGTGCATTCAGGCTTAACGTGACAGCATCATAATATACCTGCTGCTGTCTGTACCAATATATGATATATTTTATACAGTAAAGAGCATGCAGTCTTATCTTACCATTGATAATTCATTTTCTACATGAATACTTTTAGACCTAAAAAACTTAAAGCACTATTTAATTTGTATCGTAGTCACACACACATACTTCTTTTTGAACTGAAAAATTATCTGATCCGTAACTCAAAAACCGTAATAACCCCCTAAAAGCGAACAAGATTTAAAGATTTAAATTTAAATAAATATATTTGCCTGTATTTTTTGTCTTTTGGTTGCAGCTGAACTTAACTTGTATGGAAAAGAGCAGCTTTCACAATTTGATAAAAACATTTGTGTTGCGAATGATAGGAGGGTGGATAGATAATGACAGAATTTTCCTTTTAAAGCAATTTATAAGCTCATTTAAACTGACCTAATTTAAGGTGCTGTATTTTGCATTGCTCTTTGAAATTTTGTGGCCGATCATCCAGTCATTTTGTAAGGAATCCATGTGATTGGGAGTTCCACGTGAGAGCAAAAAGTTCCCCACGCAGATTTCGCTTGTGTTTCCCTCGAAATTGCTGCGCTGACCAACAGAAAACTGCTTGGTTTGAAAGTGACTTCAGTGTGAGCTTCATACATCACTACACTATTGACAGTGGACCTTTTTCTGTCTGAGAAATTTTTCCCGAAATATGATCACGCCTTTACAAACACTTGTTTTTCAAATAATAACGTAGCTTTATTATTTACATATCAAACATAATTATCAAAGATACCGTTTTTTGGAAGTTACATTCAGAATCCACTTTTACAGTAGGCTATATTATTGATGCTACTTTGCATCAGAAGATATCAGAGTTCTGGAACTGTTTATTTTGCTCCTTTTTTAACCGTCTCTGCTTCTCTCTCAGGCACCTTCAGACTGCAGCTTGCAAGGCCTTCCAGCATGTCAAAGTGGATACTCTATGCCAGCCCGAGGCTGTGTCCTCTGTTGCTGTGCCTGGTGCGTTTCACTGCCGCCTGCCGTAGAGGCTGTTATGGGCTATGGTGCCAAACCAGCCTTTGATGCTACTTTTATTGTCTTGTGTAGTTGGGAGATGTCTGTACATTTCACAGCCATTATGCGCCCTGCAGGATTATGTCCTCTGACAGTCTCTGCATTTAGTGTGTTCACACTTGGCATGTTTGATTCGATTAAAATGAACCCTGGTGCGATTGCTCTGTTAGTGCAGTTGATTTGAATAAGTGTGAACTCTGCCATCCGAACCCTGGTGCGCACCAAACAAGCGGATCGAGACTGCTGAAGAGAACGAACTCTGGTATGAACGCAACATGGACAAAAGACATGTAAACGAACCAAAAACGGGATATGTCACAAGATTCTCAAGCATACCTGTTTTATCTCAGCTGGTCAAAGTACCATCATATGTATACAACGAGTGCATTTAGCCCAGCACACAGCATTGTTTTAGATGTTCGGTAAGTTTTGTCACGAAATATACGTAATAAAAGCAGACCAATCAGGTTATGAACATATCCATATGCTTTTAGGTTTGGTGTTAAAATGCCAATGTGAACGCTCAGCGTTTTTGAGTCCAGACCAAACGAACCGAACTACAAGTGTGAACACACCCTAAGAGAATTCATTTCAAAAGAGAGCTGCGGCAAAACCAAAATTCTCCATCAGACGTTCCCATGCGCCTTCCATGGCATAATAGAAACCTTTGATCTGATTTCTCTTTGAATGTGATGTGATTTCAAAAGCCAATCCCTCGCCATGTGGTAGCCTACCGTTTTGCATAACCGCAGCAGAAACGATAGGCTTGTATATGTATGCCGGTTGACAAATTTCCACCATATTTTGCAACGTGAAAGTAAAAGCTATTTTCAATGTGCAAGGATTCCGATTCATTACCTGCCATAGGGAAATAACTAGTAGAATAACAGTGTAGTAAACGGTAAAACTATTTGCACTACAAACCAGTGTTTATAATTATGACAATACATTCAAATATTATAATAAGAAATACCACTTTGCAAAATCAACCAGCATAATGAGCTGTTTTGTACAGCTTAAAAATAAGCTGGACAAACATAAAGACGTGCAGTTGAGGCATTAAATATTTACTGTCGCTTATCTGTTTGATAGTGACACTGACAATATCTCTCTCTTTCTAGCCGCCTGGTGCAGCCTGAACAAAGACTGAGAAGCGAGCCAGTCTGCGGGTGGAACGGTCCCGCCTTATGCCTGAAACCCTTCTCTTCTCCTCCACTTCCCCCTCTCTATCCCTGTCACAGTCCCTGCTATCTTAACTACCCCCCTTTCAGCGCTCTCCCCACTCTGTCTCCTTCTCTTTTATAATTACTTGTTTACACAGTATCCATTTGATATTGAGCCAAAAGTAGTGTCGGCTGCAGAGAACGCCGGACACAGTACCAGTTTCCTCTTCACCTCCATTGCAACATACAGAGACGACACTAAAACTCCCCAAAGCATTTGGGAACCTCACCTGGTTGATTCGCATTTGCATTTGAAATATCAACTTGCATAAACAGTCTCTTCTAACTAAATGAGGCTGATAAATATTTCATCCCAATTTAAACATGCATTCGCTGCTTTGCAAACAGTTCCCTTTGGTACAACTTCTGAGAAGACAAAAACTGTGCAGCAAAGTATTTCTACAGCTGTCCATGGACAATAGTATTTCTGTAAAGGTCATTTGATACTAGTTATAGGTTGGTGTTATAAATACTTTGAACTGTATCTTTATGAGCCATGTAGAGCAGTGGTTTTCTAACCTGGACCCATGACTCTGCACATTTTGTATGTCTCCTAATTAGCACACCTGATTCAGATCGTTAGGGAGAGAGCTCCAACTGAGCGTGTCAGATAAGAGAGACATACAAAATGTGCAGAGTTGTGGGTCCCCAGGACCACTGATATAGAGACTGGTATTTTTGTCAAAGCGTGAGTATGACACATACTGCCAGTCAAAGGGCCCACATTTACAACACACCAAATAAACATCTGCTCCAAAAGCACAATGTACCTGAACTATAGATGAAATGCTTATGTACATGTGATTCGCTGATAGAGAGTAGAGAATATCCTGAGTAATAACAGAATTATCTTGAAAATTTTATGTCGACCATTGTTGACCGATAATATATGGATCTAGGAAAGTGTGGCACTGACTTAATATTCCATCAGTTTTATTGCTTCTAAATAATTAAACATATGGCATCAAATCATTTCATTTCTCAGGACAAGCCAAAATTTAGTAGAGGATTTTTCAAAAATTGATGTTGTTGACCAGTAAGACTGTTGTATTTGTGTGAATTTCTGGTTGGCTCAAAATGTAAACAACTCAACACCAGGCGAAACCAACACGGCCCAAACTGCAGCGTTCCTTTCCCACCAATCCTGCCTTCTGTTTGGTTTGTTTATCCCTCACAGTGAGTGCATGTTACAAATGAATGTCCAGTAAATTATTTGCCGTAGAATTTAGCTATGCTACTTTAAATGGATTTTGTGCATTTCTTATTTTCTTTTATATTACTCCAGTAATGGAACAAAAAGAAACAAAACTATATGAAATGAATAAAACTATATGAGCAGTCACTTTTAATGGCATTGTTTGATGAAATACTACTTCTTATACCCATGTATGTTTCCGTATACTGGCTTTCTCTCTTATAAGTGAGTGTAGAGATTTATTGCAGGGATGCAAAGTATTATATTCGTCTTAAATTTGTTAAAATTCTAGATTATGTAGAGTGCTGCTATTCAATAAAGTACTGAAAAAGGATCTGTCGTTGCTTTTTTCAGCTTCATTCATTTTCAGTAAGAGTCATTATTTTTAGTCATTGGTTGTTGAAATGAAACAAGATGAATAAACATTCTTACATTGCCACTTATTTACAAATGTACTTATGCATAACAAAGTGGTTCCAATGAAATCTAAAGGACAGTCCAAATATATACTCATAGCCCCGCCCCTTTTCCGCGCAGCACTCGTGTTCTGTCTTCCAGTTTGTACTTCCACAGCATGAAGGTAAGATCTTTAGTATTTATGTATGAACTGCTTGTTTTAAAATCTTCCCAGTCTACTGACATTTGTTATGACATCCACTTCGAACATTACAATGCTCATGATAACTTTCACGAAGTCTACCATTGGTAAATCCACTTCACCAATTTGACAGCGATGCCATAGAAATATACAGAGCCACAGCAAAAATATTATTTAGCTCACATCTATGCTGACATGACAATGGACATCCAAATTGCAGAACATTAAAAAAAAAGACTACACAAATAATTCAGATTTACATGACAGTTATTTTGTCTGAGGTATTTCATTTCGAGTTGGATTATTATTACATTTGTACATCAATCTCCATTACAAGCAATTACTCCACGGAGCGGTGTCAAAAGTTCTGAAAGACCATACAGTTAAAAGTCCTTGTGTTGAATAGTAACGGTCAAAAAATTACACTTCACTTAGGAGTTGCATAATCGCAATTGAAGTGCTCTGCCCAAAGATATAGATGCCACAGAAAAGTGTGATCATTCCCCATGCGATGAAAAGATACCTGGGGGGAAACGAGGCATACAAACACTGTTATTGTACATGTAATAGAATGAGTGTGAATTCTATTAAACATCCCATACAGGATCCTAAAGAACCACACTTCTCTCACCTCATTGTAGGAGAAATTGACTCTGACTGCACCACAAATATTAGGCAAAGTCCTTCAATAAAAATGTTTGCACATGAATATAAAAAATATGAATTCACATCATGCTAACATTCACATTATATTTATATGCTCAGACAAAGTATTGTGAGAATTAAGCTGAAAATCATTCATATTAAAAATATTTTTTCTTTTTATAAATGTCAATATTAATTTTTCAGTTAATGGATTCTGAGACATGCAGCCATGCATCAATCATACAAGTACAATTACCTGGAAATACAAAGATGAAGAAAGCACTGACTCCCCCGACAACACTGATCACTTTGCTGATGTCAGGAATGAACACTGCTATGAGAAGAGTGACTGTGACCCAGGCTGTGGTCAAGGCAACACGTGTACGGCTCTCGTAAGACTCCGTCACCGCCGTGTGTTTGTGTCGCTGCCGCAGCAGTGGATCCTGGATCACAGATCTACACGCATAGACTGGTCAGTTACTCTATATATGTAACTGTTCTGTTAATAACCATAAGACACAGTTTATCGTATACCTTCCAAGCAAGACAATGATGGGGTAGATGGTGATGATTGAGATTCCAAACAGCAGCCTGGCAATGATCATGGTCACATCACCCCCACTGTACGACATCAGAATATCAGGAGCAACGTTCTTCCCAAACGTCAGGTACCCAAAGACTCCTACAAAATAGTCATCTCTTAAACAATACACTCATTACTAAATTAAATGCCTAATCAACCATTACACTCTTCCTGATTAAAAAAAGGGATCTGGTATGAGCCAAGAGGACTGATATAAATATATAAATCCTGGGTTCAATCAAGTCATCATTGAAATTGTATTTAGAAATGTATATAACAAATATCTTTACTGTCACTTTTGATCACTTTAATGCATCCTTACTGCATAAAGCATTAATGTCTTTAAAAAAAAAATCTTACTGAACACAAACTTTTAAATGGTAGTGTGTATACAAAAAACAGCAATAGCATCTGTCAGGATATAACGTTATTTAATGCGATTTACTCTATATATCTGGAAAGAAAAAAAAGCGATTTTTGCTGATGGGAAAAAAGGTCATTATGTACGTGAATGCTTGCATATGAAGTGCACATAGAGTTGTGGTAATTGAGCTGTAATCACTGACCAGTGAGAGAGTAGATGAGGAGGCAGATCAACATGGACACCACAGAGATGAAGACCCAGTGGGACAACTTCCTGTTCTCCATACTACTGTAGACAGCAATGCAGGCCTCGTGGCACTAAAACAGACACCGAATCAGCACAAGCACAACTGACTACAAAAATCAGATCTCCAGCACACTGTCTGCACCAAACAAAAGCTTTTCCTGTAATAACTAACTTTGTGCACTAGCTCATTCCTCAGCGATTCCCCCGGCCGCACAGCTCTTTTCATATCTCCATTTCCCTCTTCTCTCCATTCCCGCCTCGTAATCAATCAGCCCCAGGCAGCGGACACAGAGCAGTTCTGCGCTATTCTACTATTCCGGTGGACTTTTATTACATTTTTGACAATCCCCCAGCGTTGACAAATAAAACACCTCAAAGATGCACCATTTTTCACACTTTGCATCTGACCTGACCTTAAATATTAAAGTGAGAGCAAAAACAACTTAAATTTCCCCTCATTTGTGGACTAGTAATGATCTTCAGTGAAATCATTTCTCTTTTTCTCCAAGAGTCAAATGTTAGTATGTTGGATAAAAGCAAGAAAACTCACCTGAAAGCCAAAGCAAATAGTTGGGATGACACTGAACATCGAAGCCCATGAGCTTACTCTAAACAATAACAACAATCATAGTTAAAAAGGGCGGTTTTACACATATCATTTCTGAAACTTTTTGCTTTCAGCTAAATGCAGTGTTGGGGAAAGTTTCTTTTAAAAGTAATGCTTTACAATATTGCGTTGTTACTGCCTAAAAAAGTCACTAATTGCGTAACTTAGTTACTTTTTGGAACACAGAGGAATAGGACGCAGGCGAAGAAAGTTCAACACTCTTACTTCAATAAAAACAAAACAAAAATGAAACACAAATGTCATGTTTATCTAAAGACATTTTTGCTAATTACTATGGTTGAATGGGATCATCGAAGGTCAGCAGCAAGAACATCGGTTCATTCTTTCCCCGCCCATTGAAGAAATTTTCCATCCATTATGACAACATTTACTCGCCATAGACGAAATTTTCCATCATTTATGACCGTTTACCCGCCATGGACTTAATTTTTCGGCCTGTTGTGTTTTTACTGTTATACGGTAGGTGGTGCTATTACGCATCTTCTGAAAGAGTAGAGAATCTCTGGATCAAAACACAGGCAAAAAAAGGAGAAGAAACAAGCGATAGAAGCATTGCTTATGCACGTTGTATTCTTAAAAAAAAATTCTCATCCTATTGGTCAAAATTTTGCTTTTTTATGAAACACCCACATTCAAGTGTTGATTAAAAAAATGTATAGAGGTTAAAATACGTTTTTTAGTTGTTGTTTAAAAGCAGAGGCTCTGCTCTTTCTTTTGATATATTGCCCGTTCAAATTTTTATACAACAAAATATTCAGGGAGGCATGACATTTTTGCGAAAATGATCAAAAACACTACCGGTGGCCAGCAATTTTTTTTTTTTTTTTTTTTTTACACTGGCAGGGAAAGAGTTAAAGTGTGATTAAATATATAAGGTATATTTGTGTTATTTAACATTTAATTATTGTGGTTTTTCATAATTTTGAATCTGTTTTTGTGCGAGTGAGATGACTAAATGCATGCTAATATTTATTATAGAACTACAATAACTATCATGTTCACACAGCGCACACAAGGCCTTTGCCTCTCACTCGTTATTTCTTTCAACATAGGGAGAGGAGTCAGTCAATACACGGGCAAATAAAGTAACCTGCATTACTTGAAGAAGTAACTTCGACATGTTGTTGTAAATTTATAAGTAACGCGCTACTTTAGTTACTTGAGTAATCTGATTAAGTAACTCGCATTGCTTGTAATCCGTTAACTTGAACACTGGCTAAATGAATCGATTACTTTCTCTCAGAGCTCAGTAAGCATGACAGTAAGATTTGTTCACGCACTGCAGGAGGAAAAGATGATGATGAGAAGGTATAGATCCTTTATATAGCTTGCCACTAAATTTGAAAGCATGGTCACTCTCCACTCACCCACTGCTGTAAAGAGGTGACAGATTGATCTCATGCACGGGCCTCCTGTGGTATTTCACTGTAATGGCTACAGTGAGATATGTAGCAGCAAAAGTTCCTAGAACACTGAACAAAAACAAATATCAAAGACGAGTTGATATCAAACAAATTATCTTGATGATGTGTGATGAAAAAACTTATCTTTAGTCAGAGTCATTTTAAAGCTATTCAAAATGCTGTGCACTGTCATGGCAATTGACCATGAATGAAAAGCAGAAGCAATAACAATGCTCACAATCACAGTCTTTATTCACTTACAGTTTCAACTCCTTCCATCTAAACAGAGTTTCCACAGTTTTGACCAATCAATTTCAAATACCATTTCCAAAATAAATTTGTTTATAAATAATACGAACAGATTTGTGACTTGTTGCACACAAATCTTTGAAAAGAACCAAATTAAAAATCTTTCGCCCACAAATCGGATGACACTGTGTTTTGTGAGGAAGTGCCGATGAAACACATTCTTGAGCAGAGCTAGAAAAATAACTATTATAGGAATTACCATTAGTTCAATGATTTTAACAACTTTAAAGACTTTTTCACCTTCCTGAATAAAACCTGCTTTGGTCATCGCAACAGTGTTTTCCTAAATTAGTGTCATTTTAGCATTATTTATATACTTATACTATTTTGAATTAGCTTTTATTATTATATTTTCCATTTCCAGTTTAATTTTAGTTTAAGTTTTAGTAATTTGGTTATGTGCGTTTTGTCATTTTATTAGTTCTATTAAGCTGTCATTTATTTTTATTTCAGGTTTAGTCATTTTAGTACTTCAGCTTTATTTCAAATACAAAAAAACAATGTTTAATAGGTTTAGTGGTAACACTACAATCAAGATTCATTAGTTAACAATAGTTAACTACTTTAGTTAACATGAAATAAGAATACTTCTACTGCATTTAATAATCATTAATAATGCATTAATAATGTTCATTTCAAAATGTACTAATACATTATTAAAATCAAAAGTTGTTAACATTAGTTAATGCACTGTAAAAATAACATGAACAATCAACAGCTGTATTTTTATTAACTAACGTTAACAAAGGTTAATAAATACAGTAACAAATGTATTGCTTGTGGTTAGTTCATGTTAGTTAATCAATTAACTAATGTTAACCTATTAAACGATTGTAAAGTGTTACTGTTTTAAATAACAATAATTACACTGTTTTGAACAACACAGTCAAGGAAATAAGCAAGAAATTGACAGAATATAGTTCCTCACCTAGTATACTTCTGTATGCTGATCTCCTTCGGAACAGAGAGAGGGAAAATGAAGAAGAGACACAGGAGAAACAGGGCAAATCTCTGGTCTGTGTACCAGTGGTACGGCATCTCTGCTTCTGGCAAGCCTGTGATTAACTCATACATAGAGAGACATACTGCGAGAAATGAATGGAGATGGATCAGTGTGAAGATCTAATGCATAATGACACTGTATGATCAATTAGTAATAAAAAAAAGATCAAAGTCCCATCAACATTACATTTCTGAAGCTGGTCAGCCACTATGACTAGAAAGGCAACAGATATGATGAAAAGGTTGAAGACGTAGCAGATCTCACAGAGTTTGCCTATGGCAGGACCGCACACGTCTCTGACCACAGCCTGATATGTGTTTTGTCCACTGATTGAAGATGAATATCCCAGGATGACCAGTCCGCTGATCAGGAACACAAGAGAAATCTATGTGAGATAGAAATATATCATATATAATATCATGCACAGAATTACAATAGGCCTAAGTGCAAATATTTCATTTAGGCATTACAACAATGTGCATACTGAACACCATTGACAAGATAATTCTGTTAGTGCACATAATGGATGTGGTTGAAGCCACAGTGATGAAAACAGGTAAACTGAGTCATAAAATATTCATACAATTCTTGTTTCATTATAGCATTCACACAGAGTTACTTGCCATTTCCACAGTGACAGCAGAGTGAAGTCCTCCAGCTTTCGCAAACGCCCAGGGAAAGATAAGAAGCCCTGCACCCAGCGCGGACTTCAGCAAGATGAAAACCGCTCCTAACGAGCCCAACTTCGGCCCGTTCGTGTCCAGCGAGGGCTTTGTTAAAAAGCTGATGCTCTCTTTTGCCAGCTCCTCCATATTTGGCCCTGTTTCAATCTCTGTTTCTCTCTGAGAGTTCAAACATTAGGTCAGGTAAATGAGAGGTGGAGTTAGGTGTTAGACCAATCAAACGCTGGACCCGCTTCCACTGTTCCACTAGCCACAAGAGTTCGAGTGGAGAAGATTTACATTATGTTGTCAAATATTTTGTCTGATTCAAAGTGGGCAGAATGCTAGAACTAACGAGCCATAACTGGCAAAAATAACCGTCAGTTTTACCCTTATGAAATATTGCCCTACAAACATCGAAAACAGATTTAAGTTGCCAATGCTGGCAATGACCATGGTATAAACGGGACAATCCACGGCTAGCATTAAATGCTTTTAATTATCCCTTACTAAATCTACCTTTTTGCCTAGAGTAAAATCCGAAGGAATAATTATGGGAACTCAAACAAACAAAACATTTTTTTACAATTAATTGATAGAATGGTTGCTTTTATATGGCATTGGTATTTTTGCCAATAACTATAAAATCTATGGTAATTAAGCAGAAACTATCTATTTACTTTTATTTTGCAAGAATGTTAATTGTTCAAATTTATTTAAAACTGTTACGCTTCCAGTGGTATTATTTTCACTCCCAAATTCCCACAACGTTTTAGGAATTCTTTTTGATTGTTTGCATTATAATCTTTTCTTTTCAGATCAAATTACAAATGTTGGCACAATATGTATTGTGAAAGTAATTTGTAGATCATGTGCACTGTGCAGGATATCCCACATTTAACAGCATGCTTTCCAAGGGTGGGAGTTTGGCACTGGTGCTACAGGCTCACTGTCACTCTCCTAGAGCCCAAAGCTGGTTGGGAATTTTCTAGATACGGGGGGCAAATAGAACTTGTGACCTCCGTTGTGACAAGATTTGGGAAATCCATTTAAGCACAGATAACTGGTCAGGGTTAGTTCCCATGTTCTTCATGTCATTAACCTCTATCACGCTTCATCACCTGAAAGAGACTGGGGACATTTTCACAGGCTATTCTTCCCATTAAAAATGGATCAGGGCTGAGATTTAGAAAGACTTCACAGACCCTATCACTTCTAATGGAATTAGTCGATTTCTCACTGGCTCGAAGCACAGGCAACTACAAGACTGCTTAGCAGACCGTGCTGATCTGATTTAGAACGAAGAGGAAGAAGAGTATTTCGTTTGTCCATTTACACCTGCATTCAAATACAGGGAGGTCATGATTGTGTGGGACAGTCTGAAGAATGCTATCTCAGAAGATTTGATAGATTTAAAAAGGACTGTTTTCTATTTGACTATTTTTAAATGCAATACATTTCTGTGATGGCAAAGTTGAATTTTCACATGATCCTTCAGAAATCTTTCTAATATGCTAATTTAGTACTGTTGATAAAAACATAATAATGGTTCTTATTATCAATGTCAAAAAAATTTTTGATGCTTATTTTGTGGAAGTCATTTTTTTCAGGATTCTTTGATAAATATCCCATTTAAAACAGCAGCATTGAAATAGAAATATTTTGTAACATTATCAATGTCTTTACTGTTACTTCTGATTTAATGTGTCCTTGATACAGCATTAATTAAAAAACAAAGTTATAAATATTGCTAATGAGAAGAAATGTTTCTTCAGCAGCAAATCAGCATATTAGAATGATTTCTGAAGGATCATGTGACACTTAAGACTGGAGTAATGCTGAAAATTCAGCTTTGCCATCACAGGAATACATTACATTTTTAAATGTGTTTAAAATATATAATGTGCATTTAATTATAATCCAATTAAAGGTTTTGTAACATTTTAGACAGATATACAGCAGCATATATATGCTTGTGTTTGGTTAAATATGGCTCTCCTCCAAATGTCCTGAAGTGATATTTTACTTGTGAGCAGAGCGTTGAGGCAAACTAGCGGGCCACACAATCAACCCTGACAGCTTCATCTATCTTATGCACATTTATCTTATGCAAACAAAGAACAAATAGGTTAATCCATCATCGAAAGTAGCAAAAGTAAACAGAACCATTCCATAGGCACATATGCTCCTGACAGTTTACCTGAATCATCCCATGAAAAAAACAAGATGAAGGAGGTTCTTGTTCTTTTCCATTCTAAACCTTATATGAAGACTGACATCTAAGATCTATTACAAAGACAGAGGCAGGTTTGCTTGCTTTATATCGGATAAGATATATTTAAAACATTGATAATTCAACACCAACAAAAGTAAAATCATGATGGCTATTTACAAAAGATGCAAGCACAAAACCGTTTTATAAAAAAAACACAGTCGGACAGAATACAAAAATGAGGACATGTGGAAAAGTCCAATATGTTGATCAAAAAAACTGAATGGCTGGTTTTGGTTGTCCAATTTGACATACAAAGCAAGGGTCAATAGTCAATTATCATCAATAAATTAAAAAGGGAAACATTCCTCTATTTGGTCACTGAATTGAAAGGCATGTGTTGAATAAAGACAGGAGAGGGAACACTGATGTCCAAGCAAGGCCCTTATCTGGGCACAGGTGGCTGGTTCATCTCAAGAATGTACAGACACAGCCTTTCAGAGTCCACGATCTCATTATCACTGGGTTACGGCCTCACACACACACACACACACAGAAGGGAACACTGTTCCCCATTAGTTTGTCCAGATGTGGCATGTGGCCAATCATACGGTGGGGGTTTTGCCTGAGTGAGGGGTTTGTTGTTGCTGTTGTTGTTGAAGGTAAAGTGGTCGTTTCACTCTGGGCTTTCTGCGCTTGGGTTTGCTCTTTGCCTTGGTCAACTGCACCACAAAGAAGGAAAGCACAACCATGGCACCAAGAAATGCAAACATCGGGATGGTCTGGCCCACCTCTTGATTATAGCGGCCAGGCATTATTCCTGAGAAAACACACAAACATGGATTACTGCAACGCGTTGTCTGAATGTTAAAGGCCATTTTGCGGGTGATATCTAGTTGATTATTTTCTAAACACACAAATGCTCCTTCCTCACCTCCAGGTATGTCCCAGGCTCCACTTTCTCCAGGGGACAGGGGTCGAACCTGAGGCCGATATGGCCTTACATTAGGCAAAACAACCTTGTCCATGTCCACTGACAGTAGTTTCTGGTGCTTCCACAGATTGCTGAGAAAAAAAATTAGTCAACAAACCTAGTCAGATGTGGATATTCAAATACAACGTGTCCAGATTTAGATCTGTTTTGCACGGAGAATGGCAACGGTGTCATGTATACTGACCTGGGAGCAGTCTCATTAAGTGGCTGGGGTTTAGCCCAAGACAGATGAGGGCATGCAGGGAGAGGACGAGGCTTGGGGTCACCCAGATGGGCCTCCAGCACTTTGGAGTAACGGTAGAGGTGATTACCTGCCAAAATAATGATAATAATAATAATAATGATATTTAATTGATCAAAACAATTAATTAAAAATAAATAAAAATGAATTCGAAATAAATAAAAATGATTATTAAATGCATAAATGAATTGACAAAAAATAAAAATATATGATAAAAATGACTTAAAACAATTCATTAAAATAAAATCAATAAATTGATTTAAATAAACGAATTATCCACATAAATGAATTAAATACAAATAAATGATAGAAATTATTTAAAACAATTAAAAATAAATAAAAATGAATTATTTTAAACAAATGAAAAAAAATTACTTCGAATAAAAATAATGAATTAAATGTATAAATGAATTATCAAAAAATAAATAGAAATTACTTAAAAGTAAACAATGACTTAAAAATAAATACATTTTAAATAAATAATGAATTATAAGAAAATAACAAATAAAATCACCTTCCAATCTCTGTGGTAATGGCCTGTCTGTGCCTGTAGGGGGAACCACTCTGTTTTTAGAGTGTGTGAGGCTGGGCGGAGTCATGCTATATGAAGTGTACTGCAGCAGAGCGTCCAGCAGCCAAAAACAGTCTAAATAAGAAAAAAAGATCCCAAACACATGCAAATTAAATTAACAAGTCTGAAAATTGATAGTGAGCCTGACAGACTTGTTTGCACAAAATGTGAGCTTATATATATAAATGTCCATTACCTTTCTGTCTGTGACTGTCATCAATGCAGTTGGAGTCTCCATAGAGCGCTATGCGACCTCCCCCCTCAGAGGGTGTTTGGTACAGTCCAAGCACAGGCACATTTTCCACCACTGCCGTCTCTTGTTTCAAAACTTCTAGACCTAGAAATTTGAGTATATGGATAACAATAACAAGATGATTAAGTAAACGAGTGAGCATTTAGCTGGTCTCCGTGGATACAGCAGTGATGTGAGATGTATGATCACAGGAGGTGATCTGTGTACCTTGATCTTTTAAGGTCTGAGCAATGACAATCCCATCCTCAGGAAAGCGAGCGATGCTGCACCCCGAGGCATAATACACTGAAAAGCGACAAGACAGGATACATTATTGAAATCAAATTTAGGAAAACATGTCTCCATTAAAACAAACTACTCAATATTGTGTATTTATCATCTTACTGTCATGATCTGCCATTGTGAAGTCTCCCTCATACAGACCGTCACTGAAGGCCATACCCCACACTGAGATCAGCTCATTCAAAGCTGGCACGTTAGCGCCCCCTGTGTCCGGCATCCACCATTGCCTGCGAATTGATGTGTAATGCACATTTCAAAAGTTGCGTTTATTTGACAAAAACATGTTTTCCATGAACTGTACACTTTACTAAGAGCCCCATTTAAAAATTATTTGTCGGATCCAATAATAGAAACCACACTTTCAAGCCCCCCCCAAATAACATTAGTTATGAATTAGGGCACTCAAATACCCTAATGGGAAGCACACTTTAATTTAAATTAAGACAGGAAAAACAAAGTAATTGGAAAATGAGACAAAAGCATTGCTGAAATAAAAATATCAGGTGAAATCAATTAATCAAGTAATTAGCAAGGCAGTCTTGACATGAGCTAGTTAGCATGAGCTATATATATATATATATTTTTTTTTTTTTGTGCCATATTCAGTTTTAGAACACACTGAAATATGATATATTTTTATTTATACCAAGAGACTTCACATAAATTTTAAATTAGGTTTTCAGGATTATAGCAACAAGAAAAAAGTTACAATATTAAAGAAACATCTATGACCTAGAAAACATTATTGCATTTAATTTAGATTTCTTTTTATTTGTCTCAATGACCCTCTGAACTTTTTTCACTGACATTATCATTCTGTGTGTGCAATTAATTTATATTTAACATTTTTCATTATAGCAGAAATAAAATAAATATAAGGAAGCAGAAGCATTTTCAGTAACGGCATCAGACTATTGGACCCCACTGAACATTTTACCCAGAGATACATGCAATACAGTGGACTGATGAATAATATATTTCAAAGAATAGACACACAAGATTACTGTGCCTTGATGTACTCTGTACCTGGTGTTCTCATCATAGAACTTGACTTTTCTCATGACTGATGTGTTGTACCAGTCACTGAAGATAATGAGAGACAGGCCATTATCTATGTCTCTTCTCAACTTGGAAATCTCCTCTGGAAAATATTCTTCCTCGCTGTCCACCATCATCAAGGTCCCTACAAAACACACAGACAGAGGTGACAGTCGATTTAAGCAGGCCTTATTCCATCACTACTTATTCCACAAAACAATTCATCTTCAAGACAAAATTTTTTATACTGAATGAACACCTACCATACTGACTGGCATCAAAGCATGTTATTGGTGCACCCAAGACCTCAACAAAGTAGCCATTGCTGCGAAGGTGCTGATACATGTCTCTAAAGTTAGTGTGAATATGATCACCATTCCTGCAAAACAAGAGAAAAACCATGTAATCTACACCATCATAAATGAATAATGGTACTAGAGACCAGCTATGAAATGCTACCCCTCAGATTATTTTGCACAATGCAAGGTCTTTTCTAACAACTGACTGAATGTGGATAATTTTTGGTGTTTGAGGCTCACCAGTCAAGTGGATCGTTCTTCATGCGCAGGTTGTCTCGGGGGAAGTATCCAGGCGGGTAACGCAAGTTGTGGTACTGATCCCACAGAATCCTTTTACTACGCGGAGGAGTGGGGACAATCTTTACCTTCACTGGTAGCTTCACTGTGGAGGTCATTTCGCCACCTATTGCTGACTGGATGCAAACACATGGAAAACAGATCACAGCAGGTCATGATCTCGATTAACACTACTTCGGGACTTTAGAAGGCTTTCAGGCTTCTTAGAAGTTTTCTGAAAATCTTTCAGTTTGGCTCCTTCACACCAAGAACTAGAACTATAAAGATAAGTATATTCGAGTCCACACCAGCAGACGATATTGTTCTGTTTGTTCTAAGCGCGGGCTGCAGTTCTGTTATCTGAAGCTTTAAATGCTTGAGCTCTTTAAAGCAGGATGGATTCTGATTGGCTGTCAATGTTTTCATCGTTCATCAGCTGGAAAAAATTGTTCTGAAAGTAATTCTAACAATATCGTTTTTCTGTGCCGTTATCATTGGTTGAGGTGTGTACTGAAGCTATTCTTCAACATTTAGAATGATTTTTTGGACTATATCTTTATCATGATAGTTATTGCCCTTGGTGTGAATGGGTCTTGACTCTTTCCCCACCAGTGTTTTTTTTTGTTTTTTTTTAAGTTGCCAGCAAGCACCTGCATTTTTTTATCATTTTCACAAAAATGTCATGGCCCCCAGAATATTTTGTTGCATGAATATCTGAACATGCAATATATCAAAAGAACAAACAGAGGCTCAGCTTTTAAATAAAAAAAATATTCTAGTTTCATACATTCTACCAACACTTGAATGTAGTAAATTTAATAAAAAAAGCAACATTTTGAACAAAAGGCTGAGAAAATTGCGTTTTTTATTTTGTCAAAGACTGGCGGGATCGGATTAGGAACAATGATCAAAACATAGATTGAGTAAATCGCTTCCATTAACACCCCCAAAGCTTGCACAGTCCTAAACCTCTTCGTGTTAAATTTTTATGTTTGCGTTAGCTTACATGTGCCTAAGCAATCCTTCTATCGCTTGTTTCTGCTTCTTTGCTTGTTTTTGGATCCAGAGATTCTATACTATTTCAGACGATGTATAATAGCGTCCCCTACCAGTGAAAACATGGATTGCAGGAAAGTTCTGTCAATGGCAGAGAAGCTTTGACATTAAAAAAATGAAAGAAAATTCCAATGGGAGGGAAAGAGTTAAACTTAGAAGTGTAAAGTACCCAAATGTTCATAAAGCAATACAATTAATTTGACTCACACTTTCAAATAAAATAAAAATTGCATGTTGTACTACTTTATTGGAGATCTCAGGGATAGTACTGATACTCACGTCATTCTCTGCCGGCGAGGCCACTGTAACCATGACATGACCCTGAGCGATGCCTTCCCATGATGCAGCTTTCTTGGCCACAGATATGGAAACAGCCAGGTAACCGGCCCAGGGCCAGAGCACAGGTGAGTAAGATACTGCGACGTCTACAAAATCACCATTCTGAGGAAGGTAGGGCTGCCAGATGGGCTGTGAACATAAAACATAACTGACATTTTTCAAAGGGGACAATAATATTTTAAGTAAAAATTCAACGTATGAAACAACATATCAGTTTACACTAAATTGCAGTGAGTCTCTTTATTATTCCCTACCTTGTCCACAATCCTTCCAGTCACGCCCATACCATTAAGAATGGTCACGTTGACAATTGTCGGCATGCTACCGTAGTAAATGGGCTGTGAGCAGTAGGGCCACATGTACGGGCACTCGGTCAGATCTATGTAGCTCGGGCTCAGGCTAAAGATTAAAAACACCATCAGAAATTCATTAGAAGATGATGACCTTACTGAGAGCCAGTGCAAGATAATGAACCAGGTCAAATCTACTCTATAAAAAGGCTGGAATGTAATTAAATCTGAATGAGGGTGTGATGGAGACGCCGGCTACATTTTAAATGGACCAATTTAGCATACACGAATAAGAAACTGAGCATTCTATGTGAGCAGAAAGCTAGAGAAAGATGCTTCCCTCTTGTAATTCGCTTTGGATAAAAAGTAAATACATGCTAAATACGTAAATGTAAAGGCAAAGAGAAGAAAGCAATATCTGTGCGTGTGCGAGAGACATGCCTGGCTTGTGGCTTGTAGCTGTTAAGGATCTGGTAGGCTCTGAGTAAATCGAGTTTGCCATGACCCTGCTCAAACATGTTGACACCTGGCAGCCTGCGTGCTGAGGCGATCAGGGCCTGCTTCATACTGGCCGGGTTCACCAAGTCTCTGTTCAGCACAGTGCTGGAAAGACAAAAGATAAATAAAAAAAAAGTTTCAGTTAAATGGATGAGGCTTGATGGAATATCATTTCAGTGCAGGCTGAAGACTGGAAAACAGACTTAAAGAAACACATGGTCACTCAGAGGCAATCAAGCAAAGAGGTGGATGGGGTCAAGTACCAATGAGAGACTAATACAAATGAGACCTATATATATATATATATATATATATATATATATATATATATATGAAAGAGATCGAAAGGAAGGGAACTGAAAGAGGAAAAATGAAAAATGTATAAATTGGAAACACCAACAAAATTAGGTTAGCCACCAGACTGCGAGGATGGACTACATAAAATATATAGACCAACGCCAGAGAAACAAGCGTGCAGCCATCTTTAGAATATTGTTTTTGAACTTTTGAAATTCCGTTTTTGCGGTCGCTCTGTGTATTTCAATGGCATCGCTGTCGAGGAGTAATTAGCTGGTGAAGTGGATTTACTTATTGTAAAGTTAACTAAAGTTATCATGAGGATTGTAATGTTTAAAGCAGATGTCTTAACAAATGTCAGTAGACCGGGATGATTTTAAAACGAGCAGTTCATTCATAAATACATAAGATCTCTGTGAAAGTACATAAAAACAAGCACAGTGCTGAAAAGGTCTATAAAAAGATCTATAAATGGTAAATGGACTGCATTTATATAGCGCTTTCACAGACCCAATGGCCACCAAAGCACTTTACAGTTACACCTCACATTCACCCATTAATACACTCATTCATACACCGATGGCGGTGTCAGCCATACAAGGCGCCATCCAGCTCGTCGGGAGCAGCTGGGGTTAGGTGTCTTGCTCGTGGACACCTCGACACTTGGTCAGGTGGAACCGGGGATTAAACCACCAACCTTCCGGTTTGTAGACAACCTACATGAACCACTGAGCCACTGCCGCCGAAAGAGGATGTCATTCAATTCTCAGAGAAAAATTTGATTGATTCTGTCAATTCATTTGTTTCTTGTTTTACTTTGTTGCAAACTGTATTTTGCAACAAAGAAAAACTGTGTTTTTCTTTGTGGCTGTATTTGTTTATTTACAAATGTATTTTTTCCCCATAAAGCCACAGTAACAAAAAACAATTCTAAACCATAGGTTTAGAGAACCAAGTTATTTAGCTCTACTTCATATCATGTTTAAAAGACCAGTGTGTTTATAGCAATAAATGTACAAAGTACAGGTGGGCCCACTATCATTCACTATCTGCGCCCTGATAAAGCAGCAAAAATAGGTATTATGATGAAACCCTATTTTGAATCGCTGATGAAAATGGATATAAAACATGTCTACACCTGACATAATGAAAGAGAATCCTGTTTTATTGAGTATATCTCAAGGCCTAAAATTGGATACCACTAGTTTAGATGTTGAGTATACCTACACTATTGATCAAATTTTCATTATTTAAAGGGGTCATATAATGGTACATGGACTTTTACAAGTTGATTGTACTGAAATGTGTGTTGGCAGTGCCTGTACACAACCATCATAAAATGATAAAAATCCATCCAGTGTTTTTTTTTAAATCTCCTTATATGTTTTCCCCTGCCTCAAATTGAGCCGTTCGATTTTGTGACGTCACTAAATCGGACACCCCTCCCACGATCGTTGATTGACAGCAGCGTTTCAACACAGACCCGCCCTCGCTCGGGAGCGAGCGAGCTGTCAATCATAGTCCGCGTGGACCGGCGCGGTCATTGTTGATATGCTGGAGCACTGTCTATGAGCAGAATGGCGTCTAAGCGATTGTGGTGTTCTGTTCTTGGGTGTAATAACGAACACATCATTTTAATGTTCCTAAATCCGAACCGCTTAAGACGCAGTGGCTGAGTTTGTTTTCGAAGGGAATATTCCCCACGAACAACGTCAATGCTCTCATGTTTGAGTGAATCATTTCACACACCAGACTGCTTTATAAACGAGGATCAGTATGAAGCTGGTTTTGCTAAGAAGCTGCTCATGAAAAAAGGATCGGTACCAGATATTCGTGTTCCTGCTGAACCTCCAGAAGAACTGAAGTGAGTTTAACGTTTTATTAAACTTTATATTAATATTTATATTAATCTTTGCAAATCGCTAGCTGCACGCTTCACAATGAATGCGTCTAAGGTTTACACTCAGGGTACATTACAGCATGTTTTCTATGTATGACGTTCTCAATATAATTCATAATCCCACGTTTATACTGAACAACGCGTTATGGTTATTGTGTTATTGCGTTCAAACGGTGTACGCACCGAACAGAGAGGCGGGGTGAGCAAAGCTCATTATCATTTAAAGTCATATGCACTGAAACGGCGTGCTGAAAACAGAGCTGTTTTTGACCAGGTAAAATACGTGTTTTCTTACAATACTAATGAGAATTTTTAATTAAAGTATATTACAAACTTTTAATTTAGACCCTAAAGAATCATATTAGCTTGTTAAAAAATGGCATTATATGACCCCTTTAAGAAATGAATAGTTTTATTTAACAAGGATGCATTAAATTGATCAAAAGTGTCCGTAAACATTTATAATGTTACAAATAAATGCTGTTCTGTTCTCAAAGAATCCTGATAAATTAGCAGTTTCCACATAAATATTAAGCAGCATAAACGTTTTGAACACTTATAATAATTGTTTCTTGAGCACCAAATGAGCACATTAGAATGATTTCTGAAGGATCATGTGACACTGAAGACTGGAGAAACAGTGCTGAAAATTCAGCTTTGAACCACATGAAAAAATAAAATATATTAAAATAGAAAACAGTTATTTTAGTGGGCATAAGTTCCTTCTTTCAAAACATTTTTTAAAAATCTGTTTGAACCAAATTTTTGAACGGTGGAGTAAGATATAAACAGTTTAAATGCACTGTAGGTGGTGGGTGTCTAATCAAAAGATTTTTTTTTTTTTTTTTATGTATGGTCCAAAAAAAAAAAAAGAACAGTAGACTGGAGATTGAGTTTGTGAATATTAATGCACAATATTTTAGTTTCATAAAGTTTTTGTTCAACTGTGTCTCACCTGGCCAGCAGCGTGACAGCTCCAGCCACTACAGGTGATGCAACACTAGTGCCAGAGAGAGAACGACAGCCCTCCTTCAATCCTGAACCACGCACACCAGAGCCATACGTCACAATGTCAGGCTTCACCCTGCCATAGCCACCTGGCAGCTCCTGATCAACAGACAGCACAGGAAGCGAGTCAATTGAGCTGACAAGACAGACTGACAGATACTGTGATGAGTGAGAAAAAGAGCAATACATGTGGCTGAGTGGAGACAGAGTCAAAATTCTACAGACACACATGGCCAGAAATTTACTTATTTATATGGCTCCAGTGATGTGTTAAACACCACATTGGGATATCACTCTTACTAGCCTGACTTGCTGATTTTGTGGGGTTTGAACGTGTCGTTATGATAAAATAAAATATTACAATGTTTTTAAATGCATTTATTTATTCAACCTTTTCTAAATACATGTTGATAGACTACTTTCTAATTAGACAACAGTCCTTGTCTCACAACTTGAGAGATTTAAACGTAATTTGTAAAACCAGTTGATAATGAATCAATGAAGTCCTTGCATGACATTTTTCATATATATTTTTACTAAAACCATTTAATATATTTTGGTAAATATTGCCACTTTTTATAATGTATATCTAAATACAAAAAATGGATTAGATATTCATCTTTGTGTTAATTAATAAATACTATGAAAACATAGCTAAAAACAAAGAAAATAAAAAGGAGATTTTGCCTTCCATAAATAGTCCAGTTAAAATTAAAAGGAATATCACCTAGTCCTACAGCAGGGGATTCCATGTTAATTTTATATATTTTATTAACATCAAGGCCATTCATTTATGTACAACTATATTGTAAATCCACAAAGCCATAATTATCTGAACCACTTCAAAAGGTGGAACAGAGGATTTTTGAAGACTATGTAAATCTCTTCAAATGCACTCTCCTTCCTAAAGGAGAGAAGTCCAGGAATCTCCAGCTTTGTCTAGCAGGAGGTGTCTGTCTGCCTGTTTTAGGTCAGATGAAAAAGCACAGACGTGTCCTCACTGGCCTCTTCAGGCAGCTGCACAGGGGAAAAAGCAGTAATGAGACGTCAGCACAAAAAGGAACGCACCCATGTTGTCATGCCTCGGGATGAGAACCTGGCAATGTTGTCCTCAAAATCAATCCCTCCAACACCAATAACATCCATCTGATCTGCTGGATTGTTAAGAGTTCTGGAAGAAACATAAAATTTTTAAAAAAAATCTATAGATATGTTGGGACTACTGGCCAAATTTAAAATAATTTGTCCTTGATCTACTCCACTTACCCATAGAGAGGGCCATCATTGCCAATAGCAGATACCATAATCACCTTGTTGGCTGTGAGCTCCCAAACCTTGTTAAACACAGACAAGTCATGCTTTTATTAGAGGCTTACACTGCAGAGTGCATAAACCATATTTAATGTACCGGCAAAAATACGCTTGTGACAAATTGTTTGACATGTTGCTCATTTGTGGGTCGCTTTGAATAGAAGAATCTGCTTAATGTCAATTTAATTAAATCTGCCCATACCTTATCAACAAATGGATGGTCCATAAAGTCTGGTCCCCCTATACTGAGATTTAAGACATCTATCTTCTTCAGGATGGCATAGTTAAAGGCATCTAAAAACCAGGAGGTGTAGGACACCTAAGAAGAAAGAAATGAAGAATAACATATAGGAGGAGGCATATGAGGAGCATAAAGCATATGAGGCGGCGTGTAAAATCTTCTTAAATACATTATAAAATATAGAAATTGAAAACTGATGCCCGTTATAGGACTGGGCGATATAGCTAAAAGCATAATACATCCATAAACAATAATAATGTTTTTGAAAGAAGTCTCTTACACTTACCAAGGCTGCATTTATTTGATAAAAAGAGTAATATTTTGAAAAATATTTAAAATAGTTAATATATTTAAAAATGTGATTTACTCCTGTGATGGCAAAGCTGAATTTTCAGCATCATTACTCCAGTCTTCAGTGTCACATGATCCTTCAGAAATCATGCTAATATGATGATTCGGTGCTCTTTTTTATTACCATCAATGCTGAAAACAGTTGTGCTGCTTCATATTTGTAGAAATCATGGTTGTGCTTTTTTTTCAGGATTCTTTGATTAATTTTTTGATCAATTTAATGCATTTTTTGCTGGATAATAGTATTAATTACTTTCATTAATGACATGTGGTAGTGGTTGCATGTATAGGGAAATGGGTATGAATGTAGTTACCTGGTTATTAGTAAAAACTCTGAAGATATGAAGCTCAGAATCAGGAGCGAAGCCCTGGCACTCTCTCATGCTGGCGATAACCCCAGCCACAAAGGTACCATGACCCAACCCTGAAGAAAGAATATGAGACAGATAAAGTTTAACATACGGTTGATTCATTCAAGTTCACTCAATAATAAAATATGATTGATTAAACATGTTTAAACTTGTTTCATGACATACACCGAGAATTCGTCTTACCATCATCCAGTGTTTTCTCATTGGTCCAATTGGTTCTTTCTTTAACATTCTTAAAGTGAGGGTGCTTCTCACTCAACCCAGTGTCAAATACCGCTACCTTCACCCCAGCACCTGTATACGAACACATATAAACAGAAATGCAGGCTTTAACGCAAACCTGATCTTCAAAAGTAGTAGAACATTAATTACGGTAGCGCATATTCACATTCTCTCACACATACCGGTGTGTCCCATCTGCCAGAGCACATCTGCTTGCAGTATCTGGGCGACATGTCTCGGAATGGCCCGTAGGAGACGGCGACTGGAGTGTCTTCCTGTGGCATGCCAGAATCCAGAGCTCAGAGACAGACTGGTCCTCCTAAGCGGCCTTGATGATTGCCAAGACTGCCACTTCTGCACCCAGCGTGTGTCATTGCACGGGGACGCCCCATCAGTGCCCGCTGAAAGAGAAAAGGAATGAGAAATTATTCTCAATAAATTATACCTCATCCCATTTGAATGTTTTATTTTTGCCATGGATATACAATATAAATGGTATAGAAGAACCTCTACTGGCATTTCTGCCATCCCATTGAATATGCCATAATGTCCTACTCACTTTAAATCCTGTCTTTCAATTCCTCTTGAATTATTTCAATTTATCAGTCTTTCAGGCCTTTCCCCATTTAATACTTTATGAGTGCACACATTTATTTCTCATAACTCAATAGCAATTTTATGTTCCCCCTGTAGACACAATCTCCACAGAACCAAAAAAAAAAGTGATCGTGAATACTTCAAACCTCACAAAAAAAAAAAAATCAGGGCTCAGCAATATTAAAAAATGCAGCTTTGCATCACCCCTGCTAATATTTTATAAATATAATATACATTTTTAGCAACGTGTGTCACAAGGAAATATTTTTATTAGACTTTTTCCTTATTTTTTATTTTACATTTAGTTTTCATATTTTTTATTAAGTCTTAAAATCATTCAAATTAACAATCTGAGGATTTTAAAGACAGTATCAGACAGTATACTTGCACAGTATCAGATTCTAGATTTGTCTAACACCAACCTAAGCACACAGCATCAACATCTACACCTTCATATGCATTTTTATTGGCTCTGTGAATAACCTCCGGGCGAGACGAGAGATGAGTAGCCTGTGCTTTCAGGAATATTCAAATGGAGCAGAGTGATAATAACAGTGATCACCTTAACTCTTCTATGTAAAAGCGTCCTCATAAAGGTTTAAAGAGTAAAAAAAATAACTCTTGTAAAGTGCGGGCGTAGCGGTTGGAAAGGAATCGTAGGCGTTTAAGCGTGGCTGAGTTGCAGAGCAAACCACTTTGACCAGCCCTGACATGTCAGTCTTCCTCTCTGGCTGATTACTGCTCATTAATCCCCCCTAGAGCTATACAGACGAGACTAGTGCATATACTGTAATTATATTACATTTCAATCCCCCTCTCGTGCTCCTGTAGAGCTGACCCAGACACCATTTAAATGATAATTACTTGCATATATGCTCTCAAACCGTGACTAGAGGTTATTCTTAGAGAAACAGACCTAGCTAATGATGTATTTTTGTTCTTATTACGGAAACCAAAGTGCCTCGAAGCTATACTATGTATACTCTGTAGTGGGAGAGTGAGATATGCTAGCATTTAGGGGTGCCGACTGATAAGCAGCTCATTGTGTGTTAATTCAGAATGGTGCTGTCGGCAAAAATATATTTAAGTTGTCAGCCATTACTCCAGTCTTCAGTGTCACATGATCCTTCAGAAATCATTTTAATATGCTGATTTGGTGCTCAAGAATCATTATTATCAACTGCTTAATTTTTTTCAGGATTCTTTGTTCAAAGTAAAAAATAAAAAAAACAGCATTTTTTTTTTTATATAAATTTTTGTATCCATGTCAAAGTCTTTAATCCCACTTCTGATCAATTAAATGCATCTTGGCTGAATAAATGTTAAAAAAAAAAAAAAACTTACTGACCATAAACTTTGAACGGTAGTGTACACTTAAATATTTTTTGGGGGGGTTAATGCTGCAAAATCTTGCAATAAACATAAGCATTATACAGAAGCCGTGCAGCTTGTTTAAGATGTTGGTAAAGGAAGACTGTCACAATGTTATTATGCAGGAGCGGTGCTAGTAAACCATAATCACTCTCCCAGGGTGTCTAAACACTGACAGCAGATTTACAGATTGACAGCAGAGGAGTGATTTCTTTTTTTATTCTAATGGTGGAGAACTCAGTGTTCAAAGACAGAACATTCTTTCACCTCAAACACTTCTGAAAGCCATTTCCTCCACCCCATGCAGTAAATAAACACTTCCTATTTGGTTCACCCCCTGCTGATGACTTTCCTCCCTGCAGTCACCCCAGAGAGCTGGGAAAGAACAAATTGCATGTAACCTCTGTGATAGTGCAAAACACTGCAGGGTCCAAGTGTGACTTATAAATACAGTTAGCAGTGTTTCACAACCATGCTCCAGGAGCCACACCAACAGTGCACATTTTGGAAGTCTCCCTTATCTGACCCATATATTTCTGGTCTTGGAGTCTCTAATAGATAGATAGATTGTTTTATTTAATGCCATGCCAATGCCATTTTAGTAAAGGTATGATAGATAGCAGTATTATGCCTATGTTCTGAATGTCAGTGTTATAAAAGTACAGTACAACTTACAGTCAGTCATTTTGAGGCTGCGGAGGACCATGCGCTGAGGAGTCACTCGTTTGATATAGGGGTGGTCCTGCAGGGTGAGCAGGCTGCTGCGGGTGTCCAGCCGGATCTCCACCACCTCAAAGTCACTGGGGTAATCGCTAGCAGGATTGTCCCTCCTTACGATGCGCCAGTTCACCGCATCCACATCTCGCAGGGCGCTGCTGATGAAATCACTGCGCGCTTTGGCTGTGAAGTATCCGTTAAATGCAACTATGTACTCTAGAAGAGACGGGGAGAGAATAAAATGTATTGCAAAATCCTACAGGATAAATGCACATGTATTTGCTGAGAAAACCTTGCAACCCAAGCAAGGTTTCGCATTCACTTAACGTCTTGGTTCTGCCTCTATTTGGGCAACTCATCATTCAAATGGATCCAACTTCCAACCTTGCAACAACAACCACAATAGATCCTTTAACAGAAATAATGGCTGCTGAGTGAAACTTTAGGCCAGGGCAGGTATAGAGGAACACCCATATTCTTTCTTTGCTTGACAAACCTGAAAAGAGTGCTTTGAAATGTGGCCGTCCCCCAGAGTGCTTGACACGACTAAGAACAAAGCCCATAGTACATAAGGGAATGCAAAACAAAAATGCAGACACAGACTACATTAAGGGTTTGGTGACTGAGGACAGCAGAGAGAAACAAACGCAAATAATAAGATACAATTAAAGGCCGCATGTTATTCATCTTATTGTGAACAATTTATCCAAACAGATGTTACATTTTTAAAAGATTTTTGACCTAGTAATTCTTTAATCAAAAGAACATAACTCATGGTGCGTTCTATTATTTATCCGTGTCGGAGTTCCGACAGGGGACACAGACGTTGCCTAGCAACACGCACCAACGTGCCCCCTTTCCTCGGATTTTCCCGCTCGGATTTCGGACAACCGTGACGACACCGAGCAAGAATTCCGCTTTCATTGTTTTTGGACCGCTTTGGTTGTTTAAATGACGATTTTAATCGTATAACTGCAACACCTTACTGCGTCCGTGTCACTGCCTGTGGGTATAGGAATCGGTCCTGGCGTGAGTGCAATATTGAATGAAGCCTTGTTACAAACGGGTGTTACTAACGTGGCTAGCGTTGCTAACAGAAGATAAACTAAACATGAAATAAAATGAAAATTTCAGAAGTTCAAATAGCTGCGTTTTGATAAGCGCCTGGTACTCGGCCAGTGCTACCATAGCAACAGCTTTCCGGGTGGCGTCCATGTTTTTTCTCCGACTCGGACGCACAAAACATACCCGAACGCTTGAAGTGTGGAAGTGACGTCATATCCGAGCCCCGAGACGGTTCATTGACAATAACAGAACCATCAATCTTCCAGTGAAAATGACAGACTTCCCCTCCAGTGATGTATCCCAGACTTCTCTAATCATTTCATCTGCTTAAAGGGATAGTTCGGCCAAAAATGATATTTAAACCATGCATTACTCACCCTCAAGCCGTTTGAGATGCATCTGTCAATCTTGTTTCAGACGAACACATTTTCAGTTATTTTAGAAAATGTCTTAGACCCTTCAGTGGATATAATGTGAAGCAATGGGGTCCACCTCCTTCAAGTCCCAAAATGTGCATACATCCTTCACAAAAGTAATCCATCCGGTTCCAGGGGGATAAACGAAGGCCTTCTGAGGGTAATCCGTGCGGTTTTGTCCTAAAATATACATATTTAAAACTTTATAAATGAAAATATCTGACTTCCGGCAACGATCGACGCGCGTTCACGGGTGATGGAAGTCGGCGTACGAGGTAAGACGTAGAGTAGGAACTGTTGTGACGTAGAACGAACGCGCCAGCGCAGCCAGAGAGCAGAGCAAAACAAAACAGGAAAGCGCGTGAACGCACGCGCGTCGATCGTTGCCGGAAGTCAGATATTTTCATTTATAAAGTTTTAAATATGTATATTTTTACGACAAAACCGCACGGATTACCCTCAGAAGGCCTTCGTTTATCCCCCTGGAACCGGATGGATTACTTTTGTGAAGGATGTATGCACATTTTGGGACTTGAAGGAGGTGGACCCCATTGCTTCACATTATATCCACTGAAGGGTCTAAGACATTTTCTAAAATAACTGAAAATGTGTTCGTCTGAAACAAGATTGACATATGCATCTCGAACGGCTTGAGGGTGAGTAATGCATGGGTTAAATATCATTTTTGGCCAAACTATCCCTTTAAACCCGCACTTTTTACAATCACAAGCTCACATTCAGCTGATATGCCTCCATCTAAACAACTGTAAAATGTTTTCCTTTTCATTAATCTGTTTCACTCAAATGTGTCAAAATCTAACAGAAAAGATCAGTTGCTACTTTCATTTCATTATGAATTCAACCATAATAATGCATAGCTACTACTAGCTAGTATTTCAAAACAAGTAGCTGTTAACTTTTAAAAGGCCGAACAAAACTTGCCAATCATGCCAAACTTGCCAACGAACTTAATCTTTTTACCAATCCCACAATTTATTGCTTTAGGTGAGGGAAGTGTGAATTAATTAAAATCTTTTTGCCAATCCCACAATTCATTGCTTTAGGTGAGGGAAGTGTGAATTAATTAAAATCTTTTTGCCAATCCCACAATTCATAGCTTTGGGTGAGGGAAGTGGGAATGAATTAAACATTAAAGGATGGCACAAAGGGCCGCATTCACAGAGCAGTAATCAGGCCACTATAAATAACGTGTTACGTTCTGGTCTTGTATACCCACATCCACACCACACCACACCCAATGTAGTGAAATATCTGCCCTTTGAAAACAACGCTGGACTCAGATTAAGTCTTAGGAATGTATTGCCAACACTCTGGGCCGGACGCCAGCAAACACACAGAACAGAGGGCACGATCCAGCCAATGAATGGACAGAGTCTTGAGAGAGACCTGCGGCACAGTGGAGTACATTACACCAGCACTGTTTGACCTGAAGCGTTCACGTTTTGTCCTGCCCTAAATTACAACGAGAAGTGCAACAGCTGCTTTAAACCCTCAATAAAGTCCATAATCCGGTTGATAACTGATTTTTCGTACAATAAAATGTCATTATCAACTCTAAAAACTAAATTACAGCACTAAATGATTGTGTTTACAGTACTAAAACACAATGTCTGAACATGTTACAGCCTATGAAGAATTCAGCATTCTCCTCGCAGCCAATCTCAAACCTCAGACAAATTAAATCCTATTTGTTTTGTTACAGACACAAATAAGTCACGTTTTATTCAGTCTAAAATGAAATCACTTACCATGCTTGACCACTTTGGTAGAAAAGTCCAGTTTCAGCAGGATCTGGGAGCAGTTTGAGCTCAAGAGTGCATCAGCATTCAGAGGTGGATGAAAGGGAGTTGAGAACGGCCCTCTGTTTTCCTCTGTGCCCACCAGAGGCAATCGACCCCCCAAAGCAGCCACAAGCAAGCACAGCCGGACAATCATGGTCTCTGTGGTCTGTTTCTGGGTATTACCCATCTAAAGATACATGTGTCCTCAAAGGTAACAAATGTGTATGGGTATTTGCAGTTTATGAAATAGTTTAGGTCCAGAATGCAGAGAAGCCTGAATAACGCATGGCTTGAGTATTCATTTCTTTCTGCGTTTTCTCTCCATTGTGTGTTTGTGGTCCAGTGGAGGTGATCAGTGTGGCAGCCTGAGGAGGAGGAGGAGGAGGAGAGGGGCCATCTTCATGAAAGTGTAAAACAAACTACAGTAGATCAGGAGGGGTGTTCATCTGGTGATGGGCTTCCTCACAATGGCCAAAGGGTTTCTATTCTGAGAGGGAACAACAATAGTTACGTTCAGCTAGTTGCTGGAAAACACAAATTTCAAAGATCAACATTTAGACAATAATCATCTATCTTAATGAGGAGCTTACATAGAAAACAGTTATTTTAAACCCTAATAATTTTACATAACTGATTTATTTCTGCTCAAATAAATGCAAGAGACTTGAACAGTAGTGTTAAGACACTCAAATGACAAAGACCATTCATTTTAAAATCAAGTGTGGTCCCAAAGTCTGTTTAAGGCCAAGCTACTCTGCACTGACAGACGCTGACCAACATACATATTCATCGGGTTTTGTCGGATCGGTGTTACTCCTGTCTGTTGACGCTCATGCAGTTTGAGTGCTGCATTAAAGACATCTAGAATGATGCTTGTAATTTACCACAAAGTGTTAGCATCAGGATAATGTGAGGGACATTTCCTTGAAAACACTGTCCCCCACCCACAGGCAACCTTCCAGAGGCTTAATTTCCCACTGACTCCAGGCTGTGAACGCCAAGAAGTGGGCTTAACTCAGATGGGCTGAGCTGTTAGGCAACTCAATATGCACACCATATGGTTCTTTACTACAGACCAGACCATCCCTGCTGACTTGTGTCAACATGACAAGAAAAAAAGCTCACCAAATTATTAAATGCATGTTATAGATGTTGTAAACAATTCATTCCTGCATTATTATTATTATTTTTTTTTAATGTTTTGACCTCATAATGTTAAATCAAAATGTCACAATCTGACCGGTGAAAATAACAGACTTCTTTCTGGTGACATATGAAGGACTTCTCCAAACACTTAGTATGCTTAAAGGTGCGGTATGCGATTTCTCAAAATCATTGTTGAACACTGTTGATATCTGAAATCAACCCAAACAAACACCCTCCCTTCATTCCTCCGCCCCCAAAATGCACGAACACGCCATGCAAGAATGTCTCTTATCATAGCAGAAGCGAAGCAAAATAATACTTAAAAAAATAAAGCAAAGATGACGGAAAAAAATGAACATGCAGTACAGTAAAGTATATATAAGAAAGAGTTTATGTTACTGTTAGTTGCCAGCAGCAACTAACAGTATCAGTTAGCAACTAACTGAATTTGAGCTTCAGCCTGGTTTAATAGCATTTATATATATATATATATATATATATATATATATATATATATATATATATATATATATATATATATATATATATATATATATATATATATATATATATATATATATATATATATATATATAGGCGTAGATTACGCGGGGGACTTTTTATACAATGTAAATTCATCCCCCGCACTTTTTCATAGGGCAAGTGTGTCTACGACAAGCTGAGGTTTTCGCGGGTGTGTATACCCAACATCGAGATTTAAAATCCAAAGAGTCAAGGATAGTCTATCTACAAACGTGACTTTCACGTTTCCATGGTAATCAGTCACTCGTGCATTAGCCTACGACACGCCCATGCGCGCACCCGCGCCGAATCCATCAGTTTCATAGAGTTCAAAATGGCAAAAAACTCTTCACTCCTTTTTCACGAAAAAATCAAGCACTGTAAGTAAGTTGTCATGTAGTATCCGAATTGTGTTGCACAATGATGAATAACTATTTCTCTTGTTGAATAATTAACAGGTTTTGTTGTAAATTCACTACCCAAACAAACATGCAATATTTTCAATCTATTTTACTCGTAATGCATTTTATTTTCACAGATATGTTATCAAAGCCCTTCAAATTAGAATACACATGCTAAATGTTAATGCTGAATTTGTATTTTCATGCATTAACAGCCACGATCTGCTTGAATCAGGCAGCGTGGTAACTTGTACATGATGTTTATCATAATTTGGTAACACTTTACAATTAGATAAAAAAGTTTGTAGACAAACTTTAAGTTCTTTTCAAGTAAATTTCAACTTGAAATTTTTATTTCACTTTAATTTAATTTCTTTAATTTCTTTGATTTTAAGTAAATGTTATTTTTAAATCAGCTTCAGTGTGATATTTAACCATATTATCATGCTTAACACATAATTTGAATACTTGTAATGCGATGATAAGATATCTAAATCAGAGAATATCATATGTTTGGGCAGTTGGATTATTTAATTTTAACAGTGGATTCGGGGGACTCAAAGTGCACCAGATTAATGAATTTATCTTTAAAATGTACAAAGTTTTCTCACGGGGGGCATGCCCCCGGACCCCCCTAGAGGTACCGAGATCCACCTACAAAAATACTGTGCCACAGCAGACTATGTGATGGTCTACGAAAAATACACATTTTATTATCTTATTAAAATACATGGTCACGATTTTACCACCTCCGTCTCATTTTAAGCCAGGAAAAACCCTGCATGTGCAATATAAAGAACTGGACAACTTTCTGTTTTATTGCTTTAAAAATAAATAGCTAATTAAAAAAAAACCTCAACTAAAGTCGGAAGAAAAAAAACTGCTATTACACTTGATATTCTGTCCCCCTCACTTTTGTGGCTATGCTCCTGTATATATATATATATATATATATATATATATTAATGTCTTTGGTCAAATTAAGCTGTAAAATAAATAGTTTATCCCTTTAAATGCAATGGATTTTGAAAGAGTTAACAAAAAACGGGCAAAAAACTTTAAAAGCGATTTTCTCAGGTTTTCAATTGGAAAAAGAGGGCAGACGACCACAATTCAAATGTGTATATCTTTACAACCATTCAAGGTATGACTTTGACTAGAATATCATTTGAAAGCTGATGGTCTCCTCTTTCCATTAATACCAAAATGTCAATTTTGAAATTTGGGTCACTGTGACTCATTTTGCTGGATCAGGTCACAAATATTCCTCTGAACTTTTCTCTTTTGTTATGTCTCTCAGCCATCTCTCTTTCTACAGTCTGTCTTCAAATCTCCCTCTTGCTTACTCTCTCCTCCCCCCTCATGTGGACACACCCCCTAATGCTGATTGGCTAAAAGTTTGTTGTGGTGCTCTGCTCGCTCCGATCCACTTTCAATAGCGTTTTCAAAAATTGCTTAGAGCACCTTTAAAACCTGACCCAACAAGCTTGCATTTATCTGCCTCCATTTTTGAGTGCAACACACACCTCAAAATCCGATCAACAACTGATGCGTAGAACCAGGTCATCGCCCTACATTTCACAGACTGTGATGACACCAGGGTTGCCAACTCTCACGCATCTGGCGTGACACTCACGCTTTCAGCATCAATCTCACGCTCTCACGCACACGCAAGAAATGTCACGCCAAAATCCATTTTTCTCCCCTCTCAAACCGTTAATTTTCTGTTGATGAGTCTAGACCACAGCGTATTAATGACAGGAGAGGAGTTTAAGGCCCACAGCTGTAACATCTGCCTACAACGTTCTCACGGCAGTATTATCTGATCGTTGATTCGCTGAAAACCTTGCACCTGATTCGTCAGTTGCGTGTGAAAAGTTCAGAGAGATTTCAGAGCATCGGGTTCGGAGTCGGAGCCGACTGATGCACGTTTGAAAGTTTGGATGACAATCAAGGTAAGCAGATAATAAAATGGTGTGCCTTGTCACTAGTGTCGTAGCCTTGCCTTATCAGTCTGTGTGTCCAAGGGTAGCCTACAGACTTCAACTAACGTAGGCTAGTTGCAAACGTTGTCTGACGTGCGTTATGTGGGCTAGCTAATTGCTCAATAAAAATAGGCTCATGGTACAAATTACCTTTTGGCAAATCGGGCAAGTGGCATTTTAAAATTCCCCAAATTATCAAAGGTTGTCCAGATTGTGTTGAGCCTGCCACACTCAAATGCGGATGCTGAGCGAACCTTTTCAGTTATTGGCCTAAACAAGACTGACACCACAGACTGCCACTTGATGGCATAGATATATACACGGCACACTGTGATGGGAAGTTCGGATCATTTTACTGACTCGCTTGTTCGATCTCATTCATTAAAATGAACGAATCTTTTTTCGAGTCATTTCGTTCATTTAAATGGCTTTAAATGTTATACTTACTTTTAACAGCCAAATTCCCCGAACACATCCACCTACGCAGTCTTTATCATATTCTGAATTAAGAAATAATTATAATGCAGTCAAAAATAATTTACAGGGAACATAATTACTTTACCTTCCGAGTCTGTCGTTCATTTGTCACGTGACAAACGCAATGAACGGATTGAACCCTGCTTCAGATACAGAGCTCTTGCAGAGGCAGTGATCAGGCCAAACTGCCACTGTGGCATACTGTATATAACAGGCCGAATTTGTGAAACTTGTGTGTTGTGGTTTTCTGGGGAGGTGGAGTAACTATTATGTGTCCCCTTTGTTTTGAGATTTCTTATTGTTTAGATGTTGTTGTTGATGTTTGTTATTTGTTATTTAATCACCTCTATCTTTATTTTTTTTTATAGTGCAATCAATAAATTAATTGTACATTTTGAAAAAATGTTTCCATTCTATTTTTTGTTGTTGTTGCATAAATCAGGGTTTATACTAAGTAAACAAGGACTGACATTTTTGAAATTAGGGTTACCAAAAAATGTATCCGCACGCGCACTGAAATTTTACAGTCTCACTCCAGCCAAAGTCCCAAAGTTGGCAACCCTGTGACACCTTTCTACAGTCATTAACATGGTAAATCTAACAACAGCAATTTAAATTTATAACACAAATTTGTTTTATTACCTTGGCATTAAATTGCAGAAAACTAGTTAACGCTGCTGCGTGAGCATTTCTAATACAACTGACCAAGTTAATCAAACTCTCAATATTTTTTCCCTCTCTTTTAATAGTCTTAAAAACGCTAGTGTGTATTTTTTTTCTTTTGTTATTGGAGCAAATGGGAATTGGGAACTCAAAATAAATTTGTTGCCGTTTCTGTTCACCACTATAAAGGTTTACCCAACTTTAGTTTCTGAGAACACCAGGAAATGTGAAAAGGAATCGCAACTTTAACGGTGGCCAAAGCAAACATGTAAAAACGGATGTGAATGTGATCTTCACAGAATCAATGTTTACTTTCATTCTGTTTGTAGTATAGCACAATCAAGGATGTTAGTGTAAAAGGTAAAGTAATTCACCCCCCAACATTTTTAATCATTTACTCATCCTGCTTGACCACTTTCTTCTGTGGAACTCAAAAAACGGTTGTAGGCAGAATGAATAGAGAATCAAAACACTAGTGTGACTGAAGCTGTCATTGTGTCTAACATCTTCCCTTTGTAAGTAAATGACAGAATTTTCATTTTGGGTGGATCCTCTTTAAAAACAAACAACTAAAGCAATACTGAACTTTTGACCATGTAGATTAAAGCAGAAGCCACTTATTCCAGCCTGTGGCCAATTATCATCAGCAAAATCATCAGAGAAAGACATAGGCCTGCAAAAGCCATTGTTTTCTTGGCTAAACCACTAGCCTTTTAACAAATTATAAAATATATGTGAGTCAAATAGAAACCAAAGTGCTCTGCTTTTTTTCCACACAATAAAAAAATCTACAAAAGAGTTTTGAACAAAGCCTTAACACTTACAGCATTCTGCATTGGATGCAATGTTCAATTTGGAAGAAAAAAAATAACATTAGGAGTCAGTATTTGGACAGACTGGTTTGGTTCTGTACTGACCACAACTGTACTTTGTCTGATGGATAGATCTGATATAATTAAATCTCTTTTACTTTCAACAATACACTGCACATTAGCTAATGACAAAAACACTAGCATGTCTTGCGAGCTATAACGCCACCAAAACATCAATGTAAGTTGCGTAAAGCAGTTTGACAGAATGGCCCGTTATTTACTATCCTCACATGTAAAAAAAAAATCTTCAAAGATCATGTTTTGTCTCTAAATCAGACAAGCATGTGGCCTCGCCATCATCCTGCTACAAGCTAACACCTAGCTTAGCAAAGCATGAGCATAAGAGTTCCCACACATGACTTACAACCCCAATACTTATATGTATACTTACTATTTGCTTAACTCCCGGAATATGTCGTCTGAAATATTTCGTATCTTGGGTTTAGTACATATTAGAACTGTACACAAGCTAATGGCGCAAGCTGTTAGACTGTAACGTGAGAAACTGGTATTAAACACAACAACCAGTAGCCAATTATCGATCCCCGCGTCACGTCTCGACTCGGGAGGGATGCGCGTTCAGCCAATAGAAACCGTTTATACCTTTAAGCTTCAATTTGATTGGTTATTAAGATACCTTTAATAAGGTGCTGCAAAGGCAGCGTTAAAGGTGCACGCAGTGATTTCTCAATGAAAAAGTTTTACCCTGAACAAGACGAACAGCTACATTAGCATGAATTGAAGAATCCTGTCATTGCCTAATACCTAAAATAGCGGAATACAGTTAAGGCACGCCTGAAGTAGTTAGCTGCCTGTTTTTTGCTAGTTTAAGATGGTGTCCACTGGTCTAATTTGATGTTTGTGAGGTCAATTGTTTTCCCAGAATCCCTGCATGGCCAGACTTAAGTCACACACACTAGTCTATTTAGTCATTCATTCTGGCTTTGCTGACTGACTAACAACAGACTATTTAGGCAAGGCTTTAAAGTTGTACATTTGTTGTCGAAACCCTCTCTTACGTTCATAAACTTGTTTAAAAGAACCATCCATCAATACTCATTCACAGACTCATCAGAGAGAGCAGCTGAAGTACTGTGCAGACAGCTAAACAATTTTTTTACCAGAGGTGGACAGTAACAAAGTACATTTACTTGAGTAGGCCTACTGTACATAAGTACACTTTTTGAGTATCTGTACTTTACTTGAGTATTATTTTTTCTGGAAACTTACTTTAACTTCACTATATTTGAAGAAAAATATTGTATTTTTTACTCCACTACATTTCTGTCAAGGTCCTTGAGTAGAAAGTAGTAATGTCAGTCAGGGGATGATTTTGGTTGCAGAGGTTGCATTTTGGTTGGAAATTAAAGTCGGGTTGACGTCAGAACCCGACGTCTGATTGACGTCAGAACCCGACTGATGTTGGTTTCTGACGTCAACCCGATTTTTATTTACAACCACAATACAACGTCTGTCCAACGTTGGAGAATAACTTCAATCTGATGTTGGATTCTGACATCAACCTGAATTTCATTTTCAACGTTGGGTTTGGTCTTCTAAATGTGATTTTTGTCATTGTTTTGGAGCACACTAGCTTATAACAGTAAAGGTAACATATTCATACTAAACGGCAAAAAACTTTAAATAGGGCACTATTTGGCCATTTGGGTGTCCGACTCTGTTATTGAGTGCATATATTCAATCTCACATTCAATCCCGAACTGTGTTCTAGAAATACATTTGATATTGATATGAGGGTAGGCAGGTATAGATTCAGAGGCATAAGGTACTGTAAGTACAACAATGCAACAATAATAAAACAATGCATTGACATTTACTTTTTACTTTTGATACTTAAGTACTTTTAAAAAACGAGTACTTCTGTACCTTTATTTAAGTAAAAATCGGTCTTTACAACTTTTACTTGTAACGGAAAAAGGAGTAATATTTGACCAGTAGTATCTGTACTTTCACTCAAGTAAGGAAGTTGTGTACTTTCTCCTCCTGATTTTTACACGCTTGTACTCAATTTTGTGAGGAACTGCAAAAATAACACACCTTTTTGTTTTTATGAGCAATGATAATGAGGAACACAGCAGAGGGGAATATTATGAATCTATTTTGAATGTTTCTAGTTTATTGCTCACAATAATAGACAAACCCCTTTCCCTTTTTGAAAGTTACAAGATTGTGTGCTAATGTCTTCCATAAATATTTAAGCAAACACTTTTAAAATGTAAATTTTTTATTCATTGTCTTTAAAATTATTTACACCAGAAAAGTAAACATTTTTCAAATTAGTCAATATAATATATTTTCACTTTACAATGAGCACAAGAATAAAAATCAGTCAGTCAGTGCCATGAGGTAAGTTAACAATTTTACAATTCAGGTGGGGAGAATAAGTCTTTTTAAACTTCCTAATAATACTCTTCTGTTACATCACCAGATCGGCACCAAGCTGAGGTTTTAATACATCATTAAATCCGTCCTGTGCGCTTCAAACATTTCTAACTTTGCTTGTTTGGTAAACCATGCATGCTCGAGTCTTCTTTCTTCTCAGAGTGACAGCAGCCTCATTCCCGCCTCACTCCCCGTGCTCCAGTGGCAGTGACGTGACACACTTCTACATCAGCGCCGAGCTTACGCAGCTCATCCAGCCAGATCTGTTGCTTCTGTGACAGACGGTCATTAGGACCCTTCACTTCCACCAGCTAGAAGAACACAACTCAAATAAGCGATGTTTTCAAGCATTTCCGTTGTTTCATAACACCGTAATCTTATTAAATCAGTTACATAAGTTACTTTCTGAAGTATTTAAAAGTTTAATAGACTGTGAAATTCCTAACTAGCAAGCTATGTCTCTGACTCACCTTGTACTTCTTGTTGGACATGCTCCAGACTACCAGATCTGGAAGTCCTCCTCTGCAGTGCCTGTAGTCCTTTGCCATTCTGAGGACCACACCGCTTAAGAAGTGGCCACCCAAACACTCTACTAGACTCTAAAACCAGACAAAGAAAATTAAGTACAATGTGCTTGTTTACGGTAGTGAACAATCTGGCACACAAAGTATAATCAGTTCATATTTTAATGATGTCGAATGAAAATGTTAAAGTCACCATAAAATTAAAACTGATAATCCTTGTTTTTTTATGAAATATTGCATTATTTATTATTTATCTGTGCTCATCGTTATTATTTTTCAATTCATGTGCCCTCATAATCTTTAATCAATATAACTTTCCTTCCCACTTGCAGCAATTTCTCTTTTCTGATGACATGTTTACTGGCACGAGAAAGAGACAAACTGTCACTGACAAAAGATCGTAGCTAAAGCAAATGACAGCGATCCAAAGATCCAATCAATTCCCCATGGGCAAAATCAAGTCACAGGCTACATTTTTTCTTGTTCAAGAAGTTTCACTCAGATGAAACAATATGGAAGAAAAGACTATTGCAACTTCAGTTTCATGCTGACTTTAAATGTTAAAATACACTAAGAGAAGATTTAAGATTTAAGTCTAAGATTTATTTTTTTTTAACAATGTAAGTTTTATAGTAACACTAAGTAACTTTTGGCGCTCTAGTAGTCAAAAAATAAAACTGCATGCATTTTGTGGAAGAATGTTTTTGTTGTGCTTCGGCTCTGCGTGACTGCAGATGAATATGACCCTTCACAATAGATGATGCTTTACAATTAACTCTGTTCGTGCTACATATGGCAATTTATCTCCTTTTCACTTTTACAATCACTCAGTTCTCACCATCTTCAAAGTTGGTTCTTGTTTTATTACGAGCTCTGCTCTCTTTTTGCCAGCAGACTCTCCCCTGATCTGTGTGTGGTTTTTTTAAACGGGTGATTCGGAGGTTTGAGATTTTTGCTCCATGTCAACCTTTCTCACTCGTTGTGACTCGTCAAAGTAGCCGGAGCACCTTTTCTCCATTTACCAATATGACAAGACAAGCACGGGCGAGGGATGCGAGTACTCAATTTCCCATGAAAACCATTCCAACAGGTCTAAAATATAAATACTAATAATAGGCTTACCATAGTGAATCAGGGTAAGGCAAAAAATATGTTTTGGAAAAAGGATTGATCATGCATTGACTCATTATTTTAAATTGGTTTTTAAAAAAGTTTCATAGTGTACCTTTAATTAATGACGTTAAAGACACTTTGAGGAGTTGACGGACCACTAGTAGAAAAATTTATGGGAGCAATTGCAAAACTCAATGTGGCAGCAATAGAAAAAGAGCCAATTGTCTTTTAGATTGAGATGCTGTCTGTTCTTTTTAGTCTAAAACACGACTGAACATTAACTTGATTTTATTGCTCATTTGAAATATGGGTAACATTTTAGTTTAGGGTCCATTTCTCACTATTGACTAGTTGCTTATTAGCATGCATATTACTAGGATATTGGCTGTTAATTAGTACTGATAAAGCACATATTAAAGCCTTATTCTGCATGACCATATTCTACATCCCTAAGCGTAACAACTACTTATTAATAAGCAGTAATTAGGAGTTTATTGAGGCAAAAGTCATAGTTAATAGTTAGTTAATAGTGAGAATTGGACCCAATCTAAAGTGTGACCGAAATATGTTACTGAAAAGTAATCTTTGCAAAAAGGTTCCCCATTCAAGTAGACCGGAGCTGCTGGAAAGCTATTACCAAGATGCTATGTATGAACGAACATGGCGTAAAGAATCTGTGATTACCTGTGCCTGCTGAAGAGAGGAGAAGCGCTCCCAGTTTATCAGCGCACACACTCTCCCCTCTTGTGCGGTCCACACATCAGCAAGCAGCTCCTGCAGCGTCTCTGGAGACGCCTCGCGCAACATCTCAGCGCGAGCCTCAATGGCTTCCCGCCGGTTACCATAGAAACAATCAGTGTGCAAATCTAAAGGACAAGTCTGGGAAAGGGCATAGAGTCATTGATCACTGATCTCTTGGGGTGGTGTGACCTGATAATAAAGCGTGACCCTGAACGAGTGAAGCACACAGCATTCCTTCTTTAATTATTCTGTACCTGGTATGGGTTTCGGAAGACATCAGGAACCCCGTCGATAAAGATGATGTCCCACATGAGGAGTCCAAACAGAGTGGAAAATGTAGATCCCTCTCCATGAATACCTTAAAAGGGGAAAACAGATTACAGCAACATAAAGAATGCAGAATGTATGCGCTAGTGCATGGTTTCCCAAACTTGTGGACGTGTGGCAACTGAAGGGGGTTTGAGTTGATTTAAAGCTAATAATTCATCATACAAATGTCAAATAAATAATTAAAAAATAAAATAAAACTCACAAAAAAGATTTAAAAATTGTATTGGTTTAATTGCATGTAACCATCACCCGACCTCAGAGAACCGTGAACATGCAAACGTGTTGTTAAATTATTTAAAAATTACCGTAAAATCTCAGGCGGTATTTTAAGTAAATATTTTAGGTCAAATGGGTTAGGCTGACAAAAATCGTTTGGGAATCCTTTTATTTGCTAGCTTTAATTACAAATTTGAATGATTTTATGAAAATATATTTGATTATTCTTAGCAAATGATTCTGAAACAATATATTTTTTAAAACACCAAAAAAATTATGTACTTTCCACGCAAATACAATGAACGAGGACTGGAGCTTTCAAGCTTTTAAGGATCATAAAAGTGGTCTTTATCATTTATATTTGAATGCTTCTGAAGTCACATATTGCTTTTAAAGAAAGAGAAACAGACTGAAATTTAAATAATTTTCATTGTAAATCTGCACATGACGTAATTAGCGATGTCAGATTTGTAAACAAATCATCTGTTTAAGTCAAATCTTTTCACTGAATCACCTGATCTGGTTCAGAAACCACTCTGAATGATTCAGACATCTGTACATCTCTGATGCACCAAGGAGAGCTAGGCTTGTAGAGTAGATGTCAAGATTTCATCTTCTGCATCATTTAGTACTGCAGGCTACATTCTTCAAAATTTCTCATTTTTTGTTCAACAGAAAAAAGAATGTCATTTCGAGGTTTGAAAATGACAATGAGGCTATGAAGATGATAACAGAACTTTAATTTCTGAGTGAATTATCCTTTAACTTCCTTCATCTTGATTGTGCACAAACAAAATGTGATGCCAGACCTTGATCAAATCCAAGTGTTCTGTAGTGTTCCAGAGCCAGTTCCTCAACAGAACACATGACCATAGTCCCTCGTCCCTCTCTGGAACCTTCATCCTCATTGACGGCTCTAAGGAACACTGATTTGCCCATTCCACCCTCATGAGGAAAGAGCTGGCCTCGAATTGTGACCTGTTAAAACACAGTTGTAAACTGTAAGTCAGTGTTGCTTTTAAAAAAATCATCCACATTCCCCAATCACATGGAGATACAACTTTAGTATTTAGTAATTCTGACCACAAAATATATACAGTGAATAACACTATTTATAATGCGGTGCCCCCTACAAAAATAGGGAAGAACTGAAGACTCACATGAGTGACATCCTGTACGTGCACGGTGGGCAGATCTCGGAGCAGCAGACGGTACTTCTTCAAGCTAGCAGATTCCTTCATTCGGGAAGCTCGCTGATGAAGTGATAATTTGTGGCCAGTTCGGACCAGAGGGTCATTCAGTCCATCCCGAATAGCACAGATGGCCTGGATAAAAAAGGCGTCAAATTCATTCAATCCTTTGAAAGAACATTTATGTATCCCATATAAAAGTAACATTAAAACAATATCTCTGTTTATATTTATCTACAATCAAATAAGGTACCTGCTCATGTTGTTTAAGATGTTGCTGGAGATTGAGAGCAAGTCTGTCCCACCAGCGTCCCCTACTGGTTACACAATACACTGACTGGGACAGAAGATTCCTGAGCTCCTCCACGGATTCCTACAATGCAGAAATGCAAAGATAAATAATTGAATTAATGAACCCATGTAAAATCAATATAAAGAATTTAGTGTTTACAATGGCATCATTCATTCCATGTATTATCCACCCACATCATAGCGGCGAAGTCTTTGTGAAATCTCAACTCCTCGAGACAGTATACGGGTGTAGGTCCAGCCCACGGTGAAACACCGCAGAAAAACAGGCAGTTGTTCTTGATGACTGCACACATATTGAAACTCAATCCATCTTACAACAGCAAGCAAATTAAATGAAAGTTGCATTTTCTTTTTCAAACCTTATTTCACAGGAGTCTTTAATCTCCTGCCAAGTGGCCTTTGCTGTAGTATAGAGGCCATGGGCGTCCTCCCAACTGCCTGTCTGCATTGCAGCAATCACTTCCTGCAGCATACGCATCGCAGTTTCGTACCTGTACAGAAGAATATCACAGAATCAAACATTTTACAATAATAACAGAAACAATAAAAACATTTCTAGAACATAATGACAAATACTGCCATCTTCAAATGAAGTTTTCAGAAGCAAACCTCACAAAACCTGTAAAAAACATGTACAGATTGTAATGCTAAAAATTATGTTTAAATATATATATATATATATATATATATATCATGGTAGTATTTGTTCCTATAATTTATGCTTGTTTAATTTATTAATACATGTTTGTGTTACAGAATTGATTTTTTTTAATTACTATACATAATTGTCATAAAAATCACAATTAAAAAATCATAATGGTCCTAAAATAGACAAATAGGATCAAAAGTGTTTTCCAATTCAACATCAACAAAATAAATACACTGTACCTAAAGTACATAGTAAAGACACCTAATAAAAAGTGTGACATTCTTTTCTTTTGATTTTGGAGTAAAATTACCATTTGATCAAAGTTTTGTTAAAAAATAAATATAACACTGACCTGATGAGGTCATCTCTGTCCTGAAATAGTCTGGCTGAGCGATGTACAGCGTACTCTGGGAAAGCTAGACGGCCAGAATTGACCAGCAGAATGGTGTAGAGCTGCCCCTGACCTCCAGCGGCCGTCTCCTCCTCCTCCAGAGAGTCTGTGAGGGAGAACAGGAGCAGGACGCGGGAGAACACAGCGCGGGACCTGCGGCACAGGCGCACACAGGAACCTGCAGCCTGCTTGGCCCTGAAAAAGACAAGCTTTACTCGTAACAGGACATGTTTTGTACAGTTTATATTACACACTTGTGTTAAAAAGATTTTTATATTACGCCTAAGTAATGTTAAATTATGCTGTTTTTCCTGTTTTTTTTATATCAAATAAATGTAGCCTTGCTTTTTGCATGTATCTTGAACATCTCACCTCTTGAGAATGACTGCAGACGTGTTGTTTTGACTAACAAAGAGCGATCGCTGTTTCCCCAGCTGGAGTAGCCCTTCTACCAACTGCTGTTTCTGAGTCCCACTCCCTCCACGGCCAAGGTGAAATGTTTTGGCCAGGTTTCTGAGCTCTGGTGCAGGAAGCAGATCTAAAACTTCTTGGATGTCGTGAAGCTCCGATTCTGTCATAGGGAAGAAGTCATGAGCTGCAGTTAAGTATGTTGGCTGACATTGGGTTCTGAACTGTTGAGAAATCAAAAGGGACGACAAATCTCACCACTAACCTGATTGTAAGAAGCCACATGCGACCAGTTCTTGAAAGACAGGTCTGAGGTCTGAGCTGATCTCGTTATATTCCACCTTACTGACCTGAAGCCATTTCAGCTTCCTTTGGAACAGACGGACATAAAGCATCTGGCCAGGAACTACAGGAGAGAGAGAGAGAGAGAGAGAGAGAGAGAGAGAGAGAGAGAGAGGGAGAGGGAGAGGGAGAGAGAGAGAGAGAGAGAGAGAGAGAGAGAGAGAGAGTCATGCAAACATACACTACCATTCAAAAGTTTGGGGTCGGTAAGATTTTCTCTTTATTTTATATGTTTTTGAAAGAAGTCTCTAATGATCACCAAGATTTCATTTATTTGATCAAATATACAGTAAATACAGTAATATTGTGAAATATAATTACTATTTAAATTAAATTATTTCTATCTTAATTTATTTTAATGTGGAATTTATTCCTGTGATGCAAAGCAAATCATTACTCTTGTCTTCAGAGTCATATGATCCTTTAGATACGATTCAAATATGCTGATTTGGTGCGCAAGAAACATTTCTTATTATTATCAGTGATGAAAACAGTTGTGCTGCTTAATATTTTTGTGGATGCATTTTTTTTCAGGTTTCAGGATGAATTTTTTTAAGAAATATAAATCTTTTGTGATAAATCTTGATATATATTGATCAATTTAATGGATCCTTGCTGAATAAAAGTATCAATTTCTTTAAAAAAAAATCATAATGACCATAAGCTTTTTGAATGATAGTGTATGTTACATAACTTACCTAGAGTGCATTGAGTTTTTAAAGACTATTGTTGCATATAAGCACACAACTGAGACTTCAAAGTGACTTTGAAGTAGTTCCTCTACCTGAAAGCTGCTGAAAAGTGTGAATTGCTGAGAAGTCATCTTCATTGAAGAGCAGCCTATCATCCTCATTTTCCAACACCGCCTCAAGGACAGTCCGAAAGTTTTGCAGGTAATACGGCCGCCTGGTGTGCTGATGCTCTGATTCCTCGTTGGCTTTCTCTACGGCAAGCATTTTGGGTTCATTAGCTGGTGTTGTAGTCTCAATGTCCTCATATATGGTCTTGCTTTTGATTTGACTCTCTGATGATGAAACATCATAGACACTGGACGAGGCATCAGTTTGATCTGACTTGACATTAGTGTCCTGTCTGTTTTCAGTTTTACTTTGAATATATCGACTTTTCTTATGTATGATGAAGGTTTCAGTAGTGTTTGTATCGTTTTTAGGCACCTCCTCTGACTTCCGCTTCATTATTCTGGATGAGGAGGAACATTTCACTGACTGAATGTCAGCGCTGCTGCTAGATTCTCCCAGAACTGCCACAGATTTCTCAACGTTTTTCACTTGAGGTTGGATTGAAGCTATTGGCTCTGTTGGTAGCCCGTCATCTGTATCCATGGCATCGGCTTTAGATTCAAAAGTTAAACTCTTCATGTAATTTTCCTTCTGTGAACTGCTCAATTCTGAATTACAGGCCTCTTCTTTTCCAGAGACATGAGTATTATCCGTCTCAGATTCCCCTGAAAGCCTAAGTGCTCTTCTGGACAGTTTAGAGGTTAAACTCCCAAGACCAACTTTTTTAACTGCTTTAGTTTGTACATTTGTTTGGGATGATTCTTGTCTCATCACACAGTTCTTTTTAAAATATGGACTCGTATCAGCATCTTTCTCTCCTGGGCTTTTCTCTTTCCCGTTATTTCGAGTTACTGCACCATTAGAGGGTGTTTTGGTTATTTTCTCCTGCTTGTCATCACTGACAGCCAATGCATCTTCATGATCCTCTCCAAGAAACCTCTGGCATTGAGAGTCTATGTGTTCATTAATCTTGTAACGAGGTACAAGTTTGCCACACAGAGGACAGGCCAGTTTACAAGGTGGTGTATTCCTGAAAAATGAAGTTATGGAAGCAACCCCACCTCCATTGCTTGTTCTCTCTTTGATTGCACTGACTCTATGGCTATTTTTCTTCATGACTGAGAGTTTTCTGGCACTGCCTTTATTAGAAGAGCTGCCTTTCCCCTTCCGAGACTCCATACCGTTCTGTTCATATGTCATCCCATCAACCAGGTAAACAACAAAAGGCTAAATATTTGTTTCTGAACCTGAAAGTACATAAAAGACTAAATAGTCATAGGAGAGGGTGGCATTCATTAGACAGTGTCTGAATTATGTAAAGTAATAAACAGTATCAAAGGTTATTTTTGATGATTCTTTTGCAATTAATTGATTTGTTCGTTTCAGACTCTGCAAGACTGACATAAAATAATAATTAAAAAAAACATATTATGAAACGAAACAATTATTTCAAATATAGATTAAGCTATAAATAAAATACATATTACACCGTTATAAATAAATCTGCAAATAATTGTACAGAGTACAGACCTGTCCTGTGCTGAAGTGAAATGTGAAGCTAGCTGCAAGAATTCATGGCGCCATTATTTCTTTTTTGTTATTTTTCAAAATAAAAGTCAGCTCCAGTGCAGTCTGCTATCTTTCGTGCCACAGCCTGACAATTTAGTTCTATTTTTAAACAAACTTAACTTTTCATCGTATTTTCTCTGTTAAAAAGCTGTTATAGCAACGTGCGTTGTATAAAAAAAAATGTGGCTTCAAAGTGCAACTTTGTTTGATGTTTGACTGTGTATAGCCAAACATATTAGAGAAACTTTTTTTCAAGTAATGTTGAAGGGATAGTTCACCCAAAAAATGAAAATTCTGCACATAAAAGAAGATATTTTGAGAAATGTTTTGTGTTTCCGTACAATGGAAGTCTCTGGGCTCCAATTTGTTTGGTACCCATTCATCTTTTTTGTGTTCTGCAGAAGAAAGTCATACAGATTTGGGATTACATGAGAGTGAGTAAATGATCCAAATATCCAAATATTTTTAGATGGACTATCCCTTGACCACATACCTTATTTTACTTAGGCTATATTTCGGAAACCATTTGGCCTAAAAATTTACGTCATAGCTGAACATCATGACTTTTATATTTACCCATGAATCACTATTTTTTGTCTTCCTTTATAACAGACAATTAAGCCAGTTTTACAAACTCCACACAGCAGCCAAAAAATGAACACAATGTAAAAATATCTTGCTTCATAGATACGTGACTAACATGTCATTTGTCTCATCCGTACTAAAGGAAAATTAATCATAGTTTATGTTGCACAAAAATAATATAGCAGTTTTCTTGATTTGAATTGTAAAGATATTTTTTCAATAGTTGATTAAAGTGACAGCTTTTGTTTTTAGATTTAATTGCAACATTTTACTAAATATTAATGATAAAAAAAGAAATATTCTGTAATTGTTCATTAAAAATGGACAAAAAGGAACATGAGACAGTGTTAGACTGAACTCAACAAATGGACAACAGTTGCAGTTTTATTTCAACTGTAGCTACAAACACACATTCCTTACATGAATGTTGGTGATACACTAAATTAAAAATATTTTTGCACTTTTAAGAGCATTTTCTTTACTAGTCTCAATTTGACGTGCACATATAAATTATTTTTTTCCTTGAGAGAGAAAAAAATATTTGGGGTATAGAGGCATATACAAACAGTGGTTTTCCCAAAGTCATTTTTGATGTTGATATTTTAATGGATACTACTAGATTAAAATTAACAAGTAATGTATGACAGACTTAACACTCATGAACCCTCAAGAAACTTTAACTGATTCAAATTTCGAGTTATTTTCAAATTAAACTCAGACAAAAGAACCCAAGATATTTTGCAGGTTTAAAAATTTAGCTAATAAATGTAACCAAAATGAGGGAAATATATTTTCCTAAAGTCTGAGAAAATTACACAAGCACAGAAGTGAGAGAATGTGGAAGAAACCAAAAATGAGAATATTTCTGCAGTCAAATAGTTATTCAAAAATAAAGTATCCAAAACCAATGTGGTTGCAATTTTTTTCCAAATATTATTCACTCGTTACATCAATTGTATAACAAATTCAAGGCACTTGCTGTGAAACGGGACACAACCCAGATACACAGATTACTTTTCCCCTTAATTTTTGATATATGATTTTATATATATATATATATATATATAAAACAAGGTACAGATTTAAAAACATATTTTAAAAAGTCTTCATTTCATCACAGTTTTAATACTAGTTATTTTCATATGTCCGCTCTCACCAAACATTGCTCGATAATCCAGGCACACAGGGGTTTCTTTGGCACATTTCTGCTGCTTTCTGACAGAGGGGGGTGAGAGTGGAAAGGCTGCCAAAAGGCCTTCACGGTGGTTCAGTGCCTTGCTCAAGGCACAACAGCTGGTGACAGAGAAAGTAACCGATTCTGATTCGGGGCTTCCCGATACTGGCCAGCCATACACTCAGAGCGATCAATATCAGATAGTATGAATAATTACTACAACAGTACAAGTCATGAATCACGGTAAGTTTCTTCACTGACCAAATTAAAGCCAAGTCTCTGAAAATCCTGATTTCGGGGTATTTTCCGACAGGTATTAATGATTGCTATTACAATTAGGGTCCTTATTAGTAGGGTTGCAGAAACGGCCGGAAAAGGGTCAGTTATGTCTTATTCAGGATAAACAACAGACATATTGGGCAATGTAGATCCCTTTAATATTTTTGGAACAACTTAAAGCAATAGTTTACCTAAAGATTCTGTAATCATTTACAGAAATGACTCTTGTCATTGTATAACTTTATTTCTGCAGAACACATAAGAAGATTTGTATTCATTTATCCATGTTTTTTAGTCCATACAATGAAAGCCAATGAGGTCCAGTGTTGTTTTGGACCCCTTCATTGTATGGGTAAAAGCAGTTCTTCAAAACATCATCCTTTGTGCTCCGCAGAAGTCATACGGGTTTGGAAATGACACGAGGGTAAAGTATATGATGACAGAATTTTCATTTTTGGGTGAACTATCCCTTTAAGGCTCATAATTAAACAGCAGTGTGTATTAATATAAATGTGATTTGCGTGGTCACTTCCAAAGCAATTATCAACGGTCTGATTTTTACCTTTCCCTCATGTTCAAAGTGATATTAAGGCACAATAAACTATAACTAGGTCATGTGATTTGTTGCCAATAATGAATAAACAGCACATTTCCCCTATCAGAAGAACAATCTTCTGGGTGGGTCATCGTAACAAATAATTCACAGCAAAAATCAGGAAGGTCCTTCCAGCAACTTATGTAAAATTCTGTTCAACAGATACAATCAGGTAAAAGGCTGAATGAGATCATTTCCAAAGACAACATAAACATGACAATACACCAACAATAAATAAATAAAACTCACATAAAAGATAATAAACGAAAGAATAACAGCAGAAAAATAGAAAGTGAATGAAAAGTTTAGAAGGAGGTTTTCTGCTATTCGGCTCTGTGGTGATGGAGCAGGAAGTTGACATCTAAGTTGAGGCACAATGTTGTTTTGCTCTCTCCAATGTTTCAGCAAGGTCTTGTTTGTCACATAGTCTTTACATCGCTCTCAACCGTTGCATTGCTGCTGGTACCGGCGGTTGAGTTCTCGCAGCTCTTTCTCGCGAACGCGCCGTGCCTTGCTGGACTTTGTGGAGCGGCTGGAGCGAGTGGACTGGGCTGATTTAGTGCTGTGGCAGCGTGAGGACGCTCTCTTCAGGAGGTTCTGGGAAATGGACCGCTGCAGGTTCTTCATAGAGGAGGAAGCTGCCATGCTGACAACCCAAGGGTGTTTAAGTGCCTGGCCCGCAGTGAGACGCTCATTTGGATCCACCGTGAGGACACGGTCAATGAAGTCCTTAGCCAGGTTGGAAACACTTGGCCATGGCTGTCAGAAAACAGAAAAGAAATAGAAAATGGCTTAAATAAAATTATTCAGACATTCTCAAAAGATTTTGAGACTTGTTCTGTATAATCAACAACACATAACAACCTAGCTTATTGTAATATAAGATAATATCATACATTTTAATTATACTTGTATATACTTAATACTTGTAATTATACATCATTTGCTGTTATTACAATAGTAGGTACATGTAACGTGTCCATAAAATAAAGTGTTACTGATTTTTAAAAATGTTTTTGAAAATCTGATGCTCACCAAGGGTGCATTTGACCAAAAATACAGCAAAAACAGAAATAAAAACGGTAATAACAGTTATAAAGGGTGAAATATTACAAATAACAGTTTTATATTTTATAAAATGTAATGTATTCCTGTGATGGCCAAGCTGAATTTTCAGCATCATTACTCCAGTCTTCAGTGTCACATGATCCTTCAGAAATCATGTTAATATGTTGATTTGGTGTTCAAGAACATTTATCACCAATGTTGGAAACAGATGTGCTGATTCATATTTTTTGGAAACTGTGATGCATTTTTTTCAGGGTTCTTACTCTAAACAAAGTACAAATCCTCACATTACAATAACATTATGAATGTCTTTACTGTCACTTTTGATCAATTTAATGTGTCCTTCCTTGCTGAATTTCTTTCAGAAATTAAAAATCTTGCTCTACCTACCAACTTTTTGAATGATAATATAATATAACAAGAAACAAACAAGGTCCAGTCAACTATAACAATAGTCGATAATAGAGAGCATAATTCAAGTTCGTTGAAAGAGAAAGCAAGGGCCGCATCACCTCTGCCAGGACTGGCTAAATCCATACAAGAAGGTTTCAGCAATGCAAAACATACACTAGTTACTTCAAGTAAATTTTTCACTCTTCCTAGAACATCTTTAGACTAGTCGTGCATGTCCCAATATGTTATGACAACTGGCCAAACACTAGCAGTTCTATAAGCAAGAGAGAAAACAAAACATGGCTGAGTTTTTGTTGGTTAGCATGACTTCTCCAGGGCTTTTCCCTGTTAAATCCACATTGGTCTGTCTGTGACTCACAGCAGCAGAGAGGCCCTGACGCACACACTCTGCCAGGAACTCTGTGGCCTTACATCACACGCTCATGCAGGGGGGTTAATGCGGGATAACTATGGCGTTATATGTGTGACTCAATCCTGAGCGAGTAATTGTACATTTTGAGCACAGAGAACTATATTTTGCAAGCACATTGCATTATATTTTTAACAGAAATTAACAATCGCAAAAAAAAAAAAATCGTTTGAGCAAAGAAAAAACGATTCCGTGCTCAATAAATGTATTTGCTATTATCCATATTAACGTGCAATAATAATCCATCTCACGCAGTTTACTCAGATGCTCTCTCACAAACTTATTCTTACGCTCTGTCAAGTCCCTCTCTCTCTCTCTCTCAACCTCTTAATTCTGTGCGCGCTCAACTCTTGACACACACGCTCGCTCAACTTGCAACAGCGTTACAAGTGTGCCACAAAATCAACCAATCGGAAAATTAAAGGTAAATTGTGATTGGCTGTTGGTCTCCAATCAAATCGCTAGTAGAACCAAAGCCCGTCTGGTAGAACTTTTTTTATTTTTTATTATTTTTTATTATTATTAACAAAGCAAATACAAACAAATCAGGTACAATGCAAAATCTTATACGAACTTACAGTGCACATCCTAGAAAAAAAAAAAAACTTAAAAGAACATGGAGCATGTTATAAATGGCAAAAATGGCATTTACATATTCAAAAGAAAATAAATCAAAAGGGCAATTATTCAATAAGATTGTTTACAAAAGAAGGCAGTTTCTCAGCATTCTTGTTATTAATCAATAACAAAGAGTTATAAAAACGTTTCAGCTCATTCCTCCAATGAGTAGCCTAATGTTAGGATTTGTCTTGAAAAAACGACATTTATGTATGAAATGTTTACTTAACATAATTACATTGTTAATGTCAAAATCATTGTGATCATTAATTGTTAGATTCATCATCTGAATTCCTTTGGAGACGAACAATTCCTTCCACATCCATGAAGTGGGCAATAGCCCAGACACCTTTAGAACAATTCTGGAATAAAAAAAGATTTTAAAAAAAGAAAGAAAAAAAATTGTGATAAAATTATAAAATTAAAAAAAAAAGATTTTCTATTTACCCATACCTATTATTCCAAATTGGTGTATTGTGTGGTGTGAAATTATGCTTGAATATTAATTTCCAATACAGAAGAACCTGTTGGTGGAAATCTGAAAGTATCATAGGAAGTTTTTTAAAATCAAAATCGCATTTTAGAAGGAAACTAATTCCGCTTACTTTTTCAAAAATCCGATTGGGGATATAAGACCATAATGAATTTTGATTTTGAATATAGTTTTTCAACCATGAAATTTTCAACATACCATTCATACAATCAAAATCTATTGCATTACCACCTCCATCCTCGTAAGTTCTAATTAAATCCTGCTTGGCTATAATATAATGACATTTATTCCGCCATATTAAATCAAAATTTAATTTGCTGATAGTTTTAACTATTTTGGGGTGCTATTGGAAGGGAGTAAGCCGGATATATTAATCTAGAAACTGTCCATTTTAGTTAACAATATTCTGCCAAAAATGGAAAGATCTCTTAGTAGCCATCTATTTAGAAATGATATGCAGTTATCAACATTGTCTTTTATGTTTCGTTTATCAGAAATTGTTTTGTCTTTAGTCACCAATACCCAAGTATTTGAATAAAAAATAAAAAATAAAAATGCTGTCAATAAAAATTTTTTTTTTTTAAAGTTCTACTAGACGGGCTTTAGTTCTACTAGCGATTTGATTGGAGACCAACAGCCTTTAATTTGCCTTTAATTTTCCGATTGGTTGATTTTGTGGCACACTTGTAACGCTGTTGCAAGTTGAGCGAGCGTGTGTGTCAAGAGTTGAGCGCGCACAGAATTAAGAGGTTGAGAGAGAGAGAGAGAGAGGGACTTGACAGAGCGTAAGAATAAGTTTGTGAGAGAGCATCTGAGTAAACTGCGTGAGATGGATTATTATTGCACGTTAATATGGATAATAGCAAATACATTTATTGAGCACGGAATCGTTTTTTTCTTTGCTCAAACGATTTTTTTTTTTTGCGATTGTTAATTTCTGTTCAAAATATAATGCAATGTGCTTGCAAAATATAGTTCTCTGTGCTCAAAATGTACAATTACTCGCTCAGGATTGAGTATAACGCCATATATAACACATCATGATGACAGGACCGTCCAGCTAACACAAACACTCTCCCCAAAATACAAGCACATGCGAACACACCAAAACTTGCATATAAATACTCATACGATAAATAGAGGCATGCAAATAAACATACTCAGAAATCCAAGGTCAACAGACAGAGACAAATGGTTGGCAAAAGTTTAAAGTGTTTGAAAAGCACTTTGTGAAGAATAGAAACAGAGCGCACTAGGGCCAAAAGACAGAAAGAGGCAGTACTATCATAGCCTGTTGTGTTCTGGTGGCTTTGTGGGGAATATTTCTATTTAGGAATGCTGATCTGAATGGACTGTATAAAAGCCTCAAGTGGCTATATAGCAGGAAACAGACATTTTCAGTGGGGTACTGTCATTCTTATTCTAAAAGTTGGTGTATAGTGCAGAATGAGTCATCAGTATTTTTGGACCGTTTTACCAGAAAGAAAGACTGAACATTTTAAATGTGTATAGCTAATGGCTAATTTTGTCAAGTTATCAGAGAATATTAGCATATAGATGGGCTCAAAGCGAATAGGCATTGATTGCACGTCAAAAAGCCTTTGCTCACCAGACTACGGACACTAAATATAATAGAGCTACACGATTAGGCTAATCGGTAAGACTGCGATATGGATTAAAATACCCACGTGATCTTATTCCTACTAAATGACAACGATACGGCTGTCTATTAAACCTAGAATGTAAAAAAAACAGTATTTGTCATTGTATCAATCATTCAAGAGATTCGTTCAAAAACGCTGATTAATCCAGTAATGAAACAAGTGCAGTCTTTATGAGCGAGTCACTGAGTGATTCATCTAAACCTTTTTTTTTTTAAATAATCAATTCAAATTAATTAAATATTTCTTATTTAAAATGTACAATTTGGCAGAACCTCTAGTAAATGACATGTTTTGTTGTCTATTCAGAATTGTGGGTGAATCATCACCTCTATTTTAAACAAAAATGTATCCAAAATCGTGCAGCTCTAAAATATGCCATGCGATACCAAAGTCATGACTTCAGTTCCCAGGCAATGGATGAACTAATTAAAATATATACCTTGAATGCAATGCAAGATGCTTCGGATAAAAGCATCTGCAAATGTACAGATGTAAATGTAATCATTTAAATATATTCCTCGCATTTAGAATTTTAATATAGTTTGCAGTACAATTAAAGTCAAAGTAAAAGCTGTTGTTTGCTTTATATGCCACTAGTGGCACCAAATGGTTTCACAAACCCTTCCCATGTATGATACAGTTTTGCCATATAGCAACACGTCATTGTTCTTTACTTTCTCACTGTTGAAAAAAAAAATAATAATAATCTGACATATTGCATTGTTACAATACGCCAGTCTTCAAGAAATGTCAAAGAATTCAGTTTTTAAGCCACATGATAATGAAAATATTAATGTACAAGACCATTTTTCCTGGGGTCACTCATAGAGGTAAGACACAAGTGTTGCTCAAACATTATTAAACTGTTCACTGTACAGATGTACTGTAACTGAAATTCTGCCAAATCTGTTTTGTAGCTCAAAAAGTAGAGCATAGAGCTGGCAATGTCAAGGTCATGGGTTCGATTCCCAGGGAAAGCAAGGACTGATGTACCTCATGATAAAATGTGTACCTTAAATCCTATGTCGTTTAGACAAAAGCATATGCCAAATGCATAAATTCCTAAATTATTTATTTAAATGGGTTTATAATAATACAGTTCTATTTAAAGAATTTAAACATTTTAATTCGGATTTATGTTTGAAAACAGCTATAGTCGATGGAAAAACTGCAGGGGGTTTGTAAGGTTATGAAAAAAGAAATAATTAAATTCTAATGTTGGCACTGAATAAAAGTGCAAAATATGTTTCCTTAACGCTCAACGGACAAACAGGTAGTACCGCCCCAAACTCAAACCATTTGTTGAGTCAATGTTGCTATGTCAGGTCGCTCAAACAAACAGTGCAATCAATGCTGAAAGCGCCACAGACCACAGTGCTTACGCTTTTCGGGGAAATCAACCTACGAATGGCTTACTTATACTTGTCTCTGCACAAATATAAACATAACAAAACAATTACACACATGAGCATTAAATTTTGGGTAGACAAGAGTTTAACATCAAATAATAACACTTCAGAGCACTTTAAGGAAATTTAAAGGTGAATACCACCACCCTAACATGTACATATAAAGCATACTTCAGAAGAGCTTGTTTGTCAGCCAAAAACAAATAAATCATTAAGTATAGAACATTGCAAGTGAGCCCAAAAACATGGCACACAAATACTTCTGGGTTTAATAAAACCAAGTAACATGCTTTATAGCACTTCTATAACTAATCAAAAACATCTGCATTTCCAATCTCCCAGCAACTCTTGTTTTGCACATACATGGTCCAATCCACACTGACGTGACTTCTCATATAAATCTCATATATATAGCACACACATGCAGCTCAAAAATATACATAACTACAGCTAGTGCAAAAACAGGCACTATTAGGGTACATCACTTAAGAAGATTTTCTCTCTGTTGATTATCCCTTTGGGGTATGACACATCGAGTTTGGCTAAAACTTTTTTAGAAACTTGAAAGTCACCATGAATTCAAAATTGACCATTCTTATTTTCTATGGAATACTGCTGCATTTATTACACATCTTTTTTTTTTTTAATTCACGTGCCCTCGTAATCTTTAGTAAAAATGACTTCCCCTCCCACTTGGGGCAACATCTCTTTTCTTCTCTGATGATGTGTTTAATGGCATGAGGGCGGTACAACCTGTCACTCACAAGAGATCACAAAAATCGCAAACAACAAAGATCCAATCAATTCCTAGGGACAAAATCAAAACCACCCTAAATTGTTTCTTGTTTGAGAAGCCGTTTCACTTTGACAAACGTCATAATAAAAACTACCATCTCAACTTCCCTTTCATGCCGACTAGAACTTGGTAAAAAGCTTTTTTTAAGCTTTATCTATATAAGACGTGAAGGCCTTTAGTGGTGTGTTGTGGAATTTAAAATATTGATTAATACCTTGATTATAATCACTCATTAGATATACATTGACGCTGGCAGCAGTGGATTCCAGAATCCACTCCCTTCAGGTGTAACGTGTGTGTGACACAAGCACATTGTTGAAATAATACATATTTTACCATTTAATGAGGTTGATACAAATCTGTAAGCCCACAATTATCTATTTAATGCTTGGGAGTGTTGACTTGAGATCACAAACATTATTAAAGTTTCTGCAAGTATATTATTTGTACACATGCAGTGTATAGGTTATGTACACTACAGTACATTCATATCATTCTGACATCACAATGAATAATTATTTTAAAGTGGTCGCATAGTCCTTACCTCGCCGGAGAAACTGTATTTCCCTTTGAGGATCTGTCGGTACAGGCGCATGCGATTGTCATCCTCAAAAGGCATGGTGCCACTGAGCAGTATGTAGGAGATGACTCCCAGCGCCCACATGTCCACTGCATTGGTGTACGGTTTACGAACGAGGATCTCAGGAGCGATGTACTCGGGCGTTCCACAGGTCGTCTTCATCAGGCATTCGTCGCCTTTCTTCCGCGTGCTGGCCAGGCCAAAGTCTGTGATCATAATCTTGGAATCAGCACCAGGATGGTAGTAAAGCAAGTTTTCAGGTTTCAGGTCCCTGTGCGTGATGCCCAACGTGTGGAGGTACTTCACGCCGTCGAGAACCATCTGCAGCACCCGTGTGGCATCCCTTTCTGTGAAAGACCCACGGGCGATGATGCGGTCGAACAGTTCTCCGCCGGTGGCCAACTCCATCACCATGTAGACCCGCTCAGCTGTCTCGAACACCTCCATCAGTTGAATGATGTTAGTGTGGCGCACCCGTCGCAGGACGCAAAGTTCAGATTCACAGACTTCTCTGCCCTCACGGTAGCGGGTCTCGATCATCTTGATGGCGTATGGCTGCCGTGTGCTCCTGTGTTCCACTCGCACAACCCGACTGAAACTGCCCCGACCTATCAATGCTTTGATATCATACTTAGCAGTCACTCGAGGGTCAAATTTGGCCCTGTATTTGGCTACTTTTTTCCGGTGTGGGTCAGCGGGCTCTGTCTGGCTGTTAGCTGGTGGAGGAGACTGGCTCACCTTCGCAGCAGCCTGGCTTTGACCCTGAGGGGATGGCGAGCCTGTTTTCTCCCCGCCACCTTCACTTCTGATGAAGTTTTTATAGACATCGGTCTGATGCGGCTCTACCTTTTTGACTAGGTCAAGTTGGACGTCAGCGGGTGGCTCTGGGAGGACTTTGCTCGTCCTGCACCCCATCACATCAAAATCCTTCCTTCCTGGTGCCAGCAGCACATCCTCATCTCCAAGGCAACACGTCCAGTCCCACACTCAGTTACCTCTTCAGTCAACACCCCAGAATTGTGTAAATTCCAGTCGACGTGAAATGTTAATTTAATGAGATATTAATCTGAAATAAAATAAAGCAAATACTTAATTTATTAAGACTAGTATATATGATTATGTACACTAAGTATGTATACAACAAGTATATTTTGCATGAAGTGTGGGTAGTTACATTTTTGCTTATGTTTGATATCAAGTGTGAATAGTAACAGTTCATGCCGATATTGAAAAATAGAACAATATGACATTTTTGTAAATTATACTGTAAATTATACAATAAACAAATTAGTTATATCATATCACATATGGATGGAAGCATAGATAGATAGATAAAATAATATTATATAAATTATTATTATTTCTGAAATTTACTAAGTAAATTAGAGCTGTTAACAAGTGCTTAGGGATAGTGAATAAAAAAAAATCATCAATATAATTGAATAAATGCTATATCACAGGATGGATGGATGTCAAAATAAAATAGGTTTATTCAACGTTTAGTTATGGATATTTGTTCCGTTAACCGTATATGTAATCGTTATGTCGAGTTTAACCGCGTTATCAGTCAAAGTCAGAAACTGATATTAGGAGCTGTTGTGATATGCTGTTTACACAACGGCGTTGTGTACACTGTCTCTGAGAAAAGAAGAGTCTGGTAATAAAAATGAATAACTATGACACCACTAGTCACTATCAGTTAGTGTCATAACATTTTAATTATAAGCACTTTATGTTGTTAAAGTATACTATAAACCGATCTTAAAACTGAATTTTACCACAAAAATTCCACTGGCCCCCCACAAAGACTCAAACTCAGACACTTGTTCACTTTTTCATCGCTCAAAACAAACTTGAAACACTTTTCTTGAACTTTTCGTTACCTGCTACAGGCCTTAACGGAGCCAGTCATGTTACAATGTCGTTAATAAAACATTAATAGAATTAAAAGTGAACGATACACCGGATATACGTTAACTTAACTGTTACCCCCCCCAAAATCACAAAAAACTCCCCGTCCAGCACAAAATCAATTGTTTTCTCGAGGCCTGGATCTAAAATCGAGCTTAATCGCTAAAGTTTCCGTAATGTTGTAGTTTTAACGACAACGGTATCAACTTAAGACCCAAACTGGAAACTTTAAAAGTCCAAATAGATGTGAAAATTACCTTAAGAGGAATTTTCTTACAGGCTATGGTGGGAGTAAGGCGAGATTCCCAGCGCCAGCCTCTTCACCTCAGTTTCAGCTCTTCTCTCCATTTTTCCGTATTTCTAAAACTTTAATCCTGCTAGAATGATAGCATCCCATTAGTTTTTGCTAACATGAACATGTTGAGTCCAAAAATAAGGGTTGTTAACGTGTTCGTATAACTTTTATCGCGATGCGATATGAGAAGAAAAGTATGGAATTGAGACCGCCTGCTTGGAAACGGTGTTTTCGGAGTGGGACCACCTTTTTTCTTGTGTAGACCTTTCTTTCTCCCCCCCTCTCCGTTTTTTTCTCCTTTTCTTTTGGGATAGGAAAGACCTCCGCTTGCTTCGACCCCTGCAACAAAGTGAAGCCAGCCAGAATCATAAATATAGCCGAGAAACAAACTACGGATAATGTCAATAGAGAGTTTTTAGGATAAACGTCAATGCATTCCGTACAAACAGCCCAATGACTGAATTGTAAAATTGTAAGATTATATGCATTTCTGGATTAAAATTGATAATTTAGTATGTGAAATAATTTACAAAAGGTTGTGAAATATGCCTCATCAATGTAAGACGTTTGTAAATTTCTAGTTTTTTTTCTTGACATTTTTTATCTTTTGAAATGCATCATTTATTTTATTGTCGCAACTATTTTATTTTAAATTATTGTTTATTCATTTCATAGCTAGTTCTTATGTGTCCAAGTTTGCACAATTAGTTTTTTAATCTACACATTGTTAAAACCAATATGTTTTGCGAAGTTTAATTATTCATACAAATAAACTCTTGTAGGCTACTATTGTAAAGGTGTACGATTTAAATTAAGTATAAGTTTGCGCCGTTTATTAATTAAGGTGTCATTTTAAAAGCAATTATTGTCGAATTTTGAAAATCCAAAAAGCCAGAATTATTTAACATTTCACTTGAACTACTTTTCGCTTTCAGGACCATTCGGGTGAAGGGACTTTTATATTGTACAAATCTTTTCTCCGACCATTTGGCATGTATCGTAGCTTGCTTCAATTTGACTGCTACTTACACATGACATTCTACACTTTTAACACTAAGCTTTTTGTTTACTTTGGTCAATGAAATTATACCAGCCTGCCAATGTATCTAATGCGTTGATAAATATTTCTCCATTGTTTAGTTTTTTTATCCAAAAGCCTATATTTGCATTGAAGATAATTCGTTTAATGTAGAATACTAAATAGGGCCTGAAACATCAACATTAGGTGGTCAACCTGTTAATTATATGAGCTGTTTTATTTTATGTTCTTTTTAAAATATATATTTCATGTTAGGTTATAGTTGAATGTCTCTTCTCATGCTGACTGAGAAGGTTTTTGATCTATGGGTTTTGATTTTGACACATAACACCTCGCAAAATATTCGATTCATCCACCAATAGATGACGCTGTTCTTTAAATAATATCAACTCCAAATAGCATTTTGTTGCTGTATTTCACTGGTTCAGGTTTGGTTATGTGCTGTTTGTAGTGCTAAACTAAGAGAATGGATTTACAGACTTCATTAATATCAAAAACTCCTAAATGTATTTCTAAGACTAGTATTTCATTTCTATCATAGGCCCACCTGTGATATGACCCATGACAATGGGTAAAGCAGCTGAACTTTTTCTTGACTTGATATTACCACTCTAAAAAAAAACAATCGCTTCACAATTGCTCCAATAGGGCAAGATGACGATATAATGCGGTGTAACTTCCAATGCTCAGAGGAAATGCCATCCATTACCACAAAAGGGCATCAACTATCCGAATGAAAAAATCAGACAAGCATAGTGAGAAAGTGTTGACACACAGTGTGATGGTAGCTGGAACAAGAGAGAGAAAGAGTAATCAAGAACGAGAAACGAAGGACAGATGTATGAGGTTTGCAGATCATCATGCCTTACAATGTGACTTGCTTGGATTACTTGAGCTAAAATTGTTGTTTATCAAAGTTTTCATTGATTTTAAAGTCATCATGAAATCAAAATCAAAATGTCTTCTTTTTTTAATGGAATATTGCAGTATTTATTATCAATTATTTATCAGTACAGATCTTTTTATTATTATTAATATGCCATTGTAATCTTTAATCAAATTAGCTTCCCTCCCTCTTTTTCAGCAACTTCTCTTCTCTGATGATGTGTTTACTGGCAAAACAACCTGTCACTCACATGAGATCACAACAATGGCAAACCACAACAATCCAATCAATTCCTGATAGACAAAATCAAGTGACGCCCTACATTTTTTCTTGTTTGAGAGGCCGTTTTAATCAGATATACATCACAATACGAAAGAATAGACTATCGCAACTTCTGTTTTATGTCAAATCAAAACAGACAAAATGTAACAGGAGGCTTTACAAAGAACCTCCTGTCGTCCATTATAAATAAATACACCTTTTTGATGCAATATCACACAATCAAAAGTGCTCAATTTCTGAATAGTTCAATATAAGAGAAGAGAGTAATGAGTGACACACAGAAATAGTTCAGAGCAGAATAGCAGAAAAGAAGAATTAATCATTGTGCTTTTCTAAGCAACACACATTGTTTTTGAACGGAATGGTTGAATGAATGTTCATAAAACAGTAGGCATGACCTACTATTTCTAGTGAGATTCTGAAGTGCGAATCAAATGGACACTTTACTATACCATGAGGCCACAGGAGAGGATTTGTGAATGGCAGCTGACACTAGGCCATTTGACAGCGACAACATGATGAATGTAGTATGTCCAGAATGTTTTCATGCTACACACATTCATCCTATAGGATGTACTTTTTTAACTGTCAAAAATAATGACTTATTCAAGTGCCTCCCAGAAGGTCTTCCAGGTACTTTTCACCTAATGTTTAATAAATATTATGAATTCGGACAAAGTATTCTTTTCACATACTTAATAATAATAATAATAATACATTTAGTTATAGAGCACTTTCCATCAAAGTGCTTTACAACAGGAATAAAGATTAAAATGCAAACAATACAGTAAAAATGAAGTGAACATTAAATCACTGAACATTCAGGACTCATACAATGAATAAATAGGTCTTAAGCTTAAATTTAAAAACATCAATTGAACTTGCCAGCCTAATATCAGCTGGTAGACTGTTCCATAATGTTGGAGCACGAAACGAAAAGGCTCGCTCACCAACCGTTTTCTTCCTAACCTTTGGTACAGTCAGAAGTCCTGTCCCGTGGGAGCGCAGCAACCGCGTAGGCACATAAGAATTTAAAAGATCAGACAGATACATTGGTGCAAGGCCATTCACTATTTTATATGTTAACAACAAAACCTTGAAATCTGCTCTAGCCTGAACAGGGAGCCAATGCAGTGAGGCCAGCACAGGAGTTATAGGCATGTATTTAGATGATCCAGTCAGAATACGAGCTGCAGCATTTTGGACCATCTGCAGACCTCGCAAACTTTTCTTAGGCAGCCCCGAGAACAATACGTTACAATAATCAAGCCTAGATGTAACAAAGGCATGAATAAGGACCTCCGCATCTTTCAGTGTTAATATTGGTCTAATCTTTGCAATTTTTCGGAGATGAAAAAAGGCTACTTTAGTCACCTCTTTAATATGCAAATCAAATGACAGTGACCGATCGAAAACTACCCCAAGATTCTTTACTCTATCCTTGCACTGAATGACCGAATCATCAATGGACAGAGTAAAATTGCCATACAAATGTCTTAATCTAGTTGGTCCAATAGCTATCATCTCAGTTTTTGCTGAATTGAGTAACAAGAAGTTAGTTGATAACCAGCGCCTCACAGCAGCCAAACAAGTCGCTAACTTAACCGAATCAGATGCATTTCCTGCAATAACTGGCATATATATTTGTAAATCATCGGCATAGCAATGAAAAAATAACCCAAAAGAACGAATGATTTGACCCAGTGGGGCTAAGAATAACGAAAACAGGAGCGGACCCAGGACTGAACCCTGTGGAACCCCGTGCTGAAGAGGAAAAGGGTCTGAAAATGTGTTATTATAAAACACACATTGAGATCTCTCTGAGAGGTAGGACCTTAACCACTTAAGCACCTGACCAGAGATGCCAAAGTATTTCTCGATTCTGTCTAAAAGAATACTGTGGTCAACAGTATCAAAAGCTGCGCTAAGGTCTAACAACAAAAGGACTGATGTTAAGTTTGAGTCAGCAGCCAGTAACAAATCATCACTTCTATATATTAGGGATGTATGCAATTTCAGACGCACGGTCACGCACCCTTTTAACAAATTAGTTGAATGAATCAAGACTTGTTTCGTTCCTGAATGAATCAAATAACTAATTGGTTCAATGAATGATTCAATGATTCACTAAAGAACACAGTTAGTCACCTACCGGTGTAACAATGTAACCTGCAGAAAGAGTTACTGAAAAGCCCCACCACTTTTTGCAATATTATATTATATATCAGCACTCTTGGAACGCTGATTGACCAAACTGTTGTGTCATGCTGTATTTCACAGTGACAAAATGATGGATTAAAGGAAGAGTTCACCCTCAAGTTGTTTCAAACCTGTATGAGTTTCTTTCTTCTGCTGAACACAAATGTACCCCATTGACTTCTATAGTAGAAAATAAAAATACTTTGGAAGTCAATGGGGTACATCAACTGTCTGGTTACAGACATTCTTCAAAATATCTTCCTTTGTGTTCAGCAGAAGAAAGAAATTCATACAGGTTTGAAACAACTTGATGGAGAGTAAACAATGACAGATTTTTCATTTTTAAGTGTACCGGTCCTTTAAGGCTTTGTCGCTCTGCTTCCAAGTAAACGATGACTGATTTCTTTCATGTTAAATTGGCTTTGTCACTCTATAATCTATGTTTGTTTGTTATTTTCATAACAATATGCAAAGCAAATCAACAATATCAGCATGATTGATTGCTTGGCCTTCAAGGCTGTCTCTCTCAGTCCCTCTCTCTCACTCTTAATTCATTCTCATTCTTTCATTCGTTCCCTCAGTTTCTCTCTCTCTCCTCGTCTCACACCCCACTCACTATCTGCCCAAAAAGGTCAATATCATCCGTTAAATCCAAATATGCTGACTGCTGTGCATTATTTATCAGTATGAAGATAGAAACAGCTCTATTAAAAGCAGCACTGACTCTTCCTCTCTCTCAATTATTCTCATGATAATCAGTCTTACCCCGTGGGGCTGTCAGGGCTGGAGCGCCGGAACAGGCAAAATGGGCACTAAATTTGGCAGTCATCTGAGTGCAAAGTCCAGTTTGAGATCATTTAACAACCTCTGGTTTGTTGATAGCCGACATCCTCGATTATTTAATTCCCTTAGCTCATTACGCATGGAGATTAGATTGAATGTCCAAATATTTGGACGATTGTGAAAGAACATCTTGACCAGACCGCAGGATTTAGCTTTCCTGTTTGAAACCTTAAACTTTACACAGAAGAACCATGCAGTGATTTGGCAACGTAATCTGTTGTTAGAAAGACATCAAATTCTAGACACATTTTCTTTGCAGATATGCTATTTTTGGTTCACACTCATATTTCTTAATTTCTAAGGTGGCCTGCAGTGGCTCACCAAGAGAGTCAAACAGAGATATGGAGGAGCTTTCAGAAGAAAAGATTCTTTGGGAAAGAAAACCTATCTGCCCTGGTTGTGCTTTAAGGCACTAATGGGATTCAGTGAAGTCGTCAAAGTAATTCAATAACTGTTTGATGGGAGCAAAGTAAAATCTAATTTCAGAGTTTGGCACTGAAATTCCGTGACCCTGCCCGTGAGTTTAGAGAACATTCTGTATAGTCAGAGTTGCACACGGTGGGCACTGGGCAGTTGACGAGCTTGAAGAGTGAAACTGTGGTTTATTCCAACAGATTGCGTTTCATTGAAAATATTATGTCAAGATTTCGACTGATAAATGCGAATATGACAGGATCCTTGCAGCCTGCAGGCTTTATAAAAGAAATTTAAACATGAAATGAATCTGACGACTTATTAATAAAAATAAGTTTTATTTATTAATTGAAATGCCTGTCTTCATTATACACTCTCAAAAATTTAATTCCACAAATCTGAGTCTGAGAATTTTACCTGAGACATTCTTCTTATACCAAACACATACAATTTCCGGACTTATTAAAGGTGAATGGATGCCTCAAAGGATGGGCTATTAAACATGAGGAATCTCTGACTATAATTCAAAAAGCTAACATCCAACATTCTTGCTCTATATTTAGAATACAATTCTTTTCAGCTGAACCTCTTATTTCTGTGGATTAATGGGGAGAGCGGGGCTAGTTGTCACACTGGGGAAATGACAATGGCTTTATCTTAGTAACTTTAAGGTTTTCTTTATTAGGATTTTGTTGTTGTTGTTGAGTTCTGCCTTCTGAACTAAGCTTTTAATATAAATAACATTACTATATTTATAAGTAATTTTCACATTTTTATTAGTGAAAATTTGTTATAGTTGCAAAATATAGTTGTTTTGTTGCAAAAAAATGTTATAGAACAGTTCAATACACAACAAGTTACTGATCTTTCATAGACACATTCTGTTTTTGCTCCGTCAAAGAAAACAGAGCAAACAGAACCACTGTGTCTTCGAGCTTTATTCGCCAAAGAATCAGCGAGAGGGACGATGATCTGCATTAGGAGGAGTTGTAGTTGCCGTTGTGCTTGTTGATCCACAAGTGCTTCAGTTTCGGATCGTTCATGTAGCGTTCAAGCAGCAACTCTTTTTCTCTTCTCTCCTTCTCCCTGATGATTTACTTGTCCTCCTTTTTCTTGGCCTTCTCCTCTGCCCAGGTGAACTTTTTCTGGACATTCACATTATGCTGGGTCTCATTCTTTGGACCGTCAGGAAAGGCACACAGAAGAGCTTCATCATGAGTTCATCGATCTGAGAGACATCATCCGAATGGCCTTGTATGGCCTTGGAGTCTCCCATTTCACTGGGGTCACCTTCCTCTTCCTCAAATCCCTGGACCTCCACCACTGCGCCTTGCCGTCCTTCTCCAACCAAGCAACCATCTTTCTCAGTTTCATTTCAATCTCTGGCATTTGAGGGCATTCAGACTTGAGTAAGTCACTGGCCCGGATGGTCTTCCCTGTGTACTCCACATACTCGTTCTCCTTATCCTTCATGTCAACCAGCATGAGTTGTGGAGGTGGCTCAAATGGGGAAGAAGTGAACGGCCGAGGCTTCCGACTGGGAGGACGTCGCGGTACAACGACTTCATCAGGTGCAGGAGTGGGGCTCGGAGGAAGTCGTTTGGGATGACACTTGGGGTGAAGAGCGTCGGATGGAAAACAGTTCATCAGGTGCTGGATGAGTGGGAAGTGGAGGAACTGCCAATGGAAGCATCTGGGATGAAGAGCGTCGGAGGGAAACAACATGGAGGGACCGCCAACAGTTTGGGAGGATCCACTTGAACTTGCGGAGAACATGGCAGGGATAACACATCCTCAGGTGCTAAAGCGGGTGGTTCTGTCACTGGCGGCAGGGGTTTGAAGCGAGCAACTGATGAGTCCAGAGACACTTGGTTTGACCTCCACAAGAAGTGGCGTTGTGATCTTCCGTTCCTTCCTTTTTTTCTCCTTCCTTTTGTAGCAGGATGCAGCTGTCTGGCTCAGGCCTCCCCTATTGGTATTAAACTTGTTGGGCTGGGATTGGTACTGGGCAGTTAAGGGTAAGCCAATCGCAAGGGCTAAGCCCTTTTATAAATCAGGACTTTGCTTTTGACTCCTACTGATCAGGCATTCTTTCTTTACGATCATTTAGAGGGGGAGGCTCGGGACGAGTTAAAATACCGTCCGAGTACAGATCGAGCAGACCCAGATAGGATATTTTCTGTGTTACGGGAGGTGTATGGCTGCACTGACTCCTATGTGGCTTTGCAGGAATCCTTTTTCTCCCGAAGGCAACAAGAAGCGGAATCCCTGCAGGAGTTCTCCCTTGCTTTGATGAGCCTCATGGCAAAAGTGAAGGAGAGTGCACCGGGGATTATGCCCAACGCAGAGGCACTGCTAAGGGATCAGTTTGTGGAGCATGTACTCGATGGGGCTCTGCGTCGTGAACTTAAGCAGATGGTACGTCGGCAGCCGACCGCCACTATTTTGGAGGTGAGGGCTGAGGCCATTAGATGGGAGCGGGAGGGCTTACCGGGGGGTATGAGAGGTCGTAGCTACTCTGTCCCCTCAGCATTGGGAATTCAGTACCGGGTCCAAGGTAGCTCCCAGACGGTGGCACTTGTGCCGCCTGTTTCTGAACTGAGTGAGATCAGGGATTTGTTGAAGTGTCAACAAGAGCAGCCGAAAAGTCAACAAGATCAATTGCAGAAGCTGACACAGAGTTTGTCCCTTTTGCAAAGTTCCTCTCAACGCCATCGCTTCCCCCGTGATCCTGTCAAGACATACAGGCGTTGCCAACAGCCTGGTCACTTCGCCTGGGAATGTGATGGGGTTCGTGTTCCTGCTCGCTTTCCACCCACTTCTCAGGCCCCGCGGGACTGTGGTAATCAATCTCGTGCAACTCCGATGTCGGAAAACTAGTGCCCACCGAACTGCAGAGCCACAGTTTGGGTGGGGCCATTATTGGCTCAGGGCTTGGGCCCCAAGGGTTGGGGGGTGCCTCAAAATTGATGTCGTCTTGCCCTCATCTTGATGTGCTATTTGGGGGAGTTAAGGTACCTTGTCTGCTTGACACTGGGTCTATGGTGTCAACAGTCACTGAAAGTTTCTTCCGCCAGAATTATGAACCATGGGGTCAAGAGCGGCTCCATTCTTGTCATTGGTTGCAGCTTAGGGCTGCCAACGGACTGACCATCCCTTATCTTGGCTATTTGGAGTTGGAGGTCGAACTTTGTGGGAAATCAATGCCCAAGTGTGGAGTATTGGTGGTTCGTGATCCCCCAAACAGCCCGCCCCATTTGGTTCCCGGTGTGTTAGGGATGAATGTGATCCGCAAGTGTTATCAAGAGCTGTTTGGGGTGCATGGCGTGGCTTTCCTTGATTTGCCCTTAGTGTTGGAGGCCCCGGCCCCTGTGCTGCAGGCGCTGCAACAGTGCTATAGTTGCAGCATACAGGGACCCAGTTCTGCCCCAGGCATGGTCCGGGTCAGAGGTAGGAAGGCTTGTCGTATTCCAGGTGGAGTAATAAAACTTGTGCCAACCACCTGTTCAGAACAGTACTCGGGGGCCACTGTACTCTTTGAGCCTTTGGACACCGGCCTACCTGTTGGTTTGTTGGCTTCCCCGGCGTTAGTCCAGGTCGATCGGGGCACAGCTTACTTACCGATAGTTAATGTAAACTCTATTGATGTTTTGCTTTTTCCACGTACTATTGTAGGCATTTCAAGGGGCCAGGGAGCGTTTGGACATAGCGGCTGTACGCCGGAAAAAAAACTATGACCAGCACGTTTGAGATGCTCCACTGGTGGAGGGTCAGCAGGTGTTTTTGCGGGACTTCAACATCCGTGGCCGCCATAAGATTTGCGACCTGTGGAGCCCAGTGGTGCACCTAATTTTGAGGGCACCTAGGGATGGTGGGTCAGTTTATACGGTGGCACCCGTAGCCGACCATACCAGGGCCCGTCAAGTGCATCGCTCTCTTCTGAAGGCTGTGGTGCAGAACCCCTTGTCTGCCCCAGTCGTCTTGAGTGAGGTTTTGCCTGCTGCCCCAGCTGTCCCGAGTGAAGCTTGGCCCGCTAATCCCCCGCTTGCGCCTACTGAGGATGACCCTTATTTAGAATCCGACTTGGTGGCCTTGAGATGTGAAGGTTCTGCTGTTCTGGGCTCATCAGAATTTGGTAGACCAGTGACTATAGCCAATTTGGAATTACCACTCCAACATTCACCTCCAAGTATACCCCTCCCAGAGCCTAGTTCGGTGGCACAGTCATCCCATCATGAGATGACGGGTGAGTTGGCCACCTCTTTTACAGCTCCTCCTTCTGGGTATCCGGATGTCGGTGATGTGACCAGACGGAAAACCTCTCGATCGACGGCGGGAAAACATTCTAATATTCATCATCTGCCATAACCCATACAGGTTCTGGCCACAGGGGCCCTTTGGGTTTTTGAAGCTGAGGGTAGTTTTGTCTCTACACGTTGACTTTCCCACCTAGTTTTTAGTGGTAATTCCTGTTAATCGGTGGGGCAACGATTTAGAAAGGGGGGGTAGGTTGTAGCAGGATGCAGCTGTCTGGCTCAAGCCTCCCCTATTGGTATTAAACTTGTTGGGCTGGGATTGGTACTGGGCAGTTAAGGGTAAGCCAATCGCAAGGGCTAAGCCCTTTTATAAATCAGGACTTTGCTTTTGACGTCTGATGTCACCAGCATGCGACTTTTTGTCTTGGTTACCTGCCCAGCAACCTGACGTCTGAGTCGGGGCTATCCGTTTTACCGTAGGGCCACAGGTATGATTGGCTTTGTTTTCTCTGTTCACTCGAATGACTTTATAACTTGGGCTTATAGTAGTTTTCGTGCTGTAGAATCCCCGGTGTTGCAGCAGCCCTTTCACCAGCTGAGTGTTGGCCCGGCTGGCAGTAAGCAGAGCTTGGGCTCGTGACTCAAAGCTATTAAAGTATAGGTGGGTTACTATACTGTGTATCCGTTGAATGGTTAATGTGGGATACGGATGTAAATAGACATCATGTGTATTTCAGGGAGTGCTATTTGACCGGGGGTACAGCTGCGAGTCGGCGGCATTGGCGAACACCTGCTGCTTTGTTTAACCATTGTTTTGTTACGTGTTGCTCACAGGCTTCCTTCGCCATACCCGGCTGCTCGTTTCACGGTACTGATGATTATGGGATTCGTGGCTAGCCCAAGCTAGCGAGTGTCTGGCCCGTTCCATTGTGGCTTGTTGGACCCAGTTGGATTTCACATACCTTCCCTTGTTGTAAATGTATTTGCATTGAGTGCCTGATACACTGGCATCACGTTAATTGAGTGCTGTGTTGTTTTTTTCTTTAAGTAGGTTAAGTCTTTTGCTGTATTTTGTTATCTGAAACTGTTGCCTGGAGGTCTTTCCCCCGCTGTTTATATTCAAGGGGATCGGCCCATTGGTTATTATTAATGTTTTTGCTTGATTTATTTTGTTTGTTTTGATTTGGCCGGTTTCCCTTTTTTTGTCAATCATTTAGGTATGGTTTATTATTGTTCATATTTGGTTGTATGTTTGTTTATTGTGTGAGGATTGGTATATACTCATTGTTAGTTCTCGTACTCTCTCTCTGGGTGGTTTACCAGCCCCCTGTTTATTGTAAGTTGTATGTATGAAACATTTTCTAACTTTTACTTGTCTTCCCATTGTCTTTCTGTTGTCTAGGTGCTGAGAGCTGCCAGTGGGAGCAGTGCCCTTTGCGGTAGTGGTATTTCACCTGCCACACTTTTCTTTTCTCCAGCTTCCCAGCTCACTTCCTCCCTCCATCAACTTTTCCAGCCTGTGCATTATGGCGTTATTATCCTGTCAAATGTCGAGAGCGCATTATTGTAGCGCGAAAGTACATTAATATAATGCGTGAGCGTGAATCTCTCTGCTCGCGCGCGGAATATGATGTGCCGAGCGCGAATCTCTCTGCGCACCCGCGGAATATAATGTGCCGAGCGCGAATCTCTCTGCTCGCGCGCGGGAACTGGGCGCGCGCTCTCAGATACACTTCTCTTGTAAGAATTCTCTCTCTGGGCTCGCTCAGAGAATATGCCTGCACTTAAAACGTGTTCAGTGCAATACGTTATTTCCTGGTTATAAGAACGTTATTCAAACGTTCAATTCTCCCATTATATAAACGTTATCTTAATGTTTTTTTTAAATAATGAAAAACGTTTCATTTAATAAAAAAAAAACATTAAGAAAGGTTTTAATAATTATTAAAACCTTTCTTAATGTTTTTTATATAACAAGGTAGCCTATATAATAGGCCTATATGAAGAACCTAAAACAAGAACTTTCAGATTTTAAAATTAAGACAACAAGATCTAGAAAGATAGAATCATGAATCATGAATCATGTCTATTATATGTGTAATATAGTTCACTGAAGTCGAGTTGAATTGAACCCAAGTATAGTTTATTCCAATAAACCGATTTGGGTTGAAGTGACAATATGAAATTAACATGAACATAAACATGAACATCGGACTAAACATTGAATCACCAACAATGGTACAGGGAACAAAGCTAGACAAGAGACAATGGTAACACAAGGACAAGGATTATGACCAAAAACAACCAATGACATTCACAAGTTAAAGTTCATTTAATTTATATAGCTCATTTTTACAACAGCCACTGGCTGGCCAAAGTGCTTTACAGAACAGCAGAAAAAAAGGGGAAAAAACCCTGCATAACATATGGAATAAAAATTTCTGATTGGTTGTTGCCGTTTTGACAGCGTTTATGCCAAGAGCAAAGAGAAAGAAATCGAAGAGAAGAGTAATAAGGCATGCGCGAACGCACGGGACACAGTCTAAGCACATACACGCTTACTTTAAGCAAAGAGGAGAGATTCGCGATTGCACTGAACAAGTTTTAAGTGCAGGCATATTCTCTGAGCGAGCCCAGAGAAAATTCTTACAAGAGCAGCGTGTATCTGAGAGAGCGCGCCCAGTTCCCGCGCGTGAGCAGAGAGATTCGCGCTCGGAACATTATATTCCGCGCACGAGCAGAGAGATTCGCGCTCGCGCATTATATTCCGCGCGCGAGCATTGAGATTCACGCTCGCGCATAATATTAATGTACTTTCGCGCTACAATAATGCACTCTCGACATTTGACAGGGAAATAACGCCATAGTGCATCTCTCTTTTTATCTGGTGTAGATGTCCTCTCTTCCTCATCTTTTCAAGGCTGAGTCTTACTCTGTCTATTTCAGCCTAATTTTTATGACTGTCTCCCTTATTGAAATTCACCTCTCTTTCCTCCTCAAGCAAGTACCTCGCAGCATCTCTTCCTGCACTTCCTGTCATTGGCAGTGAAGTCGAAGGCCTCACACTCCTCTGGAAGTTTCTCTACTGCCGATAATTCTTGCGCTGCACACTGCTGTGCCCTCTCCCTTCTGCGCAAGAAGTGAGCAAAACGCTCAAACAGGTGTCTAAATACACTGCTAAACAGCGCCATTATGGACACCGAATGCTGCAAGTGAATTCAAAATTTGTTGTCGATATCTGCAGAAAGCCTCGAAAGTCTTTCAGTCTATTCACTCCTAACACACCAACAGCAGACCAGAGTCAGAGCTCCAGTTTAGAGCTGGCAGAACTGAATCTCCACTGATGTCACAATAGTGAGCTCAAAACTGAGTGAGAACTGAGCAGCTCCAAAAGCAGCAAACACACACATTCACACTAGTGGCACAAAATGAAATACTGTTTCCGCAACTAAACTGAGACAGTAGAAATAAATTGAGTTCCCTGGCTTTAGTTTCATATTTAAAAAGTAGCCTATTATTTCATTTTTTTCAATCCCTTAATATTTATACATTAAAACTGTTATAAAACATTAATCTCCTAACATAATTTATGCAAAGTGTTTGCAAAGAATGTTCAAAGTTTTTCTAGAAAAAAAAGTTATTAATTACTAGCTACTAATTACATCTACAAGAGTTAGATTAATTACGCTCTCTCTAAAATGATTCCATTAGTTATTACTAATTATTTTCTAAATCCCGTATCAACCTCGACCATTTGAACAATGCAAAGAATAGACATGAAACTGCTCTTTTAATTGTTCAAATAAATAATATAGAATTGCATAAATTGCTCTTGAACTGACCAAAGTATTTAAAGGGAGGATACATTATATTTTAACATTATATGTAAAAATGTTGGTGTTAAATCTAATATTCTTTTATATAGAATTGTTATATACTCTATACTGTATTTAATGGAATTACATTGTAAAAATTAAAAGTAATCCCTTTAAAAGTAATTAATGAATTAGTTAGTAATGCATTATTACACAAAACACTGATTATCCATTCATGCCGCATCTGAGCTGCATTTAGTGTAAATTTTAATTTATTTTTAAAAAGTGGATTTTGTTGATAGCCTACTAATTTTATTTGATTGGCAATAGCCATGCAGTATATTTTTATTCTGATTTAATTTATTGATTAAAAGTAAAAACTGATAGGACACATGACAATACATTTAAAAATACTGTTCATCTCTGGCTTTATTGCTCAGTGTTATTTCAGAGGTTTTATCTTCTCTCATCTTAGAGAGCAAATCCTGTATTTTATTGTATTAATATTTAATATCAAGTCTAAACTTTGAGGCATGTTGCATATTAATTGCTCTAGGAACCTCAAAACATATTTTAGTTTTTGTGTATTTTGTGCTCATAATGATCTTCTTGTTGAGGTCATTTGTAGGCCCCCAACATAAACTCAAGTCCAGGGGCCCCAAGCCCCCTCAGTCCTGCCCTGATTATATTTGTGCTATTTCTTGTAATTTGTTCAACTTACAGAGCTTGGATTTGTACCACCTGACTGCTACAATTTCATTTCGGCGTTGATAGTGTTGACAAACGCATAAATCCGAGTCTGAAGATGCGAACAGCTCTGAGTAGAACGTCACGGGTTGCCCTCTCGTAATTACGGTTATGACATGGCGGGAACTCAACAAAAGCTCATTGTTTTGTTTCAGGAGGAAATGTAAAAGACGACCACTGTTTGTTGTATGGAAATACATGTTGACAGGCAGGTAGGACATCAGACCGAATGCAATGATTAAACTAACCTTTTTTTTTTGGTCCTTAGACTTCCACAGAAGATATATGTACATGCATGTTTTAATATTTAGACACTTCTATTATTGATTGCTATCAGGATGTGAAGAGAGTTTCAACCAGGATAACAAAAAGTGTTCATAAAACGAATTCCCTAACATCTCACATCTTTTTACATGCTGTTTGAATTGTTTTTTTTTTTGTTTTATAATTGTTTACTAAATACTGTAACATGGCAGGTTCCATTGTGGCAACTTACACCATTTCCTGTCACAATATGCCCTGTTTTATAACTTAAAACGATATATTTTTAAATAGTTTAGACTTTTTTTTTTTATCATAATTCAAAAAGGCGGGGCGGGGGAGGGGTGTAAATTTCAGGGTTTAAAGTAAACTCACATTTCTGAGGAAAATATTTTTCTTCGCAGAATTGTGAGATATAAACTCGAAATTACCATTGTTTTTATTCTTTTATTTCGTGGCTTCCTCCATTTCTACCAGAAAGACTCAGAAAATAAGGTATAACAGCATTATACATATTAAAAGCCCAGCAAGAAAATATTTATAAAGTTCTTTGGCGTAGCGTGCAATCCGAGCGTAGCGGAAACGGCATTTCCTGCCTGAAGACGAAGGCAGGGGCACAGCCGACCCCCGGGAGGTATGGGAAGTGGTGCTGGTGGAGCTGGGGAGGATGGAGAGGAAGGCAGACATCCTGGTGGAGGTGGGGAGGATGTAATTGTCTGCGTCAGCATCTGCGAACTCAGACATGTGTAAGTACCGATCTTTTAATCTGAAAGTATTAGCACATGATTGGTTAGATGTGAAGGTAATAAGTGACGTAACGATTGAGTCTTCCTAGCAGAACTTACGCTAAAGCTTCCATAGACTGCTACTGCAGAGCTGACATTTTCTGCCACCAGGCGCCCACAAGAAACTGTTGGCCTTTTAATGAACATTTCCTCGGAGGAAAAATGATGTTTGTCACAATAATGATTGCGCTTATTCAAACACCCAAAATATTTATGTTTCTGTTCAAATGTTTTATTGTTTTGAGCATTGTGGAAGCTAAAAATGATGTCTAATATATAGAAGAAAACCATAACTGTAAAGTAGGTTAATAATCTGTACAAAACAGGTAATTAGAAACTAAGCAATGTCAGTACCATATGTGAAATATGTAGGAATCACACTTCAGTGTGGTGATCGTCTCCATGTTCTCCCTCCTAACCAATACCCATTTAACCCGCCCCTCCTGTAGTGCCAATAGATTATTCATTACTCTTTTCCTGAGTGCAAAGCAATTGCAAGCCCACCACTGCCTCCTGTGATTTCCACAGGGACTCTTTCAGGGACCATTCTTATCTCAGCAGGGAATTAAAATATGGCAGCAGTGAAAAATGAATCACAGCTTCGTAAGAGCACAAACACACATAAACACACAAACACACACACAAACCGTATAGGCAACCCCTTATTTTGGTTATCATTTTTGGTGACGCTTTGGTGATCATAATTTAAGAATTAGTAATTATTAAAACAAACACCTTTAATCAGCAAACAAACAGAAGCAGACTCTCATCTGGCAGGAGAATGGGTCTATGGGGAGATACAGAGCCTAGTGTCTAAGCAAGTATTGATTTAGGATATAGAGGCAAGTCAATCACTATAAAGAGAAACCATTCTTTACTAGCAACTTATGAAATAATCCTTAAAGGTGCCCTAGAGTGGTTTTTTATATTATTTTATAATGTTTCCTGGGTTGCCCTTATAATGTAAGTATGTTTTTTTAGATCAAAAATAGTCATAATTTAGAAATAAAAGGCATTTTCCCACCCGGATTTTAGCCTCTGATTTGAACGCTCTGTTTGAAGGGGCGTGTCTGCTGTGTGGAACCGGCCTCTGCTGTGATTGGCTGACATGCTTGCATATGAAATAGCTATGTATTACATGTGAAACTCTCTCGAATACTTTTACTACAGCTATTATACGTTTTTACTATTACAGCTATCGAAATTAACGAATCGTGAGATGTTTTTAAAGTATTTAGATCTATTCCAATCACATACAATGTTGCTGTGTTGACTGAGCATTGAGCAAGCAGAGGACAGTCTGTTGGTCGCGAGAATGAAGATCTTATCATTGCAATGCAGTTTCTGTTCTCTAATGCTTTCCCCAATGCAAATACGATCATGTAAATACAGTAAGAGCTTCGCTGTGCAGTGTAACGTGCGTCATTGAATTCATAACGAGTTTGTCAAGTGTCCAGATAAACTCGCGCTGTGGAAAGATTGTTCTTTGATTGCTTTCTGTATATAATTTATTCACAATTTAAATACGTTTTTTTTTCATCCTACTAAAAGAAACGATGTGAAGTTGATATTTTAGTCACTGGCTTGACTTACTGATGCATAAACAGTATTGAACGATTTTGAGAGAAAGGTTACCTGTCTGAACTTGAACAATTACACATCAGAAAGTGTTGCTTGGTAGCTGATCCGAGGCCAGCTCTGTATTGGCCCAAGTTGAGGAAACAGTCGTCTGTGAAATGTTTGGAAATTTCCAGAGAAAATAAAAGTAAGCCATTGTTTCTTCAGAGGCTCGGATGAAGGAACTAAAAAATACTTTTGTGTTCATGTGTACATCCAAACACTGAGCAACTGCTATGCTTCGGCTGCGCAGTTTCGCCTGTCATTGAACATGGGCTGGCCTATGCAAATTTGTGGTGGCATACATATTAATGATCCCGACTATTGCGTCACAGTCGGTATTGTGTGGAGACCGACCGTTTTTCAGGGGTGTTTTTCATAAACGTGAATTAAATGAGAACGCGAAAACAGTCCAGTTTGAGATTCACTCTATGTCATGTCAATGCACTGAACTCTTGTTATTTGACTATACCAAGGTAAATTCAATTTTGAATTATAGGTCACCTTTAAGGACAATGCACAGATTGTTAAAAGATTCATGGATGTAGGTCAGATAATGACATAGCAAAAAAGAAAGAAAGAAAGAAAGAAAGAAAGAAAGAAAGAAAGAAAGAAAGAAAGAAAGAAAGAAAGAAAGAAAGAAAGATGGGACCGTTTGCATTGCAATTACCAATTCAGATTTCTTAACATGCATATAAAGAGGTCTATGCAGTGTTCCATTTAAATTAAATTATTCAATATAATGCATTTTCTGCATCCCTCCCAATATTCAATATTCTTGAAATCTGCTGCACTCAATTACGCACTACTCTGTTTGTTGTTACAACAAGTTTTAAAAGTTCAATTCTGCCTCTATGGTCGTCAATGTCAAAATGAGATTCAAAACACATGGGAAATAATGTTAAGTGAATATTTTAAGTCAAGGGACATTATGTTATAAAATATCAACTATATTACTGTACATATGTTGTTATTTTACAGCATTAGGCTATAGTCTATGAATATGTATTTTGTACAGTGTAATAAAGAAACAATTTGCATTTGATACTTGCCATAAATTTCAGTTTCACAGAATTTGTAATGTGCAAGTTTTCATCTATTTTATGCTGATACATCTATTTGAAAGAATCTGCTTTTTTCTTTTTTTACAACAGTTTCAATCTTTTATCTATGCATTCACTCTCTTTCCATATAAATTCCCTCTTTATCTCTTTAAACTATTTCCTTTTCCATCAGTCCCATCACCCATGTTGTCTCACATTCCATTGTATCTACCTCAACACATCAGATTTACCCTGGATTCTTTTCTGATGAATCTATCACAGAGAGAGGGAAAAGGAGAGAGAGAGGGCCGAACAAAAATGAAGGAATGCCAGAGAAAGAAGCTAATATACATTTTCTATCTCTAGCAATCGTGAAGAGAAAGAGAATTCCAGAAAGTAAACTAGATTCAGCCCCATGGGCAGAGTTTTAATAAGAGTGTGTGCTAGTTTTGCTTGGAGCTGGAATGGGCAATATCAGGATTTCCTGAGTGATAAATTACCCTTTGTCTTCCTGAATTTAATGAGTGAACATGGAGAAGGAATTTAAGGGCTATTATCTATCATGGCAAATTTGTTTCTGGGCGAGGGAAGAGCTGCTGATGTGACAATATTTTAAGTAAGACTGAAAGAATTCACTATTTTACACACCATTAAGACAGATGTGCTGTGAATTAACTAATGAAATGTATACTGTGGCGAACAGGACGGCCGAGGGACGTGAGAGAACGGCGCGAGGCCGGCGGTGCGATTGCTAATGAGCAACACCTGTGAAGCACACCGGTCTCGCATCTCTCACGGAGGAGCGGAAGCATAAAGGAGGAGCGACAACGTTGATGATCGAGAGAGGAACAGGCCTGTGTTTTACTTGTATTTTATTTTAGCCAGCAGTCGTCCGCGAGGGGCTGCTGGCAGTTCTTTATGTTTATTTTCGGTAGCCAGCAGTCGTCCGCGAGGGGCTGGTATTTTGGTTTGTTTGTTTTATTTTAATGAAGTTGATTTGATTGTTCGTCGGTTCCCGCCTCCTTCTTCCCTGAACATTGTTACATATACCTTGAATGCAATGTAAGTCACTTACATTTAGCATCTATCAAACTCATAATTGTCAACATCATGGTGTGACAACAGGGTCTACTGCTGCATTCCAGGCAGGTTTTTGAGCACGTAAATCACGACTTCAAACCACGACTCACGACTTCGTAGCGTTCCAGGCCAGTCAAGCCAAACTACCTGAGCGCAAGGAATTGTGGTAGCTTTTGTATGGTTGTTTTGTATGGTTTCGCGGGCTATGTGACGTCAGAGCTCGTAACTGGGAGTACATCGATCTAGTACGAGTTCAAACCCGTAGGAAGTCACGGGTTTGACTGCAGTTCCAGTGCACTTTCACGGGTTTAAGGTTGGAAAAACACGGGTTACAGGTTGCCTGGAATGCGGCATATATAGTTAAAAAAATTTTGAAACAATATTGTGTTACTTTGCTTCGAACAGAAGTAGAAAATACGGATTTGAGTGACTTATTCAATTGCTCACTTAGGCCTACGTGTTTCGTTCCTAAATGAATTGCAAGTTTTTAGTGAATCGATTGAGTAAAAGATTCATAATAAATTAAGTGTTTTGATTGAAGGTTGAATTAATGATTTAGTGAACCACTCCCATAACCAACATTTGTGTTTTTTGCACTACTCGTATTTCCTGCATTTGTCCCAAGTGTTCAAGTGGACGTGAAGACCGCAAGTCTCAAAGTCACTAGAAAAATCAAATTCCTATTCGGGATCTGAAATAACTATCGTATATCAGCTATTGAAGGAGAATCAAAAAGAGATCCTCATCCTTGCACTCTTCTTCAGAAGATTCATTAAATATCACCTGGCCCTCCCTAAAGTGGTTATGTGTCAGATTAGAACAGCTGCCAAAAGCAGTGGAGAGAGGAAGGTGAGGGGTGAAGTGAAGGGCGGGATGTGATCAAACAGCTCATCCTCCCCCGATCAATCAGGAGGGCTCTGATTAATGCAAGCAGTGTTATAGTTTGGCTTGAGTCTTGTGTGTGTGTGTGTGTGTGTGTGTCTTAGTTTCTGTCTGTGAGCTTTGTGTGACTGTGCAACATCTACACAGAGGGCAACTGTCCCAGCAGATCTCTCACCTAAACTGTCTGCTGCACCATGAGTTGATGAATGGTCAGGACATCACCATTGAGATGTGAATGCTTTGGTTTCCAGTCACAAAATTGTACTGAATGGCATCATATTAGTATGCATTACAATGTGATCAAGTTCTGTTTTATAATCAAATTATATTTGAGGTTCATTAGTTAGTGTGGTATTGGTTTGGAAAATCAAGCTTAAAGGGACAGTTCACCTAACAATAACAGTAAAAACTTGTTTACTCACCCTTGTGTCTTTCCAAAACTAACTTTGTTGCTGGTATGAGCTAGAAACTATTTACCATCTTAAAGGGATAGTCCATCCAAAAATGGAAATTCTGTCATAATTTACTCATCCTTGTCCTTCCAAACTTGTAGGACTTTCTTTCTTCTGTGGAATGTAAATGTATATATATATATATATATATTTTTTTTTTTTTTTTTTTTTTTTTGAAGAATGATAACCAAACACTTGGTTCGCAGTTTCGCACTGGCTACTTTCACATTGTCAGTTTTTGGGATTGACAACAGCATTTACTTACAGGTGTGAGTCTCGAAATGTCCCGTTTACACAGCAACTTGTGGATTTTGGGTTCCTTGCCACTGTCGCCTCTGGCTTGCTTAGTTGGGGACACTTAATATTCAACAATATTATTGATCTGACTGCACTGACACCCGAGAACTGAACTGAGCTGGATGATCACATCACTGTTTTCTCCAGAGCTGCTATAGATCAATTTAAACTAAATTAATAAAAAAAATGAACAACTGAAATGAATCAACACTGAATTTACTTAAGCTGGACAATGACACTATTTTCCTCTAGAGCTGCTTTACAGCTGAAAAAACTTTGTAACATTATTCTCCTGTTATCACTGTAAAGCTGGATTGTATTGTAAAAAGCGCTATATACGGTAAATAAAGGTGACTTGACTATTGAAAAAAATACAGTGGAAGTCAATTGGGAACTGAAACTGTTTGGTTACCAACATTCTTTAAAATATCTTCTTTTGTGTTCCACAGAATAAAGAAATGCATACATGTTTGGAAGAACATGAGGGTGAGTAAATTATGACAGAATTTTCCATTTTGGGTGGACTATCTCTTTGAGCCGCATTTTCCAAAAACCTATGTTTAGAGAGATTTTTCTAAAGCTATTCTTATCAACCGTGTCCAAAATTTGTGCTGTATGTATCCTGCCACAGATAGCCTAATTAAAATTTACCTAAAGGATGCAGAGAAATAGTTAGCGCTCTTGTAATTAAAACGCCCACATAAACATAATACATTACGAGCAATAAAACCATGGCGCATTAACTCTTTAAACTGTTACTGGATTCCCATATATCATCAGCGCACCACAGAGTACACAGACAACATCGATAAGTATTCTAGCTGCCTTACAACAACACAAGGCAAAAGGATATTGAACCGCCAATAAACTGAATTACACTGATTTCCATGTTCTCATACAAGAAAACAGAATTCATGATTTCAAGAGAAAAGTTATACCCATAAAAATGGTTGTTCTCATGGCACCGTTGAGAGTATTTATATGTATGTTCTAAGAAGGATTCACCTGTGTTGGGTGGTAATCTCTAACTGAAGGTGTGTCTGTGTTTACAGAGGCATCTGTGACACATGAAATATTAATATCTGGAAGAGGCAAAGGAATAAAAAATGCCATCCAAGATGAGAACGAGAGATTTACACACATTCTGCTGGAGAGCCCTCAGATATAGTTGTAAAAAGTACCTGTCTTATAGTATAAAGCAGGGGAAAGTTACTGTGTCAGTTACTTTCAAGTTGACCAGCACCTTTTAATTATGTAATAGCAATAGTTTTATTTATATAATGTATAGAATATACTGGTATGTAGCAAATAATTATAGACAGACAGAAACATTTCTCTTTCAGACACCTTCAACAATGTGAGATCATTTTTTTAAGACAATTATTATTTTTTTTAATCCTTTTTTTTTGCAGGGCACAGCTTAAAATGAGTGAGCGATCAGCAATATATAATCAGATTTTAAAATAAAAGGAGAAAACACTTCTTTTTGTTAACATGCGATTCATAAAATGCATCTGCCAAGCAAATTATATCTGCCTCCAAATATTTTATATATAACGGCCAGAGATTATAAATAAGGGAGGCATTAATGAGAACTAGCAAGGAGTGATGTACACATAACATCTGTACATATTAGCCCTTACTATATTATTTAGACATTTTCATTAGATTGTACTACAATGAAAAGCATGTGTTAGTCAGTTTACTACACAAAAAGCAATGACCATCCTCCCCTATTAAAATGTTTGTTGTTTTCTCAGACTACATAAATGGCTTTTGCCCTCTTTAATAAGTTCACTGCATTGGCAAACATGATTGATTGCCAATTAAGCCTAAAAATTAAACATAAATCACATTGACTGAGGAATCCGCTGAGCGGAGCAGAGTTGAGTGGAGGTATGAAAGCTGATCCGGGGAAAACCTCCATCGCTTTACACACAAAGTCATGTACTGTATACACAGAAATACACTGTATGCTGATATTCATTTGATCTTATTGATGCTAATAGGTTCACCTCCATTGATTTACCTCATCTGTTCATTATGCACTTAAGGATAATGTGTTTCATATAATATATTCATTCAACTAAGCTCTTCTTTACAGCATATCGGTCATATTTACAATATATTTCCATCATGAAGTGTTTTTTTTTAAAGCTAATCCATCATTAAGTGACATAAAAAGTAGCCATGAGTAATGTATAATGCAAGACTGTACAATATATACACAGTACTCTGACCAAAATCAAATAAACAGCAGTTCCATACAGATACAGACTAGTACAAAAACACCTTGAAGCATAATGCTGTTCTATTCGTTAAACTGAATCAATGAACCCGTCAATAATAAATTGGGTTTAAACCGTCACCCAAAGGCATTCAGACTACAGACTGTTCCCAGGCAAAGCCTAGGTGAGCAGTGTTGCTTGAATTTACTTTTATTTGGTGTAATCCTTAAACTTAATCCTCTTAGGATCCTATAAAAGAAGATTACACAACAGAGTGAAATAATAACTTTTTAGGGCTCTTTACATTGCTTTGATACTCATCTCACAAATATAATAATGTATTGCAGTATACCTTCATTTTATATCCTCTTAGATGAAGGTTAAAATGTTTGGAAATGTCTTTCGCCATCTTCGGTTTGTCCTCATCAGGCCTGGAGTCATTTGAGGTGCATTTTGGTCCTCCTATGGACATTTGAATTGTGCCATGATTGTGCTTAAAATTAAGTTAGCTATTTTAAAGGTAAGGTAGGCAATCTTTGGAGAGGCTAGCATTAGCAAGCTAGCTTTGAAAGCATAAGATCCCACCCTCCCTTCAGAGCGCTCTCTAAAGCCACGCCTCCCCCAAAACACATGAATGCGCAGCCAGAGCAGAGTATGGTAAACGCCACGAGAGACGGCGTTAAATTAACTCATGTCTCAAAGTACTTAACATTACAATGAACATAGATAACTTAAAGAGCTCTGACTTGTACCACCTGACTGCTGCAGATTCATTTCGGTGTTAATAGGGTTTGAGTACGAACGTCACAGGTTGCCATCTCTTAATTATGGCAATTACGACATGGCGTGAACGCAGCATAAGCTCGTTGTTTTGGTTTAGCAGGATCGGTAAAAGGGGGGCTTCTGTTTGTTTGGGGTGCTTGGTGACTGTCTGTCGGTCTACAACCAAAGACTTTGCTGAAACTCTGCATAGCCTTACGGAACGAGCTGATGACGTGTGATGTCAGAGTGCACGGAGGTACGCAAATCAGCTCAATCAGCTCCCGAGCTTGTAAAGGACGCTGGCTCACTACACATTTAGACACTGATGACCCTATTTCCGGCAACGTCCTCATTGTACAACATCACTATTGGTATTTATGAACAATAATATATCTTTCTGGCATAACTTGTAATGTTATTTAAAGTACATTATGATAAATATTTAGCTTGTTACATATATGTGCAACATTTCAGCCATAAATAAATTATAAATGTTAGCTAGATTGTGTTCATGACCTGTCTAGCGATGTATGTTTATGCTGAAATAAAATCAAATAAAGGTTTGTATTTTAGAAAACATCTATATCGCGTGTCGTTATGCTTAGTGAGTTGGCTCACAAGTTTCGCGCTTCAGAACTTCCGTTAAGGGAACATCCCTGGTTTTAACGGTGCATTGTGGGACTTTTTAGGGAGCGAACGTTTCAGTGCCCTGGAAGGATTCTGCGAATGAGAAACCCTTTAAAATGGCTACTGATGGCTACACACCATTAGGCTGACAGAAAAGTAGAACATCCTATCATTGCATTCGGACCACATTTGGACATTTTTTGGTCCTGAGACTTCTACAGAAGATATATGTACATGTTTTAACATTTAGACCACTTCTATTATTGATTGCTATGAGGATGTGAAGAGAGGTTCAACCAGTATAACAAAAAGTGTTTTTGAAAAGCATTGCCTACCCTAGCTTTAAGATTTCTTTTTTCATAATTAAACAATAAATTAATAATAAAAGTAAGCGCTTGGACCTGAAAACGTGCCCTTTGTGTGGAAATGACATTCTTTTTTGTTCCGAACGGCCTCATTTGAAGCATAAAATGAATCTTATCGTACTACATGAGATCTGTATGAAAATGTCAGAACAAAAGCAGTCAGTATCGTTGTCTATATGTGCTGGATATTTGAACTCTGAGGTGAGTCTTGAGATGCGATTATATCCATGGAAACAGTAGTAGCACAGGCAAACAAAAGGTCAGAAAGGTCAGACTTTTATGACTAGCGCGTCCCTTTAACGACTCCTGATTGGTCTCATCGGGGATCTGGGATTGGCTACGACTGGAGCACATCTCATACAGGTTTCCAGAAAACTGCATCTTTTTGGACTCTTGTCTCAGAGACTCCCACACCGTAGCAGCCTCCTCGGGACAGCCGGCCATGGCCACATTTGCACAGTCATGAAAATCATCCCAGGATCTGCAACAGACACAAGCGTAAGGTTAAATGTTCTCAATAATAAACGCCTAATCTACAAGTGAGTTAGAATTTGATCAAAATAAATCTGAAACCTGAAACATCCCTCATGTAGCTATAGTTTAAAATAAAGGAGGGAGGAGGTAGCACTACAGTAAGATACAGGCTTTTTAATCTGTCATAAACCTACTTAGTGTCAGGCTACGAATTTAAGAAATTTCATACCTAATATCAAGTATTAAACACTATATAGTATTTGTTTTAGATTTTAAAAAACTCTGCAATTTTGCATTTTTGATTAACATTTTTGGTTAATCTATACTCTAAGATGACCACATCAAGATATATGAATGCCCATAATTAATAAATTGGATTCAATAGTAGTACTGAACTGATGTTTATTTTTAGTAAGCAAGGATTTCAGGATTTGTTGAATCTTTAGAGATTTTTAGAGCAATAGTGATGAACAGATAAAACAGGTTGATGCAAGAATACGCAATATAGTCAAACAAATTTTTTTTTCAACAATATCATTCTGTGATGAAAATTATTGAGGTGGAAATTATTATTATTATTATTATTATTTACATATTATGTACCCTAAAAACACATTTAACGTTTTTTTAGACAAAATTACAGCCTAATCTAAGATTAATACAAATATTCTGTTCACAAGTGATGGTTACCAAGATTTTTCATTATTTTCTGTACACATCTCATATTTCATCTTAGGCATGCTCTTCACTGTTGTCTCCTTGGTAACCAAGCACACTAATTTTTGATAAACCTTTCTGTCAAAATTATTGATTATGGTAGAAATAACATAAAAACTGAAGAACAGTAAATCATTATCACCTAAATAAATTGTAAACTGATTTATGATTATTTTACTGTTAACTAAATTATGATGTTAAATTGTGAATTAAAATGTGATTTTTTTTTGTAATATTAACAATACTTGTATGATGGATTGTTTTTACATTTTAACATTGAAAGTCTGGGTCTGAAACAAGAGTAAAACAATCTACACAGGAAAAAAAAAGCCATTCGAAAAGTATAGCAGAAATAAACGATTAAAAGACAAAAATAAAAGTTCCCAAGAGTTTCGCAATTTTAAATGTGACATTCATATGATAATAATAATTTGAGAAAAAAAAACTGTTACAAAGACAAAAAGTAAAAGTTCCCAAGAGTTTCACAAGTTTAAATGTGACCTTCATATGATAATAAAAAAAATCTGTTACAAAGACAAAAAGTAAAAGTTCCCAAGAGTTTCACAAGTTTAAATGTGACCTTCATATAATAATAAATAAAAAAAATTCTGTTAAGTTTTGATAAAACAACCCCAGGCACATTAAAAGTTCCCAGTGAAGAAACACCCTTTAATGTTAAAACCCCAGCTCTTAAATAGACTGAAGCACAGCGAGACTGTTACCTATATTAAACAGTGATGTATTGTGTGCAGTTCATAGTGGAAGTCTGTCCTTCACCACTAATTCTTTTCTTAAACGTCCCTCTCAGATCTCTGAGACAGAAGCAGTGTTGGCCTAAGCCTGACACTTTGCAGTCTGGTGGTGGAAGAATGTTACTGTAGCAAAAGATCCCCTGACAAATGATCAGACACACTTCCTGCGAACCTGCGTGTGAATGTGTGCGTGCGTACCTGTGTTTATGCATGTGTGTGTGTGCACGCGATCACTGAGCTCAGTGGCAGGATTAATTGGTACCTGGAGGAATAACACTTAAATAGCTGTGTTAAAGAAAGCACTCTCCTCATTTCCTGCTTGTGTATGCCTTGAATGCAGAATGCAGGACCATATACTGCTGTCGCATAGATCACCATTCATTCAGTGAGTGGCGTAAACGTGCGAAGTGTAACGGATTGAGTCTGACTGGAGGATATACAGGGGGCTGTTCTTTAACAACATCATGCAGCTACACAATGAATACTTAAAGAGTTCCTGCAGCTACAGGGTGTGGCACAAAATAAAGACATATCATAGATCCATGATCTATGGAGGGGCAGACGGAAAGAGACAGACAGGGAAATAGAGAGAGAGAGTCTTTAATTAGAATATCCAGGGAGGAGGAGAAAGATGAGTGAGCAGAGGAAGAAATGGAGAAAAGCGTGGAAGGGAGCAGCAGAAAATGAGATGAAAGGCAATGCAGGGAGTTAGAGAACGAATGAGGTGTCATATCAGTGAACCGGGATACTTTATATCACATTCTCCCTGGGACAACACAATGAACGGCGTACAGCGAATACTCCTGTGCTCTGAGCGTGAGGCATTTTATGTGGCTATACAGAAAGTTAATGTGCTGCTGGGTCATTTCTGTTCAGCCTGAACTTTTGACCTTAGTCACTTTAAAAAAAATATGAACAAGTTCTTGTGCTATATACAGAGAAAAATGGTAATCTAACCTTACATTTCGTGTCATTTTAAAGTAAAATACTGTTGAACCATTTTTTTAAGTAAAAAGAACAAATCATCTTATAATTTACAGTGAAAAGCCGTTAACTGATATTCAATTCCCTGTGTGACAGTTCACATTTGATGGGTTTTAATTGAATTAATTATGTTTCCTCTTATTATTCTTTTGTTATTAGTTATGTACATCAGGGTCAACCTGCGAAAAAGCTATTTGTGATGAATTTATTATGGCGGGTGTCAGTATATGTTAAAAGTAATAAATGGACTGTTGGATTTACCAGTGTAAAATGTTTTCTTTTGTGTGTAAATTACAGTTTTAAACTGTAAATGACAGAATTTTTTTACAGTGTCTCTCTCTCTCTCTCTCTCTCTCTCTCTCTCTCTGTGTATATATATATATATATATATATATATAAAGGTATGCCAGACTTTCAGAAAAATCCTCTGGAGAAGCTCAGAGACTCAAATGTCATCAAATATAACTTCATTATTTACACAATAATGGGAAGAAAATGAACATAATGGAATCTAATCTGATGGAAATAAAGAGCTTTGCCTTTGAGAGTTAGTTATAATTCATGAAACCACATAACATCACATAATTTATCAAATCAATTATTAATACTAAATGTGTTGTTGTTTAACCAACAAAATTATGTCACTTCATAGCAGTTGATGTCATTAAGGCTTTTTTTGTTAGTTTTGTTAGTGAATGTTACACAAGACTAACAGGATAAAAATGTGATTCAGGGGGAAAAACATACAAATTGATTATCAATTTAAAAAAAATGATCATGTTTTTGTCACAAGATGAAAGGCAAAAGAAATTAATATAAATTCACCCCATGTTTAATCTTTTATTCACTGTTGTGTCATTGTGATAAAACACAATTATGATTTCCATCATTTAAAAAATGTGATGAATAAAAATATTACAATTATTTTACAATAAAAAATATGAATGTATTCACGTGGACATGTACACTACTGTTCAAAAGTTTGGGGTCAGAAAGATTTTTATGCTCAACAAAGCTGGATTTACTTGATCAAAAATACAGTAAAAACAATATTGTCAAAATATTGTTGCAATTTAAAATATATGAAATATATATTTTTAAAATGTAATTTATTTCTGTGATGAAAAGCTGAATTTTCAGAATCATTACTCAAGACTGATCTTTCAGAAATCATTCCAATATGCTGATTTGCTGCTCAAGAAACATTTCTTATTATCAATGTTAAAAACTGTTGTGGTGCTTAATATTATTGTGGAAACCATGCTACACTTTAAGTTTTGTAACAATTTAAAAGTCTTTACTGCCACTATTGATCAATTTATTGCTTAATTGCTGAAAAATGTATTCATTTCTTTCAAATGCACAGAACATGCTTGTTTGTGTTGGAGCAGGGTTTGACCTTACTTGCAAATGGAGTCGATCTCCTGCGTATCCTCATCTTTTTGGGTACTGACAGAGAGACTGTCTCCCAGGGCAAGCAGACAGTGGGCAAACCCTTTATAGATGGAGCTGCACTTCCTCGTGGCAGCAGCAGAACATGGACTGGGAACAAGCACTAGAACAAATAGAAACACACAACAATATAACAATATCAGTCACCGTTTTGTCCCTCATTTAAAGACTTGAGGAGATGAAGATCAGATTAAACATTTGTAAAGAATAGAAAGAGTCGGCACCTACAGAAATATGTCAGGCTGCAAAATTCTTATTAATTCAAAATTCATTTAAACTCAAACTAAAAATTTAATTCAGTAATGTTAGCGTGGGGAATCTGAGCATAATGCACAAAACAATAACCTTCAAGATGTAACAGCCCAAGAATAAAAAGAAACGTATTTTCTCATTTCAGGTTGCCAAGCCTTCAAGCCTGTTATGGTTCATTTATTTCCAAATGCTCAAATACAAAACAGATTTCTTCTAAAGACATGGACAAGTTCATCAACAGACCAGCATGGTGACATTGAATGGCTTTCACTACATCCTTTACAGAACTGAGGAAAAACACACACAAAAGCCTTCAGTGCTACCACTGCAAGATTTGAGGGTTTCTCGGTTATTTGCAAATTGATTATAAAAGGTATACTTCTATGCTTCCTTTTTAAAACAGAACACAGGACAATACATCTCTAACCCTGAGGATATGGGAGAAATTTTCAATTGAAATGCTCCGAGCTTTCATGTGTTAGGAGCTCCAGCTAAAGCGTCAAAAAGACGCTGGCTTACTCTTTTTTAAAGGTACCAAAGTGTGGTAACAGTGTACCAGTGTTCTCCCAGCATCCATTGCTCTTTGTTGTCACTCAATCTATATAGCATACACCTATTGACAATATAACCAAAGCTGGAAGTAATAGTGAACCTAAGTGAGATATGCAGGAGGATCTTAATTGGGTCAGACAGCAGATCACCAGCACTCTCCTAATTCCCTTGAGGAAATGAATGATTAATATTTGATAGGAGAGAGTTTTCTCTCTCTTTCTCTTCCCACACTGCTGCAAACCTATTGATTTTCAGCTATGTTTTTTGCAGTGAGGTCTGAGGATTATTGGTTTCACTCATCCCCATCAACATTTAATGAAGATATGGAGAAGGAGAGAAAACCAAGTCATATATTAGAGAAGGAGACGGAGAACTGAGGCACTGCACGTAAATGGAAATGACTGAAGAAATCCAAAATATTGAAGTATACTTTTAATAATGCCAAGGGGAAATTCAGATAACTGTCACTCAATAATACAAGACTCAATACCACTATCAATGCTAAAATTATAAGCGATAAATGTAAAGAAAGCCGGCCACTATCTCAAAATATATATAAAAAAAGTTTATCCCGCTTACAAGGTTACTACACAAATAAATAAAAATGTGGACATGACGTATTGATTTGAGTGTAAATTATTTATATTTTCCCCTGTATATTATCTGAAAGCTTACACTAAAAATAGTCCATTGCAATGTACAAAAAATTGTCAAAAAAGATAACATATATAGTAAAAAGATAACGTATATAGTAATCGGCTGAATTTGATTATACAGATACGGTGAGTATAAGAAAAAAAATCAAACCCATGATTGATGCGAATGACCAATCACAGAGAGCCACGTATATACATATATATAACCGGTTTACAAGAAGGTTCCATTTGTTAACATTATTAATTAATTGGTTAACAAGAAAAACACTTCTATACTAACACTAACAGAGATTAATAAATAATGTAACTAATGATGAACCATTTCAGAAACATTAACATGCAGTAAAGACCACACCACATACAAACAACAAAACTGAGCAACCTGTGAGGAAAAAGAAATCAGTGGATATGCCCCAAAAGTCTCATAGGATTCAATTACATATCTCTGTATTTGTATCTCTGGCCGACACTCAAGCAGATTGAAGAGTAGTCTGAACTACTGCCTGCATTAGTAATGTTATTACTGATGTTGTGTAATCCACAAGCTCTGATATATCTGAGTGCTGTCCACCCACACACACAGCGTGATCTGGCCTTGCCCATTCAGCTCAGCGAGTTGTTGTGACCTAGGCGGCAGACACAGGGTTTATTTGAACCACAGCATTAATTTTTAATCTGTGGTGCCAGAGATCCACGGGGAGTCCATGGGGTTCTTGAATAAATAAATTATATAAAACAGGCCTCTTGCTTGAGAGGGGGCTGCAGAAAGCGAATGAGAAAGAAAAGAGAAACTGAGAAAGATCAACTATAAAAAAAGGAATGAAATCGAAAGACAAATAGGAAGCCTTTGAATGCTCTGGTCTAACACTGTCCCCAGACTCTATAATGTATATGCAATCAAATTTAATAATGGAACATGCTAATATTAATCATTTAAAATGATAAATACATTAATACGAAATAAAGTTAATTTTATATGAATAATTACAGTATACTCTAAAATAAATTGATAATATAAAAGAAATAACGGCAGTGTTATATTGTATTTGTATAAATATGCAATTACAAGAAATGTTTTAGGTCTCTCTAAAGCTGCAAAATTTATTTAATATACTCTGTTATTCATAAGAGAGTAAGATTAACACTGTGCTTTAAAGCACAATACACTTCATGCAATATGAATAGTTCACTCTAGTTTTAGAAACCACAATAGATTACAATACATACTCAGACCATTACACAATTCATGATGAAGCATTTTAACATCATCCTTTTAAGGAGCATGTTATGAAACCTTGGAACAAAAACGTCATAATGAATAACGTGACGTTGAGAATCATGGAGTGCTTAGAGCAAAACAGTTGCATAATTTCCAGTCCTAGTGGGACACAAAGCGCTCGAAAAAAATCTATCTATCTATCTGCTTTAATTTCATTATAGACTTAAAGATGCTGAATTCAGATGACCTCTGGAGCATAAGATGGGCAAGTGATGATGGAGCTGATGCCACATACATGCCCATCTCCTATTCATGAGGGTGAATATGCAAGCTTTATCCAGACCAGTGCTGAGCAGGCACATTTGCTGCTGAGCTTTGCTACACGTGGCTCTCGCAGACATCCCATGGGGAGCACATCAAAATAGATGAAAACCATTTTTATTTGTCGGTTTCTGAATATTTGCATTCACAAACACGGCGGTGCATGTAAATAAGGTTCAGGGGTGTGAGTAGACATACAGGCAAGTTGCCAAAGAATTCTCATTTAGGGTATATGAGCAGTTTCCATGTCAAGTCCATGTGGAAAACTCAATACATTAACATCAAAACATGCATATTTCTATCATGACATCTCTCGGTGGAATAGATCTGCTGCAATGCTGTTATTGCTGCTGCTGCTAGAGAGCAAGTATAGAGACGTACTACTGCCAATTCATACACAACACACTGGTGTGAGCATGTACCCGTAGCAGATCTGTACAGGTGGAGCTGGGGAAGGTGAAGGGTTTCAGAGGAACATTGAAAGTGTGCTGCAAATTTCTACACAGCAAACATTGACTAACTATTTAAATGTTGACCAGCAAGCTCATTGGCTGCAGATGTAACAGGAACCAATCAGTTTGTGCTATATAATGGGAGTGATACTTCTGTAAGAAGGCGGTCAAAGACACATATATTTGCCCCGACAAAAAAATAAAATAAAGACTCTTACTAGAGGTATCAGGACAAAGCTCTGGAAGAGTGGTAATACTGATTCTTTGTGTGATGTAAGAGACCACATTGGGCAGAACTCATTAAAACTTTACCTCAGTGCCTGCTGGAAGCAGAGCTCAATCAAAAGCACTAGCAGCACAAGACAGACACTTCATTATATGCAGTGTGTAACGGTTACCAGCTGGAGTGCCCTTGAGAGCCTCCAGAGGGCACTTTACCCTGGATTATTGTCACTCACAAACTACATTTCCCAGAACTCACTGCCCGGACTCATCACTGATTGCATTCACCTGTATCTCATTACCTTGTTAGTATCAGCCTATTTTTACCATGTTCACTTATTCACTCACTGCAAAGTTTTGTATGTTGTTGCGCTGCATTTCCGAGCGTTTTCCCTGGTTTCATGTCTCTTGGTTTTGGGATTTCTTGCCTGTTCCATGGATTACTCTTTTGCCTCTGACCCCTGCCTTGTTGTTTGTTTGTTTGTTTGTTTATTTGGACTGCTTACCTGTGTTTTGACCTATTGCCTGTTTATTGGATTACGTGTCTGGATTGCCCCTAATTAAAGCTGCATTTGGATCTCAACCTTTGTGTCTCGGAGCAGTTCACAGTGTATGTATATATATACCTTTTTGGAGAATATACAATACACTTGTATTGTCTGAAGCATCTATGTAATTTAAGGTATGGTTAAGTTATAAAATGTTATGTTATGTTTATATGCAAACGAGACATTATCTAAATTAAATGTGCACTACACTACATTTTCAGAACAGAATCAGAACATTAGATAACTATTAGTTAAAATTCTTATCTCATTTCGTTGACATTAGAGTTAAAGGTTTTTACAGATGAGATTTGATTCTCTTATTATCACTCTACAAATACTGAAAATACTGTCAACAGCCAAAAAACTAAATCACCATTTTTAGGAATAAAAAGTTAATAAACCAGGCGAATGATATATGAGGAAACCCCTCTGTAAAAACCTTCAAAATAGGAATAAAACTTAGAAAATTTTGTGTATGTAAGTGCTGCTGATGTGTCAATTTCTGGCTACACATGCAAATAAAAAAGCGTAATAAAATAAACACTTGTGTATTTTGTTTTCTTTCTTTCACTGGCCTGAAAGAAGACTTGAGTAAAAGAGCATGAAAAACTTTTATGATATGACAGCAAATCTTTCTGTTTGGTACAAATTTAATAGAAGTGCCTAAACTAAAACGTGCATATTCACAATGTTTCAATGGGCCACATTAGGCACACGCAGAATACACAACTCTGCAGAAAGAACGAATATTGAACTGTTACTTTGTTTAAAACGAGAGGGAGTGGGGGCAGTTTTTCTTTTTTGCTGCACTATGGCAACTTTTTCTATAGTAACTGTGGCCCTCTCTTGCGTAGCATCGTTAGGGGCGACAGGCTAATAAGCCTAGCAGTGACAGCGTAGCGTGCGAAAGGCGAGGAGAGCCTCTATTCCCCGAGCTAACTCTAAAACAGGGCTTCCAGAGAAGCCGCCTGCGCTAGCACAAACAAATTCTGATAATTAGCTCATGCCAGCAAAGTCCCCTTTCCAAGTGATTGGTTAACCTCTGCGGTTTTCCATTCACACCTTCCCTCCCAGAACACTGAATGGAGGGAGGATGCGGGGGATTAGAAGAAGTACATTTGCCAGCTGTTCATTTCTTTCATGAAACCGGGAGGGGAGGGGAGGGGAGGGGAGGGGAGGGGGGGAGGGGGGGAGGGGAGGGGAGGGGAGGGGAGGGGGGGGAGGGGAGGGGAGGGGAGGGGGGGAGGGGAGGGGAGGGAGGGGAGGGGAGGGGGGGAGGGGAGGGAGGGAGGGGAGGGGAGGGGAGGGGAGGGGAGGGGAGGGGAGGGGAGGGGGGGAGGGGAGGGAGGGGAGGGGAGGAGGGGGGGAGGGGAGGGAGGGGAGGGGAGGAGGGGGGGAGGGGAGGGAGGGGAGGGGAGGAGAGGGGGGGAGAGGGGGGATGCGCGATACAGGATGCGCTGCATAGATATGCAATGTAAATTGAGACAGGAACATTTGCTATTGGATTTTTGTAACACATGACGTTAAGAGTTAAGAAAACTGAGAGGGAAAGAGAGTACAAATCTTCTTTAATGAGGATCTAAAATCAAGCCTGACTCGGTGACATAACCCGCACTATGAGGCGGCTTTCATAGCCCAGGTCATCCTCCAGGTGAGGAGGACTAATTGGAACAAAATGGAGCTCAAAAAGAGGTGCTAGACGAGTTTTCTGCTTGTTAGTACAAACCAGTTCAGTAGCTGCGGCATGGAGTTATATCCAATACCAAAGCTCACTTCATTTTACTCTTTGTGTGGCATAAGAGCAGCAGCACAACCTATAAGAAATAAAAGCTATCCTTGCAAGCTGGGATGGTGGAAAAAGCCAATGGTGGAGAGACGCATCTTAAAAGGAACCTTTTCATTTTGCTCTAATGGATGTTTTTCTCACGCACATGCCCTCAAATGCTCAGAGAGATGTAACATAAACATGCGCAATTCCCAGAAGAGTTTTCAAAATTTTGCAGGCCCCATGGGACTGTGGTTTCATTTAGAGACGAGAGAAAGTCGGGGAGGGATGAGAGAAAGGAAGGCAGACGTCTTTTACCATCGCTAATGTGCTCAACACTGGCTTTGATCAAGAGAAGGTGATGCGACTGCCACAAAAACACAATCACTCACACGTGCAGTCATGTGTCACTTTAAAAAGTGGAAGGGAGAGGAGTAACTGACCAAATGAGACGGGATCTGCTTTCAATTTTATCTCTTTATTATCTCTCGTGGAATGGAGAAGATACAAGGGTTCATTGTTTTTATGCGATAAAGGTGAGAGACTCTTAGATGCTTGAAACAGAGATATCATACTTCCACTGGCATTAATTTGACAGTTGCTATCTGTCCAGAACAAGGTCACAGATAACCCTACACAGATGGAGGAGCTCCTTCACCGAGACTCTCCCTTAAATGCAGTATAAATTAGATTCAGGTTTGGGCTTGCTGGAGTGCTTAGCAGTAAAGACCCAATTAAAATAATTTCCCCATCAAATACAACTTTAGTCTGTTAAACCACCACAGAAGCATTTCAATTAATCTGTCAAAAAATCTGACTGTGGAAAAATATTGGAAATCTTCTGGTCTGCATTTGACTTTAGGTGTATTGCTTTTAAAAGCATTAAAATCCATTTTACTTCTGCAATGTAACTCATTTCCAAGTGATATTCCACTATAAAAAAGGAATGTGGTCGATGCCAGAATGAACAAGAGCTGCTAGCGGGGTGTTATCTCCAAAAGTTTCATTCACACAGTTAACAACCTTATTATATATTAGGTGTGACTGTCCAGTCAACAGTTTAAATATACAGCATCTCAATTCCCTTCTCGCAAAAGCTGTAAATAACCCCTGTAGGGCAGTTCGCAAACCTTTGCGTTCCCCCGAGAAACTTTGCGTTCCCTCGCAAAACTTTTGCGTTCCCTCGCAAAGATATTTGCGTTCCCACGCAAAACCTGTTGGGAGCTCGGACAGACACTTCCTGTTTAATGTCCCGCTGGCAGTGTTTCAGAGCTCCGTACGTTAATGGAGCGTTTCATAGTGTTTGAACTTGGACTCAAATATAAAGAAATGCGGTCAGTGCTTAACTCAAGCAGTTCAGTGAAGTTGGCAATACACATAGGCTATTCGAACTTCCCGGATCAATATTCTTGAGCTGAACGTTGTTAAAACACACACGACGCCTATTTACAATCACAGTAACAACGAGCCACAACCCAATTCTCCACAAAACGAGCTTTATCATATAAATTTGTCTTTAACCGGCCGATTGAGAGACAAGTCCGAATAAGGGATCGTCTGCAAAGTCCAAATCCCAAAACCCTTTTGTACATTTTATATTATTTAACATATTCAATAGCTTCACTGTGATACACTGTAGGCTACCGTCACCAAATTCAGTTCCAATAGGCAAATACCATTTTTAGAAAAAATATTCAGTAACTTCGTTATAGTACAGTGTAATGCCATCAAATTCAGTAAGCAAATATACATTTCGTGTGTTACAGTGAAGTTATTAAATATATTTTTTTATAATATAAAATGTGTAAAATCAGTGCAGTATGACCAGTGGGTTTACCATTGATGTGAACTGAATTGGGTGGTTTGTGTAACATTGAAGTTAATGACTATTTTTATATTTTTGACTTTGAGTTGATGCTGTAGTCGTTTTTTTGGGTTATATTGCACTTTGCAGATGGTCCCTTCGGAGACAGCCGCCGCCTGCTCATAGAGATCCATTTAGCCTATATTATAAAGCTCGTTTTGAGGAGAATTGGGTTGTAGCTCGTTGTCTACTGTGATTGTAAATAGGTGTCGTTTGTGTTTTAACAACGTTTAGCTCAAGAATATTGATCCGGGAAGTTCGAATAGCCTATGTGTATTGCCAACTTCACTGAACTCCTTGAGTTAAGCACTGACCCGCATTTCTTTATATTTGAGTCCAAGTTCAAACACTATGAAACGCTCCATTAACGTACGGAGCTGTGAAACACTGCCAGCGGGACATTAAACAGGAAGTGTCTGTCCGAGCTGCCAACAGGTTTTGCGTGGGAACGCAAATATCTTTGCGAGGGAACGCAAAACTTTTGCGTGGGAACGCAAATAATTTTGCGAGGGAACGCAAAAAATTTGCGTGGGAACGCAAATATCTTTGCGAGGGAACGTAAAGTTTCTCGGGGAAACGCAAAAGTTTTGCGAGGGAACGCAAAAGATTTGAAAAAAAAAAATAATTCTCCCATCCTAAAATTTTTTCCACCACCACGTCCCTTTAGGGGCTCCGTAGGAAGTCTAATTCACCGCTGGTTCCTTCGACACTTTCCTATGGGGTTTTATAATAGGGTTTGCCAATTTATAGAATAATAAAGCCTGTGGTAAACATAACTTGATGATTCTTTGACGTTTTGGTCTGTAACGTAGGCCTACATTGCACACACTCACACCCCAAACCTGTCTTATCTAGTAACTCATTAAAAACCTACGTTTTAAAAAATGAACATAACTGCTTCAAAATTCACGTTTTCTGTATGGGTGTGTGTGTGTAGTTTACGTTGTAGAACAAAACGTCAATTTATGCTTACACATAAACCCCCCCAAAAAAACGCATTTTAAAACCCCATTGGAAATTCTCGAAGGAACCAGTGGCGAATAGAGAGATGCAGGTATGACATCACTTTGTAGGCCAAAACGCAGAAGCGAGTTAGCATTTTAGCACTTCCGGTTCCATCGTCCCGAAGTCAATGGGTTCCTTGAATGGAGTTTTGGTTAAATGGCTGAAATAAGGTCCGTGGTGAACACAAGCTTGTGATTTTTTAAAGCTGTCATGTGTCTTGTAAAAGGCGGTTGCTAACCAGGGGGTAAATTGGACAACAGAGGCCATCAAGGAGATTAAACGGCATCATGCAGAACAGGTAAACTCAGTCCGCTTTTACAGCCTCATTTACTCATAATTGTGCTCTTATAAACTAGTCTAACTCAAACATTCAGGGGAAATGTTTTTAGTAGGGCTGTGTTGAAAAAATCGATTCACCAATTCTGAGTCGATTTTCATATTAATTTCTAAAGATCGATCCGTAACTCAGAGGATCGATTTAATAATAGGCATACATTTTCCCTGTGAACTTTAACTTGCCGCGACTGGGAGATCCCTATGCGCATTGAAAGGCTTTCACTCAGCGCGCACATTGTTACGACAACGGACTTTGAGTGAGTCATTAAACCGTTCATTCAACGAACACGTTCAGAAAAGCTGATTCATTAAAAGAGATAATGAAACAAAGTTAAAAATAATTAACACCTTGAGTTCCACTTTTCAAGGCTCAGCTGAGCAGCAATGCGTCGCATGGGTAACGCTGAAGCTGATGCTTCATTTATTAAAGACCATGGCATTGATTCAATGCGCGACTCGTTGATTTTATTTCCCCGCGGCTTCCTCGCGCTGTGGGAAGCTGACCAGCGCTGCTACTGATGCGCGTTTCCGTGACGTGAACGTTAAAAGGACTATACGACAAATATTTCGCTTTCCTTTGACACGGCAACCTTTCCACGAATATGACTTCAAAGACAGACGCACGCGCTCTGCCGATCTCTCTCATTCACTGTCTGTGGGAAGCCTCTGTAGGCTACAAATGACCATGATAAACAGTCTTGTTATCATTATGAACTTGTTTAACATTTAATACACATGCATGAAGTTCAAAACAAGAAGGGTATAGCCTTATAAAAACCGTGAATATTGCTGCGGTTACTTGCAATCCTCTGCGGTTGACCTGTCAGTGTGGTACTACAAGATTGCGGATATCGCGTCAGCCCTACTACTGCTGCTGATATAAGTTACTGCGTCCTCGGTCGTCTACACCAGTGCAAGTTTGTGAAAGCAGTTGTATCAACACTCTGGAAGGGGGATTGTTCTTTACAACCATCAATACTCAGTTGAATGTCTATAATAATAGTATCAATATGTTGAACAATATGTCAAAAACACTGATCTAAATCTCGAAGATCAGATCGGATCGAATCGAATCGAATAATGATAATCGATTCAAGATCTTGAGAATCGGAATCGAATCGATTCTTGAAATTTGAATCGAAACCCAGCCCTAGTTTTTAGATAAAAACTGAAGAGTTGTCGGAAGCTTAGTGATGGTGAAGTTGAAGTCGAGCAACCGTGGTGTAGTTCAGCCTACCTTTAGCTTTTTACTTTACTTTTCAAAGTTGTGTTCATCGGCAAGTATCATAAACTTTTGTTGACCACAAAGCCTGTTTTAAGCGATAATCCAAAAGCCTATGGTAAAATCCTATTGGGTTTTTGTCGAGGGAATCAGTGTGATGCTAACTGCCAGTTGGCCTACAAAGTGACGCCATACCAGCACCAGAGGGTATGCGCATGACGTCACCGTCGGCCGGAGTGAATGCGGTCACGCCCACAAGTGGCAAAAAGACTGAGCGGCAGCATTTGTTTTCAGCGTGAATGCCGTGAAAATCACACAAAACACATCTAAAACGGGAAAGAGCTTTGCGATTGACTGTACAACTAGATTTGACCAGAAATCTGAGGTACTGTATATTTTTACAGACCTCAAAAAGCTACAGAACAGACTCTGCATAATTGGATGTTTTTAAATAAACACTGACAAAAAACTATACAAGTTTTAGGGCTGGACGATATGATGATATACAGTATAACATTAATGTAAGTGATCACTCGGATTTAGACCTATCTATATTGTATTTATATAAAACGTTTACAGGCAAATTTTCTTCATTTATTTCCCCGGCGTCGAAATCAGGCACATATAAATGTCAGGAAACACGATTCCTGGCTGCATGTCAATATCCATGGATCACTGGATCTTTGATAAGTTGTAAGGAACACTATATCGAGTCCAACTTTTAGTTTAAACTGATAATAGTTTGTTTTACTCGCGTTAACGCAGTTTCCCCTATTAACTCCAGTCACGCAGCAGCTCTTCTGCCACTCAGTCCGGCTGAGGGGGGCGTGTTCCGGCGGGTAAGTGACGTTAATGCATTCCCTCTTTTGACCATAGACATAATAAATACATAGACGCCCTATTGGCCGCTTTGGAACGTTGCTGCGATACGTCAACGAGTCCGCCATTTTGCGGAGGGCAAGACTGCACTGTAATCTAATTCAAGTAAACGGTGAGCTGCGTTTTTTCTGGATAAAAACAAAAACTGTTTTTACCAACTGATTTCAGTGGTTTGTATGTGGTGTACAAAAAGTTCCATCTCTAGTTATTTAAAATCTCGATAGTTAGACTTGTAAAATATATTTTTTAGTAAAGAATGGTCAAAGCTCAGGCTTGTCATGCATCTGGCTTTTTATTCTTGGATAAGAATTGTGAAGACCCCCATACTGAGATATAATTTAAGTTTTCTTATTGTGGAAAAAGCATTTTCTGTGATTGACCAGATTTTAGCAATAACAAAGATAACTGATGGATCCTTTATGATAATACATATGTTATGGATATGTAATTTAAACAACATACAACTACAGTGCAGTGCAAATAGTAAATATAACATAAAATGAGAAGTAATAGTTAATAGTTTAGTCAATAAAATAAACAAATAGTATACAGCAAATAAAATAGTAATGAATAGTATAATTATAAAATATCATAAGTACAATAATACAATCATAAAAAATATTAATAATAGCATATAGTTTATTAATAATATTATAATAATAGCAATAGAATAATAAATATCAATTACAGAATATGCACAATAAAAATAGGCCTAAGTTAAATAGTGACTTATATTTAATATTGAACTCTTTTTGTTAAATTTCAGTTTTATTGATCAGTAATAGCCATTATAACAGAAGTAACAGAAGGATACAACGTTAAAATAGCCTAAATATAAAGTTATGAAACTTCACTTTGCCCTCAGCCAAAACGATTTACCAGGGAACCATTTATAGATTAATGAGACCAAAGATCGCCCGTTAGATATACACAAGACGAATTATATCTCACGTTTAACCACTAGACTAGAGACATCCGAGCCAGCGGCAAACGTCAGAAGCACTGGCCGAGGTACGGCTGTTCCAGGCGGGGTGCAGAGCGCTGGGCGCCCAGTGAACGCACCTTACAACTCCGAAAACGGCAGATCAAATTTTTAAATAGGCACTATCTTTATAAACAAACCACATATTTGACCTTTAAACAACTACATTGTCGACTGAAAAACTATTAAAACTACATTTCGTGACACAATAACAGTAGTATTTTTTTATTTATCCTCTGAACGTTACTATTACTAATTAAATCATGACTAAATACAACCAAAAACAAACGTTCAGTCTTGCTTGTGAAAGGTAATTCCTCGAAAGCTGTTTTCAATTGTGTGGCGATTTGTACAGCCCCAAGCAGCGCACGAAACAGGCATTTTTCTCAATTCCCGGTATGAGAGGTATGGGAAAGTTGCCATCCCCAATATGGCCATGTTATTCAACGGGACGTGAGACCAACTAAACAATTAAATTACACTTCACATATCCTTTTTCCAAAGATAGTTTCTGTTATTTACTGTAGTTTCTATCACGTTGATGTAATTTCAAGTGTTTGTTTTTAAAATAAGTTTGTTTTTAGTTAGTTATTTGATGCTATACACGAATCCGACGAGCGTTCTGTGCAGGCTGCCATCTTGTGACGACGCCATTACTGAGCTGTTACCGGTATGTAAACAAACCTCCGTGATAACGCACCCTCGATGACAGTAGCCAGGCAGATTGAATTGTTGGGTTGATGATGTTAGACAGTGGCCTCCAGTCACAGATGAAGGTACAAAGGAACTTACAGATTATTTATGAAAATAGCTTGGCAAGCTAGCTAGGCTAACGTTAGCTAACGAGGAAACTATAAAAAGATCTGTCCATTTGGCAACAATAAATAAATGAATGACATCAAATAAACGAATTCATGTTTTCCATTTGTGTCCAGTATTTATCTCATTTTCACATTGCAAAAGGCAAGGGTAAGGTGCAGCTAGAAAGTATACATAATATCAACCAATTAGTGTTTTTAAACCATGGAAAGAGGTCAATATAACAGCAGGAGAACAATTATGTCACATAACGTTACATTTAGCTCAGGAAAGCCATTTAATGACCATAGCATGTTAATTGAATAGAAAAAAATAGCTAGAGAGGAGATTTTGCTGAGCACTATATTACATATTTATTATATTTTTTACCTATGTCATTAAATAATTGTTATTATAACAAAAACTGCATTATATTTAATTTAATTTGTTATTTTAATTTGTTATTTAAAAAAAAATCTGTCACAGTCAAGCAAATCAAACATTAACAACAGACATAACAGTAATGTTACTAACGTTACTGCCCCAATGCGCCCTTTACCGCCGCCATTGAAACAATTTAAAACGGAACATGTTTTCCCACTCGACATTATAAAAGTTGTAACGTTAGTGACAGTCGTAAATCGCGGGCTGTTTATTCCAGTGGACTCAAGTTGCAACTAAAACAATAGGAGGCAATGGCGCAACGCTACCCAGCAACAGCTCAGTTATGGTGCCCGCTTACTTCCGGTAGTTTCGCCGGATTCGTCTATAAAAACGGTGCTGTGACATCATGATTGACAGCTGTGATTGACAGGTTCTCTGTGCGAAGTAGTCACTGAAGCACCAACGGACTTTTTTTTCATAATGTTGACTATGTGGTTAGTAGCTGTATTTACCTTAATTTAACGAGGTACTGCAATCAGCAGCCATTATTGGAGAGGAACGGAGCAGACAGAGGCCACTTAAGAAAAGTGCACGGGCGTGTGCTTGCGATTGATTCTGCGAGAGTGAGGGCGGGGCCTTCTTTACTTCCTGCTGACGACTGCGCATGTCTGGTCCCGAAAACGCAAGTGTGCAGACTCAAGTTCCAAGATGTCTGCGCCATATCGGGACACTGGCGGCTTCAGTTCTCTTCGATGGAGGCCCTGTCCCAAATGGCACACTCCGGACTTGTGGACTTCCTCAGAGTCCACACTTCGGTGACGTCATGTAGTGCAGACCTATAGGGCCCTTAGCGCGAGTCCGCGAGGGCGCATTGAGAGGTATTTTTGGGACAGACTCGATCGTCACGCCGGAAGCAAGAAGACGGTCTGATTGTTGTTATGGACATGAGCTACAGGTTCGGGGAAATATGCTGCCTATTGTTGTTGTGTTTATATGACTCATTAAAGCCCTGACATTCTGTTCTATTTATTTAATGAATCATAATGCGATCGTATTATTCAGCTTGCTATTATTAGTCTATGTTTGAGACATCAACCACTGGTCTATGATCATAATGTTTGTATAAAATTGTCATAAAAACCGTAATGATATAATTACACTTAAATATTTTTTTCTCAGCCATGTTAACAATTGTCCATGAGCAAAATCTCCTCCCATCCGTAGTCTGATTGGCCTTTCGCAAGGATTCCTGGGTAGTTAAAGTGCGTGGAGCCTGCATCTATGCGGGCTTCGCGGAAGACCGCTTCAAGGGTACAAAGGGGGCGCTGCTGAGCACACTTCAGAGCGTTAAAATGCTAAATGGGACGGCCTACGGACTCGTAGACTCGAGCACGCGCAATTTAAGTCCACGAGACCGAAAGTCCGCATGAAGTGCGCCATTTGGGACAGGGCCGGAAAAGAGCGAAGGGGCGTCGTCCATCTTTTTTACAGTGTATGGTGTGAACCAAGAACTATATTCAGCTGGTGTGTGAACGTGACCTAAATTACATATGACAGGTAAATTGGAAGGAAAGTAGATAGTGAGGTCATTTAGATAAATGATTACTAAAAACATTTTTGGTGAATCGTTTACAGACCAGGAACCTGCATTATGGTAAATAGGTTCATTTTAATTTAATGTTTTATTTTGTTTTATTACAATTTTTTATTTTCAGTTTATTTTTGAATTATTTTGCCATCAAAGAACTCAAACTGTGCAATTCATCGTTCTTCCAGACCCATTTACATGAACAGATCATGTATTCACATGAAAGTCTTAGAAGTGTCGTCAAGACAAAAAAATCCCTTTGATTCTCGGCTATTTTAAATGTAGTCTCTGTAAGAAGCTAACGGGAGCTGTCTTTATGCAGTGACAGAGGAAGAGAGAACAAAGAATAATAGTTTTTATGCTAAATCAAAACCCTTTGACAGGTTGGTGTGATTTCCCTGGTCTCTATTTCACCCGAGTCTAATAAAATCCTCCAAAAAAGCTGTGAATAAACAAACCGGTATGTAATATTCCAACATCTAATCTCTTTGGTAGAACAAGCAATAGTGATTAAACAAGAAGACAATATTCAAACAATCAAAAGTAGCAGTCCGCGGGGGCTTTGGGGTGGGGTATCGTCTAAAGCAGCAAAACACAATTAGGATGCAAAACTTGAACGCATCAGTCACGTTTAACTGAACGTTAAAAGCTCTCACATACATTTCAGTCAGACGGTGAAAAATTATGACTACATTAAAGCTCTGATATTAGGCCTTAATATCCATCTCTCCCTGTACTCCCAATCCAAATATTTTTTTTAAATATTCTTTCATCTGGCCATGTTGTGAAGTCAGCCTTCTTCATACTGAACATGACAACCTCACTTCATTAAGGAGGAGTCTGGAATGTAAAGTAAATACACAGCAAAAATCTGTACTCCGAAAATAATCATTGTGATTTCCAGCCACAGATTATGATGCTGATTTGAGCGTTTCTGCAGTGGTGTATAGACAAGGAATAAAATAAATAAATCAACAGGCTAGGGATTAGAGATGATCCGTGAGTAGGGATAAGTGGTTCTCAATTACATTTCAATAGAGAGCAACAGAAGGGTTCAGGAAGATACCATTTATTTTCTCATAGAGAAATTGATTTTAATGTTATCTCATAAACCTTTCTACACAGACCTGACCTACCATGAGCTCCATAGTTGGAAATTGATTACAGATGAAACTCAAAAAATTAGAATATCGTGCAAAAGTTAATTAATTTGAGTAATTCAACTTAAAAGGTGAAACTAATATATTATATAGACTCATTACATACAAAGTGAGATATTCCAAGCCTTTATTGTTATAATTTTTCACAATATTCTAATTAAAAATTTGGGGTTTTCATAAGCTGTAAGCCATAATCATCAAAATTATAACAAATAAAGGCTTGAAATATCTCACTTTGCATGTAATGAGTCTATATAATATATTAGTTTCACCTTTTAAGTCGAATTACTCAAATAAATGAACTTTTGCACGATATTGTAATTTTCCGAGTTTCACCATATGCTTCTGTACTTTCAGTTTGATTAACTTAAAAATTTATATATATATATAAAATCATACTTAATTGGACAGAGAGGTGGGCATCCAGAAGTGCTTTCAGCCCATCCAGTAGTAAATCAGAAGTTTATGCTTGGATTGGATTTGATGAACAAACATTTTTATCTTCATATTCTTTCTTTTTAATAGCTTCTTTTTATTTTATTTTGTTGTAGTATTGGCTTCACAGTATGTGGCACCGCTGCTGCTTCCATTTTAATTTTATTTGTTCTCATATTGCCCACCTACATTCCCATCTCAGGATAGTAACACCACTGCCCAAAATCCTGAAGAGAGCTTTTTCAGCAGTTTTAATGAATAAAGACAATACAGGTAAATCAAATCCAAACGCAGTGTAACAGCTTTGCTTAACCAAGACAATAACTGACAACTCAAGATAGAAACACAGGGAAATATACCAGAACAAATGAGCAACTAAACAGGACACAGGTGAAGAACACCCTCACAAAAAAGAAGTTTATTCAAATGTGCTATTAGTTTACTTCTTTTAAACTAAAATAACAACATTTTTATGTACTTCTCAGAAATACACTTAAAATTACACCACTTGTCTTCCTTTTTTTGCGGTAACTCTGTATATTTCTACTTACAAGTATACCTGCAGTATAAAACTAGAAGTTTACTGAGATTATACTTCAAAGTATACTTTCATAATCTAAAAAATGTGCTTAAAAGTATTTAACTAGTAAACTATCAGTATACCTATAAGTTCACTTGTAGTAAGTATAGTTGCAGTAGAAATGAAAAAGTAGTAGGCTACTGTTACACTTAAAGTACTTAAGTTAAAAGTATACTTTTACACACTAAAAAGTGAGCAAATTTAGTCCCAATTAATAAATAGTACAATTACAAGTATACTACAAGTACATTGAAATTAGTATACTTATTTAAAATATACTTGACCTACTTATATTAATAAAATGAACTTGAAGAATACTATTTTTGTAAGGGCATAATTAGTAACCATAGAAACAGTCAGTAACTTGGGAAACAGGAAATACAAAGTCCATGAAAACAGAAAATAAACTAAAACGTGACAATGACATAATCGAGTCAGTCTTTCGACATTCTCGAATCCATACATATTTGTATACACCTGAATATTTAACATAATTAATTAATAAAACATCATTTGCAATGCTTCATGAAATGACTCTTTGTCTTATAAATGTACACCATACGTCTTGTACCATAACATTTTCAAATAGTTTGTTGCTTGGAATCAAATGTTAATGATTTCTTTTAGAGCTTGTTGGTTTGTTCAAGGCTTAGAAATCTTTACTTAAGAATATTTTTAATCTCTATAAAGTAAATTAATAGGACAATTACTGTACATCTGGAGCCAAGGCCAAAATGATCGTGATTTTAACGGTAAAAGACTGTAAAAATGCTACAGTGAAAAACTGTTAATTGGTTAACAGAAAGTTTCCTTACTATATACGGTAAATAACTGTGATATACATAATGGTACATTTAATGTAATTTTACTGTAAAATACCGTTAAATTTACAGTTTTTGGAAGTGAAAAAGAACAAGTCATTGTATAATTTACAGTGAAAAAATGTAAATTGACATTCCCACAATTCCCTGCGTGACACTTCACATTTGATGTATTTTGTTTTTAAATAACTGCTTCTTCATCATTTTCTTAGTTTTTTTCTAATCAGTTATGTACATTAGGGTTTTATGTTACATTTAATGTTGTTAAATTAATGCTTATTGCATTTTTTTATTTTCAACATGTTACCATGATGGTGTTTAATGTTTGTGTGAATGAAACGGTGCAGCTTCTATATATTAATATTAACTTTCTTGTGGAAGAGCTGCTTGTGATGAGCTGTGATTGACCATTTGACTCTCATCACTCCTTTGATTGTTGGCTGTCAGTGTATTGCAATGGAAAAAACAGATATTGATACTTCAAAAGGTCAGTAAACTAACATTATATCAGATATTGAAATACGGTTTATTGCTGTAAAATTATATACGGTGGGTTAAAAGTCTGTAAAACCTAAAACGTTGCTACCGTATTTTTGCCAGGGTTTTCCTGTAAATTTTACGTTTTTTTTTTTTTTACAGTCTGTTACTGTTGTGCTCTATTCACATTATATGTTAATATGAATCTTCATTCATACTAGTAATTTGACCTATGATGCACTCTTGTTATCACTGTAACATAAATGCACCTGCCCCTTAAACTTTTCACTCCCTCATGTTGATGAGAATAGAGATTCAGAAACTATAGAAACAGGGGGTTTAAATTTAAAAAAAAAAAATTTCGGAATGTTTTTTTCAGCCAGGAAAAGAGGCAGCAAGGCTATACTAAGAGCCCGTACTATACAAGCCAGTGAGTCATAATGTTTTTTTCAATGCTATTTAATAGGAAAAAAACAGAACATATTTGTATTTTTCATAGAAATCTGCTACGCTGTTCTCTGAAGTAGGCCACACAATAATTGAACCTCTTTTGGTGACCACTTGGCATTGGCATACAATTTGAACAAGGGCAGAAAAAAACAATTATGTTAGCAGGGAAAGTACAAAATCTAATCAGCAGAATGCTTTATTAAAGGATGATCAAAGAAAATGATGATAAATGATGATAAAATAATAAACAGGACCATTTGAAATGATTATTGTTGTAAATGGCACATCTAACAAAACCGCTAGATTGTGATCCTTTGGTTAAAAAAATGTGCTTTAGCCAGTCATTATCGCCAAATAAACATGACAGGTCCCCAAAGCAGAGCCTATTATATGGCTAGACACCAAATAAATAAATCAATATGTGGATATCAAATAATAATTTGAGTCTAATTATTTCATCTTATCAAGACAAACACTTCAGCAATATGACAGTAAAATTCTGTAATTTTTAATAAAATGAGACATAAGATAAAACTTTCAGTTATTCATATGATCTGTCTGATAAATATCTGAGCGCTGAATGCCAAGATTGACCAATTAGAATGAAGTATTCCAGAGAGCGGTGTAATAAACTACTTTTGTATGAGATTTATGCTAATAAGATTGTTTTGGCTTTGCTTCTTGTAGAACTTATAGAATTTGATGTATTCACTGTTAAAAGTAAACTTTAAAAAGCGGATATATTGGACAGCTAAATTAGCTCAGATGACTTCTGACATGCTTTTTGTAAGCATTATGACTCACTGGAAACACAAATTTGATTTTCATTGCACAGTATATGCACAGAACGGACTGGAGAATGAATGCAGTCAAGGTCTTTTTGAAGGACCTAGACAGAAGCATCTGGCGAAGCAGCTTTACATTATTTACAATTGAAACTTGACAGGGGAATCCACCTAGCTACACCATTAAAGATTCATGGTCGTGATTTAGTTTATATACAGGTCTTATGTAAGGCCATACATAAGTATAAATAGGTCTTCTGCAATTAAAGAGCAGGTGTCTGAGACCATCACAGTCTCTATGAAACACGGGAAAACCAAGACAAACAAGCACACCAGAGTGGTGCAAAGTCTGCATTTGAAAATGTTTTTTTTTTCTGTTGCAGAGCAGGGAATCAGACGCCACCTTAAATTTGTTTTAAAACGCTTTAACCTCAGTAGTTCTAATAATAAAGACTCTGAGGCAATAAAATCAACTTTTTGGGGTTGGAAGTTGGAACCCATGCAGGGAAGGCTTTCAGGGAGACTCAAACAGGTGGAGATGCTATTCTGGGCAGTGGATAGTTCTCTCCTCCCAGGCAGTGTCAGAGGAACAGAAGCAGATTTCCTGGAAGTAGATTGTGTTCTACAATAATGACAGAATTGGAGCTGTAAAGCTGTATATTCTGGCGACGGGCCCGTGCTAAACAAAAGTAGCACTCAAACCCCTGACTTAAGACTTCACACAGGAGAGAAGCCGAGGTGTTTCTAAATGTACACTGACACCCACTGTTAGCCCGATTGTCCTGTGCTCTAGCCTTTCCTGTATGTCTCCTTCCCTCGAGTCCATGGCCTGGAGACTGTGGACCCTCGCTGAGGTGAGCGAAGAGGCCATGTTGAAACTATTTTCCATCCACCAAATAAATGAGCTTACTGCTAAGATCAATAGACGTTCCTCTCGTCCTCCCTGATGGAGAGTAAATGCTAGGTTCATTGCACTGGACACTAACACGGTGACCCAGTCCTGCTCTAATGAGTTTTTATCGACTGCAACATTGAAGTTCCCAGCTGTAACTTATCAGGGTTAGTGCATGCTTCCAGGCATACAGGCTGGGCCTCTTCCTAGTGCGGCAATCTTCTCTCCAACGGGTGCAGCATTCTTCTCCTCTCTCCTCTCTTCCTGTCTGCGGAATTCTTATCCATTCTACTGTCCTGTTCTCTTGTCTTTTTATTTCTTCTCATCTGTTCATTTTTCATCTTATATAATCTCTTCTCTTCTCCTGTCTCGTCTCCTTGTCTCATCATTACTCATCATTCACCCTGTCGTAACTCATCTCATCCCTTCTTTTGTCTCGTCTCCTCATCTCCTCCCTTCTCTCATCTCATCCCTTCTTTTGTCTTGTCTCCTCATCTCTTCACTTCTCTCATCTCTTCTTTGTCTTGTCTCCTCATCTCTTCTCTTCCCTTCTCTCATCTCATCTCTTCTTTGTCTTGTCTCCTCATCTCTTCCCTTCTCTCATCTCATCCCTTCTTTTGTCTCGTCTCCTCATCTCTTCCCTTCTCTCATCTCATCCCTTCTTTTGTCTCGTCTCCTCATCTCTTCCCTTCTCTCATCTCATCCCTTCTTTTGTCTCATCTCCTCATCTCTTCCCTTCTCTCATCTCATCCCTTCTTTTGTCTCATCTCCTCATCTCTTCCCTTCTTTTGTCTCGTCTCCTCATCTCTTCCCTTCTCTCATCTCATCTCTTTCCTTCTCTCATCTCATCCCTTCTTTTGTCTCGTCTCCTCATCTCTTCCATTCTCTCATCTCATCCCTTCTTTTGTCTCGTCTCCTCATCTCTTCCCTTCTCTCATCTCATCTCTTTCCTTCTCTCATCTCATCCCTTCTTTTGTCTCGTCTCCTCATCTCTTCCATTCTCTCATCTCATCTCTTCTTTGTCTTGTCTCCTCATCTCTTCCCTTCTCTCATCTCATCTCTTCTTTTGTCTCGTCTCCTCATCTCTTCCCTTCTCTCATCTCATCCCTTCTTTTGTCTCATCTCCTCATCTCTTCCCTTCTCTCATCTCATCCCTTCTTTTGTCTCGTCTCCTCATCTCTTCCCTTCTCTCATCTCATCTCTTTCCTTCTCTCATCTCATCCCTTCTTTTGTCTCGTCTCCTCATCTCTTCCATTCTCTCATCTCATCCCTTCTTTTGTCTCGTCTCCTCATCTCTTCCATTCTCTCATCTCATCTCTTCTTTGTCTTGTCTCCTCATCTCTTCCCTTCTCTCATCTCATCCCTTCTTTTGTCTCATCTCCTCCCTTCTCTCATCTCATCCCTTCTTTTGTCTTGTCTCCTCGTCTCTTCACTTCTCTCATCTCTTCTTTGTCTTGTCTCCTCATCTCTTCCCTTCTCTCATCTCATCTCTTCTTTGTCTTGTCTCCTCATCTCTTCCCTTCTCTCATCTCATCCCTTCTTTTGTCTCGTCTCCTCATCTCTTCCATTCTCTCATCTCATCCCTTCTTTTGTCTCGTCTCCTCATCTCTTTCCTTCTCTCATCTCATCCCTTCTTTTGTCTCGTCTCCTCATCTCTTCCATTCTCTCATCTCATCCCTTCTTTTGTCTCGTCTCCTCATCTCTTCCCTTCTCTCATCTCATCCCTTCTTTTGTCTCGTCTCCTCATCTCTTCCCTTCTCTCATCTCATCTCTTTCCTTCTCTCATCTCATCCCTTCTTTTGTCTCGTCTCCTCATCTCTTCCATTCTCTCATCTCATCCCTTCTTTTGTCTCGTCTCCTCATCTCATCCATTCTCTCATCTCATCTCTTCTTTTGTCTCGTCTCCTCATCTCTTCCATTCTCTCATCTCATCCCTTCTTTTGTCTCGTCTCCTCATCTCTTCCCTTCTCTCATCTCATCTCTTTCCTTCTCTCATCTCATCCCTTCTTTTGTCTCGTCTCCTCATCTCTTCCATTCTCTCATCTCATCCCTTCTTTTGTCTCGTCTCCTCATCTCTTCCCTTCTCTCATCTCATCCCTTCTTTTGTCTCGTCTCCTCATCTCTTCCCTTCTCTCATCTCATCTCTTTCCTTCTCTCATCTCATCCCTTCTTTTGTCTCGTCTCCTCATCTCTTCCATTCTCTCATCTCATCCCTTCTTTTGTCTCGTCTCCTCATCTCATCCATTCTCTCATCTCATCCCTTCTTTTGTCTCGTCTCCTCATCTCTTCCCTTCTCTCATCTCATCCCTTCTTTTGTCTCGTCTCCTCATCTCTTCCCTTCTCTCATCTCATCTCTTTCCTTCTCTCATCTCATCCCTTCTTTTGTCTCGTCTCCTCATCTCTTCCATTCTCTCATCTCATCCCTTCTTTTGTCTCGTCTCCTCATCTCATCCATTCTCTCATCTCATCCCTTCTTTTGTCTCGTCTCCTCATCTCATCCATTCTCTCATCTCATCCCTTCTTTTGTCTCGTCTCCTCATCTCTTCCCTTCTCTCATCTCATCCCTTCTTTTGTCTCGTCTCCTCATCTCTTCCCTTCTCTCATCTCATCTCTTTCCTTCTCTCATCTCATCCCTTCTTTTGTCTCGTCTCCTCATCTCATCCATTCTCTCATCTCATCCCTTCTTTTGTCTCGTCTCCTCATCTCTTCCCTTCTCTCATCTCATCTCTTCTTTGTCTTGTCTCCTCATCTCTTCCCTTCTCTCATCTCATCCCTTCTTTTGTCTCGTCTCCTCATCTCTTCCCTTCTCTCATCTCATCTCTTTCCTTCTCTCATCTCATCCCTTCTTTTGTCTCGTCTCCTCATCTCTTCCATTCTCTCATCTCATCCCTTCTTTTCTCTCGTCTCCTCATCTCTTCCATTCTCTCATCTCATCCCTTCTTTTGTCTCGTCTCCTCATCTCTTCCCTTCTCTCATCTCATCCCTTCTTTTGTCTCGTCTCCTCATCTCTTCCCTTCTCTCATCTCATCTCTTTCCTTCTCTCATCTCATCCCTTCTTTTGTCTCGTCTCCTCATCTCTTCCATTCTCTCATCTCATCTCTTCTTTGTCTTGTCTCCTCATCTCTTCCCTTCTCTCATCTCATCCCTTCTTTTGTCTCATCTCCTCCCTTCTCTCATCTCATCCCTTCTTTTGTCTTGTCTCCTCATCTCTTCCCTTCTCTCATCTCATCTATTCTTTTGTCTTGTCTCCTCATCTCTTCCCTTCTCTCATCTCATCCCTTCTTTTGTCTCATCTCCTCATCTCATCCCTTCTCTCATCTTGTCTCTTCTCTCTTCTTGTTTTCCGTACTCATCTCTTTTCTCAACTCTTTTAATTTTGCAGTCTTGGGGTTTCTCACGAGGGTCCACGTATTCTCTTGTCTCATCATCTCTTCACTTCCTTCTCTCTTCTCCTCGTCTCATCATTGCTAATTTCTCCTTATCTTGACTCTCCTTATCTAATTTAATTTCTTCTCTCATCTCGTCTCCTTCTCTTATGTTTTTTTCATCTCATCTCATCTTCTTCTCTCTTTACTTCTCTCTTCTTGTCTCATCTAATCCCGTATTTTGTCTTGTCTCCTCATCTCTTCCCTTCTAATATCGTGTCTATTCTCTCTTCTTGTTTTCCGCACTCTTCTCTTTTTCCACGTCTCTTGTCTCACCTCTTTTAGTTTTGCAGTCTTACCTCGTCTCACGTATTCTCATCTCTTCACTTTTCTCCTTCTCTCTTCTCCTTGTTTCATCATTATTCATGTCTCCTCATCTTGACATCTCATTAAATATCTTCTCTCATCTTGTCTCCTTGTCTCATGTCTTTTCATCTCATCTCTTCACTTCTCTCTTCTTGTCTCGTCTTCTCGGCTTATCTTTACTTATTTCTCCTCGTCTCCTCGTTTTGCCTGGTATTGTCTCGTTCCCACCTTGTCTCGTTTCATGGTCTCATCATTACTAATCTCATCTTGACATTTCATTTCTTCTCTCATTTTTTCATCATCTCTGAAGATTTCATCATTTAATATTGTTTTTAGTATTATTATTACTTTTAATTAATATTCATAATCATAGTATTATGTATCTGTTTTATACTTTTTATATACATTCATAATCATTGTATTTTATGAATCATACTGTTCACATATACTGTTCTGAATACATATGTGGGGAGAGAGACTTTGGGTGACTGAGTGTGTGTGCAGGAAGAGTTAGAGACTGAAGTATATGCAGTGTATAGTATCCACCGGCATAATATACATTTTAATAGTAACCACATGTTTCTGTGTTTCTATGGTAATGCAGTTATTTGGGTCAGTAGTAGGCCTATATAAAGACCGAGCTCTTTGTCCAGAGGACAGGGAGACCTTATATAAAATGGTAAAATAAATAAGATATCTCTTGGCAAAATAACTGGTGTCAGGTCAAATTAATTAACAAGATTTTTAAATCTACAATCTTCTTTTACCTTGTAATGTCTTGTCTCATCTCATCTCTTTATCTCCTTATCTCTTCTCTCCTCCAATCTCTAATTTTGTATTCATTCATTTTTTGTATTCTGTTCTCAACTAAACTTCCTTATCTTCCTCTCTGTCCATCCTGTGTGTTGTTTTCCCAATCCGGTGAGACCTGTTTTTATGGTGTTCTTCTCTCTTCAGATCATCCCAAACTATCCATGCTTGTCATACAATGGCTGTTTTTACAGAAAACGTGTACGTGTCTCAGCTCAACTGGTTCAAAGGGTTAGCCATTGAGGGAGCAGTCAGTCAACCGTGATCAAACAAACCTGACAGCCATATTAATCTTTCTTTATGTCCACCTCCACAGCGCCACTGAAACAGAAAAGACAAACCTGAAGGACTATTTGGCCCTTTCACTCAGATAGTTGATGTCTTTCTAACTCTCTATAATAATAATAAAAAGCAACACCTCAACTGGCAAGGCTATCATGAAATCAAAATGGACAATTCTTGTTTTTATGGAATATTGCAGTAATTATTATGAATGATTCCCTCCCTCTTGCAGCGACTTCTCTTCTCTGATGATGTGTTTACTGGCACGAGGGCGGAACAACCTGTCACTCACATGAGATCGACCAATAGCAAACCACAACAATCCAATGAAGTCCCGCCCTACATTTTATCTTGTTCAAAAAGCCGTTTCACTCAGATATATACATCTCAATAGGGAAGAAAAGACTATCGAAATATCTATTTCAAGCCGAACTTTATTTGGCCAGTGCACTTCATCCATTATAAAAATGATACAATACAAACAGATGAAAATCTGTTTGTATTGTAACATTATGAAGTTCCCTTAGGATAATCACAATTACTTTGATATGTACCAGACATATTCATAGAAGTCAGTCAAATACACTATTTTAAAGTACCAGTAGACTTTATGAAAGACTTTCTTCCCATAGTCTTTTTAGTTGTAAAAAGTGCAACCAAAAAGTGTGATGGCCGTATTTGGCAGCACATTAAGCCTCCATGTGTCCCGAGGGACTCAGTGAGCTTCTTACCTCTGATGCAGATATGCAACCCACACAAAATTTACCACCTGGGAGATGGACTGCAGTGACCTTGTATATTCGGTTGAAAACACATGATCCTTATCCACTGCAGAGTCTGCGTCCAATTCAGCTGCCTTTAATTACCCCTGCAAGTTATGTCATTGTCTTTCCCTCCGACTTTCTCTCTCCTGTACACACACTCTAACCACATGCACACAAATGCTCACACCACTGAATCACTCAGGATTCATTAGTTCTAGAGGACACAAGTTCCTGTAACTTCAAGAAGTAAGTCACTTTTCTCATGAATATTCATTCCCGGTGTCACAGGGTGGGGAGTCGAGGGGATGTCATGCCTCAGCTGCTGGTTCATTTTACAGCGCTTATTTGGGGACTAAGCTATATACAGAGTATATAACGAAAGACCAGAAAGTCACTGAGATTGTTGATTGTTTATAGTTAGGCTGAAGTCTGAGACTTCTTAAAATGGTTCTGTAGTTTTCTACTTTAATATCAGAAAAATCAATGTTGGTCTATGCTTTTGGGTGACAGTTAAATTGGCAAACAGCTCAAGCCTCACATTTGAGTTCTATATTTTGGGTTAACACTTTATTTTGATGGTCCACTTAGACATTCTTCTAACCAAAGTAACTTTTCAACATGTCAACTAACTCTCATTAGTAGACTGTCTGCTTAATACCTGCAAACACTTTGTTGTGATGTTCCTCAAACAGATATTCTACTTACTTTAAGTAACTTTGCAACTACATGTCAACTTATTCTACTATCCCGAACCCTAACCAGTCTACTATTACTCTAATGAGAGTTAGTTGATGTGTAGTTGCAAAGTTATTTATAGTTAGCAGGATGTCTAAAGTGGACCATCAAAATAAAGTGTAACAATTTTTTGTTTTCTCATAAATACAGGTACTAAATGATTTTTGGATGTTCAGTTCTGTTACAGAAACATCTTACTAAGATTCAATTTATGTTATTCAGTGCAACAATGCTACTGGACTAACGCGACCAGTGTCAGTTCTCGAACAAATGACTCTTATGAACCAGTTCTCACTAAATGAACCAAGAATTGTTACATAAATCAGAGTACTGACCGGTTGCATATTATATGTTTAATCTGTGATATTTTATACATGTTTTTTTAAATATTTTTTTATATTATATATCTGTTTACAGGTTTAAATTCAGTTTTGAATCCCAGATTTTCAATGAGGCCTCAGATGTCAGGCCCCACTCTACGTGTGTATATGTATTATTAATAATTAAAAGCAGGTCCTGATGTCTCAAACACTTCAGAAGTTGCCATCACACACTCTGTGAAAAGCATGGGAGGGAAAGACCTTGGCACTTTACAGAACATCAACAGTACTCTTTCTGTCTATCCTGCAAATCAGACCACTTCCTATTTACTGAGTAATTAATGTTCCAGAAACGAACATTAGATAGAATGATATCCTTGGCGGTAAACATTAGTGTCCTAGTTTTCAAGGCATCTTAAAACTATCTTTACTCAGAAGTCGTGTCTGCTCCTTTCAATGCGGAGAACTGTCTACAGAGCACGCTTTAAATTTTCAAACCAAAAGCGTATGAATATGAAAGTGATATGGGGAGAGAACGAGAGCGCAAAAAGATTGAGAGGATTTTCTTTTCTACCCCTAAAATCAACCAAAATATGAATTATTCTATTTAAACTAAATCAAAAAGTCTTATCACCCAGTGCGAGGTATTTAAAACAGTTCAGGAACTGTTTATAATACAACATATGAAAAATCTGTCTTTTCCATAAACTACTGAATTGTACGTTCAGTAAATAGCACTTTGGGACTGAATAGTGCTTTGGTTTGCAAATATTACTAATACCACTGGAATCTTCATGAAGGATAATTGTATGTGAATGTCAATGTCTATTATATGCATGCAGTTTTTTTTAACCTTTAGGCTAATAGCGAGAGAGAGAGATTTTTCCAAAGCATCCTACGTATTCTCTGAGAATCGAAACCATGACCTTGTCCATCCTCAGCGGTGCAGTAAACTCACAAAAACCATCAATACAGCAGACTCTGCATTCATATTCCAACAAAGACAATCCTCTTCGTTATTCATTTAACTCTCACACTGAAGATTGATTCACTTGTGTATAAATAACCACTTCCACACTTGCTCTACAAGTCCCTTGTGTTCACTGTCTCAACTCATCTGTAGTTACAAAATATAGCCTTATACAGTGTGGCAATGTGACAGACATGCTAAAAATAGATGTATTATAGCAATATCATGGTTTATTTTGTGGTCTCTAATCATGCACGGTATAATACTCTCCCCATTAAACTGATTTGATTCTAAGTTATTGTAAATTATGGTTTTAAAAAAGCACCTGCTAATAATTGCACATTTTGTGAAAATGTGGGAATGTTTTTCTCAAAAGCCATGAGTTGCCAAATACATCAACTAACTTTAAACTAAAATGTAGGTGTCTCAGACTATGATTGTTTTTGATCACGTGCACAGTCTATCTTACATATGTTTGATATTTCATATAAGTTAGCTCATATTTTATGGCATTGGAAATTGATGATATATAGGGTGGCTCGGCAGGAGCTGTGGTGCAGCAGTAAGCAAGTTTGTATCATAAAGAAGTGAAACAGCACGGATGAAGATGCACATACATTTCCGTTTATCTTATATAAAGTTTCTTCTGATGCTATTCTGAAGAGAACAATATACAAAAGTTCCAACCCCATATATCTCTCTCTACAGTCCTGTTTAATAAAGGCACAAAAAGCTCATAAATAAACAATTGTGGTGGCTAGTTGTAGAGTGGAGCCACTATAAACAAAAGTCATCATGTGTTAATATAATTCTCATAATGCTTAGTGGTAACATTTATGAAAAAGACGTCGACAAATAACGATCTATACAGTTGACTGAAAGGTCTTCATTTGAACATACACGCGCAGTCCAGAGTAGTCAGAACCATAGACTGAAAAAAGAACCTGGTCAGAGCGAATGATTCTAATGAACCGGTTCTTTTTAGTGAATCAGCCACCCAGCGTAGAATCTTTAGCGAATGACTCTTTTGAGTCTGTTCTTTTTAAATAATCAAAAAATGGTAGAATCCGAAATCGCATAGTCTAAAAAAAACAGTGTAACAAAAAAAAGGTAGGCTAGCCTATGTCTGAGTAGAGTACCCGGATAGCCCACTTCTTCCCAGTGAGTTTCTGAAATGTGCATCTGATGGACACTTTACTATCCCATGATGAAGCCACGGGAGAGGATTTGTGAATGGCAGTATTGCTACGCAACTGAGGCTGCAACGTTACTGGTAGTTCACATGACGGCAGCCAGCATGGCAAATGTAGTAGCCTAGCATATGTCTACATTCATACTATATAGATCACGGCTGTGAGTGAAGTAATTACTTATTCAAGATAAGTACCTACTCAAGAGAGTATGCGATTTTGGACACACAGCCGATTAGTTTGATTCATTAACGAATGAATGACTCGTATGAGTCGGTTCTTTATTTAGTGAATCAAAATCTCTTTACTGGTGTAATCTGACTCACTTAGTGAACCGCAGGTTATTGCATTGCTTTCTGTCTCGAAATTATCCAAGAATTTAAATCTCAATCTTAATACTTAACTCAGTTGTATTTTGAAAGAAATAAAGAGAGGAGGAATGAAAGAAATATGTTACCAATACATTTTGCATTTACTTGCATTACTGCCTCTAAAATGTCTTTGTAAAATAATTAAAATGTTTAAGCGCACATTTTAAGCGTATTACATTCGCTATTTCTAATTTGTTCCGTTTAAATCTGAAATGATCCTTTTAAATGATTTTTTTTTTTTTACAAACAATTATTCCTCAAAAGTAAAATAATCGTCAAATGGAACTGATAAAGAACTCCGTAGCTACGATGCACCATCGTTCATGATTTTAAGTCCTAAAAACGGTTTAAACACATTTTCTCCTTCACTCTGGTGATGACTGATAACATATTGTTTCGTGCATTGGCAAAGGGGGGTACTCTCTCCAGGGAGAAGAGCTGTGAAGGAGTGAACAGATGCTTTTATTCATGATTTGTTCCAATCGTTGTGTTTTTCCCACACACACAGACTAAATCCTCGGGGGAAATAAGTCACATGAACAGTTGCATTGACTCCAAAAGAAGCAGCGAAACGTCAGCGGTGCCCCGGTAACATCCAGAGCTCGACTGACTCAACTCCTCGAGCCTGAATATACGCCCGTATGTGTTTTATCTGATTTTTAAACTAATCTGTCTCGCTTAAAATGGGGAAACAACCCATGAACACTAACATAATCCGCTAAGGTAACCTCTCTCGATCTATGTTACTCATAATATCTCGGATGCTGATTCATAGCAGCCTGAGTAAACCACAAAATCCAGCGATTTCACTCAGGTGTGTGCTGGGAAGAAAGAGCGAGCGAGCAACATTGAGAAAATGTAATGAAATCAACTTACGCAGATGTAAAGCAACAGGCAAGATGAGGCAGGCGTTGCAGAGGAGAAGTGTCATCCTGAACAGATCCCAGTGCACAGAAACTGAAGGTAGTTCAGTCAGAGGTGTTCATTTAACAGAAACTCTGAGCATCAGCTTGCATTGCGCTGGAGTGATGAATGATTCACTAGCGCGCGTATCTTGTAGTAAAGGGGAGGAGGCTGCGGGAACACGGAGGTTTGTTTCGAGCAAGCACAACTTTTCGTTCCACTCACGCATTACTACACGCTGGTCTACATACACTATCATTAATAAATCATCAGCAAACATTACATAATGCTAACGTCAGTTGCTCACGTAGCTTAAAGAGGCTACAGATATGCATTTAACATAGGCCTATATATCATAAATAAAATGTCATATAGATGAAAATCTATATTTTGTTATTTAAATGTAGCCTACTTGAGTGTATATTGACTAATGATCTGTAATGTATTATGTTATTGTATTATAAGATACAACATACTAAAATTCCTACTACACTAAGTATTACATTTAGGTTAAAGTAAATTATATCAATCATAACTGCATATGCGCTTGTGTACTAAGATTGTATATTGAATACAAGATGGTTCTTCCAAGGCAAGTTCATAAAAGCTACTTAAATGTCCCAATTAAACCAAGGCCTAATCCTGGCTTAATCTAAGCCTTATCTGTGAAAGGCCTGTGTTCATGTCTTTTTTCATGAATAACTTAAACTTTGATAAAATTAAGTTTTATTCATGTTGAAAGGTGTAACGAGGTGCCACTGCTTATTGTAAGAATTAAAACAGGACTATGAAAAAGAAAACAGTCTTAACTGAACATTGTTTTCCTTTTTTATTCCAAAAACGTCTAGGATGAAAGAAACAAGTGTAAAATATACAACATAATTCCAAACATAAGGAACAAAAATCGAAACACAAATGGAAAAAAATTACAATTAAATTGTCGTACACAACCGGCAATGCAAATCTCTTGAGAGGCAAAAAAAAAGTTTGTGTAAGCCTCAAACACTGAAGGCTATGTATTAGAGTATAGAAACCCCAACATCATCAGACGTGTCTAAAACGGCATCGAAACCAATTACTCTCGCAATGCAACAAAACCTTAAAACTGACAAGACGTTTGACATTTCAACCTGACATAACATAAAACTGTCTATCTGATCGCAGGTTATCTTTGCTGGAAACTATACTATTTAAGAAAGTGAAATGAAGATGAAAAGGGATTAATACAGGTTTACAGAGCTTGAACAAAATAGGGGGTTAAATTCGTAAAAACAGGTTAACTTGTGTATACATGGCTCTCACCAGTAGCATGCAAGCATGCCGAGTTTAATATATCCTAATTAGAGCCTCAGATTTATCCTCAAATTGCACAGCAGGCTCATGTCTGTTAAAGAGCATTTTTTTACATAAGAGAATAAAGCAAAAGGACACATTGCCTACACCCTGTAAAAATGTCCTAATGAGCCACACAGACTGCTGCAAAAGGCTGTGGATATAATATGCACAGCTCAAAAATAAAGATGACAGGGAACGAATAATGTGTTAAACACAATCAACAGGCCGGCACTTCCTTGTTGCATTAGCATGAAACTTGAGGAAATAATGGATGAAAAAAAAAAAAAAAAAAAAAAAACTCAGATCACAGTTTACAGCACTTTAAAGGAAACGTTTCAGAAAAAAACTGTCCATTCCTAACTTCAATTCTGTGGTAAAGTGAGAAAGAAAATTTGCTTGAAGATAGGCCACACACACCAATGTGGAGCCCATCATAGGGTTCGAGGACACGATTACCAGTATCTGATACGCAAAAGGCTGATAAGGCACTTTCTTTTTTGTTCTTCCTCTATCAGAGGGCATGAGCAAATAGTCCCTCCTAATGTATAACAAGTGTCGGCAATCTCAGTCTAAATGAAATACAGTCAACTGACTAGAACAGAGCAGAAAGTGGGCATTCCAGCTAGTTTCAGCCACTTTCTCAAACACTTTCAAATATTTGGGGGCTACGATACATATGAAACAGAAAAAATCCTGCTTTAAAAAAAAAAGCCTTGTTGCATTCGCTGTAGTGTAATTTCACAGAAGAACTGAAAACAAAGAAGAAGAAAAAAATTTCACAGAAGCCACCATATAAAATTTGAAAAAAAATATATATATAGATGCCTGCCCTCTAGAGACTTGCAGTTGTACTGCAGGTGATGGGACTCAAGGTTCCTCTGAAGAGATTCTAAATAACTATGTGGTTAGCATTCCTTGGTAATATAAGCCCTCAAACATATTTTACAGGGCTCTGTTGATTGGAAAACATGGTATCAACTGTGTGGGATGACTTTGCAATTGTTCTGAAGTTAAATTGTTAGAACAGAAATCTCGCTTTGACCTTTTTGTATCCCGATAGAATTGACAAAAAAAATTCCAGGAACATGTCTGATGCTGCACTTGACATGAGAAAGCAGCATGTTGGCCAAATTATTTTCAGCAAAACAGACGAGTCAGATAAGGATCAGTGGCCTAAATACAACCTTCATCAATAACCAACAGGGCTAATGTTCATGAGGTGATGATAATGTCTCCATATCTGCAGCATTTAATGCCGCTTCACCAAAATAAACAGAGTTTCTGCTGAACGGATGGTTTTCTGGCTGCTCTGCTTTTCTGAGTGTTCATGTTATAGTTTCATTCTCATGCTCTCCACAGTCTTGTTCCTGATTCCTTGTCAAGGATGAAAGCCCCCCCAAAAAAACACACCATGATGTCGTAGTCTCAAGGTATTGAACACACAATGAAAATGAACTGAAGTATCCCATGTCCTGTTCTGCATTGATGATGGTGCCGCATACAAACTGATGATTTTTCACATGTGCAGGCAAAAAAAAAAAAAAAGCCCGAAAGGAGGAAGGACAGGATGGGGAGATGTAGTCCAAACCCACCAATATATCTTTACGTCCAAGTCTGGACTGCAACTCCTAATAGTGCTTTGGAGAGAGCCAATAAGCTGCAGAGCACAGATAAGCAACCGAACAGCAGGGTGGTACGAGGTCATGACGGGACGCTGATTGAGGGGTTGTGAAGATGTCAGCTGTACCATCTGAAGGGGCTCTAGTGATTGACCAGGCCCTGCAGCATCATCATGAGGCGCCGTGCACGCTTGCTCAGAGGGCTCTGGGTGTCCTGTTGCAGGAAGTGGAGGAGCTTCTGTCGTACCTGGGCCAGCACTGCAGACATGTGGTCTCTGGTGACTGGATCTCCGTGGTCCAGGTTCATCACAGCATCTTCTAGATAGCTACACATGAATGAGAGAAAGGGGATAAAAATCTTTCTACAAAGATGGCCATTCATGATATAGATTTTTTTGCAAGTAACATTTTATATCATTGCAGAAGTTTTGCCAGGGATGACATTTCCACTTTCTACGGCTTTTCTAACTCCACTAGAGAAGTGTTTGTGGTGCCGTCAGTGTTTTTTATTTTCCCCACGGCATCAGAGAAACGAGTCAAATGGCGTTTAACTACTCGAGTGTTTCACACAAAACAACCTGGAGATGAGCTTTCATGAGCAAAAATGGCACATTTCAAAGTATGTAATTCCGAACAAGTGCCTTTTAAATAAACGGGAACCCCGAAAAAAATTGCTTTCTCCAGGCATTTTAAGAGCTCCTTGGCTTACAACTGAAAAACACTTCCTGACATCATGCAATCATCAGCGTCAGACTCATGAAGGAGCCAATGTTTTCTTATATCAGGCTGTGATTCAACTGGATCCACCGTTTACATCATTTATTTCATCAAAGTGTTTTTGCAGGAAGGCTAAATTCCTTTAATCTCTCCTGTTACGATCACCAATTTGCTTTGAAGCCCAAATCTCATTAATATTGGAAGCACTTTGCACTGGGCCAGACCTCTAACAATGTATTAATATTAAATTCAAAAAGTGCAAGAGGTCTGAGCTTTTCATAGCTGAATTTTCAGCAGCCATTAGTCCGGTCTTCAGTGTCCTTCAGAAATCATTTTAATATGCTGATTTGGTGCTGAAGAAACATTTGCTCAAGATACCTTTTATTTCAGGCTTCTATGAAGAAAAACATTTATTTGAAATACAAATCTAATATAAAAATTCATCAATTTAATACATCCTTGCTGAACAAAAATATTAATTTCTTTCAAAACCCCCCATCACTTGAATGACTAGTCATTCATTCCAGTCCTCAAACACAAAGCTGGTGTTTTTTGACAGCTGTACTAACAGAACATGTTTGTTATTTCTTTAAGCTATTCTAGGGTAAAGCTTTTTTGGTCTTCTCTCCAGGCTGCTTGTTTTTTTATAAAGTCCATCAAGGATTAGTAAAATGCCACCTGTCTGGAAAACTATGTGGGAAATCTTTCCATCTGTCTTTTAAAATGAATAGACATTGCTGTATGATACCACCAGAGACTTGAGCGGTACGTTGCACAGAGGTCATCTTAATTACCTTACAAGCGATCATTAAGTTAAAGCTTCCGATGAAAAAAAATTAAATGTAATACAATGACCTTAATATCCCCAGGACTTTGCGGTGTGGTCCTGTCCAGATGGCTAAGCTTTCATGCCTCATGGCAGTTTGCTCTATTTTCACATGTGTAGGCCCTGTTCCAATTCATTTAAGCCCACAGTCCTGTTATCTCAACTATAATCTATTGGCCCGGAGAGATATTACATTCTCTGTGCAAAGAAATTACTGTTTACATCTTGTATTCTGCTAACCTTTATTTGCGAAGGTAAAAGGTGATCACTGCGGAGCACAACGCACAGGGCTTGGTGATATGACAGAACATAACCATGTGATGCTAAAAACAAGTCAACCAGTTGAGATTCTGCTGTACTGTTCGTAGCAAAAAATACACAGGCCTGGAACACCAAATTCAAAAAAACAAAGCCAGAACCATCCACTTCAATATTCGTTTTACTGTTCACTGCATTTTGTTGTTTAATACTCAAGTGTTACATAATGTGAAGCAGCTGTTGTGCTAATTCCAGACTTGCTTTTCAGCATCACGTGCCATGAGCGCCCCAATACAAAGCGTTCAGGTAAAAAGATAAAAAAAATAATGCAAATTAGATTTTTTTTTTATGTGCCTCAAGACCCCTGCTCGTTCCATTCTGTTCACTCGGCAAGCTGTAGCTAAATGCAAAACACATGCGTCTTATGTACTGTATCATATGTCCAATATGGAATTAAGGTGTAGTGTGTGATTAATAATTGGGTCATGATAGTGTTGTCTGGTCAGGATCTTTCAACAAATTACTTCGTAAAATTCATGAACCATTCAATTATCCAGACACTACCTGGCAGTTAAGTAACATTTCATATTAATAAATGTGTTTCATTCATAATTTGAATATGTATTAAATTATGAGACTTTCCTTTTATGAATAACATTTATATGAATATGAATCATATTTAAGTTTGATTTTCACATGAAGGCGTCTAATGGTTTCTGTCATAAACAAAAGCGTAGACTCAAATAAATATTAATTCAGGCACTATAAATATATATAAAACCTAAAGCATGTGCCTTACTGGTTAAAATAACACCCTTATGTCCAAGTAGAAAACGGACAGACTTACAGATGTTAATGTCAATGCACATATGGACAGTATGAAACTAGTATTTTAGAGAGCAATTCAGAGATAGGACCGGCAGATCGCAGTTTACAGCAGTAAAGGGACTTGGCAGCACACAGGCAGAGCATTACTCTCTGATTCACAGGAGTTAGTCCCTTTCTCCCTGCAGAGAACTCGAATGCAGCCCAGACTGTACAGCACTTTAATAACTGCAGCCCAATGCAGCACTGCCACAGAAGCCAATGTCCCCTTCAACACAAGGTCATTCACAGAGGAATTAAAGAGAAGGGGACGATGTCTCGAGTCTTAAAGCATTAATGTCCTGTGATATGAAACCGCATTTTGCCCTTGATCACGTACAACACAATAAATAAATACTTAAGAGTTTAATCATTAAAAGCACAGTGCTCTGCATGCTTTTGCATACTCATTGAAACTGCAAGGGGGATGCTGAAGGAATAACTGCTATATAAAGGACATTTTGAGACAAGTATAGAGCATGAATGCACTGACTGATAGAGTTGAAGGGAACAAACCTGATCTTGAGTTCTGTGCGTGTGCTCAGGTTGGTGGAGAGCTGCTGGATGAGGGACAGAAGGACGGCCTGATGGAGTGGACAGGGCTGCTGGCCGAACACTTGCTGAGAGTCAATGGTCTCACACACGTACAGCACCAGATTCAGGTCTGCTGCGGATAAAGCCTGCAAGAAAAATCACAGCAAGCAGTCACGAAAAAACCTGGAGAGGAATAATACAAGACTGTTGCGGTGAAAGATCACATATATAGAGGCGATAGTAAAAGGTCAAATCCCATGTTATGTCACCTGTGGAAATAAGTATTAAACTAAAGGTTCAATTTCACCTAACAGTTCAGACTAATTATAGTGATTCTCTACAACCACTAAATTGAAAAATGCTAATTATGTAATAAATTAACAAGTTATGAATACAAATCAAGAGAATCCTGAACAGTTATTGCAGGCTGACTGTAAGCACTCATGTTAAAACGTCTCCTCCCAAAAGCTTAATTAGGCTATTAGTGATTTACATTATTTAACTTGAACAATAACCCTACAGAGTGTAACCAAAAATGCTACTGATTTCCTCCATAGAGAAGTGTTTGTAAAGAGGTTTCCCTTAAAGGCCCATTGAAGTGGCTTGAAACACGCAGCATTATTCAATGTGTTGACGTTATTTCCACTGAAACAGGAAGACAGGACGAAACAAAATCGAACAGCTCCTCCCCCTTTTTAAAACAGCCAATAGCATTTAGTTTATATCACAGCTATACATTATATTTACCATGTAGAAAATAGTAAATGCATGAATAAGTGACTGATTTTAGCCACAGTTTCAGCACTTATATGTAGGGGGCGGGGCACTTTAGATTCTATAGAGCATTTGTTTGGACATAAAATCTGATGAGAAGCTGAAGTGCAGAGTGATGTCATCAAAATCATTGATCCATAATTGACTAAGTTTTGAATGCTTATATCTTCTAAATGTGAATTGTCACTGTTTTGGAGCACTAGCTTATAGATAACAGTAAGACTAACATTTTCATACTAAAAGCCCAAAAAACTCCAATACTGATGTCATGTGGACTTTAAATGCTTACATTTCACAAAATGCAAACAGTTACAGTGTGGCACATTTTGCAGCGGCATATGGCTTCATGCAGTGGTTCTCAACCTTTTAGACCTTTCCACTGGAATTTCTTGCTGCATTTATGACAAACATACTTGTTTACAAATTTATTAAGAGAAACCATACATTAATTTAAATTCATTCTTTAAAATTCTAAATCAGTGTTCTTGATGTTTTTTCTACAAAAATAATAGTTATTGAGGGAGAAAGAAAATAGCTTGGTTGAGAACCAATGGCTTAATCAGGGATTAAAGTGTTCCTTTAACTTTATTTAAATAGTCGAGACCAATAGCGTTTTAAGAGATGTTTTAAACCGCTTTAAAATTGCCAGTTTGCGTATTTTAAAAGCTATTTTAATAGGGCTGTAACTATACGCGATATAAACCCGAAGTCGCCATAGGTTAGCTACTCATATCCACGAACCTGTGTCGCGGTGTGAGATGGCAGAATCGCGACACACCCCTTCCAACTCCCAGAGTTATCCTTCCCGTCCATATCCGATGCTACCACATCTTTAAATTACTATTAGTATTAGTTGAAGTTAACATTATAAAATACGTAGACCTACACCACAAAACTAGTTGAGGATAGGCTAAATTAAAATTGGGCAATTTCAGCGTTAAGGACGTGACATTTGCAGTCAAAACTTGAAATACAAATTATCAGAAAATGCATTTAATACCAATATATTAGCCTATCTGTAAATATATCCATACTCCCTTAATAAAGGAGTTCAGACATTAGAAAAATATAAATTTACACATGCATTTTATATTTAATATGAGGGAAGATGCGTTACGGACATAACACAAAACATCTTTAACTTTTAGGTGGCAAAATATTGTTTTAGTACCTAATTCTGCGAATTACACTGCACAAACCAAAAGTAATACTACCGAATGAAGAAGGGTTGGTTCTCCCCAGAACATAAAATATTAATTTTATTTTATGTTTCGTATTCGCATTTATGAGGAAAAAACAATGTTACGTGACAGGCACTAAAACTTTCACGCAGAGACCTCAAACAGAAAGCACACAGCCTTTCTTTAAAGTAAATTTAGTTTTGTATTAATTGTATCTTAATTTTATTTAATGTTTCATCAACCAATTAGGCCTACCTGCATTTAATAAATAGGAAGTAAATATAGCAGACATAATCACGACACGGAGGCGCCGGCGCGTGAAGTGGAGCTCGTCTCATATGAACCGAAACTCAGCGTAGGCCTATAAGGTAGCCTACTTCACAGAAATATATCTATATTGAAATGTCTACTTTTAAACAGAACAATTCAAAACGAAAGAAAACAGGCTCTCTGCTTATGTAGGCCTAATCAGTATGAAAAGTGCATTTCTCTCTGGCACGTTCACTGCCAAGATCGCGAGTCAGCATCGTCAACTTAATCTTTCCAGCCGAGTGAGACGACACTGACAGAAAACACTTGTTTATTAATAAACAATTAAAATGTTTCCTTGCTATTTTGACATAGGCCTATTCATAATCATTACTTTTGCCGATTCTTTTTGACAGCTTTTAGGTGGCAGCGCCACCCTGACATGAACGCGTCAGCACCGAAAAGATGGAGATTTTTTTTAGAATAATCGCACAACCTATTTGATATTCTATAATTAAATACTCAGTTACTCATCCCAACCAACTAAAATGTTTACTTGTAAGCGTCTTTTTACATGTTAGTTTTTCCGTGAGCGGGAATTGAAAACCCGGAGTGGATCATGAGCGAGAGTGGAGAGAGGAACGTGCTTTTCGTCCACTCCAGGCTCTGATCACATCCCCCTCAGCAGGGTGAATGTCTTTCCTTAAGACCTATTCAAACTATTCAAACTAAAATTATTCAAACTAAAATTAAGACATTTAATACACTATTTGAGAAATTAAAGCCCATTTACGGCCTTAAAATTATGAAAAGTGAATTTAAGACATAAGGACAGACAGGAACCCTGCAACTGACGGAAATCCGTCATAGACTCGCTGCAATTAACGGAAATCCGTCGTAGCGACGGAGAACTTTAATCCCTGCTTAATGCATGTAAAAGTGTGCTAAAAGTAGGGATGGAACGGTACACAGAAGTCACGGTTCGGTTCATACCTCGGTTCAGACATCACGGTTCGGTACGATTTCGGTACAATGGAGGGAAAAGCAAAACAAAAATGCAGAAGGCATTGTATTTTTTAAATAAGTTTTATTAATAAAGGCATAGAACCAGTTTATTTGTAGTGCACTGACAATAGTTTTATATAATTAGTTCATTAATTAAATTAATAAAAAGACAAAATGACCTTCCGATATGTTTGGTAATTGTACCTGAATTAATTAAATTATTTTGCTATATTTCAGATCAATATATTTGTTTTCCTTAATTTTAATTAACATTATTAATTAACAATGTAACATTATTCTCATCTGAATTTTAAATAATTGATTTCTGTATAAAATAATACTACTATTAAAAATACATTCGATTTTCTTTTTTAATCAATGTAGAATGTGTAAGATTAGTGCTCCGAGGACAAGAAATGAAAACCAATGCAATATGATGAATGTCCAAAAGATGGGACCCACAGACTGTTTTGAAATGGAGTTGGATAAATATGTTTTGCTTTTAAAACAGTGTGTGTGTGTGTGTGATTTTGGTTGGGTGACAGTTGTAGGTTACAGTTTGACAAGAGTTTACAGTGTGACAAAAGCACAATGTTGTGTTTTATTGCGAGTGTACACAAATATAAGTAAACACTTTGCAGGTTTAATGATCTGTATGAACAAAATGACGGAGTATGTTTTTTATGTTTGCACTGTTCGATCGTGCCCCCGCGACGCGCGTCTCTCTCTCTCTTACACACACACACACACACACATTCCAGCATTGCAATCTTGACATCACAGCCTGTTCATTATGCGGTCACACCAAACGCGAATAGAGCGTCAAATTCGCGTTTAGTTTGACGCTAGTCCAAAGCGAATAGGACGCGGGTATAAAGCCAACGTTTGAAGTGAACGCGCGTTCAGAGCTAAGCCGATGGATTATGTGTCCCTAAAGAACCCGCGTCTCTAACAGTAGTTCCGCATTACATTAATTTGCACGCGAGTTTTATTAATTTTATATCGTGTATTCTCCGTGTAAATTCGTGCACCGAACCGTGACGCCCGTACCGTTTCGGTTCAATACGAATACATGTACCGTTCCACCCCTAGTTTAAAGGGCTACGTACATGACATAGCAGTTTATCTAATTGCACCACTAATGACAAGTGTGGTCAAATACTGATATTTCGATAAATATCGATACTGAAATATCTGAACGGTACCAATACTAATTTCCCAATGTATCGATACACCGATACTAGCCGAGTGATCACTTTCACTTCTCTCCAAAGGTGCGTTGACAAACACCACACGTGACGCACTCGTCTCATTCGCTCTGGTTAATTAGCAAAAGTGAAGTGAATGGAAAGATGGCGAGTGCGGCGCCGGCTTTGGTTGATTGATAAAGAACACCGCGAGCGGGAAGAGAATATCGGAGAATAGCGCGGACACGCGTAAAAAAAGACACACCGCGAGCGGGCATGTCAGAGAATAGCGCGGACACGCGCTTCACACTGTGAGCGTGCTGCGGGCACCCAAAAGATTGTTTGATTATCAATATCCCTCACATCACTTTTTTTTATTATTTTATAGGTGAAAACAGACTTAAGGAACAGGCTTCAGGGGTACCATTTAGCAGCATATATGCTCAGCATCAGGGGTGTTTGTTGTTTGGACAGACCTGCCCCCACTGCTAAAAAAATCCTGAAGGAAACACTAACTTCTCATTTGAACTTTTCTGAAACATTTACCAAGATGGCCTAGTATTGTTGTTGATATGAGTCTGTGTTGTCTCGTTTTTTTCACCGTAATTCTTAAAGTTAACATAATCTGACTGAGGAATCTTAGACAAATTGTAAATATTGTAACTGTGGTCAAATGTAAATTAACTTGTGCCTATTTAACTTTATTCAAAAATGATTATTTAATTATGCAATTTGCCTTCATTAGCGATTATCATCAATTTGATTACACAGATACTAATTAAACTAAACTGAGCTAGAAAATGGCATCTCTGAATTCAATAATAAAATGCATTTAACTGAAAATGTAATGTTTAGCCTAATCTTATTATTATACATTACTGACACTCTGCTCCAATTTGATACTGTTAAGTGCTTTGACACAATCTGTATTGTTAAAAGCAATATATAAATAAAGGTGACTTGACTTCATGCCGATCCAGTGAGCATTGTTTCGGCGTGTGATGCACGCACGTTTGCGTATAAATCTTTTCATCAAATTACGTTAATGTATTAACCAGCATTTAAGACCGATGAGCAATGCATTTGTTACAGTATATTTCAATCTTTGATAACAGTAGGTAATAAAAATACAACGGATCATGTTAGCTCTGGTCCAATGAAAAAATATTAACAGATAGAACTCAGGACATTTTTGTTCATGTAAATTATTTTTTATATTTATTTATACATCGACTTGTTATATTTAGCTTTACATAAAAAAATACCCCCTTAATATTGTGGCAGTTTTTTTTCTCTGTGGTATCGAAAATCGATATTTTTCAAGGTATCGTATCGAAGTTAGAATTTCTAGAATCGTGACAACACTACTAATGACCATAAAAAAGCCCATATAACATGATCACAGAAGCATGATATCATGAGTGAAACATCAGGCATATGTATGTGTCTCGCGATCGGTAACTAACCTGTTGGAAGGCCTCGTTGAGCTGGCCCTGCTGTAGTAACTGCAGTATGCTGGCCTGCTGGGCCTGGTAGTCCAGATGTGTGGAGGGGACAGGAGTTCCTGCAGCCGAGCGCATGGCCTGCATGATGCTGGAGGTGACGGCTGCCTGCTGCTCCTTCATGGCCAGACTCACCTCTCCCTTCACTATGCGCTGCACCTGCGTCAGGATTGAGTCCTGCAGGCTGCAGAGAGGAGAGACACCATTAGACTATGGCAACAATGTAAAAAAATAAATAACCAATCGGTGGCAACAAGTGACTTAATAAAAAAGGAAAGTAGTATGTCTTTGAATCATTCATTCATTCAAGATATTGGTTCAAAAGCAGATTTATCAAGTAATGAAACAAGTGAGGCTTTATGCGCGAGTCATTGAATTATTCATTCAAACCGAATAAAAAAAAAGCATTGGATTACATTTTTTAAATAGACCAGCAATTAACATTTTGTCAGAACCTCCAGTAAAGTACATCATTTTGTTTAGTTGTCGATTCAGAATCATGGGAAAAATCATGATCTATTTTTTTTTTTAAATTCGTGATTCTTAATTTATCCAGAATCATTCAGCTCTACTAAATTGCAGCATATAATTTACTAAATTAGAAATAAATAATCTGAAACAAAATCAATATGAAAAAAAAAATTTTTTTAAACTTTACAAAGCAACTTGGTTATGTAATCCTAAAAGGTTTTTAACAAAAATAAATAAAAAGTTAAATACATGACTAAAAAGGAAGTAAACACTAAGCAAACAACACTGTTCGCAGAATTAAACATTTATTAGATATTCAAAGACTTTAAAATTCAAAAGACAGTTTAAATGATATAAATGTATAGGCATATTTGCCTAATATATATATATATATATATATATATATAAACATGCTAAAATGGGTGGTGATATAATGAAATTTCATGTTTGTTTGATTGTAATTTAACACCATGCCAGCTTCCGTATCAATTGGTGAAAAATGTCAAAATACAATAAAAGATTAAAAACCTAATTACGTTTTTACAAGTATTGGTTTATACGACAGAAATTTTGGTATTGTAAATATCAGACTGCAGTGTAAACCTCAACGCATCAAACTAATTAGTGACAAATTATTTCAAACTCCACATGAATTGAATCCCTCAAACTTGAATTTAATACTACATAGTCTTAAAGGGATAGTTCACTTTGAAATTAATTTTTGATATGTTTTAGCTTACCTCCAGTGCATCCAAGATGTAGGTGTCTTTGTTTCCACAGTATCTTCAATTTTGATAATTTTAGGTAAAACCGTTGTTGTCTGTCAGTCATACAATGGAGGTGAAGGGGGTCCAACTCAAAGAGCAGTCAAAATTAAACATTATTTAATGACTCGTAAATGTAAGTACACATTGATGCCCTAAGACACGAAACGAGTGGTTTTTGTGAGAAAACGAACAGTATTTATATCTTTTTTAGCTCGTGTAAGCATATCCATGTCCAAATGATCTGAGAGCAGGGCGCTTCGGTCTGCGCATGCGTACAGCGTTCGCCGGAATGCCCCGGAAGGGCTCCCTCGCGCGTGTTTACGTCACTCATTGTTTATGCAGAGATTTCGGAAGTTTTACCTTACACTGTGAAGATCTAAACATATTTAGATATACAGGATCGCAATGGAAGACGATTTCTATATACCAACAGACAACGTTGATTTTTTTTCACAACCTTATTTATTTGAACCTGAACCGGGGCATTCCGGCGAACGCTGTAGGCATGCGCAGACCGAAGCGCCCTGCTCTCAGATCAGTTGGACATGGATATGCTTACACGAGCTAAAAAAGATATAAATACTGTTCGTTTTCTCACAAAAACCACTCGTTTCGTGTCTTAGGGCATCAATGTGTACTTACATTTACGAGTCATTAAATAATGTTTAATTTTGACTGCTCTTTGAGTTGGACCCCCTTCACCTCCATTGTATGACTGACAGACAACAACGGTTTTACCTAAAATTATCAAAATTGAAGATACTGTGGAAACAAAGACACCTACATCTTGGATGCACTGGAGGTAAGCTAAAAGATATCAAAAATTAATTTCAAAGTGAACTATCCCTTTAATTGCATATATGTGAGAGGAAAACAAACCAGCTTTATTGACAGAAATTAAACCCAGGATTAGGCAGAGAGCCACACATACCGATCAACTTGCAATGTCCATAGCGCAGAGCTGCCCAAAAAAAAACACCCTTTCTCTGCATTAACAACCGAATCAATCTACTCTATTCATGCATCAAAGTTATCCATAAGGGAAGGCATACAAGGGGAAAGAGAATACCTTATATTGATTTTTGATTTCTGACTATATTAAATAGGCTCTGTGCTGCATGCATGTGACAGAAAGCCTTACTTTCCCACGATCATGTGGAGCTGATGCTGAACATCAGAGCACACGCTGGCCGTCACAGTGGAGGCCAGCTGGTCTTGAGAATTCTGGAGCGTGTCAATCATCTGTTGCAGCTGGCCAATCACGGGATCCCGTGCATCCTGGTCCCGCTGTTTCCTGTTCTTGACGTGTGTCTCTAGCTGTTGGATGTCTGCAGGAGAAAGTAAAGTCATTATACATTTAGTAATACATTAAAAGGGTTGTAATAATTAGCTGGTGCAACAGACGCAAGATGTGTAAAACAGATCTAAAAAGCCTGCAACAACTTGCCAGATTCATTAATATGCTCTATGCTTATTTTTTTTATTACTGTAAAAAAGCAGAAATAAAATGTCAGATTGGTAGCGAAGTCTATTGTGATAGTTCTTACACTCGTGGGTTCCCTGTTTGAAGCTGTCATTGATCTGCTGAAACATGGACTGGCAGCCTCTCTCAAACACAGGAAGCACAATGCTCTGGAAGGTCTCTTTGTAGGCTGCCTGAATGGGGCCCTGCATGGCCTCAGCAGCAGCACGACCAATGGCATCTGTAGTGTTCTGTGAATGGAAGAATAGGACAAAAAGTTAGAAGAGTTAGAGTTTTCCCCAGTTTGTGCCTGTTTCGTCTTCCGTGATGAATTATTCAGTTCTACACTGGTGCATAGAAGTTGGTGCATTTCTTTTGAACTGCTCAGTTTGTAGTTTCAGAGAAACGTTCTTTACAGACAGAAATGTTTTTAACCCAGTCTTTGGAAAATAATATCCTAACAAATGGCAAGTTTGGATGGATTTCTTTTCATTTTTTAAGTGCTCATTCTCAAACGTTAAGCCACTGACCTTGGACTTAACAACTTTGGTAACATTTTCCTTCAGTGTTCCTTCCACTGCGGTTAACTTGGCAGCGATGGTGCTGTTCATCTGGCCAGTCACAGGTTCTAGACTCTTCGATATGGCTGCATAAAAAAAAAAAGGTCAACTAAAGCTCTACATAAACATTAAAAATCAATAAAAGTCTTCTTTCCAGCCCTGTCACAGAGACAAAACAACAAAAAAACAAACAAAAAAAGAGCAGAATGTTCTTTGCTGTATTGAACGTTGACAAAAAAAAAGTACAGTTAAGATCTTGAGTTTAGCACATCAGCACTCACTCTGTGGGACAATCTTCTTCATTTCTTCACGCAAAACTTTGTCTAGCCGGTTGCACAGACTGTTGTTCAGAGTCTGGACAAGCTGCTGAACAAGCTGGTCGTGGAGCTGTTGGTTCCGGCTTTGTCCCTCAGCCAGAATTCGCTCCATTCTTCTCTCTGTCAACAGCTAGTTAAAGTTAACAACAAATAGTATGGGCCCGACCAATCGAAAGGGATTTTTCTTTAGTGTGTGCATATGCATATGAAAAAAGATCATGCATTAGAGAACAATAATATTCATCTCAGCTTTCTTGTTTTTTCTTGTGATAGTGGGCTTTACTTAATTTTCATCTTAAATTGTATTTAAGTTGCTTTGAAATATGTCACACTACAGAAGTTAAATGTTTTATGAATGGCAACACACATGAAGAAGCTACATTTTCAAGTTAATATTCTGTAGAAATTACAGTAGAGTGGGACTTTTATCTTTCTGGTTTATTTAGCATGAAAATGGAGCGTGGCCATGAAACATGATAGGCTACAATATCAATTACTCAGCTAGTGTAGGATTGTTGATGAAATACCATGCGTTTAAAAAAAATCTCAATTTCATATCGTTCTTTCGTTCGTTGTCTTTGCTCTAATCCTAATCTAGCTATGAGTCTCCCCCTAGTGGAAGGATACGTTCTTGCTCCTGCTGAGCCAACATGGAGTGCTCGATATGAGCCATGATGGAGCTCTGTATGGCATCCATGTGGCTGGTAACTCTCTGCAGAATGTCCAGCTGGTTCTGTCTCAGCTCTGCTAACTCCCTCTGCTGGCTCCGCAACATCAGCAGGAGCTCATCTTGCACCTCTGTGCTCATCTGAGAACACAACAGCAAATTAATTCCTCACACGTGAAACTCAAGCATCAGCACAGTTGCAGAAGTCTTAGCAGTCACAGCAGAACATTCATATTACAGAGCTTGCCATGTTATTCATGGTTTAGCATTGCATTAATGTTTTATTTATATGATGAATCATAGTGACTAGACAGAAAACAAGCCTTAGTGCATTTTGATTGGGTTTACACAATACAAATGCTACGAAATGCATTCGGATTGTGGTGCAGGGGATCAACAGACTTACCTGGTTCTCAATCTGTCTAGACTGTGATGACTCTCTGGGAAGGGAGAAAAACAAAGATGATCTAATCAGTCACACAATCAGATTATATGGCTGAAGGGGCTCACCACTCAATCCCACATTAAACAATATATACATTAATATCAGGAAGATTTACACAGTAAGGAGGGCAGCTCACTCACCCTTCATCTTTCTTGCTCTTCCTCTTGAGCTTGGGGGAGCTGCGTGGTGATGTTTTCCAGTCCTTTACAGGAAGTCTGTGAGAGGAGCGAGTGCCACAGTTCCCTGACGAGGAGGCCAGACTGGCAACCTCATCATCATGATCACTGTCAATCACAGCAGGAAAAGAAAATAAGTTAAAAAGACAAGAGATCAGCAAAATTGCCTTCAGGGTATTGAAGATTGAACTACAGTTTGTTGTCATGCTCAGACTTGTTTGGACATGCACAGAAAATGTTTTGCCACTAGATGGCGGGCAAGAACATAGTCAAAGGATAATTTAATTAAGAAATTAATTGATGAAAAATGCAACTAGAATTGTCTGTAACAGACTGTTACAGTGTCTTTTGTAACTGGTAGTGAGCTGTTACTCTGTGTTAAATCCTGCAGTAGGACAGTCATCAACAAAAAGCCACATTTGTGTGGCGGTGGTTTGGTTTTACACTAGGTAAATTAATAAAGCAGTAGTGGTACTCCCTTCCCTTCTCTGGTAATATCTCTACTGCTAAAATGGCTTACTATCACAACAAAATTATCAATTCTTCTGACTCTCGCATGCTTTTCAAAACCTTCTCCTCTCTTCTTAACCCTCCTCCTCCATCAACCCTAACAGCTGATGATTTTGCCACATTCTTCATAGAAAAAACAACCACCATCAGCGGCCAATTTACCAATCCACAAACTGACACACACATTTTACCAACAAACGCACACATTCTACCCTCCTTCTCTCTACTTTCAGAGGCGGAAGTCTCTAAACTCCTCCTTTCCAATCGCCCTACTACCTGTCCGCTTGATCCTATCCCCACTAATCTACTTCAAGCCATTTCTTCCTCAGTTGTACCCACACTCACGCACATCATAAACAACTCTCTTCACACTGGTACCTTTCCCACAGCTTTTAAGCAGGCTCGAGTAACCCCACTGCTTAAGAAACCCAATCTAAATCCAGCACATCTAACAAGTTACAGACCGGTATCTCTTCCATTTGTCGCGAAAACACTTGAACGAGTTGTTTTCAACCAGATCTCCTCCTTTCTTACACAGAACAACCTCTTGGACGACAATCAGTCTGGTTTCAAAAGCGGACACTCAACTGAGACTGCCCTGCTCTCAGTAATTGAAGCTCTGAGACTGGCAAGAGCAGCTTCCAAATCCTCAGTCCTCATCCTGCTGGATCTGTCTGCTGCTTTTGACACAGTTAACCACCAGATCCTCCTGTCAATCCTAAAGATGAAGGGCATCTCGGGAACTGCACTCCAATGATTCGAGTCTTACCTCTCAGGTAGGTCCTTTAGGGTGTCGTGGAGAGGTGTGGCGTCTAAGACCCAACATCTAGCTACTGGGGTGCCTCAGGGCTCAGTGCTTGGACCACTCCTCTTCTCCATCTACATGACATCACTAGGATCTGTGATTCAGAAACATGGCTTTTCCTATCATTGCTACGCTGATGACACGCAACTCTACCTCTCATTCCAGCCTGACGGTCCGACGGTAGCTGCTCGTATCTCAGCCTGCCTGACAGACATCTCTGGCTGGATGAAGGACCACCACCTTCAACTAAACCTTGCGAAGACAGAGCTACTTGTGGTCCCGGCCAACCCAACACTTCATCACAACTTCTCCATTCAGCTAGGCTCGTCATCCATAACTCCATCAAGGTCAGCTAAGAACCTTGGGGTTGTAATTGATGATCAGTTGAAATTCACAGACCACATTGCTAGAACTGCCCGGTCCTGCAGATTTGCTTTGCACAACATTAGGAGGATCAGGCCCTTCCTTACAGAGCATGCCACACAACTCCTTGTCCAAGCACTTGTTTTATCCAGACTGGACTATTGCAATGCTCTCCTGGCTGGTCTTCCAGCTTGCTCTGTCAAACCTCTACAATTGATCCAGAATGCTGCAGCCAGAGTAGTCTTCAATGAGCCGAAGAGAGCACACGTCACTCCTCTCCTCACACAATTGCACTGGTTGCCAGTTGCCGCTCGCATTAAATTCAAGGCACTGACGTTTGCCTACAGAACAACCACTGGCACTGCTCCCTCTTACCTAAACTCATTACTTCAGACTTATGTGCCATCCAGAAACCTGCGCTCTGCTAGCGAATGTCGTCTTGTGGTACCATCTCAAAGAGGCACAAAATCTCTTTCTCGGACCTTTACAATGGCTGTTCCCTGTTGGTGGAATGATCTGCCTAACTCAACCAGAGCTTCTGAGTCAGTAGCCACTTTCAAGAAACTGCTGAAGACATATCTTTTTCGGCAGCACTTGATTCAGTAGAATTAACACTTTCTCTTCTATTCTATATAAAAAAAATAAAAAAAAACCTGCACTAAAATTAAACTGAGAGGGGTTATAGCACTTACGTATTGTTGTCCTACTGTTAGTTTAACTGCTTCTATTGTTCTCATTTGTAAGTCGCTTTGGATAAAAGCGTCTGCTAAATGAATAAATGTAAATGTAAATGGTGAGTCACGATTTTCGAATATTCGATTAGTTGATTTAATAATAGAATATCGAATAGGTTGTGCGATTGTCTAAAAAAAAAAAAAACCCATGTTTTCTGTGCTGATCCGTTAATGTAACCAGAGGGTGACGCTGCCAATAACGCACCTAAAAGCTGTCACAAAGAACTGGCAAAAGTAATGATTATGAATGTTTCAAATATGGCAAGGAGACAGTTTAATTGTTTATTAATAAACTAGCGTTTTCTGTGTCCGTGTCGGCTGCAATAGTAACCGCTAGTGATGTGCGGGTCGTCTCATAAGCCGCGGACCCCACGGGTCGGGTTGGGGCAGGCAAGAAATTGTCACTTTATTTGCGGGGCGGGTTATTAAAAGCAAAATTATAAAAATAAAAATAAATCCATGTATGTTGCGTGCAATTTCCAGCCAATATTAAATATTTGGGAATATTTATTTTCACATTTTATTAGGTTCTTTGATAAGGTTACAATGCGAATGGCGTAGCAACGTAACTTGTATGATTTCCCCAAACCTTTGGCTTCACGAAAGTGGCGCGCCAAGCAGCTCCCGCCGCCAGCCACGACAACAAGAGCGGAGAAATAAAAGTGAAGATGGAAGACGAGGTGCGGGAGAAATTGAGGTCGGGAATTCACATAATTAAAAGAAAAAAAGCTCAGGCTGCTAAATCTAATGTTTGGAACCGGTTCTCAGAAATAGTTGCAGCAGGAGACAGTATCGGCTATACGTGAAGTGCAACTCGTGTGAAAAATATACAAACAGGAGAGCCACAAAACGGGCATTTCCACTTTTCCAGCATGTCAAGACATATTTGTGGGGTGTCTAAGAAATAAAAAATTGTTTAGCCTATTAGATGATTACAAATGCTGCTTTGTAAATGTTGAATGTTTATCATTATCTTATTAATATGACCAGATTTATGGTTCATATTCATAATCGTCTGTTGTTGCAAGGACTATGTTTCCAGGACGATGTTTCCAAGCACTTTCAGGCTGAAATAAAGGCTGTTTTCATTCACATTACAATACCTAGTATGTCTATTTAACGGTCGCGGGTGCGGGTTGTAAAAATAGATAGTGGTGCGAGGCGGGCTAAATAATTTCATAAAAGCGGGACCCGTGGGTTGGAAAAAAAGCCGACCCGCGCATCACTAGTAACCGCAGTAGTGAACACGCCTATAGGGAGAAATGCACATTTCATACAGATTTTGAATTGTTTTGTTTAAAAGTAGAAATTTTTCTCTCTCTCTATATATATATATATATATATATATATATATATATATATATATATATATATATATATATATATATATATATATATAATACAGTGTTTGACCCCCTTTCGCCTTCAGAACTGCCTTAATCCGTGGCACTGATTCAGAGTATGGCAGAGTATCTACACTGTAAAATGTTTGGTAGGCTACTCAAATGAGCCCTATCACACTTGGATCTGGTGCTCATTTTAATGTTTTCAGTGCTCATAAAAAACATCCGGACTGATTTTTCGGTTTTGTTGACGGGGGTGGGGTTTACATGTGCTTCATTAGGAACACACGCACATTTGCACAAAAACGCAAGGTCTCTCGCTCTCTCCTTCTCTGCCACGCGCTACACGGTTTGGAGCTCGCGAGCTCTAGATTCCGGGAGATTTTAACTAATTTGCGGGCATTAGGGAGCCGCTATCAATATGCGGGAGACTTGGGATGTCAACTCCATTTGACAAAGAGCGCAAATAACGACACCTTTACGTTTGGGACTAAATCTGAAGTATTCCCATACCTTCGATGATTTAGTGCGAGCTGGTTTTTTTTAGGACTTTTTCTTTTGTTGTGACTTGTGCATGGCTTTGTTGTGAATTCTGTGAAGAGGTTGCTGTTTCGTCCTCGATTCTGCAATGTTTCGGTCTCCCACGTGTGTGTGGCGAGCTGTACCGCCGGGAACGGTGCAAAAAAATAAATACATAAATAAAGAAGCGTCGACAAAAAAATATGATGTCGACGAAATTGACGAAGCGTCGACGTAATCGACGCACCGCTACAGGCCTAGTAAATGCAAAGCCACTGTGTCTTATCTGCAACGAAGTTGTCGCTGTTTGCAAAGAATATAATATTAGACATTCATGAAGGCTATTTTAGAGGTGTGTCTAGCGATACACAGACTCTTTTGAATGTCTTTCAGAACTTTTCAAATTAAAAGCTATCAATTAATCTCAAAATAAAATAATAATAATAATAATAATAAATGGGTGATTCCCCAGAGGTTTGCGATTTGCGTTCTCAATGTCAACCTTTCTCACTCATTGTGACAACTAACCTATGCCACTCCCACACCATATATGCGTCAAAGTAGCCGGAGCACCTTTTCTCTATTTACCAATATGACGAAACATGCACTAGCGAGTAGAATGCTGTACAAAATCTTTTCTTAAAAAACCCATCCCATCAGGTCTAAAATAAACACTTATAATAGGCTTAACATAGTGAATCAGGTTAAGACCAAAACATGTTTTGGAAGGATTGATGTATTGACTAATTATTTAAATAAAAAATAAAATAAAAAAAAAGTTACATGGTGTACCTTTAAAATGTCAATAACAAAAAATGACTAAGGAAGCACAGAAACCGTTTTGGTGGCTTAATTTGAAGAATATCCTACATATCCCACATCATAGGATTCGTATTACAGAAACATCCAAACTCAGAATCCCATTTCAGAGCAGAACTCATTTAGAACACTAAACAGGACGTTTTTGTAATACCATTCCTAGAGGGAGAAAAAAAAATTGAGAGTCGTGACAGGTTTTCTTTAGCAGACAGTTTGCATGTCCTTGATTTGAATTGCTCACATCACTGTTGTCAGCGAAGGTCAGACTAATATTCTGACAAATTTCACTGAATCCATATAACGTTTCTGTTCCTAATTAAGTTAACAGCCAACTGGTGAGACATTTATTTCACAGCTGGTGTTAATATTATGTGGCCACAGACCTCATAATACTCCCATTAATTTAATCTGAGATTCACGCATTTTACAGCTTCCTAAAATGCTTGTATGACAAGCAAATGTAAAGTTAAAATGAACAGACAGCTAAACTGAACAAATCCTTATTAAAAATGAAAAATGAGTATAGTAATGGGATCTGAGCTGCAGAGGATGCTGACATCTGTATAGGTGATAATCCAAAATGTAAAGTTTACCTCTGCTCTGCACTTGCATCTTGACTGTCGTTCTGAGTCAGGTGATAGGTGCGCCTGTGGTAGGGGGAAGAAATGTGCCTGTCCTTTATTTCCTCCCGAGAGCTGGAAATAAACAGTCAAAACAAAGTTATCAAATGCTTTAGCTTTGTATCATCAAATATTATCACTGATTTCTCAAAACATAAATCAATACTAAATGTTAATATTAAATTAACATCAACAAATCACAAAACAGATGAAAAATATTAGGGGTGTAACGATATATTCAAACCGAAAAACCGCGATACACCATCCACGATACGCATTCACGATACTCTCATGGCGTACCGAACACGCCCCGCCCCCTGCTGCCCCGCCCAGCCCTGGCTCAATGGACCTCATGTCTTATGTGTACACAACGAATACAGAGTTGTAGCCCAACCACCATTAACACCCTATAATAGCAAGCTCCATGTTTTGTTACTTTCGATAATAAGCAAGATGTAGTTTTTGAAATTATGTCTATTTGATCACGAAATTCAAACAATAAATGCCGTTTTGGCGCTCTTAGATGTGGCGTGACAGATCACTGTACTAGGCTCCTCATTTAAAGAGGCAGCGCAGAGCGCGAGTAAACACGATCATCTCTTCCTCAGTTACAGAATAAACATGAATGGACACCCGAAGGTATGTTGAAAGATACAGTATACTTACTGAAAGGCATCATAACTCGTGTAAGCACTCAACCAGTGTTTCAACAGCGGAAATACGTCAATAAAACGCTTAGTTTTTCACATAGCTTTATATTTACCTCAGGCAAGTCATTCAGTGTCCACAGCTTGTTGGTTTGCTAACTCTTTCACTAAATAAATGCACTACGGTATATTAGCCTATATATTATATTTTACTTAACCTGATAATGATATCTTGATTATTTAATGTATGTTTAAAATATATGTCATGAAACTAACAGCAACTGTGTAAATTATTATATTTCAATAACAAATTAGAGTAAAAACATATGTTAATGCAAAAACTGCCTTATGTGCAGTTTACATGTTTTCATACAATTTGTTATTTGAGTGCTGATTATTATTATTATTATTATATCTAAAAATAAATATCAACTGAATTTAGGCTAAAAGTCTAGGCTCTGTTGTTAAGCTTTAATGTTATAGTAATGTACAAGTAAGGGCTCCTATATAGTTAACAGCATTAGCAGATCATTTTTTAATCCTTGCGAAATGATTACTTGTAATTGAATTAATTTAAAGACAAGGACACAATTTGTTCATTAAAGCACTGTTTAATTAAAAAAGCAATTTTAGCTTTCTAAACTGCACTGACGGTCTTTAAAAAAAAAGTTTCGATGTTATTTCAATTGAACCTTTCTATATCTTTCCTAAAAAAAGCAGCCTTTATGAGCGCTGCTGCTTTGTGTACAGCCGTTACCAGGGAAACCGCTGTTTCTGCCTCTCCTAAAGCGCCTCCTGCTGGCACAGCCTTGCAAACCTGTATTAATACTAGTGTGGAATTTTTCTATAATATTCAGTCATGAAAGTAAAATAGGGCGTTCTAAGTCAATCTACTGCAGTATTTCCTCTCTCAATCAGTACAAAATGTGGTTAACACCCAGTCATGCTTGAAATAAAATATACGTCATATACCGTGAAACCGGTATAATTTTAAACAATTCCGTGATATGGATATTTGGTCATACCGCTAGGGCTGAAACAACTAATCGATTTAATCGATTAAAATCGATTATTAAAATAGTTGACAACGAATGTCATTATCGATTAGTTGGTCTGCTTACGTCACGGGGTGCGTTTACTGGTGATTGGTTGAAACAGGCCAATCATGATGCTCTCTGTCTTACATGCGCTGCGCTTCATGAGACACACGCAAGGTCTCTCTCCCTTCGCCGATCTGCCGTGCGCGCAGAGACCGAGATCTTTTTTACAGTCTATGTTTGGAGCACAGTCTCTTCTGTCTCGCATGCGCGCTCTTGCTTGCGCGCTCTAGATTCCGGGAGTTTGAACTAATTTGCGGGCATCAGGGAGATATCAATCTGCGGATGACTTCCGGATCTTCCGCGAGACTGTCTGTCTCGTTATTTTTTGTCATCCTTTGGCTAGTGTTACATGATCCCGCTCTTATTCATGCGAATGCTTTAAACCATTCATCGAGACAAGTCAAAAGAGAGCGCGCTGCCTGTGAATGTCCTGACTGAAAGACGGACGCGCGCCAGTATCATGAGCATGCACAGACCGCGCGCCAGAATACAGTCTCTTTCCCCTTGAAGTGAACGAACAATAACACACACAATTATGCCAAAATATCATTTGTCGAGTGTCTTCATAACATAAGAGCAGTTTTATTATGATGGTCGTAAAGAGTTGTGAGAGAATAAGGCGCGTGTGAGATCCGCGTCTCAGCAACTCTTAAAGGGCCAGCATCCAATAATGCTTTCTGTCAGTAAAGTTAATCAAAGAACAAAGGGAACAGAGAAAAACACTCACTGTTCTTGACCAAAGAACTTGTGTATCTTTAAATAGGATTTTAGTCCATATAATTTATAATTTATGCAGCGCAGACTGTTTGATAACTTAATTCAATTTCTGTATATGTCCTACCTGTAGACAGGAAGAGCACAGGTAAATATGACATTTATTATGGGTTTATGTGAGGATTGTTTGAAGTTCACTTAAATTAAAATTAAAAGAATTTTTATCCAGACATCAATGGCTTATTGATCAGGTGTTATCAATCATTTAGTTGTTGTTGCTAGTTTGAGTTGAGACATTTCAGAATTATCACTAGTCTGTGTGTGCATTTTGCTTAACCAAGCAAGTTGACTCATGAAACCATTTGTTTATTATATCGCATATCGCAATATTGACCTCAATAATCGCAATATGACATTTTGCCCAAATCATGCAGCCCTACTATTAAGTTTTAATTGTTTTTCAAACGCGATCTACTGCGGCTCTACGTTCACACGCTTGTTTACAGTCTTTCTATATTTATTTTATCAACTATTCTTATAATTCAATTAATCTTAAATAAAAATTAAATGAATTATATATTTGAGATGTTTTTAGTTTATATCTTCACATCTGAACAACATGTCTGTGTAAATTTGTAAATTTTACATTAATCATGGTTGTCAACTTGCCATCAGCAATTATCATTAAAAACAAACAAATATTGATATTAGTAAAACTCAATGTGTGGCTTTTGCACTTTTTAAAGTACACTTGACTTTTACACATAAACACCCTTGTGGCGAGCAGGACGAGGCCTGTGAGACGCACTGGTCTCGCATCTCTCACGGCCTTCGGCCTCGTCCTGCTCGCCACAACCCTGATTTAGGGTTTTATTTAGTTATAATAAACAAAAAATCGAATTGAAACTTTTTATCCGATTAATCGATTAATCGAAAAAATAATCGTCCGATTAATCGATTATCAAAATAATCGTTAGTTGCAGCCCTACATACCGCCCAGCAGTAATACAAATTATATTTTATTACATTATATTATTGTATATAGAATAATAGAACAGCAACTGACCAGTCTCCCAAACCATTGTCTCTCAGGCTGTTGCGAGTCTCTCGTGTGATATCGGGTGCTGCTGGCCACACATGGTTCACGCTGCTGTCAGAACAAGAACCTCCACCCGCTACAGCGTTCTCCTGTGACAGAGCCGTCTCTAGTAGGGAGGGTGTGTTATTGAGTCTTTGTTCTCCATCCACAGATGCTGCACCCAATTCGAGAGGCAGCAAACTGTGCTCAGCACCGCTTCGGGCTCTCGGAGACAGCAGGTGGAGGACCGATGCGGCTGAAGCCATGCTGTCAGAATGCAGGACGGAGACTGAGTCAGCAGCGGCACCGGCCAGTCCTCTCTGCAGGGTTTCCGAGGCGATCTCGGGGATGTCCTGGGACATTGCCGTAGAAGCAGATGAAATGACATCCGGAGAGCGAGCTCTGGTCGGAGAGGCCTGAGGGACAATCATGGGATCTATGGCCTGGAGATCCAGGGAGAGAGGAGGGTTTGGAGAGGAAACCTGTGGAGGAGGAGATGGGAAATAAGGGAGGGGAAGTCTGTGAGAGTAAGGAGCAGCTTCGCAGAGCAGAGAGGCCTCTCGCAGTAGGGATGGAGAAAGCACCAGTGGGGGAGAGAACCCCTAACCGGATGGGGATTTTAAATGGAAGAGTGGATGGAGGGATGCCAGATAAACAGAAGAATTGTTACATTAGTTTTTCATTTAAATCAGATCTAAAGGACTGACAGTCTGCGCTGTCATTTTGTGAGTGCTGAAATCTGATCTGATTTGTTCAGATGGACAGTCGATATGAATATTGCCCATGCTATATCTATTCTACACTAATGACATAAGCATTTACTCCACCATTCAAGATTAGGATCTGGTCTCACAAACAGGGCCTAGATTAAGCCAGGATTAGGCCTTAGTTTAATTAGGACATTTATTATAAAACATTACTGATGTGCATCTTGAGACAAAACAATGGCACTGATATTTTAAGATAAAAAAAGGACAGTAAAGATTTCCATTTCTAAAAAATACTGTTATTTTGAACTTTCTATTGATCAAAGAATGTATTTGTTTCCGCAAAATTATTAAGCAGCACACTTAAGCAGTTTTTCAATATTGGCAATAATAATAAATGTTGGAGTACCAAATCAGCATATTAGAACGATTTCTAAAGAATTACGTGAGACTCAAGAGTGGAGTAATGGCTGCTGAAAAATTTGATTTGCATCACAATAAATGATATTTTAAAATGTGTAAAAAAAAAATAAAAAAAGTTTTTCATTTAAAAAAGTTTTTTATTTTTATAAATGTCTCGTCTAGGGCTGCACGATTAATCGCAATACTCCGAAATCCCGTTTAAACCGATCAGGCTTAGTGCGATTATGGAATCGCAAAGGCTGTGATTATTTTTTATGCACAGCTTGTCAGTGAAGCATGGCTCTGTGATCCGCAGCAAATGCTGCTCCATCTGAAATGTTTATAACGTCGCTTATAACGTGCATTTGAAAAAGCAACACACGTCAAATATCTTTTCAAACATAAGAATTTATGAACCTCTTGACCAACAAAAGACAACATTTAATAACATGTTTTTACTCCAAACTCACTTCATAACGACAGTTGCGCATCCCACTGTGAGATGATGAGGCTTCTTACTCAGAATAAGGCACACAACATTTATAATAAATAAATAAATAAAAAACGCTTGCGGTTTAATTTCGATTAATCGGGCAGCCCTTGTCTTGTCACTTGCAGCATCCTTGCTAAATAACATTCATTTCTTTAAAAAAAAGTCTTAGTTTACAAAGTCACATCTTTTATACACAGTCACTAATAGACAATATATTACTAAATGCAATTTACCATGTCCATTAATACCTGGATGTTTTCCCCAAGGCCTGAGATAAGGATGGAGTTGGATCTTGAATTGCCAGCGCTGGCACTCAGAGTCAAGCTGGTGTTGCCACATTCGACAGACATTTTAGGGCTCTGGGTCAGATCATCTCCACCCCTGGAAGAAAGAAAATTGAGCAATGCCTATGAGTGCGTGACGGGGCCCCACATTTTACACTCTGACATGCACTTTTGTGCGAGTGTAATTCATACAGTGAAATCCAAGTCAAAAAAAAAAAAAAAACACTTATGAAAATGAAGAGGGTAAAAATGTTTCTTAAAAAAAGAAAAAGAAAACTTTTGACAAAAATGAGTTGAAACTCCCACCTTGCACCGTTGTCTGAGCCGCTCATGGCCGTGACTATGGTCAGGCTGCTTGCACTGCTGCCAGGAGAGGCGGGCATCTGAAAAAACAAGAGAGCAAGGATAAATGATTACCATCACTGCAGCGACCTAATGATGAACCCGTAATATTAAAGACTTACAGAAGCACTGGGTGTCATAAAGGCGTCCGGGGTCATGAGTTTGGGCAAGGCTGATGGTGCTGGACTCATGAAGTCAGCTGGACTTGGAAGCGGCAGAATTTTACTCAGGTCATTCTGTGATCCACTGTCCCCAGAATCCTTATCAGAGCTCATTGCCTCGACATTCAGATCAGCCAGCGGGTCAGAAAAACCTGGGGGAATGCAAAAAAAAAAAAAAAAAAAAAAAAAAAACATGAAAAAAAAAATCCCTTATTGTGAAAATGCTTAACATTTAAATTTTAAAATAAAAAATAAGCATATTTAAATACATACGATATATAAACAACAAGTCACACAACACAATGATTTTTTCATCACCTTAATTAATTCAGACCATAATTTGGGTAAATACTTTTTTTTGCCATAGCACTGTAGATTCAGTAGTGACGGTCTCGGAAACATTTGTAAAAAATAATAGTATACTTTCCAGACTCACCAAAGCCATCTTGTGATCCAGACTGAGGCATGAAAAGGGAAGATGAGCCCCCCTGATTGGGCTGGAACCAGATCTGCACATCCTGTAGTGATCTGTAGGCATAAGAGTGTTATGAATATCTGAATACAAATCTCATGCCTCCATCGAGAGATGTTTTTTGTATGTAAATAACTCACTTTGTATGCACACAGTAGAGTTTAATCTGGATTCCTGATTTGGACTCTGAGGGTCCCTGGCTTCCTTCTGTGAGAAGATATTGAAACAGAACAGTATTAAAAACGTCATCTGAACGCATCTTCACTCACCTTACAGCAAGACTACAAACATTTGCACACGCAAAGCTAGCATTAAAATAAGGGAGGAACGGACCTGTTGTCATGCTTTCACTTTCCTCATCAGGGGGAAGGACCTCAGTGTGTCGCAATCGTGCACGGGCAACATCCTGTATGCCAAAGCTGAGCACAGGGTAGGTAAGCAGAAACTCCGAAACTGCAGTGAAGTTGGCACGGCCTTTTTCCTGGTTCTGTAGCAGCTCCATGACGTACAACACCTACATATCAAACACACAACACAGAATCAGCTGCTAATAAACAACCAGTTATTTACTTACACAATGTCATTGTTGTAATGTCTTGTTGTAATAGCAACACTGACCTAAGCTCAAGAATCTCATTAAACAGTACACATGCTGGAGTTAGATAGTTGACCATGGTTTAAATTTGCTTTTATACTTCCTATTTGTCTTTCTACCTGTCCTAAAATAACTGAAATTTCAAAAACCTGAAGACAGACCTAATTTTAGTATTTTCTGGTGTGAGACAATTATTAGATTCAAGAATATCTCCCATCCACAATTGGTGCTTGAAGATGTTTTGCATCAGGTTTGACTTCAATGTTTCCAAAAGACTAAACATATGAATGAATAACATTTTAGAGCTACACCAGAGGGAGAGTTTTTCAATGCAGCGGCAGATTTAGGCATGGGCGACATGGGCAATCGACATCTTCACGGAGGTGACAAGGCATCCGCGAAAAAAGAGAAAAAAGAAAAGTCAATACATCATGTCACAGGGAATTAACCTGGGGTGTGTTTCCCAAAGCCAACTACGGTCTGAAGTTTTGTCATTACCAATAATGGAACCTGCAACCATAGTTGGCTAATAAAGTTTTTGGGAAACGCACCCCTGGTCGGGATTCGGTGTGCCCGCCCGGAAAAATACTCTCACTCAGAAGTGAGGAGGAGCAGGGGTCGTTTTAAGTCACCTCAGGGCTTCCATTGAAGTGACATCAGTAGAGAAAGCGGGCTAAGTTCTAAATCAACACAAATTGAAATTATGGATAAGAAAAAAAAGGTCTAAGCCAGGAGCCTAAATTAGCAAAATGAAGAGGGGAAACATGCGACAATAAAAGGTATGCATGTATGCAGCTACCCTCTTATCATTATGAGTGTAAATTTTAAATATATAATAAAACTATGTTGCTTGCTATGCTATTACACATAGGGCAAAAAAAATCCTTTTTCGGTCCTACAAACTTACGTAAACAGACAGAGAAAAGTTTTTTAAAACAAAAGTAATAGCACTAACTTTATCAATATTTTTACTGTACAGTTGTGGGGGATTTGGTATTTTTTTATTTCCCTCAATTTATAATAATTTAAATATACAGTTATATAAAACAGCAAAATTCTTTTTTGAAAAGAATTCACTTTAAAAAGACCTACATTTCTCAATTTCATTCATGGTGATGACATGAATTAATGTTCCATGGTTTAGTGAAAGATTGCTGTCCTCTATTGGAAAACAAACACTTAAAATAAAAAAAAACATGAATTTTCAACTACAACCATTAGATGGTAGCAGAGGATTACACAATAGCTCATATACCATTTCCACGTTTTTCATTCAGATTTATGTTTAGATATTAGGGCTGGGATAAACGATTATTTTTTAAACGATTAATCTAGCGATTATTTTTCCGGTGCATCGATTAATCTAACGATTAGTTTTTCTGTCCGATTCGATTTCGCTTCGATTCTGTTATCGATTATCTCCCCATTAATTGACTAATACCAATTTATACATGTTGATTTATATATCTGAATGAAAAAAATATGAATTCCTTAACATTGCAATATATGTTTATTGCTCTTGCATTCTTAGTCAGAGGTAGCATTCAATAAAACTTTGAAGCCTTGAAAACACATAGGCCTAGCTTACTAAAAAATAGTGCATGTTGTAATTTGACTTGAAACTTGATGTCTAGCATTCAATAAAAAAAAAATTCGATAAATATTTGAGTCTTCATTTTCTTTTCTGACATAGCCTACTCCAGTTCTTGTTAAAACACACCAGACATGCAAATTCTGTGCATTTTGGGCACTTTTTGAGTGAAATCATATTTATTTTGTCCATCAAAAGTGTGCTTTTACTTTAATGACGGCCGTCATTAAAATGAGCATGAGAGCAGTGCTGCAAAAAAATACTCTGCGCCGAAACCCGTGCTTCACTGCTGCTCACACGCTGCTCCTGCTCCCGGTGTGAATGCACTCATTGATCAACATGCACGCCGGAAAAAAAACCCCGCACTGCTCATGCTTGCGGTGTGAAACGGCCGTAATTCACGAGGTTCCCTACATGTGCTTTCCGTGTGCACATGTGATGCTAATGTTGCACGATGTTAATCATGCGGCGTCCGAGTGCATTTGACCGGCATAAAATCGGAATATGTCAGACTGACCGGCCGGTCATGGCCGATCACGTGAAAATCGGGCAATTCCGGTCACCAGCTGATCAATCGGTGCATCTCTACTTTAGAGGAACGAGTGCACTTTGCACCTTGCACTTTGAAAGTCTGAGGAACCACTCGTGTTGCTACTACTCTCTGGCGCCGCCATCTTTGTTTTGGGTCTGACGAATCGACGCGCATATTTTGCGTCGACGTATTTTTTGCGTCGACTTAATCGATGACGTCGACGCGTTGTCCCAGCCCTATTAGATATTATAAAATCATAATTTGCAAAACAGCATTTTTTTATTCTAAAGTTTTTTTTTGTTGTTGTTGCAATTATGTCAACATTACAGTCAAACCTGAAAACGGTATTATGTTATCAAATACTCAATGCACATATTACGATCAGGATGTTAAAATAAACAAACCCTCACATTTCAGGTCATCGACAACACCACTGATGAGTAGATATTGAACAATTAACATGTCCCAGACAGGTTCGTCACTTGATGGGGTACCCTTGAAACATTTCAGTTGTGGTCTGTGCTATTTGTAGTGCTTTGATGTATTTAGTTGCGTTAAGAGTATTTGCAGCACGAGTTGTCAAACTGAATTTGTTGGTTGTTGGTTTATTTGCATGCATTTTCTTCAGTTGCAGCACATTCAGCTTTCTCGGTCACCGTAGATTCACCCAGGGCGCGATATATGAGCTAGAACCACCACGGTTTCAGTGAATAACGACTTAAAATGTAATTTGTATGGAAATGAGCAACATGGACTCTCTGCAGAATAACTAATTGTGGTTTCCACCGAAGACAGAAAATCATACAGATTTGAAACGCCATGAGAGTGAGTAAACAAAACATGTGGGCATTAAATATGAAATAATAATGAGTCTGACCTTCCTCTGAACATCACTAAGGATAAGAAACTCTGCAGACAGGTCCAAACTGGCCTTAAGGCTGGGTAGCACACTGCTGTTAAATGGATCTGGAGAAAACCTGAAAGACAAATGAACAGTTCTTCTAAAATTCATATTTAGGTCACATCCATAGACTTAAGGTATAGGCGAAAGTGTTATGCTTAAAGGGTTAGTTTACCCCAAAATGAAAATTCTTTCATCATTCATCAATTCTCTCATGCCGTTCCAAACCTGTTAAGGCCATTGCACACTGAGTCCGAAATTTTCGTATGCGTTTTTTCGTGTTCGTCAGCCTAAAAATTCGTCACGCACAGACACCTTGCACACTGAGTCCGATGCGTATTTATTAAACCTTTGCGGGGAAAAACACAAAAAAAATACAAAATGGATTCGTCAAGCAGTGTGGATGATTTTGTTGCCCTCAAAAAAGAGAAAGAGAAAATATTGGGTCCATCCAATCCTGAAATTGTGCCGAGAGGAAGGAGCTCCACCTCCTTATCAAGGAGTTGCGAAATTATCCAGAGCGATTCAAAATTTACTTCAGAATGTCAGTGTGGAACAGTTTGATGCTTTGCTAGAAATTCTGGAGCCACATATTAAAAAGACCACCACCAATTTCCGTGAACCAATCGATCCTGAACAGAGACTGGCAGTATATGTCTATAAGTATGGACACACACACACACACGCGCGCGCACGCGGCCGGCGGAAGCGTCGGGCAGACAGAGCAGCTGTATAGGCTACAGGTTATATATTGTACCCAAATAATACATTAGTTATCGAATTGTAATTTGTAATTTATTTATTAAAGGATAGCCTATTGAGATGCATCATCTCATTTTCAAGAGGGTCATATAAACACAAATACAGAATTGGCTGCTCAATCATACCTTAATCGATCCGAAATTTCGATCTGATTGAAAGGGGAGGTTTATTAATCCGAGAGAACATGCAAACACTTGATCGAATTGAAAACCAAAACTGAAAGGACTTTGTAATCCGCATTTTGTTTTTCATACAGCAGTAACTTAGGCTACTTCTGCTGCGAGACGAAGTGTATCAACTTGTCAGAAGCGATTCTGGATTTTGTCGTTCGCACGTAGCTCTGAATTGTCAAAAAAAAACCTCTCAAAATGCTGGCTGTGGATGCGAAAAACGCAGAAAATCGAACCCGATCCGAATTTTTTTATGACGGACGAAAGTTTCGGAGGCAGTGTGCAAGCGTGATTGAAATAACGTGAGGTCGAATTTTTTTTTTAACGTGCGAAAAATTCGGATGCGAATTTCGGACTCAGTGTGCAATGGCCTTAAGACTTTTTTTTAATCTTTGAAACACAAATGAATATATTTTAATGAAATCTGAGATTTCAGTCCTTCCATTGACAGTCTACAACTACCACTTTGTCACTTCAATTTTTTTTATAAGAGATCGTAAAACTAATCCTTATGAATTGAGTGGTTTAGTCCAAATTTTCAGGAGACACATGATTGCTTTATATGATAAACATTGAATTTAGACTTAACATTCATCAACACATACATCAGATATGGTAAGCGGAAGCTTAAGCATGGTTGCTTGACCTGCAAGATCCAATGAGGTTAATTCTTGTGTGTTACACAACACCAAGCGTGCCGCACAAGCCCTGAAAAGTGAAGCCAAAACGTCTCGATCGCCCCCTGGTGACTGGTCCTAGTATAGGTCATAAACCCCGCCTTCCAATGTTATTCAACGGCACATGAGACCAACTAAACAATTAAATTACACTTCAAATATAGTTTTCCAAAAGATGGTTTCTGTCATTTACTGTAGTTTTTTTCACGCTGATGTAATTTCAAGTGTTTGTTTTTAGTCAGTTATTCGATGCGGTGGTGTGACGTCATGATTGACAGGTTCTCTGAGCGAAGTAGTCACTGAAGCACCAACAGACTTTTTTTCGGGATCTTCGGAGGACTGAGGAGATTGGAGCTTTAAATTTAATATCTAAATTTCTATAACTAATTTTTTTTAAAAGTGCAGGAGCGTGTGATTGCAATTGATTCTGCGAGAGTGAGGACGGGGCCTTGATTTCGCGGCTTTACTTCCTGCTCGCTACTGCGCATGTCTGGTCCTGAAATTGCTACTGCGCAGACTCAAGATCCAAGATGTCAGCGCCATATCGGGACACTGGCAGCTTCACTTCTGACCAATGGAAGAGAGCGAAGGGGCGTCGTCCATCTTTTTTTACAGTCTATGCGCAACACGTTTGAGCTTCAGCAAGAACCAATAAGGTTCATTCTCCTGTGGTAGGCAGCACCAATGAGGTTTGTTCTCACGTGTCAAGCATGAACGGTTGAGCATCTGTTTATGTTTGCTGATAAATGTTTGTGTGAATAAAAGCCTAAATTCAATATGTTCATCATATAAAACAATAGGTTACTGTCGTAACCCCGGTTCTCTGAAACATCGAGTGGAGAGATCCACCTATGGGAAGGGCATCCGTACCTGACTTCTGCAGAAGCATCCAATTGCACCAAGTCTGGCTAATAGACAGAAGCGTGCACCCAATGCCAGGTGAGGCCACACCCCTTTACCTACGGGCATATCACAGCTGGGCGCGCTGCTATTCCTCAGTAAATATATTCGCTTCTCGTGCGGCAAGCGGGGCATAGCTGGTGGATCTCTCCACTCGATGTTTCAGAGAACCGGGGTTACGACAGTAACCTATTGTTCTCTTTCATCATCTCGTTTCGAGATCCACCTATGGGAGAGACATGGACAGCTCCCCGATTGCCCAATACACTCACAGTGAGGTTCTGAAGGCCAGAGAAGGACGGTCACCTCAGAGAGGCGATGCCTGACACGTCCCACAAACATGACCCTGCAAGTTTTCCGCCACGCTAACTGCTGTGGACAAGCAGGGCATGAAACATGCATGAGACACATACATGATAATGGCCCCCGCACCACCAATGCACATAACTAAACCCAAGAAGGAATGCGAATGCTTGGTGACAGGAATGAACATGGCCAGCCGGCCCATTCACTCCTCGTTGGTTAACCAAACGGGGCTGTGGGAAAGGGCTAAGAGGACCCTACCCCTAGGACCAAGTGTGCCACCCAAGTTCTGGTGACATCCAACCGGTAGTAACGCTCAAAGGTATGAGGAGAGGCCCAGCTGGCCGCAGAGCAGATGTCCTGCAGTGGCACTCCCCTGAACAAAGCAGCCCAAGAGGCGGCTAAGCCCCTTGTGGAATGAGCTTTTGATCCCCCTTGGGGCTGCACTCCCTTTGCTTCATAAGCCATAGTATAGCGTCCACGAGCCAATGTGAGAGGCATTGCTTTAAAATGGGACTCCCCTTGTGCAGAGGAGACCTCGAAACAAAGAGCTGGTCGCTCTTGCGGAAAGCACTGGTCCTGGTCATATATGCTTGCAGAGCACGGACGGGACACAGAGCATTCAGCCCCTGATCCTCCGGGGAGGCAAAGGGTGGAGGGTGAAAAGCGGATAGCTCCAAAACCTCAGAAGTGAACGCAGGGAAGCATTTCGGCATGAAGGCCGGGTTAGGCTTAAGGAAAACCTTATCTCCACTTAGGGAGAATTTTGGCGCACGAGGGGTGAACCGAGAGTGCATGTAGCTCACTGACCCGTTTAGCAGATGCCAAGGCTGAGAGCAAAGCTGTCTTGAGGGACAGCAGCTTAAGGGAAATACTCCCCAGAGGCTCAAAAGGATACAGAGACCACGCTTCCAGCACCATGGAGAGGTCCCACTCTGGAACAGATCTCCTGATGACCGGCAAAGAGCGGCGTGCACCCTCCATAAATCTGCGGGTTAGAGGGTGCTGCCTGACGGTGGAGCCCCGGTGAAAACACAGCCAGGTAGACCTTAATAGTGGAAAAGGACCTGCCTCTTTCCATGAGGTCTTGCAGGAAACACAAAATATCAGGCACCAAGCACTGATAAGATGTGAAACCACGGCCATCATGCCACCCTTTGAACACTTGCCACTTACAGTCATATAGGGATCGCGTGAAAACGGCCCTGGCATTGTGAGTAGTGGCGATTACACGCGGCGGGAGCCCCAGTGCATTTAGGTTCATCCTCTCACAGGCCAGGCCCAGAGAGCCACCCTGTCCGGGTGGGGTTGGTAAATCTCCCCGTTGGCTTGGGACAGTGTGTCCGTGCGAGGGGGGAGGCGCCATGGCTCGGCGTATAACAGAGGGATTATCTCTGCCAGCCACGGGGCTTTGGGCCACCTGGGTGCTATCAGAATGAGAGACAGGCCGTGCTCTCTCACCCTGGCCAGTGTGAAAATTATCAGGCACAGGGGAGGAAAAGCATACAGCAGCACTTTGGACCATGGGTGGGCCAGTGCGTCTGCCCCGAGGGGCGCGTCCACGTCCTTTAGCGATAAGAACATAGGACAATGGTGATTTTCGCGCGAGGCGAAAAGATCTACGGCTGCCTGTCCGAATCTCATCCATAACCTCTCCACTATCTGCGGGTGAAGACGCCAATCCCCGTAGATTGGGTTTCCCCTCGATAGCAGATCCGCGCCTCTGTTCCGAATGCCCGGGACATGAGTCACGCGTAATGACAGAAAAACCTGTCTGCTCCACACCAAAAGCCTGTAAGCTAGAGCGTGGAGTTTCGATGAGCGCATGCCGCCCTGACGGTTGATATAAGCCACTGCCGTGGTATTATCGCACCGTACTAGAAATGGGATGTCCCTGCAGGGAAGGCAGAAAATGATTCAGAGCTTTCCAAATAGTAAAAGCTCTAAAGAGTTAATGTGCGCTGAGCGTAGTCTGCTCAGCCACAGACCGTTCACTGTTCTGCCTTCCTGGGTGGTTCCCCAGCCTGTTAAGGACGCATCTGTCGTCAAAACTTTTCGCATCGTACCGTCCCGAGGGGGGTTCCCTGTGCGTAAAAGTTCTCGCTCTCCCAATGGCGCATGGCTGCCGAGCAGGCGCGCGTCATCGTTACCGAGCGGCAGAGATCGCGAATCGGGCTGAAATGTAGTGGCAAAACCCATTTCGTGAACGCTCTCATTTTCAGGAGACCAATGGCACAACTTGGATAGATGAAGCCATGAGATCCTGCAGCCTGAGGCATGTGCGATATTGTACTCTCGCCCCTTCTCTGAACTGAGACAGACAGTCCATCAGCAAGCGAACGCGCTCTTGAGAGAGACGCGCTCGCATGGAGACTGAGTTCAATTCCAAGCCCAGGAAAATGACATTCTGTCTGGGAGTCAGATTGTTTTTGCTCGCATTCACCTTGAACCCAAAGGATGTGATGTGCGCGAGCACCCGGCCGGTGTCCAGCGACATCTTCTCCTTTGATTTGGCTATGATGAGCCAGTAAGTCAGAATTCTCAGCCCTGATAGTCTCAGGGGCGCCACGCCCACCTCCGCACACAGACAAAAAGTTTGGGGACTCAAACTGCGCCCGAACGGAAGAACTGTGAATTCGTAAAAAATGCCTTGGTAGGCGAAACGAAGATATTTCCTGTGTGGAGGGTAGATGCTTATGTGAAAGAAAGCATCTTTCAGATCGACTGATGTGAACCAGTCGTTCTGCTTTATGGCACAGGCGAGAGAGCCTTGTGTCACATTCTGAAATTGTATTTCCTCAAATGTTTGTTCAACACTCGAAGGTCCAATATAGGGCGGGGGGCGCCACGCCTTTTGGAACATGAAAATACCAGGAATAAAAACCATGGTTTATCAGATTGGGTGGCACCATCTGAATCGCTCCCTTATAAGGAGGGAGGAAATTTCCTCTTTCAGAATGTGTGAGGCGTTTTCTTCTGTGTGAGAAGAGAGAACGCCGTTGAAAAGCGGAGGTTTAATTGCAAACTGCAGCTTGTAACCCTGGGTTACGGTACGCAAAAACCCACTCGGGCACTGAAACGGCTTACCAAGCCGCTTTGTGACTCGCGAGCGCCCCCGCTCGGGCCCGAGCGGAGCTGTATGGGCCCAGCTGGTTCATTTGTGATGCAAAGGCGCCATCCAGTGGGCACACTAGAGGCGACATGCAGGGGTTCGGAGGGATTTCCTCTTTCCAGTGAGAAGTTTTCTCTGCGGAGAGAGGTCTTCTCTCCAAAACGAATTCATTTGATTTGTAGGTTTGTGTGTTTTGTGTTGGGCAAACACTGGGGCCGAAGCCTTTATTGACAGAGTGAGGGGAACATAGTGTGGTGTCAACTGTGCTGAACTTTCCCTCACAAGGTGCCCCCAGAAGTGGGGAAAAACACATATCTCCTGAACACATGAACTGGGCAGTCTCAAGTGCAGGCAGAAAAATAATATCCGCGGAGAGAGATACTCTCTCTGTAACGGATTTATTTAATTCGTTGTTTTTTTTTTTTTGTGTGTTTTTTTTTTTTTTTTTTTTTAACCCTGAGTTAACGTTAATCCCAATGGTCGAACAACAGGCAGGCCGCTTGCGTCCGGGACCGCCTTCCTAGGAAGGCATAAATTGAAAACCTCAACGCGTAATCGTAACACATCAAGGCCCGTGAGACCGTGTTAACAGTCTAGCGGGACGCTCCAGCCGTGCTTATGAGCTTCGCGAACGCCTTTTTTTTTTTTTGTGGAAAAAACGTTCTTAAGAGTTGTTTCCTCCGACTGGGCGGTGGTCCCAGCGTTTACACGTCGTAAATATTCCTATCCTGGTCGGTGGCGCTCTGTGGAGCTGGCCACACAATGTTGAGACGAACGGCCGCTCGTCTCACAAACTTCCAGGAAAATGGACTGAGGCAAAGCCGCGTGAGCGCTAGCCTAGGGAACGCTAAAAGGACCGCCTCATCCCCGTCGCCGGAACCGACCGGTTCGTCAACGAGAGTGAGGTTTTCCCGCGAAGATGTCCTCTTTAGGAGCAGGTAAAGGACAGCGAGAGCTCGGGTGGCTCCGGATGCAAAAAACACAGCGGATAGGCTGAAGAAACGACTGTCACTCACGTCTGGCGGAGGCTGATCTGGCGATATGTCCTCCTGAAGACTCGAAAGGGAGCAGCGTAACGTTAATCCAACCGAACTGTGTCAATGCAGAGATCGCGAGAAGCGAATGTCAACTGAGGAATAGCAGCGCGCCCAGCTGTGATATGCCCGTAGGTAAAGGGGTGTGGCCTCACCTGGCATTGGGTGCGCGCTTCTGTCTGTTAGCCAGACTTGGTGCAATTGGATGCCTCTGCAGAGGTCAGGTACGGATGCCCTTCCCATAGGTGGATCTCGAAACGAGATGATGAAAGAGAACAACCCAGTACCTTCAGAAAATTGAATAAACTGCTCGATTCATGTGGATTAGTTTTATAATCTCTTTATGAACAAAGCAACAAAGTGGTAGTTGAGTAGACAGTCAATGGAGGGACAAAAATCTCTCAGATTTCATCAAAAATATCTTCATTTGTGTTTCTAAGATGAACCAATGACTTACGGGTTTAAAACAACATGAGGGTGAGCGATGAAAATCTTTTCATTTTGGGGTGAACTAACCTTTGAAGCTTGAACACCATAGAACATAGCTGTGAGCACCAGTGATGCGCGGGTCAATGTATAAAGAACCCGCACCCGACTGACGTTTTCAACTAACCTGCCCGCAACTCGGACCGCAAAAAAAAGTATGAAAATATTGTACCCGACCTGCTTCCTGACCGCATTTTTTAAAAGTAGTAGATGCTCATCGTAGTGTCATTGGGCCATAGACGTGTAACACAGCATCGCAAGAAGACGTACACAACAAATTCATCAAACATAATCATTATTTCGTTGCTTCCACTCCCCAGTCTTCACCTTCTCTCTTGCCGCCTCCATCTCTCTGCAGATTAGTGATCATAGACATGGCCGGTTCGTGAACGAATCGTTCTTTCGAACCGGTTCTTTTTAGTGAACCGGTCGAACCAGTACACTAAATCGAACTGAATCGTTCGAAACAGTTCGCGTCTTGCGTCAGTGCTGATCCACAAGTTACTAAAGTTACTAAAGACATGCCTGACAGTCCCTCCGAATCGAAATAAACCATATCCCGAAGTATATTTTACTCCAGCAACAGTTCACTGAACTGAGACATGTTGGTGCCACTGCTGAGAGAAGTGATGAGCACGAGCAGCAGATACTACGCATCCGCGTAGGCTACTACCGAACGCACAGGTACAGTGGTTCTCGGATCACCAGTACAGAACTGACTGAGCTTGTGTGTCATCTTCGTGCCAGTTATTCAGCCAATAAAGTGTAGGCAAATATATTTCATAGAAAATTATGTCTAGTACTATATAAATACAAAGGTTTAATTTGCATCTTTTTTTCAAACGACCCGACCGACCGCGACCCGAATATCATTAAAAATATTTTTGGATGACTCGTAACTGCGGGTAACCGCGGCTGACCGCAGGCACCCGCTCATTTTGGATCAACCCGCGCATCACTGGTGAGCACATCTAACAATTAAAAATGTAAACCCCTCTATTGATCATGCAAGCTCCATAGTTCAATTACAGCTTTTAGCTTAAGAACAGACCTGATGGTTTGTAAGCAGGTCCATGACACTGTGCACCACATCTTCAGCTCCTGGTTCTGATCAGCTCCAGTGATCAAGAATCGCCAAAAGGGAACTCTTCAGAAAAACAAAAAATGGTTTTATGTTCAAAGACATAAAGCACATGTCTAAGACACACAATTTCAAAGAGTAAAGACAACGGCAAAGACAGTTAAAGCCCAGAGTCAGATTCCCTGATGACTTGAGATGCTGACAAAAATGTAATTGCGATAACTAAAGACTAAATGAACTTGAGACTCACTCAGGGTCTTGCTTCTTGTGGTTGTCACAAAAGAGCAGGCAGGAAAGGGGCCGTCCATTATGTGGTTGCCATTCATGCAAACATCTACAAAAGGAGCAAGGTTACTTGGATTTATTACCAGACTGCAGGCTATCGATTTAATTACAGGATGGCTTAAGAGGAAGAATAAAAAAATAAAAAAATCTTTTTACTCATTTTTTATTATTAACAATATGATTACATATTAAAGGGGTCATGATGCGATTACATGTTTTCCTTTTGTGTGTTATGCAGCTGTTAGTGCAAGTATAAGATCTGCAGAGTTACAAAGCTCAAAGTGTCAAACCTAAAGAGATATTCTTTATAAAGGTTAAGGCTTAGCCACACCTTCCTAAAACACTTCGTTCAAACACGCCCCCACAAATCTATGTCAGTATGTGGGGGCAGAGTTTCATAACACCACCCAAATGTATACGCAAAGAAAGGCGGAGTAATTTTTATTCTCACTGTATTATTTAGTGGTCGACCGATATTGGTTTTTTGATGGCCGATGCAGGGTGGCCGATGTTTATATACACACACACACTTTATATTTATTTTAATTCATATTTAATCAATTAGAAATAAATTAGAAAACAAATCTTTAAAATAAACATGCTTATACTTTAGATGGCACCCTCTTAAATCTGCAATCCTATTACAGTTTTTTTCACAAATAAAGTAATTGTTTAATAATATATGAATATGTGAATATAAAGGAAGTAAACACTGTAACGGGGCACTCAGTAATCTGGTAATTTCATGCGCCCTGGTAATCATATTTTTTCAAATAAAGACAAGGTAACGCTAATTTTACATACAGCACACAGTGAAAACTATATTAATATGACATAATGGGCAACTGGATATAACACAGCATATTTTAAAATGAAGGATTTAAAGTTTTTCGCTCGCGTCTCCTGTGAAGCTGATCTTCTGTTCGCATTCACTCCCTTCGCACGGACCGACCGTCACTCGCAGTGACACGTTTATGCCGGCTACAAATGCACACTTCGCAAGATATCACAGCTGGATTTGATTAAATCTGCAAGGTTTGTGAAATGAAATGTTTATTAGATATTCAGATATTTGTTTAAATTATGTAGATGCGCATTTGCTGAATGTTGACGGTAAATGAGAAGGTATTTTAGCCTGATTGTTCGTCTTTTCTGTTACAAATAATATAAAAGCAAACGCTTTACTTTTTCGCATACCATTCACTTTCTTTGTTTACCAGTTCTGTCTAACAAAGTATTCGATATGACTGACTGAGATCGTAAACTAATGAAGACGGAGAATGTGAGTGAGCGCTGTGTGATAAGGCGCTGCAGTTCTCTTCTCAGGCGCTGGTGTTCTCGACGCCACCCGTCAAAATAAAAGTCCCGCTTCCAACACATCGGCCAATCAGAAAAACTAATCGGCCGATGCCGATATTGAAAAAAATGCCAAATATCGGCCTTGGCGATATATCGGGCGACCACTAGTAATCACGACATGGCGTGAGCGCAGCATAAGCTTGTTTTGGTTCAGGAGGAACTGTAAAAGATGGCTGCTGTTTGTTTGCGGCGCTTGGTTACTTTCTGTCTACAACACTGCATAGCTTTACTGAACGCGCCAATGATGATGTGATGTGTTCACGAGCAGGTTGCGAGGAGGTATGGAAATACAAATGTTGACAGGATGCAATTATTGGACGAACATTTTTTGGTCCTGAGACTTCCACAGAAGATATATGTACACGTTTTAAAGGGGTCATATAATGGTACATGGACTTTTACAAGTTGATTGTACTGAAATGTGTGTTGGCAGTGCCTGTACACAACCATCATAAAATTATAAAAATCCATCCAGTGTTTTTTTTAATCTCCTTATATGTTTTCCCCTGCCTCAAATTGAGCCGTTCGATTTTGTGACGTCACTAAATCGGACACCCCTCCCACGATCGTTGATTGACAGCAGCGTTTCAACACAGACCCGCCCTCGCTCGTGAGCGAGCGAGCTGTCAATCATAGTCCGCGTGGACCGGCGCGGTCATTGTTGATATGCTGGAGCACTGTCTATGATCAGAATGGCGTCTAAGCGATTGTGGTGTTCTGTTCTTGGGTGTAATAACAAACACAGCAGTCATTTTAAAGGGATAGTTCACTTTGAAATTAATTTTTGATATGTTTTAGCTTACCTCCAGTGCATCCAAGATGTAGGTGTCTTTGTTTCCACAGTATCTTCAATTTTGATAATTTTAGGTAAAACCGTTGTTGTCTGTCAGTCATACAATGGAGGTGAAGGGGGTCCAACTCAAAGAGCAGTCAAAATTAAACATTATTTAATGACTCGTAAATGTAAGTACACATTGATGCCCTAAGACACGAAACGAGTGGTTTTTGTGAGAAAACGAACAGTATTTATATCTTTTTTAGCTCGTGTAAGCATATCCATGTCCAAATGATCTGAGAGCAGGGCGCTTCGGTCTGCGCATGCGTACAGCGTTCGCCGGAATGCCCCGGAAGGGCTCCCTCGCGCGTGTTTACGTCACTCATTGTTTATGCAGAGATTTCGGAAGTTTTACCTTACACTGTGAAGATCTAAACATATTTAGATATACAGGATCGCAATGGAAGACGATTTCTATATACCAACAGACAACGTTGATTTTTTTTCACAACCTTATTTATTTGAACCTGAACCGGGGCATTCCGGCGAACGCTGTACGCATGCGCAGACCGAAGCGCCCTGCTCTCAGATCAGTTGGACATGGATATGCTTACACGAGCTAAAAAAGATATAAATACTGTTCGTTTTCTCACAAAAACCACTCGTTTCGTGTCTTAGGGCATCAATGTGTACTTACATTTACGAGTCATTAAATAATGTTTAATTTTGACTGCTCTTTGAGTTGGACCCCCTTCACCTCCATTGTATGACTGACAGACAACAACGGTTTTACCTAAAATTATCAAAATTGAAGATACTGTGGAAACAAAGACACCTACATCTTGGATGCACTGGAGGTAAGCTAAAACATATCAAAAATTAATTTCAAAGTGAACTATCCCTTTAATGTTCCTAAATCCAAACCGCTTAAGACGCAGTGGCTGAATTTGTTTTCGAAGGGAATATTCCCCACGAACAACGTCAATGCTCTCATGTTTGCGCCATTTCACACACCAGACTGCTTTATAAACGAGGATCAGTATGAAGCTGGTTTTGCTAAGAAGCTGCTCATGAAAAAAGGATCGGTACCAGATATTCGTGTTCCTGCTGAACCTCCAGAAGAACTGAAGTGAGTTTAACGTTTTATTAAACTTTATATTAATATTTATATTAATCTTTGAAAATCGCTAGCTGCACGCTTCACAATGAATGCGTCTAAGGTTTACACTCAGGGTACATTACGGCATGTTTTCTATGTATGACGTTCTCAATATAATTCATAGGTTATTGTGTTATTGCGTTCAAACGGTGTACGCACAGAACAGAGAGGCGGGGTGAGCAAAGCTCATTATCATTTAAAGTCATATGCCCTGAAACAGCGTGCTGAAAACAGAGCTGTTATTGACCAGGTAAAATAAGCGTTTTCTTACAATACTAATGAGAATTTTTAATTAAAGTATATTACAAACTTTTAATTTAGACCCTAAAGAATCATATTAGCTTGTTAAAAAATGGCATTATATGACCCCTTTAACATTTAGACCACTTCTATTATTGAGAGAGCTTCAACCAGTATAACAAAGTATTTATAAAAGAATTGCATGCCTACCCTACCTTTATTTGGAAAATACATGAAAGCTACATGAAGCAGCTATTACTCCAGTCTTCAGTGTCACATGATCCTTCAGAAATCGTTCAAATATGCTGATTTGGTGCTCAAAAAACATTTCAGATCTTTTATCAGAATTTTTGTTATATTTTGATTCTATCATCAATGTTGAAACCAATTGTACTGCTTAATATTTTTGTAAAAAAAAAAAACGCTTATTTGAAATATAAATCTTTTTGTAACATTATAAATGGCTTTACTGTCACTTTTGATCAAATGAATGCATACTTGCTGAATAAGTAATAATTTCTTAAATTAAAAAAAGCTTATAGACCTAACATTTTTACAGTGTTCAATTTCAGAATGTCTCCAGCATGTACCTGGGTTGGTCCTGTCCTTCAATGTAGATTTGCCAAAATTTTACATATCCATCATGACTTGCTGTGGCCAAGACAGTGCCATCAGGGGACAGTGCTCCCTCACTAATGCGCTGCATAGAAAAAGTAAAGTGTTTAATTATAAACATCACACTACATAAGGACATAACTAATTTGTGTGCCATTAATTACATTAAATCGATCTCATTTCTTAATTAGTTAATACAGCACTTCAGGCTAAAGGATGGCAGGACTTACTGCTGTGTGTCCTCTAATAGTGATAAACCCCTCTTTCAGTTCAGTGGCATCCACAGGCCATGAGCTGTTATTGGATCGGAGGATGTCAAGGTCCCAAACCTCAGCCTACAAGTACAAGCAAAAATCCAGTTAAGAGAGTAATAGTGTTAAAAACATTTTAAATCTAATAATATGGGGACATTTCAGAAAGAAAGTTATAAAACTATCAAATTCCACACAAAAAACATACTCTGTCTTCATGAAGCAGTGCCAATGTCTGACACGCATCCTCCGGGTTCTCATCATTGTCTTCTGGGATAAAGGGACACCAGATGAGTCTGCGGTTGGAATTAAGTGGAGTGTCCTCAGGCCTGTGGATGTGAACGATCACTTCATCTCTTAGAGACATCGATGTTAAAGAGAAATAATCACAGTTCACCTGCTTATTAGCATTTTACTAGGTAACACTATTTCGATGGTCCACTTTAGATATTCTACGAGCTATAAGTAACTTTGCAACTACATGTCACCTAACTCTCAGAGTATTAGTAGACTGTCTGCTTGCAACTACATGTCAACTTATTCTATTTACCCGAACCCTAACCAGTCTAATACTCTAATGAGAGTTAGTTGACATGTAGTTGCTGTAAAGTTACTATAGTTACTTAGTTAGTATTTAGTCAAATTACTTATACTTAGTAAAGTTGCTGGTAACACTTTACATTAAGGTTTCATTAGTTACCATAAACCAAGCATTCAATTCTACAGCATTTATTAATCTTAGTTCATGTTTACACATTTACTAATACATTATTAAAATAAAAAGTTGGATTTGTTGACATAAGTTAATGCATACTGTATTTTTTTAACTAACATTTACAAAAGATTCATAAATACTGTAACAAATGTCCTGCTCATTTTTAGTTAATACATTAATAACTAATGTTAACAAATGAGACCTTATTGTATCGTGTTACCAAGTTACTTATAGTCAGTAGAATATCAAAAGTGGACTTAAGTGAACCTTTTACTACAAATACATGTGAATCCAGATTTTTTTTTTAAATTAAACCTGAAAAGGAGACAGATTTAGGATTTTTAGGAGAAAGTTGTGATATAAAATGAAAATTTTTAATATTATTTTTAAGGTATATTTGTGACACTGATCATGTTAATTTTTAAAACAAAAAACATCATTAGTGGTCTCGAACCTTCGGGTATCTCATTAACCTCCTGTTTGTGCGAATCTTTTTTTAACAAACATAAAAAAAAAGTCTAGTAAATGTCCATCTACAGAGGATACTGTATTTTGCTGTTGTGACTAGTGAGCTGCCAAATGAACATGTTTCCAGCCTCATCCACGCAGGCCAAGAGGGTGGAGTCCAAGTGGGCGAAGGCAAGGTCTGTGACTGCACCGGTGAAGCCCTTCAGCAGCGAACGCTCCGTCGAGCCCAGTTGCAGCACGCGGATCATAGAATGATTGTTTGCACCTGTGAGCGATAAACAATTACAAACCACTCATTTGAATCCCATCAACATTTTATTAAAAGGATTGAGCTAAAAGTGCCATGTACAAAGACACCAACAGAAAAGTGTCCAAACCGACCTCTGATGGCGTAAGCCACGTATGAGTTGGACACAGCTATTAAATTGCCATAGTAGTACTTGTGCTCCCAGTCATATTTGGCCACTGGCTGTATTTTAACCTGTAATATAGTCATGAGGAAAAGATTCAGAGAATAAAACAATTTACAGGGTTTCTACATAATTTGATCTATTAATTGTTTTCGACTTTCCCAATAGTTAGTTTTTAAATATCAATTTATAGACTTTTTAAAAATAATTTTCTAGCTGGATGATTTATTGACTAGAAATGTCCATGACTTTAAAGATTTTATTCATTTCAAATGACTACCCAGGCCTGGTCATTTCCTTATATTTTCAGGTTTTCCATGACCGTGAAACCCTGAACTGCTAATAACAAACACAGTTTTGCACAATTAATTAATTTACACACCTTGTTGCTACCACGAGCCTTACTGTCAATACTAGAGTCACGGCTGGACACAATTTCCACATTGTTTGCTCTGATGGAGACACACGTGGACTCATCATCTCCTGAAAGGCAGCTGGTACAAAAAACAGACTTATGAAATACCCTTTTTTTTTTTTAAACATACACTAACGTTCAAACATAGCTATAAGAAATGTTTCTTGAGCATCAACTCAGCATATTAGAATGATTTCTGAAGGATCATGTGACACTGAAGACTGGAGTAATGATGATGAAAATTCCGCTTGCCATCACAAGAATGAATAACATTTAAAAAAAAATATTAAAATAGAAAACAGTTATTTTAAATTGTAATAATTTTTCACATCGTTTTTCCATGTATTTTTAATCAAATAATGCAGCCTTCCTGAACATGAGACTTCTTTCAGTAGTGTAAATATTATAACCAACCATTTTAAGTTTAGTACATAATGAAAATACAGATCATAGCAAACCATTATTGTTATTATGTCATTATCTTTCTAAGGAATGAGAATAATATTATACAATTAATGTTAATGACAGCAAATACATACATGGTCTGTGTGTCCTGTCCATTGAGTTTGTCTGAGTTGTGAGAAGTCGGCTCCACCATTTCTGTATGTCCTCCTGCGTTGATAATATCCGCTCCAAAAACTCCATTCAACTCTCCATTGAAAGATAGATTTCTCTGGCTCTCTACCAAAGAGGAATCTGTGGAATTATTTGATTGAGAAATCAAGTCTTAAATGCACCTCTACATCCTCAGACTCTTACTAAAATGACTTCCAAAACATGTCAATATGAATTATCATCTATGCTTGACAGATATTTTGTTTGATATTTTGATAAACATACATACATATACAATACATACATATATATATATATATATATATATATATATGTGTGTGTGTGTGTGTGTGTGTGTAATTGTACATGTAGTCTAACTAGGTAAACTAGTACAGGGGTTCTGCAGGTTTGATGAAGATAAATTTAAGACTTTTAAGAATTTTAAAGGCCTTTTTGTGACCAAGGAAAGACAATTTAAGGAACAAATTGAAGGGAATAAATTACATCAATATGTTCTCTTAGTGTCTAAGGCGGAAGAAACAATGAGTTGTATTAGCAACACTTCAAAGTTTGAAGATACAACTTCCAACAGGTATCCATCCATTACTAAATTATTTTTACAACCCAAAAAAAAAAAAAAACAAGCTTGAATCACTCTGCACCCAACCACTAGAACCACCATCTGCCAGTATGAGATCAGAAAAACCAACTTAACTCAAATGGAAGGTTTCATCACTCATTGACATTTGGTTTTGATTTAGCATCTCACTTTTTTCAAGACTTGATTTTACATTTTGCTTCTCCAGTGAATGCATCTTGATTTAAGAACGTTTAGATTAGTGCATGTGACATTTAATTCCATGCCTTTATGAATATAAAACTCTCTGTTTTGATTTAAGCCCTTTTTTAAAGCTTTCGTTTGTGTAAGGATGAATTAAGACCTGCAGAAACCCCGTAGCGATGATGCACAAAAAGTTGTCTAGGTTTCTAAAAAAAATTTTCACATGCCTTCTCTCAAATTCTATAAAAAATGTTTGTTGTGGTCACGGTTATCAAGTCACCGCATAGTGATAAATATGAAGTTTAGACTATTGAATGACATTTATTCTCATAATGTCGCAATTAATACTCAACACTTTCTGTCTAAGCAAAGCTGCTGCTGCGCCAGCAGGAGTGTAGCCCTTCTTTGATACATTAACGTTACCCCCTTTTAGTCAATCACAATTTTACACAAAATAATAATGTTTGCCACTTATAAAATCTAGTTAGCGTTGTCCCGCGTTTTTGAGCAACTATAGTCAGGTGGCTCGCGCTGAAATCAAGCGCTGCGCAGCATCATCGCACCGCGGCCTAGCTGCTCCCTTCCCCGGCAACTTACCGGCCGAATTACCGGGACGATCCAGTTTTAAGATGTCCCGAAGGTGCTGGGTCGCGCCCTCTATGTCCATATTGGAACTGGAAGCCATAAAAGCAGGGAAGGGGGGATTAATAAGCTTGAAACGGTCAAATTCTCAAGTTTAATTAAGTATCTGAGCTCGCCCCTCATTAAAGCTTGCAACCGTCCCTCAACTTCCGATGAGCGTTCACTGCATTTCATTCCCCCGCCTCTGCTGGCAGGATTTCTTTAGTTCCGGACTGAATCACCTAACTTGACGGACACTTAAATTATAACAAGATAACCTGTTTTTAGAGATCACTAATAAATATTTATATTTTATTGTCGCGTCATCATTATCATTTCAGTTATTACATTTTTAGTAGTTGTCAGAAAATCGCCTAAAGCAAGATTTTTTTTTATTTCAACTAGTTCCTTCACCACCTATAGAAATAACAATAACATCACACTTTACTTTGATCTCCTTTATTTCCACATACATGTAGGCAACTGAAGTACTCTTACTGTATTCACATTGTATTACTGTTGTTTTTATTGGAAAAATCAATTCTTCTTTTGCTATTCCCCTCAAACCAAAAATGAGAGTGTGTTTTCTGCAGGTTCGAGCAAGAATGACGTACGTGTACAATACATGTATTTGCCCAGCAAAAATATGTGAGAAAGCGACTCATTATAATGATGTTCTATCAGATCTGTTTAGATATTTCAGTGCAAAAAGCTACAACTCAGAAGACATCTCTCTAAAATGTCTGTACCATCTCTTGGCACAAAGGCCATCATATTGTATGAATATGATTTTCTAATCCTAAACAATGAGCACAACTCCTTTAGTGTAAACATGTGAAAATGAAGAGAATCACCTCTTATTCCCACAAACTAGTATTTCTGATGTCACGTTTCATGCTTCGTGATCCTTCTTAAGACGGTAATGTCAAAATATAACCCTAAATATAGAAGGTAATAACAGCTTTGGGCACACTACAAACTCGATGGCATTTACATTCATACTTACAAAACATAAAAAGATTATAAAACATAACATCCCATTATGGGGAAAAGAAGCCTCTAAACAAAAACTGAAAGTGTAAATGAAAAAATAAAAGCACTATGAAAATTAATCTGCACTTCTGGGGTTTTTCTGTTTGTCTCAAACTCATTTTTATCCATGCCTAAACTTGCTATGTGATGTAGCATCATTGGAGGACGCATATCATTTTTTTCCTTTTTTCAACAAGAGCATCCATTGATGATTCTACCATTCATAGGGTTAGGGTTACATAGAAAATGTTGAAAAATAATTTTTAGTATGAACACCTGCTTCAGGAGACACTGGCCACCTATAACAAGAGAAATACCGGCTCCATTGTGTTTGGCTCTGCTCAAATAAAACAATCTTCATGAGAGAATCTAATATGAAACAGTATCAAAAATATGAACAGTCAAGCATAGAAAAGGGGAAAAAAGGTAGAGGCACAACCAGACAGGGGGATGAACAAGATGACGTTGTTAAGAAAAAGTCAAAGGTTTTATTGTGTATCGTGGCTTGGTAATTATTGTCACAGAGAGCAGTGAGCAGAAATCGGGAAGCACACTGGTCTGAGGGGAAGGGAAAATTAGGGTTGTGTTCTTTGGATAGCTAGAGCAACCTGACATCACATTGAATGGAGACACCAATTTCCAAGGGGGGCAAAAACAACAACAAAAAAAAAATTTTAAACTTCACGGAGCATATTCTAAAAACAAGCTGATAACACTTTGTACTTAAGCAAACAAAGACAGACAGTTGTTATTTCAAAGTCAAAAATCAGCAACTAAAATGTAAATATCAAACAGCCGAGGTTAGGTTAATACGTATTTGTCCTGGTCAGGGCGTCCTCTGATCTTTAAGCTCTTCATCATCATGCAGGTTGGGGAAGGAAAAGGGTCAGTTTGATGGATGTGTGGGCTTTCAGCAAAGAAACATGTCATTTCTGGAGTAGAGGCAGTACTGTATATGCCTGCATGTTTTCTGTGATTGACTGCTGTAATCCGGTGCCGTTTCTCTTTAGTGTGATGAATGAAGGGCTGATTGACAGGTTCAGGCGTCATCAGGGCGGGCCCCATCCTCCACCTTCCCCCACTTCCCTCCTGCTAGCCATGGGGCGTTTAACCAAAATTGTGCAGCGACAGGCGGAACATGTCATTGGTGCAAACCCACGCCTCGTTAATGTTCTTCAGGATGAAGCTCTGATGGAATCCCATGATGGGGTCATCATCTGCCTAGACAAAGTCGAAACACAGAGACTTAGATGGAAGATTTCATTCTGTGCAACACTTCATTAAAGAGAAGGGGTATCGCTAAACCAGAGCTAAAAATTAAACTTCTATTACACTTAACCAAAAATCATGCACGTTGTCAGATATGTTTAGCAAATTTCAAGGCAAATTAATCCAGATACAGAAAGACAAAAGCTGCATTAAGCAACCAAGACAAATTAAAGGCTGAGAGTTTGTCACAATATTCTAAATTTTTCCCCAATAAGGAGTTAATTTAATTAATATTTTTTTAAAGGATATGTTGGTCAGTGAAGGTGAAATAAAAATAAAAACAAGACTGTATATAAGACAAATGCATGGAAAGGTGATAAACAATCTGGGTCAGTTTCTCATAAACACTGAGTCTAGTTCTGGGCTCAAATTATCTTCAGTAATGAATCACCATAAATAATACAATAACCCAAGACAAGGCATCAACTATGTCATGTATACTGACCCTTTATTAGGTTATTGTATTTTATTAAAGGTATAGTTCCCCCTAAAATAAAAATTAAGTCATCATTTACTCACCCTGGTGTTGTTCTAATGCCGTATTCCCTTTTGTCTTTTTCAAACCAAAAAATCTGAATTTTTAAGAAATGTCCTGCTCGCGCTCGTAATGGCAGTAAATAGCAAACAGCATCAAGCTTTTTAAAAAAGATGCAAAAGTATCACAGAATGATCCCATGCAACACGTGTTGTATATTCCAAGTGTTCTTGTGGTATACGATAGGGTTTGGTGAAAAGCAAACCAAAATTTTATGTATTATTTTACAAAAATCCTGACCTTGGCCATTGGTCTTTCATGCTTGACTGCACATTCATGAGACTCTAGCGCTGCAGTTGTGAGAAATCAAGATAACCAAAAACGCGACATGAAATATAATCCATGTTCCTTCTCTTAGGTGAATATCCGTTGTGTTCATCCTAACAAGAAGTTATTGAGTCATTCTGACTGTCATCTGATAACCGGAGTTCCGGTCTGGAGAAAGTACATGGATATTTTTTTGGGGATCTCAAGGCAATGCATTATATGTCGTGGTTTTAATTAATCTTGATTTTTCACATAACTTGTGTTCTTTTTCTGGGTGAGTCGGAGTGTACTGCGGTGCTAATAGAGTCTCAAAAATCCACACGTGGCATTGCCGTCCAGAGAAGATCAACGGCCAAGGTCAGGGTATTCATTAAAAAATACATTAAATTTCGGTTATACCACCAAAACACTTGGAATATATGAAACGAGTTGCATGGGATCATTTTGTGATACTACCCCGTCTTTTTAAAAAGGTTTGACGCTGGTCGCTATTCACTGCCAAATTCTCCTTTTGTGGTCCGAAAAAAAAGAAGGGCATACAGCATTAGAACAACACCAGGGTGAGTAAATGATAACATAATTTTCATTTTAGGGTGAACTATCTCTTTAAATACACACACTGATGTAACTCAAAAAAAAGAAGGTTAACAAGGTTATAAATTGCTTTCAGGGCAAGATAACCCATGCACTGAATACAACTCTGGAGATGTCATTTTAGTACCCATTTAACCCAGTGTTTTAGTACACATCAGTGCAGCGTTGTTATTGTCAACTAAAACTATGAATACATTTTTAATTAAAAACAAAGCTAAAATCAAACAGAAAATAAGTATTAGAAAAAACGTAAACTTTAAGTTTTTGCCTGGGTAACTAACTGAAAAAAGTTTGAGCCGAATGCTAGCCGTACTAAAATGAATAAAACTAGAATAAAATCATTTAAATTATTTAAAACAATAAAAACCTAAACTAAAATTAAAAATGAATATATAAAAATAAAACCTAATTTAAAATGTAATAAATACAAAATTAAAACTAATTTGACCCCAATGGTCAAATATTTAATAACTAAATATTTATAACTGAAATCTAAAAACCTTAACAGAAATGCAACTGATCCCAAAAGTGCCATATTCACACATTTTGAGTTCAAGTTAGTTCAAGTTCAAGTTTTTCTTCTGAAGGAACTCATGTCATCCCATGATGGCTAAAATACAGAGCTCTTTATTACAAATCTTTAGAGGTCAAAATAAAAGTCGGTGCTCATTAAGTTGAACTCGATTTTTTTCAAGTCACTCATTCATCGGTTGTTTTGATGCTGCAAAGGTGCAACGAAATCAACAAACACACAACAGGCAAATTGGCATCAACAAATGCAGCATGTCATTCCCTCCAGTGCTTTAAGTGGGCCGGTACGCGCCGGTACTCAGTACCGCCACTTCCAAATATAGCTCTTGAGCGTACCGCCACCTCTCCGTGCGCCCAGAACGTGCTTTTAGCGTACCGGTACGCTCATTTGCACATCTGTTTTAATCCTTTGGCTGCGCTGCCGCTTTTCAGAGCGCCCTTCACAATGCACGCTAACTAATTCGTCCCACCGAGAGCAGAGACTACATTACCCATACACCCTTGAGTTTTACAAGTGAAAAGCGCATGCGTCGCTTTTGCCGCGGCGCTGTCAGTGTCATCAACGGTGGGTGTGTGAAACGCGCAACCATAAATGCAAATAAAATACAAATACATTGAACATTTAATATGCTCTCCTGCTTTTGTATATTTTTCAGGGGTAAAGAAATTAACCATCTTCAAGACATGTTTATGTTCTACTGTTCTATGGTTATTATGTTATTATGTTTTATAATTTATTTTATATACAATTTGTTAAATAAATTTCAATACCCTTTTGCACATTTTATTTATGTTCAGTAGCTCTTTCTAGCTCAAGCACATCCACAAACTAATAAAAGGATTTATTATTTTTTATAAGGTCGTCTGTTGACTGCTGTATGTAAAACCCGTATGTAAAACCCCAGAGTCAGAAACCCCCCCCCCCCCCCCCCCAAAAAAAACATAATAATAGAGTACCGGCACCTCTTTTGGGCCACTTAAAGCACTGATTCCCTCCATACTAGATCCACACACATGCTTGATCTGAACACAGCTTAAAGCCGTTAGTAGAGAGCTTGTATGGTGTGCGTGAACCTAAGCGGACACTGGTCCTTACAGACATTATTAGGAGGAGGAAAGGCCATGTGACCACGAGAGCCTTTAAGCTCAAAGGTTGTGCAGGGCAAGCCTGAAGACCTCATTGGTGCAAACCCAGGCAGTGTTGATACTTTTCAACAGAAAGGTCTGGTGGAAGCCCAGCACCTGGTCATCGTCTGCCTGATAGACAAACACATACACTACAGCTCTGAAATACTTATGAAATCTTTGACTACGCACTACCATGTCACGCAAGGTGAGAGGGAAAATCAGGAGAGGCTGAAACCTTCCACGGCTGCTCTTGATTTAAATGCCACTGGGATTAGGGTGATGTTATGCATTTCAAATGGGCAAGAATGCCCTTTTAGACCTTTATCACGTACATATTTGCCAAAACTGTTCACCTCAAGCGTTGCTGCAATAGCATAACTGTCAGAAACCAAAACTAATTTTAAAGAAAATGTACTTACTTTTAGTTGGCCAACTACCATACTCAATATGCAGCTATCAGGGGTGGGCTGGTGGTCCTGTGCTGTTATACTGTGAGCTATTTTTGTGAAGGGGAGGCTCTGAAAAAGATAAAAACAAAAATTGATGTATATCAACAATGTTTAAATGGAAAGATACCTTACTACTAGGGATGCACGATATATCGACCACATATCGATATCTGCCGATAAATGGTCATTTTTTTTGTCAATGATGTAATTTGTAACAGTAAGCCTAATATTAAAGATGTTTACTATTCCTGTAATACTAAAAATTTAAATAATTTCTTTATTGTCCGTGTGGAGGCGATTCCGTTTTATTTATCCACGGCACATGCCTTTTATTTCTTTATATACAGCCCAATGTTTGCATTTTTTAGGTATTTTATTTTAATTTAATTTAAATTTTTTGTTAGACAATAGATTTTTTGGTAACACTTTACAATAAGGTCTCATTTGTTAATGCATTAACTAACATGAACTAACAGAGAGCATTAGCCTAAGTTAATGTTAGTTAATAAAACATTTTTATTGTTAGTTACAATAACAATATTGTCATTGTCACAATTAATTTTTATTGCCACTGTTAGTTCACAGTGCTTTATTTAATGTTAACAGATACAACTTTGGATCTTAAAAATGTCTTATAAAATGTTGAGCTTAACATTAACTAAGATTAATAAATGCTGTAGAAGTATTGTTCATTAATTGTTGGTTCATGTTAAAGCTGCAGTCCTGCGTTTTTCCTCTTTGTCGCCATCTCTGTTTGAAATCTTTAATTGCAGTTATTCGCGGAATTATTAACTTTGCGTGAGTTGTACATCGGCATGACACAGCGCGGACGAACACTGTTTTGAGGAGACTGCGTGTCTGTCAGTCACCGCGACGGTGTGGATACTGACAAGTAGTCATAGTGCTATGAAATAAACGGTTTATGAACTGAATCCCTGTTATGCATAAACGTGTTTTACATAATATAACTCTAATATTTTTTTGGAAAAGAATCATTTTCACTTTACCGATCTTATTCAGATCCAATGCTTGACAATGGAGGAGGCGCGTTTGGTTTTCTTGGAGTAGAGTGATTTGCTCCCTCTCATAGCTAGCACAAAATAATTCATATTTACCATAATAGCAAAACGAAAAAAGCCACAACAAAGAAAACTCCGTAACTGTGTGAATTAAGCGAACAAGTGTGCTACTGTTACACGGTTGAACTATTGAAATGTCTTACCTGTCCAACAGAAAAAAGCCGTTTCTGCGTCCGTTTTGAACCCCTTCAAATATCACGGAGTTCACGCCACCTTTCAAAAGCCCTGCCAATGTTAATCCTTGTTTTCGCGTGGGCCCGGTTGCAATCTCATTTTTTCTCTACCCACTCCGAAGTCCGAATTCTCCTACGTTTTACCCATGGTTTTACCACGGGTGAATCTCCAGTTGTCACTGGTGGTTGTCGTTTGAATCTTTCTGGATCCGCCATGAGTTTAATTATTTGAAGAGCTGTGAGAAAAGGCTAAAAGCTTCCAACTCCAACATCCGCTCACGCAATATAGCCTACTTGCCGGGACTCCTTCTTTATGTGTACAGATGTGACGTTATGACGCAAAGACATGCTCGAATTTCCCGCGGAAATCCACCAGTACCACTGGAATTAAAATCATTATTACAAGCTTACCGTTTTGAATCGAGCAAAGGTAAGCAGATATTTTTGAAAACTGGCTGGTTATGTTTTTTTTTTTTATTATTATTTTGGATCATTTTTAACCCCAAAAAGTTACGGACAGCAGCTTTAACTAATGCTAACAAAATGAAACCTTATTATAAAGTGTTACTATTTTTTAATAAAGAAAGTTGGCCATAGGAGTGTAAAATTAATTTGAAAAGTTAAGGAATCTTACACTGGTTCAAACTAGGCTAAGCTACTGTATTGTATGTGTTTGATTTATGTTGAAGTGTTTGGGATATGGCTTTTAATGGTGCGCCTTTTGTTTATGTATACAGGCTGTCAAAATATATCAAAATATAAATTTAGATTTATCTGCCAATGTATCGGTTATCGGCTTTCAAATGTAAAGAATTATCGGTCAATTTTCATATCGGTGCATTCCTACTTACTACTTCATATACGTACTGTAATTAAAGAAATTATCAATATTTAAATGTGGATGTACTGCCTGAAACAGTACTGCCTCTACAATAGATCTGTACAATATCGGTTGATTTTAGTTTTTTTGTTTTTTATGTTTTTGGAAATAAGAAATGAACCCTAACCTATTAAACTACTTTGAATCAAATTCCACCTCAAACAAAATACACACAAATACTTACGGAAAGCTTTTCGACAATGGCTGCTTTTCCCTGGAATTGCTGACCCTCCCACGTAAGGCATGACGCATCAATCTAAGAGAAAAAGAACATGTAGATGAGCTAAATAAGCCAATATGTAGATAGTGAAGCAGTGCTTTGGCCAGTCTTATGGCGCTTTTCCACTGCTGGTACAGCTCAGTACGGTTCGGCGGCTCGCTTCGCTTTTCCACTGCGTGGTACGACTCGGCTCAGCAAGGCACGGCTCGGTTTGCTTTTCCACTGCAGTTAGTACCACTTCAAAGTGGGTGGGATTATAGTCTGACCGTTATAGTTTATCCGCTCCTCGGCAACCAACGAGAGGAACGTCTGCACTTTGTCCACTGACAACGATTCAGCCATTTCTTTTTTGGAAGTTTTCTTTCTTTCTTTTTTCTTCAAGCAAGTAGTTTTAAAACGGGTTCTACAGCGGTGGCTGTCTGTTACTGGCTAAAGTGGCTATTTAAATCTAGCGGGTTTGATGTTCACAAATACAATGACGCTGGTAGTGACGATTCTTGTCTGACCAATCAGTGATCTGCAGTGTTTTTACGTCACATTTTAGTATCGGTACGGTACGCTTGGAACCTCAACAGAGGTGGTACCATTTAAAGCGAGCCGAGCCGTACCGTACCATGCAGTGGAAAAGCGCCATTATACATACGTACATATATATACACACACACATTTATATATAATCTCTTCGCTGTTGGGTGGAAACCTTGTATCTCCAAAAACACTACTTTTCAGAAAATGAAATAAATAAATAAATTAATAATTCAAACAATTAAACCGCATTGTCAAAGTTCATATGGCTTTATATATAATCAGACTTTCATGTGTCGTCATATTATTAACATTTTACCAAAATCAAGCTCAAATGGAGTTACTAAGTTTTTAACCAGCGAATTTTGGAGAATTTCAGAAATGCGCATTTTGTCTGTCATTAGAACGGCTGCATCTGAGGCAGTAAGTGCATCACATTACCTTTTCATCAATTTACAGGTTATAAAGTGCTCAGTTTATTCTGTCATTTGGCCAAAATCTTATGTTACTGAAAACAATGTGCTATACACAGGCCATTTAAGACAGTATTGGTTACGACTCGACGACAAATGCTAAAAGACTAACACACACTTCTTCGCTCCTCAAATACATAAAACATTTGCCTTATATATATATATATATAGATAGATTGATTCAAGGTTTAGTCATTTTGACTACTTTTCTTTGGTTAAATATTTGCAAAACCCACAGACAGATGTAAAGGGTGACCAATAGCAATGATTTATGAAGAAAAAAAAGGAGATACGAGGTTAATTCCACCCGAACATTTTGTAAATTAACAAATATGACAGGTGCACTCACAGAAGATTAACAAATCACACATAAATACTTTATTTTAATCTACAGATTATACTAATATATGTTGTTTGTTAAATTTCCTCAACAAATATCCAACATCAATATTGTTTAACATCTTTTATATGTTGCTCAAAATATAGATCAAAGTATGAGCATTTTAGGCAAACAACAATTCTGGCCTGAAAAGACTCTTCTGTTGAACACACGACAAAACTCGTTTGTTACTGGGCATCTAGCGTCACTCTGCAAGACATAAACCAAGGGACGCTTTGAACACTAACGTGATGGCAAGACAGAGAGACAGTAAAAACATTTCTAATTGATATCTCTCTCTCTTAGCTAAAGGCATCCACACACTACAAGATAATCGGGCCGATTTTTTGCCCAATTCCCCCCTTCCGACAAAGCTAGGTGAAGTCCCGATTATCTTGAGGGTTCTACTGATTCTCTTATCAGATTTTCCTGTGGTGCGAGGTGTGTTAAGAGTGATTGAATCTGCTCGGAAGAATATCAAGGTATGTTTTTTTGTGTCTTTTTTATACAATCAAACAAACTGTGTTTGAGAGCAAAAATAACTATTGTACTTAAAAAAAAAAAAAAGATTGCAAGTAAAAAGTATTTTTTACACAGCTTGCAAGTTGAAATGTTTTGAATTCAAGTGAATCTGCACTTCATTGGGCAGTATCTAAGTACCAATATGGAAGACTGAAGTGCATGTATCTAGATAACCAGTTAACTTTATAAGATCTCTAGTAGCACAGGATGTTGTTGTTTACATTCAGTACTGTATATCATAAAAAATAATTTAGAGCTCTAGCTTCAATATTTCACCACTGTTTATGATAAAAATGGTTACCAGTGACAGCAATTTTTAATTTCTGTCAGAAATACAAATCAAACATGCAAAACCAAACCAGTTGTTGGCATTTCAAATGGAATAATGAGATGAATCTTGTTGATTTAGGGCATTATAAGAATAAAGGATGTGTAAATGAGAAATGTATATTAGGATCAAAGGGGAATGGCCAAGAAAGCCTGCAGCAAATGGGCAGAAAGTGCAATAAAGCAGCTGTATAAATGTCACCTGTGTAGAGTTCAAGAGTTTATAAAAGTTTGGTAGAGTGAAATATAATCAAACTTTGGATTTTGTTAGGCCATTATAGAGTTTGTCACTAGCCACAGTCATATTTAGCACTTCCTTGAACATGGCTGAAAAAGACTGAGCGCTCCGAAATGGCTCATGCAACTGTATTATGCAATGTTAAATTGTTAATGTAAATAATGATCAAAATGTATATTTCTTTAGGGCATTATTAAGCCCATGTGTTATATCTAACGCACCCTACAATGCACTCTAAAACCCCGCACTCGGCCAGAATCAGACTGACGGGACTGCGTAGTGGGCGTGGCCAAATTATTGCACCAAGGGAGAGCGACCAATAGAAACAGGTCTTTCATTCTGGTATTTAGATACTGCCCACTGAAGTGCAGCTTCACTTTTTAGAGGTTTTAGAGTCGCAAACAATGACAGCAGAACAGAGAGCAAATTTGTGCGTGAGTGATGAAAACTGCACAAAGAAATACAAAACATTTACTCGCACTGCGAGCACTGAGTTTTGCTATTGGTTACTTTATTTTTGAAATTAAAACAGCTTTAAGAAGACTAAAATGACTTTAGTCTCGACTTTGACTTTTTATTTGCTTTTTTATGACTTTTTAGTTGTTTTTTTATTACTTTTTATTTGCAATCTTTTATTTTTTTTTAGCTACAATATAATTGTTTTTGCTCTTAAACAATATGTCCGATTGAATAAAAAAGACACAAAGTATCGGGGCTGCACCGATCTCAAATCATAAACATCCAAAATGTTGAATATTTACGATCAGAAATCTGGCCACATATTACTTTTAACAGTTAACAGAAACCTGTTTGGTGGAGGGAACCCCGAGGACAAATGCACACAGATTGTCACGTGGAACGAAACAATACCAAACCAGAAAACGAGCTGACGGAAGACAGATAAATAGCATTACTTTATCCAGAACTTTTTCTTTTTTTCCACTAATTTTCTTTAATTTTCTTTTTCTTTTTAACTTTAGTTAGTGTGTAATCTTGCTGTTTGACCATAAACAACATCTGCAAAGTTACGAAGCTCAAAGTTCAAAGCAAAGGAAGGTATTTGCTTTTAAAGAAATTACATTTTAAGGACTACAACAAACGCCTGGTAGGGACTACACAACATTTCTACCGGGTTAGTGACATCACCAACCCTAAAATTTACATAAACCCCGCCCCCGGGAACACGATTTGTAGATTATCATGACAGAATATGCTAATCAATGACTAGAAGATAACTACACATAAGCTACCTAAATTTGTCAACTAACCATTAAGAAATGTCCTTTTGCATACTACATGTTGTCACTTCTTCTTGAGTCTCTCCATCATTGTCTGACTCAGTTTAACATAAAAGGCTAAAAGTTTTCGAAACTTTCAGTGTGTCTGTGTGAGGTAAAAGGACATGTAAAAGGACACAGCAGCTCATTTGCATTTATAGGAACTGACACAAAAACGGTGCGTTTTTACTCAGCAAAAGTGACAATTTTAACATGTTATATAAAAATATCTGTGGGGTAAACTTCACATACACACTCTGGGGACATAAGAGACTTATTTTACATCTTGTGAAAAGGGCATTATACCACCCCTTTAAAAAACAGTCCAAACACTATTATCGCCATTTTGTCTTGTCGTCGTCTGCCATGTTTGCTTACTCTAAAGTCACGTTTGACTGCGAGATTTCCAGTGTTCACAGTCGGGACTCCGGTTGTTTGTGAATGGAATCTGTTAGTGTGTGGTGTGATGTCTAGGTCACATGTCGAGGCACTCCACACATTATAGGAACAAAACTGTTAAATCTATCATTTTTTTATCGTCATGTTTGTGGTCTTACATTTTGAAAATCTGACAAGTTTTTTTAAATCTTTTAGTGTGGGACAGCCTTAAAGGACTAGTCAAGAGAGAACTATCCTGAGCAAAAGAACTAGACACAATACTCACATATATTGATCCAAGTTGAGTCCTGTCTGTGTCAAACAGCTGATAGTAATGTTGCACAAAGCTGGATCCTATTTGTTCCCAAATCGGCTTGTCTCCCATTCTGATTCACCCTTCTACAGGCACTAGTGGAGACAGAATAAATGACTCAATTAGTGTTGTCAAAAAACTCGGTACTTCGGTACCAAGTCGGTTACAAAAAAAAATAAACGCTTACGGTCCCAGCTTTTCTAGGTACCGAGTACCGGGTTAATCCGGTTCTTGATGCGCTGTCGGAAAGATGCAGAGATGCGTACTCTTCATAAAAACACTCTTGCTGCGTCCCAATTCGCATACTATCCGTCCTAAATAGTATTCGAAAATAGAATTAGTACGTCCCAAATCGTAGTATGTTGAAATGAGTGTTCCAAAGAGACCCGGATGGTCTACTATTTCCGGTCAGAATCCGAAGTGCAGATCGATGCACACTCTAACGGCTGATATTGCCCACAACCCATCGCGCGTTGGACGAGGATTCGGTTAGAACTACAAACACGAGTGAAAAGTGTTCAAAAACTACAGACATGGAGGACGCGCGAGTCCGACGGTTATGTAGAGAGGTTTAGTTTAGATAAAGGTGTTTGAGTGATTATCAGTATCTAACCTGACGAAAATGTATTTATTCAATGTTGTCCATATTATGCATCTGCAGCAGCATTGTGATCTTTTGCAAAGATACGTTTAGCCATTAACTTTTCAATGCATTATTATATTCAAATTCCAAACACATGAGGAGAGTCTCGGCATGAAAGACTGGCAGATGAACGTGCTACAACATTTCTCTCCGAAATGGTAAGAAGTTATATTAGATTGAATGGAGGATTTTAACTGTGGCGAGATGATTGACAGGGCAATTTACGGTGACAGGATGCACGCGACAGATCTGTCCGTTAAAGATGACGAAGTAGTATGTCCCAAAGCTTGCCTACTCTTTTGCTACATACTCAAAAGTATGTACTTTTTCTTTACAAAAAGAGTACATACTTTTAGGGCATAGTATAAGTAGGCGAATTGGGACGCAGCATCTGAGACACGGCGACCGGCGCTGCTAATGCGGTGGCTCTGAATCCACTTGTTGACAAGAAAGGAGGAAAGAGCCACATATGGAAATATTTTGAATTAGGCTAATGTCACGTTGCCATAAAGGGCCGTTCACACGTTTATATAGCGCGTTTTTTTACGCGTGCAAATTTCAAATGTAGGCGCGCGGCAAGCGCGCTCATAATAGAAGAGACGTGCGAGCTCGTCTTTCCAGGCTCGCCGCTGTTCATGGTTGCATAGCGGAGACACGAGAGAGCAAGCGCTTGTGGAAAGGAGAAAGCGGTGCGATGCGCTCTCCATGATGACGAGGAAGTATCAGAATTAATTGATTTCTAGCCCTTGCATTAGAAATCAGCTACATGGTTCTCAAGCTTTGAAGACAGGCAAGAGTGACATTTTTGGATTAAATAAAAGTACAGTTAAGTCAAATAAAACATGTTTTATCTCCTGTATAGTTTGGTAACACTACAATAAGACACCATTCATTAATATTACTTAATGCAACATCAACACATTGAGTGAACAATATATTTTTACAACATTAATTAATGTTTGTGAATGTTATTTAATACAAACACTTGATTGTTCATGTTTGTTCACTTCATTCATTGTGCATTAATAAAACTTTTGATTTTAAAAATATATTAGTACATTTTTAAGTTAACCCCATGGAGAATAATTGCTACAGAATATAACTGTTGTTTATTGTTAGGTAATTTTATCTAATGTTATCTAACAAATAGAATCTTATTGTAAATTGTTTTTAATACTACAGTTTCCATCTTTGTAACCGTGATATACACTTTAATATGTGTAAATTTAATCTAAATTAACTAAGCTTTGGTACCGAAATTGGTACCGAGAACCGTGGATTTTCACTGGTATTGGTACCGAATACTGATATTTTGGTACTGTGACAACACTAGACTCAATGTTTATGACTTACTGATGGTTGACAAATGACAACCATTGACAAGATCATAAGTACAAAAAAAAAATTCCTAACAAAATTATTACATTTATCGCGCCTAAATGTTTGCGCTCATTGCATTTTTACAATGGGGTAATATTGTTAAGAATTTACACAACACAAGGCAGCTTGATTTAAATTGTTTAATTAAATTGGAAAAAAAAAGTAGCACAAATAAATACAATAAAATAAAGATACAAATAAAGAGAAATTTTTTTGAATAGGTCTAACACTAGTATTCATAAATACAGAAACAAAGTAATCAAATGGAAAATAACAATGGGTAGTATTTTAGTCTTGACTAAATTAAATACATACGGTAGGCTACTAGGCTATTAATCCTGATTCCTTTAATTTAAAGCTATCTTTTGTTGTTTTGAGAACAAAATTAATGACAGACACATGTGGCTGCCGTCACTTTAAGAGCTAGTGCACGGATCCTGTGTTCATTATACTGGCATTCGTTTTATGCTTATTAAAGACAAAACCGACTATGTTTAGAGTATACTTACGAAGACCGAAATTGACAAAAAAGCAATTTTGTTAAAGCTATATAATCCGCGAAAAATAACTTTTGTTACTGGCCAGCTGTTTTTGAGGCGGGTTTTCTATATATGTGCGCATAGAAAATCATCTCTCAGAGAGCGTGTGAACACTGATTAGTTTAAAATCGCTTGAATGTTTAAACTGGTAAGACTTAAACAGACGTGCAAATGGTAAACTTCAGTCACGAGGCACTGCTGGCCCGATTGTGCAAGTGAATATTCCGTCATGTCCCAACTCCTAAACGCGAGTACTGTGTATTATCGCCGCAGCGCTTGATGCTTGCTTGCCTTGCACAAAACATTTTGAGAAACAGCGAGATAGAAGACGCGGCACCGCTGAACACTTATGCTGTTTGTGAAATTGCGTCTGGCAGATAGTTGTTATAAGAATGATTTGATTTTATAATCTGTGTGGATTATGATTGCGGGAATTTACCGCATTATAAATGGGAGACCTGCGGGAATGATTAGAATTATGCACAATACCCGTGCCGAAATTCGAGCCCTGAAGTGTGCTGCACACACACACCCTGAAAAGTGAAGCCAAAACATTTTGATCACCCTTGGTGGCTAGCTGGAGTATAGGTCATGAACCCCACCCTCTGAATGGGACGAGCTAAACTAAGTTTTAAAAAAAAATTACACTTAAAAAAAAAAAAGTAATTTTAGTTAGTTCTTATCACACTGACTTATCACACTGATATTCGATGCTATGAAAACAGGGTTTTTAGTGAAAAGTTTCTTGAAAAGTTTTTTCATTAAGAATATCTATGTTCATAGAGAGAGTGCCTCCGAGAAGGCCTCAGGTCACAGAGTGCACTATGTCTCACTTTAGCAGCTCCGTGCAAAACACCCAGCCAGCTGTACCAACCACTGTGAAACATCAGATGTTTTAATATGAAGACCCGTATATCAAGCGCATTGATGCAAATGACACTGTAAAAACGAGTTTTTTATGTTACTTTGATGATAAACTAGGTGACGGCTCTCCACTATTAGGAATGGAGCCAAGAAAAGAGATGATTGATTGGGGAGTACAAAAAAAGCATGGGTGAACAATAAAATAAAATAAAAAGACCTAATGAACGCTCATTGTTTGAGCAAAGTTGGAGGGCAAAGTGTAAGAAACAGTATTAATGAGAGTCTTGACTGAGGCTGTTAGATGATCACCTGGCTGAAACCCCTGAATCGAGAAGTTTCTTCAGAGACAAAGATTGAAGCTGTGCTTGAGAATAGGTGTGTTCGAGTTTAAACGGCGCTGCGCAGACCTATCGGTGTATGTCATCAAAGTAGCGCGGGAACGATTAGAGAGCAGACGGCTCCGTATGCTTTCGAGTTTCTAATCGCTCTCGCTGTACTTTAATGTCACACACTGAACAGCCTGCGCATCAACGCTTCAAGTCGAACACGCCTATTGAGTCTACAGTAGCAGGATATGGGCGGGACCTTTATACAGCGGCTCCACCTCCACCTCAGGATAACTACTAGCTCCAAATGACAATCAGCAACGGTCATTTCTGGTATATTTTGGCTTCATTTTTCTACAGTGGAAGGAAGTGGAGACATCTTTTTTATTTTTAAACGGTCTATGTATGAGAATAGCTAAGTCCACACAACAACTATAACCACAAAGATGAACAATGTCATTGGAATCACTTTCAGAACGATTTTGTCCAGCTGATTAATGCTAAAAAACATTTACAACCAATAGGACTGTCACTTTACGCTCGAAAATCGAATGCACAATTGATCGGACCAACCAACAGAAGTTTCGAAAACGAAAATAGGGAATCGATTTTAACGGCCTTTTTTTTTTTTTAAGTTTTAGGCATGGTTTTAGATGGACAGATCAATACAGTACACAGAACATGTAGGATGTTGGAAAATAACAATGTCTTTTCTGTTAACCAAATGCTTTTTAATATTCGCTATTACTTAAATGCAAGTGAACACGCGCGCCCGCCTTTATTTGTTGCTTAGTGACGTGTGTTCAAGTAAGCCAGAAATGCGCAGATTCAGCGCAATACGCTGTATTTAACATATCATGAGGACTCACGAGTTGCGTATTTGCGCTAAATCCGCACAGATTTGGCTTACACGAACTTCCCCAGCAAAGTGAATAAACATAGAAACACACCAAATTGGCTCGTGATTTGACAGCGTTACCCGCCAAAGTTCATTTTTACCCGCATTTGGCGGGTTGGAGGGTGTTCATTTCAATCCCTGAATGTTGCACTCCTGTTTGTCATTGTACACAAAACGCCAATAAATCATCAGAAATATTGCTGACTTGTGCGATCGTAAAGAACGTAAAGAGGCCGTCTCAAGCGCCCTCTTTACGTTCGTCCTAATGTCTGCTAGTTGTCCGTGGATTTGCCTATATTTGGAGTTGAAAATGGAAACGTCTTTAGACATGGAAAATCGATTTTACAATCGATTCAATGAACACTTGTCTCAAAAATCGAACAGGATTTTTTCACAATAGTGACAGCCCTAACAGCCAATCAGAATCAATCTGGGCTGCGCTTCCCAAAAGCATTGTAGGCCTAAGTTGATCGTACAACGATTGCGACCAACAAAGGGTGTTTACACGACACCATTTTCAACTGAAAACGGAAAACTTTTTATGGGTTTTAGTTGTTCATCTACATGACAACTGTGTTTTTTGGGCCTGAAAACGCAAAGCATTTGAAAAAAATGTCTTTTATCTTCTCCATGTAAACAACAAAAACGTGAATTTGTGAAATCGGTGACGTAATGTGCATGCATATTACATGTTCGCGGGGTGTTTTGACAAGTGACATCGCCAACTTTGTAAGACTTTGTGAAATGGCCTTTGTAGTCATTTCCGCAGATCCGTGTGAATGGGATCGTTTTGACAACTTTGTCATTGTTCTCATGTAAAAATAACCTTAGGCTTACGATGCTTTTGGGAAACACAGTCCTGTTTATTATAAGTTCGTGTTGCACTCATGTAGTTTCTAGTCTGCTTTTTTAAATGCTCCATCTATTTAATGTCGGGTGGATTCTGATTGGCTGCTGATGTTTTTATCCCATCAGCCAGGAAAAATCTTTTTGATATCTTTCCTCTGTAGAGTTCTCATTATAGTTGTAACTTGTGGTGTGGACTTACCTATTCTCATGAATTATAACAATTGTTAAAACTTTATATAGTTATCCTCCTTGATTTGAACGGGCCTTTATAAACTTCTTTATACTTAGAAACTCATGGAATCTGACACACTCCTGCTCCACCCTGTTAGACACTCGTACAGAGTTGTCAGCAACTTTGGCTGGTTAATGTATCATGTGTTTGCTTGGGCCATGATTCACTGCAGTCTTTCAAACTTAAACAGATTTCCTCCAAAATCTATAGTGTGCCCAGACATCAAACACGTACAATCGTTCCTTTTATAGTTCTGGGCTACACAGCACGCATTTAGTTAGTTAGAGCTGTTAATGACACTTTATCTAAAATGACAAATGTATGGGCGACAATAACTAACTTACACCCAACACGCTGGAACGATTACTGTTAAGCTAGAGAAGTCGATTAAAATGACACTTAAATTAATGACTGATCTATATATATATATATATATATATATATATATATATATATATATATATATATATATATATATATATATATATATAAACATTGGGCTTGCCATTCTAAAGAGGATTTTAAAGATTTGTAGCTTGGTAACTGTTAGGTTGGTTACAAACTAACGTTAACTCAAATTCAAATCAGTCACTGGCGATATAATGAATTGTGGTTAGAATCATTCCTTCCAACTGCAACCCCTATTTGATCGAGAGTGTTTCTAACTAACCATTAAAAGTCAACATGCTAAGAGTATTAGCTAGCTTTCATTGGCCTCGGTGTAGACTGATTCATTGTAGCTTTAGCCGACGTGCTAACTGTCTACAGCGAACTCGCCGGCTAAACTGTGATGCGGAAAAAGTTGTGCTTTACGTTGAAGTGAACGTTACTTTTTAAATATCGACTCGGAGTTTGAATAGTGACGGTCAACTTGGAGTGAACGCGCTCTCGTTCCGTTCTAAAAATACCTCAGAGCCATATGAGCTGAATGCGGGCGCGACACCCTCGCGCGGCCCGTACACGCTCCAGTCCTATAGGCGTGTCCTATTAGCTAGCGCTTCAGATTATTCTTGGAAAAAAAGCCTCAGTCCCACTTTGCATAAAGTATATATATAAAGTAGTTATGTGCAGTGTAAACACAACGTTAACTGTTATAAGTAATATGTGGCCAACATCTTACCTCAGTGAGCCCTAAACCGAATCCCCCGGTTCCAGTTATGGCGATTCCAGCGCGCCGTGAACAGAAGTTGAGCGGCCTCTTCAGTTTGAGCATGCGCAAAGCACTTACACACTGCTTTGAATTTTGGTTCTTGACAGTCAGTCGACCGATTCTTGATGTATTGCTTTCCAAATATAAAACCAGAGCTTCAACAGCAGGTGAATCCAAGAATAGTATACTTAAAATACTCACACAAGTATTGTCCCGTAGAAACCATATTTGTACAACTTCTCTGCTTTTTAAAAACTTTCAAAATTCTATGTAAAATAAAACTACATGTGGCAGAAAAGTTCTGTTTAGTTTTCGATTAGCTTAACCTATAAATAGGTCTCACAAACGCAGTGCTTTGCATTTACCACGGGTTGAAAAATTGAGCTCTTGTTAGTAGTAAATTACCATAAAGTGTTAACAATCATCAGAATAAATTTGACAAGCAAATAAATATAAATGTACCATTTATTGACAAATAATTAAATCAAGTAATCTGCATGCAGACAATACAAAGAAATACAGCTTTCTTGATTTTCGAGGTAAAATGTCAATAACAAGCATGACGTTTCTTTTCTTTTTAATAGAAAGCAAAAAAGAAGCCAGAAACATATTACTGATATACTTTTTTATCTAATTATTTAATATTGTGTCATTCCTGATATGTAATTTTCTAATTACATAACAATATGCAAACTATTAACACAGGTATTTCTATGCCCTGGTGCTTGGTTTATATATTAGTAGTGTGCTATAAAAAGAAAAATTGGAAATGTGTTTGACAACTATGGTCATCGCTCTGGCCCTGCCCTTTTTACATCAGCCACAGAGAGACGCTGTAGCACAACCTCCGTGTTCAAAGCTTGAGCTTGTAATTCACACTCCTTTGTCTTAAAAGCTACACTGAGATACCAGTCCAGAGTTTCAGAATCCAGTGAAGGATCGATAGTTTTGAAGGCAGTCCCAAGATGCTCTGCGTCCACTTCCCTACATTGATGACATACAAAACAGGACACAACTATGACAATACAGGATTAATTTGACGTGGCTTTACTCCGATATACACTCACCTAAAGGATTATTAGGAACACCTGTTCAATTTCTTATTAATGCAATTATCTAAACAAACCAATCACATGGCAGTTGCTTCAATGCATTTAGGGGTGTGGTCCTGGTCAAGACAATCTCCTGAACTCCAAACTGAATGTCAGAATGGGAAAGAAAGGTGATTTAAGCAATTTTGAGCGTGGCATGGTTGTTGGTGCCAGGCGGGCCAGTCTGAGTATTTCACAATCTGCTCAGTTACTGGGATTTTCACGCACAACCATTTCTAGGGTTTACAAAGAATGGTGTGAAAAGGGAAAAACATCCAGTATGCGACAGTCCTGTGGGCGAAAATGCCTTGTTGATGCTAGAGGTCAGAGGAGAATGGGCCGACTGATTCAAGCTGATAGAAGAGCAACTTTGACTGAAATAACCACTCATTACAATCGAGGTATGCAGCAAAGCATTTGTGAAGCCACAACACGCACAACCTTGAGGCGGATGGGCTACAACAGCAGAAGACCCCACCGGGTACCACTCATCTCCACTACAAATAGGAAAAAGAGGCTACAACTTGCAAGAGCTCACCAAAATTGGACAGTTGAAGACTGGAAAAATGTTGTCTGGTCTGATGAGTCTCGATTTCTGTTGAGACATTCAGATGGTAGAGTCAGAATTTGGCGTAAACAGAATGAGAACATGGATCCATCATGCCTGGTTACCACTGTGTAGGCTGGTGGTGGTGGTGTAATGGTGTGGGGGATGTTTTCTTGGCACACTTTAGGCCCCTTAGTGCCAATTGGGCATCGTTTAAATGCCACGGCCTACCTGAGCATTGTTTCTGACCATGTCCATCCCTTTATGGCCACCATATACCCATCCTCTGATGGCTACTTCCAGCAGGATAATGCACCATGTCACAAAGCTTGAATCATTTCAAATTGGTTTCTTGAACATGACAATGAGTTCACTGTACTAAAATGCCCCCCACAGTCACCAGATCTCAACCCAATAGAGCATCTTTGGGATGTGGTGGAACGGGAGCTTCGTGCCCTGGATGTGCATCCCACAAATCTCCATCAACTGCAAGATGCTATCCTATCAATATGGGCCAACATTTCTAAAGAATGCTTTCAGCACCTTGTTGAATCAATGCCACGTAGAATTAAGGCAGTTCTGAAGGCGAAAGGGGGTCAAACACAGTATTAGTATGGTGTTCCTAATAATCCTTTAGGTGAGTGTATCTAATAATGCATTTTATTTTGTAAACAGGATGGATGATTTCTCACCCTTTGCCTTCAAGTTGCACTCTCAGCTCGCTGATGTACTGGAGTCTCTCAGCGGTAGCTTGTTTTTTAACTAGACTCAGGAATTCTTTGTGTCTTCCATCTGTGTCCTGGAGTGAAAACAACATGCACACAAAACATGATGTTCTTCTAACATATTAATATATACAGAACCATTCAAAAGTTTGGGCACAGTAAGTTTTTTTTTTAATGAAAAGAAATAATACATTTATTTAGCGACTGCGTTCAATTGATCAAAAGTGACTTGAGCAGAACATTTTTGAACATATAAATGCAACCTTGGTGTGGATAAGAGGGCTTACCAACCTCAAAGCTTTGAATGGTGGTAGTGTACATATATATATATATATATTCTTGTTCTTATCCAAAGAAAATCCAAACTGACCTCTGTATAAAGTGTCTGATAAGAAATGCGCACTCCATTACTCCTTAGCTCTGTCTGAGCCGTCATCAGCAGCTCATCTATGTCCTGATCTGACTTCAGGGGGAAAGCCTGCTTCAATGCCTCACTGATAATCAGCACACATATTATAATAATCACATGACAATCATATATATTTCTATTGAAGACATATGAGTTGTCACTCACCTAAATTCTAAGACAGTTATTGATCCGCACTGTGTTATGTCACTTTGAATAAAAACCTTGAGCAAGTGAGACAGCAGCTGTGTCTGTCCATGGTAGATACTCTCATCAACCTGCCACAAAATGACACTCAATTATTATACAGCAAATCTCAGTTAGTATATAATTATCCCATAAAAATTTGGATAGTTTTGGAGGCCCCTATCAAATACAGCAGCTGAAAAAACTGCTTTCAATTGACTTTTTCAGTATGGCAAATGGTTGTTGTAACTTGCACAAACCTTCCCAGTCAAGATGTCATTGAAAAGGCAGATGAAATCATCTTTAAGATTGTTTTGGATGCTTTCCATCAAGCTGTAAGCCCACTCTCCGGACTTATCTTTATATTGTTCCACAAGATAACTGTGAAGAAACACCTGCAGATCTCTGGAGTAATCAATCTTCATTGAGAAAAAATGTGTGGAGAAATACAGTTATAAATACTCAACTATTGAATGTTTAAACAAATCAAGATAGGATATTAGTATGCCATACCTTTTCATTCTCTGTAGTTTTGTTCCTCCAGATATCTTTTATAACTCTGATAACATCTGTTTTCTTGAGCTTAAGATTCTTAATTGTCCCCTCATACTGTAGATAAATGGGGACGTCACTGGATGTGCCCTGTCAAAACAATTTTAATATCCAGTTGGGTCCAAAGTTAGCCACAACAGGCATATTGTAAATCAGAGTATTTACGCTTAAAGCCTTAATGCTAAAAATGCTTTATATATATATATATATATATATATATATATATATATATATATATATATATGGATGTTAGGAACACTTACAAGTCCAGTAAAGAACTCATTCTGTCCATTCATCTCCTGCAGCAAGAGCTCCAGCTTCTTTTGGCTGGAATGACCTTCAAAAAGCTCTTTACATCGTTCAATTCCTCCGAGTATGTCTATAAAATACATTACATAATCAATATCTAAAACATATGCTCAACATATGTGCTATATAAAGAAGAGAAACTTGGTGAAATCCTTATGGAAAATTCAGATACTGATACCTGAACATTGTTCCCAGTTTGGTCTGGGAGTTGTTACAATGTGTTTGTTATCAGAGCCATGTTGCAGCACTGGCTGATTAGAGTGTAACACAGCAGGTGCTGACTGTAGATTAGAAGAATGTTAAGTAATCAGATAAGTTAATGATTATTTATTTATCATTATAGACCTCTTTGAATCCTTCCAGCTCATTCTGAAGACTGTTTCGCTGTGTAACTACCTGGCGATGAACCTCAAGCAGCGTGTCATATTCAGACTTCATCTGGTCAAAGTCTGTTTGTAAGGTTTCCAGCTGAAACAAGGAAAAAAATCATATTAAATATTATTGTCAAATGATTATTATCACTCTACCTCTAGAATTGATGTTTAAGAGTCATTCGTTTGGATGTAACAAGTTTGGGGTTGCTCACGAAAGGTGCATTTATTTGATCAAAATACAATAAAAACAGTATTACGGTAAAAATATTAATACAATTTAAAACAACTGTTTTCTATTTTAATATATTTTTAAATGTAATTTATTACTTTGATGGCAAAGCTGAATTTTCAGCATCATTACTCCAGTCTTCAGTGTCACATGATCCTTCAGAAATTATTCTAATTTGCTGCTCAAAAAACATTTCTTATTCATACTGGTTACTTTTTTTGTTAAAATTGTGATACATCTTTTCAGGATTCTTTGATGAATAGAAAGTTAAAGAAACAGCATTTATTTGAAACAAAACTATTTTATAAAAAAATAAAAATAATTCTCCATACCTTTATTAGAGTCTCCTCATGCATCCGATTCTTGTTATCCCAGTCCCGTCGAGGGACCACATCACTGTATTCTGCTTCCAGGCGGTTGAGCTCAACCTGAGCTTTGGTAAGATCCTCTCTACACACCTGCAAAGCCATTTTCACCACCATAGGATCCTCAGATTCCACCTCTGAGAGGAACAAGCAGAGTCAAACCTCCTCTTTACAACTCAAACCCTCAATCTCTATCCACTCCTTCCAAAAACAAGATATTCCAATAAAACACACTCTCGAGTCAGACATTTTCTTACCATAGAAGCTACTCTGGTTCTGGTAGACTGGTACAAGCTCTATTCTGCTCTCATCATGACTACTGCAACTCACTCCTGGCAATCAAACCTCTGCAGAAATCTCCAGCCCAGCTAACATTCAACATCTTACATTAATCTGACATCACAACTCTGCTATGCTTCCTCCACTGGCTTCTTATTCTCTTAAATTCATACACTCAATTCTAGGAGTAATTTTGTTTCCATGTTTATTTATTTTTCAGACTGTACTACTGATCATCATCACCATCACTAGTGTGATTATAACCTTCATTATTAGCATCACATTCAGTATCTTGAGTAGAGCGCATTGTGCTGATTGTGGTGATGAGCAGCTTTCGTGCATCACGTTCATCCCTGTATAGTTGATACTGGGAGGCCAGATCCTCTTTTAGATGATCAACCTGTGGAAGAGATAAGATGCACATGAGTTTGTTTCATCATCTCAACAATTTGTTTTATGGAAGCATCAGTGTTGTTATTGTTAAACAAAACTAAAACTTGTTTTTGGTAATTTACTCTTAAAAACCTTAAACTAACTTAAGTTAAAATTACTTAAAGTTAAAAGCCAAATAGAAAATATAAAAAAAGAATAAAACTAAATAAACTAATATAAATTTCAAAGCACATAACAAAATTGCTAAAATTTTAACCTAATTCAAATTACAAAAAATAACACTGGCTCGTTTTTTTTTTTCCTTTTTTTTTCTCCTCTCCCAAATTTGTATATGAATGACCTGCACCACTTGAAATGTAAATCACTGACCCACCGTTTGGCCCTGACAAGCATCTGCTGTAAACATCCAATAGATTTAAATTCATTTCAAACTGTGTTCAAATGTTAATAAGATACACATAATATGCTAAGAGAAACCACAACATAATATGATTAGTTTGCTAATAGACCATGGGATGATATAATTAATAAAAATAAAATAAGCTTTCCTCTCTTGTAGCCTATTGAAAGTTCATGCTAGTTATTAACCGATATGTTATTATATTTAACCATGCAGAATACAAAGATTCGGAGCGAGCTACAAAGCTTGTCTGAATAATCCAATGTTGATTTCTACAAAAGGCCAGAAATAATAAATTGTAAAAACATTCCAGCTCCACCTGAATCTGCAGAGCACTCTGTTGTCTTCTCATACTCTTGACGACCTCCTGCATCCGATGACAGTCTTGCTTCAGATTTCGGATCTCATCTCTTTTCTGCACTTTCAGATCCAGAATCCTCTTCTCACACTGTTCCGACACAAGCACTAGCTTTGCCCGCAATGGTAGCAGATCCCTAATCTGTTCACGAAGATGCGCTGTGAGAGACATTAACAAGTTCATCTCAACTAATTTTCTTCCCATTCAGTCCAATTAGCATTTCATGTCATGTTACCGTATTTAAGTCAAGTCAAGTCAAGTCAAATATATTTATATAGCGCTTTTCACAATACAGATTGTATCAAAGCTGCTTCACAGTATCAATCAAAACAACTTAACAATGTTTGTTTATTGCTGGAAAAAAAAAGACATCCAAGTTTGGTAGAGCTGATCAATGGTATGATTGGTTAATTAATTTGAATATCCCCAACTGAGCAAGCCAAAGGCAACAGTGACAAGGATCCGAAAAACTCCATCCAGTGACCTAAAGGTGTCCTAACACACCATCAGATGACCCAATGGAGAAAAAAAAAACCTTGGGAGAACCCAGGCTCAGTCAGGGGCCAGTTCTCCTCTGGCGTTTATGAACTAGAGGCCGAATTTACAGTTACTGTAAGATAAAAAATTTATATGAATGCCTGGCTAAATAGATGCGTCTTCAGTCTAGTTTTAAACTGTGAGAGCGATTCTGAGCAACGAACAATATCAGGAAGGCTATTCCAGAGCTTCGGAGCTAAATGTGAAAAGGCTCTGCCTCCTTTGGTGGATCTGGATATCCTAGGAATGACCAGAAGCCTCGAATTTAGTGATCTTAAAGAGCGCGATGGATTGAAGGGCGATAGAAGATCCGTTAAATAGACTGGAGCTAAACCATTTAGAGCTTTATAAGTCAAAAGCAATACCTTGTAATTAATACGGAACTTTATAGGTAACCAATGAAGTGATGATAAAATCGGTGTTATATGATCATATTTTCTTGATCTAGTAAGAACTCTAGCGGCTGCATTTTGGACTAACTGTAGCTTGTTTATTGAAGATGCAGGACAACCAGCTAATAAAGCATTACAGTAATCTAGTCTCGAGGTCATGAATGCATGAACTAACTTTTCTGCATCAGAGACTGATAGCATATTACGTAGCTTAGCAATGTTTCTAAGGTGGAAAAAGGCGGTTTTTGTAACATATGAAATATGCTTTTCAAAAGACAGGTTGCAGTCTAATGTAACACCCAGGTCTTTTACTGTAGCGGATAAAGTAACAGGGCATCCTACTATGTTAAAGTCGTGCTGTGAAAGGTTTTGTGGACGGTTTTTACAACCGATAAGTATTACCTCTGTCTTGTCTGGATTTAATAAAAGAAAATTACGCGTCATCCAATCTTTTATATCTTTAACATATCTTTATCTTTAATTTAGCGTATTCATCTGGCCGTGATGAAATATATATTTGAGTGTCATCAGCATAACAATGGAAACTAATTCCATGTTTCCTTAGAATATTACCAAGTGGCAGCATATATATTGAGAATAATAAAGGGCCTAACACAGATCCCTGCGGCACTCCATAGTTTGCCGAAGTTATGATCGATTTTTCTCCATTTAAGTAGACGAAATGGTAGCGGTCAGATAAGTATGACCTGAACCAGCTTAATGCTTGTCCTTGAACACCAGTGTAATTTTGTAGTCGATCTAAGAGTATTGTGTGATCTATAGTGTCGAACGCAGCACTAAGATCAAGTAAAACTAGTACTGAGATACAGCCTTGGTCCGAAGCTAAAAGTAAATCATTTGTGATTCTAACAAGCGCAGTTTCAGTGCTATGATGTGGCCTGAATCCAGACTGAAACTTTTCATAGATGTCGTTTTCTTGCAAGAAAGAGCCGAGTTGACTGGACACAACTTTTTCTAATATTTTTGACATAAATGGAAGATTCGAAATGGGTCTGTAATTTGCTAGGTTATTTGGATCTAAATGTGGTTTCTTAATGAGAGGTTTTATAACAGCCAGCTTGAACGTTCTTGGAACATGACCTAAAGATAAAGATGAGTTAATAATATTGAGAAGATTTATTTACTTTATCAATTAGATTTCCTCTATTTTACCTTTGCAGCAGATTATAGTACTGAGGGTGATCAGGATCACTTTTACACATTTTGTGTAACTACGTCTTTTTGTTTAATACAATACTAGAAATAGTGTTAACCTGCTTGCACAAAGATTTCCTTCCACAAATAAGAAAAATATTGTACATACCTAATGTGATGTCATACTCATTTTTGATGGCAGAAAAAATAGGCTTATATGTTTTAAATTCTTCAATTAAATATCCAAAGACCTCCTGATAAACCTTCATAATGCAGGGGGAAAAGCAGAAGAAAAAAAAAACAGTTTCTTATATACTATGCTACATAAACATACACACATACGTATGTATGAATGTATATATGTATATATATTCAGAAAATATATGCATTAAACAGAGGTGATGGTTAAGACTTCAATTCTACTTCAAATAAATGCTGTTTTGGGGTTTTTCATCATTAAGCTATTCATCAAAGACTCATAAAGAAAAAAATTATCACGATTTTCACACAAAAATTAAGCAGCACAGCTGTTTTCAACACTGATAATAATAAGGCAATAATAATTTTTCTTGAGCACCAAATAAGCATATTTGAATGATTTCTGAAGGATCATGTGACACTAAAGACTGGAGTAATGATTCTGAAAATGTAGCTTTGCCATCATGAATTTCATATTAAGATAAAAAAAAATGTATTTTTTTATTTTTTTATTTTTTTACAATATTTCACAATTTTTTTTCAAACAAATGCAGCTTTGGTTAGAATAAGGTTTTTTTTTTTTTTCAAAAACATCAAAATCTTACCAACCCCAAACTTTTAAACCATACTGTGTGGTAAAGCACAAGAGACTAATGCAAAGTGGGATATAAACCTGCAGTCGGAGCTCTTGGACTTTGGGGCTGTGTGTGTCTAAAGCTTCTAATTCTCTCTTGAGATGACACTCCAGTTGCTCTAAGAAACGAGGCTTGGCAAGAGATCTGCAGCGCATTATATATGTAGACATTAGGAACAAGACATTGGTATTCAGAATGGACATGGAAAAGACCAATAAGATGACTAAGTTTCAAAACTATTCTTTATTTAAAACTATTCTATAAAGTTTTACAACAACTACATTACTAAAAATGAACACTGAGAGGCTATGTATTATACTATACCCATGAAGTATTTTTTCTTTAGGCTTTTGGACAATTTGATAGGTAGCTTCAGCAGGCCAGGATGAAAGGTCACTGGAGGTTTCCCCCCCTTTGGTCTGAGGGAAAATGAGAGTGATCCAGCATTATTGGGCATGTGATGGTGGTGTCAAACAATACAAAATAAATATCTATTTTTAGGATTGATAAACCAAATAAGCCAAATATATGTTCCTAAATCCAAGTCACACTTTATTTATTTACTGTAAACAGGTAACAGTATAGATCCATATGTAAGTCAGCTAGCTATCAGTGGTTGACTGGAATACTATTAAATAATATTGTTTTTTGTGTTTAAAATAGTGCTGCCAAATTGATTAATCACATCTAACATTAAAACTAATATATACATAAATATATAATATGTGTGTGTGTATATATATATATATATGTGTGTATTATACATAAACTTGTTAAGATGCGATTAATCGCAATTAAAGGTGCACTGTGTAATTTTTAGCGGCATCTAGTGGTGAGGTTGCGAATTGCAACCAACAGAAGTTACGGTGGTCGACAGGAAAATATATCGTCGTCTGAGACAGCAGAGAGTAGCCAGTTAAACAATGAGGTTTCTTAACAAAGATAAATTAAGAAATTAGGTTTACTTAATTATTCAGTAAAATGATATGTTATTGCGAATATTATTGTTATTTGTTCATCATTGTGTCAGTGTTTTATTCGCTGACTTTAGCTAGCTTCTTTGCACAAAGAACAACATAGTGACTTTATCTTCACTATGCGTTTGTCCGTTTAGGGCTCCTGTAGAAACATGTCGGCGCATTTCAAAGTAAGGGGCAAGGGGGTAATCCATCAGCCGGAAGTTGAAGCCTCGCGGGAGCCGCCATTGTAGCAGAACTTCACCTGCTGTTAGCATCCCATTGACTCCCATTCATTTTGGCGTCACTTTGACAGCGAATAACTTTACATCTGAGGGCTTAAGGGCTTAATTTGTCGATTATTTATTTCTAAAGAAACACGACAATGTATAAAATGCTCCATTACTTTGTATCTTACGTTACGACCCCGTAGAAGCCGTTTTTGTAAAAATAGGCTAAAGATTGCGTCATAACCACGGGACTTTCTGTCACACAATAGAGACATTACCGTATAGACAGGAGGAGAAGCTCGCGGCAATTTTTTACTGTCTATGAGGCAATCGGGGGACATGAAGGCACAAAGTCAAGGTAGAAGCCCATAAATAGAGAGTCCATAAAAGCAACGGGACAAAATATTTCAACAACGTTTTTGAGGAATTAGGTGATTCAGATTTGTCTTGGCACAGCTACTAGAAGATTTTCAACTGTCAGACTGTCGTCACGCTCAGTTTGAGCCTGCGCAGTCGCTCAGACATCAGACAGGAAGTGCAATAATCGGGCTTCAAGTCTTCTCCGTTGAAATCAATGGGGTCGCTGTGTCCATTTCTTTTACTGTCTATGGTAAGGGGACCCGCTGTGTATGTAGATAGAAATGACTCATTCTAAGGTAATACAAACATAAAGGTTAATTAAGTAAGGTCTTTATACTCCACTGAAAACATAGTTATGTATATGATATTGCATTTCTGATCACAGATCCTCCTAAATATTACACAATGCACCTTTAATCGATTTGACAGCACTAGTTAAAAAAATTAAACCAGCAGGTTTATAACTTACTTTTATAAACTTTGTCCTAGACATCCTGCCAGTAATGTGCCTCTGTGATCCTCTGCTATTGCTGTCATCATCACGGTAAGTGAGACATTAACGTTACATAGATCAGAAGACAGACTGTTTCAACTAGTCGATATGTCAAGCAGTGACAGGAGATACTTCATCAAAATGATTTTTAAGCAAAAATTTTGATATTACATTAAATATATGAACATTTGTCTCATTGCTGGACTATTAACTGAACTTCATACATTAATAAAAGGTGATTAAAATAGTGAATAAAGTTGGGAAATGGTAATCATTAACATATACAACTTCCTTCAAACGTATATATATATTTTAAACAAATATCATTCTTGTTGCACAAACATGTTATTGGTCATTTACTGATTTAATAGCTTTTTTCCACTTAACTAACTTTACTGACTTGTTTGGATTGTAGGCAATCATTTCTAGTTCAGTGAACTAAGCAACATTAACGATTCTAAAATCTCCTTATATCTTGCCTTTCAAAGTGTAACAACGGTGGCAACTGTAGTTCTTTCAGTGACATTTGGACGAATAAATAGCTTTATAATATTCCACAGCAGATTTATCAGCGTACATCCAACTGAAACTTCAGCGGCGTGGCATTTGTTGTTGTTTGACAGTTGGTTGCCAAGATACCGCAGGACCCTTGAAAAGACCTTCCATATATAGCTGTTCACGGCATGCCTTTATGAAAAACAACTCGCCTTGTCGTCTAAGACATCATATGGGTTGCATTAAATTCACGTGTATATGTTCAAATAGAGCACGTTTTAAAAAAAAAATATTTTAAATGTTAGAATGCTCTGTTATGATTTAACAATAATATTTTCCCTCTTGTCAGTTAACGCTAGGGCTACTGGATTACACCACCGAGTGTCTCGTTTTTCTAAGACAAGCGTCTGTTTTTTACTCAACTTGTTGAACAAAATGTCTTGATCAGTGACCGTAGGGTTAAAAGTGACCTTGCTTTTGAATATAACGAACGTGCTTTTACCTGTAAACTTTATTGAACATGTCATAAAATTAGCATTTTCAGGGAAAAAAACAAACATTATTCTTTAAAACATATGATATAATAATATAATTCTTTAAAACTAAAAACTAATGTAATGCATATGTTTGAGTCATGAACAATGTTTAAACGAGTTTCAGTTATTAAATAATATTTCAAAGTGTTTCAATTCATTTTCTGACTGTTTTTATGTCAGGCGGTACAGCCAAGTATGGATATATACTGTAGTTGTACCACCTGACAGGAAAAATGTACCAACCTACCCATACTTGAATTGAGCAGTGTTTACCAGTATTTGAGAGAGATCTACAAACCTTTTCACTCTGCCACAAGGATCAGTTGGGCTCCTCTGGATGATGCATTATCATGTTTACTGTTATTACCTTGTCAATTCATAATAAAATAGCCATGTTTGCAGTTGTGCCACTCTGACATTTGAGAATATACAAATTGTTGGACAAAAGTTTTTCAATGATCTCAACATCTTTAAAACTACTGATATTTATAAAACGTGTTTATATGAAAGGATTAAAACCTAAAATTATGCCATAGTATTTAGTTTTTATTCCTTTGTATTATTAAGACACACTTTTAAATAGTTTTCTTAGTCTGTTCATTTGTTCAGACAGTTTCACCCCCTGACATTTTGGGGGAAACTTTAAGATAACAAAACATACAATAATATGTATTATTTAAAAGTACTAAAAAGGAATTCAAACTAAATTGGTTTTAAAGAATAACGTGATATATGTCATGAATTTATCAAATTATTTTAAAAATACGCACGCCATGTTATGGACCCTAACACAGAAAACAATCAATACACTTTAAATGAATAAAGTCAAGTCAATAAGGTAAAACTTCTGCTTCACAGACCAAAAGTTTGGGATAAGGATTACATGAAGTCTGTTACATAAATAGCTGAGAGTGACAGAATTATATGCCTGAATCTAGTAGTGGAATGAATTTATCACCACACATTTGAACAAATGACAAACCACCGAGTCACTGATTCTAGATTGTTTAATTTCGAAATTGTTTACTTTCATAAAAATCAAGTAGCCATATACACAAAAACTACAAATCCTAGCCTGCGTTTTGCAGCCCCAGTTGAATTAGGTATGGGTCATGTAGTTGACGGCACTTCCCTCATGTCAGCCGCGTGCACTGCGCAGGCTTTGTGTTCGACTACAGTACCCACACGTCACTGTCGAGCGAGCGGCTGTTGTTATCCGGGGACATCTCTCTCTCCCCGCTGCTGTGTGTGTGTTTCTCCTTAGTCTAGCGCTGTCTCATTTTTAGCGGATTGGCACAACAGGGTAGGATTACTAGAAGGAATACAAAAACATAAGCAAAAATGGCAGAGCTTGGAGTGGGGAGCCTGCTAACAGGAGATCCTGCTTTTAATTATCAAGAGCATGAGCTAAGCGAGCGTTTGAAGCGACTGTACCCGGCCGTGAATGAGGAAGAGACCCCCTTACCCCGATCTTGGAGCCCCAAGGATAAGTACAGCTACATCGGGCTCTCACAGAATAATCTGCGGGTGCATTACAAAGGTATACAGATGTGACACATGCAGAACTGTCAACCCATAGGCCTTGACAATCCCGTCTGGTTCGCTGCACTCGAGTATATGCAATCTCCCCGATCTAGTTTGAGCTGTGTTTTTCCGTCCCCTTCTGCTTTGTTGCATAGTAGGAAAGAGGAATGTCCAAATGGGTTGACATTTAGCAAACCGTCATGTCAGAATTCGGCTAGCGAGAGTAGCTTGGGGCATAATCACGACTGGAGAGTCTAGCTTTTTGGACACCTAAGTTACCTTTTACCTATTGCCATGTCAACAACATCAAGTGTTATTGGTTTGCCAAGCTGGTTTAAACTCCCTTTCGGTGAATTAGTCGATGCTGGGGCTAGCTAGCCACGGCAGGGCAATAAGGGCAGCTAAGCAGCTACACCATTGCAATGAATTGTAAATGCTTGTTTAGTTTACTCCGCATTGCATAAGTGCATTTGTTATCCGCTATCGGGTGATTTATATAAGGACGCGCGGCGCGTTCACAACGAAACAAATTGCTGAAAATGTTTTTTATTTTGTTGTTGTTGTGCTTATCTGATATATTTGACGCACGAACATGTGCGCATTTGTATTGACGAACAATATCGAATTTATTGGAATCGTTCGAATTCGCCATAATAATGAATTCGAATTCCACAACACTACTGTTGTGGCTTTTCGAATGACCCAGTCGCCTCAGGGGGGACTGTGAATTTACCCAGTGCAGATGTACTTTTTTGTTTACATGCTTCTAGTAAATGTATAATAAAGCAGTCCAATTTGAGAACTATCAGTCTATTTAGAGCGCAATCTATAGGCTTTCAATGGTTTTGGCAAGCTTATTAAAAAATATTCTTTCAGGCCAAGTAGTATCTATTTTTGTTGAACCTATCATTTGATTTACTGCTAAATAATCCTACAGTAACTGCTCTCAATTTCACTAGTTAGACATACATTAGTCGTCATTCCAGTAGTGACTAGTATCTATTCAGTTAGTCCCTAGAACTTATTATTTATTAGTTCTCCTTTGCCTTTAGTCACTGTCCCAATAGTGCCAAGTAACTTGCATTGTTGCTGTTAACAAATTGCACATTTTTGCCATTGAATTCTATGGGAATCTGTAGTTTACATATCAGCTATAGCCCTTTTCATTTCAAACTGGAGTTGGATCAAGTCAAGTCAAGTCACCTTCATTTATATAGCACTTTTAACAATATAGATAGTTTCAAAGCAGCTTTACAGTGATAATAGGAAATTAAAGTAACAGATTGTTTTGGCTTTACAGCAGCTCTAGAATAAAGTTATTGTCAGCTAAAGTTAGTTTTGATTGATTCACTTCCGTTGCAAAGATCATTAGTTATTAACTTAGGGGCCGCTTATACATGACACCGTTCTAACAAAAAAAGTTAACGCTCTACGGCCCGCTCATTCGCACAACAACAGTGCCTTTTAGTCGTCAGAGGCGTTTCCTCCGAGGAGGCAAGGGAGGCAGTGCCTCCTAAAAAAATTGGAAGAGAAAATAACATAACCCTTATTACAAAAATAAACAATGCAACAAATATTACAAAATGTGACATTAAAAAGTTTATAAATCACGTTTTTCTAAAGTAGGCCTAACAGTGTTAAATAGCGAAGCCAGAAAGCAAAGTTACAGCGGGAGGCAATGCCTCCCCTGAGCCCATTGACTTTTAACAGACCCCCCAAAGCATACAGTGGGTTTTGTGAGGGGTAATTGAGAATGAACGGGGGAAAGTCTCGTGAGAGGAGGCAATGCCTCCTTCGTGCATTTGCGTTATCATTAGATATTATTGATCATGGTTGGATATGATTGGTTCGTGCGATAAATCCTGCCTCTTGTTTTTGGGCGTGTTCACGAATCGATCTGAATAAACAAAATAATGGCGTTAATGGGAAGACTAATTAAAAAGTAAGTAAATAACTCGGCCACTTAGATATCACCACTTTATGTCATGTCAAAATCAAACTTGAAATGGCCTGAAAACATGATTAATTTTTTTTGGTGAGCAATCAGCTTGGTAAAATTAAAGGTACTGTCTGTGACAGTGTTTACCAACCTTAATGACTGATAAAACATAAGTTGACTATTAAAAAGAACAGTGGAACATCAGTTCACTAATAAAATATTGTTACTGCAGTTAGTTATTATTTTAGAATAAACGTAAAAATTGGTTTTAATAAAAAGAACATTAATTATATTGTATAGTTAATGAATAAAAAATAGAATTGTATTTGTTTTTTCTTTTTCCTTTGATGTATTGTTTATTCAATCAGGAAAATGTGTCAACATTAAGATTAACTGGGACACGAATTTACATTTGGTTTATTAAAAAAAAAAGCATCAGGACTTTGCCTCCTCATTTGAGAACACCACTGCATGCCATTGAGCTGTATGACATGTACTGTTATTTTTGCTTGCTGGTGTAATTTACTAGTAACAATTTGTTATGTACTATTATTACTTATTCTTTAGTTAGTTTAGTTGTAACAATATAGTTGCTAGTATACTTTTTTTCCTAATGCTTATTGAATAGACACATGCATTTACTAAACACAAGTGTGCATTACAAATACTTTTGAAACTTGCTAGTATGATTTTTAATTCACAATAAAGTAGCTACCTTGACTTGTCATTTAAATTGACATTTAAAAATCAGTTTAAAACAGTGACATTCTATGTCTTAATAACAATGAGCTCTTTTGTCGTAGCATATATGTGAATTATTAGGTTTGTAAAAAGGCTGTATTGTGTTGTCAGTTGTCTGACAGATTACTGAAATGTTACCAACATGTACCCTGGTTATTTTTAGTTTAGGCACAAATGCTGTTATAATGCACCTAATTCTGATTATAATGTTGTGTGTCTGTGGGCCTGTTGTCTAATACTTTACCACTGAAAGTCAGTTTTGTTTAGTCTATAGCTGTTTATTTTCTTACATTATGTGTGTTCCATTTGACAGCTGTCAAACAGACAGTATGTCTGTGTTAATGTCCAGGCCCAGTGGGAAGTGTATCCTTAAAGTTTAGTCCATCCCCTTTGACCCAGCAATGAACAACACTACATTATTTTGGTAATGTACACTGCTTTGTTCTGTCTGTGGAAAAATGTAGCTCATTGGCCACTATCCTCTTTCGGGCTATGGGTATGTTTACCACTTCATATGGTGGCTGATGTTTGCCAAGTATTTGTTTTTTTTTAAGAGTCATATGATATGGATACACTGATATTGATTGTCCTTCCTTTTTGTTAAAGTCCCTGTAAAGTCAAAATTAAGTATGTGTTCTGAGGTTGTCACACCACAGAAAAATGTGTTATTAGCCACCCAGCCAAATTTGAATGATAAAAAAGCCGGCAAGTACATAAAATAAGCTATCAAAATCTTGAAAAAAATTAGCAGTATTCTCTGCTCGCAAACGCTGGGGTCGTGTCCGCTGGCTGCGCTGAAACCACGCCCACTCGCGGGAAAGCTGCTGACGGTGATATTAGGTGAAACTGCTTTCGGGACTCGGAGATGAAGCCTGAGGCGGGAGAGAGTCGGTTCGGCCCCTTTCACCAGTAACAGCGGATTATCAGTGAATCCCAGTTGTCTCCGACGACAGTTTATAAAAATATCCTGTGTAAAATTATTACTACAGAGATGGGTGTTGGCGGTGATCCTCAGGTCTTCATCAAGGTTGGCTCTTCACAAAATTAATCCACCTCTTCTTGATGTGATCGTTTTTAGGAAATTTAAATAAAGACACCGATCTGTTTTGTATATGATCGCATCCAGGTAGTAGCCTACGCATTTCCGTGTCGAAGGCATAGCTAGCTAGCAAACTGTAGGCTGTAGTAACTAATAGTACTGACAGTAACTCGCGATTGAGCGGCGAACTGATGCGAATGTGCTCTATTGTTAGGGGAGGGGCCAGCCTCAGTGGCCTCAGTGCGTCATCAAGTAGGGGCGTGTCCACGAGCTCGGGGGCTCCAGTGCGTCATCAATCCCCGTTTTAGCCCCGCCCAAAAAGTCCGGAAAATAGCAATGGTGAAAAACTGTTTAACGGTCTAACTCCACAATTCAGTACTTCACAGTTCACAGTCTTTGTAATGTTTTAGCAATACATTTCTAACATTTAAAATGGGTTTGGAAATTTTTTTTTTGATTTGCCTTTACAGGGACTTTAAGGATCTTTGTGTTTTTTTTGTTTGTTCTGTCAGCCTGACTGTTTGGTCAGTTTATCCTCAAAGCAGGATTTCTGTGATTAGATTAGGATAAAACAAAGGCTTGTTACTATAATCTATTTTTTTAAAGAGCCATTATATACATCTTGTAGCAATATATTTAAATATATATTTAAACCAGCTCCACTTAATAGATCATTTAACCTGCAGTCTATTAACCTTCAGCGCTATTTTGGCCAGTGTACCAGATTTTGTTTCTGTAGAGTGAATTTTAGGTAATATCTTGGAATCATGTTCTCAAGTAAAGACAATAGATATGTGCTGTCAAATATTTTGATGAAAATCTATGCAATATTGTGCTTTTATATGATATAAAATTATGTGGCTCTTCATCTTTATTTAGGATGCATGTAAAAAAAAAAATCAGTCTGTGGATGATGAAACAAGTGGAAAAGACATGAGAGGCACAATCTTATCTTTGTTCGCAATGTGGACCTCATTTTACACATCGTCACACTGACAAGGACATGAGCCCCCATGCAGATGCAGATTTTGCAGTGCACTGTTTTTACACTACCTCCTGTGAAAAGATTAAGGCAAGATGAATAGATAGAAATATATCTTAAGCCTAGATTGTTTCCGTGTGGTTCGGTGGACTGCTAACCATTTCCTGTGTGCATGCTGTTGGACTCTGTTTCCTTTAAGCTCATTGTAATGTTTGCCTATAGAGGGGTTATGCCTGTCTGAGGAGCCAATCATGCATGTTTAGTCGGTGCGGTGACATCATCAGATTGTGTTCGTTTCCCCCTAGTGTCTCTGTGAAGCTGTGAAACCCTGTTTGCTAACACTAGCACAACACTCCCAATCTTCTCTCCCTGTGTCTTTGTTCTCTCATATTGTAGTTTTTTTTTTTTGCCTGCTTAGCTGATGTTATTATGGATGCCAGCTGTAGCCTTGTACAGCTCCCACATTTCCCTTAGATGTTTTGTCAGAGAGACCCTATAAAAAAAAACAGCTTTACCAGATAGCAGTGTAATTCTGTGATGCTGATAGATTTTTATATATGAGAGAGTGTATGAGTATGTCATTCAACTAACCATTCATTTACATATTTTTTTCTTAGTCATATTTTTCTTAGTCATACTTAACTCCATATAAATAATAATAATAATAATAATATTTTGTATAAAGAAATTAAAGCTATTATGTTTCCTCCCATCGTGAGTTTCAAGTAAAGGAAATTATAATCATCCTAGTCTCAGCCTCGGACGTCACGGCCACGGACTGCTGGCTGAATGTCTGATGCGTTAGACACACAAAATGAGAAATAGTCAAGTCACCTTCATTTATATAGCGCTTTTAACAATATAGATTGTTTCAAAGCAGCTTTACAGTGATAATAGGAAATTAAAGTAACAGATATTGTTTTGGCTTTACAGCAACTCTAGAATAAATTTATTGACTAGCTAAAGTTAGTTTTGATTGATTCACTTCTGTCACAACGATCATTAGTTATTAACTTGGGGGGGGGCGCTTACGTGACACCGTTCTAACAGAAAACCCTTAAAGTCCCCATGAATTCAAAATTGACCATACTTACTTTGTTTGCCTAAATTGATCGTTTTGTGGTGAACAATTCATCCATGCAAGTGAATCCACACAAAAAAATTTTTTGGCTTCATAATCTTTAATCAAAATCTGAAATGTCCCCTCCCCTCTGCATTGTAGGACCTTCCCTGATGAGGTAGGTTTGACGGTTTAGGTGTCTGCTTAACATCCGTAACCACGCCCATCCAACTGACAGTAGACAGGCTGAATGAAAACACCTACTTTTCTAGATCCAATCAGGTACTAGTTGGAAGAAAAGCCACGCCCACTAGTTTGCCTCATTTTGTATTCCGTTTCTCTCGGAAATACGTCACAACACTGGAGAAAAGTCGTTTGCAACTTCCGGTTCACGGGGACTTTAATGTGATCCGCCCGCTCATTTGCACAAAAAAGTGCCTAGTGGCTCGAGAACGCAAACCATGAAATAGGTTCCAAGGGACAAAAATTTATAATACAGACATTTTTTATTGCTTCTGCGTAGCCACGCGAACCGGAATTATCCCGTCAACGTTTTATCTGTACAGAGGTAAAGGGAAGGAGGCATTCACAGGTGAGAGACTAGTTGACACTTCAGGACTGCGTTGTCGTCGTGTCCAGGCGCAGGTCCTTCATCAGGGCCTGGATCCGGCGGACTGCGGTAAACCTCGGGATAATTCATAATTTGTTACAATTATATAGCACTTTTCTAGGTACTCAAAGCGCTTTATATATGGAAGGGGAAATCCCCTCATAAACAGAGGGATAAACTGAGAGACTAATATTAGCGTAGACACCATCCTTCTTATGATGTAACAAGTACATCAGGATTTATGGGAAGTGTTCCCGGTTCCGGCTTACCTAATCTATGCAGCCTAACATTGAATTATAGAAGTCTATAATGTGTTATGTGTATGCTAGGTCAAAGAGATGTGTTTTAGTCTAGATTTGAACTGACAGAGTGTGTCTCCTTCCCGGACAATGTTAGGAAGACTGTTCCAAAGTTTTGGTGCTAAATAGGAAAAGGATCTACCACCATCAGTCGATTTTGATATTCTAGGTATTATCAACTGGCCACAATTTTGAGATCGCAATAGATGTGACGGACTATAATGTGTTAAGAGCTCGCTCAAGTTCTGGGGAGCTAAACCATTTAGTGCTTTGTAAGTAATCAGCAATATTTTAAAATGTGTACGATGTTTAATAGGGAGCCAATGCAGTGTTGACAGAACTGGGCTAATAATTATGGTCATACTTCCTGGTTCTGGTAAGAACTCGAGCTGCTGCGTTTTGGACCAGCTGTAGTTTGTTTATTAAGCATGCAGGGCAACCACCCATTATAGCATTACAATAATCTAGCCTTGATGTCATGAACGCATGAACTAACTGTTCCGCATTTGTCATTGAGAGCATATGACGTAGTTTAGATATATTTTTAAGATGGATAAATGCGGTTTTACTGATACTAGACACGTGACTTTCAAATGAAAGATTGATATACTTTCAAAATATTTTAGGAGTTTCGTAGTCATCATCTGATCATAGTTGGTTTGTACAGGATTTCCAGGAGACATGTGTCTTGCGTTCATTAACGGTCTGCCTGGAAACAAAGCCGTTGTGATGCCAAACCCCCTCATGGAAGAAGCTGTCGTGTTTACAACTATGACAATAAGCACCTATCAGGGTCAACTAAACACTGGATTTTCAAAAGTATGTAAAGTTTGCGGTGCCATTGTTGCTGTAAACTTGCACAACATTTTTAAATTAATAATATATTTGATGCATGTTGGTCTGTTATCGTATAGGGACATCGACATTTTCATGCCGCTAAACATGACGCGGAAAAAAACTAACTGTGATGTAAATTCTGTGGCTTTACATGTCTGTCAGAAGTCCTCTTGGGCGGTCCTTGGTCATTGAAAGCTGCAGTGGAGTGTATGCAAGACTAGAATCAGCCTGATGCATTGTGACATTATTTTCATGACAATTTAAAGTTGCAATGAAACTGACAGAGCGAGAGATCTTCTCTTCCATATTTGTGACGTACATTTGAATAAACTGATTTTGTGGAAAAAATAAAAAATGTAGGGCGGGTACTTGATTCAATTGATTGTTGATTGGATGGAGCCACATCGGCTGAATGTGAGCTTGCAGTTGATTGTAAGAAAGGGTGAGTTTAAGCGGACAAAATGTTTGGAGAATTTCAGCGTACGTCACCAGAGAGAAGTCTGTCATTTTGCTGGAATATCTAGTTATGATATTTTGTTTAAAAATTATAAGCTGAAATAAATTACCACAGGTGAATCTACGGTGGCCTAGAGAGCTCAACGCGCTGCAACTGAAGCAAACACATGCAAATAGAAAAAAAACACGTGCAAATAGAAAAAAACACATGCAAATAGAAAAAAACGTGTGCAAATAAAAAAACCACATGCAAATAGAAAAAAACACCTGCAAATGAATAAAAAACATCATCATCAGTTTCACAACACGTGTGCTCCAAATACAGAAACGCGCTGCAAAAGTTCACAACACAACCAAATACAGAAACGTGCTGCAAATAACACAGACCACAACGGAAATGTTTCCAGGGGAACCAAATAAGTGACGAACCCGGCTGGGACGTGCTTATTGCTCGTGAGCTTCCCTTTGCCTACTCCCTTCGAAGGGCAGATGGCAGAGCCCTTAAAGTGGGACTTGGAGTGAGCAGGGCTAGTGTGCCATTATGTAGCCGTGTGGATCGCACTTGATGAAGGAGCAACGAAAGACAGTGTAATTCCTCATTATTTTCACCTGGAATGTTCCCATGACAACGCAGCACGGGGTGTCCATCAGCTGAAGAGCTGTTCATACCACAGAAATATAATGCTGTTAACATAACGGTTGCAAATAAATTTTAATTTACAAAAAAGCTTTTGAAATATGCGTGTATATATCTGTGTGTCTCAACTTTAAAACTTTGGACCCTACATCCCCTAACATTTCTTATGAAACTTTTCTTTATGAAAATTTAAACATAACATGAAACAATTTGTACAGTGTAACAAGAAAGATAAATATTTTTCCATCATGTTCTTCTCTATCTTTTTTATTTATATATTTTAGTTTTCAGCTCATTGTTCTTTTCTCGTTTGTAATCTGATGACATTGAACATATTGTTAATAATTTGTTAATAAATTTTGTATATTGTATACAAGTTGTATGTCGTAAAAAATGTAATCTCTGAATGTTTTGCAAAATAAATAAACAAATAAAGTAGAATTTTAAGCTGTAAGCACCACCACGCATAGATTTATGGATATCTATGCCAGCACGTCCCAGCCGGGTTCGTCACTTATTTGGTTCCCCTGGAAACATTTCCGTTGTGGTCTGTGTTATTTGCAGCGCGTTTCTGTATTTGGTTGTGTTGTGAACTTTTGCAGCGCGTTTCTGTATTTGGTTGTGTTGTGAACTTTTGCAGCGCGTTTCTGTATTTGGTTGTGTTGTGAACTTTTGCAGCGCGTTTCTGTATTTGGTTGTGTTGTGAACTTTTGCAGCGCGTTTCTGTATTTGGGTGGTGTTGTGAGTATTTGGAACACGTGTGTTGTGAAACTGATGAAGATGTTTTCTTAATTTGCCGGTGTTTTTTCTATTTGCATGCGTTTTTTTCTATTTGCACACGTTTTTTTCTATTTGCATGCGTTTTTTTGTATTTGCATGTGTTTTTTTCTATTTGCATGTGTTTTCTTTTATCTGCAGCGCGTTGAGCTTTCTCGGCCACCGTATGAATCATTCGCTAGATCATTTAGAAGATTGGTGAATTCCCATTTCATGCTGACTTTAAGCACATATTCCCTCAAATTATCATTACTGTAAAGTAAGAGTGGCCCTGTTTAAACCTGGTATTAATATGCATTTTGGTCGATCGGATCACAGATTTGACCGGATAGCTTTTGTAGTGTAAACGTTAATGTGGTCGAATCCGTTCGAACAGCCACAAAAGACCGCCTACTCTCTGCCAAATGGGATTTAAACTTTGTTAGCTGAAGATCCAAGATACCAGGTGTAAACAGGGCCATTAATGTAATGCAGTAATGAAATGTTCTGCTAAATTGGCATGAATTGAATTCGATTCAACAAATACTACAAGTGTGCATACTGTACTTCTAAAATGTTTTTTTCCCCAACATAATTACAGACATCCCACCCTGCAAAAACTAATTTCTAGAAGATGGGAATTATTACGGGACGCAAGTGGTCACAGGAGACGCATTTGAAACGCATGAAAATACAGGTGTAAATGGTAATGCGTCTTGGCTGGCCGCTTGTGATCATCGAAAATGCATCTTAATACCAAGTGGAAACAGGGATTCTCTCTCACTCGATTTCTGGGATATTTTATAGGACATGCATGTCATTGTGTTATTAAGTAGAATAAGTGTAAGATCATGCATGTAAACTTTCACCCTTGTGTCAAGACTGGAAATGAGTTGATTATGTGTCCTAAAGCTGTTAACAAATTATTGGCTCATCCCCATTACAAAATAAGAGAAAAGTGAGGCATGTTGAAAGCATATAGCGCAGATGCAGAACATACAATAAAAAAATTATATGTCCTACACTGGATTAGAGCAGTGCTTTAAGATGCACCGGACATATGATTATGCACTGCAGAGGATGACTCTGTATGAAAGCTGTTTGTGTTTTGTGCATTAAACATGTTTGGCAGAGAAATAGAGGGGGGGACAGACAGACAAGCAGCTAAAGAAGGAGAGAATCACCCAAGGTCCTCTCGCTGTTCTGTGCTCCCAGAATGGTGTGGTCATGGCATGATGTATAAATAGATTGAGCGTGTGAGCAGGGGGCGGGGAGGAGCGTGCACACGTATGTGCATTTGTAGTGTGTGTGTGTGTGTTAAAAGAGAGAGTCAGGGATTTGCACATACAGGGTCGTCTGCCTTTACTCTGGTTGTGTGAGCCACGAATATAAATAGATTTTGTGTGTTCGTGATTATGAATGCTTGTCTGGGTTTTGGCAGACAAACCTATTGTGGCTTGATAGCAGAACTTGGGATGCTAAAAATAAAAGTGATTAATATTATTACAGTTATCTGATGACGAAGCATAAATAAAAACTTAGTACATAATTTCTTACACACTTGTGCTTCAAACCACCACATACAGTAGCACCAAGACATGGTGTTCTGGAATCAAACTGCAGATGTGGGTTAAGTTACAGGTCTGGGGCACATAAACACAAAGATACGTCCATATACGTTCACACGGAGAAGTTAAACATGAGACTCTTGAAGTGCAGTGAGGTTTGAGTAAATGATTGGCTCAGGAGGCAAGCCTGGCCTCGCAGAATCTAATACTGAGTGTCTATTAATGCTGGCAGGTGTTAGCAACCTACAGGAAAATGGATTAGGAGATTGGAGCACATTGCTATGGTACATGGAGGCTTAGACGGCAATGACACTCAGTTCTCACAATTGAAATGAGCAGAAATGTTGAAGTCAGAGTTTTAGATGTTAACTTTAAAGAGTAAAGACTACATGAAATGCCGTTCATAACCAGTTTTGTTCCCATAATTTGACCTTTTGAGTTAAACAGGATGAGATTTGATTCAGGCTATGCATCAGAAATAACTTGGTCTTATGAAAATGGGCTTACCCAATTAGAATGGACCAGTGCAGTTTGCAGTTCAAGGGGAGGAGCTCAAAGTAGAGCAGGAAAGTTGTTTCAGTGTGTCAAGTTGTTACATTTTGACAAAAGATCAAAAACATTCCCTTTTGAATTAATCACTGATTAATTACATTAAGACTTAAGTCTCTTAAAGTAAACTGGGTAAATTTTGTCATGTTGACTTTTTATAATTTCTAGTAATTTGTAAAGGTGCAATGTTTAATTTCTGGACCACTAACAGCACCACAAGAGAAATAATTATTCCCTCTAAACAGGTTTTCCAAACACACTCCATCTACAAACAAACTGTAGACGGGGAATACTCTCAAAACCAGGTAGTCCCACCACAAACTCATGCCATTGGTTTAGCCAAAAGTTGACATGTTGGACCATTCAAACAAACATAGCAATGTTTTATTGCCACACTGTTTGCAGTCTTTGGAAATACAACCTCAGCTTAATTATAGATGTCTCTGCACATCAAATTGGGATAGGAGAGTATTTTAACATTTTAAAATAATTAGTTCATTCTGTCATTTTTTTCTCACCCTCATGTTATTCCCCAGCCAACATATCACGGTGGGGGCAATGTACGCACAATATAGGATAAGGAGTATGGGCCCACGGGTTCCATGTCTGCCCTATCTAAATTAGCCCCATACTTGGGCTAAATAGGTTCCATGTCGGCCCTATTTGAATTAGCACCAGTATGTAATTCAGATTGGACGACATGGAGCCCATGATCAAACTCATTTAAGGCTCATACAATAGTTTATTTAAATACCTTAAGCGCATTGGCTATTGTGCCTACATTGGACCCACTATGAAAATTTGTTTGATTTTCCTTCTTTGAACCACAAAAGAAGATATTTTATTCATGTTAGTAACCAAACAGTTTTGGTGACCAATGAACTTCCGCTGAGACAATTCTCAAAATATGTTCTTTTAATGTTCCACAGAAGAAAGAATGTTATACAGTGATGGTCTGGAGAACTGCGAAAATGACAGCTGGAATGAAGCCCTGTATTTCGTTTTGGATTCACCTGTGCCCTATTGGATGTGTTTCTTATGGGCTGTTGGCATAAGATATATTCATGCATTTGAAAACAACTGGAGACTGTCTGTTGTCGTCAACCATCGTGACCTATCCCTAGCTGAAAACCCCTGTCCCCTTAAAAACTTTTTTGAACTTTGTTGTTATTTATGTGGACGGACAGTCATCTATATCAGAGGGTGTGTTTGGTCAGTGACTCATTTCCCTCAATGTTTCCGTCTTGCTTTAGGCCACGGAAAAAACCACAAGGATGCAGCGTCTGTTCGGGCCACCCATCCCATCCCCGCTGCTTGTGGCATCTACTACTTTGAGGTGAAGATCGTAAGCAAAGGAAGAGATGGGTAAGTGCAAGCTTCTGGTTGAAGGCATTTGTATGTGTTACAACAAAGATACAAGATTTGCTTATAATTTGAAAAGATGCATCACGGGAAGCATTTGAAGAGAAGAGGTATCAGATCTGTTTTACATATAGTGGGGTTCAAAAGTTTGAGAGCACATTGAAAATCTTAGGACTCTGAAAAAATGAAAACAAAGACAATATTACCTTGCGGTCCGTGTACGCTGCGTTCATTCGTTTATTTATTTATTATTGAAAGTAGAAAAACGAGAAAACAGTTCCTTTTTCGTCTTTTAATTTTTTCAAAAACAAACAAGTATTCAGCTTGATTTTTAATTTTTTGTTCTCAGGTAGAAAAATTTATAAACAGCTTGAATATTCGATTTCTGCACATGGGCGTGAATGAAACGCCCCTTTCCTCTGATTTGTCAGCCGAAGATCAAACTGTTCCGTCATCAGTTCTTCCTCAGTTCCGTTTATTCCAAAGTGACTTGGGCCTATATAAAGAATTTAACTTCTAAATGTTGACTTTCAAAAGTAGGCAGGCCAAGAAGGCTATTCGCAGTATTTTGGTTCATTTTTGGTGTGCGCCAGAAAGAGGTTCAAGGAGACCGAGACTCGCTAAACCATGTTGTTTTCTTTATTTTTCAAAGGCATGACATTTTATAGTCATTTTGAATGTACACAAATAAAAATATACATTTTACTCTTTCAAATGATGTCATATTATCTGTATGACTATAAATGACAGAGTATTAAAGGGGCACTTGGCAACTATTTCAACTTAAAAAAACATTTAGAAATCATTTGAATGGTTCAATAACCTGTTTTGGAGAGAATGGTGACTTTCCCCGCTCCCCCCAGCGTCCCTAGGCGGAAAACCAACCCTGCAACATGGGGACTAACGTAAGTTGGTAAGTTGGAAATAGAAATCTCGTGAGTAGCGAAAACGAGCGAGAAACACAAACTGCTTTATGGCAATTCGACATAATTCTATGATACTGTGTATGATGTATTACCCACCTCGGTAGACATAGCTCCACACGGTAAAGTTGGCCGGCTCCGATAATAACAAATGCACATGAGCAGCGGTAAAAAGCGGGAAGAAGGTGCCGCAAGTGAGTTTTTTTTATGACAGTGTTGTGAAAAAATAGCCGCACAGCTGTAGGGGGAGCTCGATGAGAAAACATGCGACAACAAAAGTGAAAATCAGCGAAGAAATGACAAGAGTTGCCAAGTGCCCCTTTAAGTTATTGTGATGGCTCCGGCGCATCGTGCACTCACACAATATTATCAGTTCACTTCTGGCATTGCTAACTTGACATCGCACCCTGTTCATTATCTAAATAAAACAGTCAACCAAACATATAATAATTTATTCTGCTTAATTGAATTTGTCTGTTGTACAATATAAAGGCTGTGCCGGTTAGTCAAACTCCTTTCCCTTGCTGTGAAGATGCTGATTTAGCCTACGTTGCAACTCGACTGAAGTACGAAGCCTTCTTTATATTCATAGCAAATATAGAAACTTTGGACCGAATTAGAGATGCGCGAACCCAACGTCAGTACAGTTTCAGTTTCAATTCAAATAAATTTGAATCGAATTCAAATTCAAAGCCTTTAGGCTTGGCGTTTAAAATAAGCTAAATGTTGTTTGTAATAAAAAGCACAATAGGCTATTTTTATAGGCTATGTATATTTTTTATCATAGCCTACATGGCTACTTATTTTTTTATTCTTGTTTTCTGAATACCATTCATTTAAGGATTTGTCATACAGTAAGGGGAAGTAAAATACGCATAGCCTACATGTTAATAGTGTTTATAATGTTAATGTTGTATTTTATTTACTGGCCTTTTACACTATTGCTGAATAGCGGAGGACTATTATTCTGCTGAGCGGAACTGAGGAAGAACTAATGACGGAACAGTTTGATCTTCGGCTGACAAATCAGAGGAAAGGGGCGTTTCATTCATGCCCATGTGTAGAAATCGAATATTCAAGCTGTTTATAAATTTTTCTACCTGAGAACGAAAAACTAAAAATCAAGCTGAATACTTGTTTTTCGTTTTTTTGGAAAAAATTTCAAAAACGGAAAAAGGAACTGTTTTCTTGTTTTTCTACTTTCAATATTAAATCTAAAAACGAATGAACGCACGGACCGAGTACGTTTTGATAGTTTGTTTTCCAATTTGAAACTAAATAAGCAGAAACGAGCAAACGGCGCCTTATTCGTTTTTTTCGTTGTTTTTTTCCCCCAAAAAAAACAAAAAACGAGATTTCGCCTTGATTTTTCGTTTTTTAGTTCACAGGGCAAAAACGAATAAATGACTTTAAAATTCGTTTTCTACATGTGGGCGGTCCTGAGACGCCCCCTTTTGCCGATTGGTCAAGCAAATCTGAGCATGTGACGTCATCGGTCGTCGCTCTGGTCTGTTCAACAAAATAATAGTCCTCTACTATGGCTACCGATTCTTAAACGGTACAGGGCAGGCCCTATTGGGCTTTCTTCTGTGCAACTTTACCGTTTCACAGAAATCTTTACATCAGAAATATTAAATATTAGTCTGCCACCAGCCCGTTTTATTTAGCTGTGCGGAGTTAAATCTGTTTGGTGAAGCTGCGCTTGACAGCATCCTGATTGACTTTATGATTAGTTAAATCTGTTTTGCACATGCATCGCCACAGAGTTAACCATTTCAGACAGTACCGGACAGCCTCTGTCGCGCAGCTCAGTGTGGCCGCTCCAATTTACCTTCAATGAAATCTAACCTTAGTGTAATTGACAGAATTACTAAAAAATATTTTGCTACCTAAAAGTTAAAGATTTTTAATAAAACTCAAGAGATTGTCGATGTGTGAAATTTCATGATTTATGAGTGACGTTAGTCTATTAGAATTTTCTAAAAAAAAATATTTTGCTACCTAAAAGTTGTTATGATATATTGTTAATTAAAAAACAACAATAAAATAGTACAATAATAAAAAACAACTCGCGTATAATATAATCAAACTAAGACGGGTGACACAAAATACCCATATTATAACAAATAAATAAAATATATTTGGAAATCACTCTTTAAAACGCAGGCTTGGTTTGTGGTTCACAATTATTTGATTAAAAACAACAAAAACAATAAAACAGACAAAGTCACTTATATTAAACACCTTTTTAATTGTGTTTTTAACTGACGTTATTGCGCTTTTAATTGCCTCTATCGTCCTGTCAATCATTCTCGCGGGTCGCGGCTATGATTACAGTTTCAGTAAAAATTTATTTCATCGGTACCCACCCTCAGCCGACTGGCATTACAGTATTTGCAATCACAATCCCGTGTCAAAACGGAGCGTATACTGTCTAAAAGAAAAGTTCTGACTGCTGACTGAACATTGGTCAGAGCCTCTCCCGCTCGCCGCTGTCAAGCGCAGCTTCACCAAACAGATTTAACTCCGCACAGCTAAATAAAACGGGCTGGTGGCAGACTAATATTTAATATTTCTGATGTAAAGATTTCTGTGAAACGGTAAAGTTGCACAGAAGAAAGCCCAATAGGGCCTGCTGCCCTGTACCGTTTAAGAATCGGTAGCCATAGTAGAGGACTATTATTTTGTTGAACAGACCTGAGCGACGACTGATGATGTCACATGCTCAGATTTGCTTGACCAATCGGCAGAAGGGGGCGTCTCAGGACCGCTCACATGTAGAAAACGAATTTTAAAGTCATTTATTCGTTTTTTGCCTGTGAACTAGAAAACGAAAAATCGCGCCGTTTGCTCGTTTCTGCTTATTTCGTTTCAAATTGGAAAACAAACTATCAAAACTTACACGGACCCCCTTACGTATAAGGTCAAATTAATAAGTAATATTTAATATTCAGCACTATTTCTAGATCGCCTTGTAAATGTGTGGCAGTGATCATGTGACTCTTTGTACAGATGTTCAGTTGTTCTTTTCTTCCACTGAAGCTCAAGATCCACTTTAGATCATTCTCAAATCATTATGAAGAACATGATCATCAGGTTTTACTCAAACTTATGGTTGCTCATTAAAGCAAAATTATGCACCAAATGCTAAGATATTCTGAAATTAATGAAACAGTGTTTTCACAGTCTAAGAATGATAATTGCTCTGAAACCATGTGTCATGCTTGAGTCAGTAGTTGGTGTTTGTCCTGCCTTCGGTTTGAGGATATCATTGTCCAAAAATAAATGAAAAGGGTCCCACCCTTTCCTGTGACCACTTTGCAATGTGATTACTAAATATATTCCAGCAGGATTGCTCCTGTTGCACTAGGACATCTAACTTACAGGTTGTGACTAAAAAGAGTCGAGTCATCCCTTAGTCACTGTGATCCCAGGCTGAGGAACTCGCTCCCACACTCACTTAGCACTTTTTAATATATACCACAAAGCACTTGTGGGAAGGGGCTTTTCAGTCTAATCACCATTAATTTTATTATATTATTTACAATATTATGTTGTTATTCAATATTATTTAAAATGCTTGATTCTTCTTGTATTTTATTTTTAAAGTATGGTCACATCTACTGTTATTCAGCAAATTTTATAAGCGAAATCTAGCCATTTTGCAACAGGTTCAGGTTGGTCATGTATTCACAATGTTGACCAACAGAAAGTTTATTTATGCAGGGCAAATAATTCGGACTCTTTTTGTTTCATTCTAGACCTTTAAAATGGACTGTCACTAAACCCAGTTGAATAGTAACTTTATCAGGAGCATAATATATTGTTTAAATACAGTTTCAGAGATTATCAGTGTCAGTGTCCTTATTTTTTTGTAAAGCTAACATTTGTCCTCTCTCATTGGTGTTTCCAGGTACATGGGAATTGGACTGTCTGCCCAGGGGGTAAACATGAACAGACTGCCTGGTGAGTTTGTGAGTGTTTGTGCTTGTATATACACGAAGGGAATGATGTGCTCACCATGGGTATCTCATTGTCACGTTATGAGATTTTATTTCACGATAAAGATTTATATCACAATATGGTTATTTTGTATTATTTGATCTCATTTCTGTTATTAAAAATAAGAAAAAAGAAGCAAATTACAAACAATTGGACAAATACAATATAGCAAAAATATGAGTTAAACAAATTAAGTTTTTCAGATACAATAGGTTTATTTAACATGTAGTTAGAATTAGTACAGAAATGTAATAATAGATAGAATGTAAAAATAAAATATTGCGTAGTCTTCACTGTATGAATTAAATTTAAATGTATTCTTATTAAAGCTAAAAATAAGTTATTCTGTCAAGAAGAGTACGTTATTTTCTCTTTTGTTTGATTCACATTCATGAGCAGCAGGTAGGTATATTAGGCTGCTGTCACTTTAAGACCAAACACACGGATCTTTATACTGATACACATCCGGTTTACACCCAACTGTTTACTTTCACTTGAGACCTAACCGGCCGTGTTTACATGAATACTTCTCAAGATTGCCTATGTATTCGACCATTCAAGTGCAATAAGACTTGAAAGAGAACTGCATTCTCGATTGCATGGGATTACGCTGTGCGTCAGTCAGTTTTTTTTTCACTGCTTATTGTGCTTAATAACACATTTTAACATTTCCCAAATTCATTATTGCCTTCTGAGAGAGGCAGCTTTCTGTGCGTGCACTTTATACACGATATAGCAAAGTCTCTAATGATGGACATTTTATACCGTGGTAACATATTGTCATACCGCCCAGCCCTGACCATGGGTCATGGTGAACTGTAGGTAACTGAAGAATGGGTGAGTCAGTCCAAAAAAAAACAGTCAACTTTTGTTGTTAAAAAAATTGCTTTATGTAGATATACATATTAAAATAAAAAATTAATTGTATTCATAACCTATTTTAATTCTGACAGAATATTGGAGAGAGAAAAGTTGGGAGGGACTTAATTTCATCCATCGAAAATGGTTGGATTGTGTGAAGTGGGTGTTACATACCGGAATGGGGCCATGCGATTGGATGGGAGGGAATCGTTGAGCCAAAAAGTAAAGTTGTTTATGAGGAAGAGCTTTGAAGATTAAAAGACAAGTTATTACATTTTGATAAAGATTATGAACAGAATTTTTTGTTTTTGCACTAGCGTGCACTGATAAATCTGTTCATGAAAAGGCCAGTGGTGACATTACGATTCACTTTTGAGTAGAGATGCACCGATTACAATTTTCTAGGCCGATCCCGATTCCGATTTTTCCTTGAGTTTGACCTGCCGATACCGATTTTAGCCGATTCCGATTTTATTTTTTCAAACCACTTTACAGCACACACAAATATTTATTTTCTATCTTCTCTTTAATAGAACATTTTTTGAACAGATAATCGCTATAAAATAGAACTATATAAATTACTCCTAGTGTGGAAAATTCTCACACATCTAAAGTGCAGTGTTATGTAAGAACCATTTCCTTTTCACATCCAATATCCAATAAAACAAAATTGATATCTTTAGCAAACTCAACTTCTGTATGAAAACAGGTAATGGCAATAAAATAATATATCAATAACAAATAAAAATTCAATAAATATAGCCTTGCAGTATAAAGATATTTATATCTCTCTCTCACACACACACACAGGCCTATTGCAATCACTTGTACATCAATGGCAAGTTATATTTCTCAAGCAGTTCTTCTCTCATCTGACACATGTCCAGCCAAGCTAAACAGAACAAGTGGAGCATGTGCAGGGAAACAATTAAATAATAATAAAAACAAGTTTAAATGGGTAAATTTTCTATAAATATTTTTGAGTCTTCATTTTCTTTCTGACATAGCCTAGCCTACTTCAGTTCTTGTTAAAACACACCAGACATGCAAATTCTTTGCATTTTGGGCACTTTTTGGATGAAATCCTATTTATTTTGTCCATCAAAAGTGTGCTTTCACTTAAATTGAGTGCAGCAAAAATAGATTCGTCGCCGAAACCTACGCTTCACTGTTGCTCCCGCGACGCTCCTGCTCGACTCTCACGCGCTGCTCTGGCTCGCGGTGTGAATGCACTCATTGATTAACATGCACGCCGAACAAAACAAAAAAAACGCGCTGCACCTTGTGGTGTGAAACGGCCGTAATTCACGAGGTTTCCTACATGTGCGCGTTCCGTGTGCACGTGTGATGCTGATGTTGCGCGATGTTAATCATGCGGCGCCCGAGTGCATTTGACCGGCATAAAATCGGATTATGTCAGACTGACCGGCCGGTCGCCGATCATGGCCGATCACGTGAAAACCGGCCGATTCCGGTCACCAGCCGATCAATCGGTGCATCTCTACTTTTGAGTATGGTCTTGTAGCTTAAGATCATTTGTCTTCTACTTTTTTTTTTGTCTTACACTTTTTTAATATGCTTTAGTCAGTCAGACTGTAATTCAGGCCATGAACATGCCTCATCATGCCCTGAAAAACACTCGCTGTGAGAATGACCTTGCAAATGCGTAGAATCCAGGGTCCTAAATCCCAGGAAATAACTTTGTAATGTGTTTTTTTTTCTTCCCTCATGAGTCCTCAAAGGGAAGGAGAGGAGACCTAGATCTCATTATTGGTTTTCCTCAATGGATTTTACCTGGCATACAGAATGTTCTGAGATCACAAAGCCTGGTCATAATTATTCATAGCTAAAAGCTAAAATTAATTAGTGAAAATCTTTTCATTCTGACAGAGAATCCATTCAAACAGCAGAGGACATCAAGCTGCTACTGAACTAGTTTTAATTGACTAACTGCAGTGAAAAAAGACACCATAACCAAACAAAATCCAGTTTGATGGAAAGATCCAAATGAAACGTGCGCGCATTATCATAGTGCAGAATGTTAAAAAGGAAATGTGACTGAATACTATACTATGTGGAACGAAGATATAATATGTAAGTAGACAATAATGAATTTAGCAATACATTTAGGAGTGTGAAGCACATCGTGCTGTAGAAACATAACAGTACATATTAGCTAGCTCTTTGATATATATAAAGAAATACTTGGATGCTTATCCTACATGCTTGATGAAAGTTGAAAAAGTAAATGTACACTACTGTTCAAAAGTTTGGGGTCGCTAAGATTTTTTCAAATTTTGTAAAAACAAAAATCACAGTAAAAACAGCAATACTGTGAAATATTATTACAATTCAAAATAAGTTTTCTATTTAAATTAAATTTTATAATGTAATTCATTCCTATGATGGAAGAGCTGCATTTTCGGGAATTTTCTAAACAGTGTCGCATGGTCCTTCAGAAATCCCTCTAATATGCTGATTTGGGACTCAAGAAACACATTTTTTATTATTGTCAAACTTAAAGGGTTAGTTCACCCAAAAATGAAAATTAAGTCATTAATTACTCACCCCCATGCTGTACCAACCCTGTAAGGCCTTCGTTCGTCTTTTTATGACTGCTACATAGGCTCCCTAAGGGAATGACACTTGACAGCCCAGAAAGTCAATGAAGAAAATGTTTAAATATTCCATGTCACAACAGTGGCTCAACTATAAGTTTATCAAGCGACGAGAATACTTTTTGTGCGAAAAAACAAACAAAAATAACGATTCCTTTTCTTCCTTGTAGGCCTGAAACGAGACTTCGAGAGATTTCCACGACGCATGCGCGAGAATTGTGATCTCCTTCAACTACAGTTAAGTTCTCGCGCGTGCGTCGTGGAAATCTCTCGAAGTCTCGTTTCAGGCCTACAAGGAAGAAAAGGAATCGTTATTTTTGTTTGTTTTTTCGCACAAAAAGTATTCTCGTCGCTTGATAAACTTATAGTTGAGCCACTGTTGTTACATGGAATATTTAAACATTTTCTTCATTGACTTTCTGGGCCGTCAAGTGTCATTCCCTTAGGTAGCCTATGTAGCAGTCATCCACCTCTCAAATTTAATCAACAATATCTTCATTTGTGTTCCCGAAGACGAACAGAGGTCTTACGGGGTTGGTACAGCATGGGGGTGAGTAATTAATGACTTAATTTTCATTTTTGGGTGAACTAACCCTTTAAAAAACGGTTGTGCTGTTTAATGTTTTCTGTGGAAACCATAATACATTTATTCAAAATTATTTTATAAATAGAAAGATCAAAACGTCTGAACAATGGTATTGTATAAGAAAAAAGGGCTGTATTTTGGGCACAGTTGGGTTAATGTCACCCTCCTGTGAGCCCTCTGACCAATCAAGTGACTTTGTCAAGTGCTTGTTAGCTTCTCCACTGTGCCTGATGCCTTTGAAATGCTTTGGAGCAATCTAGCCAATTCGGCATGTGCGTGCTGACTACAAATTGTGTGTTCATTGACCTCTGTGCTCTCTGCTTAAACCACTCTTTGTCAGAGCGCTTTGGAATATAGTGGAAATATAGACAAACGCATGTAGGGTGGCCAATGTGTTTTCTAGTTAGTTTGGATTCTACAGCCAACAGCAGGATATTATTTCTCTAGTTTTAGGTGCTTTATATATATATATATAAATATATATATATATATATATATATATATATATCATGACACAAACACATTTATACAAATGTTTAAATGTGATCAAATGTCTATAAGTTATTTTTTATTCTAATATCTTTTATGCTCACTTCTAATATATCTAATATTTATATTTTCTCTCTCTCTCTCTCTCTCTCTCTCTCTAGTTCACTTGGTTTTTGCAAATAACTAAACATCCCATGATTCCAAAACACTTTAATCAGTTAAAGTCATGTGTGGTTTCCTATGAGAATGTATAGTGTATTGTATGTTTGCGTGTGTGGGTATGTGTGCAGTCTGAGCGTAATGGTTTTACACGCCCCGCTGACCTCCGTGTCTCTGATCCCATACTGGAGTTCTGCCCATTTCATTAGCATGAAGGGAACACTGAGCTCTGCTTTAGGAGTAATATCCCAGCCTGCATTGCTCTGCAGATTAATCTAATACCACACAACAAGCCCCCACCAGCCACTGCCTTACTTCCTAATTTTTTCATTCTCATCTGTCTGTCATTCACAGAATGCACTTGTATGCTCCATTTCACGTAGTGACTGTAAATACAATTGCTTACGCAACACCATTTTTATCATGTACTAATCATAATGGTCTGCCAACACACATACAAGTTGATTCAGTTCAGCCCAGTCAGTGAGGTAGACGGACTCCTCCTCTTGGTGGTTTGAGGCAGTGCGAGCCGAGGCTTACTGAATTGTTCAAATGGTCTTGTTAAATTTACACACAGGCTTGTCCAGCTGCCCCTCGAACGAGCTTCAGGGTGGACAAAGCCTTTAAAGGACAATTTTGTTGTTATATCCAGTTTTTTTGGAACAGCTGGGAAGATAACATTATCAGGCGGGAGGCAATAAGTGCATCAGTTCCTCAGAGGCAGGGGCTCAAATGTAAAAAAGGATATAAATGAGGCCATCTAACAGCCTACATTTTACATACTAGGCCTGTAGATGGTACTTAGACTTAATTTAACCAACATGATAGTTTCATATTCAATATGCCATACGTAAATAAGAGTTAATTGAACACTACCATTAATGCAAAACCACAGATCCAGATCGCTCCACAAACGCAAATAATTGTCAAGTCGGGCGATGAATACTTATCTTTTTTCTATTTCACCTTTCTATGTCACCTTTGTTAAAAAACTGAAAACAGACTGTGGCTATGGAGTTTACATCCGATTTATGAAAAAGACTGGGATATTACCACTCCACTTCACATTGTCCAATTAAATTTGAGCTTGTTGTGCCACACCACATTTCGATACATGAGAAAACGGGCATCGATGGTTATTCACTTGTGTAACATTTTTTAATATGTAATACGTGAATTTTTTATTAAATCTACTCATTAGCAATCACTGAGAGCCGTATATGGTCCGTAAATGGACTTTTGTAAAATTACTTTGTGGTTACAGTTATGCATATGCAACTTTGCTACAGTTAGCAAACAAGCAGTGTCAAAATGCCAGTCTGTCAGCCAAGTCCAAAGCAAGACACAATGCTTTGTCAACGACATCTCAATCCCCGTTCAGACTGTCTGACGCCAGATACGTTCAAATAAAAAGAAAGTTTACGACTTTTGAGCAATTCTTAACTGTTTGTACACGTTGTCATATTAATTCCAATTAAAATGCTTTTTGTTTTGTTGTCCTCAATATCATTGTTGATAATTGCACCCACATGTGCCTGCTGGGGCCCACCTTTATAATTTTGTCCCAGGGTCCTGCTGTCCACCATATATTCCTTCCAGCAGTATTATCAGATTGGTGCTCATAATTTATGTAAGAAGCAGTATTTTATGATGCTGGAGAGACCAGATGGCATATCAAACGCTGCAGGCTTAGGATAGGCTCCGACTCATCCTGTGGATGTCAGTACAGAGGCAGAAACAAGATTCCTTATTAGCACGCGAAATCTGTGCCCCCCTAACGCGGAATATTTCTATATATGTGCAACACAATTGGGAAATTTCTACATATACCATGCATCTTTGAATATTACATATTTTGGTCTGATAACGCTTTTTATCATCCTATAAAAGTCTATTTTAGCATGTTCAAATCCACTTTAATGGATTCTGCAGATTCCCCCCAAACATCGAAACAGGAAATGCTGTTTTTTTTTTTTAATCCAAGTCGTTTAATTACTGAATTTCTCTCTCTCACCTTAGGTTGGGACAAGCACTCCTATGGTTATCATGGGGACGACGGACACTCCTTTTGTTCCTCAGGGACTGGTCAACCTTATGGCCCGACCTTCACAACGGGTGACGTCATTGGCTGCTGCGTGAACCTCATCAATAACACATGCTTTTACACCAAGAACGGGCACAGTTTAGGTAATAATTTAATGGACAATGATTTAAGCATAAATCTTATTAATGCTTAAATCATTAGAAATCAATTTAGTGACTCAAGATCAAGTTTTCAGTATCTTTCTTATGTAATCTCTGAATCCACAATTTTTTTTGTGTTCCTCCAGGTGTGGCTTTCACAGATCTGCCAGTAAGTAAAGCACACAGACCTCTCTCAAACAGTGTAATCTAAAAGTAAGTTTAAAAAAATCAGTAATTGAAATAATATAACATAAATATCAGATGAAACACTTCAAAAATAGTTTTGTCTTTGCAACTAACTGAAATAAGTTTGAAGCTGTAAATAAATTAAAGCTAAATATACATATAAGAAATGAGTACAAATGACATAAGCAAAATAAAAATAAAAGCAAAAAAAAAAATTGGATGTAACTTTACGCCTTTATTGTCTCCTCATCATGATAATTTAAAAATGGAAATAAAGTTTATTTGAAAGTGTTTGTATTAAAAATCACCTCAGAATTTTAGGTTTACAGTATGTGTATTTACAGTGTACTTGCCCAAGAAAGTACTGGTAATATAAGGTAACTGCATGGGTTAAGGTTAGGTTTAAGGGTAGGTTCAGGGTTAGTACCTAGTTATAACCCAGTTATTGTAATTGCTATAATAAGTACAAAGTATGTACATGCAGAACAGGACTCTAAAATAAAGTGCTACCGAATTTCGGATGTAACTTTACGCCTATATTGTCTCCTCATCATGATTTTTTTTTTTTTTACCTTGTGTCTTCCATCATGCCTGTATCTCTGTGCTAGCTTGAACTTTTCTGCCCAACTTTGGATCTCCGAATTGCAGCACTTCACGTTACTCTCCCCTTGAAATGAATGGCTTGTACTGTAGCTCTGTGTCTGCTAAATAAATACCAGTAACAGTAGATTGATAGTGTGGCATAGGCTAGTAATGAGCTCAGATGAGGATTTATGCTTCTGCATGAAGCTTCATTTGAGGCTTTGCCAGTTAAGGTGTGACTGAATGATTCCTTGTGCTGAGAATTACTGATGGAGAACGTGGAGACCTTCTAAGCAGTCTCTCAGCTCTCTCTTTTTGTCTTTCTCTTTTTCTGTCTCTCATTTCAGCCTAACCTGTACCCCACAGTAGGGCTGCAAACTCCAGGGGAGATAGTAGATGCTAATTTTGGCCAACAGCCTTTTGTGTTTGACATTGAGGACTACATGAGCGAATGGAGGGCCAAGATCCACAGCATGATCGCCCGCTTCCCCATCGGAGAAAGACTGGGAGACTGGCAGGCGGTTCTGCAGAAGTAAGCAACCTGTCACCTGAAAATAAATTCAGCAGTCACAATATTTATAAAACATCTACTTCTATTCGCTGTAGTTTATAATGCATGTTACTCTGCTAATCAGCCTTGTTATGTGGCTAATTCGTGATTCATAATATTTCCCACATTAACCTTTTCATGTTTATATCTGCAGTATGGTGTCCAGCTACCTGGTGCATCATGGGTATTGTGCCACAGCAATGGCCTTTGCCAGAACCACAGAGACCATGATCCAAGAGGACCAAACCTCAATAAAAAACAGACAGAGTGAGTACTCGATCAAAGTCAACTAGTTTAGCTAAAAATAACAGATCTTCCCATGTAATTTGTGGTTAGGGTAGGAAAATATTACTGTTATGAGGAACTTAACATTTTACTGGTTGAGCAAAACAACCTTTTTTTGGACACGTCTGGGCTATGAATATTTGATCAATTTCTCAGTGTAAAATTATAGAAATGCGCCTTTGATTTAAGTTTTAATCAACACACTGAATATTTAATGTTACCATCATTTTTATGTGACCCTGGCAAGAATTAAATTAATCTGTTTGAAAGAAGCCTTTCAGTATAAGCCATAAGATGCATTAAATGTTACATATAATTTTGCTCACAAAGAAAGGCAAAGTCTAAGGGAGTGTTATTTGAAAAAAAAATAAAAAAAATATATATATATGTTAATACATAGAATATATATAGAATCCATGCTGCAAAAATGACTCATTCAGAAACCCTTGGATTAAAATCATAATTGAAACAAGAAGTAGGATTGATACTATAATTCCTAAACAAAATAAGAACATAAAAAGTGTATACAGTTCTCCAAACCTTGTGCTTTTCCTTGTGTGTGTGTGTGTGTGTGTGTAGCACCTATTGCTCTGTATATCCTACTGAAAGATCCCAATCTTAGAAAATGAATGGCTGAAGTTTATTTTTATAATGATCTTAAAGGGTTAGTTCACCCAAAAATGAAAATTAAGTCATTAATTACTCACCCCCATGCTGTACCAACCCCGTAAGGCCTTCGTTCGTCTTCGGAACACAAATGAAGATATTTCTGATTAAATCTGAGAGGTTCATGACTGCTACATAGGCTCCCTAAGGGAATGACACTTGACGGCCCAGAAAGTCTTTAAAGAAAATGTTTAAATATTCCATGTCGCAACAGTGGCTCAACTATAAGTTTATCAAGCGACGAGAATACTTTTTGTGCGAAAAAACAAACAAAAATAACGACTTTATTCGACTATTCCTTTTCTTCCTTGTAGGCCTGAAACGAGACTTCAAGAGATTTCCACGACGCGCACGCGCGAGAACTTAACTGAAGTAGTTGAAGGAGATCGCAATTCTCGCGCATGCGTCGTGGAAATCTCTTGAAGAGATTTTTTGCTTTTTGTTTTTTCGCACAAAAAGTATTCTCGTCGCTTGATAAACTTATAGTTGAGCCACTGTTGCGACATGGAATATTTAAACATTTTCTTTAATGACTTTCTGGGCCGTCAAGTGTCATTCCCTTAGGGAGCCTATGTAGCAGTCATAAACCTCTCAGATTTAATCATAAATATCTTCATTTGTGTTCCGAAGACGAACGAAGGCCTTACGGGGTTGGTACAGCATGGGGGTGAGTAATTAATGACTTAATTTTCATTTTTGGGTGAACTAACCCTTTAACAGTTTGAGCCACATATTTCATTGTGCACTGTTTTGTGAAACTGTCAAAATGTAATTCAGGTTTTGCATAGAGATATAGATAAATGGAACATTTAAAAACTGTATTGGAAACAAACCCCCTGACAGCACACCCTCAGCTTGTGTGTAAGCACCATTTATCCTTTCCCATGTGAGGAGAGCAATTACATAAAAGTCTTAAAGGCACAGCAGTAATAAAACACTTGTTTAAAAGGTCAGAGAAAAAGAAAAATATCATAAAACTAAATTATGAATGCTCAAAACACTTTACTAACATTTTAAGTGGACCTCAGGGAGAGCGATCGAGTGATTAAAAATGTATGATATGACCATTTAAACAAAAACAAAATAAAACACACATGTAATTTCTTCATCTCATTTGCTTCTTTCTGCATACAGGAATACAGAAACTGGTATTGGCAGGCCGTGTTGGAGAAGCCATTGACGCAACACAGCAGTTGTACCCCGGACTCCTAGAACACAACCCCAATTTACTCTTCATGTTGAAGTGAGTATGTTTACCAGACTTGGAGAACCACATGTGTGCCACTTTGTGTGGAATGAATTGCTTAACTTGAAGCAAGGTGAAAAATGTGTTTTCTTCTCTGGGGATCAGTAGAGCTCAGTTGCATATGAACATCCACGTAGCCTGAGATTAGGGCAATCTTTTACTCAGTGTTACACTGAATGAAGGTTTTTATAGTGCCCTATGGTCATTCTGACAAATGTTTTTTTTTTATATCAGTCTTTATAGGGAAAACACACACTCATGGTGAAAACAGGGTCATGGTTGCTTTGCTCTGAGCTGCTTATGATATGATTAGTCATATTGTTGCATAAGGTTGAAAAGAAGCTGCCTTTTAACTTTTTTTTTAAAGAAACGCTTACAAGTCATACGTCAGCCACCCTGTTGAATTGATGTTTTTTTATAATGCATTACGCAGCCCATACTTCTGAATATGTATGTCCCTGAGAGGTTTTAAGGGAAACAATGTCTTTTAAATTATATGCAATTTGAAGATCCACCTACTAAAATCAGTGGTTTCGAATAAAAGCTGAAGTTAAAGAAATGGAAAGGCTTGCTTATCTACTTTGACAAAAGTTAGTCAGATTATATATATATATATATATATATATATATATATATATATATATATATATATATATTGCAAATATATAAGTTTATTGCAAAATATGCATATATATTCAAATATTTAAGTATTTTTAGAGCATGGAAAGACCGATTTGATTACGTCATTTGTGGTGCTTCATTGGTGTGAGCGGAGCTAACAAGGTCTTTTGGCACGTTTTGCTTGTTTCGACACTCTGATTGGTGTAAATTCCTATACAGCATCATGGGTAATGTAGTTTTTCACCATAAATTCTGCTGCTAAACACGATTATTTTAACAGAATTAACTACCATCAATTACCAACCTCGTAGCTCACAGTAAGGTTGTCTTTAAAGCTTTATAAGTTATCGTTAAAAAATTATTTTCTTATGGATAAAATGTATCGAGTTTTTCTGGGAACTCGACTGTTGCACTGTATTAGTGTACAAAAGTCACAGTAAAGCTTTCTAATGATCAAAAAATCCTAAAATAATTTATCATGGTTTTTAACATTTAATATGAAATATTTGTTGAGCAGCAAATCAGCATCAGATTTCTGAAGGATTATGAGATACTGAAGACTGACTGCTGAAAATTCAGCTTTGACATCTCATGAATAAGTTACATTTTAAAATATATTCAAATAGAAAACATTTATTTTAAATTGGAATAATATTTCACAATATTACTGTTTTTACTGTATTTTTGATCAAATAAATGCAGCATTGATGATCATGAGAGACTTCGAAAGCATTTAAAAAATCTTACCAACCCCCAACATTTGAACAATAGTGTATGTTCAAAATCTTGTATTGAGTGATTTCTGGCAACTATGTTCTTTGTTTTATTCAAAATTTAAATTATAAAGATAAAATTAAAATGAGTATTTTTATGCTTAATTTGAATTCCGTATTGACTTGTGGTCTTAGACTTTAAAAACCATTAGTCATGCATTGAAAACATGATATCCCTGCTCTTTAGTTCATTAGAGAAACTGCATTCAGACCCTCAATGTAAGCCCTACATATCAACAAACCCTTTTCTCAACATGTTACAGGCCTTTACGGGGCAGACGCTGCCTCTGTGTAATGTTAAACTTTTCTTTGGAAACCATCTCTATTCATTTTGCTTGGCTGGAATTTTGTTTTGACGTGAGGATGAAACTTTTTATATAAAGCCTTACATGGAGGTGCATAATTGCACTGTTGGATGTCATCAGATGTCAGATGCTGCTTTGGGAATAGTGCCAGGATGTGTGGGAAGGAAGCAGTGAGAGCTGACTCCTCTCTCTTTCTCTGTGATGGATTACAGTTGAACGACAAGCAGACAGTTTAATGGATTGCTGAGCTGACAGTGTCAGTCAGTAGGCATAATAATGGATAAGAGAAACCTGGTTGACAGACATTTTAATTGATTGGCAAGTCTGAAGTGTGTGTGTGTATTTGTGTGCGAGATCTTGCTTGTGTAACAGTGATTTTTTTGTTGCCCTCCCTCAGGTGTCGGCAGTTTGTAGAGATGGTGAATGGTACGGATAGTGAGGTACGGTGCTTTAGTGTCCGCTCTCCTAAATCACAGGACAGCTATCCCGGCTCCCCCAACATGAGCCCCCGGCACGGAGCCACCAACGCTCACTTGCACAGCACAGGTAACACACACACTCCACACATTTTCAGTGCTACTTAAAATATTTTTTAGCACTTTGTGAACAATGCATTTGGGTGAATCTCATGGTAAAAAGTCCATGTTTCATCCCAGAATCTAGAGGGAAAAATAAGAAATTATATTTGTTGGGAATCTGAAGCCATTTAGGTAATCTACAGCCTCGGGAAATAAGAACAGTAGTGTTCTTTATGTCTTTTTTTTCCATTACATGTATATGAAAACAAAGTCACAGTGCAAACATTTGTTAATGCTCCTAAAATAGGCTTAATGTTTTGCATTAGAGAATATTATTATTAGTAATATTATTTCATTTATTTTGAGGTCAAAGTTTCTTTTAAAGGGATAGTGCACCCAAAAATTTAAATTCCATCATTTCCTCACACTCAAGTTGTTTTCAACACAAAAGAAGATATTTTGAAGAATGTTGGTAACCAAACAATTGATGGGCCCCATTTTTTTCCATACAAATTTTCATTGAAAAATATGGGTAACCAAAATTTTAATGTTGGGGTGACCTGTCCTTGTCTTCAGCATGTTTTGTCCTGAATGGGTTGTAAATGTACATAATTCTGCAGTATGGTTTTAATTCATTAAAATATGTTAGAATGAACTAGAAAGTAACTTATCTATTTGGTAGCTGAAAGCATTAATCACAATTAGCCCACATATTTGTTAAACCAAAATAGAAGAGTTGAGGGATGTGTAGGACTTTGTAAAGAACAGATGTTCAAATTCAGAATTCTGAGGGCGTAGATTCGGTGTGGGTCTGATCATGAGTAACATCTTCAAGAGAACACATTCATAAAAGATGTGGAACAGATGGTCGATTGAATCACTTGTTTCACTTGTACTGCACAATTCAAGTAAAGCATTGTATTCATGCTGTTTCTTAAGATAGTCCTCATTGTTTTTTTCCCCTCCTCATGACTCAGGAGCAGACAGTCCCACATGCAGTAACGGGGTCACCCCTCCTAACAAAAATAAGAGCCACAACAAATACACAGGCGTAAGCTCCGCCTCCTCTTCTCCATCCTCTTCTCCCTCCTCCGTCAATTACTCCGAGTCCAACTCTACCGACTCCACCAAGTCCCAGCCACACAGTGCCACCAGCAACCAGGAGACTAGGTGTGTGGTGGTGTTGTTTGGGTTAGTGATTGTGGGTGGTTTGAGTTTGAGCCAGGCATAAAACTAAATATGCGGTTGTATGCAAGCAAGGCCAAGCATATAAATGTGTTGTGTACTTACATTCTCGAGAGACTCTGCTGTTGACTGTATTTTTGTGTGTTGACAGTGATAGTGAGATGGAGATTGAGGCAGAACATTACAGCAATGGCGTGACAGAAAGCTCAACTCGCATTATGAATGGCACGTACAAACACCAGGAAATCCTACAGGCGGATGACAGCAGTGTTGGCAATGGAGTAGCAGGTACAACACGTGCAGGATTTTTAACATCACATTCAACAGGCTGTGAGAACGCCTTTTTAAAAATGCTTTGTTTATAAATCTTTTTGACCTTTTTCATTCTTCATTCTTATGTGACTAGTTCTTTCTCTGCTCTGTCCTTCTTCCCCTTGAGAGATGCTAATTTGAGCTCCTCTATAACTCAGCCCATTAAATGCTTTTCTCCAAGGTTACAAAGAGAGAGTGTGATAGTTTGTGGTTATGAAGTTTCGATAAAATGTGTGTGTTGCTTTTATTAGCACCCAGTGCACAGTTTTCTTCCTTTAAAATAAATAAATAATAATAATAATTTCTTGGTTTCAGACATAGATTTTTGAGAAAATGGTTCATATGGATTAAAAAACAAATGAGTCACTATTAGATGGAGGACTTTTTATATTATATTATATATAATACTTGAAATATAATATTATATAATTCAATATAATGATAAAATAATGAAAATTTAGCTTTGCCATCACAGGATTAGATTGCATTTTAAAATATATTCAAATAGAAAACAGTTGTTTTAAATTGTGATTATTACAATAAACTTTTATTATTATAATACAGTTATATTATATAGAAATATAATACAATATTAGATTCAATATAATTATAATATTATGAAAATTAAGTTTTGCCATCACAGGATTAAATAGCATTTTAAAATGTATTCAAATAGAAAACAAAACAGTTATTTTAAATTGTAATATTAATTATAATACAATTATATTATTCCCAATAGTTTCACTGGCTAATGAAACATAGCCTCAAATTAATATAACAATACTGGGCAAGATTTCCCAGCAGTACTATATTGAAGCAATTTTTTCAATCACAATATCTATGTGCGCTGTGTAATTATAGTCGCAAACATGTCTGCTTTCTGGGGTGTCATTGCAATTTCTTTGCTCCTCTAGATGACAGCTGCAGCTCCAGACAGCTGTGTGGAGGAAACCAGGCGGCCACAGAGAGAATGATCCAGTTCGGCAGAGAGCTTCAGGCCCTCAGCGAGCAGCTCTGCCGACAGTACGGCAAGAACGCCACTCACAAAAAGATGCTGCAGGTATGGAGGGAAAGAGGAGGAAAGGTTTGCGAATGCGATGAATAGGTGGATGTTTGCACAGGCAGCATTGGAAAAAGGTGTTGTGGTGATATTGTGCAATTTATAAAAGTCAGTTTTGGCTGTTGTGTTTTATATTAAATATTGGTGAAGTAATCTATTTGGACTTGCAGTCATATTGGATGCATACAAAGTAATTTGTTCAAGTCCTCTGCCTCTTGTTTGTTGCACATTTGAAGTGGAAAGTTGGTTAGCCTTGTGGGTAGCAGTACTCTTACATTCTTTGTGCCCACTCGCCAGCGTGTATGTTTGTGTGTTCAGGATGCATTCAGTCTTCTGGCGTACTCGGACCCCTGGAACTGCCCCGTGGGCCAGCAGTTGGACCCCATGCAAAGAGAGGCGATCTGCTCCGCTCTCAACAGCGCTATTCTGGGTAAGGCTGCTTGGCTGGCTGAGACGACACGTGAATACACTATGTGAACATGAGCACTTATGTAGGCCTCGTTATTTAAATGTGGTTACAGTAACATGAGGCACGTAAATGAGCTTTTAACGACCTGGTAACATGGCCAAGTTGTTATGATCATTTCTACTTATTTAATAGTTGTAATGGCTTCATATCTGTGATCTTTTCCGTCATTCAGAGTCTCAGAATCTGCCCAAACAGCCTCCTCTCATGCTGGCTCTGGGTCAGGCCACAGAGTGCGTGCAGCTGATGGCCAGGGTTCGCTCTGGTTCCTGCTCCTTCGCCAGAGTCGACAACTTTTTGCACTAGCACTAGTCCAGGTGAGAGCACCAAGGTAATTATAGTCTGGAAACTGTTACTGTTTTTTTTTTTTACGCAGTATTTTGATTTTAAATTGAAGTGTTGGTTTAGTTTGTTTTAAAATCCAGTTTGTATGTCATTTGCATCTTTGAAAAATGATTAGTTTTATTTTTGTTTTTATTTTAATTCAGTATAGTAATTTCAGTTTTCACTCCTTATAACATAAATCATTCTGTGTATATCTGTCTAGTCACTATTGAAAAATTATATAGTAATTTATATATATATATTAGGACTGTCAATCGCACCCTTATTGTGAAATTAAGCCTAATAATACATTTATATAGTGCTTTTCTTTGCACTCAAAGCGCTTTACATAGAAGGGGAGAATCTCCTCAACCACCACCAATGTGCAGCATCCACCTGGATGATGCGACGGCAGCCATATTGCACCAGAACGCCCACCACACACCAGCTTACTGGTGGAGAGGATAACACCATTTATCTTGTTTAATGCGGTCATTTTGTAATCATTTGCTATATGCAGCAAAGTAAACTTTCAGATTGAAGGGTGAATTACACAAAACTGTATTTTCTGCAAGTTGTTTTTAAAGATAAATTTAGGTGTCTTTCCCAAAAAAGGACACTTGGGCCCCATTTACACTGCATGGTTCAAGTGACCCAAATCCGATTTTTTCCTCTCATGTGGCACAGATCGAATATGACCGGTGAACGTGTAAGCAGGAAAAAAACGCATGGATTCTGATTTTCTCAGATCGGATTCAGGCCTCACCCATATGTGGTAATAAATCGGATATGAATCGGATACGGGCATTTGTGTGTGCCACGTAAGCAGACAAATCGGATATTCCCCAGTAAATGCGAGTCGTACGTCATTATAAAAGTGACGTCAACTAAGGTGGACATCACAAACTGAGATCACATGACTTATTATAGGCGCGATGGAGGACGAAGGATACACACAGTGGAACAATGCGGAGGTTTCATGACTTTTGAGTGTTTGGGGCGAAGAGACAGTGCAGGCAAAAATGCAGGGTTGTTACAGAAATAAATCCGTGTTTTTAGACATTTCACGAGATATGGGGAGGCACGGTTTTAAGCGCTCATGGCTACAGTGCCAACCAGGGCAAAAAAATCGAAAAAATCGGATATAGTCAGAAAATCGGATTTGGGCATCAAGACCTGCAGTGTAAATGCAGCCTTGGAGACTCCAAAAGTCCACTTGCGATACCAAACAGGACCACATTGACACCCCTAAACCAACCGTCTTGACCCGACTGTATACCTACTACATTACAAGGATCCATTCAGATTTACTAAACACTGCAACACACATAACAGATAACGTTGGAAACTACGTGAATGTACTGAAATGCATAAATACAATGTGCGATCAGTGCATCAAGAGCGCACATACATGATTTGTTTGCTTATCAATATAACGGACTCGCTGTACGTCACTGCAACCGTCTTTACCTTCATTACAATCCGCATCCATTAAAACTTTACTAGCGAGAAGTTTGCGTATCATCTGGCCATACAGTGGAAGGATGTTTTGACGTTCCGTTCAGTCTGTATTTCACACAGCGTGATGCGTGAGTGCTCGTGCTTTTCAGAAACAATCACAGAATATGACAGAGCTCTTGTTTTAAAGCTAAACGCACACTGGAATTAATTATTCACTGAAAACGCAACATGAGCCTCTATTCTATATGATGATGTAATTAGCTTGTTTTTTTTACATTAACACTGTTTTGGACTGATTGTTTGAATGCATTCGCTTACTGGATAATTGGACTGAAAACTTTCCTGGAGTTTAGCGGCTTAAAATGATCTGATCGCAAACAGAGAAGCGAAAACGGCTTATTAAACCGCTAGAATAGAAATTTCCGCCTATCAGGGTTACAGGTGCTTGCGCCATTGTAGATAAACTCCCGACGTAAATTAGCTTAATTGCGTAATTTCACGTGCTTCACTAAATTATTTGCGTTAAATTCCGGTATTTTAACGCATTAAGGATTTTGAATTAATCGCAAGCGTTAAAGCTTTAACTTCGACAGGCCTAATATATATTCAATTTCATCAGCAAATTTTACATTCCCAGTCTGACAACGCTTGATCCCAAGAAAATACATGTAAATCAGACAGTCGCTTCTAAATGGTTGGTTCTTTTTTGACAGTGTATATTTGAATGATTAAATCAGACTATTCAATTTTAATACATAATACAAAAACAAAAGAATTTTGTTCCTTTTAATACACATTTATCCAGTCCAGGCCAGTGTTTATTATTTTGCAAAATCACTTTCTCATTTTTATTTTACCTTTTTTTTCAATGCTGGGTTTATTTCATTGTTTTTTTCTTAAAATATTCCAGTATTTCCATTGTCCATGTTAAATACATAATGCTTTTGTATTTCCCTCAGGCAATGTTCAGGACGGCTACAAATAGGACTTTCCAGTCGTTTGCCATGACGAGAACATGCGTTTGAATTGGTGTGTCGCTTGCCGTTTGCCAGAAGCAGCCGAGCAGAATGAATAGAAACATGAGAAGAGAGGCTTCTTTTTAAATTAGTATTATCAAATACAAATTGTGTGACACTATTTAAAGATAATTAATTATTCTGTTTATCAAGTCACTTTTATTTTAGTTTATATTTTGTCCGTTTGTTGTGCTCATTTTGAAACAAATCAACTTCCCAAACTTTTTTTTTTTTTTTCATGGGTGAATTCAGTGCATAGTATTTCAAGCGTACCATATCAACAATACACATAATGGTAAGTTCCTACTGAAAATTTGAGCTACGCACTCTGGTTTTTCTCAGTCAGAGCTCAGGTATTTAGACAAATGTTCTTTTATTTGTGGAAACAGGTGTCGCTTCACCAGACCATACTGTGGATTTTAAAGCAGGTCTTTTTCTATGTACAAGCAAATTCTATAGATTATTTTGATTATTATTTGGTCAACCTAAGCTGCCCCTTTAGGAATTAGATGAACGTCGATGTTGTGCATACAGAAGTTTGGCGACCTTCCGATGTTTTCATTGGAGTAAGTGTGCGAACGATAATGCATGGCTCATATAGTGTCTCACCTTTTAAGCTACTTTAGCATCTCAGGCACCAGCACAAGTTTCATTAGACACAATCACACAGTGACGACGCAGACTTGCCTTTGGGTCCAATGTAGATTAATTATATTTTCAATCATAGACCTTTGCCCTAAATGGATCTATTTTACCAATATTTTACCATCTTTATAGCCGTGGGTATCATGCAAATGTCAACCTTCACTTTTTTAAGTTAGGTATATTGAAGTTAACTTGTGGTTTTCAAATTTGTGTGGCTGTACCAAATAAAAAGGCAGTTTTTGACAAAAGAAATTTAAGGTTAGTTTGATTACTGAGAAGCTCCACTGAAGCTCACGGACTAACTTCGTATACCAAGTCTGTACGTACGTTTTATATCCATGTGAATAGTGTCACTGTGTTGATAGTTCTCCTGTTAGATTAATAACTATACAGACTGACACCATTTCAACTTTTGTTATTGGTTGTTTCATTGGCTGTTGAGTACCGTTGTTCAAGTTTTGTTACCATTGGATGCACTGTACTTGGATTAATGCACATGATGCATTACTGTATTCGTCTACCTCTCCTGTTCAGTGATGGAGGGACAGAGTATGAACTTGCAGCATGCAAGACAATTGAGCGTTCCTAAAAATGAACAGAAAACTTGCAAATGAAATATGTATTTATTTAGCACCTAGAACATCTCCTTAAATTGCAATTGTGTTTGTTGCTCCAGAACTTCACCTTGACCTCATATCAGTGCAATTGTTTTGGTTCCCCCCAAGAGATGTTCTCTAACAATCTTTTTCTTGGCCTTTGTAAGTGTGATGTTAACTGGCTCAGGCACTTTTTCCTGTAAGCAGCCTGTTTTTTTTTCCCATTCTTTCTTTTAATCTGATCATCCATGAAGGAAAAACTATCAATCGACCCCATGTCAACCCAGCATTTCACTCAGCCAGCACAGGTGTGATGTTGTGTTGAATGTAGCTTAACCGATTTTAGTTTCCACATTTTTTGCTGCTGGCCATCATGAGATTGTTACATTCCCGTATCTACACCTGCTTTTGTTCTTTTCGGTTATACCTCACTTGCTCTTAGGACAGTGCTGTCTATCTTATTGTATCGTGTCAGGCATTTTAACAGAAGGCATGTGTAGTGCAGTGACCATTTTGGTCGACCTGCAGATCATCTGGTGGAAGTTAGAGGTCACAGGGTCACTGGAGAGTGCACATGCTCCTCAATATCTAAAATAAACTTGGCCTTCCCAACTCTGGAGTTACATAATGGATACAGGCAATAGCAGATTAAACTGATTGGAGCCCCACCTTGTGTTTTTAGCAGTGTTTGTGTCAATCTGATTCAGTGGGGTAGACATTTTACACATCCTGATCCCTAATGGTCTCAGTCAACTTATTTGACCATTTTACTCCACTAAATGGGTCAATTTGATTGTTAAATGGTGGTATCTTGTTGCATGGGGACATCTTGTGTAACTATTTACTTATGTTTGAGTTAAAAAATGGCAGTTTGTAGAGAAGCACTCGTACTTCTACTGACCTGTCCGTTGTAGATCTTTTGTCATGGGGCGGCTTTTTAATGCCACATATGTTTTGGAACTCATCATAATCTAACCACCTATAATGAATATTGTTGTTTTAAAAGAATCCATTATAGAACGTCATATTGACTTTAAATAGGGACGTACGTACATACATCGAAGGGAAGAAAGTAGCCAAAATGCGTCATGTTCCTGCTTCAAAAGACAATGGAGCAAGACGAATGGAATGGAGTACAGCAAGCTGTGCACAGTTTACTTCTATTACGATTTTAATTTTATTTGAGTTTTCTTTTAGCAATTGTGAAATGAGTTACCCTCTACTTAGCATGAACCTTTAAAACAACATAAAAAAGAAAAACAATTAAAAAGTGAAAAAGAAAAAAAGACATACCTATGTACTGGAAACATGATAAAGAAATATTGTACTCATTTAATTTTGACAGAATTATTTTTATTAAAATACACATCCATGAGCAAATGGCGTCTGTCTTTTGTATTATTTTATTATTGTTTCTTTGCATATGTATATCTGTATATATACTGATTTTGTGTAATAGAAGAAGAATATAAGAATTCATTGGCATGTTATGTGTGTGTGTATAGAGTATGGAGTCATGCTCAGCTCAGGATCATGTGTGTAGCAGAATGCACATCTATGGGCTGCTGTTCCAGATGTCTGAGGACTGAGACTCAGCAGCAGAGATGTTGGGGGTCTCCTCTGAGCGATGGCTGTCTGGAAGTGTGAACTCATTGTTTATATACTGATACAGGCTCCTGGCCTTTCTCCTCTTTGCGGGGGGAACTAAGGAAAGAAAAACATTATGGGTTCAGATTAGTCTCTATGAGCATCGGTACTGTTTAGGTTCTATTGTGAAGTGTTGTCATGCATTGTCTATGTTATTCAGATCATTTACTGAGATTCTGATATATGTGCCTCCCTTATTATTACACCTACATCATTTAATTCAAAGGAATTTTTATAGTATAGTGCTATATTAATAATAATGAATAATAAGAGTATATTATGTGCAAATAGTAATGCAACATGATGTGCATGTAAGAAAGTCATGTTGATTGGAGTGACTGACAGTAAGTATTAATGGATGCATTTGGAAATAATAGAAACATTATATTGAATCTAATACAAATATACATTCGAAAAAACGTACAAAGGTGGCTTAATGAGGGAGAGTGTTGACGGTCCATCAGACACTGGTCACTAGTCTTTCTCAGAGACTTCTGTCTTTGAGTTCTGGACCTGGATGACCCTGTACCTTCAGACTCTCTCTTGACATCCTTTTTAAGATGGGCTGATTTGTTTGAGAAGTTCGGATGCTGAAATACATGGACATTACCTCTGGACGTTCTGTGATGATACATAATTATACATTAAAAACAGTTTCACATGGCTAACATGAATATATTTATATTTGTAGAAAATACACACAGTAGTTGCTAAAAGTGATGTCCGGAGAGGGGATATTTGTTTTTAATGACCCTAAAAGTTCGATTTAACAATCAAAATATGAGGAATATATATTTAATATAATATTAGGAAAGATCATTAATATTCCCCCTAATAGGGAAGAATCGGACAGAATTATTTGGCAAAAAAAAGAGAAACTTTAACTACTATGCAAAAATAAAATGCAAAACGCTCACAGCAAAAATCATACATGGGCTACAACATAATCAATTATTAATATTTCGTTGGTTTTTGCACGTGTTTGTAATTTCTTTGTATGACGGCCTGGCCAAAAATTGTGTCCGCACAATTTGGCAAGTTTCATTCACAAATAAAACAATTGACTCCAAGCACAACTACACAATATGCTTACAAAATATTACATCACATTTTTAATAATATTTTAATAAAGGGTGAAGATGTCAATTTTCCTAGGCCGGACATCACTTTTGGCCATATAATTACAGCTGTCATTTTCAAGGCTTTATACATCTTCCATAGGAGTACTGTGAGATTGTTGTCTGTGTTTGGTGTTTATAAATAACTGTAGCAAGAGCATACCTTGCCATCTTCTTAAAGCCATAAGCAAGCATGGAAGTATGGAGACTAGTAACATCTTTAAGCTCCTTTAATGTGGAGAGTTCATTACATCTACTGAGTTCCTCCTCATAAAGCTCACCGTTGACCACCACAGACCCGCCATCACCCCACTGCAACACACGTAAATCAGGTAAAGTAGTACAGAAACTACTTTTTTCTCTTTTTTTTTTTGTTGTATTATTTTATTTTATATATATATATATATATATATATATATATATATATATATATATATATATATATATATATATATGCATACAGTAGTACCGGTCAAATGTTCAAAATACAGAAAAAACAATAATATTGTGAAGTATTATTACACTTTAAAATAAGGGTTTTCTATTTTAAAATAATTATTTTCTGTGATGCAAAGCTGAATTTTCAGCATCATTACTGATCCTTCAGAAATCCTTCTAATATGCTGATTTATTATCAGTGTTGGAAAGAGTTTCATGGGCGTAGCTGCTAAGCCTTATGAGCATAACGATTTTAAACTGAATGTAAGACTTGAAAGGATATTAATTGTTTCAGACCTGAAAGGATCGGTTACCCGGATCATCAATGATAACTGCCAATATTTTCAAAAAATCCGTCGTCGAGTATTTTGCTGTATTTTTGAACGGTTTACTGTTTTTACGCGACTTCCTTCTCATTATGCAGTGTCAATTTTTTCAAATGAGCTGCCTGCTATTGAAATTGTAACGTTAGGTGAGAATCTTGAGAGCCGTTTGGTAACTATAGGAACATATTTTAATGGTCATTACTAGCGTTAGACAGCAGAGGGCGCAAATTCCCTTTATTTCACACTTGTGCTTAACCGGCCGGATTCCACTAGAGGGCCTCAGCAAACCTGTAAATTAACCATTTTCATATTCAGGAGAAAAATCATGAACTTAACAAGCACTTTACAGCCTTGTCCCCACAATTGTCAGTGGCCTTAAACATTTGTATTGGCTAATTATGGTTTTTTTATGGATTGCTGATGTCCTTTAAAAAAAGTTATAGGCTATTTGAGCAGCAAGTTTTAGTTATGAAGAAATATGTCTCCAGTTCTGCATTTGTGGACCTTCTGCTCTAGTCAGTGCGCTTAACATCGCATTGATTTTCTGACAGACAGTGATGCAGTCTGGGGTAAGGTATCGCAAATCTAATGTCTTCATATGTATGCAATAATGCTTCATTTATTTGTACTGTGAGTGAAGTGCATCCACAACTACCACTTCCGGTTAAAATGGAAATTAACAGGTTTTTCCAAAAATGTTTAACCTGTTAACTGTCGCCCCCCTTTTTTGAATATACATGAAAATGCACATTTCGAACTTAAATGATTGTAATTCAAGAATGCTTTGGAATAAACGTAAGATTGGTCTCGTTTTAAAGAAGACAATTGGCATATTTTTGTAGAAGTGAAATAAATTAAGAAAGTGAAAAAGAAAAAAAGTTATAGAAGTTTGAGTTTATGAAAATGTACAATGTACAAAAAAATTATTCATATTTTATATAAAATATATATTTTCAAAACCTGGGTGACTCTAAAACTACACAAAAATCAAAGCCAAAAATCTGAACAAGTTGTGTTTCAAATTTTAGGTTGATATCTCAAAAAATGAGCTTTCAGTAAGATTTTGTTTGGGCGAAGTACCACACTTTTTCACTAAGTCACAACCAGACTCCATTACTGCCCATATAAGGGCACCTACATTTCCATATGTGTTTTGAGTGATATGAACCATTATTTCCACAATTTTCATACAATTTATGAAGTAGACATCCTATTCGGAAGTAATATGAGAAGTTTGGCAGATTTTGACATGAATTCAACCTCTAAAAAACACATAAAAAGAACAAGTATGTGCGTTATAGCTTCCTGCCACATCACAATCGTAAATCTATAATTTTTTCTTTTTATTTAAAAAAATTTCAGACCTTTTTTTTTTCTAAAATAATTGAATGGATGCCATCTTTTGAACTCTTGGCATGAAAACAAACTGAGGTTTCTACCCTTCTTTCATGATTTTTCATGTTCATCACTATTTCAAAATAAAGGTCTAAACACGCCTTAAGAGTATGAAAATATTCTTGTTGCAATTTGATAGATTACGGCTCCTCTGTAATTTATTTTGAAAATCAATCACCAAATATGGAAACTAGAGACTGTAAGCTTTCAAATGATATATAGTTTGTCAAGATTAGTTTAGGTTTAGTATAAGATATTACGGTTTTAAAAATGTAATGGATTTGGGCCCACCGGTGGGCCCGTGACACTTCACAGGTTAATGGAACCAAATCCTAATCCTACCCTAACCCTATAGTAAGTACATGTGGTTGCTTAATATTACTCAGTATTTAAATATATAACTACACTGTAACAATGATACCTTAAAATAAAGTGTAACCCTTTATTTTAAGGTGGTGTAGTAACATTGTACTTACTCAAATAAGTACTGTGTAATATGAATTAACTACATGTACTTACTATAGAATTAAGGTTTGGTTTAGGGTTAGTCGCTTGTAATTATGCATAATTTACCGTTATTACTAAAGGAAGTACTGTGTAACTGCGTCACCTTAAAATAGTGTTACCAAAGCATGATATACATTGTACTAATCATGTTGCGAAATTTCATTACATAAGTAAAAATGTAAATAATTTGTTTAAACAAGAAATAAATGTTAAATACTTTTATTATCTTGATAGAACATTTTATAATCAGCTTATAACATTCACAGTATTGTACACCTTGACCCATCTGATTATAATAAAAACACAAGCGTCTAAAGATTTGAATTTTGTGATTCTCAAAAGAAATAGAAACCTCCTTTCCAGAATTCTAATATACATACAAAAGTACAAGAATAAGAAAAATACTTTCCATAATTTACACATATATATAAAATGCTCTTTTTTATAAAAAGGGCTCCTAGTGTACAAAAGTGTCCGTCAGTACATATTTCTATTTATACACATATTTGGACATACACAAAAAAATAATGCTCATGTGGTATTACTGGTGCTCCGATTGTGTGCTGTTTAAATCCCATCGCTTTCTCTTTAAAAACCCAGAGCATCACTTTCGATTTACTCTCTCCATCCAGAGAATGCCAATAAAACATTAAATTAAATACAGATAACAAAACAAAGTGGCAAGTTAGGCTTCTCCAGCTGTCTCTTGCCATACGTTTCAAATCACCCTCCGGTTTCAGTAACAACGTTGTAGTGAAAACCCGAGGCAATGAGTCACTAGTGTCAGTTGTGCAGATGTTACGTCTAGACCTGTTCGAATGAACTACATTCTCTTTCAGACTCAAGGCTACCTTGATAAATGTACGTTTTGCAGCGAAATAACACGTCATTTGTTTTTCCAATCGAGTTAAACCAGATAACGCTCAACAGATGAGGCTACACCTTCATGAATCACGCCCATCAGTTATGACACGGTAAGACCGGTATCCTAATCGTTTTCACTGACACCTCGAGATGTCCTTCAAAACATTTGGAATACATATTAGTAACATTTTCATTCATCCCCAAATAGAATCATGATAAAAGGAGAATTAGCTCATCAGCCCATCTGGAATGAAGTTCCTCCAAACGCTGGGATATTTTATGCATTTCACTGTCCTTCCTCCATCAATGCTTCTTGGTTTGATAGACAGCCTTTGAAGCGCTGGACGTCCCGAGGCAGGTATCTCCACAGTCTAAACAAGCGTTCACCTGGGAACTGGTTGCCTGAAGACAGCGCTCGGGTCTGTTGGACATTAGAGAAACCAATATTTGGCTCGGAGTCTGATAGTGTCCACCTCAGTGCCGTTTCTGTAAGATTATACTTTAAAAATATGACTGAACACACACATACACACACTCACCATGGCTAAAAAAGCCTCACAGCTTTGGCCATCAGGAGTGGACTGTGTGGAAAAGGTCCCAATGTGCAGAATTCTGGCTTTTCCAAACATGAAAGGAATTTCCTTTTTTCTCTTTACAGAAAAACAGACTGAGTCAATGAGAGGTCAAGTCTTTCTGAAGTTACGCCGCACCGGTGCCAGTTAAGTATATGGATTCCTATTTTTCTGGAGGCAGGGGGGAAAAACTAAAAACAAAGCGAGAAAAACAGGTTGATGTCCTTCAAAAAGAAAGAAACTGTCCTAGACTGCCTCTTTTAACAATAAAAAGCAAAATTCAAACCATTTTGTAAACCTTAAAGGGACAGCTCACCCAAAAATAGAAATTCGGTCACTCGCCCTCGTGTCAATCCGAACCTGTATGACTTTCTTTCTTATGTGAAACCTTAGAGAAGATATTTTGAGAAATGTCTCCGTGTTTTTTGCCCATACATTGGAACTGTTTGATTACGGTGTTCCACAGAAGAAAGAAGTCATATAAGTAATTTCCAATTCCAAGAATAAAATTTTTGGGTGAACTATTCCTTTAAAGGGATAGTTCACCCAAAAATAAAAGTTCTGTCATTATTTACTCACCCTCGTGTTGTTCCAAACCTGTATGGGTTTCTTCTGCTGAACACAAAAGAAGATATTTTGAAGAATGTTGGTAATCAAACAGTTGACAGTATTTTTTTTTTCCTACAATGGAAGTCAATGGGTGCTGTCACCGTCTGGTTACCAACATTCTTTAAAATATCTTCTTTCGAGTTCAGCGGGATAAAGAAACTCATGCAGGTTTGGAACAACTTGAGGGTTAGTAATGACAAAACTTTCATTTTTGGGTGAACTATCGCTTTAAATGTAACAAGATAGAAGAGAAACCCCCCAAAAAGTTTCCATTTCCATGTATGAAAAAAACCTCAATATATTTAAAAACTGCTTCTTTTTTTACATCAGAGATAATTAATGTGACAATTAAGCCAACTTGGGAGTGTTAAAATGGCGTTTGAACAAACAAGAGTGTTAAAGAATAAGTAAAAACATGTTTAAATGTTCTCATAATGGGATTGATCTTAATGCTACACTTCCAGTCTCTCACGTACTGCACATTGAGATTTTCGCTTTTAAAAATGTGATTGATAAACACATTAATTAGTAGTGAGAAGAATGCAAATAATACATCTTCAAAATCATCATGGAGAGCACATTGAGTGACAGAAACTATGATCAGCATCAGAATGAGATGATATGAGCAAACAAGCATAAACACTGATCAGATCCGTTTTAACACTCATATTTTTCTCCACCTCCTCCTCCTCATCTTCCATCATTATCATCATCATCAATGCAAGAAGCATCATAAAAAGTGAGATGAATCCACAACAAGACGCATCATTTCCACAGAGGCGATTTGTTGGTCTCTCACGTCCTCTGAGTGATAGCATCAGGCATCCCAGTAGCAACTAGCACACTTCCTTGGAGTCAATAGAGATGAATATGGTTGATTTTTCCCAAAAGAAGAAAAAATAACTAAGGCGAGAGGAATGGAGAGCCATAAGGCACTTCCATACAGTGCAACCTGTGTGATCTGGGCGAGGGACCTTATTCACGAGGAAGATTGTGAATAGGTTGTTGTTTGTGATAGTAACGACCGAAAAATAATAGCTGATCATATAATAGTTCCTTCATTTTATCATAAATGTGCATAAAGGCTCTTACAGTGGTGTGAATCCTACTGTAGCTCACAACGTAATGAAGTTTCCGTCCTCTCTCATGCTTTCTTGGCTACTGCTTGTCTTGGTGGGACTGCCGTTATGTGTAGGTGTGGTCAGAGAGCTTAAAGAGCTGCTACTGGGCAAGGAAACACTTTGTGGGAGGGGCCTGTGTGCAAATGCACCCGACGACAGGGCATTACCATGGCTGCCGTTGCCATTAGTCATACGGTGTGGCACGTACAGGTTGTCGTTCTCGATGATGAGGTCCGTATCATCGTCACTGTCGCCTTCAGCCACACTGTTGCTGTTGCTGTATTGGCTGGCGTTCTGTGAGGCGGGGCTGGGGGCGGAGTCATGTGAAAGGGCGGAGCCTCCCGAGCCAGCGGAACTATTGCCGGCAGATGTTTTACTCGCACGGTGCATCGTGTTGTTGCGCTGTTTGGCGGGTTTTACCGTCACGATGAGGTTGTGGCTGTTAGCCACCATCATGTCGGTGACCTGGTCCAGTGATTTCCCGGCCACATCGATACCATTCACCTCGAGAATCTCGTCATTGACTCCCAGCAACCCCGTGCTCTCTGCCAAACCGCCTTTCACGAGGCGGGAGATGAAGACGCCCGGAACTTTCTCCACCCCTTGAGGAGTGACGCGGACACTGACGCCATCACGGATGTAAAAGCCGAGGGGTTTGTGGGTGCCGTGCTTGTGCAGACGGACACGGAGATGCGTGTCGGGTAAGATGTCCACGTCGATGATAGAAGAGATCTGCCGGAAATCCTGGGGATTGCTGATGAGCAGCGCCGGCTTGGACTTGGACTGTTGCGCTTGACGCAGACCAGCTAGGCCCTTTTTCCTTCTCTGGAGAGAGCCTGCGGGGAACGGCACGGTGTCGTCTACGTCTGAGGAGAGAGAGAGAGAGAGAGAGAGAGAGAGAGAGAGAGAGAGAGAGAGAGAGAGAGAGAGAGAGAGAGAGAGAGAGAGAGAGAGAGGTTATATATATGATATGCTGATAAATTTAAATATATAAATGCATTTCAGTTGTGAGAAAACAGTTGTGCTGCTTAACATTTTTATAAAAAACGTGATTACACATTTTCAGAACACTTTGAAGAATAGAAAGTTCAAAAGAACAGCATTTATTTGAAATTGAAATCTTTTGTAACATTAAAAATGTCTTTACTGACACTTTTGATCAATTTAATGTGTTCTCCTTGCTGTTTTAAAAAAATTTTTATTTATTTCCAAATAAAAATTTAAAACTTACTGACCCCAAACTTTTGAAAGGCAGTGTTACACACTTACACACACACAAAAACTGAATATAAAAAGGGAGCCTCATTTTGCTTCCCAGACAACATTTATTTAAGGTGTGCTAAAGACTGAAACTAGATAAACTGAGACGTGCTGCTTTTATCTCCCAATCAAATTCTTCCTGTCAACGCCTAAAAGAAAGAGACTCTCCTCACAACTCCAAAAAAAAAACATTAATTTGTCCACTAAATTTTGAAAGATCTACTGTACATACTGCAGTGCAGGTTTATCACTGGCATACAATAATGTTCCCTGTTACTAAAAATGAACTCAAGGAGATACAAAGCACCTCGCTATGTTATTCACCATCTGTCCTACCACCAGTATCACATTACTGTGACCTCAATTATAAAATTGATCCCCATAAATCAATTTTAGATTTATTTTTTCAATCTTCTCTAAAAAGAGTTAAATTTGGCATTGATTGCTGAATGTTAATATAGAGCAATAATAAGGTTTTGACAAACAGAAGAGACCATATCATAATAAAAACCGAGTGGCAGAAATGGATGGATGAACAAACAAGGATTGTAATAAATCTGTCCAAGGCACTTGCAATAGGTCAAGGGTCACGAGATGGAATCAGATTAAAAGGCAGATTAATCAAAGCCTCTCTCCCCACACATAATATTCACTGTTCAAAAGATCCAAACAATCACAGCTGATATGTCGGACTAGAAAAATGGAGGAAAAAAACAGACTGGTTTTAGGCGATGAGCAGGTAACGGAGAACAGAGGGCCCTCCTGACTGGAATCTGGTGGGAGGTAACATGCGTCAGCAGAGAGAATGTTTTTGGTTATTTTTAAACTGCAGCAGGGATTTTGAGCGTGGGTCTTCACGGAGAGGGATTTTTTTGTGATTATGAGAGCACAGCCTGCTGGGAGTAGAAATAGCAGAAGCCATCAACACCTTCCCCTCAATCTGCTGACTAACATTAAACTGTGTGCCTGTTTTCTGCATTGAGCTCATCTAGCCTAATAGCAAACATTCGAGATTATTACATCTGAAGTCGATTTTAGGCTGTTCTGAGTGGTTGTTAGCGCATTGCTACACGGTTGCTAGGTGGTTACTTACTGGCCCAATGTTTATAGCATGGAAGGAACGATTTTAGTAAGGAAAGGGTCCAGCTATATTTCCACTCGAGCTTGGTTCGGCACGACACGATTATAAAGCGCTCTCAACCAGGAGTTCTCAACATGGTTGGTGTGTAGAATGTGTGTGGTGATGTTGCCACTCACAATCGGTCACTTGTCTGTTGCCAGTTTCTCTGTAGCAGGCCAAGCATGCTATTTGAGCTAAGTTAACAGTTAATAATACAATTTAAAGGAATATCTGATGATCATCCCCCATAATGCTGTCGCTCTTGCATTATGAATTTGTATAAAGAGCTGTTATCAGTCCCACAATGGAAAATGAAACCATATCCGCACCAGCTGGGCCGGATCGGCACGGAATGGAACGGTTAAGCAAAGAGAAAGGTTTGGCCCCACGGTGGAAAAGCATCTCAAGTCTCATTAGGAAAAAAATGTATCCATCTTAAGTGAGCGTATACCTTTATGTACAGTTGGGAAATTTTATTTGTACCTTGGTGTGTCCATCTAGCATTTTTTATATGCAATATCCCAAAATTTTTATAAAAATGTGTCGATGGCAGTGTTATTTTTGTATAATTTATATACTATTATAGTATTTATTGAGATTTTTAATTAGCTTTTATTTTTATATTTTCAGTTTTCACTTAATTTATTTTTAGTAAATTTGTCAATTGCCTGTCGTCTTTTTTATTAGCTTTTTAAATAATTCTATTTAGCTTTAATTTATTTTTTATTAAAATCTTTGTTCTAGTAATTTTAGTACTTAAACATTTTATTTCAGTTATTTGCTAAGGCAACATTTCTCTTTTTTTAGTTTTTAGATTTTTTTTTTTGGGGTTTTTAAAAAGTATTTATATTTTATTTCGGCTTTATTTCAATTGACGAAAACAAATTTTAATAGTTTGCGTTTTAGTTAGCAATTACACTGGTGGATTGAAACCTGGCAAAAGACATTCTGGTCACGAAATATGTCTTCGGTCCCAAGTTTGTAGGATTGTTTTTCACTCATTTTATCATCTGGCCAGGCAAAAATCATAAATATATTCACTTAGAAAAGAAATAGCACAAACAGTGTACAAAGTTTAGCTTGATAACAATACAAAGCTTATTAAAACATTAAAAACATATATGCAATGCATCCCTTACAATCTCGTTTGGTTCAATACCATTTCAAACCATCTGTCCCATCTGAAAGAAACGGCCCAGCATGCACCTCTAGAGGAGATCACATGATGGGGATTATACTAATTAGTCTGTTTGACTACAGGCCCAGGTTTGTCTTAAGAGCCACAAACAGTAGATTACCAGCTCACATCTAATTAATTATACCATCAGGCCCCAGGGTCCTGCATGTGGATGGGGTGATGGGTGGTGAACTCTGACCCCTGTGCTCATATGGAGAATACGCCACACTACAGAAGACAAAAACAATAGCGATCCACAAGCCATAATGTGCGTTTGCGTGACCCCATATTTAATCTGCATAAATGTGTAAATATTGAAAAAAAATTAATATTTTGCCTGAGCACAGACAGTATCGTCCATTGCACATGACCGCCTGTGCGTAGCTATATTTATGAACACTCTACATAGCTCATATAGTATGCAAGGCACACCGCCCCTCTCCCTGTCTCACTACATTAGTCTGTTATCTGGACCCCCACAGAGATCAGGACAGCTTCTGTTATTAAACCTGCTCACGGGCTGGAGAGCGAGAGAGGTACCCAGGGAGAGGGATCCTGCCAGAGATGGGGATAACGGGCTGGCCTGGGGGTCTCCAGCAGGTCCAACAACGCTCATGGTTAATATGTGGAGGCGGATACCACGCTAACTCCCAGCCCTGCCTCCAAACTGCGCATTATGTGTTAAGACGTACAGCTAAAGTGCTAATTTTCATGTGGGTGTGTGCGTGTACATTAGGCCAGTGAATTGTGTAATCTTGTAAACATTACTAATTAACAAAATGACGTGATGCATTGCTTAGAGATCAGAAGCTAATGCATCTCAAGGATGATTAAGAGACGTCATCCTGTTAGCAATCTCTCTCCCACACACATACACATCCTCACACAAACAATATATTCAAAGCTCCTGACTGAGACTAAAATGTTTGCAAATGCGACAAAAGAAGAACTTTGTGACAATGATTTACATTCTAGACAGTCGGCACAAGCTTGTGGACATTCACATGCATTTGTGTCTGTCTGTTATCGTCTTGTGAGCTGCGCTTAGTTATGAACACAGTGAGAGCTGTGCCTGTGATGTCCAATTTGTGAACAAATGACTCTTATGAGCCGGTTCTTTTTCATAAAACAGTCAAAAAGATCTTGAACTTGTATGCGAGCAAGCGGTTTGAATCAGACTCACTCAGTCAGTAGCACAAATACAGTTGGGATTACTACAATAACAGTATCCAATGGGAATTAAACCACTTCCGAACAACCATCTTTATCTGTTTAACTAAAATCCTAAAACTTTCATTTTATTCTGGAGCTTTGACATATATATTGAGACTAACACTGAAAACCCACTTGCTCTCCTTAGTAACTATCTCAGGGTGCTTTCACACTGGCAGTTTAGCTCAAAATGGCACGGTTTGCATGAAAAACTAGTCCAATATTTCTGAAGAGACACAATCACTTTATATGATGAACGGATCGAATTTAGGCTTTCGTTTACATATATACATTCATCAACTCACACATCAGTTGTAGTATATAAACAGAAGCTCAAGCATGTTTGCTTGATGTGCAAGAACCAATGAGGTTCATTCTCATGTTACGCATCACATTTGAGCTTCTGCAAGAACCAATGAGGTTCATTCTCGTCTGTTACACCGTGTCCTAACTACACGCGATGCGACGCCGCGATAAAAGGTAAAGGTATGTTAATCAGAGTTTTGGATTATGTAGCCTACTTATCCATTTTCTTCCCGTCAAGATTACTCTCTGGTGCTGTGCACTTGCCGCGAGACTCCGCCCACACGCTGTTCTGATTGGCTGTAGGTTTTGATTGATTTCGACGCATCTTGCAGTCACGTCGCCTCTAGTGTGGACAGACAAATTATTTGTCGCTGGAATCTTATCGCATCGGGTCTGGTTAGGACACAGTGTTTGAGCAGCACGTTTGAGCTTCTTCAAGAGATTTGTTCTCACGTGTCAAGCAGGTTCGCTTGAGCTACTGTTTATGTTCGCTGATCAATGTTTAAATGTAAATAAAAGCCTAAATTAAATATGTTCATCATATAAAGTGATCAAGTCTCTTAAAAAAAAATGGACTAAACCGCTCAATTCATATGGATTTGTTTTACGATCTCTATGAACTTTTTGAAGCGTCAAAGCGGTAGATGCGTAGTTGTCAATGGAGGGACAGAAAGATCTCAGATTTCATCAAAAAGATCTTCATTTGTGGTCTGAAGATGAACGAAAGTCTTACGGGTTTGGAACGACATGAGGGTGAACGACATGAAGGGTATTTTTGTGTGAACTAACCCTTTAAATTAGTGTGAAACCAGATTAACTAGATTAATATATAACCACAATATGGGTAATCAAATGACCCTGCAAATCATCAACCTCTTTCCAAATGCACTACTGCGATACTGTATGCGTAGTTTAAGTTCGTGATGCATTTTCAGCTCTGAATCAGACAACAGTAACAGCATCACTGAAGCGTTTATCAGATTATGCTATTCTGAAGGAGGAAGCAGCTAGGATTACCTATTACGTGCAGTTTAGACAGGAGGAGACGAAGACATTTTCTTTCTCAGGCAATGCCAGAAAAAATTATTTGTATTTGTCTTATTTAGAATAAACCTCACGTCTAAACCATAGTGGATAGAAAGGTGCAAGCATAAACCCAAACACCAGACTGCAGTGAAAGTTGTTCACAAGCACCGACTCACCTGAAAAATACAATAAAACATCAAAACTCCTGCCAGGTGTCTGAGGCCTCCAGGCACAGACTGAGCAGAGCTTTGTGAACATTGCTTTCTGGATTACAAAGATACTGAGAGACTTTGGAGACTTCCTCAGACACAGCGCACTGGGGAAGGGTTGTGCGGACTAGACAGATACTTGGTATCTAAATACACTTTTTATGTCTGAAATTCACCGACAGCCATAGTAAAGTAACATCCTATATTAATAGAGACTTTATCTTTTATGTTTTGAGTCTTTATTCACTATATTGAGTATGTTTATACTCTGTATTAAGAGTGCATGACAATGTACAATATGGTATCAATAGTACATTCATGTCTTGTAAGGAAAACAACATTGACGTACAAGAACTGTTCAACAAAACCTCAATTCTTCTCAAACCAATATCAGAACATCATTACTTCCTCTCCAGTTCCTTGGTGAAGTATATTATTGTAGAACAGGATAGCTTATTGACTCATTATGCTACCTCCGGGCCGTGTGTTACGCTAGTATAGGGAAGCTTATTTACCCAGTGTTAACACCTAATAATGTGGTGTTATGGCAGGGCTGGACAGCTTATTGACTGCGATCCTACACAGGACATTGGCAGGTTATTAGCAGAGTCATATATCATGCTGGATGTGGAGCCAGAGTCTCTCACCAGCAGAGAATGGCTGCTGTGTGTTTGAGGTTTTGATGTGATATTGGACCTGCATTGAGAGACAATGTGACAATATGAACAGAATTAAAGGTGTTTAACATGTTCATTTTGTTAGAGAAAGGAACTTCTATCTTGATGCAAATCTAGGGCTGTCAATCAATAAAACATTTTAATCAAAATAATAAGTAAATTAATGAAATCATAATATATTCATATATTATTATGAAATCATAAATACTAATATATATATATATATATATATATATATATATATATATATATATATATATATATATATAATATATTTATTTAAAAAGTGTGTGTGTGTATACTGTATATACACATATACATAAACACACATTTTTAAATAAACATAATAATTTATAATTGTTTAATTTAATTTATACATATTGTATTGATATGCCAATTAATAAAATTAACTGTTAATTTAATGTTTATTTGATTTATTATATATATATATATATATATATATATATATATAAATATATATAAATATATATAAAATTATATGCCAATTAATTAATAAATTAACTGTCAAGTTAATGTTTTAAATTATTAAACGATCATATATATATATATCTAAATAAATACACACACACACACACACACACACACACACACACACACACACACACACACACACACACACACACACACACACACATATTATTGTCATTTATTTTAATATATGTTTTAATCTATTAGCATGCCAATAATTTATATACTACCTATAATAATTGAACTAATATTAAATCATAAATCCTATATATACATATACCAATTATATATAATAATGTCTAATTGTATAATTTAATTTATTATACATCAATTAGATATGGCAATTCATTATTAAATTAACTGTCAGCTATTAGTATTTTAATTATTAGTATTAGTAACTGTTTTTATTAGTATTAGTATTATTTAATTTTAAAATTATTATCCAAATATGTATATAAATTTTTGTTTTACTCACTTAACATGCCAATAATGTACATATTCAATATAATAATAATGATAATAATTTTTATGTAATTAATTGTACTAAATAAACATTCAATTGACAGCCCAAGTACTGACTCTGGTCCATTACCAAACCTCAAAAGATGTGGTCTGGTCTTCAGCACAGTCCATTAGCCAGGATTCTGGACAGTGTTGTCTGTCAGTCTGACTTCAGGCAGGTACAAAGCACAGGTGGACAAGCTTGTCAAGATGAATAAAACAAGGTGGCAGCTGGAGAGCACAGTGGACCAGACACCTGATCCTGTTAGAGGAAGGCAGGTGACACTGTCACGTGGATCTGGATCTTATTACCTCATGGCCTAGTGACAGAGAAGTGTCGCTTTCCGTTTGTGCTAAAAAAGAAATCGTTGTGTTTTTTTTTACTCTTTTACTGCTGTAAATATATTTTATATATTATTTAATACATATGTTGCTTCATAAATAAGCTTAGAGTGCATTTTCAACACCTTTTCTACTAAGTACAGCGCAGTACAGAGAACAAAAACAGATTCAACGCACAAAACTCTGCTTGCACCGATGCTTCTGCTACGCAGCATCGTTCTGTTTATGTGGGCAGTGTGATTTCAGTGACCATATTAATACAGTAGGTCACAGTAATGAATAGGCTCTGCTCACCAGTGAGAAACAGGCTTAAATGCTATCACCTATACTGTGAATGTCTGATGTAGGATGTTTGTCTAGTTCTGCATCTGTCCCATGTACTTCCACCCCATCATTCAGTAGTGTGCTTATAGCTTTGTTTGGGTGTGGCTGTCTGAACTTCACTGCTCTCACACACACACACACACACACAACTGGTACATGTGCATGGTCCTGACTGTCTGACCTCATCCTCTGTTACCACCATCTGGAGACTAACCCTTAGCCATATGGTCACCACGACAACGGCAATCCCCACTGCCACACGTGCTTAAGAGTTTAACATCCGATCAAACTTACTGAACATTGAGACACCACAGCCACACTTGTGCATTCAGCATGCTTTTTGATCCCAAATAATAACATGAAGTAATATAAATAATAAGCCACTTAGTTAGATTTGATTTCAGCATGCTCTGAGAAAAACACAAACCGTTACAACATCACCATCATACATTCACAATTAATGCTCACATACACTACTGTTCAAAAGTTTGGGGTCAGTATACTCTTATGCAAAACGACAGTAAAAAAAAAAAAAAACAACAGTAATATTGTGAAAGATCACTGCAATTTAAAATAACTTTTATATTTTAATGCATTTTAAAATATAATTTATTCCCGTGATGTCAAAGCTGCATTTCCAGCATCGTTACTCCAGTCTTTAGTGGCACATGATCCTTCAGAAATCATTATAATATGCTGATTTGTTGTGGAAACCATTATTTTTAAAAATTCAGGACTCTTTGATGATTAGAAATGAATAACATTATGTTTTTCCTGTCAATTTTGATCAACTTAATGCATTCTAGCTGAATAAAGGAATACATTTTTTGCTCAAAAAAAGTTTGAGTGGTAGTGTATACTGTATCTTGCAATAAAGTGTTTTGGCAGTGTGAGTGCAGTGTACCTGTGCTCAGAATCAGGAACTAATGACCATGGGACTGATGTTTGTTTTGGGTTTTTTTGGGGGTGATGGGATTACTTCATATGCTGATGAGAACTGGCTGCTAATCCCAAATGATTAATGCTGACACACACACACACACACACACACACACACTTATATATACACACACAGATACAGCTCACATTTAGGGATAGTTCACCGAAAAGAAAATATAAAGTAACACAAAGTATTCTATATGACTCATGCCCTACATTCCAAGTCTTCTCTGTTATGCTGTTGTATAAACAGGGCCTGAGGCAAAAATGACACCGAAAGTGACAAAAATGTCCATGTAGTGATTTCCTCTTTATTCTGTTATCTAGCATGTAATATATTTCATAACATTTTATTTTAGTCCCATCTAATGATGGGTTTCGTGCCTCTGCAGATCCTGTAGTGAGTGACCTCAGAGGTGAAAGTTGGTGAATGTAGCCTATTGCTAATATGAAAAAAAATGCATTTATTGGTAACACTTTACAATAAGGTTTCATTTGTTAACATTAGTTAATGTATTAACTAACCATGAGCAATATATTTGTTAATGTTAGTTAATAAAAATCCAGTTGTTAATTGTTTGTTCATGTTAGTTCAGTGTGTTAACAAAAACAATGTTTGATTTTAATAATGTATTAGTAAATGTCAGCATTAATAACTGCTGAAGAAGTATTGTTTATTCTTAGTTCATGTCATGTAAACTAAAGTAGAGATAACTAATGTCAACTAATGTTAATTTTGTAGCGTTAACCGTTTATTTGATCAAAAATATTATTAAAATTTAAAATAACTGTTTGCTGTTGGAATATGTTTTATATTCATTCCTGTGATGCAAAGCTGAATTTATCATCATCATTACTCCATTCTTCAGTGTCACATGATCCTTCAGAAATCATGCTAATATGCTGATTTGATGCTCAAGAAACAATTCTTATTAGTATTATCAATGTTAAAAACAGTTGTGCTGCTTAATATTTTTGTGGAAACCGTGATAGAAAATTCATGATTCTTTGATGAATTGAAACTTCAAAAGCATTTTTTTTTATAGAAATCTTTTGTAACATTATAAATGTCTTTCCTGTCAATTTTGATCAACTTGATGCATCCTTGCTGAATAAAAGTGTCAATTTCTTTCGTTCTTACTAATCCCAAACTTTTTAATAGTAGAGTATATTTACAGTACTTTCATATTCGATGTTGATTTGATAGAGAAGAGACAATCTCTCATACTAAAAATGTATTCCAATTATTTGGTATTTGCTATGGCTAGAAGAAGAAAAATGCGCTAAAAAAGAAACTAAACAAAACCTAAATATAAGCTCAAGTGGGCAATACGGTATATTTCTGATACTGTTATGATGTGTACTTTTTTTTGTCAAATTTGGAGCTTGGAAAACAGCAGGATGTTCTCTTTTTCTGTGCCGTATGCTTTTTCTTTACAATATAACCCTACATATGATACTACAGACATACACAAAATAATCTGAATTCACATGCTTTTGTGTTGCCCACTTAGTTTAAAAATGGAATAGTAAAATGAAGTTCTCCCAATCAAACAAAAAGTACTTCCTATGTTGACTTCCTCCTTGAGGTGATGAGGAAACACAGTTTCCCCTTCCAACCTTTACTGTTTATGAGATAACACTGACAGAGAAAGATCTTCTTCTCTTCTCATATGTTCTCCTGGACCATTCATGTGGTGATGCTTGCACTGCTAAATGGAAAGAATGATAAACAGAAATCCCCAGCACCGCCGCTGACTACAGAGCAACTATACGAACAGCTCGCATTCTCTCCATAATCCGCATGTCAACAGCTGGAAGGTCGAGCAAGCATTCTTTTTATTTTGCACCGTCCCTCTCGAGCGCAGCACAAACCCATTTCTGTTCTTTTTAACATATTGCATATTCCGGTCTTTCTGTCAACAATTTTACATAGTGTCTCAGAAATGGCCCTATAAATAAACCTAGAAAAACATTATGCATGTCATCCAGGGAGTGGTCACTATCAGAACCCAGTCTAACATTAGCCACAACCAGTTTAGCAAGTACGCAATGGAAGCAATGTCATCTCTGTCACGGAATCTCCCCAGTGTTTGTCTCGCGCTCGGTTCTTCACTACGGTTTGATAGTGCACCTGTGGAGTGTGGAGCAGACCGGTAAATCCATCGCAAACCTGCCTTTGTGCTTTCATTTGCTCTTTGATTGTCTTGGCATCGTACCTGTACCGGCTACTGACCTGTCGGGAACAGTAAAGCAGATGTGCACTGATAAAACAAATGTAAATATTGGACCGATCACCTCTCATGCCTGTTTGTGCTATTAGATTTTGGCTCTTAAAAGGATTAGATCACTCAAAATACTTCCTCTTCGTCATGTTTGTGGAACACAACAGGGGAAACTCGCTTTTCAATATAAAAGTGAATGGGGAACAGGAATGTCAAAAAGTTTCCAAAAAATAGTCTATAAGACTAACTTTTCTGAAGCTATATGCTAACTTTGTGCTAACTTTCATCTTATAAGAAATTCTTGATATCTACCATAGTTCTCTGCCGTGGAGCTACACTACAGTTCAAAATGTTGGGGTCGGAAATATCTTTTTATGTTTTTGGATCCTCATCCAGGCTGCATTAGTAAAAACAGTAACATTGTGAAGTTATTCCAATTTTAAAATAACTTTTTTATTTGAATGTATTTTAAAATGTGATTTATTCCTGTGAAGCTATATTTTCAGCATCAATACTCCAGTCTTTAGTGTCAAATGATGCTTTAGAAATTAGAGATGCTCCGATCCGGATTTTTGGAGCCGATACGACCACCGATTTCTTGCCATTATGATCAGCCGATGTTGATCCTCGATCCTGATCACTCAAGCTTTATATATGTGATAAGTCAGCTCTGTCTCTGTTAACCCCTTACACCCTGAAGGCATTTGAATGATTTCACATGATTTCATGTGGCATACAAGTAATGGCTTACTTTTAGTAACTCTACAAAAAAACATGGTATCATCAAGTACTGTACATTTTATCATAGAAAACTTTCAAATTGTGAAGAAAATAGATTTGATAATGTTTGGAGGTTCTTATGTTACAACACTGCTGAAAAAACCCCAGAAAAAGTGATGCAATTTATTGATTTACTTTGTTATTTTTCATGCTTGACATGATGATGACATGATCGGAGCATCCCTATCATCCCAGCATCCCAGGATTCTTTGATAAATAAGAACTTTCAAAAGAACAGCATTTATTTTAAATAGAAAACGTTTGTAACAATGTAGAAGTCTTTACTGTCACTTTTGATCAATTTAATGCATCTTTGCTGAATAAAACTATTCTTTTATTTAGAAAAATATTCTTACTGACCCTAAACTTTTGATCAATGACTGTGTGCTTTTTGCAATGACATCAAACCCACAATGCATTGATGCAACATTTGAATTGAAACATTAAATTAAATTGTGACTAAAACTACATTTTCTTTCTGTTCCTTGCATAAAGCTATCCTATAGACTTCTAATATAGCACACAATTTGTACTAGTTGGACTTGTTTGATGGTCCTTTTAAGGTGTTATTTTGACCAGTGACGGCTCGTCAGGGGAATTTTGAGGTGAAAATGGGAGAAGGACGATTTAATGTTATCAAAAGTCAGAGTTATTAATTCCATGTCTCAGAATCTGTTTTTATTGATTATAATTTCAGTGTAGCACCGCGCTCTTCCCCAAATGTGCCGAATCTGTGAAACACGAGTCTGAGGGGATAGAGAAGGAGGGGGAGGCAAAGCCATAGCCGGAGACTTGTGCCTCTGTTGGTACATTTTTTTTTCCCCAATCACCATCGAGTATTTCGGTTTCAGCGATTAGAAGTGTTTAGAAAAGTAACATGGCAGAGGAGGCTAGCCTTCCTTGGTATATCAACCAATCATCGAAGAGACGTAAATCACGTGATATTCGTTCGAACTGCTACCGCTGATGTACCAACTATGAATGGAGAGTAGAGAAATATTGAATATTTGATTACAAAAAATGTATTAAACTACCATTCGAACAACAGCTACAAATTAAAAATGAAGCAAGACTACAACAATCAGCTTCACTAAACGCCCAAACGGACATTTAAAGGACAGAAGGATGGATTTTTGCTTCAAGTGATAGGCTGGAAAAGGCAAAAAAGACATTTCTGTCTAAAAGTGAAAAAAAAAAGCCATTTTAAAGCAGTTAAAAAAATCATTGGGAGGGGATCCGACCGCTAAAATGTTGTGTGCCTCCTCTATTTTAAAACCCACTAGCCGCCACTGATTTAGACCTATTTGAAGCTTGACAGCTTAGGTCAATATGAACTGTCCTTGGACGGAAAGTGCTTCAACATTACTCCTTTCGTTTTTCAAGGAAAAAATAGTAACATACAGTTTTGGAACGACTTGAGGGTGCAAATATAAATGACAGAACTTTCATTTGGGTGAACTTCCTTCAAATGTCCTTACAACAGGAAACAAAGACAATGTGATAAGTATGAAACGGTGTTAAAATACAAAACATGTTACAGTATCTTTCTTTCCACTGGATCTCTTTCTTTTTCTTTCCTTTTCTGTCATCCGTTTTTCATGACTCTTTTTTGGAGCACTTTCAAAGCAGCACAGTGCAAATGGATTATTTTTGATGTTAACTGTTGAGATGATGTTTCCATATCATCCAAGATGTCAAAACAAAAACAGCATGGTACATCGACATGCCATCCAGATAACCCTGTGTACTATACATAGCAAAGTCATTAAGCATAAACAAGTGCAGGCATGAACACACTCTCACACACACACACACACACACACACACACACACACACACACACACACACACTATGGGTGCAGAGCAGCTGCTGAATCCTCAGATCATTGTGCACAGAATGGGCATGTGGGGAAATATCCTTCCCATTCTTCCACTTCCTTCTAAACCCAGCAATAAAGCCAATGGGGTTTACACCAGCATGCCACATGAGATTTTCCTCACTTATTAGCTGAGGACACACTGCCACACACTCGACTCATTCAACCAAGATGTTTGAGAAAAGGGAGATAGTACAGAAAGCTATTTTGCTTCAAAGGGGTTTCTGCCTATAGACAGTGCCAGTTACTAATAAGACACAGAGTTTCTCTTGAATTCAATATAGTCACACACACACAAACACGTCCTGTGTGACAGCCAACCAAAAAAACCATCTCTAGGCACTGGGGTCTCTCTTGAAGTGCCTGTCTTATTAGCCATGCGTTCTCACCGTGGAGAGAAAACCTAGAGAGCTTTGACAGTTAAAAAAAACCCAGTGTCTTTGTTACACTTCTGTTCCTCATCTTTTCTTTGAGATTTCTCTTTCTTTGTCAAGTCTGCCACTCCAATGAAAAGAGTGTACAGCATCTTTACATTTACACTGCGGCAGGAAATTGTATATATTCATTAATTGATTTAATATTATACTGTATATCACAAGTTTCATGAAACAAGTAATTTTGAAACTGCACTTTTTACAAACTTTTTCCCCAAAAGAGGCTAAAACAGTAGATTTCTTTTTGTTTCTTTCCTGGGAAGCGACCCACAACCTTGATGTTGCTATAACTTTTAAATTGTCCATATTGGATGAGCTCAAAAAACAAAAGGACCATTTAATCCTCAACAAATTTTATAGAATTAAAAAAAAAAAAAAAAAAAAAAAAAACACATTTGCAAACCATATCACCTCAAATAAATAGATAAATACAACAAATATAAAATATGTTAAATATAAAAAATATTGAAAAATTAATAAGACGTTAATAATAATAATCCATCTAATTAGCAAATTTTCTTGCTTTTAAATAAAAAAAAAAAGATATTCTGCAGTATGTTGTACAAACTAGGGGATGTGTCTGTGTAAACAGGTATGATGGGTAAATGGAACAATCACATGCTTCGTCACTTTTAGCTTGAGGGTAAACACTTTCGTCACACTGCTCAATTAACCTTGATAAAGTATTAGAAAAAATTAATATCAAGAGTGATGGCATGACTTATATCAAACCATGACAGATTCATAGCAGGGGATATTATATATCCTACTCTGAATTCAAAATGAACTAATTTATTGCAATAAAATGGTTTATGTTTCTCCCTATTGGTCCCCCAAAAGTTGCATGGCTGTGTGTAACTGGTCCCCATCTGCTCAGGGAACACCATTATCTGCTGGGGTGAATGAGTGTATGACCACTCAGTGGGATGAGCTCATACTAAAAGCCAGATCAATCTCTGTCTCAGTCTAAAAGCCCCAATCAGAGATATGCGGATGGGGTCGAGATCTGATTAGGGACCTCTGATAATCCCACCAGCTCACGGGATACATCACGTCCTCGTGTCAATCAATCTATTCACGACCAGTGTGTTACATTTATGGCTAGCAGAAAACCTTAAAAACAGCTGTGTTTGTTCTCGGCTTCTGCGTGATTGTGTTACTGGGATTATTATAAACATTGAATAGACAAGTATGTAAACCCAAACGCAACTCAAACTCAAATATTGTAGTTAATTAGCTTGAAGTTCAAATAAAGCAATATATTAATTTGACCTTTTTTTACAAACATTTGTCAGATTGCCTTATATGTAGTTAGGCTAAAAATGAAAATGAATTCATCTGTCATCATTTACTCACTCTCATATTGTAAACCCGTATGATGAAAAAAAATATATATATATTTTCAACCCCAGTTGGCGTATTTTTCCACGTAAATTAAACGGGACATTTTTTACAAGTAGTCCATATGACTTTTTGAAGTGTTTTGATGCCTCTGATGAATAGAAAAATGACTCACTGAAAATGTAAACAAAATCCAATTTGGTCACAAGAACCATTGATGTCAAACCTGGCATCTCCGTGGAGTACTAAGCTTTGTCATGCTGCTTCTTGTCAATTATGACATTCATTCAGTACATTCAAATGACGAGAATTTACATTTTTGTGTGAACTATTCCTCACCATATTAATCCAACACGGCCATTTATATTTGCAGGTATCCATATTAAATGTTCAGCCGCACAGTTGCTCTCCAGATGGGCGGCGTTTTCGGTTCAAATGCGCAGGCATCATGCATTTAAAAACACATTCCTAAAAACATGTCCCGCCAGTTGTTAGTTCCTGTTGTTTTGCTGACAATGTCGACCATCAGACGTCATATAACCTGCAGCAGGGGTGCCCGATCCTGTTCCTGGAGATCTACCTACCTGCAGCACCTGTCCAACACACCCGTTTGTAATTACCAAGTGCTCCTGAAGATCTTGATTAGCTGTTTCAGGTGTGTTTGATCAGGGTTAGATCTCCAGGAACAGGATTGGGCACCCCTGAGCTACAATAATAAGCTAAAATACCTAAATAAATGCTCTAGCACTACACAGTAAAATTACATCAGTATCCCATAGTCTCTTGAATAACCTCACAGTTTTAGGGGAAGTTAATGTGAAGCACCACGCCGTAAAATGAACTGGTGTTATCTAGTATTACTGATCAGAGGGAAGTAAAGTAAGCATTTGTCGCCCAGATGCTTTTATCATGATCTGAAGAGAGTCAACTCTGTGATAAGTAGGTACATTAATAAAGACTAAGGTGGAAGGAGTGAAAGCGAGCTTAGTGATCTAAACAATAAGCACAGCAGTACATGGGAATTGTGGGTACTCTAGCTTTAATGTGGCTTGCTATGCTAGATTTGTAGTGTAACCCCTCCGGTTCTCCTCGCACTGCTCCGAGTGTCAGTCACTCTAGCCAACTATGGACGCAAGTTCTGTAGTTATCAGCAGTTAAACTAGTTTTTGAATAGTGAGCTGCTGCGCATGTGCGAACGTGCTCTAGTACCTATGATTGAATCTGGAAATAAAGCAAAGTAACTGAGAAAAATTAGAAATGGTCCTCAGATGCCATGCTCGTAATTTATAGCAAAACATCTAGCATTAATTCGATCTCAAACAGATTCATTAAAAGAAGTTATTACTCCACCATGTGCACGACATCATTAACCAACGTGGATGAATGACCAATTTGCGACAATACGGTTTCCGGAAACAGTCGTGACTAGCTAGTTGATTTCTTCAATGATGCATCGTACTATGGTAGTTAAGCAGCGAGTTACGTCGTTGTACGGCAAACGCACCCCAGAGCAGGATTCAAATCAGCGTCTTCTGCACAGGAGGCGCTAACAAGGACACTGAAGACCACAGCCTCTAGCGGCAGTTGCTAGTGCGCCTCTTGAGGCCAGGGGAGTGAGGTTTACTCACACGCCTATTTACGAGCTAGCCTCCGTTACACTAGAAGCAAACGTGATGCAAAACCCAGATTTTTCTCCCATGGAGAAGATGAAGCTGTAATCACCCACTGACAGCCCCTCTAAAAACTGTTCCCGGCTGCCACAGCGATAAGCCCTCTCTGGAAATGTGGCTTTCCTCCCCCCTGCTTCAAATAGGGCTTGATTAAAAAGATCCGCACTGAAAGGCCGGCTACCAGAAATCTGCAGTAGGGTTCTTGAGTACTGGGAAGGGAGCTGGTACAAGGACAAGGGGGGGCTAATCTAAAGCCGCCTTATTCTTTAAATAGTAAAATAGGCATTTACTAATACTTTTAGCTGCAAACAGTGAGCGTTTCATAACTAAACTTGTCAGGATGAACAAGCACAAGACACAAGACTGAGGACAACAGGGAAACACTTATCTGCATAAACAAGGTGTGAACTGAGAGGCAGTTCATTTCAACCTAAATGTGAAAATTCTGTCATATTTTCTTACCGTCATGACCTCAATATGCTCAAAATGAGAATTTAAGAATCTTTATGCAGCTCTATTTTATTCAATGGGAGTTCATACACAGCTGTTAAGCTCCAAAAATGACAAAGAAACCACCAAAATTACCACAAACGCAGTCCAAGACTAGTTCACTACACTGCACATTTTCTGAACTTATGATAAATTGTGTGAGGAAAAGATCAACATTAAGTTATGTACTGATAATGTACTGAAGGTGAATTTGCAGTCGATTGTAAGAAAATGGCAGAATTTAAGTGGACAAAACAATTGGTGAAGTCCAGCATACATCCAGCCCTGAGAGAAGTCTATTGTTTGGCCATAAGATATTTTGATCAACATTTTTAAATAAATAAAATAAACATTATGCATGGATGATAGGTTGAATTTTTATTCTCGGCCGACCTTAAACTCAAGAACCAGATAATGAATTGTTCTTGTTCCAGATGTTTTCAACAAATCAGTTGATTCTGTTCATAAATTGTACCATATGATTTATTCACAAAGTGTTTCTTTTCAAATCAGAATTCAACTCAAACTCAAGTCATTAAAATTTTCATTTTTGGATGAACTGCCTTTCAGTCACACTGGAACGTGGTGTTAAATCGTCGGTCACTTTGGTACATGGTGCAAAGTGATATTTCTGAGCAGTTTCCAGGGCAAATGTAGTCGCATGGTCTTGAAGGTGCTATAATGGACTCTCTGGCTCTGAGTGATGACTGGCTCAGACGGATATATATCTCTTCAATGGCAGCGCCAGTGCTCATGGTTTCTCAGTGTGTTCAAAGTCACTTTAAGTGCAAGTCAGTCCATCTTGGTAACACTTGCGTGCAACTATTTTCTATATATGCTACACTACCGTCCAAAAGTGTGGAATCAGTGAGACTTAAAAAAAAAAATTTTTTAAAGAAAGGAATACTTTAATTTAACAAGGATCCATTAAACTGATTAAAATGACAGTAAAAGCATTTATAAGTTACAAAACATTTATATTTCAAATAAATGTTGTTCTTTTGAACTTTCTATTTATCAAAGAATCCTGAAAAAAATGTTTCCGCCAGAGCCATCAATAGGTCGGTGCAACCGCTGTATATGAGACTAAAAATATTACCGACCAACCACAAACTTTTAAATGTAGTGCAAGTAATAGCTATACAAGTAAAGTTCCTATCTACTTCAATGAAGACCACAATTTCTAGAAATGTCTTTAAAGTCATTTTCTTACAAGAGGTCTGTCCTCCGCACACTGTAATGCTGCAGAAGTGGCGGTTTTCATGGTTGATGCATGTGGTTTCAAACATCAATTAAAATAATAATCCCTGTGCTTGCAATAAAAAGCCACAAATATTTAGTAATTTGTTCTAATACTCAGAATATTACATCATGCATATAACCATGTACTATGTAACCACGCATGTAAACAGGCAGTTTTATTGTAATTATGAACAATTAATAGCAACAAACTCCAACTCTGATTAATCATGCAAGGGTGTGATTGAAGAAGGTTTGTCATTTAAAACGGACCAAATATGGAGTTATCGCTATGTACACATAATGAGGTCTATTTGTTATACAAATTATGATTATGTAATACTGGATTATTATTGCTGTCTCTTTCCCCTGACAAATCACATTCATAAGAGACTGCAGAAGTCAAAGTGAAACCACTGCAGGATGCAAGCAAGCACCTTATCTTTTCTTTCCACATTTTCTCTCTTTCTCTCTTTTATGTCTTACCTCACACACAGTACAGATGATTTCACATTAACCACCTCAAACAAGAGGCAACCCTCCACACACACAAACACAAACACACTATGCTGACTTCCAATCTGAAACAACTAGTCTGTCCTAAAAGAACTCACACTGTCTACTAGTTCATGCCAAAGACATTGCCTTCTGAAGTAATCCACTTTCCCTTATGCTACATTTGATGTTCTCATTCACCCATTCATCAAAGTCCAATAGCTGTACAAGTGCACTGTAAATGTATAGGCTATATATCCTATATAGCATATTGTTTATTGATGCACTGAAAACAATTGGTGTAGAAACAATTTTCACTCAGGAAGTAATTTGCTAGTAAATTGCTAGTAAATTTCACAAATAATTCCATAGAATTAGCAAACTAACCCATTGAATTAAACGTGCAATTTTGGGCGTGTTCACACTTGGCAAGGTTCGATTAAAACGAACTCTGGTGCCATTGCGCTGTTTGTGCGGTTCATTTGAATAAGTGTGAACGCTGCTTACTGCACACTAAACAATTGGATACACTATACATGATTAAATCCGTTTTTGTGTTCGGTGTCAAAAACTTACAGTGTGAACGCCAAGTAAACCATGACTAAATGTATTTTCTTTTTTGGTCCTGACCAAAAGAACCAAACTTTTATCAAGGCCTCAGGGAAGAAAAGGAATAGTCGAATAAAGTCGTTATTTTTGTTTGTTTTTTCGCACAAAAAGTATTCTCGTCGCTTGATAAACTTATAGTTGAGCCACTGTTGTGACATGGAATATTTAAACATTTTCTTCATTGACTTTCTGGGACGTCAGGATTCATTCCCTTAGGGAGCCTATGGAGGAGTGATCCAGCTGTCACATTTATTCATAAATATCTTCATTTGTGTTCCGAAGACGAACGAAGGTCTTACGGGGTTGGTACAGCATGGGGGTGAGTAATTAATGACTTAATTTTCATTTTTGGGTGAACTAACCCTTTAAGTAGAAAGACTGACAAAGTATTTTCTTGTAAAACATGCTTCAATACTCTTCTTTTTTTTAACTTAAGACTTAAAATTTAACAGTGTTTGTTCACATTCAGGTATTATTCGAGTCCATACATGACAGGCTGCCAAAAACATCTCTATATTCTGTCAGACAAACATCCACAGCTCCACAACAGAGCAGTGACATTTTATAGATAATTACCATAACTTCCCCAAAAACTACATTATCCATCACTAGGCACACAGTGAATCTGCACCCAAAGATTTCTAGAGCAGTGTTATTTTAGTATTATTATAGTATTTATTAATCATTTGAATAAGCTTTTATTTTTATATTTTAAGTTTATTTAAATTTTAATTAAAGGGTTCACCCAAAAATGAAAATTCTATCATCATTTACTCACCCTAAAGTTGTTCCAAAAATGTATGAATTTCTTTGTTGTACATACATATTTTGAAGAATATGTTTTTTCCATAGTATAGTAAGTCAATGGAGCCCATCAACTGTTTGGTTACCCATATTCATCAAAATATCTTCTTTTGTATTCAGCAGAAGAAATAAATTCAGATTTTCTTGAGGGTGAGTAAATGATGACAGAATTTTCATCTCAGTGTGAACTATCCCTTTAAAGTTTTAGTAATTCTCTTATGTGCTGTTGTCATGCTTTACAGTTTTGTTTTTTTAACATTTCTATTTATTTCATTTCTATTTTATTAAACTGATTAAAAGTGACAGTAAAGACATGTATAATGTTACAAAACATATATATATTTCAAAGTTGTTTTTTTTACTTTCTATTCATCAAAGAATCCTGAAAAAAAATGGTTTCAAAAGTAGTCAACAAAGTAGTTGATAACAATAAGAAATGTTTCTTGAGCTTCAAAGAAGCATATTAGAATGATTTCTGAAGGATCATGTGACTGATGCTGAAAATTCAGATTTGCATCACAGGAATAAATAATTAAATCCATATATCATCCATAGCTGTAAGGGCTAGTTGAAACATGATGTTCAAATAGTAACTAACATGCAATTTTAGATTCATTAATCTGATTTAATCCATTTTCTAAATAAAATAGTTCTTTTTTGAGTCTTTTAAAACTAGGAACAATAGAGCTCAGTTTCTTTCACAATGGATTAGAAACGGTGTTGTAAACTAACAGAACAATGAAATAAAGAAAAGAACATTTTGAAATCGAGAAAAACATTCCTAATAGCATTAGAGAAACATTTCCTCATTGCTGCGGTTCAAATGTAATAAAAATCATTGAGGCATTAAGAGTGATGAAGAAACAGGAGGGAGAGCGAGAGGGTTGTGAAGATGACAGAAAGACAAGACAAGGAGAGAGAGGGAGGGAGAGAGGGAGAGGGAGAGGGAGAGGGAGAGAGGGAGAGAGAGAGAGAGAGAGAGAGAGAGAGAGAGAGAGAGAGAGAGAGAGAGAGAGAGAGAGAGAGGGAGGGAGAGGGAGAGGGAGAGGGAGAGAGGAGAGAGAGAGAGAGAGAGAGAGAGAGAGAGAGAGGGAGGGAGGGAGAGAGGGAGAGAGGGAGAGAGAGAGAGAGAGAGAGAGAGAGAGAGAGAGAGATCATCACTCCTCCGCACCGCTATCAGACTCAGCACCTCGGGCTGGCGCAGCGCCATCGCAGCCATAAAACAGAGATGGTCCCCGACTGGCACCATCTAACGCTGACTCCCACCCATCATAACATCTCATCAAATCCCATAACTGTCCTCATCCTTATGCACAACATTACACTGCTGGAATTACTTTTTATTCCCTCCAGAGTTAAATATGGATAACGACATATGCCAGCAAAAACCGATATATAGTTTAATGCCCAGCTCTCTCATACACACAAACAACAACATGCATCAGCTACGCTGCCTGCATATTCCTTTTCCACGTATGCAAAAAAATGCATTTCATCACAAAAACCCTTTAGCACCCTTTAGTTTCCTGGTTTGACCCTGGTAAGATGAAAGTTAAAGGTTGACACACTTTGCCTTCAAGCTCCAAAACAATATCAACTAATGAATGACCTCTTTGCATATAGGGATATGCAAATGTACATACAGTTAAGCGACTCACCTCTTTTTTGAATGATAATTCGAAGCAGTGGATTTGCCGAGGACAGTGCTTTGTGGAAGTTGTCATCATTGTTAATTGGAAGAAGATCTCCGTGGATGTCGGCATATCCCAGCAACACGTCCACTCCGGGGATTCTGTGAATGGTCTGAAGCAGTTGGTAGAATTCCTGGAAGCCCCCAGCTCCCTTCTTCTTCAGGGCAAACCTTCGGTACTCCGCCTCAAACTGCAGGACAACCACAAACATGTTGAATCATATCAATAAACACAAAATAAGCTCTTGATGCACAGCGCTTAGCTTGCTAGATTAATTATGACAGATCACGACCCTGTAAGAAATGTTAGAACTTTTATTAATGACAATTGGCCATTCGTAAAGACCCGCCCCCTTTAGTTACTGTTGCTATGTCCGGCAAGCCACGCCACTCTCACGCCACACCATGTTCTCACGCAGTAAAAAAATCAAGGGGGTAATCCATCAACCGGAAGTTGAAGCCGGCCGGGTGCCGCCATCTTGTAGCAGAACTTCACTTGCGTTAGCATTTCCATTGACTCCCATTCATTTTGGCGTCACTTTGACAGCGAATAACTTTACATCTGAGGCGTTTAAAGACTCCATTTGTCCATTATTTATTTCTAAAGAAACACGACAATGTATAAAGGGCTCCATTACCTTCTGTTACATTATGGCCCCGTAGAAACAGATTTTGTAAAAATAGGCTAACGATTGCGTCATAACCACTCGACTCTCTGTCGCGCTGTACAGAAATTACCGTACAGACAGGAGGAGAAGCTCGCAGGCAATCGGGGGGACGTCCCGTCAAGGGAGAAGCCCATAGATAATGAGTCCATAAAAGCTATACTATACAAATGAATAATTAATCAGAATACTTACTCCTGCTCACTCACGCCAAAGAACTCTTTGCTCAAGTTCCCCGTCTCTGCAAGATTAACGTTGGCAATTTTCACGCACAGCTACAAGAAGATTTACGTCTGTCAGACAGGTTGCTCACGTCATCAAGCTTAGTTTGAGTTGGTTTGAGTCTGCGTCTCAGGAACGGAAGTGCTCAAAAATCGCTAAAAATGGGCTTCAACTGTCTCAACTGAGTTCTATGAGATGGCTCTGTCCACTTCTTATACTGTCTATGTAAAAAATACATCGCAGAGCAAACCGGAAACTGACAGACAGGACAGACCGAAATTCTCTCAACTTTGGTCATTTTTTCAAGAAATTTAAACAATAAATACCGTTTTGTGGCTCTTTAATGTGTCTGACAGATCGCTGTAGAGCCTCAGTTAAAGCTGCTCGTGAACCGATCATCTCTTCCTTCTAGTTAATTTATAGCATCAAATAAACATGAATGAACATCAGAATGAATGTTGTTTCAACTGTGGAAAGACATCAGTACACACCGTTTCTCAAGTTCAAATCCACCGACGTTAATCTACTAACTCTCCTGACTGCTTTGTCGGACAAAAAAGGCGGATGATGATTGGTCAGATCGCCTGTCAATCAAACTTCCTACGAAGGGTGAATTCCAATTTCTGGAAAGATTTTCCCATTGAAACTGAGGGTACGTGCGTTTTTTACAAACAGTCAACAACGTTGACAAAAAGATTCCTCTTCACACGGATCCGCAAAAACTACTAAAAACACTGTATCATTATGCATGCCAGGCCAGTAGGTGGCGATGTTACTTTGTAAAGAAAAACTACGCGCCTAAAGACTGAACACGTAATATGCATGTGCTTGACATCATCGTTTTCACAAGGGGGTAATCCATCGACCGGAAGTTGAAGTCGGCCGGGTGCCGCCATCTTGTAGCAGAACTTCACTTGCGTTAGCATTTCCATTGACTCCCATTCATTTTGGCGTCACTTTGACAGCGAATAACTTTACATCTGAGGCGTTTAAAGACTCCATTTGTCCATTATTTATTTCTAAAGAAACACGACATTGTATAAAGGGCTCCATTACCTTCTATGTTACATTATGGCCCCGTAGAAACAGTTTTGGTAAAAATAGGCTAACGATTGCGTCATAACCACTCGACTCTCTGTCGCGCTGTACAGAAATTACCGTACAGACAGGAGGAGAAGCTCGCAGGCAATCGGGGGGACGTCCCGTCAAGGGAGAAGCCCATAGATAATGAGTCCATAAAAGCAACGGAATACTTACTCCTGCTCACTCACGCCAAAGAACTCTTTGCTCAAGTTCCCCGTCTCTGCAAGATTAACGTTGGCAATTTTCACGCACAGCTACTAGAAGATTAACGTCTGTCAGACAGGTTGCTCACGTCATCAAGCTTAGTTTGAGTCGGTCTGAGTCTGCGCGTCAGGAACGGAAGTGCTCAAAAATCGCTAAAAGTGGGCTTCAACTGTCTCAACTGAGTTCCAATGAGATCGCTCTGTCCATTTCTTTTACTGTCTATGCGTTTTCACAAATTTGCCTTTTTGTAGTTTACAACGAGATGATAAGGGTATATTTTTCAGACATTTTGAATACGGTTTTCAATAGTTTGCGTTTTCAGGCCCCCAAAACGCTGTTGTCGTGTAAATGACAGGCCAAAACGATGCATAAAAAGTCGTGTAAACGGCCCCTTAGACAGTAACTTGGGCATGCAGACACATTCATTGGCAGTTCTTTGTACCAATTTTACTTGCTCCTGCAGCTGCAGAGTTTGATGTGCACTTGCAGCTCTGAGGAAGCCATTAAGGTAAAAAAAGCAATGAGGAACAAAGGGAGGGTCAATCTAATCAAGTGCTACAGATAAAGAGAAAGATGAGAACAATGGCATTAAAAAGCTGAGCTTCTCCAGACCACACACACTCACGGATAGGGAATTCATCTCAAGAGCTCAGCTGAACATATTGGACAAAATCTGTCAGATTGCTCAGTTTATGAGGAGGAACTGCGCCTGGGCCAAAGATTTTCTCCTGTATGCATGAATAATAACTTGCATATGGAGAGGTAGATCATATTGTGGATCATTTGAATAAGGTCATACAGTAGGTCACATGGGGCGTTTTTTAAGGTGCCATGTTCCCATTCACAAAAATAAAACCAAAGGCTTTTTCCTGTGGTCGATAATAAGAATGAAGGACATTGACATCTAGGGACTGAAGCTTTCAGACATATTGGTTTTCTTCTTTCTTTTTTTATACCGTTGTGTTGAAGTTGTCACATGACTACTTTTATAGTCCAATCAATTCATGATGGATAAAATCAGGTCTTACATTTTTTTTTCCTTCTTGAATATCCTGTTTCTTTCAGAAATATGTCAGATTACAGACGTAAAATTAATTCTCCCAAGTGTCAATAAAATGTTTTTTAGTTTTCCTCACACGCATTGCGTAACATATTTGAACATAATCATCATCCCACTTGTAAACATTTACATTATCACCTCCCCCCTTTATAACAAGCATCAACACCTTTGAAATAATTGCATTTGTACTCAAATTAAATTTGAGCTATTATTCTATAAAAATCTTATTTTGCAACAAATTGAGTTCACAAAAAAATATTCATTTGAGCTGTTATGTGGGACCACCACCACAGTAACCATGGCAATACAGATAAAAAGGTCATACCTGTCATACTACCAATAAAATAGCCTCTTGGAAAAAAGACATCACTATAAATTGCTCAACACAAACCTCAAACTACTTGTTCACTAAAAAATGCCTTTGCAATGAGTAAGCGATAGATAGCCTAATATGAGACAGGATCCCATTAAGAGCTGGAAAAGTAGAAAAGAAAACAGTTCCTACCAATTTCCTCTCAGGAAGAAAAGAGTGTCACCAAACACATTATACTGCCTGTTATGAAAACCAAAACCTCATGCAGGAAGATTCAAGTTATTAAATTAGCTAGTTAAGGCAAAAATAATAATAAAAAAGACACCATATCACATCCAGGCCTGGAACTTCACTGGTATCCTACTAGACGACCCTCCTGTGTTTACTATTCTCATCTTTCAATTCACACACATCTATGCACTGCCCGCCTAACATTTCTCAAGGAAGTATAGATAATAAACATATCCTACTCTGTTTGGCACATTGTGGTTGAGATTTTTCAATAAGTATACTTACTGAGCACACTGACAACAAACAACTCCCATACACCAGAGGCCAACAATAAGTGGCTGTGTCTTAGTAATAATAAGAGGCTATGATGAGGAAAGTAATAAAAACATGAAATATTTAAAATATCAATACAACAATAGATTTTCTACCAATTTGCCTGTTGATATTCATTCGTGCACCATCATATGTAATGTACTAAAGATTGTTTCCTGCCATAAATGAGACGTGTTTACACATCTGTATGCTCTGAGATCAACAGACATACTATTAACAGCTGGTCTTCTAAAACAACAGTTCTCAACCAGGGGCCAAGGGCCAATAGGGGGCCTCAGCAAACTTCCAAAGGGGCCACAAGATTACTTAAAATAAGCCAAATCAACTGAAAATCTTTTTTCCCTTCTCTTTGCACAAACACTTGAATATGCACATCATAATTGTTCACATTTATCTGTGTAACGGACATAGGCCAGTAAGAGCTGCGAGTGTAAACCTCATTCCCCTGGCCTCAAGAGGCCTCCCACGCTGGACACCCCGGTTTGAATCCCGCTCGGAGCGGGTTGAGTACCGGTTACATTTGGTGCCATGTTGGGAGTGAGGTTTAGGGGGTGAGTGTAACGGACGTAGGCCAGTAAGTGCTGTGTGTGTAAACCTCACTCCCCTGGTCTCAAGAGGCAAGTGTCCTTGTTTAGCGCACCCCCCTCCCATGATGGAGAACCCTGTTTTGAATCCCGCTCGGAGCAGGTTGAGTAGGACAGGATACATATGTTAAGAGTTTTTTATCTAGGGTTTTTTGCATCAACTGACCAATTAAAATTGTCAACCAACTGAACCAAGCCTCTTATCAACTAACGTTTGGTCGTCTATTATGAGGCAGCCCTAAAGATTGGTGAACACGTTTCACTGTTCACGGATGTAGCAGTTGAGCTGACCCGATTTCGAGGGAGGACCTGATTTATCAACACACCTGCAGATTACACAACGCTTTGACAGGGGTCGTTCCGTTCCACTCATAGACATCGATCCAGTCCGGCTTTTAGTTTGAGTTGCTTGGCGACAATCAATGCTTAATGTTTTAGCTTCTTTTGGAACTATTTTCGCCAGCAGAGAAGAAATATACAAACTAACCAGTTAATATTTGATGAAACGTGAGATATTTAAATTTGTATAGAGCAATATCACAATAGTGCTGTAGCACTCAACATAAGCAAGATTATGATCACCTGTGGCCTCGTGCCAGCTGAATTGAATCCCAAACAGTTGCACTTTTGCTCGTGTTTTTTTTTTCTTATTAATACCTGCTTATTTTAATTGTTGAAACCAGGCGAATTTATTTTAGCCGAAGACCCTGAACCAGCGTCTTATCGAATTTATGTTGTACACAGCTCTATTGATATGATTAATGCCTCTCACATGCATCATTACGATCTGATTCCTCTTGGACTGCGGGATTCGGATCTTGGCTATTGGTATACGTAACATGCATAATCGATCAACAGGGCCCAATCGCCTCATTGCGCACGTCTGTCTATTGGTATATAGTTCTTCACACTGCACCAGAACCGCATATCACATCACACGAACCGAACAGAGACCTGCTGTCATAATGATCCCAGCCAAACGCGCTCGTCTCGCGCCTCGTAGTCTGACACATACAGCACCATCAGCGTTTCTCTCTATGGATGGATTAGTACACAAACCCCTACACTGGTGATGCGCCGGATTGAAAGCCCTCCAATTACGGGCACGCTCCCGTGGAGGGCTGCGTAAACAGCAGTGTTTACATTATGCACGCTGTCAAATGCAACATTTATGGGATTCACTTACTTTGCTCTTCACCTCCACCACACTCTCCTCGTTTTTCAACGGCGTCCTTTGATGCCGTGACATGTTTGCGGTACGTATATTCCCACGGGCAGTATCGCACTGTAGTGCCCCGAGATACAGGAGTCAACAGCCAGAGAGAGATTGTGTGCGCAGCATGAGTTACCTGACAGTCGCGATCCGCAATACTGCTTCTCAGGCACGGGCTGAATGATTTGTTAGAGCGGTTCGCCCGGCGGTGGGCGGGGCCTGTGTTTTTCAATAACACTGACGTCAGGCGGACCGCCGCTAGAAGGCGTGGTCGTGCGTAATATCACATCATATGTAAGCCTAATGTTCCTTTGACCCCTCAGGGTGGGAAATAAAAAAAATCCTCATGACTCAGTGATCTTCTCATTGTGTTAAAAGATATTGATAAACAACATCAAATGACGTCATGACCCAATAAGAGATGGTTCAGTGAAATTTCCATTCAATGGGAGAGGAAACTCCAGATCCTCGGGAAATATCCGGTTTGCTATGTGGTTACTTGCATCATGGCCCTTAGGGGAGACTGGGGCTAATTGTCACATTTTGTATGGCAGTGAATATTTCTCAGGGTAGGTTTTTTGACAGCCAATTTCTATATTGGCACATAAAATAAATATTAAACATATAGCCTATTAAACGGTGTCTGCCTGTTCTCTCAAGTGAATGAGCCGATCAGATATAATTAACACGTTTCCGAGAAGAAGACCACACCTTAAGGTTTAGAAAAAACTAGAAATAAGAAAACTTCTTGCATAACACAAAGCTGTTTGTGTTTAAAAATGTGACATTTGCTCACTTTTTTTCATCGTTTCCCCTCTATTTGAGCCGCTGGTCTTAATTAAACCTTCCCTTTCTTGTGTTTCCCTTGTTGTGTGTCCAGTGTCTGCTCTGCACACCCTCTTCACGGGCCTCTGTCCAGCTCGGATGATGATGGAAAGCAGAAGAATGCTGGAATGTGGAGGGAGATGATAATCCTGCTGCTCATCGCAACGGTCAGTACTTTGATCTACTTTGCATTTGGTCTAGACCCAACAATTTCCTGGAATATAGCATAGAAATGAAGTTTGAATACATGTGTATTAGTGACTCAGCTGACCCATAAGGTATTTGGAAAAGGGGGGTGTTTTGGACAGTCTTGTTTGGTTCTTGCAAACTCTTCTACATTTGATTATAATTGGGGAAATGAAATGCCTGGAGCATTTTCAAAATATCTTGACCTGACCAAGTAGGCAATGTCCTCTCCTCTGGTTCACCCATGTACTCATACTTAAAGTATTTAACCTGTCAAACCAGATGTTTGTTAGATAAGTACCTGCTGAGGCTTGAGGTCTGTGGAGTGACATTTCACCTGAGAAGTAGAAACTCGAGAAGCAGTTTAGAATAAGTCGTCTTTTCTAAAATGTCTCACTGTAATCTTATATCACTACAGGAAAACACGAATTAGGCATCGCGGGAGGACAGAGATGGAGGTGATGAGAGCTTCAAAATGCAGAGAGTCAGGTGGTAAACCTGGGGTTTACTGTTTAGACAGGTGAAAAGGTCCATTAGGCAAGGCAAGGCAAGGCAAGTTTATTTATATAGCACATTTCATTCACAATGGCAATTCAAAGTGCTTTACATAGAAGAAATTAAAATAATCAAAACAAATAAGAATAATTAAAACAGTTTAGAATAAAAAATAAAATGAAGTAGTACTGGTCCACCCCTATCTGAGATGGAAGAGATTGAGCCGGTTTACGGTGCCACTGGACCTCTAGCCCAGGGACGTACTTTGCTGGGGTGGCGCTACACAAGTAATGGCCAGCGGGGCCCCACAGAGCACGCTTCACGTGCGCTGTCTGCTGCCGTTACCCTTAACGACGCTCTCAGCGACTTCTTATACTCTCAGCAGTATAACTAACTTACTCCTTCACTCGCCTCATCGGAGTGAAGACTCTCCCGCTCTCCTTCAAAATCTCTTCCAGAGATTATAAAAAATTGTTTTTTTAAAAGACAAAACCAGTACAGTAAAAACAGTTGGACGAACAGTGGCACAGTGCTCATTCAGTAAATGCATTGCTAAACAGATGTGTTTTGAGTCTGGATTTGAATGTGACTACTGTAGGAGCACATCTGATCTCCTCTGGAAGCTGGTTCCAGCTGCGGCTGGCATAATAGCTAAAAGCAGACTCTCCATGCTTAGAGTCAATCCTTGGTATTTCTAGCTGATGTGATCCTAATGATCTGAGTGATCTGTTTATATTCAGTGAGCATATCTGCAATGTATTGAGGTCCTAACCCATTGAATGATTTGAATGATAATGATATACCAGTAATAATACTTTAAAATCAATCCTAAATGTAACTGGGAGCTAGTGTAAAGATGAGGACTGGTGTGATATGTTCATATTTTCTAGTCTTGCTCAGAATCCTGGCGGCTGCGTTCTGTATGAGCTGCAACTGTCTTATGGTCTTTTTTGGAAGGCCAGTGAGGAGTCCATTACAATAATCCACCCTGCTGGTGATAAAAGCATAAACAAGTTTCTCTAAGTCTTGATTGGAAACAAAGCATCTAATTCTTGCAATATTTTTCAGATGATAGTATGCTAATTTAGTTATTGCTTTGACATGACTACTGAAACTAAGGTCTGACTCTAGAGACACACCAAGATTCCTGACTTGATTTTTAGTTGTTAGACCCCTAGCGTCAAGGTATGCATTCACCTTGGGAACTTCATCTTTGTTTCCAAACGCAATAACTTCAGTTTTGTCTTTATTTAACTGAAGAAAGTTTTGGCACATCCAACTGTTTACTTCATCAATGCATTGGCACAGGGAGTCAATGGGGCTGTAGTCGTTAGGCAATAGGGCTAAGTAGAGCTGTGTGTCGTCTGCATAGCTGTGGTAAGCAAATTTGTTCTTTCTCATTATTTGGCTCATTGGGAGCATATACAGGTTGAATTGGAGTGGTGCAAGAATTGAGCCTTGAGGGACTCCACATGTCATGGATGTCCACTCAGACTTATGGTCCCTATACTCGTATAATAACCTCTCCCTTCTAAGTATGACCTGAACCATTTTAGGACTATCCCAGAAAGCCCCACCCAGTTTTCCAGCCTATCAAGAAGTATGTCGTGATCGACAGTGTCAAATGCAGCACTGAGGTCGAGTAGTACCAGTACGGATAATTTCCCTGTATCAGTATTTAAGCGAATATCGTTTATTATCTTTATGAGGGTTGTCTCTGTGCTGTGATGCGATCGGAAACCAGATTGAAAATTGTCAAAGTATCCATTCGAGCTTAAGAATTTGTTCAGCTGATTGAAGACAACTTTTTCAATGATCTTGCCTATGAAAGGAAGATTTAAGATCGGTCTATAGTTGCTTAAGATGGTCTTATCCAGATTTTATCCATTATACTCACCCACAGAATATTAGATTTTTAAACAGGGTCTATTTAAGTTTGTAGTTGCTTAGGTGTTGGATGCTTAAGAATGTGAGCTATTCAAGAGAGGTCTGGTTTGTACAAGCTGATAAGATATGTAATACTCCCAACTCTGCTGTTCATCAGGTCTCATAAACAGGGGGAAAAGGGATGAAACTGCACTTGAATTATGAGAAACAAAAATGATGTGGCAGATGATTGACTAATTTTCTGTAATCTGTCAGCGAATGGCTCGCTGTTTACTTCTTGATCGCAAATGAAGCAGTGACCGTCTGGACTTAACCGGATATAACCAGTCGGTTTAGATAAGTCACTTTATGATAATATGAAAAAGCAGCCTCCTAACACAATAGTTCTTACTAGCCCTCTCACGTGAAATTATATAGATGTTTCATACCTCAGTCATGTCAGCAGAATGTCAAACATGCCGATCATACCTGTCTGGAATCGCAAGTATGTTTTTGTTCTCTGAGCACACACTGAGTTATTCAACTCAGGTGGTTACATCCCTATTGTACCATGTTGGTCTTGAGAGTGTATTGAAACAGAATGATCATTCAATTACAGAGCACAAGTGATGGTGATGCTGAAAAAAAGATGTGCCACCACAGGAATAAATCCCATTTTAAAATATATTTAATTAAAAAATATATATATATATATATTTCACAATACAGTATTTTTGATCAAATAAATGTAATATTGGTGTGCATAATAGACTTAGATTGTAGATGGTGTGACGTGTTGAGTTCTCTGGTCAGAACAAAAGCAACTGGTGAAATTGTATAAAACAGCGCCCTAGCTTGTGACTAAAATGGTCGCAAACACGACTAAATTACAATTTAAAATGTTATCGGACAACTTTGTTTGCATCTCTATGCGTTTTGTTGAATATCATCTTCTGAGGTGGTGAAGAGTGTGTGCCAGTTTTTTTTTCTGTGTGCAGATAATTAAAATAATTTACAGATAGAAATAATTTCAAAAGTAAATGTGAGGTTCAATTGTAATGTTGAACCAGTTGTCGGAGAAACTTAAAGGCATAGTTCACCCAAAAGTGAAAATTTTGTCACCACTTACTCACCCTCAAGTTGTTCCAAACCTGTATGAGTTTCTTTCTTCTGTTGAACATAAAAGAATATATTTTAAAGAATGTTGTTTATCAAACAGTTGGTGAGCTTGAGTAAATGATGACAAAATTTTCATTTTTGGGTGAACTATCCCTTTAAAGGGGTCATGGGTTAGTGCGTGCAAGGTGCGTGAAATTTGGGACCACAATCAACACAATATATGGACACTGGACAGACAAAAATATTCTTAGAAAATAGATTGACATTGATGTGGCACAAATACAATCAGTATGACTACAATGGCAGCATCAAACTACTTCTGAACAAGGTTAGTTCATACAAAAATGAAATGATCCCATAATTTACTCACCCTCAAGCCATATGGTGTACATGACTTTCTTCTTTCAGCCAAAAAAAATCTTATATTATAAAATATCCTGCCTCTTCCAAGCTTTATTATAGGAGTGAATGGTACCACAGATTTTGAAGGCCAAAAAAAGCGCATCCATCCATCATAAAAGTAATCCATAAGGCTCCAGGGGGTTAATAAATGCCTTCTAAAGGTAAGAAATGCGTTTTTATAGGAAAAAAATAAATATATTTCTTAACTTTATAAACTATATTCACAGCTTCCTGTAATGGCTGGAAGCTGAATGGTACCTCAACTCTGATTGTGTTTGCCTGACAGAAGAAACTCATACAACTAGGATGGCTTGAGGGTGAGTCAATTATGGGATAATTTTCATTTTGGGGTGAACAAACTTTTTAATAGAGCGATTAGTATTTCAACTAAAACTTTTATTTGGCTCATAAATGTTTAATTTGAGGTATTTTTATAGTTTGAAGCTTTTAAATTATATATATATATATATATATATATATATATATATATATATATATATATATAATTAGTTGTTTGCTCAGTTTAGACTCAGTTTAGTACAGCAATGAGAACATCACGTCTTCTGTGGCGCTCCACACATGGAAATGACGTAGTAGACCAGCTTTCATTAATGTTTGATGAAGAACGAGGCTGGTGATGTTTTTAATACAGAGACACTCAGTACTGCTAAAGCCGTTCATGCACCAAAGATCCGCTCGGACGTACAGGTTGTGGGGGAAGAGACGTGGAATGTTTGCGTGGTTTTTCGAGGTGTGTGCGCATTTATGTGTGAGGAATGCTGCCAGACGAGCTGGTACAGTCTGCTTTGAGGACTCTACATTCCCCTGTCTCTCCCACATCCCTCAGCAGGTTACCAGACCCAAGCCGCCAGCCGCCAGCCTCTCAGCTGCCTACCCAGCATTCCACAGGCTTTAGCTTAAACAAGAAAAAGGATTCCTGGCATGGTACAATTGCCTCTGGCTTGACGCTAATGCCCTCTGTGATGTCACACAACTTATAAGAACAGGCCAAGGAACAGGGAAGCACTTGATCGCTGACTAGTCGTGACATGGCAAACATGCGGATTTGTTGCGGGAAATTTAAGTATGCCCACCTGTGCATGACTTGAACACTCTCCATTTCTCTTTACAGCTGTTTTTAATTATTTTCTTGGCTTTCTGGTCAATAAGCCCTTGCCACCTTCTCAGACTGGCATCGCTTTAGTCAGTATGATGGAGGTACATGAATATTGGTCACCGGTGACCGACCTCCCATCTGGAATGTGAGACGTCACCTGGTCGCCATGGTTACGTGTCTCTATCAGCTGCTCTTTGTCCTAGTTTGAGAGGACAGGCTGTTTTGTGTTTTTTCTCTGTTGTGAGTGCTTGTGAACAGGTATGAGCGAGAGTCTGAGAGTTATAGTCTGTTTTGTGTCTCTTTTGTGTTTGGGTGTGATAAAAGATCCGTGTGTTTATTTACAGATGACCTTGAACTTAAACTTGAAAAAAAAAGTTTGCTCAACTCCAGATTCTTTTCCAAAGATACTTGTTGGGGTGGGAGGGCGGGGGCGGTGGGTAACCTCTTTTTTTTTACCCTGGTGACATAAGTAATTCTGTTCTGCCACCTAGTGGCCATAATGTCTAATTTTATTCACTTTTGCAATATGCTGTCTGCATCCTGTGATTTGAATGTCCTCCTGTCAGAAAAAAATATAATAATATAGTCAGTTCTTTAAATCTACTTTAACTTTTTGCAAACAATTTTTTCATCAAATGCCACAAACAATTTTTTTTTTGGTATAATTTAAAATTCTACATTTGTTAAAAATGCTTTCTCTCATTAAAAGATATATTCTCTGAAATCACATAATATAATCCTACACAATTTTGCCTTTCAAGTAAATTTATCTTGTTTTAAGGATGTGTAGATATTTTTACTGTAATACAAGACTGTGGTACAAACGCTGACCAAGAAAATGGCAGCATAACAGTGGAATTACATTGACAGCACCTGCATGTTCTGGAAAAAGCTTTTAGTTGTTACTCTATAGTCTGAGAAGAAACGGCTTTTGTAGACTCGGGGAGGGACTCATAAGCGATGGCACTTGTTAAACATTTACTGGACTTCGATGTTCTGATCAAAGCGTGGAACACAATTCGAGTTGATTCACCAGTCGTTTGAATCACCCTCATTTCCAAATCCAAAGCGTTGAAGATAAACAGAGAAGAAACCCATTAAACATGTTTTCAAGTTTATCTGCATGACTTTCCCCATAAAGGTTGGTTCTGGTTTAGTTTTAGTAGTTTTCTTTAGTACATTCATGACATGCCTGCATTATGATGTAGATCAAAATCATCTATATCATATTTCATTCATAACAAGTCATTGTGACACTGAAACTAGTTCTGCTTCTCCAGCTCTGCTGTAAATAAATGGTGTAATGTGACACAAGATACACGTGCAAATCATGTAGTTTATGCAGACATACATAAATCTCCTAAAATGCTTCTGATTCAGAATCAGCAACTAGCTCAGAGGCACCAGCATACAATCACAGTTTTACAAGCAAAGGGACTGATTGTCCGACTTATATTATAAAGTCTTTAAAGCTGGTGAAAGTCAAGAAACGAAGGCCTGAATCTGATCATCAACAATGCTGGTTTGAGAATCCAGGATCCCAAAACAGGAAAAAGATGGTGGAAGTGAACCAAAACTAATGTTGCAGGGTCCCTCAATGGTGAGCATACCTTAAGATAACTATGTAGTGTTTAGTTGCACAGTTACGTAGTTAACAATATGAGTTCGTATTCATATTGTTTACATATTCAGTCAATATATAAACATTCGTAAAACAAGATGTGTTCGCTTGTAAAGTAAAATTGTGTAAGACAAAAAGTTTTTAAAAAGCCATTCAATGTTTTCACCAAGGCTCTATTTATTTTTATAGAAATACAGTAAAAACAGTCTTGGTTATCTTGTTTTAAGGATGTTTAGATATTTTGAAGTGCTTACTCAACAGTGATTACTCCACTCATTTCTTGTGTGGTTCACGTGTGCAGCTTTAGCAGTTTAACACGGATATCAACATCAGGTCCTCGATATGTTTGTGGTTAATTCTTACAGCTTCCTCCTGAAAATGAAGCTGTACACGGTGGAATCATCCAATGATTTTTTCTTGAATGCATTCATTCTAATGAAAAAAAGACAGTCCATATATATATAAATATATATAACTTTTGTTTTACTCTAACCATCCAGTGATTTGGACATTATATCAGACAATCATTAAATAACAATATAGCATCTAAAACTATATATGGATCTGAGACAAAGTATTTTGTTATTGGCCATGAATTACAGTCAAACTTAAATGAGAGAAAATCAGATAGTCAAGACAGTTCCTCCCTTTGCATTTAAATTAATGCATGGTAACAGAATGACAATGAGACACTGAAGACATCTGAAATGTTACCTGTTTATCTTAGTTATATACGGCATGTCTCATTTGCAAGATTTTTTGAATAAAACACCTGCTAAATAAATAAATGTAAATGTTTTCTCTCTGTCCAGGAAGAAGAAGAAGGCTTTGAAGCCTGGGAGGGACTTAGAAGCGTAAGCAGTGACACGTAGTAAACATTCATTACTCCATAACACTGATGACTCCCACACATCCAATACGTACACACTAACATACAGGTACAGTGCATGCCGTCCATTGTAGAGTGTAGGCCACAGATGAGCCTCTGACTGATAATGGCCTCTGGAATGTTCGACAGTGTTCTGGTGACCGGATCAAACCGTGGAATTGGACTTGAGTTGGTTCGCCAGTTGGTTGATTCACCCTCATCTCCACTTCACATCTTTGCTGGTTGTAGAGACCCAAATGGACCAAGAGCACAGGTAACAAGCCATGAGAACTCTGTAAAGAAAGGTTCAATTGGTTTACGTGTGCAAGTTCATTAAGGAAATTTTATGTTAATTTGTAAATATTCTTCATTGTTAATTCATGTTTGTTTATAATATATTAAAACAAATCTTAGCTACACTCATTTATAAAGTTTATTTATTCAACTTTATTATACTTAATTATATTATATAATGGACTTAATTCATATCATTTTGATTATATATAACTTAAAATGTTAAAGATTCATTTCGATTAATAAGTAAATGTACAGTTCATAATGATGCCAAATGCTAATGTAAACAAATTGCAAAGTGTTGCTGAAACCGTAAAAAATGAGATGATGTCAAGATTTTCCCTTAATTAATGCCATTTGCCAAGTTTTCGATTTATATATGATGACATTTGTTCCATATGTTGAACTTTGTACCATCTATTCAAGTTTTACAAAGACTAGATGAGTCATTGTGGCACTGAAACGAGTTGGGCAACTCTGCTGTTCCTGTACTGGATGTAATGTGTGCTTTGTCATTTTATGAAGATGTGAAGTTACTGAGAAGCAGGTGCGTCTGCTTGTATTTCAGGAACTCCAGAAACTAGCTCAGAAGCACAATGATGTGATCACAGTTGTCCAACTGGGTAAAAGATTCATAAAATAATGGACATTGCTGTAATATCATGGTTGATTCATGATTCTCTTCATTAGGACAGTCATTGTCTCATATTAAGCTAATATAATGTTGTTATGCTTAATTTTTCAAAAGACACTGATAGTCAGGCTAGTATCGCAGACGCCTCAAAACTGGTGGAAGCCAAACTGAATGGCAGAGGCCTGAATCTGATCATCAACAATGCCGGTGTGAACATCCCAGGATCTCTAGCAGAGACAGGAAAACGGGAGATGGTGGACGTGTTCACGACTAATGTTGTAGGACCCATGCTCATCGCAAAAGTGTGTGAACCTTCAACACTGCAACCAATGATTTTCTTACTTGGTATATCTGTCTTGTTTTCCATCACAAATATCTAAAATACATAACATATAATTACTTATTATGAAGAGTTTGTTCAAAACAAGAAAAAATATCTGTCTGTGGGGTAAAAATAATCTTGTTTTCCGATTGAATTAAGTTGATTTTTCTTACCCCACTGACATTTTTTTCTTGTTTTGAGCATAAACTCAGTTGATTTTGATCATTTTTCAGAGAACTAGACTTAAAAGACTAGAAGTCATTTTGCTTCTCAAATAAATTAATCTTGATTTCAAATGTCCCTATTATGCTATTTAAAGGTTCCTAATTTAGTTTTGGAGGTCTTCTACAATAAGTTTACATGCATCCAAGGTAAAAAAAAAAACACTTACATTTTCTCTTAAAATACATTGCACATTACCTAATCTGTCAAAGAGTCTGAAAACTGATTCAGTCAAAGATTCATGTCGACAACACAAACCAAACTCTTCCAGGCTTCAGCTACAACGACAGTGTTTGAGGACGGGTCAAACTAGACATTAGACCACAGGCTGGCGTTATGCACATTTGTTGCAATTTTTACGTCGGTATGTTATAGGAAGTGAGACTGGAATTGCTGACGACTCGTTTCGGCAGTTCAGAATCGATTCTTTCTTTTAGGAGAACAATAACTTTATTTGTTGTGCACTTTGATCTTTAAAACTTTGCAGACCTTTTACGTTCACAAACTGCTAAATTACACTCTGCATGAAATGTAAAATTCGAAAAAGCATAATAGGGCCATTTTAAGAATGTTTAGATATTTGCACTGTAAAACAAGGCAAAATAAATTTAGCTGTGAAACCGTTGTATAATTATGATGTAATCATTTTACAGTAATTGACTTTAATTTATTTTCAGAATTTCCATCCGCTCCTGTGCAAGGCTGCAGCTCAGTTTCCTCATCAGACAAGCATGTCTTCCAGTAGATCGGCTGTCGTCAATGTCTCCACACTGCTGTCATCCATCACCAGATGCTCTGAAAATTTCTACATGTGTCCAATGTACCCCTATCGGGTCAGCAAGGTACGGTGCTTCTTGAAGGCTTTTACTGTAATCTATAGTATACAAAACATGAACGTTTTACCACAGACTTAATTTTACTCCTAAATCACTATCAAAACTACAACGTCACGAGTGTTTCTTTACTTCAGGCTGCACTGAACATGTTAACTTGCTGCTTGGCGGAGGATTTAAAAAAAGATGGCATTCTAGTTATGTCTCTCCATCCAGGATGGGTCGCGACAGAAATGGGAGGCCCAGAGGTAATACAAAGTGCTTTTTCCAAATGTGTTTTTATATTCATCTCAGTGCTCTGCTTTTCTTTGGCATCCTCACGTTTGTGTTTTTTCTCATGGCACCCTCAGGCTCCCCTGACGACAGCTGAGAGTGTCAGCGGTATGATGAAAGTCATCACCAGCCTCACCGAGAAACACAGTGGAACTCTTTTAGATTGGGAGGGCAAAAACATCCCCTGGTGATTTCACAACTCATCTTGTGTGCCGTTTGCACATCTTAAGTTTGACATGCACTTCCACATCTTTGTCTGTCTGCGGTTTGTCTGAGAACAAGACATGAGTTGTTTCTCACATTACATATACTCTTCACTTTTCTATTAGTTTCTATTTGGAATTTTCAGTGTGAACACGCTAATCGCACTACAAAATGTAACAGAATAGTGCATAAGTACGCAATTTGGGACACACCAATGGCATTTTTTTGACTGTTTACAAAGTTTGTAGTACTGCAATGACAAATATGATGTCATCTCAGTGTGATGCATGAGGAGGATCTCAAATAAAAACCTTCATGAAAACCGGTTTCTTATAATAATACGTTTAATTTATATAGTGCCTTTCCCAAGCTCAAGGACGCTTCACAATAACAGTAAAGAACAAACAATCAGTTCACACATAAATGGACAATAGACATTTGCCCAGTCCAAGAAAATGAGCGATTACAGTTGCATATATCGCATTACATTTGGAATACAGACAAAACAGAAACAAAAAAACAACACTATTTACAGACAGTATGGTGGGCAGTTGAAGTAAAATGCAAAGGAATAATGGTACCTAAATTAACATTATGACTGTAATACCGAGTTATGAAAAATGTTTAAGAAAAACATGTCCTGACTGATAATACTGTTGAAACAAATGGGTTTTGAGTTTAGACTTAAATTCATGCAGCTTGGTTGTTGTCCTAGGAGCCAGGGGAAGAGAGTTCCAGCTTAGGGGCTATAACGGAAAAAGACCTGCCACCCATAGATGAAAGACGAAATCTCGGCTCACAGAGGAGTTCACAGCCAGAAGATCGAAGAGTTTGAGGGGGAATATAAGGAGAAAGTAAGTCAGAGAGATAGGAAGGAGCAAGACCATTGAGTGACACGAGATAACACGGGAAGCCAGTGGAGTTTGAACAGAATTTGAGTGAAATGAGCAGATTGTTTAGTGTAAGTTATAATCTTGCAGCATAATCTTATGCCTTGACGTTTCCCCCCTAACTGATATTTGTAATACAGACTTTCCAAATTCAGTATCAGCTATTGTAATAAGATTAGCGGTGAGACAATGAATGGGAGAATGAGTAAGTAAAGATAAGAAGATGAGGAAAAGGTAAAAGCAGAGCCAAAAGTGACAAAGCCAACCACAACATGCCCTTCTTCAACTGAGATTTCCAGCAAGGACAAAAAAGTTATGAACAATAACAAAGAAATCATGGGCTGTTAGAGCCTCTCTATGGCATGGTCGGATAATCAGTGAATATTTGGTTAGCAATATACTCAATCATCTAAAAATGCATGGCTACAGGGCGCCCTCTAGTGTTAAATAAGTATATCCAATGTAGAGTATATCCAATGTAGAGCATTGCTTTTCAACCTTTTGACCCCAAGTCTCCCCTTTGTCCAATGCCTTTCTTTTTAAGATGATATACTTTGGTACTTTTGTTGTAATAAAAACAAATAAAGTGTATATATATATATATATATATATATATATATATATATATATATATATATATATATATATATACTTTATTTTTATTACAACAAAAGTTGTAATACATTTACATTTTAAATTACATTTACATTTAATCATTTAGCAGACGCTTTTATCCAAAGCGACTTAATGAGGAGTTATCTACACAAGTTTGTCGCAAAAGCTATATCTAACTATCGAGTCCAAGTCTAGTTTCACAAATGTGTTTTCTTTAGCAGTTTTTTTGTGTTTGTTTCAAAGTTACGGAAGCCCTGACCCGCAACGTAAAAAAAAAACGCAACGTAAAAAAAATCTTGCATTTCGAGATTAAAGTCGAAATATTTCGAGATTAAAGTCGAAAAATTTCGAGATTAAAGTCGAAACATTTCCAGATTAAAGTCGAAACATTAGGCCTACGATAATACAGTCGTCCATAGAAGTGAGTGCATTCATAACAGTGTGTGTGTGTGTGTGTGTGTGTGTGTGTGTGTGTGTGTGTGTGTGTGTGTGTGTGTGTGTGTGTGTGTGTGTGTGTGTGTGTGTGTGTGTGTGTGTGTGTGTGTGTGTAAAGAAATGCACTTGTGAAGTCGAACTGCCATGTATCAACACAAAATAGTAGCTTTTTTATGAAGGTAAAATGATGTCATAATGAATTGCATGCGCAGGGTAAGATTTGTAAAAGTGTACATAAGATTGCAAGCGTAAATTAAATTTGCGTGTGCAAGAGAAGATTTGTAAGCGTGTAAATCGCATATCAAGTGTAAGAAAAAAATATTTGCAGCATTTTACTGTTATTGGTAAGTGTAATACATGTATTGTGAAACTGCAGCTTCATGCTAACGCAAAATAAATAGGATCTGTATTCTTCTGACTTCCATTTTTCCGCGCTTACACTTTTGGCACGGTTTTTGCGCACAAATGCGGCCAAAAGCATTGCAAGCCTGTGAACAGCTATTTGCAACCGAAAACAACAGAGTCAGGGACTGCAAAACAGATTGATCGCGTAAAACCAAACTTTGTGTAAATAAATCAACTGTTGCAAATGTCTAAATGACTTATTGTGTACATGCGGCAAAAAAGTTCCCGAAATAACCCGATTTGTACAGTTGCGTCTTTCTTTTACCCGCGCTTCCAATTTTGGCACGATTCTCTCACTGAATGAGTTTTGCAAGTGCGAAGAGGAGGGCGGGTCCACCTTCATCATGCAGCCAATCAGATGAGCTTCTCGCTGACACTCGATTTACTCTTATCTGATTGGTTCAATAAACACGTCAGTCTTCAGAACGCATATTTATCTTCATTTGGCTCATTCTCGTTACTTTTAATGCAAACATACATGTTAAATAAATACATAAATCAAGATTGTTTAATAACCTGTGCACCATTAGGTGGATTATTTGAGTAAATACTGAATTCCGAGTGGTGTTATTGGATTTAAATTTTATATATTATAAGCCTATCTGTTACACCACTGAGCTGATGTTAAACTTTACAACAAACAAACAAACAAACAAAAAGAAAACATTGAATACCCATTTTTTAATACCGAATAATACCATTCTGATGCAGTGTTTTTCACATCATGTCTCTGTTCATGGTATTTAACATATATTTTTAAATATTGTCTTTGTCACAATTCTGATTACTTTCGTGTGACTGATCAAGCTATTATGTTGCTAGTATAATGAAATGCTTTCTCTGTGTCCAGATTTGACTGTAGCTAATGAAAAACTGATTAATTTCTGATAAATCTGAAACTGATAAATTCAACTTTAACAAAAAGTAGTCTTTAATAATTATATATATATATACCCACATGCAAAATCAAATGCAAAGCAACTAATTATGTCTGAATAAAAACCCAGCAGCCAGGGAATACACAGCATATGTGTTTATATATAGGGCTATACAGCAATCTAGTGGTTACACGATGGCATTGCAGGTGATAAATGGTGCATAATTTAGAGATGACCTTAAAATACATGTTAAAGGGAAAAATATATTATTATAACTAATTTTAGTAAAATAATAATAATAATTCTGGAATCGCACACGATTAATTGACAGGTGAAATGATGCATGCAGTACAAAAAGGCCTACATTCAGCAACATCAACATTACAAACAAATCTGGCCTGCTGAGGAGGATGATGATGAGCAGGATCACAGTCTATGCAGGATACATGCACTGAATATACAGAAATTTTCTTTCTTAACACACCAGCTCTAAATTCAGTAGGCCTATTTACTCAAATAATCCACCTAATGATGCACAGGTTATTAAACAATCTTGATTTATGTATTTATTTAACATGTATGTTTGCATTAAAAGTAACGAGAATGAGCCAAATGAAGATAAATATGCGTTCTGAAGACTGACGTGTTTATTGAACCAATCAGATAAGAGTAAATCGAGTGTCAGCGAGAAGCTCATCTGATTGGCTGCATGATGAAGGTGGACCCGCCCTCCTCTTCGCACTTGCAAAACTCATTCAGTGAGAGAATCGTGCCAAAATTGGAAGCGCGGGTAAAAGAAAGACGCAACTGTACGAATCGGGTTATTTCGGGAACTTTTTTGCCGCATGTACACAATAAGTCATTTAGACATTTGCAACAGTTGATTTATTTACACAAAGTTTGGTTTTACGCGATCAATCTGTTTTGCAGTCCCTGACTCTGTTGTTTTCGGTTGCAAATAGCTGTTCACAGGCTTGCAATGCTTTTGGCCGCATTTGTGCGCAAAAACCGTGCCAAAAGTGTAAGCGCGGAAAAATGGAAGTCAGAAGAATACAGATCCTATTTATTTTGCGTTAGCATGAAGCTGCAGTTTCACAATACATGTATTACACTTACCAATAACAGTAAAATGCTGCAAATATTTTTTTCTTACACTTGATATGCGATTTACACGCTTACAAATCTTCTCTTGCACACGCAAATTTAATTTACGCTTGCAATCTTATGTACACTTTTACAAATCTTACCCTGCGCATGCAATTCATTATGACATCATTTTACCTTCATACTTTTTACTTTTATCTGGGCTTTCAACAAAATTCTACACAGGTGCTAATCTACCAACAAGAATTACCATGGCGTTGCCTATAGACGAGCGCACATGCAGACTCCGCCGGAGTAGGTATCACAATCTGGTCCAAACTTTATGTGGCAGTGTTTTTGAGGTGTTTTCGTGCTCGTCTAGGCAACACTATCTGGGTCTAGAACGCAACAGTAACCGTTCTGTCTCCCTCTTCACCGTAAATACGTTCTGGATACATTTTAAGTGCATCATTCTGTATCATTTGGCCGGATCCCGTGATTTCCTCAGATTTAATAACCACTAATGGTGGTTGAGGAGAGATTCTCTGATATGATTGTAAAGTGCTTGAGTGTAGGCCTAGACATATGAAAGCGCTATAATGCCTCATTCATTCATTCATTCATTCATTCATAAAGCTGGATATCTCCATCCAGTCTGAAAAGTGTTTTCCGGGTTGGTTTTCCTATAGGCTAAAGTCTATTCCGGCGCAGTATATTTTATAACGTCCTATATAGCCTAATGGTAGCCTTGGTAGATTGGCACCTTTTGAATTTCCTTTTGTTGAAACAAAACACACACGCAAACACACACACACACACACACACACACACACACACACACACACACACACACACACACACACACACACACACACACACACACACACAGTGTGAAACACTCGCTATGCACCATTATGAATGCCTGTGTGTGCGGCAATGTGAAACAATGGCAAGAACACACGCAACTTCTACGGAAGAGTGTATTCTCGTAGGCTACTCTCGAAATATTTCGACTTTAATCTCGAAATGCTAGATTTTTTTTTACAGATTTTTTTTTTTGCGTTGCAGGGCTTCCGTAGACCTACTAGCTACCATTTAATGTTTTTTTATTTTAAAACATTTTTATATAGCCTAGGCTACTTTTATTTTAATGAAAAAATCTGATTTTATTGTGACAACTTACCCCATGCGTTGCAGGTTTGAAGTGTCATGAAACCCTTGATATTACATACATTTTGACACTATTATGTCTTGAAAATATTTTTTCACATTTTATATTGGCAAAACTGTAAACTAAGAACATAATCAAATAAAACAAAACCAGGACATCAATAATATCAGACTGTTACGTTTAAACTCGGCTCTAAGATAGGCTAACTGTAAGTTTACTCTTCGGGGGTTGAAATTGACACTAATGCCATTTGTTTAAAGATAACCCAATCAATCAGTCTGACAAAAGAATCAATCATAGAGGTTCCACATTTCGATTAGCGCGGCAGTGAGTGAAGTCACAGTGATTCATTGACATGTCTGGCTGTTGATTTGTTGAGGAGAGAACTAACTGACTGTTGATTTTTCATTAACTATCAGCTGTTTCATGACTTTACTCCTCTGGTACTGTGAAAACAAGGACAGGAGGGTTTCTTTTTTTCTCTCTGCTTTGAAAGTAAAAGAGGTGGGCATACGCAGGCGCCTCTGGACAGCGCGAGTACACGCTTCACGCGCTGTTCGTTAAGATTAAACAACACCAGTTTAACTTGTTTACCTCACGTTAACGCTTATTTCTTCGCACGGGATTTAGAAGCTTGGACAGTAGCCTACTCAGGTAGGACCCTCATAGTGGATCAATATAGTTTAAATACAGCATGCTTTTTAAGCGAGTATATTTTTTAATAATTAAGGTAGCCTATGTTTTGGGTATGTCAACAACAACTTAAATAAATTTTATTTCTACTTGGAGATATTGGCTCGTTTTGACGTGAGGCAGCCGTGAGACTTCATTTCCCATCGTTAATCATGTCGGCTGGAGAGGATTTTTGCGCCAGTCCGGGATATTCCCGATATTCCCACTTTACGCCCAGATTCAAACAGAGGTTGTCATGGAAATCGAAAGTGTGTTGGCTTCTAGTAGTGAGGGGGGATTGAAAAGTGGACGTGCTTGGGTCTGGACTATGATGATGAAGGATTGTTTTATGTTGCTTATGTAAAATAATGAATAATGAATTGTAACAGGGTAGCCACCAGCAAACTGGCAATTTGACGTGATGTCAACCTTTCAACATCGCACCTTTCTGTAAATAAATCAACCATGGTTTATCAACTATGGGCACTCTGGCCTTTTAAACTCTCTTAAAACACTTTTCACACTATTTAAATTTCTGTACAAACAATTAACAAATCAAATGAGATGACAGACATGTCATATATAATAAATAAATACCCTACACATAAATATTTTCACACTTCTTGCATAATTTTACTAAATTAGCCTACAGCTTGATTGGAAATGACGGACAGTAAAAATATGGGCAATCAAGTACAATACCTTCTTAAAAAAAAACAGAGAGGAAATTAAAATAATTTTGAAAATCTTTTTCCTTCTTTCAAAAATCATTCTCACACAATAATTATTGAAACGGTTTGTTACATTATTATATACCAATGATTCGTAAGTTTATCATTTATTGCCATAGATTATTCATAGAATTTCATAGATTTTGGGTAATTTGTCTCAATAAAATCTGCTTTTTTTCATAGAAATTCTAGGCCTAGTACAAGAGTAAAACAATAAATCTGTATATAAAAGGCATTTGAAAAGGCATGGTAAAATGTTTCACAAATTGAATAGCCTCCATAAGTATTTAGTACCTTAAAAGAATGTGAAATAGCTGGAGCTGATGTGCCATATTACACCCTTATCACTTATGAAAGAATTTGAGACAGACAAATGTACATTCCAGAACAACATGTACTGCAGCCTCCTGACTGTTTTGGCTCAATTTTTCTTTCAGGGATTAAGGATTGCATTTAGTTGACTCCATTTTTAGAACAGATTGTTAACAATTAACTATAACAACTTACTGAAATCTAGTCACTAACAATGTCAACAAAAACTTTAGCTCAACCCCTCTGACTCAGACAGAATGCAATGATTTTAATGGGTTTTCTCAATGGGCTGCTTATAAAAATCACAGTGAACATTTAGGGTAAGAAGTAAACAAAATATTTCTTTATGTATTGAAATCACTGGTCAAAAGTATTACCTGAACGAATTACCGCGAATACATTGATTTGTTTTAATGTGTTGACTCAGTTTTTTCTCTCTGTTGATCAAGCAAACCAGAAGGAAGTGTTTTGGCCCTGGGGATTAGCTCTCTATAACGGTCAGCTGCACACATATTTATTCACTATATATATATAAACATTATTTTCCATGCCTTGATGTACTAGGAAGCACCTTGTCAAATTTGTCAATGCTGCAATATCTTGCTACATGTGTTCATTTACTGTAGCGCTGTGTGCTTGTATTGCGTGTCAGTGTTTTTGGCAGCTGTTCGCGCTGGCTTTATCTTTGACCTCAGTCTAGTAGTGGTCAGCAGAAAACAAACAGCCGTGAGAGGGTAAAAAAAACAGAGGTATGACAGATTACATGTAGACGCATGGCGTGAGCCATGTTTTACTCTCTAAAGCTGAAGAGTGTTTTTTTCCCTGTTTGTTTTTCTCACGGTTTCTAGTTTTCTCCACAGTTTCTATTGACTGTGGGTCTCTGCTCTCTGCTTGCTTTTTATCTCTATTACAGTCCCACAAATTCCATTTTAAAGCATCAGCTTTTAAAGAATCTTTACGCAGTTTTTTTTCTATACAGTGGTAGAGACAACATCTGTAATGCAGCAAAAAACATCTTAAAAGCACCATAAAAGTAGTTACGAAGTCTTCTGAATCTAAACCCATAAGATTGCTTACATTTTTAACACTTAAATGGTGTACAAATCTGAGAAAATTAGAAAACATCCTTTTTGCATGCTTATTTTTAATGTTAAATTTATGATTAAATGAAAAAACACTATTCTTAAAGTATTGATTACATTTGCAGACAGTAATGTGCATTTAAACAACATATTGATCACTGAAAGATTTCAGTTGATTGAGTTGACAAGAAAAGTGAGTACAAATAGATAAAACAAAATTTTAAACTTAAAGTGCCTCTATTATGCTATCTTATTTGTTTTTGGAGGTCTCCATAGAATTATATGCATCCAATTAAAAAAAAAAACACTTTCATTTTCTCAAAATATACATTGCACGTCACCTCTTTTCTCACAATGTCTGAAACTCTCGATAAGGGTTTCAGTCTCTCTAAACCCCTCCTTTCTGAGAGCTTCCTCTGCTCTGATTGGTCAAATGACCCAGTCTGTTGTGATTGGTCTACCATTTACAGCGCATGTCAGAAACAAAACGGCCATCATCATATCTGAATTTGAGCTCCAGAGGCTTCCTCAGCACTACACAGTGATACGAACAGTAACAATGGCATTTAGCCATTTGTTAGCAACCTTATTTTTGAAGACACGTAACAGCTTTAAAAAATCACGAGTGGGGTGATACTGATGTATTTTATGTCGTAAAATAAAACGTGAAAGTATCTTGAGCTTGTGTTCATCACAGACCTTATTTCAGTCATTTAACCAAAAACCCATTCAAAAAACCCATTGACTTCGGGACGATGAAAGCTGAAGTGCTAAAATGCTAATTCGCTTCCTTGTTTTGGCCTACAAAGTGAGTGGCAGGTTGTCCCGCCCTCGTACCGAAAAACACGTCATCATATACATGTTATCCATAATAGATGCAGGATGACGTGTTTTTGTAGGCCAAAAGTTAGCATTTTAGCACTTCCGGTTCCATCGTCCTGAAGTCAGTGGGTTTTTTAAATATTTTTTTTGGTTAAATGGCTGAAATAAGGTCTGTGGTGAACACAAGCTGAAGACACTTTCACGTTTTATTCTACGATATACAAATCAGTATCACCCCACTCGTGATTTTTTTTAAAGCTTTTACTTGTAAAAGGTGGTTGCTAACAAGTGGCTAAATGGCACTGTAGAGGCTGTCGAGGAGATGAAATGTCATCAGCCGAACATGGTGTACTTATCTACTTACTGGTTCGCTTTCACCGCCTCGTTTTGCGCTCTTGCAAACTATTATTCGGGGAAAATGTAATTAAACATAGACTTAAGGAGTAGTTGGAAGCTTAGTGATGGTGATGTTGCCGTCATGTGACCATGGCGTGGCTTGTTTATAGCCTAGCTTTTGACTTCTGCCAATTGTATTTACGCTTTAAAATTCATAGTTTTGTTCAGTTTTTGAAGATTGCTAGATGTACAAAACTTTAAGAATCATAAGCTTTTATTAGTCACAGATCTTATTTTCTTCAATAATCCAAAAGCCAGGAAAGTTAAGGACAGTTAGCAGGAATGGAAAGTTTGCAGGAAAGTCCCCATTGTGTGGGTGAGATATAGATGGCTATCGATGGTTACAGGAGGAAGCGTTTATTGGTACAGATGTGGAGGGTGACAGATCGAGGCGGTGAGGTCACACCAGCCTTTGATGCGCTTCCTCCTTCCATAAACTGACAAACACACTCGCAGAAGCGTTATGAAACACATTACAAACTTAAATGTTGTTCATTTTATGTATTAGGAGTCATGAGCAGAGACTTTATAATCAAAATAAAAGTTGTACATTAGAATCGAGCATCATTTCGAGAACTTTTTTTTAATGAAAGATTCCATACAAACTCAAAATGTCGGAGTACCTATCACACTAAGGATTCATTTAATCAAAACACACTTTGCCAGTCTAAACACATAGAGCATATCCACAGTGTTGGGGATTTAAAGAGTCAGGACTAGTTAGCATGCCTGGCTCTCCGCCTTTTCCAAGGACTTGATGGTGACTTTACCACTACAGAGACATAAACTAGTTTCTCTGGGATAAAAATATCCCATGACATTGTTTTCGCCACTGAACACTAGGAGACACATCAAGCAGAATAGAGCTTTGAGTGATATGTGCAGTACAATGACAGGAAACGTTTGGTCATTTTTCCCTCTGCCCTGCTGTTTATTAATGTCTGTGTTGGCCTTTACACTTCCTGATAAAAGGGCAGTTTGGACAATGAATAAATGCTGCAGCTTTTTGACTAAATGACAAACACAGTAATGTTATGTGACAATAATACTGTTTAAAATAATACTTTATACCTACACTACCGTTCAAAATTTGGGGTCAGTAACAGTAAGTTTTTTTCTCTCAAGGAAATTAATACTTTTATTCAGCAAGGATGCATTACAAAATGTATTTCAAAAACATGCTGATTTCTGAAGGATCATGTGACACGAGTGACTAGAGTAATGATGCTGAAAATTCAGCTTTGCCATCACAGAAATAAATGACATTTTAAACCGTATTATAATAGAAAACAGCTATTTTAAATTGTAATACTATTACAGTATGTGGTAGTATGCAGGATACAGTGCCTTGAGTGTAGCATTAGTGCAAATACAATTATTGATTTTTTTTCATTCTTAATTTAAGTATGAAAATCAGTGTGAGGTGTCTGTTAGCTATTTGTAAGTATGTTTCCAGTCTCTCTTTATTCAGGGTTTATGGGGGTCATGATAGTGCCAGGCAGTGCTTCCCATTGAACACGTGATACTGCATGCACTGCTTATATTGTCCAGTTGAGGGCAGTGTTGAATCAGGATTCTTAGATCTGTTTTGTTTCACGTGTTACTGCTGTTGTAGGAAGGGGTCATGATGAGCCTCATATGTTTGACATATGCTCCTGTTTTTTCTCTCTCTGTTCTTCTTCTCTACACTATATAAACTTGTAAATCATTTACATAAACACTCATGTGGTCGTTGCATAGGAAAGTCTGTCCTGTTTTCACTTTTACTTGGGTGAAAAACAGAGTATCTGGTTTAGAAACAACTTTGAATAATATTCCACCAGTATGTGATTCTCCCTACCTCTGTCAGAGGCAGAAGCAATTGGCATGTCATGTGGGGTCCAAGAAAAGCTCAGCTGTTTATATGTGTGATGTAAGTGGAAAGAGAAACAATTACAGGACAAAAAGCACCTTAGTAAATGAAAACAACTACAACAACACAACATCTGCCCATTCAACTGATCACAAAGGAGGCTTTGTGAAAGGGAGTGAGACATTCTATTGTGGGAAGAGAAAGATAACATTCATCGCCTCCTGCCTGTAGGGAAACCTCTCTCTTTTACCATCTCTCTCTCTCTCTCTGTAAGAAAATGATCTACCACATAATTGACAGATAGAAAAAAGATACTGGTAGCGCTGGTTGCAGCAAGGGAAAGTTGGGGCAGGATATAGTCGGAGCAGTATTATTTATTAACCAAAGAAAAAAAAAAAATCAGTGACATTCTCTTTCACAGTCTAGTAAAATACCAGTTTTTCAATTCAAAAGCTATAAAAGCCAGGTAAAGCTGGCTGTTAGACTATACACTCTTTAACAAAGTGGAGAGATGCTGCATCTATCATTTTTTTCGTCAGGTTCCTTCCATATATGGCTGTCAGTGCAGCCAGCGAAATGACAAACAGGCTTTTTAGGGCATTACAGTTCAGAGTGAACAGGAAACACCGCAGCGAATGGTCCCAGAATAAAGAAAAAAATATATACAAATGCATTCTTTGTGTATCCTGCCTTGTTTACTGTTGTTGACAGGGCAGAAATGCACTATTTGGAGCTTTTTTAGTGCCTGTCTGATCATGCGACTCCTGAACAGTAGACGGAAGCGGCTCTACGTGAAGAGTGTGAAAAGAGGAACATATCTCTTCACATGATGGCAGCAGGAATTAAATAAATGTCTTGAAGGTTCAAACAGACTGCGTTCTTGCATTTAAAAATGCAAGATGCAACACTGAAACTTGTTGAAATCACTTATTTTAACTTGACACAGCGTTTTAAAAATCCGACGCACAGATGCAGTGCAATGGTCGAAGATGTCCATGGTCACAAAGCAGAGCAGATGAAAGCTAAAACACATTTGTTAAAGCTGGTCCAAGTTTTGTGGCATTTAAAAAATATTTGAAAATGTTATCTCCATAAAGCAGCTGGAAAAAAAGGAATGCATTAAACTCTGTAAATTGCATGCAATATTAATTGTTTCATTTAATTTGTTATAATTTGCTTTATATGTTTTATTTATATATTTGTAATTATTTTCTGTGTGTGTATCATGACAACTCTCTGAGTGTCTGGCATGGTAATAATGGGTATGAGCAGAATAGATCTGCTACGCTGCTGCTGTTATTGCTGCTTCTGCAGAGCAAGTACAGAGACCTGCTACAGCCAAAACATACACGACACGCTGCTGTGAGCATGTAAGGCATGCTGCTGCTGTATAATATAGCATACATTAATTACCATAGCAGATTTAGACAGGTGGAGCTGGGGAAGGTGGAGGGTTTCTGAAAGCGTGCTGCAACTGCTACAGCAAATGCTAACCAAGAATTTGAAAGTTGAGCTTAAGAGTTTCATGACAGAACTGTGTGTGTGTGTGTGTGTGTGTGTGTGTGTATAATAATATAAATAGGGGTCATGAACATGTCTATTACTAATAGTATGCTATTTTGAATGCAGCCCAGCTGGTTGTGACGGTCAAAATAATATTTTTATAGCATCACAGTGAGATGCACATTTAAGGAAAATCAATTTACAAGCATAACATATAACATATACAGCAGGCCCAAAAGGAATTTGGACATTTCTGGGCAAGTCACAGTTAAAAATGTCTAAAATTACCTGCATTGAATAGCAAAATATCAAAGTGGCATCTGCAAACAAATGATTCTAGAGAGCTTATCTCAGAACTACCTTCACCACTCAGTTTGATTTTGTTATATTATTTAAAGATATTCATACATTTTTAATAAAGTATTTAACATCAAAACAAATTTACACACTTCAGCTTTAATTTTCACCATCGGATTTACATTTTTAAACTGAATATACTGAGGATCACTCTTGTGCTTCATTCTCTCCCTTTCTCGTTTTCTTTTTCTCTTTCTTACACTTCAGAATGAATCTAACCAAGTGGGTCAGCTTACGCAAAAAGAAACAATGTGTATGAGCTCATTGCCAGCCATGTTCTTGCATCCCCAATGCGGGCTTTGCTTTCACTCATCACTTTCTCTTTCACTTCTGCCTTCACTTCTCCCTATCCTCCCCCCTCTCACTCTCTTTTTCATTACAATCACTTTTCTCAGGATAATAGACACTCAGCAGACTTTCATAGCTATCAATAGGAGCATTAAAATGAGCCCTGAATGAGAAACCTTTTGTTGGAGTTTAATTACCGGGCCTGGATCTGGACCTCGCGCCATAAACTCGAATTTGGGATATTGGCTGCACTCCACGTGCCCACCACCGGACACTATCTGTGTCCAACTCTAGGTAGAAATTTCCTTGTCAAAACCGAACTGTGGCTTAAGGGGGTACACAAATGTGAATTTATACATCTACCAGGAGAGCATGTAACTCACAGAGATTGGAAAGCAAAATAGTGAGTTTACATCCTCAAACGAGATGCCATCACTCACACTACCTATCCGCCTGCTGAGCAGCATGCCCAGGGGATGGGACCAATCAGCATATTATTATGACCCGGTCGGCAGGGTCCCACCCTGCTTTAATCTAAGAGGAATTTAGGCTAGAAAAGACAGATTAACTGGGCCGAAGGGTCAATTTTCACCCCCTGGGTCTTGTGTCCTGCCTGAAGGTCTCAGGAGTGGTGGGGGTTGGTCATTTGGAGAGACATTTATAGAGTACATAAACTGCCCATAACATTGGCACAGTGTAAAGTGATTGACTGTTACAACTGATCTTACTTTTATTAGTTATTAAAGGAGTCACACCATAGAATTTTATTAAATGAGGTCCACTTAAAAGTTTGGAATAATTAAAGGGATAGTTCACCCAAAAATGAAAATTTGGTCATTACTTACTCGCCCTCAAGTTGTTCCAAACCTGTATGAGTTTCTTTCTTCTGATGAACACAAATGTCACCTTGGATCCCAAAACCAATCACAAGTAGCACGGGTATATTTGTCGCAATAGCCAACAATACATTGTATGGGTCAAAATTATCGATTTTTCTTTTATGTCAAAAATCATTAGGGTGTTAAGTAAAGATCATGTTCCATGAAGATATTTTGTAATTTTCCTACCGTAAATATATAAAACATTTATTTTTGTGAGATAAATTGACAACTTTAAAGGTGGTTTTCTCAATGTTTAGATTTTCAAAATTACGCATGTGACTGGTTTTGTGGTCAAGGTTCACATAATTTAAAGAATGTTGGTAACCAGACAGTTGACAGCACCCATTGACTTCACTGTAGTAAAAAATAATATTACTGAAATTAATTGGTGCCATCAACTGTCTGGTTACCAACACTCTTGATCTGATATTTACAGTATATTTTCATGGAACATGAATAAGTAAGTCCACTTCTTATGTCCTAAGTAGAATTGTCTAGTCTTAACGACTAGCTGCACTACAGTGGCACATAAAGGTTTTGCCTTGACTAAAGTACCACTATTTTCAAAGATGAATAGCTAGCTAGGCCCAAGAGAATAGACAAAAACAACAACACCAAACCCATTATACCACTCTAGTTCTTACTCGAGTCCATGTAAATGAGTGTACTGTACTCTCGCCCCAAAATGAAATCTTTGGAGATGCCTGACCCAATTAGACCTCCTCATGCCTCCGGATATGATTTTATCACACAGTTCCAATCTGAGATTTCCTTCAGCAATCAAACCTATGTGTATTTTTATGGACTTGTTAGCGTGAAATCTGATATGTTGGCGTACTTGTTATGTGTGATATGTGCGTGCATGTTATGAAATGCCAGAGTAGCAGATGGAGTGAACAGGTGGTATGTAGTGTGTGTGGGTTAGTTCGCATTTCTCTTTCTTTTGTGTGGGTCAGCATGTTATGGTTGGTGAGTGGGTGGGCTCTCTATAAGGGTAGCTGACAAATGCTAAAAAGCTTCCTGAGATGGCTAAACAAAAAACTCTCTGCCCAAAAATGACCTGCATTTCACTTCTGAACAGTGGAAATGTGGACTGAGAAAATGTCAGAGAAATGGAGCTTGGTTTGGAAAGAAAGGAGTGGCTTCCAGAGCTGTGATGTCAATGTCTGAGCTAAGCAGTAAATAGATAAATAAACACTTTAACAGGCGTTTTTGCTGTTTGCTGTGCTTCACCCTTTTTTACATTTATACGCATGTCTTTCATCTGTCTGATTGCTTTTTATACCCTTTTAGAAGCTTTTGGTTTCCTGCGATGATAGAAATGAATTCTATGAGCATTGCTTTTAGCCCTTGCCCCCCCCCAAAAACACAAACATACGCTCCCAGTCATACATGCCAGCCCTAGGCCAAAATACATGAGAAATGAAGGACAGGGGATGCAGAGAAATGGAAAGAACGACTTGACATAAATAAAATTTATAAATTTATAATTTATATATTATAAATATACTGTATAACTGAAAATATACTGTAAATATCAGGTCAAGAGTGTTGGTAACCAGACAGTTGATGGCAGGCACCGATTGATTTCAGTAGTAGCCTATTAATTTTTCCTACAATGGAAGTCAATGGGTGCCGTCAACTGTCTGGTTACCAACATTCTTTAAAATATCTTCTTTTGTGTTCAACAGAAGAAAGAAACTCATACAGGTTTGGAACATGCCAACTTTTGGCACATTCTTGCTTCAAAAGGCACATGTTTCGCATTATAATTCAGGGTCAGTTTTTTGTGTGTGTAGTGAGTGAGACGTCTAAAAAAGTCACTAGCCAATAAAAAAACAAACGAGGACAAGAAAGAGAGAAAGGTAGTACAGAAAGTGATGATCAAATGTTGCCCCCTTCTTAAACTGTGGATATTCCCACAGGGAGTCTGAGAGGCAGGTTGCACGCACTGGGGTTCAGGGGTTAATGAGCATGAAGATGGGGAGGGAGGGGGCTTTGTGTGATTGACAGCCAGACAGCAGCAACTCTAGGCTCATCTGACCCTAAAACACGAGTAGAAAAAGGAATATGTGTAAAGACATAAAAAGTTGGTCCGTGTAACGCTTCACAATTCAATTTTCAGACCATACAATACAAATGCAAAAATAAAACATTGAAACCAGACGTTAATTTTTCTTGTTTTTCCATTTACATTATCAATGGATAGTTGCCTTTTTCTCCCTTTTTTCAATTTTACTTGTGCTAAATTGTGACTTCAGAAACAAAGATTTGAATTAATGGGGGGTGGCCATGCACTAACTTTACTATCATTTCATTGATGCAACTGCTTTATTTACACTGCATGCACGTTGAGGAGAAGTTTAAAAGACGGAACACAGGACGACATTTTTCACCGGAGGTGACAGTTTTTATTGATAAAGTGCACTGTTAACCCTTGCTGTAAAAAAGGTCCAAATTCTGACAATATGCCATTTTCCATTAAAACAGTGTTGCTTAAATTATTTGGAAATAGTTTAAATAGATTACTTAACTACAATTAGACCTACCTTTTACCATTCTTATTCCTTTAAACCCCTTTTAAAAATGTAACTTGATTATTATTATTTTTTAAATAATAAATCCCTACCTGTATATTAAACACGGAAAGCTAGCAACACCACTGGTAGCAACGCTAACACCTATGGTAGCAAAGTATTAAATCATACAAAAACACTAAGACAGTCTATACAAGAAAAAAAAATTAGACACTCAAAGTTAACAAAAATAAATAAATAATAATAATTAGTGCAGTAAGCCCATTTGGAAATCAGAACTTGTTTATTTTTAATGAATAGAAATACTGAAAACCATAATCAAGTATCCGGAAATGACAATTTCAATAAAGTAAAATTAAAGTCATGTGAAATAATACTTCCTACTGTAAACTATGCCCAAAAAAGGTTGAAAGTAAAAGCATTATCTTAAAGTAAAATAGTGTAATAAAAAAACTCTTTGTGATGATCAGATGTATAAGTAAAGCTAGCCTAGATACAACCCAGCGGGGCAGCCGGCGAAATAAGTAGCCAGGCCACCGTTTCTCCAACTACTCCCAATGACCAGACCTGAATTCTACATTTAGCACACACTGTTAGACCTTACCAGATTTTTTTTACAGTAAATACTGTTAACACTGTTTTAATGGAAAATGGTATGATATTGTCAGAATTTGGACCTTTTTTACAGCAAGGGTTAACAGTGCACTTTATCAATAAAAACTGTCACCTCGGGTGAAAAATGTCGTCCAGTTCCGTCTTTTAAACTTCTCCTCAACGTGCATGCAGTGTAAATAAACCAGTTGCATCAATGAAATGATAGTAAAGTTAGTCCATGGCCCCCGTGCTAATGGTACCGCCCACGGCGCAAATTACAAGACGAAAATTAGAAAAACAGAAAATCAGTTCGATTTCATTTATTCAAATATTGGTTTCTGAAGTCACAATTAAGCACAGGGAAAATTTAAAAAAAAAGAGAGAAAAAGGCAACTATCCATTGATAATGTAACTGGAAAAACAAGAAAAATGAATGTCTGGCTTCAATTTTTCATTTTTGCATTTGCATTGTATGGTCTGAAAATTGAATTGTGAAGCGTTACACGGACCAAAGTTGAACCAACACATAAGTTATTTAGTCATTTACATATCTATAGCTGTATCTATTAACCCTGTGATGCCTGAAATCTGAAATAAAAGTTAGAAAATTATATATTTTTATTATTATAAATAAACAGTTTATTGAACCTTTAGACCAAAGGTGTCCTAATCTGCTCCTGGAGGGCCACTGTCCTGAAGAGTTTAGCTCCAACCCTAATTAAACACACCTGAACCAGCTATTCAAGGCCTTTAGACTCGCACATGAGATGACCTACCAGCGTCAATTGCGTCGCTTCACTTCCATTCACAAATCTTCTCCCGTGGCCTCATGGGATAGTAAAGTGTCCATCGAATGCACACATAAGAATCTCACCAGAAGTAGTAGGTCATCCGGGGATTTTTCCACTACTGTTTTTCGAATATGCATTCGGACATACTACTCTAGTCTGTTGGTGTACTTTTTCCATACCATATAGTAAGGAAATATTCGATATTTGGACGCAGCGACTAGAAACTTTCAGGCAAGTCTGTTGGAAGTGGTTGGAGCTAAATTCTGCAGGCTATTGGCTCTCAAAGAGCAGGATTGGATACTTTAGGCAAAGATAAAAAATGTTTGCATGTGTGTTTTTGTTGTCTATCATATTTAATTCATCAGGCTTTTATGGCTCATATAGTATGATGAGAATATGGAGCTCTAGTCAAGGAGGAAAAAAACTCAATTTTATTCACGGGTTATTATATGGTTAAAGTCTGAAGGATGATGGTCTTGCACATCTTGCAAATGGCCTGGTTTTCGTTCTACATTCTGCAGCCTAATTACATAATTTAGGTGCCATGCTTTAGCCCTGGGCAGTGAATACTTTGTAGTGCTCTTGCCAAGGCTATCCCACTTTGGGGTGATTTGGAGAGGAGAGAGGGATTAAGGGTAGTGAATTCAGAATTTATATAGATAATGGCCGGCTGGGTTTGAATAGGGGGCAAATAGGGAGGGGTAAATGGGTAGCCACCATTGATCCCTCTCTTCAGTCCCAAGCCTATCTTTTGCTGGCAGGTGGCCACGACAAGCCTCTCTTCAAACAGATGCTGACATCACCTTCGGTATCACCGGCAGTGTTGCCGCAGCAACAACCATGACCTATGAGACCATTCACATCTTCTTTGGGTTAGTTCACCCAAAAATGAAAAGTTATCCCATAATTTACTCACCCTCAAGCCATCATAGTGTATTTGACTTGACTTTCTTCTTTCAGCCAAACACAATCAGAGTTACATAAACAAATATCTTGGCTCTTCCAAGCTTTATAATGGGAGTGAATGGTATAGATTTTGAAGCCAAAAAAAGCGCATCCATCCATCATGAAAGTAATCCATACGGCTCCAGGGGGTTAATAAAGGCCTTCTGAAGCGAAGAAGAAAGTCATATACACCTAGGATAGCTTGAGGATGAGTAAAATATGGAATCATTTTCATTTTTGGGTGAACTAAACCCTTTAACGTACAACACGACACATATGTACTTACAGTTCAAATCTCCTATTTTAAACTATTACTTTTATGCTTGTTGCATTTTTATGCTTGTTGCAATTTTTTGAGGTGGGATCTTTTGATTTTGGCCTGTGAACACCACTAAGAACACCTTAGCAGCCACTTTGCAACGGCTTGACAATCACCCATATTGTGGTGCTGCAGTTTAACAGAGGAGCATTAGCTATCATTTTATTGAGGTAGACAATTCTAGTGACACAGTAAAAAATGTTTGCATAATATTAACATGGTAGTGGTTTAAACTTTGCCCTTAAACATTCAGGAAACTGTCTTTCCTAGAATCATCTGATTCTCACACTCTGCCTTTACAACTTTTCTATCTATAGCCCATGTTAAAATTGCCATGCAGCCACTTTAGCCTATAATTGAACCTGTAGCTGCACTCCTCATCAGGAGCGTATCCACTATTGCCTATTTATATGTTTACATGTTGGATAAAATGTGTTAATTTGGTAATAGTAAATTATATAGCCTACATGTTAAATTCACAAATACTTTATATTTCCTAACATTTTAGTCTATCTAGCAATAAACCAAACCAAAAACCTGTTCCTTTTCATTTATATTATAATTAATATTATTTAGCTTTATCAATAATATTGTTTTATATCCATTACAAAATCTATCAATCAAACAAAGCCACCCGGATTTGCTTTGTTTTATTGTATTATGATTTATTGATTTAACAAAATTAGAAAGTATCTCAGTTTGGGAATCACCACTTTATGACATGGCGGTTCAATACACTGCATAAAGCATGATGAGTGTTGTTGTTGTTGTTGTTTTTTGCATATATTTTAGCAGCATATCAATAATTAAACAACTGATTAATACTCAATAATGGTCTATACATAAACACTGAGAGGGAACAATAGAGATTAGACCCTGATGTCAGTTTTTACCCATTGTGATGATGTTGCTGGGAGGGTGAGGGGTGTAATTCACATCTTTGGGTTTCACTGAAAGAGGCCAGGAAAAGCTCAAATCTTTGTCCCTCCTCTTGTCCCTTCCCCCCTCTCCGTTTGGGAACGGGGCTTGTGCAGCATTAAGTGTATTTATTCGTCAAAGTGCGTGTGTACAGTTGCCCTGACTGTAAAGAAAATTTAACATTCCCCAGCATGATATTTTTTTTCCAGCTTCACCACCCTCTTATTCTCCCCAATGAAATAAGGTACCTCGATACTCCCTCCACGCTGGCCGGGGTGTGAAGTGGACACGCCGGGGATGGACGTCTTTTCATTTGCATGTGTTTTGTCCACACCCCTTACGAGATAACGACAGGACCCAGCCTACAGCCTTTCCTTCAGAGGGAGAAAGTGACACGGCTCGCCGTGTGTTGCCTATGCAGTGAATTGAGGATACACAGTGCATAAATCGAGGATATATTATAATTTGTACGTCTTGCGCGAGAAACTTGCTCGCGCCATCCATTACGTTGAAAGTAACAGCGCGCGGATTGAAAGATTTGGATTTACACACCGATGATACCAACCCTGACAGACATGTATGTAGTTTCCTCTTTCATTCATTTATTTTAACGACGTTTATGTGATATATACGGACCTGTATGTAGTATATTCAGTGCTTATTTAAGCGTCACGTGTACTTAAAAATCTCAAGTGGAAATATCCAATTGGTAGTAAAGTATAATGCCAACGCAGAATGAGTCTATGGCAATGCATTTTGAGCAACCTGGTAAAACTGAGTGCGTACGCGGTGTAAAATGTGATTATTCGTGTGTGTTTTTTTTGGTTGTAATTTTGCAAATGGATGTGCAGGGCAGTGTGATAGACTTTCTCATAACATGGCATGGAGGACTAGGAGTGAGCCCTCAGCCCAGATGACAAAGAAACCTTTGTTTGGCATATGTGTGTAAAAGATGTAACCTCGGATATAAATAGTCAGGAATTACATAGCGGAAAGACACCGTCAGGCACTTCGTGTTATTGCTTTGAAGCCGTTCTTTCACTCTGCACGTCTTGCTCATAGCCACTCAGTTGCTTTTAGAGAATATCCCATGAAGCTAATCCTGCACAACCTAATCCCTCTGATTCTTTTCCCCTTGTACATGCTAGGAAATGCTGGCTCTAATAACCTATTTATGTTACTTTGGAGTATATGTTTCACTTTTCTGGATTACTAGGTTTATTGATGCTTGTAAACAACTTTGTACAATGCAAACTGACACATTTAGTTTGTTGTGGAAAGGGAGATGTGCACCATGATGTGTGCTGTCAGTTCAGTGAACGATTTTCAAGCCCACTGAGACCATTTTAGATAGCCTCAACCTTCATGCCTCCAAGACCCCTCAATGTTCATGAATTTGTTAAAACATGCATGTAGTCTACACAGTATTTTGTCTGCTGCATTTAATTAAGTTAAAAAAAAATCATTTTAAATTTTTTTTTTGTCTCAAAATGAATATCCATTTCTCATACTGTAGTTTAATAATGATGCCTAAATTCACTTGTAGCATTTAAAATGAATCATTTTGATCATTTATTTAAAATTTTAGACAAATTTGACATTTATCAATCATCATCATAGCATGAAAATAATTATCTGTGTTTGGACAAAATCCTAATATCCGTGCAGCCATAATTTTAAGTCATCAGTGTCCCACTTGGAAGTTTGTTTAGGTCCCTCAATGGACTCTTGTCTAAACAGGTATTGCCTTTGCCCATCCTAAACCTTAATTCAGGCATTCTAGTATCCGGTCCACATGACACGGAACAACAGAATAGGCAAAATGTCTTCGTTCCTTTGACGTGGCTGTGTCTTGACTTCCAGTTCTTTGTGTGCTGTGCTATTTATGAACTTGCACGTGAGATTTGCTGACTCTCTTAACCGTTAGGCTGTGTTGCTATACTAGCAGTCATAGTTTCTGTGAAGAGTGTGGGAACACCTCTTTTTGGAAAACTCAAAGCCTTGTGGGCAGCACCACGGGCCACACAATCTGTCCTTTGTGCAGACCTGGACCGACATGAAGGGGCCTAATTTAGCTAATGATTTGATCAAGAACAGCCATGAAAGTGATAAAGCAAAAGTGTGCTGCATGTCATACTGTCGTAGTTATTTTGTTACTTTGTTTATTTTAATGAGGAATACAGTCCTTAAAGTCTGTAAATCAACTTGAATGTGATATTTAGTGGTTTAGTGCATATTTTCCTTTTAATAATTTTTTCTTGTTGGATATTTGCTTATACGGTCTATTTTGAGGTCTCTTTTAAGTTGCATCATTCAAACAGTGTGTGAGATGTGTACTGTAATTCCAAGTCTTTATTAAGTAACTTATTTATATTCAATCCAGCAGAATTCTGTCTTTACTAAGTCACAAAGGAATGCACATGCAGTTTTTCCCTTCACTTTCTCTCTATAAACACTCTCCCGCTTATTTTCTTTTTCATTCCGTTTTCTCACAAAGACGTGCACGTCCTTCCCCCCAGAGGAAAGACTGTCTGTCCTGGCTGACCATTCTGAAAATAGACACGCCTTGAGGAAGGTCCAGTTGACTATTTACTGGCTGCTGCAAAAACCCACTACAGTTACTATCACGTTTCTGGCTTAAAATGAAATCGGTGTTACCTGATTTACTCTTCAATACATGGTAGAATCCAGAAGCATAGTTATTTGGGAGCGCAAAAGTTGTGGGATTCTGATTCTCAGAAATGGATGTAGGTTAGCTGTCTGTCTGCCTGCATCTATTTAGCCTTTTATCTTATACAATGCTTTCTCTTCCTCCTCGGGAAAGCAGATAGTGCATTAGTTTTTCTTCCTGTCGGTCAGACAGCCACTAGTTGCAGAGGAAGCCAGCGCGTCTTGAAATGAGTGTCTGGATCTGTGTGGGAGGTTACAAATGATTCGTCCAGTCTTCTGCACCTGCATGCGTGTTATTCACTGGTAATGTTGCGGCTGCCTGAAGTTTGAATGCTCTTCTTGGAGAACACAAACTTTTTCCATTGTTCTTCCTCCTAACCAGCTCAAATGGCAGTGGTTAGTTTGAGACTTTAATGATATAAATGTCTCATTCTGTGTTATACCTTCACAGAGACTGATAATGCTCACTGTCCTCCTTGTTTAGACACCGCATATGCACACAAGACCTCCTACTGGAGTTTGTGTAGCATGTCATAATCAATGGTTAATTTGTTTGATTGCATGTGTGCCTCCACCGTGGGTGGTGTTCATTTTTACACAACACTTTTTTTTTCCCAACTCACCCCTGATCAGAGCGTCGACTCGGTCCAGTGAATGTTCCAAGCAATATTCCCGCAGGGCTCCAGAAAAAAATGACAACATAAGTGCCAAATTACTTTTTTTATAGTTATTGAGAATCACTCAAAGATGGTTGTTCAGAAATGCTTAAGTTCACTGAGTTTATAGCTTATTACTTTAGCTTCTAACAAAAACAACTACTGTGATGATATAGACTATGGCTATTTATATAAACTAGTGGTTCTAGTTGTATATAGTAAATTATTTCTGGTTTAATGCTGTCGCTGATTGTATTTGTGCCATATAAATACCTAACTTAGTAACTGTGGCTCATTGGGAAAAATGTGCCTGTTTAAACATTTCTGCGAAATGATTGCAAAGTGAAATGTCGTGATGAACGTGAATCTAGCAATGTTTTATTACGTTGGTTGTTATACATATCACAGCAGTTCGGAAATAAAATGTTCAGCGAGTTTGCGCTAAAAGGTTAATTCTCTATTGCGTTTGAAAATAGCTTACCACCTACACTAAACCTAACCAGCAGTGCTAACAAAATCAAACGTGTGATAAAATATAATCCCATTTTAGCTTGCTTTCAGCTCTTTTAATATGACTTGTGTTTTTACTGTTGTCTTGTGAGAAAATAAGTCTTTATTAATTGACTACGTTTACATGCAGCCAATTTTCGGGTTATGGTGGGGTTAAGGTCACTATTCGGGTTTCTGAAACATTAGGAATAACCCGTTTACATGTGTGAGCAGAGAGAGTTTCTCCTGTATACATGGAATTGCAATATCCCGATGTAAACGGCGACGCACGGTTAGCGTCTGCACGTACGGACAACCTTAAGACGCACTATGCGTCATTTCCGATTCTTCTTCCTGTATCCAAAGACAACAACAATAGTAGCAGCACGCGGATAATGAATAGTTCGGGGCAGATAGCGATCGCCTTTGTTTGCGCTTTGGTGCTGGTACTGACCTCGCTCCAAAAGTATGCTGTGCTGCGTCTCGCCATGTTTACTTCCAGTATACTGCAAGCAGGTTTTTGTATGCGCCGAGAAGTTCCTCTACTCAAAAGACCAAGATTCCTTGCGAATAGAACATGCGCAGAACACAAATCACTATGGGGATATGCCGATGCGCGTTTACATGACCAAAAATTCGGGTTAGAAAAGGGGTACCCCAGGTATCATATCCTGGTTTTTAAAATCCAGGATATAAGCATATTCGGGTTTTTGCAGGTGTTTACATGGCCGTGCGCGACCGGGTTATTGCTAATATCCCGGTTTTGAACTGGTTATTGGCTGCATGTAAACGTAGTCACTGATGATCTGCTCATTTCAACTGAAAATGTATATATATAATGTATAAATAAATATACAGCGATATTTTATGTTTTTGGAGTTTTTGTGCAAAAATGTAGAGGCACATTTTTACAATTGAGCCTAGCCTCTGTTGTAAATACCATTCTGGCATAAAATGAGTCATCATGACTTTGAAGTTCAGTGAGAGAGTCAGTAGAGAACTCAATAATGGCTCTGAAAAATTCACTCTGTGAATCTGATTCAAATTGATAACTCACAGGTGAGTTTGAGACTTTTCATGTTTCATGAATCTTTGTCACTGATTGAACCAGATTAATTTTCTGGCTAATCGAACATCACAGGCCATGCTGTTTGTTATTGCATGCATGAAATATTGTCTGGACCGGCACTCTAACAAGATGATAAAACTGCATCCGAGCACAAGTTTTCCTGAATGTACCCCCAATTGAGACTGCATTTTGAATTATTGTCGCACATTTTTATGTTTTTGTCAAATTTGCGACCATTTAGTCTGGAGACCTGACACGTCAAAAAAGGTTTTTAGTGGTCTGTTTGAATTTTTAGGTATTGTAACTCAGTTTGCTCTGTTTCAGAAGACAGCCCACAGCTCAGTCTCTGGCTGTGTGACTGCAGGAAACTCCAGCATAGTTGTGTCAGTCCTATCTCTTGGATAAACAGGAAGCTGCTAAAACTACAGCGCTGTTCAGTGGGGACGGTGATGTCTATGAAGTATGACAGCACTGTGAGAGCCTAGCTCTACAGTTAACCAAATGCAGATTAACCCTCATGTGTTTGGAAACAAAGTGCCGTCAACACACTGCTGTACATATAGTGAAGAAGATATTCCTTAATTTCTCGAAGTGAGATTATTTTTTCATTTGTGAAACAAAAATGCACGTGAGAGGTAATAACTCGTGAATATAACTTTGCTGTGTCGTGCAGTTACTTACCACGCAGTACTGCATATCTTGCAGCCAAGAGAGATTTTTCAGAATGGTTTAGTCATTAAATCCTCATTTAACTTTTCTTTCTCTCATTACCTCGTCCAGAGCTCCCACCCATCCGTCTGTGCAGCAACCGTCCTACCCACACCCACAATAAGTTTTCTGACTTAGAGAAATGAATTCTCAGCGTCCCTAATGATTGTGGGGGTGGTTATGATGATATCATTGTGAAGAAGAGACAAACAGATGTCTGGATTTTTTTTTTTCTGCACTGAAGTGTTACATTTTAAATTAAATTTGAGTTATTTTAACATTTTAAATAATCGTTTTCTATTTGAATATATTTTTAAAAATGTAATTTATTTTTGGCAAAGCTGAATTTTCAGAATCATTACTCCAGTCTTCAGTGTCACATGATCCTTCAGATATCATTAATATGAAACATTTCGTATTACTGTCAACGTTGAAAACAGTTGTGCTGCTTAATATTTGTGATACATTTTTCCAGGATTCTTTACCAGGATCAATAGAAAGTTCATTATTACGTTAATAACAATTTAAATGTCTTTACTGTCAGTTTTGATCTATTTAATGTATCCTCGCTAAATGAAAAATTCTTTAAAAATCTTACCCAAACTTTTGAATTGTAGTGTATGTATTTAGGTAAATAATACAAATTAAGAAATGTTTTAGCAAATGCATAAATAGTGAGATATACTGAATAGTCACAAAGGCTTATTGAGAGAGAATTTATGTACAGCTATAGTAAATGTCTCTGTAAAAATGTCAAATATGCTGAAGACAGATGTTTCTGATTCCGAGAAAAATAATTTTCAGGTGAGTTAAAGTTCTTGTTTGCTAAAGATAAAGTACTTGACTAAATCACCTGTTATTTTTGGCTTCCTTTCATACTCATCAAATGGGAGTAAACACACCTGAGAGTGTGTGGTGAGTTGTTACACAATGCTGGAATATTAAACAATGTCTAGATGTTTTACAATATAAACATGCCATTCATGTAGTATTTGCTGGGTACAATAATCTTGGCGCGATGAGTACGACCAAAGTCCTTTTAGGCAAGTCGTGCCACTCGGCCGCCCTCTTGGCAACGCCTCCGGGCAGCTATTTCGGACTAACAAGACCAGGCTCCTATCTAAATGAATGGGCAGAGAGTCAGAACTGCACTTTCACTGGTCACCGGGACATAAAGACAGCAGTAAAATATGATAAAAATCGCTTAAAAAGTTTGATGACTTTGCCCCAAAATAAGGTTTAAAACGCCCTTTTCCCCACAGGTTATACCTTTACTATGCATGCGCAAGGGTTCTCGGCTCCACTGTCGCAGACATCAACTGTGCGCATGCGTCAGTGGAACCAGACGATAGGCTTAAATGTGTCCCGGCTTGACTGTTAAAAGCAGACGATTGGCTTTCCAGCGCGAGGGGCGGGGCATGTGCATACAACCGCCATTTTGGCGTTACGGGTTTTCCCTATATAGTCGTATTGAGGATTTAGGAAGTGGCGTGTCTCTATATAAATTTTCTCTGGGACGACCCAGCGTGACCATGTGTTTAAACTGACATTGTCATTATAGGGTTGCCATGGCAATGTGTCATTGAACAACATCCACAACATGCATCATGGCTCCGAGTCTGTGTATTAAATGTGTTGTTGAGTTGTATTTGGCCTAGCATACTGTGTAATTCCTAGGTAGGCTGTGTATAGTACGCTGTGTATTTCTGGAGTGTATCATTACGCAGAGAGAGAGAAGACTGTTATTACCGAGTTGGTACAGGAGAGACGGAGCATCTGGACTGGGTGACTCACTCTCTCCCTAAGGCGCATTCACACGCACGGGACTCACAAACTGTGACGCAGGGTACCTGAAAGTTTTCAAGATCAGAATAACGTTAATGTGCTAGCCCAAGACATAAACATTAGACGGTAGTGCATCTGAATGTGCTGGGAAAAACTGTTTGCTTTTTATAATTTATCATCTGATGTGGAGGAATGGAGACAAAATTAGTGGCGGGTAGATATGGATCTTTCAGTGGCAATTAAAAGTGACAATTAATATTGCATTATCAGCTAATATTAGTTAAAAACAACCATTTCTTGGTTATTTGGCAACCCAGAACTATATATAAAATGTATATGTTTTAGGACGTGACAGGAGTAGCTAGAGCAGCCAATGGGAATCTGTGGGAAGAAAACTGGTATCAGGCTGTTCCAGTTCATTAAATGACAATCTTATATTATATATCACATCCACGTCGTTCACTTAGCAGTTCACATCAGTGCAAATCCGGTGTACGCTGTGTTTGTAGAAGGCGACGTGCATGTAAACAAAAAGGTTAAAAGTGAGACTACAGATGTTTTCCTACAGTAATAATTTCCTCCTTGTACAGTAATAATTCGATAGGAATATGAATGTAATAGTAATATAAAACTAAATGTCCTTCAGGAAGTTTCCCCTCTGGAAGTGTTCTCTCAGAACAGAACACAAAATGACTGTTGACAAATGTATCCAGTTTTAACCAGTTTGGCACAGACTACCAACATTGGGTTACATTGACCCAGCACTGCGTATGTGAGGGGGTTCATCATTTGTATATTTATTTGATTGGCCATCGCCACTCTGCTATCCATTGAAAAAAAATCCCAGTTGACCCCTGGAGACCATTACAGTGAGGTCATCCTAAGAGTTTCAGTTTGTCACAGGTGTGCATGGTTTGATCCTCTTGACTAGTTCAAAGCGCTGTGTGTTGTGATGATCACTTACACCTTGCCAGTCTGCTCTCCATGTTAATCAGCTTACACCTTCCTGTCTCGAAGCTGTGTGGTCTGCCACAAACACACGGTACAAACCTAATGTCCCACACGCACTGCTCTCTGAGCCAGTGACTGTCTTTACCTTAAAGCCACAATGACTCCTTGAGTGTCTGTGATTAGCTTGCAACCGATGATGTATTTGTACCAAAGGCCACAAACACTGTCAAGTCCCTCAGGCCCAAACAAGTGCTGACGAACAGGTGCATGATAACTGTGAATATGTAGCAATCATAATATGTATGCAGATCTCCTGTGCAGGTGTTAAGTTATCCATTTCCGTTTGTGTGGGTTGTTTTTCCTCTATCATAATAGTTAAATAAAAAACTAAAGCGGTTCTTTAAAGGATTGTTCACCCAAAAATGAAACTTTTTGTCATCATTTCTACTCGCCCGTATGGCTTTCGTTTGAAGAATGTTTCAACCTTTGTTGTCCATGCAATGAACGTCGGTCCAAAACAACACTGCAGACTGCACCCTATTGACTTTCACTGTATGGAGAAAAAAAAAAAGAGAGAAGACTTTAATCTCTTTAAGAAAATTCTGAATCAGCATCTTGTGACCAAGTTTTCTTCCTGTAAAAAAAAAAAGGAACTGCTCATGGGACAGTCTGCAATTGATAAGTGATTTATTATAGCCTTTGTTAGCTTCAGGGTTGACACGCCAGGTTTTCAGAGCTATAGATAATTAGTTTCAGCATTTATTTAATTGTTCAAGTGCATTTTTTGATGACATAAAACATTAATCAGTTTTGTTGCTACACAGACCCTAATATGGTAGGAAAAAGGCATACAGAGTTGCTGTGAAACTCACAGCGAGCTGGAGTGTCTTCATGCATAATAATCCTGCTTGATGTTCTCCCAGTGGTGCTGGCAAAACCTCAAGAAAAGTCACGCTGGCTAAAGATCTCAGAAATCCTGCTGGACTCCTGATTAATATGCGTGGGTGTTCAGTAAACTCCACTTTCTTAGTGCTAGTCCGTAAGATCCTGAATCCAGTGATGGCCATACTGCAGTGTGATAGTGCTGGTATTGTATTGGATAGATGGGTATTGTATTGGAGCTAGCTATTCTGATTCGCTTTCCAAACAATGTTTGAGTCTCAGTTATTAATAGAGGAAGACTGATTCAGAATGGCTCGGGAAATGCTTTTATTAAAATTAGAGTGTTTGTCTGGATATGTGTTAATCGTGCTCTGGTCTGGATGCGAGCACACTGAAATAAAAATGTAATAAAATTACAAAGTACATCTGTGCAACATATGAATAAGGCTTTAGACCATGTCCTAACCAGACACAATGCGATTGATTCCAGAGAGAAGCAATTTGTCTGCCCACGCCAGATATACAACACGACTACAACACGTGACAACAACTCAAACAAAAATCACAGCCAATCAGAAGAGCATGTGGGCGTTTTTTGTTGTTGTTGTCAGCTTGACACGTTTTATGTCATCTGCACTGGATATGTACATGATCAAATTCATAAATATTACACCATTTTAACATTATTAAAACGATCTTTGTCAAATACACATTGTTTGTTCACAGTTTGAACAGTTTCGAGTTTCTGAGGTGAATTATACATTGTCACTTTTAAGTATGGCTTAAAAAGATCACTCAAACTGCTATCCAAACTTACATTAGACACGTTTGACATTTAAGTAAAGCGCATATACCTGATATTATCATTTGCATATTTTGCATGTTGTTCAGCCATGACGTCACAGAAATAGAAACCGTTTCTCAAATAGAATCGTCGCGTATTGTCGCCATGGCTGGTTAGGACACGTTGTTAAAGTAAGTGACATACTCAAAGAGTATAGAAAAGTTCACACAGAGGAATAAACATTCTCCTTTCAGTTAAGTGATGGGATTTTAGACTTGACCAGACCACAAATGCCACTGCTATGTCTCTGAAGGGTTTGAGCAAACAGGAACTGAAGGTTTTCTTGTCTGATCCTCTTTCCCCTCTCCAGTGGTCCTCAAAGCCCTTGGCTTTAAGAAGATTCCTTGATTTGTTTATGAAACGAGACTGGGAAACCCCCCTTACACCACCACCACCACACTTTTCCCTTTAAGATGTCTTTTTTTTGTCTACACACACACTCCCATATATAGGTCATAATCTATTTTAAACCATGATATATTTGGAGAAGTTCAGAGACTTAAAGACCTCTTTCATATCCCATTACGCTCAGATTACAGCTCATAATGGGACAGTAAGTATCAGTGGTCATTGTAGGGCTGCAAAATCGATTAATCGCGATTAATCGCATCTAACATAAAAGTCTGTGTTTACATAATATATGTGCGTATATATTATTATATTTTATATATTATATATTTGTATGTCTGAGTATGTACGTATATATATAACATACACACACACACACACACACACACATATATATATATATACAGTGTATATATATATAAGTATAAATATGTGTGTGTGTACAGTACACAAAAATTATGTAAACAGACTTTTAAGTTAGATGTTATTTTATTATAATAAATACATTTTACAGCCCTATTAAAAAGTTAATGTATTAAAGTGTTTTATTTACTGAGATCATGATAGCACATGCCATGCAGAGTCACATACTGTCATTTAAATATCTGCCTCCAAACGTTTTGGATGGAAAGTTGCAGGACGGTGTATTATTGCACTGCCAAAATGCATGAAATTTGTTTTGGAATGCGCTGGAATGCTTCTGGGTTGTTGGCAGGACATGTCAAATGTGACATTCTATACTTAATGAAGTATGATTTCACACAGCATTTTCTAATTCTTGGAATATTATACAGTTTGTTTGAACTCAAATGAATTGAGTGACATAAGTGACATGGAATTTTAAAAAATATAACCTAATATATAGGTTATACTATGTGTGTATTAATGAGATAATTTAATTTGAACCTAAAATATAAATATATTGTAAACTATATTAAAGTATTAAATATTTATATTTTAGGTTATATTGTATTTTTACACATATTTATACGATTAAAAAAAAAGAAAAAAAGTTTTTGTCTGCTATTTGTTGACAAACCATCTGAATTGTAATTTGATCCTTGAGGTGCATTGCTGTTTAAAAAACAAAAAAAAAACACCAGTAACCATTTTTGTTATGGACAGAGAAAACAAAAATAAATTGTAAGATATTTACTTAAAGGAATAGTTCACCCAAAAATATTGTTCCAAATCTGAATGAGTTTCTTTCTTCTGCTGAACACAAAATAAGATATTTTGAAGAATCTCGGTAACCAGGAAACAAAACTCAATGGGGCCCGTCAACTGTCTGGTTACCAACATTCTTCAAAATATCTTCTTTTGTGTTCAACAGAAAAAACTCATACAGGTTTGGAACAACACGAGGGTGAGTAAATGATGACAGAATTTTCATTTTTGAGTGAAATATCCTTTAAATGTGCTTAAAAATGTGAGGCCATTGTCTAGTAGTATATTGTCTTGTCTGCAGCACTGTATAAAATGTTGTGTGAAGCCATTGACTGATTGTACTTCTACAGTGCAGAGTGACCCATAAACCTCTTACTGTACGTTCACACCATAGACAGTAAGAGGTTCACACCGCCGCCGACTTGAGCTCTGGCCGCCCTGTCAAGGACGCTTGGCAAAAAGTACGGGGAAGCTTGTTGACGTTTTGGACGCTCTGACGTAGCAGGGAGAAGAGAAGTGTCACAACATGACATGTAATAGACAGAAAAAACAAGCAATACATTCAAGAAACCTTTTATAATGACAGCATTTTTATAAGCGTTTTGGTCACATTTGGTCGGAAAAAAAGAATAATTAGCTATTATTATTATTTGCATTAGGCTATTATTTGTATTAGTGCAATTGGTCAAATCGGTGTCACCGTGAGCAAATGAATTGCATTCCTTCTTAAAACGAGTGTTCGTAAATATTTCAAATAAAAGTTGCGCTCATGCAGTCCCTATACCACCAGCTGGGGTTACCGTTTAAACAGAAAGTCTTGGATTCATGAGGCTCCAGAAACTTGCCTGTACCCCAGCAGCTAGATCCTCAGGATAATTGATAAACGTCCTCTTATCGGACATAACTTTCATAAATTGTGAGGGGATTGAAAATGGAGAAGGAGATGATGTATTTATGATGGGTGTTAGCATGCTTTGGCTTGCTGAAGCATTCTTGTATCTGAGGAATTCATTTGATTATGTCAGTACCAGCATGATGTAGGTAGGATATGTGGGGAAAAGGGTAATTCTAATTCATAATGTGGTAATTTTTTGTAAATTTAACTAGAATGATTTACTGTAAGTTCAAGGAAGTTCATCATGTCCTGTGTGAAGATGCAGGCTCCTATATTACCACTTTAATAATAATAGGTTGTGTGATCAATGATCATACAGATACAGCATGAGATTATAAGAGAACCAATTCTGAGAAAAGAAAAAAAAGGAAGTGCACAGTTAAAAAATGCTTACAGATTATTTGAGTACATTTTACAAGAAAATACTATTTATTCTTTCTACTTAAAAAAATCATGTTAAATTGAACTTCTTACTTGCCGTCTCTGTAATTATTTGTGAAATTGTGAGTTTAGTTCTCTCTTTTTTGTAAATTAAAAGTAACTTTTCTCCTTGGAATTTGAATGGGATTATTTTTTGCATTCGTGCAAACTTTCTTAAAGCCTTTTTCCTTACCCTAGGTTTTATTGTTTTGAAAATACAAGTTCTCAGACAGCGGCAGTATGGACTTTTTAGCTTGTGGATGTAAAGCCAAGTCAGCAGTAGCGATAACTCTCTTGCTCAGAATGCAGAGTCAGTCGTACAACAATACGCCTCCACTGAAAGCCACAACAGCTCTTCAAATTGCCAATAAAAAAGCATTATATATTCTCTGCCTCCCTCACATCCTCGTTCACTTGTTGTTATCAGACTGAAGGCAGGCACTGGAGGAAATGAAGGTCTTATTGGACGACCGTTAATCAGTCTCCACAGAAAAAGATATTGTTAGGAGATGCGGGTCAACCAAGAAGGATGTGATGTCAAACTAATTTCTGTACTTGACAGTCATAATCCTCTTTGTTTGTTGTTGACATTGTAATCTAACAGGGAATAGACCAATAGCTGTTTTCTAATCTTATTGAGAATCCCGAAACTCTCTACCGCCATTAGTTTGTGTGTGTGGTGATAGCAGGGGTCCAGGGGATATTCCACCTGGTGTTCATGTGTGTTGGTCTATGTCTCTCATTGAGAATCATTGTAAGATCATCGGAAGCACCGTTTGGACTGGACATGACTTGTTAGCCTCTTCATCTGGCATTTAGCTTATGGAGAGGTACTTACCATAAGCCACAATGTCATCAGTCATTAGTTTATGTCCAGTAGTTGTACACAAATACTGTTTTTTGCTACCAACTAGCATTTATTTAACAAATTCTGATGGTTATTTGGCTTTTGAATGTGACAATAGAATTGACAGGAGAGGTGTTCTGTTTTTTTTGCCTTGTGCATCATAAAAACTGTTTCAATTAGTGCTGCCCCTAATAGTCGACCAAATGTTAGTCAATGAGACAATGAGAAGAGGCTTGGTTGAGCTAATTTTGCATTGGTTGGTTGCTCGCAGAGAAAAAAAACCCTCCACAGCTAACAGCAACTCCACGGCGGGTCCATGTGGTTATCATGTTAGCTGGAAATCCAGAGTGTTGGATCATTTCGAGAGGGTAAAGGATGACCCCACAAAGGTGACACTGCAAACTCTGCAGGCAAACATTCGGCCATCATTCATCGAGCTCAAACATGGTTTATCATTTGAAACATTTTTGCAATAGCCTAATGTTAGCTACTTTAAATGGTTGCTCGCTCTAACGTTAACATTAGATAAATATGCACTAGATTTCTTTCCAGGTGTTCGTGCAGCAGAGTGTGGAAGGTCTCCACCAACAGGTTTTTTTCTGCCAAAACTCTTTATCATTGAACCATGTTTTATTGTGCTGGTTTTAACCCTGTGAGAAACCTTTTTTATTTAGTTAACTTTTTTGAAGACATTTTTAACAAAGTTAAACCAAATATAGTTTTATAGTTACAATTTTTCTCATCATGAAAATAGCCACGGAAGCTGGCATGGGGTTAAAAACAAACAAACAATCTCTTACACTCTATATGCTTGGCATGCTGAACGTTTAAGAATGAAAATTACATTAAAGATAAATTGAAAATAGTCAAATTTTGATCTTGTTTTTCTGCTAAACACAGGAACTGCCAAATGGTGTGATTGATCATATATTTTCCTTGATGATTAAAAGAATCAAATTGGTTGAAATTACACTCAGAATTAATTAACAATTGATGTGGATAATGTAATAATTATATCTGAATACGAAAAACGAATACTTTGCAAACATTGTCGCATTATATTAAGTTTCATAAATTTTCACACCAAGTATGGACCTCGGAAAAGTTATAAGGCACGTGTTAGCTCTCGAAATATAATCTGTTCTTCCTCGTTGAATTTGTTTGCACATTTACAATGTACAGTTAATTTCTCATTCTGCGATGATCAGCGCTTAAGTCAGCTATAGTCAGACTGTGCATGATCTGTGCTCTCATGTGATTTTCTGTCTATTGCCCTGGTGTCACCATAACAGATGCAGTATCACCATAGTGATGTCATGCTGTGGTACACCGATAAACCTTAGTCAAGCTGGCCTTATCCATAACATTGTATGAGTAATAAATTGTGTGAGGAAATGAATCAGACACCTCAAGATAAGGTTCCGTCTGCTGACCGACTGCCTGAGAGAGTGTTGTACTGATATCAGCTCTGAAAGTAAGAGCACTAGATAGTATATTTTTAGATAAGCATCACAGGATTTCAGTAATACATCCAGATGTTAGTAGGAGTCTTGCTAAGGGCTGGGCTATATAATATAGTATCTGCGTTTCAACCTTTGGCGGGGTCGTTTATAATTTTTGCAAGGTTTTTGTTTCCTGTGCGCTTTTTTATTTTTTGTATTTTGAGTGTTTCGATAGTATTTTGGGCGCTGGGTCATATCGCTTTACACCATACAACTATACAATTTGCAGAAAGAGAAAGCGGAAAACCATCAGAAGAGCAAAAACAAAAAGAATTAAAGCTGCTAGCAGCATTTAGCGGTGTTCAAGCAGTTAAGGCAGTTAAGCGTATAAGCATCAAAAGACATTAAGTTTTATGTAGCAAGCATTTAAACATTTCCATTATAGATGGAATAGACTATTTTTAGCATGATTTACCATGATATACAGTATTTTAGTGTGATTTTTCAGGCCTTTAATCACAAAAGCATCAAAAGACATTAAGTTTTATTTAGCATACATTTAACCACTGACATAATAGATGGAAAACACCATTTACAGCCAATACAAGCAATTTACCATGGGAAATACATGGTTTTAAAGCTTTTCAACAGTTATAGCGCCACCTATTGTCCGATCTCCATAAAACTTTGCATGCTTGTTCATGATGTTATGTCACATATGCTCACCAATTTTTGTGAAGTTCTGAGTTTTTATTGATGATTTATAGGCTTTTGAGTGTGTTTTGACACGCCCCTTTTTATAAATGACCCTGTTATAGCAAACCAAAGGGCAAAGTTAAAAAATTTTTCAATAATTATTGATCTAGAGAGTCCAGAGAATTGTCTTAGACTGGTCTGGTTCCGATCGGGCCAAAAACCAGGGACTAGTTCGCAAAAGTAGGTTTTGGACAAAATTGGACATAGCAGAATTTTTTTGAAGAAATCGATTTTGGAGATATACATTTTGACCGCCTTGAGCCAATGATCACAGTGGTGTAAAAAGCTTGATTCTAAGTCAAACGGTCTAGGAGTTATGAGCAATTTAGTACTTGTGGTTGCTGTAGCGCCACCTATGGGCCAATCGGGGTCATACTCTGATAGGTTCTCCCCAAACTGAGGCCCTACCACCTGGCCAGGTTTCAAGTCTCTAGGCCTTACGGTTTGGGCTGCACGATGCGTTTTAGTTTTTTGTTTTTTTTTTCAAATAGCAATTACAATAGGTTTTCAGCACTTCGTGCTTGAACACCTAATGATTAGATGGAGATGAATGACATGTATTGGCAGGATGCGGTGAGGAACATTCTTCTGTTTATGATATATCATTCAGCTATAATAACGACAAGACATTTTCAAGCATTAGCCTATTGACATCATATCCGGGAGATAAGTCAGTAAATTCAAGTAAAATCACAGGAGGCTTTGCTTATCCCGTGCGAATGCGCCACACGAAATTCAGATGTGGGTGGGTCATTTCAAATTCACATGAGGTCCCCAGATACTAATCCCGTGCGAATAGGGCTTTAGCGTGACAGGCTGCTAATCGCCACATCAACTTAGAATCAGAATCGGAACTGCTCCTTCACCATTATGTGTATGATGCATATGGATGGCAATTAATGAAATATGAACACCGACTTCCATAGCAACGGTCAGAGAGGAATTTAGTCTAAACAGCTCTTTAGAAGTGTATGTGGAAGCAGTGAAGTCTAGGTTTACTCCACAAAAACCAGTCATGATGCAAGCTGCCTGTCATAAGCATTTCCCCCTACTCATATTCTCACTTGAACATCACAAACATGTTTGTTTCGATTTGTTATTTCAGCCACGTAACAATAATATGTTGCGTTAAGTTAACCTGCGCTGACCATCGTCTGTTTTCTTTGATCAGCTGTGCTGCTGTCATCAAGTTTTTCAAGATGAAATTCTTGATCAAGGGAAACTGAAATTCAATTTTACAGCTTATATCTTAGCATTCTATTAAAGACACAGGGCTTAGTCTTAATAAATTGTGCCTTTTTCTGTGTGTCTGAAAATCACTATCACGTACTGTGGCATTATGTTATGAAATAATATTTGACAGCCTATGAATTAAAGGTGCCTTGTGTAATGTCCGCCAAAAAATCAATTCATACTCCACATTCCATACCAGATGGGGGCAGTATACCTCCAGAAAGTGAGTTGGTCCACTCTAGAGTAACAAACGAGAAACGGCATAGTCTCTATGCTCCGCCCCTACCTTCAGAACGACCCTAAAGCCATAGCCGAAGCCGAGCCAACTCCTAATAGAGGACGTTTTGACTCCAGAGGAACATTGGTTGATGTCAAATGATTTTTAAATATGACATCTTCAAGCTACTCCCCTTCACCTTTACCAGTGATACCGTTTTGGCGCTTGTAAATGTTACACAACAGATCCCAAGCGCACGTGAACCGATCATCTCTACTAGCTAATAGTAAAAAAACACGAACACTGTTGAAAGATACAGTAGGCTACAACGTACAGCGGGTGTTGGTGGTGGTGGTAAGGGTCTCTTGCCAAGGGCTTAAGCTATTCTTCCGGTCTCTTCCCTGAACTGAAATGTAGTAGTGGGCTGTACTTTCCACACGATTGACATCAGGTTCAAGTACGCCCACAAGCCGTGCGAGTTATTCGTGTATTGCAGTTTGGCTGGTGGTTATGTTGCCCGCATACCACCTCCCATGGCCGAAACTGGTATTATGACACTTGTCGGGCCGTGGCTAGTAATTTAGCATGCTAATTCAGGTTGATATCTCTGCAGCACTATAACTTGTCATTTTTTTTATGACATCATCGCCCCTATTTCTTCTCATTCTTTTGATGCGTGTTGCTCATTTTTTTGGATATTTTTACCTCAATTCTTACACATGGCACCTTTAAGCAAATTCACATGGATGTAAAAGTTTTTTTTTAATAGAAATGGAGCTTTTAAATTTGGCTTGAAATGGAAATTCACCCTATTAATTTGTAAAATCATTTTATCGATTTTATTGTGAATGATTTTTTTATTACTTTTTTTAACCTTGTAATCAAAATATCAGAACTCGATCATTGACAGACTTCTCCAGTCATTAAGTCCGCTTAAGCCCCACCCTCAAGCTTGCATTCAGATCTGCCTCCGTCCAATCAATGCATAGAACCATCTGACCAACATTTTTATCTTTTAAAAAAAGAATGCTTGACATGTTTTGCCCCCAGCTTTTCATTAGTGATCCAAAAATCTATTTTATAAAGCAGAAATGTACTGACATCGCATATTCATGTTCACATGAAAGTTCACTAAATAATCAGTCCTGTACATTTGTTTTTAATTCACTTTCACTTTGCACTTTTTGCATGATGCAATCCATAAAATAAAATAAATGTTTTGATAGACTTCTGTAGTCTGTACTGAATCCAGTGTGCGGCCAGCCACCTTCTCGCTCGTTCAAATAAATCCACACAATGTTGTCTTTCTCAGTAGCCAAAGGCAAAACATATCACATTATAGATAGTGATCAGATTTACCGTATGGAACATGATTTAGGAAAGTGGGAATTACCCTGATTCTGTGACTAAACACTGATATAAGTCTTGAGATCAGGAGTCAGGACCAGTGTTTTAGATTTAAAACTAGCTTGAATTGAATATCCTTTTAATAAAAACCGAATCATGAATCTTATGAAAAATGCTAAGTTGTAAATGTACGTTTTTAAACATTCTTGCACTTTTCTAGAAGTTTTACTCAAGCATCATCTGAGGCTAAATCAAGTGATTTAGCTTTTGAAAGATGTTCCACCACTGTTCAAGACAATGTTTTATGCTATTCATGGCCACATTATTTAAATATGACAGGATCAGATTCATTATTAACAGCTTGAAAGCTGGAAACTTCTGGAGTACGTCTGTACTGGGTGTTTATCATTAAGAAACAAAGTGCAGGCCGTTTGCTGGAAAAGGGAGAGGCAGGAAGAGTGTGATGTCAGACAGGGAAGTGAACGGGAAACAGAACGAGGGGGAGGAGTGGGCTGCGAAGAGGGCGACGGCCTTCCCATTTCCTGGCAACCTCTCTATTTCTCTTTCTGCCAGTGTTGTGAGAGTACGATTAGGGGATGAAGACCACCACAGCTGGGACTGTGATTGTTCTTTCTACTACTCATTTACTTTGAAGAGTCTTTGAAGAGGAATACACACTCATTTTATACGGCATTCATCAGAAGACAACACCACAAAATGTACTGTGGATATGGAGGTACTCATAGATTTATGAATAACAGTTTTGTGAGATATCATCTTGGTATTTGTCATGTACTATTGTCGAGTTGCAGCCTGAATGTTGGTGTTTATGTTGTAAAGGGTGTTCAGGTTAGGGTATGTCTACAGTCAGGTGTGTTGTGACTAGAATCATTTAAATGTTAATTGAATTCATTTATCTTTTTTTGTTTTATTGTAGAATGATGTAGAAAGATGTCCTTTTCTCTACGGATTGAAAATCGGCAACATTTGCTCGGCTAAATTTCGTTTTGACTCACCGAGGACGCTGACAACCATAGCTAAAGGACACAAGAAGTGATAACGTATCATAAAAGTTGTTTCCTATTAGATGCTGTTCCGCAAAACACAGAATTGAGCTGAAAAGAAATTTGATATAGATTCTTCTCAGTGGTGTGTGTGGTCAGCTGTAGTGAAGTGAAAGTAATCTGAAAAGATACATGATATAGTTCATCACAACAGGAATTGTGTATGTTTTCACAGTTAGTTGAGAGGGGAATGACGGTAGTTTTTATCATTGGTCCAACACTTTTTCTGTCCAGATGTTTTTGGATTTTGTCGTGGGACGATTGTCCTCCTGGGACAGGCGTCCCACTGGGTTCCCATGTGATGGTTCTGCTGGAGCAAGAGAGAATAGAGACACTCAAAGTATGTTTACTTTGGGCTACGGTTCAGTGTGGCACCTCAGGGTCATCTAGAACAAACACACAGGGAGGTCCTTAAGTTTAGCCCTAAGGACTATACCTCTGGTTTACTTAAGGCCTGGTAAAGCAGAAGCTGTAAACACTTGTTTAGATGATCCTCATAGTTTTAGAGCTCAGGCCTGGCCAAATGTTGCAGAGAACTATTGAAAGTATTGGCTTATTATTAATGACATAGCTTAACATTTGAGCTAATAAAAAGATGTGCAGTTGTAGAGGGAAGAAAAGGGAAACAAAGTGAGTTTCTTGTTTTGGGCCTTCGCTCAGAGAATGGAAGGAAGGATACACCATGTGGGGCAAATGTTAAGTGCTAAGGGATTTCAAAAAGCCACATGACTATTATTAACTCTCAAGGTGCTTGTTGTCACATCCTGGTATTGAAGAAAGATGTCCACTGCAGCATTTCATTACAAAATATTGATAGATGATAGTGATAGACTGATATATTGGCCAGGTCAAGATTTTTCATGTTATTGGACGATAACTGTGGCCAAGTAGCCTAGTGTCATTTGTAAAATCTGCCAACAGCCTTGTTAATCGATTATGCAATTTTTATATATAAATATATATATATATATTCTTTTATTATATATATATATATATATATATATTAGGGCCGGGACTTTAACGCGTTAATTAAGATTAATTAACTACAGACTTTAACGCGTTAATTAATTACACAAAACAATTATTTTTAATCGCACTTATTTTTGCACCGCGGAACGTTTCTCACTGGATGAGTTTCGGCGGACCGATTATACTGGCGCACCAACTAGCGTTCATGACCATAGACATCATATAGAGACTAGATGCCCTATTGGCCGCTGTGGCGCAAGAAATGCGGCCGCCATCTTAAACCGGTCATACTCCTGTTTGCGTTGCATAGCAGCAGTAAATGCCAGAGCACTGTGCAGCATATTCCTGCTCAAATCGGCGGACCATCACTCGGGGATTACTTTTCACAAGTAAGATTTAACATTTAACATTACTGTACTATTGTTTGTATTTTGTGAGTAAAATATTCAATGTGTCCTGTATCGTAGCTACGTGTATGACCTTTGCAGCAAAAAAACCTGCGTGAAAATCAGTTCGGTATTCAGTGAGATATGATTAATTAAATGCGCTGACAGCTCATTGCACCTGCCAAACAGATTACACTGAGCGGAGCGGGTGACCGGTTTAAGATGGCGGCCCCACGGCTCGTCTGCGCCAATAGGCAGTAGCGGTCGATAGGGCGTCTATCTATATCAGGGGTTCTCAAAGTCTACACTCAAAGGTCCAAATCTGAATTTTCATCAATGTCAAAGGTCCGGAACTATTGGTTATTAGGCTACAAAACTTATTTTTTAATAAACATGCATAACAAATCAATACTCATTTTATGAAAAAATAAGGTGCCTTTTGCATTCAAAATCCATAAATAACAAGTGCAAAAGTGGCAAAACAATTCATTTAAATGTCAGTATTTTTCTTAACAAAACACAACAAGAGGTAGGCCAAAAGTAACATGGTGCAAAATACAGAGCAGTCTAATGTGAGAAATGCCACTGTCTGTCTCCCATCAGCTGCCGAAACCGTGACACAAAAGGTGTGGTTGCTAGACGGAGACACTGGCCTAAATGTTCAGCCAGTAGTTTTGCTGTCCGTACCTCTGTATTTTGTGGTTATTGCCGTTCAAAATGTCTGTGTTTTGTTTCCAGGGATGCAAACACATGTAGGCCTATGGTCAAAAAAGAGAGAAGTAATCGAAGCCCTCGCCCCGCGGTATCCAAAATATCCAGATACTTACATTGCCACCAACCCCTGCCATCCCCGGTCCACCCCTATAGGCACATGTAGACTAATAAAATTAAATTCAAATAAAGTTGACAAAAAAATGTTTTATAAAAAGATAAACCTCACATATTTCAGCCTTTAAATCGTTTTTCACAGAAAAAAAGGTTTTATAAAAAGATAAACCTTACATATTTAAGCCTTTAAATCATTTTTATAAAAAGATTGAGTCCAAAAAAATAAATTACTTGACATTTACATAATAATATTACATAATAATCTTTTATTATTAATAGTAAAATTCAGTCCGATTTTCCCGTGGCGTCTGTCGTTGCTATGCAACCATGCACTGTGCTCTCGACGACAAAGAAGTTTTAGTAGCTAATAGATTTCCACCACCGAAAAACGCTTGATGTAGCTCTGCTACAAGATTTAACGTTATTTATGGAGAAAAGAAAAACACCCGTAGTGTTTAGGTGCACCCCCATCCTTCATGTTGACTGAACTTCCCTGGAACTTCCAATGTTGTTAAGGAAAGGGCGAAGCTGATTTGATTGTTCTTGTCACATGAACTGCAGTGCGCTTGCAGCACTCTGAAAAGTTGAGGCGTTTTCGATACATCTCGCTGCGCCTGAAAAAAATTAGCGCCTCACTTCAAATATGCCTACATTTGAAATAACGAACCGGAGCGCGCAAAAGACATGATATGTGAATGGCCCCTTGACGAGCTACCTCCAATCAGGCCGCGAGAGCGACGTTTTGGAATTTGGAAACCCTAGTAAAAGATACGCAGCAAGAAGAAACACTAGTGGTTTGCGCTTGCATGCATCCACACTTTTAATCCCTTACACACAATTAGTGCTCTTGAAATATGAAATGGAGGTGGGTCCGGATTGAATTCCCTCCGGGTCCGGATCCGGACCGGAGTCCGGACTTTGAGAAGTACTGATCTATATGATGTCTATGTTCATGACGAAGAAGCTGACGAGATCGCTTTGGTTGGCCGGTGAATGGGAAATTTTGTTACAAAAACGAACGGATGGAAGCGTCGATAAGAGCATGGTTGTGTGCAAGCTATGCAACAAGGAATTCGCTATTGCTATTAGTGTAGTGTAGCAATATGCTATTGCTACACTTAATGGCAAAAAACACTGGTCTGCTGGACTTGGTTGAACAAAAATAAACAATATTTTGTTGCTTAAGCTTATGTATTCAGTCATTATTCAATGGTATACTAAAAATCCATGTGAAAAAAATTACTTCTCACTGTTCTCAGGTCAAATATTTATGCAATTAAAATGCGATTAATTTCGATTAATGAATTACAAAGCCTCTAATTAATTAGATTAATTTTTTTAATCGAGTCCCGGCCCTAATATATATATATATATATATAATTTTTTTATTTTGTTGTAAAATTTGCTCAAAATACTTTTTCTATACAAGCATACACTTACTGCATACACTTACTACACACACATACAAATATATATATATATATATATACATATATGTATACAGACAGTATAGAGTATTTATATATTATACATTCATGATATATGTGTATATATGTGCTGTATTGTAAACTAACTAATCACATTTACAAATTGAATGGCCAAATTAATGTAGAATAAACATTCAGATATTTTTTTATATTTTAAATAATATTTAATGGCAGGATACTGATACTAATACCTTTTCACTTTCCTAGGATAAATTGAATTGACTTCAATATTAGATTTAAAAGTTATCATTTCAAACATATTATTCAACATACATTTATTAAATAAAAAAATGTTAATCTATTCTTTGTCTCAAATTCAATTTATTCTTTTTAGCATTCAGTTCTTAAAATGGTATAGTGCTACTATATTAATCACATTTGATAATATATTTGTATAAATAATTTACACAGCTTTATTTTTTTTGTTTTCCTCAAAGTGGAGGTCAGGTTACATGGTTGTCAAGTGGGATTGGAAAGGTGCAGGACTGACCCCAGATATCACGCTGTGATGTTTTGGGAGCCGACTGATTCTCTTTGCTTGTTCCCAGAGAGTTTTTTGGACACAGCTTTAGATTTCTTTCCCCTCTGACTATGTACCAGTGTTTGTTTGACGGACACCAGACTTTGGTAATCTCTGATATGAATGGAATGTGTCCGAGACAACGAGGCTACTGGCTCCAACATAACGAATGTCCTATCATCACAGACTCTCTTAGTGAGAAAGCCCTGGAAAGCTTTTATTTTACAGGTGATCACTCCAACCTTTCGCAATGTGTGGATAGAGCTCGAAAACGGTATGCATTCATAAAATGTAGTCTGGTAAAGTGTCACATTAATTTGGGTTGGTTGTCAGAGCATGTAATGGTTGGATTCCAGTTGGTTTGTGTCAGAACAGGGGTGGGGCCCCCAGGTTCTTTTTTCTTCTGGAATAGTCCTGGAGCAAATCCAGACCACCAGAACAATACAGTCAGCCACTCTGATCCACACGCTTTAGAAGAGCATGACCAGCTTTGATTATTGTGAAATTTGTTGAAATGCGGTTGGAGTGTCCAAATATTTCATAAGTGGTGGCTTTGGTTCCTGTTGGACAGGTGGGAACAAGACAGAGCAACAATTGGAAGGATGAGGCTTTGATGGTGTTTATTTGTTCGTGAAAGGATCCGGTGTATGAAGGGAATGTAGTAAACGTTTGACTCCCACACAAGTCATGGTGAAGAGGGAGAATGTGTCACTTGCCTTGTTTACCTGGTGACACAAAAGAAGGAGGTCCACTAGAAGGTGTGTGAGTCTCTGTGTGGTTGTGTTTGTGTTTGTTATGAGATTTGTCAAGGGAAATAATTTCTTTTTAATTACTGATGTGATGTTCATTCTGATGCTATTGATTCAAGTGGAGATTCTCTAGATTTTAGTTTTTATATGGCAAATATAGTCACTGTAATTGGCTAGAAATAAACTAATGTTAGTTGGACTATTCTAAGGTTGACAAAGATTATTTTAGGGATGTGTTAAAATACTGTCCGATACAGATAAGCCAATAATTATTTATGTTGTGGTTGATAACTGATAAATATTCTATTCTATTTTGTTTATGAATAAAAATAAAATTAATATATATATATATATATATATATATATATATATATATATATATATATATATATATGTGTGTGTATATATTTTAAAATAAAGCATTAACATACCATTTAAATGTAGCCTTTGTAAAAATATAAAGCAAAACATTAAACGTGCAATTTAATAAACTAGTGCAATAAACTAGTATTTCCAAGTCAACTAGCAGCAGCCGTATCATTTAATGGACTAGTCTCGCACATCCCTACTGGCGACATCATTTCGAGCAAAATCAGGGCAAAACAAAGTTAATTTGGAGTTTGTTCCAGGAGCTTGAAACAGCTGGCTAACAGCTCCAGCTGGTAAACACCTTCGTACTTGGTTCATGTTGATTATGAAGCTCCACCTTCTTTGACGTGGAAATCTTCTCCAGTTCATTTCTTCTGTGCAGTCCGTCGATGTCGGACGTCTGCGAGTAGACGCATGAACACATTGGAGAGCCAACTTGTAGTAGAAAATTAAGTTCTAATTCTAATCCTGATCAAAAGGAACACTGACACTGTTTTTTTAATGTTTAATACTGTAAAGAAATCTATTGTATAAAGTGCTTTATTATCCATGTATAGGCTGTCAAATATTTCATAACCGAATTGCAGAGGTCGTGTAAACACGTCCACATCACTATGATCAGATGTTTCTTATCTGCTATTTTCTCACCGCTGTTATTTTTGTTGTTTGTTTATTTTGCTACTGAAAGGCAAGCGCCCAGCATAAATTTACATGTTCATCTAAACGTCACTTTCATCAGTGCCGGGATGTTTGCTAAGTTATACCTCCAGGACAGTAGATCTCCAGGAACAGGATTGGGCATCCCTGATGTAAATGAATTGTGTTATGTCAGTAAGAGAAGTAGAAACATAAAATAAATAGAGAAATATAGGGGTTATCTCTACTAATAGTAAGCTACAGATGTTATTTTTCTTTCCTTTTTCTATCAGACGGTTGAATATCCTGCGGGAAATGAAAAAATTCCACTTCCCTCAGTGTTGAACCATTTCCCCTCCTCCACACTTGGAAGCATGAAGGTCTTTATTTCCCATCAGCATCAACAGACCACACTCTTCACTGATCACCAGACAAACAAACTTTGAATAATTCAAATCTGAAATGCTTTTGAAATATTTACATCCTTACTTTTCTCAGAAAACCCATTTTGTTATAGTTGGCTTGCTGATCGAGTTAATTATTTACCTCATAAAGCATTTAACATTGTAATTCAGAGAAGATGTATATCTTATTAAAACTAGGGAGTGCAAAGCCCACTTTTATATTCAGTTTCCCCGAAGAACAAAGCCATCAGAGCTCTCTTAAAAACCTGAATCCAGCCATTAATGCTTTGTCGCAGTAAGACGATCTGGAGTTTTCCTCTCTGTGGAGGTTTTAGGCTGGAGGGCAGAACATGTCTCTGTACCCCAGCCGTGACGCTCTCTTGCTGGGCACAGTGCAAAAAATTCTCCCTTCAGCAACTCTGGTGGCCTCTGAATGAATTGCACATAGCTGAATACCCGAGAGTCACAGGTGGGCTTTAGGGTCCTCATTAGTGCAGACTGAGGCATGTCAAGCTGATCTTAATTAAAGTGCAGAAGTTAGGCTTGTGTTGTTTCCTTCCTCTACTTTGAGTTTAAAATTAACTCTAGCTTCAGTTCCTCAATCCAGTGATGCATTGCTGTATCCAAGGCACTGCCCATCTTTGTTGACTAAAACTTGTGTGCTGACTGTCCCAGTCAGGGTCATTATGGTGACTGAAATGCACTTGTGTTCACCAGCTTAAATGACCTCATGGGCTCAGATATGCTGGGTCACACCTCAGATTTTCTCTCAAAGACTTCAAAGCCTGTTTCTTTCCACTTGCTCTTCTCTGGAAAGATTACTACCTAATTCAATTTAAAACAAAACTAGCTGCTTTCGACCTGCCCTCACAGAGCCATGGAGAAGCTGCTGCTGTTACATAAAACTGTGTTGTTTTGTGCTGAATAAGTGGTCTTTTTGGTGAGCTTGCATGCGTTGTTCTGTGTTTGTAACATGCTACTGACTTTCCGTTAGGCTGATAACTTCAGACTTCTGATAGAGATAAACGTGACTAATTTGTTTGCACTAGCAGTATATCTTGGTTAATCTATGCAGGTTTGTCTTTGGTCTAAGTGTCTTTCTGTTTGTGTGCTTGCTTTTGCATCTCTCCTGTTATGTTTCTTGCTCATTGTCCCAACTGTGGGCTGAGTGGGTCCTTATGGTCCCTGTCCTGGCTAAAATCCTCAGTGATTGGTGTGGTGTTAAGTGTAATCTTGACCGCTCTGTCCTCCCACGTTTTGTCCACGGAGTGTTTTTATGGCAGTGATGTCTGATAGGCCATGACAGGGGTCAATGATATGAGCCCACGCTGATTAAGGAACTCCATGAACAGCTAATCTAGAAACTTTTTTATCTGTGCTGAAGAGTATGATTGATTTCTCTTTCTCTGTTTTCCAGCATGGCTCTCAGTCAGGGCTGGGTGACATAGCTAAAACATGTATAGCTATTATCAATTTAGAGTGAAATGTTGAAATGATATTAAGAAATGAAAGTAGTATGCATATCAGCAATAGATGCAATTGGTTACACTTTATTTTAAGGTGACGTAGTTACATTGTACTTACTCAAATAAGTACTGAGTAATATTAATTAACTACATGTACTTACTATAGAGTTAGGGTTAGGGTTTAGGGTAAATTACTTGTAATTATGCATAATTTACTGTTATTAGTATAAGTACTGTAAGTACATCACCTTAAAATAAAGTTACCATGTAATCTGATATATATTAAGGGAATATATAATATATTTTCTGCCCAGGATTCATGTTAAGATTTATGATTAGCATTAGTCAGGGTGGTCTATTTTAAACTTTAGGGATAGACCACCCAAAAATGAGAATTCAGTCTTCATTTTCTCACCCTCGTTTGGTTCCAAACCTGTATGACTTTCTTCTGGAGAACACAAAAGATGATATTTTGAAAAATATTAGTAAACAGTTTTGGTTACCATTGACTTCCCTTGTATAGATTGACCAAAATTGACCCTATATATAGTCTCTTGATACTTGTTTCTGGTCTTATTAAACAATTCTTTGGTGAATATTAGTTTCAAATAAGAAAATCCTGTCTTTGTAATCTTTCTTAAAATCGATTTTTTTCAAACATTGTCTTTGAGACAGCTTTTCTTTTCAGATGATGTCATCTCTTATTTTTCAACTTGTCCCATCACACCATCTATCTAGCTGTGCTGCTGTTTATTATCCAGTCAATTCCTGATGGATTTTTTGTTGTTGTTCTTGTTCAATGTCTTTTTCATTTAGAAATGCTTGTTTTCGTTCGTCTCATCAGGTTAAGAATGGCTTTTCATGTTGATTTTAAAAGGAACAGATGGAACTGAAGATCTCTTTTTGTTGATGGGTTGATTGCATTTCATTTCTGTGGACTCTGTTTGAAGGATGAGCATACAGTTGAAAAATTGCCTCCTTTTGGATTTGGGTGAGTGTTTCATGAGAAACCTTGCTTCTTTTGGTTGGAATCCCTTGGTTTTCTTCATTTTATTTGTGTAATGCCAACTAGGCTAATTGTCTTTTCATTGTGTTCTGAACAGTTTGAGATGCACTTTGGAGGGTACACAAGAAATTTGAGTTACGAAACTCAAATGAGTCAAGTATTTTCCTTCCAAAGACTGAATTTGTAAAGATAACTATTGGGTTTGTCAGTGTTTCCTGGAAATACAGTCATTTTAATCTAAAAGGCTTTTATCTTGAGCGGTCAGAAAGTTGGTCCTTAGAGAACCGTTACATAAATGAAACAATCCACTGATTCATTCAGGGCCTGAGTGGCACTGCACCAAAGGCTTATGATGAGATTTTATTGCCTAAATGTTAAACACTTGCATTTAAGATGCAACTTCAAAGGCAGTGCCTCTAAAAAAGTAAAAATAATGTCCTTTTGTATTCAGTGACTGATTTACCTTTAGGTTTCGTTATGCCTCCGAACCCATTTAGCGTTTGACCTCATTTAATATTTCTGTTTCTCTGCAGGGAGTCCCTCCAAATCTGTATCCACCATGTCCCTTTCTGTGCGCCCCTCGCGGAGGGTCGTCGCCAGATCCATCACTAGGAGCCAGTCCTTCGCCGGAGTCAACTCCTACGACAAGTCCTACAGGTCAGTGTTAACTTACACATGCATGTACACACAAATAAGGCATAAATGATGAACAACAGAAGCATTGCTCACAAGCATGCATTAGGGGTGGGTAATATATCAAATATTCATGTTGTATTGATGATTATATTTCAGCAATTCAGCAAGTGAATTTAATGAGCTTTTTATTGGACCATTAAATATCCTAAAGACCATCAGTCAAATATTTTTTACGGTCCATTCTTGTCTTGTGACTTGCGAGTATGAGAGCATTATGATTGATGATATGTTTAATAGTGTCTATGATTTATACTTCAATAGAAAAAATAGCATTAAGGCGGGCTTACACGGTGCGAATTCTGACGGTCGGAAGATCGTATGTCCACGCACACTTTACGAGTGAGTTTATCCGAAAATCGTACGGAGGCAGTGATATACGACACGATTTTACGACCTGCTGAATTCCGAAGAAATCGCACGAAGTTCCGCGCCAAAAACTCTCTCATAACTGCATATAAAATATTGATACAAGCCGTGATTATTTTGCTACATATATAGGCTCGTTTTCAGCACCGGGAAACGGACGTCCGGTCACCCTTGTGTGTGTGTGTGTGTGTGAATGAGTAAAAAACTTAGTTACGGTAGGCTACACATTCAAAAATAAAATGTCAAGCTCTCTGAATGATTAATTAGCCGTTTAAACCACCTCATCATGTGAGTGTTTGCAATTCGCTGCGAGAAGCTAGCGCAGTGAACGGGGCTTGAGTGAGCTTGAGCGCGTTGTGAGTGAGGGCGCGGGTGCCAGATCCCGTGTTGCCAGATCCACATAATGGAAAGGTGACAGTAGTATTCTGGACTTGTGTTTTGGATTAATGTCACAGTTTAGGAAGTTATTAAAGTGGTTCGTGATATATTAATCTTATTTCCAAAACACAAGCTTTGAACTTTTTTTTTTTTGCTTGTTTTTCGTAGCAATATCTGGCAACATTGTTTTGTCGGCATTAATAAAAAAAAAGATTAGGCTGTAGACAAACTGTAATTGCTGTTAGGAAGATACAAACGCAATGATCATCGTGACGTGTAAGAATCTGTAAGAAATGTATAACACTATCAAAAACAATAGCATAATACAGATCTGTATGTTACAGAATGAAATATGCCAAATACTGGCCAGCAGGAACACGGCAGATGCTGTTTAGTTAACCTTTCACAAAGTCATCATAAAAACATTAATTGAAGCAGTGTTTCTAGTAGTCCACACCATTTTCGTCTTTCTTCTGTGGATTTCCAGAGCTCCTGATTGGTCAAATTCAGATAGATCGACAAATCGGCTCATTCAACCGCACACACCTCACGAATGCAAGCCGACAGCTCCCAAACTTTTTCGACATGCTTAAAAATTATCAGGAGGTCGAGAGGTGCTCGGCTCGGCTCGTATCTTCCTCGCACACGAGCATAACCGATTTACACGCGATTTCTCCCGAGTGAAAAAAATAATCTGCGAGCTCGTAAAACAGCAAAAAATCGCACCGTGTACGCCCGCCTTTAGGGTTACTTAGTAAGTTTGATGATGATTCAGCGATTTGTTTGCTATATCGCTAAAATATTTTCATTGAAGTCCATCTGTGACATTTTTAAAAATGTTTTAGGCTAGTTAATTAAATGTGGGTAAGTGTTGCTGTTTTATTCATTTATAAATATATTTAAAATGTTGCTGGTAAACCTTTGTTTTTGTTATATAACAAATGTCCATGCTTTCATATAAATAAAAATGATACTATAATATAAACAAAAGTGATTTAATTTATATAAAAACAAATAAAAGTGATTGAATATCCATGGTTACAATCAATATATTCATTATTTGTAACTAGATTTAAACTACTATTTAGTTTATACATTAAACAATTATTTTTGAAGCAAACACAACTGAGATGTGTCAAGTCTAATTATTATTATTTATACTAATATAAATGTATTTTTGTATTATCATTTTTTAGATAAAAATATAAAATGTATAAATGTTCAAGATATTATTATAATTTTCATAAATGTCACCCTTATGTGTATCATTAGCCCTTTCAGTTATGACCAAAGGCATTCAATATCTTTAAAGGGAAGTCACAGCTGACAGGACGTCCTGTGGAACCAGCATACGTTTCCTAATGGCTGTAGGCAGCAGGAAAGCATTTGTTATTGGCTTAAAAGAGACACTCCAACAAAACAGGGGAATGGTTTTTGTGAGATATGTGTCAATCTTGTAGCCATTTGATTTTATACACTTTATCTGTGGTTGAATTTTTATTTTTATTTTTTTTTAATTTTTTTGTTCAATGTGTGCCATATTGTAGAGGTATGCATGTGGCAACATGTTAATTTTTCAGAGGAGCAGAGTGGCTCTTGAGCGTTGACTCTTCTGGTTGATGTAGTTTCATTCAAAAGCATGTACAGCACTCTTCAAACCCCTGCTGTTGAAATAGAGCAGAGACAGAGAACGCATGAAACATTAAAGAAGACCACTATCAGGACAACATGGAGGAACACCAAACAAGAGATCCAGACAGAATGAACAGAAGGATAAAAGATAGAAACTCAAACAATGAATATGAGTTCAGAGTTAAATGATATTGTAATAAATAAAGCATTACTATGATTAAATGAGAAATCAGATTTCCCCATCATTCGCTCTTTATGTTACTGTGAATTCTTTAGGTGCGACTACTGTTGCTGACTGTATCCTCATACAGCTTTACTGGAGCAAATTGTATCAAGACACATCAGTCTTTCTCTCCATTTTATTGAGCTGTCTGTCATCTTGGAAGAGCAATTGCAGCTTGAATCGATCAGCACGAGTGTTGGTCTAAAGCACTATTGATTTAGATAAGAGATTGTTTGTTTCCCTGGTTGACCATAATACTTTTCTGCATTCAAACACCTCTGCCATTGGTCGGACAAACAGATGGCCCTAATGCTCAATAATTATGGGCTGGTTGATGGACCTTTTTCTGCGTTGAAACTAAATCTTACATGCATTTATCATGTACATGTATTTGTCATACAGACTCAAATGTTTGGTTTCCCTCTGATGTTTTTAATATTGTAGTTGCAAATTCTAAATGATAAAATGAGATAAAATAAGAATAGCTTTTATGGAGTTAAAATGAACTGTATAAATTCCAGCTATTATTAATACATTATTTTAAATTAATATATTTTTATTACTAAAAATATATAAATTTGTGACCCAAGCAGGTTTTCAGGGGGAAAAAAACTTTACTTTATTTGACTCTGCACATTAGAGTTAACTAGAGCTGAAGAAAGTGTTTAACCATCACAAAATTACCTTAAAAATTATAAATGTATACTAAAGCTTTATGTACCTCGTATGTGTCCTAGGAACCTTTCTGTGTTCAGCACCCCCGCGTGCGTGAGGAAGACTCCCTCCAGAGCAAGCAGGATGTTCACACTCTCTACAAAATCACCTCCCCCAAAGGTGCCCCAGCCTGAGAGGCTGGACGAGGTGTACGAGGCCCTAAAGAGAGGACTGCAGTATGTACACACACACACACACACACACACGTGCATTGTAAATGTGTATACAGTATGCAGCTTCTGAGAAACGCTGTCGATTTTAAAATCAACCAAAACAAACACGCCCCCCCCCCCCCCCTTCATTGCTCTGCCCCCAAAATGCATGAACTCGTAATACAAGAGTGGATATCTCTGTATCATAACTGAAGCGAAGCAAAATAATTCTTTACAAAAATAAGGCGTAGATGACGAATGACAAGAAAGAACAAAAATGAACATACCCTACACAAGAGTATATACAAGCAAGAGTTAGTTGCAAGAAGCACACCAGCTCCAGACAATCAATTACACTCACAACTGTCCTTTACTATAGCTAACATTACAGCAACAGCAGATCTGGGTTCTGTGAAACATTGCAAAACCAATGTTACTCACGTATGGAGCAGAAACAACCCTGTGTCCATTGTGATGCCTTTCCGTTTAGGTCTCTCCAGCGCAGGAAATCGTTTCTAATATTAACGTGGGTTAAATAAACCACGATTCTGCTTGCACAATACATTAAGCACTGATAGTTACTTAGATATTGCCCCATACTTTTACAGATCCTACCTGCAGGTTCATCAGATGGAGCTGGACAGTCTGAACAGACAAATGAAGGAGTCTAAGAGGAACTCTCGCTTGGTAAGTCTAAACATAAAAAGAAGATTTTAACTTAATTTACCCATTCATTTTCAAACTCAAAGCCATTTCAGAACTTTCAAATTGTGTCATGGTACTAAGCTATTTAAATCTGAGCACTTTTCTGTCTTTTTTTATTTGAACATGTCTGATTTGTAATCTCTCTCTGTTCCTCTGTTGTAGGGGTTTTTGTACGAACTTGACAAGGTGAGTGGATGCTTCATTTTCATTTGACTTTAGTTTGGGGATAGAGACTGCACCCAAAGTAGCATTTCATTTTGTTGAATTGCTGATGCCTGTTAATAATATTTTAGGCATCATAAATGTTATTCTCTGTTCTCTCAGCAAGTGAAAGTGATCGAGAGATTTATGAGGCGGCTGGAGTTTCATCTCAGTAAGGTAAGCCTGCCGCTTAACTGAAATGCAAATCAGTTGTGGAGAGGAACTATGCAAATATTTTGAATATTCAAGTTGTATAAACAAAAATTGTAATATTCTTGAAATTGTTGAAAGCAGGGCAGATGTGGCACTCTTGTCAAACAGAGTTGCGTGTGTGTTGTAGCTCAGCAGGTCTGTTCTTGTTCAAACGTCTCAGTGTTAGTGACTGCTCTTGCATGGCCCAGTGGCCCTGATGACAGCCTCTGTATGGCTGTGCACATGCATTCATGCACGTACATCTGTGTCTAAACAGTGTTTTTCCTGATAGATGGTCACCTACAGTAAAGCCTAATCCTCCCCCTCACTGAGGACACATTCTTAGACGGATTTTTTCCCCCCTCTACCATGGATTTCCCTTTTCCATGGATGCTCACACACAGGGGACACGGGTCACAGGCAGAGGACAGCTTCAGGGGCTGCTTGCATTCTTAGCTTGTTTGGGGAGCGGTTAAACCCTCCACTGGACCTGTTGGAGTCTGAACTAACAGCCTAAACTACCCCAAGCCAGCTGCACTACAGGAAGAGCCCTTCCTCTATCGTCCTCTTCCTCCCCTGCCCCAATTCATGTGTGATTAGTGTGTGTTTTATGAGCAGAGGGCGCTGTAGGGAGTCTCCATGCTTTGGCTCGGTCAGCTATGGTGGGCCTCTATTTTAGTGGAGAGGGGTTGAAGTGATAAAATGGCAAAAAATCTTTATATTAAGTGGCTTTGCTAACGACAGTCCCAACAAACTTTCAGATGCTTTGTAGGGATGGTGGCATTCGTGTATTGGCTATGGTCTGTGATGTGAAAATAAAGGCGTGTTGTTATCAGTTTTGTATATTAGTGTGTATTAGCGAGAGAAGCACTGTCATAACTCTGTGAAACTTACGACTGTCCCACTGACTCCCTGCCAGTATGCTGGAACACGCTCACTGGACGGCTCCTAACCACCTCCAGATGGACAAACTGAGAGGAAATTTTCCTTCTCCCACTTTATGTCTTTCCTTCGTCCTTCTTTCTGTTATTGCAGGGAACCTTTTAAGGGCCGCAGACTGTTTCGCCCTCGTTTTCGCCTTCAGTCTTGGGAATTGTGTGTGTTTGTGTAACTTGACTTTTGCGTTTATCCCATTGTGTGTGTATATGCGTGTACTCCCAGTATGATGCTCCCTCACTGTGTTGGGTAATTCTGCTGGATACGGCTACTTATGCAGTTCAGGCACTTTGGTTCATTACCTTGGCCTTGCCACATACACACATTTGCCTAGCAATTTGAAGGGCAACACACTACCATTCAAAAGTTGAGCATTACTGCAGCTAAACTCTAATTCATAACCCAATTTCTATACCTACAAGAAAGAAAAAATCATTATTTACTTTAGGAATTTTTTTATTTCCTTTTGAGGACATTCCTTTACTCAAGCTATAAAGCATGCCAACACACAAATGTACATAACATTTCTTAGAGTTTACACCCGATTAGTAATTCTGGACTGCCTTTCATGGCAGTGCTTAAACTGTTTCTGTGATTGTCCTCAGTTGGGTATTGGTTTTAATGTCATGATCCTCCTGTACGTCTCTCCTGCTAAACATTCTTTCAGTCAATGGAGCTTTCTTACTGTTTGCATGTTTCTCATTCATTCATACTGGTTTACAACAGACAGCTCATTCTTTTTCTAATCTCAGAATTACAAGACTCGTGCTGTGAATAATTACCAAATTACTGTTTGTAATGATAGTGTCTCTTACTGCCTAACATCTGCCTAAATTTTAGTTGGCATAATAAGGAGATTTAACAGTTTCCTGTCTCCATTACTGGCTTTCCACGTTTGCAGACCTGCTCAAGGTGTTGCGGATAGATCAATAAAATCTAAATTACTTATATTAGAGACAATGAGGCCCAACAGGAAGTACTTGGGCATGAAAAGATTTAACAAGAAGATGTTTTGGCTTGTGCATGTGTGTGCATATGCAGTTAAATCAAGTCAATGTCACCATCTGGATGTAGACTAAACTGTGGCTACCTCATTAAGTCATAGAAATACTAACCTTTATTGAAAAATCCTGCTTATGTAGAAAGGTGTGTTTTGGAACAGGGTAGTCTTAAGTTTCTTGCTAGTTTAAGCTGGTCATTATTTGGTTGATCAGTCACCATTTTTCAAAATTTAGCCTGACCATTTGAAACTAATATGAAATGCTAGTTTGTTGCTGGTAGAAGAGGCAAACAATTCTTTCTACGTATTTTTTCAAAATATTTAAATGTCCATACATTGTGATAAGCTAAAATGTATAAGATTAGAATTGATTTCTAGCTAATGACCAGCTAGAAACCAGCTACCATGTTTAAATACAGAGCTCAAGGGGGATTTTTCAGCAGGAAATGCTATTGAAGACATTTCACACCCACATCAATATTGCACATAATGTATTTCATTGATTAATTATATTAAACACTATGTGTGTGTGTGTCTGCAGATCGACGAGCTCTATGAGGCCTACTGCATGCAGCGCAGACTGAGAGACGGAGCCGATAAGATGGTGAAGGCGTACACTGCCTCTCCAGGCAGCAGGGAGGCCAGAGAGAGTCTGTCTGAAGCTAACAAGAGCTTCAAAGAATACACAGAGGTAAGAGTGTGTGGGTAGATGAGAGTATGGGAGGAAGACGAAGAAGAATTATGGACCCTCTGTCATTGTTAGAGAAGAGAATCAATTCAGTTAATCCACTTTTAACTGAAATTTATTTTATCTTAGTATTAGAGAACTGAATCCACTTTTAACTGAAATTCACTTCAGCTTAGTAGTAGTGAACTGAGTCCACTTTGGAACTAATTCATTTTAGCTTTGTGTTAGTGAACTGAATCCACTTTGAACTGAAATTCATTTTAATTTACTGTTATCAAACTAAATCCACTCAAGAACTTAAATTCACTGTGAGGTGTGAGAGACTGGAGTTGCGGGTAAGCAATAAACTGATTTATTTACAGTGATAAGATAAATATCAAGAGATTTAATATGGAAATAATGTCGTAATGTATGGGTTCCGGTAAAAGTGTGACCCTGAAAAATGGGATTACTTTTATGACATTGTCGGGAAGTTGAGACTTACACTCCACTGATTATGGCTTACGCCACAGGTTTTTTGCCACCAGATGGATACAGGGCAGAACTAGACTCATTCGAAATGCTCATCGAAATAATGCAGGGAGGCAATCTGATTAAGAGTGGACAGCCTTTCCCAGTCAAGTGCTTTTCATTACCCTAATGGTTGCTGCAAGATAAGCGTTCAACTGTAGGAAAAGTATTCCCCGTGATTCTCCTCCCCATCTCTCTGGCTATTACTACTTACTAAATACTGTACAGTATATACTGTATGCTGTCTACTATTTTGTTTTAAATGTTAAGTAAAACAGTTGGCATTATTCCACGATAAATGCTTCAAACTGTAGTGTGCCACATTATTGTTTCTACACATTGCATGTTTATTTCCCTTATTCCTGTGACCTTCGTCTATTTTCCTCTGTGTAATTACCCGCTGTCTCTGTCCCTACAGAATATGTGCATGCTAGAGAGTGAGCTGGAGAACCAGCTGGGGGAATTCCATGTCAAAATGAAGGGTAAGACAGTCTCTGTATACCAGGGTAATAGTGAACTTTTTAATTTGTAGTTTCCTACAGTTATAACAATATTACTCATATCTCACATCTGATTTAATTTCTATTCCAACAGTGTGCTGTATTTAAATAACAACGTGTGCCTTTGTTTCAGGCTTGGCGGGTTTTGCACGGCTTTGTGCTGGAGATCAGTATGAGGTGAGCTGATAATTTACCTTCTCTTTGATTTATAGTCAGCACGAAATCTTAATGTGCACAATTCATCAGTGCACATAGTTTTCACATAGTATTATTTTATTAAAAGGCCAGTTAATGCAATAAAGATTGCATTAAAAAAACATTGAGAGATACATTGAGATGCATTGTCATCTTGGTTCACAGTAGGTAGAAGCTCTGAAAAATATGGCCTGATACCTGGGTCAAAATGTTAATCCGCTCCACAATTAACTGCAAACTTTCATTCAGGTCTCGAATTCCCACTTTTCCTGATTCATTCACTTTCTGTTGGGTAAAATAAAGTCCCACCTTACCCTTTAAAGTCACATTACTTAAGTAAACCAGATTGTTGACTTTCCTCTATCTTTACATTCATCATGTCCTCATAAAGCTGCCTTGATGTCATCAGTGATCTGCTTTGTACTTTTGTCAGTGGCAGATATGACAGATAGTGGTGATTGAAGATCTGGCTGGTCTGAACACTGCACTAGGCAATCGATGAGCTTGTGCCCTTAAGCAAGCTTTGGATGAAAGCGTCTGCTAAACGACTGCTTACAAGAGAGGCAGACAGAGACAGATCTCGGCATCTGCTCTGTGCAGTGAAGAACAGATTTGGGGAGGCGGAGGATAATTAAAGAAGGACGAATGTTAATGTGTCTGCCCCACCTCCACCTGTTTAACATGCAAGAGCTTCAGAGTGACTGACAAGCCAATCAATGCAGTGAGTCAGCACAGTTTGCTCAGCAAGAGCCCTCAGAGATGTGACAGGAAGGGAGGTGGTGTGAAAAAGAACAAGAAATTGACTCGAAGATCTAGAAATGGATGAAAGAGTGGGTGGTAGAGACTTGTTTTTTTATTCAGCCCATCTGTTATTATTTCTCTGGTCATTGCTTTACTGTGCGAAAACACACAAAAGTCAAGATTTTCCTCCTCTCCTCGTGGCTGAATAAATAATCTGTTTAAAGTTATTTAAAAGCTTGAAGTTATGTTGGATGTTTTCTTAATAAAATACAAAAACGCATTTTCCAATGGGATATGAAATGTTAATTTAAGCTTTATTTTATGAAAATAAGCTTTAATATCTTGCAATCTGGCAGTCTGGAATGGTATATTTATAATGTATTTTTATACATTTTATTTATAAATATATAGAGAAAAAACAGGATATACATAATACAGTTATTATTAAAATAATTTCTTTATAAGTATTTTTGTTAAGTTACAATATAATAATAATAATAAATATTATTATATTAAGAAATAATTTTAATAATTTGTTCATTGATTGTTAAACTGATTGGTGTCATTTAAATTCTTTTATAAAGTACAGTTGCCAGCGTTGGAAGCTGTGACTGATTCATTTCTTAATCAGCATTTTTTTCTTGTTTACATTAGAAATTGCTTACAATGTAATAATAACAGTAACATACAGATTAAGAAATGATTTGAATAGTTTGATTGATTGTTAATCAGACTGAATGAAGCTGTTATTTAAATTCCTCCACAGATCTTTATGAAGTACGGTCGCCAGCGGTGGAAGCTGCGGGGTCGGATTGAAATCAATGGCAAGCAAGTATGGGACAGTGAGGACATGGTCTTCCTCCCCCTCATCACAGAGTTTTTGTCTATAAAGGTATTTTTTCATATGAATATAAAGTTACATTCACTCATATATTGTCTGCTATTTCTCCCTCCCTCTATTTTCTCACACATACTATCAATCTCTGTCTCTCCTTCCTGTCACATTCACATGTGCACCACTGTCACATCAATCTGTGAGACATTAATGCACATAACAGCACTGCAGCTGGACTTTGACTTGTTTTTCTCTCCCAATGGTTCCAAGACACATAACTGCATGTGAGGGGAGGGGAACATTACTTCGGGATAGATAGAGAGAGGAAGACTGCGTGCACGGGATAGAGTTAGAGGAAGTTTACAGAAGACAGCGATATTAAAACAGAGAGACTCCAGGGAAAGAATGAAGAGAATGCAGCTGATGTAAAATGTACACTCCTGGGCAATTTTTTTTTATTTTATAAAAATGGTCCAAGCTAAAAAGCTTTAGTGGTCTTTTAATGGTCTTAACCTTTTTTAATCACAAATCACTGGTCAGGAAATTAGCAAGAATTGCACAATACTGTAGATAAAGCAACTTAGCATGGAATAGCCTTTCCCGACTTGCAGACAGATTTTTACAGTAAGAAGAGTCTGTGTTGTTCCACTCAGTGTTAATAGCTTCAAACAGTCGAGTAGTTGAAACATGTCTCCCAGTTAGTTTGAGTTTAATATGAGACCAAATATTCCCTAAAGGTTTTCAAATCTGGACCCAAACGTTGCAATTTGGGCAGGTGCATTGTTGACAAATAACAACAGTCTAAAACGTTTTCCATATTGCACTGGTCATTAAAACTGATGATGAAATTTCCTCCTAAATAAACATCTTGTATGTATGTGAAGGTGACAGAGCTGAAGAGTCTGGCCAATCACGTGGTGGTGGGAAGTGTCTCATGTGAGACGAAGGACCTGTTTGCTGCCCTGCCCCAGACAGTAGCTGTGGATATCAATGACTTGGGCACCATCAAACTCAGTCTTGAGGTCACCTGGAAGTAAGTACAGCTTTGAGGCATCTCATAAAATTTTGTCAGATCACGTGGCGGAATTTTTAGCAAGAAAATTGGTGATAAAATCAATCAATGAGACAACTAATTCTATGTTTAAATGGCGTTGTCATGAAACATTCTCCTTCTTTTTCTGTAGTCCTTTCGACAAAGATGACCAGTCGTCCTCAGCTAGCACCGTGAATAAGGCTCCTACTGTCAACAAACGCTTTTCTACCTTCAACCAGAGTCCTCCAGACACACCCTCTCTACGAGAGCAGGCCTTCTATGTGAGTCTGTCCATTTGTCCAATTCTATTAAATTTACATTGTCCCTTGATTATACTCAATGAGGTTCCAACTGTCTGAAACCTACAGTAAAAATACTTTTTTTATTTTATTTTTTTATACAAAAAACCTGAATCTACAATAGTACATTTTATTATAAATAATATAATTTAAATGAGTCATGAATTGAGAAATCAAATTTTCCTTGATTTTCTGACATAAGAGGTCATTGTACTATAAAAGTTTCAGAACTCAAAACTTCCTCATTAGTCAAAAAACGGCTTTTATTGAAACCAAGCTCCAAAAACGACTTGTTTGGGATTTTAATAATATAATAGTGAGACGAAAGGCCACCTCTGCAAAATCAGCCCCGCCCACCGGTGCGTTAGTGAGATTGAGAAGGAGAGAAGAGAGATACAGGATCACTGGGCTAAAAATAACATTACCTTCCAAAGGATCCCAATGCTAGGAAAGTGGTTATTTATTTTGTGAATATCTCAGTAGAGCATTATTTGTTTCTTTGGTACATTTCACTGTGCATTCTTTAGTAAATCAGTCGCATTTGCAGCACTGCCTTTGCAAACAGAATTTTACTGTAAGATACGGATGCAACAGTAATGCCACAACATTTAAGTAACCGTGTTAATTTCAATCCCTAATATGTGACCAGTGATTTCTGATATGTAATGATTCATGTACAGTCAGACGTTCTTTATTGTCTCAAAATCGTTTATTGCTGTTTATGTGTCAGTAAATCAAGCCAGTGACTAAATGGTGAACTTCACATTTCTCTTAGTAGCATAAAAAATATTCTGTTATTTAAAATGTGATTAAATTATATACAGAAAGCGATTAAAGATCCCTATAATCTTATAATCACTGGAGCTGTCAGTCACACAGCACGAGTTTATCAGTGACTCTTGCCAAAACTCCTGTTTGCATTAGTTAGTTTTGATGAAAGCATTTGTGAGGAAAGAAATCTTGTTGCAATCACAAAATCACTGCATTCTTGCGCTCAACGGCTAATGCTATAATTAAAACTTTTCACGATTAGTTAATCTCGAAAGCTGTAATGGTAAAAAAAATGTAGTAAATGTTTTCTTGAGAGTTCCACATGTAATACTTATTTGCAAAGATGTTAGCCAATCATAGCAGTGGGCATTTACATTCACACGCCCCTTTCAGCAGGTTGTTCAAATCAGAGTGCTAGAAAATGGCCTTTTATTTCAACATTTTGACAATGTTTGATGTAAAAATCATACTAACATTATAAGTCCACCATAAGTCCAAAAATGCAGTTCATGACCCCTTTAAAATAATTAAAATCTATAAAATATATTATAATAATATAATATTTACAGTAATTTGTACGTTTTATTTAATTGTATCATTTACAATACAATACATAATACATTTACAAAAGTAAAATTGAAAAACTGATCTGAGAATAATCCAAAGAGCATCTTGTGCTGCAGTAGAACCAAGAACATCTGATTGGCTGAACAAAGGTATCACATGATCAGTGCCACAACTTTGCATATTTGATCAGGGACTTATACATCTTACTTTTTTATTTTTTTATTTATATTTTCCTAATACTTTCCATTTATATACCCTCTCCAAGTTTATTTGTAATTTTGCACCCAATATTTTCAAAATGGCTGCAGACTTTTGGACTGCTCTGTATATCTACTTTGCTTCTGATATACTCCAGGGAGATTCATTTGATCTCAATTGATTCAAACAAAACATTTCTTCTAAGTGCATACCACCATAATGTCGATATACCATTCTTCTCTCTCCCCTTCCTAATGGAGGTCTCACAGTTCTCCAGACCCTCTTAAGATTTAAATTAAGGCTCCACATAGACTTAATAGTAGTCATTTCTCAGAAGCATCTTGATCTCACGAGGTCACAGTAACATAATGTCTCCATTTCAGATCAGATCAGATGAGTTAGATGAAATGGAAGAAGTTTGGCTAGGCCAGACTCATAGTTTACTGGGTCAGATTACCTTGGGCCAAAAGTGATGTAGCTTTAGCCTGCACAAAATGCTCATGCTCTCCCGCTGACTGCATGCAGACCGCCCCAGGGAGCATGATATCCCAACAGCGCTGGTCCTTACTGGACGTGTTCAGAGACACTCTGACAGAGAAACTTACTCAGAGCTGCTCGTGCAGCGACGTCACCTCGGTCCGCCTGGGAACCTCTCTGCTTTCCAGCCATGTAAGTGTGGTCGGTCTGTAGCGCTAGTAGTATACCTTTAGTTAGTAGTCGGTAGTTAGCTAAAAAGGTGTGACTAGGGATGCGCCCGAAGCCCAAATCTGAATTCGGTAAGGCATGGAAAATGAATTACGCATTCTACGTAGCCCCTGAAGGGACATGGTTAGGCTTGCTGCTGAAGTCGGTTACATTACACAACTTCAGATTTCACTTATCACGTGAAGAGAGAGATGACTGACAGGACGATGGCGGAGGATTTGGTGCGCAACAGATCCTGAGTGTCATTGACAACAATATCTGAACTTGTAAAATGTGGGGTCAGTACCAGGAAAGCGAAAGTAAAAAGCGAGCTCGCATTCAAAAGCGATTTCAATACCCCGCATATTGATAGCGGCTCCCTGATCCCCACAAATTATATACAACATAATTATCGAAATATATATTTGCGAGAGGACGCAAAAGCATTGAAATATATTTTTTCCTCCCATCTCATATTTCTTCCCATCACCATGTCCCTTTTAGGGGCTTCGTAGAATGTGTCATTTCCGTTCCGAACACAGTATTCGGCTTCGGGCACATCCCTAGATGTGACTAAAACAGGTTTGTATGGTTCTTCTAGTAATGAGTAGTATCTGCCATCTATCTAAGAAATTATAGTTGTTGTAGTGATGATTTCCACTGTGTCCTGTAGTTACTGTCAGTTGTCTTTAATTAAATAGAGCAAATTGGATCCTTGTGCATGTTATTCGTTGTCTGTCTGACTGTGAGTGACAATAGTAGCATCCGTCAATAATGCATTCATTGATGCTGTTATTGTTTTGAAGAGTGGTCACATTAGCCCAGCGAGGCAGGGAGCAGCAACAGCAGAAGTTAATTAGAGGGAGCAGGGAGTGTTTTAGCTCACTGGGCCTGACGCCAGTCTGCTCTCCACTATAATGAAGCTCCCCCGTGTCAAAATATACACGCTAATGCTGAGTGACGAAGAACACACTCCTATCATCCTGTTCTATTGTCTTCTCCCTCCACAAACTAGCCTGTTGTCTGCTCACAGTCGTCATGTGTTATTTTAGCGTAATGTCTCACTATGGACCATATGGTAGAATATGAACTTTCACGTGACTCCATCAGGGCTTTTTATTTATTTCATATTTTTATTATTTTACTACATATAAAGTCTCTTTAAGACAAGTCAGTTCACTCTGTGGTCATCTTTGCCCCTAGAATATTTTAAATAGGCAATAGTCACACACTTAAATGAGGAAAGACGGAAATCTAGAAAGAAAACTCAACAAAATATGAAAAATTTGCAGTAACGAGTCATACCGAATGTATTGCAATTTTTTTGCTCAAATTATGTCCTTAAAAGATTTGTCTTTAGGTTTAACTTGTTAATGTGCATGCTGTATCAGTAAGGCCTTTAACTGAAAGACTGCTATATTGACCATTAAGATCATGCCAGCAGCCATATCACCCTGCAGCCCAAGACTGGTTGCCCACTGAAGCTAAGCAGGGTTGAGCCTGGTTAGTACCTGGATGGGAGACCTCCTGAGAAAACCAGGTTGCTGCTGGAAGAGGTGTTAGTGAGGCCAGTAGGGGGTGCTCACCGTATGGTCTGTGTGGGTCCTAACGCCCCAGTATAGTGATGGGGACACTATACTGTCAAAGAGCACCGTCCTTCGGATGAGACGTTAAACCGAGGTCCTGACTCTCTGTGGTCATTAAAAATCCCAGGATGTTCTTCGAAAAAGAGTAGGGGTGTAACCCCGGCATCCTGGCCAAATTTGCCCCTTGGCCTCTGTCCATCATGGCCTCCTAATCATCCCTATATACTAATTGGCTTCATCACTCTGTCTCCTCTCCACCAGTAAGCTGGTGTGTGGTGGGCGTTCTGGCGCAATATGGCTGCCGTCGCATCATCCAGGTGGATGCTGCACATTGGTGGTGGTTGAGGAGATTCCCCCTTCCATATGTGAAGCGCTTTGAGGTCCCAGAAAAAGCGCTATATAAATGTAACGAATTATTATTTATTTATTTTTCTTCTGCTTAGTATTTATTTGCATAGAATTATCTAACGTGTATAACATCATGATTATTTATTTGGGGTCAGTAAGATTATTTGGGGTCAGTAAGATTTTAGAAATAACTGTTTTAATTCAGCAAGGATTTATTAAATTGATTAAAATTGACAGTAAAGGCATTTATAACGTCACAAAAGATTTCTATTCCAAATAAATTATTTTCTTTTGAAACTTCTATTCATCAAAGAATCATGGAGAAAACTATTACCCTTCCACAAAAATATTAAGCAGCACAACTTTTGGCTGTGTGTGTACAGCATTGTCTTTACAACTCAGTGTATTTAGACATCTGAAAGCAACGATTATTTGAACTTTGAGCACTGTGTTCCAGCTTTACGCTTTGCTCCACAGAGTTTGATACTTAGAGACATTAACGCGAGTCATGTGAAAGGGTCTTTATTTAAATGATCATAATCATTTGTTTTCATCTTCATAATCTCTTTCTTCCCAACTAGAATATGTTGAGGAGGCAAGAAGAGATGGAGAACGGAACGGCTTGGTCAAACTCCTCTGAATCCTCAGATGATTCCTCCAGTCCTCAGCTTTCCTTGGGAATGCGTCACGCACACAAGAACTTAGTACAGCCTGAGGTACAAACTGCTCCTCCTGCCATTGAAATCTCATTTGCACCCCGTGAATCAGCGACCTCTACTCCCACCCGCCTGGCCAATCAGAAAGAAGAGGAGGAGGAGGAAGAAGAGGAGGATCTGAAGAAACCAGCAGCCTCCATAACAGTCACCACCGAGGCTCCTGTAAAACAGGAAGTGCCCAATGGCCACCCCAGCTATTCTCGCTCACTTAGCCATATCAGCGAGAACAGCGCAGATGGTGTTTCGATAGACAGACTGGCTGTGGAATCTGTGGAGGCCACTGAAGTAACTTCGAAGGTCTCTTCGGTATTTGTAAGGGACATTGCCATGGACATGCCCCACCGAGCAGAACCATGTTTTGTAGTACCAGACACTCAGGAGATCTGTCCCATTCCTGATCCCTCCACAAGTGAGCCATCCTGTCCCACTGAGCCCCTAAACTGTTCAGAAAGTCGCTCTCCTGCAGAAACCACAGCTTGTGACTCAGCTGTAAAAGCTACAGAGCTCACGTCTAGGCCCACCTGTGGAGACAAAGACTCTTCCTCCAGTGCTATTGCTTTGTCCCAGCAGATGGACAATGGTGTTCCTAGGACTGGTTCCTCTTATGAGCCACACCTCACAAAGACACAAACAGGTGACCTGCTGGCAGAGAAATCTGGTTCTTTAGTAGACACAAGACCCATGGGTGGTTTGGAGGAGCAATCAGCTGACAGCAACGTGGAAGTGGCCCTTAGTGGCGTTTTGTCCTCGCTTGATGACTACAGAGGCCAGTTCCCAGAACTGCAGGTCTTAGAGCAAGAGCTGAAGCTGTTGGAGGAGGCGCTAACAGTGAGTGCTGCGACTTTTTTACTATTTGTGGCTTTGTTGTTGTGGTTTGGAGTCAGTTTTTTTAAATAAGAAATTAGAAAAAAACTTAGACTGCATTTACATTTGGCATTAACATGCGATCACTGTGATCTGATCAAGCAGTTCGTATCATCAGCCAATCAGGACACGGTGCGTTTTCACTTGTCAGCAACAAGGGGCTTCTGTATCTGGGTACATTTTCGGATGTAATACGTCAAATAATGTATAATCAAATACATTATTTGATGTATTATCAAATAATAATACATTGAATGTTAGACTTAGGGGTCCAAAATATGGGCCAGATGTGGTTGAAAAATTGCGCATCGTTTACAGACAATAAACGGCTGTGCAACTTTCAGGTGCGAAAGCAAACTTGCTGCGTTCTACTCCACCCTTGATTGTCACGCAAAAAAACCTGGTACATTATAGTGGGCGCTGTTTTGTGTAACGTTGACCTGTGAATGCAGATATGATGGCTAGATTGCATTAACATTACTCTGAGATCCGATCAAAATGCACCTTCGACATATATCTAGTTCGCTATATTGATCAACATTTGAAACCTTTTATGAGATGGAGAAGGTCAAGGAGGTTGAAAATGAAGACAAAGTTGCTCTGTCCTTTCCATCATGCAGTGGAGCTTCACAGATTTAGGGGTCATTCACTCAGAACGTATTTTTGCTGTTAAAACGCAAAATGCAGGTCAGTGGAGCAGAAAAAAACGCAAGGTCTGGAGATGTGTTTTAAAAAAAGTTGAACTTATTTTAACTTGAGCGCTGCGTTTTTAGAGCGCTCCGTCACACACGAGATGCTGCTAAAGACGTGCGCAACAGTTAAACAAGTCTTTCTAGTGCGTTTGAATTGAAAAACAGCGGAAAAGTAGCGTTTGAATTGAAAAACAGCGGAAAAGTAGTGCAGTGGACTGGGGAAAAAAAAATACTGTGTGAATGGGCTCTTAGGGTGTAGCTCTTCCTGGCTGACTGAGATGTTAGATTCTCCATGTTTCAGGTCCAGAAGCCTTTGGGTGTTCCTTGTATCCATGACCCACGATAACCATCAAAGTCTCAGATCCGGGTTTGGGTTCAGAGGCTTTGGTCTTCATCTGTAGAACAATAGAGTTCATCAAAGACATGCCCCTTGCTTTTTCTGTTAAACGCTTCATCCTGTGTCTACAGAGGTTTTCCCGGCACATCTTACCTTAGTCATAGACTAAACACAATGCGTCTCTTTCCAGAATTGGCCTTATGAATGTTCCAGGGTTTACAAGTTAAGCTCTATTGACACCGACTGTCATGTTGTTGATTAACAGATATAATTGCTCCTCGATTTGTAACCCCCCCCCCCCCCCCCCCCAAAAAAACACTACAATTGCACTTTCAATAGAAGTATATTTCTCAAGCTATTTTGAGATTTTAAGAGTTTAACATAAAAAATGTGCAGATTGGATGTTACTAACTTGCACAAACAAAGTTAGTTAGCGATTTCTATCATACAAGCCTCATGTTCACAATATCTGGCTATATTTTAGAAACAGTGTGTATTTAACATAATCCTGTGCAGTGCCTTGCCCCAATAGACTTCAATTGGAAACGCATTGCTGTAAACATGATTTTTGCTTGAATGTTCGCTGTGGTAATTGACAAAAATATCATCTAATCAACAATTCAGCATAGAACTTTAGGCCTTACAGGGATAGTTCACCCAAAAATGAAAATTGTGTCATTACTTACTCACCCTCAAGTTGTACCAAACCTGTATGAGTTTTATTTAACACAAAAAATATATATTTTAAAGAATGTTGGCCCATTGACTTCCATTGTAGGAAAAATATACTATGGAAGTCAATGTCTGCCCTCAACTGAACAAATGACGACTAAAATGTTATTTTTGGGTAACTACCCCTTTTAAATCTGGGGCTTCTTTTAACTAATAATAATAATTTGATTGTAGTTTTTAATGACCTTTTGAAACATTTTACACTTTAGAGTTGAAGAGTTTTTCATTTTTTATTATTTATAAAACTAACAAGATTTATAGTTTGCAAATGTGTGTATCTGCAGGTGCGAAGTCGCAGTCGCTCATCCAGTGTCAGTTTGACGGTTGAGACGGCTCTTGGAAGCTTTGACTTCCTCAATACATCAGACTTAGAGGAAGAGGAGGAGGAGGATGGCGAGAGGCAGAGTGTGACAGACAGGTCAGAACTTAAGAAATGTCTCACCTTTCTGCTGTCAAGGTGTATTTTATAGTTAAAAAAAAAAAGAGAGAAAGAAACCAAGTTCAATCAAGGTTTTTCATCAAAATACATTGCTTCTATAATGTTACGTGACACTACTGCCACCCAGTGCCTTGAAAAGACAACCGTTAGTTTGAGAGAATGACTGCACAACTTTATCTATGTTCAGTGTGCAGTCTCTTTACTCTTTTTCTGGAAATGTTTTTGCCATTTTTCTTCTCTTGTTTGACGTGTGTTTGCTCTTGTGTATGTTTTGACTGATACAGCGCAGAGGAGCGTCCAGCGGCTGTGGAGAGCGCAGGAGAGGATGAGGGCTGTGAGGCGCGATGTTGGGACACTCCCTCCGGTCCTCTAAGCACGGGCTGCCCGGCTCTAGATCACACCCTGCTGGTTCATCTGAAGAACTGCAGCTCACAGCTGCTGGTCAGTTACTGTACTTCATATGGACATTTGGTTACATATATGAGAATAATCGGAATGTGTGCAGAATTCTGTTTTGTTTCTGGTGTGTTAAGCATAAGTGTAAATACATTATAACCCACAGAAGTATTATTGTTCTTCTTAAATTCACTTCTTGAATAAATTATCTTCAACAATATTAATTTCTAAAATTATAAAGGATGTTTAAATTAAAAAAGTCTTAAATTAACATTTTAAGTGTTTGTCTAAATCTATATGTGTAGGTGTGTGTGTGATTAATTGGGATTAAATAGATTAATTAGCACATAGTTAAAATACTACTGTTAACACTGGGAATTTTTATGTTTGAAGTGTTTTCACTGTGTCTGTATTCATACTCTGTGTTTTGTTTTTGTAAACAGAGGTTAGGCACATTCGGGCCTTTGCGCTGTGGGGAGATGTACGCTCTGGACCGACTTCTCAGGGAGGCGAGAGTCCTCGAGCTCATACGATGGGTTGTGAAGGACTCAAGGAGCGGAGTCATCCAACCAGAGGAGGGTGAGTCTCGCAGGTTTTTAAATTAGACCGTTATGTTACTACTTTACCTCAGTTTTCTCTCTGGTGCTTCCTTTGTATCTCAACTATGTACTCTTATTTCTGTGCAAATGTTCATACATTGTTTGTCATGTGTCACAGATCTTACATTATACAACAGAATGTTATTTCACGTATTTGTCAGTATTTTTTCCTCACAACCACCTCTTTTTCTGACATTGTCTTTGTTTGTCGGAGCAGTTGTTCCTCAGTTAGATCAGTGCCAAGGGGCTGTGTTGCTATGGCGGCAGTGCACGGATGGCTGCAGTGTGTACAGCACCTCCACAGAGGCCTTCTTACAGGCGCTCAGCGATGCTTACGCCAGCAGACTCCCAGAGAGAGGAGTCGGCTTCACAGACACAGGTATGTGTGTGGCTGTAGTGTATTAATGCATGAACAAGCACTGGAAATGAGTTATTGGCTGATTGGTTTCTAAATTGAAATCGCTGTTCAATCCATTAATCAACATAAATTACAACCGTAACTATAACTTCCTGTATTGCTTCTACTGGAAGTATTTAATCTCCTGCTGATCATTGTTTCTGATGAGACCGTAGACTAAATTGCCGTAGGCCTAATCAGATTGACTTTTGACGCTCGTTTACACTGAACTTATGTGTGTGTGTTAGTGTTTCTTCGTCTGCTGGAGCGGATCCTGGAGAGGAAGCTGCCCAAGCGTGCAGGATGCGCGTCCAAAGAGACTCTCACCCTCTTCCAGTTTTGGAGCTACCTGGAAGCAGAGGGAGTGAATGACTTGGACACACACATTCCTGAGCTGGCTGAAGAAGGTACATTTGAGGGCTAGATGAAGGACTGTGTACATGGACAGTAATTTGCAGCGACAAATCGACCAGTAAAAAATGTAAACATCCTTAAAAAATAAATACACAATTGTGCTTCTCAAATAAATGTAAGATTTCAGAGAATCTTGTGCTACAGTTCACAAAAGTTTGGAGTCTGTAAGATTTTTCTATAGTAAACTTACTTTTATTATGTATCATTTTAAATCATTTTACTTGCAGTTTTTTTTACAATCACTTTGTTACTATTTTCAGAACCTTGATGTCATTTTCATGTCAACTCTAGACACAAAACTCACAACCAATGATCAAAATGCACATTTTTCAGAACTCTAACCCTTTTCTCAATTGCTTGGATACAATACACATAAAACTTAGATAATTTGTTCATTCAACAAAAATCACCTGTTCAATATGACACAACTTAACATCAAAGTACTACTATTTCAAAAGGCAATTCACACATTACATTTCAAATGAGTGTCTATTCATTTCCTTACAATGATCTAACTATCAATTGATACAACTGCTCAAAATGATAAGTAACTGTTGCAGTACTCTTAATGCATAGTTGTATGGAAACAGACACACAATCTTCCATGTTTACAGTAAATCATGAAAGTTTCAAGATAACGAGATTCATCGTCACCAATTAGCGTGGAGCATGAACCAATTAGGCTACAATATCCATGGATGTAGCCTAATATTTTATATTTTTGCTTTGATTCCAATAAACCTATGTTGTGATTGTCCTGTAGTGTTTTGCATCAATATATTACAAACTTTGTTCAATGATTCCACTATGTCTGTATTCTCTCTACTACTGCAGTACTTTTACAGAGATGTATTTACTGTAAATGTAGTACCATAATGAAACCTGTATCACATATTTTGTTTATTGTCTATATTTAATGATTGTACGAACAATGACACAGTGAAACTATCGGTTGCTTGTGTGTGGGTGATCTATAGTTATGTTTCAATAGTATTTCACAGTAAATTTGTTTTTTGAACCAATGATTTCTTTAAAGATGTGAATGCACAATGCAATGTTTTGAACATTAGACAGCCTGTGTTACAAGTGATAACCGTTTTGAGTTTTGTGTCTAGAGTTTTGAAAAATGACATCAAGGTTCTGAAAATAGTAGCAAAGTGATTGTAAAAAACTGTAATAATACATATAATTTTATTTTTATTATACTTTTATTCAGCAAGGACACATTAAATTGATCAAAACTGAGAGTAAATAAATGCTGCTCTTTTGAACTTTCTATTCATCAAAGAATCTTGAAATAAAAATTCCACAAAAATATAAGCATTACAACTTGTTTTAACATTGATAATAATAAATGTTGCTTGATCTCCAAATCAGTATATTAGAATGATTTCTGAATGATCATGTGACACTGAAGACTGGAGTAATGATGCTGAAAATTGCATCACTTACATTATTAAAACAGAAAACAGCTATTTTAAATAGTAATAATATTTTACTGTTTTTACTGTATTTTGTTTTGGAGGTCAAAAACACTATAGTTTTCTCTTAAAATACTTCGCACATTACCTAATTTCACATTGCCTAGTTTCTCTAAGCCACTACTTTCCGCCAGCCTACTCTGCTGTGATTGGTCTGAATAACTTTATTTGTCGTGCACTTTGAACTTTAAAACTTTGCAGACTTTTACATTCACAAACAGCTATATTACACACTGCATGAAGCATAAATAAAAAATTAGTAATAGTATATCATAATATATCTGTTTTTACTGTATTTTTGATCAAATAAATGCAGCCTTGGTGAGCATATGAGACTTTCAAAAACATAAAAAAGCTTACCAACCCCATTTTATTTTAAACAGTAAATCAAGATTTATTTTTTTATGGCATGTAGAGTTCTATTATTAAGCATAAATCTAACAATATATTTTAAAGATGGTCCTTTAAAAACAGAACACTATTTGCCAAATGGGTAAGAAAAAAAATCACAAACAATATGCAAACTATTTCCCCTCCAGATTATATATTTTTAGTTGCAAAACGGATTTGTTTTCAAAATAGAATTACATCTTATTTTACTTGGGCCTGCTTTCACAGTAAGGGCTTATATTAAGCCAGGATTAGGCCTTAGTTCAATAAGGAAATTTAAGTAGCTTTAATAAATGTGCCTTAGAAAAAACTTTACTGGTGTGCAACTTGAGACAAAACAATAGCCGCGTTTCCACTGCCAGGCTAAGGCCGGGCCAGGGCAAACAGCGAGCCGAGCCGAGCCAGTGGCCTCGGGCCTTAGCTCCGGGCTTGCGTTTCCACTGCCGGGCCAGTAGCCCCGCAGCGCTGCCCTAAACCCCGCCCCTAACACGCCTTTCTGGATCAAACGTCATACATACAACCCAACCCATTTCAGCGGATATTATGAATTTATTTATTTTTTAAGTTAGGAAGATATCATGTATATTAACTCACCGGCCGTGGCTGCAATAGTGTCCCGATTGTCTCGCGAGTTGTCACTAACAGAGGGACGGTGACCCAGCACACGTCCATCAAGTCGAACATGGAAAGTTCCTTTTCTGAGCTCCGCTTTGTCCGTTGTGCGTTTTAATCGCCTTGAACAATACTGCGCCCGCAACTTTTTTATTTTTTCCTGAACTTGAAGCGTTGATCGCTGCATGCTTAGCTTAGAAAGTTCAGCATCGATGTATTTTATAACGTCCTCGTTTCTTCACACGCCGTCAAATTGACGTTGTACCCTTTCTTCTGCCCGCGATTATTTTGCGCGATATAAAAAAGTGAAATGTGCATCTCGCTTCAGATAACGTTCCATAACACCGATAAACTCCGCCTTTTACCTTGAGCACGCCTCTAGCCCGAGCTGGCCCGCTTTGGCCCAAGGTATTCGACGGGCCAGAAATCCTGGCCGTTGGCCCCGAGTAAGCCCCGATCAAGCCCCGGAAGTGACAGTGGAAACGCGACTGGCCCTGGCACGCACTAGCACGGCTCGGCCCTGGCCCGGCAGTGGAAACGCGGCTATTGGCACTGACATTTTAAGATATGTCAGTGCAAGTTGCTTTCAGTTAAAACAGCTCAAACATGCTTTTTAGTCTGGGACTAAGCTGAAGCCTTGTCTGTGAAACCAGGGGGTAGTTTTTTGAAAACTAGTTTACAGCTCACCAATGATGTTACGTCATTCAGCAGCAAAAACACCTTATTTGACCAACTTTACAGCCATTTGGGACCTCCAGCATTAAAATAACTGTCAGTGTAACAAGAATTGAGTGAGTGCTGGATGCTAGAGAGAGAAAAAGTGATCAGAAATGGGATTGAATGCAAAATCCAATGTACACTGAAAGTTTATTACAAATTTAGATCGTTCATTGAAAAAGAGCAATGTTTTTGTCGCTGCTGTGTGTTGCTGCAGATCGTTGTGAATTGTGAGCGCCCTTAAGTGTTAATGGACTATAACATTCATTAGCAAAAGTGATCTGCAACGCATCTGGAGTAGTATCAACCCCTCCCAACACCCCCATTCAACATCTCTGTCGTTGTGATTTCTCCGTGCATCTTTCCACTCCTCCCCCGCCTCATGTTTTCTCTGCAGTGTATCCGTTTCATCCATGTCTCTCTTTCGTTCTCCTTCTACTGCAGTGTGGCTAGTTCAGTGCCTGCAGTCTGGAGATCAAGATGTTCTGGTAAAATCTTTGAAGAAGCCTCCAGAGTGTAGTCTGAAGAGGGAGGGCTTGCGGGCAGTCAGTCTGCTGCTGAGGGACCCGAGGGGGAAAGTGTGCAGTGCTGCCAGTTCCCTGTTGCGGAGTCTAGCGGACCAAACCCGCCACAGGGAGAGGGTAAGAAGAGCGCTTAACCATCCTCCTGCAAAAACTCTCTGTTTGTGCTTTAGGAGGTGAATATTTCAACAGATTTGCAGGTCAAATGAACTTCAGGAACTTGCACATCCATGGCTATTTATCCATGCTCCACTTGTTTATAATGAATATTTACTTCTTCTTTTTTTAAAACATAATAATAAAGTATTGGCTCAAATTAAAAACAAAATACTTTCTACAAAAACAATATCACAAGTTTAAGTATAAGCTATGAGATCACATGGTTTTAAGATAATAAGAAGCATTAATTCTGCAAAATGTCTCCAAACTTTTCCACGCTAAATGCTAAATTTCCCCTATTTTAAAATTGAGATGACCTTTTCTGTCATCTAATGCAATGGTTATTATCATTAACTAAAACCATATATGTTTTTTAATGACTAAAGTAAATAAAAAATAAATAAAATAATAAAAAATATTATAATAATTAATTAAATAATAATAATAATAAATAAAAATGTATTTTAGCTAGTTGCAAAGGCAATTTTTCTCACTTTTGTATAATTTAAGTACTAAAATAACTAAAACTATATAAACACTCGACAAAATTACTAAAACTTGAACTAAAATGAAAACGAAAACATAAAAGTAAAAAACACTATAGTATCACTATAACAGATATACATCAGTGATACTAAAATAATATTGTCTAATGCTCACTTAAAGTTCATCCTAAAAAACACTAATCATTTTGCATTTTTAAATGTAATCTTTAGAAAATTTCAGAAAGAATATGCATTTTTCATACTATACTGGATTGTACATAATGTTGTAATGCCTAAATTCACTAGTAGCATTTAAAATGATATATTTAAGTTTTTAGTGTTATATTTTTTATTGTATTATTTAATGTTTTAGGCAAAACAGTATCAATAATATGTCATTTTAATACTGACCATTTATCAGTTATCCCCCATAACATGAAAACAATAATGGGCTTTGGTATTGGCCAGAATGTTAATATTTGTGCATCCCTAATCATCACCATTAAATGCAAAGTAAAAGTTTTAATGCTTTGTTATTCAGAAAGGGTTTAGATTGAATCCTCTCAGTGTCTCTCATTATTGTTCTGTCTCAGGCGCTGGTGAGCTGTCTAGAGTTGCTGGAGAATGAAGGCGTTGAGACGCGAGTGTGTGGATGCAAAGCACTCGCATGTCTGAAGGTCAGTTCATGCATGGCTAAACATCTCTCCTCAATAACTCAGTCCCACTCAATCAACGTTTATTTTTTTCCTACACTGTTTATATATATGCTTGCATAACTTCAAGAACCTGGTTGTTAGATGTGCTGTAGTGATTTGAGTGGGAATCAGATTGTATGCAGCATCACACCTCAGTGTTGGTAGAAGGACTTTAAGTAAAGTGTCTGTCTGTGTTTGTGCATCACAGGCCAAAGAGAGCATTGAGCAGCTGGTGTATCTGTGCCGGACAGATAAAGAGGATGTGAGGGATGCTGCCAAACAAGCTCTACTTGTGCTAGGTAAGCAGTGAATGAACTAAACAACAGAAAATGGACTAGTAAAGGAAAGATCAGTAATGAAACTGAAAGCATGGATCTGCTGCAAATGTGAAATGATGTGTTCCAAAAGTGGTCCCACGGTGAGCCATGGAAAAATATCAGAATTTCATTCCAGGTCCAGAAAAATACATTCTTATAGTTTTAAAAATAGGTAAAGTTTTGCACCATAATTTGTGAACAATTTATTAACATAATTTGTGATCATGATTTTTCGATTAAATGCCAAAAAAATGTAGTCAAAGGGTATTGTCATTTTAAGGAGGAGGACAATGTATCTTATTTCCATTTCATTTGTTTTAATTGCAGGTGAGGAGGGGAAGATGGCACATCGACACCTTGAGTCCTCACAAGATGGAATGTCCCGCCTTTTTGCACCTGGCAGTATGGCCAGTACGGCTTTCTAACTCAATCAGCTGGCCGATACTCGTTGAAAACAATGTACTTGTGTCTCAGTATCCTCACTGTCACGATCATGCCAATTACAAACTATTAAATGCACACTACTATCAAACCGTTTTAAATTACACAAATCAGCGTGATCACACTCTTACAGATAGAGTGTCAGCATTGTCCTCAAAGACATGGACGAATGTTTTACAATCATTAGACCTCAATCAAGAGGACTTGTATGTCGGTCTGTATGTTATTCATATTTTGGACATGGCCTAAGATGAACTACTGTAAAGTGATGAGGTAAGATACATAGCTGGGTGTGGGTTTATAAACAATGTTTTGCTGCCTTAAGTTTCGGCCCAATGGTGTTGCCTTCATGATTCATGGAATGAAGCTGGACCCTAGTCAGCAATACAAGTGATGACTGATAGTGATAGGAGATAAAGTGATATTTTCTCTTTATTGATCCAAGTAGGCAGCGACTAGCTGCAGAGTACATGGAGAATATGATTGACCCCTTTGTGAAGAGTGCTTATGTGTGTGTATGTACATATTGATTGGAGAATGTATGTTGATAGCTGAGTTCACACCTCAGAAAGTAGGATGGGGATCTTGGAAAATATTTCCTTATTAATCCCAAACTTTCATAGGGACTTTGTTGCCATAAAAGTGTAACCGTGCCATTCCATACTGTCATATTCTTTACTGATACAGAATATATATCTATATCCCATTGGAAGTGTAAATGTTTTGTGTTGTAATTTAGTTTAAATGTTTAAATGCTCAATAGCAAATGCAGATCGATTTTGATTTGATTCACCATGCACTTCACATTTAAGCCACTGGCAATGTAATATCTGCTGTAAAAGTGGTTAAGCTGTTCATTTTTTTTATTCATTCTTAAAGATGTCATCATTATTATGGAGTTAAAGCTGTAAACAGTGGTGAATATTGCCTTTTGAAATGGGTTCCGACAACCTCTCTGTGCTTGTGATCTTTAGAGTGGCCATAGATCATGTTTGACTCAGAGCATTTCTCCAGTGCTGCTAGACTGAAAGGTTCTGAGTTGAAACCAGAGAAAGTTCATTTGTTTTTAAATAACATTATTTTCTAGTTCAATCTGTTTCAGGCTTCAATATGACAAAGAACGCCTCTTCAGTGTACAAGTGCCTCAAATTAGTATGGGGAGCAAGAGAATGAAATAGATAGACTTTATTTAAAACTCAAGACTGTGGTTTAGGATTGCAAACTGCAGAACAGATTTAAATATATTTTTCATTATTATCTACAGATTGTGCAGCATTAAATAACTGATTTACTTTTGATTTTTTTTATTTACTCTAAATATGTATATTGTCTGACAAGGATATTGTTGACATCAATTCAACTGTAAAGGAAACTATTAAAATTATGAACACTAAAACTTGCCTGATTTGTTAACAAATTTGTTATTTGTACTTTGTCGCAAAGAAAATTTGAAAAAGGGATTACATATTTTGAGCATTTCCACATGTTTGCACACATGCTCAAATAGACTAATTCAATAATAAAGGAATCAACAAATCAAAACAGTATTACATAACAGAGGAGTCAAATATCAATAGTGTATTGATTAAACCAGGGTTCCCACACTTGGTGTGATATATAGACACACTTGATATATATATATATAGTGTGTCTGTTTTGTATGTACTGGATACTATGAAAACACTATCTTTTAAGATTAATCTACAGATTTCATTTACATTTTATAGGCTTTCACACTGATATTTCCAATTTGGGAGTGTGGGAACACAGTTAAGCTATTCTATTCTCTTCTAATACCTTCTTATATTGTAATATGAGGATCAGATACTGTAACGTTAAACATACTTTGATACAAATTTGACTTAACGTCTAAAAAAAGCCCACATCCCGTAATTCAAAAGTAGCGCCCCACACGGCCAATCCGCACACTGCTTTTGTTTACAGCCCTCCCCCTCGCCACCGCCCCCCTGCGTGACACGCATGCGCAACAGCCGCTAAGGGCCGCCATTTTGTGCGGAGCCTACTCTGCAAAAGCGGGAGAGGATTAAAACCGCCGGAGGTGAAGGACGCAATATTACTCCGTCTCGTCCTAAAGGAAGAACAAACCCTGGGCTTTCTGTCGAATTCAACGCGAGAGCAAATCACCAAACGCAGGTAAAACAGCGCTACTTTTCCGAAAGGGGGGAGTTTTGCAGGAGCTTTAATCGGCCTCTAGGTGTCACGATGGGGCTCCCAGTACAGGCGGCTGGCGGGGGGTGTTTGTCTCCCTCTATCGTTATCGAAAATTTAGCAAAAAACATTTATAACCCAGAAGTTCGGGCTTCAGCCTGATTATTAAGCAATATTAAGACTATATCAGACGGCATTTTACCACGATGCCATTATTTAACGCCATTATTTTGCTTCAATCTTTAGGCCAGGCGTCCATTTTCTGTTTCTTCTCTTTGTTTCCTGTCTTTAGAAACCCGCCGTTTCTGCACGCGCACTTAGCAAACCAGCTAATATGCCTCTTAAAGTTAACCAATTTCTAACCATACATGGACCAAACAGTTTAGAACAAGCACCTAAATGCACAAACGTCAAATACGCGAGGTTTTACTCGTAATGTGTACTATTTTAAGCCGTGTAACATATTTTAGCTCGCGCCTATCGCCCTGTTCGCGCCCCTCCTCGAGCAGTTAAATTCAAACCCGAGCCGATGAAACATTGACCCGGTTCTGCGATAATAAAGTCCCATTACGAAGGCCTCTGTTCGCTTTTTGGTCCTTATCACTCCTAAAATCCAAAATGACGTGTTTAAGTCTACGTTGAATAAAAAAAAACTGCGTCTTTGATTTAGCATATGTCCTGGCGCCGATGCTAGCGTGTTGCGCAGGTTAAAATCAAACGAGGAAGATGCCGTTGCCAAACTATAAGGATAGCCATTTTCGATAAGCAAGATCGAGCCTCGCCTTACACTCCTCGAATCCCAGCGTTTATCGCCTGAAAACAGCCGGATCGCCGCAGTCGTTGGTCTCGGTGCGACCGCTCACTCTTGAAAGACTAACCTCAAGCAACAAACGACTGAAGGGATAAAAACTGCAGAGAGCTCCCTCTACAACCCGACTGGTAGTGGTACAAAAACACGATTAACCATCGCAGAATGCCCTCTTGCTGTGGAAAATCATAAGGGTGTTTTAAAACGTGTGAAGGTAAGGATAGTGGGACACATTTTGTCGGTTTAGCTAATGGGTTGGTGGCCAAATGCGCGCGATCATGAGGAAGTAGAACCGAGAATCGGTTAAGATGATGCTTTCTGGCTTCGAATCAAGAGTGCAAGACTTGGTTTTGGTTTGATAGAACTCACGTTCAAGTTGCAAGTTTTCCGAGGTTATGTATTAGTGTTAATGTGTTAGGAAAACAAACTTTTATATATATATATATATATATATTATAGCATACACATAAATGTGTGTGTGAATACACACACACACACTCTATACTATTAATATGTATATTAATTAAAGGGTTAGTTCACCCAAAAATGAAAATTAAGTCATTAATTACTCACCCCCATGCTGTACCAACCCCGTAAGACCTTTGTTCGTCTTCGGAACACAAATGAAGATATTTTTGATTAAATGTGACAGCTGGATCACTCCTCCATAGGCTGCCTAAGGGAATGAATCCTGACGTCCCAGAAAGTCAATGAAGAAAATGTTTAAATATTCCATGTCACAACAGTGGCTCAACTATAAGTTTATCAAGCGACGAGAATACTTTTTGTGCGAAAAAACAAACAAAAATAACGACTTTATTCGACTATTCCTTTTCTTCCTTGTAGGCCTGAAACGAGACTTCAAGAGATTTCCACGACGCGCACGCGCGAGAACTTAACTGAAGTAGTTGAAGGAGATCGCAATTCTCGCGCATGCGTCGTGGAAATCTCTCGAAGTCTCGTTTCAGGCCTACAAGGAAGAAAAGGAATAGTCGAATAAAGTCGTTATTTTTGTTTGTTTTTTAGCACAAAAAGTATTCTCGTCGCTTGATAAACTTATAGTTGAGCCACTTTTGTGACATGGAATATTTAAACATTTTCTTCATTGACTTTCTGGGACGTCAGGATTCGTTCCCTTAGGCAGCCTATGGAGGAGTCATCCAGCTGTCACATTTAATCAAAAATATCTTATTTGTGTTCCGAAGACGAACGAAGGTCTTACGGGTTGGTACAGCATGGGGGTGAGTAATTAATGACTTAATTTTAATTTTTGGGTGAACTAACCCTTTAACCCCAAAGAGTGGTTTATTAAAGGGGAAAAAAGCTGTAAACTGAAAGTATGTTTTGTTTTGCACATTGATGGATTGATTTGTTTGCATCCCAACAGGTTGAGCTAGGTAGTAAGAAGCAGAGTTGAGGCAGGTAGCACATTCATCGGAGGCAGAAAGTGGTGGAGGCAGGGGTAGAGAGATGAAGTATTCCTTTTTGATGCAGGTAAACTCACAGTACTCTATACAAACACCAAAGTCATGGATACCTATGGAAGTGCCAACTCAACTCTTTTGTTCACCTTTTGCAAGGTTGATAGCAGCCTGTCTCAGTGTGTGTATGTAAGTAAACACTACAGATTGCAGTCAGGTAGGAAAACTTTAGCGTCTTGCATCTAGTGTTACGTTCTAACTTTTTCGCTTTTAATTACAATAGGTATTACCCATGGAAGGGGGACTGACTGAGGCGGTGGTGGAAGATGCAGGGGATGCTTTCAAGGCCAAGGAATGTAAGACCTACCAAAGGCGGCGTGAAGATGAGGAAGTGGGAGCTGAATTGTTGCAGGCTGCTGGGTTAGAGCAAGTCCAGATTGAAGGACAGCCTGTGGTGGAGGCCCAGCAACAGTTGGTCGAGAGTGTAGTTAATGTCAACAGCAGTGTGGAGATGATGGTGATGGACTCCCTGGACCCTGCCCTACTCCAGATGAAGACCGAAGTCATGGAGGCTGCTGTCGGAGCACCTGTTGGTGTGGCTGGTGCTGCCCACGAAGCCACTGTCACAACTGTCGATGACACTCAGATCATCACCCTGCAGGTGGTGAACATGGAGGAGCAGCAGTTGGGCTTGGGAGAGCTTCAGCTAGTGCAGGTGCCTGTTTCTGCTGTCCCGGTCACTGCTGCCACTGTGGAAGAGCTGCAAGGGACGCTGGTTGATGCCACTGCCATGCCTAAAGATGGGGAGCCAGTCATCTGTCACACCCTGCCATTGCCTGAGGGCTTCCAGGTAGGCCAAAATTTCTGCTTTGAACTGACTACAGTTTTAAATGCAATGGGCTCTGCCTCTGACTATCTGGTGAATTTAAATGTTATATCTTCTCTTACAGGTGGTCAAGGTGGGTGCAAATGGAGAAGTGGAAACTGTGGAGCAAGATGAGCTCCAGGCCCAAGAGGATCAGCCTCCACAGCAGGAGGAGGAGGAGATGGCTGAAGCCCAAAATGAAGACCCCGCGTGGTCCAAAGATCCAGATTACACGCCCCCTGTTAAAAAGGCTAAGAAGACTAAGAAAAGCAAGCTGCGCTACAACACGGAGGGCGATAAAGACATGGACGTGTCTGTGTATGACTTTGAGGAGGAGCAACAGGAGGGACTGCTTTCTGAAGTCAATGCTGAGAAAGTTGTGGGTAATATGAAACCACCTAAACCAACCAAAATCAAGAAGAAAGGTGAGAGAGTGTGATGCAAAGTGAACGGGGTCTTGCATAATATTAAAATATAATCTCAATGTTAGATCTGTGGCAGGTCTACTAAATCACTGGATTTTCTCCACTGCGTACAGGTGTTAAGAAGACATTCCAGTGTGAGCTGTGCAGTTATACCTGCCCTCGCCGTTCCAATCTGGATCGCCACATGAAGAGCCACACGGATGAGAGGCCTCACAAGTGCCATCTTTGTGGACGAGCCTTCAGGACTGTGACATTGCTGAGGAACCATCTCAACACCCACACAGGTACATGATCTCCTTTCAATCCATTAGTGGAAAGGAAATATAGGCCGTCTAGTTTGAATTAGAAATTGAACCAACCTTTTATTCTTTCTGACAGGTACCAGACCACATAAGTGCACTGACTGTGACATGGCCTTCGTCACCAGTGGAGAGCTGGTGCGACACAGACGCTACAAGCACACTCATGAGAAACCGTTCAAGTGCTCCATGTGTGACTATGCTAGTGTAGAGGTTGGTCTTATAGCATTGCAATTAGATTTTATGGAAAAATGCATGCCCTTTTTGATTCCCTCTATTGTGCCTGAATTTAACTGAGCGTTGACACATTTCAGGTTAGCAAGCTGAAGCGGCACATTCGCTCCCACACTGGAGAACGTCCGTTCCAGTGCAGTCTGTGTAGCTATGCCAGCAGAGATACCTATAAGCTGAAGAGACATATGAGGACCCACTCAGGTCAGTAGCACATATACTATTTCTCTTTAATTATTGTGGAGACACTTTTTTTTAGTCTGTTATTTAAATAGAATTGACTTGTTGATTAAAAAAAAAAAAACTTTTTTTCTGTCCTACAGGAGAGAAGCCCTATGAGTGCTATATCTGTCATGCCCGTTTTACCCAGAGTGGTACCATGAAGATGCACATTCTGCAGAAGCACACAGAAAATGTGGCAAAATTTCACTGCCCTCACTGTGACACAGTTATTGCTCGCAAGAGCGATCTCGGTAAAATTTCATTTTTCATTTTGTAGTTTTTAATGGCTAATTATAGTGGGCTTTTTAATGGCAATGACAGCTTGGAATATATTTGTGGTGTATTGATGTTAAAATGTTTAATTTGTGCCCATTCCAGGTGTGCATCTCCGTAAGCAGCATTCCTACATTGAGCAGGGCAGAAAGTGTCGTTACTGTGATGCGGTGTTCCATGAGCGCTATGCTCTCATCCAGCATCAGAAGTCCCACAAAAATGAGAAACGCTTCAAATGTGACCAGTGTGACTATGCGTGCCGTCAGGTCAGACAGCTTATGAACTGGTTTTAATTGTTCAGCTTTGTTCAGCATAAGCATTCGTTAATTGCGGTGTCGTCCTTGCTAACAGGAGCGTCACATGGTAATGCACAAGCGCACCCATACTGGGGAGAAGCCATATGCCTGCAGCCAATGTGAGAAGACTTTCAGACAGAAACAGCTCCTGGATATGCACTTTCGGCGCTATCATGATCCCAACTTTGTACCCACATCCTTTGTTTGCACCAAGTGTGGCAAGACCTTCACTCGCAGGGTATGGTACATTTCAAAGAGGTCAAATGAATTTTATGGGGCCAATGGATACAGTAATCGGTGTTAAACTTTTTTCCTTTTTTTTAACACTTTTAACAGAATACCATGGCCAGACATGCAGAGAACTGCACTGGTGTGGATTCTGCTGATGGAGAGAACGGAACTCCACCCAAAAGGGCTCGTGGTGGCCGAAAGAGGAAGATGCGCTCTAGAAAGGATGATGACGACGATGATAGCGGTGAGTAGCTTGGCTCTAGTTCTGCTACTATGCTGGTGTGACTTAGCTGAAGAAATTCTTGATTTTGAACTATTAAGATAAGGTTATCTGAGCCTGTTTTAACACGTGGATTATAGGGCTGTGCAAAAAATAAATTTTTCGATTAATCGTTCTTTTTTAAATGTGGTCGATTCAAAATCGATTCTCAACAGCCACGAATCGATTTTTTCCATATTCAGGGCTCGCGGTGCTGCGTCTTCTCTCTCTGCACAAGGCAAGTGTCAAGCGCTGCAGGCGTCGATACACTCGTGTTTAGGAGTCGGGACATGACGGAATATTCACTTGCACAATCGGGCCAGCATTGCATCGTAACTAACGTTTATAATTTTCACGTCTTTTTAAGTTTTACCAGTTTAAACATTCAAGCAATTATAAACTATCCCGTGCTCACGCACTCTCAGAGATGTTTCTCACTGCGTGCACATACAGTAAAGCCTAAATCTGCCTCACAAACAGCTCGCCAGTAACAAAAGTTCTTTTTCGTGGATTATATCGCTTTAACAGTTAAAAACACGCAAAATCATGTCAAAACTCCGGTCTTGGTGAGTAACCTCGTAAAGACAGTCGGTTATGTCTTAAGCATAAAACGCGTGTGACAGACAGTATAATGAAACAGTAATGGATCCGTGCACTAGTTCTTAAAGTGAACGCAGCCATATGTGTCTGTCATTAATTTTGTTGTCAAAACAACATAATATAGCATTAATTGTAAGGAATCAGAATTAATAGCCTATGTATTTAATTCAGTCTGGACTAAAAGAATATCCAGTGTTATTTTACATTGGATTACTTTATTCAGTTTCTGTATTTCTGAACTACCCAAAAACTTTAATTTTTATGTCTCTTTTATTTGTGTCTTTATTCTATTGTATTTATTCGTGCTACTTTTTTCAATTTAATTCAAAGATTGAAATCAAGCTTACATGTGTTGCATAAACTCGTAACAAAAAATTGTAAAAACAAACATTTAGGTGAGATCAATGTAATAAAAAATTGTCTAAATTATAACTGATATTTATCTATCTATCTTAAACATAAAATGTCCTGATCCTGTTTGATCAAGGCGTGCGACTGTTCTGACTTGTCCAATTTTCAGCCTCAATTTTGCATCTTGCGTCAAAATCCTGTCTATTCATTGTATGCATATAGTGTACCTAAAATAAAGAGTTTAATATACAGGTTTGTGGCTCTTAATTTCTTTGTATTAATTAACCACTTGTAAACTTATGTCTACTGTTTTTTTTTATAAATATAGGATTTGTATTACATCTATATTCATTAGTCAAATCGAGAATCAAATCAGGAATCGAAATCGAATCGAATTGAGAGCTTGCGAATCGAAATCGAATCGAATTTGAACATCTGAATCAATACCCAGCCCTAATGGATTATTAGAATGAAATGTGTATGATTATGTGCTAAATGTAAATTATTACTCTTAATGGTTTTATGAAAGCTTTAACTGTTGCCTGAATATCTCAGATGAGCATGGAGAACCTGACCTTGATGACATTGATGAAGAGGAAGAGGATGAGCTTCTCGACGATGAACAGATGGATGTGGAACAGGCTCCACCCAGCGTTCCCATCCCTGCACCAGCTGAACCTCCCGTTAAGAGGAAACGGGGTAGACCCCCCAAGAATGCACCCAAGGCCTCTCCTACAAAGTCTATCGCCAAAACCACCACAGGTACTGTGTGTGCGTCTGTGTATTAAGACAAACCATTCAAAATCTTTTAGCAGGGTTAAACTAAATCACCCTCTCTGCTTGTCCTAGCAGCTGCTGCCATTATCCAGGTGGAGGATGAAAGCACAGGGGCCATTGAGAACATCATTGTGAAGAAGGAGCCTGAGGGCTCTGATGCTCCTGTAGCTGCCCAGCCAGTGGTGGAGGAAGTGGAGGCAGTTGAGGCTGGTGTAGAAACAGTGCAGCTAGCTGTTCCTGAAGCTGCACCTAACGGTGATCTTACTCCTGAAATGATCCTTAGCATGATGGACCGGTGATCTGGGGATGCGTGTGGACACACAGGCTGATCACACATGCTTGCTTATATGCACATCCCCATACGTGTCCCCTGAATATATGTACACACATATATACATACATGCTCACATACACACCCCCCCCCACCCACCTCCTTTAATTCCAAGCTAAGGCCTCATGTCCTGCATCAAATTTCTTAAAGACTCCATTGTTCCTCTTCCTTTTCCTATAAAACTCCAAATTATCAATGTCCTAAAGTTCTTACATTTTGTCTTCTCATGATGATCACAAAGCTGCGCTTTTCTACTGTTTCTATCACACCAGTAGTTCAACTGCTGAGTTATTTTTTTTGTTGTGTACTTGGAGAGGCCAGATGATTTTTGAGAGCAGGAATGTCTCTGACATAACGTGGTATAATACATGCATCTAGACTTTTCTTTTCCCAGCTAACCTTCTGTCTTCATTTGTCCATTCAAATCTGACATTACCATGGCAATATTGAGAAACTATATCATTTTGTGCCTGGTCAAGCCTTGCTATCTAGAATCGCTGTCACTGCTGTAGAAATGGGTGTTTTTACCCCCTCTGTCCAAGAAAATCCTCTCAATGTTTGACATTTATGATGACTTTTATTCCCTGTTTGTTCCTCATGTGCTCTTTCACTGGTCACAGATGATAATGTTAGGGAGCGTAGAAATGTAGCCGCCGATTTATCATGCCAGAGACGATGAGATCCATCCATATGTTAAAAAACAACCAAACTGCAGTTGATAAATTTGTACAAAAAAGGTAATCTTGGCTAGTCTTGCTTGTAAATAATTTTTATTTTCTGTTTTATTATGAACATTTTAATCTTTTTCTAGTGAATTGATGACCTTGAATGCTAGGGCAATGGCTTTTAACATTAGTTTGGAAACATGCCACGGAAGGCTTTCAAATGACTTGTGGCGGAAAAATAAAAGCCTGAACAATCATGTAGGCTGCATAACCCCTTTTCTTTCGTTCCTTCTGTAGCCTGAATCGTTGCATTTGAGTCTGCTCAACTCGCTTGATGGGAAAGGGGTTGCTTAGTCTTCTTATGAGAGAGTGGCTTTAATATTGTTCCACCTGACGGATCGGCTTACTTGTTGGATTGTGTTCTAGCTTTTGTAAAAGGAAGAAAAGGGACAGAACTGGGCAGGTACAGCAACGTGCATGACTCCAATCGTTTTGATGTGGTCGTGTTCCCGACAACCACCCCTAATATTAAACTGTTTGTGACACGAGTTGTTAATTTCATGGGATTCTGGAAGGAGATTTAAAGTTTACAATAGGTTTTTCAGACCACATTTAATTTAAGAAGTTTAATATGAGTGTTCGAGGAAGCTATTTTGATATGAGCTGTTTCTAGAAGAGGAAGCTTGGATAGGATATTTGTAAAAAGTTATCACTTGTTCAAAAGAGCAATGTCCGTATTTCTCATCATTTGTTTTTCAGATTCAGAATGAAGTTTTCCTCCAACATGTAATTGCATTTAAATTGCTTTTTTTTAAGCTCTTAATTCTAGGTTAACGCTTTTTTTTTTTCATTTCTTTTTTTTTTTAACCTAGCTGTACTATTTGAATTTTACAATGGTCAGAAAACCAACCTTATAAAGACATTTATTTTGGCTGCGAGGGTATATAGAGGGCCTATAAGGTAAATATGGTGTGGAGAATGTATTGCTGTACAGCTAATAAAAAATATTGTCCTTATCAATGTTTGTCTGTTATTCCATCTTGATGCAATTGTTTGCTACTTGAAAGAATCACAGATTGTTTCAGGGATTAAAGTTCTCCGTCGCTACGACGGATTACGTTAATTGCAGCGAGTCTATGACGGATTTCCGTCATTTGGAGGGTTCCTGTCTGTCCTTAATGTCTTAAATTCACTTTTCATAATTTGAAGGCCGTAAATAGGCTTTCATTTCTCAAATAGTGAAATAAATGTCTTAATTTTAGTTTGAATAGGTCTTAAATTAAGGAAAGACGAGGTGTGTTCACCCTGCTGAGGCCTGAGGGGGTTGTGATCAAAGCCTGGAGTGGACATACACGTTCCTCTCTCCACTCTAAGCATTCTGCAATCACTTCGCTCATAATCCACTCCGGGTTTTCAATTCCCGCTCACGGAAAAAATAACATTTAAAAAGACGCTTTCAAGTAAACATTTTAATTGGTTGGGATGAGTAGCTGAGTATTTCACTATAGAATATCAAATCGGTTGTGTGATTATTCAAAAAAAAAAAAAAAAAATCTCCATCTCCATGTTTTCGGTGCTGACGCGTTCATAACATGTCAGGGTGGCGCTGCCAAAAACCTAAAAGCTGTCAAAAAGAACCGGCAAAAGTAATGATTATGAATAGGCCTATGTCAAAATGGCAAGGAGACATTTTAATCGTTTATTAATAAACAAGTGTTTTCTGTCAGTGTCGGCTCACTCGGCTGGAAAGATGAAGTTGACGATGCTGACTCGCGATCTTGGCAGTGAACGCGCCAGAGAGAAATGCACTTTTCATACGGATTAGGCCTACATAAGCAGAGAGCCTGTTTTCTTTCGTTTTGAATTGTTCTGTTTAAAAGTAGACATTTCAATATATTTCTGTGAAGTACCTTAATACGCTGATTTTCGGGTCATATGAGACGAGCTCCACTTCACGCGTCGGCGCCTCCGTGTCGTAATGTCTGCTATATTTACTTCTTATTTTTTAAATGCAGGTAGGCCTAATTGGTTGATGAAACATTGATTCAAATTAAGATACAATTAATATAAAGCGAAATTTACTTTCAAGAAAGGCTGTGTGCTTTCTGTTTGAGGTCTCTGCGTGAAAGTTTTAAAGCACTTTAGTGCGCTTCCAGAACTGTCACGTCCGTAACGTTGTTTTTTTCCCTCATAAATGCGAACACAAAAACTAAAATGAATATTTTATGTTCTGGGGAGAACCAACCCTTCTTCATTCGGTAGTATTAGCCTACTTTTGGTTTGTGCAGTGTAGCCTAATTCACAGTAGGCTACTAAAACATTATTTTGCCACCTAAAAGTTAAAGATGTTATGTGTCATGTCCGTAACGCATCTTCCCTCATATTAAATATAATAATTTATATTTTGAGAATTTATAGGCTATTTCAAGTTTTGACTGCAAATGTCACGTCCGTAACGCTGGAATTGCCCAATTTTAATTTATCCTCAACTAGTTTTGTGGTGTGTAGGTCTACGTATTTTATAATGTTAACTTCAATACTAATAGTAATTTAAAGATGTGGTAGCATTGGATCTGGCCAGGAAGGATAACTCTGGGAGTTGGAAGGGGTGTGTGGCGATTCTGTCTTCTCACACCGCGACACAGGTTCGTGGATATGAGTATGGCGACTTCGGTTTTATATCGCGTATCGTTACTTACAGCCCTATTAAAATAGCTTTTAAAATACGAAAACTAGCAATGAAGCGGTTTAAAACATATTCACTTAAAATGCTATTGGTCTCGACTATTTAAATAAAGTTAAAGGAATATATGACTTGGCCTGGAAATTTTTTTTTTTTCCCTGTTGTTTTATTCTGTGTCAAGTTACAACAGGGGATAAAAGGAATCTTGCATTTGCACCAATGAAGGTTTAAAATAGTTTAAATTGTCTACCTTAAAAGAGTTTTTTTTTTTAAATCTGCCAAGCAGCTGAAACATTATAGTAAATATTGTTTCAGCAATGGAGTGGAAATTCTCTTAGAATTGTGTAGAGCTTTGTTTTCCCCTAATTTAAAAATGTAAGGTATTTTTCAGGATAGCAACAAGTCTCAACAATCTCAGATACAATTTTAGTTGGAAGGGTTGTCACAATTTCCTAGTGAACATTCCACTAGAGGGAGATACTGGGTAGAAAAATGTCCATTTAGCAGTTTAAAAAAAAATTCAGTAGATCTTAAGAGTAAAGGTTACAGGTGCAGCATTTGATTTTCTATATATCTGTGAAGCTGACAGCAAAACCACTGACTGGAGCTTTACACATTAACAGTTGCAAACAGATATATCTAATCTGTATTGGGGTTGAAATGATTGTGCTATGTGAGAAACTGCAAATCTTGAAGTGACTGCGATAGGATGCTCTTCATGCAGTTCAGGTGTCACATCCTGTCTCAGACCTGTACTCTCAAACTGTGGTTTTCCCCTATAAGCATGAATCATAAAGCAGCAGGATGTGTGTGTATGTTCAAGAGTGTGTCACACACTGCCAGCGCTGGCCTGACTTCACCCTGTTGTCACTGACATAGTGAGCAGACATTATGGCGGTGCTGACAGAGGTCCCATTTTGCCTCAAAGGTAAGGTTCTTATACAATACTTTCAAAACATGCTACGGAAATGCGTGCATACCTTTTTTTGAATGATGTGATAGCATTATAGTGCAGTGCTTAGAATATTTATTTTTTAGAGTGACGTGCAGTTCTGCATAAATGGTTCTATGCTTGATTTACAGAAGGCATAACTCAGTATCTGAAGCCACAAAGGGTTCAGTTCATGAGTCTGGTGCATATCAACCAGTGCAAGGGACGAGCAGAGAACAGAGTTTTGGTATGTCAGCCTCTCACCCTCAAATTTTGTAATAATGAATATATATTTATTTTTATTTGTGTGATGCAATTTTTTATTTTCTTTATATATACATATACAACACATAAACACAAATATCTGCAACAAACCGCATAGTAAGACGATAATGTTACATATTTGTGGAAAAATATTTTTTTATGAAAAAACTTTTTTTTTACAAACACACATATACGTGTGTATGTATATATATATATATATATATATATATATATATATATATATATATATATATAACATCTAATAAAACATTGTATTTAGTAATACACTTTTAACAAATATGAGGAAAAAATTTATATGAATTTCAGAATGTCTCAGTAATTTGGTTTGTTGCCCTTTTGCTTTAATGACAGCAGCGCTTGAGCTGCATGAACTCTCCATAAGTTTGTTCAAAACCTGATGATCATGTTCTCCGGCATGATGCATGATGCATGATTTGAGAATAATATAAAAAGGGCATCATGTCTGTTCAAAGATTCACATGATCAATGTCATAAATTCTTTTGAACACTGGATTCTCATTAGTAGTCTCATTAGTAATACCGAATGACTTCACTGTCGACTGTTATGTCCATGTAGAAAGCAGCACTCGCTGCTCATGGTGCAGAGATGTGCTGATGAAATGAGTGAAATGAGAAGAATCTGCTTGCACAGTCAGCACTGTTTGTTCATTTATCACTGAAGGGCTGCATGCTTCTCTCCGTTTAATGAGAAAGAGCACTGAAAAGGCCACAATATTTTTTTTGTGGTTTTACCAAACAATATTGTTATAAAAACAATATTTTTAGGTTGGTTGCTGAGCCATAAAACTGAAAGCTACAAAGACTGATAACAGAGAGTAGAAAGGAAGTAGCTAGCCTGTTGTTGTGAGCTCTTTTTGTGTACCAGCAGATGGCACTAGACTCATCTACACTGTTCTGTTGTGTTTTTGTTCTTGAACAGGTGATGTCTCAATGGAGAGCTCATGTCTTCCACAGCAAGCAGCCAGTGAAGGTGGGAAACACTATATCAGAGCACATAGATCTCAGACCAGGGTCGTAGCAATCATTTTAAACTGGGGAGACGTTCTTTCGTCTACTTTTAGATATTTCTATGTTTCTACATACACGCACATGCACACAGACTTATAAAATGGTTTCTACACCGCTGTCTTACACTTAAAAAAAAAATAGTTTCACATAACAGTGATCCCAAAAAGTATTTGTACACTCAAGTCACACTTAAAAATGTTTAAATGTCATTCCATTAGATAAAAAAATAAAAAAATCAAGTAGCTCTCGATTTAAAGATAGCAGAAGCACATCATTCAAGCAAAACATTTCAAAGTTAGTCAATATTTGGTTATAAACAACATATATTGTTCAAAATTGTTATGAGAAAATGTAGCCTGAAAACAGTTGTTAAAAAGTAAAGTGTTTGCAAAAGGATTTACAATTCTATTTAATGTAAACAAACAGTCAAATAATAAATTAAATAAACTTACAATATCTTCTTTTGTGTTAAACAGATGACAGAAAGTCATATAGGTTTGGAAACACTTTTTGGCTGAACTATCCCTTTAAGTGTCCATCTATGTTTTGAGCCCAATGTGTATCAGAACAGGCTAATTTAATGGGCTATCTTAAAATGAAATGCTTCAAATTCAAAGTAATGCAACTTTAATGTTAATTGACCACATAGCTCTTGTTTCAGTACCAATATCATTTAACATTCAGAAATCATAATGTTAAAGTTCACATTCAGAACATCAGGTGTGTGAAATACATTCACTCTGATAGAATAAGGAAATGGTCAGAGAGCCAAAAAAAAAAAAAAAAAAAAACCCACAATAACCTTGAACAGTGAATTGACACTGTTCTAAAAATATGCAGCTGATAAAACAAGCATTATAGGTTAGAAACAGGAGGGTCAGTAGGTCACGTCCAGTATTAACTCAAAGAGCTGTAGGGGGGAATAATTATTTGTAGAGCTTTATATTTCCTTGGAGTAATATAGACTCTTCTGCTGTTAGCACAAACAGCTTGATGTGAGTTCATAACAAAAGGATTTTTAGAAAAGATGGAATGACGTACTCCTTTAAGAGTTGATTGTATGTCTTCATTTGTGAAAGAAGAGCTATTAGCTCTTAATGGAGAGCAGTTAGATACTGAAAGTGCATGACTCAATACCAGTTCCCGTGGAAAGAAAGAAAAAAAGGCTCGTTCCAAAGCTCAACTTCTGTGTTTGAGTTTCAATAAATAACCCAGCCTCCCTGACCCCAAAATTCTCTTCTATGTTAACTTGTGAGTCACTGTATTTCCAGTGTTATTTGCTGCAGAGTATGTGTGCTGTTTACAGCGGCCCTGTCTCTTGCTTCAGGTGGAGAGTTCCTTTAGTTATCTCGAGATCTATGCCATCATCATCGACAGCATTGAGCAGGTAAGAGATCTACAGCTACAACACGCCACGATGATGATTAATCTACACTGTACCATTTGTATAAGTTTTATTTGTTGCTTTGGGTTGAAGCATCTGTGAATTTAAAATAAAATATGGGCAGCTGTGATATAATACAAATACACCGATATATTTTCCCCTTAAATTATCCAATTCATTAGTTAACTTAAGTTTTAATTTTTTTATTAAAAATGATCATCCTCCAAGGAAATATTATTACAATTTAAAAATAATTGGTTTCTGTTTTAATATATTTTAAATTAAATTTATTCCTGTGATGGCAAAGCTACATTTTCATGAATTGTCAATCAGTCTAATATGCTGATTTGGTGCTCAAGAAAAAATGTGTAATTATTTATTAATATGGAAAACAATTGTGCTGCTTAATGTTTTTGTAGAGACTGTGATTGATCTTTTCAGTATTCTTTGATGAATAGAAAGTTAATTATTTAAAATAGATCTCTTTTGCAAGTAAAAGTTTTCACTCAATTTTGATCAATGTAATGCGTCCTAGTGGAATAAAAGTTTTCGTTGAATAAATAATTTAATTAAAAAAATTACTGACCACAAATGATTTAAACGGTAGTACAATATTGTCAAATATGACTTTTCTCTGTAAATTATGAGATAATACTTTGTAGTTATAAAAACATTTTCAAATTTTACAATACAAATACATGCATTACATGTAAAAAAAACTTTTCACAGACAGTGATGACAGTTCTACAGTTATCAACATCTTAAATCTAGTAAAGTTTTTCATATTTTCATTTAAAAAAATGTAATTATAACTATATTCTGGTTATATTCCCTTGGTAGTAAACTATTAAAAAAACGAATTACCACTGCTGAGGGTGTTTCTAATACAACGGCTTAGGGATTGTCGGCAAATTTCACATCATTCTCTCTTCTAACGGCTGTAATCAATCTCGATATTTTTTTCCCTCTTTTGGAAAGTGGTGGAAACTCTGTCATAGATTTTTTATTTTGCCGTTCGAGCAAATGGGAGTACAAAACGGATTTATTGCAGTTTCTATTCACCACTAATGAAGTTTACCCAACTATGACGACCCCGCTTTGAAGAACCTCAGAAATGTGAAAAGGGTCCAATAACACTTTTTTACTGTAGAATTTTAAGATTATTTTTGTTTAAATTGCCAACATATTTACAGTATAATGTAAACATGAAGTTGAAAATACAGGGAAGTTGAGGTCATTTTTCCTATTTGTTGTTTTTCCGAGTAAAGCCTGTGGTTTTTAAACTGTTATAAATGTCAAGCGGTTGGGGCAAGCAATGTGGGTTCAAGAGTTTCATCTCAAAAGAAAGATCCTCTTTCAATCAGCCAGCCAGTTAGTTGCTTATCACTTATCATCCCTTGCACTTTGTGTTTGTGAGGTGGTTATCGAGACAGACAGGCAGAGCTACTTTCTTAGCCTGATGTCAGTGAGAGATCTGGAAGCTGTGGTCAGCCATGTCACCGCCTCACTCAAGAAGATCTTTCCTGATTCATCGCCAGGGTGAGTGATCTGAGAAAAATCACATCTGATCAAACATGGTGCATTTGGTTTGGTACACGATTTCACAGACAAGGCTTAAGCTGGTCCTGGACTAAAATGCATGTTTGAACTGTTTTAACTGAAAGCAACTTATACATCTTAAAGTCCCTGTAAAGGTAATTCTTAAAAAAATTTCTAAACCCATTATAAATGTTAGAAATGTATTGCTAAAACATATTACAAAGACTGTGAACTGTGAAGTACTGAATTGTGGAGTTAGACCGTTAAACAGTTTTTCACCATTGCTATTTTCCGGATTTCTTGGGCGGGGCTAAAACGGGGATTGATGACGCACTGGAGCCCCCGAGCTCGTGGACACGCCCCTACTTGATGACGCACTGAGGCCACTGAGGCTGGCCCCTCCCCTAACAATAGAGCACATTCGCATCAGTTCGCCGCTCAATCGCGAGTTACTGTCAGTACTATTAGTTACTACAGCCTACAGTTTGCTAGCTAGCTATGCCTTCGACACGGAAATGCGTAGGCTACTACCTGGATGCGATCATGTACAAAACAGATCGGTGTCTTTATTTAAATTTCCTAAAAACGATCACATCAAGAAGAGGTGGATTAATTTTGTGAAGAGCCAACCAACCTTGATGGAGAGCTGAGGATCACCGCCAACACCCGCCTCTAGTGATCATTTTACACAGGATAGTTTTATAAACTGTCGTCGGAGACAATTGGGATTCACTGATAATCCGCTGTTACTGGTGAAAGGGGCCGTACCGACTCTCTCCCGCCTCGGCCTTCATCTCCGAGTCCCGAAAGCAGTATCAGCTGCGAGTGGGCGTGGTTTCAGCGCAGCCAGCGGACACGCCCCCAGCGTTTGAGAGCAGAGAATAATGCTAATTTTTACAAGATTTTGATAGCTTATTTTATGTACTTGCCGGCTTTTTTTATCATTCAAATTTGGCTGGGTGGCTAATAACACATTTTTCTGTGGTGTGACAACCTCAGAACACATACTTAATTTTGACTTTACAGGGACTTTAAAATATGTCAGTGGCATTGTTTTGTTTCATGATGCACACCAAGTTTTATTCTTGGGTACATTTATAAAAGCTACTTGAACTAAGGCCTATTCTTGGCTTAATCTTAGCCCTGTCTGTGAAACTGGGCCATGTAATGTAGTGTAGTGTAAATATAATATTAAACAAAGGAACGTTGAGGTACTGTTTCAACTCTGATCTCTGACCAATAAATAAAAATTAAAGACTACACTCTTAGAAGAAAAGCTTCTGTATAGCCCCTATTATGCTAAATAAAGGTTCCTAATTTTGTTTTGGAGGTCTCCAACAAAAGGTTTGCATGCCTCCAAGGTCAAAAAACACTTTGTTTTTTCATAATATACATTGCACATCACCTCATTCCTCAAAGGGTCTGAAAACAATGATTCAGTCTCTCTAAACCCGCTTCATATATATACAGTATATATAATAATTTAGGGAATCACTTTATGGATTTATTTGTGTTTTAAGTCATTTTTAATTTTAGGTACATTTTATGAGACAGCTTCTAAACATCTTTTATCATTAGAAAAAAAGGTGCCACTTTATTTCAATGGTCCACTTTAGACGTGATACTAACTATAAGTACTTTTGTAACTTCATGTCAACTAACTCTCATTAGAGTACTAGTTAAACTGTCTGCTTAGTATCTACTAACACTTTATTTTCATAGTTCCCCAACAGAAATTCTACTAACTATAAGTAACTTTGAAAATACATGTCAACTTATTCTACTTACCCGAACCCTGACACCTAACCCAAACCAGTCTACTAATACTCTAATGAGAGTTAGTTGACATGTAGTTGCAAAATAGTTACTAATAGTTAGAAGTTAGAATGTCTAAAGTGGGCATCATAATAGTGTAACCGAAAAAAATAAAAATAACCCGCTAAACATGAAAGTATTACGCAATCATTTAAGACCTTTCTCCTAATATAGAACCTTTTTGGCATAAAATAGGAGTTCACTTGCAACAGTGATTTATATGTTTGTGTATTGAATATCTGGCGTAAAATCTGGGTCCGGAAACAGAACAACTGCGTTTAATCAATCACTGTATTAAAGTGGATGATCTTTATGGAGTTTAATTTTTCCATATTGTCCCTTATGATCAACTCTGCTGACTTAAACCATAAGGTCTTCTCCAATTTGACTCACTTCTTCTGGTAATTCTTAACAGATTTATCTGCCCGCAAATGGAACAAACATGACCTTTGAATTTGTGTTGGCTGATGTGGTTACACTGATCCTACACTTCCTTTAACTCCCTCCATCTTTTTCTTGCGTTCAGGAAATTGCTGAAGAAAGTTCCTCCTGATCTTCAAGAGCGGCTATGCAGTCTTGCCTCCAGAGTTGAAGAACATGTGAATGGAGCAGTTGGACCATGTGGTCAGATGACTGTTGACAATCACATCTATGTTATTTAGATATCAAAGTGCTTTCATTTGATTTTTCTTCATCCTCTTTGGTGCCTTACAGGAGGTTTTTCAGACACATATGCAGCGTTGTGTGACTTCAACGAGTTCCCATGTTGTGTGGAAGTTCAATGGGTCCGTGGTAGCCACTACTAACAAGAATCGAAAATGTCAAAGGTTTAGCAATGATGGTTTTAAGAACTGTTGCTTCTGTTTCTAGGATGTTGATAATATTTACCATGTTCAGAACTGTCGGGTGTTCAACCTCATCGACTTCAGTCATTTAGACAGCAGGTATACAATGAAACTTATATTTCTGGTTAAAAAAAATGTATTGCAAACTATGCATAATTTCTAATATCTAAATATATCTTAAATTTTTTATATAAAAAACTTGAATATACACTACCTTTCAAACATTTGGGCTCAGTCAGGTTTTTGTATGTTTTTGAAAGAAGTCTCTTGTTCTCATCAAGGCTGCATTTATTTAATCAAAAACACAGTTAAACAGCAATATTGTGAAATGTTATTACTAAAAAAAAAAGGTTTTCTATTTTAATATATTTTAAAATGTAATTTATTCCTGTGATGCAAAGCTGAATTTTCAGCATCATTACTCCAGTCTTCAGTGTCACAGTGTTTCTTTTGTAACAATATGAAAATCTTTACTATCACTTCTGATCCATTTAATGTAGGTAATGTGCTGAATAAACTGATAATAAAAAACTTTTCTGACCTCAAACTTTTGAAAGGAAGTTTTTTAAATAAATAAATGGATGAATTTATTTATAAATGTTTAATATAAAAATGGTCAATATATCTTTGTTTTTTATAATAATAATAATAGTAATAATAATAATCTGTTAATGTTAATAGGGACTTGGCTTTAGCAGTGGGCGCTCTGTCCTTCAACCAGTGGTTTACCAAGATATGCTGCAAGGACTTCAAACTGGTATGTACGGATACTACTGGGCTAATAATCATGCATACTGATAAAGAAAGCTGTTAAAGGTATGGTAGGCAGTTTCAGAGAGGCTAGCAATACCAAGCTAGCTTTGAAAGTATAAGATCCCACCTTCCCTTCAGAGCGTCTCTAAAGCCAAGCATCCTCCAAAGCGCATTACAGTACACACCCAGAGCAGAGTCTACAAAACATCACGAGAGGCGGCGTTAAATTACCTCATGTCTCAAAGTGCATAACATTACAATCAACGTGAATAACTTGAAGAGGTCTGACTTGTACAACCAGACTACTGCAGTTTCATTTCGGCATTGATGGCGGCATGAGAGAGAAGGAGTGGGGAAAGAGATAAAGAGATGTATTCTGAGGTGAGACTTGTGTCTCAAATGGTGATGCTAACTTCACAAGAGAGAGTTCAAATGTTAATTTCCTTTGTTTTCTCAGAGTTGCCCTCTCAATTCTTCCAGTTTTTCCAGTCTTACAGCCTCTCGGGCAAGTGCGCCGACTTGTAGCGCCGTTGTGCTTCGGGCGACTCGAGTTCGAGTCCCGGCTCATGGACCTTTCCCCATCCCGTCCCCCCTCTGTCTCTTCCACCTCACTTTCTATCTAGCAACTGTCCTATTCTAATAAAAGGCAAAAAAATCCACCATCGATAGTGTTGTCAAAGAAACACCTAATTCCGAGTAGAACATCACGGGTTGCCATCTCGTAATTACGGTAATCATGACATGGCGTGAGCGCAGCATAAGCTTGTTGTGTTGGTTCAGGAGGAACTGTAAAAGATGACTGCTGTTTGTTTGCGGCGCTTGGTGACTGTCTAGAACTCTGCATAGCTTTACTGAACGCACTGATGATGACGTGATGTCTGCGCGAGCACGGTGTGCGGAGGAATGCAAATACATTTGCTGACAGGCTGGTTGGAGACTTCCACAGAAAAGATGTACATTTTTTTAAATATTTAAACCACCTCTATTATTGATTGCTATCAGGATGTGAAGAGAGTTTCAACCAGTATAACAAAGTGTTTATGAAAAACATTGCCTACCCTACTTTTAACTGGGAGCAGAATTGTTGTTCTTGTTTAGACTTGGCTTATTCAGTCATGGCAGACCTTCATTTCCTCTCGCTCCTGGCTGTGGAAAGGTCAGATATAGGCCACTTTCCAAAAAATAAATTGCTGGTCTGACCATGACAACAACACAACAAGACATGCTCAAGGGTGACTTTGATCTCTGTGTGATACAGTATACTCATTTAGATGGAGAGAAACAGAGAGAGGATTTAAGGATAGGTAGAACAAGTAGCCGAAGCCACTTTCTTGAATCAAGCAATCAAACAAGCCTATTCTTTATTACATTTTTTAAACATTTTGTGGCTGCACAGATCACAATTCTTCTCACTCAACATGTTTATCATAGTGTATCATGCTCAATTCATGTCAATCTTGGTATGTGTGTTTGCCTCCAAAAACGTTGAGAACCTCTTCTCTTTGTTCTCAGACCCCTGATGTGCAGGAGCAGGTCCTCTATATGATCGGCCGGTCCTGTGCTTTGGAGGAGGTCAGTCTGGAGGCCAGCGGACTCAAAATGTGAGCTTAATCAAAGCCATTGCACATTGAAAAGTTAAACACATTTACCCAATTATTATGTGTTACTTTGAAGCAAGTTGACTCTTTTTGAATTCACGATGCAGGGATTTTGCTGTCAAGATGGCCTCCGCTCTTCGGGACAGTTCTGCCTCTATTGTCCATGTCATCAACCTGTCTGTCAATGCAATAGAGGATAAAGGTTCTGATGTGGATACTCTCTGTAATCTGAGATTAGGTTTTGGTCTGTTATAGGCTGATGTTATGATTTCTCTGTTTACCGGCTCTCAGGTGTGATTGCTCTCAGTCAGAGTTTGTGCAAATTGTCCCGTGGCCTCAGTCAGCTGAACCTATCCAAGGTCTCCATGTCCCCAAAAGGTGCAGTTTTTATCTCTTACTCCTTTTGTACATGTCAAGATGCTGCTTCACGATTACAAAAGTAACTAGATTCGAGGGTTGATTGCCATGGCATTGCTTTGTGAATGCTAATTTAGGGTCTTCCTGTTACCCTAGGCCTCGGCTGTCTGGTTCAAGTTCTTCATCAAAGTACATCTCTCTGCAACACCCTGACCCACCTAGATCTGAGTGGAAACATCGGCTGCCTGGCCACAGAAGAGGCAGTGGTGAGTTTAAGAGAGCTGGGGGGATGTAGGGGCGTGGTGTTCAGATTTGTACTTGCCCTGCCAATATTTTAACAGGCCCACCACAAAAAGAACTATTTGTATTACATTAGATACACTACCATTCATTTTTTTAAATAACTCACCAAGGCTACATTAATTTGGTTTCACTTGGCTGCATATGTCTTTTGTCATATAGGTTTTATTTATTGGCAGCATTGCAAAATTTAGCAAAAAAGAGTGAATAGGAGAACACTTGGCTTTGAAATCTCATGCTTGTCTGTCTCTCTTCTAGAGCCTCTTTACGTTCCTGTCTTCTCCAAATGCAGTTTCTCACCTTGACCTCAGCTACACAGACTGCCCCTTAGACACAGTGAGTCCTATCAGTTATATTCTACATTTGATTTGAATATTGTGGTGTAAAATGAATTTACTGACATATATAATATTCATCCAATATTAGCCCATGAGACTGGGAATGAGACAGTTGGTACCCAAAAGCTGGTTCAGTTGTTTACCAAATAATGCTTGAATTTTTCACTTCAGTAAAGATTAGAATCTGACGTACCTATCTATTTCTGTTTCTCTCTAGCTGTTTGTGTCTCTGTCTGTCGGCTGCTGCACTACTTTGAGCTACCTCAACCTCTCCAGGAACACTTTTTCTCATAGGTGAGCCATCAAAAGTGACATTATGAAGTGTAAGCATCTCTACGCAGGCAGCATGTACATACTGATCTGTGTGGCTGTGCTAGGAAAGTACGAGAGGTCACGCGCAGTGTGAGGGATTTCTTTAGCAAGAACACTGTGTTAAAATACGTGGGATTGGCTGGAACTAAACTACCTCCAGAGGCTCTCAGGTATGGGCTTTGTTCCAATATTAGCATGAATGTATGTGTTATATAAGCTTAAATTTCATGACAAGCTTTAAATTTAGAATCTGTTAGCTTATGGTCTAAATATCTGAGAGGTCTGTACACAGCACTGTTCAAAAGTATTTTATGCTCACCAAGGTAGAATTTATCTGATCAAAACTGAAAAGAGTAATATTTTGTAATATTTTTTTACTATTTAAAATAATTTTCCATGGAAGTTTGTTTCCAGCACTTTTTTTTCTTGAAATTTTTTCTCCGAATTGCGTGAAATAAACTCGCAAATGCAAGTAATTAAGTCAGAATTGTAAGATATAAACTCGCAATTGCGAGAAAAAGAATCTCGCAATTCTGACTTTATTTCTTGCAATTGTGAGTTTATATCACGTAATTGTGAGAAAAAATGTCGCAATTATCTTTTAAATTGTTTTATTCCCTGGCGGAAATATGCTTCCATAGTTTTCTTTTTTGATATATTTAAAATGTGATTTTTTTCCTGTGATGGCAAAGCTGAATTTTCAGCATCATTTCTCTAGTCTTCAGTCACATGATCCTTCAAAAATCAATGTTAATATGCTGATTTGGTGCTCAAGAAACCTTTCTGATTATTATCAATGTTGAAAACAGTTGTGCTGCCTATTTTTGTAGAAACCGTGGCAGATTTTTTCAGTATTCTTTAAGGAATCTAAAGTTCAAAGGAACAGCATTTTTTTTTTTAGAAATATTTCATAACGTTAAAAATATCTTTACTGTCACTTTTGATCAATATAATCCTTTCTGAATAAAAATATTATTTCTTTAAAAAAAAAACTTAACTCAAACTTCTGAACGGTAGCGTATTTCTTTTTAAAATCATTATTAATGTCCAGTATTAATGTTGTTTAGATTGTTACTACAGGGCTTGGCCACCAACACTCATCTATCTGAGCTGGAGCTTGACATCAGCTGCTGTGAGGTACACACACTGACATACACACCGAAGTATTGTATGAATCTTTTCTGAAAACAGTGTGTGATGTTGTGGTACATGTAGCTGAGGTCAGCTGGAGCTCAGGTGATTCAGGAGCACATCTTCGAGGCCAAGGCCATCCGCAGCCTAGACCTGTCTGACAACGGTACAGTCTCTTATTTCATTCTCTTATTATCACGGTTCCAGCAATTTATTAACCCCCCTTTATACCTTCCTCTTTATTTCTGTCAGATTGATTATATTGCTCTCACTTGACTGTCTCTTTCACAACAGCACTAGAGGGGTCACAGGGTCTCTCCTTATATCGGGTTATAAATCATATCTGACTGATACATGGAGAGATGGAGGCATAAATTAATCTGACTCGCTGTGTGTGTGCATTTGTCCTCTTGCCTCTCAGAAAACCTCTTCTTTTCATAAGATAAAAAAGAAGTAAATGGCGTGTTGTGTACATCTGTACAAATACCTCATAATAGCATTTACTGCATTCTTTGGCATAGATTCTTTAGGAAAAATCTGTGGTATGGATATAAACATGGAAAACTGTTTTAATCTCATTGGTGCAAAATCCTAATTCAGAGCTTATCTTGTATTTAACCCAGAATTTTCCTTAGTTCATTGCATGTATATTTGTAATATGAACTAGATATCTGCTAAGTAGAAAAATAAATGATTTTGGATGTTTTCGATGCTTCTCGAAGCAACTAGTGTTGCTTTTCAAGACAGAAGCTAGTGGAAATTTTTAACCCTGGGAGAAGATGGAATCAGGCCATGCTATTTTTATAACCCAGGAGGAGACGAAGCCAATATAGGCGTTGTTGTATCGGCTACATGAGGAGAAAGGCTCAACACATCAGTCAGAATAGCACATGACCCACTGGACACACACTGTGCCCCTGCAGGGCTATCATCACACCTGTCTGAACACATACAAACACACACACACAAAGGAGGGAGAGAGAGGCTAGTGTCAGTGTGATATAAGTGAGAGAGATATTTGAATTATAAGATGTGAAAACATATTTGACTGGAGCACTGGAAATCATTTTGACACTTGTAGTGATCATATGAAAGACTTATTAGATACAAGTACATATTCATTAGATAGTACTTATTATTAGATACAAGTACTTATTCATTAGATAGTACTTATTATTAGATACAAGTACTTATTCATTAGATAGTACTTATTGTTAGATACAAGTTCATATTCATTAGATAGTACTTATTATTAGATACAAGTACTTATTCATTAGATAGTACTTATTATTAGATACAAGTACATATTTATTAGGTACTAGTAAGTATTTAATAGATACTAGTACATATTCATTAGATACTAGTACTTATTATTAGATACAAGTACATATTCATTAGGTACTAGTAAGTATTTAATAGAAACTAGTACATATTCATTAGATACTAGTACTTATTATTAGATACAAGTACTTATTCATTAGATAGTACTTATTAGATACAAGTACATATTCATTAGGTACTAGTAAGTATTTAATAGATACTAGTACATATTCATTAGATACTAGTACTTATTATTAGAAACAAGTACATATTCATTAGGTACTAGTAAGTATTTAATAGATACTAGTACTTATTCATTAGATACTAGTACTTATTATTAGATACAAGTATGTATTCATTTGGTATTTAATAGATACTAGTACTTATTCATTAAGTACTTATTCATTAGTTACTAGTACCTAGAACGTGTTCTGTCTACTTGACAGGTAAAAAAACAATGTGTACGGCATGTAGAAAGAAGAGGTCTACTTTGGTTGCTAAGTGTGGCAGAAATTGTAGAATGGCTAACATAACTTGGAGTGAAATTAAATTATTAATAAAAACAAATCACAATTAATAATTCGATTTTTCTCTCTCTCAGGTTTTGAGAGCAATATGGTTACTTTAATTCTCTCCATTGGTCGCAGCCATTCTATTCGACACCTTTCAATCGGACGCAATTTTGCCATGAAGTCTAGGTAAGTGCCATGTAGTTTAGGTGTGGATTATGTTTTTTTTTAGATGATGTGTGTAATTTTTTGATTATTAGATGGGGGACTGTTCAGGAAACTTGTTAAATTTCTACATGGTTGTGCTAGTGGTGTTGAATTTACACATTTCCTTTAAAATGTTATTGCTTCCTCCTTTTCCTTTCATCTATATTTCCCTTTTCTCTCAGAGCTCTTACAGATGTGTTACACCGCCTTGTACAGCTAATTCAGGAGGAGGAGTGTGTGAGTACATACTTTTTAATGTCAGAAACCCTACACACATACACACACACTTTCTATTATCCTATTAGAATCAGGCCTCAGTCATATCTACAGTCAGCCTCTCCCAAATGATATGAGTATTACTGCAAAATTGGATCACACGTCCCCCATCCACCATGGTTACATACACCAGAACGTCCACCTACGGACCACAGCTCTCACATAACATCGAGAGTAGGAAGAGCTGCTGTCTTTGCCTCAGTCAGCAGTGGAGATTGGAATGTGTGCTTCTGTGTGTTTTTGCGTCTATTCTTGTAATACTAGTACCACCAATAAAGAGCGAAGGTCCACAGAGACCCCCCCCTTCATTTCTCCAGCAAGCCTTGAATTTTAATTACCCAGAATCCCTCTCCATCAAGGCTCGCCCGGTCTCAGTAATTACACAAGCAGCTCTGACTCAAAGATAAGACTCATTAAAACAAACTCTCAACTTTATATAAATGTATCCACATTAATAAGAGCATTTATGCTCTCCAAAGAATCAGCGCTGGCCTCTCACGACCCAACCTCCTCAGTCAATTCTGCTTCTTAAGCTAGTGAGACTTGATAGAAATCTTGATGAGACTTACAGCTAAAGGTTAATGACTCCATAAAATGACTCTGAATGTAAGATCAATTGAACTTGATAAATAAAATGTATGATAGCTGTCTTTCATGATGTGCATATGGCTTGGATATTGACCTTTTACTTTCTTTTTGAAACTTTTTAGCCACTGGAGTCTCTCTCTGTATGTGACTCAAAGTTAAAAACAGGCACCACTATCCTCATCAACAGCCTGGGAAGCAACGCAAGCCTGTCAAAGATTGATATCAGCGGAAATTGTATAGGTGACACAGGAGCAAAGATGCTAGCAAAGGCCCTCATGATCAACACCAAGCTAAAGTAATTTTACATGCACACGTGGTGACTTGCAGCTTTCTTTTGCTGAATTGGACGTGTTCCTGGATCATTGTTCCTGTCAACGAGACATAATTTATTGTTAATTTATAGTTAGTCATAGTTAGTTACAATAAGTCTTGTTTGTTTACATTAGTTAATGTAATTTTACAGCATTTATAAACCTTTGTTAATGTTACTTAAACATAATGTTCATATTCATGTTAGTTTTGCATTATGAGTTACATAGTTAATGTTAGCAACTTTTGATCCTAAAAATGTATTAATAAATGTTAAGATTAACATTAGCTAAGACTAATGAATGCTGTAGAAGTATTGTTCATTGGTAGTTCGTGTTAACTAATGCCAACAAATGCAACCTTATTGCAAAGTGTCTCTGTTGTGCCTTGTTTTCTGACAGAACGCTGGTTTGGGACCGGAACAATGTGACTTCTGGAGGATTTATGGATGTGGCCAATGCCATGGAAAAGTGAGAGTAACCCACAGACCTAAAGGGTTTTTTCAGTGAATTGTATTTGTTAAAAAGTCTGTATTTCTTTGTGTGTTCAAACAGGAACTTGACACTACAGAACATGTCCATTCCGGTGAGTGATTTTCTTCAAGCCTATCGAAACACCCCAGAGAAGACAGAGGAAGCTTTACAAAAAGTTAGTTCTCATTTGCAGTACTATAGAAAGCCAGGAGAACAGAAGATGACAAGATGTAACTGACTCTTTTTAAATGCATATATGTAGATCCAGGCCTTTTTATACAGAAACAATCAGAGACAGTGTGCAACGGGCGAGGAAATGTGTCATCTACAGCATGGATTGAAGACCACTCGCTCTGAACAGGTTTGCCTGGATATATTCTTCCTATGCCACTTTAACTGCCTATGATATAGTAGACTGTAATAATACATACTAAGAGTTCAGATCGTAATGACAATGTGTCTGTCTCTTTCTCTTTGTGCTCAGTTAGTGCAGGATCTCTGTAAAAAACTACAGGAAAGTGTGCATCCTTTAAACTGCTATAATATACAAGAGGTGCAGTCGGACATTTTGCTTGCAGAGGAAGCGCTTCAACATGCAAAGACAGCCATTTGTGTATGAGATTACACTTATACATGGTTTGCAATATTACAGATTCAAAATCTGATCATTTTATACTACTGTTCAAAAGCTTGGAATCGCTAAAAGATTTTTGAATGTTTTCATGAATGTTTTTGAATGTTTAGTGCTCATCAAGACTGCGTTTATTTGACCAAAAATCCAGTAAAAACTTAAATATTATTATCATTTAAAATTTACAATTACAATGTAAATGTAAATGCATTTAAAATAACTGCTTTATATTTGAATATATTTCAAATGTAATTAACTCCTGTGATGGCAAAGCTACATTTTCAGCATCATTACTCCAGTCTGCAGTGTCACATGATTATTCAGACATACTAATATGCTAATTTGGTGCTCAAGAAATATTTCTTACGATAATCAATGTTAAAACTTTGTGCTGCTTAATATTTTTTTGGAAACTGTGATAGTTTTTTTGGGGGATTCTTTAATTAGTAAAAGTTTTATATAAAATAGAAATATTTTGTAAAATTGTAAGTGTCTTTACTGTAAGTTTTGATCACTTTAATGCTGTCTTGTTGAATAAAAGTACTAATTTCTTTCTTTTTTAAATCTCCCCAAACTTTGAACAGTAGATAGTATACGAGCCATTCCTGTTATGCAGTACTATTTGAAGTATTTTAAAAATTAGTGTACTTATAACAGGGTACACCAGATTTCAGAAATTTATGTGATCATTTATAATAAAAGAAAACTGAGAATTTAAGATTTACATCTTAAAGTTGTAGAATATGTCACATAAAATATTAAGACACATATGATGAGGACATTAAAGATGCACTGCATAGTAGTTATGGCTGATATATTTTTCTGTTTTAAATTTGTATAACAATGTGGTGATGCCCTAACTCGTGGTGTTTGACATTTGGCCTTGACTCTCAGTCTTATGCAGGACTCTATGAGTTGGGCAGAGCGCCTTCTAGTGGTCACATGCTGAAATGCATTCTCAATGACGCAGCTACAGCCCTGAGGAGTGAGATCACTGAGGAAATCCAGGTAAAGTCATGTTTTTTGGGTGTGTGTTTGCATACAGAACTCTGTTGTGTCTGTTATGTAGTACAGATTGCTTTAGTGGAGGTCACTGTAATTCAATGGCAGTATAAATCAGACTTTCTTTTGTGCTGTGCAGGAACTGGCTACGGCAATGCTGCAGTCCGCACAGCTGACCTGCCCCAGAGTCGTCCAGAGGTCAAGTGTCAGTGAGCAGCTGGCGGATCGTGTGGCCAAGAAGACACGTCAGGCTGCACACTTCATTCAAAACACAATGCAAGAGGCAGAGAACAAAATCAAAAACAAGCTCAGGTGCGACATACATCACTATTAACAATATTAAACTCTTAACCGCTCCCCCCACAAATATATGTATTTGTTACTCATGTTTACCCCTCTCTCACTCTTTCTCAGTGAACTGAAACTGTCTGTCAGTGTCTCTCTGGTGGAAAGTATAATTGATGAAGTTCTTCAGGATTTGTCAGTGGCTCAGGAGAAGCTGGTGAGGGTTTGCATTTATGAATGTGTTTATTGTGCACATGAGAATTGTGTGTGCGTATATGACATGCAACATATATCTCTCTTGCTTTTAGGACAAGCATATGAGGGAGTTTTCCCAGTCCACAAATATCAAGGCCAATGTTCCTCAGCTCAGAGTGATGGAGCATGAATTCCCTACAGATGATGTGAGACGATTCGATTCTAGCATTCTGACCTGCCACTTACTCACGACTAACATACACTATCTCTCAAAAGTTTGGGGACAATTTTTTTTTTTGTAAAGAAATGAATAATTCTCTTAAAGGTACACTATGTAATGGGTTGGCCCTCTAGCAGTTAAAAAACAAAACTGCATGCACTTTGCATAAGAACATTGTTTTGGTTGTGCTTTGACTCTGCCTGACTGTGCAGATAAATAGGGTTATTTTACTGCTCATAAAACATTCACTACTAGGCTTAAGAGATATAATCAAGTTAGATACTGTAGCTATACCCATTAATAGACATGGTGATTCTTTGAAAATAAATCCAGCGCAGCGCTACAACAACCATGATGAAATGACCCTTCTCAATAGATAATGATTTACAATGAACTCTTTTAGAGAGCTACAACTGGCAATTTATCTGTTTATACCTTATTTACCTGATGAATAATAAAAATGGCATCTCCACGTTGCCTTTACAAAATTTCAAATCCTTCACTTCTTGCCAACTCTGAAAAGCCAAGCTAATGTTGATTCTCGTTTTATTACAAGCTCTGTCGCGTTCTCATTTTGCCAGCAGACTCTTCTCTATTTTGCGTTTTTTTTTTAAACAAGTGATTCCCTGCGGGATCTGGATTTAGCGTTCTCCATTGCTCGTTGTGACAACTAACCTACAACACTTCCACACCATACACGCTTCATAGTAGCCGGAGCACCTTTTCTCTATTTACCAATATGACGAAACATCCACTGGGGAGTGACGCATGTACTCGATTTTCTGTGAAAACCATCCCATCAGGTCTGAAATATAAACACTTATAATAGGCTTACCTTAGTGAATCAAGGTAAGACAAAAACACATTTTGGAACAAGGATTGATGATGTATTTACTCATTATTTAAATTTAGTTAATTTTGAACAAAATTAAATTACATAGTGTACCTTTAAGCAAAGATGGATTAAATTGTTCAAAAGTGGTGGTAATTTTATTTTAAATAAATATAAAGCACATATTAATGCCCTATTCTGCATGACCATATTCTACATCCCATAATCCTACCCAATACCTAAACTTAACAACTACCTTACTAACTATTAAAAAGCAGTAAATAGGAGTTTGAGGCAAAAGTTGTAGTTAATAGTTAGTTAATAGTGAGAATTGGACCCTAATCTAAATCGACCAATTATTATTATTATTATTTTGTAATCCAGACATTTAGATATTGTAAATCCAGACAAAAGTGGAAAAGTGATTTCCACTTTTGCAATTCAATTGCTGTGCGATAACAGGTGTGCTTATATCAGCTGTGGCTTCAACATGGCTCATCCAATCAGAATTTAGAGTTATCTGTTTTAGAATTTGAACTCCATTATAATTCAAGTTGTTGCAGTAATGTAAAGTGAGAGTTTGATTGCAGTTTTTCTCTCTGCGTTATCATAGTACGTCCCCGTCATCTGGAGGAACAGCTTCCACTCCCGTAGCATCCGTCCCGCCCCTTCCATCAAAAGTAAGTCCCTTGTGTCTTGATGCCGACAAGTGCTTCTTTCTCTCTTTCCACTCGTCTCTGCTTTTGCACTCCTAAATCAAATGTGATTGGGTGTAGCTTACACTGGTGACACCATAGCTGCATGTTACTTGAAAGCTGATTGGCTGTAAAAAAGACCCCAAAACCCTGGCACCACACACCACAGCTGTTGAGGTCAGAGGTCTGTTTAATTATGCAGTCACCAAAGATGTCAGAACAGGAGGGGTTAAAGTCTCTTATCTGAAGAAAACCACCATGATATTTACACATCCGATCAAATGTACTGTCAGTATCCCGGTAGCAGGACACTTGCTGCACTTAGTTTATTGACTTTTTTCTCTTATCATTTATTTTAGTAATCATTATAAATTAGGTATCATTTGAAAGCTTAAACACTCAAAATGCATCATGTGAAAACCATGTTTGAAATTGGACATTGCGTTGACATAAAAACGGTACTTTAACACCTTTTAGCGGGCTAAATCTTTTATGATATAAACTTTAAATTTGGAATAAAACTTGGTTAGACATACAGCTTTGATTTTCTAGCAGTTTTAGAGTTCAAATTATTTTGTAAAATACATATTTAGCATCATATAAAAATATTTAGAATAATTTTTTGTTCAGCATTTGCTTTACAGCAACCCTAAAGTTCTATAAAAAAAATGGTGCCTTTTTCTTCTTTAAAAAGAGAAGGTCTGTATTTCAAAGCATTCATGAATTACAACCATTTAGGTTCAGATCTATGCTCAAAAAGGGGGGTGGCAGTTAAAAGGATATGGTCAGGCAGATCTCATTCAACGACAACTTTTACCTAAGCACACGTAAACTGATTTAATGACAACCCAATGTGTGATCAACTTGTGCAAATGTGTGAGATTGAGTGTGTATGTGTTGCAGTATTTATTGTAGTAGTGCTATAGTGCACATGTGACATCAAAAGTGTGCTTTGTTGTTTGAAGTCCTGGCTGTGAGAGCGGGATCCCCCTCTCATGGGATTTCCCCTCCCTCTCTAATTGGTGTCTATCTTTCGTGTGTGTATGAGCCTGAGATAGCCGGGGTTTGATTTTGGGAGGTCCCACCCTGTCTCTACTAAATATAATCAGCTGTGTAACACACTGCTGGCAGCAGATAACTGGAGCATAGCCCTGTTACTCTCACACCACTGAGCCCCTCAGATGAGGGAGGGGGGCCACCCGCTTACAACCATGACACAACCCCTCCCCCAGTCCCACACCCTTCTCTTCCTCTGCTCTTTTGTGTATACCTGTCCTCTTTTTCTCATTGCAGTCACATTTCACCCCAAGATAAATCAGATGAAGATATTACAATTTGCTTAAAGAAAATGAAGCCTGTTATTAGGACCATTTTTTGTATTGTGACATTTTTATTATCATTCTTTTAATGCAAAAAAAACAAATTTATGCATTTGCTTTTTTATTTTTTAAAGAAATTAATGCTAAAGAAATTGATCAAAAGTGACAGCCACAAGACATTTATGTTACAAAAGATTTCTTTTTTCAAATAAATGCTGTTCTTTTAAACTTTCTATTCATCAAATAATCCTGAAAAAAATTCCATGAAAATGTTAAGCAACACAACTGTTTCCACACTGATAATAATAAGAACAGCAAATCAGCACATTAGAATGATTTCTGGAGGATCATGTGACACTGAAGACTAGAGTAATGACGTAGGTATAAATAGTTAAATATTTTGTAACAGAAAACTTTTAATTTTTTTTTAATTTTTGATCAAATAAATGCAGCCTTACCAAGAGGCTTACCTCTTGTTTGGATATGTATATATATATATAATTTAAAATTGTATGTTAACAGGTTTTTTTACTGGGTAATTGATGTATTTCAGTGAGTGTTATTGTAATACAGTAAAAATATTACAGTAATGAGAATTGCCACTGAGAATAATGAAGAATCGAAAAAATACTACAGTAAAAATTTGTGGGGGAAATGCTTAATTGTCATAATAAATAATGTCATGGTGCAAAAATCTGTAATCCTCTTCATTTAGACATGATTTCCTATATGTAAACTATAATTCTAAATAAATACTGTATTTTTATTGGTTATTGATTTTGGGGTAAAAGATGACAATATTTTCTAGACATGATTTGGGAGATTCCCCGGCAGCCTGCATGTGTCATGTGAATATCCTGAACCCTTCGTGATATCCAGCTTTATCTTCCCCCTTGCTTTTTCCTGCCTTTTTTGCTGATCTTTTATGCTCCCTCTCGTATCCTCTGCTGTATATCTGCAGATCTATCGCTCCATCTCAATCTATTTCTCTATGTAGATACTATTTCCTCTCTATGTAGATACACACATCATACAAGCTTCAGTCTCACCCCTCCCTCACTATCTCCCTCTGTTGTCCCTTATTTCCTCTCTCTCTCTCTCTCTCTGCAGGTTTGTTAGATGTGGAAGGGGAACAGCAGGCGCGTGCGGCCACACATCCCCAGCAGGAGGTAGAGGAGAGAGGAGGGGGAGGGCCTCAGGTCTCCAGGGTTGGAACGGAGGAGAGGAGGCGGGCCCTGTCGTTGTCGTTGGTGACGGGTCTGTCAGTCACCGCGGCAGGCCAGCTGAAGCCAGGAAGCTCCTCCTACTCGGGGAGAGAGGCGGATGCTGCTGCTGCTGCTGCCGCTGCCGCTCTTAGCAACAGAGAGCCCCGGCGCTCGGAGCCTGCACCTCCTCAGCCCCCTATGGACCTGCCCATCGAAGGCCACACACTGAGGCACTACACCCGCTCCAGGCCCAGACCCAACCGCCGGAACAGGCAGCCTCCCAGCAAGCCGCAGGTAAGACGCGAGGGTCGAGAACCGAGAATAAAGGAGCATGGGAAGGGTTTTGAGAGGCTGAGATGGGGACGCTGCTGGTGGAGAGAGAGGGGGAGGGAGACTGCTTTCTGACGGCACTGCTCAGGTTGATTCGTCCGCAGACACCCAGCTCCTCCAGGCTCTCTCACACACAGTCTCCTCCACCCCATCTCCTCATTTTTTCCTTTCTCTCGCTCACGATATGCGACGAGAGATGCTCAGAAAGAGGGTGCTGCTGTGGTGGGTTGAGATTTTTAGGGTGTGTATCCTCCACTGCCATTTTCAGGCAGTGTGTGTGCCGTCGTGTTTGTGAAGCTCAGCTGGGCGGTGTGTGTATGTTGTCAGAAAGGGGCACAGTCTCTGTCCAGCACTGATTATTGGCGTTTGAGCTTGGTGTGTGACTGCTGTAGCATCTCAATTATTAATGTTCCCAGATCAAGGAGCGTTTCTCCCTTTTTTTTCTCACCCTCTCTGTCATCAGGAACGGAGGATCCCTCTATATTCGTGGCATTCCCAGGGCGTGGGATCAAAATCTGTTTATTCGGTTGTACAGATTCACCTGGGCGTTGTATAAAGGAGAAACTGATTGCGTGTTTAAATGAGATGTGATATTTAGGTTGGCGTGTGACAGTCGATTGTATTTCTGCCGCTGATGCTGCAACAACAGTGTGTGGTTGCACTGGCACACTGCGATTCTGTTGAGTCCATCCCGCCTTTCCTGTTGAGTCAAGACTAATCTGAGATATTATATCCTCACTGCGGTGTCTTCATTACGTGAGTGTGAGATGGACTGAAAAGAAAAGAAAGGCAGAGGATGTATTTTTCCTCATATCTGTGTGTCCATTTGTACATCCTGTGAATGGCCATTTGATAAATGGTTGCCATAGTGATGGGTTTTACAGTGTTCTCAATTGTAGCTGCTCACACACACATGCCTTTACACTGTTGTGTGTCTAATGTGCTCCTATGGCATGTGGCCTGTTTATTGATGCCGCCCGCCATTGTGAGGTGTGATGTGTGCGTCTTTGATGCTGTGATAAAGGTGCTATTGTGCCCTCACATTGTGATTGTGGCAAAACTGTGTGGTTGCTTGTCAGTTATTATATAATCACAGGTGTGTTGAAAACTACCCTGTCGAGTCATTTGAGCCACATTTTCTTTCTTTGGCGCAGAACTTTGATTATTTTATCTCTTTTTGGCATTCATTGAATTTAGATTTTTTTGCAAAAATTGTGCTATGATGGTACCATGTTACAGTGATGGTAACAAATAGTAATACCACAGTGTATAGTGCCTTACAAAAAACACCACGTACCATGATATATACAGTGCCACTCAAAATGTTGGGTTCTGCAAGATAAAAAAAAAAAAAAGTTTTCAAAAAACGTCACACATGCACATCAAGGCTGCATTTATTTGATCAAATACAGTAAAACCAGTATTGTGAAATATTATTACCATTTAAAATAAATGTTTTCTATTTGAATATATTTTAAAATGTAAATTATTCCTATGATGGCAAAGCCAATATTAGCCATTACTCCAGTCTTCAGTGTCACATGATCCTTCAGAAATCATTTTTATGCTGATTTGGTGCTCAACATTTTCCATTTTTATTATCCATGTTGAAAACAGTTGTGCTGCTTGATATATTTTGGCAACTGTGATGCATTTCAATAATCTTTGATCAATACAAAGTTCAAAAGAACCGCATTTATTTAAAATAAAGATCTTATAATTATTATAAATATCACTTATGATGTTTATAACTTATAATGCCACGTATACTGTCACTTATGATTACCATATTTATTTACCATTGTACTTCGAAACTTGCCAAATAATACATTGTATTACCGTCACGGTAGTTCCCACAAAAATCGGGGTAATGCCATAGTACTGTGATACCATTTGATTCCAACTTTTAATAACACTAGTAGTTTCCAAAGGTATTTTAAAAATACCATGGCAGTGTCCACATAAATAATGATAATACTTTGGTACTGTGATACAATGTAAATCACTGTATTCACTTACCGTGGTGCTCCAAGGTGTGTCTAACAATACTATAGTACAGTAGTGTCCACAAAAATCATGGTAACACAATAGTACTATGTTACCATATACATATCATTACCACTTTTATTTACTATAGGAGCCCAAAGTATGTAAAAAAATGTCATGGTATTATTATTACGGTAGTGTCCACAAAAATCATAGGAATACCATAGTACTGTGATGCGATGTACAAATGATTACACCTTTATTTATCGTAGTACCCCATGGTATGATGTATTACCATCATAATAGTGTCCATATAAACAATGGCAATGCAATGATAATGTAATGTGAATTACCTTATTCTTTTACCAGGTTATGTCTGAGAATACCTCAGTAGTACATTACATTAGTGTCCACAAAAATCATGGTAATATCATGGTATTTGCATCTTACATCTGCTGTCATTAGATATGTAAAAATCTTGTGTGTGCTTACTTTAGTGTAGTTAGTAGGTGTGGTTGGTAAAGTATAGGATGATCTATATAGTCATTTGGTTTCCATATATATATACTATACTGTTACATTACGTCATCGTCTTAAGAGACCTGTGGCTGTTTCTGTGTTGTCATGATGACTGGCTTGTGTAAGTGTAATGCTGAATTTTATGACTGACTGTTGTGAGTACCAGTCACTATGGACAGTTTTCAAAGTGTGTATTTTCACACAGTTAAGGCCCGTTCACACCAAGAACAATAGCTGTAATAACGAAAAGATATTACTGTCCACACCAATGCATGATAATGTTCTTTTTAGTGTGTGCTGCAGTTCTGTCGTCTTCTACTTTAAATGCTAGCACTCTTTAAAGCAGTTTGGATTCTGATTGGGTGTCAATGTTTTTATCGTTTATCTGGAACAAAACGTTCTGAAGGTGATTCCAAAGAGACCGTTCCTCTGTGGTGTTATCGTTATAGTTGTGGTATGGACTCTGATATTTGTTTTAAATGTAGAACATTTTTAAACCGATATCGTTATCATTATAGTTATCATTCTTGATGTGAACAGGCCTTTACCCTGGTTAACGCTGTGTAATTGTGTGTGTGTGTGTGAGGTCATTTTTTCAGAACAGACACTCTCTGGAGAGTTTGGCGCCACTGTTATCACAGACATGAGCACGAAGGGATGAAAACACTCCTGTCATTTCCTCTGATCACCTGAATGAGTATGTGTGTTATATGTGTCTTCCTGTCAGCGTGATCTGTTGGCGAGGGTGTGTGTCCATATTGTGTGACGGCCGGTCATACGCCTTGGCTGGTGAAAACCCAATGACAGGTGGTGACTCAGGGAGAAGCTCATGTGACTGGAGAAGAGATGATGCTCTGATGGTCCAGTATATGTGTGTTTGTGTGTGTGTGTGTGTGTTTGCTTTTTTACTGTATGACCCTGCAGGGCTGTCAGCAGTGGGGCAGAACCAGGCCCTGTGATGTGGGGTGTCTCTATGGTACCGCCTACTCATTGGTCTCAAGTAAAGACGACACACCCAACAAAATGTGTCCAGGGCTCTGTGAGTTTTAGAAATGTCCCTGTATCCCTTTTAAATTCTCGCGGCTCCTGACTTTATGATGGCTGCATAAGCATTTCTTTTATTACCTGTGCAGTTTTACACACCCATACACACGAACCGTGTATACCACAAAATGATGTCTGGTCACAAAATGGAATCATTAAGAAGGTGTTTCAGGAGAAGGCAACTCCATGACATTTTCCACAGATACAGTACATACAGTGTCCATTTTTATTATTATTATTTTTTAAAACATTACATGCAAAGATCCCAAGTGATTAGCTAACACAAAATGAAACTACCATGAAAATTAGATTGTCTTTATGGAAGCTTGTTTCCGCTACTGAATAAAGAATTTTAAAAAAAAGGTGGTTGCGACATTTTCTCTCACAATTCCAATTTTTTTTCTCTAAATTACGTGATATAAACTCGCAATTTTAACTTTTTTCAGAATTGCCTGATATAAACTCGCAATTGCAAAAAAAAAAAATAATAAATATCTGCACTTGCAATTCTGACTTTATATCTGGCAATTCTGAAAAAAAGTTAAAATTGCGAGTTTATATCACGCAATTTAGAGAAAAAAAATTGAATTGTGAGATAAAATGTCGCAACCACCTTCTTTTTTTTTATTGTGAGAAACAATGTTGCATTTGTGAGAAACAAAGTCAGACTTGTAAGATAAAAAGTCACAATTGCCTTTTTTATTTTGTCAGAAGCAAGCTTCCATAGGTCTTCAACTCGCAATTGTGAGAAAAAAAGTCAGAATTGCAGTTGAAGACCTATGGAAGCTTGTTTCTGACAAAATAAAAAAGGCAATTGTGACTTTTTATCTTACAAGTCTGACTTTGTTTCTCACAATTGCAACATTGTTTCTCACAATTGCAACTTTATATCACACAATTCTTTATAACTTGCAATAGCGAGTTTAAATCATGCAATTCTGAGAAAAAAGTCAGAATTGTGAGTTTATAGCACATAATTTTGAGAAAAAAGTAAAAAAAAATTTAATGTAAATTCGCAATTGTGAGATTAAAAGTCGCAATTGCCTTTTTTATTTTTTATTCCATGGCAGAAATAAGCTTCCATACGTCTTCAACTCTTAAAGGGGTCATAACATGAGAAATCTAATTTGCTTAGACCAAAGAGGACATATAAGAGGTCTTTGTACCATTTAAACATCCTGCATGTTTCATAGCTTAAAATGTCCTTCTCATTATATACAAAGCATTTATTTAATCAAGCTCCAAAAACGCCTAGTTTTGATTTCGCGTGATCTATGATGTCACACGTGTAAATACATTTGCATAAGACTGCCTCCAGAGCAAGACATCGACAAATAGTTTTACATCATCGCATTATAGGCCCCACCCACTGGCCTTCAGTTGTTTAATGGCTGACATTTGCCTACACTGGATGTGAGCTTCGCGTCAAATGAACCCATTATAAACACTTCGCTGGATACAGTTTACAGATGCGTGTTCAGTTTCTGACATACTCCACACACTTAAGTCTGTCGACAACAGGACAAATGGAAGAGTGAAAGAACGAAACGCTTCCAGTTTGAACTGCTCGATAGCATCTCTGTACAGACTTCAGAAGGATCCCTGGGTCAGAAACAAGTAGATGATTTATTTTAATGGTGTCCCGGATTATATGTTTGTACAGAGCATTTTATTTAAATGATTTAACAATGCTTTTGTCTGTAAATCTTTGTTTGTAAAAAGACGGTTTTAAATAGATAATGTTTTCAAAACACTAATTCGCGTGTAATAGCGCGTGGGCGTTGATACTGTTTCCTATGCAATGACATTAGCCCAATATAACAGTGTCCGCTTACTGACCAGCCTTAAAGGAGCCCCGCCTTAAAAACAGACAGAGGGTCAGAATGAAGGTTAAAATAATTGTTTTCCCGCATATATATATATATATATATATATATATATATATATATATATATATATATATATATATATATATATATATATATATATATATATAATTGTGCAAAAAAACTTTAAAGTGAACCGCAAGGAAAATATTAAAATAATAAATAAAATCCATGTCCTTGCCCCTTTAAAATGTCTGTGTCCCACCTTGAAATGCTGATTGTTTTTGTCTCAAACTGTCTTGACAACCTCAACTGTATTTAACTATTTAAAAATTACAACCACAATAATTTCATGATGATTTGATATTTGATAATAAATTGAATCATGATTATATGACTCAATTTATTAGGTAAGTTTACATGCACAAATTTCCGTCAGTCTGAATGAATCCAAGCCGATTTCGGATTCTGAAAGGTGCATTTATATGAACCATAAACTTTGCAATCCAATTCATATTTTCAGAACTATGTGCAGTGCTCAGTCACCATGTTCAGAACTGGAGAAAGCCACTGCTATAATGGCTTGATGACATACCTAAAAGGAAAGCTGAGAAATATGTCCATTAACTGCACTCATCAAGCATCAACACTGTTATACAATGTAAGAAGGACTTTAATTTATGGGACATATAAGTTTTTATCAGTAACTAATATTATTGACAGAAAAATAAAAAAAAAATTTATTTGAGCTGCTTATATTAATTATATATGAGGTTTGCAACTTAATCATTTTCTAAAGGTTAAGCACCGCCGCTTTCACTAACCAGGTCTTTAGGCCCTATTTTGTGCCTTATTTGTAGAAAGTGCTTATGTTGGATTTAATCACCTCCATAAAGCTTGTAGCTTCGCCTCCAGGAAAACCTAGACAGAAGCCTGTGGAATTTTGGGATCACTGTCTCAACCTGACATCTTTAGACAGGCCTTTTCCAGCTTACACCATAACGCTGATCTCAGTAGAGGTAAAGAACACTACGTTCACTCCATCTCTCTGTATCTCTCCTTCTTTCCACTAAATTTAAAGGGGAACCATCAACGAAAATCTGACGCTGTGTATATACGAAGTCATGAGTCAGGACATGTGAGTTGGACTGATCTTTGATCAGTGTGTCAGCATCCTACTGCTACACTGATCCGGGAACAGATTCTTCAGACCCGAACGTGTCAAGTCTAGACTAAGACCAGCTTAACCCGTCAGGTATTAACATTATCTAGTTTCATGTAGGAAACCGTTTTGATTTTAAAATTATTGCTAGTGGAATTAATTAGTACTGATTTATGTGTAACAGCTTGTTTATGAAATGAGTGAATTGTTTGGCTTTATGTGGTAAAATATGAGCCCTGAATCTTATTTAACAAACTCAGCAGGCCATGTGAACCACACAAAAGCTTTGTTTTCAGTTTTTTTGTATATAATTAAACCTGAGCTGTATGGTTGCACTGTTCATGCAGTCTGTTTTGTAAGAGAAAATGATCGTGTGTTATTAAGATATGTGGGAAACACCTCTCCTTGTGCCGCCTCACACAACGTGGCGCCTGCTCTCCTCCTCTTTTTGAAGATGGAGTGATGAGTGCTTTGCCTTCTCATTGGGCGAGAGGTGCTAAATGATTTATAATCCATTTCTCATGTGGTGTGCGGTGCCTCATTTGCATATGGTTGCTATAGAGCTGCAGTGGTCTCTCCCTCCTCTCTCTCTCTCTCTCTCTCTCTCTCTCTCTCTCTCTCTCCTTCCCTCCATATTTCTTTCTTTCTCTTCCTGCAGAACCCAAACTGCCCGAAGGCCTCGCAGTCTGTGCAGCAGCAGGAAACAGGCAAAACACACAGACCGCGCACACCCTGTGCTTTTGTATAGTGTTTGTAAGCTACTGTTCTGGCACATTTAAGAAGTCAACATGCAATCAATGTTGACCCAGTTTTCTTTCTTATTTCGCATCTGTGGTCTTAATGTGAGTGATTAATATGTGCATATTATTTTTTTTAAAAATCACCAATACTAAAAAAAAGAAGAAAAATGTAATCTTTCATGAAAATTGGTCCACCTCTGAAACAACTTTACTTTTTGACTGATGTCATTAATCCCTCTTATTCCTCTCCAACTGCTATTTGGAGACTACCTTTCACAATCCAGGTAAATACATCACATTATGGAAAAGAAAAATGAGTTGTGAAATGTGAATGTTTAATGTTGAGTTTTCAAAGTGCTACTATATGAATTAACCTCTTCAGTGGTTCTCAACCTTTTTGACTTGAAGCCAAATCAAGTATCATCAATTTTTTAAAACCGTTTTTCAGTTTTAGATTAGAGCTTGGTTATTTCAATATATTAATAAGTTTGCTGAGGCCTCTGACGCCCTGGTTGAGAACTGCTGCTCTCTAGTCTAGTTCATTATTTATCATCCCTTGTCTTCAATGTTTTCTGTCTGACCATTATGAATACTAATAATATATGTGTGCTATATATACATTATATGCTGTATTATACAGCTCAAAGGGCTTGTTTTGTGTTTTTTTTAGCCTAATCTGTTTTCACACTTGAAAAGAATCCTGATCCAGATTCTGTTCTGATATAAATTAAAGATCTATTAATCCTCACAATACTTATACAAACCAATATTTCTAAAGCCTTTGTAGAAATGATCAGCAGTACGATTTCAGCTTACAGGCAACATATTGTTAGAATAAAAGATTGATTGCCATCATGAAAATCATTTAGCTCATTTATCACAATCCCAATGTGGTGTAATGTCATTAAAACTCTTGTTTAAGAACTATCAGGACTGGCAGATCTTACAACAATCAACCTCCATGTTTACGGCTGTTGTGTTATTACTGTGGCTACATGACAGATAAACCAGTCACCACTGATGAGCACTCACACGCTCTTTTAAGTGTGTGTGTGATGAGGCTGTATCTGAGGGGCGTAATTATATTAGGTGGTGGTGGGGGGAACAGACAGAAAAATTGAGGCAGGGTTTGGTTCTCTCTTGGGACACTAGGCAGAAAACCTCCTAACGTATAACAGTCTGAATCACGCCATGTTTAATGAGTAAATGTGAGTTAGTGTTTAAAAAAACACTAGTGTTTATAGCTTAGAAGAAGTGAATTACAGCTTACCCTATGAACTTGTTTTTTTTTTTTTTTTACACATTTTCTAAGCAACATTTCTATCAACATCAACCCTAACACTAAAATCAAAGGGCACAGATTGGTTGATAACCATGTGGTAGTAGTTTTTAATTACCGATTTTAACTGTTGCTATAAAGTCTGGTTCCTTCTGGAGCTTATTCTGGCTAAAGGCCTGTTCACACCAACACGAATGTTCAGCACGAAAATTCAGTCTGATTTTCGCATGCGATTTGTCTGTTCAGACCAAAGTGTAAAAAAATGTCAGGTGGTCTGAATAGAGATTCACTCTGACAGTAGATGGCGCTTTAAAAAAAGCTGAAATAACCTTGTAACTCTGGACAAAAAGCACTACGTAACTGTGTTTCTGACACTCACTTGTCTCGGAGAAGAAAGGAAGTCAAACAGTATTTACATTCTTTCAAACAGCCATTTAAAGTTTGCACCAAAGCGAATACAAAAACTCTGTCAAATCTAGCATTGATTTTTTTTAAATACAGACAGTACTTTGTAGACACCATTTAGTTTCTTTGCGAACTGACATGGAAATTGTGCACCCCATTTTCCTGCAAGTTGGCTAGCTCTCAGGTAGTCTGGTATTTTCACAAGTGCTTAGAAGTTTTGTGTGCATTAGATGCTCAGTGAACATTTGTGGGTGATCTGTGGGTGTGTTGTAGCTTCCTGAGAGTCATGTCTTGTGTAAATCATGTTAATCTTTTCATTCCATTAGGCTAAAATACAGTTATCCCGTTCGAATAAGTACATTTAAATTGGGTGAATGACCTTTTGTTTGTGTTTCTTTGTATGTGTGCAGGAGCAGGCAGCTGAAAGTGAGAATGAGGCCAATGAGAACATAGGGAGGGTTGATGAAGGTGTAGAAGAGTTCTTCACCAAAAAAATCATCCCTGATGACCCCCTGTGAGTACACAACACATACAAAGACACTCAAGTATGCAAAACAATGTTAATACACATATATTTTTCATAGAACTGGAATTAATGACGGCAAATGATTAAAACATGATCTCTAACAAAAAAATATCCTTATCGGTTGTCAAAAGACATTTCCCATCATGCCTCTCCTCTCCTCGTGTTCAGAAAGCACCAGAGGGAGGAGCCCCTCATTAAAGCACAACCTGCAGAGCCCACGTGTGTCACAACTGTCCCTCCTACCACCTCCACTACAACCCCCATCCCCACCACAGCCCCCTCCAAAAACATTAAGAAGAAGTTTGGTGACTTTTTCGCCTTTAAGAAAGTCCGTGCAGGTCGAGGGGCCAAGGGTGACGGTGGTCCCGAGGGCAAGGCAAAAAAGACTTCAATAGCTGATCTCATCCGACCACTCCGGGAGGCAGCACGTGCCGAGAAAGAGCGAGAAAAGGAAAGGGAAAGAGAAAAAGAGAGGGAACGAGAGAAGAAGGAGAGGGACAAAGAGAAACTGGATGAGGAAAGCGTAGTCAAGGCGGCCACAACCACGGCCACCCCCACCATCCTCACCATCACAGATTCCACAACAACTGCACCAATTAATGAGGACAAAATGTCTCCCAGAGCTCCTTCACCTGCCCCCACACCTGCACTGATCCCACCTGCATCCACTCCCATACCTTCTGCCTCATCCCCATGCAAAACTGAAGAGGCCCCAATACTGTCCCCTGCTGCACCTCCTACTCCCACCAAAACCCCCAGCCCGGTCCCAGGTGTGTCACCCTCAGAGCGGGAGAAGAGCCGGACCCTGGAGAAGAGTCGCACCCCAGATGGAGAGCGGAGGCCCAAACCCATCCGTCGCTCTCTCAGAGAGGGCAAATCACAGTCCCTAATCCTGCTCTCAGAGGTCTTGCCGGAGCAGGACGGCACAGCCGCGCATGCTAAGGTAATTTAGCAGTGGTTCTGATTGAGTTAGACTAGATGTTAAATGAATGAAGATTATGTTTAAATATTTAGATCCCGATTACTTATATTTGGTTATTTATAGGTTAAATAGTAGGCCAATAACTGTGTCCGAGTAAATATTGTGTGAAAAGGTTTCATTTAAGACCTTACAATAAAAGTACAATGGCAGTACAATGGTACTTTTGGTGTCAGATGGTACACATTAAAAAGTCATTGTCTTATCTCTATTTTAGTTTTGTTTTCCATTAAAATAGATATAAAATAATCAAAAGAAAACTAAAACCCATTTTTTTATATGATTTCTGTCTGCTAATGCTGAAGACAGTGAGTCAGTTTTAAATAGATTGGCCGCTGTTGGTTCCTACCCCAAAGCCTTCTGGATGAGAGGGTGCCGTCATTTTTTAGAGGTTCATATTGACTCTTGTTTTATCTATGGCTGATCTCACAAAAAGTTCTAAAAAAAATAGTAATATAAATGTTTCTTGTTCTATTTGTAATGTTCTAAGAATTAAACTTTCGGGTCATTGTGTAGAAACATGCATCGGAGAGCTCATCCAGCTTTGAACAGCGTCTCCATGTTATGCTTCACCGCATGGGAGTCACCAAAACATCTCCTACCGACACCAAACAGAGCCAGGTAAGTGTGGCTATTTCATTGACGCTTCAATTCTCTATCTAGGATGTTAGAAATTTGTCTTTGCTACTTGCATGTTTTTGAGTAGTATATTGTTGTCAAACAGTCCAACTTTTTACTGTGAAAAACAGATACCACTTTGAACTGAATTAATCGAAGAACTCTCTTCTCTTCTCTGAAGACCTTTTAAACTTTATTAATGGCCATACATAATTTACTGTTATTGAATTTGGTGCTGCATAAATGCCTCATATCAAGCAAAAACACATTTCCCCCAGTAATATACACTTACTCTGCTAAAACCGCAGTATGTAAGTAATCGCTTGCATGAAAAAAGGTGTGGGTGAATTAGAGATTATACACTTACTTTACAAGGCATCTGATTTAAACCAGTGTTATCCTCTTACAGAGCAAGGATGAGGAGCTGCGGAAAGCCAACTCTGAGGGTAAGACACATTATTTAGCTACAGTATGTAGGCCTTGTGCTGGGATCTGAGAATTTGCTGCATTGGTAGTGCTGCGTCAGCACATCTGAGTTTTGACAGTGGTGATCTCAGGGTTTCTGTAATGGGGTTTCAGGTGTGACTGCTTGAGAGTCACATGATGGTGTGGCATTTGTGTGCTTCTAATGTGTTTAGGTCATTCACTGATTGTGAGATGCAAAATATAGTGAAGTTTCTCTTCTTACCTTAATTCATGTTGCAAGTCTTTGTTTCCTTTGAAATCCTTTTGATTTATCATACGTTCATGTTAATATATCTATATACCATCCCTGTGTGTGTTTATGTGTGTGTGTTTGTGTATATATAAGTATATCTTTTTTAAGTCTAGCCAAAGGCCATATGTCTGTCCATAATTCTATGATTAATGCAAACAGCAAAATAGCCAATTTAAATGCAGTTTCAATTTCTGCAGGTATTGCCCTGAAATCCTTTTTCTTAAGCTACTTTCAACGTATTTATTCTTATGCATTAGCACAGCTCAGCATGCATTTGGTGTTGATGTGAAGGATTTTTGCATGGGTCTGTCAAGCCATTTCCTCTATTATTCAGTACACTTTGCTTGCTTTTCAGGGGCCATACTTGACAAACCTGAGCCTCCGCCTACATTTATGAAACCTCGCACAATGTCCACCTCATCAGGTAATAAATGAATCGCCCAGCTTCAGTCATTTTCATTGTAGTGATGACTGTTAAAGTTGCCATGAAACTGGAGTCGCGACATCTTTTCTTTCATATTGTGATGTACATCTGAGTGAAAAATGTAGGGCAGGGACATTGTTCTATCCATCAGTTGTTGATTGGACGGAGGCAAATTTGATTGCGAATTGTCAGTCAATTGTGTGAAAGGGTGGAGTTTAAGCTGACTAAATGATTGGAGAAGTCCGTCATAACCAGCAAGAAGTCTGTAGTTTTCATCAGAATATTGATGTATGAAATTTTGATTAAGAATTACAAGGTCAAAAAATTAAAAAAACATCAATAAATGGCTCACAATTCATTTAGTAAATTGATTTCATGCTGAGTTTAAACCACCTATTGAGTTTAAACCACCTATTTTCTCCAGACACCAGGCGACCAACCAGAGTGACCCAGAGTGTTACAGACTTCCACCGTACAGAAAGGCCGCTACTTCCGGAGCGTCCAATAGGGCCGTTGCCCCCTAAACCGGCCATGAAACCCATTCTACTTCCCGGTAGTGAGGCAGCACGGACAGCCACGGTCACTCCCAAGATCCCCAGCCCTTCTCAGGATGGTCAGGCAGAGGTGTCCGAGACCATCTCTCACTCCCAGCCCCAGCAGGAGCCTCCGACCCCATCTCCCCGCAAAGAGACGCCTCCAGCCCCCTCGCCACGGAGGATCCTCAGCACGGATATCAGAGAGCGTGCAGAGAGAGCACACTCCGTCACCGAAGGTTTGCCTCCCTGTCAGTCTAGTGGGGATGATGCAGCATGCAGGGTTTGGATGGCTAGTTTTCATGTACTGTGCTGTTGAAAATTTGTTTTAAGGGGATAGTTCACCCAAAACTTAAAATTCTACTTCCTCACCCTCTTAATATTTTCTCACCTTCAAGGTGTCTGTCAAACTCCAGCTTATTTTAGAGAGGGCAAGATTATCAGTATAGTGACTTCACAAATGACTTGATATAAGCGCATAAGTAATGTCGACTTTTTTTATGCTATTTCCTGCACCACTTTTCACAGTGTTTAGGGCTTTGGCTAAATGAAATTATATTTTGTTGTGAATGTGAATTCACTTCTTTTATCTAATGGGATGCAGTAAAAAGAAAGTACAATACAGAAACATAACAATAAATGTCTTTTTTATTGAGTTGTCCTCATGGCCTTTATGCAAAAAATAACTATAAAATGTGGCAAGTGTTGTCCAGTTCACAAACAAACGACTCTTATGAACCAGTTCTTTGTAGTGAATCAAAAACACAGAACAACCAGGTTAGTCCAGTTCTCAAAACAAATTACTCTTATGAGCCGGTTGTTTTAAAGAATGGGTCTCTGGGTCGTTTCTTGGATGGATAGATAGATGGATGGATGGATGGATGGATGGATAGATAGATAATGATGAATATCCCTTCAATTGATTGACAGTCTGTCTTCTATTCTGCTGCTTTCTTTTCACTTTGTTTCATGCATGCACTCACACTCGGCCTTTATGATATCCGTCCCTGTCAAAATAAATGTATAATAATAACGTAGGGCCACATAATGACTCAACTGGTGTCTGTTTTCATTCAACACCTCCCTCGATGGCTGATCTTAAAGCTCTCAGAGTCCGAACACAATTCAGTTAGCCCTATCCCATCAGTAATTCAATGCTTGTGAGACTGATGCAGCAAATGGGCCCTGATGAAAATGCATTCATTCTTTTGAGTGTTTGTCCAAAATACTCTTTGTATCTCCAAATGTTATCTTAGTGCAATAACCACATAAGTGAGAATATGAATATTGTGATAATCAGATAGGCTGAACATCCCCTGGCGGTGTCAAGTGTTGCGTACGTGTCAGCATTTTCTGTGGACAGTGAGTAGCCTGTCATTTTATTCTTTATTTTCATTCAAGTTCCACCCTTCCTCCATACATCCTGATGCAGATATTTTTCTCATTTGTGAATCTGTTGTAAACGACCTTTTGATGTTCATAGCTGTGGCGCGGTGACAGCTCCTACGCTCATGACATAAAGGGTCACAGGTTTGAATCCTGACTGTAATGTTCCCCAATTTCTCCCATTCCCACCGTCAATCCTCCTTGTCCTGTATAATAAAAGGCATAAAACAGCCCTAAAAGACATTGTGCTGTATTGTGTTCATGTCTTTTATAAGAACGGACACAGTCTGACCGTATTTCCTCTCATAGAGACCCTCCCTATTCCACGGCCCCGCATGAAGCCCTCTCCCCAGCGCCGTGCCGTGTCTGTCCACGAGGATTCACTCCTCCAACACGCCACCATGCTTGACCCTGAGGGTGAGCCTCTGATGTCTCACAACTGTCACTCACAATATGTCACCTTGTGTTTCTGAGCAGTGCTCTTAATGATTCCACACAAGTAATATGAGGGAGATGTTTGAAGAGTACTCATGTAATGCTGCTTTAACTGTCAATGTGGCATTGATTACACATTGAAGAAGATATATTGCTAGTCAGTTGCAGGTGTTATTAGGAGTAATGTGTCAAACAACTTTTTGGAGTCAACTAGCGTATATGTTAATACTACCGTTCAAAAGTTTGGTGTGTGTAAGATTTGTTAATGCTTTTGAAAGAAGTCTCTGATTCTCACCAAGGTTGCATTTATTTGAGTAAAACGATAGTAAAAACTGTAATTTTATATAAATTGTATAAAATGTAATTTATTTCTGTGATGGCAAAGCTGGATTTTCAGCAGCCATTGCTCTTCAGTGTCACATGATCCTCTTAAAATCATTCTAAAATGCTGATTTGGTGCTCAAGGAACATTTAGTTTCAGTTGTGCTGCTTAAAGGAATAGTTTACTTTAAAATAAAAATTCTGTCATCATTTACTCACCCTCAAGTTGTTTCAAACCTGTATGAATTTCTTTCTTCTGCTGAACACAAAGGAAGATATTTTGAAGAATATCTGTAACCAGACAGTTGATGTACCCCATTGATTTCCATAGTAGGAAAAAACTGTTTGGTTACCGACATTTTTCAAAATATCTTCTTTTTTGTTCAGCAGAAGAAAGAAATTCATACAGGTTTCAAACAACTTGAGGGTGAGGAAATGATGACAGAATTTTTATTTTGAAGTGAACGATTCCTTTAATGTTTGTGTAAACTATTACATTTTTTCTATGATTCTTTAATGAATAGAAAGTTGAAAAAAAACAGCATTTATTTGAAAATAATTTTTTTTTAACATTATGTCGATCAATTTAATGCCTTCTTGCTGAACAAGTGTTAATTTCTTTAAAAGAAAAAATTTACTGACCCCAAACTTTTGTATGGAGCTAAAGCATGTAGACTAAGAGCCACAAAATGTTGATTTCATGTGGTCTTTAAAACACAAAAAGCGCCATCATTGAAAAGTGACAAAGTCGATTCTTCCTTTCAAAATTAAAAACAAAACAATTACAAACCAAAAATAATGCGTCGTTATTACGGCCTCTTTCAGAGCTAAAGGCAGCGCTGCCAAGACGGCAGAGGTCACCGGGGGGAAAGCGAGTGAACCTGGGGGAACTGACGCCTTGCTCAGAGGATTTACCTGAGGGTGAGGAAGGTGAGCGGAGGAAGAGATTAACTCCACTCCGACACCATTATATATACAGTTTTTGCAGAACTTCCATTAGACATCTTACTAACGTGTAGATCATGTGCATTCACAGGGAAATCTAGGGAGAAGGAGGACAGCACTGATCAGACGGACAGCACAACAGTCACAAACAGCAAATCAGAGCAGAGCCCGTCCGGGCCAAGCGAGCAAGTGACCAACCAGGAGAGGAGCGAGACAGTCTCAGAGGAGCACACAACGCAGGGAGAAACATCAGACCAAAGAACTGAATCCCCCTCACCTGAGACACACATGGACTGACCCTGCGCAAATCTATTTTCTATGTGTACCTTTGCCTTGCACGCCAGATTATGTACAAAAGAATGAATTATGAACAAATGTGTTTAAAAAAAGAAGAGTAAATCAATTCATCTACTTGTTAATAATGATTAAAAAGTGAATTCTGTTGTGTCATTACGAGTCCTGACTTTTTTCATGGATTTATCCCTCTTCCCTTCCTCAACACAGCTTCCATTTGGTGCGAATCAAAGGAAAGTTGGCAATGAAACGTTTGCCGGTGTGATTTGATTAAACGTACCCACATTACAACATGTAAAAAGAGAGTAAATCTGGTATGATATATTTTGTTGAGCAGCACCTCTATCTAAATGAATTATTGGCACAGAGCTTTTTAGTTCCCTGCATATGTTTAGAAAACATTTATTTATCGTGTATTACATCACATATGCAAGTATATTCAAGATTTTATTGTAGAAATGGCTCTAAACCTGATATTGCATGTAAACCACATTGAAACATTTAGAAGGTCTACAATGGCAAAAGAATGAAAGGGACATTAAATCACACAAATTTCTGAGATCATAGATGACCCCTTATTTTGGTTGTATATTACAACCAAATATACAAAACATTAGGATCAGTCTTACAGGTGAAGCGAATATCATAGATAATCTCCTAACAAGGCTGTATTATTAAGGTCTGGGTAGAATAGATAGTAAGCAAACAATTAGTTCTCATAATAATCTACACGTTGGATGCAAACCAATCAGAGTGCCCATGATGGCCCGTCCACAGTCGAAAGCGCTAACAATGGGCACACGTTGTCAGAACTGAACCTTGGAGCAGTGGACCAATGAGTCACGTTTTCTTTTGCATCATCATGTGGATGGCTATGCATAAATGTGCCATTGACCTGGGGAAGTGATGGCAATGTGCAATGTTCTGCTGGGAAACCCTGGGTCCAGCCATTCACGAGGTTGTAAATTTGACAACATTAGGCAGGAGGTCATAATGTTTTGGCTCATCTGTGTACATTGTAGATTTTATTAAGGTGATTGTACAAAGTGATAACACTAAAATCAGTGTTTTCTAAACCTGTTGGCATCAAAAAACTGCTATTTTATGTTTTAAAAATAGTGTTTTCACTTCATATTACAATGTTCTTTAATTCCAATACAGAACCAGGGCTCTTTCAGCAGAAAAGCCCACATGATTTGAGTCATCGCTCTGCGTGTGTTTCTGCAGCACATTACTCTCTTCAGTACACAGCAATTGGCGGTTGTGCAGATTTGGCTGGTGAATGTTAATGGAACACAGGAGAGCCATCTGTGAGTGTGGAAGTGCTGGAGAACACAGAAGCATCACTAAACCATAGATGAGAGTGGCGCGAGTAAACCGCCCTCTGCTTGGAATGAAACCAAATTGTTTTTACTACTCTTTCAGCATACATTTTCATATCTGAGGCACACGTTTAACTCCCTGTCCAACACATTACACCCCAAACCGAAGGATAATAAGTTAATATATCAAACCAAGGTGGTGTTATTATAATCTAAACCATTTTATTTCATGAAAATACTAGCAATTGGCACTTTTTTTATACAGTAAGAAAATTAAACTTGCCCCAAAAAAAAAGAAAAAAAAGAGGAAAGTATCACGTCGCAAAGAGCAAATCCATTTCTCAAGAAGACCATACAATCAAAGACAAACCACAAAAACAATGAGCAGTCACTCCACCATGAATGATTTGACTTTAGAAAAATAAATCCATTTTGTGCAATTGAGAGACCATAGGCTCAGACAAATAAAGCATAGCTTTCAGTGCGTCCCACGAATGTTAGCGCTCCAATCGTAAAAGATGAACTCACCACACGAGCTTTGAATGAAACTTCCAGAACACAAGAACTTCCTGAGGGCTTGTAATATGGGAGAACACAAGTCTACAAATGCTTATACTGAAGAAATGTAAAACTAAATTTGGTTTAGATGTCAGGCTGAAAATTCCTCAGATTAGTCTAAAAACTCTGTATTAAGATCATATTCGTATCCCTTTCAGCTTTACACCTCTTGCTGTTAATGTAACAAGAATAAGGGAGAACATTTATACGAGTGACTATACTTTTTTGCAATGTAAGCATATCATTTGATATACTTCTGCACATAAACTTGGGTTTCTGAAACAATTTATAATTTTGTACATTCTGTAGTAATTTTGTTCGCTTTAGTCATTAAACATCTTCCCACTTGAACTAAATATGAGCAAAAATAACAATATCTGAAACGTATAACAGCTGTAGATTAGCGTTATCATTTCTTTGGTGAAGATTTAAGTGATTCTATAAATGGTTTCAGCTGAAATCTGGTTTACATTCGCATATTAGGCATAAGAGGTGAGAATCTTATGGGCAAACAAGTGTCAAAGCAAGATTATATCACTCTAGTATATACAGAAATATTCAATGCGAAGGCCAAATCCTGGAGCCAACTTGGAAAACAAATTCTTAAAGTCTTTGAAATGTAAAAACCAACAAAATCTTGTGCTGTGAAACGATTAAAATGTCAAAGTCCACAGACAAGTGTGTTAAACTGTAATCTCTCCAAATGTGCCCACGATCAGGGGAAAATATATAGAAAACAGTGTGAAGAAGAGAAACAAATTGAAGTTTCTAGCCTTTGGCCTAAAGGATTCATATAATCAGTGCAAAGTGAATGCAAGTTGTTCCTCTCAAGCGTAATTTAAGAGCAAGCTGGAATGGGCTTTAGTATGTACATTATATGTGTCTTTACCTCATCCAAAATTTTATAAAAGACTAATTTAGTGTTAAGAAAGGAAAATGAAAAGAAACTAACAAACAAAATGTCATCCATAATGATCAATAAAACAAAAATAAAATACACATGCAAGATGACTCCGCCTGTAACAAGTTTAGCGCTGCTTTAAAGGTAGCTCGTAACGTTTCATTTTCAAATGAAATGTTTCATGTTACTCCATGCACTCATCAGAAACCCGTTTGGAAAAAAGATACCGCTGTTCTGTATCAAAGGAAACTGTTGGGACTGTTTGGGAAGTAAGGCCTCCATGTTTTGCATATGACGCCCAGGTGACTCTCCTTGTGACGGCAGCCTGGCGTGCCAATGTCTGAGTGCTACAGGGTCGCCAGCACTCTGAAGAAGGAAATGATAAAAACACACAAAGACTGTCCCACTCCAAACACCAACGCCTCCAAGGAGAACATACTCTTCCCAGCCGCCTTATAGACTCCTGCTATAGCTGCACCTGTAAGAAGACATTTTGTATGATACGCATTTCATGTTCATTATTTATGACATATTTCAGACGTAACTAGACAAAAAACAAGCTACATACTAGTGAGAACCCCTCCAAAGAGCGGGCCGATGATAACCATAAGCAGGATGCCGATGGGGAAAAACCGTGCCATCTTATGTCTGCGGAGTGTTGCCAGAGCAAGGAGGGCGGCAGGGAGGTGGAACATCAATGAGGACACAACAGCCCACAGGAACACCCCATACCACATCTCTGCAAAAAAAAACAGAGAAAGACATCAGTGGCATGAAGAAACACATTCAAAGCCTGAAGATCAGCCAACAGAGTCTATCAAATCTTCCCACGCCTGTGATGTAAACATCTCCCACGAAATCTAAGAAAAGATCTAAATGACTGGCATCGTGGAATTTAAGACTGATAGTTAGTGGTGAAGCGTCATTTGGTATATTACAAGCCTGTACTGTAATCCTGTAAATGAAATATTCAACTCCATATTTCTGTCACACAACTTGAACAAGATAGACACTCGGACAGGTAGACAGATGGATGAATTAAATGGTAGACAGATGGCTAGAAAAGACTGTTAGACAGATAGATAGTTAGATAGAACAACAGATAGATAGACAGAACGATAAGACATAGATAGAAAGACAGATGGCTAGAAAAGACTGTTAAACAGATAGATATAAAGAACAACAGATAGAACGATTAATAGATAGGCAGAACAAATGATAGATAGAAAGAAAGAAAGATAAACAGATAGAACAATTGATAGACAGACATAACGATAGATGGATAGATAGACAGAACAACAGATAGAACGATCGATAGATAAATAGAAATACAGATAGGTAAGTTAGAACAGATTGATAGACATAGGTAGGTAGAACAATAGATAGATAGAAAGAACAACGGAGATTGATAGACAGATAGAGAGACAGACATAACGATAGATAGGTAGACAGACAGAACAACAGAGATCAACAGATAGATAGAAAGACAGATAGGTAACGGTAGGTAGGTAACGTTAGAACAACAGAGAGATAGGTAGAACAAGATAGATAGAAAGAACGATTAATAGACAGACAGACATAACGATAGATAGATAGATAGATAGACAGACAGACAGACAGACATATCGATGTCCGTCTCTCAGTAACATTAGTATCATTAGCTGGACAAGCTAACACACTAGCATTAGTTGCTAACCCATTACCAGTTTGAAAGCTCAACCACTTTTTCACTGTAAAGTCATACAAATCATTAAACACAATAACAGTATCTGAATGTCATAGCAGCACAAACATGAGTTGATCGAACTGATGAGTAATGTCGGCTGTGGCGTGGAGACTCACCGGAGAAATCGCACAGAGAGGTGTCGTTCCTCCCGCAGTTGGTAGCATTTGTCCTCGGTACCAAATTCAAACTGAGGATCTGCTGAACGAACCCCATCTCCATGTCCTGAATTTCTCTTAAGATCAACACGGCGATCATGCGTGAGAAAAGTGTCAAATCCGAATAACAGCATTAGAAAAGGAACGTGGGCTTGAGCAGAGCGTTTGTTTTTAGCACAGATGCTCTTCCATCTGCATCAACATCCACTTCAACTGCGCAAACCCGATGAGTGCTCGGATTTACTCTCATTAAACTAAAAGCACTACCGATGCCCTGTAACACATTTGAAAAACCGGGAAAATTAGTTTTAACGACCACAACTGTCAGGTTTGAGAGATTATCTAGCTGTCACCTGCGATTTGCGACAGGCTTGTGGGTGGGGCCTGCATGGTTGTAGCGCATGTCCCTTCGCGGTATCCATAAAGCATGACTCACATATCATATGGATAGAAAGTGACTGTCTTTGGCTAATTCTATTCTATTCTATTTTATTCTAAAAGTGTGGAGAGTTGAAATAGCCAGGCAGGCAGAATATGAAAAATAATTTACCGTAGCCTATTATAATTTATATACTATATTTTGTTATTATTACTTTTAATAATGACCTTAATGATAATAATTTCCCTTTGATTACCTTTAATAACCTTTAATTAATTTTGTTAATACATAAAAAAAAAAACACACATTTTCTCTCATTTCATTTTTAGCACAAGGTTGGAACAACCTAACAAAAAACGTGAAGTTGAAAAGAAACGACTATTCTGGACTCTGAAGGCTGGTGAGGCATTGAGTCTTTTATAGATCAGATGATGCTGCTAGCAAGCTAACATGCTCGGCGTCTAGTAAAGCTAGCTGGTTAGCCGCAGTCTTTCTTGTGATTGTTCTCGAGTATTCATCTGATTTTGCCGGTGATACAGCAGACCACACAGAAAAATAAGAATGAATTATTCGGATTACGATTCGGATGGTTATTCCTCAAATGAGGATGAAGACTATGTCCCTTCTGGTAAGAGATTTTAGCATGAAGTTAGCATGGTTGTAGCAAGAGCACAGATATAGCTAAGCCGTCTGTGCTAGATATATCTACACATACTGCTTCACTTTTTCTTTTATATTATTATAGTGACATCATATGCGAACACAATTGCACAAAAAGTATCCTAGCTAATGTTCATACTTTGGATTCACACATACTTATCTAGACAATGACTTATCTCAGTATATCTATTCTAGATTGTAAAATATATATTTATTAAGATCCCTCTTTAAAGATAGCAGGTGTTTTATGTGATCAGATCCAAGCAATGATTAATAGTTACTCCTTTCTGATAGATGTCCATTTGGCTGTGACAGTGATGACAAGGATGAAAACAATGACTGATATTATTCACCAAAAACCCTGCTGGTCTTTTATGGTCCTGTCTTAGAAGTGCTATAAATTGGTTTGCATCATGAAGCACTGGAGGCTCTTCAGTGGGTAGAGGAGATCCAACCTTTAAACACAGTGACTTGTTCAGATTCATTTTCAGCATCAACACGTATAAGTGCTCAATCTATATCCAGGCATATGTAAAGAAAATGCCATTTGGGAATAATTATTATTTGTATTGCATTTTATGTGTGTTTATGTAGGGGTGGAGGTCTTGTGGACAATCTAGTTTCAATTGAGTACAGCAGAAACTAAAGGGCTAAATAAAATGACTTTTATTAATTTAATAAATGATGGGAAACGAGGAGGTGGCATCTATATATTAAAACACAAGGTGGTACTGAGAGGAGTATTGGACCAGAAGAGATGACATTCTGCCTTTAAGTGAGAAATATTCCCACTCATACAGGAATTTAGGTCAATGGAATTAGAAAACCTGCCACTTCAGATTTTCCTGCTCCAAAGAATTTTAAAACACACTTTTAGCCTATTGAAAATGACAGCAGCCCTTTTTAATATAATTTCTTTTATTTTTCTTTTCGAACAGCATTGCACCAGTCCAGCAATGCATAGGAAATTTAGGCAATAATGCATCGTTAGTTGGTATGTTTATTTAGTCTCAGGGTCATAAATATTGATTCATTCACATTGGTTTATTTTTTTCCTTTTATTGATCAGATGATAATCTGAGCGAGGATGACATGAATGAATGTGTGAAGGAGGACCCACTGGAAGGGGAGGATCCCAACGAGCAGCAGTCAGGACATGTGAAAATGAAAAAGAAGAAAACTAAAGCAGACATTCCTATGAGGTATGATATTAGTGACGTGTATATTTTAAACTCAACTAAATTCTTAAGTAAAATGATCTTAAGTAAAATTGTCTCACTTACTTACAAAGAAAAAGGAAAAAAGGAGGCCTCAAACTGGCAGAAGATGGTGAGGGAGGTTCGTCAGGCCAGCAGAAAGAGGAAGATGAGCCAAAAGAAGATCATTTCGTAACCAAGTCTAGAGGGGACAATGACGTTAAGCAGAAGAAGAAAGCAGATGATCTTTGGGCTAGTTTTTTGAGTGATGTCGGCCCTCGACCCAAAGCATCAGCTCCGAGTGCAGACTCTCAGCAGGTAACTTAAGAAACTTAAAGGGATAGTTCATCCAAAAATTAATTAAATGAATTAAATTGAAATTCTGTCATCATTTCTGTCGGTAACCAAACAATTGATGGGCCCCATTGACTTAAATACTATGGAAGTCAATGCCCTTCAACTGTTTGGTTACCCGTATTCTTCAAAATATCGTCTTTTGTGTTCAGCAGAGGAAAGAAATTCATTCAGGTTTGGAACAACTTGAGGGTGAGTATATTTTTGGGTGAACTATCCCTTTAAGTGAAAAAACAAACAAAAAAAACAATAACATTTGTTAAAGATTTCAGACAATTTGATGCGTACATGTTGGAAAAACCTGTAAGTTACCATGAAATCAAAATTGACATTTTTTTGTTGTTGTATTTTTTAAAATAAATGATTTATCTCTGCACATTTTTTTTCTTTCATTTATGTGCCCTTGTAATCTTTAATCAAAATAACCAATCTCCCAATTTCTCTGATGATGTGTGGTATGAGGGCAGGACAACCTGTCACTCACATGAGATCAACCAATAGCAAAACACAACCGTCCACCCATCCAATCAATTCCCAATGGGCAAATTCAAGTCCCGCCCATTCAAAAAGGCTTTTTTCTTGTTTGAGAAGCCATTTCACTTCTTGGATACACATCAGAATAGGGGAAAAAAGACTATTTTAACTTCATTACATGTCGACTTTAAGAGTTGAGATATATTCAGCTTCAATCTTAAATCTTTCAGCTTTGGACAATTTTTTTTGTTTTTTACAAAGTAGTTTGTTCAATATTCTAACAATTACTCACATATTTTATGATTTCATGATTATTTAATTTTCTTGTACTAACATTTGTCTTTTCTTGCCTTTTATTTATTTATATTTTATTAATTTGGGTGAAACATTGAGCTTGCTGTGTTTTGCATGTGGTTCAGTCAGTGTCTTAGTAGTCTTGATTCTACAGTCAGAATGCGTTAAAAAGCATTTAATTCAATTTTTTATTTTGTGCTTTCGTTTTATTAAATTGTCTCTAAGATTAATATGCATAATCTCTTATAGTCCACATCTACAGCTGTCCCAGATAAGCCCAGTAAACCCTCTACAGCGTCTCAGCAGCAGGAGGACAAACCTAAAGAATCCTCCAAAATCACAATTACCAAGGTGTTTGATTTTGCAGGAGAAGAAGTGCGGTAAGTGAGACTGCCTTGTGTGACTGTGAGTGTTTTATATGGCCACCAGATGACAGCATACATTCATTAATCAGATGCAGAGCTGAGAATCTAGCAGTGATTGCTTTTTGGAAACAGTGCTTCAGAAATATGTTCATTTCAAAACGGTGATTTGTCCAAATAGGTAATTTCATTTAATAGTATGTGCATGTTAATAATGAAGTCAAAACATACAGAAATATTTAGGTATTTTCAGTGAATGTTGTTATAGTTAATCACAATGCTGTCATCACATCTTAGCTTGTCTAGCTTGCTGCTTTTTAATAATGAATTCCAGTACATTGTGTTTATGAGCCAGTCACACACTCAAAGTGGAGCCAGTGAAATATTCACATCCTGCCAAGCACAAAGCGCTGACAAGCTTTGAACTCATTTAATGAACGCAAGATGTGATTTATATTAAGACTTGTTCTATAAAAAGACTGCAGTGGCCCCAAAAATATTTGGACACTTTTAAAACTTTTTAATAAAATCTTACTTCATAAATCACAAAATATCAAACCAAAAGTGGGATCTCAAAACAAATGAATCCAGGTGTACGTCATCACTTTAATGATCCACTTATATTTGACAACCAGAAAATACTTTAAAAAAAAAAATGCTTTTATTTACTTTTATTTCCAAATACTGATATTTATATATGGTTAGAAAAACCATACAAACCCCAAACTTTTGAACAGTAGTTTATAGTATCTTGTCAGTTGTTTTAGAAGATTTTTAAAACACACTATGAGTTGATTTTTATCATACTATCCTTCATATCTCGTGTTGTGGTCCGCAGGGTCACCAAAGAGGTGGACGCAGACTCCCGGGAGGCCAAGAGTTTTCTGAAGGAGGAAGAGCAGTCAGTGTCATCTGAGCCACAGCTTTCCGATGCGCTCTCCTCTGGATCCAGGTACCACCCCGGTGAAACCCTTTATTCCTGCGTTCTGTTGTTCTGGTCTTTCTCAGTACATGTGAAATTACAGTTTACAACCATTGTGTCAGTTAATTAATGAAACAAAGTGGTTTTTAATGGTTCTGTTTTGTGTTTCACTGACGCAGAAGTGAATAACTCATTAGCGCTTGACTATAATTAATTCTTTGTTATTGATGTTGTTATATTACAGTAATTAGATGTGATCTCCTTCAGTGTAGTTGGTGCTGATGAATGGATGGAGACGTGTGTGTTTGCCGTGCAGGACTAGAGGGAATGTCAGACGTGTCATTGATCTCTGACAGCTATGATAGCGAGTCTCTGATCCTCTAATTCCATATCTGCCTGTAGGGAAACACACAAGTATGTTTCAGCCGCAGTGTGCACAGATGTGTATATATGAGTTTTTTCTCCCTAATGTTCTGCTAAACTAATCAGAAATGGCCAGACAGGACGTCGGTAGAGTTTGTGTACGTTAATCATCCTCGGGGTCTTCATCGCTCCTTACATAAGTTTATTTTGGACAGACGCTCTTGTCTGTCCTCTGAGACTGTGAATATTTGCTGAATAGGAAGTCATATTTTCCCCTGCATAGGATATACAGTATTGGGCGTTGGCATGTGCAGCAGGAAAAGCAGCTTGAACCCCACCTCTTCCATCCCTTTATCATCCAAACGACTGTCATGTCCTGAATGTCCACGCTAAAAATACTCTATATTCACTCGGTGTCTGGTTTTGATTTTGATGGCTTTTAAGTGCTGGGATATCATTGCTCAGTCAGTGTGACTTTAAATCAAGCCTCTTCATATTCCAATGGCTGTTTCGCTCCAGCACAGCAGGGTTCCTGCTTAAACTAGGCACAGAAAAGCCTAAACACAAAGGGTACCTTTCTCCAATATTCACTCGCTTCCCTTCTCTTCCTTTAAGCCTCTTTTGTGTGATTTGAGGTTAGAGGGCTTGAGTCAGCACTGTGTCTCTCTCTCTCTCTCTCTCTCACACACACACACACACACACACACACACACACAGGCACAGTGGCTCTCTGTTTCTCTACTTAACAGTGTCATACTGCGCCTCAACACAGAACTGCTGACGATAGTAATACACACACTTCTTCCTTTTTCCTGCATTTTTTTCCATGCAGACAGACTTACATTGTTACTTCTCTGTCAGAAAGGTTGGCATAGTTGTGAAAATGGCTACACTTTACAGCAAGTGTTAACATTGTTTAACACATTAGGTACCACAAAGTAACAATGAACGACAGCTTTTTACATCTTTTATTATTCTAGGTTAATGTTTATAATGCATTAACTAAATTATCTATGTTGTGAATGGGTAAAAATGTATTAGTATACACTACCATTCAGAAGTTTGGCCAAGGATTTTATTCGGCAAGGACACATTAAATTGGTCAAATGTGACGGGAAAGACTTTTACATTGTTACAGATATTTCTATTTTTAACAAAGTTCAATTGAACAACATTTATTTATCAAAGAATCTGAAAAAAATAAATAAAAATGTATCATGGTTTCTGATTCTTTTTTTTTTTTTTCAACAAAAAAAAAAAGAAAGCAGCTGATTTGCTGCTTTCTTGAGCAGCAAATCAGCATATTAGAATGATTTCCGAAGGATCATGTGACACTGAAGATGCTGAAAATTCAGCTTGCATCACAGGAATAAATTCGATTTTAAAATATATAAAATTAGAAAACATTTTCAATTGAACTTTTTACTGTATTTTTGATCAAATAAATGCTGCCTTGGTGAACATAAAATACTTTTTTTTCCCAAAAGCAAACAAAATATATATTTTGAATGGAAGCGAATGTAGAAATGAATGTCAACCTAAATAATTTCTGTTAACGTGTTGTACATGGTTAGTTCAAGATACCTACTGCACTAACTATTGTTAATGAATTAAATGTTATTGTAAAGTGTTACCAAAAAAAACTATGGCTGCAACTAACTACTATTTTGATAATCAGTTAATTTGTCGATTTATGTTGATTATTTGTATGATCAATTGGACAAAGAAGCCACATTTTATGCTTTTTTATTTTATTGAAAATAATTTTATTCTATACAATAGGCTTGATTTATGAAACAATTTGAGCATAAATCGTTTGCAAAACTGTTCGTGCTTTAATATTAGATTGGATGGAATGATTTATTAACGATTAGTTCTGTTTGTGTTTCGTGAATAAGACCCAGTGGTTGCCAAATTTTTTTGAAAATGTTAAAATAAAAGAACAACACAGACCCATTATTTACATGATTGAAATGTTGTTAAACAGCTCTTCAGTTTCTTTCTCCTGCCACACACACACAGACACACTTGGACCCTCCATCTGTTGATTCTTCCCAGCAGCCCATAGGTGTGTGTGAGCAGGGTTAAAAATGAACACTCGCCAAGTGCCAAATGCAAGTAAAAATTTGGATTTGGCAAGTAAATGAAATATAACTGTAACATTGCAAGGTTTAATAGAATTGTAAATTGTTATTCTGACACTTTTTTCTGAAATCTTTACCATTATGCTGGCTGCATAGATTTTTTTCATTCTTTCCAGAGCTCCATCTAGCAACAATAAGTAAAGAATGCTAAAAACAGTTTCATGTTTGGTAAGAAAAATGTAAGACCTGTACATTTTAATTCACCCACCATTGGCAGGCAAAAAGTTACATTTGGACACGGCAAGTTTGCCTGAATGTGTGAATGATAACCTTTAGGACACAATTTGTGAGCACCATTTGTGTGGACACCACAGACTGATGTAACCTCACTGCTAGCGGTTCAAGTGTGGAGCAGCGTTGTGTAGTTCTGTGTTGTCTAAGTGCTATCGATCACAGAACCAGCCAGATTTACTGATGCTTGTTCTGAGCTCCAGTGATAGCTTGATTGATTGTCTAGTGTCTCTGTGGTCTTATCGCAGAACTTGACTGACGTTGAGGCTGAGCTCCATGTAAGCACTCAGACAAACACACAAACAAATCTGTACTTTACGGAAATGAAATGAAAGCTTGCGTATTTACGTACGTTTTTAAGTGCCAGTTGCACAACACACTCAAACGGAGTCGGAGAGAAATCTTCCCTCTCTCTTCCTGTGTCTGTTCCACTTGGCTTTCCGTCAGCTCGCTGTACGTGAGTGAGTAACACAACATACAGTGGTTCTGGGAAACCTGTGTGTATGTCCACTTAAACTAATGATTTCCACATGCGCCAGTCACAGCTCTGCTTTTCTAATTATAGATCCTCATTTCTAGGACCCTAAAAATAGGACTCCGCTCCCCATTATTACAGTACAGTCACACACCTCGCTCTTCGTCGGGTCAAGCCATGTGTCTACAGTGTACGGACAAACTTAAAACCTCGCTTTAATTCATAAATAGAGTAAAAAAAATACTCAGTTAATATATTTGAAATATTTTATAATTTTTGAAATAAATGTACTCTGTTAATATTTATTTAAAATATTATAATAACTATTTAAATTAAGAAATGTTAATATTAGTTATTTATAAAAATTTAAATGTTATAAAAATGATGCATATACATATTTATATATTTAAAAAAGCTAATTAGTTACTAGAGATGAACCCTAAACGAACCCTTTATTATATGTTTTTAGGGTTATGTTTAGCTACTTTTCCATTCTTTTTCAATGTAAACACTAGACGTCTCGCATCTTTTGCAGTGTCTCGTGTATGATGACACTGCGTTAAAAAAATGCAAAAGTTGAAAATTTCAAAGTTCAAGAAGTTCAACTCTTGCAAAATGTGTCTCTAGACCTTGCACATTTTTCGTTCCACGGACCTGCGTCTCACATTTTTTTAACAGCAAAAAAGGTGTTCTGTGTGAACAGCCCTTACACTTGTTTGTGTGTGTGTTATTGCCGGGAACTGTACCATCACTGTTGTGTGGTTTGCTTGAATAAGAAACGTGTTATTCTCGATTTATTTACTGTATAAGTTCACACAAACAAAGCGAGAAGTGTTTTGGTCTGAGCACAGTAATATTAATAGTTCCACCCGTGTGCATGCTGTTGATATCTGCACATGTTGCAGTATTCAACTTGCATGAGTCTAATCTCTTTGTTTCATGATTTCTAGTTCTCAGTCTTTCTCGTGCACAGGGCGGTATAGTGAGTTATTGGTTCCTCAGACTCTGTTTAGATGCCAATGAGTAAAACTTGGCTGTTTCATAATAATCCATACAGCGGTGAGGTATATGCCATGTTATCTCAGCCATCACAATTCTTTTAGTTTTGTCACAATACTGTAAGCCATCATGTCATGTCTTGAGCTGTGTTTAGAAACCTGGGTTAAGTGCCTTGCTCAAGGGCACAGTGGTGATGGCTCATGATGATGCTCTCTTTATATAGAAACATTGCCAGCCCCCAGCTATTCCACATAACCAGAATTATATTGCCTGATGAAATCCACAACCCGACATCATTAGCACTAACACACAAGTTTTCAAAATGGAGCCTGAGGGACCCCCACAGTGAGTGCTAGCGGGGCCTAGGAAAATTGTTATAAACATTTTTAAACAATTATTTATATATATATATATATATATATATATATATATATATATATATATATATATATATATATATGCATGCATACTTACTTACTTACTTACTTACTTACTTACTTACTTACTTACTTACTTACTTACTTACTTACTTTTTTTTTACTCCATGACCCTACATAAGACAAGGGGTTTGGAAAATTAATGGATGGATTAACCAAAATCACGTAACAGGAGATAAACAGGAATATAAAAGCTAATGATTTAATTTTGGAAATAACAAGTTGTCTAAGTAATGTGGCAAGTATTTTTTTTTTTCTCACACAATATACATGGATCTTTATAAACTTTATATATCTGGATTTTTCTTTTACAAAGTGGGTACTTCACATTAGGATCGTCATTTTGGTGGGTCCTTAGCATCAAAAAGTTTGAAAATCCTGCTTTGACCAAATGAGCTAATGACTTCCTCATTGTGGAGTTCAAACTAACTATCTTTCTGTTACTAGCGCAGATATTTCACCACTCCACCCACCCATAATGAGGTCACAGTGAGCAGAGGGGAGCTTGTTCTGGTCTAAATTGAGAAGGCCAATTCAGGATTTCATTAGCAGACCTTAAATGACCTGTTCCCTGTCTCCTCACAGCTGGACACTGTGTCAGCCGGTCCTCACGCTATAATGAATGCATGTTAACTGAAGTGAGGGTTCGATATCACGCCCCCCTCACCGCCGGACACATCAGAGCGCTGCTGCTGTGTGCTCCGTCTCCCAGCTAATGCTTCTGACAAAACCAGGCCACTCTTCACTCCCCTGGCATCTGAAAATGTGCCGTGGCCCGAAAGAGAGTTTCCTGTATGTCAGTGTGTGTGTGCTCCTGCCAAAACAGATGCAAATTCTCCCAAGTGGCTGCATGTTAAACAAGCGATCACAGAAAGGCATCATCTCGGGAGGCGGTAAATATGTGGCAACAAACTGCGGTTGTGCCTGATGGTATTGTATCAGAACCTTGAGACGTTCAGCTGATGTTTATTTATACCTTTTTAATATTTCCTTCAAGCGTTTAAACCATTGCGATGACCTACAATCAAGCTTCAGCTCTGAATGCAGAATCACACATAAAATATTGAGTGTGCTTACTTCAATTTTCAAAGCAGTGCTCAACTTTTTGGGTGGAATTCACCACAGACACTTTTAAAATGTCAAATCAGCTCTTGCTGTTTAGACACTTTACCTCCCTCCTGTTTTTCCGCGGTTCTTTAGAGCTCCATCAGCCTCCATTCAGCCTGTCAATGAGACACAACTAGACCACTTCATCCCTCGTCAGGCCTCATCTTCAAACCATGGTTTGTGACGGCTCCTGTACTTGTGCCGGGAAGTGTATTTCCGTCCTTGTTGACGTGCAGCTGCTGAACCTCAATTGTCTGAATGTTGAGGGGAAAGTCGGGTGATGCTATCCATTCCAATATTGTGGAAACAGATGGGGAAAGTCACTTTGGGGGCCACTCCAGACCCCCTTCCCAAATTTCCCTGCCCCTGCCGGTTTCCCTTGAAATACTAAGAGAAAACCCTTTCAGGAAGGAAATTAGGCTCGTTAGACGCAAAATGGCTGGAAGTGATTATAGTAACTCTCTCTTATCGGTTATGCAGATATAATGAGGCCATAATTAGCTAAGGAAAGCTTTACGGATTTGTGCAACTACCAAACTGGCCTCTTATGTTAATATGTGAGCGGAATGATGATCGGAGCAGTATGTGAGGGAGAGAAAAAATGGAGAGCAGGGAGCAGGCGTTGGCTCTGAAGATGGGAAATGTACTGACAGCTTGGAACTGGGACACTTGTAAGGTGAACAGTGTGACAGCCTTGTGCTCGCAGGGCAGAGACAGACGAGTGACGGCTACATGTACATACCACACACTCAGTGCTGACTTAATCTGAGATTATCCTTTTAACAGTGCTTTTTTTAAATGAATTTAACCAACAGATTGCCTACAGCCCATTCACTGACAAAATTATAAAGTATTTTCTTGATCTGGCAAGCTCCAATCTGATTGGCTGACTATGCAACTTCTGGGAGTACTCTGGAAACAAAGCTGTGTTTCAAGGTACTGGGTTGATACTATGAGGGCTTTTGAGGATGAACGTGCTGCAGTCTGAGCTGCTGTGTCAACATGATTTTCATCCTGAATATGATTGTATCCTGAAGCACTGCAAAGACTGATCATTCTACACTAGGAGTGTGCACGATTTCAAAAGAGTTGCTCAGTTTATTTGTATCTTGATGCATTTTCTGCATTCCAGTCTTTCTGAGTCTGTTCCACATCTTGTCTAAGACACACACACACACACACACACACACACACACACACACACACACACACACATGCACATAAATACAGAATATACACTGATATGCTCAGACCCACAGAATATAAAGATTATTTTCCAAAAGCTCAAGGCCAGTCTTGTGTGCATGTCACAGACTCTCAGAGAACCTTCGAAAGGACAAACCACACACATATGTTTCTTAGACAGTTTCCCCAGCAACTACTGAACATGCAAAAACAAACCCTGTCAGTGTGTGTTTGAGATGTAAGGCTTTATCTCTTCACATGTCTCCTTACTTCTTTCTCCTGCAGAGCTCAGTTGAATTCACCGTTGGGCTCAACACTTTGTCTGTCTATGCTAAAAATATCTGCACTGTTACTTTAGGTGAGGACTGGAGGAGAGAGAGGTACTGGTTCCTCATGGGTTCACAATTGAAATAAACAGTATGAATACATTTAAATAGTTCACCCTGGATTATCATAATTTCACACTGTATATTTGCAAACCTGGGTTCGAAGATTAAAGTACAATTTACACACCAAATTGCATATTTAAGTTAAAGTTAAGGCCAAAATGTTTTATTGAACTTAAAAATAATTTTTCTTGATTTACTCATTTTTTCTATTTTTTTTTTTACAATATCTAAATGGGCATAGACTCAACTTTACAAGGTTAACAAGGTTAATCTTCATATTTATATTAAGATTAATAACATTGGACAAGTTCAGCGTGTGACATGTTTTAATAGTTGCATACTGTATGTTGTCACACTGCTCTGGTTGTCATGAAATGGAAGTTGCGGTAGTCTTTTCTTCCTTATTGTGATGTATATCCTAGTGAAACGGCTTCTCAAACAAGAACAAATGACTGGTGTTGACTTGATTTTGTCCATCGGAAATTGTTTGGATCGTTGGGTCATTGTGGTTTGCAACTGCTGTGATCTCTTTAATTAAAGATTACGAGGGCATATAAATATAAAAAAATAATGATGTGCACAGATAAATCATTTATAATAATTACTGGAATATTCCATAAAAAATGTCCATTTTGATTTCATGGAGACTAAGTCGTCTTCTAATGGCAAAATGAATACAATGTTTTCTAGTTTTCTCTAGACTCCGAAACTAAACTCTGTGTGTTTCTGCCTCTGTTTAAAGTGTATGAATAATTTATGAGACAAGTAGTGAGGCAGATTGTGATTGGTTGTCTGTATTACAGGGATAAAAGTATTGCGAACACTCTTTCAATAAACGTGTCCTTAACCCAGAGGTATGCATGGTGTGAAAATCATAGAAGACAGTGTGAGTCATAGAATACATTGTGATGTGCACAAGTGAAAAATTGAAGCTACAACTAACCAACACTGCACTGGATGCATTACAGTACTCTTAAGCATGGAATAGACTACACAACATTTAAAATCTGAACAGAAAAACTGCATCATACACTAAATGACTGAGGATCACACACTACCTGAGTTTCAGGTCGTTCCGAACATAAACTCTTGCAGAAACTCATGCCTCATTGCTAGGAGACGCATTATCAGCTCAAAAAATATTAAATATGTTTAATATCCTCTTAGTCTGTGCCTGCCTATCTTACACTTCTCAATTTTCTTTCAAATCAGCAGACTGGCTTTCGGCAACTACCGTTGACTTGTCCGGACTGTAAAACTGGACAAAAATCTCTAGCCTTCTCTTGTCTAGCCTTTAGAGTATTTTTAGAAATTTGAAACAGTGTTTTTAGCAAACATTGAGACACAGCAGGTTTGTTTGTGTATATGAAAGGCTCAAATCACAGCTTAGGGTCTAGGCGGGGCTGTAAGTGTCACTAAGTCCAGGTGGCTGATCACAGGGGCCAGGGGCCTGGAGCATAAAAGGTCTTTGAACTCTAGGTCTTAGCGCTGCAGGTGTGTTTATGTGTACGAGTCTATGTTCATTAGTCGTCTATGAGCAGGTGTGCTGCTCATTGTTCACAGGATGTAAATCTGTCGTTCATCGTATTAGGGGCAGAGCAGAGATGCTCAGAGACTCATATTCCAACCTAAACTGCTCTTTAAAGATCAAAAAGAGGAAGAAAAAATGGGACCCTATCATAATTATGGGATCATATTTAAAATAAACAACCAAGAGAGCCTGATGCCTGATCTCTTTGGCAATACTTAATTTGTATGTGACCGTCCTTTACAGGAAATGCGGCTTTTGCAAATGACAGTGTAAAATTTGCATGGTCCACACTGGTTCGTTTTACAAATTAGGCTTTTTTTTGGCTGTAGATTGTGCTTTTTTTTCACATGTAGCATCCAAATGTTATGCTGCAGTACACAGTTTGATGTTGTACAACTGTTTTCAACATTGATAATAATAAATGTGTCTTGAGCACCAAATATTAGAATGATTTGTGAAGGATCATGTGGCACTGAAGACTGGAGTAAGGATGATGTAAATTCAACTTTGCCATCACAGGAATAAATGGCATTTTAAAACATATTCGAATACCAAACAGTTATTTTAAACAGAAATTTTATTTTAAATAAATGCAGCCTTGGCGAGCATAAGAGACTAGTGTGTTTCCAAGTACCCGTGAGCAATAATGGCTGGTTTCAGATCACGTAATCCTTACACCAGTTACCATTGAGATTAATGAGAGCGTTAACAGATTTCTAGTTATTATAGACCTTCTTGATCATGAGCTGAACGTTAGAGTTGTGTTGCTTGTGGAAGTTTTTAATAGCAACTTAAATTGATCTTTGCTATGTATTTACATGTGCATGAGTGTTGGTAGCTCATTTTACTGTATATATTTTGTATTGTGCAGATATGAGTGAAAACATTAGCATTAGCTACATTGCCATTATCTGTTTAAATATGCGTGTGGAGTATGTGCGTGTGAGCGCTGTGTGATTTGATGTGTATTGTGTAACCCTGCAGTCTCTCCTCTGGCTGTTCTTCCAGTTTCCGCTTGTCAGACAGAATGTGGGTCAGTGAGGCTGTGCTGGGGTCTCATGGAGGACGTGTGTGTGGGGTTTATAGCTGCGGTTCACAGGCCCAATCCCGCACTTGCTCAAAAATATCTGGTCTGCAACTAGGCTAGTATCCGTGCCTTAGGCGGAAAAAGCCCATTAGATGAGTACGAGCAAACAGGCTGATACAATTGAGATGAAGCGTTCGGGGGTTAGCTGGCGTCCATCTCCCATGATGCCCTGTAGTGCCTTCTCTTATGATGTCACAAAGGCTGTAATTACTCAGAGTGGAGATGAAGAGACTTGTCAACCAACTGCTGTTCAATGGTGAGTTTATGAGCCACTCTGTGAACTTACGATGACATAAACCAAAATAATGAGGTTGGGGAATCTACTTCCTGTCTTGAAATGAATCGCAATAGGATGTTCCAGCCTTTTCTTCCCCCTCCACAAAGTGCTGGGACACGTTGACTGTGTGTGTGCCTTTAAATGAGATAACAAGACTATGGTCATGGGAGAACTCTGACTGCAAATAAACAACTAGATTCACAGACTTCTAGGCTACTGTTTTGCCCTGTACGTCCTGTTTCCCGTTAGGCTTTAGTGGCAATTTGTGTGTGTTTTTGCTTTTTAGGTGCCCATGTTGGCATATAGTCCAGTTTTTTTTTTATTTGATTGGCCTGTGACTGTGTTGGATGTACAGTATATCTGTTACATCATCTTTCTCTTTTTGAGCACTATGGTTGATGAAGCAGGATACAGTCACCTTGGCTCTGTGTTTAGCATTCTGGTCCAGCGTTGTGTACTCTGGTCTGGCTCCCGGCCCAACGTTCACATCGAAGCTGCTGCATGGCACACAGGATTGACTATCAGTTGAGCCCTGATTGTATATTGATTCCCTGTCAGAATAGGTATAAGCAGTGTTCCTGTTTCTCCCTGTGTGTACATACTGGTTCTGTTGACTAAGCTGTTATATGCTATTTGTTGTATGCAATATGTATATATGCGTGTATGTATGTATGTTTGTGTATATGTGTGTGTGTATATATATATATATATATATATATATATATATATATATATATATATATATTATATATTATTAGATGTATGTGTCTAAGATATGTTAGAACTGAAATGATTTCAGTTTTCTAACCAGATACAACAGGTTTCCAGTGATTGAACTAGTAATTTGTCTGTTTACACTTGAAGTAAAAAATATTAGCTAATCCGATTTGAATAGTTGGTGTTTAATATTCAGATATGTGGAGCAGAATTTTTGACCAATAATATTCTGCTGTGGGCAGGGCTACTGCTTTGCTTTGAATTCTTACTTTTGAATGGACTGGTAAATGCACTGCCGTCGCGTGGCAAAAATAAACAAATTTAGAAGTACTGTATACAATATTTTGTATTTTGCAAAGTATTCACACAAAATAGATTTTCATCAGTCTCTAAAAAGACAATTGAATACCATCCAAATTTTAGAAATGAGCCTCCACCACTACATAGTCAGTGTGAAGTACAGTAGTTTATATTGTTAATTTGGTCATATTAAAACCTTTTCCGAAATCTTATTGTTTTTCATGCCAATATTTGTGACTTTAATAAGCCTTCAATCGTGCAGCAGTCAAGTCTCTCCATTTGAAATTTGGAAGTTTGTGGATGCAGCTATAACGGAGGGAATATAATTACAGTATTGATTTTGCCATTATTGATTTGTACTTTTTGCTGCCTTTTTTGCTCCCCAACATTATTTTTGTGTGTTGTCTGGCTAGACGGCGGCTACCGTAGGAAAAGATCTGCACTGAAACAGCTGTTATATGAAACAACATTATATTAAAACATTATGATATTCATGTATAATTAATAAAACATTTAAATAATTTACTTTAATTGATTAAACATAGCCAACGAATGCAAAGGGTACTCTAGAGCTGACAAAGTTTGGATAACTTAAGGTAAAATACAGGTTTTATTTGTGTAACATCTTTGGTCTTACTATTTTTGAATTGACTATTATTGTAACACGTGGAAAATGGTAATAATAAAGAATGATTTCCCGCCAACCTACTTACTTCTAGGAATTGAACTGGCATTAACTTAAACCTGCAGATGTGTTAAAACATTTCTCTTTGTTTCCCTTTTTCCCCTCTTGCATTTGTTAATGTTAATGCATTTTGTCAGATCTTTAGACATTAGTCATGTGTGTCTGATTGTGGATCGCCTCATTCCTCTGTGTGCGCATGTACAGTGCGTTTTGAACACACAAGTCCTGCTAAATCGACTTGATCACAGTGATCTACAGTGCAGTGACGTAATACAAGTTCACAGCCTTTATTTTCAGCTTGAAGCAAGACAGTGTTAACAACTGATTTATATAAGGGATTTTAATTGTAATGACATGACATTGTGATTATTCACTGTATTTTTAAACCGATATTGCAACACCTCCTTACCCAAACTTTTTATATTTAGACTTTCATTAATTTGGGTATTCTGAAAACAATTGTACCATCTTCCTGTACACACATACACGTACACACAATTTTCCTTCTCGTTCCTCATGGCAGGCTTTCTCCTATGACTCGCCTGAGCGTGAAACCGTCTGTCCTTGGACACCCCGGTACCCTCTAATGCACCCCAAGGTCCTATTGCCGGCCCTTATTCCCCCTGCAGACCCCCAGCACACTCACTCACTCCCCCTGGCACCCACATATGAGAGGGAGGGCCGCTGGTCTGGACTCTTCAGCTCTTTCATTCCACAGATCGTTTAACATTTCATTACTGCAGCCAAGCGCAACCTCAGTGTCAAGATGACTTTGGTTACGTCCAAAACACATCTTTGTTCCAGCAGCACGTTGCGAGAAACATACCAGCCATGTTATCGCCAACATTAGATTGCCTCTACCTCCACTTTGGATCGTCATTTTATATCTTCCTGCATTTATTAGAAAAAAATATTTTGATGCAGATGTTGTGTTTCTTCCACTTTAAAATCCAACCAAAATGTCACTGGAGCCCAACCAAAATGTCACTGGAGCGGAGCCTTTAAAAACACGTTTTAGCTCCTACCGGTTTGAACAGCCATTTATAATATTTGAAAATCCTGATCCAAAATATGTTTATCTTCCGTCCTCTAGTGTGAAGAGGCCAGCGGGCATGGGGAGCATCCTGAATCGCATCGGGAGCAAAAAGCAGAAGATGAGCACTTTGGAGAAGTCTAAGATGGACTGGGATGCCTTCAAATCAGAGGAGGGCATTGCAGACGAGCTGGCAATCCATAATCGAGGCAAAGAAGGGTATGTTTAAGCCTCATTAGTGACCCAGACAAACACATCATCTCATATTATCTCCCATTAGTGTCTCACACTAGCTTCCGAGATTTTCATCAGAGCTGAATAAATATCATTAAGCGTCTTAAGTGCTTAAAGCCACAACGTGCTGGCGTATAGTATTTCACTGCCATTTTTATCATATTACAATTCATTAATTATTCACTGAAGTTAACTGGACGGTGAAATGAATGTATTTTGGGTAAAACCATATGCTGCACATGCATTTGATTAACATGCTGACCTTTGCGGTTGACTAGGGATGAGCATATAGAGGAATTTTGCCAAGTACAAAAAAGTTCGTATATTCTGTTCTGGCCAAATTATAAGACTGGTAATTACTGTTTCTCTGTCAAAAGATCTGTGTTGTCTCTTGTTGGTTTTCTGCATACGTGGTCATACATGTGTAGGAGAGATGTGGGTGCTAAATATGTGGCCTTGCAGTGCAAGTGTCTGCTCGCACACCTCTCATTGGTCGATTGAGAAGGAACTCAATGAAGAGATATACAATGTTCAAGTTTTTAATGAACATTTTTCTAATCTAAAACTGCTTTTTCCATTACAAATGATATCTCAGCAATTTGGGTAAAAGTTGAACTAAAAAAATTACATGAATTTCAGAATGTCTTTGTCCTCTTTTGCTTTAAAGTCCCCCTGCAGTCAATATTTTTTACTTAAAACTTATCTTTGATAATCAAAATGGCCTATTTAAAAGCTTTTTCTTTATGCCTTAAAATAGTTTGACTGTAACTCTACACCCTTGCTTCATTTAGAATACGCCAATCCATGAATTTGCAAATTAGTCCCTGCCTCCTCTCAATCACACCGGCTCAGACTACCTGATCAACTTGGTCAACTGTAGTAAACATAAATGTCTGAATTAAACCAATATTTCCTCATGCCATTGTGTATGTTTAAACCAGAAACTGATCCATAAGTAGAAGAGAAAGCAAATTATACAGGGTTGTCTACAAGTTGATGTATCAGAATTGAAATGCGTTTTATCGCTCTCTACAACGCCGGACACATAACGGTAATTGATATGATTAGCCTTTAGCTTTAGTTATCAAACAGCTAATAATGTGTTGCTAATGTTACATAATCCAGGTTCCCTATTCACCATCTCAGAATCAGACAGCTGCCTTCTAAAAACCAGTAGCTTTGAACATCATGGAAAGTCAGTGGAGAATAGCTGCGCCCCGCATGTTGACTGGATTGGTTACATGTTTGTGACAGTGGCAGTTTCAAACTGGGTTTTGTAGACTGTCTTTGGTACACTGCAGTTTTAAGGCGAAAATACTCAGCAATGGTTTTTGACTGATAAATTCTCACATGGTTTGTCTTGTAAAAACACCACAGACATATAAATGACATTAAAAAACCTGATTTTCACCACAGGGGGTCTAAAATGACTTGAGCTGCACAAGTTTGTGTAAAACCTGATGATCATTTTTGAATTTAAATTCCCTACATTTTAATTAATTAATTTTAGTCAGTTTTAAATCAACTAAAATGGCGTTTGGGTGAGTTAATTAATCCGGCAGTAAAGGCCTTCGGTTTACCAGTGTTCATTCACTGTGCAGCTTAAACTCAAGCAGTTCAACTTTACATATACATTATTGACTATGGTTGGGTTATTTGAAACAATCATATTATTTCTACATTTTTCTTCAAAACTATCATCACGTTTTCTTTCTCATCTTCGATATTATTGATGAAAACAAAAAGCAAAGAATAAATGTCTGTTTGTCTGTAATTTTGAGATTAACACTGCCCTGCTGACTGGTCTAGGAACGGTATTCAGTACATCAGCAGAATGAATGGAGTGGGAGCTAAGCCAATAGCACTTCATTTAAGCCTGCTTATCTCCCCTGTGATGGCTATCTTGAGGAGAAGGAGGTGAGGAGTAGGATTTCAGCTTTACTCAAAAGCTGATGGTGCAAAGCTGGACCAAAAAGACTTATACAAACCAGGGTCAAAACGTTTAAACTAGTGTTACAGGAAGCAAATACCATTTTGTAATATTGACTTCTTGTTTTTATTTGAGCAGTTTAATCATAGTTCCTGTTTGAGCTGGAGTTGAAACAGGGTGTAGCTAAGTGAGGTTTAAAACTAGTAAAAATGCAAAAACAATAAAATGTATAATTGAAAATTATTATTCTGCACTATTTCACTAATCAATGAAGTACATTTGTGACATTGATAATGTGACTTTGTACAGACAGTCAGATGTTCTTCCATTGAAGCTCAAGATAGGATAATTCTCAGATCATGCTGAAGAACACGATCATCAGGTTTGACACAAACTTGAAGAGTTCATGCAGCTCAAGTGCTGCTGCCATTAAACCTACATATTATAACATTTTGAAATCTTTTCAAATTAGACGCTTTACCCAAATTCCTATTCAGAAAAAAAATAATTTGAAATGGGAAAATCCAATTTAAATATGAAAATTCTAATTCGATGCTTTGTCACAAGTGGACTCTTTTGAACTCAATTGTGTCTTTGTAGAGTTTTGGCTGATTCCTGACCGACCAATCAGAAGTGTGCAGGCAGACACTTGCACTGCGAGGTCACATTCTCGCCCACATCTCTCCTACACAAGCACATATGCAGAAAACTGACAAGAAACACGATTCTGAACACATAAACAGACCGTCCATTTTTTCCTCAATTTTTCATTCCATCATAGTAATAATAAATAAACGACGCAAGAGGAAAATCATTTTAGAAATGCAGTTCTCACCCTCCCTTCCCTAATTTTAAGTATGGGATTTCTGAGAGAGGGTTTCAGTTTGATAATATCTGATCCAAGAGACATAACCCTTCATCGATTCCCCTCAACACACCATGTTCATCTCAAATGTATAATTAATACCTAAAAGTCAGCCATGAAAAAGTTTACGCCAGCTGTAATGGAGAGTAGATACTTAGTTTCTTTACATAGCAAGCTAATTTTTGCTCGTCCCCAGGGTTACTACCACAAGCCTAAATACATGGTATTTTCTGGCAAATTACAACATTATGATACAAATTATTATGTTTAAGGGATTGAAAATAAAGTTCATAGATTAAGTATACTTACCCTGTCAGGGCCGACTGTAGTACCAGTAATCTAGAGATCAGTTTTTAGACCACAGAAGACTTCAGAAATTAAACAAGACCATAATTGAGATCTACACACACATAGTTTGTTTCTCTGCTCCACGGTCATAATAAGATTTCATTCATAGTGAGTTTTAGAAGGAAGTGAAATCTTTTGGTGGAATAAGAGTTTCTGGAGGTGAGTAATTGCAAGGTCTCTTTTGGGTTTCATGCCACAGCTGTGGCTGTAGATTATCTCAGTAGTGCATCAAATTTGTTGTTGTCTTGCTTTCCTCAGAGTTGTGAATACCCCTCTATACTAACCCTGTCACCTAAGTTACCCATCCTACATTCCTCTGGGATAATGCTTCCAGATGCGTTTGGTGTAAAAACAAGGGAGGAGAGTCATTGCATCTTGTCCCGAGGGGATGATGATATACAGTGATGTCATTTAGGCATTCGATGGCCATTCTGCTTTACTAGCGATAAAGGGATAGTTCACCCGAAAACAAAAAAAACATTTACTTGTTTTCATGTTATCTCAAGCTTGTATAACTTTTTTCTTTTTTTTCGATTGGAACACAAAATATATTTTGAGAATTTTTTTGATTTTTTTTTGGTCCATGCAATGAAAGTGAATTGGATCAGTGTTTTGGACCCCATTGACTTTCATTGTAGGCACCAAAACACAGAATTTGGGTTGAAACAAGTGATTACCCGAAAATGAAAATAAACTACTCCTTTAAATCCCACTGCACAGTGCACACACAGCACTGATGCTCTGGCGTTCTTTAAATAGCCTGATGCTCCTCTTCTCTGATATATAGATGAAAAGAACTGTGTTAGTTCTCCATCAGACAGTTGTAGGGAGTGGAACAGTTACTAAATTAAAAACCTGGCCTGGGGGTTTAAAAATAAAGCAGAAGAAATTATGGTCTGCCACTGTTTCCATATTTCAGTTTCTCTGAGAGGGATGTGGTTTAGGAGGAGGGCCGCTGAAGGACGCACAGACTGGAAAAGAGCATAGTGTGCAGGCCGCTAGGCCAAAATATATGCCCCGAGGACTGCAAGGGCTGTTTTCCGTGTGAGACTGTTTTCGTGTCGCAGATCTCTCTCTTTTTCTCACAAAATGTAGGACAATAAATGCACCCAGATCTGTCAGAGCTCACACAGTTGGTAAACCCAGGGTCTCAAGTCTCTGGAGGCAAACGGTTGGTTGGGCATCAGAGCTTCCAGAGCACTCTGGGATTGAGTGACCCTCTGCTGGGATTAAGGGGAAACGGAGCAGCCATGTGACAGATTGTGCTCTGCAAAAATTGCAGGCAGAAAGCACAATGTTTACGGAATTTAATTCGGTTACTCTTAAACTAACATAGCTCTTAAATGGGTCAAACCATGAAAAATAAACTGTTTCTTAATTATAAAAAATATAATTATAAAATATTCAGTGTACTATTGCTTTTACATGATCTTAATTTGATGTGCTTATTTTTGTATTTACATTGTGTTATTCCTCTGCTGTTATGCTTGTCTGTAAAGCGCTTTGAGAATGCTACTTTTAAAGGCACTATACAAAATAAATATATTATTATTATTACCGGTATTATTATTATTATTATTATTATTATTGAAACATACTATATTATCATTTTTCGAATTTAAAAACTTCTTCCTCAGTGGTAAAAGACAAATTTACCCATTCAGAGATGGCTATTCTGTGTTCATAAACATAGTATGATACACATTATTATTATTACTAAACAAAAGAAGAACAAGCTATAAGAGTGAAATGTGGAAAAGTGATTTTCCTGGCTGTGTGTGGCACCTACTGCTCTGCAGATCCTCGTGATAAATCCCAACTTTGGGAAATTACAGCGGAAGGGACATTAATTATGACTCTGTTTGACTTTGAACTTAATTTTTTGTACAGTAATCCACAATGTACAGTAATTGCATAATGCAATTCTTTTCAAAAAGGCTGGCTTCAAAGAATTGACGAATCCGAGTGAGACAAGGACATTGTTTTTTTTTTTAGTAATTTATGACTTGATGGCACAAAACTGAACCCCTAAAAAAAAAAAATTAAAGTCGCGATGACCTTGAAGTAGCAACGTGTCTTTTCTTCCATATTGTGATGTACATTCGAAAGCAACAGAATATCAAAAAAGGAAAAATGTAGGGCAGGGACAGTTCATCAGTTGATTGGATTTTGAGATGTGGCCGTTGCACTCAGAAAATTGAGGCACATGAACATGAGCTTGCAGGGGCAGGGTTTAAGCGGACTAAATTATTGAAAAAGTCCAAAGAGAAGTCTGTCGTTTCACTGGAAAGTCTGGTTATGATATTTTGATTAAAGATTACGAGGGCAATTTTTATTGATTTATTATAAATAAATAAAACGTATGCATGGATGGATTGTTCTCAATAAGATCAATAGCATTTAGAAATAGGTAATATGGTGGCTATATGGTGTATTTCAGTATGTGGGTGTTTGTGTGTGTTTCACAGAGATCCCATTAGGACTTCAAACAAGACACAGGCAATCAGTTTTTGCTGTCTGTCTTCTTTTCATCATTGGTAGGGGTGTGATATGATATCTAATAAAATGTTCAGTCTGCTCCGAAGCATCACTTGGCTGCTCCAAGGGTTTTCCTAGTGTGCACACTACTCTCCAGAACAATTCATTTAGACCTCACATAAAGCTTTGTGTAGGAGATGCCCTTCTCTGCTGATCATCAGCCAACCTGAACCCAGACTATTATGAGGAAAACCACAAAACCAAATGATGTCAGCCTCAAAGGGCTGTTTTATTTTCTTTGTTCTCAGCACCTGCTCTCACCTTGAGTATCAGCGAGTCTTGTAATGACAATGAATAAACAGGGAGGCAGAGTACATGCACATATAACCTATGACATCTAATGGATGCAGGTTCACTAAAGCCACTATTTTGCGGTCTGAGACAAATTTTGGCCTGTGATTGTTTTGAACTTACCTTTATATGGCATTGCCTGAATGTCTTTCTTCTGTGGAACACAAAATAAGATATTTAAAAAAAACATCTCAGTGTTGTTGCTCTTTTAAATCTATACAATGAAATCGGACCCCATTGAATTTTATTGTATGAACAAAAACAGAAACATTCTTCAAAATATCTTCTTTTGTGTTCTGCAGAAAAAGTGAAGTCATACAAAGTATGGAACAACACCAGGGTTGAGTAAATGTTTCAAAACCTGAACTGGGTATGTCAGATAAGGAAGGCATCCAAAATGTGGAGAACCACGCAGTTGCGAACTACTTGTGACACGAAGTAGCATTGTGGAGCTAGCATGCCGAAAAAAAGCAAAAAAATATGTGTGTGAAATCACTGCACCACCTGAGTGCCTTAATAGCTGACATTTACCAACACCCCACTGTCCCCACTCACTGCTGTTGTGCTTCGTTCCAAGACACAATGGGAAAGATGATATGTAGAATATGCAGTCATTGCACTCACACAGACACAAGAAACAGCAAGACCCGGTGTTTGTGTCATTGTCATTCTTGCCGAGTGCTTGTGTGCATGTGCTTTATTTCCTTCACCATTATCTCCGCATCCTCACCATCTCTTCTCTCTGCTGCATGTGTCTGTAGGTACGTGGAGCGGAAGAACTTCCTAGAGAGAGTGGACTTGCGGCAGTTTGAGCTGGAGAAGAGCGTGCGTCTGAACAACATGAAACGGTGACAAGAGGAGAGAGCAGACACATTCACTGATCACAACACAGACTGTCCCATATTCACATTCGCCCTGCATACACTGTCGGTTTTTATTGTCATATACTGTAGGTGGAAACATTTTTCAGATCCCTGGCCTGTAACAGCCCTCCAAAAACTGGTCTGCCTTCACAATCAAATGTTTGCTCATAGACAGCACCCACACCATCTTTTTCTTCTACAATTCCTTTGTCCGATATTGCATGTCGTCTTCAACATGAAAGAGAAACTGCTCAAGATGTTTGTCTTCTCAAGGACTTTTCCTCAGAAACCCCATTTTACAAGTACATCAGACACACCTAACCATTCAATGAGAGTGACATTAATGGGGAAGAAAACCTCATCAAGATCCTCAGATAAGGGTTTTCAGCTTAAACTGATTTATTTCGCATAATTCATATCTTTGTTCTGATGGTGAGGCTTTTCGTAATATTAACGACCAACATTGCATCCTATTTTGTGGCTGTCTACCCACAAGCATTCAGGAACCTTGTTCTTTTATTTGATGGTTAAATGGAAGGGCGCATTTGTCTTTGTTTTTTCCCATGTATACTTACTACTGTCTTGAGAATTTATTTAGCTAAGAGTGCTTGTATGGTAATTACCCTGCCGTCATTTTAATCGTGTTGCACTGTTTGACAGAAATAAATCATGTCAATTGGTTTGGACACTTTCTTTTTAAATGAACCATGTCTTGCTGTTAATTACTCCGACTTAATAATGAATGGCTCCACCTCCTCCCTAAGGGTTGGCTTTTGCTTTTCTTTGTCAGCTTATGCCCCCCTTGCTGCCCTACGCTCCATCTCCACCACTGTTTGGACTGCTTAAAAAAAACTATCTAGGAAAGGAATCAGCAGGGTTTAAGTCACGTATCTCTGAATCACTAGTGAGTCGAGCATGAATCCTTCCCCTTTTCAAAACTATAATAATATGCAAGATCTTTTAAAACTCTCAATTAATGTTTTAATACTGGTTTGCCATAAATGGGAAAACAAAAATTTGAGGTCAGTAAGATTTTTTTTTTTTTAAAGAATACTTTTATTCAGCAAAGATGCATTAAATTGGTGAGCATAAGAGATTTAACAAAAAAAAAATGACAGACCCAAACATTTGAAGAGTGTAAATTGAGAGGAATATTTGTAGTGTCCCTCTAATGATGTTAGATTATTGATGATTAGGTTAGATTATTATTGCTTTGTAAGTATGTGTTATGTATGTTTCAGACTAATTTGCTGTACTGTTTGTTTTTTATGTAAATTCTTAATCTCCCTTAAATACCATGTTGGGTCTTTTGATAGGATGGGCGGCACTTCATCCTTTCACTTGAAGATAATGGTCTTGTTTACATAATTCAATCTTCCCTCTCCCTGTGCGTAGGCCTGTGTGGGCACAAAGTTTGTTTACTGCCATTTTCTGCTGCTCGACAACCATTTAGAAGGATGTTCAGTATGTTCCACACATCTATCCAGATTTCTATAATGGCTGACCCCCACAGCAGTCCCCTGCCTCTCTGCCGCATTGCTTATTTCCCAAATGGAGATGAGTCGCTGTGCTCTAATGTTGTCCTGTGCAGACATCAGACTCTGCAGGTGGGAATTTCAATGATACTGCCATAATTCCCTCACTTAATCAATGTTCTCGAAGCTGGCACCGTGGCCTTTGTGTTTCACACCAATAAACTGGTTCATTCTAGATAGAAATGAATAAGTGTAGCTTCATGTGCATACAGAAACAATCAGATCAGTGCGCATGTACTCTGCAGACACTCCATGCATCACTGTACTCTTAAAGGTGCTATATGTAAGAATGTTCATGTATTAATTGCTTTAATATTGTCCATGTGTAACAAAGGTTTAAAAAACTAGATTTTCCACGACCTCCTAGGATGTCTATAAAAGCCTGTGTAGACTGATTTTTATCTTGGGATGTTTTTGCCGGGAAAATTAAAAGGATGTGATGTTTACTGCTCTCCCGAGAGAGCCTCTCTTTCATTTTATGACACATGAAATGATTGGTTACAATGGTCACAATAATGCAGAAAGAGCCATTCTGTACTGTATTATTAATGTTTAATGCAAATGGGTTAATTCAAACTATAGTCTCATATAGACAGATCTATATATTCTATAGTTTCAAATATACCATATCACATAGCCAGATTTACGGTATATATTCTATAGACCAATTTGGAGTAGACGTCACAGTTACGTCACTTGCAGCTGCGCGCGCACAGTAGTGGCAGAAAAAATAGCGGTAACAAGTGGAGGAAAATGGGCAAAATCCACAGAATAAGAGAAAAATGTTTTGTTGTGCCAAATCGGAATCGGAATGCAAAAAATACGGTCTTCATTTTTATAGAGTTCTGTCGTTGAAGACACATTTTGAAGCTAAACACAGACGTTTATGTTGCAAGTCACAGACTGGACTGATGAAACCTGCAATGATTAATCTACTATTAAAGCATGAATTTGAAACAGTAAGTCTTTGTAATATTCACATATGCTGTTATAGGGGACATATGTAGGCTATGTTACAGCATGATATAATATTTAATCCTATAACATTTTACATAACTTTTAAACATAGCCTAGGCCTATAAGATTTTTATCTCACAATTTTTGACACAAATGTTTCTTGCATTTAGGTGTTTATATCTCCCAGTTCGGACTTTATAACTCGGAGTTTATATCACAATTCTGTCGGGAAAAAAAGTCAGAATTGCGGGATATAAACTCGTAATTTGGAGGAAAAAAGGCAGAATAACGAGTATATCTCACAATTCTGTTTATCCTTCTAAGAATTGTGAGATATAAACTATATTACCTGTTTTTATTATTTTATTCCTTGGCTTCCACAGATTTCTATTGCAGAACTGTAATTTTCTACCACCAGGTAGACTCTGCCCACAAAAAACATCATCAGTGTTTGCAAACACTAAATGGGTCTATAGTTTCAGATATACCGTGAGTATTTTTGGGCACTGAATCACGTTCAGTGACATTCTCTTGTACTTTACATGTGCTATGCATGAGTGCGAGCACGTCCAATAGGTTGCTGGCTGCAGTTCACTTAACAGCCACAGGTTTTGCTAATAACAAGGGTTTCTGAATTCTACATATAACGTTAGCCTCATTCTATAGTCTCAGCCTCAGACGTGGCACCCACAGACTGTTGGCTGAACGTCTGAGGCATGTGGCACACAAAATTGGAAACACTTTGGGAGTTTCGAAGTCGTCATCTGATGTATTCTACAGGACTTCCGGTAGAAGTGTGTGACACGTTCTTTAACGGTTCGCCTGGAAATAAAGATGCCGTGATGCCAAACCCCCTTATAGAAGCAAGCTGTTGTGTTTACAACTGTGACAATGAGCAATTATCAGGATCAACTAAACGCTGGATTTCCAAAAGTATGTGAAATATGTAAAGTCTGCAGCATAGACTCTTTAAAATGCGTCCAAAAGTTTTACACATCGGTCTTTTGTTGTAGAGATATTATGGACGTTACAATTTTCCTACCCCTAAACATGCCGCTCTGATTGGTTGCTTGTTTACGCTAAGTGGTCATCGGCCAATGAAAGCTTCTACAAGCTTTGTTTACAAATTGGACAGATTCTCATTCTATTCCAAGTTCAAGTCACCGAATCAGTGATTTACAGCTTACCGGGGAACAGGGGAACATAATCAATGAATAATGGCATAACTTCAGTCTGTTCCTCAATGCTATTGTAGTCTTCAGAGGACTTCTAATATAAGCATACATGATGTATCAAAAATACATTTCCTATTTTTATGATGCTTTTGTGTCCTTTTTGAAGCTTGAAACGCTGGATTAGACAAGCCTGAGGGCGAGTATGATGACTGAATTTTCATTTTCGGATGAACTAATCCTTTAAACATGCACGCAAGTCAAATCACTCTTTCCATGTGAATAAACACACTCTAGGCATAGTGGGAGTTTAGAGAGGTAACCACGCTCATTTTTATTCATGTCCTCCCCCTTCCACTCAAAGTCAATGGTAAGTGTATGGTATTCAGGAGTGGAGAGGAGCCTGTCGTCCTCATCTTTATTCAAATGCACCTGTCCTCTCCTGATTTCCTGATTTTACTCTCTCTCTTGGGTCTGAACACTGCTGTTAGCTCCTAAATAATGCATTCATCCCATTCTTTCTTTCACTTTTACCATTTTCCAAATGCTTTCATCTTGCATTACACTTTTTTTTTTTTGATGACACAAGTCTGATTTTCCTTTCGCAATTGTCTCTGCCATTATCATCAACTTCGAATTTCACTCACAAGACTTCTTTCCTTTTCTGTATTTCAGTACTTGCATTTCACCTCTCTTTCCTCTTATCTACCTTCATTTCTTGAGTACACTTCTTGAGTGATTTTACAGTAGTAAAAATTTCTGATTTATTAGCATTATTTAGATAGAATGCACTGCGTATATGAGTCAGGCAAGCAGGCCAAAATGGATCCAATCAAATGAACCCATAGATCCGATGCTGTTAAAGAGGTGTAGACTCTCAGCAGTGTTCTATATAAAAAGACCTTTATGGAGCTACAGGGCCTTAGGTGTCCACTCGGAATTCCTGTAGCGTATATATAGCACAAACTTTACCTCCAGGCATGTGTATCTGTCTGTCACCAAGTGCATGACTTCAAACAGGGGCAGAAACCTTAAAAATAGACAGCGCTGTTGAGAGGACAATTATAAACAATCACTGTGATGAGAATCTAAAATAACAGCTGGCTAAAATGTTCCAAATGCCTTTTACCAGGTCACCAGAGTTAAGAGGCGCTTTAAAACACTGCGGGGTATTTACTCCCTTTGTGTAAGCTACAATAAAATGCGTTCCTCCTTACAGTTCCAGTGCATTGCTTGCTGAACTTTATTGTAAGGTTAGTACGATGTGCTGCTATTTTTTATGGCACATTTGCGAAAGCACTTGATGTCCTTTAAACATTCTTGTATTTCTTTCTCTCCAATTTGTCAATAATGGCTGAATTCCAAAGATGGAATATGCAGGGGTTTTTTTGGCACTAATTTTGCGGGAAAATGTGGAATCTTGCAGAATGGATTTGGGTCAAATTTGTTAAAAAGAGACTACCACGTTATCAAATTACACAAAATATTTAATAAATGAGCAGAGGGTGGATGTATAAGTTGATGAATGAGGGGCGTTTCAAATCTGCAAGTTCTGCCCATGCAGACTCTGTATGGACGCGCTCATGGCTGATATCCAATTGCAGACCACGAGAGAGTGTTTTTTTTTCTCTGTCTTTGCAGCAAATTCAGCCTTGGACTGGTTTGGCAGCCCACCAAAAAGATTTCCTTCTGAAGGTTTCTTCTCCTGTATTTTATCCCTCTCTACAGTGGCTAATGTTGGCAGATGAAGGGAGGGAGTGTCATGACACCAATTTAACAGACATTTGAAGATAAGAAGGGGACCTTTGACTTCCTTCACGCAGCTGCCCTGTATAATTAAAAGCCATTCACAGTGCTCATGGCATAGCTGTCAGTGGGAGAATTGGGAATGATACTGCTTATAAACTAATTGTCCTCCACAACACATACTTCTATCTGCTGTCTGCCGAAATAACACACAATTTTTTCCTTAAAGGGAATTTAATTGTAGATGAGAAGCTTTTTTGGTGTTTAATCTGAAACTTTTTTGAAGACGTGCTTAATCTTTGTTAGTAGGGTAACCCCACCCCTAGAACATCATCCAGCATCAGCTAATTTGAAAGGCCAGACATTTTGTTGATATCAGCATCTTTTGGCCAATCTGCATTATTAATGGTGTTTCTTGTAAAGTCAAATGCTAGAATGTTTGCAAGTGGTTTCATCATGTTAATGGGTACATTGCTACAGAAGATATACTTTCACTATATATTTTATTCACTGTAGTCATTCTCATTTCTGCAGATATGGTAGTTTTTCCAAGCACATGTTCAGCAAATGCTTCAGGATGAATTTGTCGGTGACGGTGTGGATAGGGCTTTCAGAACATTTTAGACGTTTTCCAAGGATAGTTACCTCATTTTTGTTCAACAATAAAGGGATGTTCTCTGTGATTTGAGTGAAAAAGCATTCATTGTCAAAAGCTAAATTTCCATCCAAATGAATTTCACAAGTGTCATCATAATCTTTTTTCATTTATCTAGAATTGCCGAAATGGTATGAGCAGCGACAAGGTAGGGAGTACAGGCTGTACGCTCAGCAAATTAAAGTTATCTGAAAATCAAAATTACTTCTTTTTTTTTTTGCGGAATATTGATTTATCTGTGCTCATTATTATTTTTTTTAATTCATGTGCCCTCGTAAACTAAATAAATTCCCACATCTCTTTTCTTCTCTGACTCGCATACTTTGGGCATAAATAAATAAAGTCAGCATGAAATGCAATGCCTATTGATGTATATAGCCTATCTGAGTGAAACGGCTTCTCAAGCAAGAAAAAATTTAGGGCGGGACTTTGAATTGTTTGGATCGTTGGACATTGTAGCCCCCGGGCCAGTTAACACGTCATCAGAGAAGAGAGATGTTGCTGCAAGAGGGAGGGGAAGCTAATTTGATTAAAGATTTACATTTGAACTGATTTCTACTCTTTAACTAAATTATGTTAATAATAGTAATGTATGTAGGCTATATTTATAAGTATTCATTTGTATATGCACGAAGTATTATTTGTGAGGCACAAAAAAGTCGTTTTTCTAGTGAGACAAAGGAAAGTAAACAGTAGATCAATAAACAGGTCAATACCACGAAACGGGCATAAATACATCGAATGTAAATACACGCTATACTGTTCACAGCGCATAAAATGTGTTTATCCACAGCGAGGTAACTGGACACTGTACCTTTAAACAGAACTTGATGATTCCATCTTAGGAAGAGAGAGCGAGGGGAGCGCGAGCTGTGCTATGAAGTGTCAGTGTACAGTACCGCAATACAGACAAACCAAAGGCGAGTCATTCCTTACTGTACGGGGGGAAAACGAGTGAAGAAGAGAAGCGTTTTATTTTTAAAAAACATTTTATCATCTAGCCAAGCAGCAGATCTCTGGAGAGGAGGGTGAACTGCGCAGCGCTGCTCATGCGAGGTGGAGCGGAGACACCTAAAGCATTCACAATAAACTTCTCACCCCATCGAAACTCGGACTGCACCCTTACCACAGACAACATGGAATAGAAGGACTCCGAGAGAATCCTAACAACACAAATTGATGTTTTCTGCTGAAAAACCGTTAGAGGGGAAGAAACTGATTCGTTAACATCAGCATCAAGCTCGTAGTGGATTGAAAGAAGGAGCTCAAGATGTCTGTACCGGTAAGTTCTTCAATATAACCTTTAATCTGATTAACCGCTATGTGCAAAAGTTACTGAACTCCTTGTTTTGAACTTAAATGTATTCTATTGGACGCACAGATGTTGGTCTGAAAGAATGGGCAGCCTGCTCTTGGTAGGCTATATTGATGTGGGGTTGATGCACACTGTGGTTATATTTGCTACAAAGCAGCTGTTCAGGACGGCAGTGGAACAGATTTTTTGTAGTTCACTCAAGACAGTACACGAGCTGTTGGTCAAAACCTGAGTGAGTTGTCTACCTAAAAGCATTTTATGCGTCGTAGGAGCGTTCCGTTGATGCCCAAAAATGCGGTCTATATAGGCAGCGCAAGGTTTTGACCCACAACCCCGGAGTCCGTGAGCTGTGCAAAAAAAATAAGCGCACAAATATAGATGCAGAATTTCCCAATGACAGGTTTCCATACTACTGTACATAGCCTACTTCAAGTTTCTATTCAGGTAATGAAATAAAATAAACAAAATTAAATAAAAAAACCGCTGTCGTTTTTTGGTAGCCTATTTGAATAAGGATTTGTGATATTGTCAAGAATTCCTAAACAAACAAACAAACAAACAAACAAAAATACACCCCCCCCCCCCCCATTTAACTGTCTTTTTTTTTATAACAAATAACTTGAAAAAGTGTTCCACCTCTTTATGAGTGAGGCTACTCGTAGGCCTGTAAAGAACCAGTTTTGAAACCATCACCCGTTGGCCTTTCAACTTGTTGCAGCTTTAATCCCCCCAAATTTGACATTTTCGAAGATTTGACCATGTTTTCTATGAGAGTGTAAAATGCCCCCCCCCCCCCCCCCCCCCCCCCCCCCCCGGAGCAAAATGCACCTTGAAAGTAATTATCTCTTAAAACATTGCAGCCCTTTTTCAAAACATCTATAGAAATGGATTTGACATTTCCATGTTGACTGTTCCTGTCAGAGTTGATATTTATTTGTGAAATATGCATTGTGTTAACCTGTGGTACAATAATTGATAAATAAATATTAATAATATTGTGCATATTCACAATTAAACATGGTTGACCCTGAGGCAAGATCTGTTTTTGCACTGTGGACCTGTTTCTTCCATCGAGTCTCAACCTGTGAGGACTTTGTTCCGCCTCCCTGCTGCTTTTGGCATCTCATTTCGACATTATGCTACAAGATTTAATGTTTGCCCTCACGACTGAAGTTAAGTGGAAGAAGTCAGTGGATTACTAATAAAGAGCTGTGGAGGATGCGCAGCCCTGCAAAACATCATTGCCGATCCCTGTGGGAGGAATGAGGTTAATTTGCATGTCTTGGCAGCTTACCTATATATTTCCCCACTGCTGTTTTTAGGAGAACTGGTATCTTGATGATGCTATGAATAAATAATAAAATCACTTCTGGTCTTTGCATCCGAGTGATGAAGTCTCTTGCTCAGTTTAACTCTTTAAGACAACGGTCAGTGGCAGTTAGAAAGAATTGTGTTTGTTCAGATTCAGCATCGGATGAGTACTGATGTCCCATTCCATTTTCAACAAACAGAAGCCAGATTGCTGTTTTAGCCCCGAGGTGATGGAGCTTGATCGCAGCAGCTGTTCTACCACAAAGACGAGAGTATGCTTTGCTAGTCTTGTGGCTCGTTTTCCACGCAACCGGTGTGATTGCGTTTACCTGAGACCAACAGATGCCTCAGAGAAGTGATAAACAAACGAGTGCAATGGCTTAAAGCACATTAATGTAGTGTTTGCAGCCTATTTCATCAGTAAGATAGAAACCTGAATTGGTTTATTTATTAGAGCTGGTTATCAATAACCTTTATCCGGACTTTCCGTTATTCTCGATTTGTTTCAGATTACGATTCTATCCTGAGATATTTGGGGATATTTCAGTTAATAATGGCCCTTTTTTAAAATGTGAAAATAATGAGAACCTTCTAACCAGGTATATTATGAAAATGTTAATATGTGCTCAAACTATGCAGTTCATTTTCTATATATTTAACATAATATTCAACACAACCAAAATCCTGATCTTTGTTGAGTAAACCTTAAATTGCATTTCTTGTGTAAAACTGTTATTGTAACATTATGCAAAATTAATATAAAATTATAAATTATGGCTCAACATCTTAAAGAGGCTATATGCGTTTTTCTGAAATTTAAACTCGCGACTGACACCTGTGGCCAAAAAACAGAACTGCTCTTCCTTTCTGCTCGCTCTCGCAGCGCGCTCGTACATGCACACTTCACAAGTCATCTGCTGCAAGGAGGTCAACATTATGTTTACAGAGGTAAGAACAGTCACAAAATCGCAAAACCCATTGCACTGCTTGCGAGTGTAGGCTACTTGCTGACTAGCGGTGGTGGCAGAGTGATCTGAAACGTTTAACATGAACGCGCTTGACGTCACATCCGCAGACAGCGCGGGAAAATCCGACCCGACAGAAAATAGGAAAAATAGGATACAGGCTTATAGGTGCACCCACTGCGAGCGGACAAGGTGTCAGTATGCTCATCGGGAGATGTTTGAGTCATAAATGGTCAAATAAAAAGGCTATTGTTATGTTTATTTTGGGGAAAAAGTTCCATATAGCCCCTTTAATAAAAAAACATTTTTGTTTGCTTGCCATTATTTTGCAGTACTCAAACTTTTTAATTCAGACCACAAACACAGGTAAAGCATGACTTAATATTTTTACCCAGCCCTATTATTACTGTCTTATCTATCATTCAGAAAGCATGATGATTTGAAATAATTATTAATTATTATGAATTAGTATAATTTATTATTACTATTATAGTTTTATGTATATTTTGAATTTGCTTTTATTTGAATATTTTCAGTTTTTATGTGGTTTTTTCATTTTTATATAGCTTTATTTTTTTAGTTTTAGTAACCTTATTACTTCACCTTACATTTATTTCAGTTAGTTGCCCAGTTATTTTTTCAAGTTTGAGTTTTTCATCTTATATTTATATTTTAGGTAACACTTTATTTTAAGGCGACGTGGTTACTTTGTACCTACTCAAATAAGTACTGAGCAATATTAATTAACCACATGTACTTACAATAGAGTTATGGTTAGGGTTTGGTTAAGGGTTAGTTACTTGTAAATACACAATTTCCTGTTATTACTATACATGTAGTAACTTGTAACTATGTCACCTTAAAATAAAGTGTTACCAATATTTTATTTCAGTTACTGAAAATGATTTTTTAGTTGAAATTGTGAAGACACTGTGCCACTGACCCTTTCCCAACATGTGTCCAGAGACACATCTCCATGCATATGAATTCTGCAAGCGTGTATAGATGCATACATACATCCTTTAATACATAAATTCATAAGTTCGAGTTCTACACATGCTCAGCTTCATTCATATTGATGGGTATTAATGTTTGGCTGTTAACGTAATTTGGCTCGGCTTTAGATCTTTATCCCATCCCCTGGACGGCTCCCAGAGTGCGCACACTACGACTGCAATCCCGTGCTTATTCCCCCCTGCCGTCCCTCAGAGTTCTACCGCGAGAGGTTAAATGCGACGCCAGCAGGGAACGAGCTTCCTAGATCACTCTCAGACGCCTGACATTTGGTGCTTGTCATAGATGATACTCCACATACATATTAATAATGTTGGCTTAGGTGAGCTGTCGAATTTCAATCACCCATTAAAGACCTTTTGCTATTTGTATGCGTTGCCCTGGCAACTAGAGGCCACCAGCCTTCCACATATGAGGCAGCGTAACTCATATAATAAACATCATAATCCTACACATGCCATGCAAGGACAAGCACGACTCCAAAGGCGAATTGCGACAAGCGCTTGTGAATACATCTATGAATTCCTATCTGAAATCACACTATTCATGCTTGTCTTTGCATAGTAAGCGTCTCATCTCATAGACATTCTTGCCTACACGCAGTCACACATCAGCGGCCCCTGTTTTGCCACTCCCGGCAGGCATCTTTATCCGTTTTTAGTGATTAAGGACAGACATTTTTCCTCAAGAACACACACACTCTTATACCGGACGCATCTTAATCCAGAAGCCAGCTGACACGCTCATCACTTTATTGATGTTAGCGCAAGAGAAAAATATGATATGAATGCTAGAAGCAGCTGCAGGTGAACACATGATGAATATGAATGTAAATATGAACGTTTATGTCACCTCAGGAGTCCTTTGACAAACAGCTATTCATATTCATCTGATTTAAATACCATACTCATCAGTATGCAGTATATGTGTAGAGTGTGAATATTTCCCATTCTCGTTTATGTCTTGGTACGTTGCACAGATTTTTGTATAAGAATACAAATGAAGGGAAAATTATTGTTATCTATCTATCTATCTATCTATCTATCTATCTATCTATCTATCTATCTATCTATCTATCTATCTATCTATCTATCTATCTATCTGTCTGTCTGTCTGTCTGTCTGTCTGTCTGTCTGTCTGTCTGTCTGTCTGTCTGTCTGTATCTGTCTGTCTGTATCTGTCTGTCTGTCTGTCTGAAAGTGTATTACAGAGTAAAGAGAGTCTCTTTCTGATATAGTGCAGGATAACAATGCAGCGTGTGGAATTTGTGGTTTCAGTGATAATGTGCAAGTCTGCAGACTGGCTAACAAACAAATCTCTCCAAAAATATACTCTCTGACTAGTTTGTCTGAATAAAGCTTCACATACTCCCAGCATAGTCATCCTCACCAAATGCTTAGTCCTTCATCTTTTGTCTCTCTAAAGGTTTATATGGCTTCTTTTTGTATTTTATTTTAGTTTCCTTTCTTTTAAATGATGTTTTATAAACAAAGTTCGGGAGGAGCACGTTCAAATAATTGATCGAATTATCACATCACTCCAACCAGCTGTCGACAATCAGTAATCAACATGTCTATCCAATCAGCTTGAGTTGGAGACCTATATATATATATACTCATTTGACTCACCAATGTTCCTCGACAGTTTTTCAGCATCCCTCCACCGCCCCGTCTCCTCACACTCGCCTGGTTACTTCTTAACCAGCAATACGGGGGGAGTACTCTGGGTTCGGGCCGCATACCGAGCCCGGAGCCCTCTCCTCGGACAGCACGCCAAATACGCATTTTTTCTATCTGACTTATTTGTAAGTGTGAACTCGTGAACAGTGTGTGCGTGTGTAGGCTTGCTTGCTTTTGTGTTGCAGAGCTCTTTTGGTGTTATATTTACTGCAGCGGGGGACATACTCAGTGTGAAATCCAAGTAGGCCCCTTATGATTTCAAAAGCCGGTGTCGTTTTACTCACTCTGGCGTTGACTGTCCCGCAGACGACCGCTCTCAGCTGGTTGGGAGAACACATGCCGGTCCTCACGGGACCTAAAAGAGTCACAGTAAACAAGTCTCCTCTAAACAAGTCACAGCTCCCCCTCTTGACCCCAGGGTGTTTAAAGTGTAACATCTTGTTTTCTGTGCGTCAGATGGACAGAACCCTCTCTAGAGTTCTGTTTATGCTGCTGTTTAAGTCGTGTGCATGTGTGTCTACGTGGCTTGGCTGTGCTGAGTTGCTAATGAAACACAGGGCTTTTTCACCATATGATGATTTGAACTCGGTGTAACCCGCTCTTTTGTTCCACTGCCCTGTAAATATCTTCCATCAGCATTAGAAGGGGGAGGAGGGGAGAATATGTGTGTGTGTGTGTGTGTGTGCATCTGTGGATGGAGATTATGTTGGGTGTATATGTATAAAATTGGTATGCCTCGTGTTCATGTTTTGTGTTGAGTGTTTGTAGACAAAGAGAGAGATGGTGTCGTGCGTATTTGTTTTGCAGCTTGATGGACGCTGGATACTGATGTGGATCCTCATTATAGTGCAGCTGTGAAAGTGAAAGGGGAATAGAAAGAACGAACGAGCGTAGTTGTGTGCATGCGTTTGTGTTTTTGCCACTGCCTGTGCCAAATCGTCCCGTCGCCACCGTCGTAAATCTGCTGGCTGATGTGCGAGGTGGTCATATTAATGGAGCATCATCAATCACACCGGGCTGTCTGAGATTAGTCTGTATGTGCTTGATGGGATGGGGGAGGGAACTCTAGCTACAAGTGAACCTGACAGAAACATCTGCTTAGACTAGTCCAGTCGAGCTAAATCCAGTCCAGTTTATCTAAGCTAAATCCAACTCAGTCCAGTTTAGCTAAACCCAGTCAATTCAACTCAGCTAAGTACAGCCCAGTCCAGTTTAGCTAAACCCAGTCAGGTTCAGTTTAGCGTGCAGAGTTCAGTCCAAATTAGCTAAGGCCAGTCCACTTGTACACAGTAGGCACATCCTAGCCCAGTCCAGTTTAGCTATAACCAGTTCAGTTGTACTCAGCTAAACCCAGCCCAGTTAAGTCCAGTTTTAGCTATGACCAGTCCATTTGCTGATTGACCAGCCTCTGAAATGCAGCGTGTAGCTCGGCAGTGATGAATGATTATGTGAAAGGGTCAGGTGGAGAGCAGGAGCCATGGAAAGGGGGAAGGAAGAGAGACAGATGTGACCAAAACTGGAAGAGTCAAGTGTAACAGCCTCTAGAGAGCCAGAAAATTCTATGAAAGTTATAAGTAGAAACACAAAATAGCTACAAAAGAGAAGCAGGGTGCGATAAAGGACACACAGAGATGAAGAAGACACGAGGAAGGAAAAACACCACAAGAGGCCTGGGAAAAGATAATGGTGCAGAGGGAGAGAAATTGAAAATTTGGCGTAGAACAGGAAAAATATAGAATATGCTTTATGTTGACTACAGGCAGAAGACCATCCATTTGTATCTTCTAAGACCACCATCCCATCAATGTTTGACAAGCTTGACTAAAGCTATTTCCCAACTGTGTGTTTCTCTGTTGAATCGAATTTGGCAGTTGTTATTTGACCTGTCCAATGATTATTTTTGGTGTTATTTATATACCATAACAGTATTTATTATTAATAGTTTTTGTTTTAGTTAACATAAACAACACTGGTCCTGTCCTCAACCTCTCCACAGGGCATGAGTATGACATCATCAGCATCCGCCTGAGTTTTAATGAACCTCCGTATCTGGATCCTCATTAAGGACGTGTGAGTGTAGAGCACCTCAATCACATACTCTCAGCCAAGTGTGTGTGTATGTGAAATATCATATTGTAGATGCACATGGGAACTCTCAATGCTAATGAGCGTGCTTGAGTGAGTGTGTGGCGTTGACATGCGAGTGTTTGCCTCTTATTTGATGTGCCTAAACCACACTGCAGCAGCATGAAGAGGCTGTAATCTTTTAGTTGAAGTCCCGCTAATCCATGTGAAGGTTACTGCCGCACTGTATGTTGCATTCCCTAAATTAAAGCAACAGTGCACAGGATGTATGCTTGAATGCAGCAACTCAATTTCATAATTGATGGATCAGGGAGATTAATCAACTTAACAACGTATTAACTACATTCCTGGTTTCTATATCCGACCTCTGGGATAATTCGGGGTCATTTAGTGGCATGCAACGTATAGTGTATGCTAACACTCTTGAAGCTATTATAATCAGGGTCCCTTGGATAAACAGCTAGCGTAATGCATAATTAATGTAATTTATTTCACTCTGGCGCTGGAATAGATTAGGGGTGCCCTCTTTGATTCGGCCTGACCTCCACCATCACCTTTGGATGGTCTTCCTTGAGGAAGCGTCTCATTGGAAGTCGCCGCGGATGTGTTCTTGCTCCTGTTGACCTTTTCGATGATGGGAACTTGTGAGGTGTGATTGGGGATTTAGGGAGCTGGAGCAAGAGACCGAAAGGTGAGAGAGAGGAGGTGATGGGAGAGAGCGAGACAAAACGAGAGACAGTTTTGAAGTGTGTGACTCTATTTCACACAGCTGCTATAATGTGACCTTTCTGCAGACCGTTGTCCCTCTCTTTCATCAATGCAGTGCGGCGGCTTTAAGTTGCATCAGCAGCAGCATGGTGCTAACCTAATGTTGCATCTCCCATTTTTCTGCTAGATGGGCGACCTTTAAGCTGCTTGTTGCCTTTTTAATGCCGATGACAGTGAGCCATGGTTGCAGAAGGATAACAGGGAAGTTGCACGTTATTACTGCAGCTTTACGGTTAAAAAAAGTCATTTGTGGACAACAAAGAAGCTTGATGTGAAAGAAAATTGATTTTGAAGATTGGCTTTCGATCTCTCGTAGGAATTTGCAGATCTTGGTTTCGTAGCGTAGCTGGTGACAGCTGGGATCTTGCCTTTGTGGCACTGTTTGGAGATTATCATTGGTTCCTTAATCACAGTCCCATTATAGCTCACATACATATAAACATATAACATTTATAATATTCACTTCCTCTTTGACTTGAAAGACAATGTATGTTTCAACAATCTGGCATCTATGGAAACCCATTTCTGCCTCAGAGTAAAGAAATAGTATCTGCAACCTTATACAATTTTACCTTCATTGCATCTTTATATCTCTGAGCTGTCAGTACAGAGCTGCGCGTTTAATCGTTACAAGATCGCAATCTCGATTCAAACACCTATGCAATCTAATTCCTAAATGACAGCAATTCGGCTGTCTATTAAACTTTTGACAAGTATGATTACAGCAAACATTCAAATCTGCGTTGGCGCTGCAGCTGACCCAAAGAGAGCAGTTGTCATGTTTAAGTCTTTTCAACCACTCAGACAAAGTATCCTTTATTCTGTTGTTACAATGATTCAAATTATCACAAAAGTTCTGTGATAAAAGTTTATAGTTCATATATAAAGGCTAAAGTCAATGGTAGCGATCACCTTTTGAAAATAACTTGACACTTCAAATAAAGATTGTATCAGTGACATGGCGACAAGTAACTGTTAAAGAACTTAAGTTATCATTGAATCATTCATTCAAAAGATTCATCCAGTTCAAATATGTTGATTCATCCAGTAATGAAACAAGTAAAGTCTTTATGAGTGAGTCATTGAATCATTCATTCATTATTTTTTAAATCGACTGCAGCAATAAACATTGTGTTAGAACCTCTACTAAATTACATGTTATTTTGTTTAGTTGTCTATTCAGAATCATGGGAGTATCTCTGTATTTTAAACAAAATCTTGCGATTCTCAATTTATGCAGAATTGTGCAGCTCTAATTTGTCAGATTAGATCTCGCAATGTTTTTTTTTTTCTCTTTTAATTGTGACTTTATATCTCCAAATGTAACTTTATTTTGTAGTGTGACTTCATTCCTTGTAGTTGCTATTTGTATCTCAGATTAGGGCTTAATTCTCGTAATTGTGACCATTTATCGTAGTTGTGAGATATCTTTTTATTTCTCAATTGTCAATTTATATCTTACAAAGTTATTTTGTTTAATTGCTACTTTATTTCTCAAAATGTGACAAAATGTGACTTGCAATGTCACTTAATATCTCGCAGTTGCTATTTGCTTCTTATAATTTGCGACTTTAATTCCTGCATTTGTGACTATGTATCGTAGTTGCGGTTTCGTTTTGATTGTGACTTTCGTATTTTCATTTTTATCTCACAGGTATCTGCTTTATTTTTTACTCTAAGATGGAAAGCTGCTACTATAGGTATCCATTTCTTGATTTTGTACATACAATCGGTTTCCATGTGCTGATGTTTTTCATCCTTTATAAGGTCCTTGTGTGTGTGTGTTATTGTCTTAGTCTCTGGAGGGAGTAGCTATTACACAGTTTATGTGCTATAGGAATGCTGTACTTCCTGTACTCAGAGTGCTGTATAAGAATCCCAGCATGATCTCCGGAACGCTTCCAGACAACCACTGCAAACTCATCAGTTAACATTAATAAAACACAGCTATACCTGCTGGACATTCATATTCTCACTGTCTAGTTCTTCTCTCAAAGGTTCTTACAAACTTCTAATGCAGAACATCTAATGCGTCTTTATTAGAGTTGCTCATGTGTGCTGATGTGAGACTGGTTTAGGTCCAAAAGTAGACTTCAGTTCTAAGATACAGTATAAGGGGCAGATTTACTAAACAAACTGCAAACCCTTGTACATTGACGAGCGCAAACCTTAGTAAATCACCTTGCGTGATTTACTTTATGTTTGTCTATAAGGCGTTGTCTGGCTGTGCACCAAGGTACATTTGTGATCTTATTGTGCCATACTGTCCTGCTGGGGCACTTAGGATCGTCAAATCACTTGCTTTTAAATGTGTCATGATGTCGCTACAAATTGAAAGGTGATCGCCTAAGCCTAAGCTTTGGAATGCTCTTCCTTATCATGTGAGGTCTGCTCCTTCATTGGATATTTTTAAATCTACTCTGAAAACACATTTTTATTCTTTAGCTTTTGGAAACTTGTAATTGTTTTTATAGCGTAGTTCTGCTATGCACTATGTACAGCACTTTGGATCAATTTGTATTGTGTTAAATGTGCTTTATAAATAAAGGTTGTTGTTGTTGTTGTTGTTGATTCATGCATATGCAATAAGGTCAGCCGCAAAAAATAACTGTCCACTCCACGCCTTTTCAGCGCTAATTTTTCACTGCTTAATGTCTTTAGTAAATACTGACAGTAGTTTTTAACATCAAAAGAGGGTTTGCGCTGGCGCAAGCTGTTAGTAAGTCTGGCCCTAAGTATCTTAGAGGGAGGTGTTTGGTGTAGTGGACATGCTTCGAATTATGGTCTCTTAGGTCTGCAATTGTATTGCACTGAGCCAATTGAATTAGTTTCTGAGGTGATAAGTAGCATGTTCATGCTCTCTTGACTACATAGATGTGCGTCAGTACAGATCTTGCTATCCACTGAAGCAGGAAAATTATGTGTTTCAGGTAGAGGTCTTTCATTTACGTAGCAGGTGGAGGCCCCGTGTTCTTCCCTGTGGCTCATGGATCATTGCTACACTTGGCAACAAATGAAGTTAACCAATGTGGCTGTGGCTGATTGCAGAACACAAAAAATCCTCATGACATGAAAGGTTTGCCATCTGGCCCCCCTGCCTGCATTTATCCTGGTGTCTGAATTTAGCTAGATGGCTGAGGGACTCCTAGTGTTCCTGGAGGTCTGCTTTGGATTGGACCTGAAAGTCTGGAAAACGTATTGTCTGTTGGTCAAATTTAAGCACAAAATCTTTTTGAACTTGGGTTGGTTAGACTGATATGCATTAAGAAGACTGTTGATGGACAGATGAACCAATCTACAGCGTTCAGCGTCGGAGGAAAAGCTTATGTTCTTGTCCTGTGCCCCTTTGCCCTGTTGGCTGGGCAGGTAACCTGTTCAACTGCCATATGAATTAGGTTTGAACTGGGAGGGCAAGCAATTTACTGCTCATTCACAGACCGTTCCCCAGCTTATGAGAAAAAAAGAGGGCGATGGGTTTAAGGGAGATGAAGAGGAAAAGAATGGATTACATAGACATGGAGAGTAAAGATAGAGGATGAGATGAGAAACATAGAAAGAGGATGAGATGAGAAACATTAATGGAAAACGGGTAGGAGAAATATGAAGCGAAATGGAGGGATTACGGAGAAGAAGAGTCGAGCAATATGCGAGACAGTGGGATCTGTTTGTGTGAGGGAGAAAGAGGTTTAAAGCTTTGTTGATATGATGATTGTACCAGGTGTAAGATGGGTGTTCCAAGATTCCCAACGTTTTTCCAGTATTCCTTTTCATACTCTTTTGAGTGGATAAACAACCTTTGATAAATCAGTTGTTGTTTCTTATTGTGCATCATGATTTCTTTGACATTTCCCCTGAAACATACTGCAAAACAGTATTGAACGTTTATGAAATGTTAGCGTAATGTTTTCGTGTGTATGTCCTGGGGCTGAATTTTGTTGGAAAGCTATTTTGCAGACTTTTGGACCACCACACTGGAATGCAGGCTTCCTTTCCTCCCTTTCTCACTTTCGCTCTCTCCTCCAATTCTTTTCTTTTCCAGACTGTGTCCAGGAGCTCTGGGCCTGGAAAATCCCAGAAGCCAAAGTGAGTCTGGGCTAGACTGCTGTCATGTCAACAGCCACTGTGCTGCTAATATACACAGGCACCTCGGCACTCGATCGTTTCATCGTCCAGAAGAGCCCCTAATGCCACAGGCTTCACCCCAGCGCTCAGGATAGCTGTTGTGTCATAGAACAGTTTCACGCGTGTCACATATCGGCTTCCCAAGGCACAAACCCAGTTTTGGTCTACTGTTTTTTTCCCCCTTCTTTTTTAAAATTATTTTTAGTATTTGATTGGTACAGAGGATCTTATTACTTACTATGATAGTATCTTTCCAGAGATAACAGGAATTGTGCTGCTGTCATAGTTGGAGAGGATAATGTGAGAATCGCACCATTAGTATTAGCAGGCAACACGTTGAAAGAGGATAATCTGGAAAATATTTACTCCGAAAAAGATGTTTACAATAATTGGGCTGCGGGCATTTTTTGAAAGCCTTGTCAGAGTTTAGAAAAAAAGAGGCTTGCCTTTGGTATATTTCCAGAGATAAACAGAAAGAATAGAAGAGTTAGAGGCCGAACACACAGCTTGCATTCTTGCATTTAAAGACAGCTAGAAAAGTAAATGCAGGGATCTTGAAATGGTTGAACTATTTTTAACTTGACATTCTTGACATGCTAAAAAATGTATTGCAAAGAAAGAGTTACCTGAGTCCAGCTTTTAGTTATGAAAGCTGTTTTTCGGGCTGTATCTGTACCTCCTGGCTTATTCTCCTATACTACCATAAAGCTTCAAAACACAAGATCATCCCATTTCAGCATTTGGGTTTAGTGATGCTGGATAAGGACACAGGCTATTCTGATATTATTTGTTCCTATGATCACACTGCAGAAGATATTGCTCTGAAATTGGTTAGATACAGCAACCCACTACGTTCACACGTGCTGCCCGTAGAGCAGTGTTTTTTCCACGCGGTGGGATGTCTTAAAGGCTCATCCCCAGGAAGAAAAGAGGCACTGAGTGAAAATGAAATGAGCATTCCTCATTCTTTCACAGCGCATATCCTCCCTGTGCCTCTTTTTATGATGGGTTTAACTTGTGGCTTCACACTAAATATAATTAGCCAACAAATGAACCATTAATTACCTTCACCTTGACTCACTAATGAGTTAGATTTCATTAAATACGCCAGAGCCAGGGTTTTCATATAGGCTATATAAACTCCAGTCTTTAGTCACATGATCCCTCAGAAATAATGATAATATTCTGGTTTGGTACTCAGTTATTCATATCCATATTAATATTCATATTGTTATGAATGTTGAAAACCATTTTTGCGGAAATCTTCTTTTTCAGGATTTTTAAGAAAATTCAAAAGAAAAGCCTTATTGAAAAGCATTGAAATATGTCGTATTATAACTGCATTACCTGTCGTTTTTGATTAATTTAATGTGCCCTTTCTAAATAAAGGTATATACTTATACCAAACTTTTGAATGGTATATCATGGCTTAATAATAAGAAAGTTTTCTTGAATACCAAATCAGCATATTGGAATGATTTCTGAAGGATCGTGTGACACTGAAGACTGGAGTAATGATGCTGAAAATTCAGCTTTGCCACCACAGGAATTAATTACATTTTTAAATATATTGCAATATAAAACAGTTCCTTTTAATTGTAAAAGTATTTCACAATATTGCTGTTTTTACTGCATTCTTTATCAAATAAATGCAGCTCACAATATGTGCATACAGCTTACATGAAAAGAAATGTGTGTATCCGTATTAGGCTATATATTAAAGCATAGTGGGACTGAATGGAAAGTCTCCATAAGATAGTACTATTTAAAATGTACTTAATTTAGCTACTCTTTCACTACCTTTATCATTGATCTTGTGAGTAGGACAGTTCTCGATCAGAGGTTTTGTGCAGCTGACCAGTCTTTTTCTCTGTTTATCAAGCACCAGCTGAATACGGCCTTTGAACTGTGTTTGCTGACTGACCGGTGTGTGTTCCAATGTCTGTTTGATGGCAGATTGATGGTGTGTGTTAGGATGTGCTTTACGTCTGACTGATGTGTTTGTCAGTAAAGGTGCTATGGCTGTCACACACACACACACCCACATACATCCGTTTGCCGTTGACACACTGATGGATCTGGTGGTGGCACCAGCTGGGAAGAGGTATTGTTCTGGTCTCCTCCGTGTTTCCTCTTCCAGCTCGCTGAGCTGGCCATTTTATACTCTGTCATGTGTGTGTATGTGATGAAATAAATGGGTTGTAAATATTTATTGGCGATAGATGCGGCGAGAGCTCTAAAACGCTGTCTGTGTGCTACAAAACTGTCATCACTCTTGATAGTCTCTCGATTGTACCGAGATCCCAAGTGGACCTTTGAAAAAACGCATTGTGATTGAACTAGAAAGAATCTTGGGAATTGGCTATATATGATATTTTACTGTAAAATAATATATAATATTTTATAAATTAAATGGTTGTATTATTTTATACTGTAAATATATACAAATTCAGAGACAAGATATTAATGCAGTTGAAATAGCTTGTGATATGTTCAATTACCGTGATATAAAATTATGTGATTTATGATTTTGATCATACCACCCACCGTTGTGTGCATACAGTATGTGTCTTGCTCAGATCTGCTGTTTCTCTGATCATACAACCTTCGCATGATATCATTATTGATCACATATTCTCATTTATCCACTTCAATCACGAGCTGAGCTTCACTTTGGATCTGAGCATTGTGGTTGGCTCACAGAACTTCCTCCCATCTTATGGCTCCCTATCAGGATTTTATCTCCTGTTCTCAAGGAGGGAATCAGACAGACCTTAGACAGTCTTGCAGAACTTCGATTATCTAGGACGGAGCCCATGGGGAAATCTTCCTCCGCTGGATTACTGCTCAGAGGTCATTCATTGCTCATCTGTGGACAAAGCAGAAAACAGCAGTGCAGAACAAACACAAACACTGGGAAGATGGCCTATCCTGAGATATAATAATACAGAGTAGATTTGGGGAAATGACACTCGGCATATCACTTGAATCTACTGTGAAAATCCTTGTTAAGATAACAATGTGATTGAGGGTGTGTTCACACTTGGCATGTTTGGTTGTATTAAAACGAGCCCTGGTGCGGTTCATTTGAATAAGTGTGAACGCTGCCATCCGAACCCTGGTGCACACTAAACAAGCTGACCGAGACCGCTGAAAAGATGGTATACAACGAATGCATTTAGCCCAGCAAACAGCATTGTTTTCGATGTTGGGTTAGTTCAGTCACGAAATATACGTCATAAAAGCCGACCAATCAGGTTGTGAACATATCCATATGCCTTTACGGTTGGTGTTAAAAATGCCAATGTGGACACTAAGCGGACCAGAGCTAAAGGTTTTTTTTTTTTGGGTCCGGACCAAATTAACCAAGCGAACCGAACTAAAAGTGTGAACACACCCTTAATGACCCCAAACTTTTGAAAATATATATAGTACTGTGCAAACGTATTTTCTTTTACAACGATTAGCCTATTTGTATGTTTTGGTTTAGTGCGCCACTGAAATACACATTACGGCTGTCCAAACGCTTTTTTAGCAAAACTGTGATGTACTTGCATGAATCGGGCCGAATGGTTCTAAGAACGGTTCTAAGAAGGAGAGGTTCCGGTTATATTTTCACTTGAGCTTGGTTCGGCACAGCACGATAACAGTGCGTTCTTGGCCCGGATTTACTCTTGTACTGGTCAGACTAGAGGAGGGTCATTGGCTGTGTGAGCTGCTTACAGCAGTCTTAAGAACAAGACATGATGATGTGAGTTTTCTGACCATCATCATCATCATCTCACCATCTCTCGGCGGTCCTACCCTTACGAAAAAGAAGTATGCTTCAAGTTAATTTTATGAAGTATACTTAAGTAATGTTCAAGTATATTTTCAAGTATAATTATGTAGTAAGTATACTAATGTCAATATGTACTAGTAGTAAACTTGTAAGTGTACTATTTTAATACTATTTTAATACCGCTTGGGACTAAATTGGCCCACTTGCCGTGTATAAAAGTATATGTTTAAGTGTACTATAAGTTTAACATTAGTAAACTTTAAGTGCACAACTAGTTCATAATTACGTTTCTCATTTGTACTGCAAGTGAACTTATTGGTACAAGTAGTTTACTATTTTAATACTTTTAGCAAATTTTTAGTTCATAAAAGTACACTTTTTAAAGTATACTCTCAGTAAACTACTAGTTTAGTAGTTTTATACTACAAGTTTTTTTTAAGTAAACTTATAGTTTACTAATTATATATTCTTTTTGCTCTTTTAGTGTACTCTCAGTAAACTACTAGTTTGGTAGTTTTATACTGCAAGTATACTTGCACGGTTTCTTTTAGTGTACTCTCAGTCAACTACTAGTTTGGTAGTTTTAAACTGCAAGTATACTTGCACAGTTTCTTTTAATGTACTCTCAGTAAACTTGTCATGGAATGGGTGGAATCAAGGTGCGAGGACTCAAGTGCATAACAAATGGGTATATTTATTAGGTAAAAAACAAACAAAACTCCCTCGTAGGGGAAAACAAGAACAATAACAGGCAGGATTAGGCAACACAAGGAACATGGACAACGAACCAGCACAGGACTGCAAACACAGGGAGATTAAATAGGGGAACAAACATAAGAGGGTAACGAGGCAGGCAGGTGGGGACAATTAAACAATAACGCGATAACAAGATGGGCGGGGTTTGACAATTAACAGGAGAGCACATGGCACAAAGAAATAACATGACAGCCATGTGCTCACAAAAGACCAGACTAAACACAAACGCATGACAAACCAGGAGTGTCACAGCTCTGTCACTAAACCAAGAGAAAACCCAGACAAGGGTGACAGAACTGTGTCAAAACTACTAGTTTAGTAGTTTTATACTAAAGTTTCTTTAAACTTTTCTTTAAGTGAACTTAACATTATAGTTTACTATTTATATATTATTTTTGCACTTGCAGTAGGCCTATACTACTATGTTCAAATGTTATTTTTTATACTTGAAAAATACCTTTAATTTTAAAAACATTTTATTAGCTTCATGCATCCTCTTTTATCAACACTTGAATGTTGGTAAGTTTCATAAAGAAAGGCAACATTTAAAAAAAAAAAAAGTTGAAAAAAATCTCATTTTTGTTAAAGACTACGCCTTGATCAGATTCAGAACGATGATCAAAACACAGATGGAGTAGATCGAGTCCAACACCCCCAAAGCTTCACAGTCCTTTTCTCTTCATGTGTAACGCATTAATTTCATTTGGTAACATTAAGCAGTTTTGATTTACATGCTGTTTAATGTTTGATGATCATGTTATTTTACATTTGCGTGAGCAATCTTCTATCACTTGATTCAGCTTCTTCTTCTCCTGAGTTTTGATACGCAGATTCTAGAAGATGTGTCATAACGCACCCTACCGTATAACAGTGAAAACGTGGATAGCTGGAAAATCCAGTCAATGGCGGGGAAAGAGTAAAGTAGAATTAAAGTAAATTCCTATGTACACTACCAGTGGACTAGCCTACACAAAAATTCAGATACTCAGAATTAGAAAAGTGTTTTATATCAATATTTTAATCAATATTTTCAAACAATGTAAGTTTCATAAGACTGTATATGAAAAACTATGTAAAAAAGTATATTTAATAGGCTACTCGATCAAAAGAGTTAACACAACTACAAGACAAGTGTACTTTGAATACTTAATTATATTTTAAAGTATATCTCGATCAAAAGATTGAGTACAAGTACAGGCCAAATATACCTTTCTCTCAGTATAAGTCAAGTACACTTAAGTGTAATTTTAAGTATATTTCTGAGAAGTAGGGCCTACATAAAGTATATTTCTGAGAAGTATATAAAATGCAGACTGAAAGTATGCTTTCTTATTTTTAGTTGAAAAGAAGTATACTAATATAACACTTGAATAAACTTATTTTTCGTAATGGATTATTATCGCTGTGTACAAGATCCAGTTCCATGCTTATTTTATTTACTCTATAAGCTATTCCACCTGAAAGCTTGAACATGTTAGCTTATAAGACAGTGTGTAATATTATGTTAAAAAAAATTTTTTTAATAAGCTACTTAATCAAAATAGTAAACACAAGTACAAGCCAAGAATACTTAATTATACTTTTAAGTATATCTCGATCAACAAGTATAGGCCAAATATACTTAGACTTTTCTGTTAGTATAAGTCAAGTATACTTAAGTGCAATTTGAAGTATATTTCTGAGAAGTACATAAAGTATATTTCTAAGAAGTACATAAAAAGTAGACTGAAAGTATACTTTCTTATTTTTTTAGTTTAAAAGAAGTATACTAATAGGACACTTGAATAAACTTTTTTTTCGTAAGTGTACACTGGGCATGCTCACTCAACTCTGTGTAATGGGTTAGGAAATGGACCATTCCTTTGTCCTAACTGGCTGCCGAACAGACTGTGTATACCTGAGATACAGTTCATATGCTTGTATGTGGTGTTTAGTTATGCGTGTGTGTGTGTGTGTTTGTGCTCTAATGAGGGCTCGTTAAGGGAGTTTTGCTGGAATGCTAATCACATGCTCACTAATGGACACAGGGAGAAGAGTAGGCAATGTTGACTGCAGAACAGCTAGATAAACAAATGCAGAGCGTGAAAAAGAGACCGTCTAATGTGGTACCTAATTCAAAGTCTGAAAATACTTGATAAGAATACAACCATAATGTATTAAAGGGATTTTCCTGGTTAAATACAAGTTATCAACGACATGTGACAAGCTGTCGATTACCACAAGCAATAATTTTAACTCATCCCAAAGTTTGTTGACATTAAAGGGTTAGTTCACCCAAAAATGAAAATTAAGTCATTAATTACTCACCCCCATGCTGTACCAACCCCGTAAGACCTTCGTTCGTCTTCGGAACACAAATGAAGATATTTTTGATTAAATGTGACAGCTGGATCACTCCTCCATAGGCTCCCGAAGGGATTGAAACTTGACGGCCCAGAAAGTCAATGAAGAAAATGTTTAAATATTCCATGTCACAACAGTGGCTCAACTATAAGTTTATCAAGCGACGAGAATACTTTTTGTGCGAAAAAACAAACAAAAATAACGACTTTATTCGACTATTCCTTTTCTTCCTTGTAGGCCTGAAACGAGACTTCAAGAGATTTCCACGACGCGCACGCGCGAGAACTTAACTGAAGTAGTTGAAGGAGATCGCAATTCTCGCGCATGCGTCGTGGAAATCTCTTGAAGTCTCGTTTCAGGCCTACAAGGAAGAAAAGGAATAGTCGAATAAAGTCGTTATTTTTGTTTGTTTTTTCGCACAAAAAGTATTCTCGTCGCTTGATAAACTTATAGTTAAGCCACTGTTGTGACATGGAATATTTAAACATTTTCTTTAATGACTCTCTGGGCCGTCAAGTGTCATTCCCTTAGGGAGCCTATGTAGCAGTCATGAACCTCTCAGATTTAATCATAAATATCTTCATTTGTGTTCCGAAGACGAACGAAGGCCTTACAGGGTTGGTACAGCATGGGGGTGAGTAATTAATGACTTAATTTTCATTTTTGGGTGAACTAACCCTTTAACTTGACTTGGGCAAAAACTACGATAAAACCTGTTGGAAAGCATCTTTTGCAGCGATTTTTGTGAGAGCATATCAGTGAACACCCCAGACCACTCGGTGAGTTTCACGTCTTTGTAAAGTAAAGTTTAATGAGTTTAATGAAGGATTGTTCCAGTGCACCTATGCAACCGGCCAGCAGCATGTGTCCAAATTTCAATCTTAACCATCCTATTTCATCAGAAACGATTTTAAAACAGGGCTTTAAGTGTAAAATACCGAACTTGTCATTTAAGCACTGATTAAACGTCACCACTGTTTCGCCGTTTCGGACGAATGTTTTCTTTTTTAAGTTTAAAACATTATAAAATACTTGGCCCGTAAACATCCCTTGTAAGTGTTTTACAACAAATTTTTTATTATTTTTTTAATGTATAAAGTCATAATAGTTTTCTCTGGGGATCATGGGAAGATGCTTTAATCCTGAATTTTCCTTTGTTACTCAGTTACTACCAACACCATTATATCTGATATTTAACTTCTTTATGCTGCTTTAACTTTTATGATGCCTGTTTTAGTAATCAGACTCTTGTCAATATTTTTGGTTTGCAAGTATGCATATTCACTTAGCATGAAATGATTCAGTGCTCTGCGCTCACAAATCCGAGCTGTTTTTTTATTTTCAAAGATATGATGAACTGTTCTTTCTGAGTGTTGGTTCACTCCATTCTCCAGCTCCTTTCAGTCTTGAATCATTCTCAGACGTTGGATGTTGTGGTGTTTCCCCTAGTAGCAATCCACTAGATCCTGCCAAATAGAGAAAGTTCAGGAGTAGATTCATACAGATGGGGAAGTTGTGTGCTTGTGTTTGTGCGTGCAACACTTATGTCCTCACTTAACCCTCTAAATCCATTATCCAAATGTAGGTCATTTTGGTGTGAAGTTGTCTCATGTGCCGTGACATGTTTTCCATCCTCCGCCCACTTTCAAGATTAAAAATTTTTCCGCATTAATACATACAGATGGATCAAATGGAAGAAACCATTTGAACGGTGACATTTCCATGTGGCCAGATATAGTTTGAACAGTTCTTTCTTCCATCCTGCCTTGAAAGCATGAGACGGAGATAGCTGAATGTGTAAAAGAGCTTTGATTGGGTTTCATCTGATGATGGTCAGACATTATTTCTCCTTGAGTGGACTTGGGGGGGAAGGGGGGCGGAAGGGGTCTCTCCTGCACTTTGCTGTCAGTGAAGCATGTCTGCATATAGATGTGAGATTAAATTGCGAAAAATACCTGATCTCTATGTGTGTGCTCACATACACAATGGCCTCAAAAATTATTTTTAAGCCACACTTAAAGGGTTAGTTCACCCAAAAATGAAAATTAAGTCATTAATTACTCACCCCCATGCTGTACCAACCCCGTAAGACCTTCGTTCGTCTTCGGAACACAAATGAAGATATTTATGATTAAATCTGAGAGGTTTATGACTGCTACATAGGCTCCCTAAGGGAATGACACTTGACGGCCCAGAAAGTCATTAAAGAAAATGTTTAAATATTCCATGTCGCAACAGTGGCTCAACTATAAGTTTATCAAGCGACGAGAATACTTTTTGTGCGAAAAAACAAACAAAAATAACGACTTTATTCGACTATTCCTTTTCTTCCTTGTAGGCCTGAAACGAGACTTCGAGAGATTTCCACGACGCATACGCGAGAATTGCGATCTCCTTCAACTACTTCAGTTAAGTTCTCGCGCGTGCGTCGTGGAAATCTCTTGAAGTCTCGTTTCAGGCCTCAAGCAGAATGCACGACTAATAATAACGATGGTTAATTTGGGACTATCATATTACATAACATGAGAACACTATTTTATTAAATGGTTGTGAATTCATTGGGTTTACTTGCCGTTTTCAGTGCGTTGTTCTAGCACGTCCACAACAGTCACACATTCTGACTAGCACATGCACAATCATTCTCTAGAAACGTTCACAGCATCATTGGTTTACTTATTGAAATTATTTGTGCACATTTATTTATGCTCTCTTTACAATTTATATACGGATGAACGTAGCATGCACAAAAGAAATTTAATACTGACTGATATCGATAACCAGTAGGCCTATGGAACCAATAGATCATGCATCTCTAATATTTCTCTGCTGTGACATTTAAAAGAAGGCCGTTTATGCTCTGCTTGAAATCAGGTTTGCGTAGATACAGTAGAAGCATTTGTGTTCATGTGTTTGAGTTTGTTTTAGGCCTTAAGCACTATAAAACTAGAACAGCCATGACTAAAAATGCCTTGATACACAATTAGTGTGTGCTGAACTGTGAGGAGTGACACCCGCAGCGAGCCAACAGGTCAGGACAAGCAGGCTATCAAAGAAAATGTTGCCGTAGTCGGTGAATTCCTGAGTTTACGCTTGGTTCTTGTCTTGTAAATCATGCTGTGTGTTGTCCAGGCTCTAGTTTGTGTTCTTCTCTAGTTTGATTGTGTCAGTATAGGGTAGCGGGTCAGACAGTATGAATGGGACCCTGTTTAAATTATGTATGTGGAATGAAACAGGAACATGAAGCCTGTCAAGGGAGCACAGAACAGGAAGTTAAGACGTACTTAAGAGACATCTTTCATTTGCAGCTTGTGTAAATAAGCTTGTGAACATGTGCAAAACTTATTCTATGTCCAAAACATATTCTATTTGTCGAATTGCCTTAACAACTAATGAACATAAGTCTTAAAGAGTTCTGTCATTATTTAATTACCCTCATGTTGCTCCAAACCTGTTTAAGTTATTTCCAAAATTCCAAATATTCATGGACATACGATTAAAAACATCACTGATTGGTTTTTAGTTTTCAACACATTCTTGCTGAAGAATATCATTTGCCATTTTTGCAAATTCAACATAACTTAATGCAAGCCATACTATATGACATTATCCTGGTGTTGACAAATCAAAATAATTTGCAACAACAATGTTGAATACATCACAGAAAACCAATTGCTGAAAATCAGGTTTTTAATGTTGGTTAGTATATGTCAGAGTTTTTAATATGCTTTAAGACAAACCGTGTGCAAATTCATAAGTCCATTGCTGAGTATTTTCTCCTTAAAATTGCAGTGAAAAAAAGACAGTCTCAAAAACGTGGTGTTAAATTGCCGGAGTTTCTGACGTCACAAACTAATGATAGCCAATCACGTCAACAGGCTATATGCTAACGGCTTTAGCATATCATCATTACTATGCTCTGAAGCAGGGGAGTCTCAAGCGAAGCCAGATTATCCTGGTATATTTTTCTGCTGATATGAAAAATTGGGTAAATTTAGCAATATAGCGGGTGAATTATGTATATGATGTAGGTGTAGCTATATGATGATGTTAAGATTAACTAAATGCATATCTCCACTGACGTTCTAAGTTGTACGTTTGTAAGGATGTTGATTTTTAAAAGGCGAACAGGAACATGTTTTGTGTATTATTAGCAACACATTATTTGCTGTTTGATAACGTAGTCAAGCAAAAGGCTAATCATAATTACCGTTTTGTGTCCGATGTGGAGAGCGATACATAAAATGCATTACCATTCTGATACATCCACTTGTAGATGACCCTGTATGAGTGAGTGGAGAGGCTCATTTGCATATTCATGAATCTGTATACTAAATAAAGCAAGGGTGTAAAGTTACATTCAAGCTATTTTAAGGCATGAATTTAAAAAAATCACAGGAAAATATTTTAAATATGCCATTTTGGTGGTTAAAGATGAGTTTGAATGGATACAATTATTGACTACAGGGGGACTTTAAGTCTGCAAGACATAAAAATGAATGAACAAGATCAATGAATGTAAGATTTTCAGTGGCAACCAGCACAAGCACTAAAGGGCATTTGGCGGTGGACAGTTGGTGTTTGTGTATGTTGTTTGTTAACTGGTAACCTCCATCTGTAAGTCTAATTATGTCAGATAGAAGGAGAGAAGTGAAAATACACTGAAAAATTCTGTCCTATTAGGCGATACGTCTTTGTGTGTAATTGATGGTTTTATTTGCTCTCGGAGAGTGTAGAGTTCAGCCTCGAAGCGTAACATGATTGGCCGATAGGAGTCTGGATGGGGTACATTCATCGGTGAGTGGAATCCTAATGAAACTCAGTTTGTGTTTCCATAGTTGCTGACTCGGAAGTTGTGCAACCACGGACTTGACATGTTACAGGTATTACATCGGGATAGTGTTTGGCGGGATGAGAAAAGGATTTGTTTGCAAGCAATAAGCCGCTGCGAGCATGCAGAGCCTTGTCCGACTATTTGCTTTGCGACCAATAGCTGATTGAAACAAGGATATAAGCAGTGGTGGGATAATACTAGGCACAAAGAAAATTTACTCCTTGTTGAGGTTTGTGCTTGGGATCATGGGAAGGATTTTAGTCCCTCTGTTTGAGTGCATCCCTCTCTTTCTTGTCCATTGGTGAAGTGTCCACAGCCATTTGAATTGATGGATGATGGGTTGGTCTCTCTTTAAGCTGACTGGAGGTGACCTTCAAACTGCCGTTGGTCTCACACCCTCAGGAATAACCCGCCCCCTTCTCTCTCTCTCTCTCTCTCTCTCTCTCTCTCTCTCTCTCTCTCTCTCTCTCTCTCTCTCTCTCTCTCTCTCTCTCTCTCTCTCTCTCTCTCTCTCTCTCTCAGTTCAATTTAATTCAAATGAGCTTTATTGGTGTGACAAATTGCACATTGTATTGCCAAAGCATTTGTCTGCATATGTGTGTGCATGTGTGCTGAACAAAAAATAAGATATTTTGAAGAATATGAGGAACCAAACAGTTGATGGGTCCCACTGAAAAAAAAAAGAATACTATGGAAGTCAATAGGGTCCATCAACTGTCTGGTTAGGTTACCAACATTCTGTGTTCAGCAGAAGAAAGAAATTCATACAGGTATGAACAACTTGGGAGTGAGTCAATTATGACAACATTTTCATTTTTGGGTGAATTATAACTTTAATGTGCTCTAAACAAGCACCATATCTCTGATTGCTTCCAAAAAATTATTGCACACCTCTCCATGTCTCTAGCAAAAATGGTGTGGGATGAGTTATGGCCTGAAGTTTAATTCCGAGGGTTAGCATGAGCATGAATAATGGTGACGCTTGACTTAGCAGACACTGTTTATCTCAAATATCTCATGATCGTCCTCGATTAAATCATTCGTTGGAGACTCTGTATATTATACTGTGTTGGGGTGTCTGAAGGGTTGGGATGTGGATCTCACACATTCTTGCTTGTTCTCTGAGTGAGGTACTGGCAGCATGGCTGTTATTAATATGATTTAAGTAGGCCTGCTTTTCTAATTAGCCTACTCCACTTCCGAGAGGGTATAAAAAGCTTGTCTTCTCTCAGAGGAAACACTGTTCCTTCTCTCCTCGTTTTTTTCACTGCTCCCAGCATGCACAGTGATGCTTATTCCAGCTGATGTGTGCGTGTGTGTGTGTGTGGTGTATGTGTGTGTGGACACATCACAGACAAACATGTGTGGATGTCTGTTTGTGTCTGGGTGCACTGTGCTGGAAATGACCTATGATTTTAGAATAAAATTACAGATTCTTTTGATCTTGCTAAGGTTAATTTCACTGCCTGCAATTTATGGATCCTCAATTTATATTTATATATGCATCCTGAATTTTTTTTTTTTTTTTTTGGCACACATTACAAGTCTCATTTTACATCTCAAACATGTTCTCTGAATTATATATTAATGACATTTGAAAAGTAGCAAAAACAAATTAAGCTAAATAATAATAATTTAATAGTAATCAACCCATTAGTTTACCCATAATTGAAGAAATGTGTATGTGAGAGTACTATTGGTATGTATGTATGTCTGTGTATTTTTACATTGGTCATTTCCTCTGTCTACATGTGTTTTCGTGAGTTTGTCTGGATCCTTATAGTCGAATGTGTTGTTATTCGAGCTGCTTTTGCCCGCTGGGAGAGCTTGTCTGCGAGTTAGTGGAACAAATAGCTGGACAGTGTCTGAGCTGTCAGTCTCCATGTTCTGGAGAGGAGATACTCTCTCTTTCTCTTTCTCTCTCTCTGTCTATCTCTCTCAATCTCTGTGTGTGAGAGAGTGTGTATTTGTGTGAAGGCAACACATCTGACACCACACAGACACAGTGGCTCATGGCGCTATTCTCGATTCCCCAGATCCACTCAGAAGAACTCGCTGGTCCACAGCCACAGGCTGACAGGAAGTGCAACAATCAGACTAGAGCAGACAGATTACTGACCTCTGAGTTATTGATAAAACATCAGCATTTCATAATCCAGCAGTAATCCCATCAACTGTATGGAAGCCACTGCTTTTTTTTTATCATTCATGGCTGGGTGATAAAAAATATCAAATTTTTAAAACATTTAAATGAAATGCTGGTCTTCTGTGAATATTTTTAAGTTAAACAAACCAATGAATTAGTGTTTTGGACCAAACTAATAATTATATTTAAAAAATATTGCTTCATTTTATATCAAAAATCATGTTGAATAAATCATATAATCATAAATCGTTGTATACTACACTACCGTTTAAAAGTTTGGTGTTCGTTTTTTTTTGTTATTGTTGAAAGAAATCATTTTATTCATCAGGAGTACATTAAATTGGTCAAAAGTGACAGTAAAGACATTTATAATGTTATAAAAGATTTCAATATCAATTATATGTTGTATTTAACTTTCTTGATCAAAGAATCCTAAAAAATTATTTTGGTTTCCATAAGAATATTTAAGCAGTACAACTGTTTTCAGCATTGATAATAATAAGAAATGTTACTTGACCACCAAATCGGCATATAAGAATGATTTCTGAAGGATCATGAGATACTGAAGACTGAAAATTCAGCTTTGCCATCCCAGGAATGATAGAAAACAGTTATTTTAAATTGTAAAAACATGTAGCCCTATCTCTCAGTTTGTCCTCTTATGAATCATTAGTGGTCTTTATCTACATCTGCTATCCCTCATCCTCTTCATCCATCTTCTCAACCCCCAACCCCTCTTCCTGTGGATGTTAATTGAAGTGGGCTGAAATGTATAGCCTGCTGCTGAATAGACATGTTTACCTGTTTTTGGCAGCATGATCAGCCATTTATTCCCCACAAAGAACACTCCTCTCTGCACCCCTTCCATCAGGTCAGCAGCCTGATAAAGTACTTTAAAGCATTATCCTCTGAAAATGAAAAGCTTTGGTATGAGGCATCAGGGTGAATGTGTTTCAGGAGAGCCGTGTGTGGCACAGATAAACGTTGGGTTAGCGTGAGTGATGAGCGGGGTCAGAGGTGAGGACACATGCAGGATCAGCGTTGTGTGACCTGAGCTGATGGATGGTGGTAGGAGAATGTGGAACTCGCTGCTCCGAGTCTCTTATCAGAAGAACTGGAGGAGTCCGATCCGTCTCCACTCCCTTCACTGCTACTCTCCTCTCCTCTTGTGCTGTCCTTTGGGGCTGGTAACCACGGAAACAGAGTCTGACCCTTAGGTCAGTGTGGATGTGCAGGAATTTTGCAGATTGAATCGAGTAGTTACAGTATTGCTATGTTTCATAAAAGACTATAGAATTACACAAGACGCGTCACTCGTATTGTTTTGAATGGGGAAAAGTGCAACGCTCAATATGGCAGAATAAGTCCCGCCTTCTAAATAAGAGCCAATCGCCGTTTGGTAAAGTCATCGTGTCACTGCAGCTGCAGTTAGAAGCTCCGGAGTCTGTCAGACGCGCACTTCCACTGTGCATTAGCTTGATCCAGCCTGAACAATGCCGTTTTCTGCCATGATTCAAACGTTTAGAAACAAAATTTATGAGACAGTTGTTGTCAGATTTCATTGGTGATTTCAAATATGAAATTTAACCGTAAGCTTGGCAAACAGTTTAGGAGAATTTGATGTTTCCCTATTCAAAAAGATAGCAGCTGCCCTTAAATGTCCGAGAGGCGTTTCAAAGATGGTCGCTGAGTGAAATGACTTGTCTTAAAGGGACTTTGGTTTCATTAAAATTTTAGATGTGGGATTTTGACTCGTAAAATTACGAAGTTTAAACATTCCATGGTCAAAGACTTGACAGATGATGTATAAAGAAACGAAATGGCAATTAGTACATTTTGTAGGTGCAGAACTTAGGGATGTACAAAACTAACTTTTCAAAATCATCTAGCCATTGGATTATCCGAACGACTAGGCTAGTCAAGCTGATAGCCAGGGGATATAGACTAGATTTACATTACATACTTGATGCCTTTCTAGTGTGTACTGGCACAACTATACATTTACATTATGTGTGTTTGTTACAATCGAATGCAGTTTCATATGTAACATACGTTATCGTTGGGGTCGGTATGGTTTTTTTATGTTTTTGAAAGACGTCTCTTTGTTATGTAAAATATTATTATAATTTATATTAAGTAACTTTTGATCAATTTAATGCATCTTTGCTGAATAAAAATATAAATGTATTACTGACCCCAAACTTTAGAACAGTAGTGTGTATATACAGATAATATAAAATAAATAGATTTCCTAGTGTTTTATTTAATTTTATATTTTATGTTATTTATAATAAAACAAAAAAAATGTATAATAATAAATTCTGAATATATTTGCCCATGCCAAACTCCATAATTCAAATGCCTTCCTACATTGTAGTCATCCTAAATATTTTTACAATTGTATTTGTCCATCATGGACGAATGATATTGCAATACTAAAAATAGAAAGAAAAATTACTATAATTTGCTATTAAATCATTTGATTGTAAATTTTCCCTGATTTCTGTTGCAAGATTAACATTCAAGTGGCATTCTGTTATACTTGTCAAAGTAAATGAATAGTTGACTGGAATTTTGTATATGTTACTTTTAATATCGGTGTATTTTAGCCTTCCTCAGTCAAAGACAGTCCCATGTGATCTTACTTGCATTCAGCAGAAGTGGGACACAGTAATTCTGCAGCTATTTAGATTATACATATCATACGACAGATTGTAAAACATCACTCTAATTTGTCCTCAAGCCATAATCTGTTTATCGTGTCAACCTTTTTATCCTTTCCTCTGTCCTGTCTTGTCATTTCCCTCCCATGGTCTCTAGTGACGGGCGCTCTCTCGTTGTTGGATGGAGCCTGACATGCGCTGATGGTGTGTGGCTGATGACATCATCAGCTGTACAGGCTCAGCGTGGTGTTTGTGTGCGTATATGTGTGTGTTTGATGTTGGACATGTTGGACTCTTGAGCTTGTAAGCCTCTGGCAGTGAAGGGGGAATGAGCTGTAAAATGTTGTGGATGCAGTAAGTGCAGAACACCAGTGCTTTCTTTCATATAGTGGCCATCATCTGGACTTTTTATGCTCTTAACCCTCAGGATAAAGCTCAAAATGGCAGCTGTTTGTGTTAGTCTTGTATTCCTTTAAAACATTTTTTTTAGAATCAAATTATCATACTTTACAGTAATATTTTAACTTTTACTGAAATAGCTGTCGGTTGGAATAACTATAATTAATTGTATTATTTTATGTTTGTCATTTTTTATTATTATTTACATGTTTTATATATATATTTGTTTACATTATTCAATATATGTATTTTATATATTTCAATATATTTGTTACTTATTTTACATAATATTTTAAGTTAGGCCCTGTTTAGTCCTGGTATTAAGATGCGTTTTGGTCGATCGGATCACGAGTGGATGACGATAAATAGGCTACACGTGTAAATGGGGTCTAAAACGTTTTGAGCTTGTCCACTTTCGACCACTTCCAGAGGTAGTTGAAAGCGCATTTGACCGGATTGCTTCTGTAGTGTAAACGCTCATGTAATCGAATGCATTTAAACAGCCACAAAAGACCGCCTACTCTCCGCCTACTGACCTAATGGCCCATTCACAGCACCAGCGACTTTGTCACTGTATGTCGCTAGTCTCTGTACTGTGAAGTGATTTCCATTACACGAGAGTAGATGTTAAAACTTCATGCTGATTTGTACTCGGCTTTCGCCAAGATAAGCAACACTAAGACGTAGCTTTACAGTGAACTATGCTTCACCCATTTACGCTTCTTTCCATATGGTGGTGTGACTCCCCTTCTGTCCGGCGTTAACGACTGCAGTGTACTTGGCGCGTCAGCACACACGACGGCTGCAACTACAGTGTGGTCTACCTAGTGGACCAGCACGACAACCGTCTGGATTGAGCCAAGTAGGGGACATCTCTAGGGTCTTCAAGTGGGCACCTTTCGTCCTCAGTGTTTCGTCGACTAGCCCACGACACCTCAAGAGGGCTCGAAAGTGACTCTAGCATCCCAGAGTCACTCCCCTCTGTCCCCCACTCAACTCAGCCCAGCTTACTGACCTCTACATCCCTCCTGCTGCTGAGACCTAACCACAATCTCACAATCTCTCCGCAACCCAACCATACGCGCCAACCCGTTTGACTAAGGCTGTCGAGCCCCACTGGTGCGTTAATATGCAGTTTCAGTGGCAACGGTTCCGTATGGCATACCACCTACCGCAAAACACAATATCTGCCCAACCACCCGTCATTCACGCAATATACACAGGAACGTAATGACTGTAAATACTATAAAACCTATACAAATAAATCAACAGACTCTTCAAGTTTTCAAGAATTCTACAAAACCGTATCGTGGCGGCCTGTACACAGCCAGCTAGAATCTTTCCGTCTCAAGCACAGCCAATTGCTGCTCCTTTCTGCTGCTTCAGATAAGTTCTTTACTGTGCGACGCAACTCTTGGCCACTGAATCCGACGTGTCTGAGGAACCGGGTTGTAGAGTGTGCCACAAAACCTCGACAACCCACTTCCGCTGGATAAACCTGGACTCTCCATCCTCGCTGTTCTGCTTCAGCGGCCAGATGAGCATACCGCAGTTTCTTCCTCTCATATGCCTCATCTACCGCATCCTCCCATGGCACTGTTAACTCTATCAGTTGAACAATGCGTGCTGATCCAGACCACAAAACAATATCTGGTCGTAGGTTAGTGGTGGCAATCTCAGGTGGAAAAATAAGCCGTTGATCAAGATCAGCCAGCATCTTCCAGTCCCTAGCAGCTTCCAGTTGTCCTGGGCGAGAATTGGTGTTAACACCTTTTCTTGGTGGTTGCTCGCCTGGGCGGATGATGTTATTGGTAGACTGCACGTCTGGCCATATCTACAGAAAATACAATTACAAGTGATATATAGAACTAAGATATCATTCTAATTTGACTAGGAATTAGGCTTAAAATAATTAAAAGTAACATTATGCTGTTGGAGAGTGTTTTTATATTAACCACAGCAGTGCTCAGTGCATTAACTAGACTAACGATCGATCTATCAATAAATTAAACTCTTTTATACTGTCAAAAATTACTAAAACGGCATTCGAATTTGACAAATAATCAATTTTCTTTTCCCTAATAATCAACATGCACACTGTAAACCCTAACGCTCAAAATACTTAATTGGTTTGAGTAGGAAAAACTTAAATTAAACTAATTAGTTCAGTCAAATGAACTTTTATGAGTATTTAGCACTTTCTTTTTCTTTCAAGTTCACAGAATGGATATGTTTTAAGTAAACTGAACTGTTTCATTGTTTTGAGTTTTATGAAATTATTTCTTTTAATTTAGACGAACTTAAGTTTAACTGAAACGGCTGGGATGTATATTTCCCAGCATGCTTTGCCGATGGCACTCGAAAGGGAGAGTAAATGCTAAAATTAAGTGTAATACAATGTTTTTTTTTGTGCAAGATTAATGTTAAGCGGGTGATTTAGTAATGATTAATGTTTCGTTATGCTAATTTAGAAGAATTTCTGTTAATGTTGGTTTTAGGATAGCAGGGGAAAATGTAATATGAACTGCAGCAGTTATAAACTGTATTTTATCACTGCATTTTATAACTAACAACACAAGAACTATCAATGTATGAATCAAGCTCACAAAGACTGCCAACAGTTTCTTTTCCACGCATCATTTTATTATTGTCCATGTATGTGGGTACAGCCAAATCATATAAAACAGTGAAATCGCTCCGGAACTCTGTCCCGTCTTGCCTGCACTCGACACGGTGACAACGTGAGCTCCACAGACAGTCTTTACTCATATTGGTTGTCACTTGCGAGATTTGCTTCTCATTTGCACAAAGTTGAAATTTCGGAATGTTTGTTGCTTGTCTCGCGTCGCTTGACACGCCTACATTCTGTCACCAATGGGATCATGTCGGCTTGATGTGTAAACATTATGGGAAGCGCACTAGCCATACGGGATTTAAACTTCGGTCGGCTGAAGACCCAAGTTTTGTTTGACGTCGAAAAACGTTTCAAGCACAATGTTCTCTCACCATTCCTGATTTATCACACACACTCGTAGCGCTCGGCATGATCTTGCAGCTATCAGAGCAGTAACGAAAGCTGATGCTCGTCTCCATATGTTTTTCCGTCGTCTCCATTGGCTTGCATATGTAAATTGCGTGAGCTTATTTCGTCCACTGGAGCGAAAGATCTGAAAAATAACCCCTTACATTTACTGTTCTCTCCGTTTGCTTGCATATAGAGATGCACCGATTACAATTTTCTAGGCCGATCCCGATTCCGATTTTTCCTTGAGTTTGACCTGCCGATACCGATTTTAGCCGATTCCGATTTTATTTTTTCAAACCACTTTACAGCACACACAAATATTTATTTTCTATCTTCTCTTTAATAGAACATTTTGCATAGAACAGTTTTTGAACAGATAATCGCTATAAAATAGAACTATATAAATGACTCCTACTGTGGGAAATTCACACACATCTAAAGTGCAGTGTTATGGAAGAACCATTTCCTTTTCACATCCAATATCCAATTAAAAAATATTGATATATTTAGCAAACTAAACTTCTGTATGAAAACAGGTGATGGCAATAAAATAATATATAAATAACAAATAAAAATTAAATAAATATAGCCTTGCAGTATAAAGATATTTCTCTCTCTCACACACACACACACACACACACACACACACACACAGGCCTATTGCAATCACTTGTTGTATATCAATGGCAAGTTATATTTCTCAAACAGTTCTTCTCTCATCTGACACATGTCCAGCCAAGCTAAACAGGACAAGTGGAGCATGTGCAGGGAAACAATTGGGAAATAATAAAAACAAGTTTAAATGGGTAAATTTTCTATAAATATTTTTGAGTCTTCATTTTCTTTCTGACATAGCCTAGCCTACTTCAGTTCTTGTTAAAACACACCAGACATGCAAATTCTCTGCATTTTGGGCACTTTTGGTATGAAATCATATTTATTTTGTCCATCAAAAGTGTGCTTTCACTTAAATTGAGCGCAGCAAAAATAGATTCGGCGCCGAAACCCGCGCTTCACTGTTGCTCACGCGACGCTCCTGCTCGACGCTCACGCGCTGCTCCGGCTCCCGGTGTGAATGCACTCATTGATTAACATGCACGCCGAACAAAAAAAAAAACGCGCTGCACCTTGCGGTGTGAAACGGCCGTAATTCATGAGGTTTCCTACATGTGCGCGTTCCGTGTACACGTGTGATGCTGATGTTGCACGATGTTAATCATGCGGCGCCCGAGTGCATTTGACCGGCATAAAATCGGATTATGTCAGACTGACCGGCCGGTTGCCGATCATGGCCGATCACGTGAAAATCGGCCGATTCCGGTCACCAGCCGATCAATCGGTGCATCTCTATTTGCATATGTAAATTGCGTGAGAACCTTCCCTCGAAGAAATCAGGACAGAAGTGGTTGAATGAAATATTGATTAAAACACCAGGTGTAAACTGGAAATGTCTCCCTCATCTACTTGTGATCTGATCAACCATTAACAGCATTGCTTCAGTTGTCAATGTTTTAGCCTGTTTTGTCTATTTCGGTGAAAACCCCCCCAAAAAAATGACTACATATCTAGACACAATTTTTGGAAGCCGAAATTTCAGTTTGCCTGTAGCCTACACCTAATGTTGTAATTTGGCAAACTTTTAAAATGAACATGATCATCTGTGTGATTACATTGTTTCGAGTTATCGAGGAAAGAGTGAGAGAAAGAATGTCCAGCTGTGTAAACAACAGGTTGATTCATCAAAGCCACATCGCGTGTTTTACCTGTGCGGGCAGGAGCCACATTGGACCGTTGCCCTGTTTCCACGGCGACCTTAATCAGAAACGAGTACTCAGTGCAGGCATGAAAACATGGAAAGCACAGGAACCACCCTGAGCAGCACTTACACTACATCTATGACTACCACCCTATTGCTATAGGGTGTATGTTTCATGCAAACTTGTATTTCCCAAGTACGATAACACCAGAGCAGAGAGAAAAAAAAGTGGAATGTGGAGTGTTTTGTCATAGAAACACATAGTAATTATTAGATTGAGCGAAGCGTGTCTCCATTGGGCCAGAACAGGATCCAACAGGTCAGGAATGAGCCACGGCGGCAGGGAAGCCTCTGAGCGCACACTTGCACGCGTACGTGGACACGCGCCGAATATAATTGCATATGAATGCCGTTCTACGAGAGCATCCTCATTATTACTCCACAGCAGACGATTTGAGTCAAAAAGCCTTCTAAGATTTACAGCGTCACATGTCACACATGCGTTCTCCTAGTTTAGTAGTATTAGCATTATGCACAAGGTTTAGTAGAACTAGCCATGCATACCCACAGTTCTGTAAACTTTCAGTCCTGGATGCAGTGTTTCAGTTGCACTAGAGTACACAATGTAGTTTTCAATAACTGGCATGTCCGAATCTGATGTTTGTGTAACTTCCTGCAGTCAATACAGCATTGGTCTACTGTATCCTTTGCTGTCTATGATAATCCTGTGCAAGGATTTTGACAGTTGATAGAAAGGATAGAAAGAAATGGAGGCAGATCTGAATGCAAGCTTGAGGTCGAACGTGGAGGGGCGGACTAAATGATTGAGTCCGGCAAATGTCACCAGAAAGAAGTCAATCATTTTAGATCAAGTTATGAGGTCAATTAAAAAAAAGGATGACAATTTGAAACGATCAGTTTTTTCCACGTTTTAGGCATTATTTGTTAACTGTATAAAGGTACTATGGCACTTGAGGCCGTACTACATTGTAAATAAAATGTGAGCACATTATAGCATAGCCTCTTATACCTTCATATTTTGAATGAGTGAGATACACCTCCAAACTACATGGTTATCTTGAGCCTGTGATGAAGTCTGTTCTGTGTTGCTAGCTGTCATACTAAGGTTGATGTGTTGTTTGTCTGAGCGGACGTCTCATCTCCTCCCCTCCCCTTCCAGGTGTTCTGTAAAATGTTTGACTGTCTGCAGGGGGCTTCAGCCGAGGTAGGTGCAGCATGGAGTTTGGGATAGTGAGAGAGATGGATCTAACAGCGGCTGCTGTGGATCTGTTTGCTTTTGTTTGCAGTGAAGTCTCTCAGAGAATGGTGCATGACTGTGCCGGTGCTGTTTTTATATTGATGAATATAGATACTTGACAATTAACCACCAGTGACATCTTCTGTTGCTTCTCCTCTTTCTGAACAGTCTTTTTTTCCAGCTGATTTCTCTTAATTTCCCATCCCTTTCTCTCTCTGGTTTTCATTCTCTCTCTGTTTACGGGCCGTTACCCCTCTAATCGAGGCCCTGGCAGTAAGAAAACTCCCTCTCTAAATGAAATGGGAATTAGAAGCCCATCAGCAGGGCATTCTTCACTGCTTAAACAGATCTTCATTCTCCATGAAGTCTTGATGTGCTCTAGCACTGTCTGCAGCTAGTAGTGTATACTGTATGTTGTGTGTGTATTAAGGATGGGCATTAGTACCCAAAAGTGACAGAAATAATCAATCATAAAACATAGTAGTTATGTGACTTGATTATACTGTAAATATACTGTATATGAAAACCTTTAACACAGATCAAAAGACACAGATCTTTGCCATCGTAGGAATAAATTCAATTTTAAAATATAAACAACTATTATAACAGAAAACAACTATTTTAAATTGTAGTAATATTTCACAATATTACAGTCTTAACCAAACTTTTGAACTGTAGTATATATATATATATATATATATATATATATATATATATATATATATATATATATATATATATATATATATATATATATATATATGAAGAGTTTGGTTCCAAAACGCAATAAATCCATTTAGATTAATTAGAGTAAAAATGTGTTCCCTTTCGTAGTCACTCCGAGTTACGTCGGATGACGGAGAATGGGGGTTTCGCCAGAAAGCCAATCCTCTTCGAGTATTAAAAAACGAGCCTATGGCAATGAAATGCCATGGGTCTGCGGAATTTGCATAATGTATCTCCGCCTCACTGCGTGAGTATTTAAGGAGAGACAGCTGCAACAGCAGATCATGTTTTCGCTTCGGAGCCAAGAGAATCTCTTCACTCCACAAGCCAAATCCTGAGTATTCTCAGTGACTACATCTCTTCGAGACGAGCGAACTCTCTGATGTTGGTGTGACGGCGGTATCCAGCGAGTTTCATATTGCCTGCGATCTGAGCAGTGGTCTGCCGGTCTGTGTGTCTCTCCCTGGTCGCTTCAGCATCCGCAGAGTTTTTTTCTCTCACTAAAAGAGCGTGCACGCGGCACGTCTTTTTAAAGACGCGTCTTTCTAAAGACGATCTGCCCGTGTATTTCTGAGTGCGGTATTCTGATAGATTCAGCTGTTGGGCGCGAGCGCTGTTTGGCGTGTTTGGGCTTTGATCACGCTCGGACAGCGCTCGTGGGTGTGTCACGTTCTCTCAGTGGGAACGTGACCATCGCAATGTATACGGTCGAGACTCTGTGAGCTCATTTGAGTGAGAGTCCCCTCATCCATCACCCGATCTATTTTTCTCCACGTGAGATAATACTTCGGCTGGTGGCCAGGGTGACTAAGACGTCAGGTCTGGAACTAACCGACGAAAATTCCTCGGTCCACACCCCGTCTTTCACGTTGCAACCCACGTGGTCCCGAGTGGATTCGCCGGCCCGCCCGCGGGCCCGCGTTCTCATTCGGTCCACCAGCTGATGAAATCATGTTTATCGCCGCATCACAAGGTGAGCTGGAGTCCTCTGGAGATGGCTCGTCTGTGCTGCTGTCCTCGGATGTGCTAGCATAGCGAGCTTGATTCAGAATTCACAGCTATGCTTTCCCGGGCTGCCACGAGTATCGGGTTTGTGTGGAAAATTCTGCCATATCCCGAGCACTTGAGGCTGATGATTGGTTTTTGGGGGTGGCGAACCCAAATCCTTTCTACCCGGATGTGCATGAAGAGGCCATGAGATCGTGGAAGTCTCCTTTGACTTTTCGCGACTGCTCTGCGGCCTCTTCCGCCTTCTCTGCCCTCGTAGAGGCCGCAGTCTACGGTACACTGGGGTTCCCCCCTGTGGAGTGTTCTCTGGCAACACTTAGGTGTCCCCACAGCGCCTCCACATGGCGTGGCAACCCTAAGCACCCCCCCAATGCCTGTAGGTTCTTGTCTACTCCGGTGGCGGGGACCTATAGAGCTGCGGGGCAGGCTGCCACCTCACTGTGTGTTATTGCCATCCTTCTGGGTGTTCAGTGACATGCACGAGGGTAGGGCTGATTCAGGGCTCATCCTTGAGCTGCCTGCCGTCACCGACCTTGCTCTACGAGCGACGAAGGTGACCGCACGCTCCCTGAGTCAGGTGATGTCCACATGTGTGGTCAGACATTTCTGGCTTAACCTGGTTGATGTGCGCGAGGCTGAGTGAACCAGTTTCCTCAACTTCCCCATATCCCAGGCTGGCCTCTTCGGCGGCGCGGTCGAGAACTCTGCCCAACAGTTCTCGGCCGCCCAGAAGTGGACTGTGGCTTTTTTCTGACCCTGCGGCTTCTGCTGCCAATCAGCCGGCGGCTCAGACGCTTCAGTCCGCTTGCCGTCGAATGCGCCCTCCTGCGACTTCCGCCCCCTCCCGCCCGGCCCCAGCAGCACCGGGCCTGGCCGTGGAGGTGGTCGCAGGGAGGTGCCCCTGCCCGTACCAGCCCCGCAGCCCCGCTGTACGCCAGGCTATGCGGCGCTCCCGTTACGGGCAGCTCAGTTATGGCTTGCAGTTCTCATGGAGTGGTTGCAGGCCCACTCCTTCCCCCGGTGGAGGGCTGGGGGAGAATCTTTTAAAAAAGAGCTGCATCCCATCTCTGAGCACGCAGAGCTGGACGGCAGTGCGCGACGCCCCCGAGCCTCGCCACTCTCGTTCCCCTCTGTCTCTGAGGGTGCGGATGACAGTGCGTGCCGTCTCCAGACCACACCACTCTCGTCCCCCTCTATCGCCAGACCCCTGGCAGAGCAGACCCCCGCGGAACGCTGGTCCTTCCCTGGTCTCCTCTGTCAGGACGCGGAGCATGACTGTGCACGCGTGCTGGGGCGCTATGCCACCCTCACCTGTGCCGGTCACTCCGCTCCGCTGCCCCTCCGGGGGGACGCCTGTGGCTCGGATGATTCCACTGGATCAGTGTTTGGTGGCTTGGTTAGAGCTCCCCAATCTGTCCTGTTGGGTCGCCCGAATGATCAGGCTCGGCTATGCGATTCAGTTCGCACGGTCTCCTCCCCGCTTCAGGGGAGTCCGCTTACTGTGGTCGGTGGCTATGCCCCGATCATGAGAGCGGAGGTTGCCACCCTGCTGGCGAAGGGTGCAATCGAGGCTGTCCCTCCAGCCGAGGTGGAGTTACGGGTTTACACCCCGTACTTCATTGTCCCCAAGAAAACCGGTGGGTTACGGCCAATCCTGGACTTGCGCGTCTTGAACCGCTCCCTTCACAGGCTGCCGTTCAAGATGCTCACGGCCAAACGCATTTTCGAATGCGTGCGGCCACAGGATTGGTTTGCAGCGATAGACCTGAAGGACGCCTACTTCATGTCTCCATTTTACCTCGACACAGACCGTTTCTTCGGGTTGCTTTCGAGGGGCAGGCATACCAGTACGCGGTTCTCCCATTCGGGTTGGCTCTGTCTCCTCGCGTCTTTACGAAGGTCGTCGAGGCAGCCCTTGTTCCCCTACGCGAACACGGGGTTCGCATCCTGAATTATCTCGACGACTGGCTAATATTAGCTCACTCTCGAGATCAGGGTTGCGAACACAGAGATCTAGTGCTCCGGCACCTAGCCCGTCTGGGCCTTCGGGTCAACTGGGAGAAGAGCAAACTTTGCCCCGTGCAGAGGATCTCTTTTCTCGGTATGGAGATAGACTCGGTCGCCATGTCCGCGCAGCTTACGAGCGAGCGCGCACACTCACTGCTGACTTGTCTTCGACAGTTCGAGGGCAAGAGTGTGGTCCCACTGAAACTTTTTCAGAGGCTCCTGGGGCATATGGCATCCGCAGCCGCAGCAACGCCACTCGGATTGCTTCATATGAGACCGCTTCAGCTGTGGCTTCGCGATCGAGTCCCGAGGTGGGCATGGCATCGCGGTACGCTCAGAGTTCTAATAACTCCGACCTGCCGTCAGACCTTCACCCCGTGGCGGAACCTCAGCTTTCTACGGGCCGGAGTTCCCCTAGAACGAGTTTCCAGGCATGTTGTCGTCTCCACAGATGCCTCTGCCACGGGCTGGGGCGCCATGTGCAATGGACATGCAGCCGCGGGCTCCTGGACAGGACCCCAGCGCCTCATGCATGTCAATTGCCTCGAGTTGCTGGCAGTACGCCTTGCCTTGCACCGCTTCCGTGCGTTGCTCCTGGGTCAACACGTACTTGTCCGCTCGGACAATACCGCGACTGTAGCGTACAGTCAACCGTCAGGGTGGTCTACGCTCTCGCTGTATGTCGCAACTCGCACGCCACCTCCTCTTATGGAGTCAGAAGCACCTGAGGTCCCTTCGTGCTATTTACATTCCTGGAGTGCGGAACCGTGCAGCCGACGAGCTGTCACGGCTCCGGCCAACCTCTGGCGAATGGAGACTCCATCCCCAGTCGGTCCAGCTGATATGGGACCAGTTCGGGGACGCACAGATAGATCTGTTTGCCTCCCACGACTCATCCCATTGCGCTCTGTATTACTCCCTGACCGAGGGCACGCTCTGCACGGATGCACTGGCGCACAGCTGGCCGCAGGGCCTACGCAAGTATGCGTTTCCCCCAGTGAGCCTTCTCGCACGGACTCTGTGCAAGATCAAGGAGGACGAGGAGCAGGTCATATTGGTCGCCCCATACTGGCCCACCAAGACCTGGTTCTCCGAACTGATACTCCTCGCGACAGCACCTCCTTGGCCAATTCCTCTGAGGAAGGACCTCCTTTCTCAGAGACGGGGCACCCTATGGCACCCTCGTCCCGATCTCTGGAGACTCCACGTGTGGCTCCTGGACGGGACGAGGCAGGTTTGAGTACCCTGCCACCAGCGGTGGCGGCTACCATCACTTCCGCTAGAGCATCGTCCACGAGACATGTCTATGCGTTGAAGTGGAACCTCTTCGTCAACTGGTGCTCTTCTCGCCGAGAAGACCCCAGGAGATGCTCGATCAGCGTTGTGCTTTCCTTCCTGCAAGACGGGTTGGAGCGAAGGCTGTCTCCCTCCACCCTGAAGGTGTATGTGGCCGCTATCGCCGCATATCACGAAGCAGTTGAAGGTAAGTCTCTTGGAAAGCACGACCTGATCCTCAGGTTCCTGAGAGGAGCGAGGAGACTGAATCCTCCTCGCCCTCCTCTCGTTCCCTCTTGGGACCTCTCAGTGGTTTTAAGTGCCCTGCAGAGGGCTCCCTTTGAGCCTCTGCAATCAGCTGAGCTTAAGATCCTGTCAATGAAGACAGCGCTCCTGGTTGCGTTGGCCTCCATCAAGAGGGTAGGGGACCTGCACGCATTCTCCGTTGACGAAGCGTGCCTGGAGTTCGGGCCCGGCCACTCTCACGTGATCCTGAGACCCCGGCCTGGATATGTGCCCAAGGTTCCCACCACTCCCTTCTGGGACCAGGTGGTGAACCTGCAAGCGCTGCCCCGGGAGGAGGCAGACCCAGCCTTGGCACTGCTCTGTCCAGTACGCGCACTCCGTGCTTACGTAGACAGGACGCAGTGTTTCAGGACCTCAGACCAGCTCTTTGTCTGTTATGGTGGGAAGCTGAAGGGAAAGGCTCTCTCCAAACAAAGGTTGTCTCACTGGATAGTGGACGCCATTGCTTTGGCATACCAGCAGCAAGGTCGACCATGCCCCCTTGGTGTGACTGCCCACTCCACCCGGAGTGTGGCATCCTCTTGGGCTTTAGCGCGTGGCGCCTCGCTAACAGACATCTGCAGAGCTCCAGGCTGGGCGACACCTAACACATTCGCCAGATTTTACAATCTCCGAGTGGAGCCAGTCTCCGCCCATATACTGTCTTTTTCAAGCTAACATGGGAGCTGTTAAGTGTCTCGCTTGCTCGCCATTCCACTCCACGGACTGGATACGTGCGATATTTCCTCAGGTGAGCCTTCCTCTCTGAAGCCCTGAGTTCCTCCAGCACTTTTGACGCTGGCGCCAGTGTCTATTTCCTGTGCGTCGGCTAGGTGCCTCCGTGTGCATGGTTCCTCCTCTGAGTAACCCCCACATGTGTATTTCCACTGTAAGCCTCTTTGAGCATGTGTCTTTCCCTCGGCAAGTCACCTGCCACTCCTGGAGTTGAAAGTAGATGCCACCCTACGGGCTGGTCACTCCAGTGTTCCTCCATATGTAGCCCCCTTGGGCCATATGTGTATTCTTAAGTCCTCCCTATGGGTAGGCATGCTGCGGCATATCTCCCATGAGATATGCTTCCCAGTGTACCTTGGTATTCCTGTGTTAAGTAGGACTCCTTCGTCCGTGCCTATATCACGACAGGGAGGTCAGACTTCGCAGGGCACTGGAAGACAGCTGTGAAGGTGGCGTGATTTCACGGGGACCCCCATTCTCCGTCATCCGACGTAACTCGGAGTGACTACGAAAGGGAACGTCTCGGTTACGGATGTAACCCTCGTTCCCTGAGTAGGGAACGGAGACGTTACGTCTCCCTGCCACTTCCGCTGTACCGCTGGGTAGACGCCTGAGTTCAGTCTCGGCTCCTCAGCGAAGACATGATCTGCTGTTGCAGCTGTCTCTCCTTAAATACTCACGCAGTGAGGCGGAGATACATTATGCAAATTCCGCAGACCCATGGCATTTCATTGCCATAGGCTCGTTTTTTAATACTCGAAGAGGATTGGCTTTCTGGCGAAACCCCCATTCTCCGTCATCCGACGTAACGTCTCCGTTCCCTACTCAGGGAACGAGGGTTACATCCGTAACCGAGACGTTTTCTTTACCAAGAAAGTGGAAAGATGAAAACCACTATTTTCTGTTTTAAACTTTCACATAGCATTTGTAGGTCATAATAACAAAAAAAACAAAAAAAATCCAAGTTTTGATTTTCAAAGATTTATTATAAAAACGGATTATTTTTCCCCCAAAATGCAATAAATCCATTTAAAAAAAAATTCTAATTCAGAATCAAATATTGAAACTGTTGAAAATACACAACAACGTAAGTTTATTAGTATAATATTTTTAGTAAGTTTTCACAGACAAAAACACGTACTTTCAAAGATTCACATATTATAGTATCAATTTTATATCACTTGTTTAGGCCTATAAGATTTTTTTTTTAAGATTTTTATTCAACCCATAGCCCTGTTGAGCAAGGTCACCACAAGCTATTGATAGATAAAGGAATAGCTATCAATAGCTCACAGTGACCTCGCTCAACAGGGTTATCGGTTGAATAATGCCAGAGTTATGCTTCAAGTTTTAAACAATGAATAAAAATCACATTCATTTTATACACTGAATTTGTTGTCTTGTGCATACTATAAATCCATTGCATTAATATAAAATATGTGTAAAACTGTTCAAAATAGAACTGTAAAGAGGTTTGAAAACATTTTTCCTCCTCCCGAGTGCCTCCTCGCGTAAATGATTCGATTTCGATGCCTTGCGTTTCTTACCCACCGCGGAAACAACCACAGGTTCATCAATGCCCTCAAAATGATTAATTTTTTTGTTTGTTTGTTGATCGAAAAGTACAAAATAGATAAGAAAAACTAGGAAACCTGGTGTATTTAAGGCGCTGGCGTTACTGTTTACATTGCGTGGAATGGTGCGTTGTGATTGGTTGAGCGGACATCTCATGCTGCAGGAGACTGGCGTTTGTCGCGGTTTGGAAATAAAGGGAGAAAACATGACAGAATAACACGGCGGATATCGCATTTTACTTAAAATTAAACATTGACTTTTAATTTTGTAGTTCATACCCTCATAAGACATTAAGTACACAAGTTTGTATTTCCAGATTTTCAGATCTTTTTTTGTTGTTGCTTTAAACAAGGTTTGCAATGAGATGCATGAATATGAAGAATTATTCATTTGCGTGTGTGTGTGTTTTTGCGTGTGTTTTTGTGTGTGTTTTTGTGTGTGTGTATATATATGTACATATCTGCAAATGACTGTGTACAACAAAAAAAAAGCAAATCTCCATTAAAGTTCACTAGCCCATTATAGTGTCCTTGTTCCTCCAGGTCAGTGCGATCATTTATCTCTGTCTCACTGCTCTTTGATAGATAGGATCTAGAATGCTGAAGGCCTCATCTGCAGGATCTGGAACTCATCTAGAGCATCACCTACTTCCTGCAGAGCCACTGGTAAGGAGTGAAACTCAAGGCAGCAGTGGCGCCTCCTGCTGACCGGTGAATGCACAGTATTGGCACGTCGCACATAACTCTCATTAACAACACAATCAGCAATCGTGTCTGCATGATCGCTGCTCTTCACAGCCTGATCTCATGTCTAAACAGGGCGTGAAAGCTGTATGAAATATGTTTATTTGGCCTCTTCTATTTTTAGACTGAAGCCCAGGCGCTCTCAAGGTCAAACGGAGGCATAACTGTACTAAATTGGAGAGCAAAGTGTGTGTTTATGTCTATGCATGCTTTAGCACAAAGCTGAATGACATGTTTGTTTTCCCCTCTCCATTTATCTAACCACCAGCTCAGTGGGTCTGTAATGAGTTATTAGCCGCTGGTCAGACCTTTATTTCCAGCGCTACAGGCAGCATTAGAATAGGAGCCAAATCAGGAAGTGATGGGTCTCTGAAATGATCTCTATAAGAGGCATTAATGGCACACTGAGCTTTGCAGAGCAACACAGATATACTGATCTGCTCATTAAAGGCTATTATACACTTCGACATACGCACACACATTTTGGAGAGATTTACAAGCAGAGGTTTGTGTACCCTGGGTGTACTTGGAAAGCTTTTTATTTTGTGAACAAAAAACTTTTTACTGATGGGTCTGTTTGGGTAAATGCTGCTTTAGAATGTATGTGTCTAATACGCTGACACTGATGCCTAGTATTTGGGCGATATTTGGCTTTGCCCCGTCACCCACTGTCCCCCTCTAATTTCTCAGTCACATTCCAGACCCCTTGATAAATGGGTGTTGTATTTCACCAGCGTGCACAGGGGTCAGCGACCCTACACTGCACTGTACTTCAGCTGGGGTAATGGATCTGCCGGCTGGGAGGAGAGAGGTCAGAACAGCCGACCCTGGCACTGCCCTAACCCACCGACAATACTGCAACCCTAGAGACCCAGACACCACGGTGTCTCAAAAAAAATCTGTCCGTCTCCGTGAAGGTTTGCCCTCTCCTCCTGTGGGCTAAATGAGGTGTGTTAGATTATATGCTGTGGTGGAGACCGAGAGCCTTGCTCTCCAGTCTCTCGCACAGATCAATGTGATGTTTATCTGTGGGTCAGTGGAGTTAATAATTTCATCTGACCCGCCTGAACTCTATAAGCACCACTGCACTGCGGGACTGACATGACTGTCCATGTATTACATGATGATGCTGATGTCTAATGGTCTTTGAAGCATGAAACACTGATTCATAATCTCTGTTTTAAAGACACTGACACACTGATTCATGTTCTGAGAATTGAGATCCAGGCGTGATCTTTAAATGCGCTCATGCATGGCTCTGTTCTCGCTGGAGCCCCATCAGTGTCTACTTTGTGTAAGTTATTGGGTGGTGTACCGGTTAAAGCTCAGGGTTGAGAACAAGGAGGTTGGAGGACCAAACTCTGCAATAGGGGTGTTTCATGAGCTACCACTGTTCCCTTGAAGTTCAAAGCACTTAATCACAGGATGTTCCAGGGGAATTGCTCATTTCGGTGAGAAGCTTTGTCCTGTCAGATAAATGACCAACATAGGTTTTCAATAGATATGATACCAATTATTAGAGAGCTGATGGTCGATATCATGCCTATGTATATTATATAGGCTTACACAATTTAATTATAGCAAATGAGATGCACACAAAACTTCTAAAATTAAAAATAAAAAAGCAAGATAAGCTAAACATTTTATTGGGTTAATCATTTGACTGATTTCTATCACTATAAAAACAGTAGTGGCCAAAACTGAAGTCCAGAGGTGATTGATTTGGAGATTTGTTTTTAATGAGCCTAAATTCGATTAAACCATCAAAATATGGGGAAAATAAAAACACTTCTGAAGCTACAGGTTCTATTTTACCATGCAAAATATTCTTAGAAAAACAAATCTCACAGGACAGAGCACACATTGACTAAAACATAATCATCAGTTATTTATATTTTTTTGGTTCTCTTTTGTTTTTTGCATGTGTTGGGATTACAGCTTGGCAAAAAAAGAAAATGCCCACAAAATTGCATGTTTTATAGCTTTATCGCAAATAAAACTATTGACTCAAAGCACAACTGTGCAATATTCTTTAACACATTTTTAATCATTTGAATAAAGGGTGAACATCCCTAGGCCGGACATCACTTTTGGTCACTACTGTACTTACTAGTAATGTAACTTTTCTCAGTGTGTCACTCAAAAGCTATAACGTAGATTGTAAAAAGGCTGTGGATCTGAGATTTGAGTGAATGTGGCAGTGAATGGAATGGAAGGGACTGCAGAACTTGAGAGAAACCAGAGACTGCATTTCAGACCTCATAACTGCACTCTGACCTCTCCCCCTTCATCTCAAGCTATTTTCATTATTAGTTATTTGCTGCTGTGGTTTCGCTCAGCCATCAGTTGTTTCAGCGTGTCAAGCCATCTTTTCCCTCAGAATATAAAAAAAGTTACAAGAATACAAGTGAATACAAACTAGAAAATATAAGGATACATTTGAACAAGAGTCATGCCATAAAAAAGTTCATTTTTTTGTCCATAATATTTAATGAAGTGATTTATTTTTTAATGGTTGTAAACTTATTAACTACATCATTTATTTAGAAATATTTATTAATATTCAAAAGTTTAGGATCAGTAAGATTAGTTTAGAAAGAAAGTAATATTTTATTTAGCAAGTGTACATTTAATTCATCTAAAGTGGCAGTAGACATTTATCATTTTACATAAGGTTTCTATTTTAAATAAACACTGTTCTTTTGAACTTTCTATTCATCAAAAAATCCTGAAAACAGTTTCCACAAAAATATTAAGCAGCACAACCGTTTTCAATATTGAAAAAAGGAAGAAATATTTCCATATAATTTATATTATATATTTATAATCTTAATTTAAAATTGTTCTTAAAAAAAGGCCACCCTTTTCATATCATGCCTTTTTCACCCTTGTACACCTCAATGTATCATTGCAAATCTATATTTGACAGTAAAGAGTGGCATGAAGACTAATCAGATGAAATAAGACAGGAGTCGGATGGCAGAGAGACTGGTAATGAGATTACATTAGATGGCAGTTACTGATGGCCTGTCAGCTCTGGCTGTGGTGGTCTTATCTCAACATTTCCTCGAGACCTCTGCTTATTGCCTTATCCAGACACCTGGGACCCAGAGACTCTGTTTCTCACACTGACTCGTTCATTTTCAAGGGCAGAGAGCAAAGCTTGGATACACTGGGCTATGCATGCACACGCTCACACACATGCAGTGAAATGCAGTAGACTAGAAATAAACGAATGAAGCAGTGTATCAGGCAATTGAGTTTATATCAAACGTTTCTCATTCCCCACAGATAGCTTCAAACAGCTGCCCTGTTCTGATTCATTTACAACTGCGCTTTTTATTGTTGGAAGCACATTTCCGAAAGTGGGAAATCGTAGCGATTCATAATTAACCTTTCAGACAGTGAAGCTATTTGTAAGAGAGCGTAATAACACAGTTAATGTCTTGGAAGGGTATTTCACAATCCTCCAGACAGATAGTTTAACGGGAGGAACATAATTAAAGCTGTTGTTGTGGAGACCCTTATTCACTTCGGTTGTATGGTTGAGGTGAGGTTCAAGCAGAAAGGGCTACTTGGAGAAGGCCAGCCCATGGGAAAACGGTCCCCTTCCTGGAAGTGATGGTCGGAGAGAGTGGCGTTCTGCTAGGGTTAGCACTACATTCCTGCATTCCACTGAGAGGGGGAGGGGAGGCCGGCTAATACTCCGGTCTGTGTCCGTCTGAAGGAGACTCGTAGGATTGTTTGGAGTTCTTTGGTGTCTCACTTTGGTGTTTGCATGTCTGTGTCCAGCACATCAGATGGGTCTCTCTTTTCATAGTTGTTTTAGAGTTTAGTCACTCTCTAGCTGCTGAGTATGCTGCAGTTCTCACCAGATTTATGGATTAGTGTGTGTGAGTTGACTAAGTCTCACATAAACTCCCTTAAAGCAGTCCTCAAAGGCAAAAATGATTCACAAAGGACATAATGTTCATAAAATTGTAAAGGTTCAGATTAGGGTTTGTCTGTTAGCTTTATGTAAAAACAATAGAAGCCAATGGTATGTTCTCATTTAGATTGCTAGGTAAATGTAGACTCAAAACAGTGCTAAACATCCCGAATACCAAAGGATGAAAGATTCTGAAGTCGAAACAAAAGTACATTTTCTCCTAAAATGGGAAAAAATATCAAAACATCAGAGAGAGAGAGAAAAAAAAAGAGTCATTCAGAGGAAAGGGAGACACAGTTAGCTGTGTTTCAGCTTGTCAAAAGACCCGTGTGATGAACATTATTATTTTATTGGGTGATTTCTTACTGATTTTATATATATATATATATATATATATATATATATATATATATATATATATATATATATATATATATATATATATATATATATGTGTGTGTGTGTGTGTGTGTGTGTGTGTGTGTGTGTATGTGTGTATTTTATTTTCATGTATTTTTTAGTTAATCTACTTTTTCAATTATATTTTGTTTTGTTTTATTTTTTACCTTTTCCCCTTCATTTCTTTATCTGTGTTTATTGACTACATAATTTTTATTTTCTGTGTTGTCTGTTTTGTTACTGTACATAATGTTTACACTTCGGCAATATTGTAAATGTTTATACAATATTATTAATTTTAATTTTTTTCCTTTTTTATTTCATTTCCTTTTTTCTTATTTCATTAACATGTTTTTTTTTCCTTGCCCCGTTTTCCCCTTTATTTCCTTTATCTCTTTGTTTACTGCACCATATTTATTTTCTGTCCTGTCTATTTTGTTACTGTACGTAGTGTATACGCTTCGGTAATATTGTAAATGTTACCAATCATGCCAATAAAGCTCTGTTTAGAGGGCTTTGGGAGAGAGTACACCTTTCAATGGGATCCAGAAACCAGAGAGCATCAAAAAAAACAAAAAAAAAACAGATTAAAATGAAAATCAAATCAGCACTATCTAATTAACCAGCGGGTGCCCAGTTTCATTTATTGCTCTCCTCCATCTCTCCCCTCCTTTTATATGCTTGTGTGTGTTGAGGAGAAGGAGGTGATGTTTGGAAGGCTCTCTGCATTTTTGAGACTGTGTGAAGCAAACACACACACACACACACACACACACACACACACACACACACACACACACACACACACACACAGATTGTGAGTAATATCCCCAGCACTCCTTGATTATGCTCAACTCTACATAATGCCATTTACTTCCTGCCACATTAATGCTAATCTTTTTATTGCAGTGAAGCTGAGAAAAGTGAGCTAGTCGTCTATTGCTGATGTTGTTCTGTGTGTGTATGTGTGTGTGTGAAAGAGAGAGTGTGTGCTTATTTTGCTTGCTTTGCACACGCCATAAGTCTCATCCTTGCAACTTTAGATTAAAAGAGAGGAAGACTGATTCACTTTGTGGTTTTTAATCATCTTAAAGTATTACCATGACTGATAAGAGGACAAATAATAATGAGAACCCAAATCTGAAAATAAACAAATATAATTATCTATGGAAATTAAATTTCGGTAGTGGTCTGATCAACCCTGTTACTCCTGCTGTGTGTTAAGTGTGTAAAATCAGGCCGTGATTTAGATTGTGATTGATTTTCATAGGGGCTAGGTCTTGTTTTTTCCTGTTTTGTACAAATACAGGCGCTCATCCTCCGTTTGTGGATAAGGGAAGACCAAAAACACTCCAGAGGGGGGTTGGAAAGCTGCCTGTCTGCCGGTTACTGCATCTGCTGCAGTGTCCTGCAGGACAAATCATTGTCATTTTTGCGTAGTACATGTTAGTGTGTTTATTTAGACCCGTGCTTTTAAGGAAGTTTGTGTGTGTGTGTGTGCTTTCATGTGAAAACACAGTGTGTGGATGAGGATTTTCTCTCTCCTTCGTCATAAGTAGTTAAAAGACCTCGGTGACAGACTGCGCAGCGGGCCTGACAGTCCCAACAAAGAAAGGAACTCTTTATTCCTTTGTCCTTCAAAGCTGCATGAATATTGCTGTTGGCTAGGGGGCCGGATGTCTCAATACAAGGATGTGCATTGTTTTTTTCTCAGAGCAGAGACTAGAGCAGTGCATCATGGGTAGGATGCTGATGCCGCTGCTGTTGTTTTCAGGAGCTGCATTAGTAATTCTTGATGATGTGGCACCAAAGAATTACACTCCCAATACAGCCTTCATTCAGACTCAGGAAATGCTTTGAATGTTTCCCTTGACTTTGACAGTGATCTTGGGGATTATTTTAGCCAGACTTTTCAAAGCATTCATCATAACAAGCCATAAAGATGTCAAATGTCACTGCCATATTGTGGTCATGTCACGATATCGATGGGTTCAGATTATTGGGGAAGGGAAGCAACACTTGATTGGAGAGCATGACATTTTTAAACTTCTAAAAAAAAATCCCGTCATGGGAGTTAAAGTTAAATATTCTATTAAATGAGGAATGCACAATTTTTCAGGATCATATTGGTTATAGGACAATATACATTTTTTAGTTAAAATTTTTTTTCAGAATTGATATGCTTTTATATCCTTTTTTTACAAATTAGAACAACCTTTGCCTTAATCGAACACTCACTTATTCTTCAAAAACTCAAAATTAATATTTATTTTTCATACTGTACATTATAATGTTGTGATGTCTAAATTCACCTAGCATTTCAAATCATTGTTTTTATTTTTTATATAATTTGTATTTTTTTAAATAACTGAAATCATTTGGCAAGGTGAAATGGAACTGTAACGTGGTCAAGACCTGCCTGGAACTACTTAAGCCGTGCGTTCCCCTGAAAATAATATCACACCATAGAATGTTCGTCAACCAATCAGAATCAAGCGTTCAACAGCCCCGTAGTATAACCTAAGATAATATAGTGTGCTATTCCTACAGACCTAGTGTTTGAAATTCGACTCATTCTTGAAGTTTGGCTTTATTAAATAAATCATCCTGTTATTTTGAGATATATCCTAGTTCACCTTCCCACCAGGATTTTCCAGCAGATTCGTCTGGAATTTAGAGGACTGATGTAGAGAAAACCTAACAGAGACGCTTTACTTTTTGGAATGGTTCAGTGTTGCAGAGAAGAAGAAAAAAATAGAAACATTACCATGGGCTGGTTCAGAGGGAAATGGGATTTCCATATTCACACTATCTGACCCTTATCTGTATCTCTAAATGCTTGGTCTGTTCTGGGGTGCCCGGGTCCGATCCGACTTGGGCTGAGCCTTTCTTGCCAGATTGCCCTGGATCTCATGACACGCGCGGCATGCGGGGGGGTTACAGAGGCCACGGGGCAGCGGTCACGGTTCCAGAGCCGAAACACTGCCAGCTGAACAACATTGTGCGTAGGTGTGACAGCTTGACCAAACCGAGACCGGGCCGCTCGGACACAATGGACCTACTGTTCCACACTCACTGAGCCATATAACTATCCAACAGAGGCTAAGGTATGGAAGATGTCACGCATATTCTAGTCACTGAATATTTAATCCAGAACGATTTCAATCTTTTAGCGAAAGGGTGCAGCGGAAAACAGAAAAGATTGTCTCATTTTCACCACTCTAGTGCTTTGTGACAGGCAGTTAGATCTCTCACCTCCAGACGAGCATCGCCCAACACCCGCCTCTTTCTAATATATAACAGGATTGTGATTAGTGGGCGCTGACGGAGGGGGCTTTTTAGCTGAAGAGCGAGAGGGGTTGGGGCGCTAATTGAAATGATGTCTGATGTGATAGCCTAATCTCTATGATGACAAAATCCATGCACACTTGCTAATTTCAATGACAGCTCTGATGTCACTCAGGCTTAGCTGACGGAATTAAATAACAAACATCCCAGAGACTGTTAGAAGGAGCGAATGCCGTCTCAACCATCGAAATCCATCTTGCGTATAGCAGACACCCCGTAGTGCGAGATGAAGTGCTGCTCAATTGTCATGGAGACCAGACACGGCACTTTGTGGCCTGAGAAGACAGCCACTGCGTGAAGATAAGGGCTTCAAATTCATACAGCACTTTCAATTAGGGAGAATCTTGCTGATTTGACACCAGTTGTGCAGTGTAATTCATGGCCTCAGATTCATGGCCTTCAGGGGATTGTAGTCGTTTAGGTATTGGGGGTTGGGGGGGTGACTGTGTCTCAATTCCCACTCTGCCTCTCTAAAATGTGAATCGGTGTGAACATGAATTTGGGTACTGAAAGGGCTTTGATACGCTAAACATTGGGACACTGATGACTCAATTACCTGTGACACGATAACAAGGTCAGGCATTAAAAGCAATGGTGTTTGATATCATCGCTGTGTAACACATCTTGCTTGTCTTGCATTGTTTTATTTTTAAGCAAGATAATATACATACACTACCGTTCAAAACTTTGAGGTCAGTAAGATAAAAAAAGAAGAAAAGAAATGAATGCTTTTATTCAGCAAGGATACATTCGATTGATCAAAATGACTGTAAAGACATAGGTTTGTCAATTACAAAACAAAATATTGTATAATATTAGCTGAATTTCATTAAATTAGCTGAATTTCAATAAATGCTGTCCTTTTGTACTTTCTGTTCATCAAAGAATCCTGAAAAGATGTATCACGTTTTCCCACAAAAATATTAAGCATTTTCAACATTGATAATAATAAGAAATGTTTCTAAAGCACCAAATTAGCACATTAGAATGATTTCTGAAGGATCATGTGACACTGAAGACTGGAGTAATGATGCTAAAAAAATCATTCATCAGTATTTTTTTAACATTTATTGTTTGTGGAAAAAACTTTTTTTTAAAAAATATTTTCTTTTGTTTTCCATAGAAGCAAAGTTTGGAACGACATGGAACAACATTTACATAAGAAAATGATTATAGAATGTCAATTTTTGGGACAGAAAAAAACAGCTGTCTCTTTGTATTATTAACATTATTATTTCCAGTAAATCGAAATTGTGAGCATAGACCTTATTCACAGCAGCGAAACGTTTGATTCTGAACTGGAATGAAAGCGAAGCTGCTAGGGATCAGCTTACATCTCTTCAGTGGGTTGAACTGTTATTTAGTGTGTGTTTTTGGATTGTTCTGTTAATAAAACACTGCAAAAATATCTTTCCAAGGAATGTCAGTAGACAAAAAACTATATCAGCTGTGGAAAATTATAAGTGAACTATAGGAGTTTTTACAACTTTTTACATGTCATTGATGCCATTGAAAACACAAGTCTAACCCCTTAAAGCCTTGTTTTCATTACTGTCATGGCGCCTCTCTGAATAAGGTATTTTTGCTGCTTTTATGACTTTTACAGTGCATTCTGGTGACCATTTTAAGTGGACTGGAATGAAATGTCTAATTGCCTAGCCTTTAAGGGATAGTTAATCAAAAAATTAATCATCATTTTCTCATATCCTCATGTCGTTTCAAACCGTATAATTTTTTATCCTCCAAACAGAAAAAAGACACACCTTAGGATTTTTAAGCATATATCCCAAATTGAAATGGTAGCCTCTATTAAATTTTCTCCACAGGATAATCTATCAAATCATCTATCAACAAGTGATACTACAAAACTAGCTTTCAGGTCAAAATTAGAGAATATTCTCTGGCAGGACAGATCAGGTTTTGGAGGCTTCCAGTGAGGAAGGATTCACCTACCTCACTGACCTCTCTCCTGACCTCAGCACCAGCCGACGATGTCATGGCAGTTTGAGGACAGTGCGGCTCTCTTCTGTCACCTTTCTTACGTTCCAGCTTTTAGGAATGGTGTCTTTCTTTGTGCCTTGCTTTTATCTGAGGACTGGAATTTCTATCTGTTATTTGTAAATTGCAGAAGACAGTCCATTAGGACATGTAGCTTTTGCCTATTTACCACATTGATTTAAATGTGGATCCCAATTTGACCCCCTGACCTGGTCAGTCCCTCATGGGAGAATTGGAGAATGATGTCATGCTTTGAAATTCCTTGTGAATTGTGAACACAAAAGCAGACAGGAATGGATTAGCGTAGTTTATTTACTTAACTGTCATGAGCCATTTCATTTTTAAATAAATATATGTGCAATCAATATTATTTTTGAATTTATTATTATTATTATTATAGTTTAACATTTTTATTTTATTTTGTCTTTTTTTAATGTGAAAAATAGCCAAGCCCCCCCCCCCCCCCCCCCCCCCCCCCGATTATTTGTACTGCATAAATGATTAAACTTAATTTAATTTGAAATGAAGATAGAAAATAAATTGAGAACAGAGTTTTGCTTCAGTAATACGTTTAGTAAAAAACAATATATCTGCCCAGTCAGTATCCATCTACCCAGTCCTTCCTTTTTTTAATCGATAGTTCTTTAATAATTCAGGTCAGATATATACTGAAAATAAGAGGTTAAACATTTTAAAACACTGCAAATGTCAATGGAGTTTAGCTTTTTGTCTCCTGAGGAAGTAGAGAAGAGTTGTGTGAGGCGATTTACTTCTAGAACAAAAGGATGAGCAACAAAATCAGCAGCAAAGGGAAAACAGAACGTTTGAGGCTTAAGGAAAAGGTCTAGACAAAGCTGTGTGTTTGTGTGTGAGGGGTACAGTGGATGGCCAAAAAAACAAATGTCTGTCTTTCTCAGGTCTACAGAGAGGTTCACTAAACATTCTTCACAGGCAGGGGGAGGAAGAGGGTAAGGCTCATTAACATAAGAACAGAGTCCTCAGCCAATCAGCAGCAGGGAGAGGGAATGTCAGGTTTGAGAAGGAACTGGGAGGGTGTCAGGTTACCCTATGCATTCCTCCCTCCTCCTTTTGCCAGAGGGAGGGAGAGAAAGAGCACAGGACGGACGCCGAGAGAGCGAGCGAGTTCAAGACAGAGAAGTATATGGGACAGTCTCATTCTTGCCCTCTGACATCACGGAATTGGAGTATGTGTTAGGAACTGCCCGGATTTTCTGCCCGTCGGAGACGCAGAGAGATTTGACAAAGAGCTGGACGGTCCGAGGGAGTTTTCATCGGGGGTCAAATCTCAGGCAGTTTAGTGCTGTCTGGAGTCCCAGAGACTCACACAGCGGGGCTGAAAATGAATTATCTGGTGAGTGTGTTTGCTGTTCTCGTTGTTGTGTGAACGCTTGAAGTTGGTTATGCTAAATGCCCTCGGGGAATGTATCTGGAGTGAATGGGGCAGTATAGTCACGGTGGACAGAAGAAACACAAGAGACACTTTTAACTTTTTTGTTTTTCTTAGTTTATTTTTTTTTACTTGAATCTAATACTTTGTGTCTTATTTAACTTTTTATAATTGTTTTAAGTAGCAACAGATCAGAACAAGTAGGCTATCAGCTTAAAAAGCTCTTAAAAGAGGCAATAATAATTGCTTTAACTTCACAAAGAGGCCATCAGAATATATTGGCTCATTCTGAGGTTTTTAAAAATGGCTTTTCTTGAGGAGCAGTGAGTTTTGAAAGCTTAGGAGAGAGTGTGAGAAAGCAGGCATAACGGGAGAAAGAAGGGAAGGAAAAGGAGCCCTGCCGCTGTGAGCTTCTCTGCTGACTCAGGAGAAAGCTGAAAGATTAAGGTTTTATGGAAAGGAGCAGGGGGAAGAAGGAGGGAGAGAGAGAAAAAAGAGAGGTAGAGAAGAACAGCATGAAACGACTGGCCGAAGCATCCGTTCCTTGCCATTGTTTGAAAGCACTGGTGCTTGTTCAGCTTGTAAGGGTTGGGAATGACACAGTGCTTTGGTATTTGAACGTGAGAGTTGAGCTGTACTGTATTTCCGTCTGTGAGGAATCTGGACGCTGAGATTCACCCCCTGCACAGGCTGGGATTTTCCCCGGCCATAGAAATTAACCTTGAAATGGTTATGGTCAATTATTAGTGCACTGAATATCAGAATGTGAATTGAAAACAGATGCTAAATGGGTTTTTAAGAAGTATGAGGAATATGAATTTTATGATATTGCATTTTTTTTAATTCCAAGGCAAATCTGTCAGTTTTTTTAATCGGTTGAAACCAGAGTCAGTATATATTGGTTCCTCCTGTCCTGAGGTGGTCCGTGATGAAGGTGGGGAGTTACGTACACTTTTGAGTGGGCTGTTGGCTTATTGAGATCACTCTCAAATTGAGGTAACCAGGCTGAGTCAGTTGCGAAGTTAAGAATGTTGAGTCATGTTGTGTTAGGGATCTTCAAATAAAAGAAAGACCCCTTCTTCAGAAGACAGCTGAGTAACCTGAGTCCATCTCCCCTGTATTGCCTCTCTGACTCAACCCTGACTCACCCTCCGGCTCTTGGGTTTGAGAGGGAGGAATTCCCCACCGCTGGCCTGAACCCCACACCCTCTCCTGCGGGTCTGACGGACAGGACCTGCTCCTCATCCTCATTATCCACATAATCATACACACATGAATGTCAGCATCAGGCTGTGAAGAAGTAACACTGATCTGACCAAATTCAACCCCTTTGGTAACATCACGCATGTGATGCAGAAGTATTGTGGTCCAAAGTAATTCAAGCACTACAGGAAAACATTTACAGACATTTAACCAAGGTGGGATCAGAACAAAACAGGTTTCCTGGTTTGACCTTTAATCAATACCAGAATGAAGAAGTGCTTTGATTCCTAAATTTTGAGGCATGACATTTGGCTATATTCATGTTATATCCTGTGTTACCAACCGAATATTAGCATAGTATTTGCTCTTAGGTTAGTTAATGGTTTCCAGTTGCACTTCATTTAACTATCTGGGCCAGTTTGTCTGACACAGATTAAATATGACGTATTTTATGCCTAAAACAGTCATAGAATCTCTTCAAAGGAACATCTGATTCATTTAATGTCTCAGATGTTTCTCCTAAATGTCTTTTGAAATAACTGAGACAGCTGCTGTCACACAGTATAAAACTATAAAACTTGCATAACAAAGCTTAATAATTTGGTCAAGGAAGAGTTTGATGAGAAATATTCAGTATATATTACAGCAGGCATTCTCAACCCTGGTCTTGAAGGGCCACTGTCCTGCAGAGTTTAGCTCCAACCCTAATCAAACACACCTGAACCAGCTAATTAAGCTCTTTAGGATTACTAGAAAGCTACAGGCTGGTGAGTTTGGAATGTGGAAAGTGGCCCTCGAGGACCAGGGTTGAGAACCCCTGAGAGTATGTTGAAATCTCTGACTTCTCATAAATCTGAGCACAGTTTTGATCATTTCTGGGTTCTTTTAGAACTTCAATCATGTGATCTTCCTTCTGATAATGATCCACTTAAACGAGCTGCTTTGCTTGTCATAGGCTGCGTTTACACTTGGCATTAACATGTGACCTGTATCCGGTCATCCTGTATTTTCTTTTCTTGTTTTTCCGCTGGAATGCGAGATCCGATCTGTTATCAAGATACAGAAGCCACTTGATGTGGACAGGTGTAAACGCACCGTGTCCTGATTGGCTTATGATCCGGTCTGCTTGATCGGATCACGGTGATCGCATGCCAAGTGTAAACGCAGCCTTAGATGGTTTAAGCTAGTATTAGCTGGTTTTAGCTGGTCTTCCAGTCTGGCCAAGCTGGTGTTTAGCTGGGAAAGTTCCTAAAACCAGGCAACAGACCATCCTGACCAGGTCCCGGGACAATCTAAGACCAGCAAACCAGCTCAGGCTGGTTTAATATGTTTTTTTTTTCTCCAACAGGGTTTAACCTATTTTCTGTCTAAGAGAAACAGTTGAGACATTTAAGATAACTTATTTGTGATTTTTCTTTCCTGTGGGTCTTGCTATACCCCTGACCGTCATCTCTTTGAACATGGGCAGCAGATATTGTTTAGCTCCCAGAAAGTTTAAAGTGAATATGCTTCTGTGTTTCTCCCCTGAGCATGAGAAATAACCTACAATAGCTTATTTCCAAGACAGAACTCTTCAAAGAGACAAGAGTTTTCCAATACAATTGTGAGATGATCATTTTTCCAATAGCTTCACACTGTATGTAGTTGTACACATTCCATGTCAGAGCTCCTCTTCCTGTCTTTGTATCTCAGGCCTCCAAGAGTTTATGGCCTTGTCACTGTTATTGAACTTATGGAATGACTGTTTGAGGTCGCAGTGACGCTCTGTGCTGTAAAGGAATAATCGTCTTCTATTGAATCCTGTCATTTTTGGATTTATTGTTTGGCGTAGGCAGGATTCTGGACATGTTTGTGCAGTGATGAAGGTCCTTTCGTTCAGGGTGAAGATGAAAGTGTTTATAGCACATGCTGTAGTCCTTATGAGAATTCCCTTTGTCCTTGTTACACTCACGTTTATCTCTTTTTGACCGTCTCAGCTCTGCAAATCACGGCGTAAAGATCAGCACATCGGCATTGTGTTGCCGTGGAAAAACATTGGCAGTAAACCAACACTCAGTCATAGCCTGTAGCTACAAGAAGCTGTTTTTTAAAGAGGGTGTTGCAACCTCACCCTGCCAGAAAAGGAGGGGCAGAGGAGGTGTCTTTGTTTTTTTTCCAGTCAACATGAGTGAAATGGATGGTGAATGTTAAGTTCATGTAGGCATGTAGTTGTGCTTCTGGGATGAGCTGTGTGTTTTTAGGATTTAGATGCGATGGTGTGATTTTTGCCTGGTTGTGAATCACAGAGTATGTCTGTAGTGGGAGATGCACCATTCAACAGTGGTGTCTGCATGTGTGTCTGAGTGTTAACTGTACTGAGGACATGAAATGAAAAAGCTAGACAATATGGAAGTGTGACTGTGTGTTGTGAGGTGGGCCGAAGGTATGGAATGTGGGCTAATATCTGTGTTAAGTTGAAGCTGTGGAATGTTTCAGGAATGAAAGGATGGGTCTAGTCGTGCATTGAGAATGTTACAAACACATTGACAGAGCTATCTAAGGGTGTGTTCACACTTCGGTTCGGTTCGGTTCGCTTGGTCTGGACCAAAAAAATTTAGTCCTCGTCCGCTTAGCGTTCACATTTGCATTTTCACCAAACCTAAATATACTGACCCTAAAGGCATATGGATATGTTCACAACCTGATTGGTCGGCTTTTATTACGTATATTTCGTGACAGAACTTACAGAAAATCTAAAACAATGATGTGTGCTGGGCTAAATGCACTCGTTGTATGTATGTAGCCTTCATATGATGGTATTTTGACCAGCTGAGAACTCGTGAAGAGTTTATCAAATGTGTAAAGGAGTCAAAATAGTGTCAGGAATCCCTCCGTCACACTCAAACGAAGATCTTTGACGAGACACGGTGGGCAACATCGCGACTATGACGAGAAAAAACAGGTATGCTTGAACTGTCTGTCCTTATTAGGCTTGCATCTTGTGACATCATGTCTGGTTTTTGGTTCGTTTACATGTCTTTGGTCCATGTTGCGTTCATATATCATTCGAACCGCACCAGAGTTTGTTTGGAAGTGGGCCGAGACCCATCTTTTCAGCGGTCTCGGTCAGCTTGTTTAGTGCGCACTGGGGTTCGGATGGTAGCGTTCACACTTATTCAAATGACTGCACTAACAGAGCAATCTAAATTTTTATCAAACCAAACATGCCAAGTGGGATCACACCCTAAATGTGACACACCATAGATTTCTATTATAGTACGGTATGGCAATTTTTCTTTTTGTAAAGAAAAACAAACAATTACATTGCAAAAGATTTCAAATAAATGCTGTTCTTTTGAACTTTCTTTAACATTCATAATAATAAGAAATGTTTTGTGAGCACCAAATCAACATATTAGAATGATTTCTAAAGGATCATGTAACACTGAAGACTGGAGTAATGAGTAATGATGCTGAAAATTTGCCATCACGGGAATAAATGGCATTTTAAAATATATTAAAATAGTATATTTTAAATTGTGATCATATTTCACAATAGTACTGTTTTTACTGTATTTCTAATCAAATAAATGTAGCTTTGATGAGCATAAGAGATAACAAAACATCCAAAATAAAAAATCTTGCCGAACACAATTGAAAGCACACACTTTATAATATATATATATGGTTGGACATATAAATCCATATTTCTCCAAATTTATTTAGTAAACTGGAACTGTATCATCTGTTATTGTCCTTTTTTTGCTTAGGTTTGTAAATACACTCAATCTAAGGATTAATTACGTGCCTCCAAGCCTTTGCTCTTTTCCTCTGCAGGCCTGTTGTTAATACTCAAGTCTGGTCTTGTCTGTGGTAAACTCACCTATATAGTGAAAATAGAGCAGGCCACTGGCCCACTGTTTGTCTCTGCCATCAACCTTGTGTTATTGTCTTCTCTTCTGTTGAGATTTTCATGTCCCTTCCTGCAAATAGAGCGGGATTGTGCCCCACTTACATTGTATACTTCCAGCATGATTTAATATTTTAGAAGAGACATTTATCCAGTACATATACATCAGAGAAATCTGTTTAAGAGAAACAGACACTTGATTATTATCTTTCGTTCATCTAAAAATGAAAATTCTGGGGTCATTTACTCACCAGTTTCTGTGGACAGAAATTGAGATGTTTATACCAAAATCATACATTTTTGTAACAGCATACTTGTTGGTCTATTTCTTTGTGACTTTCTTTCCATGTGTGTATCTGTGTGTCATACATGACTGACACAGCTGATAGCGGCAAACGTCCAAACACACGTCTGGCTGTCTGAGTCACATCTCTGAATCTCAGCTCTGATGACTATCGCTACTGTCTGAGACAGCGTCTGCTCCTTGTGTATATGTCTGAAAATGTGTCTACAACAGCTTACCGTTCTTAACTTCACCTGCTCTTATAATTACTTCATCCAACCTGCTACTTATGCAACCAGTAAGCCCCAATAACAACCAGACCACAAAATAACACCCAAGACTGAGACGCTATATAGATGGGAAAATTTAGAGACGTCTTACTGAGTTGTGTATATGTTCTGGCTACTCAGTTCAGATAAAATGTCTTGCTTTTGTTCTTGTTTGGTCAGGCTCAGGTGTCTTATGCGAACAAAGTGACAGAGACGGCCTTGTTTTGTCTGCAGCGCCCATCTGTTTTTAAACCAATGGAAACTTTTGATGAGGTAGGGAACGTTTTCTCCCAGAACTCAGGAGGTGGATGTGTGATGAGAATAGACCCGAGACAGATGAGACTCTATCTTCAATTTGGTGAGAATAAAACCATGCCATGAGGGACAGAAGTACAGCCTGTTCAATATGTCAGACTGTACCTGAATGTCGATCAGTAAAACGTGGGAAGATTTTTAATGTTTCAGTTGAACAATCAACGCTCAGGTGCACAGCTTACCTTTCATTTATGATCAGGCCGCCTGCACTGACATTAAAATTCTGGCTGTTCATTTTTGTTTATAGTTAATGTGATATTTATGTATTTTTTATATATTTAATTATTGTCATATTATGGCCGATAACTTACGATTTCTGATATAAAAATTCGATACTACTTTGTAATAATAATAATAATAATAATAAAAAGTAAACTAAAATTAATCATTTTAAATGCTACAAGTGAAATTAAGCATCACAACATTATGATGTTCAGTATATAAAAAAACTATTAATTTAAAAATTTGCTAAATATTACATTTAATAGTGTTATTATATTAAAAGATTAAATTAAATTAAATTAAATTAACATTAAAGATTAACTTTATGTGAATGTGGACATGCACAATAAAAGATCCAATATCGATACGTTATGTACATTTAAAAAAATCTCTAATAACAGCTGACAATCCAGCGTTATTCTAGTATTATGTAAATACTATTGTAGTATATTTTGAATTAGCTTTTATTTTCAAGTTTAGTTTTCATGTTCATTTTAGTTTAAGTTTTACTAATTTGTGTACTTTTGTCATTTTTTAAATATATAGGCTACCTGTATTTTTAATATAATTCTAAATAACTTACTTAAAAGAAATCTGTTTTAGTATTAGTTGTAGTACTTTAACTTCAGCTTATTCATTCCAGTAGCAGTTAGTAGCCAAATAGCCTAATTGAATTTCTTTAATCTAATATGTATATTTTATTTCAACTTTATTTCAATGACCAAAACTTATTTTTAATAGTTTTACTAGTTTTAGTTAACAATAACAACACTGTGACAACCGTTATGGATATATTGTACATTTCCTATACAACAACTCATGTTCATGAGATGATCTATAGCTGTGTTGTAGAGGTGTTCGTAAACTGTCTCTGTGTCCTTGAAGCTAATGAGCTCTCACACACTCACAATAACAAACAGAAAACACTACCTGCCCCCACCTTGCTAACTTTACTAGTGTTTGTCCCATGGGGTCATGCAGAGGCACCAGACAAAAGCACCCCCTCAACACACACAACAATACACACACACACACACACACCCACACACACACAGACACACACACACACACACACACACTCATTGACCTGTCTGTACAGAGCGCGCTCCAGCAGCTGCCACATTACCTCCTGTTCAGTGGCTCTGTCTGAATGAAGCGCTCAGCCCCTTCCTTCCTTCCCTCTCTCACAGGTCCACATCCCTCTTTCCTCTCCCCTCCATCCTGTGGAATTCTCTTTCGATTTCTTCCTCTTTCTCAGGCATTTTTATCCCCATTATTAAAGGAATAGTTCTCCCAAAAATGTAATTTCTGTTATCATCTAGTCACCTTCATGTCAGTCTAAGTATTGCAAAAGCACCATAAAACTGAAGTCACGTGGACCATTGTATGATACTTTTATGGTGCTTTTTAGTCATTTGACACCCCCAGTCCTCATTCACTTTCATTATATTGAAAAGAGTGACTAAGATATTCTTCAAAAATTCACTTTTGAAAGAGTGAGCAATCACTTTAACATGTGGCCTGCAAAACGCACTCATGACCCTTTTAAATGCAAATGGATGAACGTTTCCTTTTATTCTCCATTCTCTTCCTCCATCTCTTTCATCCATTCTCTCGGTCTTTCTCCAGAGATAATAAAGTTTAGCATCAGTCTCTGTCTGCTCTAGCCACAGGGAAAGTGTTTGACCTGGACATTTCCATGGTGATGATTGCCAGTGAGAAATGAAGCGAATCTCTCGTCATCCACTCATCTTATATAAGCCTCTTTTCCTGAAACAATACTTAAATGTTGGCCAGTAACTAGCTTACAGTAGCGTGACAGTAACTCAGCTATTGTCAAAACAATGAAGCTTATCCAGTAAAAAACAGCTTTTTCAAAAAAGTTGCATTGTGGTGTTTTGAAATGTTATATTTTCTTTAATGCTATGTTGTATTTATATTTACAATGTACAGTTGAACAAACTGCTCTCTCCTAAAATGTCTCTTTCTTAGGAACCACTGGGAAGTCTAATCGTTTTAGTGAATTGGTGTTCATAAATGATTCATTTGAGTCATTTCATGTCATATTTTATGTGGCAAAATTGCTAAATGCTATATTTCGTCACCAGTGTTGGGGGTAATGCATTGCAAGTAACCTGAGTTACATAATCAGATTACTTTTTCAAGTAACTAGTAAAGGTACGCATTATTTTTAAATTTACAGCTAAATATCGGATGTACTTCAAATAAGTAACGCAAGTTACAGTACTTTGTTTTCCCATTCATTGACTGAACTTTCTTTTCCTGCATCCTATTCTTTTGTGATCTAGAATGGCAGTACAGCTAACAGTTTGTTTGAGCTGCGCCCTCTACTGTACAGGCGGGAATTTGCATTTCCTTCAGCCTGAGGCTTATTCATTTCACTTTTGATATGAAAGGGACATTACATTTGCCAAAAATAGAACTTTTTTTGTTATTGAAAAACAAACAAGCAAGCCCAGCCCAGGTGAGAAAAACGAACACAAAAGTAGCGTAACACATTATTTTCCATAAAAAGTAAATTAACTCAATTGGTTGTTTTTTTTAGGAAGTATTGTAACGCATTACTTTCAAAAAGTAATTTGTAACACTGTTCGTCACTATGTTTTTGACTTGGTTAAATCAATTTCTAGTCTTAACAGCAGATTTATTTTAAATTTTCTGTCTCCATGATTAAGTTAAATTATAAAACTAAATTATATCTAAATATATATATTTACATACTATACTGTGGGCATTTATAGATATTTAAGAAGCCATCACTCCTTAAGTTACTACAGTGCTAATTGCTAATACAAAGGCAACATTGGACAACAGAGAGTTCAATTCACAATTCAGCAATCACTGACTCTTATGAGCAGGTTTTTTGAATGAATCAGTCAGAAAGACTCATGAAGTTTGGGCCCTTTTTTTCTTCAAAAGTTTAGTTTGACTGTAGCTTAACTGCATTTAGCGATGAATAGCTCCAAGTATTTTCAAAGTGGCTTCCAATTACTGCTTGATAAATGATGATGTACACCAGAAAACACCCTTGAGGAACCAACTAATTTTCTGTTGTTGTTTAATGCATAGTGCTTTAACGTTTTACTTTATAATTGATGGAGATGGAAGGTGTGATTTATCCTGGGCTGTGAAGATGCTAATAGATCCATTGATCAGTAGTCAAATATCCACATCTCTGTTATTTTCCTTCATTTATTCTCCTGCTGTTGCTTTAATGCTCATGTGCTTGTGTTCTCCTGTGTGCATTTTCAACAAATGAGAAAACATTCACTGTCACAGAGTCATCGACTCGCCCTTACATATAAACCCCTGTGAATCACTCTCCAAACGTCCAGTGCCAGACAGAGAGAGAGAGACAGGGAATTTTGGAGAAGTGGGAGAGGAACAGAAATGGACAGACAGAGAGGCTTGACATAATTTCTATAATGGAGGCAAAGTTCAACAGCTCATGATGTCATCAGTCCTCCAGAGTCTCTTTGCTTGGCAGGAAAATATTCTCGTGAAAAACGAGAGGCGAATAGCCCAGAAAGCATACAGCACTCCTTTTCTACTGCAATTTGCTTCTGCTTTTTAAAGGCAGAGCAGGTAAGTGAGATAAGACGGGAGAAGAAAGACAGAGACATCAAGTCACAGAAAATTATTTTCTGAAGGTGTTTTATCCAATTGCTGCAACAACGTCAATCACCTAATTAATTTATTCTTTATTGTCAGCCCAATCAGGAAGGACGTAACTCTATCCCATTTGTGAAGGAGGAACTGTATCAAGCTTTAGCATTTTTGTTAGTACATATTCTTTATATATATTTATATATATATTTGATCTATGTGGCACTATTTTTGGATAATTTAGTTGAATTACATACTTCACAAATTAACGAATTTCCTTATTTTCTAATCTAATGGATGCAAGCCAAATGACAAGATTATTCGTACCTAATTGATATATTTGTGACTAAATGGTTTTAATATCAATGTGGTAAATTGTCACATTGCTTGTCAACTTGTAAACAACTAAACTCTGCTTTGCGTTGTGCCTAGCAACACCCTGCATTGTTCTTCGCTGAATTGACATATTTCCTGTTAAAACACATTTTAGGCTTTAGTTAGCTGGTATTATTGTCATACTTGTTTTTAGAGTGTATTTGACTGCACACAAATCTGCATAGTGCAGCATAAGCCATCCATATATTATAATATATTTTATTAACATACTGTAATATATTTTTGCTGTTGTATTAGAAGAGAAAACATTCTCATACTGCTCAGCCCTGGTCAGAATGTCTCATTCCTTTGCAAAGACTCCCAAAAAATGGCTTAAACTGCCTGAATGTGGAAAAAAAAGTCCATGGAGTTAAAGAGCTCTCTCAGCTGGTCTGAGTGCTTCTCATTATTTTGGCATTGTGTGTATGAATGGATAGAGGAGGCTGTGGAGGTATGCATGCACCCATTTGTGCATTTACGTTCACGCATTCCTCCGTCTATGCGTGCATAAGTGCTCTGTGTGTATGCGTGTGCCAGCACTACATGGTGACATCTCAACCAGCCGCTCGCAGGCAGTAAAGCCTCTTGGGCGCTATTGTGTCCAGCCTCGGTGTCCTCCGGCTTTAAGGGAGACACTAACAGGGACTGTCTCTCACCCGGGCAGCACAGGCAGGGCATTCATCTGTCAGATATGCCCTCCGTGAGCCTCTCCTCTCTCTCCTCCAGCTCCGAGCACAGGGACACCATTCATCAGAGCACTGCCACTTTCCACACAGACCTTTAAAACACACAGGAATGAATTGTGCTCACTGATAACGTCGTTTCTTTGCTGTCTGCGTTGTTTTGGCACAGAACGACGCAAACGAGACCAAACATTTTGCACTAAGCACAATTTGTATGGCACATTTCTAGATATTGTGGGCAGTGAGGAGTTTCTGTGCGTGTACAGAGGTGCATAATTAGCATTATACCACAGGGATCCGAAAGGAAGATGTAACTGCAGTTTTGCTGCATCCCGTTTCACATCACCTTCTTTCCTAGATATGTTAAAAACAAAGTGCTCAGATAATGTACTATTTCCACAGAGTTTTGAAAATTTGTGAATGAGGTTTTCTGATGTACCGATGGCATACTCTCTGACTACATTCTCAAAAATACACTTTTACATTAACAGGGAAGTACATGAAAGTTTGAGTTTGGTAAGGTTTTTTAGGGTTTTGCTGGATTTTTAATTACGGACCTCAAACTATTGAACAGTAGTTTATGTACTTTATTCAGCGACATAAGTATGCAAATTGAGAATCAGGCTGTGTGAATTGTCTAGTAAGTAATGGAGAGAAGGAAAGAAAGATACTTACCTCCTAATAAGTTCCTACTCATGAGTCTGAAAGTCATAATTATGATGTGAAGTGATTTTTCCCCGAAAAAAACATTCAGCATTTCTTTCTCTCTTTAAAACTTCCATGACAAAGACAGGAAGCTTTTAAACACTACAAGATGGAGACCACACATTGTGCACTAGACCAAAAATGATACTTCACTTGTGAATTTGATCTTTTTCATGCCGCCAAAGAGAATTATGCTATACAAACCACCTCGTAAACCAGCTAATTGAGTTTAATTTTAGAACCAGCTTTATTGATATTGCATCAATATACCTGTACCTGCAAGGTCAACATAACTTCACAATGACAACTGTGCAACAAATACCAAATTGCTTCCTCCATGATCCATGAATCGATGCCTCCAGTCCGAAGTGAGTTTCCCACTGAAAACACAACTTTGTTATGGCGTTCATGCGGAGCTCATCTCGTAAATACGATCATTCCTACATGACTCGAAGGCAGCATGTGTCCTGACAGGGGAGGTCTGTTAGTAATCAAGCACATGCTGGCTATCTGCTGCACTGCATCAATCACCTGTTAGCTTGAGCTCAAAACTCTCAGTGAACTCACGGTTGGAGAGCTGTAGATGGGGGTATGTGGGGGACATGGAGCGCACTGTGTTGGAAATTAGCCATTCCTTCCTGTTCTACTGCACAATGCCCCTCTGCTGAATCACTCAATAAGAGAGGTGAGGGTTACAGCAGAATAGTGGAGCGTCTTGATTGAAGCTAAACTCCCCTCTTTCCTTTTTTCGTTGAACAGTTCTAGAGAGTTTCTGTAGGAACAATGACTGATCACAATCAGTCAATCAAGCACTGTGAATTTGTTGAGAGGACAGTTATAGAGTGCTATTGGTTGACTGTAGCTTTATTAGGATGGGTGATACATGTGTCTATTGGCACAGTGCCCGGCTTAAGTGGGTTTTTACCGGGGGGGGGGCGGGGGGGGATTGGTCCAGGGGGCCGAACTACAAATATTTGTTTAACTGTCAAAGACCAGCCACACTTGTGGGTGGCTTTGTAAACGAGAGGACAGATGGAGTCCATGTTGTGTAAATGTGCCGGGAAGGGGTTTGAAGCAAAGAGACAAAATGTAAAAAGCAATGTAGCATTACACTATAGTCACAAGCCTTGTTTACACCTGGTAATATCTTGGGTGATCTGATCACAAGTGGTGATCACTTATGTTAGTGTTTTACTGCATGTTAGAGCAGAATGTTAAAATTAATCAGCATGAATTTAGTGCTGTCCACTTGTGATCATATTGCCAAGAATGGATCCAGGTGTAATGCGTGATCATTTGTGAATATAAACTCAACCCTTTTCTCTTTCCTCTCTTTCAGAATGTGTTGGCAAAGGCCCTGTACGACAATGTGGCGGAGTCTCCGGACGAGTTGTCCTTTCGGAAGGGCGACATCATGACCGTCCTGGAGCGAGACACGCAAGGCCTGGACGGCTGGTGGCTTTGTTCGCTGCACGGCCGTCAAGGCATTGTTCCTGGCAACCGGTTGAAGATTCTTGTGGGCATGTATGATAAACAGCAACAGCAGCAGTTACAGCAGTTGTCGAGCCAACCCAGCCCAACCCAGAGCCTTCTCAACCTGCCTCAGAGTGCCTACAACAAGCTTCCCCCCTCATCCCAGTACACAGCCATGCACCCCGCCTTCACCTCCTCCAGCTCCGCCAACTCGACCAACCCAGACGGAGTCTACATGCTCCCCCCCAGCCACGGCCTGCCCGCCTCCTCCAACCTCTACCAGGTGCCCACTGGCCCCCAACCTCCACAGCCCCAACCTAAAGCCCCTGCTGTGGCACAAAAGCAAAGCCAGGCACAGTACCCTCCCACCCCGCAGGATGTCTACCAGGTGCCCCTCTCCATTAATGTTCCAGGCCAGGACATCTACCAGGTGCCACCCACTGCAGGAGGGCCGTGTCCCGGGCAGGACGTGTACCAGGTGCCACCCTCTATGAACCAGACACAGGACATTTACCAGATTCCGCCATCAATAGAGAGGAGCTGGGACTCTCCCAAACCCATGGGAAAGGTAGGAAAAGATTGTCTTGTATTAACATATACTGTATGTAACAGGGCCGGAGTGGGACTAATTTTCAGCCCTGGAGTTTCATACCTTAGACCGGCCCACTTTAGTTCCCAACCGACTATATTAAAATAATGTAATTAAACCCTCAGTATATAAGTCTGCAATAGTGCACTGTTCTGTACAGCCTTGTAATTCATTGTATTTTTCTAAAATATAATTTTCTATTCAGTGCAATAGCCGTACACAGGGTTTTATAAATACAAATACAAAGGTCCCAAAAGTGATCTGGGTTCGGGGGCATATTATTTTTCCACTGTCATTGGCAAAGAACAGTTAAATAGGAATCCATTGTAATAAAGTTATTCTCATTCTGGGCACAGTATGCAAGGCTATTGCTCTTCCTGCTGTCCTCTCTCATCTCCATCTCCTTCTCTCGTTCTTCTTCTCTCAGTCTCTTTATCTTTAGGTTACCTGTAAATCTCCCCTTCCCGAAGCTGAGCTTTGATTGATACAGTCTTTGCAAACTGATTATTTATGTCGGTCGTTTAAAACTTCTATCGTAAAACAGCCACTTGCATCTTATCTCGTGAAGCGTCGCGTTGGGAGTCGCGCGCGGCTGCGGCTCGCGCTTCTGTGAACATAAATCCCGCTTGCTTTGATCGGTCATCTCAAACATTTTGCCATTGCCGACGAGCGGTGTTGAGTAGCTACTTAAGCAGCTCGGATTATGAGGTCGGTTATCATCGCGATATGCAAATCATTGCAGCACCAAATTAGAGTATTAGGCAATTATTTCACAAAGTTCATTATACACTCAGAAAAATGACTGAGGTCCGGACCTCGGAGACCTCAATGAAGGGTACGGCCCTGAGGCTATTTGGCCGCTTGAGAAAACTTAACAAACAGAAAACTTGAAAGAAGAAGAATTTTAATTTTATTTATTTATTTTTTCAAACAGATTGGTTTTGTGGAAACATGATTTTACCCCACAAACTATTCATAATAACTTAAATTTTTCCCTATTTACTTTTTAAAAACGTGTTCTATGTCCAATTATGAACGATTCATTGGGATTGGGCCATTTTATAAAAAACATATAATACTTAACTTTCTCCACTACTGTTTCATTCTATAATACATATTTAGTAAGTAAAATAGGAACAGCATTTAATGTAGACCATGTTTATACACAAGGACATGTGGTGAGAGATAGCCTGGAAAGCATACAGAAAGACTACCTAGAGAAATATAGACAGAGGGGTGTTTGAGGGAGGAGAGTGTTGAAGACAGTCATAAATAATGCAGTTTTTAACGCCGGTGACTGTGGACAGTACAGAGTGAGTAAGCACTTTTTTTCGAGTGGTAACTACAGGTTGAAGCTGTGGGCAGTGACGGTCCCTTGAGAGAGTGTTGCAGGCCACTCTTAGGGCACTGAGCCATATGCCACAGCTGCCGCAGTGGCAGGGGAAATGAAGTGTAAAGATGGAAGGTTGAAGTGAGGAGAGGTTCAGCTGCAGACCTGCTCGCTGTTAGCCACCTGTCAAATCTGCTCTACCTACAGCCATAAAGATAGAGAAATGACTCAGTGTCACTGGTTCTGGTCACTGTGACATGGTTAGGTAGATATTTAAATCTATAGCATGCTAATGAGGTGCTATGCTGTTATGTTAATGACTGCATCATTTCTTACATCTTGATTATATATAAACTGAATTTGTTCAGGCAGTGACAGTAACATTGTCATTGTGTGGAAAGTTTCCATTGCAGATAAGTACCTTGATATAGTAAGGTATCGGTTCTGGAAAATAATATACATTTAAATGTATAATTTACAGGCCTGGAAAATTTTTAAAAAAATTATTCAGATATACTATATTGTCCAGGGTTTTCCAAAGTGGGATTTGTTAGAGAACTGGAGTTTTTTTAGGGGGGTAGTCTATAGTATATTGAAATGTTTCTAATTACACTATTTGTCTCTTTGTGGGTGCAATATCTACAAAGTGATGTTAAAATCCTTATATAGTCATACATTTCAGGAACAGTCTTGGAAAAATCATGGAAATGTACCATGTACCATGGTATGTACATGGAATTCCAAGGTATCTCAAAGAATACCATTCTTACCATTCCAAACTTAAGGTAAGACCATGGTAATTTTTGGCATGTTTTAGTTTTTGTAAAATAGTTGGCATGGTTTTTGTTGTTGTTGGTAAAATGGTTCACTTTCAGTCAGTCACTACGAGTTACGTCAGTGACTGACGAAATGGGGGTTTCGCTTAGAAGCCTATCACCTTTGAGTTCTACAAAACGAGCCAATGGCAAAACAATGCCATGGGTCTGCGGAATTTGCATAGCGCAACTCCGCCCCACCTCGTGGGTATAAAAGGAGCTACTTGTGCAATCTTGCATTATGTTTCTGCTTCGGAGCAGAGTGTTACTTCACTTCTCTCCACTGCAAAGCTGTCTACGAGTTCGAAAGACGAGACGAGCGACTCTTCAGCGGTGTTGGTGTTACGGTGTGTTCCAGCGAGATCTCATTCCTGCTGCTGGTCTGTGCAGTGATCTGCCAACAGTGTGTGCTTTCTCCCTGGGCACTTCAGCACACTGGGCACGAGTGCTGTCTGGCGTGTTTGGGCGGAAATCACGCACAGGCAGCATTCGTGGATGCGTCATGCTCCCATTGTGGGAACAAGCGTCTGAGGCCGCTTTGTGCCATTTACATTCCGGGCGAGCTCAATCGTGCAGCCGACGAGCTCTCACGACAACGCTCATGTCCCGGGGAATGGAGACTCCATCCCCAGGCGGTTCAGCTGATTTGGGAACAGTTCGGCGACGCACAGGTAGATCTGTTTGGCTCCAGACAATTTCCCACTGCCGCAAGTTATTTTGGTTGCGCCTCATTGGCCCAGCCGGACTTGGTTCTCCGAATAGGTGCCCCTCGCGACAGCCCCTCCCTGGCCAATCCCTCTGAGGAAGGACCTCCTTTCTCAGAGACGGGGCACCCTCTGGCACCCGTGTCCCGATCTGTGGAACCTGCATGTGTGGGTTCTGGACGGGACGTGGAAGGTTTGAGTACCCTACCACCTCAGGTGGGGGCTACCATCACTTTAGCTAGAGCCTTGTCCACGAGACATGCCTATGCCTACGAAGAACCTCTTCGTCACCTGGTGTTCTTCTCGCCGAGAAGATCCCAGAAAATGCCCTATCGGGTCTGCACTCTCCTTCCTTCCTTGCGTTTTGAGTGAGTGGATTCTGACTAACTTAAATACCACTTATTGGCCATTGTGTTCAAGAGATCAACAACTATGTTTTTTATTGGCTACATTGCTCACCTCTGCAAAAACACATTGTAAATAGATACATTTGACGTTCGTAGCATTTGCCAAATCTGTTTCGCCAATATATTAATACAGTATCAACTGAGGGTGTTCTTGTTTGCATTCTCTAGCCCCCCTGTAGAACCGGGCCTGAAAAGAGAACTAGGAACAAGGAAACTAGACCTCTATTATCATGTCCTTCCGTAATCATTCTCAGAAACATTAGTTTCTATTTGCAATGCTTGTCTTGAGGTTTTCCTTTCATGAGTTTTCATGAGGAGAGATTTTGATGTGTTTTCTTAACGTCCTCTATTATGATTACTTGTCCTTGTGCCCATAGTCCCTCCATCACTGGCAGCTTTTCATTATGTGATAAGAGTGAGAGAGAAGAGGATGGACACACACACACACACACACACACACACACACACACACACACACACAGCAGAGCGCTAAAAAAAACCTTTATACTTTTACTCTGCTTAATAAAGGAATGTATTTCAAGGCAGAAATACTCCAGTCGGTTAATTCTCTCAAGGCTCATGGATAACTAAATGACTGGCAGCAGTGTGTGTGTGTTTGTGTTATGTTGGGGTAAAATAGAGTGCAACAGAGGCTTTTCATTTTTAAGCGTGATTAAACTGTTATATTACTATTTTATTTTTGATCAAATAAATGCAGCCTTGGTGAGCATAACAATTCATCAAAACAGTGAAAAATTCTACTCCAATCTTTTGAACAGTAGTGTACATGGTAAACATTTTAGGGTATTAGGTAAACTGTAAAATATTTTCACATATTTAAGTTGTTTGAAAGATATAGACTTGATTATTGGTTATCTCTATTTGGGACCATAGGTAGTGTAGTTTTTAGAGATGTTGTTATAAATCCTAATTTCAATAAGTAGTGGTTATGCTTAACTATGGACAGACTCACTCATACTGTGTAATGTGGATATGTGGATACTGTGGCAGCAGTAAGGAGTTATATGATCACTGTGGATGGGGTCAGGGTTAGGAGTGAGGGATTGTGATGAAGCAGCTGGAACAACAGCGCCGTGTCACATCAAAGACATGCGCAGGCAGGGTGTGTCAGCACACGACCCACAAAGCCCTCGCACGCTTCTCCAACGGGCAGGAGTTTCATTCCTCCCTTACTTTCCCCTGTCTGAATGAATCATCATGGACTCTTATTTATGGAAGTCATTTCACATTGTGTGATATATTACAAGAAATTACAAATAATAGCCATAATTGAAAGAAATAAAGTCTCGTAAAGTAGCAATTATGAGAAACACCGTCACAATTACCATATTTTTTGTTTACTACCAGGTGGAATCGAGCTTCCATAACCATTTGCATTTGCTAAAAAGCTAAACCCAGTGACTCGCATCAAAATCAAAATTTGATAAGAACTAACACTAAATATTATGGCATGCTTCAATCAAAAAAAAATCTTACGAAATATGACCGTAATACCGGATGTGACCTTCAGTTGCAAAAATAAGATTTGTACATGTTTGTGACTCACTGCTGCTAAGACTCGCCCTGGTGTCCTGCTTACACATTAACCAAAGAGAGCTTATACTATCAACTCAAGTTGCACATTGACCATTAGAGTAAATAAAACTGACGGATGAAGAAAGATTTGAGCGTAAGCTTGTTCGTCCGGTTTAGGGCCACGTGAGCGTGTCACAAAGAGGGTTTTGTGGGTGAGGTATTTAGTTCTATTATGGAGGCAGTTGAATGGACAGTGAAGAGGGACAGCAGAGGTGGAGAAAGAGTCTGGTCTTATCTCTTTAATAGCCCCTGCTATAGCCATTCGCTATGCTGGACAGATAGCTGGGTTTTATTAAGGCAAGGTGTACTGGGAAACAGGAAGGAGGTGATGGCAAAGGCTAGATTGAGATTCTGCTGTTAGTTTGCCGCACTGCCTGTTCTGAAAGTAAATGTGTAATCTTTGGAGACTTAGTTGAGGCTGCTCACCTGATCAGGCAGGGGAGATGAGGGAGAGGGAGGAGGTGCTTGCTTGGCTTATCTGCAGGACCAGGCAGGCAGCGTTTAGAGGAGAGGGAGGGGAGAACATTGTGAAGAGACAGAATAAAGGAAGACCAGAGGGATCATAGATCCAAACTCCACTGACACATTCACTGAGCTACATTGGTATGGAGAAACACACTAGTTTAATATCTGCTATCATAATGTTATCAATGTGTTAAGCAATGTTATGAGTGAATTTCAAGCATAATTTTTACAGCACTGAAGGGCACTGCTGAGAAGGAATGTTATAACTGGGCCATTCTAGCAAAAGTGAGCCATGGAATGCTGTCACCTATTCACATTAGCAAATAGTTAGATGATGACATTTCCTCACTAAAGCCTGTGGTTATTTACATCTCTTGCTCTTGTACTCAAGAACCAGGCTAAAGACCAGAGGCGACTGCTCTTTCTCAGCAGTTGCCCCCAAACTGTGGAATGATTTACCTCCACTAGGGCTGTCACTTTACGTTCGAAAATCGATTGTACAATCGATCGGACCAACCAACACAAGTATCGAAAACGAAAATAGGGAATCGATTTTTTTTTTTTTTTTACCAAAAATGTGTTTTAGGTGGACAGATCAATACAGTGCACAGAACATGTAGGATGTTGGAAAATAACAATGTCTTTTCTGTTAACCAAATGCTTTTTAATATTCGCTATTACTTCAATGCAAGTGAACAAGCGCGCCGTTATTTGTTGCTTAGTGTCATGTGTGTTCAAGTAAGCCAGAAATGCACAGATTCTGCGCTATACGCTGTATTTAATATATCATGAGGACTCACGAGTTGCGTATTTGCGCTAAATCCGCGCAGATTTGGCTTACACGAACTTCCACAGCAAAGAAAGTGAGTAAACATAAAAACACGCCAGATCGGCTCGTGATTTGACAGTGTTTCCCCCAAAGTTCATTTTTACCCGCATTTGGCGAGTTGGAGGGTGTTAATTTCAATCCCTGAATGTTACACTCCTGTTTGTCATTGTGCACGAAACTTCACGCCAATAAATCATCAGAAATATTGCTGACTTGTGCCAGAGACTGAGAGACTGCTTGTGCGCGTCTCAAGCGCCCTCTTTACGTTCGTCCTAATGCCTGTTAGGTGTCCGTGAATTTGCCTATATTTGGTGATGAAAATGGAAACGTCTTTAGACATGGAAAATCGATTTTACAATCGATTCAATGAACACTTGCGTCTCAAAAATCGAACAGGATTTTTTCACAAAAGTGACAGCCCTAACCTCCACATATTAAAGTGGCACCCACCCTCCACACTTTTAAATCTCGTTTGAAAACATATTTTTATTCTCTGGCTTTTGATTCAACATGAGAGCGGCTGTGGTCTTTGTTGTTGCTGTCATTGTTGATGTTATTTGTTTTGTTTTTATCTTTTACTCTTATCTCTGTAAAGCACTTTGGTAACCTCGCTGTTTGTCTAAATTGTGCTATATAAATAAAGTGGTATGGTATGGTATGGTAAGAAGTATCATCGATTTCTTGAATATTCCCCATTGTTTGACATTGGTTGACCAACTGGTAGTATTGCCCCAAACTCACGCATTGGTTGAGCCAATATCACCCCCTGTGTCAGAATATGCCTACTTCCTTACTATTTAGTGGGCAAAAAAATAATAGAATGTGAGCCGTAGTATGTCTGAAATCAAATTCATAATATTTATAAAACGGCAGGCGAAAAGCACCCAGATTGACCTGCTATTTCCACCAAGAATCTGAGGTGCTCAGCCAATGGACACTTAACGTCATTTAACCATGATGCCAAGGGAGAGGATTTGTGAATGGCAATGAAACGACGCAACTGAAGCTGGTAGCTAACGTGACAGTGACAACATAATGCATGATGTGTGTCTGAATTTCATTCATGCTACACATATTAATACTATATAGAACATACTTTTTTAATGGTCACAAAGTAAGTTTCGAACCAAGTGTAGTACCTACTAGACAGTATGTAATTTCGGACACAGCGACTGTTTTGGTCTGGTTCGGATGCTCAGATATTTTTTAAGGAATCTACCGAGCCACACTATTTACCTTGGCCACTGTCTGTGTTATTTCTCTCCAGAAGTTATGCGAGATAATAAAAAATGTGGTTATCTTTTATCAGCTGAAAATTGTTTGCATCTCATGTCATTTTTGCTTTATTAATTTTTGCTTTATACCTCACTATTATCTCATGGGAAAGCGTGTACAGGGAATGGGAATGCCGTTGAGTGCTTGTGTGTGTCTTGTGGGAATTTCCCTCACTGGCTGGCACATCTGTAATCTACTGCTCCTCTCTCCCCTCACATTCCTGAGAACCAGAGCTACTCCTCCCTGCCTTTAGACGGCCTTCAAGGCATCATGCTCTCCACTTGGAATCAGTTCATAAACTCTCCGCCTACTGACCTAATCCGTAAACATTATGGGAAGCGCGCTAGCTAGATAGGATTTAAACTTTGTTTTTTGGATTTAAACCCTAACCCTAACCCTAACCCTAACCCTAAGTCAAGGCCCTCTCATCATTCCTAATTTCTAACACGCACTCACCGTGATCGGCATGATCTTGCGGCTAGCAGAGCAGAAACAAAAACTGCTGCTCTCCGTATGTTTTTCCTTCGTCTCTGGTCACGTTCATACTGTATGTAATTTGTGTTATCTTATTTCGTCCATGAAAAAGCCCATAGATTTACCCACACATAGACCCTCCCCTTGAAGAAATCAGGACAGAAGTGGTTGAAAGTGGACAAAAGAGACGAATTAAAACACCAGATGTAAACGGGAATGTGTCTTCCTCATCTACTTGTGATCCAATTGACCAAAATATACCAAGTGTAAACATGGCCTTACATTATTTTTCAATATATACATGTGCTAGATGGATGTCTTTGACCATTGTTCTTGCGTCTTTTGCAGTGTTTCATTCAAAAATCAAATGTAAAAAAAAAATACACCTCAAAACCTTACATTTTTTTATTTCTCACTCATCGTGTTATGCGTTTTTCAAAGCAAAAACGTGTTCAGTGCGAATGGCCAATAAGAAAAGCTCATATTTAAATGGCATCATCGCTGTTTTTCAGGTTACATAGATTGTCAAATGTTAAATTTTTTATGATTTATGATTCTTACATTCAATTGAATCCTTCAAAGTAATTAATACAGAGATATAGAGGATTTATTTTGGATCTGGACACCCCTGCCATAGGCAATCTATCCTATCCCTCTCTTTCTTTCTGTTTCTCCTCTTGATTCTTTTCTTCTCTGTAAGTACTTCAGATATTGAATAGAGGGCCCTTAATGGTTGTTTAAATAGTCTCAGTTCCCCTCAGGGGCCTGTGTGTGATTTTAGGTTTGTATCTCTGGGCCTCACTGCAGTGCATTGTGGTCTTTTAAAGATGGACTTTGATATTGGCCTCACATCACAGCACACGAGTGAAGCATTGGCTGCTCCAGGGCACTGTGTCTCACGTAGCCTCATTACTCTCTCCTCAGACTGCACACGCTGACTCTGAATCAGCACATATCCACCAGCAGTCTCCTGTACATAGTAATGTGATGCAGAGAGTGTGTCTGAAGACAGCACGGCATCCATTACAAGCAGCGTGTCTGGGCTCAGTGTAGCGGCTGCAGGTTTCCTGTGATGTGGCTCAGGCAGAAGATGAGGAAAGAGAGAGCGACTAAAGGAGAAAGCTAGTGCTGATGCCATGTTTCCCTTACAGCTGGAGGAGATGAAGGAACGGCAGTTCTGAACACGGTGTTCATCTGGTCCACCGATGTGCTTTATTTATAGTTCCCTGAGCTTCAGAGCTCAGTTGAAATCTCACTGTATCCTCATGACCAGTGTTGGGGACAGTGGCGGCTCCTGCAAAATCTCTCAGGGGGGGCAAATGTTTGGATGATTGATAAGGATAAGGTCCACCCATGCAATGAATAAATTAACAGCTTAAGCATGTACAGGCAACTTCACTACTTTAATATTAATGAAAAATAATGACTCTTACAATAAATCTCATTGTTTGTTTCTATACTCACTATTATTACACTGCTTACATCGCATTACTCGCTTAATACACTGCGTTCGCCATGACGTTGTTCAAGTTCAACTGGCCTCCACTCGCGAGATGTCCCAACAGTCTCTCTCGCTCTCGTTCTCTTTTTTATTTTTATTTTTTTAATCACATTTGATAAAGATATTAAAGTAGTGTTTCGTTTTTTCTTGTTGTTCAAATTAAAAATTGTCGCTGCACAAGTTAAGGATACGTATGATGACGTAAGCACGTTAGTGCGAGCCCTCCCGGAACCCATAGAGAATGCATTGCAGTGCCTCCAGTTCGAAAAAAAAACATCTTTGAATGTAAGTCTATGGGAACACTCTGGGCGATTCTCAGCCAGAGTGAAATCGCCCAAAAAGAGGCGGTACTCCACAGAACGTGACATGACGCTGATTGGACTATATCCAGACAGTGACGGCTTGCGTAACTCTGTGGTTGAATGTGATTGTGAATGTAATTGAAAAAGTCCCTTTCATTCACACTTTGGTGGTGCGTCGCCCAATCACCCTAATGAAGAAACCGCCCCTGGTTGGGGAGTAAGAAACTAAAAAAAGAGAGTAATTTAACTAAATTTTTTCAGTAGCTTGAGAATAGCCCAGCTCCCTGGTGAAAAAAAAGTTACACCAGCCTAAGCCGGTTTTCTGGTCTTAGCTGGTCTCACAGGCTGGTTTAGAGGGGTTTGGGCAGCTTTTACTTTTTATAACCAGCTAAGACCAGAAACACAGCTGTTATAAGTCCAACTGATCCAAAACAGTTTTGTTTTTCCAGTAACAAGCTACTTTTTTCAATAAGTAGCGGTGTAGCACAACAGAATGCAATTTTCAAGGGAAGTCACATTGTGTTGCACATGCGGTATTACAGCCAAGCAAACTGAGGGGTCGTTTACACGACACTGGTTTCCACTAAAAATGGAAAACCTTTTATGCATTTTTGCCATTCTTTTACACAACAGTGTTTTGGGGTCTTGAAAATGCTAACTTTTAAAAACATGATTCAAAGTGCTTTTTTTTAAACGATACCATTATCGTATTGATGTAAACTTCAAAAACGAATTTGAATTTGTGCAAACGGTGACATCATATGCATGCATATTACATGTTCAGTCTATTGGTGCGTAGTGTTTCTTTACAAAGTGACATCGCCAACTACTGGCCTGGCAGCATAATACAGTGGTTTAGTCATTTTCGCAGATCAGTGTGAATGGGTATCGTTTTGACAAAGGAAAAACCTTTTCGTTTTAGTTGACGTGTAAACATACCATGAGACCATAATAAAACACACTCTCATATATAATGAAGTCTAATTAATTTTAGTAAATCAGGTTATTCTTTCCTGTTAATGATCTGGTTCAAAAAATGATTCACCAATTCCAGGTTACAGAGCCCTGCAAAAACATTAATTTGTGGGACATAACATTGAATTAAGAATGAATTCCTTAATAAAACAGGGACAATAAAAAGTTGTGGGATTTTAATTATTAATTTGTGGGCACAATATCTTTTTTTCTGCATGTCATGCACGTGGCTTCTTACTTGTGCAAAATTTTATGTATTCTGTGTATTTATATGTATTCGACATTATATGTAATCATATGCATTTAATTTTATGTATGTAGCAATATATTTCATTAAATGCTGCTAAATTAGTGTATTTATTTTCTTACTTGTATTTAGTGTATGTATATATGTTCAAGTTTAATGGTGTCACTCCAGTTGAGATAATTGCAAATATGACTTGTCATCTATTAATACTATATATATATTTTTTTTAAATAGCTTTAATGCAGTTGGCTACTTTTTTAGAAGCTTGTAGTTTAGCTGGACTGTAGTTGAACTATTAATTGTGAGTAGTTTTAAGTTTGAGAAACTACAGCTACAAAGTGACTGTCTTCGAGGACACATCGCTGTTGGACACATCATGTGTCCATTTGGCTTTCACCTTCAGGCCCCGAGAGATCTTCGTTAGGTCAGTCAGGACCAGTGAGGGGGTCTTTGAGTTTGTAACCTTGAGCACACCACTTTATCAGTTAACACAGCCACACAGCCACAGGTCATGTCCAACAGAGAGAGTGAAAAAGACAGCATGTGTGTGTCTGAAGAAAGACAAAATATGAATCTTCCTAGCAGGATCTCCTCCATTACCTGCTGTGGCCTCATTTTCTGCTCTGACAGCGAGTTCCGAAGGAGGGGACGGGAGATTGACAGCTGAAGGGAGCAGAGGAAAACAGCGAGATCAGTGGGACAGAATTAGCAGCCTGAGCGGCGATGGCGGGTGGAGCCGCAGGAGCAGGTTTTGCTTCTCTTGCGCAGTGTCCTGTCATTAACGTCCCCACATAGCCAGCAGCAGATCGAGGGAGAGGAGGGGAGATGGGGCCCAACGCGGGCCCCTCAGCATAAACAGCAGACCACTGCGAGCCTTTATTTGTGCTCCAGTGGCCTTCATCAAAGGGCTGGAATATCACAGGAGGCCACAGGGTTCACTTTGTACTGCAGGGAGTTGAAAGGACTGAAAAAACACAGATCAGAGAGAAGAACAGGGGGCCTAATGGAGCCGCAAACTCATTTACTGCGTCTTCACACACACTGTATGCCTTCTGCTGAAGGTTACACACAACCTTTGCTCCCTATGTGTTGTTCATCATTTTATTTATGTTCATATAGGTGCGTACTAGTAGGTTTAAAGGAGCCTCGGTGTCAGATTTTAATTGGCTCGTGAAAAGCTAACTTCAGCACCACGGGCTAAACTCAGTGGTCACCATTTAAACAATCTCTGTGATGTTTTACATCTTTCCCTGAAGGTCAAAGGATACAGGAAATTACAGCTAGTTCTGAAATGGAGACCAAATGTTGACTTATGAAAAAGCCAATATTTATAGTCACTTTTGTTTAAAAATAAAGTTCCCCCACAAATAAAAGTTATTTCATCATTTAATCTCCCTTATGTTGATAAATGACACAAAATCTTTTTTTTGTCCATATAATGAAAGTCAATAGGGTCCAAACAGCTATTTAAATACTATTATTTATATACGATTACTAGTATTTATTAATATTTTGAATTAGCTTTTATTTTTATTTTTTATTTCAGGTTAAGTTTTAGTAATTTTGTTATGTGCTTTTGTCATTTTTATTTTTTTATTATTTTTTCAAATTTCAGTGCGAGCTCATAACTTGAGAGGCTTTGGATATTTTTCATTACCAAGAGCCCAAACCACTCGTAAACATTATTGTGTGTCTGTATGCGGAGTGAAACTCTGGTACAAACTGGACTTGCAACAAAAGCAATGTCAAATTATTCATCAATTTAAATTTTTATATACACATTGGGTCTGGTTAAAATACAGAGATGAGGATCGTTAATTTACATTGCTGTTGTACTCTGTCTTATAGTGTTAACCTGCTCAGTGTTTCCTTACCATCGTTGGCATATTGTCCATTACCATTGTTGGTATATTGTCCATAACCATTGTTGGCATTGTTTATTCTTCTTAAATTGTTGGTACTGTTGTTATAATAAATACTTGTTACTGTGGTAACGCCACCATGATACAACATATGTAAACAATCCGTGACCAAAGTAATAATACAGCTCAATGTATTAATCACCAAATGGGGAACTGGGGTGGGATTAAATAAGTTGTCTTCTTCCCACTCCCTTTCAGGCAGAATTCGATTGTCAGTTAAATGCTGTATGTTCTGTTTTTGTTTTTTTGTTTCTTTTTTTGCACTGTATGACTTAACAAAATTTTGTCTGCCTTGTACTTTCTGTGCCATTGCCTGAAATAAACCTTAATATATATTTATATTTAGCTTTCAGTTTAGTTTATTTTCAGCTTATTTTATTTCAGTTAGTTGCCAACATTTACAATTTTTCATCTAACATTTATATTTTATGTTATAACAGCTTTATTTCAGTTGACAAAAACAGGTTTAATAGACACAGTTTTAGTTAACAATAAGAACACTGGGTCCAAAATAAAATCTCTTGCGTTCCCTAAAGGTTTGGAACCACATGAGGGTGAGTAAATGATAAGAGAATTTTCATTTTTTGGTTGAACGGTCACTTTAAATGCACTTCCACGCTAAATATACTGAATGATATCTCTTTTGAGTGTCTTTCACTTCCTCAAACACGCACAATGGTCTCAGGAACTGACTAACCTTTGATCACTGGCCATAGGGACAGTCTTGTCTCCAAGGAAACACACTCATCTCAGTCTTATTAATAGGTGCTGCGGACAGGCCTGAGTGTTGTGTTGCCAGGAGAGCAGGAGGAGAGGAAGTGTGTGTGTGTGTGTGTGTGTGTGTGTGTGTGCGTACGGAGGTCTGCACATATGCTGTCTCAGTTATATGCACTATTGCAGCATCGAAAAGAAACTAGAGTAAAGGAGAGGAAGAGCAGCGAGATGAAACCGAGAAAGGAAATGCGAAAACAGAAAGATAGAAAGACAATATGCTGAGTTGGTTTGAATAAATGCCATTCAGGCGCATCATAGGTAGATTGTTTGTGAAAGAAAGAGAAAGATTGATTGAAGGGAAGAATATGCTCTGAAAGAAACAAATAAGCAAACTGTGGAGAAAGAATTATGTTTTTACAGGTTTTATTTCTGATCTCATTCCTGGCCTTCATAATCTTTATAATAAAATTTAATGTGAGAATATGTAAGTGGTGTTTGTTTGTGCAGAATTTGCTGCCACAATGCTTTAGTAGGTAGTTGCTAGGTGGTTTATGTAAGGGATTGCTTTGCCAGATTTCGTAGTGTCCTAGCAAGCAGCATTAATAAGTGATGGTTAAAACATATCTTGAAGGGACGTTTCACACCCAGCGTGGTCATGGCAGTAATGTGGGGCATGTGTCCGGGAGCTTTGGGGAGCTGTTACTGGAGATCTGTAGGATTAGTACTCGGGGGCTCGCTGTCTCCAGGAGTCCCTCCGGCCTCCCTCCCCACCAGCCGTCCCGTCACACACCCTCACATGTGGCACATGCCACATGGTACTGGCCCCAAGCAAAGCTCATATTCACAAGTGTGGAGCTAATTAGCCACTGATTAATTCCACAAGCGAGTATGAGGTTGGGTATATGGGCTATAAATCCTCACTACTACCCTGTTTTTTCTCTTCCATTCTGGTTTTCGGCACTTTTTCTGCCATGGCGGTTAATGTTTCAGGGATGAAGCTTCTGATCTGGGTCACCCGGCAGCCATCTTTACTTAAACCATTTAAGTTTTTGAACTGGCCCAATTTGAAGGGATAGCTGCATATTCAAATGCTTCCAACTGAATCATGTTTTTGCAGCAGGGAAACCCTGTCCACATAAACAATATTATTTTTGTAATTTATTTTTAATGTTTTTGTCATCTAAAATACTATTAATTACAGTACAACTTTATTTTAAAACGGTCTTTAACTGCACTGTCCTATAAACATCTGGTCAGTGAGTCGGATGTTAATTCGGAAAAATGTGGTGATTCAAACCGATAACTTGACTGATTCACTACAGAACCTGCTCTTAAGAGTCATATGTTTATGAATCTGACAACATTGGTCATGCGTTGTGTTTGTTTTTGCATTCAGTAATAGTGAAGACAATACAACAGATGGATGTGTTGTCTGTTTCTTGTCTTTTTTATCATATTCGACTCGGACTGCAAATCTCTTTTGCCATGGAACTGTAGATTCAGCTGCGGTGCAGTGCAGTGCTGGCACTGAATATCACTGCAGGAAACATTGCATTCCAGTGAAATGCACTACTTTGAAAGACTCCCCACATTAGACTTCTGCTAAAAAAAAACTTAAAAACAACCAAAGTCAAAACTTGACTCATTCAGGTTTACATAAAACTCAGAAGTGGACATTCAAACCCAACTCAAAGGGATTTGGGCAAAAATTCATCCAGTACATCTGCAGATGTGGCAGAGGGAAGCTGTTCTCTGGGGTATGGCATATGTGTGTGTGTTCATGGTCCAGATGAGGCCCCACTGGCACCCACATCACAACAAGTCACAGAGCCCAGCTGAGCTCTCCACAGCCCGTGTTCACATGCCCACAGCTGGAGACGCCTCAACCCAGTGAAGGACATCTCTCTCTAGGGCATGTGTGGACCACTGTTAGACATGATACCACCTGTAGTTAAAAGCATTATTGCAAACGTCTTGTCCCTTCTTTTGTTTAGAAAAAAACAAAGTCAATGGAGCCAATCTGTAAACATTAAAATACTCAAAATCATTTATTTTCAATCAGTTTCAACTGGATTGCCACTTGATGTAAACAATATGCTTAGAATATTTGAGAAATTGCACAAAAAATACTCCTGTAGTTATATTCAATGTTAGAACTTTTTTACCACAACAATGTAATGCCATAAACCCTAATCGAGTGTAAATATATATATATATATATATAGATATATATATATATATATATGTGTGTGTGTGTGTATGTGTGTGTGTGTGTAATAACAGCTTAATAATACACAACAGAAGAATATAATGTTCAGTTAGTGCTTTTATAAAATGTTTAACTTCACATTTCTTCAAATTCTTTATAAATCCTCCAAAAATTGGCCTCCATTCACTTCCTAGTGGTTCTCTGTAGCCTTGATTTAAAAAAAAAAAAAAAAAAGGAACAAGTCAAAGTAATTTTTGTTGTAATCAACTTGCGTCACAAATGCTGTCGATTGAACATGTACTGAACTCTGAAAATTCCTTTAATATTAAAAATCCTATACATGAAAAGTTTCACGGCTGGGTTACAAAAACGAGGAGAAATGAGAAATGGATCTAAAAGCAGCAGTTTTATTTAAAGAACAATTAACGAAATTACATCAGGTGAAACAGATGAAACAATGAATCATTAAAGAAAATGTTTGCTACTGAAATGGCTAAAGCCAGGTACACACGGTACGATTTTGGCCACGATTTGGCCGTCTGATCCTAGGCTAAAATCACAAGTCTTTGATTGTTAGTTTGACATGTTCACCGACAGCCAATTAATGACAATTGAGATCAAATTCGACGAAATTCTGGCAGTGTCAGAAGGTTTGACTCGCAGTCCTGCAGTTTGACATCCTACGATGACCATCAAATTGTCTTCATTTTCAAGACTAGTCTTGACCAAAATTAACGTTCAAGATTTTTTTGTAGCCACCATTTCAATCCCACATGTAATGTAGCTCAGTCACCAAACGTGTCATTGATCATTAACCACCCATTAACCACGCGAAATAAACATTTTATGTGATTTTTTGCAGTTCACACTGGCTAAATCTGATTGGATTTCAATCGGATATATGCACAAAAATCTTTTTTGGACTGACAGCCGGAACAAGGCTTAAATAAACAAAATAAATCCAAAGACCGGTGCAGAATTCTGGCATGATATACACTGAAGTGTATATCATGCCAACACGCACAGAACCCTAACCTGCACCCCCCGCTTCGCACACAGTAAAGAGGACAGCTTGCTCCACAGATGGCCAAGACGAGAGAGGTAGTGGGGGGCTACGGGGGAAATTCTTATGCACAGCCACTTATTTAGAGAAAGAGTGTGTGAGAATATAGCGTATGTGAAGGTATGTGGAAGCCCTTCAGCGTTTGGACTTTGACCCCTCATTATGTTCCAGGCCTCTGGATGCAGTTATTTGTGGCACTGCGTTGAATCAAAGCCAAGCTTAGGGTAAACTTTGATCAATCTAACTTTACTAAACTATTTCAACCTTGAATCAGAAATATTTTTGGATAATATTAGACTCCGTGAATGAGTTTTTAGAGAAGGTTGGGAAACTCTTTTGAAAAGGTAAACTGAAATGAATGGCTTGTGTGGAATGTGAGACTGGCTGGAATTTATATTTATCAGATTACTTCTTTCACAACCGTTTTTCGTTTTCTGTTTGGTGTTATTAAATAAAAAAATGACATGATTTGAATATGGAATCTGAATTGAGTTGTTTTTGTAAGACACGCGTTTAAAATGTAAGTTATATGTGTAAATGTATTGTATGTGTATGTAGATATGGGAATACTTATAGTTGTGGATGTGTTGGGTGTTTGAATGTGGTTGGTAAATGGAATATTGTTTCATGTTGTAGTGGTCTTTCGGAACTTATGTATACCTCATTGTCTAGGAGATGTAATGTGATATACAGATCAATCTGTGACCTTAATTGTTTTAATTTCTCAAGACAGGCTTGTTAACCAATTATTGAACACAGATTGTGATGTTACCATTATCATCTGAGTTATTACTGACCTTACTTATGATGTTGTACCATGTCCATGACAGAAGAAAAAGCAGAACAATACAGAATTATCATTAAGCTATTTGTTTAAGTATTTTTCACAGTTAAAAGTTAGTGTTTTGTTAAGGATACATTTATAATGAGATCCCTCTGAGATCTCCCAAGATCGTCTGCATCAGGTTTTCGGTTTGCAGGTATAGATTCAAATTAGTGGCATCCATGGTCCAAGGCCTGACTGGAATGTCTTCAGCAGACCTGGCTGCCTTCTTTAGAGTGGTGGCATGTGTCATTGTGTCAGCTGGGGTAAGGAGGTCACAGCTCGTCGATGCAGCAGGGGGTACAGGGGCTTTTGTAAAGCAGCCTTTGCAATCTGTCCCTCTCTTCAGGGCTGAACTTAATGGCCATGTTGCTGCTGTGATAGTGACTCTTGGCCAGCTGTCATGGCGCAGGGCAACACAGTCAGACGGTCACCGCTCCCCTATTGTTTCCTTCCACACCAGGGAGTGTTTGTCTCTTTGTGACATCATCATTACAGGCACTTCACCCCGCCCCCCAGAGATTGTTGTGACAGCTGGAGGCCTGAACACACCCACTCTCTATGACCAGACCCTTTCAGCTATATTGATGAGGGATGGATGATGGCGGTCCACCATATGTGCCATCTTCACTCCCCAGAGCAGCACTCATTGATAATTCACATTATTGATCGATGGTCATTACGGCCGGCCCTTCAGAGGCTCTCAGCGGGATGGAATGACTATTACTTAAAGCTAAGCACAGGTCTGAGAGGGCATTGAAATTAAACACAGGGTGTACAATACTAAAGGACCACTGTGTGGGCAATATTGATGTAGTCTCTGACAGTGACCCTTAAATAATAACAGAATGTTATTCTATGATTGTCGCACAGTGATATACACAGTTTGTGAACAGGTGTTTCACATCATAACTGTTGGTGTATCATGTATTTTTGCATGGTTGGAACGATGTATTGACCCATAAATATTCAGGACTGTGAGTACTGTATGGATGGATGGATGGATGGGTGGGTGGATGGATGGATGGATGGATGGATAGACAGATAGATAGAACTCAACTAGATATATTAATGTATGGATAGATGTAAATAACTGGATTGATAGATTCTAACTAAACTCACCTCTGTCAGGCTAAGTGAAAATGCAGAGTGTGACGGTGCCGGAGGTCGTGTATGTGTGGAAGTGTCAGATGAAACACCTGCAGTTCATCTTAATGTGTGTGAAAGTGTGTACAGCACTGTGGAGAATGCAGCCATTTACCACAGCGATGTCGGAGAGAGAGGTCGTGAATATGTGGATTTTCTGGAGATAGGGACAGGGTGGTCCACGAGTCACAGGGTTTATCCAATAAATCACACCAATAACACGCTTTTACCTCACTAACAAAAAATCCGAAGGAATTTATCATCGATTTTGCAATGCCATTTGGAAAAAAAGGGCAAGAATCAGGCAGAGGGGTGAGATGGGTGAAGAGAGCGAGAGAGAGAGAGAAGGATGAGAATTAACAGTGACAGATTGCCAGCTTTCTTTAATGAGCACGGCTTAATTGGATGGTTAGCAGGGATCTAAAGTGACAGTCTGTGTGAGTGGGAGAGTAAATATAAATACAAGATCTCAGGGATTTTCATTTGCCTACTGTCTTCTTTATTTATGTTGCACTTTCCATACATGACAAGCAACACTGCGAAGTGCTGGGTAGACAGTATAGTTCTTTTAAATGCATTGTACATGTGTGCACACGTGCTTTCCATTGTGCTCGCCTTGTCGTTGCTCGTGCCTGGTTACCATAGTCACTAGATTTAATCTAACAAAGCATGAACGCCTCACAAAGAAAAGCTTCATTGAGTCTGTGTGGTTAATCAGCCCTGCTCTGTCCTCCCTGACCATAAGTGAAGACTCTTGCTTATCAAAAATAAGAGAAATTATATTATACACCATAAAGATTTTTGTTCTATTTTCAAATGTAAATTTGCCATTTATTATTCTCTGTGTTGATTCTCATTAGTGTAATGCAAGAAAAATGTATTAATTTTTGTATATATCTGCAAAGGTAATCTACATAACTTCAAATGAGATTTATAAGGTAATCTACATAAAAAAATGCAATTAAATATGCAATATAAACTGATTTGATAGTTAATAATAATAAAATAAAATCTAGTACTGATCTAAATTTAAAACTAGAGGAAATGACAATCAAATATTAATTTCAAACCGATATCAATGATTAAAAACATATATATATATATATAAATGTATTTGGGTGTGGAATATGACCTGGTCATGTGAGATTCACCCCATACTGGGATTCTTGAGTGACCTCTACCAATCTTTGTCTGTATCCATGATGCATGTGAGTAACTGTTGTTTAGTATGCGAGTACTGACGCCCATACCCAAGGCTGGCACAGTGCGTTCCTATAGACTGGCTGCTGTGAACTGATAAAGGGAGTGAGTGAGGAAAGAGAGTGAGAATGAAAGCGCAAGTAATCTCATTAACTCAGTGTTACGAGTGAAGGCCAGCAATCATGTACAACTGGCCTGCGGGAAATCATGAAAACTACATAAAGCTCACTCCACCCAGATCATTACAGTACACACCTCACCTGTGCACACAAACCAATACCGCCCCGTCCATACATGTTTATATCAAGGAGCAAATTCTTGTTTTAAAAGAGGCCAGAGTGCATTACTAACATACTCAAGCAGTAAACCTCGTAAGGCCATTTGTTATGGTGATTTTGCTCTGCTTCATGCTGAACAAAACCTCTTGACGGCGGTATAATCACTCAGAGTGTTATTAGACTATTTGTGTTTATAAATATAAAATGAAAGAAATGCACAATTTAATATCAAATATAAACTAATCTGATAGTTCATAATAATAAAATAAAATCTAATATCATCCAACAACCCAGTACTGATCTAAATGTAAAAAAGGAATGACAGTTAAATATAAAATTTTGACCGATGTCGATAAAAAAAGAATATATATTGGCTGTTAACTATGGAAGCTTGTTTCTGCCACAGAATAAAAAAAATGTCAAAGATAATTGCTTCTTTTTATCTCACAATTTTGACTTTTTTTTGCATTTTGTGAGTATATTTCTCAGAATTTTGACTTTATAACACAATTTATAACTGTTTATCACGTAATTCTGAGAAAAAAGGTCAAAATTGCGTGAGAAAGTCAGAATTGCAAGATGTAAACTCACAATTGTGAGAGAAAAAACTGTGAGATTAAAAGTCGGAGTTACCTTTTTTATTTTTTATTTAGTGGCGGAAACAAGCTTCCATAGATAACTGATATTGTACGAATATAGCTGGCATCCCTAATATCACACATTGCTAATATTACATATTCTGAGAGAATGCTGGGTGATAAAATGTAACTATATTATCACCCAACTTGTTATATAAAGTTGTATATATAAGTATGTCCAACTTTATCCGCATACATACATTGCCTAGCTCTAATCTGCTAAATGTAAGTATAAGGCATAAAGATTAAGATATAAATATTAACATCATAATTTTCTGTGAAGCTGTTTTGAAACTCAGTGTATTGTGAAAAGCGCTGTACAAATAAATTGGACTTGACATGCGTTAGCTGCATTATGCTACAATCCTTGTGAAGGAGTTGGACATCCTGAACAGCTCATCTGCGTCTGTGTTGTGATTGGTATTATGTCTCAGGCGTTGTACAAATATGGGGTCGTAGCTTGTTTTCTTTTCCCAGGCTCACGCGGTCGACACAGTCCTCGAAGCATAAGATAGAAGGTAAACAGGCAGACAAAAGGGTGGCCCCTGTTCCCACGGTGACCTCTGAGACCCCAGATTTGTTGTATAGAGTCTGTGTTAACCTGGTGTGAACGGCACCATCAGGGCAGCATCTTTATCCTCCTTTAAGTGCCCAGCCATTCCACAGCCTCATGCAATTGTTTTTCTCTGTTTTAGGTAGTTGTTCCCACACGGATTGGTCAAATGTACGTGTATGACATGGGGAAAAGTGAACAGGATGAGTATGACGTCCCCAGACACCTTCCACCCACCCAGGATATCTATGACGTGCCGCCCACCCGCACCCAGTACAATCAACAGGTAAAGAGAACCATCACATGACTCTGTGTGCACTGATTATGTCAATGTGTTGAGGTTCATATTTACTTTAATGTCCTTGTGAAGGTCTTTACGCTGTAGGTTATTTGATATAGTATTTTGTGGATGAGCCAGTTGAAAATCGCTATTGATGATAATAGCCTTTAAGTGCATCTCAGATGTCTGCAGTGTGTGTGTGTGTGTGTGTGTGATAGATGTTTAACAATACAAGCAATGAGAATATTCTTTCTTTCTTTCTTTAGCTGCTTTTTTAACATGCTCTCTCTTTTGTTTTATTTATCTTGCTCTTTTGTTCAGGTCTTTCGTTTTCTTACTTTCTTTCACTATTTTGCTTTGTTTTTGTCACTCTTTTTAATTCTCTCTTCACTTTTCTAGGCCTTTTTACATGTTATTTTGGTTTCTTTCACACGTTTGTTTGTCTTTTTTCATTTTCATTCTCTTTTTTGACTAACAAATTTTCTATTTCTTGCACTCTTGCTTTCACTCTTTCACTTTAATTTGTTCTTTCCTTTATTGTTCTTGCTTTCTGTTCTTGCTGTCTTTTCTCTCTCTTTCTGTCTTTCTTTCATTTTCACTCTTTTGCTCGCTCTTTTTTCCTGCATCCTTATATTTCTGTTGGCTCGATGATTGCATGCCTATTTTTAGATGAGGTCATGCATTACTTGCAGTGGAAGTAGAAATTTCAGTGTCTGGAGGCCTTTCAAAAAGAAGGTCAGCATTGTGAGTGTGTGATGCAGAATATCCTGAGACCGCTGTGTGCGCACACATATGTGTGCAATGCATTGTGTGTATATGAGGGAGAATGTGCTGTCAGCAAGATCAGTCCTTCAATGCAGCACACACACACACACACACACACAGTACACAACCCTGGGGGAGAAAGAGACAGACAAAGCCTGGCTCACGGCAAAGGCCATGAATACCCAGACCACATAATTCCAGCACACACAGCCTTCAGCAGAGCCATACACAGAGAATGAGAGAAACATGGATGAAGGCAAATCCAGAGCACATGATGTAAATGACAGAGCAGTGGACTAAACAGGGCAGATAAGATGAGGCACATCACTCGTCATTTTGTGGCCAAAACACATCATTAGAAGTAATGTAAAAACACAAATGGTGTAAACCAAACATAAACTAAGATTGAACTGTGGCTGATAATAACGTTGTGTGTTGGCACATGCTAATTCGCTAATCTCAACTATTGCATCAAGTCAAGTCACCTTTATTTATATTGCGCTTTGCTTTGCACAATACAGATTGTTTCAATTCAGCATTACAGTAATAAACTGCAAAAATAATGATCAATGATGCAAACTTCATCAAATATGAGAAAAATTCAAATTCTGATGTGAAGCAAGTGTGCCGCGCAAGTCCTGAAAAGTGAGGCCAAAACTTTTCAATCTCCCTCTGGTAGCTGGCTGTACTATAGGTCATAAACCCCGTCCTCTCCATGTAGTTGAATTTTGGAGAATTGACGCAAACCTTTAAAAAAAAAAAAATCCAAAGATGGTTTCTGTCATTTTAGGTAGTTCTCATCATGCAGACGTATGTTCATTCTCCCAATAAGTTTGGATATTTTGGCTTATTTTCTACAGTGAAAGGAAGCAGAGACGCGCTGTCCATCTTTTTTTACAGTCTATGTGTAGAGCAGCTCTACAACTCTCAAGTCAGTTCAGTGTGGATTCAGTTCAGTTCAATAACAGTAAAGTTTATCAATCATGAAATGAGTTAAATTCAGCTATAAACAGAAGACGTGTCGTAATTTAGTTTAGTCAGTTCAATACCAGTGTCAATGATGCAAAATTCGTCAATTATGAAACAAAGTCAATTCAGCTATAAAGCAAACCATCATTTAGCTCAATTCAGTTCAAGTTTTGTTCTCATCCAATAGTGTCAGTGCAGTCAAATCTCTCAGTTTTTCATGCTGACAAAAAACGCTGCAAGCCAAAACACTTTCTTCCCAAAATTGCTCCAAATATTCATTGTAACAAATCACAGTCTCTCAGATTAGAGTGATGGAGCTGGCAGAGCGCTGCTGGATGCTCAGTGAGAGGTTTTGGTATTCATGGTTTCTCCTGCCTCCGTCTCTGGCTGCAGGCTCTCCTGGGGGCGCACAACAGATTGAGAGCTATTGTTTGGCCAGCATTATAAATGCTAATGGCGTTTGTGTAAGGATGTGTGTGATTGGAGAAGTATTGATAGAAGTATAGAGTGGACATGACTTCAGAAACCTCTAGTACACATTAAGGACATGCATTAGGATTGTTCTGGGAAAATGTGTGCTCCTTACATGAGCTGTAAATTGTTTATATCAGTGGATGTTTGACAGTTGCACAGAACTATTATTATTTTGAACTATAATCAAATACATTTTCACTTTTTATGCAACACATTTCTGTTATAAGCAATGATTATTGCTTCCAGCAGGCGTCAGGAGCTCTGGAGAGAAATAAATGATGAAGGAATGGTATTTTGGTGTCGGTAATGCTTAAAATGTGACATTTTATTTCCATAAAATGACATTATGTTCTTTATGACATCAAGGCATCTATGTCAAACAGCTGCATTCATAATGATACAATTTTTATGCCATTACAACCCTTAGAGGGCAGTTTGTGAACCGCTGGTTTAAATTATTAATGCATATAAGTATTAAAATAAAATGTACTGTTGAAATTTACCAGTCCCTAAGTGTGTGTGACACTAACTCTATCTCAGACAAGATTAGACTTTAATCCAAATTCCCTTGACCTCATTTCACCCATATCAAATGCAGTAGTGGAAAAATCTAAATTTTACTGCTAACACTATAAAACATTTATTGGCTTTTAATCCTTTACTAACATTCAAGTTCTGTGGGCCTTGTGTGTGTGTGTGTGTGTGTGTGTGTGTGTGTGTGTGTGTGTGTGTGTGTGTGTGTGTGTGTGGTTATTTTTTTCTTTTTTGTACCAGAGCTTCAGGCATTATATGATATTTATATCAGTCGTCACAGGTTTGACAGGACATTGGGACAGGAAGTCACACTTCATTTATAGCACGTTCTGAAACTCGAGTCATTGCTGTTTTTGTATTGATGAGAGAGCATGCGTAGCTCTGTGTCATATACATTATAAAAACGATAAAATCTCTAATAGCTAAATGTCGGGAGGTTTATTTAACTATAGCTTGGGGGCAAATCTGTGCTCAGAAATTAGCTAAATCTGACAAAACCTCTTGTTAGAGATATCCGATGACATCCACAAATATAAATTGATTTAGTTAAATAATTACTATTATCACTTTAAAAAAAAGTTGTATCTTAGGGGAAGCGGCAGGCCCTTAAGTTTGGAGTAGTTACTAGTATTTATATTTAGCTTTACATAAAAAATATATATAAATAAAAGTTAATATATATAAATAAAGTTCATTAATGATATGCCCTTATTTAGATGATATAAATAAATAAATGTTTATGTATATATGTTTTTATAATAATACATGAATAAGTATACACTACCATTCAAACATTTGGGGTCAGTAAGATTTTTTAAATAATTTTTTTAAAGAAATTACTTTTATGAGCAAGGATAATTTCAATTTATCAAGAGTGGTAGTAAAGACATTTATAATGTTTCAAAAGATTATTTAGATCTATTTCAAATAAATGCTGTTCTTTTGAACTTTAGTCATCAAAGAATCCTGAAAAATCCTGAAAAAAAAGTATGCACAAAAATATATTAAGCAGTGCAACTGTTTTCAACATTGATAGCCATAAGAAAGGTTTATTGAGCATCAAATGATCATATTAGAATGATTTCTAAAGGATCATGTGACATTGGAGTAATGGCTGCTGCTAATCTGCTGCTGTGTGCCTTCACAGAAATAAATGACATTTTAAAATATATATTAAATTAGAAAACACTGTAATAGTATTTCAATATATTACAGTTTTTACTGTAATGTTAATCAGATATTTTCTCTTGGTGTTGAAAATGCTAATTTTCATGAAGACATGGAAGTCTTTGGTCACTCTGCATACAGTACCTCCACTAAAGGCTTTCCACAAAAACTGTTTAACTATCACCCATGATCAGCGACTCAGCCTTGACCACTGAAGAGGTAGCAGAAAGAGAGGGATGGTGGGTGAAGGTGGAGGTCAGCATCTCTGCAGGACTGCTGATTTCCTCCAGCTGTTCCTGTCTGAGATTGTGCTCCTGTAATCTCTCCACATCAGTGGGAGTGTGTCCTCTATTGTGTATACCTGTGTTCTCTCCGACATGCACAAAAGACTATGGACCGAAGGAAGAGGGAGAAAAAGACAAATGGGGCTTTCGCACTGGGTGGGTACAGGAACTCGGTCCCCCCAGAACGAAATTTTCCCCTTGGGCAATTTTCCTGGTTGCATTTGCACTGCCAGTAGGAACTCTGAAGTGACTTTAGCCCGGCCAAAGTCATTTAAGCACGGCATTCAACAATGTCAACAACTGGAGGTTGAAGGACTTTGTGATCAGAGCTGTGTTTTTGTTGTGTGTCATGAGTTTCGTGATAACAGGGATCGAATGTAGACGTATAAGTTATGCATTTAAAAAAGAGCAAAACGACAACGTACGACACCGTACAGTGCTACATGTCATTGAGGCTGAGAAAAGAACACAATGCCACAGACAAAGAAAGGCGACAGATAAATGCTATCTATCGCTGTCTTCAATGTTCATAGAGTTAATTCGTGGAGTAAGTATATGTAAACTGTATTTACGTGGGGTTTTTTTTAAATGGCGGGTGCCAGTGTAGTGCCGAATTCTGTGGACCACCGAATTGTGTGACCCTAGTAGGCACTGTAGTGACTGTAGGGTTAGGATTGTGATTAGGAGTAGGTTGGATTAGCGCAAGACAGCGCCTACTAGGGTCACAAAATTCAGTACAACACCAGTGATCCGTATGGCATGCGTTCGGCCAATCACCGTACACTTACGTCACTGGTAGTTCCTATTGTGCGGGGTTAGGACATACTCTGACGTAGGAGCTAATTTAGTCCCCCAAAAGGCATTCCTATAACTAAAATCATTCCCAGTTCCTGCAGTATGAACATGCCAAAAAGCGGGTACTTCCACCAATAGGAACTATGAAAACATTCTTCCAGTCCGAAAGCCCCTAAAAAAGTACAATGTATGTAGGAGAAGGTAGGAAATCAGGGGCCCAGGGTTGCAAAATAAATGAGAGAAACAGACAAAAACAAATGCCCAGCCTCTACCTGGCCTTGCTTAGACATTGCAGGCATATTAAACTGCATTCAACTAACACAAATTGTTTTATTAAATGGCTCTTTCCTTTTCAGGTCAGATCTACGTATAGTCACTGCTTTATTCTGTTACAAGGTTAATTATGTCATTATACTGACCGTCTAAATTGTGTATTTATTTAATTTTTTTAACTAGTAAACGAGTTTTATGTCTTTTTCTCTGGGTCACAGGTTTATGATACTCCTCCAATGGCAATGAAAGGTCCACCCAGTAGAGATGGTCAGGAGATCTATGACACTCCACCTAGTGTGGACAAGAGCAAGCTGCACTACCAACAAACGGTAACAATTATTCCTTGTCTCCATGCATGACTGACACAAATCAATAACACTCTAGTTTTATGTACACCTTTGATTTGGACATTAATGGGGGTTGCCGACCCTTACAAAAAATAAGTATGCTTCATATTAATTGTATTAAGTAAAGTTCAAGTATATTTTAAGTATACTTTATGTAGTAAGTATACTAATATCAATGTACTAGAAGTATACTTGTAAGTTTACTGTTTCAAAACTACTTTAGAACTAAATTGGCCCACTTTTTGTCATGATTCTGCCATCATGTTATTGATTATTCCTAGTCTTGTGGCAGGATCATGACAGAACCAATGTTTTGTGTACAAGCGCATGGCCAATTGTTTGGCCATGTGCTTGTGGTGTCTCGTTACGTTACCCCGCCCCCTTGTTATCCTCGTCTTGTGATTATTGTCTAGTCAGTTTCACCTGTCCTCGTCATTAGTGTTCCCTATTTAATCTCCTCATGTCTTCTGTCCTGTGTCGGTACATTGTCTAACATTGTGTGTTCATCCCCGTGAGTGTTTAGCCTGAAAGCTGTTAAATGAGAATTGTAAGTTTGTGTATTGTCAAGTCATAGTCTTAGTTTGTCATCTTGTCATAGTCTAGTTATATTCTCCTCCAGTTCTGTTTTGCCCCCTCGTGGGTTTTGTTTTCTGTTTTTGTCAATAATAAATCCCTGTTTTGAGTTACTTGCTGTCTGCTATTTGGGTTCATCCTTCTACCACATGACAGACAGCAAGTAACTCAAAACAGGGATTTATTATTGACAAAAACAGAAAACAAAACCCACGAGGGGGCAAAACAGAACTGGAGGAGAATATAACTAGACTATGACAAGATGACAAACTAAGACTATGACTTGACAATACACAAACTTACAATTCTCATTTAACAGCTTTCAGGCTAAACACTCACGGGGATGAACACACAATGTTAGACAATGTACCGACACAGGACAGAAGACATGAGGAGATTAAATAGGGAACACTAATGACGAGGACAGGTGAAACTGACTAGACAATAATCACAAGACGAGGATAACAAGGGGGCGGGGTAACGTAACGAGACACCACAAGCACATGGCCAAACAATTGGCCATGCGCTTGTACACAAAACATTGGTTCTGTCATGATCCTGCCACAAGACTAGGAATAATCAATAACATGATGGCAGAATCATGACACTTTTAGTGTATAAAAGTATACTTTTAAGCATACGGTAAGTGTAACAATAATAAACTTTGAGTACACAACTAGTTTTTGCAACTATATTACCAGTGAACTTATAGGTATACTTTACTAGTCAAATACTTTAGTTTATGAAAGTACACTTTGAAGTATACTCCCTGTAAACATACTTAACTTACAAAACTACAAGTGTATACTTTTCTTTAAGCAAACTTAACATCGTACTTATAGTTTACTATTTATATATTATTTGTGCACTTTAAGTACAAAGAAGAGTGCCTATTTAGGAATTAATATTTATATTTGAAATATACCTTTAACTGTACTTAACTCTTTCCATTTTAAAAACATTTTATTCTAGCTTCATGCATCTTTTTATCAACACTTGAATGTGGGTAAGTTTCCTAAAAAAAAAAAAGAAGCTACATTTTAAACAAAAAGCAGAGAAAATAGCATTTTTGTCAAAGACTACGACCGCATCGGATTCAGAACGATGATCAAAACATAGATGGAGTAGATCGAGTCCATCAACACCCCAAAGCTTCACAGTCGTTTCCTCTTCATGGGTTTGACATTTCATTTGGTAACGTTAGGCAGTTTTTCACTTGTTTATGCCGATTAATGTTTTATGACCACGTAATTTTACATTTGCATAAGAAATCTTCCATCACTTGTTTCTGCTTCTTTTTCACCTGTGTTTTGATCAGGAGATTCTGTACTAGAAGATGCATAATAGCGCCCGCTACTGTATAACAGTGAAAACATGGATAGCCTTGAAATTCAGTCAATAGTCAAAATAGTCCAAAGTTAAGTAGATTTGAAGTAGATTTGAAGTAAATTCCTATGACTACACAAAAATGTAGATACTCAGAATTAGGAACATATCTGTTTTCTTTATAAATCAATATTTTCAAACAATGTAAGATTATAAGACAGTATGTAAAACTATGTAAAAAAAAAAAGTATTTAATAGGCTACTCAATCAAAAGTTAACACAACTACAAACCAAGTATACTTAGAATACTTAATTATACTTTTAAGTATATTTCGATCAAAAAATTTAGTACAACTATAAGCCAAATATACTTTTGGCATTATAAGTCAAGTGCATAAAGTATATTTCTGAGAAGTACATTGTTGTCAGAATCCCTTCAACATAAAAAGTAGACTGAAAGTATACTTTCTTATTTTTTTAGTTGAAAAGAAGTATAATAATAGCACACTTGAATAAACTTCTTTTTCGTAAGGTGAGATTTGAATTCCCTGAAACAAAACAAAATGACAGAATGCATTCGGATTAGGCTCTGTAAGCAATTTCAGTCATTTTGCTTGCTTTAGTCAGACTTACAGTAGCAAATGAATTTACCACTCACTTACCAAACACATTATGCCCCTCCAAAACTCTGCCCACTACTGACATCTCAGCTAACCCAATGAAAGCAAACACTAGAGTGTAAATTAATTCACAAGCAGAAAGAACTTCTGGTCGGCTAGTCAGTCACATTTTCAGTGATATCTGTCAGGTAAGAGGAATATTTTATGCAAACTGTTAGAAAAAAAGCATTCGGAGCCCCTTCAAACATGTGTTTATTTAGCAAATGCTGTGTGTATAACTTAAATTAGTTAGCCATCTCATTACCATTTTGGTTATTGACCAATTTTAGAAATATTAAAGGTAGATTTTGGAAATATATTGGATATTTAATTGTTTATGCTCATTTCCGCTTTTTTTTTTACATTTAGATAACCTTTTCTATCATCTTATGCATACTTGCACTTGATCTTTAAAAACGCTAATCGTTTAATAAGTTAAGTGTAATCTTTAGCAAATAAAAAAAAACATTAATTTTCATACTGTACTGTTGTGGTGCTTAAATTCACTTGTAACATTTAAAATGATTGACTAATTATCAACAGTATCTGCCAGAATGTTAATATTAGTATATCCCTAATGAGTTTGGTTATGATTATACCAGGCTAGTTTTGGTAAACACATTATTCCTCTTTACAGGTATATGACATTCCTCCATCTGTCAGCAAAGATGTTCCAGATGGTCCAATCAGGGAGGAAACGTACGACGTCCCTCCTCACTTTGCCAAGATGAAGAGCCTAGAGAATCAGAACCAGGCTTTTATGTCTCAGATCCCTGGCGGTCCCGAGCCTCCCATACCAGAGGACGTGTATGATGTTCCTCCACCTCAGCTAGTAGCGAAACGGCAGCCTGAGGGCCAGGAGATCTATGACATCCCTGCCAGCCTGCGAAAGAGTGGCTTACAGGACCACCACCCTGCAGATGTGTATGACTTCCCCCGCGAGCGGCCGTCAGTTGAAGAATTGGGCGACTACATCTACGATGTGCCTCCTCAGGTGGTACGTGACGCAGCGGCCACAGAGGATCTAACGGTCAGCTTCAAACGCCTATCGGCGTCCAGCACAGGAAGCACTCGAAGTAACCACTCCACGTCCTCTCTGGACATGGTGCCGGTGCGTGAATCTTCTGGGCCGGGTCGCCTGCTGCTCTTGGATCTGGACCAGGCCATGGAGCGGCTGTCCCGTCATCAACAGGCCGTAGAGAGCTCCGTGTCCCTCCTAATGTCATTCATCAGTGGGAACTGGCGCAGCCCCACTCAGATGGAGTCCAACCTCCCTGCCATCCGACAGGCCGTGGACCGCATTCGCGTGGCTGTCCGGGACCTGCTGGAGTTCGCTAGAGGTGCCGTGGCCAACGCCACCCAGGCCACTGACCGCACGCTGCAGACCAAGCTCGGCAAGCAGGTGCAGAAGATGGAAGAGGCCTTCCAAGGTCTGGTGATGTACAGTCAAGCACTGGACTCTCTGGGCTGGTCCCCCGCAGCCTTGATGGCACCATCTACAGGCACCGGTGGGGACGACCTAGACCGGCTGGTCATGTGTGCCCGCGGTGTGCCCGATGACACCAAGCAGTTAGCATCGTTTCTCCATGGTAATGCCTCTTTGCTCTTCAAACGGACAAACAAACAGCAGCAGCTACCATTGCCACCCGTTCCCCATACTTCAGACATGCTGGGTCAGCTGACCAACAACAACAACATCTCAGCCTATCAGTCAGGCACACCTGAACGGGCCAACATCCAGTCCCGCCCATTACCCTCCCCTCCCAAATTCTCAGCTGAGGAAGAGACTCCAGACAGGCCGCACGAGACGACAGAGGAAGGTTGGATGGAGGACTACGATTATGTCCATTTACAGGTACGCTAAAAATGCAATCATCACAAAATGTTTTTTGTTTCCTTTTGAGAACAAGATCCAGGTGTATGTTCTCAGCTAGCAATATGATCATTGATCTGCGTGTCGACCCTATGTGGGCTGTACCTGTAACTCCCACTGTGTCGAGCCTCAGACCTTGGCTTTCATCAATCACTGTGATTGCATGTGCAGGCCTGCTTTTCCTCAAAGCCCACATACATCTTCCTTTAGCACCAGCTGTTATGCGTCGGCTGTGTGTTCTGTCAAAAGTTTTGCTGAGACTGTGCAGATAAGATTAATCTTCATCTTTCAGATGTCATGCAAATGATACTTTTTATTATAAACTGTATGATAATTTAGTATTTAAAAAACAATGTACAACAGTATTATTTTTAATATTTTTGTATTTAATATATTGCAAAAATAGTATGTGAAAGCTGTGACTCAACTGGACTGACCATATTGGCTCATTTCTGCTACATTTTGTGTTACCTACAATAATTGTGCAAGTAAACTATCAAAGATATAAATACAGTGTATATATATTTTTGGATGTCGCATTTGAAAATGCTCTTGGCTGAAAGGACACATGTGACTTCTGTAATTCCCACTACTGAAAATGGCTGAGTTTCACTGTGATATTATACTGCCCCCCAATGGATTGAATGGAAACTTTTCAGTGCACATTTTTTGAAGTCAAAGAATGGATGGATGGATGGATGGGATGCACATGGACTTTTTTCTTTCTTTTTTTTAAAAGAATGGTGGGGACAGTTGCATGCCGGTTGTGACTTCATGTGCTTATCTTATGAATATGAATTTGGTTATGCACAAATAATTTAACATGATCTTGTTCTCTTTTAATCAAATCAAGTTGACATTTTTGAACATACATTACAAACTGTAATTAACCCATCTATTCATAGACTTTTTATTTTAACTTTCTATTACAGGGTAAAGAAGAGTTTGAAAAGAACCAAAGACAGCTGATGGAAAAAGGGAGCATCAAACACAATAAGGCTGTGCTGGAACAGCAACAGGTATATGAGACTGTAGTTGCTATAGTGAATATATTTATGGTAACACTTTACAATAAGGTTCATTAGTTAACATTAGTTAACTACATTAGTTAGCATGAACCATAATGAACTGGATTTATACAGCATTTATTAATCTTTGTTAATGTTAATTTCAACATTTACTAATACTTTATTAAAATCTTGTTAACATTAGTTAATGCACTGTGAACTAACACGAAGAAACAATGAACAGCTGTATTCTTATTAACTAACGTTTATAAAGATGAACAAATACAGTAACAAATGGATTGCTCATGGTTAGTTCATGTTAGTTAATACATTAACTAATGTTAACTAATGAACCTTATTGTAAAGTGTTACCACATTTATTTACATACTTAATGCTTACTTGGTTACAAAGCCACTTGTTGGGCCTTTGAAACATTTAGCTGAGCTTCAGCTTTTTAACATTAGCATTGTTTGAATTTTCTAAACTGTATTTTTTTATATACATTTATTTCCATACATACGTATACATTTTACAAAAATAAATGTATGATCAAACAATAATTGAAAGAGTTGAAAGAGCCCTGTTATATTACATACCAACCACATTATACACTTTTTAAAAAATATTCTATGACATATATATATAATTTAAAATGATAGTTCACCCAAAATGAAAATTCTGTCATCATTTACTCACCCTCAAGTTGTTCCACACCTGTATGAGTTTCATCTTCTGCTGAACACAAAAGAAGATATATGAAGAATATGAGTAACCAAACAGTTATTATTAGTAATTTTTATGAAAAAAAGTCAATGGGGTCCATCAACTGTTTGGTTACCGACATTCTTAAAAATATCTTCTTTCGTGTTCAGCAGAAGAAAGAAATTCATACAGGTTTGAAACAACTTGAGGGTGAGTAAATTATGTTTGGGTAAATTATCCCTTTAAGTATATACAGATGGCATTACTTATACCTACACTTGGGGCGGCAGTGGCTCAGTGGTTCATGTTGGTTGTCTTCAATCCCCGGTTCCACCTGACCAAGTTTCAAGGTGTCCATGAGCAAGACACCTAACCTCAGCTGCTCCTGACGAGCTGGATGGCGCCTTGTATGGCTGACACCGTCGTCGGTGTATGAATGAGTGTATGAATGGGTGAATGTGCGGCAAACTGTAAAGCGCTTTGGTGGCCATTGGGTCTGTGAAAGCGCTATATAAATGCAGTCCATTTTACCTTTTTTTTTTTACACTTATACACAAATGACATTTTATATAAACAAACATTTTATTATTCTTGTATTTATTTCTAAATGTACAATGTTCTTTATTGCTCATCTGTTAAATACAACATTATTCACTCGTGTCCCTAACCCACAACAGCTGAAGCAGTTTGAGCGGCTGGAGCAGGAAGTCTCTCGACCAATCAACAATGACATTTCGGGCTGGACTCCGCCCTCTCAGTACCCTCAGACGCCGCGCAGTAAGCTGTGCATGGGCGACCGGCAGCTGCTGCTCTTTTACATGGAGCAGTGCGAGGCCAACATCACCACGCTCACCAACGCCATCGACGCGTTCTACTCCTCCATCAACAACAACCAGCCGCCCAAAATCTTTGTTGCCCACAGCAAATTCGTCATCCTCAGCGCTCACAAGCTCGTCTTTATCGGAGACACGCTCTCCAGGCAAGCCAAGTCTCCCGAGGTGCGCAACAGGGTGGCTCAGCACAGCAACACGCTCTGCGACAAGCTCAAAGACATTGTGGTGAGCACCAAGACCGCAGCCCTGCAGTACCCCTCGCCAGGGTCCGCCAGAGACATGACGGAGAGGGTGCGGGAGCTCGCGGGCTGCACACAGCAGTTCCGCATGGCACTAAATCAGCTACTGGCCATGTGAGTGAAGGGAGCCTCTTTTAAACTCACTGGACAAACGTACCCTGTGCCATGAGCTTTATATCTCCAAAAAGGACAAAATGTTTAAATTGGTTGTAAATGAATTATTGTAAATATTTAAGTTGCTGTATGTCGGGGACAATATAATGGGACGAACACACAAACTTTTTGAACAATGGAGGAGAAAGAGATGGAACATATCTAAAGAGTAGATTTAAGACATTATGCATTATTATAGCTAAACTGTAATTATTGCTCTGATTATTATAATTGTCATCATTATTATTATTATGAGATGCTGACTAAAGGTGTTTAAAATTTTAAACGTGTATGTAGAAGTACAACCATTTCCATCAAAGATCAGATTTTTTTTAATGAATTGTGCCTGTTGGAAGCAAAAATGGTGTTTAATGTTTATCCTCTTGCTGTTGTTCAAAGAGGCTGGGACAGTGTGAACGCAAAGCATGCTGGGAGTGAGCCGATTGACAGACAGTCCATTTTTTTTATGCCCTTCCCTCGCTATCTTCCCTCAATCTTGTTCACTCGTCATTCCTTACATTGCACGAGTGCCCACTACTGGCGGAACCCTTGCAATGTGTTTTAATGAAACGTCCTAAACCCTTGATCACTGGAATCCGCTATGGAGCTGATTTATTATTTACAGTTTTTTCCTCATCAGTTTGTTTTACGGACCATTCTATAGGCCTTGCTTGGGCTGTTGGAGAAAATATAAAACATTACACAAAAATGATAATACAATAAATTGTGTAACAAACAGTCAGCTTAAGTTAGCCACATAAGTATTATGTGGTTAAATGTCAAAATAACTCCAATGTGTGGGATGGGGGTAAATTAAGCGTGATCTGCTGTGACGTCACAATCATGTTGCATCGTGGTCTATGGATCTGCCTGAAGTGAACATATTGAGTAGACTCGCTCCCTCAGTCAAAATCGAGGGGGCAATGGTCTGTCCAAATAATCTTCCCTCGTCCACTTGACGAAGTTGAACGCACTTCAAAAAGGCGGCGGGGATTCCCCAGAGGGGAAGTGCTTAGGGAAGTTTGCGAGTGAGTGTATATACATCATCCAATTTGGACCACTTTAGAAAACAAACGTAGTGAAAAATCTGGAACATTTTCTGACAATTTCATGCCTGTAAGCTCCACGAATGCCTGCTCATGGCTGTACCTCTCTGGCATGTTTTAGGCTAGTTTGAAACCTTATCATGTTATTGTTTGAGATCTGATTATGTTCAAGAGAAGAGTCAATATTCAGTCCTTCAGCCTCTTTTGACCTCGACTGTGGTGCCACTTCCTGCTGGACAGGTGCATCGTGGCAATAACGTCCTGAGAGTCGCTGATTTCATTTCTGTCTCCGAGATCTCAGATATCGCATCACATCCAACATAGACTGAGGCGTGCAGTGCACAAGTGTACTATATCCAAAACCAGCTTCCTCCAATGCATCTGTTTCTGAATGGAGACCTGAACCACCTGCCTCAACCTCCCTCACCCTGTCTTCTAGCTCCCTGTTGGTTGTATTCTAAATTTAAGAATATGTCAGAAAAAGTAGTTTAATGAAACTTATTAAACTTTTTAAGTACTGCAACATGTTGTTGTGCATATAGTCAAAATCCTCATCCAGTTGATAAAAAGGAAAGAAAAAAGAAGCATTTAAGCCAAACGGTGACCTGATGTATGTTGTACTGTTATTCTGTTTTCAAATCTGTGTTCAAGGAGTAAAATGATATTGACATATATGTTACTGTAAATTGCATAACTGGAAATATATGTTTAATATATTTTCATTAAAAAAAGAAATTCCAGTTTATCTTGTTCTTAACCTATACAGATGTACACTGACAATGCATGCTGATCATCATGCCAACCAGAGGTCCGGTACTCTTCTGTCAAACTCTTCTGGTTAAAGGTGCAGTGTGTGACTTTTGGCGACATCTAGCGGTTCGGTTGCGAGTTTGCACTAAGGACTCAGCCCACCGCTCACCCCTCCCTTTTGAAGAAGCTACGGTGGCTAAAACGGGACAAACATCGTCGTCTGAGACAGCAGAGAATAGCCAGAGTAAACCAAGCTTCTGTACCACAGTCCATTATAAACCACATCATGGATAAAGTTTACAAAGTCATAGTCAGGTGAGGCTCAAGGGTCTATACATAATATAATAATAGTAATCAGCTGATTGTCTCACGAACGTAACCAGCACATTTCTCCCCACAGCGAGGGAGAAAAACCACATGAAACTATGCAACTATATATTTTTTCTAACAGGGTAGTAAAAGTTTAGCTGGCTAATATGAGCTGTTACTGTGGCTGAGCTGGTTAAAGCGTTGCCTTGTTTATACTGGACGCGTCCGCATGAGCCCAAAAAATGACGTGATTGTAACAGCGCGCGCGCCTCCGCATCCCCTAGACACCACTAACTACACACAATAGACTTTTTTCTCTGATTTTGGAAACTCGATCGACTTAAATGCTTCCAAGATCGACGGGTTGGTGATTCCTGTAACTGTTTTACGGTCAATGACACGAGTAACGTTAGCCTACTAATCAGCTGTCTCACGAACGTAACCAGCACATTTATTCCCACATAGCAAAGCCATAACACAGCAAGGGAGAAGAATTAAGTTACATGAAACAATCCAACTACAAATTTACACCACTGTCAAGGGAAAATTCACTACTCACGGTGTTTATGGCTTGCTTCTTCTAGCTTTCTGCGGGTTCTCTTTCAGGGTAGTGACGAAACGCGCTCTGTAACCCTGTTTGTTCGCTGTCGGCTACGGTAGAAACATGACGTCACAGTATGTCGACCTTCATAGAAGGGGATTCCCGCGCCTATGTAGATATAAATGCCTCATTCTAAGGTAATAAAAACATTACGGTTTATTAAGTAAGTTCTTTATACACCACTGAACACATAGTTATGGATGTCATATTGCATTTCTGTTAATAGATACTCAAATTTTTTACACATTGCACCTTTAAACCACCATGCAGTGTTTCCTTTATTGTTTCTGTCAAGTCAAGTAACTTTAATTTATATAGTGCTTTATAAAATACAGATTGTTTCAAAACAGCTTTACAGTGTTAACAGGAAAATGATTCAGTGATGCAAACAGAGTTAATTTTGGCTGTACAGCAGTTTCTAAAAGAAAATAGTTTTATTGTTCTGCTGAAGTTCTGAGTTAGAGCATTTAGCATCAGGGTTATGAAGCAAGGATGCACACAGTGTGCACAGATACACAAGACCTACAAAACCTGCCTGCCTTTCAGTGTCATAGAGGAACAGCATTTATAAGACACTATAGCAGCAATTCATTTATTTTTACTTTTAAAGGGTTAGTTCACCCAAAAAATGAAAATTAAGTCATTAATTACTCACCCCCATGCTGTCCCACCCCCGTAAGGCCTTCGTTCGTCTTCGGAACAGAAATGAAGATATTTATGATTAAATCTGAGAGGTTCATGACTGCTACATAGGCTCCCTAAGGGAATGACACTTGACGGCCCAGAAAGTCATTAAAGAAAATGTTTAAATATTCCATGTCGCAACAGTGGCTCAACTATAAGTTTATCAAGCGACGAGAATACTTTTTGTGCGAAAAAGTTGAGCCACTGTTGCGACATGGAATATTTAAACATTTTCTTTAATGACTTTCTGGGCCGTCAAGTGTCATTCCCTTAGGGAGCCTATGTAGCAGTCATGCACCTCTCAGATTTAATCATAAATATCTTCATTTGTGTTCCGAAGGCCTTACGGGGTTGGTACAGCATGGGGGTGAGTAATTAATGACTTAATTTTCATTTTTGGGTGAACTAACCCTTTAAGAGAGAGGATGGAAGCAGGTTGCATAACCGTATATACTGTAGTTAATTGTGCATGGTAAAGATTATATATCTGTTCATTAAAATAATATAATAATACTGCAGCTACAAAAATTCATAACAGGGTTGTTTTTATAAATGCTTTAAATGTTCTACATCTTTCTACAGACTGAAAAACAAGGGGGATTCTACTTACTACACTTTATGACATTCCTTGAAAAGAAAACATAGAGAAAAGGATCAAGACAGCAGTTTAGCAAAGCCAGAGTCTTGCTTGTATCACCATAAACTCTACGGAAGGACTTCAGTCTGGCATAAACATCTGGATGAGAAGTTTTAGTCAGAGTAGTAACTATATCAATCACATTGATGATGTGCACAGGAGTCCAAAACAGAAAGAAAGCCACAACGATGCTGACCACAAGTCTCTTCTTGTAAGTCTTAATGTTTGCCCCCTGGTTTCTGGGTTTCTGGTCCTGTGGAGCTCGAGGTAGACTGGAGCTCTTGACTTTTTGGCTCAAGCCTTTGTGCAAACAGAGATAACATGTTAACATGATCAAAAATGGAATGACGAACCCCAACAGGGTCTCAAGAAGTAAAACAGCCACTACTATAGACTGTGACTCCATTGTCCTCTGACATCTTTGCAATCCATCCTTGTCTTTGAGTCCTTGAGTGAAAAATATTGGTAGGGCAAAAACAAAGGCTAGAATCCAGATGCCAGTCAGATGAAGGCGTCTGGGTCGTCTTTCCAGTCTGTGCAGTAGCTTCCTGTTAGTGACCCTTGACTTGATGACATTGTGATAGCGGTGCACACTCATGGAGGTGACCGTCAGGACACCAACATACAGACTCCAGTGACCCAGGAAGAACAGGATCCTACAAGACCAAAGGCCAAGTTTCCATCCAAACAGAATTCCACACAGCACGACAGGAGCCAAGCAAAGGGTCAAAGCATCGGAGACAGCAAGGTTTAGCATTAGACTTAAGGTAAAGCTAAAATTTGTTTTCCACTCACGAGCAACGCTGATGATTACTGCGATATTGCTTGGCAAACCCACCAAACAGCACAAACCCAGAACTACAGCAGGAGTAATCTGTTCTGAACCCAAAGCAGTGCTGTTAGATGTGGAATTGAAGCCTAATCTTAGCTCCATCATCAAATGTTCTTGTCTGGAAAATGCTGAATCTGAGCTATAATTGCTGAAAAACAGGGGCTATGTTGACTCCTCACACTTCTGTAAACCAAAACCACAGCTTTGCTCACATCATCAAACTTGGGTACGACATGTATGTAAACTGTATGATAATGACAACTATTGAATCATAGGCAACGACGCAAGTTAGTATAGAAGAATAATACGGCAGCATGCACTAGTGGTAAACAAATAGAGCAAGATGAATTTCGCTTTGGCAATGGTGGTTGTTATGAGTGCTGAAAAATGAGGAGGAAGCACAAGAGGCGAACCAAGCTCGAGTCCCGGCTCGTGGACTTTTCCTGATTCTGTCCCCCTCTCTTTCTCTTTACCATTTTGCTTACTCTCTACATACTTGTCCTATCATTATATAAGGCAAAAATGCCAAAGAATAAATCTTTAAACTTATAACTGGTTAATCTCCATCTACACACACAATAGAATCAGCATCTTATAAGCCACTACATGAACATCTCTCATCAAGGGGGTGGGGGAACTGATTCTGACAGCTGGATTGTTTGCCATCGGATTCTGTACCCCCATGTTTCTTGCCCAATTACGTTCTAATAATTATCAAACTGACGCTGGTTAAGCTCCATCCCCACACAGAGTAGAATCAGCATCGTTTAAAGGAACACTCCACCGTTTTTTGAAATAGGGCTTATTCACATTCTTTCCTACATTTAGATATGTGTGCAAATGCATTTTTGTCTCAGCGCATGCATTGTTTTAGTTTGACAGGGTCGGCGCTAGCTTAGCTTAGCACAATGAATGGAATCCTTTGTTGCCAGCTAGCATGTCCTGAGTAAAAGTGATTTAAAAAAATAAACAAACCCACGTAATTACTTCTTGTGGACTGCGTATTCACAACGAGTACAAATAGCGATGCAGATTAACACTAGGTGATTTCTTAGGCAGATATTGACTTGGGACTACAGTGTTTCCTCTAGGATTTTTTCCAGCCGTGGTGGTGGCAGGCCCATTTCCCCAGGGGGCGTGGCCCATGAGTGATATTCCAATTGGCCACGCCCCCTTGTCACAGGTGTTCAAACATCCCCTAAGTATTATAATATGAAAGTCTCTAATAAGAGTGGCAAAGCGATTATGCGCATCCCGTGCGCAGAATGATGCACTTGAAGCAACGGGAAGTCACAGCGCGCAGCACTTCGCATTGAAAAGTTCAAAGCACAAAGCGAAGAGATTATATCCATCTATGCTTAATGTATTATATCTATGCAACAGTTTATCGAGCCTTTTCTTTTAACAGTTTTAAATTTCAGTTACAGTGTGCATGAAGAACAATTCATAGTGCTCTCAACTCCACTGCTGTAATCTAGCAGACACCTGGGAGAAAGGAATATGATTTAGAAAGCGCTATAAACTCCAGCAAGATAAAGTCATTTTATGTGTCTATGTGTTTATATGTCAAAGTGCAAACCATAGACCTTTATCTACAAATAAAGAATAATAATGGGAACATTGATCTTGAAGAGAGTGTCGTGTTACTGTCGTAACCGAACGCGACGCGCAGTTTGAATGCTGAATGGCTGAGGAGAGATGAGTTTCCATTAACTTTCACTTAAAGACTTAAATATTCATTTTTACCTCACATTATGCTATTGAGTGACTTTAGAAGTGATGGAATATAATGCGAAAACTTTATGGTGCTTTACAATGCTTGTTTTATGCCTTTAGCTTTACAATAACACAATAGTAGCCTATGAACAATATCAAAGCTCACTGAGAAGCTGCAGCCGTGGCGGGATGATTTTAGGTGTGGCGGCCCGCCACGGCAGAATGAATGTAGCGGAAACACTGGACTATATTAGGGGGAAGCACAGGCGAAGCACTGCTGCTTAGGCGAAGCACTGCTACTTGGGCGCAGAGATATCACGCAACACATGAAATCCGTTAACATACCGGCGTGAATAGTAGCTGCCTGACTATTTTCCTTACAGTACATGACTGGCGATGGACACGGCTGATTTTGTGAGAGACGAAGAGGGTGACTTCACACCGAACGCGAATTTAATTATTTGCGCAAATGGATTACATACAGTCAATGCAAAGACGCGAATAGACGCATCATTTGCGCCGGGCGTTGCAAATGACGCGAATTGGGCGGCGCGTTTGCCGCGAATGTCTTCCGCGCAAATTGAAAAATTTGAACTCGAGCGAATGTTCAAGCGTCTAACTAGACGCGTATTTGACGCTCTATTCGCGTTCGGTGTGAACACACCATCAGACAATCAAGAGCCAGAGCCATACCTTACCTATTTGTACCAGAGTTTACAGAAGAGGAGCTGCGTGCGCAGAGGCGCTGCAATAGGGCAGGCAAGGCAGGCAATTGCCTGGGGCCCCGCATTTTGAGGGGGCCCCCGAGGGCCGATCATTTAAACAATCAGAAATGTTGATATTAATATAACACGCAGTGACGCCGCCGCATCCCCCTTAGTGGGCCCCCCTCTCTCGCAAGGCTGCGTATGCTTTTGCTGCTTCTGGCGCCTTTTTCAAACTGTCGCAGCGCTTACTCGCGTTTCTGTCTTTCTTTTACTGTCTGTATCCGAAAATGCATGAATTCGTGTATTAAAAATGAAGAGGACATATCCATCTGGCAGGAAAAGCGGAAAAAAAACAAGATGATGGGGAAAAGAGAAAACATGACTGCGGTAAGTGATGGAGAATGAGATGATGATGATTAACTTGATGATGAGATTGACGTTAAGGATGATAAATGGCAAACAAATCGTTTCGTCGTTCAATTCACATTTATTTTTCACAGTATATCGTTTTAAAGCACCTTTACAGAAAATATATGTAAGTTATCTCGAGTGATCTGTTATCAGAGGTGACTGTTAAATAATGGTAGCTAGCTATTTTAAGAAATGTACAAAACAAATCACAATCACGTTGTTAATTTCAGTTTAGTTTCACTTAAGATTAATTACTAGTAACGTTAATATGTTACTGAAAAACTGTTTAGCTGGGGGGTTGCACTTAGCAACAGCATGTAAAGTGTTAGACGGTATTAATGCAGGCTGAAATAGAATAACGTTACCGTTAAAGGATTAACATTAGTTCACCTTAAAATGAAACTTTCCTACTAATTCACCCCAATGCCATCCAAGATATCCATGTCTTTTTTTACTCAGTGGAAGATCTTTTTTTTTTTTTTTGAGCAAAACATTTCTGGATTTTTCTTCGAATAATGGACTTCAATGACAACCAACGTTTTTAAGTCCAAATCAATGCAGTTTCAAAGGTCTTTGAAGTGCTTCAACGGGCTGTGTACGATCGCATCTGAGGAAGAGGGTGTTATCTAGCGAAACGATAGGTCATTTTCTTAAAAAAATAATATACTTTTTAACTACAACTGTTCGGATTGAGCTGATCTGCAACGCGCCGGGAACTACGTCATCACGTTGAAAGGTCACGCTCGATGTCGCCGGCGCCGCCCCACTGTTTACAAAAGGGACCGTGCGAAGGAGCATAACGTTAGTTCAAATTGTATTGTATGTTGAGGGTTACTCATACCCTTGTATGTGAGGGTCAAGAGCCCAACTAAAGCAAACACTGATCTCCCTAATGGTGACTTCCGAATTCCGGTTTTCTCCTTCAGTGATTCTGCTTGTTAACATCAGGTGTCTTCAATAATGCTCAATCATCACTCAATTATTCACTTAATTATCGCATTAACTTTAACACTGCTTCAGTGTTCATTTAACACTCAGCTCAGAGTTTAATTGGGTCGCTTAAAATGACTTAATTCCATTTGTTTAACGTAACCCAGTTATGTGCAACCTGTTGACATAAAAAAGTTAATTTAAGTCAACATATCAAAACCTGATGACATAAAAAAGTTAATTAAAACCAACATATCATTTATTTGAGTGTGTTGAAGTTACATGAGCAAATTATGTTTGTTTAACAACCCAGTTATGTGCATCCTGTTGGCTTTACATAGAAAAAAAAGAAAAAATCGGGAACAATATCAAATAAATGCACTAAAAAAACACACTGGACTAAGCTAAACATTAAAAGCAATTTTAAAAAGGTGAGTTTTTATCAGTGATTTGAATGTTGAAAGGTCAGTGCAGTCACGGATATATTTACAAAAAAATATTTTAGAAGGGCCTCATTGATTAATTTTGCCTAGGGCCCCCACTCAATGTTGGTTCGCCTCTGTGCGTGCGTGAAATAGACCGACAGGAGGAGGAGGTTGAGATGGCTCAACAGCCTGAGGACATGAGGATGAGAGCCAACACGAACTGGTGGTGTGAATGTGGGGGAATATGCCAACCTATGCTGACTGAAATAGAGTGTCTGTGCTGTGGAGAGTGGGACCAGTTACTGCCATCGATGACCAGGCTCAACGCCGGTATGTTCTTCTTCTTCTGTTTTTTGACGCGTTGAACGCCGGTATGTTTATGGAAGTCGTGGGATTTCATGTGTTGCGTGATATCTCTGCGCCCAAGTAGCAGTGCTTCGCCTAAGCTGCAGTGCTTCGCCTGTGCTTCCCCCTAATATAGTCCCAAGTCAATATCTGCCTAGGAAATCGCCTAGTGTTAATCTGCATCGCTATTTGTACTCGTTGTGAATACGCAGGCCACAAGAAGTAATTACGTGGGTTTTTTTTTTTTTTTTAATCACTTTTACTCAGGACATGCTAGCTGGCAACAAAGGATTCCATTCATTGTGCTAAGCTAAGCTAGCGCAGACCCTGTCAAACTAAAACAATGCATGCACTGAGACAAAAATGCATTTGCACACATATCTAAATGTAGGAAAGAATGTGAATAAGCCCTATTTCAAAAAACGGTGGAGTGTTCCTTTAAGACACTATATCAAGACAGTCATGGGGGTGGTGGAACGGATTCTGACAGCTGGATTGTTTGCTGTCGGATTCTGTTCCCCCCCATGTTTCTTACACAATTATGTTCTAATATTTATCAAACTGATACAGCTGCATCCCCACACAGAATAGAATCAGTATATTTTAAGCCACTACATCAAAATCTCTCATCATTTGGGTGGGGGAACAAATTCCGACAGCTGGATGGTTTGCCATAGGATTCTGTTCCACCCATGTTTCTTAAAAATTGAGGATCTAGTATTTACAAAACTGACAACAGCTTCATGGTGCCAATAGCCTAGTGATCAGCTTGCTGACTTATAACACCATTGTCATTTGGCCAACCCGTGATCAAGTCCAGGCTCGTGGACTTTTCCTGATCCCGCCCCCCTCTCTCCCACTTTGCTTCCTGTCTACATACTTGCCCTATCATAACATAAGGCAAAAACGCCAAAAATGAACCTTTACACTGACGCTGGTTAAGCTCAATACCTATACAGAATAGAATCAGCATTGTTTAAGCCACTATACATAAAGACAGTCATGGGGGTGGGGGAACGGATTCTGACAGCTGGACGGTTTGCCGTTGAATTCTGTTCCCCTCATGTTTTTTACACAATTATGTTCTAATATTTATCAAACTGATGCTGGTTAAGCTCCATCCCCACACAGAATAGAATCAGCATCTATTAAGCCACTACATCAAAATCTCTCATCGTGTGGATGGGGGAACGGATTCCAACAGCTGATGGTTTGCCGTTGGATTCTGTTCCCCCCTTGTTTCCTAAAAAATGAGGATCTCAATTTACACAACTGACACCAGCGTCATGGTGCCAATGGCCTAGTGGTCAGCTTGCTGATGTACAACAATGTTGTGCTTCGGTCGACCCGAGCCATGGGGGTGTGGGAACGGGTTTTGACAGCTGAAATTTTTGCTGTCGGATTTCTGTTCCCCCCATGTTTCTTACACAATTATGTTCTAATATAAAAAAAAAAAAAAAAACTGAAACCAGCTAGTTTGTGCCAATAGCCTAGTGGTCAGCTTGCTGATATTGTTTTGGAAATTTTAGACTGTATATTAGAGTTCTCAGTGAAAAAACAAACAAAACAAAAAAAACATTTATTAATCATCGCTGCTGTTCACCATAAAGAAAGTCTGACTGCTGCGTGCAACGTGCATCGCGGGGGCAGACCTGACGCCGCTGCGTGCACGCCTTTAGCCTGGAGAAGAAGATGGAGTTGGTGAAAAGTAAACTTGCCGCAGGTGAATTCACCGTCGCTACTACAGGAGTGGGAAAATCAGAGGTCTGGAAAGTGTTTGGAGTGGTGCTGGATTCTGATGGAAATTCTACAGGTTATGTTCAATGCTCAAAATGCAAGGTGCTGATGAAATATGACAGGTGCTGAGCCGCCATACATTAAACTGTGGGCATTTGACCACCACCACGACGCAGCAGCAGCAATCAATGACGATTTGGTGGGTTGATTTGCTACTCGGAAAGGTTGATTTGAATTCCCGTCTGCTGGTCATGCAGCGGGACGGGTTCGGGCAGATAATTCATGTTGATGTGTCAGGTTACATCGGGTCCGGGCTTTAAAAGCCACGGACCGGGTCGGGTCGGGTTGTAATTTTCATGCCCGTTGAGAACTCTATATTAAACTAACCTTATTTAATATCTAAAATTTGAACAGAATGTACTGTATGAAACCAATGGAAAACTTTTGACTTTGAGTCTGTGCGTGTGTGTATATAAATAACAAATAATATGGGAAATTAAACTATAAGACAGTCTAGGTTTGAAACCTTGTGATTATGAAGTAATGAAGAACCAATCAAATTGTAGGGGAAATTATATAATGCATCATGTCATTTTCTCCCATTCTCCTCTTCTATAAAAACAGTTGTATTTGTGTTTACTGGTGGGATTCTCAATGGGATTTCCACCGGCCATGCTTATTGCTTCTTTTTGGGAGATTCTCTGAGAACTGCTCAAGAACTCCTGGCCGTAATAAAGAGCATTTAAAAGACAATTACTGTCTGTCCAGACTGATCTCATAAAATTGCGTGTGTATGACACGCCAATTCGTATTTCCATTTTTGGCGTGCTATCAACACGCACAATCGCTTTTCAGCGTGTTTATGAACGCAGTTGACTTAACGTTATTACTGTATATATAAATATATGACCTACCTCCACCCCGTCCCTAAACCTACCCGTCACTGGGGTTAATAGCATTTATGAGTCTTCCCCTACCATCCTAGGGAAAAAAAAAATATCGCTCCCCAGATGTACATCTACATTTTGCTTCGTTTCGCTCGGAAATTTAATGGCGTGTACATATACGCGGAATCACTTGGACATTAATGGCGTAGACATACACGCATACACGCTGAAGGGTTGGTCAAAATCCCTTGCCTCTTCAAATACATCTATAATCATAAATCCTTTTGGATGCTTATATATGGATGCAATGACGTAGCTTAGACCTTGGAAATGGTATAACTGCTGTGATCTTTGTAACTGTAAGCGAGGCGGCCTACGAACTCCTGTATGAGTCTTGAAGCTGACTTCTGCTGATGAAACTGCAAACTATCTTCAGTAAAACTTTTCTTTAATTTTTTATAATTCTGACTCCGGGTCTTCATTCTTCATATCTGGTTCTGGGTCTTTAACTGTACACCCCCTTACAACGCGGATATCTCAAAATGCGTATAGATAACACGCCACTTGACTTGAAAGTGGCGTGTCTGTTTACGCAAAAGTCATGATGTCATGTTGGTCTGTCAATTGCTGTGCAGCAAGACAACAAGTAAGTTATAATTATCGGCTTAGCATTAGTAGTCTGGAGACACGCTGGAGTATAGGATTTAGACTCGACAGTAGTCGTCTGGAGACACGTCGGAGTATAGTTAGGGACAAAAAGCTGTAGTTGTCTGGAGACACGCTGAAGGGTTAACGTAGCTAACGTCAAAATATATATAGACGCGCTAGCGTATAAGTTATACTAGTATAGTTAGTTTTAGGGAAACAAATCTAAAATAGTTAGGTTTGAGGATAAAATCCATAACAATAAATAACACCATTGTGAATTGGTCGACCTGAGTTCGAGTCCCAGCTCATAGACTTTTCCTCATCCCACTCTCCCACTAACTGCACTTGAACAAACCTCGTTTTCAGACCATGGGCGCACAAATAAAACATTTACTTTTTAAACAACGTGGAACAGGACGTGAAAAAGATAACTGCGTCGGGCTGAAACTAGCAAAAAACACTTGCGTTGCCGCATTGCGCCAGGTTTATGATAGGACCCATAATGTTTCAACAGGTCTGCTTGAACATTTACCAATGAAGCATATCAATATTAATCAGAAAAATAAGATTCTTATCAAAGTGTTATAAAAATCTTTTAATTGTTATGTTGTGTTGCAAAAATGAGAACACATTTTTACTCAAAATGTCTAGAGTAAGATGAAGGCAGTTTTTAATCAACAGGTGAGTATGTGGAACCAAAACATTTAAACAAGTAATTTCTTGTCAATTAAAAGTGTTATATAGCTCAATCTCATACTTAATAGTGACAACAATGAAACCACTTGAGAGAGAACTGTCAGAAGACTTATTTTTTTGCACAAAAGGGGACACTGGTACAAGAGGATTGCCAAAGCAAAAGTAACACAGAAACTCAAAAAGAATGGTCTTGTGACAAATCCCTGAAACAATCAGGCCTTCAATTTAAGCTTTCATTTCATGAGAGCTTTTTGTTTGCTAAGAAAAGAGCAGGAGAAATGTTTCACAGCTGGCAAAAACTGTGAGAAGAGTGATTGTTTCATTTCACACAGTAAGTCACAACATGCAGAAGTGAAATGCATTGTTGATGTCCACACAGGAACTAACACCTAGCCAAAGCAAAATAAACTCCTTTAGTCATTTCCCATTTAGTCATAGAAACTAATTTTACCAGGCCCATATTACCAAAAATAGACTTCTGATAATCCATACTCTGGTCTCATGAGACCAAATCGATAATCCAGCATCCAAGACGTATTACATTGCAAGAGGAAGCAGTACAGTGAGAAGTTCCTAGTCCCAACAGTGAAGTTCAGTGGTAGTTAAGTTCCCTTTCGTAGTCACTACGAGTTACGTCGTGACGACGAATGGGGTTCGCTTAGAAGCCTATCATCTTCGAAATAAAACGAGCCAATGGCAAGGAAACGCCATGGGTCTGCGGAATTTGCATGCCGTACAGGCCCGGCTCCACGGGGGGGCCAGGGTGGGCCTGGCCCACCCAATCAGAAGCTTGGCCCACCCTGGGCCCACACCACATGACAGCCAATCACAAAATTGGTGCTATATTCAATTCAGCTCGAGATACGTTATTTTCTATTTTCTACCCAACCCCGTCCTTTTTCCCCTCCGAGACAGACTCAGTGTTGCCAACTTAGCACCTTTGTCGCTATTTTTAGCGACTTTTCAGACCCCTTTAGCATCATTTTTCAAAAAAGCGACTAGCGACAAATTTAGCGACTTTTTGGACAAACCTCAGTAACTTCCAAATGTTGCCAGTACTGTCCTGCGAGCGCGAGCTCTTGCTTTCTCTCTGTCGTCACTCTCTTGCTGCGTCTCCCCTGTTCAGTGAATGGCTGAGAGGAGCGCACGGCCGCTGACAGACGCGAATGAGCAGTGTTTTTCCACGGACTTATCACTTATCTGCTTTTCTTTTGTTTTATTTAAAGTTTAGAATTTAGTTTGAACATTTTAATTTAGTTTATTTTCTTGTGCTTCACAGAGCTTTAGTTCATCCGGTTCCCGAACTCTCTCAATTCAGATAATTTCCACATAAAAAAATGTAGTCATTCACTATATCATAGTGTTTAACATGTTAAACATGTTTATATAATTTAAAGTTACTAAATAGTTCCAAAAATTAAAAATGAAGAACATGTTAACATTTTAACAAGTTTGTTTTAGTTGATGTAGTTATTTTAAAATACATGCCCTTTTTTTATCAAATCTATAGTTGTACATGTTCATCTATATATATATATATAAAGTTACTAAATATATAGTTCCAAAATATATACAAAAAATCTTAAAAAAGAAGAACATGTTAACATTTTTAGTTAGTTACAAGTTTGTTTTAGTTGATGTAAATAGTTATTTTAAAAGATCTGCTCCTTTTTATCAAATCTATAGTTACTTAATTGATACAAGATCTGTTAAGAGGTCAAAAAAATATTACAAATGCAACAAGAGAGAATGTAAAAATAAACATGTTAAACATGTATAAAGTTATATAAATAAAGTTATATATATAAAGTCACTAAATAGTAATGTACAAAACATTTTAAAAATGAAGAAAACACAAACACAACAATAACAAACAAACACCCTAACAATTGCCTTAAATGCATGATATTAAAATTATATCAACAGACATCAACAGATATGTGAGACTAAAGTATTACCCCCCCCCCCCCCCCCCCCCCCCCCCCCCCCCCCCCGCCCCTCCCCCTCCTGACCGGCCCACATGGAATATCACTTGGCCCACCTTTCATCTCATATCTGGAGCCGGGCCTGATGCCGTAACTCTGTCCCACCGCGTGGGTATAAAAGGAAGGACGCTGCAAAATGCAGATATGTTTTCGCTTCGGAGCCAAGAAGTTCTCTTCACTCCTGCAGCCTATTCTCTGGCTCTGACTATCTTCGAGAATCTTCTAGACGAGCAGCTTCCAGTCGGTGTTGGTGTCATGGCAAGTTCCAGCGAGTTTCACATTCCTGCCTGCTGAACTGAACAGTGTGTGTGTTTCTCCCTGGGCGCTTCAGCACTGCTGCGAGCTTTTCTCTCACAAAAAGAGTGTGCACGCGGCACGTCTTTCTAAAGACGATCTGCCCGTGTATTTCTGAGTGCGGTATTCTGATAGATTCAGCTGATGGGCACGAGCGCTGTTTTGACGTGTTTGGGCTTCGATCACACTCAGACAGCGTTCGTGGATGCCTCACGTTCTCCCAGCGGGAACATGACCATCGCAATGTAACGGTCGAGTAGGGATGGGCGATATATGGCCTAAAATCCATATTGCGATATACATTGCAGCCTCTTGCGATAACGATATATATCACGATATATAAATTATAATATAACCATTTCAGAACAGGTTAGATAGACCATAAGGAAAGCCAAACTGCTAAATGTATATTTTTTAAAGCAAACGTATGTAGTTTTGAGAACATATATTATGCAAAACTGAAATTATACAACAATGTTGCAGATAAATAAAATTCAAGTACTAGCTGCAGAGACTTTAACAAAGAAAAAGCTTAAAGTATTGGATTTCTTTCCTTTAGTCCACGCCTGTTTCACACATACTCTGTCTATGCAGTGCGTGTTGCGGTGGTATGTGGCGCAGGAGCAGCATGCACTATTGTGCTTTCACATATGGTGCGTTTGCAGTGCACAACTGATCTACGGCTGTACGACTAACATAACATTTATCCTCTATTTTTTATTTCAAATCACTATTTTTATTATTAATATACTTAAAATGTATTATTACTTCTATATAGATTTATATATTAAGTTGCTCAAGCAAGTGACAAAACATTTATACATTTTTGTTAACATCGCAAACATTTTAAAAATGAAAACATACACAATTGACAAAAACAGCTCTCTCATACCTTTTCTTTTGCATTTAAATCTTTTTTACAAGAAATAATTTGGTCACGAAGAACTTGTTTTTCCACCTCCACGAAGAGACAAGTGCATCCATTATGTCGCGTTGTTGAGGTAACGTTACTGTGTAGTTTTCCTTGCTTTAATTACCCCGAGCTTAAAGTTAAACAGAAAATGACTGTGAAAAATAGTAGTATAATTTAATTAAATGCATTTAAGGAGAGATTACTATATTTTCATTTCAATCCGTGTTCATTTTGAACATGAACCATGCGCTGTAAATTTAATTCAGCACGTGGAGCAAAGCAAAAATAGACTGTGCGGAAACGATCGCTGCCCTGCTGTATACGCACCGCACCTGGAACGCATTGCCCCTCCGCTCCGCGTGCAGGCCTGTTAACATGGGTACGGAAAAAATACGCATCGCATTTGCACTGCAAACGGAGTATGTGTGAAACAGGCGTTAGCCAGAACTGTTGCCCCTACAGAGTATAGTGTGCTGCTGCTCGTCGGACGGCTTAAATCCGAACCAAGTCCAGATAACAGATGTTACACCGGTCTTTTTCACCAGCTCTCTATTTCGCTTTCAGCAATGTTTACTCAAGATGACGAATACGATGATGCGTTGCAGCCGGTTGCAGCTCATTATCGCGATAGTGCAATAGAATTAAAATCTCTATCGTAGGCCAATTTTGTATCGTTTATATTGCATATCGTTTCTATCGCCCATTACTACGGTCGAGACTCGATGAGCTCAATAGAGCGAGAGTCCCCTCATCCACACCCGATCTATTTTCTCCAAGCTAGATAATACTTTGGCTGGTGGCCAGGGTGACCTAAGACGGCTGGTCTGGAACTAAACCGACGAAATATCCTCGGTCCACACCCCGTCTTTCACATTGCAACCCGTGTTGTTCCAAATGAGTTTGCTGACCAGAGCCGCGTCAAAGGAGGCCGGCGGGCCGGCATCTCATTCGGTTCCCCGGCTGATGCAATCATGTATATCGCCGCATCAAAAGGTGAGCTGGAGTCCTCTGGAGATGAGGGCTCGTCTGTGCTGCCACCCTCGGGTGCGCGAGCATAACGAGTCTGATCAAGAGTTGACAGCTATGCTTTCCCGGGCCGCCGCGAGTATCGGGCTTGTGTGGAACCATCCACCATGTCCCGAGCACTTAAGGGTGATGATTGGTTTTTGGGGGAGACGAACCCAAATCCTTTCTACCCGGACGTGCATGAAGAGGCCATGAGATCGTGGGAGTCTCCTTTGACTTTTCGCGACTGCTCAGCGGCCTCTTCCACCTTCTCTGCCCTCGCAGAGGCCACGGCCAAGGGTACACTGGGGTTCCCCCCGTGGAGTGTTCTGTGGCAACACATCTGTGTCCCCAAAGCGCCTCCACCTGGCGTGCCGACCCTAAGCACCCCTCCAATGCCTGTAGGTTTTTTGTCTACTCCGGCAAAGACCTATAGAGATGCGGGGCAGGCTGCCGCCTCACTGCATGTTGTTGCCATCCTTCAGGGTCCTCAATGACATACACGAGGGTAGGGCTGATTCAGGGCTCATCCAAGAGCTGCCTGCCGTCACCGACCTCGCTTTACGAGCGACGAAGGTGACCGCACGCTCCCTGGGTCAGGTGATGTCCACATGTGTGGTCAGACATCTCTGGCTTAACCTGGTTGATATGCGCGAGGCTGAGCAAACCCGCTTCCTCAACTCCCCCATATCCCAGGCTGCCCTCTTCGGCAGCGCAGTCGAGGACTCTCCCCAACAGTTCTCGGCCGCCCAGAAGCAGACTGAGGCTACCAAACATGTTCTGACCCCGTGGTCAGCTGCTGCCAGCCAGCCGCTGGCTAAGACGCCTCAGTCCACTTGCCGCCGAACGCACCCTCCTGCGACTCCCGCCCGGCCCCAGCAGCACCGGGCCGCGCCGTGAAGGTGGTCGCAGGAAGGCGCCCCCGTTACGGGCAGCTCAGACGTGGGTTGTAGTTCTTTCAGGAAGTGGTTGCAGGGCCACTCCTTCCCCCGGGGGAGAACCTCTTCTCCAAAGAACTGACATCCCATCTCTGAGCCCCCAGAGGGCGCGGATGGCAGTGTGCACCGCTTAGGAGTCTCTCCACTCTCTTGCCCCTCTGTCGCCAGACCCCTGACAGAGCAGGCCCCCGTGGAACGCAGGTCCTTCCCTGGCCTTCCTCTGTCAAGATGCGGCATATGACCGTGCCCCCACATCGGGACGCTCCGCCTCCCATGTCTGGGCCGGTCATTCCGCCTCGCTGCCCCATCGTGGGCACGTCTGTGGTTCACATGACCCTGCTGGTTCAGTTTTGGAGCTTCCAATCTGTCCCACTGGCTCACGAGAATCATAAGGGTTCGGCTTTGCGATTCAGTTCGCACGGTATCCTCCCCGCTCAGGAGAATCCTCTATACCGTGGTGGGTGGCAATGCCCCTGTCATGCGTACGGAGGTCGTCACCCTACTGGCGAAGGGTACGATCGAAACCACCCCTCCAGCAGAAATGAAGTCCGGCTTCTTCAGCCCCGACCTCATTGTACCCAAGAAAACCGGTGGGTTCGACCAATCCTGGACCTGCGACCTCCAGCCCACTCCACGTCAACGCCAGAGTTATGCCTCCGGCAGCTTTCGCGATTGGCTAGGTGCCGCCATGTGCATGGTTCCCCCTCTGGGTGACCCCCACATGTGTATTTCCACTGTAAGCCTCTCTGAGAATGTGTCTTTTCCTTGGCAAGCCACTCTGCCACCCCTGGGGTTGAAATATTCCACCCTGCGGGCTGGACACCCCAGTGTTCTCCGTATGCATCTAAATCTCCTGCACAACACTATGTAACCCAAATATGGGCATTTCCTTTCTATCAGTAACCAATCGTGAATGTCTCATTGGCTACTGCTGGTTTCTGCTAACGTGATTTGCTCAGACGCATCACGTGGTGTATTCTGCCAATGTTAATTCATTGAGTTACTGCAGTTGTAGGCCTTATATGCCTACCATGTTATTAAATAATCAGTTTTCATGAGCTTAAAATATTATATATTATTATTACTAAGGGCCTGAGCATTCTTTCTGTTTTTGAGCTATTTTTTTCCTATAGAAATGTATTAAATTCCCTACTTAAATCTTTAAATGCCTTTTTTAAATCTTTAAAAGTTTTTTTGTCATTCTCCAGTACAAATTTCTCAGCCTATGTAGCACCTATGTACACCAAACTGTCCAGTTATACACTTAGCAGTATTCTGAAGATATTTTCAGAGGGATTTATTAATAAATCATTCCTGGCCTGATTTATGTGACATTTTAATCAAAAGAATATGGCGAAAATCGATTTTTTTAAGGCTATGGACAGTATAATTTGATTTCCTAGGTAATGAAAGCATTTATCCTGAAATCCTTCTGAACTTTTTTTTCATCTTGTGTGTAAACAAAATGAAATAATAATTTTGCACCTGGCTTTATCATATGTTCAGATCTATCTACCGAAATATATGCAAAATCGCGCATATTTCTCGGTTAATATAACCCTCGTTCCCTGAGTATGGAACGTAGACATTAAAGGGTTAGTTCAGCCAAAAATGAAAATTAATTCATTAATTACTCACCCCCATGCTGTACCAACCCCGTAAGGCCTTCGTTCGTCTTCGGAACAGAAATGAAGATATTTATGATAAAATCTGAGAGGTGCATGACTGCTACATAGGCTCCCTAAGGGAATGACACTTGACGGCCCAGAAAGTCATTAAAGAAAATGTTTAAATATTCCATGTCGCAACAGTGGCTCAACTATAAGTTTATCAAGCGACGAGAATACTTTTTGTGCGAAAAAACAAACAAAAATAACGACTTTATTCGACTATTCCTTTTCTTCCTTGTAGGCCTGAAACGAGACTTCAAGAGATTTCCACGACGCGCACGCGCGAGAACTTAACTGAAGTAGTTGAAGGAGATCGCAATTCTCGCGCATGCGTCGTGGAAATCTCTTGAAGTCTCGTTTCAGGCCTACAAGGAAGAAAAGGAATAGCTAGGCCTCTCTATAGCTAATTTTTCTAGCCAACTAACGTGCTATGGTCATTAAATTACTTTCCTGAGGTAAATGTTCTGCAGCTGTTTTATTTACCTCTTTCGCGGTTGAAAAACTCTGATTGATCGAAACTATGTTTGAGGCATATTCATTTTGGTAAGTTGTACTGTCTCTTTTAACATTCCCATTGTTCATTCGTGTTTATTTACTAGATGATCGGTTCACGTGCCGCTTGAACTGAGGCGCTACAACGAGTGCCAAAACGGTATTTATTGTTTGAATTTCGAAATAAAATTGACAGAATCTGACATATGAGAATTTGTTTCATATCAAAAGTAACATTCTCTTTCTTGTCTGTCGCGGTGTATGGTCCTCATGCTTCGCGATTTTTCTCTGCGTGAGAAAATGGATGTGTGGCTTGAGAGCGTATGTGTGAGTCAATTGCGTGAGAGTTGGCAGCCCTTATTACATTAATGTAAACAAATGTGAAGAGCATGAACAGTTATTTTCATACGCAGCCAGAAAATATAAAGTCCAGCAAAACACTTCTTGATTAGATCAGATGATCATTTCTCTTAATGGTCTTAGTTTGGCGAAGAGTGTAGGCCTAGGCCTAGGTCGCATTGTGTTTCATGTAAATCCCTGACTATCGCAAGGTGCGCGCGGGGTGTAGTAGGCCTACGTTTAAAAAAAAAAAAAGATTTGCGCGCTGATTGCTGCTCACTTACACTTAACGTCACGACCATATATTGTAAAAAAAATACCGACACGGTCAAGGAATGCTGAAACACAGCTGTACTAAAACGAGAGACATCAACTGTATTTATGCCATAATTTGCTAGCGCGAATAACTTGAGCCCCAAAGTGGGGAATATGGATGCTGTGTTATTTTGCGTTCATTTGTTTTAACACATTAACATTTACACGAATCACAGAAAATATCGAGTCATTTTCCACCTTAAATTCTAAAATATAACAGAACCCACGTTGAATGTATCAGCATTAGCTATGTAAATCTTACCTCAATTTGCAAGATGACCTCGTGGCTGCTATCGGTGGTCTGCCCCGTAATTTAAAAGCAACATTATACAATGATTATATGTTAAATGATTATTAGGCTGCATAAATTAGGTCAGTCGGAACCAGGAACACTTCCTATAACACCTGCAAACTCGCTACATCGTAAGAAGAATGGCATCTACACTAATGTTAGTCTTTCTGTTTATTCCGAGGTTTACTGCAATCAGCCGGATCCGGGCCGTGTCCAGACAAGATGGTGGACCCGCGCCTAGACACGAACACAACGCATGATGTAGTCACCCGGATCCGGGCCGTATCCAGATCAGATGGAGGACCTGCGCCTAGTCATGACCACAACGCATCCCTTGAAGTGTCTGCAGAGATTGTGTTTTTAGACTCTGTGAAGGCCTCATCGACACACGCCTCAACAAACTCATCCCCTCACCGCGTAATGACTCCGATCATTAACCAGATGGAACTAGATAATATTCTGAATGTTCCAATCCAATCTGACTTCTGACCTATAATTCTGCTTGAATCATAATCATACACTGTTCGTTCGTTGGCCAGAGGAGAACTGGCCACCTGACTGAGCCTGGTTTCTCCCAAGGTTCTTTTCTCCATTCTGTCACCTGCATTGACACCATATGAGAACTGAACTGAGCTGGACGATGACATCACGGTTTTCTCCAGAGCGGCTATATACACTCACCTAAAGGATTAGGAACACCTGTTCAATTTCTCATTAATGCAATTATCTAATGAACCAATCACATGGCAGTTGCTTCAATGCATTTAGGGGTGTGGTCCTGGTCAAGACAATCACCTGAACTCCAAACTGAATGTCAGAATGGGAAAGAAAGGTGATTTAAGCAATTTTGAGCGTGGCATGGTTGTTGGTGCCAGACGGGCCGGTCTGAGTATTTCACAATTTGCTCAGTTACTGGGATTTTCACGCACAACCATTTATAGGGTTTACAAAGAATGGTGTGAAAAGGGAAAAACATCCAGTATGCGGCAGTCCTGTGGGCGAAAATGCCTTGTTGATGCTAGAGGTCAGAGGAGAATGGGCCGACTGATTCAAGCTGATAAGAGGAACTTTGACTGAAATAACCACTCGTTACAACCAGTGATGGGAATAACTAACGGCATTACTTTTTCCAGTAACAAGTAATCTAATTGATTACTCTTCTCATCTTAACAACGCCGTTACCGTTACTGCCAAAAAATGCGGCGCGTTACTATAACTGATGAAGCTGTTTTTTTTTTTCATCAGACCAACTAGATCTCTGAGGGAGAGGCAAATACTTTTTTTACTGTTCTTCCTTGGTTAGTGGGCAGAGCACGAGACAAGCTCATAAATGCTGACGATTGGCTGAGGTAGAGTAAAATGTCATTGTAAGCCAATCAGAGGTAGAGTTGGGCGGGTGTTCGAAAGCACGCATAGTAGTGATGGGCATTCGGCTCTTTTGACTTAGCTCACTGAAAAGAGCCGGCTCTTTTGGCTCACAAACGGCTCTTTAAATGGCTTTGACTATAATATTTCAATTTTTATTACATAATTATTTCATTTATATAGGCTAAATTTGTAAAAATAGCGAGCCAGCTCCCGACGTTCACCTAAAAGAGCCGGCGCTTAGAGTCGGCTCATTTTGCGAATCGCGAACTACTCATCAAAAGCTCATTCGCGAACGAGTCGATCCATCATCACTAACGCTCATTCGCGAACGACCCATCATCATGTATATCCTTTGTTTTGCTATACATTGCACTTTCCAGTTACATTGAAAGCACCTAATATTGTTACTCTGTTCTACTTGAAGTACAGCATTTTTTCAGTAATTTTTGTTTTATTTTATTTGCACTACAAAGAGTGTATATATTTGTTATTTCTTTTTGGTATGTTGCTTAACAAGCTTAATTTAATTTTGCCCAGTTGTAGCCTGTTGAGGGGCAATAAATATCAAAAGTTCCGAAACATCTATTGTGTTATTTGCATTGATCCACTATATAAACATAATATCTACATACATGGCATTTGATTGGAGGCTAGTCTCACTTTGTCGCACAGCAACATTTTTTTTTTTTTTAGATGTGTGTACAATGTTTCATGTTTCTGTTAATAGGGGTGTAACCCCGGTGTCCTGGCCACATTCCACTCATTGGCCTTTGCCAATCATGGCCAACTAATAATCCCCATCCATTGAATTGGCTCTATCACTCTCTCTCCTCTCCAGCTATAGTTGGTGTGTGGTGAGCGCACTGGCGCCATTGTACTGTGGCTGCCGTTGCATCATCCAAGTTGATGCTTCACACTGGTGGTTGAGGAGAGATCCCCTGATATGATTGTAAAGCGCTTTGGGTGTACAGTAGTATAGGAAAGCGCTATATAAATGCCTCATTCTATTCTTCTTCTATTCTAATAATGTATTGTATTAAGTGTCCATTTCATTATAATATTCAGATTTATCATAAATAATTGAACATGCACATGTATTTTAAGTTCTGTTAAAGAGGGGTAGAGGTGAGGTCACATTTGAGCATTTAAAATTTAATTTTACTTGAAAGTAACGCAATAGTTACTTTCTTAAGTAACTAGTTACTTTTAAAATTTGTAACTGAGTAACTAATTTAGTTACTTTTTGGAAGAAGTAACTAGTAACTGTAACTAATTACTTTTTAAAAGTAACTTGCCCAACACTGGTTACAACCGAGGTATGCAGCAAAGCATTTGTGAAGCCACAACACGCACAACCTTGAGGCGGCTGGGCTACAACAGCAGAGGACCCCACCGGGTACCACTTATCTCCACTACAAATAGGAAAAAGAGGCTACAATTTGCAAGAGCTCACCAAAATTGGACAGTTGAAGACTGGAAAAATGTTGCCTGGTCTGATGAGTCTCGATTTCTGTTGAGACATTCAGATGTTAGAGTCAGAATTTGGCGTAAACAGAATGAGAACATGGATCCATCACGCCTTGTCACCACTGTGCAGGCTGGTGGTGGTGGTGTAATGGTGTGGGGGATGTTTTCTTGGCACACTTTAGGCCCCTTAGTGCCAATTGGGCATCGTTTAAATGCCACGGCCTACCTGAGCATTGTTTCTGACCATGTCCATCCCATTATGGCCACCATGTACCCATCCTCTGATGGCCACTTCCAGCAGGATAATGCACCATGTCACAAAGCTCGAATCATTTCAAATTGGTTTCTTGAACATGACAATGAGTTCACTGTACTAAAATGGCCCCCACAGTCACCAGATCTCAACCCAATAGAGCATCTTTGGGATGTGGTGGAATAGGAGCTTCGTGCCCTGGATGTGCATCCCACAAATCTCCATCAACTGCAAGAAGCTATCCTATCAATATGGGCCAACATTTCTAAAGAATGCTTTCAGCACCTTGTTGAATCAATGCCACGTAGAATTAAGGCAGTTCTGAAGGCGAAAGGGGCTCAAACACAGTATTAGTATGGTGTTCCTAATAATCCTTTAGGTGAGTGTATAAATGAACTACATTTTGGTACTTTTTTTTTTTTTTACAACAAAAATAAAAACATCACTGTGACGCTATTTTCTTCTGGAAACAAACTTTGTTGCATTATTTTCCTGTTATCTCTGTAAAGCTGCTTCTGTATTGTAAAAAAGCGCTATATAAATGAAGGGTACTTGAAACCATGCTGAGTGCTCGTTGCTGCTGTTATCAGTAGCCCAACAGTGTTCTCTTGGCACTCGTGCACACCGCGCAGTCTTCACACGGATGAGGCAACAGCGTTAAGCGATAGATTGTGACAGTGAAATTACAAAACAAACTGCACACAAACGTGTCCCTTCTCTTGATATACAATCACTGATGAACATCTTTGTTTTTAATGAGAAAAATAAATAAATAAACTATTAGAACCCAGAAACCCGGGCACGCTTAAAAAATTTCTCACCGGAACAAACTAATTTTTAATTCTAATTTTTAAATTTTAAATCTATGCATTTATTCACAAATGTAAATACTCTAGAGTCTAGAAATATTTTGTATTAGATGGATGAAATGATCACATTAAACACAAGTTCTGTGTCAATACATTTTGTGTAATAAGCTTTTTTTAAGTATTGTACACATCTGATATGCTAATGATTTTGTTGAAGCCTTCTGTTTGCATTATTTTGAGCTTATTTCTAATGAAGGGTTGGTCAAAATCCCTTGCCTCTTCAAATACATCTATAATCATAAATCCTTTTGGATGCTTATATACTTCCTTATAAAAAATCAATAATCAAATATATTCATTATCACATACTCATTTTTATATTCTTTGTGCTTGTGAAATTATATTTTCTTAAATGCATGTGATGGAAGTAACCAGTTTCTTTTAGGTGCATTCCAATCTTACTTTGAGATTGCACGTAGTACACGCAGGACACGAAGGCCATGTAACCCACAAGGCCGTTTGTCTCTTTCTCTGGTATCAGAAGAAAGGTTAGAGGGTCCTAAAGGCAGCATGGACACATATGATCCTTCGCTGGACAGATGGTCAAGCTATATTGAGCGTTACTATCGAACTTTAATTGTTGTATTAAAATGTATTCTTTCCAGTATTTTTCCTTCCTTGGGAGTAAATGCCAGTTATCTGTTTTTCTCCCAAACGAGTGAATGTTTTAGCATTATGTTTTGGTATACTTAACTGATAATAAGGAGCTCAGACTCTCTTCAGCCTTGATGGGAGCTGTTATTTGCCAGTGTCTGTTATTTGTGTGTGTGCGTATGACATTCTATGTAGGTTCTGGACGTTCGGACCAGACAACCCGGCGCCCTGCTCTAACCTGCGATGCCACCACAGACCTAAATCTATTGAGTGGACGACAACTATCTTTACTAATGGCGATAGGCACCCCTATCTCCTCACATGTGTTAAATTGTTTAGGCTCTTAATGTTTCTTAGCCAATGAGAATCATTCAACCTGTAAGCAATGACGTAGCTTAGACCTTGGAAATGGTATAACTGCTGTGATCTTTGTAACTGTAAGGGAGGCGGCCTACGAACTCCTGTGTGAGTCTTGAAGCTGACTTCTGCTGATGAAAATGCAAACTATCTTCAGTAAAACTTTTCTTAAATTTTTTATAATTCTGACTCCGGGTCTTCATTCTTCATATCTGGTTCTGGGTCTTTAACTGTATACCCCTTACACTAAAATAGCTGTATTCTTCTGGTTTGTGGTTTTCAGAAGTTTTTTCTCTTCTATTCCTTTTACTCTTAATGTAGCCCCTTATGCAAGCTGCAAACATTTACCTCATATGCTTATTTTTAAAATAACAAATATTAAAAATCTTCTTATTAAGCCCATAATAACATTTAACGCCATGGTAATATATCACTACTTATAGGATGTTCTTAATTCTCAAATGAGTTTGTCTCTCAAAACAATAAGTTCAGATTTCTGAACAAATAGTTTCTGGTTCACAACATATTTGAATTCCTTATTGACTTAACAAATTGCATGCGTTTTTGCATATGTATGCAAAAAAGTAAGTACAATTGTCTTTAATTTGAACAATAACAAAATGCAGCCAAACCACAAGAAACCTATTTAGTTTTAGACCAAATCAATAATTTTGGATCATGTATGAATTAATGCATGTATGAAATGCAGTCAGACGAATGTCAAATATTGTTTCTCCATCAACAGCATGTGTTCATCTACTGGAAAATACACAAGAACATCAGGGAGAACTATTTCTTTCTGATACATTTTAGAATATTTCCTGAAGAGACGGCATAGAGAAAAGGATCCAGACAGCAGTTTAGCAAAACCAGAGTCTTGCTTGTATCACCATAAACTCTACGGAAGGACTTCAAGTGGGAATGATCTGTCTGGCATAAACATCTGGATGAGAAGTTTTAGTCAGAGTAGTAACTATATCAATCACATTAATGATGTGCACAGTAGTCCAAAACAGAAAAAAAGCCACAACGATGCTGACCACAAGTCTCTTCTTGTAAGTCTTAATGTTTGCCCCCTGGTTTCTGGGTTTCTGGTCCTGTGGAGCTCTTGACTTTTTGGCTCAAGCCTTTGTGCAACCAGAGATAACATGTTAACATGATCAAAAATGGAATGACGAACCCCGACAGGATCTCAAGAAGCAAAACAGCCACTACTATAGACTGTGACTCCATTGTCCTCTGACATCTTTGCAATCCATCCTTGTCTTTGAGTTCTTGAGTGAAAAATATTGGTAGGGCAAAAACAAAGGCTAGAATCCAGATGCCAGTCAGATGAAGGCGTCTGTGTCGTCTTTCCAGTCTGTGCAGTAGCTTCCTGTTAGTGACCCTTGACTTGATGACATTGTGATAGCGGTGCACACTCATGGAGGTGACCGTCAGGACACCGACATACAGACTCCAGTGACCCAGGAAGAACAGGATCCTACAAGACCAAAGGCCAAGTTTCCATCCAAACAGAATTCCACACAGCACGACAGGAGCCAAGCAAAGGGTCAAAGCATCGGAGACAGCAAGGTTTAGCATTAGACTTAAGGTAAAGCTAAAATTTGTTTTCCACTCACGAGCAACGCTGATGATTACTGCGATATTGCTTAGCAAACCCACCAAACAGCACAAACCCAGAACTACAGCAGGAGTAATCTGTTCTGAACCCAAAGCAGTGCTGTTAGATGTAGAATTGAAGCTTACTTTGAGCTCCATCATGATCAAATATTTTGAATCTCTAATGTTAGAAACAAAATATACAAGTTATTGAAGAAAACCCCTCCCACGAAAAAACATATGCCAAATGGCATGCTCACCTATAGCTGAAAAAATAAACAAAGATCACATATCATAGTAAACAAGCAAAGGTTTTAGTAGCACTTTCATTAATAAGTTATTAGCAATATGACAGTATATCATTGTATTATAAAAGATCAGTAGTTACTGTACAAACAAATATGAATAAATATTAAAATGTGATTGTAAATTTTATGACAACTCAATTTTTATTTACATTCATTAATGATCTGTTTAGGATTATAATGTAAAATTATAGTTATAATAAACTAACCAATATTTGTTTTAAAAATACCTGCAAATTCACATAAAATTAAAAACACTTAAGAAAAACATAAATAGTAATTTAAAATATAGTAAAAAGCAAAGGCTGTAGAAAACCCACAAATATGATGACATTAAAGGGGGAATGTCAAAACATTGTGCTGTTCCTGGCTGTGGGAGAGCAAATGTGGCTCTGCATAACATTTTGACACATAACAGCCTGTTTAGTTCCTAGGGTCAGAAAGAGTGTATACATTGGCTAAAACTATTGATTGTATGACTGTTTTGAAATGATTATTGTTTTGGTTCAAATAAACCTGTTAGATATGAAGAAAAAAAAAGATATTAGATATTATTTCAACATCAAATATATCATTTTAATATTTTATTTGGTCAGCTATTTTAATAAGAATACCATATTCTGTGCCATAATTTGCCATACAGCATATCAGTTTAATGCCCAAAATTAAAAATTTTCCTTCATACACTAACAACAACAACAACAAAAATATAAAACAAAGGAAATCTGCATAATCTCAAAGAGAACAATTTATTATAAAAAGCACTGACAAATATACAAGGTTAAAAAAAAAAGTCACTGAAACATTTTTTTATCTAAAGACATTGTATTCATCACTTAGTTGAACATAAAAATGTTGTTACTTGATGACAAAGTTCAATAACAAAGACTTACAATGCATCTATAAAGGAGAAAAAAAATGCACACATTTCTACGCAATGTAATGCCTCACAATGTAAAACCTCGGCATCATCGAAACACCAGCACTTTATCTGTCACCCGTGCCTTCCCATCAGACTGTGCTCACAGAGACAGCCCACAGTCAAGACAAAACCACTTGCTTCTCAATTGTAGATGAAGTTAAACCTGTGCAGGGGAATGAATAGGTTGAGCAAGTTAATAAAAAAAAAAGGATTTACAACATTAACTCTTTCCCCGCCAGTGTTAAAAAAAGTTACCAGCCACTGCCAGGATTTTTGATCATTTTAACAAAACCTTTCACAGAATATTTTGTTGCAAGAATTTCTGAACATGCACTGTTCAGTATGCAAAAGAAAGAACAGAGCCTCAGCTCTGAAAAACGTGTTTCGTCAAAAGCCCCTTTCGGACAGTAATTGATTCTCATGGGGTCGTCCGGTATTTTCAACATTTTCAGGGGCTAGTCAGTGATTTTACTGCCGGCCAAATCCAGAATGTCAGTGTTTTTCTCCCACCACTTGCGTAAAAATCCCGACCGAATTTCCTACTGTTTTTGACAAACATCAAGGTTGTGTGGTAATTTACTTGCCATCTGAATCCACATCACTAAGTTTACAAGAAGAGATCAATTAAAAATGAGCACCAAACGTTTGTGTTTCACTGTAATTCGGATACATTTTAAAGATGTAGCCTACACTTTTTTTTGGAAATGCTGAAAAGTATTTACAAGAATGATATTTCACCACTGCTCAAAGGAGAAAGAGAAGAAAGGCATGTCAACATTTGAAATGGACTGGCATGGCAGCAATTATATACATTAAAAATATTAAGCAAGCAGCTTTGTTTACCTCATGTAAATAAGAGGCTGTATTCAATTATTTCTGCTCATTTTTAAAATGACATCCACCATTTTGAGATGAAATACAAGACAGAAAACCAGTTTGACTATAGCGCATCTGTCTTCCTATTTTTAAACAGGAGTAGTCAAATAACAAATAGGATATTTTCTAATATTAAATTAAATATGAATTTATTTTTATTATTCCAAGCATATTATTTACAGCAGACAATCATGCGAGGGACCACGTGAGTTCCCAGGTTCGTAGAATCACAAAACTCGCTTCTCCACCATGAATAAATCACCATCCGAGTTATATTACTGAGGTGTCAAAAAATGTATTTTTACGGACATCCACATGAGAAACAATGATCTGCTTACATATGCTATCACTTTTTTTCTGCTGCTTCTTCACCTGTGTTTTGAACCTGAGATTTTGTATTATTTCATAAGATGCATTACCTGTCAATGGCGGGGGAAAGAGTTCATTTAATTAGACACCATTTATCAATATGGTTTAAATGATGTGAAGCCTATTTACTAGATGCTTTCATAACCCATCCGATCAGTCTCATATTAAAAGTAACACCTCACCTGCTCAGTAGCTGAGGAAGACTGGATATAATCGGGCCGTAGCCAGGAGCATTATCATAAAGCTCAAACAAGGGGGCGGCCACCAGCTTGTAGTTCTTTGGCACAGCAAACAATGCTAAAGACACACGACACACAAGTTAAGCTGTATAATCACATTTTACACAAGGTGCATTGAGTTAACAAAACATATTTTGCCCTACCTTTCTCTTGCAGCTGTACTAGAAAAAGCTTCTTATGTTCTTTAGGTTTAGTGATGTGTGCTGGAATATATGGGTACTGTGGAAAGAAACGAGATATGAAGCAAAATCTTAGTGTGCTTGAAAGTGGAAAGAAAAAACCCAATATATACTGTTGGTGATCCTGTGCGTGGTGTTTGTCTGAGGAAAAAGGAACGGAGTAGTTACCACCTGAGGTGGTTCAAAGTTTGGTCTCCACCAGTTCCCAATACAGTCATCAATGACCCAGTCCTGTTTCACTCCATCCTGACGCCCCAAAATCTTGACAAGAAAATTAGGAATTATTCTCCAATGCATTTTAAATCCATTTCTGCTAGTTTTAATACATATGGCATTTTAATGTCATACAAGATGGTACGATACTCTGGCCCTGTATGTACCTGGTATTAAGATGCGTTTGTCGATTGAATCACAACAGTGGGCGACGCTAAATACAGGTGTAAACGGGGTCTAAAACATTTTGAGCTTGTCCACTTTCGACCACTTCCAGAGGTAGTTGAAAACGCATTCGAACCGAGTGCTTTCGTAGTGTAATGTAGTCGAATGCGTTTGAACAGCCACAGAAGACAGCACACTCTCCGCCTACTGACCTGATGCTCTCCATGTTTTTCCGTCGTCTCCGGGTGCATTCATTTGTAAATTGCGCATGCTTATTTCATCCGTTAGATCGAAAGATCTAAATCCTCAAAGAAATCAGGATAGAAGTGGTTGAAAATGGACAAAAGAGACTGATTAAAACCCCAGGTGTAAAAGGGAATGTGTCTCCCTCGTCTACCTGTGATCCGATCGACCGTAACGTAATACCAGACCAAATCTTAATACCAGGTGTAAATAAGGCCTCTGATAGTAAGTGTTTTTGTCTTGGCTGATCTTTTATCTCTAAAGTGAACAGATTGTAGTTAAAAAAAAAACAATGATACCTCTGTCATCAGTCGTTTTAACCCCTCCACCTCATCTTCTCCAGGGTTCAACTCACCACCAGGACTGCAAAAACACAATATGTAAACTGTCAGGCACTGACAATAAACGTTAATAGAAACATTGTCAACAAATGCACAATGGATGAAGAATCAAAACAAAACGATGCAAAAAAAAAGCAACACGTCATAGCAAAATTATGAACAAAAATGAATAACGAATCAAACGCGAGAATAGATACGTTCCTTTTGACAAGGTTAACCGCTAAAACGGCACCTATTTGAATCGATTACATCCACATAAACTCTAGTGAAGCAGTGACCCCTTACAGTTTGAAGAAGGTGGTTCCCAGCTGTAGGAGCAGCACGTGAGGGAGTCTGTGCTCGTGCACGATCAGAACTCCCTCCACTGTCCGCCGCATCCCGATTTTCTCAAACTCCTCCCGCATCCGCTGAAAGCGTGCGGCTACCGAGCTGTCCTTCTCATAGAGCGGCTCCTTGGTGCCGAATGTGTAATTTGTTAGAGGGTATCTGCGAAAAACAAACATAATGTTCAGGAGTTCCATCCTTTAAATATAGGATATGATAGAACGTTATTGATCCATTATTAACAATAGGCGCTCGTGTTGAGGAGCGCTTTAACCCCTGATTAATTGTTCAACCCCACAAATAAAACGGATAAGAAAACAGCACTAACTACTGTATATGGAATGGAATACAACAAAAACAGATCCATGAATGCCAGTTATTTAGTACTATCGATACATGTGCATGTCAATATAAAATTTGAGCAATACATGAAATCAAACTCAGTAGATGTGAGATCTCAATCAGGTTCCTAGGTCGTGAATCTGTATATCGTGTCGATGAATTCGGGCACTGGTAAGGACAGTAAAGGACGCTGGCTCACTACACATTGAGACACTGGTGACTCTTTCCGGCGACATGACTTTCACATACAACATCACTACTGGTATTTATGAACAACAGCAGAAATTACATCTTTCTGACATTATGTTTTAATGTTATTTATAGTAAATTATGATAAATAGACATACTTTGCTTGTTATTTATGTGCAACATTTCAGCCATTAATAAATTATACATTTTAGCTAGAACTACCTGTCCAGTGATGCATGTTTATGCTGGGTATTAAAAATAAACATATATCACGTGTCATTGTGGGTAGTGCTTTGGCTTACGCATTTTACGTTAGGGAACATAGTGAGAATCGATGCTCCCTGGTTTTCAAGGTGCATTGCGGGAATTTTTAGGGAACGAACGTTTTAGTGCACTGGAACGATTCTGCGATTGAGACAGCCCTTAAAATGTCCGACTCCCTTATCAGTCACCAGACTACTGAACTGGGGAGATGATTGAGACGCACCCAGTGTATTGTTTCGCATCCAAACTGCAGTAGGCAGGATGGAGCATTTTCAAATGTCAATGCTCTTTCAAAAAGAAGCTATAAGGGATCGCTGAGCATTAGTTATGAAAGAAAAGTAACAGCACGTCGTTTTACAGTGGTGAATTCTACTCACAGGTTGATTGTTCTCTCCAGGGTGAGCGGTTTAGCCGGCTGGCTAATATATTTATTGCCGAACTGATTTACTCCACGAGGCCAACCGGTAGATGATCGATTAGGAGGTACAACTGACATCGTACGACGAATAATATAGTCGCTTCTTAATCTTTGCACTAATCACTTCTTTTTTTTTTACTGTTGATTGTGATATTAGTGGGATTGAATTGCACAGCCTTGGCGCTCGATGAAAACCGTAATACGGCACTCTGTCTCTGTTGTGAAAGCACATCCGGGACATCGGGCTACTTCCTGTGTTACGACCGTACGTTTTGCTTTACGTCAGAGAATGCCGTAGACGGGCTTTGCTAATACATATTAGATAGATAAGTTAATTTTGTATATTTTGTTCTTTCTTTCTTGCTCGTTTAATCAATCTATAGTGTTAATATATATAAATGATTGTGACTTGACTTGTCACTTGACTAATCTACATTTTTTTATTCATTTACCATTGCAAGTAATCATACGATGAAAAATAACCTTCTCAAAATAAACATTTTAGTTAAACCATTGATTTGTGGTAAAGAATAGCGAAACCAACATCGAATAAAATTCTACTTCTAAATTCTAATACCGTTATCACCTAACAGTAGCTTCTACAACAGAAAGATAGATATTTCAGTTTACATAGGCCTATATAACTTTGATGTGATCTCTTCATTCGTTTATTTTAAGGAGTAAAATGAGAGATCCTGCGTGCTTTTAAAATACTTTTATTGTTTTACACTTTTTGTGTTTACATATTTTTTAACATTATGGTGGTGGGAGTCAGGAACATACTACATCCAGAATTAATATGCAACATTGGTTTCCTTACTTGTTTTCATGCTTTTGTGTCTCGCTGTGTTACTCTGCATTCATTTTTACTAGTGCAATTAACCACATTATGAAAACAAAGTATACAATGAAAGACTTGCAACCTATGTGAAAAAGCACCCATCTCAAAATAAACCATTTTATTATTGCGCTTTAGGGAGTAGTCAAAAAATAAGAGTAGGCCTATAAACTAACACTGAATAAAAGCTATTTCTAATACAGGTATCACCCTTAGTGCAATTTATTTTATTCCATCATAGTTCCCATCTAAGTCATCATTAGATGTTGCATCCTTGAGAAAATACAAATCAATGCAGCAAGACTGCTTTTTAGGGGAATCATATAAATCAATGCAACAGTATTGCAATTTTAAAATTCAACACGTTTGCAAGAGATCTAGGGAATTTTGCATTGCTATATGGCTGCCCTGTAATAACAAAGTGCATTATGGTCTCTGAAATGTTATCATATGTCGTGTGTTCATTTGCCCTCATTACATGAGGTTTGGCAGGAACAATACATTCTTTCCTAAAGCCTAAGGCAAGGCACTGTCATTGTTAGATAGTATCTAATTTTGTTGTTGGGTTTAAAAAAACAGTCAACTGAAAACATCAAATTAGAATACATTGTAATAATAATTAAAAAATATATATTTATATTACATAGTGCTCATCTCAAAGGCATTAACAATTGCTGTTTTAGTCATCTTTAGCAACTTAATTAAGAATTCAACCAATGTGGTCAATACATTTGTATCAAATGAGGGCAAATATCACACAATATATCATAAGCCTATCAAAGACAACTATTAATCCTGCAAGGCAAGTCTATCAACTTAAAGATAAATTGAAACAAAAATACTTGATGTCTTAAGAATATGTTCCAGAATATTACTGAGAAAAATACACTAAATTGTGCAAAAAGCAATGCATTATTTCAGTTTTCTTTCTGTGAGGTCTGATTTTTAACCCCTAGACCTCTCACATTAATACATACATGATTTAACCAGTACTTTTATATGCTTTTAAATATATTGAAATACAAGTGTGTTGCATATATGTTGAAATACAAGTATGTGCTTCATTATACGGTAAATTTGAACAAAATATGTTATTTATGTCATTATTTTTTACAGTTAAGTTTTAGGGAAAATTAAAATCACAGCTCCACAAACTAGAAACTCCAACACACAGACTAAAGTGCATTCTAACTCGGGCCACAATAATTTATGATATATTGCATACAGTTCACATGTGTTGTAGTCGTTGGGGAAGGAAATGCTTAATATAGCCTTCCTTTGGCATCTTCAAAATGATCTTGATGTAGCCTGAACTCCTCATAGGCTTTGAGAAAGGTTATTGTAAATATTCCATCTCCAAAGAGTTGCTCCAAAAGATTGATAAAAATCCATCTTCCACCAATGGCCTACTAAGTGAATCTTCAAGAAGGGCTGGTCAGCACAAGTTTACTTGATATATCACCGCCACATCTACTATTCAGATACATTTGAGCCTTCTCTTCTGATGTTGGAATAATATGCAATCCAAGTGTCATGCTTTCAAATGGATCCCTCTTAAAGAAACAATAAACAAGACAACTGTAAGTTTGAGGTAGATTTTAATAGCATGAAACTATACCTCTTAGACAGTAGATTTTAACATCACAGGGATCTTCCGGCTGTTAGTAACTGTTGATTATTACCTGTTCATCTCTCAGGAGGGATCTGTGCTGGCTGTCATATCAGGTCTTCACTGCTCCTCATAGCCAGCGGTCAGGTACGTCTCTCCCCCCTGACCCTGAAACATGTACTGGGTCACAGCAGCAGGGATTAGGGCATTAGTCAGCTCCTGTAAATGCACAAATAAATAGTTTAGAAAATAGTCCATATAATGGATACTTGATCATGCAATTAAAAAAATGTCACTTTGACCCATTATGCAGCTGATTGTGTAATGACAGTAAACTCACTGATTTCAGGTTTGGGTCCATTTCTGTGAAGTTCCACTCATTCAAAGACAGACTTAATGTGAAAGGCTGTGAGAAAGAGTAGAGGTTAATGGGGGTATGTTAAGGTCATTACTATGATCCTCTCATTCACTTGTATGTGTGTAAACAGTGGATTCGCTCTCTCGCCCTGTATAGATTCATACTTACATCCATCGCTGCAGCACTGCTTTCCATGCTCTGCTGGTGACTCCTCAGAAGCAGCTGTAAATCCTCCAGGCCCATGTCAACGTTCTCCACGCCATCAGGAATTTCTGGTCTTTGACATATACACACAAGTTAAAGTTAAATGTGAGTGGTGCTTGTCTATCTAAAACAAAAGTCTTAACTGTGCTTAAGTTGTAGATATTTGTTACTCTGACTTGGATGATATATTATACCTCTCCAGCATGGGTCTTTTGGCCCTTCTCTCTCCCAAATTAGATCCTCTGCCCTCTAGGACGGACTGGACCATGGCAACAGGGAGGACGGGGGGTTCAGGGCACACCTCACAGGAGCCGAGTGGTACACCCTCTCCTCGTCCCTGCACCCCAGGACTCGCCGGCTCTTCCTTAATCAGCATCAGACACTTTTCCCTAAACAAACAGATCGCATATTAATCCAATGAAAACTAGGGTCCACTGAAATCCATTTGATCCCCCCCCCCCCCCCCCCCCCCCCCCCCCCCCCCAGAAATATAGTTGTCTGCTTTAATTTTTCTGGATTCTGTGTTTTATAATTGAATACATAATGTATTATCAAAACCGTTGGTAATCAAACGATTGCATAAAACAGTAACAATTCAATTAATCTTTTAAAATATAATCAAATGAAATGTAAACAATTCCTTAATTTTTTTTTTTTTTTTTTTTTTTTTGCAAACAAAGCGCTGCAAAACAGATGCACAGATGTTTCCTGGAAAAATAATTGTGATATTGTGTGATGTTTCTGGGGGGGATTATTAATTAATTCATTATTATTTTATTATTACTGTGAGAAGTAGAAGTACATTCTACTGTACAATAATATTCTAATTTATTTCTGTTATCATTTCTTTAAGTTGAACCAAACTTTTATACAGTAAATTCCATTTTTATGACTGAATTTATTCGGTGAATCCATTTTTCTAAGTGGCTAAAGGGATAGTTCGCATTGTTTGTGTGACTGTGTCCATAGTCCAAGTCAGTGGGGTCCAAAACAACATGAATATACAGTACAATTTTAATGTATGGACAAAAACAGTTTTTATTTTGGGGTGAACTATCCTTTAACCCTGAAGGTCGGCCCACTCACCTTGATTCCTCTGCCTGCATTTGTAAAGCCATGGTGGTGGACTGTGAAATTTCAGTGACATCAGAAATGACTGGACCTCCTGTCATCACACTGCTAGTGGAGCAGGATGCACTTTCTGTGGATGGCTGGTAGAACATGAGAGAGATTCTGTGTTTGTCATATTTTATTGATCGAGAAAGCCAGTTGTATGAGGCATGATTTAGTGAGAAAAAAAATTCTCTGTCAGATCCTCAATCTTTAATATGAAAGCTTTCTCACCGACTGGATATAGAAAGATTCTTGCAAGGACTCCATGGAGTGGCTATGGCTGAATTTGGAGGCAGGGGGGGTGGAGCAACCATCATCCAGCATGAGAGGACTGAAGAGAAGGAAAAATGCAGCATAGTGGTAGACAGTGAAAGAAACGTTGGAACAATGTTGTTATTAGTTATCCACTTAAAAGTTACAGCGAGGTAAAGAGCTCCGGCTCTTGCCGTCTCTCTTACCCAGTTTGTTCTCATGCGTCACACTAGCTGACGGTGCACCTTTTAATAGAAGGTAGAGGGTCATGCGCTACAATTCAGGTGTGTGCGTGTTTGTGGGTGCGTGTGTGAGGGCAAGAGCTCAGGAGGTCTGACTCAGCATTCAGGTCCATTCATCGCAGCGAGGGCAGTGAATTGTATCAGCTGACTGTTTCCAGCTGAGTTGGCCGTTCCCTCTACTGTGTTTGTGTTGAAGCATCAGGCTGTTGATTGCTATTTTCTGTTTGCTCTTTTTTTGTTTGTGAATATGTTTCAATACCAAATCGAGTGCTTCAGATTAGTGTTTGTGTTGAAGTGTGTGTTACAGATGAATGGGTACACTCACAGCTTTCTCTTCATTCCCACAGTGCTGGGAGTGTTGGACTGCATCTGGCTAAACAGAAACTGAATCAGCTATATGGATAGAACAGAGAATCAGAGAGTGATTAAGCATTAGTCACTGGTCACTAAATCAGCACAACAGAATCTATTCCAATAACAGCCCGTGTGGGCATGAGCTGTATTTCTTACCTTGTTCATGACTTTCTGCTGCTGTGTGTGATTCTGCCTCAGTGACACCACCTCCCTCCACAGAACATCATTCTGCCTACAGCATAGATAGATAGATAGATAGATAGATAGATGGATAGATAGATAGATAGATAGATAGATAGATAGATAGATAGATAGATAGATAGATAGATAGATAGATAGATAGATAGATAGATAGATAGATAGATAGATAGATAGATAGATAGATGGATAGATAGATGGATAGATGGATGGATGGATGGATAGATGGATAGATGGATAGATAGATGGATAGATCATACATATAGGCTGTAAACTAGAGATAATTTGTACACTACTGAAATGGTAGGTGATTGTTTTGAGGAAGTATTTGTTAATTTCACTCTGATTCGAGTGCAAGGTGGTCTGCAATTTATGTTTTCCATGTTGATGTGTTCCACCATGCACCATCTGAAAACATTCGAGAACTACTGAAATAGATGATTATTCAGATGAATATAGACGGGTATATGATCAGACCGCTGGACTCCACCTGTCAGGTGAGCTACTGAATGCTCTATTGAGGCAGCTTATACAAAACACCAAACCACTGAGATTCACAATGCAGAGAGCCGATGAATGAGCCAACTGCCGAAGTAGGTGAAAAGTTAGAGGGATAATAGAGGTGAAAAGTCAAGTTGTTGTTCGGGGTTCAATTGCTTTGTTACTAAGCATGAGGATAGGCAGTAAATGATGCCATGGGATTAATTGGGTGCAAAATGTGTGTTAAACGTCTTACTGTTTCATATCCTGCATCTGCATCTCCATGTTCTCTTGTTGGCTGCGTAACACCTGCACCTCATACAACAGCTTACTCAAGTCCTCTTGCCGTACTTTGGTCTCCTCGCTTTTCACTATTGACACCTGTGAATACACAAACATATAAACTATCGTGCAGTAATGGGTAAACAAACCTCAAACCTTCTCCTCTGTGTGTGTGTGTGTGTGTGTGTGTGTGTAAGACCCTCTGACTCAGAGGATGAGAGCAAATAAAACAAGAGTGAGAATCACTTAAAGATGAGACGTCTCACCTTGCGCTTAATGTGCTCAAGCAGATGCTCATGGCCCTGGAGGAAATAAAGGTGCTGGAACTCGGTGTCATCTCGCTCTGGCTTTACCAGCCCGCTCTGCTCAATGTTCACCACCTTCCTGAAGCCGTCTGAGAGAGAAGTGAGAGGTTAGCACAAACACTCCTTCAATCTGGAGTGTCTGTGAGAGTTTTGGGATGTTTGTCATCGCAGGCTGATACTTACACATGTTGAGCTGGCGCACAAAGCTTGCCATGTTATTGTGTTTGAAGTATTTGGGCAGGACCTCCTTAGCAAATCTGCCCTGGTCAAAAACATGGAAGCTGGTGCCCGTCTAGAATGAGAGAAAACAAGGCAAATACATCTCTGCTTTTATTATAGCACAAAATAGGTTGCTTGTGTTTATGAGAGGGGAGTCTTTTAATGTTCTTCCTCAAGCTTTTCCTGAAAGAGTTTAAATGCAAAACTGAGACAGGATTGTGTTAAATCAGAGAGAAGCATCTGCTAAGACCGGCGTGCTTAATGCCATCGCCTGCCAGTTTTTCAACCTTATTGAGTTTTTACTGTCTTCCAGGTGTTATTTACTTATTGCCCTTTTTTTTTGCACACACAAGCAGAATGTAAATGATTTTTGATACACAGGATTTTTAGCAAATTAATTAATGTGTGAAGTACTGATGATTCATTGCCAAATGTATGAAGTTAAAAAGAGATGAAGATTATGAATATAAACATTATGCAGCCTCAAAGTATTGATACAAATGAATTATTTTAAAGAGTTTGCCAACGATTTTTCTGGTTCCGAGTTCAGTCAATAATAATTTTTATTGGCCTTTGATTGGACCTTTCATTGATGTTCATTTAAAATGAATTTTAAACATTTTCATCTGGATGCAGTATGCATAGCAAAATTAATCTAGAGAATTTGATGTGTTTCTTATTAATCATTCTGATGACCTAAGCTAGATCCACCTTCAGTCTTATTTTAAAACTTCATCAACACATTTCCTCAAAGTTCAACACTGATCAACATATTTCCATTATGACAAAAATATGTAAAAAATATCTCAAATTTACTACAGCTAAAACAAATTATCAAAGTATTTGCTTAGTTAACAGTGTAACATTTTTAAAATATTTTTTTCCACACTAAATATCAATACCAGACAAAAAATTGTATTCATTAAAATATTTCATATATAGTTTTTCTACTAAAATTCTTTAAAATTTTCCACTGACCCCCTAGAGCTCTCTTACAGCTTTACTCAGAAAATGTTGAATATATATATTTCTCTGATATAAAAATTTGGTGTAGGAAAATATTTATTTTAAAACAGATACTGTACCACTGTTAACCAAGTAAATATATTCCAATATTTTAGTAATTTGTCTTAGCTGTAGAAAATGATAAAGTCAGATTATTCAATTTAGTAAGCTTACTATTTTTCACAAACATTATAAAATGGTCTATATACGTGCCAATAAAGCATAGCTTTGAATACATAAATACATAGCTGCCATTTCATTGCAAGGGATCATCATATTTGGCATTCAAATATTTAAAAAATCCCTGTCTTACATTTAAACTTTTAAATGTGTTTCTCTGGCTATCTACTCAAGGGCCCACAAGCCACAAGAGTCCGACAAAAAATCCATAATTAAATGGCAACGTTGGTTTTCTTCCTGATTTTCTTTCTATTTTAGATCTACAGAGTTTATCATCAAAAATATCAATCAAATAGGATGCCATCAGGATGAACTCACAGTACTCCAGCAAATCAGATGATTGGTCTCTGGGTCCTCCACAAGAGTCCAGAGTTTAGTGAGGAAAGCAGGTACATTGCTAGCGTATGCTCCATCCACACCTATTGAGCCTGGGTTCTCCTGCATGACTACACTTGGACTTGAACAGATGAGTCTAAAAATCCAGAAGTATTTTAGTCCATTTCCAAATCGATGCTCTCTTGGGATGTGCGTTGCTAATGCTGTTCCTCTCTCCTTCTCCTCGTCTCTCTGTGGCCTAGTCATAGGGCCATATTGGTCCCTGCCGTTCCCACAGGTCAGAGTCAGCATAAAGCAATGCCCTGCAGCATCACCACTATACCCCCTCACTCAACAAAGGATCCCACAGGAGAACAATACAGACTCACACAAAGCCTAGAATAATGCCACACTGTCACGCCAAACAGCACAATGACCAAACACAACCTGCACAGGAGAGTGTGCTGGGCAGGTGTGTAGGCTATCTATCCATCTATCTATCTATCTATCTATCTATCTATCTATCTATCTATCTATCTATCTATCTATCTATCTATCTATCTATCTATCCATCTATCCATCTATCTAACCATCCATCCATAGCTTTATTGGCATGGTAAAAAAAGAAGCTTTACTTTGTCAAATTATTAGAAACACACAAACCGGTACATATACAAATAATACAACAAAATTAAACAAAAATGCTCTACCTTTATCTAACCGGCAGGGTATTATTTTATTTTATTTAAAAAATAAAATAAAATAAAATAAAATAAAATTGCTCTACCTTTATTTAACCAGCAGGGGGACCCATAATCAAGATCTTCAGTATTTTTACCTCTATACCTCTCATTACCATGCAACACAGTCATAATTTTAACAGATAGCGTTTTGTTGTTGTTGTCGTCATAAAACAGCACATAAATACATCCATAGGTATGAAATCCAAAAAGCTAACTAGGTTTCTAAAGAGTTGGGGTGACGCAAAACGTATCACAGCAATTTCTAAAGGAAAACAGATGGCTGGATTACTATAATGTAATTTTCAATGAACCTATTCTTGAGAAAAAACAGTGGTTCTCAACTCCATAGGCATTGAATCCATGGTGACAAAGACATTATAAATGCTTCCGTAGTCATTCAGGTCAAAGCCCGATTCAGTTAAACATGATTAGTCGCTGACGCATGCAAAATTAAAATCACTGGTCAGCATCTGTATATGCTAAACAGGTCATGGGCCTTCATGACGAATTACTTCCTCGTTTTCAAGCTGTACCTCGAGTCATTTAAAGTGGTTTGTTTTTAGAAATCCCATGCACATCCTGTAGTTAATGAGTGAAGATTCAGCATTCATTTCAGGAGTCAACATCAGCAGTAAGTAGGCTAATTGTTCCCATGTATCACTTTCCACTAGGCACATTTTAATTAGTGTTACAGGAAGAAGGAAATGTTTGATTTGCATGAGGATGCGCACATCTGTCAGGTTTGTTGTCATGTGGGAGGTGGGTCTGTGTTTTTGTGTGTACCCACTCGGTAGGAACTTGTTAAGGGACCATTTGCTATAGCCATTAACAATAGGCAAGGCTTTTTAGTTGCTACTATGCATTTACAAAATAATATTTTCTACGTAGATTAATTACACTCAATTATGGATAAATCTGTATGTTGTTTTTCAGCAATTTCCGTCTTTTTTCATTTTCTCCATCTTCTGAAGTAATCCTGCATCTAAGACCATTTATTGTACTCTCTTCTTACTTCTGAGATAAATCACAGTCAAGATATTGACTCCTCACTGTAAAAGTCAATACTGGCAGTACTAATATTAGCGCTAGCCGACCTGCATGGACAAACTGCATCTACATATCTGTAATTATATCTATACTGTCCTTAATGTCAGGTGGCCAAGTTTGAATTTATGAAATTAAATTTGTTAGGTCATTATCAAAATGTATTAGTCAATGAAAAATAGTCAAGAAACTTAATGCAAAAGGCATAATTTCAGCATTCTATAAAAAATCTATATGAAATAATTTGTTTTGCATGTTTAAAAAAACATTTGCATTTTCAGGTGCCTATAAAATACTTTGTCCCATTAATCATCTCGTACACCGCTAATGAGATTTACAATTATTTATTTGTTTTGTTTTTTTATATAGGTTTTAAGCATTAGTGCAATGTCCAAAAATTGTACAAAAAGCGAATTAAAATAAGTAATACGTAATGAAAAAAAAGTAAAAAAATGTAATGAATAATATAAATAATTTTAAATAAATTTAAAAACAATACATGATTTCCCTTGTTTGTTTTGTGTCATTGGTGTAATGATTAATGTTGAAAATCTATTTTAAAAATACCCAAATTTGTGGAAAAGTACTTTCAAAGTCAAAGTTCAGAGTAGGAAGAAGCTTGTTCAAATCTAATGGTGATTTTCCCTTCATGTTGCAAAAGTTATAAATTTAAATGTATTTTTCCCCTAAGTGGTTCATTTAAACACCATTGGTTTCACAAGCCTAATTTTTGCAATAAAATAAAATAATAAAGAACACAAGTCAAGTTGTCCTTTATAATTAGTTATAATTACTATAATGTCAATATATTAATAAATAAATGCCATCAGCTTTCAAAATGTCAACATTTTGTAAGTCTGAAATATCAGAATCCAGTCATAATTTACAAATCACATAATGAAATGTTGATAAATATTTTCAGTTTGGACTCAAATCCCTAATCTGCCACAGTGCGTCATGTAAGCATCACAGGGCTACGGAATCACTGGCCTGAGGGTCAAAGAGCACATGATGTAGGATTTAAAACAGCCATAAATGACTGCAGCTGCGAGGTCAATCATGATCTTGTTATTAATAAAGTTGAGAGCCGGGATTAAATGAATGAACTGGTGGCCTCGGTTTGAACAGCCAAGGTTGCAATGCAGCTGCGTTCATGCAGCTTTATGCTAATGCTAATCTGACCAAACATATAATCCATTAGTGATTAAGCACTACGAGGAATTTGTACCATGGACACATGTCCGTCCATATCCTTTTAGAATCTACTTGGACATAGAAATCAGAGATCAAATTAATAATTAATAATCAAACAGAAATAACTGAATTTATTAAATACTTGTAAGATGCAGTGGTGACCCTGAGGGTTTGTCAAAACAGATGATAGAAGACACAAGACAGAGATGAGAAATATGAGGGTGGTGTGTGTGTGTGTGTGTGTGTGTGTGTGTGTGTGTGTGTGAGAGAGAGAGAGAGAGAGAGAGAGAGAGAGAGAGAGAGAGAGCAAGCGAGAGAGAAGGTATCCAATCACACACACTTTTTTGACGTTTAACTTCAGGTGGAACTAAGGTCATAAGTGAGATCAAAGCCACACGCTCTGAAAAAGAGAATCAAATTATTCATATCTAAAACTAGTCTGCATTTCAGTGTGTGAGGGATGAAATACAGAATGATGTTGATTATTTTAGCCTCATCTTGACCATTCACCTTTAAAAATTTGGGGGTCTGTAAGATTTTTATATTTTTTTGAAAGAAGTCTGTTTTGCTCAACAAGGCTGCATTAATTGCATAAAAAAAATACAGGAAAGTTGTGAAATATTTCAAATGTAATTTATTCCTGTGATGGCAAAGCTACATTTTCAGCATCATTAATCCAGTCTTCAGTGTCACGTAATCCTAATCATTCTAAAATGCTGATTTTCTGCTCAAGAAACATTTCTTATTATTATCAATGTTGAAAACAGTTGTGCTTTTTAATATTTGTGTGAAAAGCAAGATAGGATTATTTGGTGAATAAAAAGCTCAAAAGAACAGCATTTATTTGAAATAAAAAACTTTGTACCATTATAAATGTTTTTACTGTTACTACTGTCACATTTGATTATTTCTACTTGCAAATTAGCAGTGTTCATTTCTAAAAATCTTACGAATTTAAAAATTTTGAATGGTGGTGAATATAATCGGATTCTCAGATTTGAAAGGTACCTCATATCATACAGCTTGTTGAGAAGACAGGTGCACATCCCTTGTCCGACTTTCTCCTGCTGACTTGAAAACATATTGATTATAGCATAGCAGTGCATTATGACCTAGATTATGATGCCAGGCATAGCGACTCTCCAGGCCTACACATACATGAACTCTTACATATATATATACAGATATGCAATCACCCGTCCTACACCCCATCCCTCGCCTTTGTACACCCAGTCTGACAGGCGGGTCTGTGACCATCGCCTGAAATGGCTGCAGGACCGGATGGCTGCTTGCCTGTGCTGGGCTACCTCCATCCCCTACTCCCCACCCCTGTTGCAAGTCTTGTTCATGTTGTAGAGTGTACTGGTTGTGTGCTAATGTTGCTCCTTACAGGAGCATAGTCTGGGGGTTGCCTTTTTTCTCCTCACCTCTCCTCATGTCATGCTGTATTTTCCTCAATTTCCTGTCTTCCTGTCCTGTCTACCCCCTTGTCATATTGTATATATGTTTGTATACAGGTCGATGGCTAATTTCACTGGTACTTGTGACTAAGTGCACAATAAAGGGTTACTACTACTTCTACTACTACTATTAAACTGCCCCTATTGTGCTTTTTTGAATATTACCGTTTGAATATTACCCTACAAAGTTTTAAATATCACAGTGCAAAACCAATACATGTATTATTGTCTTCTAAAAGAAAGAACCGATTCTGAACTTCTGAAACGAGTCATCAGCAATTTCAGTTTCACTTCCTGTGGCGAAAACTTAAACTTAAACTTAAACTTAAACAGTTCTGATTGGTCACTAGTTTCGAAAGAAATGCCTGTGATTGGCTACAATACTCAAAGCTGCAAAAATCAAGTTGTAAATAGACACATTTGCAGCGGCCTTGTTACGTGACACGAATAGAACAACCAGATCGCATTAAAGGGGACCGACCTATTATGCAAAATTCACTTTTACATGGTGTTTGAACATAAATGTGTGTTGGCAGTGTGTGTACACAACCACCTTAGAATGGTAAAAATCCACCTACTCCTCTTATTTTAATCTCAGAACAAGCCGTTTGCAGGTTGTAGCTTTTGTGACGTCACATTGACCAGGCCCCGCCCACGAGTGCTGACGGACTCTGCTCTATTAGCATAGACCCCGCCCTGAGTGAGCTGTACACAGTCCGCCATGTTTATCTCCTCTCCAGAGCATTTAACAGCAGCATTTAAGTAAGAAATTTCACTCAAAAATGGGCATTTACAACATATGATCAATGATCTGTGGTGTATTTTGAGATGAAACTTCACAGACACATTCTGGGGACACCTTAGACTTATATTACATCTTGTTAATAGGGACATAATAGATTCCCTTAAATATACTTGCTTTTCTCTCTTATTAAATAATTACAAATGATTTGCTGCACATAGTAATATAACTCGGTTAATGCTGCAATAAAAATATATTACTTTGCATTGACCTGACCAGGCACCCACCCACAATACCCAATTGATTCCCCTGATGTAACAATATAACAAATGTGTGTCTTCATTAACTGCCCCTGAATTATGTCTAATTTGACCCTCCCTCAAATAGTTGTAGCTGAAGCCTGGAAGAGTTTGGTTCGTGTTGTCGACATGTCGAGAAGACGCTGTTGTCAGAGCTGCGAATGGACTTTGCATGGACTTCAGAAGGAAGATGACTCACACTGGAATTGATATAGAAAATCCGACGCCATTTTTCGTATCAATTTGTATCGAGCACTGAGGAAGCCTTCGGACCTGAAATTCAGATATGTTCATAAGTGCTTCGTTTCCGACGAGCACTGTAAGTGGTCGACCAATCACAACAGACTGGGCCGTTTGACCAGTCAGAGCAGAGTAGGCTAGCAGAAAGGTGGGGTTTAGAAATATTAACAGTATATATACTGTGCTCTGTTTGATTAACCATGGTAATGTAAGGTTATTGTATACTGATTATTGATTAATCTGGCTGATGATAAAGCTGAAGTGTGTAATTTCAATTGTGCTCTCTAGAATCACAAAATGTTATAGCAAACATAATTATAGTTTTCAAACAGGTTACCCAAACATTCCCCCATTCACAGTTGTTAACATGAAATGTATGTTAACTTCACAGTTCAACTTCGACTCAAATTATTGTACTAATAATTAATTTATATTTGTTAAAAACACACACACTATATCTTGTTGCTGTCTTTGTATTTTTGTAGCTTTGTCCACTTTCTCACTCTCCCTTTTTTTATTTCCTTGCTAGCTGCTTCTTGCTCAAGTGGTTGTCTGGCTGTTTTATTCAGGAGGCAACTAAATGACAGAGGCGCTTTTGTGGTCTAAGCCTCCTGTCTGCTCGATCTCCCCTCCTCTCTATGCCTGTGCATTATTCAGAGACATTGCTGGTAAGAGCCAAGTCCCCAAAATAACATTCCTTCTGCTCCACAGAGCTGTTCCTGAACCTCAGCCGCCTCTCAGACACCCGAAAGCACAGTGGCTGAAACAGCTAATCTCTTTTTATTCATGGAGATGTAAAAGTTGGAGCAACACATATAATATCAGCGGCGGAAAGCTGAACATGATGGTTCTGGACATGTTTTGAAAGTGCTGTTGCTGGGGATTTCAAAACAGATGGTTTCCTTCTCTGGTGTAAATAGAAATCAAAAGTACCATAACACTTTTTAAAAAAAAAATTTTTTTTTTGAAAATGTTCAGCTTACAGCTTTAAATTTAGCCTCAAACATCTGGACTTGTCAGCAGACATTACCAGTGTCAATTGTATTTTTAACTGAATCACATTGAATACAATTAATTTGCATTCATATCATAACATTTATGTGGTATGTATTAGGATGTGTGATAAATGTAACAAAGACCTAATATATGTATTTAATGTGAAACAATATGTAAAAACAAAACATCATCAAACTCAAATTCAGATTCGGAATGATGAAGTAAACAAGCAGCAAACAGTTACAAATAAGCAAGCCAAATACATAAACATTAAATCACCAAATGCACATTTGAATGGATATCAACGTCAGTGAAATAAAAATATAACTTTAAAATCTTCTCCTGAACACACACTTTAATATTTTCTGAAGAGACATGATCGCTTTATATGATGAACAGATTTAATTTAGGCTTTTATTCACATATAAACATTATCAACGCACACATCAGATATGATAAATGGAGGCTCAAGCATGCTTGCTTGGCATGCGAGAACCAATGAGGTTCATTCTCTTTTTACACAGCACATTTGAGCTTCTACAAGAACTAATGAGATTTCTTCTCACGCGTCAAGCAAGTGCGGTTAAGCTTCTGTTTATGTTCGCTGATCAATGTTTATGTGAATAAAAGCCTAAATCTGTTCATCATATAAAGCGGTCGAGTCTCTTCAGAAAATTTGGACTAAACCTCTCGATTCATATGGATTAGTTTTACAATCTCTTTGTGAACTTTTTGAAGCAACAAAGTGGTAGTTGCGTGGACTGTCAATAGAGGAAAAGAAAACTCTCAGATTTAATTAAAATATCTAGCGAAAGTGTTACGGGTTTGGAACAACATGAGGGTAAGTAATTGATGAAGTTTTTCCTTTTAGGGTGAACTAACCCTTTAAATACAAACCTGGTCATACTCTATGCAATTTTCATGTGCCAATTTTTAGGCAAAACGTGCACACAACCCAATTTTCTGCTGCCCTAGATGAAGTGGTTACATTCATGGCATACATAAAAAAAAACATCTTTGATGATCATAGATTGCCATCCTTTTCTAATGAAGTAGAGTAATGAATTATGTGTGCACAGACCTGAAGTCTCTAATAATCCTTTTAAAAGAACATTCTTGGATCAATACAACTTAAAGGGTTAGTTCACCCAAAAATGAAAATTAATTCATTAATTACTCACCCCCATGCTGTACCAACCCCGTAAGGCCTTCGTTCGTCTTCGGAACACAAATGAAGATATTTATGATTAAATCTGAGAGGTTCATGACTGCTACATAGGCTCCCTAAGGGAATGACACTTGACGGCCCAGAAAGTCATTAAAGAAAATGTTTAAATATTCCATGTCGCAACAGTGGCTCAACTATAAGTTTATCAAGCGACGAGAATACTTTTTGTGCGAAAAAACAAACAAAATAACGACTTTATTCGACTATTCCTTATCTTCCTTGTAGGCCTGAAACGAGACTTCGAGAGATTTCCACGACGCATGCGCGAGAATTGCGATCTCCTTCAACTACTTCAGTTAAGTTCTCGCGCGTGCGCGTCGTGGAAATCTCTCGAAGTCTCGTTTCAGGCCTACAAGGAAGATAAGGAATAGTCGAATAAAGTCGTTATTTTGTTTGTTTTTTCGCACAAAAAGTATTCTCGTCGCTTGATAAACTTATAGTTGAGCCACTGTTGCGACATGGAATATTTAAACATTTTCTTTAATGACTCTCTGGGCCGTCAAGTGTCATTCCCTTAGGGAGCCTATGTAGCAGTCATGAACCTCTCAGATTTAATCATAAATATCTTTATTTGTGTTCCGAAGACGAACGAAGGCCTTACGGGGTTGGTACAGCATGGGGGTGAGTAATTAATGACTTAATTTTCATTTTTGGGTGAACTAACCCTTTAAGCACCATCGTAAGGATTTGTGGCATATTAATTATCCACTTATTCCAGCTTTTCTTATACATGATTTCTTATAAAGCTCAGTAATAAACTGCAATGACATTTATATCTAAATGAAACTGTGCTCTCTTTGTTCCTCTCTTTATATCCGAGTAGTTGCCCAGCAAAGACTAAATGGTGACAACGTGTTCCTGGAAACACAGAGGATTGAGATAAGCTGTTCCATGTAAGCCAGATCACTAAAGCAACGAGGGCCCATGGCAACACTTGTTTCAACACCTTGTCACCTGATCTGACCAGATCAAAGGCCTTCATGGGCCTTCTCTAAAGAGAAATGCAATTTTTGTCTTTAAAGCAGTTTTGAACCTCAAAACCCTGCAGAACACATTGCATTCAATTGGGAAATGCTTGCTCACTGAATACTGAATACTGGAGCTTTTTAGAAGATACTGGCCATTACTGTGGCATCTTCATGCGGGTGCTTTTGAACATGTTGAATCAGCGAATATGAAAAGTGTTTTTTATTAAAATAATGGTTTTAAGGGGACTGCAGTACATTGTATAGAATCAGTTCTTTTTTAAGAGTGAGAAGTGAGTTTAAAGAGGGACACTGCTGTGTTAATGCTGAACGTCCAATCATATGCTTCCGGTGTTTCATGGGATTAGAGTGGATTTATTGTAAATGCCTGTAATTTCTAAAAGGCTTGAGAGATTATAAAAAATGTAGACATGACAATTTCGTTTTATCACCAATCTAACAGAAAACAAGAGCTGCATGTTGTATGTTTAATGCATAATATTCTCATACTACCAGTTGGGCTTACTAATTTGTCACATATACAAATTCAAATGCAAGTTTTAAAGTGCAACACCTCTGATCAAAGTTGGGACTTCATGGCTCTTAATTTACAGCACATTTAACAGTATTGGGTATAATGCATTACGGAGTAAGTACTGTATTTTAATTACTTTTCACTTAAAGAAGGAAACTTAAGGATTTCTCTTTTTTACTGTAATTTAATTACAGTTACTTCTTATGTAGTTGCATTATTGTATGGACTATAGAACAATTTTGTATAAAACAAATTTGGGTTAAATTGGGTTTTTAATTCCTTTTAAATACTTTTGTCAGTTCTGTCAGGGAATACCAGACTCGGAGACAGAGAGTTAGTTCAACCCAAACAGGTATTTAGGTATTTACAGAGTCTTTCTTTACCAGGTTTCAGTGATATAGACAGTGAATCAGCGGGGAGCAGCGGGGAGTGGAGAACAAAAGATTCTCCCCCGGCCCTCCACCAGGGGAAGGAGTGGTCCTGCTACCACCTCTTGAGAAGTAACAGTCGACATCCCTGAGCAGCCCGTCTCAGGAGCGCCGCTTGGCCCGGCGTTTAGCGGGGGGCGGGGCTGGAGAGGGCTGGGACGCCTTCTTGCGGCTTCCTCCACGATCGGGTCCGGGTGAAGGCTGCTCCTTGTGCCGGGTGGGAGGGGCGGGAGCCGCAGGAGGGCGTCCTTGGCGGCGAACAGACTGAGTGACCTGCCCGGCCGACTGGGTGGAGGCAACAGCGGGTCGGCGGGGCAGGATGTGCTTAATAGCCTCAGTCTGTTTCTGAGCAGTCGAGAATTGTTGGGCAAAGTCCTCAACTCCACCGCCGAAGAGGCCGGCCTGGGACATGGGGGTGTCGAGCAGCCGAGACCAATCGGCATCCTTCATGTCAGCCAGGTTCAGCCACAGGTGTCTCTCCTGGACCACGGCTGTGGACATTACCAAACCTAGGGAGCGTGCGGTCACCTTCGTCGCCCGGAGAGCGAGGTCGGTGGCGGTGCGCAGCTCATCAAAGAGCCCTGGGTCTGTCCTACCCTCGTGCATGTCTCTGAGCATCTGGGCCTGGTAGACCTGCAGAGTGGCCATAGCATGTAGCGAAGCAGCCGCCTGTCCCACCGCTCTGTAGCACTTCGCCACTAACGTAGACGAGTACCTACAGGCTTTGGATGGGTGCTTAGGCTCGCCACGAGAAGAAGCACTCTGAGGACACAGTTGCATCGCAACAGAGCGTTCAACCGGGGGGAGCCCAGTGTACCCACGGGCAGCTGCTCCATCGTGGGGAGGAAAGGCGGATGAAATCAACAAGCGGTCACGGGAAGACATGGGAGACTTCCAGGACTTCGAGATCTCATCATGCACATCCGGGAAGAAAGGAATTGGGGTTGGCTGCGGACGTGAATCCGCAGCCGCACCCAAAAACCAATCATCTAGCCGCGAGCGCTCGGGACGGGGCGGAGGAGTCCACTCCAACCCAATGCCCGCAGCCGCCCGGGTAAGCATGGCAGTCATCTCGGGGTCCGACTCGACAAACGACTGCACACCCGAAGGAGGCAGCGCTGTCGAGTCATCATCCGATGAATCCTGCCCACCTTGTGATGCTGCGATGGACATCGCATCATCCTCTGTAGCGCCAAAGGAAACATGCGGGGCATCCGAAGATGGACCCGCGGGAATCCCCTGGACACTAACGGGCACCGTCACGAGAGGGGTAGGTGCAGAGCACGGACTGATAGTCGGCGCTTTGTTCCACACCGTCACCCTCAGGTCACCCTGGCCACCAGCCGAAGTACTAGCTCTATTTCTAGAGTCAGTAGATCGGGGTGTGGGTGAGGGGACTCTCACTCTTGCGAGATCACTGAGTCTCGACCGTAGTGACGCGATGGTCATGTTCCCACAGAGAGAACATGAGTCATCCACGAGCGCCAATCTAGCGTGATCAATGCCCAAACACACTAGACAGCGCTCGTGCCCATCAGAGTCAGACACGAAACCACCGCAACCAGAAGTGCACGGGCGATGCATCTTTAAAAAGACGTGCCGCGTGCAAGCTCTTTCAGAGAGGAAACCTCGGTATTGAAGCGCCCAGGGAGAAACACACTCACTGGCAAACCACTGCACAGATAAGCAGGAAGTGTGCACTCGCTGGGAGATCGCCGTCACACCAACACTGGAGAATCTCGTCTTGTAACAGCTGACAGTTCAGAGATGGCTTGTGGAGCGAAGGGATTGCCTTGGCTCCGAAGCGAAAACATATCTGCATGTTGCGGCGTCTGCCGCTTTATACCCACGAGGTGGGGCGGAGTTACGCTATGCAAATTCCGCAGACCCATGGCATTTCTTTGCCATTGGCTCGTTTTGTAATAGTCGAAGTTGATAGGCTTTCTATGCGAAAACCCCATTCGTCGTCCTCCGACGGAACTCGGAGTGACAACGAAAGGGAACAGTGAGTTACAGATGTTTTAACAAAATAACAATCACTAGTCGCCCCAGTCATGCATTAGAACAGGGTTTTTTAGTCTTAGATGCCACAGACCGGACCCCCAGCTATGATCATCCTCATGTGAGGAACGACCTTACTTTTTTAATGAAATAATTGCTTGCCAAATAGTGTACTTAACTTAAGAGACTGTTCAACACAATAATATATTTTCTTTAAGATATACACTGTAATTAATTGCTGTAAAAATGACAGCATTATTTTACTGCAGCTGGCTGTTTTCTAATTTTACAGCATATTGCTGTAAACAGCAATGCATTCTGGGGTCGCGGGGCGGTTTGATTCAAAATACAGAATATTGCTGTAAATTTCAAATCTGCATTGTCATTGTGATCTTCAACGGTCGTGTTGTCGACTTTCGGGTAGCGGCAAGAGGAGTGATTCTCAACTCTGTGGTAAGTGACTTATTATTTCAATTTCTTATTTTTCATGTTGGGTTACTCGTCTCGTAGACTATTAAGGTAGTTACTCGTCTCGTAGACTATTAAGGTAGCTAACGTTATATTCGCGGTTCAGGATCACGCATCCTCCGTACGGGGCGCGAGGGAGACTTGCGCGGGGCTTCAGCATCGCGGACGCGGTAGTAGGCCTATTTCACACATTCCTCGGGATCTAGCTCCTATGTTAAGAATTACATGCTTTGACAACACTCGGTATTCACACGAGCTTCGTGTTGATCAGCACACTTCGTCGTGATTATTTTATGGTGTAAATCAAATCAAAATCAAGTCATCTGTTAAAATGGGCGCCGAAATGAAAACGCCATTGCTAAAACCTTGCGTCAGACTCACGGAGGATGTGTCCCAGATAGCAGACCAACACTGAATCAACATTGAATCAATGTTAATGCATTAACCAAAAGATCATTGAATCAATGTTGAAATTTAACAGTGATTTTTCATCAGGTTTGCACCCTGAAATAAGGTTATTTCAACGATGAAAAATCAATCAAGATGGACATAAAATCAATATTATTTCAACCATAATTAAATCACTTATTTAACATTGAATCAACATAACAATATCAAATCAATCTTGCTTTATGTACAGCAGGATTATATGCCAGTTAATTGTCTGTTTTTACTCCTTTCAATCAAAAAGGGATGTAATTAATATGGTTTTTAATCAAAAATTCTCTCGAAGTAAACAACTTTAAACCTTCAGTTTACATGCAAATGTTTTTATTTATGACCTCACACTGTTTCAACAGGAATAAACACCACATTCAGAAAAAACAAGTGACTCTAATGGTGACTAAAACCCATGAACATTTTATACAAATAAAACATTATGGCCTGGTTTCACAGACAGGACTTGGATTAGGCAATTAGGACATTTAAGTAGCTTTTATAAGCGTGCCTTTGTAAAAAAAAAAAAAAGAAAGAACATTACCGTTGTGCATCTTGAGACAAGATAATGGCACTGACATTAAGATATATCAGTGCAAGTTGCTTTCAGTTAAAACAGCTCAATCATGCATTTTAGTCTGGAATTTAGCTTAAGCCTTGTCTGTGAAACTGGGGGGAAGAACTTAAAATACAACTTAAGTACAGAATATAATAAAATTGATTACAGAGTGACTTAAAACAATTACATGGAATTGTTGATTCTGAATTCATAAAGTAAATACCAGGAGAAGATCCAGGAAAACAATAACAACATAAATGCAAACCTGCATTTGTAAAATTGAAGTAAATACAAATTGAAACTCACCAACAAAGACAGAAAGAGTGCTACAGACTGAAACACTACCACAGTTCACCGTTTAGGACTTGAAAGCTTTTCAAGTATTGAAAAAAGGATCCTCGGTTAGGATCTACTCGTCTGATGCAAAAAGGATGTCCTTATTAAATTGATACTCTGATGAACTCAGGGGTTTCCACCACGAGCAATGTCCCCAAGCAGTTCAGGGGCATAACGGAGCCATTTTTTGCAGTAACAGCAAAAACAAAATTTGAGGCCTCCTTTTCTCAGCCATCACTTCTTGTTGTAAGGCATCTAAAGAATACACAAACAAACCGAAAGTTAGAACTGCACAATGTTCTAAAACCATTGATTGGTAGTAGTGTATGACTGGCAGAAGGTGGGTCATAAATATTCAGAAATGTGACTGCTGCAAATGTACAACAAATTTAAGTGCTTGATTAATTCAATTAAAGGGTTAGTTCACCCAAAACTGAAAATGATGTCATTAATGACTCTCCCTCATGTCGTCCCGAGCCCGCAAGACCTCCGTTCATCTTCGGGACACAGTTTAAGATATTTTAGATTTAGTCCGAGCTTTTTGTCCCTCCATTAAAAATGTATGTACGGTATACTGTCCTTGTCCAGAAAGGAAATAATGACATCATCAAAGTAGTCCATGTGACATCAGTGCTTTGAAGCATCGAAAATACATTTTGGTCCAAAAATAACAAAAACTACGACTTTATTCAGCATTGTATTGTCTTCCGGTTCTGTTGTCAATCCGCGTTCACGAGTCCCATAAAGTCGTAGTTGTAATTTTTGGACCAAAATGTATTTTCGATTCTTCAAAACATATTCTAACTAACCCACTGATGTCACATGGACTACTTTGATGATGTCTTTATTTCCTTTCTGGACAAGGACAGTATACCGTACATACATGTTCAATGGAGGGACAGAAAGCTCTCGGACTAAATCTAAAATATCTTAAACTGTGTCCCGAAGATGAACGGAGGTCTTACGGGCTTGGAGCGACATGAGGGTGAGTCATTAATGACATAATTTTCATTTTTGGGTGAACTAACCCTTTAACTTGAAATTTTGAATATAAAAAAAATGTGTTTAAGTTAAAACACACTGAATTCAAATTTATGACAATTAATTTTAATAGAAACATTTTAGGTTGATGATGTATATCATACCCAGAAGCAGAGCACAAGCTGATGTATCTGTAGTTGATTCAAAACTTTAACTCCCTCGATCACAAAGCCAATGTCATCAGGTGGTTTATGAAGTTCTCCCTCTCCTTGCGAATAATGAACACTGCCATGGTGAGCTGTTCAAGGTCACACTCACAGTCATCTGTCTGGTTATCCTGAAGTAGTGTACATAAAACAAACAAGTTTAATTGCCTTTTGCTATCATAATTACAAAATACACACATTTAGACTTTTTCTGAAAAATAAAATCAAAATAGAATGTAGACGTTCAACTCACACGGTACTTCTTGATGAGGTCTTTAGGATTTCCTCTCAGGAAAAAATTAGGGCCTTCAGGACACACTCTTCTCATGTGAATGTTTTCAGTCTGTGATAAAGCAAAGTGATTATTTTTCTTATTTGAAAAAAATCCAAATAATCTGTATTACGGAATCAGATTTTGCAGATATATGATAGCAAAGGACAGGAAAATATAAAAATGTACCTTCAGGCCATCCAAGATGTATGTGTCTTTTTTTCCCTTTAGTAAAAATATAGACAACTTTTAGCTGATAGTCTATCCAAGTCTTAAGTTTGTTAATGTTAATGCAAGTCAATAGACAACATGGATTTTTTTTTTACTCAACATTATTATTTAATATTATATATTAACAATTATAGCAGTTTTATAGAAATTACTTACCATGAATTGCAAAGTGTCCTCAATCAAATGTTGAAAAGCTTTTGGTCCTAAGGAGAAAAAAAGAAATGCAATATTTATATGTGGACGAAAATTGTTTGCTACTGGTCCATTAATTAGGCTAGTTGTGTAATAATCTACTATTACTTTTTACCATTATAAAAAATAAATAATTTCTACTAAAAAAACCTAACATTAACATTTTTCCCTGGACGAAGCAAAACACCTAGCAGCCTAACGTTAGGCACATAACGTTAGCTAGCATTAAGCACTTTGTCTTTACTTACATTCATCATTATTATGGGCAAACAAATAGATTAATAAATCAAAGCTTAGATGTCAAAGACAAATAAAAGAGCAGGCAAATACTTTAAAAACTAAACTCAATATTATAATTCGTAAAATACACACAGCCTCAAGAGTTTTGTCCCGCTTCCCGCCCACAGTATTTCAAATATGTCGCGCTGCATAGACGGCACAGGAGGCATACATTTTATACTCATGCCCATGGTCTAAACTGAATACATTAATAGAAAATAAACGAGTAAAGGCAACATCTTGTATAAAAAAAAAAATTCAGTAACGTATCTTGGCGCTGACCTGTAACGTTATGGCCAATCGCAAACTGTCGAGCAAATTCAAAAATTCGATTAATTACGACTCAAGTATATACTCCTAGTATTCATGTTCATAAACAAGGTTAACTAACTCCGAAACATACGTTACATTATCGAGTATATTAATTAAAACAAATTTCCAAGTTCAACCTAGCTTTCATCCATATGAGGAGAATAACGGTTGGGATGAGCAAAACAGTTCAAGACGCTCGTGTGTCGTGACGTCAGAAAAACGTCTGACGCATGTCCTCAAGTTCCCCCAGTGGTGGAAAATGAAGCTGACCAAAAATCAACGTTGATTCAATGTTTGTCTTTTTCATACGGAGCCCCTAAAGGGACTTGGTGGTGGAAAAAAATTAGGATGGGAGAATATTTTTTTTTTCAAATCTTTTGCGTTCCCTCGCAAAACCTTTGCGTTCCCCCGAGCAACTTTGCGTTCCCTCGCAAAACTTTTGCGTTCCCTCACAAAGATATTTGCGTTCCCACGCAAAATGTTTGCGTTCCCTCGCAAAGTTATTTGCGTTCCCACGCAAAAGTTTTGCGTTCCCTCGCAAAGATATTTGCGTTCCCACGCAAAACCTGTTGGGAGCTCGGACAGACACTTCCTGTTTAATGTCCCGCTGGCAGTGTTTCAGAGCTCCGTACGTTAATGAAGCGTTTCATAGTGCTTGAACTTGGACTCAAATATAAAGAAATGCGGTCAGTGCTTAACTCAAGGAGTTCAGTGAAGTTGGCAATATAGCCTATACACATCGGCTATTTGAACTTCCCGGATCAATATTCTTGAGCTAAACGTTGTTAAAACACACAGTACACCTATTTACAATCACAGTAACCTAGACAACGAGCTACAACCCAATTCTCCACAAAACGAGCTTTAATATAAATTTGTCTTTAACCGGCCGATTGAGAGACAAGTACGTCCGAAGAAGGGACCGTCTGCAAAGTGCAAATCCCAAAACCCTTCTGTACATTTTTTATATTATTTAACATACTTCAATAGCTTCACTGTGTAGCTTCACACAAATTCAGTACCAATAATACCATTTTTAGAAAAAAATATTCAGTAACTTCGTTATACAGTGTAATGCCATCCAATTCAGTAAGCAAATAATGCAAAAGCTATGGTTGTAACTATGTTAGCTGCGTACAGTACCAATATAATTTGTGTAAAGAGTAGGCCTACTTATTTTTTATGTGCAATTACTTCCCAAACTAAGTGTTGTATAACCAACATTAGAGCAGTGATGTGTGAACTAAATTTGGTGTGTTACAGTGAAGTTATTAAATATATTTTTTTATAATATAAAATGTGCAAAAGCAGTGCAGTATGACCAGTGGGTTTACCATTGATGTGTAAACTGAATTGGGTGGTTTGTAACATTGAAGTTAATGACTATTTTTATATTTTTGACTATGAGTTGATGCTGTAGTCGTTTTTTGGGTTATATTGCAGTTTGCAGATGGTCCCTTCGGAGACAGCCGCCGCCTGCTCATAGAGATCCATTTAGCCTATATTATAAAGGTCGTTTTGAGGAGAATTGGGTTGTAGCTCGTTGTCTACTGTGATTGTAAATATGTGTCGTTTGTGTTTTAACAACGTTTAGCTCAAGAATATTGATCCGGGAAGTTCGAATAGCCTATGTGTATTGCCAACTTCACTGAACTCCTTGAGTTAAGCACTGACCCGCATTTCTTTAAATTTGAGTCCAAGTTCAAACACTATGAAACGCTTCATTAACGTACGGAGCTCTGAAACACTGCCAGCGGGACATTAAACAGGAAGTGTCTGTCCGAGCTGCCAACAGGTTTTGCGTGGGAACGCAAATATCTTTGCGAGGGAACGCAAAACTTTTGCGTGGGAACGCAAATAACTTTGCGAGGGAACGCAAAAATTTTGCGTGGGAACGCAAATATCTTTGCAAGGGAACGCAAAAGTGTTGCGAGGGAACGCAAAGTTTCTCAGGGGAACGCAAAAGTTTTGCGAGGGAACGCAAAAGATTTGAAAAAAAAATTTCTCCCATCCTAAAAATTTTTCCACCACCACGTCCCTTTAGGGGCTCCGTATTTTCAACACTGAAAAGCGTTGAAATATCAACATTGATCCAATATTAATTAGTTCAATCTCAACCAAAATGATTACTCTGATGGAATTTCAACATTGAATCAATGTCACATTGCTATCTGGGGTGTCAGTCATATAGCCTACATTCAGATCAATTGTGCAGTGCTGTTATATATATATATATATATATATATATATATATATATATATATATATATATATATGTATATATATATATATATATATATATATATTAGCTATAGCCTATTCTGTGTGTGTAATTTGCTTGTTTGTATAATGACTTCGTTAATTTTATTTAAAAGAAAGAGTTCCTGGACTCTGAATACTAAAATATAGTTTTAATGTAAAAAGCTGAAAAATAAAAAAGGTTATAGTAAAAAAATAAACTATTGTCACATGTGGTATTGTTTAGGAGACACTTTAACAAGTGGACACTGGAAGGCCAAGTTGTGTGTGAGGAGAGCATTTCTGACTGAGATTTCCCAGATTTCTGTCTGGCCTTGCCATACTGTTCACTGCATATTACATATTCAATCAGGAGGAGGCAGTCTGCACCAAGGTTATTATAGTTTTGCTTTTTTAAATTAGTTTAGTTTTAATATCGTTTTCAATTTTGCTTAAAATTTCAGTTTAGTTTTAGTTCGTTTCATTAATGGTTTTGTTCGTTTTAGTTTAGTTTTTATTTTGCAAACACATTTCTATTTAGTTTTTATTTTATTTAGTTTCAGTTTTAGTTTGAGTAATTATAGTTTAGCAGAGCAAGCAGTACACTTCCAGTGTAGACCAAAGAAAGAAGTTTAATTTAAGGGTAATGTTTGCACAGATAGTTAACTCTTGTGCAGACATCTTAATAATAAAAACAAAACAATGGTTTGATATTGAACAAAGCACCAAATGGAACTTAAAAGTATACAAGAAAATGTTATTTCTTGACCAGAGTGAGGGAGTGTGTGTGTGTGTGTGTGTGTGTGTGTGTTGTGTGACGTGTCCTGGTATTTCATAGCCTACATTGCAGGGAAATGTCTCCACAAGGATCATATTAGTATTAGCACTAGCAGTAAATGTTTTGTACATATAATAACAGCATTTTTCAGCCTTTCAACCTTCATGAAAACATGACATCTCAAACATACATTAGCCTAGAACAATAAGTTGTTTTGTGCTTGACGAACTTGTTTTAGTGTTGCACACGCGTCTCGAAAATGAAATGGCATTCTAAAAATGCTGCGCTCAAGTTAAAAGAAGTCCAACTTGCGTCTTATTACCTCGTGTTATTTCCCATTCCACCGCAAAAGATGAATCCTTTATGAACAGCCGCTTAGGACTAGCGATGTGTTCTACGTTACGGTCCTTCATTGAGCGCGTCACAGGACAGCGGTTAAAGGGATAGTTCGGCCAAAAATGATATTTAAACCATGCATTACTCACCCTCAAGCCGTTTGAGATGCATCTGTCAATCTTGTTTCAGACCAACACATTTTCAGTTATTTTTGAAAATGTCTTAGACCCTTCAGTGGATATAATGTGAAGCAATGGGGTCCACCTCCTTCAAGTCCCAAAATGTGAATACATCCTTCACAAAAGTAATCCATCCGGCTCCAGGGGGATAAACGAAGGCCTTCTGACGGTAATCCGTGCGGTTTTGTCCTAAAAATATACATATTTAAAACTTTATAAACGAAAATATCTGACTTCCGGCAACGATCGACGCGCGTTCACGGGTGATGGAAGTCGGTGTACGAGGTAAGACGTAGAGTAGGAACTGTCGTGACGTAGAACGAACGCGCCAGCGCAGCCAGAGAGCAGAGCAAAACAAAACACGAAAGCGCGTGAACGCACGCGTGTCGATCGTTGCCGGAAGTCAGATATTTTCATTTATAAAGTTTTAAATATGTATATTTTTACGACAAAACCGCACGGATTACCCTCAGAAGGCCTTCGTTTATCCCCCTGGAGCCGGATGGATTACTATTGTGAAGGATGTATGCACATTTTGGGACTTGAAGGAGGTGGACCCCATTGCTTCACATTATATCCACTGAAGGGTCTAAGACATTTTCTAAAATAACTGAAAATGTGTTCGTCTGAAACAAGATTGACATATGCATCTCGAACGGCTTGAGGGTGAGTAATGCATGGTTTAAATATCATTTTTGGCCGCACTATCCCTTTAATCGCCTCAGCAACTTCACGCGTATGAAGCGTCAAATCAGGCATTTCCCTAAACAGCCACAGGTCAGATTTTTCCGCTGAAGTAAAGAGTTTATTAATCACGAAAACGATTATTTATTTTTGCTAATTATTATTTTATTTCAGTTAGTTTTTCAGTAACTGTTGTTAGTTTCGTTTAGTTTTAGTTTTTCATTTATTATGAATTTTTTATTTTATTTCAGTTTACGAAAATGATTTTTGACCAATAGTTTTAGTCTTAGTTTCAGTTTTCGTTTACGAAAATAACCTTGGTCTGCACCTTGGAGTTCATTTAAAGGTAATTATTGAATTCTTAACAACCTCAGTACATTTTACACATGTATTCAATAGTAGAACTTGCCTTTAGATATATTATCTGTTGAGTTAATGAGTTAAATCAGGTGTTTTAATTAGTGGACAATTTAAAACTTCCTGGGAGGTCGTCATGACTGGAGTTGAGAAACACTGCTCTAACAGATATGGTCCAATTTCAAAAACATGATTACAAGCATCAAAAACTTAAAACCAATCTTAATTACATATTGTCTGTTTCCTGGCCCTTTAGGTGCTTAGTATCAATCCGAAGAGAGGAACAAAGAAGAAAATTGCCATCTAAAACGACAGGGCAAATGGTACAGAAGAAACAGGTTGCAGTGAACCCACGTTGCCACTCTTCCCAGCAAAGTGGTGGGTTATCAGTGGAATTTCTGAAATGTAAGTAGTACACACACACACACACACACACAAATATCTATTTTTCCTTTAATTGTAACCTTTTAATATTCTCTATCTGTCGCTTACTGTATCTGTCATCCCTCTATCTGTCTCTGACTGTATCATTATGTTTTGTAATATATCTAATATATTGTCCTTTTCAATATTTCTAGCTACTCTTTGCATCCTGTGATGGAACAGCATCTGGAGCTGAATTAATCATTTTTGATCGTAAGTTTGTTGGATTCACTTGGGGCCTTGTTGTTTGGACATGTTTGTCTGGTAATGAAGTGGTGAAAATTGTCTGTGTTTTTCAGAACCATTTTATTATGATCATGATGGTCAACTTGTGGTTTTAAATGTATGTCGTTTGCATATTTCTTCTTTGTGTGAAGGGCCATGGCGGCTAATTTGTTTCAAGTAATTAAAAAATATTTAATTTCAAGTCCATTTAAAAAAAAAAGTTTGTAAATAAAAATGAAATCAAAATAATACAAAATACACTGTTTTATGACTTTTTTCATGCATATTTTAAAGTTATAAATTAAATAAATGTTGACCTGTTTTTCAAGATTAGGATGTTGAATAATTTGTTTGTTTTGTGAAGTAATAGGGGAATTGAAAATTCAGCTGCCAGTCATTAATATTCAGAAATCAGGAAAATATAGTGTAAATACTACATTTTACATACTTCCTCTAGATATAGCAAATACAAAGATTAATGTAAATTACTGTAAAAAATACAACAATTTAAAAATACTGTTATTTACTGTAATCAGAGAATACAGTAAAATTCTGTAAATTAAATTACAGACACGCTACTGTAAAAAATACAGTAACTGGCTGGCAACCCTGCTGCCAGTATTTTAATGTAAAATTTACAGGTAATTTTTAACAGTGCAGGCCTGATTAAACAGCTTGAAAATTGGTTGATTTGAGTGTGAGCCCAAGTCTGCCAATATATTTCAAACAAGGACAAACACTGCAATAGTGCTCTGGGGGTTTTCATGTGATTCAGTATGTCATGCTTTTGCTTAGTGTCTTCCTTCTTGATGAAATGAAATAATGTTTAGTGACAAAGTCTCTTAATGTGGCCTGTCAGTCGCTGTGAGACTGGGTCTGGCTTGTGTGAATTAAATCCTTTCACATCTTTCGATGTGTTGCTGGACACCTTTTTTTGTCTCATAAGCTCCTTTTACACCCCCACCTTTCTGGACGAGACATCCCATGCATGAAGGAATTATATGTTTCTGTGTGTAAAAGCTGAACTAGTTGGCAAAGTCCTTACCATCATGACGTTTGTACTGAAATCTGGCTTTGCTACACAGGAAGATGAAATGTCCTCTGATGGAATTACACTGAAGGAACTGAAAGTCAACAGTTAGAGGATGTCATGAATCTGTGTGCTCAAAGTGACAGATTTCTTGAGTTTCACAATCTGAAGTGTAAACCAAACGCCATGTGTATATTTACAAGGCTCATTTAAAAAAAAAGTCAGACAGGCAAGATTTTATCTGCTTGTACTTTCAGTTTCATGCATGAATCACAAAAAAAATAAATAGAACTGTACTTGACATATTTCCTACAAATGATCTGAAATGTCAGCTTATATATTTATTTGAACCTAATAGAGTTTTTGTACAAAGTTAATTTTTTTGGAGGTCACTAATCTTTTAAATAAACAAATCTTCGTTATGTCCATTTCACAGAGTTTACAAGACAATCAAAATACGTTCCCACCCATACAGAAATGTAATATGTACATATATGAGCATATGTTTGATATATGGATATTTCATATATGAGATGTATATGTCAATATATTTATTATACATACATTCATATATATTATATGGGACAAATGTACATGTCAGTATATGGGATTGTTCCCATTTCTAATAGGTTTCATATATGGCTTTACATATACCGGTATGCACATAAATGTTTACACTCAATTTGAGCATTGTATGGATATTTCAAATATGACATATACAGTATATCAAACAATGTATTATACATACATAAACATATATATTTATATAGGAAATATTTACATGTCAATATATGGAATCATTCCCATTTCTAAAAGGTTTCATACATGTTTATACTTTATATTTCATATATCATACATGTATATTACATTTCGCTATAGGCAACTGTAATTTTTAAAGAGAAAGTTTGAAAGTTTGTGCATCAGTTATGTTAATCTCCTGCATTTCTTGATTTTATCAGTCAATTTCAAAGGCCAACAAAGAATGTTTTACTTTTAAATCTTTGAACTTTAAATATATATTTCTTTCTTTCACAGGAGTACTTTCCGGCTAGATACGTCAGCTTTTATGTGAAGTATCCATTCTAGACAGACTATTCCTCAGTACTAATCTGAAAGGCAACTCAGTGTGAGACAGAGACACGTCTCACACTGGGTTGCCTTTCAGATTAGACCATTTAATTTATCTGTCTGTGTATGTGTTATGGAGTTATGAGTTCTAGCGCATGGTGAAATCTCATAAAGCAGTCCTTCTCCTGAGAATTGCTAAGACAACCAGTGAAACTGCCACCTGGTGCTCATCACTGTCAAGGGCACCTGGTCGAGCTCTATTTAAAAAAAAGAAAGAAAGTCTGGTGCCTCCTTTAGAACCACTGGTTTATTCATAAAATACTTCAGGAATTCAGTCTTTTTATGTTTCTGTAGTGAAACATTTTTTGTTCCCTTGACAAAATGAAATAACTGGAAAGATATTGGTGATGCTATTCTTTTGGAATTTCAGGAGGTTAGATAAACATAAGTTAATCAGATATAATTTCAGTCAAGTGCTACAGAGAAAGAATAGGAGAAAGCAAAACTGACTGTATTGACAGTAGAGGGAGGTCAATATCAAATCACAAGTTTAAATATAAATGTGGAATGGCATGCAGAAATTGATCCAATTACCTAAAAGATGTCAGTAAAATAACCGACATGCTGATCAGCCCTATAGCATCTGTAAACAATACAATTAAAAAAGTCAGTGCATTTTTGTTTAGCCAATCATAAGGCTGTGATGCACCCTCTGCCTTTCACTCATTTTGCATGTTCTCAACTGATAGTCCATATGTAAAGGCAGAAACAAGAGCGCAATAGAAAAAAATGTGTTTTTATGCAGTTTAAAGGGAGCAAAATAAATGAGCATAATTTCTCATTTGTCATTATTGGCTTACAGAGCCATGAAAGTAATCCATTGGGCTCCAGGGGGGTTAATAAAGGTCATAAGTCACTCTTCCACCAGAACTAGACTCTCGTACAGCTGTTAGCGGAAGCCTGTGATTATAGTTTATAAAGTTATAAATATTAGAAAAATTAGACAAATGCATCGCTTCACTTCAGAAGGCCTTTATTAGCCCCCTGGAGCAGTATGGATTGCTTTTATGATGGATGGATGTGCTTTTTTGGGCTTCAAAATCTAAAGTACCATTCACTCCTGTTATAAAGCTGGGAGGAGCCAGGATATTTTGTAATATAACTTGTAATATAAGAAGAAACTTATATATACACCTAGGATGGCTTGAGGGTGAGTAAATTAATTCGGTGTTAGTTTAGTGAAAGATCTAGAATGGCTAAAATCAGTTGACCATCAGAAAATTAAACATGTAGTGGTAAAACCATATACAGTGGCCACAAAAATGTGAACATTTAAATCACACTTTAAATGTTTGAATATCTTTTTGTACAGCCAATGTCAAACCGAGCTGCATTTATTTTAATGATAGACGCACTTTCGTGCAAAATGTTTTCCACAAACACACTTTCATGTAAAACATTTCACAAACAGATTATTTTTCGTTTTTTTTTATCAAACGTTAGGGAAATTTGATGGGAACTGACATACTGACATACATTAAAGCATCCTTCATTTCAATATGCAAACTAGCTCTAAGTGACGTTAGTTCTTACATCATTTGTTTACAGAAACTTACAAGTGTCAAAATACTTTTAGGGCAACCGTATATTCACAAGTCTTGATGAAAAGAAAACAGACTGTATCTTTTGAGATGGGAACATATTTGCATACAGACAGGAAGCTAAATGGTAAGTCTTCTTGGTTCAGTCACACCAAATCAGAGCTGGTGCTTTGAAGACCGTAGAGATGATTGTGAACTTCAGTTGGAGCTCCAAAGCCTTCGTTTCTGTCAGTCACTTGACTGTGTCTAAAATTGACTCCTTCGAGGTCTTGCAAACCATAATCATACAGGGCCTTAAATGGACGACAAACCCTGACTCTGTTGTAAAAGTCTCAACGGAGGATTTACTTTTAGCAACAACTGAGCAAATTCAATTTGGCGCAGGATTTGATGGTTAAGTTCTAGAAGGCAATCATCAAGTTCATCACCTCCTGAAAGGGGTCAGTCAGTGCAAGGGAGACAAAAGGCTTCAACGCATTATTTGTTCAGCAGAAAGAGTTTTTGAGAACTACTCTGAAGAACAAAACTGTTTCTCCCTTTCCATTTCTGTTAATGTTCAGTAAGTAAATTGTAAAAATTGGAGAGTCTACTGTATGTGGTCATATAGTAGCACATTTAGCTATTTATATTGAGCTTCATTACAATTCATACAAAATCAATACACGAAGAACACTTCATCTTACCATTCAGTAGCCTACACTTTCATCCCTCTCTGTCTCTACACTGCACAACTAGTACGTTTATATGGTTCTACACTGTACAACTAGTACGTTTATATGGTTACTGAATTTTCACATTTATATTTGGGAACAACATACCAAGTAAACTGCCTCATAAAGGCACATCTCATGAGTTAACTCAGTTCTGACTTTTACACCAGTGAGAATACTGTGTTAGTTTGTAGCATGAGAGCTTCCTTTCTCTCATGCCACATCCTGACAGTCATCATTGCATAAAAAACCTCAACCAAACCCAATTACAGCTAATCGCATACATCACTATCTATAACTATAAGACATAAACAGACATATAATGATAGACCATGAACATTGAAGTTATTGCAATCCCAATTCTGTTTCACATTGTGGAATTTCTCTTGTCTTCGCACTCTTTCTTTTTTCATTTTTACAGTTTAATCTTTCTTTTTCTGAATGCAGTCTCTTTGCATTAACAAAACAGTTCATAAGCCACTCTGTTACATTTTAAGTTTGTTGGTCTAACTTAATACAATTATTACACATATTTCCACATATGTTGAATAGATTGATTCGAATTTAAACTAGGGTATAGTTTTACTGATGTTAATCTTAATTCAATGTGATCACACCAACTCCATATGACGTATTATGTGAGCATTCCCTGAATATAATTCACTCTTGTTGATCTAAGTAGTGCTGTCACTGGTCAAATTGGTGCCCTGTACAGAGTTGTGTGTGTGTTCCCTTTCATGTCGGTCACTCCAACGTTCATCGGAGGGATCCGACAGAAATGGGATCTTCACAGAGAGACCAATCTACTTCAAGAGAAACTAAACGAGATTGGCATGCGATAATTGCGCCAGTTGCTTTTATCACACAGTGCTTTTAATGAGCAGCAGGTGCAACGTATCTTTGCATTTAGCTTCGGAGCCGAGCTGATTCATGTTCTGTTCCAGCAGTCTTACTTCTAAAGAAGAGACAACTTTTCGAGTGTTCTATTTGGAAGAATCTCTTACCTTCGTGTTGCGTGTCACGGTGCGCTACAGCAGGATCACTTCAGAAAACCCCCCCAAAAAACAGCTGTTTTCACAGCTCTGACCGTGGCGGTTCGCTTGAGTGCCTCAGCGGATTGCACTATTTCCCGATGTTGGCCACGGACATCCCCTTGTGAGCTTCAGTACTAGAGAGAGCAAATTTTCCTAAAAGAGCTTACACTCGTGTGTTTCTGGATGAGGTCGCTCCCTGTCCTCATGTGACGGCCACGATCACTGTCTCAAATGCCTGGAGCTTAAGCATGGTGAAACTGCGTTTGTGGGTGGTTCATGTTCTCTCAGGAGAACATGACCACGTTGGCACGTTGTTCGTCTTACCTTTCTCCCAAGGGTTCGAGCGTTCGAAGCGGCGTGTGCCGTCGAGCTGCCGGTGCGCGGGTTGTGCGGCGCTCTAGATCGCTCGAGTACCTCACACGAGGTGGAGTCCCTTTGCCTATTCCCCGATCTAGTTCCTCTTCTGGTGGCCACCAGAAAAGGGCTACTTTGACTAACAGCACTGGTGATCTGAGGATTACAGTCAGCGTTCCCCGACGAGACCAACTACTCGGGCCCCTCACTCCTCTATCGCATCGCAAGCATGTTGAGACTGTTTTCGTGGGTGGTTCATGTTCTCTCTGGAGAACATGGCCACGTCGGTGTGTTGTTCGTCTGGCCTTTCTCGAAAGGGCATTAACCTTCATCGCACCGTGTGCCGTCGAATTTGACGGCACGTTCACAGTCTCTCATGCCTGGCAGCTTACGGATGGGATTACTGGTCCTTCTCATGGGGCACTTAGCATTTTATTCGGGGCTCCAGCTGAGGACAGATGTCGACCGCTGCATCGGACAGAGGGCTGTTATACTTTGGAAATGATGATGCTGAGCTTCCCATTAGAGTGGTGTGTGCTCATGCTGAGTCAGATTCAGACTTGACAGCCATGCTTTCCCGGGCTGCTCTGGGGGTGCAGCGCAACACGTAAATCGCCTTGCCCGCCTCCGTGCTGTCTTCCCGGATGTGCTTGAAGAACTTTGGCAGTATGGAAGCATATTGGCGCCAATATGGCAAGCCAAACATGCCTAAATCTGCAGAGAAAGTTTTTTCTCTCTCACTACCCTTGGTGGTGGGGTGGCAGTACTACGCGCAGGCCGCCTCTACCCTGCATGTGATGGCCACCCTGAAACTATGTAAGGCCAAAACACTCATAATGCAGGAGGGTAGTTCTGAGCCGGGGTTGAGCTGCGCATGTTGACTGAGATTTAGTCAAAACGATGTCCACCCTGGTGGTCCAGAAGCGCCCCCTGGCTAAACCTTGCAGAGGTGCGAGATATCGCCAAGTGTGCCTTCTCGATGCTCTCACTGCCTTCTCGATGCCTTTTTGGCGACACTGTCAAGGACTGGGCCCAGCAGTTCAGAAGCAGGCTGAGGCAATCAAGAGCTTGCCCCTATGTGCTTCAAGAGCACTCGTCCGCTGCCCCTCAGTCTGCTCGTCACCAAGGGCGTCGTTCCACTGCAAAAAAAAAAAAGGGGGACTACTGTGACGTAGAGCCTCGCAGGGAAACGTCACAGCAGGGCCGCGTGCAGAATTTAACAATTTTTTTCCACCTCTGGCAGCACAGCCAGCGGTACTCACACCTTCAATAAAGAGCAGTTTCTGAAATCTCTAGGTGCCACGAGGGTGGGGACGACAGTGTGCACTGCCATGCCTCGCCACTCTCGTTCCCCTCTCCCCAAGAAGACCAGAATGGCGGCTTGTGACGCTATGCCTCGCAGCTCTCGTTCCCCTCTTGGCGACAGGGTGAGAATGACAGTGCACAACATTGTGCCTCGTCACTCTCGTTCCCCTCTTCACAAGAAGGTGAGCTCGACAGTGTGCACCGTTATGAAACCTCGCTACTCTCATCCCCTTCTGCAATCGCCAGCGGACAACAGCATGCGGGTCGGGTCTCTGTCCTCCACCTCGCTGCCCTTCCGCGGTACGTCTGTGGTTTCGTTGGTCCCACTGGTATGGTCTCTCAGAGCCTGGCTAGCGCTCCCCATACCATCCCGCTGGCTCATCCGCACCATCAGACTCTGCTATGCGATTCAGTTCGCCCGGCGCCCTCCCAAGTTCAGGGGCATCCAGTTCACCACAGTGATGGCTACTGGTGCTCCTGTCTTACGGGCAGAGATCTAAGTCCGACTGGCGAAGGAAGTGATCGAGCCGGTCCCTCCAGCCGATATGAAGTCAGGGTTCTACAGCCCCTACTTCATTGTACCCAAAGCGGTGGGTTACGGCCAATCTTGGACCTGCGAGTTTTGAATCAGGCCCTGCACAAGCTCCCATTCAAAATGCTCTTGCAGAAACGCATTTTCGAATGCATCCGTCCCCAAGAATGGGTTGCAGCGATCGACCTGAAGGACGCGTACTTTCACGTCTCGATTCTTCCACGACACAGGCCCTTCCTGTGCTTTGCTTTTGAGGGTCGGGCGTATCAGTACAACGTCCTTCCCTTTGGGCACCTCAGCCTGTTGGGACTTTGGGTCAACTGGGACAAGAGCAAACTCTCCCCTACGCAGAGGATCTCTTATCTCGGTATGGAGCTGGACTCGGTCAACTAGACAGCATGCCTCACCGAGGAGCGCGTCCAGTTGGTGTTGAACTGCTTGAATTCATTCAGATGCAGGACAGTGGCCCCATTGAAACTTTTTCAGAGGCTTCTGGGGCATATGGCATCCGCAGCCGCAGTTACGCCGCTCGGGTTGCTTCATGTGAGGCCGCTTCAACACTGGCTTCACGGCCGGGTCCTGAGATGGGCGTGGCAGAGCGGCACGTACCGGGTTTCCATTACCCCGCACTGTCGCCAAACCTTCGGCCCGTGTCGGCTTGCTATCCCATTCTCACCTGGTCGGCCAGATACATGCGTGTATTTGCTATTTGTGTATTTCTTCCGGGAGCACTTAACATAAAAAAAAAAAAAAAACCTTTCCTTTAAATCCTCGCTTGCCTGGCTTATGCTAGTCCGAGCAATGTCTGAACTTTGTATTTTGAGCACTTCTTGCGTTGTTTTTGCCTCTTCACGATGACTCGCTTGGTTTAGTCCTTAATTGTAAGTCGCTTTGGATAAAAGCGTCTGCTAAATGACTAAATGTAAATGTAAATGTAAATGCTCCAGTGTGTTCCCCGGAGACGGCTAACCCTGTTGAGTTCCTCCGTCACCCCTACGGCAGTCAGACGTTGCGGAGCGTCTGACGCCAGACCTAACACTCGTATGCATTGAGGAACCTGTGCTAGGCTGAGTGTCCATATGTAGCGGTCCCTGCGGCGACCCCATATGTGTAAATTCCACGGTACGGCTACCCTGTCGGCTAGCCAGTGTCTTTCCCTTGGCAGAGCCCACTCTGTCATCTCTGCGGGTGGGCTTCCCCCTAGGATTAGGCTGGAACCACCCCAGAGACTTCCATGTGTTGCACAACTCTGCTTGGCTAGTCCATATGTGTATTCTCCACACGTTACCTTCCTCCGGGCAGGTCGTGGCTTCCGTAGTGTTCTCCTTCCCCTAGGAAGGGCACATTTTCCCATTGTTATCTAATGTTCTTACTGAGTGGGTCTTGTGGAACATCAGTTGCCAGGACTCCCCGCATAAGCTTCTGCCCCTAATAAAGGGAGAGAAGTGAGGCTTATGCCGGGGACTGGAAGGGCCAACAACATGGCGTCTTGGTAGGGATCCGACAGAAATTGTATCCCTACCAACATGCCATGTTGCTGGCCCTTCCAGTGCCCTGCATAAGGGTTCACTCCGACAAACGCTGGAATGACCGACATGAAAGGGAACGTCTCGGTTACGTTTGGTAACCCACGTTCCCTGAAAGAGGGAACGAAGACGTTCGTCCCGTCGCCATGTTGTTGTACCATCGCTGCAGACGGCCGGGTCCCTGGTTCGGCTCCTCAGCGAAAACCAAAGATGCGTTGCACCTGCTGCTCATCATATACCCGCACAGGGATAGAAGCAGCTGGCGCAATTATTGCATGCCAATGTGCATTGGCCGTTTAGTTTCTCTCGAAGTAGATTGATCTCTCTGCGAAGATCCCATTTCTGTCGGATCCCTCCAACGAACGTGGGTTACCATACGTAACCGAGACGTTTTCTGTGTTTAATGAGTTGTCAGTGATTTTTAAAAGAATGTATAGATGTTCAGAGTTTTTTTATACTATTGTGGTGAAGAGGTGAGTTTATGGATAAGTTGAGCTGTAATATGCAAATAAATGGAATAAACAAGCAATTTCATTTCATTTGACATAATACAATTTAGTGAAAATAACAAATTTGTAAACAATTTAAAATTTTAGTTAAGTAAACTGAGCAAACAGCCAAAATAAAAAAATTTTGTGTAATTTTCAACAAGATCACTAACAGCAACAACTGAAAGAAGTTCTGTTTATAAAGGTCTTTAGTTATAATTAGCATTAAAGGGTTAGTTCACCCAAAAATGAAAATTAAGTCATTAATTACTCCCCCATGCTGTACCAACCCCGTAAGGCCTTCGTTCGTCTTCGGAACACAAATGAAGATATTTATGATTAATTCTGAGAGGTTCATGACTGCTACATAGGCTCCCTAAGGGAATGAAACTTGACGGCCCAGAGAGTCATTAAAGAAAATGTTTAAATGTTCCATGTCACAACAGTGGCTCAACTATAAGTTTATCAAGCGACGAGAATACTTTTTGTGCGAAAAAACGCGATCTCCTTCAACTACTTCAGTTAAGTTCTCGCGCGTGCGCGTCGTGGAAATCTCTTGAAGTCTCGTTTCAGGCCTACAAGGAAGAAAAGGAATAGTCGAATAAAGTCGTTATTTTTGTTTGTTTTTTCGCACAAAAAGTATTCTCGTCGCTTGATAAACTTATAGTTGAGCCACTGTTGCGACATGGAATATTTAAACATTTTCTTTAATGACTCTCTGGGCCGTCAAGTGTCATTCCCTTAGGTAGCCTATGTAGCAGTCATGCACCTCTCAGATTTAATCATAAATATCTTCATTTGTGTTCCGAAGACGAACGAAGGCCTTACGGGGTTGGTACAGCATGGGGGTGAGTAATTAATGACTTAATTTTCATTTTTGGGTAAACTAACCCTTTAATGTATGATAACATAATCATCTTCAGAGTGTCATTGTGGTTTAACTAGTCTCACAATCACGTAGACCCTTATTCATGCAAAATGATGGTCTTGATATTCTTGCATCAGATTGTTTGCTACAAATAGCCACAAAAAGATGTCATATTCAGTATTTTTCATAGTTTATCGTTAATGTAAAAAAGTATTTGGCTGCTATAAAAATATCAATATATGTCCTGTTTTCACAGAGTAATAAAGTAACTCATGGACTGTGAAATGCACAAGAAGCAGCTTTTTTCTTTTTCTTTTTAAATTTAGAGCTGGAGTGTTAATATATCATACTATAGAACATTTGTTACTACGGCCCTACATGTAGTTTAATTTCAGGATGTGTACAGATTTCACTTTCAGGTAACGGATTATAGGAAATAAGAACTGATTCTAGTCTGTTGTCTCGCTTCCATCTCTACATATTTTCTCATGACTTGTTTAGATACAAAACAATATAACAGGTCAGTGTCTGCATGGCACATTGACATCAATCTCAGACTAAAAATCATCTTAGCGTTCAATCTTTCAACCCTTCTTGATCTCTATTTTAAACAGATAAACAAAGGAGAAGCTACATGAGACGCATGACATGTGTAGTGAAGTTGAGCATGTCAGCAGTTATGTGCATGCTTACGAACGCTGAAACAAGCCTGGGCACACTGCTTCGTAAAGGTGCGTGGGTGGATATCCACTGCCAGATTCACAGATTCAATCACTCCTACCACTGTCTCTCTCACCTCTTCTCTGTCTTGTAGGGGAATAACTGCTAGACTAAAGACACCAGTATGCTCGATGAAGACCAGGAGTCAAAGTTGAAGTTCAATCAGTTGACACAGAGTTTACTAAAGGCACATGCTGCGTCTCAATTCGCCTACACTACGCCCTAAAACTATGTACTCTTTTTGTGAAAAAAAAGTACAAACTTTTGAGTGTGTAGCAGGAGTAGACATGCTTTTGGACATACTACTGTCAGGTCATAAAATAGAGTCTATAACGTTTGCTCTCTGTCGCTTAGTTACACGCGTTCTCACGTAAACTGACCTGTCAATCATCTTGTCAAAGATAAAATTCTCCACATTTAATTTAATTTCCTACTGTATCGGAGAGAAATGCAATAGCACGTTGATCTGCTAGTCACAGGTCTTTCATGCTGAGACTCTCCTCATATTCATGCGTTAATGGCCAAAATCATCTTTATAAAAGTTCACGTTGTTGTTGCAGATGAAATATAACACGGATAACATTACATAAATATTTTTTTATCAGCTGAAATGTTGATTATTAGTCACTCAAACCCCTTTATCTAAACCTCTCTACTTAACCATCGGTCGCGCACATCAGTTAGTTTTCTGAACACTTTTTACTCGTGTTTGTAGTTCTGAACTGGATCATCCTCCAAAGCGCAATGGGTTGTGGGGAATATTAGCTGTTATAGTGAGCAAGGATCCACACTTAGAAAATCCACCGGAAATAAGGGACTTCTGGGATACTCTTTTCAACATACTATGCTTTGGGACACACTTATTTAAATCTCACATACTGTTTAGGATGGATAGTATGGACACTGAAAGGCACATATAGGCCTAGGCTTTTCGTCACGCCCCCTTTTTTCCTTGTTACCAACCCCCCTTGTTTAGTCCTCGTTTGCTTGATTGTTTTCACCTGATCCTCATGTGCTCTGCTCCCTTTATATTGTGCTCCCTTCCCTTATGTCTTTTCTTGGTTCTTTGCATGCATGCTTTGCCTGTGTAACCCGGGTTAAATAAAGGAAGTTAAGTTTAATTCATTTGCAATTTATTAACGTCCAATTTCCCTAATAAAGGTAAAATAGTGATGTGTAAAAGCGATTTAAGAAAAATAGTGAGCGATTTAAGAAAAGCAGTTATTAGTTGAGTTTTGATTGACCAATGAGAACGCTCCGACATCACGCGCTGTGCGTGTGTGTGGACGCGCCTGCGTAACGATAAAAAAGAGAGTTGAATGAGCATAGAGGAGAGGAGACGTGAGTCGATCTTCGCGATAAAAGTTAAAATAGCTAAATTTGATTAATATTGAGGTTCTTGTTCAATTAAACGATTGACATTGTGATATTTTGAGAGAAGAGTGTTTAAGAAAAAAGACACCACTCCATCATTCATTTTATTTCTTTTATTTTGTTTTGTCATTGCAATTATCTGTGTATGTTTAGGGGTAAAAGAGTGCACTCTAGGGGAAATTTTCATGTTTGAACTGTGTGTATAATTGACTGACATTGTAATTACCTTTCCTGATTCCGTTCATTTTCATTGGAAACTAAATTACATACCAGTTCATATCTAACTTGTGTTTCTCACCACAACCCGCTACCTCCTTTACGAACTAAAAATCTTCTGCTAAATCTATCTGCACCAACAGCAATTCATTTAATTAATTAATTGTTAATTTCTTTAGACACCTGTTACAATATTTCTGTAAATGTGCCAGTGTTAGCCAGCTGGCTATTTTTCAACTGCAGTCCTTTGGCAAGATGTTTTTGAAACCTTTAAATAATAAAAGTTGGCCCTACAGGTTAAATAACAAACACTAGAAACAAAAACAAGCATTGAACTACAGAGATTAAAAATGATCACATGTCTGATTTTCTAGAAGCCAGGCTTTAAGAATTGTGTAAAGGAGTGATATGTGGCAAAGTTTCTTATTTCACTTGGAAGTGTGTTCCACAACTGAGAAGCTCTTACGGAGAAGCATGATTGGCTAAAGGAGGTGGACCTGAAAGGGATTGCACAGTCCCCTCTCTGTGCTGCATTTGTTAGAATTTAACCTTTTAATAAAAATACTAAATGTTGGAGGAGCTTTTCCATTTAGGCATCAAACAGGCGTCAGTGTATTTTGTCAGATTTTTCCAGCTAAGGATATCATATTTGCCCAAAATATGACAGTGGTGGTAAGTATTGGATTTTCTGTCTAACACTTTGTAGGCCTTCTTATACAAGAAGAGATTGGGCTTCAAAGTTGTACCGAGACCAACTTGTCATATGTTAAATGAGGGATAATCATTGAATTTAAATATCATTTTGCTGCTGTAGTTGTTAGACAGTTTCTAAAATTAGCTAAATTGTATTTAGTTATTAGCAACACTTCCTTCACTTGTTTTTTAAAGGATAATGTGGAGATGAGTTCTTCTGCAAACTTCTTTATTTTTTTCTCTAGTACTGGCTTTTGCCTGTTTTTATTTTGTTTATGTTTTTATTCATCTCGTCTTGTTGGTGCCTGCCCTGCTTCCTGTTCCTGGTTTTTGACTCTCCCAGCCTGGCAGTTAGTCTGGAGCTATACGTCAAGCCTCTGGTTCCCTCACTGGCTATTCTCCATCAGTGTCTGGTGCGGTCTCACCCCTAACCCGCCTGTTTCTTCATTGTGTGCTCTGCCATTATGGTTTGGATGGTTTCCCTCCTCAGTTACCTTGTTGTGCCTTGTCAATAAATCTTGTCATTGCTCATCTCTGCGTTTTGGTCCTCTCTAACTCAGAACCCTGACACCTTTGGCATGGTCACATGCTTCTAATAATAATAAACAACCCTTGCAAGCACAATTAGATAAAACATTGGTGATATATTTTCCCTTCAAGGCTTTGTTTTGTCAAGACTTCACAGGAACAGAATATGAAAACTCCATCCCCACAGAGCAATGATACTAACTTCAACACATGATTCACCATCATAACATATAGTGACAAATTGTGCTATAAATCCTAAAAAGAATTATACAGGCTAAGTATGCATATGATTTAATGGATAAATTGTTGACCTTCATGATCTGAAACACAGTTGTCTTTCATGTCTCATGCAGCTATCATTAGAAGAGCAGAATAAAGTTCAAACAGACAATTATTTTTCTACAAAAAATAACTCTTGATTAATTTGGTTGTATAAGCAAATTAATTAATTAATACAAGTACATATTTATTCTCTGGAAGCCGGGCTAAATGAGTAAACACTGTTACTGTATTCCTGACATGGGTCAGACCCTCAATCACCTCTCAGATTCAGACATTACCTATAGCATAAATGCCAGAATAGATGCACTGGTTTTAAGAAAACTATGATTTCCAATTCATTAAGAAGAGGGATTGTAAATCGACCCACTTTAGTCTTATCCTTTTTAGTCTCTCTCTCCTCCTTCCTTTCCTTTTCAAATCAAGTCAAATCAAATCAACAAAGCTTCACTGCCTAATTGTTAATAATAGAATATTATTGCAAAGCATCTGAATGGTTGTTATTAGCCATAGTGGCAGATACATTTATTTTTAAGATGGTCCTTTAGAAATATTTCTGGGCATATTTTTTTTTTGCAGTGTGATATCACCAAGTCATAATAGCAAATTACTGTAAATACTGACAATATCACACACTGAGTTTGTGTGTAATGTGTGAATAGACACTCCTCTACAGTTCAATGGGTCGATTCAAGCCAATTGAAATGCTTATAATTGAAACTGGTGTGTTTATATTTTGCTTTTTAAATTCCTCAGTTTTAATAATAATAACTGACTGTAATAGAATAATTGACCTGTAATGAAAATACTTTATTTAGCATTGATCGACCCAGACAATTAAATCAGTTCATATCCATAACAGGGGACTGGAAAGTGTTGACAGAGGCAGTTAAATTGAAATACACAGGCAATAAAATTGGAATAGGGCTTTCATACTCAATTCCATGCTCATTAGATTATACAGACCATTTCTAGACCATACTCGCGCTCATGGGTTTATATCATAGTTTTAGTGTAGGATAGGAGTTTTGGAACAGGGGAATAATGTGCCACTTGAATTTGTAATGCAATTAAATTTCAAAATGAATCTTTCAAACCTCATTTCACATTTCCCCAAATTGTTAGAAAAAAACCAAATGCAGGTTTTTCAGTCGCATCGGCATATTTGAGCTGTACACCATAGAGTTATCTGTGTGCATCTGTGAAAATATTCATTAATGCATTTAACGAATGTTTATTTCATTATTGTATAATGTTATTCTAGCAGAGGGATCCAAAAGGCTGCTGCCCATCTGGTTTGGCTGACTCAGAGATCCAGTTTCTTTATTTAACCTTTCCTGTCTTCTTTTTTCACCTGGTAAAGTTTAAATCCCATGTTTTGACGTGCTTTCTCACAACACGTCCCACAAAGGTTATTATGTCTCACGACGGTCCTTCAAAGCTATTGAAAAAAGAATTTTACCATTCTCTAATGTGGTTTAAATTGGGCAGTCTTAAAACATTATGGACTCCGTTGAAACCTGTATTTAGCATTCTTCACTAATCTGATGCAGCAAAATGTATCTTATTTGGTGTAAACAGGGCATTAAACATAGGTTATTAGGTTTCAACATGGTTTTCAAATGTTTTAGTAACGACAAATGTAAAAATAGCAGTAGGCCAGTAGGCCAAAAAAAGGCTAAAAAACCAACATAGGCTCATTGGAAAATGTGCCTCAAACTACATTTTTCCAAAACTCCAATTATTTATAGATGCCATTAACTACATTTTCTAGCTAAAACGAACACTATGCAGTAAAACACCAATAACCTTTAGGCTTATTCCTTTTCTTATTTTCGTGCGGTTCCTTGCACAATACTTTGTTATAACCTCAAAACATAGTGATTGATTTGTAAACGAAATATTTTGCAGTTTGCATCATATAACCAGCTCCATATGTAGCCTATGGATTTTCTGACGTAGTAAACTCGGACATCTCCGGATATGTCCCGTAAAACAACAGTCACGATAAATGACATATTTTGACGCATATGTCGAAGTGAAACAGCTTCTTGAATGTGACTTGATTTTCTCTATTGGGAATTGATTGGATAATCTTTATTGTTTGCTAACTGCTGAGATCTCATGTGAGAGAAGTTTATTATTAATAAAGTTTTTATTGAATGCCAGTGACATACAAATAATAAACATGACAAGAAATATTAATCAGGAATAATACAAAATATTTTTAAAATAATTATACATTAGGCTACAGCAAATAGGAAAAGAAAATATAGTTCATGTGTGACAAGTTGCCAAACAGCCTAGGCCCTTGCGGCGGTGCACGTCATCAGAGAAGAGATGTATTTTTTTTATTAGAGATTAGAGGGCACATTAATAAAAAAATAATAATAATATATGTGCACGAAAAAAAACCATTTATAATAGGCCTAAAAAATTTAATCGTCAATTTTGATTTCATAGTAACTTTTAAACATGATAAGTTAAGAACACATATCACTTCATTATAGTTTAACATAATATTATGGTTTAACAAATATAACATTTCTTAAATAATTGGATAATTGACATTGGATAATTTACATTTAGCTAGCTGTGTAAGTGATGCTATATGACAATTTGCAGTGCACATATAGGCCTATAGGCTATATATATATATATATATATATATATATATATATATATATATATATATATATATATATATACATATATATATATATGTGTGTGTGTGTGTGTGTGTACATGTAGGCCTATTTATGTAGGCTATACATTCGTATGTATTTACGTAGTTCAACGCAAATTGTAAATTAGCAACACTTAGCTAAATGTCAATTATCCAATATACAGTGTGTTTGTGTGTGTGTAAAAATACCTTCATCCTACATTTAAAGTTTAATTATTGTAACTAGGCTATATATTCGACTCTCCTGAAAGTCATTGAATAATTTGCATAGGCTATAGCCTAACGTTACTGGCTTTGTTAAACAAACTTAGCCTACCAATAAAGTAGGCTACTTTGAAAAAGATTGGTTTTGAAAAGAAAAGACCCTTTTGAAAATTTCAATTGCAATATTTTGTTTATAATTTCGTGTCAATATAATAATTTCCCATTCTCATCAGATTTAGTCATCTGACGTTGCTGTTACAGGTTGTCAACACTAGGCTAATGGCCACACCTTTCTGTGATTCTTTCTGTGGTCAGGGCCCGCTCATCGGCTTTAAATCATCCGCTCCCCACAGAAACACAACACTGGTCGCATAGTCGTGCTCACACGCCGTTTAACAGCGGTCGCGTTGCGTGAAATACCAAGAGAAGAGCATTTATTCCGCCTGCAGATAACGGCATAAATCTAGCTGTAGTTAGCGGTGCGCGATTCGAATGCTCGCTCGTGCGCGCGCGCTCGCTCGCTCTGTCTCTCTCCTTCTCTGCTCCTGACGTCAGCGAGATTGTCTGAGAGCGTCGAGCCCAGCGCGTTCTCTCTCCATACTGACCCTCCATTGTGAGCACGCTAACGATGCCAGCGCTCGCAGCAGTCGCCGCCGCCGCCGCCGCCCAGTAGAGACCTCCCTGCCCGAGGACCGAGCACCACGACCCCGTTACACAGACCGAGAGCGCGCGCCAGAGACTTATGTTCCAGCCCAACGCTGTCTTTTGCGGGATTTAATGCTCTAGCTAGTCGCCGACAGGGAGAGAGCGAGAGAGAGAGAGAGAGTGTGTGTGTGTGAGAGAGAGGGATAGGGACAGCCATAGAGAGGAATAAGGAAGAAACACCGAGGATATTTCTCATCCGGACCATTTTGGAGATAAAAAGAGCCGAGGTTCATCTAGCCATGGGATGTACACTGAGCGCAGAGGAAAGAGCGGCTCTGGACAGGAGCAAAGCGATCGAGAAAAACCTTAAAGAAGACGGAATCACTGCTGCTAAAGATGTGAAATTGCTCCTGCTAGGTAATGCGGAGTGGAGCCCTTCAAATCTAGCTGTATCCTACACATCGCAGTGTCTCATCCGATGATCAATGCACATGTATGGGATCTCTTCATTGTGACAGGCGATCTTATTCCCTTGTGTCTGTCTCTTCTCCACAGGGGCCGGGGAATCTGGGAAAAGTACCATCGTGAAACAGATGAAGTAAGTGGCATGTTTTAAATGACATCCATCAGTCAGTGTGCGCTGTATGAGACACACAAAACCACCCACCCGCACACACATACACACCCTCTATTGCTTGATGGCGAATTCTTAGGTCCGCCATATTTTCAAGGAGTTCATTCTCCACTAGCGTGTTACATACATTGTAGCAGTGACATGATGATGATATGGTGTAGCAGATCCGCAGTGTGTAGTATATTAGTGGGTTCGGGAAGACGAGGCGCCTTCGATGTGCTGTTCACGAAAATGGTGCTGAAAGTCAACTGGGGGACCGTGTTTCCTAGTTAATGCCCTATTGGCGTCCACTGACACACTCCACCCCGATTTCACTTCATCCTGTGGGCATTTACGGATGTCTTCCTGTGCATTCGTTGATATGACAAACGTCATAAATCAATCAAATGGCATTAACGTTTTTAGGACTAGGATATACATACATATATATATATATATATATATATATATATATATATATATAGGGTGTACATATAGCATATATATATATATATATATATATATATATATATATATATATATATATATATATGTATATGTATGCTACTGTATACTCAGCAGATAATTAAATGGTTGTTTTCAGATTTGCAGCATCACTTTAGAGATTCATATATTTTTTTAACCATATTCACACTTTTCTGCTTAGTTATAGGTTCTTCAGGAGGCTATTGGTTTCTTCAGTATTAAATGGCGTCCCCTTATGTACTGTTTGCAAGCTTTTACATATCAACCATTGATTTTCAATTAAGAGTATAGCATTTTAAGCTTAGTAGCTCTAAAATAAATTTGAAGCCATTTACATTCACACAATTAACTACATACAATATAAGCTAATGATTTACTCATAATGCAGGTTATGTTGTATTTTATTATAGTCCAGTGTTTATAGTACTGTGTCAAAAAAGCAGGAATAAAACAATTAAAAAAGGTTCTGCATATTTTATTTAGCTCTTGTAAAAGTAAATATATATTACCCCCGCACTATCAGTCGGTTTATACTATGCAGTTAATAGGGTGTTAAGAGCCTTCTGTTGGTTGAGAATGGTGAAGGCAGAGCTTATATGGCAAATGGTGCCTGGAGATAATGCTGTCGGCTGTGTGTGCATGGCGTTGGTGCAACATGAACAGGCCTTCGTGCTTTTGTAGTCTGTGTTGTGTTGATGCTCATATTGAGGGAAGAAGGTTTGACACCCAACCAGCTCAACTTCCTCACGGCCATTTTTATGCACTGACGTCCTCTTTACGCTTCAATGAAAACGATCTGTTCATCTACCGTGTGGTTTGGATGTCATATGGTCATTTGAATCGAATCTTAAATGCAACTCCTTTAATTAGCCTATTTGACTCGTTTTGGAATAATCTTTTTTTATTGTCACTGTCTCCATCTGGACATGGTGTGTGCTATAGAATTCATATAGGCTAATAATGATGTATGCTTACTTATAAATAGACGTTATAATAAGTGATGCAAGGGAGATTTCTGAACGTCGAGCTGTAGCAAGTGCAGTTTATTGCTCAGTGCAAAGCTTTCGATGAAGAAACGCATCCATTCTCAAATGTGTGCACGAGCCCTGCCTTTGTCGAATCGAAATCTGTAGCCCTTGGAAAATGCCATTGTATAGACTATCTGGTCTGGCTATGTTATTATATCACGGTGTTTTTGTAATGCGATGCAAAGCAATTGTTATGGAAAATGCACGTTATTAGCTCGGAAATGTTGTGAAATTGTAAATCGGAGGGTTTCAGGCGGTTTCAGTGGTGGACAGCGCCCAGCAGAGTCTTTTTCTGTGATCGGCTTTCTTCGGCTAGTTTCGGTTTTCTCCGTCGTTAAGAGCCTTGAACCTGTGGCGAGAGGGAAAACAGGGGATGGATTTGTGCGTCTTGTGCTCAGGGAGAGATGCATTCACCTTCTTCGATTCTTTACGTTATATTGTGTGTGAATGTTTTACTCAATAAATACAATGCTTAGCTTGGGACAATGGCAAAATAAACTAAATCAGCTGATGAGCAGAGGAAGAAAAATGCTAATGCAAATACCCCAGATATTTATATTTGTGGGTGCATAAAATGAATTCCTCTTATGTAGGATTTGATATTTTTCAATATAGTCTAGCATAGTGTTTGTGTTATGATATCTTTTTATTCAGATGGAGAATTTCTAATAAATCTGACTGTAATTTCTCCCAAAAAGGGAGAAAGATGAAAATCAACAACAACATATTGCAAGTTGAGTTTGAGGAAATGGAGAAACCAAAATCAAAATAAATTTCAAATTGCTCGGTCAGCTGAACAAATTAATGACAGTATTCACCACTGTGCTTTTAAGCCATTGTAGCTAATGCCTCAGGCATATTTCTAAGTCATCCAAAGAGTGATGAATCTTTCCTCTCTAAGGATTCATTGTTGCTCTTATGTGCTTAATTGGGTAATAAGAGTGTCTCATGATGGAGCTGGTTAAACTGTTTGGCTCCTGAAGGAGTGGAGTATGCAGCTCTGGGCTTCTTACTGTAATACAGCATGAATTAGTTGTTTTTCTAGGGATTTTGATGAGCTTAACTAGGCCGTTAAATGTTCCGCCACTGTCACTTACTTGAAATGCTTTTTAGGATATTGCAGCTTTAATATAATGTATTGCAGTTAATGTACTTATAATTATGTCTCATTGTGAAGTGCATACAATAAAAAGCAATTTTACAATCTGTTATGTTATTAGAATCCAGAAAAAAACTAATTCAAATTCCAGTGGCATTCTAATGTCTCTTAAGATATATCATTTTTTTTTTTGCTCTAATGTGAAAGAGCCGATCTCTATATGGTTGGCAGAGCTGATTGTATTATGTCTTCAAGCTTCCCCAGAGATAACGGTTAAGTGTATAAGCCTATATATGTCATGACATGTTTCAGGAAATGTTATTATGTGTATGCGATAAAATCAGAGCTATGTTGAATCTAGATCAGTGGTTTTGGTCTGGCCTTCTTGTCAAGGCATATAGTAAGACATAACAGAACCTCAACATTTACATTGCAACAAGCAAATCGGAACACTTCCACTGTGTGTTAGGTTTCTAGCCGTTAGTTAAACAGTATTCTGTATTGCATGGCTTGAAAAGTGCAGAATGGACAAGGAGGTGTGCACTTAACATGTCAGAGTACACCAGGGAACTGGGTGATGTGTGAAAGATGGTGAGAGAGAGAGAGGGCGGAGCATGAGGAGGGGAGATGTTGGTAAACCCTGTGATTATGGTGTAGTCAACAGTGCTTCCATCTGCTTTATTAGTTCAGTGTGAGAGGGGAGTGGTTAAGTGTGTGCTGGCCGCTCTCAGTATCTGATCACATCACACACACACGACACTCTCTCTCTTTTTCTCTGTTCCTGCGGTCATTCTTCCTGGCACCTAGTCCTATGGGAATGAAATATAAGCAATTGAAGATGTATTTTGTGTGTTCGGGGGAGAGAGAAAATCTGAGTATATGGTGATGGAGAACAGTTTCATAGACCCTGGAGACGGAGCTGTGTGTGTCATCATCGTGCATGTCACTTCCTCACCCACGCGTGTCATGCATGGATGATCAAAAGCCTTCAGAAAACAGATAAAATGTATATACGAAAAGTTATATGGTATGATGTGCGGACGATTGTGGCATATTAAAGCAGTATGAATGTCGTCAGGTCCCGGATCTGATTCTTGTTCATAAGGCTGTTAAACATAGACTAGGTTTTGCCCTGACTATAGTTGAATATTTATTTTAATACTAATTTTGTACACTGCCATTTAAAAGTTTGGGGTCAGTAAGATTTTTGGGAAATAATTTAATACTTTTATATATAATTAGGATGTATTACATTGATCAAAAGTGACAGTAAAGACATTTATAATATGATAAATCAAATTTATTTCAAATATATGCTGTTCTTTTGAATGATCTATTCATTAAAGAATCCTTAAAAATGTATCACAATTTTAAAATATTAATCAGCACAACTGTTTTCAACATAGATAATAATAGGAAATCTTTCTTGAACACCAAATCAGAAGATTTCTGAAGGATCATGTTACACTGAAGAAGACTACTGTACTGAATAACGACAAACAGAGCCGGCCCGAGCCTTTTGGGGGCCCTAAGCAGAATTTGATTTGGGGGCCCCTCCCACTACGCGGAGTCACCTGTGCTTGATGATTATTGACACAAATATCATGCAACAATGATGCATTATAAATTAATACAGTGAGGTTATGTATAAATACAAAATAAATACTTAATAAAAAATAGATAGCCTACTTAAATATTTTTTTTAACTTTTACTTTACTATTTTACTAACTCTTTGAAACTTCTTAAAACAAACTGTCTCAAAACATATCAAATAAATTATTTGCTAAAATAATGACAACTGAGAAATCAAAAACATAATAAGAGCAAGGGTTCAACAATGACAATTATTGTTGAAAACTGTAAAATTATTATTATTTCTCAACTGTCTCAATACAGTGTAACTGTCCACAAAGTTTTTTCTTATTAGTATTATTGTAACAGACTTTGTAAATCACAGAATCCAACAAAGTCTGTTACAATAATACCGGTAATGATGTCCTGCCGCTCGTTGTATATGTGTGTATGCAATGTATTTTTCCCCTCTGGGCTTGCCGTAGATGGGAATGGTTCAATTGCTGCACAAAACATACCGTAAGTAATCATGCAAACATAGCCTACTTTTATCTTGCTCTTTTTTTCTCCTCCTCTGTCATTTTCTTCGTTCTATTTTCGGCACCAGAGGGATACGTCCTTTTTTGTGACATGGCTTAACAGTACCACGAGTCCGCGACTATGCGCAGTTGCGCACGAATTGTCTATGCACGCGCGAGGTGTCTAGCTAGATTATGCGCATGACTTAAACGCTGGCAGACACAGCAGCAGTTGTAAGGAGGTATATTGATCATGAAATCAGAATTTTCTTTTATTGTCTTTAATTATTCATTCATTCATATTAATTCATTCATTTATGTCACTTGTTTAAGTTATCTAAAAAAATATTTTTCGATTTTTTGACTCGATTGGGGGGGCCCCCTGGTGGTCAAGGGGCCCCAATTAGCCGCTTAGTTCGCTTATGCCTCGGGCCGGCCCTGACGACAAAGTATAGAAAGACGGGGCACTCATATTACTTATGAATGGGAGAAAGTTCAGCACGCAGTTTGGCGAAATAAGTCCTGGCTTCTAAAGAAAAGGTCAATTCTGTCAATTGCAGCTTTGCCATCACAGGAAAAAAGTACATTTTAAAATATATTAAAATATAAAACAGATCTTTAATAATATTTCACACAGTCTTACTGTTTTTTTTAACTAGTAAACTAGTTCAAAAACATGAGATTTTACTGTCCCCAAACATTTGAATAGTGGTGGTGTGTAGTAAACTGTCAAACTATATTATTATGAAGTGACTATAAAGTGAATTTGGAGTGCATTTGCATTCACACATCATGCAATAAGGGAACCGTGCTGGTGTTGCAGACATATGAGATGGTCCGAGTTAATTTGAAGTGAAAAAAAAATAAAGTCAAAATTCTTGCAAACCACCCTGATACTAATCAAGTGTCATCCATAGAGTGAGAGAAACTGAAAGCGAATGGGACATGACAATGCAAACTGAATCTAATTATGGGTGATTAGAGGAATCTCTAACAAACTCTATTCTATAATGTTGGATTTGCCAAAAAACACTGATGCTGTAATATTCTAAGTCAGATAAGATAAACATTTACTGGATTACTACTTTTCTTGACAACTAGCCATGTAGTAAAAATGAAATCCTTATTCAGACTATTTTACCATCTGATCATCAAGTGGTTTATTGTCTAATCTGTGAACTGTAATCCAAGGCCACTCGTCATATTATCCTTTAAAAGCGGACTTCTGCTGATGGAATGGATAGACTGGATAGGATTAAAAATGTTTGTTTTTTCTAAAGTGATCTCTGCAGCATGCAATATGCCGGGCTGTCCTGTAGCTGGCTAATTGAAGGGTTGAAGCAGAGGACCCAGCTGTTCAGTTGTACTCCATCTGTACATCCATGCAGCTAAACTGTGGCCATGCACTCGAGTAGCAGAGCATGAAACATTATGTCTCTAGCGTCTAGAGGTTGACATGTGTCGAGTGATTGGTGTCTGATGAAGGTTTAGATGAAGAATTCTGTAAGATACTGCTATAAGAGTGGCACAGCTTAAATTCCTTCCCCTAGAAGAAAGACTTCAACTCTACAGCATTGCAAATTTGAATTGCGAAATTCTAGAGCTAAGATTTATTTTTTTATATAAAGTAAAATATCTTTTATGTAAAAAAATATGTACATCGTGGGCCACTAATTAACAATTCGTTCCCACAGCTTAGTACGTTAGCACGTTTGACTAATTCGTTCCCTTGTTTTAAGTAAATCGTGTGCACAATATTAGTTTCCATGTTTTACTAAATCTTGGCCACGTTGATATATATACATTCAAGTATGGATTGGATACTCAGTACACCGGTGCCATTTTTGGCTGATACTGATGACTGGATTTCCTTACTTACACTCGTAATTTAATACATTTAATCTTAGGCAGATCTCAAAATGTATGGTTTTCACAGTGAACATTTTGTAATATTGTGATGCCTAAATTTGCCTGTAGCATTTAAAGGAGCCGTATGTAGGATTGTGGCCAAAACTGGTACTGCAATCACTTTAAAAATACCATAGAGCGCTGTATACCCTCCCCCTACCCCCTGACTCGAGGTTGCCAGATTAGCTGCAGGATTCAGCAGAAACGTAGGCTGCTTCCAATGGCAAGTGACGACGAGACGTACACAGTAAGTTTTTAGTGTGTTGAGGTGTTGAGCTGGGTGTTGAGGTGCTGGGGCCATAATAGCTGAAGAGATAAGCGTTTTTGATTTGATATTCAATTTGATTTTATTTTGTTATTTTGAACATATAAATACAATTGCAATTTAAAAAAAAGTCTGTGGTGTGGAAAAATAAATGTATAATAGTAAAACAAAACAAAAAACATATAACCACAAAATAAAACTTCCTTATTTTTAAAGACGAAAAAAAAAAAAAAACGATTTACAAGTGCTAAAGTTTTTGTCATAAGCGGGCTAACAAATAACCAAAACATTTACCACAGTAATTATAACGCCGGACAAATTCAATAAGTTATCACCAATGGCTATCACAGGGTTGTTTTCAGTTTCATCATAAAATATTGTTAGAGTAACTAAACTTGATTAGCAATGTTCATACAGGTCAACTTGCAGCATGTGTAACTTAGTCCACGATATACGCGAAGAACGAATGACGAATCATTTTTTCTGTGGTAAAGTTAGGCTTCTGTCTCAATTACGCTTCAAATTGCCATAATGGGAGTGCTAATGTTGTTTTCCTCTGTGTCTCAGCATAAGGACAGAGAAACAGGCTCCTATAATACATTCCTAATGTTAGCATACGTCCATGTGAGCTTACGTTACGTTACTTTGCACGAACATGCATAACTTTGTTCGACTGTCATGAATATATGAAATGTCCATTGGCATCAAGTACAAGTTAGCCAAGCATAGATAAATCTTACCTGTCCAGGAGAAAATTAGCAACGTTGGCGTCTGTGTTCAAATTCTTCTCCGTTTTCAGCCGTCTCCATCTTTCAAAAGCATCTCCAATGCAAATTCTGGTTTTATTTCTGACTTTGTCACGATGAATTTCTGAATCATAACGAGGTCTTTTTGATTTAGTAACGTTAGACATCTTTATCCGACTACAGTTAGGGTAGATTAGAGCAAAGCTGGCAACCCGGATCCCGAAACACTACTGACTTCGGGATTGGTGGATAGGTGGAGGGTGGCGCATCAGACCAAAACACAACATGACAACATCAACATCAGTTGAGGGCTGCAAGTCCACTTTTTAAATGACAATATCCTAGCCATACTACTGTTGTCAGTGATATAAGTATTTGAAATGAACATGATTTCTTAATGTCTAGTGACATATCAGGGCCTTTTTATGATTAATTGAAATACATTTCTTACAAACAGCTCCTTTAAAAGAACTGAATGTAGTATTTTCTTACACACACACACACACACACACACACACACACACACACACACACACACACACACACACACACACACACACACACACATATATATTATATATATATATATATATTTTTTTTTATAATGACCATTTCAGCCATAATATCAGCCATAACATGAAAAGAATTATCTGCTTATCAGTAGTGGAGATAATTTTAATATCGTTGGATCACTTAATATATGATTTCATATTATGAAGTGCAGAAATGTAATTACATACATAAATACATAAATACTTAAATACAAATTTGTAAAATATGGTTCAAAATCATACAAATTCTGCATTTTGCTTCCTTTTTTTAGCCTTTTAAGTGTAGTAGGTGTATGATCTGACCTCACTGTGTTTAACCGGAACCTTTCCTGAACTCCCTGCACATTTTGTATTGTTCAAAGCTTCATAGCAGCTGTAAGTTGAAGAGGGCTGTTTGGGTGGGTAAAACCCATTTTAATGCAAAGAAAGGAAATTAGCATTGACACAAAGCACCCTTGCTTGTGACTGCACTGCTGGCCCTGTTATTAGCAACTGCAAAAGTGTGCAGTATGCAGATTGCAAGCCCATTTAAACTACAGATTTACGTCTGATTGTCCATTGGGTAATCCTCCCATTGGAAGATTATATATTTTAATGTATCAAGTGCAGTGCGTTTGGGTGGGGTGCACAACACTTGCAACCATAATGTGTGTGTGTATTTGGGGAAATTCTGAGTCACTATAAAAAAGGGAAGGAGCTCTGATGAAACATACAGGCTGGTGAAATTATACAAATTATAGTTTCCCCGTCCATTTTTGCTTCTCTCTTTATTGGTGATCTTTTGACTGTCTGTCTGACGCTCTGTCCCTCTGTAATAGAGGGGGTTTTATGTGTCTAGCTGATGTGATTGGAGTTGACTGAGCACAGGGAGAACAAACGGTTCTCATGTGTTGATTTCCCAGAGCTTTGACTGTAATACTCTGGCATGATCCCCTCTGGCTCGGCCCGCAGACACAGTGTGACTGAACAATGCACACCTCAATTCTTTATGAGGTGAAGATGATTTTAAATGAGTGTATATTTGTTTCTATACTGTGTCATGGCAGCATGTATTTTGCATCTGATTTGTGAATGCTACTGGGTACTATGCAAAGTTATCAAACCATACATGCAACATTCAGATCTTCTTTACCATGGTTTTTATTGTAAACTGGTCAATTTATTGTATTTAATGTAACTGCTAATTTGGTTTGAGAATATTTGAAAGCATTGATGCTGTATTGAGAACTAAAATAGCACAATATTTGTGAATAAAACTACACTTTTTGTTACGTCCTGGCTTATAGAGCCATGTAGCTGTGTTTCTACTTAAGATACTGCGCAGTAATTGTATTCTCACTTCTTGTGAGTAAAAAACACAGCTAGAGAGTAAGTGTTCAGCTCAGGCAAAAAACAAAAGTGTCTCTATTTTTCTTACTCAGTCACACACCAAGCAGATTACTCTTCGAGAGTCGATGCCTGAAGTTGGGCCGGAGAGTGGGAAACAGTGGGGCTGGAATGTCAAGTGCTTCCCTGAACCCCTCAGTGACCCCTTGTTCTCCCACCGGTTCTTTTTTTCCACCCTCTCCATCTCTTTTGGTCTCTCTGTGGTGGGTCCATATGTACTTGCCGTGTAGGGAGTTCTGGCTGACCCATGTGCTGGGGATCAAACAAAGGGCCTTTGTCTTTGTGAGGTGTTTGTGTTGGGCCATAATGCAGGTCCTAGGCCAGCCCCTTCAACACCAACACAAAAGAGCTTTATTGGGGAGGCAGTTAGGGCGGTTCTGCTCATCTGATCTGAGGTCAGCTGATTTACAGCATGGCAGTGCAATGTGAACTCCACTTATGGTCCAATTACATAATGTGTATCTGGATCAGATTGTGGCATAGTCCTTAACTCTTTCCCTGCCAGCGTTTAAAAAAATAAGTTGCAAGCCACCGTCAGCATTTTTGCTGATTTTTACAAAACTTTTCATGGCCCCCATTATAATTTGTTGTATGAATATCTGAACATGCACGATATCAAAACAAAGAACCGAGCCTTTGCATTTAAAAACAAAAACAATTATTTATTTTTTTGTAACTTCATGCATTTTTTTTTATCAACACTTGAATGTGGGTAAGTACAAGCAACATTTTAAACAAAAAGCTGAGAAAATTTTTTTTTTTTTTCAAAGACTACAACGTGCATAAACAAGGGTTTTATCGCTTGTTTCTGCTTCCTCCTACTCTGTGTTTTTATCTGAAGATCCAGTACTCTTTCAGAAGATGCGTAATAGTGCCCCTACCGTATAACTGAAAACACTGAAAGCCGGAAATTTCCGTCAATGGTGGGAAAAGAGTTAATTAAAAATATACTAAATAAGAAGGGATGCAACAAAATATTATATACTTTTATTATATACCGTAAATGTCATGTATATTAATATTAATATGTAATTTATTCCTGTGATGGCAAAGCTATTTAAATTGTTTAGTGTTTAAATTAATTCAGTAAATTAATTTAAATTAATTCAGGATTCAGTATTAAATTAGTGTGTTATGCTGATTTGGTGCTCAAGAAAGTTTTTTTTATTGTTATTATCAAGGTTAAAAACAGTGCCGCTTAATATTTTTGCAGAAACCTTGATAGATTTTTTTTTTCTAGGATTCTTTGATGAATGAAAAGTTCAAAAGAACAGCATTTATTTGAAATAGAAATCTCACTACTTGTATAATTTGTTTATATTTTTCACATATATCTTTTCCATACAATGATTCTATATAATGCTCATACTGTCCACAAGCTGTGAAGTACTATAAAAATACCATAAAAGTCTACAACTTGTGTGATCTATTCCAAACCTTGAGACGCCATACGATTTTTATTTATTTTTTGTCAGATGAGATTTTGTGTGAGGAAAAAGAGCCAACTTACTTATACTGTATGTAGTAGATCTATGTGAAGATTCTTTAATTGTTTTGTTTGTATTCCACAGAAAAATAAGAGCATACAGGTTTGGAATGACATGAGGGTGGGTATTGGGTAACAGAATTAAAATAAAAAAGTGAACTGCCCCTTTAAATGTTAGAATGTCACATGCTTCTATCTTTCACACCTAGCTGTGTGCAAATAATTTTCTTATTTGCAAGCGTTAGTGGGATGAAAAGTGTGTTGTGGGGTGATGTGAGTAAAGAGTGTTAATTGCATCCTGCTGTGACTGTGTTTTGCATGTGTGTATCATTGTAACCTTTACCTGGTGACTGTAAATAGGTATAAATTGGTCTGTCTGTTGGTTGTTTCCAGTAACCTTCGGGCCTGGGGAGCCCACACACACACACACACACACACACACACGCGCAAATGGAGCTTGGGTATTACACAAGCAACTTTTTAATTAAGGTATAATTGTAGATTCAGTAGGGACTCCGCCTGTGGCCTTTTGTTCACACACCGAGTGGAGCATTTCTGCTTTTGCAGTGCCCGCTTCCTTTTTACTGACTGAAAAGTACAGATGTTGCCCCATCGTTTATGGTAATCACGCGTAACATCATTTGTCAGGAACAGCTGATGGTTTACCTCTTACAGTGAATGATGTGTGAAATAGTCCATACGTAACGGTCGGTGCTTTCAGCTGCTGCGTGCATGTTCCTCTGGCGAATGTTAAGAATGTGCTACCTCGTTTCATTACCCGTATGCATTCCCTCCCTCTTTTCTTCACTCTGTTGCCATGGAGATGACAATGGCTGCCATAATTAGAGGATGACAAATGACCCAGAGTAGATAAGGGGGAGGGCGGAGGGGGAGTTACTGCGAACCGTGAATCAGAAGAAAATTGGGAGTGAATCAGAGGGTTGGCCGTGGGGAGCGTACAGGACGATGGCTAAACATATCTGGCTGTGAGTAATATTATACTCACAACCAGTCCATTGTAATCTGCTAGTCTGGTAGTATTACATCATCCTGCTTTTAAGCAACATGGAATTAAAATCGACCCAGTTTACTTTCTTAATAAATGACTGGTATGATTCATCAGTGCCTAGTATTCAAAAGCTTACATCAAAATTTTAATGTAAATTCCTCCACTTACGAAATTAATTTTCATTTCTGCTTATATAACCAAGGCTGAGTGGGTGTCACATCATGTAGGTATAAAGTGACACATTTTTAGGCTAATCAATCAAATCAGTATAGAATGCTCTACATGGGCAACAACTCACTGTGCAACACAAATATTACACACACACACATATTGAGCCATGTGTAATTGCATTTCAAAAACGTACCCCTTCTTCATTATTCTTAAAGTTTGCTTTTGACATACCATAAATAAGGCGGAGAGAGAGAAAATGAGATGATAGGGAAGGAAGAGAAAGAGGGAGGGATATACAGACCCATCATACTCGGCTTATTGTTTCATAATTGTAATTACGCCCTGTAGTTTCCCTTTTCTTTGACAAGCATTTCTGTGAATTGATCCAATAGAACATGACTGGCATACATCTGCGCACAGCAGAAGGGATGGGCAGCCTACATGTTGGGCAGATGTTAGGCTTTAACAGTGATGGGTTGACCTGCGAACTCTCTGTGTGATTGAGAAAGCGAAGCCTTGATTATTATTGTTATAAATAGATGTCCCTCCCGGTGTTTAGTGGGATAAGTGGCCATGTCCGGAGTGTGATGACAGAAACAGCACTTAAAAACACCATCAGGACAAAGGATTCTCTTACAGATGACATGAGCCAGCTTTGGGAGATAAAAGCAAGAGGTAGTGTGGGCCGTTGAGTGTGTGTGTGTGTGTGTGTGTGCGCGTGAGAGTTTTTGTATTTCTATTTTGGCTACCGGTGTGGACTCTTGAGATCATTTAAATCACATTCCACCTCACTACTTTAATATAAAACCTTGTAGACATTCAGATCGGTGAGTTGCTCTATTGGTCGAGTTCCATCCAAACCAAAAGTCAGGATGAGCATGTTTATTTAGTCCTGTCAATCACAATGTATGTGTACCTCATTCATCTGACTTTGTGGCATCACTCGACCATTCTAAATTCACTAGGAGAGCCAAAAACATTTACCTTAAAGTATTAGTTTACCAAAAATATTGTCATTCCAGACTCATATTACTTTTCATGTTATAGAAATTACATAGCAAAATGCTCATGCTGCTCTTTTTCATACAGTGAAACTGGATGGTGGTCCCAAAAAAATGATAAAAAACTATGAAATAAAAAATAAAAAAAGTTCACTTTCAGTGTAATTTTAGTATTATTTACATACTTATATATTTTTTTATATTTTTAATATTTTAAATAGTTTTTTATTTTCAGTATTCAGTTTAGTTTAGTTTGTTTAATTTAACATTGTATTAAATGTGCTTTTGTCATTTTTATTGATCTTTTAAAATATATTTTCTATGTAGTTTTAGTCATTTTAGTACTTCTACTTACTCAACACTTATTTATTGCTGTTTACAATCTTCAATAAAGTTTTTCATAGAATATATTTTCATTTGATTTTTTCGCTTGTTCCTGAAAACAATTTTTTTACCGAAAATGATTTTTAAAAGTTTAGTTTTCATTTTAGTAACCTAAAAACTAAACAAACAATCAATCAACAAACATTAAGGTCTGTTTCTCACAGATTAAATGGCTTCAGACGTATTGAAATATAGTGCAAAAGCTATGTGGACTATGTTCTTTGTCAAGCTTTAAAAAGAAAAAAAGTCTCAGTCCCCATTTACTCTCATCATAAGGAAAAGGGGAACTTGGAAATTCTTCTAAACCATTATTTTTGTGTTGTATGGAAGTAAGAAATTCACATGGGGCTGGAACAACATGAAGAAAAAGTTATACAGGTTTGAAATGACATGAACATTTTGAATTAACCCTTTAAATCACTCAGCTATCCGTAGTGCTGCACATGCTCTTCACGTTGATGAATGCCGTGATGATTTGTCCCTTTGTGCGAATAAGATTGAGTGTACTTAAACCAAGTTACAGATCACAGAGCGCAGTTGGCGTGATTATGTAATAACCTCAGCAGGAGCTCGTGCTGGCCAGATCCTGCACCTCTCAGGACACACACACAAACACATACCTTACAGACAGCCACGAGATGTGGGAAATTAGTATTCATGCATGAATGCCATAAGTTTTCCAATCTGAGATGATCCTTTCTCTCACTCTGTTCTCTCTCTTCTTTAATGAGCTGTTCTATAATAAGTTCATCTGAAGGAAAGGTTGCTGTAATGATGTCCTCCGCCCACATTCTGGCTTTCAGAGATCAGCCCTTATCAGTGGAGAGGAGAAGATGAAAATGACTGTTAACCTCACACAAACTTTTCAAGAAACTCCTTCGTCTTCTCCCTTCTTGTAACAACTCTTCATTATCCTCTTTTTCATGTGGGTCCTAAAACTTGATCCCCGAAGCTGTTAGAACTTAGTTTGACGGGGCTCTTGTGTGGGAATGTTTGTGAGGTTCTCAGGTGGTTTTTGCTGCTCATTTGACAATAGGGTGAACTTTCTACCATAATGTAAGTGGCTGGGCTTGTATTACGATATTAGCTTAATATTTGTACCAAAAAAAAAATACACCGTTCTTCGCTTGCATTAAGACTTTCATAAAACTTGCGTTTATGTATGTGTTGAGGCGACCCTTTAACAAAGGAAAAACAAATTGTTACCCACATTTGATGAATAGAAAGTTCAAAACAGCATTTATTTGAAACCGAATTTTCTTTACTGTCACTTTTGCTCAATTTAATGCATTCTCACTGAATAAAAGTATTCATTTCTTTAAAAATAAAGACCTAACACTAGAGCTGATTGTTTTGTATATCATGTTTCTCCCATGATTCTGAACATATAACTAAACGAAACAACGTGATTTACCACAGGTTCTCCCCAAATTGTAATTGCTGCAGTCTATTTTAAACATATTTCATCATGTTTTTGGCAAGTCCAGCGCTCATTCATGCTGGCTGCATTGTCATGTCGGTGCAAAAACCCTATCTTGCCCCATTCGCTCGTCTCTCAGTTTCAGGGCGGATTGTAACAATTTTGTATGTGAACTCCATATCAGATTGCTGTAAAATCACGCCGAACGAAGTGAGTGCATGTTAGATCAGGACAGGAATGTTAAGAGAACATTGTGCTTGCTATGTTTTTCGTCTTCAAACTAAACTTGGGTCTTCAGCCGACAACGTTTAAATCCCGTCTGGCTAGCGCGCTTCCCATAACGTTTGCAGATTAAGTCAGTAGGCGAGGGTATAGGCGGTCTTTTGTGGCTGTTCGAAAGCATTCGACCACATGCGTATCTACGAACGCAAACCGATCAAATGCGTTATCAACAACTACTTCTGGAAGTGGTCAAAACTGGACAAGCTCAAAACATTTTAGACCCTGTAAACTTACACCTGTATTTAGCGTCGTCCACTTGTGATCTGATCGACCATAGTGTATCTTAATACCAGGTGTAAACAGGGCCTAAAACAGTGTGTGTGTGTTTCAGGTATACCCCACGTAATGGGGACAAAGTGTCCCAACAAAGATGGCAATTTCCGAAATCCTTGTCCTTGTGAGGACATTTTTTTGGCCCCCATGAGAAAAACAACTTATAAATCATACTAAGGGATATTTTTTGAACGTGTAAAAATGCTTCGGTTTTTTTAAGGTTTAAAAAAAACTAAGGTTTAGTGCTAGGTGATATAATAAACAGTTTGTACAGTATAAAAAACATTTTGTCTATGGAAAGTCCCCACAGAACATGAAAACCCAACATGACTGTGTGTGTGTGTGTGTGTGTGTGTGTCAGGCCCTTGGTCTTTGCCAGGTCGACTGGAATAGGAGCCCTCTGAGTGAGAGTCTACTTTCAGTGTCTCACATTTGAAACAGATCAATGTTTCCATCCTCCCACGGGAATCAAAGACCGATGTCCTTATTTATATTGCGACTTTCAAAAGACCCTAAACATTTGTTATTTTTATCACCTGAATTATTTAGTGGTCATTTGAGAAAAGTGAAAGAGTGAGAGTGACAGACAGACATATAGAAAGATTTTGGAATGGCCATACAATCTCACTGGTTTTCATTGGTTTGCTAGCACCAGCTGTTAATTGCTCATAATGGAAATGTATGTATATACATATATATTAAATCCTATAAAACATTTTTATAACTCTTTTAACCGGTTTAAATCAGTTTCATCTGAGTCCTGAAAATCAGTCAGAAAAAGAGCAGTAGCACAAATGATAGAGGAAAAACTCTTTTGTAATTTTCAGGATTTTATTTTGATTTTATTTTGTGTTATAAATTGTATTTGATTTTTAATTAGATATTTGATTTTTAGCTTTTTTGTGTGTTATTGTGATTTAAATTCATTTCACAGTAAGAGTGGTTTTGGTTGAACTAAGTGCAACGCTGAGCTAATGATAGACCTCAGGTCACCTGGGATTATGTGCATGTATGTGTGTGTGCGCATACAAGTGGTCAAAAATATCATCTCCAAACAATGCTTCATCACACCTCTCTCTGGCACCAGTCTAATAAACCAGTGTGATGTCTGGGTCTGAATAATGCCAGGCTTTTCCAGTCTGGCTGGCTTTTCTCATGCCGCACTAACACCATTTACTAGGACCAGCCGAGCGCTGATGTGATAATTCATTGGCTTTCGCTTTCAGGCCAGACAATGCCATTATCCATCAAAGAAATGCATATAATATATATGTATTATTTAAAAAGGGGGGGTCAAAGCCTCATGATTTAAAAATGACTTGCCATCTTTCAGTATTGCAGAACTGACAGATGTCCAAACCTAATTTCAGCTAAATCAATTGAATTAGGGGTTTTAGCCACAGAATAACCTTCTGCCATTGGGGCCCCCCTTTGTGGTTTTGGCTCCAGTGGGGTCATATTCTCTGTGAGAAACCCATCGCTGCTGTTCTGAATGCTCTACTTTCCCCAGATCAAAGTCCGGCATGCTGTCTATCGCAGAAATGACACCATTTTATTGTAGCTAATGGGCAACGAGGTTCAAAAATTAAATGTGAGAGTGAGTGAGGGAAAAGGCATTTAATAAGAGAAAGTAAAACCCATGACAATGTACAACATAACTTAGGAATCAGGAGGATGTCCACATAGGGGTGGGAGATATTGACAAAAATGAATATCTCGATATTTTTTTTCAATATCTCGATATCGATATTCAGACGATATTTTTGCAATCCTTCAAAGAAATGTGTGGAAACTGGCAAAGAAGGTCCAGTTGGTCTTTTGACTTGCTGCATTTGATTTGACCTATTATTGTATAGAATTACTAGTACATAAAGATATGAGACATTATTGATTTAAAGACTCCTAAACTTTTTAAAATAATAAAAATATTATTCAATAAAGTCTTTATTGTTCTTTTATATTTTTAATAGGGGTGTAACGGTTCACAAAATTCACGGTTCGGTTTGATACGATACAGTGGTGTCACGGTTCGGTACATTTTCGATACAGCAAAAAATAAAGAAATGCCATAGAAATGTAATATTTATTAAAAGAAAAAATATTTTTAAATAAGTGTGAGTTTTCCTACACCTTGAAACTTAGTTTTATAAATAGAGGTAATCTTTGAAGGATGAACAAATAATGCTCTGGTCATCACATTAAAAATAACATTTAAATAACATATAACATTTGAGTTTTGAAGTGCTGGAAAAAGATGTGTGACGTACTTGAAATCATTTTAATATTTCTGCAAAACTTCCATGGTTACAAGTTAGTGTTACTACATTAAATCCATGGTGAATGATCTGTGGACTTAAACCTATAGTTCATTCATGGAACGATGTTTCTCCTGGTTTCCACGTCAGTGATGTTCGATCCGTTAATAGAGGGAATGCATTAACGTCACTTCCCCGCCGGAACACGCCCCCCTCAGCGAGACTGAGTGGCAGAAGAGCTGCTGCGTGACTGGAGTTAATAGGGGAAACTGCGTTAACGCGAGTAAAACAAACTATTATCAGTTTAAACTAAAAGTTGGACTCGATATAGTGTTCCTTACAACTTATCAAAGATCCAGTGATCCATGGATATTGACATGCAGCCAGGAATCGTGTTTCCTGACATTTATATGTGCCTGATTTCGACGCCGGGGAAATAAATGAAGAAAATTTGCCTGTAAACGTTTTATATAAATACAATATAGATAGGTCTAAATCCGAGTGATCACTTACATTAATGTTATACTGTATATCATCATATCGTCCAGCCCTAAAACTTGTATAGTTTTTGTCAGTGTTTATTTAAAAACATCCAATTATGCAGAATATAGTCTGTTCTGTAGCTTTTTGCAGTCTGTAAAAATATACAGTACCTCAGATTTCTGGTCAAATCTAGTTGTACAGTCAATCGCAAAGCTCTTTCCCGTTTTAGATGTGTTTTGTGTGATTTTCACGGCATTCACGCTGAAAACAAATGCTGCCGCTCAGTCTTTTTGCCACTTGTGGGCGTGACCGCATTCACTCCGGCCGACGGTGACGTCATGCGCATACCCTCTATTGAGAATGAGAAGGTGACGTCACGCGTATCACTCCGCGTTGCATTGTGGGAAGGTTTCGCCATCTTGGTAGGATACGCTATCCGTTGTCATGGTTACTTCGACCGTGAGCCCGAGAGAAATAGCGACAGAGAGAGAGAGCAGCTTGATATTTGTTTGCATTTTTGCGATAAGGCACAGTTTCTTGGGAATAAATGAAGAAGGGGGAAGCAAAAGGAAAGGGGCTCTATCGGGAGATAACAACACCAAGCAGCGTTATTTAGAGAAACTACTTGACATCAACATGGACCCGTACGACCTGCTACAGAATGGACGAAAGACCCAAAGCACTACCACCTTTCACGTACGCTGACATAGTTAATTACCTGGTTTGTTAATGGTATCAGTGACTAACGTTACTGCCTACACAATGCAAGAGTTCAGAAGCTTTAACGTTAAGTCATTAGAAGCTGAACAAGTCTGCTGCGGCTGGGTGCAAGACTTAGAAACCCCCAAACCTGTAACGTTAAACTGCGAGAGTTCAGTCATACTTGATGTTTCAGGCCTCATTCATATGTGGAAATAAATCTGATATGAATCAGATACGTGCATTTGCACCTGCCGTGCAACGTTAAGCGAACAGTTCGGACATTCCCCTGTCAATGCGAATCGTACGTCATTAAAAAATGTGTCTTTTTAAAACATTTCGCGGTACAGATATATCTATAACAAATGAAACAACTCTCGATGAATAACAGAGTATTAATTTCGTTCGTTTGTGTTAAATAAAAGGCGAACTGTGCTGAAATGTGTTGCTTTTGAAAGCAGACTTTGCTCGCTGTTGCTGCTGTCAGTTTATTGACAAGCAGTTTCTCTAACCTGGCTAGCATTGTTATTTAGTCTCTCCCGATAGAACCCCTTTCATTTCTCTTCCTTCTCCATATCTTCCAAAGAAACTGCGGCGTATCGGTAAAATGTAAACAAATACTAAGCTGCGCTGTCTCTCTTTCGCTATTTCTGGAATGTTTTAGTCGCGCCTCTGTGAAGTTCTGAAGGCGTTGCCCCTGGCAACCGATAGCGTCTCCTACCATCATGGCCGACCGGCTCAGACCCCGCCCAAATCGGCACGTGACTCCTCACTCTCAATAACGGAGAAATTGTAACGCTTCTCACTAGATCTCGCAGCGAATTCAAATGCTTTGTTTACGCTTCTCTTATGTAGTAACGGTGTCGCTTAATCAAGATCGGCTCGCGCTGCACTGACATTCGTCCGAACTGATAAACGGTCCGTGAAGCACAAAATAATGAGTTTCGTTCCGCTTTCATTACATTTGCCATTTGATGTTGCGCAACGTTGTGGTGTTCGCTCCAGCGCGGATTTTGGTCGGCAGGAAAAATGGTCCAACCACCGGAATGGTTTGGTTTGTAATGCGTACCGAACCGATCTCTTTGGGAAATGTATTCCATCTTTTGGACTCATTATACAACGCAATTTTCTAATGATGCAACCACGAAGCTCGCCACTTGAGGACGCCACAGACATTTAAGAAATACTTTTTAACTTCAGACTTTTTCCGCAAACGACGCACATTTTGCCTTTTCTAGCAGCTATTTTATTAATCGTACATCAGCTTTACTCTTTTGGATTGTTGCTTCAACCTAAGAAACGTCATAACACACAGGTAAGAACTTCGTAGTTGTATATTGCAAATTAGCAGCAGCTTTACTCTCGTGCAATTGAGGAACGATCGTGATTTTGTACAAAAAATAAAATAAAATACAGTCAAACAAACCCCTACAGTATTAAAATCGCTACATATAATTGTTTAGAAGGTTATGTGCGTTATTTGTCTTCTCTTAACTTCCTTCAGCTCTTTTCATGTTTGGGGGGTCGGATTGTACAAATTATGAAATATTCGATATCCCAATTTTGCATATCGTCCAGACAACAATTCGGATATTATCGTCTAAACGATATATCGCCCACCTCTACCACATAGGACACGCTGCACTCCAACACAATGTTGGATAATAGAGACACAACTAATGCTGTAATCCACTGAACATGATGATTAATACTCCCTCCTCATCACAAAACTTCATCTTCCACTGGTTTTTCAGTAGCACAAAATGAAGAGACAATAGGTATTTGGTTATAACTTACTGTGTCTAGAGTAGTAGTCAACTAATAAAATCATTAATCATTCATCAATTGTATTTATCATTTAGAAGGCACTCGACATGTGGCTTTTGACATGCGTAGTTATGAATGTATACTAATTAAAAAGTTGTTGGAAGATTTGTCAAGTCATCTTCATTTATATAGCGCTTTTAACAATGGATTGTTTCAGCAGCTTTACAGAGATAAACATATAATTTAAGGTAACAGAGATTGTTTTGGCTTTATAGTGGTTCTTGAATAATGTTATTTCCAGCTAAAGTTTATTTTGATTGATTCACCTCCGTCGAAATGATCAGACTTTAAAAGCGAACCTGTGATTAACGCTTACGCCGTTCACATGCACATTCAGAATTGATTCTATAGTTATGTACTTTTTGTGGGCTTTTAATTTGACTGTACGTCTCATATATCATATTTATTGACAATGTGAATCTAAAGTATTTATCACTAGAATGCCTGTGTGAATGCCTCATCCAGACTTTACAGGTCCTTGATTGCTTTTTCGAAATGTTTTGCATAACATAATGTACTGGCAGGATTAACAAAATGTTGCAACACTCTTTTTTATTTTTGACTGACTGACTGACACATAAGGTGAAATCAGCTACTGTCAAATATACTGATCTGGATGGGATTTGTATCTCTGTAACTACTAAGATGGGAGCGTTTTTTTTTTTTTTGAAAGTGAGTGTTGCCAATAGGTTGAAGAAACTAATGGATAATGTGTGTGCATATATGAGATGCCAACAATACTTGGGCCACTACCTATTTTACGCAGAAAGTTAGTTATGGTAGTCACAAGATATTCAATGAATGGAAGCAAAAATAAATGAGGAGAAACATTGTGAAAAAAAAAAAATTGATTTCATTAATTTCTCTGTGGAATTTGCTGAAAAACAGTAGGTCATTTCATTTGCTCTGTTAATATTTTACAGAGGTTGCGTGACACAATGTTTGATGTAGGGATGCACCGAAATGAAAATTTTTGGCCGAAACCGAAAACCGAAAAAGAGGAAACCACCAAGGCCGAAAACCGAAACACCGAAAGAAATTATGCCAATTATTAGTACCATTGCATTTATGGCTATGACTGTGTACAAACTTGACTAAAATCAAGGCATTGCAATTGCATAAGTTAATATAAAATTTTCAAAGAATAAATCAATTACAAATTATGCAAATATTTATTTAGCACATTGCAACAATGCACAGTATAAAATAAAATTCAAACTAAAATGTTTAACTTGACCCCACTCATGTGTACATTAAATGATAATCTGGCCTGCAGAAAGGTTTTAAAATTAAATGTTCTCTCATCAAAACAAAGCCGAGCACGAACTTCTCATCACACCAGCACCCAGTTTGCACGACTAAATTAGTTGCTTACATTTAAAAAAAATTAGCATACAATAGCATAAAAAGCCTTTTTAATGAACAAAGGTACATGTTTAATACAAATGTACACGAAACTTAATGAAAGATGTTTAGTGAAATTAGAAAATATTTAAGAGATCGGTAATTTAGTTGTATACATACATGTTCCCATATACATATTTGGCACATGTCACAACAATAATCTCAGGGTTTACTGGGTTTTACATGATTATTTTTGTATTGGTGGTGGTATACTAAAAAAATAAACATTGTCACGTGTTTATCTTTCTTTTTCTCACCGATTCCTGATGGTTAGAGGACAGTTTCTTGACTCGCTCCCTGTCGTTTCAAAGAATAGTACAACGGCGAGTGCGTCAAGTATAAATGCCTCGACCGTTTGAAGAGAGGTGCGCGCGATGTCTGTGGAGACTCGCGCTGCGGAGGCAGGCAAAAGTATAAACAAGGCTTCCGTCTCCTCGCGGGTTCAGACATTCTGAAATACGCATGGAAATACGTCCACACCTCAGACATGTTGCTTCAGACAAGCCCGTGCAGTTCGCGGTTTCTGTTTGCGTCATCACAATATTTCGGCCGTATTGTTTCGGTGATAAAAGTCTTTCGGCCGAAAACCGAAATTGCACTTTTGGGCCATTTTCGGGCGAAAATTTTCGGTGGCCGAATATTCGGTGCATCCCTAGTTTGATGTTTGGATTGCTTGATTTGAACGAGATTAAAATAGCAAAATATGTTTGTGTAAACGAATCTAGTCGGAATAGCACTCAGACTTACATAATATTATAATCTTACTTAATATTATAATCTCATCATTTGTTTTTGATCCTCTTGGTCTCATGAAGTTGAGTGCCTCTGATTTAGATCATGTTACATCTAATTGTCACTCACTGACTTAGAAAATTATGCAAAAATTAATAATGTAATGGCGTTAAAGTAAACTTTATTGTATCAATGGATCAATACTGAGAGCAGGGTAGGACAGTCAGCCGCATGGTGGATCAGCAGTACACACACACACACACACACACACACACACACACACACACAAACTGCATGCTCTCTAACATGGCTTCTGTTATGTGTGTAGGATTATCCATGAGGACGGTTTCTCTGGTGATGATGTGAAGCAGTACAAGCCAGTGGTCTTCAGCAACACCATCCAATCTCTGGCCGCTATCGTGCGTGCCATGGACACACTGGGGCTGGAGTATGGAGACAAGGAGCGTAAAGTGAGTACAACACAAACCCTGATAAGCTGAAACACTCATTAAAGAGTGGCATTCCCATTGTAATTATAACCAAAACGCTTATGATCCGCTGTAATTTCACTTTACTTTAAAGCAAGACCGAAGAACATTTCTGCAAGACAAATAAATACTGTTCTGTGTAAGATGATTCAGGAAAATCAGATGACATGGGTACATGAGAGTGGCTCGTAGCCTTAGCTTTATATTTCCTGTGGCTGCAACTATGAGCTATAATGAATTGAACTCAGTAAGGATACATATGGTTTTAAAGAGACCTTTAAACCTTTTTACATTTGGTAAAACATTTTTTTTATAGGAATATTCCAGGTTCAATTTATTTCATTTTCTTAAAAAAATAGAGGCGAGGCACTTGCAATGAGTTTAAATGGGGCCATGCAATGTGACGATAGTTTATAATAATATTAATTTATATACAATAGTGAATAAATAATATAATATAGTAATTATAAAAATACTATGTTTGTATTATTGTTAAAACTTATTGTAATATTTGAGCTGTTTAAATAATTTTTACAGTTTTTTCTTCCAAACTCCAATCATGATTCATGTTAAAGGGATAGTTCACCCAAAAATGTATGATTTTTTTTTCTTCTTCTGCTGAACATAAAAGAAGATAATTTGAAGAATGTCTGTAATCAAACAGTTGATGGTAGCCATTGACTTCCATAGTATATTTTTTTCCTACTATGGAAGTCGATGGCTACCGTCAACTGTTTGGTTACCAAAATTCTTTAAAATATCTTATTTTGTGTTCAACAGAAGACAGAACCTCATACAGGTTTAGAACAACTGGAGGGCGAGTAAATGATGACAGAATTTTGAACCGTTCCTTTAACACACATTTTGTTTACATCTTTGGCTATACTGTTGAAACATTGAGCATTTTGATTACATTATGCCACAATTGTCAATGGATATTAACTTACCGGTATACTGAACCTGGAATGTTCCTTTAATAATAATAAAAATCATTCTATTAAAGACTATATGCATTAAAGACACAACCAGTAATCTAATCTAAAGGAAAACAGATGTGGTAAACATCGATAGACTCCAGCCACAGCAGATATCGTTTCCCTCGGCCTAATACATAAGTAAAATGGTTTGGTGCTGATGGGAAGCTTCATCTTACGATTCCTCTGCTAATGCATTCTATCAGTGACAATATAAGACTCATAATCCCATTGTGCCCTTTCCCAAAAGCTTTCTCACTATAATGTCAGTGTCAGTGAACTCATTGACCTTTAGCAGGAAGAAATGTTTCACTTTAATCAAACCAAAGCTATCATTATGGAGGGAACAATCATCTGAAATATCTATCGATTTGAGATATTTTCTCTTGTGAGAAATAGAACATGTCTTCATTTCCAGGTTGAGTTACACCCCAGGAAACCGGCCTTGAAGGGCATCAGATCTATGTACCTAATAAGAGAGGTTACAGATAGCGATGTGGCATAATGTGTAAGTGTGTTGGATTGTGTCTACTGGGCCTACACCTGACTTTTCTGCATTTTCTGCTGTTTTTTGTTGGAGAGAAGCACAATTTTGCACAATTATGACTTTAACCGATAAAGGAATATTACAGTTAAGGGACTATTCTGGGTTCAGTACAAGTTCCACAGCATTTGTGACAGCATTTGTTGATTATCTTTTAAAAAAGAAAGAAGATAATAATAATTATCGACATCCCTTGTTTTCTTCAAAAAAGCAAAACCCAAAGTAAAGTTGTTATATCCAAGTAAACTTGGAAATAACTGTACAAAAATGTTATGGTAACACTTTACAATAAGGTTCATTAGTTAACTGCATTAGTTAACATTAACTAAGAATGAACAATACTTCTTCAGCATTTGTTAATCTTTGTTAATGTTAATTTCAACATTATTAAAATCTTGTTAACATTAGTTAATGCACTGTGAACTAACATGAACAAACAATGAACAGCTGGATTTGTATTAACTAACGTTAACAAAGATTAACAAAAACAGCAACAAATGTATTGCTCATGGTTAGTTCATGTTAGTTAATACATTAACTAATGTTTAATAAATGAACCTTATTGTAAAGTGTTACCCAATGTTATTAAGCGATTACATTTTTTAAATGAAAATTTTAATATCTATATTTTTCACACTAAAATAATTTTGTGACACACACATATTGTTTATGTTTTTTGGCTATAAATGGTTGAAACCGTTTATGTAAATGTAAACAATTTCAGTTGAAACCGTTTATGGATTGGCCCTGTTCACTTCCATCGTAAGTGCCTCATCATAAACCAGATTTTTGCCTTTTTTAAAGAAAAGGAATGACCTTAATTCTTTTGGTAATCGAATGCTGTCAACAGTGCTTAACTTGTACTGAACCCGGAACATTCCTCTTATACAGCCCTGAGCAAATTCTGCATAGATCCTTCAGAGTTCTTTGTGCATCAATTCCATGTGGGCTGAGTTCTGTCTATGGCCAATGGTGGAATTGATCAGAATGTGTGAGGTATACAGTATGTGATGTGTTCCAATATGACACTTTCCTCATTGTAAATCGCTAAATGACTAAATGTAAGTACATAAAGTATGTACAGTATACTTTATTGAGAAAAGATCACTTAAACGCATCCACACAAACTCTTCAGCCCTCTGTTCCTTCAGGCTGTGGAGGCCAGCTGGCTCACACATTTTTAATCTGAAGTGTGAAGCTTTTATTGGAACAACCGAGCCTCTATAGATCTGTTTGCCCTTTCTTTCTTTCTTTCTTTCTTTCTTTCTTTCTTTCTTTCTTTCTTTCTTTCTTTCTTTCTTTCTTTCTTTCTTTCTTTCTTTCTTTCTCTCTCTCTCTCTCTCTCTCTCTCTCTCTCTCTCTCTCTCTCTCTCTCTCTCTCTCTCTCTCTCTCTCTCTCTTTCAGTCTGTTTCTTGCTTTTATACCTTCTCAGCTTCCCGCTTTCTCTCTCTCTCTCTCTCTCACTGATCTGTCCGTCTGTGCATGCACAGGCACAACCCTCTCTCCTTCATATCTCCCTTCTCATATCTCCTCTTCTCTCTCACCAATCTGGCCCTGTTGCCATGACAACCTCTTGTTTCGTCTCTCTCTCTCAATGCATTCCACAAGTCTGTGTCCATGGGCAATGTCACTCGCATGCACTCTGCCCAGCACCAAAGAGGCAACAATCTCATGTGACCATGCACGCAGTGTGTGTGTGACCAGAATGAGAAGTGGGCCACACCCCCTCAAAGAGTACAACACTATTGCGCTGTTCCAAAGCATAGTGAATTGCATACTCAAAAGAATAGAGAGATTTGAGTTGCAATAAATTTAATTTGAGTTTGATGCTATCATGTTGCTAAGATAACTGCGTGAAGCCTAAAATAAAAAGACAGAAATATTGGGAAAAATTGCTATGTAATTGTTGATTATAAAATATTTGATTATATTATGTATTATTTTTTATTTTATTATTAAATATATTGTTATTATTATATTATTTGTTAGATTATTTTAATAATTATAAAAAAATAATAATAATTGTGTTATAATAAAATAATCAATATTATACCAATCTATGTTTAGCAATAATTTTAATATTGAGTGAAACATAAGTTGACATTTTTGTAACCATTTTATAATCTGCTATCTTGTGTTTATATTTACACCCTGCTCCAGTGTTGTTATTGTTAACTAAAAACTATTAAAAATCTTTTTTGTTTATTGAAATGAAGCTGAAATAAAACAGCCTGGTCTCATTGTTAATACATAGGTACATTTGTACATTTACAGGTACAAACCGTACATTGTTGTATGTTTGAATAGATGCTGAAACTTGCAATATGGACATATTGGGGCAACATTTAAACAAACATTATTATGTATTTAAAGGTAAGAAAATGTAAAATATTTACAAATCTTTTATATCATAGATATTTGTATAATTGCACTTTTTATCCTTTTATGGATACATTTTAGATCCCTTAACCCTACCCCCAAACCTAAACGTGACCAATTTATAGAGGATATAAAAAGAATAAAATGTAATGGACAGAAATGTTTAGGAAAACGACAATTTCAGTAACAATAGACCTATAGCATTTCAAATCATGAATCATGTAGTTATAAAGAAAAACATAATAGACAAGTGTAATAATACAAATTTATTTATTGCAAAAATGTCAAAAGCGGTTCCAAAAGTAGTTCAAATGACGATGTGTTGCAGTCGCAGTATATAACAGTTATATAACAGTTTTGTATGGTTAAAAGACGAATTTAAGTTATCTCTGAAAATCTTATCCCGATCCACTCTTTGAAGGCGCACATTTCTCATTTAAACGCACATCAACGGAAACACGGCATGTCACAATCTGTGACGATGAAGCAGGCGAGACCCAATTTGCATTTGAAGCATTTAAGCGTTTATGTTCCACCACAGCAAACTAAATAAATATTGCTTGATAAATAAGTTAAACGATTACAGAAATGTTTTGTTAATTATGTAGTTCTTCGAAATGAGTTTGCAGCAGATGTCACAATCATGTCACACAAAACAGAGCGAAATGTTAGGCTATCATTTCAAAATATTAAGGCCATGATTTTAATATTAATTTATCGTTATCCGTAGACATGTCAAGCACAGCGTCAGTTCTGGCAGGTCGCGTTAGTTAAGCTCGATCACAAAGCTCGATCCACGTCTACCTATAGGAATACCACACCTATCACTGTATAAATATATAAGCTCCTTCAGTATTATCAGCAGCTATCGCGTTTCTCAGGAGCTAATTACCCTCCTCCATCCCCAGCTCCTCCTCTCGTCAGTCAGGATTTGGCCTTCTGATTCCCTCTTAAATCAGACTAAATTCTCAATTATGTTGTACATTAAAATCTTTATTAATGAGTAATATCTGGAATACATTCACGTTGGTTCTGTTTACCCTAAGGGGGGTTATTGCTGCTCTCATCTATGCTAGGCTGCATGGATGCGCAGGGAGTTCTCGCCCAGAACAGAACTATTGTCAATCGTATTTGACGATAGTAGTCCTACGAAGTTGTTCATATGTAAATAATTTACATGTTAGGGCTGTCAATACGTCAATATTGTACGTTTCAGTGTCAGTGTAAAGTACAAGTGGAAGAACCACACACATATGTAAAAATACATACTCACGAGATCACGTTGAATAAAAAAAATATAAATATTAGATCAAATAAACTAAAATGAAAATGAAAACTAAAAATAAAAAAATAAAGGCTTTCTCAAAATATTATAATAGTATCTCAATAATACTAAAATAACACTGCTCAATTCAACATGCATTCTGGGTTTTTATAATATGTGTATGTATTACCATACTGTCTCTGTCATTTTGGAAAAGAGCATGTATCTGCCTCATGCCTTTCTATAAATCCACACACTTTTCTACAAAACACGCTTACCACACCAGCGTCATCGAATGATGCCGGTACCTGGATATGTTATGCTACGCTCTGTGATAATTTGTTACTGGAGTCAATTTTCAGGAGCTGCTGTCTATTTTTATATGTTCTGTATATGCCATGCATACATGACACACATATTCCATGTACATTCTTGTATACATGCAGCTGTCCTGGAAATCTCCCAGGATCCTTTTTCTTTGTAGTGTAATAGTGGATGATGCTATGGCCTGTGGCAGAAAGTCCATTCATCCTAGTTTGATTCAGAGCTCCCCACAGCTCACTCACACAGCTCATCTCATTGCTGCCATGCTTATGGTCCTCTACATTACAGCAAAATGGCTGCCGTTCTGAGCGGAATGGGTTCCATAAAGAGTTCCAACATGTTGGTGTGACCTTGCCAGGGTTCCACACATCCTGAGCCACACCATGACTGATAATATAAATGGCAGTCTGTGGTGGGCAAGGGCCGTGAGCCCAGTGCTTGGCACCCAGATGGACACAGATGGGCTTTGCCATTCAAGCCCTCTGCTTTGACTGCAGCATCATGACGAAGCGAGTCCAAAACTCTACAAACCCAATTGGGTGTCACCAGACTACGTGCTAAATGCATGCAAATTCATATTCAAAAATGCCCCAAAATAGAACTCAGCAGTAGGATTGCAGTCAATATTAGGTGTGTTTGCTCATGCAATGACTTTGAGTGAGAGACGGAAGTGAAAAGCTCTAAATTTAAAGTGATTTATCTCGCATTAGTGCCGACAGCTCTCCTCTCTGGCTATTTCTATTACTTATTCTCTTATAACGATAAATATGTGCATGCAGAATCAATTTAATGCATATTAAGTGTTGAATTATATATTTTCTGGTTTATACAAAGAGTTAGTTTATGGATGGGGTGCTGCAGTGTGTGAAAAATCTGTTCTTTCAGGCAAAACTGATTGGATGCGGGCAGTCACTCATATGAATTGCTGTCTGTGGCCACTGGGAATATGTCGACAAACAGTGGCTTTTAAAGTATTGAGACACATTAATGATGCTTTGTTTTTCCTTTAAACTTAATGGAAATCCCATAGGTGGCTTTTTTTGCAGTAGATCGTGAATTGAGGCAAACTGGCATCTTTTGTGTTTAGTTTGAGTAGAGCTGCACGATTTATTGTATTTTAATCATGATCACGATTTCTGCCTCTCTTGATTAATTAAGCGTAATTGGCCTGCTGTTTATTTATTTTGACTTTTTAATTTATTTGACATTTGTTATCTTGCATTGTTAATAACAAGCCTCCACAAGCTTTCATGCTTTGAGTTGCCAGATGCCACGAGTTTAAATCTCCCAGTCAGAGCTTTTCACTTAATGGGTGCATTTTTCCACCTAGTGTTTTAACTATCTTCCCAACCTGGCGAACATGCGCATGTGCTCTCTCTGCACTGCAACAAAAGCTCTGATAATCACAGACAGACATGTATGTTGGAGTTTAGTGATCTATGTTGAAATATTCTGCTCAAATGAAAGTGTAATACAGCCAGTCTGTGTTCCTCTGAGGCTGCTTGTATTATTTACTGTAAATCTGTGAGCAGTGACAAACAGTAATTCCAAACATCAATCTCGACTATATTGTTTACGGTTGTGGTTGCTGAATAAATGCACTTACGTAACCTCTGTGCTATAATACAAAGTATTTGTGTTGTTTTAATAGAAACACATTAAAGGGATAGTTCGGCCAAAAATGATATTTAACCCATGCATTACTCACCCTCAAGCCGTTTGAGATGCATATGTCAATCTTGTTTCAGACGAACACATTTTCAGTTATTTTAGAAAATGTCTTAGACCCTTCAGTGGATATAATGTGAAGCAATGGGGTCCACCTCCTTCAAGTCCCAAAATGTGCATACATCCTTCACAAAAGTAATCCATCCGGCTCCAGGGGGATAAACGAAGGCCTTCTGAGGGTAATCCGTGCGGTTTTGTCGTAAAAATATACATATTTAAAACTTTATAAATGAAAATATCTGACTTCCGGCAACGATCGACGCGCGTGCGTTCACGCGCTTTCGTGTTTTGTTTTGCTCTGCTCTCTGGCTGCGCTGGCGCGTTCGTTCTACGTCACAACAGTTCCTACGCTACGTCTTAGCTCGTACGCCGACTTCCATCACCCGTGAACGCGCGTCGATCGTTGCCGATCGTTGCCGGCAACGATCGACGCGCGTGCGTTCACGCGCTTTCGTGTTTTGTTTTGCTCTGCTCTCTGGCTGCGCTGGCGCGTTCGTTCTACGTCACAACAGTTCCTACGCTACGTCTTAGCTCGTACGCCGACTTCCATCACCCGTGAACGCGCGTCGATCGTTGCCGGAAGTCAGATATTTTCATTTATAAAGTTTTAAATATGTATATTTTAGGACAAAACCGCATGGATTACCCTCAGAAGGCCTTCGTTTATCCCCCTGGAGCCGGATGGATTACTTTTGTGAAGGATGTATTCACATTTTGGGACTTGAAGGAGGTGGACCCCATTGCTTCACATTATATCCACTGAAGGGTCTAAGACATTTTCTAAAATAACTGAAAATGTGTTCGTCTGAAACAAGATTGACAGATGCATCTCAAACGGCTTGAGGGTGAGTAATGCATGGGTTAAATATAATTTTTGGCCGAACTATCCCTTTAACATAATTAGGAATTATTTAATATTATTTGGAATTACGTTTCAGCTTTTGAGAGAATCTTTTTAAAGTTTAATTTGTTTTCATAATGTAGAAAGTGTGTTAATTTATATGATAAATGTAATAAATCAGGAAACTACAGTAGATGAGGTTAAATAAACCCTGCATGAGTTGACGTATTCTTGATTTGTGCTTTTGTGAAAGTGCAATAATTCTGATGTAAATTGTAAAAAAGAAATTTCTCAAATGAGAACAATTATGATTAATAATCGTGATTTATCATTTTTGAGCAAATAGTGATTATCAGTCTAACCATTATCGCGCAGCCCTAAGTTTTGGTTTATCCTTCATTGCTCTCTCTGCAAACTGTCACTGGGGTATTTGGTAGTTTATTTTGTATGAGTCTGCAGGCTTCTCTGCGTGTGTCATTGAGGGAAAACAGTTGGGGAATAAGGAAGAGAGGGTGCTGGCACCAGAATATTCCCTGCAGTCCCGCAACGCCCCAGTGGTGCTCACGCTCCCACTCATTATCCAGAGAAAACTCATCTGAACAGCCTCATCATCAGCTTATAGTCTTAATGTAAGGCTGACCTGGAAAAATACAACGGGTTTATATACTGGTATTTAAATAAGAAAAATGCCTTGTTAGAAGACTATAGCAGTATTCAGATTAGTTTTCAAAACAACATTTGAGTTACAGTTAGGCTACTAACACAGTCTATCTGTTATTTCATACTGCTTCGTACCGTATTGGTGGGATATTTTTCATCTGGAAGCGTTATGAGATTTGATGAGGAATAATAATAATAATATACTGCAAATGACAGACATTCCTATTCCTAATTCAAAAAGCACCTTTGTGAAACACAAATTTACCTCTAGTCACATCTAGTCACATCCAAAACTAGTCCAAAACACATCCAAAACTAGGAAATCTAGTCACATCCAAATAGGGCCAATGACGTACAGCTTTACAAATAGAACTTCAAGGTAAAGCCCCTTTAGATGTTCATTATTTGATACGTTGTCAAATAAAACTTACATGCAAATGATGTGCTGCATTTTGGTATTGCATGCACATGTTTTGAGAACTGTATTGTCATTAGGGATTTATTTTTGTGTACATGATACATCTTTCACTTGTGATGTGAATAACTACACCTTTAAAAGATGAAAAATATGTAGAAGGGACTGTACTTTTGCTTTTATGTAAAGTCGACATGAAACATATTATGACGTTTATCCGAGTGAAGTGGCTTTTCGAACAAGAAAAAATGTAAGGCTTGTCTTGATTTTGTCCATAAAGAATTGATTGGATTGTTAGGTTGTTGTCGTTTGCTAGGTTGTCCCGCTCTCACATAAACATGAAATCAGAGAAGATGTCGCTGCAAGTGGGAGGGGAATTAATTTTGATTAAAGATTTAAAAAATAATGAAGCCCACAGATAATTTAAAATAAATACTGTAATATTCCATAAAAACAAGAATTGTACATTTTGATTTCATAGTGACTTTAAGATAAGCAGTTTAAGGAGAAAATAAACTCCAGTTTGACATACACAATATTTTAGTATGCTTGAGATACCCACATCCTGTTCTCCATTCATTTCTTTATAAAATGTTGTGCAGTTTCATTTAGTGACTTTAGGTAAAAACATTAGTATAGATTGTATATACTAACAGTGGCCACGGGAGTAGTAAGTAATATGAGTTGGGTGTTCTCCCATTATATAGTAAATTCACATTTAAACATCCTGAATGTGAAAATATTTGCATATTGGGTGCTCTTTTTGCTCTAGGTACACCTGCATTTTGGTACGTTCTTTGTGAAGTTGTTGCAGACTGGCTGTACCATTGCTAAAAATCAGAGGGGAAGGTAGGCGTATTTATAGGATGTGTAAATTAATTTTGTGTGAGGCAGAACGAGAGCCCTCCAGAATTATTAACAGACATCTATCCCAGCAGATTACACTGCAGCCTCCATTTTAATTGAGACTCCTTTTATGTCATGTCTCTGGTGCTTGGATTTAGTAAAAGGATGCCTGGGTCCCTTCTCACCAGCCTTACAGCTCATCTACACAGATCCCAAATATAATTATTTCGGATGCATTTTAATTATATATTGGGTTAATCAGTTTACTTCAGTGAATCTTTACTCAGGAGGACCTACTTGTGTTTCCCAGGCTGTTGCTTTTTTATTACAAGTTGTATGTCAGGGATATCACCTACTTGTTTGTGGTCCTGGACTGGTACACTTGGTATCACAATCATTTCTAAACCAAGGACCCCTTTCACAATCCTAAACCGTTTACAGACCCTACAGCAAATTTAAAGCTTAACTTTAATAAAAAAAAATAAAAAAAAAATAGGTAAATGTAATTTTGCACTCTTTGATAGAGCACTTCTAATAAATCACTGAATCACTCTCCCCACAATCTCAACTGTCCCGACCCACTTTTTTTAATATATTTGAATCTTTTTTTGAATTAAGTAGTTTTATAGTGTATCTTTATCTTCAGGTTTTTACATATATGGGTAAAATATGGAAGTCTACAGTTTTCATTTAGAATGTAGGAGACTGTAGTCCAGACTTAACATTTTTCAGTAGGCTTTAGTAAACTAAACTAAGCAAAATTGCAACTGAACCTGATAGCCGATGAGCATGCATTTTCCTTTTATGGAAAATAGCATCTATTGTTTTGGATTGTTTAAAATAATTCAAATCCAAAATTTTGAATTATCAAAGACATTCTTATACTTTTACAATACTTTTTTTGGAAGTCACATTCAAAACGCACAGCTCAAAAATCTGAGGAGGTACGTGTTTGAATGGGTGTGATGCTTCTGAGTTGAATATTAGGTCTGTGTTTTAGCTGGTTCATGCTTCAGCAAGGTTATTTGTGCAATCAGCTCAGCATGAGTGGTCTGAGTTTTACTTTCTCTAGCAAAATGTGTTGGCAAAGTTCTAAAAGCCAATCAATGAAGTTGGGTATGATGAATGTGTCTCCCCAGCGCTGCCCTTGCCCAAACTGTGCTGCTGTCACTCTCTAGCAGATCTGTGATCTTAATTGGAGAGCCAAAAATAAAGCGATCAGGAACAAATATCACCTCAGCCAGATGGTCCCCGTTAGTGGGCTAGCGAGCCGGCCACTTCTTCGGCATATGGCCAGCTCTTATTACAACAGACACATCAGTCTTTGTGTACGTGTGTGTTTAAACATGAGAGTGCACATGTGAGAGTGTGATTGTGACAGGCTGTATATTTGCCCTTGAGTTCTGTAATAACATTAGAGCTTTACTGACAAGCTGTTTGACATCATTGGAAAAGACAGAGAAAGTGGATGAATGAGTTTATTGTTCCTCCTCAGAATATCTGATCTGAATCTCTACAAATGTTTCTTTATGGAGTCGCTGGTATATTCCCTCATAGAGAGTCTAGTCAGCCAGGGATCAGAGTGTAAAATGGTTAATGCAGAGTCATGAAGGAATAATGTCTCTCAGCAGTTGCAAAGGTTACACTCAATTCATTTAAGCTTCATAGAGTGGCGGATGTATGGAGTCCTAACACGTCTTTAATATTGGAATTAGTCGTAATTTTAAACCTTCTCTGCCATGATATGAGACATTAAGAAGAGTATTTTTCCTGCTAAGTTAAAGGAAAGTGTCAAACATTAAAGGGTTAGTTTACTCAAAAATGCAAACTCTGTCATCATCTCGGAGGTTCATTCTCGTGTAACACAGCACGTTTGAGCTTCCGCAAGAACCAATGAGGTTTGTTCTCACTCGTCAAGCAAGTATGGTTGAGTTTCTGTTTATGTGTGGTGATTAGAGATGCACCGATTGATCGGCTGATGACCGGAATCGGACGATTTTCACGTGATCGGCCATGATCGGCGACCGGCCGGTCAGTCTGACATAATCCGATTTTATGCCGGTCAAATGCACTCGGGCGCCGCATGATTAACATCGTGCAACATCAGCATCACACGTGTACACGGAACGCGCACATGTAGGAAACCTCATGAATTACGGCCGTTTCACACCGCAAGGTGCAGCGCGTTTTTTTTTTTGTTCGGCGTGCATGTTAATCAATGAGTGCATTCACACCGGGAGCCGGAGCAGCGCGTGAGCGTCGAGCAGGAGCGTCGCGTGAGCAACAGTGAAGCGCGGGTTTCGGCGCCGAATCTATTTTTGCTGCGCTCAATTTAAATGAAAGCACACTTTTGATTTCATCCAAAAAATGAAGACTCAAAAATATTTATAGAAAATTTACCCATTTAAACTTTAGCCTGGCTGGACTTGTGTCAGATGAGAGAAGAACTGTTTGAGAAATATAACTTGCCATTGATGTACAACAAGTGATTGCAATAGGTCTGTGTGTGTGTGTGTGTGTGTGTGAGAGAGATATCTTTATACTGCTATATTTATTTAATTTTTATTTGTTATTTATATATTATTTTACTGCCATTACCTGTTTTCATACAGAAGTTTAGTTTGCTAAATATATCAAATTTTTTTAGTTGGATATTGGATGTGAAAAGGAAATGGTTCTTCCAACACTGCACTTTGGATGTGTGTGAATTTCCCACACCGGGAGTAATTTATATAGTTCTATTTTATAGCGATCATCTGTTCAAAAAATGTTCTATGCAAAATGTTCTATTAAAGAGAAGATAGAAAAAAAATATTTGTGTGTGCTGTAAAGTGGTTTGAAAAAATGAAATCGGCTAAAATCGGTATCGGCAGGTCAAACTCAAGGAAAAATCGGAATCGGAATCGGGATCGGCCTAGAAAATTGTAATCGGTGCATCTCTAGTGGTGATCAATGTTAAGATGTGAATAAAAGCCTAAATTCAATCTGTTCATCATATGAAGCGATCGAGTATCTTCAGAAAATTTTGACTAAACTGTTTGATTCATATGGATTAGTTTTACGATCTTTTTATCAACTTTTTGTAACGACAAAGTGGTAGTTGTGTGGATGTTAATGGAGGGACAGAAATCTCAGATTTCATCAAAAATATCTTTATTTGTGTTTTGAAGATGAACATAAGTGTTACGGGTTTGGAATTACGTGAGGGTAAGTAATTGATGACATTTTGTTTTTCATTGAATTGTGATAAAAAAAAAAACACAATTCAACTTCTATATTGAATGATACGATCACTTGCACTGTTCATCAAATATTCAAGGAAAAATAGATCAATAATTCCATTATTATTGAGACAAAATATATATATTTTTTATAATAATATTGCAGTATTAGGGCTCCAGACTAACATTTCAGAGCAGTGACACCGGTGCTGCCAAGTTCTATGGATGGTGACACCAGTACCTGTTTTGGTAAAAAATTCATAATATTACATGTTTTGTCTCATTGAAATGGATATTTGACAGTAACTTGTGCTGACAGTAAAAAAAAATAGCTTAAGTTGGGATGTGGATCCAAATGCAACCTAAACAAAGTTAACTCACACCGACAGGAAACAAGATTGTGAAATGTATCCATTTTGTTGCAGTCTGGCTTGCATGAAATATTTATGACCAGTACAGTTACAGGATCACCCTCAATGTAAAATTACATTATTTTCCTATTTGTTGTTATTTCCATACCACTGATGGTTTTCCTCGTGGTTTCTGTTGTTTGTTGCCTCTGGGCAGACTTAAAGGAATAATGGTTTTGTTGAAAGTATGACCAACACATGAATATTTACATGCCCATCATGACACCCATATTGTATACGCCTCTGGAATACATTGATAACAACCAATTTGTGTTCGCACGAGAGATGAAGACCTCCTACTGTTTTTTTACAATTACTTTTCTAATTGGCCAAACCAGAACCACATTTTACTGTCCACTACTGTTAAGCTCTTTAGCAACACCGCATTAAAGTAAATGACCCTGGAAAGTGCTCTTTAAAACCGACAAAAATGGAAGAATGAGAGCATAAAATTGTAGTATAAAATCTATTGGTGGACTTGAACCCGACCCACAAAGCTCCCCAAGGGTAACAGGAATGTCTATTTTGTTCAATGGAGGCTCAAATCTGTCTTGAGGTGGTCTTATTGGTGTTTATTTTGTTTTATTTATTTTATTTTTTATATTTTATTGGTGATTTAAACATAAATGCCATTTCATACTGGCATTATTCACAAGGTAACAATCAGCAGTTAATTGGCACCCTAAGAATGGCATTACTACAATACATCTTCAAGCCAATCAATTATCCTAATCAATAAAATGGCCAAGAACAGAATAGGGAAGCAATTTGTCCATCATCATTGCTTAAAAAGAATATAGCTTTGGATTCTTATGAGTCTTTTTTAAGGCCACAACAAATGGCTTTTAAATACAGCTACTCCATATTCAAGGCAACAGAAGGGGTTTCAGATGTACAGTAGAAAACCTGGATACTCTCGGCCCAGTAACACTCTAGTCTCTACATGCGTGTGTGGATTTCAGCCTAATTGACATGGCAGTATTTTTTAGTTCTGGCCGCATTCAGAAATGCCTGTGCATTCATCCCATCAGCCAGGGCTTTGGGGCTTTTGGTTTTGATCTGAATTAGCTTTGACTTGTTTTTCAGAATTTCTCCTCGTAGCACCCTCAGAGACATCTTTGCCTTTGTTACCAAGAATGACTCCTTCGCGTCATATGACCCGTCCCGTGAACGGCATGTCCAAAATGACATTCAGGCTTAAAACAGGTTCACCACCCCTTCCTTCAGGACCTCCCCATTTGTTAAAGCCTTCTCAACCACAGGCAGATTAAACAAGCACAGTGCTGAAGCTGGAGAGCAATGAGGTTCTGTAGTGCTCTGGATTTAGATGTAATTGGTGACTGGTAGAACTACCAGCACCATTAATAAAATGGAACAGGACTGGGAGCTTGGGATTTGACGCTTTTGGGGATGTAACAGCACCAGCGCCTGCAGCGATGATGTTTAGAACAGCACTAAGCCTCCGAAATTACAAATGGAGAAATGATTTCTTGCACTTACCCTAAAAATTGACAGATTTTGCCAGATCTTGATGGCCCTTGGGGTGAGATTACTGTAGATGCGAGAAATGACCCAGTGGGAAATTTGAAGAGAAATGGCACATTATATTGCAGCGAGGCCACTGTGACTGCCTAGTTTCCTGTGGTCACAGTGTGGAACATCATTTACACTTAAGCTCACCTTGTTTGGTCGAGAGATTTGTGATGATGCTTTACACTCTTGATCTATTTTCCAAAAAAAAACCATAGTGTATTTGACTGTACTGTAGATCTTTCCAAGGTCTTTTAATCCAATCCTAATTTTAGTCAAAACGGTCCAGTTTTACTTTATTGAGTCTTTTCTTTTAGTATTATATATTTTGAAGCTGTTTTTGCACTGATGCCAGATTTAAATTTTTGTGTGCAAGGTTGGCTGCGCAGATGCATCTGCATATCAATTACTGCTTAAGGAAAACTAGCAAAAAATTAAAAAGCTACATGACACTTTGATACAGACTGCTTAAAATGTCTTGTTTAGAAAGATAATTATCAAGTACCTTTTGAACACAAAACACTGATTATTATACTTTGATTATTTACTTATTTACTGTGACGGAGAATGTCTAAAGTATGAACTCTAGAGCTTTGTGAGCAGCACGCAACGTCTGCATTGGTTCATAGTCAGTGCATCAGGGATAAACAAGGCATTAGCGGGCAACTCAGCTTACAGTTTTACAGATAGTGACTGGCCCTAGTGCTGTTCTGCTGAGTATCACTCTGGCTGTTTATGGAAGTAATATAGTGTATATATTTGTGTCTTTCAGAAGAATTACGATAGTTAGGTGAGGCTTTTCCTATTAAGGGTAAATGTAAACTCTCTTCGCCATTTGCTCGCGATATATCAGCTGGCTTCACCTCAAACACATTTAGAGTGTGTGATCAACAGCAAGAAAAAAATGTCTTTGGTGAGTTAGGAGCTCAGAGGAGATTTCTGCACTGCATCACTGTACAAGCTGCTCTAAATCCTACAAAGGGAGTATAAACTTCAAAGAAATAATAGGACAATTAAAATATATATATTTTTTATATATACATCTTATACAATGTCCTTACCTGGAACAAAATCACTGCGAATCAGGACAGTTTTTATGTGCTTTCTCTCACAGACGATTCAGTCGCACTAAAGCATTTACATGAAATTATAAAAAGATGAATAATGTTACGGAGCGACTGAAGTTGAGCTGTGCATGTACACATGTTATTATATTGGCTCACACTGGGGGGCTCCAGGTAGAAGTGAGAATGCTTCAAATTTTCAGTTGATGTCCTTGTCCTTTGATGGCTCTTGTGACTGGAAAAAAGACATCAAAATGGCGGACATGAGAATCTGCTGGACAGTGTCCTCGTTAGGTTTGATGCTGTACAAATACAAAGTAATGTCACTTACTCTATCTGATGACTATGTCATCTTGACTCCCAGTCATACTGTATTGAGATAATGGGCTCTTGAGCTATATAGCACTGATGATGTCAGAAAGCCCAAGCTAGCCTGTTAGCGTCGCTTAATGTCACAATTAAACTGAAGTAGTGAATTAACATTTACATGGAAAACAAATGGATGAAGATAAAAACAAACAAACATGCATTGCGAAAATCGATAGGGTGAATATTTAATTCATGCAGACTCCTTTCTCATTTACTTTTTACTCACAGATTTTTAGGCTGATTTAATCATCTAATCTGAGTTCCCTCTTGTTTCTGTAATTTCAGCTATAATTAGAATCTCTATGGAGGTTCTTTAGGGGGGTGATCATGGGTCACCTTTGCGAAGGAAAAGTGTTTTTCTTCCCTAACTGCTGTAAGTCTTTCCTTATGGGCCTTGATTTTACTGACATGATGTAATTTTGTTTTTGTGATGGTTTTATTTTATTTTGTTCAATGAAGATAATCTGAATAAGAGCTTTTGCATTTATATACAGATTCTTCTGGATTCTCAAATGCCTTCAGGAGCAGATTCCCTTTTCTCCCATGGGCCTCCTGAGCACATTGTGTCAGTCACTCCATTCTGTTAACATCTCACAGTAATGTCCATGCCATGAAAGCTCCTCGACCTGTGTGTCTCTGTGGAGTCGAGGCATTTTGCGTGCCTGGAAGAGCAGTGCACACCCACCCCCGCCCCCACTCCCATCTTGTCCTTGCGCCAGGGCTGGCAAGGCATTGGGAAACACGATGTGTGCTGAACTGGACTAATCCCGCCAGAAAACAGCTGAGCCTCCACCAGTCCGGCTCTTAACCAGAGCTGACAAGACAAGGGGCCACAGTGCTCTTTCAATGAAGCTGCTTGCTTCACACACACACACACACACACATACACGGATACCAAGGCACTGGCTGGGCTTCAGACAGAGTAACAAGGGGTTGAAGAGATGTGAGGGGTGAGTAAGGGGGGGTGAAAGGCAAAAAAGAGGGGTAGGGAGGAGTCAACTAGTTGCCTGACAGTGATGCTGGCTAGTGTAAATTAAAAAATATATATTTTTAGCAACAGTGCTAAAATGTATATGAATTAAGAGATGCAACATCTCTGAGATGGGTTTTATGGTGAAAATGTCATGCCTCTATATTGATCCCCCTTAAAGCTGTAGCATTTGTGTAATAAGTTAATAGTATTCAACAATAAATTTCAAGATTACGGTTAAACTTCAAAACATGATCCATAGATCTTTGATGTAATAGTTTAGTACTTTTGGTCTATGTAGGTATGCAGAGGAATGTCTTTAGCCATGGTGTTACATCTGCATTTTTTAAACAAATACAATAACTTAAGCATTGCATTTAAGACAACGCATTGTTGCAGTCTGTTCTGTAGATGTGTTTAAAGAAATACAATGTTCTGTCGTGAAACTCTAGATGGCACAGGATGATTGAGGTCCTTAACCCAATCTGCTTGTAATCACATCATTATCTATAGGGTACAGCTGATTGGTTCCTGCTGTATCAGTAGCCAATGAGCTCGCTGCTCAGCTTTAAATACTTAGACAGTGTTTGCTGTAGCAGTTTGCAGCGCGCTTTCAGAAACCCTCTCATCTTCCCCAGCTCCATCTTCATGGATCTGCTACGGGTAATTCATGTATGCTCTATTGTACAGCAGCAGCATGTCTTACTTGCTCACAGCAGCATGTCGTGTATGTACTGGCAGTAGCAAGTTCCGTACAGCAATAACCTACAGCTGCAGATCGATTCCGCCAAGACCAAACAATCAACATTGTCATATCAATTACCATACAAAACACTCAGAGAGTTGTCATGACAGGAATACACTATCATTCAAAATTTTGAGGTCAGTAAGATTGTATTCAAAGAAATAATTAAAAAAAATTCCACCAAGGACGCATTAAATTGATCAAATGTCACAGTAAATACATTTATAATGTTACAAAAGATTTCATTCAAATAAATTAAGCTCTGAATCCTGAAAAAATTTATCACGATTTCCACAAAAATGTTAAGCAGGCCAACTGTTTTCAACATTGTGTAGCAAATTAGCTCTAAAGAAATATTAATAATCAATCATAACTTGTTATAATTGATTATGAATATTTGGATCAGTTAATAGAATTAACTTAATGTAGTAAAATTAATATTACAATCAATCCACCTGTTCATCCCGTGAACACTGTGTTAATTGTTTATCAATTCTAAGAAATATTCATTTCCGGGGAGGGAAATGTCTTTCTTACTGTACAGTACAACTGGACTTCTTCTGTATTGAATGAAGACGTTGTGCCAAACTCCTGAGGTTGTCCTTGATTCTGTTGTGGTTGAGAGAGTCCTCTCTCTCCTGAATGAGCACATGGCTGGTTGTGAGTCAAGGCCTGCTGCCCTGGGGTCTGGGGCCTGGTGCGGCCCCGCAGGACAGCAACCCGAACGTACAAGAGAGGGCCAAGAGAGGGAAGGGCTTGTGTAGAGGCCATTTAAAGCCTGAGAAAGGTCCCACCTTTCAGGGTTGGCTCAACCAATAAGAAAAGGGGAATTTCTAAGCAGGAGATTACTCTGTTGGGAGGATTTATGACGCTATCTCAAGTGTGGTTAGACATATGCCTTGCCGTTTGTGTCCGTTTATACTCCGATAGATATAACAAACACACTGCAAAAGGAGGAGGTGATTTACACTAAAGTGTGAGTTATTAAATGAGGATTAATTAGATAGATCCTATAGATCCCAGAGTGAGTTTTAAAGATTATTTGTTAACTATAACAAATAATTGTGTCTGATTTGTCTCAGTCGTTACAATTGACTTTATGCACAGCTGCACTACTTCCTGAACTTAAGCCAGCTCCTTTATTTCCTGTCTTACATTATTGGACACACTGATTAATCCAGGTGTGTCTGATTATTGTTGCTATGACTACTGAGGTCAGGCACACCTGAATTAATCAGTGTGTCCAATAATGTAAGACAGGAAATAAAGGAGCTGGCTTAAGTTCAGGAAGTAGTGCAGCTGTGCATAAAGTCAATTGATATTAATAAGGTTTCTTGAGTAGCAAATCAGCATATTAGAATGATTTCTGATGGATCATGTGACACTGAAGACTGAAGTAATGATGAAAATAAAAGCCTTCTTGCAGGTCTCTGGACACTTCACCTGCTAACAAACAGAGTAATGTTTTGATAACACCACAGACCGCACAACCACATTCTTAATGCTTTTCTGGTGAATCAACCTTCAAAAGAATTACTTCTAATAGTTGTCTTTGCATATTATACTGGGAATACAGAAAGTATTTTAGCTATAAATTATTACATCAGCTTTAAGATGTGTTCATTGGTTTTGGTTCAATATGTCAGGTTTTGGTTCAAAATATGTTTTGGTTCAAACCTGAACCAAACATATATATTTTTTCAAAGATCAACAGTCTGCCATTATTCTTTAGTCTGCCACAAAAAAATAAAATAAAAAACATTAAAATCATGAACTCAAATGTCTTTGTGAAAAAAAAAAATCTGTTACTGTTGTAATGGTGCACAGGCTAAATCAGACCTTTCAGGCTATAGCCTAACGCTAATAAGCCTTATGCCAAAATTATTATTCCAACTAAATTGTCGGTCATTAAATAGGACAACTAAATAATTGTGTCGATTATTTGCTTCAAGTGTAACCCGATATCAGACATTAAGACCCGGCCGAAGTATTTCTTTGCGAACAGTGACGCATATTGTGATTGACCAATCAATGACTCCTTTAATGCTGCGTTCACACCAGACGCGAATATCTGGGTTTCAGTCACGTGATTATGATGACGTGCGAAATTCAGATGGAGGGCAGGGAGTGAAGAGCGGACGAGATGGAGGAAAGTCCGTACTGTATTACTTTACAAAATTATTAGTAGTAGGTTAAATTGTTCATTTCATTCATATTTTTTTGTTGTTGTTGTATTTGTCCTATTGTTCTTATTTTTTATTGTATTACTGAATGTTTCAACTCACTGTTGTTTGTTGACAGTGAAACTGCTCTGAAAGTCAGGTCATTTTAGGGTTTGAACGCACTGACAGGGGCCCCTGAATAAAGTTTAGCTTAGGGCCCCCAGAAGTCTAGGACTGGCATTTTAATTTAATTTAATTTTATTTCGGGATTCGGGACAACAGCTTAGATTTCGGGACTGTCCCGAATTTTTCGGGACTTCTGGTCACCCTATGTGTGCATCCCCAATCCCCACTTTACCCCCTCTTTTTCCATCAGTGCATGTCCCACCAGATCTGCTTGAGAACGACAATTTTGCTGTTACTCTGAATAATACAGAATGTTTGCATTTATAATTTATATAATTTAGGCAGTAATAGGACTTGCCCGAACTGTGCATGGTTTTATGATGGGAATAGTGAACGTCTCGGTTACGTATGGTAACCCTCGTTCCCTGAGTAGGGAACGGAGACGTCTCGTCGGAGGAGTTTCCAACGAATTGGGATCACGCTAGGGAGACCAATTGCCTTCGAGTGAATTAAAACGAGCCAATAAATATTGGCATGCGGGATTTGCATTCCGCGTCCCGCCTGTCAATGCGGGTATAAAGCGGAAGCGAGCGCACACACATTTGCTTTACGCTGAGGAGCCGGACGGTGTCCAGTCCTCCGCGAAGGTACAGCAAGCATGGCGACGGGACGAGACGTCTCCGTTCCCTACTCAGGGAACGAGGGTTACCATACGTAACCGAGACGTTCCCTTTCGTATGGGAACTCCTACGTCTCGTCGGAGGAGTTTCCAACGAATTGGGATCCCAAATAAAACGCCATGGTGCTGGCCCCTTCCAGCGCCCAGCTGAGCTCCCCGCCAAGCAGTTTCATCTTTAGGGCGGGGGCTAGCTAGGAAGAAATCACACTGCTGGTCCGCAAGACCCGCTCAGAGGATTTGGATAACACTGGGGAAACGTGCCCATGTGGGAACATTGCGGAGCCCCCGGCCAGCCTGAAGGGAGGCACTGAATACACATATGAACTAGCCCGTAGGGTAGTAAAACATATGGGAGTCCTCGAGGTAGTCCCAGCCCGTAGGGTGGGGAGCATACTCAGCAAGGACGACAGAGTGAGTCTGTCGAGGGGAAGACACGGGGCTAGCCCGTAGGGTAGCAGGAACGTGGAAAATGAGCACGAGGAAGTCATCGTGAAGGTCACCCAGTCTACTAGCAACTTCTTAAGAGAGGTAATAGACCTAGCATCAGGCGGTCCGCCACGCCTGATGCCGAGGGGTGATGGAGGAGCTCAGAAGGTTAGCCGTTTGTTGGGGAACCAAGGAGCAAAAAGGCGCACGGATCCAGCTCATAAGGCGGAATGGCGCAGCAAGCCGACAGAACCTATTCCCTTGCGCCACTGACCGTAGCGAGTAAACGGGAGGAAACCGGTTCAACACGTAAGCTATAAAATCTGGCAAACGTGTTAGGTGTCGCCCAGCCCGCAGCTCTGCAGATATCTGTCAGCGAGGCGCCTTGCGCCAATGCCCAGGAGGAAGCAACACTCCTAGTGGAGTGAGCTGTCAACCTGGGAGGGCAGGGCATGTCCTGGGATTCATAAGCCCGGACGATAGCATCCACTAGCCAGTGGGCTAACCTCTGCTTGGAGACAGCCTTCCCCTTCTGCTGGCCTCTGTAACAGACGAAGAGCTGCTCTGAGGTCCTGAAGCTTTGCTTTCTGTCCACATAACAACGTAGAGTACGTACGGGACAGAGAAAATCCAGGGCTGGGTCTGCCTCCTCCACGGGCAGCGCTTGCAGGTTCACTACCTGATCTGCAAATGGAGTGGTAGGAACCTTGGGCACATATCCGAACCGGGGTCTCAGAACCACGTGAGAAAGGCCCGGTCCGAACTCTAGGCACGATTCGTTGACCGAAAAAGCCTGCAGATCCCCGACCCTCTTGAAGGAAGCTAGAGCCAATAGAAGAGCAGTCTTTTTAGACAAAACTTTTAACTCTATGTCATTTAAGGGCTCAAATGGGGGCCTTTGAAGCGCTCTCAGCACGAGGGCTAAGTCCCAAGAGGGTACAGGGTGCAAATTACGAGGAGGATTTAACCTCCTAGCACCCTTAAGGAATCTGATGATCAGGTCGTGCTTCCCTAACGACTTCCCGTCGATCACATCATGATGGGCAGCTATTGCGGCCACATATACTTTGAGGGTGGAGGGAGACAGCCTTCGCTCCAACCCGTCTTGTAAAAAGGAAAGCACGACACTGATCGGGCAAGTTCGGGGGTCTTCCCGGCGGGAAGAGCACCAAACGACGAACAGGTTCCACTTCAACGCATAGAGGCGCCTCGTAGAAGGGGCTCTAGCGGAAGCGATGGTATCTACCACGGCCTGTGGTAGGCCATCTAGAACCTCCGCGTCCCGTCCAGGGACCAGACATGAAGTCTCCACAGGTCTGAACGCGGGTGCCAAAGAGTGCCCCGTCTCTGAGAAAGCAGATCCTTCCTCAGAGGAATGGGCCAAGGAGGTGCTGTCGCAAGGAGCATGAGTTCCGGGAACCAGGTCCGGTTGGGCCAGTGCGGCGCAACTAGCAAGACCTGCTCCTCGTCCTCCCTGTCTTTGCACAGTGTCTGTGCGAGAAGGCTCACTGGGGGAAACGCATACTTGCGTGGGCCCCGGGGCCAGCTGAGTGCCAGTGCATCCGTGCCGAGGGACCCTGCGGTCAGGGAATAGAACAACTGGCAATGGGTCGTGTCCGGAGAGGCAAACAGATCTATCTGAGCGGCTCCGAAGATTCCCCATATCAGCTGAACCACCTGGGGATGGAGTCGCCATTCTCCCGGAAGGGGCGGCTGCCGTGAGAGCTCGTCGGCTGCACGGTTGAGCACACCAGGGACGTGAATGGCCCGAAGCGACCTCAGATGCTTCTGACTCCATAGGAGGAGATGGCGGGCGAGTCGCGACATACGACGGGAGCGTAGACCCCCTTGATGGTTGATGTACGCCACGGTCGCAGTGCTGTCCGTATGGACCAGTACATGCCTGTGCAGAAGCAGCCCCTTGAGGCGGCACAAGGCTAAGCGTACTGCTTGCAACTCTAGGCAATTGATGTGCCAATGCAGCTGAGGCCCTGTCCACAGACCTGAGACTGCATGCCCGTTGTACGTGGCCCCCCATCCGCTGGCAGAGGCATCCGTGAAAACCACAGCATGCCTGGACACCTGGACTAAGGGTACTCCGGCCCGTAGAAAGGCAGGGTCCGACCAAGGACTGAAGGTTTGGCGACAGTGCGGGGTAATGTTGACCCGGAACGTGCCGCTCTGCCACGCCCATCTCGGGACTCGATCGTGAAGCCAGCGCTGAAGCGGTCTCATATGCAACAGACCGAGCGGCGTAGCTGCGGCTGCGGCTGCCATATGCCCCAGGAGCCTCTGAAATTGCTTCAGTGGGACCACTGACCTGCCTCGAAAAGACCTGAGGCAGTTGAGCACTGACTGGACGCGCTCCTCTGTGAGGCGCGCAGTCTGACTGACCGAGTCCAACTCCATACCGAGATAAGAGATCCTCTGCGTGGGGCAGAGTTTGCTCTTGTCCCGGTTGACCTGAAGTCCCAACCGGCTGAGGTGCCGGAGCACCAGGTCCCTGTGATCGCACAACAGATCTCGTGAGTGAGCTATTATCAGCCAGTCGTCGAGATAGTTGAGAATGCGAACGCCATTTTCTCTCAAGGGAACAATGGCCGCCTCCACGACTTTCGTGAAGACGCGGGGCGACAGGGCCAAGCCGAAGGGTAGGACCTTGTACTGATATGCCTGACCCTCGAACGCAAACCGAAGAAACGGCCTGTGTCGAGGCAGAATCGAGACATGAAAGTATGCGTCCTTCAGGTCAATCGCTGCAAACCAATCCTGGGGACGGATGCACTCTAAGATCCGTTTCTGCGTAAGCATCTTGAATGGGAGCTTGTGAAGGGCCCGATTCAAAACACGCAGATCCAGGATTGGTCGTAACCCACCGCTTTTCTTGGGTACAATGAAGTAAGGGCTGTAGAACCCAGACCTCATCTTGGCTGGAGGGACCGGCTCGATCGCGTCCTTCGCCAGCAGGGCAACGATCTCTTTCCTCAGGACAGGGGCGTCGCCACTCCGCACTTGGGTGAAGAGGACACCCCTGTACCTGGGAGGCCGGCGGGCAAACTGAATTGCATAGCCGAACCGGATGGTGCGAATGAGCCACCTGGACGGTCTCGGAAGTGCTATCCAGGCTTCGAGAGACTGAACCAAAGAGCCCACTCGGACCACCGGCGTACCCGCGGGGGGGCAGCGAGGTGGAAGGCAGGGACCCGCCCTCGGAGGCATTGTTGCGGCCGAAGGTGGGGTCTGTGTGTGTGGTGCAACACTTACCTGCTTCCACCGGGGGGCAAGCAGCAGGGAAGGCCCATCTTTCTCTGGGGCGTTCGATTGCTGACTGTCCCGAGGCGAAGGTAGGAGGGGAAACGAGGAGCGAGGCTGGGAGGCGTCGAGTCCTGGCTTCCGCGCCTCCTTGCCTGGCGACAGATGAAAGTGACGAGGCCGTAGCGGCGACACTGGCATCTGAGCGCTTTGGCCAGCGACAGACGGGAGCGACGAGGCCGTAGCGGCGTCACTGCCATCTGAGCGCTGGGGCGAGGGGAATGAGAGCGGCGAGGCAACGTGGCGGCGCACACTGTCATTCTCACCCTCTAGGAGGGGAAACGAGGAGTGAGGCCCGGGGGCGTCAAGTCCTGGCTTCCGCGCCTCCTTGGCCAGTGACAGACGAGAGTGACGAGGCCGTAGCGGCGTCACTGCCATCTGAGCGCTGGAAGAGGGGGAAAGGAGTGGCGAGGCATGGGAGCGTCACTCACTGCAGTCCGCACCTCTTGTGACCCAGAGATGGAAGAAATCGCTCTATTGAAAATGTGGGTACCACTGGACTCTGGGAGCCAGCAGCGGAACAGGAACTGAACAAATTCTCCACCCGGCCCTCCTCCGGGGGTGGGAGAGGCGAGGACACCATCCCTGAGAGCAACTTCCTCCAACCCTGTGTCACCCGTCTCAGGGCTGCTGAGACAGGTGGCGCCGTCCTCCTGCGAAAGCTAGACGTCACCATAAAGCTGGCTGACATCTTTTTCACAGGGGGCTGACACCCTTGGCGACAAACAGACCGAGGAGAAACCAGGAGTGAGTCGACTTTTTTCATATCGGGTCAGCTCCTGGTCTCCTCAACCTGCTTCTGAACTGTGGAGAGCCGCTGGGCACAGTCCCCAACAGTGTCGCCGAAAACGGCAAACCCTGTGAGATAGGAGCACCGAGAAAGCGAACTTTGGCGATGTCTCGTACCCCACAAGGCCTAGCCGTGGGATGCTTCTGGACCACCAGTGTGGACATCGTCTGACCGAGGGCCAGTGCTATAACTTGCACAGCTCAACCCCGACTCAGAACTACCCTTGTGTAGTCAAAGCCACCCCAGCCACTAAGGGTAGTGAGAGAGGAAAAAAAAACTTTCTGCAGATTTTGGCATGTCTGGCTTTCCACAGCACCAACATGCTTCCATACTGCTAAAAGCCTTTTTCACACGCATCCGGGCAGGCACGGGGGCGGGGCAAGGCGATTACGCGTTGCACTGCGCCCCCAGAGTAGCCCAGGAAGTGTGGCTGTCAAGTCTGAATCCGATTCAGCACGAGCACACACACACCATTACAGCGGGAACTCAGCGTCATCATTTCCAGAGTGTAACAGCCCTCTCTCCAATGCAGCGATCGACATCTGATCCTCCCCTGGAGCCCTGAATGAAATAGCTGGTCCCTCATGAGAAGAACCAGAGATTCCACCCGAAAGCTGCCAGGCATGCAAAACAGTGAACGTGGCCATACCTGATGGCACACGGCACGCTGAGCGCTCAACCCCTCGAGAAAGGCAAGCGAACAACGTGCCGACGTGGTCATGCTCTCGTAAGAGAGCATAAACCACCCACGAACACAGTCTCAGCATGTTTGCGATGCGCTAGAGGAGTGAGTGTTCCGAGGAGGTGGTCTCGTCAGAGAACACTCACTGTAATCCTCTAATCACCAATGCTATTAGCCAAAATAGCCCTCCACCGTTGGCCACCAGAAGAGGAACTAGATCGGGAAACAGTCAAAGACGCGCATCTAGAGCGCCGAATGACGCGCGCTGGGTTGCCGTGACAACCCGCGCTGTCAGCCGGCAGCTCGACGGCACACGGCACGCTGGGCGGCTCAAGCCCTTACGAGAAAGGGGAGACGACCAACGCGCCGACGTGGTCAAGCTCTCACGAGAGAACATAAACCACCCACGAACGCAGTCTCATCATGCTTAAGCCCAGGCACGTGAAACAGTGATCGTGGCCGTCAAATGAGGACAGGAAACGACCGCATCCAGAAACACACGGGTGAAACGTCATCCTGAAAAGGACGCGATCTTCACCCGTGTTGCTCTTTTCACAGAAAACGCTCTCTTATTGTGCTGAAGCACACAGGGATAAACGCGGCAACACAGCGGGGAAACTGCAAGCCCGCTGTGCGCACTCAACCGAATACCAGCTGTGACAACAGCTCTTTGAAAAAACAGCAGATCGCGTGAAGCAGCAGCTGGTACCCGGGAGATCGCGAAGATCGCTGAAGCGCCGTCACACCAACACAGAGAGGTCTCGGAGAAAACAGCAGACTCGTTGAGCGTGAAGATAAATTATTAATCTTGAAGCTCATCCACTCAGAGGACACAACCGTTCGGCTCCGAAGCTAAAAGCAAATGTGTGTGCGCTCGCTTCCGCTTTATACCCGCATTGACAGGCGGGACGCGGAATGCAAATCCCGCATGCCAATATTTATTGGCTCGTTTTAATTCACTCGAAGGCAATTGGTCTCCCTAGCGTGATCCCAATTCGTTGGAAACTCCTCCGACGAGACGTAGGAGTTCCCATACGAAAGGGAACTGGGAGGGCTTGGGGTTCAGGAAACACAATAGACTGAGACAATATAGTGAGTTTCAATGTCATGCATATGCATTTTGTGAGTGACAATCAAGAAAGAATGTAGCTAATGATAGTAAGTGACGTACTCAGCCAGAAACACACGTAGTGTTTTACAAATGCAACACATGTGCAATTTCTTGTATATAACTGTACATAACTGCACTGTGTCTACACCAGGTGTGGCCATTGTCGCTTTGCCCCGCAAATCTAAATCCAAATCTTGATCCAAATCTATTTGTCTTGTTGTCGGAAGTACACTTTAAAAAAAAATCCATAAAAATAGGCCACAATGTATTGCATTAATTTGGTGTAATTTTCCGGTTTATTTTTTAAAGGTGTTTACCTGTATTTTGAATTTTGAACTTCATTGCGTTGTGTTTTATGGTTAACGGAAATGTCCGTGTAATAAGCTGCCAGTACTTTTCTGTTATTTTACGGATTTATTTTTTACAGTGTAGCGCAAGTTTATGGAGTATGTCAGAAATAGAACTGGCCACAAATTTACTGTTGGCTCCTCGTCACGACATACCACATACAGTGAAGACAACATCACTAATTATAATGGAATCTGTTTGCTTTTGACTGGACATGTAACACCACTTACATCCAGTGTAGACAGCAGTGCCAGTCCTAGACTTCTGGGGGCCCTAAGCTAAACTTTATTCGGGGGCCCCTGTCAGTGCGTTCAAACCCAAAAATGACCTGACTTTCAGAGCAGTTTCACTGTCAACAAACAACAGTGAGTTGAAGCATTCAGTAATACAATAAAAAATAAGAATAATAGGACAAATACAACAACAAAAAAAATATATGAATGAAATGAACAATTTAACCTACTACTAATAATTGTCTTCACTGTATGACTGAAATATACACTGATTCTTATTAAAGTTACTGATGATATTTAGTAAAGAGCAGTGCATGATTCTCTCGTTTTCTTTTACATTTACATTTACATTTAGTCATTTAGCAGACGCTTTTATCCAAAGCGACTTACAATTGAGGACTAAACCAAGCGAGTCATCGTGAAGAGGCAAAAACAACGCAAGAAGTGTTCAAAATACAAAGTTCAGACATTGCTCGGAGTAGCATAAGCCAAGCAAGCCAGGATATAAAGGAATGGATTTTTTATCTTTTTTTTTTTTTTTTTTTTTATGTGTTCTTTTTTATCTGTTTTATGTATGTCATCTGGGGTGGTGCGGGCAGAAAGCCGCCTGTTGAACAGCGTCTCTTTTGTTGTTTGATTAACATAAAATGACTGAGAGAGCAGCTGGTTAAATAGGCTGCTGTCACTTTAGGACCAAATGCTCAGACCTAATACACTGACAAGAAATCGATTACTTTACCAGCTGTTTATGTCCACTGAAGACATAACAGAATGCGTCCCCATGATGGACATTTTGAAATATTTTTGTGTATTTGTTCTTTTAAGCGCATGCCCGAAGCCCAAAGTATCCTGTCCGTGTTTCTCTCCATCTGGGGTGGTGCGGGCAGAAAGCCGCCTGTTGAACAGCGTCTCTTTCGCAGCTCAATACAATTTTAAACATGACGTTACATGGTTCAACTGATTTGGATGTCAAGTATGTATTTTGTGTATAGGGAGGACCCACACTGGTAGACTGTAGCGTCTGCTATTACAATAATAAATCTCAAAACTTTCAGTACTAAGGGGTAACTTCAAGTCTTTGTGCCATCAAATTAGGACTAATGAATTTATTTAACTAGATCTCATTGAAAAAGAGTCTCCGTTATGAGAGTAGTTCACTAGAAAGATAAAACTGGCCATAGAAGTATCCTTATGCTAATCTGTCTATGCAGTTTATTCTAAGATTTGCTATAGCACCCCTTGTGGCAACTCTGAGAATGATTCATGTACTTGTCTTGCATTATGGATTGAGGTCTGACACATTTCAGAATGTTACAATGCACAAAGTCGAGCTTACATAGCTAGAAATGTTTGCATTTATTTGCATAGCAGAGTGGTAATGGTTCTAATATTAGGTCATTGCAGTGCAACTCTTTCCATTTGACTGATTGCTCTTTGTGATTTAATGCACTGAGCACTGCTGTGGTTAATATGACAACACTCTCCTTCTGATTCCTTCTGATGAAGGTTTTTGTCTCTGTGGATTTTTTAAAATACCCCTCATTCTAATTTCAGGTAATTTAGGATCAAAGACCTAGGGTTTTAAAAAAATGTGGCTCCCAAGAAAATCACTGTCCAGGAAGCTCTGCATGATTTGAGGTTCATTTCACCTGAGAGGTGGTGACTTTGATCCCTGTCACTGCATAAAACATTTAGTGACCAGTTAACATTAGCCTTTCAAAACAGAATCAGAAATGATCAGCAATGACTTGCTTGATGTCACGTCCTTCTCTCTCATTCAGTTGCTCTGTGTTCCGTAATCTATTTCCCCTCATCTTTAATGGATGGCTATTATATTTAGGGAATCCTTCTGTTTTGTATTGTTTAAATAGAAATGGCTTTTATGTACTGTTCAACTTCAGCATTTGCTGACTTTATTTCAGTAAGGATTTTTCCTTGTTTCTTTGGCTTGTAGGTCAGGGGTTAGCACTCTGCGTGTGTGTTTCTATCAATATGACATGTTCAGTGTTTACTCATATAATGCTCATCCTCTGTTTATTTTAAGAATGAGTTGTCTGCCTCTAGCCATTTTAGGTCAAACACTAAAAATATTTTGTATTCATCTGCTTTTGATGTTTTTTGCAGACATTTGGAAATATTCTCACATTTAATGATAAATCAGAACCAGCAAGATATTATTACCGAACTGTGTGTAATGAGCAGGTTCAACTAAAAGGGAAGTTTTCATGTGAGTGTGTGTTTATCTCAAAGTTATCATGAAATCAAAATGCACAATTCATATTTTTTTGTATATTGCAATGTTTATTATAAATTATTTTTGAGTGCACTGCATTATTTTATTTTTTAAAATGTGCCCTCATAAACTTAAATCAAAATCATTAACTTCCCCTCCCCGAAGGTGGGACAATAATCCTTTCCTTCCAGCAACTTATCACTCACATGAGATCGCAGTAAGTGGCAAATGCCCATGATCCAATGATCCAATCAATTCCCGCTGGACAAAATCAAGCCCCACTCTACATTTTTTCTCATTCGAGAAGCTGTTTCACTTGGATGTAGATCACAATAGAGAACAAAATGTGATTATGATTTTAATTTCATGCCGACTTTAAAGGTTCAGTGTGTAATTTGTTCACCATTAGTGGCAACAAACAGAATTACAGTCTGTTTAAGCATCCCAGTTGGGCCAAATATAACAACACTGCTTTAAACAATGGGTCAGAATGATCTGTCTGTCCAACCAACGGCAAACAATATTCACAGAAACCAAATTTAAAAGCCTGTCATTATTGTTTGTGATTTCTTTTAGTGATATACAAATTACCCACTTTACCTTTAAGGCATTTGGGTGTGTGTGGTTGATTCAGCAAAGTTTAATGGTCCTTGGCATTTTGCTGTTGCAGTCAGGTGCTTTGTCCAATATATATCTCTCTCTCTCTAGCTCGCTTACTTTCTTTATTGCTCTGGTAAACAGTGAGAAACTACCTAGAGCATCCCCTAAATCTCTTGTTGTAGTTTGCAGGGAGCTCAGATTTACAGAGACTCATGTAAAGTATAGCACAGCTAGCATGGAAGGAGGCAAAGCATATTTCATTAAATCCGCTATTATTTGCACCGCATCGATGAGTCAAATGACTCCCGATACACAGAAGCTCTGTTCCATAACTTAGCGAGCTGCCTACATAGGCTGCCTCCTTCTAAGGTAAGCTACAATAATCCTAATGGACCCTCATGAGTGATTGATTTGGAATACTTTGCACAGCTAGCAACTCCACGCACTACAAAAATAGCTCTTCGAACTGGAGACATGACTCATTTCAACAGAGCTTGGAGTTAGCATGTGACAAAGCTAACCGTGTATTTTCATAGAGGAATTGATATTTCAATACCAACTTATAAACAATTAAAAATACACCAAAATAATTATTTTGCACCCGCCCACTCCCTACACTCTCAAACTACCGTATATACCCGAATATAAGACAAGGTTTTTGTCCTAAAAATAGGCTGAAAAATGGGGGGTCGTCTTATATTCAGGGTCATCTTATATTCGAGTGGAGGAATCGATTGATAGCCTTTTTCTTGGAAAAAACGATTATCATAACTTTCATTATGAGCGTGCAAAAGACGCGATTGGCGGGTCTCTGCTCGCTTGTCTCCGTCCGCTCTGGCATCCTCTGTGAACGGTGCTTTTTCTTGCGCGGCTCGAGCAGAGAGAGAGAGAGAGAGAGAGCGGGAGCCGGATCGTCGTCGAAAACGGCCAGACGACCCCGCAGGGTGATTAAATCCATCCCGTCGCACTCAGGGCACCCGCAGTCATGGCCAATCAGGAAGCGCATATGTGCCGGTCTCCGCCGACGAGTGGGCCTCTACACGAGGCACAGGTGATGCGAGGCATTTGGAACAACGCCTCGGAAATTTGCTCTTAAAATTATTTTCTGTTGAAAACCAGATTTTTTTCACAAAAATCTATTTCCCCCCAAAAAATAAGTCTGGAAAATCTTATCTTATAAAATCTTATCTGGGTCGTCTTATATTCAGGGTCGTCTTATATTCGGGTATATACGGTACTTAATTATATATGTGCTTATTTTGAAATAAACATCAAAAATATTGTTCTATAAGCATAAAAAGTTGTATATTGTTTTTAATTTGATTATATAATTTGCAATACTTCATGGTATTAGTCATTTTACTTCATTACAGTTTTTTTTTCAACTGCTTACACACAAAATCCTTACTTGTCGCACAATTTCTGAAACCGGACTCTGAAACACCATAACCACACACCAAATCTGCAAAACCATACATCAATTCTTGGCCTTCGACTCAGTTTTCAATTTCACTTTTTGCAAACCACAACACACAATTGTAACACACAAAAATCTAACAGGAAGTGTCTTGATTTCCTTTTTCAAACACAACCTATCAAAATGCCATTCTAATTCATCAGTGCCTCACACTAACTCCTCACATGTGCAAACACTCATTGCTTTACTTAACACCAACCAATCATGGCTTTAGAATAGGCCAAAGGTCAAGTTATAGGTTTTTCGGAGTGTGTAATACTGTATTAACAACCACAAAAATAAATAGTTTGGTTTCAGTCTTGCTTTCGTGTTTATCGTGAATTTGTGCATTTGTGCATTTGTGCTGTATCTGTGTGTGTTATGAATCAATTTCACTAAAGGAAATACGGTCTGTCTATGGTTTTTCCAAATCATTCATGTCTGGTTTTGTCAGTAAAAAGCACAATCCTTCCTTATCACTTGTATCTGTGCGCATTTAGATGTGTGTTTGTGTGTAGCACAGGTGTGTGTAGGTGCTTCCCTTCTGCCGTGTGTGTGTCCTCCATGCTGTAATTAGCAAGCAGGCATGCTCTTCAATAATGCAGAGACTGAGGAAGAGTCAGTACAGTGTGTGCGTGTGTGTGTGTGTTTGTATGCCAGTGTGTGTCGCACTGGCATTTAGCGCTTAATCAATGCCTTGCGCTGCCTGTGGCCACTAATTGAAGGTTAAGAGATGAGAGACCTGTGTGCCTGAGATGGCGCTGATGCAGAAGAGAGGCTCCATTCCTCTCTCTTTCTCTGCCCTTTAAAAATCCCTCTCTCAATCAATATACCCACACCTACTGTACTGTACCTGGACATATTATTTACCATACAGCACAAGCTTTACATCATAGAATACAAACATTGGGTAATTACAGAATAAATTTACATTATGTGGCAGAAAAAAGACTTGTTGCTAAGTTACCCTAAACTATAGTGCACCTGCTGGGCAGGTTATAGAATGAAGTGATTTTCTGGTTTATCAGACTGTCTACCTGAAAACAACAACGACTGGTAGACCAGTTGATCATTTCATCTTTAGTCAGTCAGCTAATGACCAGTTTAAACAAGCTAGAAACTAGCTAATATTTTTCAAAGCTACCAAAACAAGATGGATTTTCCAACAGAGCTTTTATGAAAAAAAAAAAACGAAAAAAAAAAAAAACTGGTGGATATTGATTCTGCCAAAATCCCAGTGAACATATTTTGTGATTCTAGGGGTGAAAGTTATGTTTAATGTTTAATAATTCCTTCAATAGTTTGGATTCTATTAGATTATCTAGATTATGTATTAATGTTTCCTCTTTTTGAAAATATTCTCAAGTTAGAGCTAATCCTTAGAACCATTTTGCCTTCCTGAATAAAAAGAGAGACAAAATTTGAAGGAAGTGAAGGACAAGCTGAAATTTTTGAAAATAAGATTAAAATGCCAAGTCAGTCATTTTTCATTCGGAGAAACCCAGACCAGTGAGTCATTTACTGTTGCTTTGTCAAAGATCAATGAAAAGGCTTTTGCAGTATTTCTTTTTCGTTTCTTTGCGTACAATAAAAATTCTCTCTTACAATAAAGGTGCAGGTGAAAATGAGATTGCTAGCAGGTGATGAACAGGGTGTTTGTGTGTGCTTGTGTGTGTTTGTGTGTAATCACACCCCCAAGCTTGTGTAAATACAACCAAGTGTCTTCTGATTGGAAATGGCCTACATTTAATGGAATCCATTTGTTATGAGACAGGCTCTATTATATTTAGCAAGCAGTCAAGGCATTGTGCAGTGTTGAATCATGGGTTGAAGCTCTACAAGGGAAAATATCTGTGCACGTATATTTGAATTTATGTGGACATAAATGTATGTGTGTTTATGAGCATGTGCGTGTGTGTGTCTTAGGTAATGTGTGTCTGTGCATTTGTGAGGCTCCCAGCATAAAGCCTGAAGCATTCCCATTTGCATAAGCTCGGTATGAATAGTTCAAAGCCCAGTTGGGAGATGCTGTGTGTGAAGCACATGTATTCTTCTCTTAATCAGTCACTGAAAATCTTTTCAGCTCAAGAATGTACACTTTACTTTCCCACCACAAATCGACCCATGGTGCTCCAATCAAGATAGACAATGCTTAAGCAGCGAGGTGTGGAATCTGTCTCTAGCTTTTACGAGCATAGAGGAACAAAAAGAAGCGCCGGTTCTTTTCCTGCTTTCTACAATGTTCCACTGGTGGAGCGGGCATCCTCTCTGAAGTACAGAGACCACATTTTGAATTATTCACTCCAAATAAAAAGCTGCATCTGTCTGTGCATGAATTATTTACGTTTAAAATGGGTCCCCCTGTCGAGGGAAGGAGATGGGGAGGGGGTGTTCGAGTGAGAGGTGGGATCAGCTCCACATGTTTATCAGTCCGCTATGAACACAGATGGCAGGTGTTTTTATTGTACTTGTTAGTATATCGCAAATTTTCCTAATTAAAATTTAAATTAGATTCTATTTAAATAAAAATGTTATATATACAATTATAATTTTCCCAAATGTAAAATTATTTAAAAAATATATTATAATTGTATTTAATTTTTTTATTTTCTTTATTTACATTTTTTTTTATTTTCATATATATATATATATATATATATATATATATATATATATATATATATATATATATATATATATATAAAGAAAAAAAATTTAAATACATTTATAATATATTTTTAAAAATAATTTTACATTTGGTAAAATTATAATTGAATGTGTAATGTTTATATATATATAATCCTGTAAAAGCATAAGGAACAGCAGACGTGCGATTTCAGCTTCAATAATTAAAAATAAAAGCAAAAGAAAATGTATTTATATATAAATGGTGCCAAAATGCAATAAAGTTTGATTAGATGCACAGCAGGATTTTGACATCAGCAACAAATCATTCACAAAACATTTCCCCTCCCTTTTAAAAGTTTAGGATCCTTTTTATTTTGCTGTCATAACTATGAATCTTTTTAAAGGTTGGTTATATTTTATTATTTCCATTTCCATTATTTTAACTTGCTGTTCACAACCTTATCATACTTGTGATCAATTTTTTGGGTGATGACCCACTGCTCTACTTGATATTGTGAATGAAGATAGTTACCCCTCAAAAACACCCTTCCATCTAAATCTAGTTGGATTTGAGCTTTTAATGGACTTAATGCATGAATTAACATTCATATTATCTAAGTAAGCAATGAGGCCAAACGGGTACAGGAGTTGGAGCTCGAAGTTCCCTCTGGAACTAATTAGAAATTGAATATGGATTTGAGGTGGAGAATACCAGTAGAATTTATAAGTGAGCTGAGGTTAGAGGATGTTAAATGTTTTTTGTGTTGTGATTGGCTGGATAATTTCAAGCTCCTCCCACCTGCGTTGCATCTCAAACACCCATTAAAATCACCATAAATTCCCCTTTACATCCACACCTCTAATGGGAACACTTCTGAAAGTTCTTCGCTTCTGTGCGGCTGTTTGTTTCTTGAGAACAGTATGCAAATCCTGAAGGTGTGTGTTGTTGTGAAGCTAGGCCCATAATGAAGCCCCAGCTTCCCTTTGTGCCCAACTATAAGTGCTCATCTATTGATTAGATGGGAGAGGATGAGAAACAGAGAGGTGGGAGATACTGTGAGATGATACAAGAGGAAGGCCCCAATGTGTCTGGGCTCCTAATCGACTGATCCGATGCACTCTCGAGTCTCACTCCGTCTCCATTCTCTTCTCCATTTCATTGTTTTCACTCCTATTGTTTTGTGACAGTCTCCAGGCCGCAAACTGTTTTCATCGCTGTTAACGGCCAGCATACTCCAAACATATCCATCTCTACCTATATCTACACCTCCATCTGTGTGAGCTCCACAGTAGCCGCTCTCTTGATTTATTCATATGCTGAATTATTTACAAGCAGACACAGTGGGGAGAGATAAAAAAGAATCACAGTTCATGGAAGCTGCCGTAGAGTGAAGGCATTCTGATTGAATGTTGAGGAAGATGGTTCCCCTTATAGGAACACAGTTAGAGGACAAAAGAAAGGATGTGGTATTAAGGTAGTCAAGACATCCGCACAGTATAGACCTTATTCACAGCAGCTCCATCTTTGATTTTTAACGGGAATGAAGGCAAGGCTGTGAGGGATAGACCTGCAACTCTTCAGTGGGTTTTACTGTTGTTATTTAACGTGTCTTTGGATTTGCAAAAATATTTTCCCGAGAAATTTCAGTTGACAAATCCCTCCAGACGATTTGAGCTGTGGAAAAAAATTATAAGTGATTTAGAAGCTTTATACAGCTTTGAAAACACGTTAAGTCGATCCCTCACAGCCTCCCTTTCATACCTGTCATGGCGGTGCTCTAAATAAGGTCTATACGTGACAAGGACATCTAAAACACCCGGAGAAACTATTTGTTTCTCGCATTCTCATTCACAGTGTTGTAGTACTCGAGACTCGAACTCGTCTCGGACTCGGTCTCGAGACCATATTTTAATGGTTTTGGTCTTGTCATGGACTCGTGTACATTTTGACTCGGTATTGACTCGGACTCGAACATATTAGGACTCGGACTTATTCCCGAGTCCACTCGAGTCCAATTCAAAATATTTTTCATGATTATTACTGTATGTTAATATTTCTTCATATTGATGTTTGATTGACACGTCTAATGAGTGGTGATTTTCTTGTGCAAAACTGCGCATGACTTAGACTAACGTTAGCGCAAAGGCAGCAGGACTCAGGTCAGGTCAGGATGTCATGAGCCTATAGCTCAACTATGTATTGAAAATGTCTGCTAAATCATCCATTATTCAGTTTGCATATAAGAGCCACAAAGAATCCTTATGCAGTAAGACTTTAAAAAGGAAAACCTCTGCGACATGTAAATTCTGTGGTACTTCAATTACTGAAGCAAAGGGAACAACAAATAAAGCACAAAGAAAGATTAAGATAAAGTAAGATTAAGAACTCATAATGTCTGTATATGCATGAAATTTTAGCATTTTGACAGCTAATGCTTAGTTAGTTCTGTGTAGAAGTCTGCAAGGGACTACTTTTTTCGTCCCGCGCTTCATGTGCTCTCCTACACCAGTGACCCGCCCGCTCTCGCTTCTGTTTTACGCTGTGTCCACCTGCCATCCGCCTGTATTGATCCTGCTTTCCAGAAAGTCACATGCTACATTTGTCTCAACTGTGTTATTTTAATGTTTACTGTTCACAACATAGGACAAAAGTGTCACCGAGAAAACCAAATCTCGTTTAAATAAATAATAAAATGAATACAGTTACGATGATGACTGATGACTCTTGCACCCTCCATAACTAAATGTTAATCAGATTGAGTTCTAATGTTGTGGTACAATGAGGTTATGTGGACAAGAGCACTTAATACTGACAAGTAATAATTGTAATTAAATTACCTTAACAGCACCTACTATGTGGCCTTTTTACCCTTAACTGATAATATTTTTAAACCAATATCACTCTAAGTAGGCTAAATAAAACTAAATTAGGTTATCTACCCTCTCGGGTCTCGGTCTCGACTCGGACTCGAGTGAGCTGGTCTCGACTACAACACTGCCCATTCATTTTAAAGGCGGTTTGTGACACTCGGGAAATTAATGATTTTTGGCCACTTCCGCATTCAGCCAATAATTTGATTACTTTAAATGTCATGTGAATATTATTGATGTCATGACAATGCTGATTGGGTAATGGCATCACGTACACTAGCAACTATTCTGACAGCTGTGACAAGGCAACATACTGGAGTTATATAAATCCATATATATATATATTTATATGTAACTCTAAAACAGATCAGACACTGCATGGCAAAAAAAGACTCTGGAATATAATGAAATATTTATGATTTATAAAATGTTTTTTCAAAATACATGATTATTTTTGAATGACCGTTGATGGAGAGAGATGCTTTTTGGAATAACATGCTGACTCCAAGGTTCCGCTTTGTCCCAAGAATATTGTGACCTTGAGCATGTAGGCTGAGATATTTCTGACAGATTCTAGGAAGGGTTGGAAATAATTGATTAATAATTAATTTTAAAATTAAAAATTAATTTAAAATTAATTAATTTCCAAACTGAAAATCTTGGTACTGTTTTTTTATTATTATTATTATTATTATTATTATTATTATTATATTTACTCAGAAATTGCAATTATTATTTCTACCTAAAACAATATTTTAGAGGTTGACTAGAAACACACATTTATTATTATAGAATTTTTCAAGACTCGCTGAACACACGTCATCATTGCTGGAACACCTCTGTTAGCATGTGCTTTTGAACCCACAGACCCCTGCGAATTGAATGCGAGTGTGTGTTTTCTTTCTTGTAGACAGTCTTGTATGTGTGCTCTCATGCACACAGTAATCAGCCTCTCTGCATGTTCATCATTAATTTGTGCGTGTGTGTGTGTTTTCAAGGCAGACCTCTTGCGCCTCTCAGGTATGAAGAATTCATAAGCATTCGTGGCTCAGTTGTGGCTCAGTTGGATATCTCCTCAAGGATAGTAAAAACTGAATTCACCTGCATTTAACAGACCAGCCAAATGTCCCTGGGAGGAAAACTGCATAGTAGAAAGAATATTGTGTTTCTGTGAGGGTTAGTTTAAGGAATAGGGGATATAAAATGAGTAGCTCTGTTAAAAATCAATAGAAGTCATTGGCTGATTTGTTTAGTGTGCAACTAACATTGTGCTCTGCTGTGTATCACTTCATGTTTCATGCTTCAGTGCCTTCCCCTGCATGTATGTATTTTTGTGTGTGTTGGTTTCCTTGGGTTAATGTACTTCATCATTTATGTGTGTCTGTGGCCCTCAGCAGTGCCGTATGCATTGGGCAGAGAGAGAGGGCCATGGTCCTCAATGGAGCTGCACTGAATACCAGTAACGGCTGGAGGGGGAGGGGATGGAAGAGAGGGGGAGAAAAGAAAAGGGATGGAAGATAAAGGGGGGATATATGCATTGAAACTGCTCAGTCAGTGAGATGGCTGGTGCAGAGCCGGTGCTTTCCAGACATTTAGCACACAGAGAGCAGAAGTGAGCCAAGCTGAGCCTGCAGCCTTTCTTCCAAGGGTGCAGTTCTCTCTCTATCTCTCGCTCTGTCAGGTATCTGCAAGATCGGTCTATCTTTTCATCTATTTTCCTTTCATTATTTCTCTATATCTTGCATCGTTTGCTCTGCATCTGGGTTTCATTAATGATATGCACCTGTTTTGTCTGAGGGGGCACCATGGACAGTTTTGGCTTACTAGGGGCCCTTGGTGAGAAAAGACTGAAGGAGGAACATATTTAAGTATATACTACCTTTCAAAAGTTTGGGGTCAGTAAGATAGTCTTATTCTGCAAACACAGTTAAATTGATCCAAAATGACAATGAAGACATTTATAATGTAAAAAAAAAGATTGGCCGTCGGAGCCGATAGCCTAGTGGGCAGTGCGTCATCATATAGCGCTGTTGCGCTTCGGGTGACCCGAGTTCGAATCCCAGCTCATGGAGCTTTCCTGATCCCATCCCCCCTCTCTCTCCTACCTCGCTTCCTGTCCACTCTATACTATCCTATCACAATAGAGGGTATGCGTATGACGTCACCGTCGGCCGGGGTGAATGCGGTCACGCCCACAAGTGGCAAAAAGACTGAGCGGCGGCATTTGTTTTCAGCGTGAATGCCGTGAAAAACACACAAAACACATCTAAAACTGGAAAGAGCTTTGCGATTGACTGTACAACTAGATTTGACCAGAAATCTGAGGTACTGTATATTTTTACAGACTGCAAAAAGCTACAGAACAGACTATATTCTGCATAATTGGATGTTTTTAAATAAACACTGACAAAAAACTATACAAGTTTTAGGGCTGGACGATATGATGATATACAGTATAACATTAATGTAAGTGATCACTCGGATTTAGACCTATCTATATTCTATTTATATAAAACGTTTACAGGCAAATTCTCTTAATTTATTTCCCGGGCGTCGAAATCAGGCACATATAAATGTCAGGAAACACGATTCCTGGCTGCACGTCAATATCCATGGATCACTGGATCTTTGATAAGTTGTAAGGAACACTATATCGAGTCCAACTTTTAGTTTAAACTGATAATAGTTTGTTTTACTCGCGTTTTCGCAGTTTCCCCTATTAACTCCAGTCACGCAGCAGCTCTTCTGCCACTCAGTCCGGCTGAGGGGGGCGTGTTCCGGCGGGTAAGTGACGTTAATGCATTCCCTCTATAAAGGCAAAAATCAATCTTAAAAATAATGGCCAGTATCTGGGGGGATATTTAATTTTTGATATATGTAAGTTAGATTAAATAATCAAAATATGAGGAAAATATTTTATATTATTTAAATATGTTAAATTTGAGGGAAGATCAAAACACTAAACTTAGTTAAGGTATTTATCTGACAAAATTATTTGGCAAAAAAGGCAAATTACAGCTATAGTTTTTTTTGGCATAGAAAATGCATAGTAATAAACAAACATTGTTAAGTTGTTTTGATTGATACTGTGAAGCAGCTTTGATACAATCTGTATTGTGAAAAGCGCTATATAAATATATTTGACTTGACTTGACTTGAAAAACAAAAAGCTCACAGGAAAAAGCATACATTATACTACATAATCAGTTATTAATATTTTGTTGGTTCTCTCTTGTTTTTGCAAACGTGAAAAAACATAATTTATTTGTATGACAGCCTGGCCAAAAATTATGCCCACACAATTTAGCATATTTCATTGCGTTATCACAAATAAAACAAATGACTCCAAGCAACTATGCAATATGCTTACAAAATCTTTAACACATTTCAATACAATTTAAAGGTTAAAGATTTCCTTGGTAAATCTTTCCTTGGATAAGGAAAAATAAAGATTTCCTTGGAAAGGTAAATTTTCCTTGGCCGGACACCTGGCCGCTACTGTGTGTGTGTGTGTGTGTGTGTGTATATATATATATATATATATATATATATATATATATATTAGGGCTGTCAGTTAAACGCGTTATTAGCGGCGTTAACGCAAACCCATTTTAACGGCGTCAATTTTTTTATCGCGCGATTAACGGTCTTTTTGTCCTAGCAAACTTTGTAGTTTTTTTCATATGCTTTAGCAACAGGACGCGGCATGCGCGGCGCTGCGCTATGAAACACATTCATTTCAATGGCTTGCGCCGCGCGAGGACGGTTTGTTGCTTCGTTGACCAAAGCGCAAGCGGATCTAGCTAGACCGGAAACAAAACAACAGGCGCGCCGCACACACTCGTTTGGGCTTGCGCGGCGGCCAAATAGTTGGTTAACGTTTCGCTTTGAGTGGATGGCGAGCGCGAGACGCCGAAATGGACGCCAATAAGATTCTGAATGGAAAGTTTACTTTTAAAAAGTCTGGATGGTCTGGAATACCACTTGATGATGGCCAAGCACACACACACACACACACACACACACACACACAGCTGATGCAAATTCTCCGCCCCCTCGTCAATATCAGGACCTCGTCAGTATTTCTTTCGCCCTTTTATTGATGGACAGTGTTACATTGTGTAAGAGATTATTAGCTCCAAGTGAGAATTTTTTATTGTGAATTTGAACACAGTATATGCCAATGTTGTTTTCAATAAAAACTTTTGCACAAAACAAGCCGATCCACTTTTCCATGTTGATAAGAGCATTAAAATGAGAAAAAATAATGGGACAAAAAGAAATCAAGAGACATTTAGAATAGATAAAAATGTGCGATTAATCGCGAGTTAACAACGACATTAATGCGATTAATCGCGATTAAATATTTTAATCGTTTGACAGCACTAATATATATATATATATATATATATATATATATATATATACACATACAATATAAATTATTTGTACAGAAATTCATTTTGCTTCATTTTGATTTCAGAAATAATTTTTTTTTCATAATTATTTACCTACATTTAATCGACTTTAAGATATACATAAGATTACATAGTGTTAGAAGCAATCACTTTATTGAAATTAAAAATAAGACAGACAAAAATTGCAACTGGATAATCCTCAAACGTTAAAATGTTAGCATAGAAAATTAGGTGAGAATAACACTGTCTACATTGTATGCGACCTTGAAGATGTCCACACTAAACGTGACAAGGCGACCTTTGCGAATCCGTTTGCTCTCTGTGTAAAAAGTTGCGCAAGTGCTAGGATTAATTCAGAAATAAAACAGGGCATCAGTTTACTGTAGGGAATTTGTTGTTGCGTTGCGCCACATCCAGTGTAGACAGCATGACTGATTATAATGGGTTCTATTAGCTTTTTGTCACGCCGCACCACTCGCATTTGGTGTAGACACAGTGTAATCCCTAAGGCAGTCAGGGGAATTTAAAATCACCCATTTAACCACGTCAGACAGATTAATAACGGTCACACCCAAAGAGTGAAAAAAAAAAGACTTAATCCTAAATATCTTAATCTAGTCACCATGCAGATTGAATGGAAAACAATAAGGCCACAGATAATCTAAATTTGCTGTAATTTTGTGTAATAATTTACAGATTAGCCGACAATGTAAATGTACAGATACTGTAAATGTCAAAAATAAACCACTCTAATCACTTCTCAGCTTTTCCAGAAGGAAATGCAGATTTTACCGGCATATGAATGAGAATGCAGTGTACTGTACAAGTGTACTATAAATCAAAGATTAATAAACAGATTGATGCGATGGCCTCAGCAACCCTGATAATCCTGGGTGGGTGAAAAATTTGTATGAGCAGTGGTTACCACTCCTAGTGAATATATTTTAAAACAACCCAACAATCATGAGGAAATATGGCAGATTTCATATCATTTACTTCCAGGGAATCCTGCGCAGTCAGGGCAAGTGACATTTATGGTTAATGGGAATGGTTATTGTTAGATTTTTCCTCCTTGGTCCAGTAACTCTAGCCTTTCAAAATAAAAGTCTCTTCATATTAGAATAATATATACCCTCTCATTTAATTTAGTTTCCCTCCCTGCATCTCTTTTTCTTTGCAGCATCCATATGCCAAATAAATGCAAAAATAAACCTTTTAAACCTGACGTTAATATAAAAGGCATATGCTATTGTGTATATTTGTGTTTTTGTCTACCCAACACATTCTCGTCAGTAAAGTGTTTCATGGAGTGCTGCACTTTGCTTGGTTATTTATAGCTAGCAGTGTTAGCATGCTTACAGTAGCACCACAATGTGTGACAGTACGATAATCTAATTAAACAACCCTTATCTTAATGTGTCTTATCATTATCAAACTAATGAAATCAGTCGGGCTACATTTATATTTAGGGCTCCCGTCAAACAAGGGGCTCTTGTTCAACTGATGATAGCTTGTCTGTTTGTGCACACTCTTGTGGGTGTGAATGTGATTTATTATTGTCTGTCATTTTCATCTTATTTTTTTGCCTTTCATTTGTAATTTATACTGTTTTCCTCTTTAAATGTGGTCAGGAACATACAGTATTGTCTTTCTATGTTTTCTGTTCTTCCATTCTCTTTTTTTTTCATGGACTTTCTATCTCAGTGGGCAGATTTTCATTCATTTTTCCATAAGCTGTGTTGCGCTGCTTGGAAACTGCCGGTTGCCGTAGAGACGTAGCTCATCGACCACTTGGAGTGGAAGACTAGGTTTGCATATGTGCCATTTTAGCCTCCATTTAAGGGCTTCCTTTATGCCACTAATTTTCTTTCTTGCGCCTTTCTTTTTATTTTTTACACTCTTTTTATCTCTTGTACATTTATTTTAATGATAGTGATAAAGAAATATAATCTTACATCATGTTTGTGAATAATGCTGCTAATTTACTTGTTTTGTTGAAGGATGGTAATCTAAGCTATGTTAAGAAGATATAAAAAAAACTGCTTTGGATAACCAAACCAAAAACTACTTGATACAAAAGCCTGAAGATCCTTCAGTACATCTGCGGAATTGGCATTATACCTCCAAATTCTCAAAACACACCCAAGTGCCCTTTACAAAGCTGACGACAGCCTAGAGATTCCACCCACAATTAGCACAACCCACTGTAATGACCCAGTGAGGCCGTAGCTAATGAGGCACACAGTGGCACTGCTCCCTTGTCTCATGCCGACCCTCTGGGATTCTTTAGGGTGGCGATATGCTATGTATATTTGTCAACTTCACTTAACCTTAAGTCAGTCTTCTTTACTTTTCCCCCTGTGTGAGCACCTTGAGCTCAGCCTAATTACTAAGCTAATACAGCTCTGACTGCAGCCTGGACCCTGACGCCTTATTTTGTCGTCATTCGCAGACTCTGTTTCAATTGATTTCAGCATCTTGTTGGCTGTTATACATTCTGGCAAAAAGGACTTAGGAGTCAAAGGTCTACACTGGGACCTGAACTTGAAGCCTGATCTTGGCCCGTATAGATGAGATGTTGTGGCCAGACCTGTCAAATTTGAAAACTGAGGGTACGTTTACACGGCAACGATGTACTGAAAACAGAAACCATTTTTTTTAAGATTTGCGTACAAATGTCAAGTATCTGCAGTTGCGACAAAAAATTCTGGTATTATGCTGCCAGGCCAGTTGAAACACTATACTCACCTAGACTGAACACGTAATACGCATACGCATGACGTCACTGTTTTCACAAATTCACATTTACACAGATACGATAACTGTATAGTTTTCAAAAACTTGCACTTTGAAACTTGTTTTCGAAAGTTTGCAATTTCAGGCCCCCAAAATGGCACTGTTGTGTAAATGAACGGCTAAGACACATAGAAAGTATGACATTTTTTTGTTGAAAATAGTGGCCTGTAAATGGCCACTAAATCTGACATCTTAACTCACAAATACCACCGCTTTATTAGGTACACCGGTTCAACTGCTCGTTCATGCAGATATCTAAACAGCCAATCACATTGCAGCAACTCAATGCATTTAGGCTTGTAGACATGGTCAGATTATCTGCTGAAGAATATATATATATACGTATAGGTGACACACACACACACTAACACGATATGTGAAAGCCTTGTTTAAAAAAAATGGGCACTGTGTTAATCGGGTCACTGATGGGGGCAACTGTGTGTTGATCAGGGCACAGATGGGGCTTAAAGTGTAAAGGAAACTTTATGGTGTTAAAAGCATGGTATTTCGTAGCATGATAGCTTTTTTTTTTGGCCTGCGGCTAAAAATAAATATAGTTGAAAGAGGCCTGCAGTGGTGGCAGATCAGGTATGCAGCAGAGAGGAGCGAACAGCACACTTTAATAAATGCCAGGCCTCAGCAGACTCCACACAAACCTGCAGGCCTGTAGAGAGAGAGAGAGAGAGAGAGAGAGAGAGAGAGAGAGAGAGAGAGAGAGAGAGAGAGAGAGAGAGAGAGAGAGATGAGAGAGAGAGGAGAGAGAGAGAGAGAGAGAGAGAGAGAGAGAGAGAGAGAGAGAGAGAGAGAGAGAGAGAGAGAGAGAGAGAGAGGGTGTGGAAAGAGACAGTTCTGTCTTGTCTGTGTCAGTATCTCTGTGGATGAGAGAGAGAGTATGAAAATCAGCAGAGGAAGCACATGAAAACATAAGCATGTTAAAGGGCTAGTTCAACCAAAAAGGAACCAATGTGACTTTCAAATATGGAACAATGTAGCTGTTTTCAATACAAATAAAATAAATAAATAAAAGAACACTATAAAAGTGGCTAATACAATGGTGCGCCATACAGTAAATCTCCTCAAGCCATATGATACTCTATCTCTGTGTGAGACCCTGACAAAAATACAAGTCATTGTACAAGTCACAAGTCATTTTTCCCCTTTTAGCAAGCTGTTCTGAACTCGAGATCCATTGTGACTCGATTGTTGAGAATGTGAACTCTGATTCATGAGCAACAGTCTGATTTCTAAATTAATATTTGAGTATGATTCCTAAAGGAATTTGATTCAGCCTGATTCCCCTAGAACTGTTGTAACCTGATCATTAAGTCTGTGAGTGGAGCTCTGATTCGCGAACAAATTGTTCAATCTGATTTATGAACAAATCATTCAGTACGAATCCTAAACTAATGTTTTAGTCTGATTCCAGAATGGATCATTCATTGCAAACAGTATCAACTGGTTCATTGAAAAGAGAGGAAGACTATCAGTCAACGATGACTTAAATTACAGCACTTAAATAGAGCACGAGTCGTATGAACCCCTTTGATGTTATTTTTTGGAGCTTATTGTAATTTTTTGGACCCTTTATGAGAAAATAAAAATTGTGTGGGGAACTATTCCTTTAACCAGACTTTTTTTTTTCCTTTCATAACTAATCCATTTTTCTCCAACCTGACATTAATCAAATAAGTGCTTCTGATGGTAGGTGGGAGGCAGGGTTTAGAATGTAATTATTAATGTGAATATAATTATTCCTCCACAAATCCCTACGGAGAATTCCCCAGTGTGGGATGAGAGTGTTGGTGTGCTCCACTTCAGGAAGAGTTTAGTAAGGGTAGGTCATAGAGCAGAAGGAGGGCCAGTCTGACCCAGAGTTTTTTTTTTTCTTTTTTTTTTTTTTCTGTCAATTTCTCGTTTTCTCTGAGTCACTGAAGAACCCTGATGACGCAGAGGGGAAAGAGAGACACAGGGAAAGAAACTGACATATTTTAATGTTGATGTCCCAGTAATGGAACAGCACACCTTTCCTTTCAAAAGCTTTCGCTCAGTTTTATTTTCTGGGAGAACATTGCCAGGTCAGGCTGACATGCAGGAGGTTTAGCGTCTCTTTACTCTAGGGGTGTCATGAAAGCAACATTTCAGCAGTTTATATGAACACCAGAATTTTACAACCATCAATATCCATTTTAGTACTTCAGCAAAAAAGCAATAGGCTATGGACACACTACTTTATTTATATATATGATATATAAATAAAGTATACTATATATATATATATATATATATATATATATATATATATATATATATATGTATATGAGAGAGAGAGAGAGAGGGAGAGCAATTATTCGAGTAAATGGTCACTATCAAAATAAAAAAAGCAGAGAAACTAATTAGCAATGGAACAATTAAGTAAACCAGTTACAGTGCTTGACATTTTTCTGAATCAAATATTCAAATAAACATTCAGAAATTAAACAAATAAAAAACTAAACAAAGTTAAAATTATTTTGTGAAATTACAGTACAAGTTATAATTAGCATACTTTTTGTGAGAGTGCTGTGACAGAAATTGGTAATCAGTATTACTGATATAGTAGAAAGATATTACATTTTTTGTTCAGTATCGACATTGTACAAAAAAGTCCAATAGCCTTTCATTCTCAGCAGACAGACATTAGCCAGTCACAGAGATGGATTAGGGGTTTGTGGATGCTACAAAAGAGAAAATTGATCTTAAAATGGACTTATTGCTTAAGGAGCATTGATTTCCTTCTTCAATAACTACATGCTATGAGAATGACAGATGTGAATGATGTTTGAAGCAGTAAGAGAGAAAGCTTTCAATTGGTCACAGTGCCAGGTGGGTGTGGCCTCTCCAGTGACGGGCATCCGTGTTGGTGAGTAGATCGACAGAGGTGTGGTCTCCACTCTGGGCTTTGAGGACCTCCTGTGTTTAGGCCACAACTGGAGCCTTTAGCAGGAGAGCAGAATAACATATAAATATTTCATCAAATCAATAATTTAACAGCTGCCATGGGAGGCAAATAAAGAAAAATAGGGGAGAAGATAGAGTGAGAAAGTGGGAGGGAAGGGTGAGATACAGAGAAAACGAAAGAGAGAACAGCAAATCTGCAATCACATTCCCCAAGAAAGGCCCAGTAACCATAGTAACAGGAGATGACTGTCACATGATGCGGAGGAGTGGAGCAAGAGGGAGGGGACCTATGAAAAGAAGAGGAGAGATGATAATCACGGAACGGAGTGAGTCGAGAGCAGATTGAGTCGAGTTCTGTGTTGCCTCAATTCTGCTTCATGTCAGCGGAAGCCAAACACCTTCCCATCACCCAGACTGCTTTCTTATGAGTGTGACATAACAATTGTGAAGAGAAAGAGAGTTAAAAGATGTTAAGACTGATGAACTGAGATAGGAGGGGGCATAATGATGATAGTGAGGAGAGTAGCATAGTATGAAAACCAAAGATGTGATCTTTCTTTTGCTGTTTTATCCTGCGTCTATTATCTCAAGTGCTAAGCATGACCAAAGAAAGACCATTTTCTGTTAGCTAATACTGGCGTTGCTCTGCTCAAATTGTATTTAGCTTTATGAAACACCTTTCATAGTGGTGCTCTTTGATGGCTAAATCCTTATAATGAAGATGACCATCAAAAGGATACAGTTTATGTTGCATTTCCATTTTTTGTTTTCTTGGCAGCTCTGTATTGACGAGGCTGCTCTGGAATTGTGGGAAATATCCTGCACATTTAATTAGCAAGATTTAGATGTTTTTGATCCAAGTTCCCACACACATCATGTTCAGCGCAAGCATATTACATAATTCACAATATATAATTTGTGTAATATAGTATGCCTATAATCTGGCGCTCTATTCCAAAACCTAGTGAGCTGCCTATCACCTACATAGGAAGTCTTCACATACTGACTTGTCGTAAAACCTCATAAATCACTGATTTGACGTTTTCTATGTAGGCATAGATCATTTTATGTGCGCTACACAAATAGCAACTAGCAATTGATTTCAGTAGAATTCTATGTTAGCATGCTGCTAAGCCAGAGATGGGACCAAGTCACACATGTGCAAGTCTCAAGTAAGTCTCAAGTCTTAACCTTCAAGTCTCAAGTAAGTCCCAAGTATTTTTTTCCAGGGCAAGTCAAGTCAAGTCAAGTCACAGGCTATGTCAAGTCAAGTCAAGTCAAGTCTTGTATAGGTCAAGTCAAGTCCAAGTCAAGTCACCTTATTATTGTAATTTTACCTGCAGAATTTGATCTATGGTCGTCAGTTTGGTTTGAAATGAACAGAGGCGCATCCGGAAGTGCATTTGGGAACAATGACGCATTCATTCACTTTTTTCTTTCGCGCAGGTCATGTTTTGAAAGATGGTGTCCTGTAGCTTACTAATTTAAAGAAATAAAAATGTATACAAAAATGTGATGTCCGACTTCTTTTATGAAGAAGAAAGCCTTAAGTTTTCAAAAAGCATTAGACATATGACCCACTATTCTGCTTCGTGTAAGTTATTTATCAATGAATTCAAACGCGTTGGCTGGCGCTGAGCCAGAGACATACGCTCTCAGTGCTGTCATATATCACAACTGTTCAGTGTTTTCAACCACATCATTTTTATTTTAGGTTTCAGACATTTAAATACACATAACTACTAGCAAAAATATATATTTGTAGTTTGTAAAATATACACTGATGTCTATGGAAGCGTCAATAATAATCCTTTCCATTATAATAAGACGACGTTTTATTCATATCAGATACACATTGTGTAAGTAGCTTTACATTTTACCCTATTCTTCTCCCAGTTCACCGGTCACTTACTTTCATGTATTTTGTGAGAAGTTGAGAAATTGACGTGATGTAAACTAACATGGCGCCGCCCATTCGCACATATAGCTCAACTAACGCGATCATTATAAAGGTGTTTAAACAACAAAACACATCCACTTGCACATATTTGACAATCGGAATATCAGTGTTGCATGTTATAGCTAATACATTTGTGAACATTTTGAATAAAACAGGGAAAATGACATAAAGGCAGATCATTCATTCAGCGCTGTGTTGTGGTTGCGCTGTGTCACGTGATAAGCAATGACGCGTCACCATGGAAACATTAAAGTGAGTGACAGGTTCTAAATAACGGTCGCCTAGAAAAACTCACGCTGGGGGATCAGTTAGAATAGTTTAAACTTACTTGTGAAAGGGTTAGCATGGCTACTTTAGCTAACTACCAACTAACATTAACAAATTGACAAGCACTTACTGGGCAGAATGGCTCTTCAAATGACGGACGAAATTGGAGGTTGTCGTCTGGCTGTCCGCAATGTTAATGTTGTACGTCTTGCAAAGCGCTGTTCGTCTTTTGCCATCGTGTGAATAATTCTTGAAGCCGAAAGCAATGACCCTCGGTAGCCCTCCGGCCGACATTTTGATGTGATATCGGATCTAAGTGGGCGTGGTGTGCGTAAGGTACGAGAGGGTATGACTGATGATAGTGTCGTGATCAACTTTAAAAAAAATAAAATTTATATATTTTATATTCAAACTGAAAACATGATGTGATTAACACTCAAGTCATTCAAGTCATCGTGTCTCAAGTCAAGTCAAGTCCCAAGTCTTTAACTTCCAAGTCCGAGTCAAGTCTCAAGTATTTCATTTTATGTCAAGTCAAGTCACAAGTCATAAAAATAGCGACTCGAGTCGACTCGAGTCCAAGTCACCAAGTCACAAGTCCCCATGTCTGTGCTAAGCTAACAGCTAGGTACCCTAATACGCAAAAAATGAAAAGCACAGGCAAATATTAGGTAAAATATTACATGTTTATTTTGACTGAACACTTTTTTTTTTCATCAATAGATCTTGGTATTGAATGAAATATATTTTAACAATCATTTCTGTCATCTCATCTGCCTACTTCGATTTACCTTTTCATATTGTTCATTGCATCCTTCAAAAAGCTTAAGTTGCTTATATGTCATGCTTTAAACAAGTACACTTATTTTGATGTGGCTATTATACTAAAGCACATGTAAAGTGCCAGAGTGTAATTTTAACTGTAGTGTTATTTGATATGTGTTGTTTAATGTTATTTAATTACATTTAATATAATACAACTTTCAATAGAAATGACATTAAAGTATATTTTAGTTTACCATAAATGCTTGTCGGTACATTTGACTGTAGACTTTAACCATATTTCCAAGACAACAGAAGTAGTTGTGTCCTATTTACAGGGATGGTTCAACCAAAAATTGAAAATATTTTGAAGAATGTCGGTAACCAAACGGCTGGGCCCCATTGACTTTTGTGGTATTTATTTCTCCCCATAATGTGGAAGTCAATGCGGTCCATCAACTGTTTGGTTACCCATATTTTTCAATATATATTCTTTTGTATTCAGGAGAAGAAATAAATTCATGCAAGTTTGGAACAACACGAGGGTGAGCAAATGACAGAATTTTCATTTTTGGATGAACTATCCCTTTAAGTCCTATAGGTGTAAAAAAAAAAATGGAGCTAATGATGACAGAATTTTCATTTTTGGGTGAACTATCCCTTTAAGGACTTTAGTAGGTGTACAAAAAAATTGAGCTAATTGCATTTAATGTAATTTTAAACTATAATTCGTTTAATTACAATTAACATGCAATTAAGTGTCCAAAAACATTACATTTTAGAAATATGCTAAAAGGTCATTCTTTTTCACAAGGGTCGACAGATTAAAAAGATGTTCGAATTCAACTGACTGTTGTAGATCTGCAGTGGAATGCTTGTTAGTAACAGAGTTTCTCTTGTACATCAGATCAAATCATATAATCTTAATGAGTCAGTGATTTGTCATCCTTCTGGTGTCGTATTCAGTCTCCTAGACCTAGAGGACTATAGTATTAGTCAGTGCAGGGCTCAGCATGCCTGACCCATGTGAGAAACATGGTCCTGTCCCTGTGTTTTTTTTTTTATGCCAATGTGCCGTACGACAGTCTCTCCTGACGCAACTTTCTCATTGTGTGTGAACCAGACGAACCCAGCAGCTTCTTAATAATGCAGGTCTGCGTGTGTCTGTATGTCTGTCTTGTTGATAACACGATATCTGACTGTCTTAAGATGATAAAGGCAGGAGATGAATGGTCATCACTGCATAGCGTACCATTCTGTGGAACACACAGCATCATTCATCTACATCACCAAATTTCTTGTGATGGGCATTCCTTCTCTTCAATAGAGACACAGCTCAACAACAATTGAATGAAATAATGGATTTGTCTCTGAAATTTTAGCCTTCTTTTTGGGCGTGTGTTTTTTCTCACTCTGTTTTAAATACCGGCTGATTATGATCATATTGTTTCGATTCAAATTTCTTTATGCATTTGGCAGACTCACTTATTTAAAGCGACTTACATTGCATTCAATTTTTGTAAATAAAAACACTTAAAATAAGTGGCTGAACCAGCCTTCCAATACAAGACATCAAGCCTCTGTCAGTGGTGGTTTAGTTACAATTGCGGAACACAACAAGCCTTTGGTCTCTGTAATATTACTTTGGTCAAAAATATTGCGAGATGCCAGAACCTTATGCCACTGTGTTAGTCATCGCAATTTAGAAAGTGAGTCGTACTCCGTTCACATGATAATTTAGATGAGGTGTGTGTGTGTGCGGTTATCTGAAGGGACTTTGCCTCCATGCTTGACTTTCTCTGACTTTTACACCTCTGTGCTATTAACTTCAGCAATGGTCACTAAAGGATGTGCAGCTAGTAGCATTTCCCTTATTTCTTACAAGAAATGCCATGGAAATTAATTTAGAAAAAGTTATAATTTATTTGAAACTTCTGATGAGGACATTTGTTAACGCTCAAATCATAACAAGGATTAGGAAACCAAGAGGTTCTCAGAGAATCCAAAACTAATACTAGTGTCTTAACAGCTGACACTAGTGAATAACGAAGTATGACATGTCTCTTTTGGCTCTCTTGAATTAATTTAGTTCTCATAGATACATTTTGGCATGACTGTGAAGGTCCAAATTCACAGATATGGTGGAAACGAATGGATTAATTAGCAACTCACCCACTCACAGCACCTCTTTCGGTCATGTCTGTATTGAAATACACTAACAATCTGTTCTTTCATGACCTCTCAGCCTTTTAGAAGTCCACCCCATGCCAGTGGTTGAAACCTTGAAAAGACTATTTGTAGTTTAAATCCATGTCTAGGGAGTTATGTCATGGAGTTTGATAAAGTACTTGAAGCAGGGTCTATACATCTTCAGCAAAACGGAGCATCTCTCTTTCCTCTGTACTAGTTTGAAAGGGAAAGTTTCATTGTCAGTGATATATTATTAGACCACAGCCCTTTGGTTTGATAAGGGACTGTATGTTACTCTCCTGCTCATCGCAAGGTTAGAAGCAAACTACAACTATCACTAGAACACCTACAACACTAGAGTGATTATGCCATATTGCAGTTGAACTTCATTGTATTCATACGGATCCGTCCGTCCGTCATCTAAATAAGTGGAAAAACTGAAGCATTTCTCAGTTTAAGCACATGGGAGGCATTGAAACTGATCCCGCATATCCTGTCTCGTGGACACGCTGTGTCCGTCTCAGCTGTGATCCAAATAAAATGTCACATAATTAATCGTGAGATGTATTGCGATGTGTAACATATCATAAGGTAGTTGCAGATACCCTAGCCAGTGTTGCTATAACAATACCAGACACAGACACCATCATGTTGTGTCAACCAGCGACACCCTCAGCACTCAACATGAGAAGTGAAAAAGCCTAATGATACTCGAGGAATCCAACATTTTCTGTAAAATGACAGTTCTATTGTATGTGTGTGTTCACTGTGCCTACTTGCGTCACTCTTACAATAATTGTATTTTCACCAGGTGCAGGGTCAGGGTGTCTGTAAGGATACTGTCCGTCACGCCGGGCTACTGACTGATCTGCGATTCAAATCTACAGCGCGTTGAGTTCTCTCCTCGCGCTGTTTCCTCTAATAAATGAATGCTGATGGTCCATTCTCTTTAGTCTGTGCAAGGGCCATAATGAATAGCTATTATGTGTCTCTATGAGCCTGATCTAAATTCAATAGGCAATCACTCAGGAATCACATGGTCCTTCGGTACCGTGCACCTTCCCCCAAAAAACTAAAACAGAGGTAGAAAGAGAGAACGAAGAATGAGAGGCGTGACCAATGTCGTGACATTAGAGACAGACCCACCTGCAAGATAGATGCACAGAGAGACCGGAAACAGGTGCATGCCTGTTGAATCTTGTCAGCTTTATGGGTTTATTCTTGCAGTTTTTTTTTCAATCAAAAGAAAAATGCATGGCAAAAATGTTCCCGTCGCAAACCTCTAGCCCTGGGACCAAGGCATCTGTCACTATAAAGGCTCAAAGAGCCTCTGGACGCCAGTTTGATGTCCCATAATTCCCCGGAAGGGGTAATGTTGAGGTAATCCTCTGGTTCATGTTGTTTTGTAAAGCTCAAATAAATCATTATTCTTATAGATTATTAGACTAATTTTAACCATTAATAGTACGTTGTCTTCTGCTAATGTTATTACATTCATTTTTAATTTGTAAAAAAATGTATCTGATAGAAGCATCTATTATGATTTATTGCAGTTAGAGTATGATGTGTGTGAGTTATAAGGGCTCAAGAAGGTTTAGTCATGCTGAGTTCAGAGGACTTGCTCTCAAAGGTCACACTCACTGGGGGAGAAGGAAAGGGAGGCTCCCTCAGCCAATCATACGGCCTCCTGCTGCTGATGCTGCCCCCGCTGAATCACCATGGAGATGCAATATCTGTCCCTATTGACAAGTCATATGGAAGATGCATCCATTTTCATCATCCAGATGAATATGTCTGCATCTTCACAGTAGAAAAACTTAAAAAAATAGCATTTACATTAATTGTGGATTAATTAGCGACATCCATGCTTTGTTTTTTTCCCTTCGTTTTCATTCCCAGGCCCCCCATCTCACTCCTTTTAGTGTGTGACCGCTTTACTCTTTCTCACCGCAGATAATGGAGAGGGTGCAAGACCAGCCTTCTTGAACTGACCCCCATCTTCTCTCTTCCACTCTCTATTTAACATGGGTCTTTTCTTTTCACACCACTCATCCAGTCCATTTCTCACGCTCTCCTCTTTTGGCTTCCGTAGTTGCATCTCTGTTGTGAATTTGCGGGATGGCGGAACCCAGCCCCTTCGAGTAGTACGCTTGATTGTGATGTCTTTAAAAGAAACTAACCGCTCCTTTCAGAAGTTGTTACTGCTGTCAAGCTTTTTAAATGTGTTTGCAAAAGGGAGTGATTTCATAAGTGAGAGGAAGAGGGAGGGAAGAATGAAAGAGAAACAGGAGGTCATGCAATGTGTATATACAGTATAATATATAATAGTGTATATATAATGTGTATATTTCTATCATGACAACTCTGGAAGAGTTTAGCATGGTAATAATGAATATGACAATTAGGGGTGTGCAAAAAAATCGATTCACATTTGAATCGCGATTCAATCTTTGCCGATTCAGAATCGATTCATAGATTTCCAAAAATCTTTTTTTTACGGTGTGCACCGGCATCTGTTCCCGGTGGTCTGGTAGTGTTTCGAGGCCGCGAGGGCCGGTCTGATAAATAGTTATACATTGCAAGATCTTGCCGCCCGCTGGTCAAACTGTGCAGCCTCTCTGCTCAACCCGTAAATAAATGCATCGATCCGCAGATTATGTTTGAGTTCTTAATGGTCTGTAGATCTTTTGCCAAGCGTGTCAGAGGTGACGGGTTCTAAACCGCACTCGTATAGTTTTTTCTCTCTCTCATCAAAACCGAATATGTTCATCAGTGGTTACAGACAGTCTATATCAAGCAGGGAGACGTTTGAATGCATTTTATTTTGTGATCTCACCGGAACGAATAGAGAGTCTCAGCAACGGAGATAGAGACAGAGAACACTGTATCCATGACACTGATAGCAGCGGACACGAGCGCTCAGCTTGATCAACAGATCTCTTATTTAATAGCGAACTAAATGAATGCTCTGCTAGTTAACTGGAGATACCCGCAAATTACGCCTATAAACGACTTCACTGGATCTAAACAAATCAATCTAACCATAGATGTTACCAGTAGCGGTGGCTTTTTTAATCTATTTAAAATAATTTTGCAAGGGTTCTATGACATTTTATATTTTTAGGAATGTTAGGAAGTTCATTGTGCCCAGTCGAGTTCACATTTCAACAGTCAACCTGGTGAAGTACTCCTTAAACCACATTTAGCATAATTGTTTTTTTGATCTGACTACAGCACTTTAAAGCTAAATGTAAAAGCTTTTTATTTAAGTTTTATTTTAAACTTGAATTAAATGTATTTGAAAGCAGGGCAAAGCTTGGCACTTTGCACTTTTTAGTTGCAAAAGTTTTTATTTTTGTATAAGACATTTAAAGTAATATCAAACTGCATTTAATTTGTTGTGTTTCTTTTCTTTTAAATTGTGTCTACTGCAATCAATCACATAGGAAAAAGTAAACTACGTTTATATCCTGCGAATCGTTTTTTGAATTGAGAATCGTTTTTGAATCGAAAATCGATTTTGAATCGAATCTTGAGCCTAAAAATCGGTATCGAATCGTGACATTTTCTGAATCGTGCACCCCTAATGATAATGATGTTAATGTATTTGTTCTTGGCAGAATAGATCTGCTACGCTGCTGCTGCTGCTGCTGCTTCAGAATACATACACGACACACTGCTGTGAGCATGTATTGTAAGACATACTGCTGCTGCAAATATAGCATATATGAAAGAACCCATAGTAGATCTATACAGCTGGAGCTGGTGGTGGTGGAAGGTTTCAGAGGAACTTTGAAAGCACGCTGCAAACTGCTTACCAACTATTTAAATTTTGAGCAGCAAGCTCATTGGGTTCAGATGCAACAGCAACCAATCAGCTTGTGCCGTGCAGTCTACACAGGAATTGTAAGCAGGTTGCGTTCAAGTTGCGACCCATCAGCCTGCTCCATCTAGAGTTTCATGACAGAACTTGGCATATATATATATATATATATATATATATATATATATATATATATTTATTAGTGTGTGTGTGTGTGTTTTTCCCCTCTTAAAATTGTGAGCCATATCAGCTGATAGTCTCAGACAGCTCTGCATCAGATTTCTCTGTATAATAAGGGCTAATCATTGCAGAAAGGGTGATTAGTGATCAAGACCTGATTTATGAGTCACAGTTTGTTGTGCTTTTGGCTCAGGTTAGTGGGTTTGCATGCAGTATATTCTCAGCATCATTAAAGATCTGCTTTGAGTTGCTCCTTCTAAAAATCCAACACATTTGAGTGTGCCCTTAAAGGTCTTTTCTTTCAAACAGAACAACTGTATGTAAATGAGGAACAGCACATCCAATGTTACTTTCCGTTGATAGTACTACTAGAACATCGGTTCACAACAGGGGGGTCGCGGCCCACAAGGGGGCCTCAACAAGCTCTGAGGGGGGTCGCATCATATTTTGAAAAGTTTTGAGCAATGAGCATTAAATAAAAGTCCTTTTAAAAAAAGCCTGTTCAAAATTTACAAAATTTATATAATGAGCGAGTTCATCATGAACCACTATGGTACACCTATAATAAGTGTTTTTTTTATTGGGACTATTTTACACTGGTTCGGATCGCTGCCGCTGCGGAGTAGCCCAGTACCTGCGTGACTCGTCATAGACGTACACCGAGAGAAGTAGTTCCGGCTACAATGTTCTTCCGAAAGACGCATTATTCTGTTAATAAACGCAAGTTTATTATCGCTCGCTATAGCGCCAAAAGCGTAAAAAATAAAGCCTCACATTGATAAAGCCTCACAAATAACTTGCAAGTATTGAGGCAACAGACAGCAGTCATTTAGTAGTAGACTATATTCTTTCTTTTTTTTTTTTACACACCACTGTGAATAATTTTGTTTTTGCATTTCAAATAGGGCCAATATGTAGGCTTCTCCTAGGCTTACGTTTTTAAATTACAAAGGGCCTACTGATGTTTTTGTTATTGTATTTTCAATATTATAGGCTATTATTTGTGCATAAACATATCTGGTTATAGTAAACATACCGTTTGTTTGAAAACAACATATTTTGTCATCCTTGCTGATAATATCATTAAATGTGAAGGGGGGCCCTAAAATATTTTCTTGGGAAAAAGGGGGTCTCAGACAAAAAAAGGTTGGGAACCACTGTACTAGAATATTCGCTGATTCTGTAATCTGTTTCCTTCCGTTATGCTCTCTCATTGTGCCCTTGCACAAGTTTGTATAATCCAAAGTTGTTATGCAAAAATAACTGACCAAAGAGGTCTTTTTTGTTTTTTTTTGCAAGAGCCAGCTTATGCACAAACAACAACAACAAAAACATTTAAAACTGGATAAATTTTTTTGAGCTGCAAACATGTGCATTATATATCGTGCTTGTTTTCATAACACACACCTTGATTCAAATGGCGTATACGAAAAAAAAAAAGTTTCCAGGATGTTTGAAATATAAACCTCCAGTTTGTGAGCAAACAAGCATGTTTATTGGAAAGCAAGACACAAAGTTTCACTCTAGCATCAACTTAGCCTCACATGTTTCTGCTAAACTTCTTTGGAAGGAATAAAAATAGGCACAAATGAAACTATTGTTGACACAGTAAAGCCACAATCACACTGGCAGTGAAAAAAATAGCTGCAGGTCATGATTCTCAGTGCTAGTAGGCGTTCCCACATCGCATCACTGCTTATTTGCATAAAGTTGAACTCTGCTTGACTTAGTCTCATCACCAACGGTCGTGATTGCTCATGTCACTGGAAAATTGCAAAATGAATGTCCTTTGTTGCCAAAAACAGTCATTGCAAACAACCCTGAAGAGGGCTTTGAAATTGTGATGAGAAATGTTTGAGTTCATATTTAATTCTCAGACTTTTAATTGCGAACTTTGGAATTATTACAATTTAGAGCCCAGTTTGTGCCTTAGTGTTCTTGTGTTTGTAAGTCTCCCCTGTGTGTTTTTTCTGACAGGCTGATGCTAAGATGGTCTGTGATGTTGTGAGCCGTATGGAGGATACCGAGCCCTACTCTCCAGAGCTGCTGTCCGCCATGATCCGCTTGTGGTCTGACTCAGGCATCCAGGAGTGCTTCAGCCGTGCCCGCGAGTACCAGCTCAATGACTCCGCCCAATAGTGAGTATGGCTCTCTGCTGGGAAGAGCCATTACATTTACATTTATTAATTTAGCTTACGCTTTAAAGCGACTCACAATTGCTATATATGTCAGAGGTCGCACGCCTCTGGAGCAACTAGGGGTTAAGTGTCTTGCTCAGGGACACATTGGTGTCTCGCAGTGGATTCGAACCCGGGTCTCTCACACCAAAGGCATGTGTCTTATCCACTACCCAAGCACCATTAAGAGCATTCTGCTTAAAAATACGCATCTGTTATTATATCATTGACTATCACACTGCAGTCCTGTTCATTTTAGAGGCACAGGGCATATATTTTATGGACTGTAAATTAGGTAGCGTCTACATTATAATATGTATAGTCTTTATTTTCAATGCTTTTTTGAACACAGGCTCAGCAAAATGTCACTCTGAAGTGAGAGAGATACATTCACAGATGCAATTACAGTATCTGCTGATGAAAGGTCTTGAGTTTGTGTGTGCATTTGTGCTGTACAGTATGTGTGTGTAATAACATTGAAAGAGTTTAGTCAGCATTACATTTCAGATTTTGTGGTTTACTGTAACAGTTTGGGAAGCTGGTCCTTGTGGAAAGTGGTGTTTAGATGAAGATAAATTACTTGCTCACAGATTGACAACATAGATTATGTCGCAGTGAAGCACATGTGGGCAGGAGAAAGACTTAAAGGTAGGGAAGGCAGTGTTTTTAAAAACACTTTTTGTTATACTGGTTGATGCCTGATAGCAATCAATAATAGGAGTGGTCTAAATATTAAAGGTCCCGTTCTTCGTGATCCCATGTTTTAAACTTTAGTTAGTGTGTAATGTTGTTGTTAGAGTATAAATAATATCTGTAAAATTATAAAGCTCAAAGTTCAATGCCAAGCGAGATATTTTATTTAACAGAAGTAGCCTACATCGAACAGCCCGTTTGGACTACATCTCTCTACTTCCTTCTTTAATGACGTCAATAGAACAGTTTTTTGACTAACGTCCGCCCACAGGAATGCTCCCTCAACTCGCGCACTTATAACTTAGTGTTTACGCAGCTCTTACAGTGATTTTCTGAAGTAAAACTGACGCTTCATCTTTTGTGTGATGTAAAATAAACTTTATTAAACTCATCAGTATATGTTTGATTATCATTCGGACCTGGTCCGATACAGCAGACTTGTAGGATATTAATAAATAATGGATACATACAAGCAGATGACAAATACGTTATAATAACCGTAATTAAACTACTAAACTATACCTGTTCCATCTCTATACAGCACTCTGACTCTGTAGGCATTATTGTCCGACTCGAAATGAACACCGTTACTGAGAGTTTCTGATATTATCATCATTCCGTGAGATGAAATTGTCCTGAGAGACTGAGCGCGAGCTCATGTAGCTCCGCCCCCTGTGCCAGCAGCAGTAGCTTATTTGCATTTAAAGGGCACACACTAAAACAGCTCGTTTTTCTGAGCCCCAAAAAATTACAATTTAAACATGCTGTAAAAAATGATCTGTTGGGTATATTGAGCGGAAACTTCACATACACATTCTGGGGACATCAGAGACTTATTTTACATCTTGTGAAAAGGGGCATAATACGGGACCTTTAAAACATGTACATACTGTATATCTTCTGTAGAAGTCACAGGACCAAAATAAATTTTCATCTAATAATTGCATTTGGTCCGAATGCAATGATACGATGTCCTGTCAACATATGTATTTCCATACGTCTGCGCACCCTTCTCGCGCAGACATCACATGTCATCACCACGAGGCAAACAGAGTTGTAGACAGACTGTCACCGAGCGCCGTTAACAAACAGCAGCCATCTTTTCCAGTTCCTCCTGAACCAAAACAATGAGCCTATGCTGCTTTTGTGTTTTGAAGGAGGCATGGCTTTGGATCTGAAGGGAGGGTTGGATCTTGTGCTTTCAAAGCTAGGTTGCTATTGCTTGCCTCTCCGAAATTGCCTACCCTACCATTAATGTTTAGGGTACCAAAAAATAAGTTTGCTAGACAAGCTTAGGAAAGACATTTTTCTTCCTTATTATTTGCATAAATATGACCAAGTTTTGCATAAATGTTCTGTCTTTTGTTCAAGCCAGTAGATCACATGAATGATCAGTAAGACAAAGTTTCCAGTAGTGTTTCAAGTGCAGGTGTATGAAAACAGAAATATCAAATGGTGGAAGGACAATAAATGACATTTTCGGATTTATGTATGTTTTGGGATAGATTGCTGTTAGGAGCTGGAAGAGATGCACGACTGAACTATATGACTATACGACATTTACTGTTAACAGGCTTTTTTTTTAATATTACCATATTCAGTTGAGAATTTGTTCATATTCAGTGACCTTGCTAATTATTTAAAAACCTCTGATTCTTTTGGAAGAATTTAATTTCAGTAGACGCTGTGAATGCACACCCACACCCACCCACCCACCCACACACACACACACACACTCACTTTTTCCATCCATAACCTGCATCTTTTTTCAGATGAGCCATTTAGTCACAATGTCTGCAACACTTTCTACTGTGGCAGCTGTGTTTCCTAATTAATTCTGTTTAAAACAATACTATTTTCTTCTTACATATATAATTTAATATAATTTGATTTCTATTTTCTATTATATTTATTTTATTTATATATTTATTATGTTTTATCTTTTTATTTTATTCTATTTTATTCTATTATATTGTGTGTTTTAATATTGGTCGCACTGTATGTGTTTTTGTGTGTGCCATTTTAAAGAAGTCTTGTCTCTTTTTAATGTCTTTGTTTTATTTTGCAGTACCCAGTCTTTTTATCTCGTCACATTTAATTCAGACTGTTAACTCACTACAAATGAGTGCAAGATATATTTCCTGTGGTTGTGCTCTAGATTTAGTAGCTACGCAGTGCACAGGAAACACTGCTGCACACCAGTGTTTATTTTTCTTTGCTTGCGTGTGTGTGTGTGTGTGTGTGTATTTACACTAAAGACATGGCCAGCTGGACAGGTACAACTTGTATATCTAAATCATTCTTTCACATCAATCATTGAGCTGTTTATGAGCACACTGGCTTCCTCTTGTCTTTCTCTTCCCAAAGGTCCATTGAACTGCTGAATATATCAGGAGACATTTCTGAACATTTCCGATTGAGGCGCAGTGGTCTTTTCCAGAGTTAGATGCTGTAACAGGAATAGATCAGCCCTCATAGTATTCTGAAAACTTCTTTCATTATCTGAACTTCTTCCACTATTTCTGTCCTTCCTCTCATTCTTTCACACTCACCAGCTTCTTCTATATTACTCTGATAACATCCACTTTATGGTGCTATGAATGAGTTCATCCACTCTTGTCCGGCCTAACTGACGGATGTTTTAAAAGCTCCTCCCTTTTAACACCGCGAAACACCCCAGTTGTGTTCCTCTTGTCCTCTCAGTTTTGTTCCTGATCAGTTTTTGTTTTGTTTTTGACTTCTTCTTTTCAACTCTCTGCTAATTTAATTTCTTTAGTATTTTTCTCTGATAATAGAGTTAAAGAGAAGCATGTTCTACTTCTGGTTAAAAGAGATGTGCTGCAATATGACTGTCATAATTGCTTGAGGTCCACTGGCCTGAACTGAAACTTGCTAGATTTTGTGTTTTTAAGTTAAGCACCTTCATTTTTGACGTTTCCAGAGCAAATATAGGATATCTCTATGTTCTTATTTAAGTCTTGGACAGTCATTTTTCAGATGAACTTTCATTGGCTTTAACTTTAGAAGATGTAGCAAGTTTCACTTATTCTCAATTTTTTTGTGGTTGTGATAGTGTATCTTCACTGAATTACTGTCAAAATCAAAATAACTTGTATCCTGGTAAACTAGGTCATTGTCAAGAAACTTTCTCAACAATGAGAGAATTTATATATATATATGTGTGTGTGTATATATATATATATATATATATATATATATATATATATATATATATATATATATATATATATATACATATATATACTGTATATATACTGTATATATATATATATATATATACTGTATATATATATATATATATATATATATATATATATATATATATATATATATATACACCCTAATGAATGTCATTATATGAACAAAAACAGAAAGTCATACAGATTTGGAACGACATGAGTGTGAGTAAAAAATGACAACATTTTGGGGTGAACTATCCCTTTAAGCAACAGTACAGTAATTCCAGAGGTCAGAGGTAATACCAGACTTTACATGATATTAGTAATAATGGCTCATTTTGACATTCTTGCAGCACCCTGAATTTCCAAAGCTTTTTGTTACCACAGTACATGTAATAGCAATGTCTCCAATGTTCTGTAGTTCTTTTTTCTGCACATCTTTCTGTCTCTCTCTCTCTCTCTCTCTCTCTCTCTCTCTCTCTCTCTCTCTCTCTCTCTCTCTCTCTCTCTGTGATGGGGAGCAGCAGACAGCAGGCAGGCCGCTGAGAGGTGTTGCCAGGCAGAGCACTCAAGCAGCAGCAGGAAACAGAGGGAGGGTGGAGTGAGAAAGAAAGAAAGATGGTGTATGAGAGAGAGAGAGAGAGAGAGAGAGGGAGACGGGGGAAGGGCAGAGCTGGCAAGCAGCCTGAGTGGTAGAGAGATACGAGTTTTCCATACTAAAAAGAGAGCGACGTGAAGACACCGTACAGCACAACCGTCCCCGCATGTCCATTAGGCCTAAAACGACAGAGTAAAGTCCACATAGTAACGTCATACTAGGGCTGGGCGATTTTGGCTAAAATCATAATCGAACAAGTTACCTCGATTACGATTATTGAACGATTATTTACATTTTTTTTCGTTCTCATATGTCACTGGCAAGGCTTATATTGTAAATATGTTCACGGTTATTTTTTCTTATGAAAGAGTGCATAATCCTATCTTTTGTGATTCTAAAATAAGTAAACACACAGATAGCTTTTAATGCTTATTTTTGAAATATTTCAAACAATTGAATCAAACAAAGCATACAATGCTTGAAATAAAAACGTCTTATAAAAAAGTCATTAAGTTTTAATGTAAAAAGAAAGTTTCTTGTTGCTGGGCGTTTGTCAGTCTCTCTCTTTTTTCGCGTGTTTCTTTGGTACAAGCGGCTCCTGTTGCTGAGTTGCCAGTGATTTTCCGGAATCAGAGAGTGCGTTCACACACAACCCGCAAAGACATGTCTCAGAGGCGTCTATTGCTTATGAGCTGCGATTTCTGACCACGCTTGTGCTTTTTTTTTTCTCGGATTCGATCATAAACTAGCTCATCACGTGCTGTTTCACGCTGGCGAACGATCCCGGCTTAAGCGCCATCATTACGACACGGCATTGATTGATTAAGGCTTTTGTTCACACAGCGCGCGTTCCGGGACTGAACAGAACACGGCAATGTTACTATGTCCCCAACCTTCCATCAATCCCGGATCGCGTTTGCATTCACACAGAAGGTGTTTGTTCTGACAATTTCCCGGGATCAACACGCTGTGTGAAAGGGGCTCATGTTGCTTCAATGTCGCAGACTGGACGGGGCGGAGTTACGTGACTACACACGCGGTAATATGTTTTAAGGGGAAAGTACATTAACACACAGTGGGCAGAAATATTAATAGGATTAAAAAAACGAAATAACCGACATGGTAAAATTACGTCGGTTATAGGCTCTGAATTTCGGTTTCGATTATTTTTCGATTAATCATCCAGCCCTACGTCATACTTATAAAAGATTTACAATAGTACATAAAGCTACTCCACAGAACACCATCAGGGTATTGAGTCCATGTGAGATAAAGACAGTAGTCCTGTTGCGAATGACAAAATGCACTTGCGCACACGTACTTGTACATAAAATACAACAATTCTTCCTTACTGAATATATTCTCTGCATCTACAGGCAACTAAGCAGACAAGGATATATAGCTACATAAATACTGTATGTCAAGAACTATTTCAGACAATTTTCTTTTGCATCCCAAGATTTTTGTACTCTCACCCAAAGGCAACACTCGTACCTGTCTCTGAGCCATGACTCTAGAGAAATTTGCTTTTAGTCAAATGTAATGAAAGATTACCCACGCTTATAGTGGTTTTATCTGGTCAGTGCGGACAGTTGCTTTCTAAAAAAAAAGCTTATGGAAATCCTCAGTTAACATAGCCGCCCTAAATCTGCTATTTGTTAATAGACAAAATATGCTGAGAGGGACGCGTGCACAGCCAGCAGATACAGGTCACAAAGGAACGTGCCCCAGAGAGAGACAGCATTAACACTGTCAAAGAGAAGAGAATGTGTCAGTATACAGTCATCCTTATTAGTGCTGTTCACCTGATGTCCCATTTGAGACTGTGTATGAGAGCAGTTCATACTTAAGTACATACTGTGTCAGGTAGACTTGAAAGAACCTGAGATTAAGTCCCACTGACCAAGCGATCCTGCAAGCCAAAAGTTCCACTCATAAACATTGATACAATTGATCCAGTCACAGCAACAGCACCCCCTAGAGTCAGTGTAGTGAACCATAAGAAGAGAAATAATGCAAAATACACATTGAGGTTTCTTTCAAAAGTTCTTTATATTGTTTCCATATATGGCTGACAATATACAGTGGATCCAGACATATTTTTTTATTATAATTATTTTTTATTACAGAAGCTTTGTGTAAAACCTGTATCACCGTGACTTTGCCAAGCAAGACATGTTCATGGATCAACATATTTTGTCCCGGAAATGTAGTCCTAACCCTACCCCTAAACCTAACCCTACCAAACTTATCCCTAAAATCAGAAGGAAATAATAAGTGAATAACACTGATGTAGGGGCACCTAACCCTGGTTGTAAGCTTAAACTTGACATAAACTGTAAACTTGTCCCTCAAATCTGATTGGTTGATTAGAATATTGTTGAATGTTGTTGATCCAGGAACATGTTGCACGTTCACCTCCAGCATTTAAGAATGGTCAAAGGAGCATTATGTTTTAATGGAAGCAAGAACTTCTGACCATTTGCCCTTTTTAAAATGCTAAAACTTTCTGTTTATTTCCAGGTTTAAAATAGATTTAGTTTCCCAGATCTTCCCAGTGGTCTGAGACTTTTGGACCACATGACCTTGCCCTCAAGTGCGGTGTTATTCATTGTTATTTTTTATTTTTTTTACTCTCCCCCTCTATTTCAGGCCTGTGTCTGAATCTGGCTCCATGTCACTACATCTGTGGAGACTTGGCACAGGGAATCTCACATTATTATCAGAGATTTAACTGCTGTTTATCATGATTTTGTGTTTAGTGATGCTGCATGATGTTGTAAGTCTGTGGAATTATTTGGTGGAAGGGAGGTTATGAGGTCAGAAGGGTGTACGTGTAGCCAGGGACGGTACAAGGGGGAAAGATGGATAACTTCTTGTAGTAGAAAAATGAATGTGAGAAACTGTAACGCTTAATATCTGGGGGCGTCCCGCCTTTTAGTGCCATTTGCCATTGTGATAGACTTGTTTTGCACATCAGCTGCACAAACCTGAAGAATATAGGGTTTTTAAAGCGTGATTTGAGCTAGAGAAGAAACGTTTACAGTATGAAGATATTGTTGACCGATTTAAATCTAATATATCATTGCCCCATAATCTTGACAAACAGTTTTGGATATTTCAGTCCCAATTAGGTAGATTTAAGTTGATACCTATACTAGATACCTACAGTAAAAAAAAAAGTACCAACCCAAAACGATAGTGTACATAGAAAAAATATCTATGTTGCTATCCACCTTATTGTTCAACGCAGAAGTAAGCAATATGTCCTTTGAAAGTGTGAAACTTCCGATTCATTAGCCGCTATAGTGAAATAACTTGAAGAATAACAAAGTGCAGTCAATGGTAAAACTATTTGCACAACAAACTCAGTGTGTTTATAATTAAGACAATACATTAAAATAATATAAGAAATACCAGTTTGCAATATCAATAAGCATTAACTAGCTGTTTTGTACAGCTAAAAACATTCAATTACTAATGGCCGTGCTCGCTTTTATGTTAAAAATAAGTTGGATGGGGGAAATATCCAAGATGCCCGTTGAGTGAACTGACTTGTGTTAAAGCAGGGGTGCCCACACTTTTTTGCTTGATGATCTACTTTTAAAATGATCAACACAATGAGATCTACCAATTAAAAAACACAGTTTTATTGGAAAAATACACTTGTATTGTAAACAAATGCTTGTTGCTACTATTGCATGTAATCTTGTAATTAAGGAGATAAATAATAAATAATGTTCATTGTTGATATTAAATTTAAACACTTAACTCAAAATATCTACAGCACAACAGATTACAATAGCCAGGGCATTTATCTTATGACTTGCAATGGAATCAGACAGCCTTTGCTTTTAGGCCTGGGCGAGTAAAAAATGACTGTTGACCAGTTAATTGAGATTTCAGTTCTTTCACCTTTGTTTCTCTAAGCTCGCTTCTTGCAGGAAAATCGTTCTCATAGTTTTTATTGTGTCCGAAAATTTCTCTCAACGTTTCCTTTTTTTGGAATAGCAATACTTGTTTGGCAGATCATACAAATGCATTTAGAAAAGGACATTGTGAAAAAAAAATATTCCTCCCACTCCGCATGGAAATGGTACGTTTTTGGTTTTTTGCTTGGTACCGCATTCATTTTATGAATGAATGAATGTCATTTGTGTACACTACCGATTAGAAGCCGGCTAGTTGTCATGGCAACCGAATAAACAAAACACATCTCGCATGGTCAAATTTTATTCGTCAAGTGCAAATCAGACAGAAACTAAAAGGAGAAGGAAGGACAGTGGCACAATGCTAGCCTATATTTATTTTTATTCAAATTTAACAAAAGCATATATTAAAATTATGTGCGATCTACCAGCATTGTCTTTGCGATCGACTGGTAGATCGCGATCGACCTATTGGGCACCCCTGTGTTAAAGGGACTTTGTTGTAGTTGAGCACTGAAGACAGTAGTGACAGTGGAATGTTCACATTTCACTGCAGAATTCTGGTGCAACCAAGGAAACCTTCGACTGCAACATCTCAATGCCACAGATGGACAGGAAAAGAAGGGAGACAAGAAAGAAAGAGAGGCAAACTAAATAAAAAAGCAAGAGTAGAATGTACACCGAAGCATACAAGATATAATTACACAAGACACAAAATGAAAAATCGAACTGATCTGAAATTCCAGCAGGAATACATGCAGTAATTTTCCTCTAAATGTGTCAAAACATTTTTTGAAATTGCATTTTTGATGTAATCATCCATTAGATGTCTACTCTCTACCAGTATAACCAGCCAGATGCTTTGATGGATGTTTCGGCGTCTCGTGGTACTCAACCTTCAATTCAACTGGCATCCAATTTGGAAGCACACATATTCATCTGGAAGATAAATGACATCCACAGCCTTAAGAGAATATACATCACACATTGTTGAAAATCAGGCTCGGTTCTTCCGGTCCGATTGCATCACTGTTGTGTTTTGAAGAGGTATCTTGTGTATAAATGTGTCAGCTGTGAGTGGCACAAGAAGAATGTTTTATTTTGACTCATAGTCCTAGAGTCTGATTGACTGTCCTGTGTTTAAGATTTTTTCTTTAGTAGGGATGGACTCTCATCTGATTTGTTGACACTCACTATTATATGAAAAGCAATCATTTTTATGTCAGAGCTAACATAAATGAGAATCTGTCAACAAAATATGAGGGAACAAAGGGAAAACTTGTCCGGTTTTAGTACATTGTTGTCGTGTAAACATATCCTAAGAATTTAAAGTCTTCTATGCTCAGCAATACAGTGAAACAGTAATATTGTGAAATAATATTATGATTTATCTTTTTTATATATATGTTTTAAAATGTAACTTATTCCTAAATTCCAGTTTTCAGTGTTACACGATCCTTCAGAAATCATTCTAATATGCTGATTTGGTGCAAAAAAAATCTTACTGACCCCAAACTTTTGAATGGTATAGCATATGCCTGATTATAATATCATCATTACTGATGAATTACAGATGTCATGGTAAACACAATAAACAGTGTGTTAGTTGTGCTAGGTAAATAGCAGTTTTTTTTAAATAAGCCGCAAACTATAATCCAAATGTAGGCTACATGGAAAAGATGTTTTTTTTTTTAAATAAAATGACAGTTACTGATTTTAAATACATCATAACACTATTCCAGTGCATTTAACACTTGATTACGATATTTTGTGGCTGATTAGTGAATACAATTCACGTTTTTGCACTGAAATGCAGCATTGTTTAGTGAATTCACCCCACATTCTCTTAAGAGACTGATTCATGACGCTTTTATGATTTCTGAAAAACAACAGCAACTTTTGGATCTTCTTGGTTGAGAAGTTAACGTAGACTCACTGTATTCCGGACATCACGGTATTCCGGACACTTGACCTTTTCTCGCAAATTCTATAAATAAAAACTTTCAGGTCACGGCATATATATATATATCCGTGTCATCTTTGCCTCCTCCTCTTTCAAATCCGACCAATCCTATGTTTCCAGAGCCAGTCGTTTCAAAGAAATCAACGTGAGTTTCTAACGTACACCAATGAATGTTCAGAAAATGGTGGGGGGAAGGTTTTCCGGCAAGACAAAAGGAAGAGGGGAGAATACCTCCGTAGAAAACGGCTCTTAAAACATGTTCACCCACCAGAAAATGACAAAAAAAACATTCTTATGGTCTTATAAAATAATTATGAGTTACAATTTGCAAATATTTGTACTTTTTTAAGGTATTTAAATTTTTTTAACATTTAAAATTCTTAAATATAACGTTAACGTTAGAATATAATGCTCACATGAGCAATCGTCGATTAAAATAGTGTATAGACGCTTATACAACAAAGTTATGAAGATTAATATGATTATTTTACCAACTTATAGTTGGTAAAATGTATATGTGTTTTATATTAGAAATGACGACTCCTTAACTGTCCGAAACACAGTGAGTAGAAATTTTCAGCCGTCCGGAACACCGTGAGTCCTCACGGTAATCCGGACACTGCGTCTCCCGGCAGTTTTTTCAAGATTTCTCCAAAATGATTAGTCCAAAATGTGTCAATCAAACTTTGGAACATGTGGAAGGCATGTCCCCAGTGACAGACGAGCCAATCAGGTTTATCTTTCTGCGGATTGATATCTTACGGGACGTTTTACTGTGCAAAGTGTCCGGAATACAGTGAGTCTACGTTACTAGTATCTCAAGAGACTTTTATACTTCATGTGAATGACAGTATCTCAGATTCTGTGGAAAACTGTGGGTCCTAACATGCTGTCTTTCATTCTTCCTCCAGCTACTTAGACAGTTTAGATCGGATCGGTGCTCCAGACTACCAGCCCACAGAGCAGGACATTCTGCGAACTCGAGTGAAGACCACCGGGATTGTAGAAACCCACTTCACCTTCAAGAATCTGCACTTCAGGTGAGACTGATCGGTGTGTTATTTATGCATCTGAAAGTACAGCGTGTAATTCAGAGCCTTTCTCAGGCTGTTAGAGTACTACAGTTGTACAACATTTCACTCATTCATGAATCATAATCAGGCCATGGCTAGATGAAAAAAAAGTCTGATTTAATATATGTATACTCAGATTCTTTTCAGCAAAAAGTGTTTTTAACTGTCGCATTACAGCTGAAGTGGTTATAGACCGAGATTAACGCAGATGATTATCTCCAAACACTGCCATTCTCTCACTTCATATCAGCTCCTCCTTCACAGTTTTTTTTTTTTCCTCATCTGATAGCCCGTGAAAATAGAAGACTAAAATAAAAAGTGTTGATAGGGGTTGGACAGACAGAGCTGCCACATTATTCTGAAGACAGATTTAACAACATGTCATACTGTTACGGCAGAAACTAGGGTTTTCACAGAAAAGGGCAGTACCTCAGTGCACAGCAGAAATACATGTTCTGAAGATGATACTAGCATCTGAATGACAGATCCACTCATAATATTGGGTGGAAATCATTACAGATTTAAGATTTAGGGCTTTTAAAGCATACAGTTATATAATAAAATACAGTAGTGGCGAAAAGTGATTTTTAATTGATTTCTTTTTTTAAAGATTTTGTAATCATATTGCGTAGTTGTGCTTGGAGTCAATCGTTTTATTTGTGATAAGTAACGTTATAAAACATGCCAAATTGTGTGGACATAATTTTTGGCCAGACTGTCATACAAAGAAATTATGAACACGTGCAAGAATAAGAGAGAAACAACAAAACTGATTATGTTGTAGTCAATGTATGTAATAAAATGTAATTTTATTACATTTTATTTTTGCAGAATAATTTTGTCAGATAAATACCAAGTTTAGTGTTTTGTTCTTTCCTCATATTTAAATGGTTTAATCAAACTGGTTGGGTCATTAAAAACAAATCCCCAAACGAACCCCCTTCAGACATCACTTTTGGCCACTACTGTTTAAAGATTTTGGTTTAATGGATAATCATGTTGCTTTAGGAAAGTTTTTGAGGAGAAAACGGCACATGTTAGCTGTGGAACAGGACACTCTACTGTTCAAAAGTTTGGGAGCGGAAATATTTGTAATGTTTTTGAAAGAAGTCTCAGAAAGGCAGCATTTATTTTTTATAAAAAATACAGGGAAAACTGTAATATTATGAAATGTTATTAGTTTAAATAACTGTTTTCCATTTGAATATATTTTATTTCTTTTGTGGCAAAGCTGGATTTTCAGTAGCCATTACTCCAGTCTTTAGTGATCACATGATCCTTCAGAAATCATTCCAATATGCTATATTTTCTATATTCTACGATGAATAAAAAAGAACTGCATTTTTTTTAAATATAACTCATTTTTAACATTATAAATGTTTAACTTTACTGTCTCTTTTGATCAATTTAATGTGAATTATTGCTGAATAAAAGTATTAAATGGGTTATATGATACTATTTTAAAAGTTCATTATTTTGACTGGGTGTAATAGAATAGGTAACATGCTTTGATGTTCAAAAAACACATACTGTACATTATTAAGTCTCCTCTATTCCCTGTGAGAAACGCACTGGTTTCTACAAAGCCCTTCCTTCCTGAAAGCTCAGATTGCTCTGATTGGCCATCTGACCTAGTGCATTGTGATTGGTCAAACACATCAAGTGTGTGTCGGAAATGTAACGGCCCTTACCATAATTGTGAGCTTCAGCTTCCAAGGCTTCTGTAGGGTTTGTAAACACACAGTTAATAATAATGTCGTTGGTTACCATATCAGTTTGAGTCTGAGTCGGATTGTGAAAATGTGGATGTTCAAGCCGTTCGATTGGAAATAACTTTGCAAACACAACATGAGCAGAACGTTTGACAGTGGTAAGCCGTCTGGAAGCTGTCCTCTGTAAAATGTGCTTTCCACAAGCAAACACTGAGTTGTACTGCTCAGGAACAGCTTTATAAACAAATCAAACAAATCGGGTTTGCTTTCGCATCCAAACACAACGCCAAACACACACTTCAATTCACTGAAACCTCGTCTTCTTTCTTTGCGTATGCCTTTAGACGGGCATTATGCTAATATTTCACATTGTTTCTTGTACGTTTGAGGAAGTAATATCTGGACTTCGACCGAGGTGTTTTAGGCAGATCTGGATCACTGTTTTCCGTTAGATAAAATTAACCACTGTGTTGGGAGACTATAACTTTGCAGATCGTATACATGCACAAACAAATACATTACACACTAAAGGAAACGAAAAACAGTAAAAAGTATGATATGACTCCTTTAACTTTCTTCAAACAACAAAAACAAATCTTACCAACCCCAAGCTTTTAAATGGTAGTGTATGTTGCTCGTGTGATGCAGTGCATTATCGTGATTGTGGTGAACTCATGTTGAGTTGTGTCTTCTCAGGCTGTTTGATGTGGGAGGTCAGAGGTCGGAGAGGAAGAAATGGATCCACTGTTTTGAGGATGTGACTGCCATTATCTTCTGTGTGGCTCTGAGTGGATACGACCAGGTGCTCCATGAAGACGAGACCACGGTGAGCACTAAATACACACGCACAGACATGCATCCATACACAAACACACACTTCTGTGCTTATGCTCTGACACACACAGGCTCATAAATAATTGCACGTGCACTGTGTTTCAAATACACTTTGTGCACACCTAACAAACTAACAAAAATGATTCATGGGTATTTGAACATGATTTCTCCTTTGTAAGTTGCCTCAGATGAGATGTTTATCACAAATCCTAATGGTCATGACGTCTTGGTGCAAACATAATGATCTTCAAGTTGATCAGAACACTGTAATCACAATCATGTTGCCAATCATGTGACCATGATAAAAGTGTGCTGTGTGATCATCCACAGCCTTATAATTAAATAAGGGCCACGGGACCTGGTTAGTGTAATAGCTGGTTCTTAGAAATTTTTAAGGTCAGTGGCATTTATAAATCAGCCTCCATTATGAACTCCCACACGAAGCGGCACATTCGGTAATGCGTATTCTATGTATGTGTCATCTTGTGCGTACTGTAAAATTCGTAGAAATAGTAATTAATAATGAAAAAATAAGAATATTTGATAATTGTATTTCTATTCCAAAGTTTTAACAAACTTACTGTTACAAAACACTGTACATTTCACTATAGGTTCAAATACACTAGGTTTATACTGGGAAAAAAATCATCTTTCCCCATAAATAATTACTATTGGTCACCCTTTACATCTGTCTGTGGGTTTTGCTAATATTTAAACAATGAAAAGTATTAAAAAGAGCTAGTGACTAAACCTCGTAACTCCATTGGATCCTCAAACGGTTGGTAAAACCTCCACCCCGCCTCTATCATGAATGAAGTGCTTCACTCAGTTTGAAGCGTCTATGCTTCTTTGCAATGCAAAGGTAAATAAAGAAATGCTTTTTTGAATTAGTACAGTATTTTTTAACTCAAGAAACAATATATATATATATATACTGCCCAGTGCCCACACAGCTACAGTAAGCTTTATAACCTGTATGGTGATGAAAACGTAATGCTATGCACTTGCTGTCTCAGATGCCAGAGCTGTACATGCTTTGTCCATCATTAGAACGGGATGATGGACAAAGCATGTACAGCTCTCGCAGTGGCGTAGCGCAAAGCCAAAGTGCAAACTTTGCTCTAGAGTTATGGCGGTGAAGAAGTCTCAAACCCCAGCTTATTATCCACTACAGAAAGTGAAAGTAAAAACTGACCAAGCTTTTGACATCTGACAAATCCTGTTGATAAGGCCGATAGATAATGCTTTTGACGATATCTCTGCTATCGACAATACACAATATCATCATCGATGGGCGCAATCTGGCAGAGGGATTATCGCGGCCCACCCCCCACACTAGTTTTGATTCCCCACACACTGTACCATCATTATTGGACCAATTACTTGGACAAGTCTAATAACGGCATAGCTTTGAGTATCGTGTCTGTGTTGCAAAATAATGCTTATCCCGTGCTAACTAACTGCATATAATGGGTTCTCAGAGTGCTGGAGTTCCCATTTGGTCACAAAGGTTCAACATTTTTCTAGTTTTTTTGTTTTATTTTGTTTTGTTTTTTTGCTAACACATTCTGCAACTTGTGATGTCAGGATGCATTTGTCCCACATCTTAAAATGGTAATTTTGTTGATTGTTAACCCAGTCAAGTGTTGGGCTCAGCGTAGGTTGAGTCGAGTGTTTTGTCTCCTGGGTGTTCATGTGATGCTGTCATTAGTTTAAGACAACAAGTACTTTCCTCACCATGTCCGTTTCTTATAGACAACATGAGATAAAATGGTAACAACTCAATAAGTTCCCATTAGTTCCCTGATTGTTTTTACAATGTTTAATAGGGGTTCATGCACGTAGTGCTGAAACCCTATTGTAATCAGTCTTTGTTAATGTTAGTTCATTGTTAATTCATGTTATCTCAGGTCCATTAAATAATGTTAAAAGACACAAGTTTTGTTTTTAATAATGTGCTTCAAATAAATGCTTTACAATTAATTTTAATTGTTAGTTCATGTTAACTAATGTTTTCAAATGGAAATACATATGGAATATTAAATAATATAATAAGTAGAAATAACTAAATGAAGGAAACAATTAAGTTGACCCAACTTTTTTTAAGTAAACAAGTTTTTAAAAAAAATATATAGGTAAATTCTAAATTATGACAACTTGTAAATATGTTAACATAAAATAATTAAATAGACAAATTCACAAAAAGCCATACAAACTTATTGTTAAGGTCTATGAACACTTTTACAGTGTCCTTTAAAAGAAGAAACAAATAATTATTTATATCCCCAGTCCCCACACAATCGATTGATTTTGTGACCGTGCCAATTGAATCATGGCAGGTGTGATGAGTCATGTCTGGACGTCTGTGTGGCACAGGCCTCAGATCTGCCTAGACACACTCTCTCTCGACAAACTCCGATAAGAGAATGTTTACAACATCAGAGAGATTTACGGTGATGTGTTTTGGATATAGGAGGGATTTTATGGCTAGAAAAGAGAACGCCCATAAATACAGCAACTCTCACGCGCCCATATTCACCTGATCTATGGAAGTGATAAAAAGAGAAGACAGATTCTGTAATTATTCTGTAAGAAAGTCCCGGCGAAACAAACGGACAGAGATAAACACGCATACAGATTCTATGAATACACACTCTCAGAACGTGGCTCCTGTCAGTGCTCGTCCATTCAGCGCTCTATCAGTGTTTATGCATTTGTCTTCTGACATTCTGTCCCAAATTTCCTCCTGTGCACCCTGTGCCCTTTCCCTCCTCCATTTAAAAAAAAAAAAAACATACGTTTATTTCCTTCAATCACTGTGCGTTCCTTTCAAGTTTGACCTGTGTGAGACTTTTTTCATCTGTTTAGAGCTGTTCCTTTCTTCATGTGTGACAAAGCATGGAACGATTCTGCATTGCTAGACTATTGTTTAGCATTTCAGTGTGTGTGTGTGTGTGTAAATGTACGGGTGAGTCTGAACAGCAGTGGTATCTGGGGGTGGGAAATGTGAGTGAAGTGGTGAAGTGTTGGGTTCTGGTGCATGTCCGGTTCCGCTCAGCTGCTCCTGTGGCCTCCAGCGGCCACCTCTGCATCTGCGTCTCTCCTTCAAAACATCTCAGCTGCTCTCCTGTCATCTCTCGCCATCGGCTTTCTTCTCTAAGCAATCGCTAAACAATCCAGCCCAGCTCTACAGACGGCTCTTCCACAGGTATGAAATTATCGCCAGCAACCTCAGTTGAAGTACATACTAAAAAGAGTTGGAAGCAGTAGGGTTCATGTTGTGCCTTGCGGTAACTTAAAGGGATAGTTCACCTAAAATGAAAATTCTGTCATCATTTTTTCAACAAATATTCAGAAAATCAATGGGTCAGATATTGTTTTGGACATCTTTGACTTTCATTGTATGAATGAAAACAATTAAAAGATTATCTTTTGTAGTTCACAGAATAAAGAATAGACCATTTGGGAGCAGATGTCACAGTTTTGTTACTTGCAACTGCTTGCGCATTGTGGTGGCATAAAAACGGTGGTAACAAGTGGAGGAAAAGGGTCAAAATCCATGGAATAAGATAAAAAATGTCTTGATGAGCCTTTGGATGTCAGAATCGGAATGCAAAAAAGATAGTCTTCATTTTTATAGAATACCGTGTTCAAAGACCCTTCGGACTTGAACGCTCATGTTTGCGGTCTATTAAAGCATGAATTTGATGTAAACAATAGGACTACATATAATTAACATAATAGGGGACATCATGTATTAGCCTTACAGTTACAGCATGAAATAATATTTAAGCCTATAACATTTTACATAGATAACATTTATATGTCACAATTCTGACTTTTTTCTGTGAGATTATATCTCGCAATTTGGAATTTATAACTTGCAATTGCGAGTTTATATAACAATTCCGAGGGGGAAAAAGTCAGAATTCTGGGATATAAACTCGCAATTCTCTGGAAAAAAGACGAGTTTATATCTTTACAATTCTGATTTTGTTCTCATAATTGTGAGAGATAAACTTGGAATTGCGAGAAAAAAGCTCTGAATTGTGAAATATAAACTCGAAATTACATTTTTATTATTTTATTCTGAGCTATCCCTTTAAGTGTTTGCTTGTGTGCTTGTTTGTGAAATATGCCAGTTTCAGTCATTAAATTTAGATGCATTGCTGGTTCTTTCCAAAACCACAACTTCTGATCGTCTGACCTCGTTTCCTCCTGAAATGACCGGACACATCAAAGAGAGAGTCACTGCTTCCAACTCTGAATTCATTACCATTCAGATGACAAACAAATAATGAGCAGAATAATCATTTATTAATCACATATGGAAATAAAGACAGTGTATATCTTTACACTTTTCCCTTTATAAATAACATGAGATTCACTGTATATCATCTGATCATGATGAGATGAGTAATTCATTCTTCAGTTAGCAGAATATGTTTTGTTTCCTTTTCTGGCTTTTTTGCTGTTCCTTTCTTTTTTTTAAATGTTTCTTACTTTTTCTGTTCATGTCTGACTTCATATTCTAATTTGGCACTTCGAGTGTGATTACGTGTGTGTGTGTGTGTGTGTGTGTGTGTGTGTGGATTAGAGCGCCTGAGAGAGTGTGTATGTGGGTTTACTTAGCTATAGTTTGGAGACAATTTTATGAGTTAAATCTGACAAACCCTTACTATATAGCTAAGTAAATATGTGTATGTTTGTGGATGCATGTCTGTAAATGATGTTGATGTCTTATTTTTCTTTCTGCAGAACCGCATGCACGAGTCAATGAAGCTGTTTGACAGCATCTGCAACAACAAATGGTTCACAAACACCTCCATCATTCTCTTTCTCAACAAGAAGGACATATTTGAGGAGAAAATTAAGAAATCTCCCTTAAGTATCTGCTTCCCAGAGTACACAGGTAAACTCATTATACACCGGTGTTAAGCAATAGAAAGAAAGGACAGATAGGATGGAAATACTAAATAATTGATGAGGAGAGGATTGGAGAAACAATCTCCAGAAGCCAGTTAGCACAATACATCTTCAGAACCATCCTGTTATTTTGTTCATTTTGGATGGATTCTCACCCATAATCTGGACAGCCTGCATTTCTTTAATCTCCAGCACTGAGGAGAAACAGTCATCTGTTATTTCCTGTTCATTTTTAGATCTGAGCTCTTCAGCTTCCTCCATTGCTGCTATTAAACATTTCCTCATTCTCATTATACTGAATGATATATGGGAGACAAGCTGCACAAACAATCACAAATAAGTTTGAGAAACAGAAATAACTTTCTTGAGCATGTGCTAAGGAGCTATATGTAATACATAATTGTCTCTGCCTGAGTTTAAAAAATAATAATAAAAAATCCTACAAGATTTTATCCTTGGCTGTGAGATCGAGGGCAATTGTAACACTAGTTATGTAATATGTTTGGAACTGAAAAATTATTCAATTATGTCTTACTTTGCTGACCTTTGCTGTAAATATACTTTCAGACAGCTAAAATAATTTGTATAATACACAAGTTATTATAAAGCTATATAAAGTATTATAGCAATTGTTTTATTACTTTGTAAAATATAATATGCACATATAATAAGTGTTCAGTTTCCAGTTTATATTTACCACAATTTTTTCCACTCTCTTGCTGTCTTTCCAAATGGTCCTTTATTTAAAAAAATACCCCTTTTTTATCACCATTTCTGGATCTCCCACTGTTTTCTTTTATTCACTCCTTCCTTTATTCATCTGCTGCTTTTCCATCCTTACCTGACTCATCCTGTGCTGCAGGTTTGGACACATTCATGGAAGCGGTGAACTACATTCAGTCCGAGTACGAGAGTAAGAACAAGTCAATTGAAAAGGAGATCTACTCGCACATCACCTGTGCTACAGACACAGACAACATTCAGTTTGTCTTCGACGCTGTCACTGATGTCGTCATCGCTAACAACCTGCGCTTCTGTGGTCTTTACTAACTCACAGTGATGTCCAGCTCTTTTACAGCCCCACAATACGGATATGTGACTTTATGTCCTTGTTTTATACTTTCAATTGTCTCTATTGGTGTCCATCAGGCCGTTTGATGTTCTTTTATAAGTTGGGAACTGGGTCAAATCTGGTTATAGTTCTCACAGAGCTGTTTTTTTTTTTTTTTTTATCTGCTAAATTTTAACCGAAGGTCTGAACTCAACTATTGATTTAGGTACATGTTACAAATATAGGAATGTGATTTGAATGTCCTTCCTGACACCTTCCTGGTGTGTAAGGAGATATTTTGAGGAAAATTGGTGCCAAACTTCCACTACTTGCTACTTTTATCCTATTGTAACTGAGCTTGTAAATTCACAACTATCCATTTGTCCTTATTGCACGGGATGCAGATTAATGATACCAGATTCAATGAGGTTATATGGCAATATTTTAAATTCTAGTGATTATGTAGGTGGCATTATTATGATGTTCTATACACACATTTTTCAGATTAATGCATTTTGGATATGAATTCCACGAATATTCACAAGCTGGCTCATTTTACATGTGTTCTGAATTGGCATCTCAGAGTGTTGATGAAACACTAGGCTTGACATTTACTTGGCATTTAGAAAAGAGTGCAAATGTCCTATGCCCTGAGCCAAACCACAAAAATGTTAGCCTTTTAGCATTCTAAAAAAAAAACAACGGGACGTATTACTCTTCAAAATTGGATTTTGGACCTTGGACCCATTGAATAGTACACACAAAAAAAGATAAAGTATTTGTATTAGCTTTTTGTATTGTGTTGAGAAAAGTCAAAGCTGATTTATAAGGAGAGAAGAACTACATGATTATCACAATATCACATTCACCCAACTGAAACAAGTTGTTTCTATATAATATATACAGTAGTGGCCGAAACTGCTGTCCGGCCTAGGAAACTTTGTTTAACTTAAATGTGTTATAGGTTTTGTAAGCATATTGCTTAGTTGTGCTTTGAGTCAATAGTTTTATTTGTGATAATGCAATGAAACATGGCACATTGTGTGGACATCATTTTTGACCTGTCATAGAAAGAAATTATGAACACATGGAAAATCAAGGGAGAACCAGCAAAACTGGTCATGTTGTAGTCAGTATGCTTTTTTTCTGCAAGCTTTTTTCTATGACTTTTTTCTGCATTGTAAAATAAAGCCTGTAGCTACCCCTTTTTTTGCCAAATAATTGTCAGATAATAACCATAATCAAGTTTAGTGTTTTATTCTCCCCTCAAACTCTATTTAAAAAATATAAAATATTTTCATCACATTTTGATGGTTTAATTGAACTTGTAGGATCATTAAAAACATAGGCCTATATGTTTCTGTAATTACTCACAATTGATAGCACCTAACTAAGATTTGTAATATATTTTTATATTATAATACACATTTTCACATTGAATCTCCAAATAAATGTAGAAACAGCAAAGACGGTATATTTGTTTATTTTCATCTTTTTACTGAGTACCATGAATGAAGACCAGTATCACTGATACCAGTAATGCTACTGATGTCTCTATTAAATGGATTTTTTTCTTAATTTCTGGAGATTAAAGAAGTAATGATAGCCATTCAACATTACAGTATAACTGAAAGCAATATTTATTTAATATTAATAGGCTATAAAAAAAATCTTTACATAAACCCATTAAATGTCACATTTAGCTGTGCCTCTATATATATACATATATACACACATTACATTTTAGGGTTGGTAACACATTTTTTAATACTTGGTGGAAGTCTCTTATGCTTACCGCTTCTGCATTTATTTGATCAAAAGTAAAAGCAGTAATATTGTGAAATATTACTACAATTTGGATTTTTTTTTCTATTTGAATGCCTCTTTTTTTATATATACTTCGTGTAACAATGTAAAACTCTTTACTGTTACTTTTGATCAATTTAATGCATTTTTGCTGAACAATAGTATTAATTCCTTATATATATATAAAAAAAATCTTACTGACCACAAACTTTTGAACAGTATACACACACATACAAATAACACCAGAATCACACACCTGCAACAACTGGAGAAGTATGTTTCATATCAGTATGACTGAAGTGATAGAATCACTGAGCTGTCTCACCACACGTTGCTGTTTTGTGTTTTATTCTATCTCGCTTGATTAACTGGTCACAGTACGCAGTAGGGCTAGTCATATCTAGAGGTGACACAGTTTTAACTATAGAGCAACAAGCTGTGATATTAGTCATTGCAGGAATATGACTGCAACAGGAACTGAATGGACCGGAGCTGAAAAGACGGATGAGCTGATAAACTGTTGCTTGCTCTAGAATAGGCAGACACGTGCATTGCATTGCATTGAAATGAGGCCTTGACCATTAGGCCTGCTTCCGAGTATGTGAAAATACAGATCTGTAATTGACAATAATTCACAGTGCCATAAATGCTTTGGACGTTTGCTGCTATGAATGTCTGTGAACAGCACTTTTAATCTTCATCTCTCTAAACAATCAATTTAGTCAGTGTGTGATTTATACATCAACTTTCAGGGAGGATGACAATTTCAAACTTTTTTTTTTTTTTTATCTTGTGTAACACAAATTGGGGTAACACTTTTTTTTGATGGTCCACTTTAGACAGTCTACTAACTATGAGCAACTTTGCAACAGCATGTCAACTAACTCTCAGAGTATTAGTTGACTGTAGACTTAGTAGTAGACGGTTAGGTTAGGTTAGGGTTAGATATTAGGGTTCGGGTTAGTAGAATAAGTTGACGTGTAGTTGCAAAGTTACTGATAGTTACTGAATGTCTGTTGGGAGAGCGTTAAAATAAAGTGTTTGCTGATATTAAGCAGACAGTCTACTAATACTTTAATGAGAGTTAGTTGACAATTCGCGTAATAATTCGCACCCTGACTTCAGTAAAACATCATCTTGTATGACCTTTAAACCTCAGTCCGTTATTAGCTACTGTTAATCTATGGGAAATGTGATTGAATTCAATCAACTGCTTCAGACAGCAAAAGGACAGTGATTCCTTTCACACAGAAAGGCCAAAACACAAACAGTAACCATTTGATTTAATTAGATCATAAATGAGGGTTTCCTTGATGTACTGTAAAACATGCTGAATCGTGCCAGCTATAAACAGCTGTGTGTACTGTTAAGGCCAGTGTCAGTACTGACCACAATTCAGTCATTGTTCAGGTCCATTATTGGTCAGTGCATATGTGTTGGCGTATAGTTACTTTCATTCTAGAAGCCAAACAAAGATCCTAAAGGGAAAGCACTTAGTAACCTCAATCCCATTGATCAGCCATAAAATTTAGATTATTATTTTAAAGAATGTAAAGTAACAAGACGCATAGATAATGTACTGTACATGATCAGACACATAATTAGTTCAGTGGCCAAGATGAAGAAACTCGAGGGTAATTGAGTCTGTCCGTTGCCGAGGGACAAAGGGCAATTTGTTTCCTGGCCTTTAGCCATAGTACAAATAGCTGTTGGTAATGTATCCAGAATCCTTTCATCAGACTGACAAATGTAATAAGTTCAAGTGGTACGTTATGCTAGTGTAGCATAATTCACTTGAAATGCCACTTACATATATTGCGTGTTCCATTGTAGTATTTAATTCATATTTGATTCTGATTACAAACAGGAGGACAAGACAGGAGGCAGATTCTCCCATCAAACATCTTACTGTACTCACACCAACACTTTTTGTATGTTTGTTTTTGTCAAATTGCTGTAATTATTGTTTGGATGTGTCTCGCTGCTGTGATTATTTATTGAACAATGGATGTCTATTTATATGACATGAAAGAATAAAATAGTCATGAAATCCCAAGTGTGGCGCTCATTTTTTAATCTTGCGTCTTCTGCAAATAAACCGTTTTTTGAGCACTGCTTATTTCCTCTGCATAATCGAGGATATAGTGTGGTGAATCATCATTATTGGAGCGAGAAGATAATAATCATTTCACCAAACTGTTATCAAGACTTCGAAGTCTGATCATTTCGACGGAGGTGAATCAATCAAAATTGACTTTAGCTGGAAATAACATTATTCAAGAACCCTATAAAGCCAAAACAATCTCCCTTACCTTAAATTATATGTTTATCTCTGTAAAGCTGCTTTGAAACAATAAAAGCGCTATATAAATGAGGATGACTTGACTTGACTTCACAATCTGTACTTCTCTTTGATCACATGATGTGGCTAATGCCAATATTTCGACTCTATGAAGATGTCTCTTTGTGGTCAGTTGATGCTTTTTGTGGGCTTCCGCTAGTTGCTTATCTTGACTCTTGCTGTTTATATATATCTCCACTAAACTTTTTTTTTTCGGGTTTTTCTCTCTTCCTCTTTTTCTCTGTCTATCCTCCATTCTGGTTTCTTTTCCTCTCGCAGAATCGCATGCACGAGTCTCTTATGCTGTTCGATTCCATCTGTAACAACAAATTCTTCATTGACACTTCCATCATTCTCTTCCTCAACAAGAAAGACCTGTTCGCTGAAAAGATCAAGAAATCCCCCCTGAGTATCTGTTTCCCTGAATACACAGGTAAGAATGCCCTCTGATGTCATGGTCAGGTTTAACACTTACTCAGACCACCCGACATTCTAGAGTCTCTGTAACGTGGAAGGCAAAGGATGTAGAGCAGGAGCTGAATCTTGCATGTGCAGTCATGGGTAAAAGGTGGGCACAGAGGGATGTCTGACAGAACACAAGTCACTGCATCCGTTACACCCATTCCACCCTCGGTGTTGCTTTCCATGTAAAAAGCATTCAGTCTCTGAAGTCGCAATGAAAATGTATTTTCATTATTTGCAGAGTGTTTTTTTAAAGCACACTTTTGACAGAACATTTTACAAAACGTTAATGAATGAATTAGTTACACTACGTTTTCAATATTATAATAATGAATCATTAAATAGTACACAACATCTTGCAATCTTTATATATTGTTTAAAATGAAGACAAAATCATTTGGACAATGACAGTATGTGTAGTTAAATTAAACGTTTAAAGTATGATTTAACTTTAATGAATCAATTATAAATAATGCTGAAATACATTCAATCTTAATATATTGTTTAAAATTAAGATTAAGAAGTATTTGGACAATACTAGTATATGCATTTAAATTTAACGTGCAAATTATTTTATTATTATTTATATTTAATAATTCATTCAATTATTAAAATGAAGTAAATTAGTAAACGATATACAACATCTCAACATCTTGATATATTGTTCAAAATTAAGAAGTATAGGCAATTACAGTATATGTAATTAAATAATTATCTTTAATCATTAAATCAGGTAATAAATATACATTGTTAAACAATATATCATCTTGATATATTGTTCAAAATGAAGATTTTGGACACTTTGTGGTTGTCAAACGTTTGTGGATCATGTGTTTAATATGATAAAGTCCATCTGTGGTTACTTTACTAGGACCAAAAGGATTGTCTAGTATTACTTGTATGTAGATGCGGCTTGTTTTGATATTTTCTTTCTAGTGCAATGGAATTCAGACATTTTTAAGTGTGACTTAAATTGTCCAAATCATTTTTGGTCCAAAAGGTCTCATACATAATACATTGATTCAGCAGCTTTTACATGGGGCACTTGCTTCATAAGGATGCGTAAGAGAACAGAAGAGAAGAGACATTTGTGAATGTCAGAAGTCACCGAGGTCATTTTAAATATTGGGTTAACGAGCGTCTGGAGCAGAGCTGTCCAATCTCAGTCCTTATCACTGTCCTGCAGAGTTCAGCTGCAACCCCAATTAAACTCACCTGAACCAGGCATACTCGAAACTTCCAGGCAGGTGTGTTGAGGCAAGCTGGAGCTGTCCTGAACTAGGACTGAGATTGGACACCCCTGGTCTGGAGTGACAAAGATCATTCATTTTGATATCAGGACATCTTTCTCTCACATATTCATTTGATCTCTTTCTGCCTCCGTAGGTCCAAACACTTACGACGATGCAGCTGCTTACATTCAAGCACAATTTGAAAGCAAGAACCGCTCGCCTAATAAGGAGATCTACTGTCATTTGACCTGTGCCACGGATACAGGAAACATCCAGGTGGTGTTCGATGCCGTGACCGACATCATCATCGCCAACAACCTGCGAGGCTGCGGCTTGTACTGAGGCCCGCCCCCTCCCTCTCGAGCCACTTCTTTGGAAATGATTACTATTGAAAATGCAAGTTGGTAAATAATGATAATGATAATTTTAAAATAGGCATATACAAATATATAAATATATTATATATATATATATGAAATGTTTTTAGTTTGTCTTTCAAAGAGCTGCCAACAGAACTGATTTCTTATAGAAACCCAGCCTTTATGGTTTTAGAACAAAGTTGGGACCTTTTTTGTGTTTTTGTTTCCCTTCGCTGTCGTACGTTTCGTTCTCCCCCCGTTTTCCATTGTGTCTTTATCGTTTGAACTAAACAACCCTCATTTTCCTTTTTGATAAATGTCTTTCTTTTACTATTTTTTATGTTTTATGTCATTGTATGTATATTTATTACATGAATATCAGTCAGGGGGGGATGTACATGTTTGCCTGGCTATATGAATTTACTTTGACGATAATGTGACATTAGCTAAATCCACAGTTATGCTAGTCTCAAGCACTATGGTTCAAGTCAGTTGTTGCGTGTTCCCGCTCCCGATTTGTATTCACTGTAGTACCGTTCGATATCGTAGAGAATGGAAACACCCAGGATCGCACCCACCAGGCTTTTCTTGCGTTTCGTCTACCCGTCCCCGTCACTTCCGTAGGTCAGCTTTCTGGGGAAGGTCCCGGCGCAGCTTGGCGCCTGTCGAACCAGTCCGATGATTGCAAGTATCATATCAGTGCCAACCTTCTGAGAATGACGTGTCTGAGAATAGTACTAGAAACACTAGGTCACTGTTAAGAGAACTTATTAACAATTGTCTTGTAAGGAACTTTTACTTTTGTATTGTTGTTGATTAATTTATTCATTTATTTATTGATCATCTGTCCCACACACTTCCTTTGTACTTATTACACCTTGTCCATTCTTCTACCTCTCGTCCATTGTCACCCTTCCCTCTTCATTCCTTCTCTTTCTTAGGTTTCTTCCTGTTTTAGTTGGCTGGGTAATGGAGTCCCCGTCACTGATAGCATGACCCCTCAGCCTTTGTATAAAGAAACAGCTAACTGCTTCACATAGCTAATGGTGCGAAAATAAAGAATAAAACCTGAAATAAAAAGAGCAAAAAAAGAGGAAAAAAAGAAAGCAGAAAAGACAGACGCAGCAAAAAGAAAGGGCATCATGTGGGCGGGGTTAGGGGGTGGTACGGGGGGGGGGGGGGGGGGGGGGGGGAGAGGGTAGGTAGATGTGGGGCTCAGAGAAATGACGTGGAGGCTCACAGACGAAGGTCATTGGGCTGTCAGTCTTTGTAGGAAGCTGTAGATCCTCCAGTTCTAGAATCTTTACAAGTAGAAATAATTGCGAAAAAAAAAAAAGAAAAAAAATGGATGACAATAATAACAACAAACGATGATGATGACGACAACGATGATGATGATTACAATACCAATATCAATGATTATTCTGTAATATTATTAAAGGTATATTTCTTGTGCTTTGTAGCTACAGAACTTTTTTTTCCCCCCTCTCTCCCCCTTTTTTAAAAAAGAAAAAAAGAATTTTGCAAGGGTTCCTGTGATCCACTCTTGAACCGTTCTTACTGACTTACCCATGTTGATGTTGATGAACTGTACTGATTCTTTTTGCCTGTTCGCCCTGCATTGCAATGTCTTTACTTAGCCTGAATTACAGTATATGTATTGATTTTTTAATTTTTTTAAAGTATTTCTTTTCTTTTGTTTTCGAACGAACCACTTTTTGGTGGCGCGGCCCCGTCCCCGGTGCTGGAGAGGCCGGGGCTGTGCACGGCTGTACAGATTCATGCGCTTTCTCTTGGTTTTTTGAGAATTGTACTCAAACACCTTCCAGGTCTGCATAGAAAAGCACAGCTCTCACCTATCACACGTAGATTTGGAAAGATGTATCTATCCTCCCTCTCTGCCTTCTCAGTTTGAAATCAATGAAAAATAGAAAAAAAACCCTGTACAATTACCTACACTACTGTTCATTTTGAATCTCCTTCCCTTCTTTTTTAAATCCTTTCTTTTTCCTCTCCAAGTGAATGCTTCTGTGCTGCTTTTTCTCCCTCTTCTTTAGTGAATGGTTGTTCTTTCATGTGGGATGTTCGTGCTGGAAAACCAATCGAATGTAGTGTTTACATTAAAAGCCACAGTTTTCATGACTACAACCTGGAGCTTTTTGCTTTTGATTGTTATTCATTTCTGCTTTGTCATTTATATATTACACTGCTACCATGATGGCTAATGACTCTAATGAGGTGATGCAGATACCAGCAGAGATCAGTTAGCGTAGGAATGAAAGGATGCGAGAATGTCTTGAGCTAAGGTAAACTTATCCACCATTTATCCAATACTAAGGGGCCATTTCAACTAAAAACTGAAAAATTTTATATGCATTTTTTATGCAAACTTTAGAAAACGGGTTTCAAAGTGCAAGTTTACCGCCACAAAAACGTGAATCTGTGAAAACGGTGAAGGCATGCACATGCGCATTACGTGTTCAGTCTATAGGCGCATAGTGTTTCTTTACAAAGCGACATCGCCACCTACTGGCCTGGCATGAATAATACAGCGTTTTTAGTCGTTTTTACGAAATCCGTGTGATTAGGGATCATTTTGACAGTGTTGTCATCTGTACAAAGAAAAAACCTTTCCGTTTTTAGTACATCGTTGTCGTGTAAAACGTACCGAAAAAGGACAGACAGTATTTAGGATAAAGGTGATCTGTTTAAGGGGCTGTGTACACGGCACCATTTTCAACTAAATCGTACAACTTTATGCGTTTTGGCCTTTCATTTACACGAAAATATTATGCTTGAAAACACAAACTTTTGAAAATGGGTTTCAAAGTGCAAAGTGCCGTTATTGTCTCCATGTAAACTACAAAAATGCGAACTTTTGAAAACGGTGACGTCATGCGCATGCGTAATAGGTGTTCAGTCTATAATTTTTCTTTACAAAGTTACATCACCAACTACTGGCCTGGCAGTATAATACAGTGTTTTTAGTCGTTTTCACAGATCAGTGTGAAAGGGGTCATTTTGACAACGTTGTCGTCTTTACCTGAAAAACGCAAAATAAAAACTTTTCAGTTTTTAGTACATCATTGTTGTGTAAGATTCCTTAGATCAATATAAAGAACTACAACTATACTATAAACAAAACTGTCGGCATCCTAGTATGCAATATAGGGAACATGGAGGAAGTGTGGTTGAATCCCAAAGGACATAATTATGTTTCTGTGCCTCTTTAAGTGTGTCTTCAGCCAGACGGTCCTGGAGAAAGAAGAAGGAGATGCTCAGTCACTCTATACCACAGCTTCAAAAGAGGAAGTACCGCTTTGTGCCAGTCTGATTGGATGGTAATTGCAATGAGAGATTCACATATGGATAGAGAGAAAGAAAATGAGAGGAAGAGTTTGTGTGCGTTTAGATAATGATGGGAAACTGCAGAGGTAATTGCCATTGACTCTGTCCACCCCAATCAACACAGAGGCTTTATATAGCTATAAGGAAATTGTACTTCCCCCTCTTCTGGTGGTGATAGGTAGTCTCTTTTACACCTATAAGTACAATCTCAAGTCTACAGGCTTAGATTGTGCCAGGCTCATGGGTGCCACCAACAGGTCTACTGCAGAACTACTAAATGAACCCTATGAAGATTTTAGGATAATTATGTTTAAATAAATATACCATATATTATGTCTCCACCAACATTTGAACTAAACCTAAGCTGCTGCACACAATCATTCATAATAACTGCCACTAATTCTTTAATATGATTACATGAACACTGTGAGTAACTGTAAGATAAAATGACTGGATTCTGTTTGATCACTTATGTGATCATCTAGTAGCCGATATTGTTTGCACTGATGCTGAAGTATTTCATTCTTGTAACCACACAATGACGAGTCAGTGTAGTGTCTTGGTATGTCCTAAAATTCAATCCCAGGACCTTGTCCCTGTCAGCTATTTTTCCACACACACACACACACACACACACACACACACACACACACACACACACACACACACAAGGATATTTATAGTGCAGCCCCATAGTCTGTCTGTTGCTAGGAGACAGCCTGGTGCAGATTTCCTCAGCATGCAATACCTAATGCTTTCATCACTGTTATGTATTTTGTCACAATTTTTATAGTGTGAATTTGTTATTTCACACTGCATAAAACCATTCAGTCCCTGCATTGCCACAATAGAGTAATTTTATTCTTCTGTTCTAAACACATTATGCATCAAGCTGACACCCTGCAGAATAATATAAATGGACATTGTGCTAAAGAGAGACCGCAAGAGCGAAAAGGAAGTGGTGTTTGTGGTGATGGTGAGCAATGAGAAGGCCAGTAGAAAATGCTGATTAAATTTATGTCACAATTAAAGGTCAAGACCCCAAAGTCGCTGTTGCCATCGAAACTGCATGTTTACTCCTGTGTCCTCACACTGCTGGAATGATGCCGTCTGTTCTGTTCAGTGCAATATACCTGTTCCTCTCGCAATCACTCCGAAAACTGACACCTGGACTCTCTCTCACGAGGATGCACATGCCATAACCCTTGAAGTACGTCCTTGAAAAGAGGACATTGATAAATCCAAAGTCGTCACAAACAGTAAGTTTTATCTCAGTAATTATTATAAGGTTCCATAAGGTTCAAAAGTCCAATTGTTTTGTTTCATAATTGTTCTACTGCTTAAATTTAGTTTAAAATGGCAGGCTATTTTGACATCTTACCTCATATAGTGTGTCTGCAACATGCACCATGAAATATGTGACAACTCGCTCTGGGTTTTGTTTTCAGTGTATAGTTTTTTCTTGATATACCCCGAAAGAATGGAAGTGAAATGTGACAACATGCCCCAGCGTGAGGGCCACATGTAACATGACCATATGAAAGCTTAAAATGCTATCTGATCTAATAAAACATTTTAAATCTCAATAAAATACAATTATTAACTTTTTAAAATAAAATAATGGAATTTTTTTAAGAATTCAAAATAAACTAATTTTTGAGTTTGACAGCGAACACACCGGAAAACACAGCTATACGATAGTTCAAAACATAATAATTAATAATTTCTGAACATTGACTCTCAGTCTTTATTCACCTTTTTCTCATGTTTTCTCAATAGAATTCATAAAAGTATAGAATATAATAGTTCTAATAGGGGCACATTGTACCGCAGTGTTACAACATGCCCCGCCTGCACAATTGGGATTCTTCTGCTAGCTAGCGAAGCATTAAAGAACTAACGTTATATCAACTGTTGAATAACATATTGGAGATTAAAATACCGGTAATATCAGATGTGTCTAATTTTAAATAAACACACACAAAAAAAAAAAAATAGAGATGAAAAATGTATATAAGTAAGATATTAATTAATATTTACTTTTGCTATGGTTAAATTAATGTTCAATCAATCAAACTTTGATCAGGGTCCGATTTTTAAAACACACCTATATAACAACAATAAAAAATTAAAAAAAAAAGACAAAATTTACATTTCATTACATTACATTACAAAAATACAAGAGGCTACCAGTATTTCCACAACTGCTGTTGTTCAGTGATATCTTCCAAAGATTTCTGAGTTTTGGCGAAAATTTTTCTCTATAGCCTATGTTGATATGGCAACTAGTAAATACGCTACGTTTCGTCATGCTAGCAGGTGTGGAAGTATTTTAAACAAGTGTGTTACAACTAACCCGGCGTTACGTTTTGCCCCGCTCTCCCTACTATTTGTCAACAAACCCAGAGCGATACGAAAACTGATTTTAGCTCCATAAAATATATATTTTTATTTAGTTCGTTTAGTTTTTGGTAATACACTGGTATTAGACAACATAAACCTTATTCACAGCAACGCCTTGTTTGATTTTTAACGGGAATGAAAGCGAGGCTCTGAGGGTTCAGTGGGTCTGAACCCTGAACCCCTACATCTTTTCAGTGGGTTGAGCTGTTATTTAATTTGTTTTTGTGTTTTTTTTTTATTGTTCTCCTGAAGAAACACTTTCCAAGACATCATAGTTATACAAAAAACTCCAGACAACATGAGCTGTGGAAAGTTATAAGTGAACATACAGCTTTTTACCACGGATGCCATTGAAAACAAGTCTATCCCTCACAGCCTCGCTTTCATACCCGTCATGGCGCTGCTCTGAAAAAGGTCGATCAATAGAAGCAAACACGCGATCAAGCCCGCCCTCCGGTGGACAGAATCAGAACTGAAACAGTCCATGTAGGCTACTCGACCTCGCCGACAGACGGTCACAGTGACATTTTATTTTCTAGCACATTTCCCCTCCCAAATATACCTGGTTATAAAAAGAAGACCTACGAGTGAACTGCAGTCTGCAGAAGTCACAGGTCACTATAAAAAGCACGTTAAAATGCTTGCCGATGTGGTTAGTCTTTTGTAAATGTCAGATGAATCATTTGGCCTCTTTAGACAACAAACGTGACGTGAAGTAAGATTTTATGCCACTCTAAAATAAACTGAGCTTCACGTATCACACCTCTTCAAACTGATGCCGACTCGCGAATAACAACACTGAAGAACAGACGCTCATATTTCAGGCGGGAGAAATGCTCCCGCCTGAAATCTGAGAGTGACTTCAACTGTATAGTTATTTAGCTTTGTCTCAATGAGCGAGTCGCCTGACGGACACCAGTGCAGTGCCAAACAAGGGAAGTCTCGACGTCTGACCTTGCGGCACCCCCTCGGTGTCCTCGGTGCAAGAGTAGCCTACAGGAGCGACAACTGTCACCCGCCGTTTGCGCGCCCTGCGCGTGAGAACCGGGAGAGCCGTGGGGATTCGGTAACAGCGTTAATCATCTCGCGCTCAAACTGCTGTTGATTCACAGTCACTGACGTCGCCTTCTGAGAGCAGCCTAATAACTAGTGTGTGTAAATACAGCACACGAACTCCCACAGATAGACAAAACTAATTCTTAAATAGACTTCTAGGACAAAACAGGCTAATACATACAAGTTTATGTAGACTATCAAGACATTATTTTAGATCAATCATGTTCAGAGGTTTTTGGAGCACGTTTTTGTGTTGTTGCTGGGGCTGTCATTGTTTTGACAGAAAATAGGCCTGTTAGCCTATTGTTTATATTATTATTGGTAACATTTTACAATATTGTCTCATTATAATATTAGTTAATGCATTAACTAACAATTAACTAACAATGAGCAATACATTTGTTACAGTAGGCTATTTATTAATCTTTGTAAATTCTATAGTTAATAAAAACAACTGTTCATTTCTAGTTAATCTTACTGCAGGTCCATTAAATTAACATGCAACTTTTTGAAAAAGATTTTTACAGAGGTATTACTAAATGTTGAAATTAACATTAAGATTAGTAAATGCTTTAGAAATGTTTTTCATTGTTAGTTCATTAAAACTAATGTAGTAAACCAATGTTAACAAATGAAACATTCTGTAAAGCGTTACCGTATTATTATTGTTTAACTTCAAGCAGGTGAAATATGGAAAAATAATCTTCAGGATGGTGACTTACTTTGATATGATCTAATTGGTGTTTACAAAAAAAGTAGGGACACAGCTGTGAAACAAAAGATACATATTTTTTAAAGAGATAGATAGATAGATAGATAGATAGATAGATAGATAGATAGATAGATAGATAGATAGATAGATAGATAGATAGATAGATAGATAGATAGATAGACATACAGACAGACAGACAGACAGACAGACAGACAGATGTTGATGTTGTTTTCTGTCCAGAGCTTCTTTTCACAACAACAATCAGCTAAATGTCAGCTACATCCCAGACCTCTTTAATGGTTTATAAGGTCATGTTTTTATTTATTGTTATTTTTTCCAGTAGCAGAACGTGTGTGTCAGACTTCCAGAGCTATGTTTAGCTTCTTCACTAAATGGCTGGTAGGCTTTTAAATCACATCATTATCTCGACAGCACCTGAGCTTCATTCAGAGTGCAGACACACACACCAACAAAGCCAAAGTTGTAGTCAGCAGAGCTATTATGTGTCTGACTTGTTTGCCTGATGCAATTTAATATTTAATATCATACCTGAACAAAAGATTACCCTACTTACATTCTCAAATCAACGCATCACTTGCAATACTGCATGGGTTGAAGACGTACAAATCTGGGGGATTTCTTGATCTGTTGTTTATGCATTCTATCAGCGTAGTGAGCGGCAAACAATTTAGAAACAATGAGGTGCAAAACTGCTGAGAACTACACAAACAAAACTTTTGCTCTTATAGTTTACAAAAAACAATGTTTCTACCAAAGTTTTAGAGTGACCCCTAAGTGGATATTTAGTGGTAAAACCTTCTGTGTCCATTCAGTTGAAACCTATTGGAACAGACACCTAGCCTCTAGACTGCGAGCACTCTGTCAAAATGGGTCTTAGACGGTAACCACAGAATATTTCATTAATTAATGAGCGTTATGTGGTGCTATTAAAGCACTCACACGCCCCACTTGGCCCAAAGCACAGCCTTTTAACACATTAACTCACCGCAGATCTCAATCTGATGCATGAGGAAGAGAACGAGAGAAAAACAGCGACAAGCTAAAACTCATCACATGCATCACAAGGAGTCCCGGAACACAAAGTCCCATCAAATACTCTATTATACTCAATGGTCCTTGTCAAAATTGGCAAAACATTTTTAGAGTGAGATTAGATAACACAATGTTGTTCAACACTAATGGCACTAATGCAGGTCTACAACACAACAGGAGTGTTAATATGAGAATGTGCCATGGGAATATGTGCACCCAGTTGCCGCTAATGGTTGCTAAACTAATCATTTCTTAAGCTGGGCTCAGACTGCAGATTTACTTGATTTACCCCTCCTGACAATCAGAGAAAAAAAAAAAATCTTGTCGAGCTCCTTGGACGGTTCAGATGTTCAGCGCAGATTTTCTGTTAATGTGAGACGTTTAGAGGGACAGTTCTAGACCCTTTTGTCTGTCCTCTCAGCGCCCCTAAAATTATAATCACCTGTCTGAACCATCGGGCCAGCGCTGCTTCCTCAAGGAAGTTGATCATGTTTTTAAGTCCTGTCAGTTAAACATTCAAATGATTTAAAACTAATCAAGTGCAAGACGCCGTGAAAGAGAACTCAATTTGGAACTCGTGCTGTGATAGATTGTTTCTGAGCGCGTGCACACAGAAAGCCGCCTCTCAGACAGCACGCGAGTACCGAATTGAGTTCTCTTTCACGTCTTCTTGAGAAAATACACAAAGTAATGTCAAAATGCTCGTCTTGACGAGTATCCACATAAACACAGTCGTAAACAGTTAAGAAAATATTAGATGCGTGTCAATACAATCTATCCGTGCATTAGGTCTTAAAGTATGGCCCTACGCCTTCCACCGACGATATATATATATATACGCATATAAATACATTTAGACCGCTTACCTTAGTGATTGCTATCAGGATGTGAAGAGACTTTCAACCAGCATAACATTCTGGAACAAATCAGATACCCTGCCTTTAACGATTTTGGTATGTGTTAGGCTGGTATTTGTTTTTGCTGTGGTCGTAAATTGGAATCGAGAATTGTGAAATTTCACCGGAATCTAAAAAGTAACTTAGGTCAAAAATAACAAAAGCAATAACTTTATTTATTTATTTAGGCAGGGTCAGTGAATGTTTTGGCAGGGCAAGTGAATATCTGATCTATAAAATCCTTAGTGTTGAGCCCTGAGTCAATATTTTAGTTTTTTAGCTAGTTAACAGCAATAGTTGTTAATTTTGCTGACAATTTTCTTTTAGTTAAACAGTATAGAGAGGAATTTAAAGACTCCTGTAGTCTCAGGCTTTAGTTAACGTAAGCTTTTTAATTGGCTTTTACACACACATACGCACAGAGTGTACATTTACTTTACAATTATAATTTAGTTCAAATAATTTTTGTTGGGGTGTTTTTTTTTAAGTATACACTGTCAATACAATTAAATTTGAGTTAAAATAGGTGGGGATTATACCAATATATTTCCATAGACAGATTTTCCACAATTACTGAGAACACATAACTATCATCTTTAATGTGGTTACCCAAAACAGATGGGTGTGTTTAATGACAAAGAAATAAACAATGTAGGAAGTATAGAATCCAGGCTGTGTTCAAAATGAACAAGCTACACATTCTTTGCCCAGTGAAGATAGAAGATCCTCTGCTCAACATCCTATAGCACTACTTTAAACTGTAATGTCATACATGCCGTGATATTCTGACAGTTGAAGCGCTTAAAAGATTTTTGGAAGTCGCACACTATAGCTGTGGTAAGCCGCACAAAAGTGATGACATCTGTCTGCTAGATCTGACAGGGCATGGAGGCCTTTGGATGTTTCTGATACTGTGTTCACTTCCCCATTCTCAGTCTCTTTTCTCTACCTCCCCCTCTGTCCTGAGAGAAGTTGCAGCTTCAAAACATGCTCTATAAAGAAATATATGTCTCAACACACAAATATTTACCACAGATGTTGTAATACACTCATCTTCGCTAGATCATAAAATCATTATAGAAATCTGTCTGTCCGTCCGTCCGTCCGTCCGTCCGTCCGTCCGTCCATCCATCCATCCATCCATCCATCCATCCATCCATCCATCCATCCATCCATCCATCCATCCATCCATCCATCCATCCATCCATCCATCCATCCATCCATCCATCCATCCATCCATCCATCCATCCATCCATCCATCCATCTATCTATCTATCTATCTATCTATCTATCTATCTATCTATCTATCTATCTATCTATCTATCTATCTATCTATCTATCTATCTATCTATCTATCTATCTATCTATCTATCTATCTATGAAAAGAAAACAGTCTAAATTTAAGGGGCATGTCCAAAAACCACAGTAATAGCATGGATTTATTTGTGTTATAACGTCACGCTTTAAAAACTGAGTGAATCATTATATCTACGTTCTATCTATCTGTCTGTCTGTCTGTCTGTCTGTCTATCTGTGTGTGTGTGTGTGTGTGTCTGTCTATCTGTATGGCTGTATACCGTGTATGTCTGCTGTCTGTCTATCTACTAATCTATCTATCTACTAATCTATCTATCTATCTATCTATCTATCTATCTATCTATCTATCTATCTATCTATCTATCTATCTATCTATCTATCTATCTATCTATCTATCTATGAAAAGAAAACAGTCTAAATTTAAGGGGCATGTCTAAAAACCACAGTAATAGCATGTATTTTTTGTGTTATAACGTCACGCTTTAAAAACTGAGTGAATCATTATATCTACGTTCTATCTATCTGTCTGTCTGTCTGTCTATCTGTGTGTGTGTGTGTGTCTGTCTATCTGTATGGTTGTATACCGTGTATGTGTGCTGTCTGTCTGTCTGTCTGTCTGTCTATCTATCTATCTATCTATCTATCTATCTATCTATCTATCTATCTATCTATCTATCTATCTATCTATCTATCTATCTATCTATCTATCTATCTATCTATCTATCTATCCCAAATTGGAATCTATCTATCAGTCTATCTCGTCTGTCTGTTTATCTAACCATGTATCGCTCTGTCTGTCTTTCTATCTATAAAATAAGTATCTTTGTCTTTCTGTGCATATTTGTTTATCTCGGGTGAAGTACGAACAGATGTGGATGTCTCTAAATTGATTTAAAATAAAATAGGCCTGTAATATTATAATGTAATATAATTTACATCTGTATAACAGTGTGAACATCCTGTCTAGTGGGAGCACATGTAATTTTGTTTCTGAGAAAATCACTTAACATGATGTGTTCATAAACACCACGCTCCCCCATCTCTACCACAGGTAACAACTTTAACCTCTCTGTAGAAAACGAGAAAGAAAACGACCGAGCATCTCGCGCAATGAAGTTGTGGTGTATTTAACGCCTGCGCACACACGGTCCGTAGTGGAGAGAATTGTGAATGGGGGGAGTATTTTGGTGTACAGTCATAAGTCGGACTCAGAGGAGCCAGGAAGTAAATGTGAGCCATGCAGCTCATGCGACGGGTAAAGTAGCGCGAGCGAGCGTGTGTTGTCAGCAGTCGGAGATCACACGCGCGAGAGTGAGGAAGAACAACAAGAAGCCAACGGCAAATTACTGCCAAATCTAGCGCAGCACAGATCACACACCTCACAAGAGGCGGAATCCGAAGAAGGTTTTATTTCTAAAAGAACACGAAGCTCATTGCAACACACTCCATCATTAGAAGAAGAAAAAAGACGGAAGGAAATAAGAGCGGGACTGGCGAGTTTCAAGACAACGCTTCACTCTCTTTGCAAGTTTAGACAAATACAATTAACAAAATTGATCAAAACGCGTTCAAGATGCCTCGGGTGGTCCCGGATCAGAGGAGCAAGTTCGAGAACGAGGAGTTCTTCAGGAAACTCAGTCGCGAGTGCGAGGTGAGCGCGATTCATCCGAGACATTTGATAAAGTGGCGGAAACAAAGTTGCACCTCTCGTGTGACATAAAAACAAGCGTGTCATCGTTTCTTTCTTTTACAGCCTCTGTGTAGAGAACACTAATGCTCACTGCTGAGGAAAGTTTTAACCTTCCCGTTCACGGTAGTTACAAAAATGTCGTTTTATATAGACTATTAAGCCTATCTATCAAGAAAAAGAAAGATGTAGCGTAATATCTGAAAGAAAGACGCACCTTTGCACCTCACCTTTTAACTCTTTAGCCCAATAAGCCTAATAGTTATTTGTTTACTTCTAATGCAAATTGAAAAATACCACCAGGCAATTTGCATTTCAAATGTGCGAATTTAGTTCTTTTTCTCCAACATTTTCTTATTGCCTGCAAAGTTCATTATTTGGGTATAATCTCAAAAATGTATTTCACCCCAGGACACATGTACCCATATAAAATCCTACCCACTAAAAGTAAATAACGATTCAAAGTGGAATCAAAGTCAAATCCTGCAAGAATACAATTCATATAAGGAAAAAATCGCGTTGAAACTCATAAACCTGCCCATAAATGACATAAATTATTGTGTCAAGTTAAATGGAGGAAGATAAAGATGTTATTATAATGATGAAAATATTTTACGCTGTACTCTGATGAAGATCTTTAATAATAAGACTCTTTCTTTTGTTATTCTTTCATCCCTGTTCACAGATTAAATACACCGGTTTCCGCGACCGGCCGCACGAGGAGAGGCAGGCGCGCTTCCAGAACGCGTGCCGTGACGGCCGCTCAGAGATAGTGAGTACACGCACCGGTCACTTACTACTGACCCTCGCATCATTGCTGGCAACTCAATATTTAAACACATAACGTGATTAGTCATCTGGAACTGTCACGACATCACCAAAACTATGTTCAAAACACTTCCTCATTATGAGCGCCAAACACTGCAGATAACATAATGAACCATATCCTGTTTTACTGACCTATCGGTAAAGTGCTGTATGTAATCCACTTAATTATTAGAACTACAAATAATTAAACAATGCGGAAACAGAGTGCCTCTCGGCTTCGTTTAATTACTATCAGAAGCGCGTCTCACGGGTGCTGATGAACCCGGACGTGTCTAATTTGCACATACTTGTACTTCTAATTTGTACATATTTAGACCATCTCCTGTATTATTTTTTATTATTTAAAAATTGTATTTCAGTAATATATATTGGCCTATTTAAAGTTGTTTTGCACTAGATTGGCTTTGTGTACCTTTTTTCTTGGACTGGTTTGATAACATAGACTTGTTTATCTCTTTATTTGTATCTCTACAGGGCTGTTTGAGATAGATTTAGCTACCCTAATATTTCTCAGAATAGATGAGACGACTGTTTCGATAATTAAGTTTTTTTTTTAATTCTGTTTATTATAAGATTACAGACCAGATACAATACATTTTCTGTTTGATGTCATTTTTTTCTATTTAATTTGATTTTACAGGCAAAATTTCATCATAAACATCAATTTACAAAACCTTATACATTGATAGGGATAGTTTACTGAGAAGTAACAATGAAAAACGTTACTTAAGCATTTCTAATATAAAATGGGAATTAGGTTTCACTTTATTTTAAGGTGTCATTGTTACAGTGTAATTATACGTAGAGTAATATTAATTAACAACATGTACTTACTATAGGTTTAGGGTTGGATTTGGATTTGGTTGAGGGTTAGTTGCATGTAATTACGCATATGTTATTACTATGGTAAGTACATGTAACAAGGACACTGTAAAATAAAGTGGTACCTGAAATTAAATTATATTATTGTGTTTATTATTTTACTGTCCTATGCAGTTTTGCTGTGTTGTGAAGTGCATGATGTTCACTTTAGTTCTTTAATCAGTGAGATGTGGTCATGTTTGGCCTTATTTGCCCCTAACATAAACAGTAGATTAAATACTGAGGTTCAAAGGCAAACAGATCTATTACAAAGCGAGAGCAACTTTCCTCGTCTCTTTATGTCTTTGTATCCCATTGCAATGATGCTGAGTATTGTTTAATATAATTTATAATATTATTGTTGATGTATGTCTGAGCATATGAGTGAGAGTGAATCAGATGTTTGATTTGAATATATATGTTTAGAAACATAATTAAAATGCCAGACAATTCTGCGAGACAGTTTAGTATACAATCCCGTTTTTTGTTTGTTTTTGCTTATGTTCCTTGAGAACGTTATTGAATTATTGGGCCATAATTCAAAACCTTTACAGCAGTCCTGCTGCTATTAATGTAAGTGAGGGGCTGCATTTAAAACAATTATTGATTTTGTACTCCTCCCTTTCTCTGTTATCTCTCTGTCACTCTTTCACTCCTGCATTCTGCCTTCTCTCAAACTCAGTTTGGTGCAGACCAGTTTGCCAGCAATGAGCGTTGGTAAAATAGAATCAGATGTGTGTAACTCAATACCTCAAATAAAGAAAATGATTACTTGTTTTTTTTTGTTTTTTTCTTTCACCCTTCATCCCCCCCTCCCTTTTTTTCCTGATGTTTTGAGCGCTGGCCTTGGCTCCAGGCATTCTCCTCTCCTCTCTGATGTGAAATCAGAAATGACTGGCTGCATAATTTATGCTCGGGCCTGGCTTTCTTATCCTGTTTGTATTGATTTCCCTCTAAAAGGCTTTTGTGGCGACCGGCACCAACCTCTCGCTGCAGTTCTTCCCAGCCAACCTTCATGGGGACCAGCGGCAGGCGCCCACCCGAGAATATGTGGACTTCGAGCGGGAGACAGGAAAGGTAGTCCTGACACTCTTTCTCTGTATTTGCAATTACCTCCACCCTATTTAAACTCTCGCTTGCTCCTCCCATCTCCCCCTTCAAAAACACATCAGATCATAAACATACACTCTGATTCAAATGTGTAAAGGTGTGTTGTGATAATAGTAACATTCAACACTTTCATGAAAAGCCACATGCATGATTCATTAAATCTGAGGAATGATTGAAGAAGTCATTTCTGTTTCTCTTTCGTCTTTTCCTTCCTTTACACACAGCAGAGGAAGTGTGTCGCTTTTTCAAACCAGACGTATCCATGGGTTAGATGGGCAAAAGCCTTGATTTTCCATAATGATACGTTTCCCTCTCACACATCTCAAGGAAAAACGAACCCTTGAAATATTACACTGCAGACAGCAAGAAAAACAGTCCCTCTTGAATGAAAGATGGCACGGGTTTCCATTTTATGTTTAAACTTTCAATTTTATTTCTGTAGCAGTATTATTTCAGACACGCTCATCGGTTTTAGATTTTTGAATTGGTCTTTCAACAACTCCCTCTTGTTTCTCTGGATTTAAGGAATGCATAGCCTCCCTAAACCCATAAGAACGTAAAATAAAACCATACTCACTGCACTGTCTTCGTTCCATTTATAACCACTATTAAACTCCGTATTTATTTCTGTTATTCTAGTCAAGGCTGTCCGTGCCTGTCAGAGGCCTATAACCATAAGTTCTACCCCATGTCACCATTGTCAGGTCACTTTTAAAAACGGCATTCATTCAGCGCACTCTGTCTGAAATGATGTGACATTAAAGGGATAGTTCACCCAAAAATGAAATGCACTCATCCTCCTGTTGTTCTAAACCTGTATGACTTACTTTCTTTTATAAAACACAAAAGAAGCCACTTTAAAAAATGTCAGTGTTTTAATTTGTCCATTACAATGAATGTCAGTGGGGTCTAAAAGAAACAAAGAGAGGGTGAGTGAATGATGACAGTTTTCATTCAAGCTGCTCCATGTTTATTTAATCTTGCTCAGCGTACAGTAAATCAGATTTTCAGGTTGATGTGTCCCTCATTGTATCTCTTGTGATACTTTACACTGTGAAGAAAGGGAAATACGTAATTGACACCGTCAGTCACTCTGTCAGCCGCGTTGTCCGCAGATGCAGCGATCATTTTCTTAGTGTGTCTGTCACACTTACCAAATGCGATACAAATTTAATTCAAGTCTTCTAACACTTTAAAGAGTCTGGTGCCGAGATGTTTACAGTTCATAAAGGCTGATTAGGAAGTATGCCGTCGGCACAACAGCTTTATGGATGGTCGCACAAGACCAATTAAAGGAAAAGCTTGGGCCGGATTAAATAGCATTTTGCCATAGGTTCTTTTAAGGTCACCCCTGAGGCCTTTCCCTTCAAGCCTTTGTGTAGAAGAACGTTAGTGCGAGACATTAGAGAGGCACTTACTGGGTTTGTTTGTGTTTTTACCACAAGCCCATTGCAAAGCTGCTGGTGTTTCTTGTGCCGTGTTGGACAAGGAAGCCTCTCTTCACGGACACTGCCTCACTGAGATGCACTCATTAAAAATGCATCCGTAAGAAATCAATGGACCTTTTGGCCCCGAGGCTGACGGACTAATCTTTGGCTGTTAATTATTTAAAAAGGCGTAAAGGGTGTGTGCGTCGATCCCCGTGCTGACAGGCAGCCGAGCATGCGTGTTTCTGAGCCTGGGCTCACTGGTAATCCTATCCACCTGTCTGTCACCTCTGCCAGAACTCAGATCCATGCAGCTTTAATGAGCCTCACACCGTCTGCCTTCAAAATACAGCCCACGCGATACATACCCCTACACTTTCTAGTTACCTACCTGACACACAAACTCACTGCGCTGCTTGTTAGATTGTTGCGACTACCTGTTTTGTACTATTTGCATGCTTTCGAAGGCAATATCTTGCAATTTTTATTTACTCTGTTTGAGATGGAAGGCATGTAAGTTGGATGTAAATGGCATGTAAATCTATCTATCTATCTATCTATGAAAAGAAAACAGTCTAAATTTAAGGGGCATGTCCAAAAACCACAGTAATAGCATGTAGTTTTTGTGTTATAACGTCACGCTTTAAAAACTGAGTGAATCATTATATCTACGTTCTATCTATCTGTCTGTCTGTCTGTCTGTCTATCTGTGTGTGTGTGTGTGTGTGTGTCTGTCTATCTGTATGGCTGTATACCGTGTATGTGTGCTGTCTGTCTATCTACTAATCTATCTATCTATCTATCTATCTATCTATCTATCTATCTATCTATCTATCTATCTATCTATCTATCTATCTATCTATCTATCTATCTATCTATCTATCTATCTATCTATCTATCTATCTATCTATCTATCTATCTATCTATCTATCTATCCCAAATTGGAATCTATCTATCAGTCTATCTCGTCTGTCTGTTTATCTAACCATGTATCGCTCTGTCTGTCTTTCTATCTATAAAATAAGTATCTTTGTCTTTCTAAGTATCTATCTATCTATCTATCTATAAAAAGTTGGGATTTTACTTTAAAAATAAGTCTTACTTTTCATTTAATGCAAGGAAGAAGCTTGTGTCTGCGACTTTCTTGCCGATTCTTGATTATGGGATGTAGTGTACCAGCATGCTCCCTCTTATATTTTTGCCTCCCTAAATGCTGTGTATCATGGTGTCTTAAGATTTATTACGAATTGCACATTTTCCACACATCATTGTGCATTATACAATACAGTTTCTTGGTCTTCTCTTGCTGTACGAAGTAAAATGCACTGGTACTATATATAATACGATATACAAAGCAATTTTGGGGGTTTTACCATCTTATCTTTGTTGTATGCTTAAGCAAAAAGTAGCAGGTAACTATTCACTGCGTTCACAGTTTTATTATAATCTGCATGTACCTCGAGTTATAACTAATTTAGGTAAAACTGCTTTTAATTATGCTGCACCTTCAGAATGGAACTCTCTACAAATGACATTGAGGCTGAATCATCTGGTGTCTTTCAGCAATTTTAGAACACTTTATGCGCTAGAGAAAGATTTAATGATCTGCAAATGCTTCTGAGGTTGCATTTTTAATACTAATTTATTGTGTGTTGTATTGTTTTATTGTTATATGTGTGCTTGAACAATTGGGCCGCCTATCTTGGCCAGGACACTCCTGTAAAAGAGATTTTAATCTCAGTGAGATTCTCTCCTGGTTAAATAAAGGTAAAAAAAGAAAAAAAAGGAAGAAAAAAAAAAGAAATCAGTCTAAATTTAAGGGGCATGTCCAAAAACCACAGTAATAGCATGTCTTTTTTTGTGTTATAATGTCACGCTTTAAAATCTGAGTGAATCATTCTACTTACCTTCATTCGGCTGCAAAAGTGAAAGTCATTTTAAGGGACCAATCGGGTAGAAATTGTCTTTAAGGTAACACATTTTCACCTATTGTTGTTGCAACAAACTGTAATTTATGTCTTGTGCATAGTCATTGTTTTAAATCACCTCAAGAAATTGTTGGAAAAACCTTGAAAAAAAACAACCATGATCTTAACTAGTGCTCTTGACAGATTTATATCCATGTAACACATTTGAGAGTTGGGAGTTTCTTTTCTCTTTTGTTTGGAAGGAAATCCTGAATGGACAAACTTTGCTGATAAGGTCTATCCTCCCTTTATTTCTTACTTTGTTCCTCCTCTTCACTTACATGCACTCTGGTTTTCTTTCATCCTTTAATTTTCTCTCTCTTTTTCTCATCTACACACACACACACACACACACACACACACACACACACACACACGGTGAACGTCTGTCATGGTGAATTCCCCGTAGTGCGGTGCGTGTCAGACCGGGAGAGTTCATGCGTGCGCCCCAGCCTCTGCTCCTAATTAAACTGATTGTTAACCTTTTCTACAAACAGATCCCTCTAAAGGGCTATGGTTTTAATAGACTACAGCTAAAATATTACCCTAACCGGAAAGCGCTCAGACTCGCAGTTGATCCTAACATGCAAAACCATGTGAGATATGTGCTGCCTTTAATCAGGAAATTGCGATCACTGTCTGCCTATTGGCTGAGGTGTTCTTACAAGACTGCCGATTGGTTTATTTCTCACACCATAAATCAGTCATCAACGTCTCATTTGTTACTCACAATGCCGCGTGCTGTGTTTTGCTGCCAGACTCCCAAACTGTAAAAGCAGAGTTGTAAAGAATATGGGAAAAGCAGCGAGGCAAGAGCACCTTAAATATATGGCTTCACAAGCAGCCACCTGATGATATGCCTGATAAAAAGAAAATAAATCATTATATACACTTTGAAATGTGCCACTAGGCATTTTGTAGTTGAGATTTAGTTATTAACTCAGCTTTTTTAGCCGACAGGTATTATTTTAGAGGACCACATACCTTTTATTTCTAGGCATGCACTGATATCAAAATTTGGCAGATATCGAAAAGCTGTTAAAAATGTTATGACCAATAACCAATCTATGTGTGATAGTAAACTTCTATGGCATTGTGCATATATCAGTTAAAAATAAAACACTACAATTAATTGTCTTAAATGCTACTAGTGAATTTGGGCATACTGTACGGAATGAAAAATGAACATTCATTTTGAGATTTACTAAAAATGACATCAGTAAACAGTGTTATTAAATTAATAATGTTTTTAAAGATGAACTTTAAGTGAGCATTAGATGATGAAATTAGCATGTAAAATGAAATATCCACTCATAACAATAATAAAAACACGGGCTGTGTTCTCCCTCCATAACTCTCACCTTTCTCTCCTCTTCTTTTCTCCTGGTTTGAAAACACAGTCGTTGCCAGTTTAAACTTGGCCTGTGGCAGGGGACAGTATTATCTGAGTGGGGCGGCGGAGCCCCCGCAGCACAGCTTAAGTACAGGCTCCTAGTGTCACTGCAGGCTAATGGGAACCAGCTGTGGGGGAGGTTTAATTTTAGCGGTAGCAAGCACAGCCCCAGGGAGGAGACCTTAACCCTGTCCCAGCCAGAGCTCCTCAGAAGCTCCGACAGCAGCGTTCCCTGTGCAACAACCTTTAGACCGAGTCAGGTATTCCATCAGCCCAAATAAGTACTTTATTGACCATATGACAAGATACAATATGATGCACGGTCCCTCAGAAGGCAAATGGGAAGTAAAGGGAATTCTATTTTATCTTGGTGGATCATTAACCATGCTTCATTGAGGGAAACTTTATTAAGCTTTTGGGTATTAGCTTTTTTATTTGATGCAAATGGTTCATATGAGCAGTGCTCAACACTATAGTCTAGAAGCTTTTGGCTCTCTGTAAAATATATTGTGCCATTTTTCCTGCACTACTATTACTAGAGCAAGAAACTCTCTCCCTCCCTCCCTTTCATGCAGCTTCTGCCTCCACCACTTAAACTCAATCTTGTTGAAATGTGATCTCCTCTGAGATGGAGGCTTCAGCTGTAAGGCTTTAAGGAGATCTGATGCTTGGCGCTGCTTCCTCCTCTCCTCCTTCTTTCCTCTGTTCATTCGTAGTGCTCGTGTGTGGTTTTGACTTTTTTTATGCAAAGCAGAAATTGGGTCCGTCTGCTCGGGCCATGCCAAGAGGCTTTTGTTTGTCATTCCACTTCGAGAGGGAGAGCAGCAAGAGAGTAGTAAACTGATTGGCCAAAAAGATTCCAACAGCGGCCAGCTTTTGCCCAAGACCCTCCGCAGAGCACTGGTTGGTGGGCTATCGGAACTCTGGGGGTGACAGACGGATCGCTAGCGGAATGAAACACAAATATGCCGTGTCATGCACACATTTTAAGTTGGGATGGGCATTTCGATGTATTTTATAATATGGTATATTTTATATATTTTTTCTCCCAAATCTGCAGACCTATGGCTCACTTGTATGTGTTAGATTTGAAAACACTAACACATAAAAAAAAAACAATGAATCAATTAAAAAAAGAAAAACACATTTGAAATGTATGTATTTTGTACAATCTACGAACGTTACATCAGTTAAAAATTCTCAAACAACCTTTGCTTTTATTTTGAAAACAAAAACTTAAAATTAGTAATTAATGCTAAAATCCTTCTTTTCTTTTTTTTCGACGAATAGTGTTTTTACTGGTCAAAATATCTGGTGCAGAACAATTACTCAATCAATGACATAAAGAGCTGTGACTTTGAAGGAATCTGTGTATGCTTGTGAGTTTATTTGAAAAGCACAAGGGAAGACTGTTTGTCTGCATTCTACGTATTAATGTGATGAAAAATGCAACAGTACGAGTGTGTCTCTGATTCGGTGGCAGTGTGCGGGCCCCTGTGTCGGAGCCACACTGAGGCGTGGTGTTTTTCTCTCAGACATTATAAATCTTCTGCATGTCTGTGTGTGTAAAAATGTTCGCTCGGGGGCAGATAGCACGAGGAAGAATCGGACTAAATGACTCCATTATGAAAGGGGCTGCAGTCTGAGGCCTCACCACAGGAATTGGTGTTTTAATAGTTTTGCGTTTCCAAAACTATTAAGCATGTTTCCAAGTCTGATGTGAGTGTGTGTATTGAGATGCCGACTCTGACTCACATTTAGTGTGGGTGTATGCTTAATTCTTCAGCCTTATTTGTATTATTGTGTGTGTTTATGTGGGTTTGGCGACTATTCTATCTGTATATGAGTGTCTGTTTTCATACATTTTCCTATATGTGTGCATGTTTACATGCTACGCTTAGCAAGCGCATCTCCATATTCATGACTAGTCATGTACCACGGAACATGTTGTGGAGCTGCATGGCGCCAGTTTGACAGTTAACTCCAAGGCAGAGCACACGGGGGGGGGGGGGGGTTACACTCATGGAGCCACACACAGCTGCCGATGCTCACTGGAGGAATCAAACGAGGAGCAGACGAAGATCTCTCATCTTCATCTCTCCTTGATCCATCAGCTGAGGTGGAGCGTTCTTTATTACTTGGTACTTTTCCAATCTTAAATCAGACATGTAGTCTGATTCACAAACAAATCGTTTAAAACTGATAGTTCTAAATTCTAATTTAATGAGCCTCGTCTTATAAATGCAAATGTGACCAGCTGAACAACAGGCAAAATGTATCAATGCATCATTTTCTTGTGATCACTGTAAATCTGCTTTGATATTGGCACATATTAATGTGGCAAGCTACAACATTGCTTAGCCACCACAAACCGCTTACTGTTAGGATAGTGAACTATATTACATGGTTAAAGAATTGTGTATTCCAATAATTATTCATAATAATACACCTCATACATACGAGTGAATATTGGTGATTTTTTCATAGTGCTTTTGCAGCTGATTTATAAAAGCAATAAGTCGAGTTTATGTGTTACAGTGATTATGCTTAGATTTGACTCAGCCCCACTGTCTTTATTACTGTGTACTAACATTTAAATTAAACATTTGATACAATGCATTTATTGTGTACATACATGTTTTTACATTGTACTTCTATGTAAAAAAAATACTGGCATGTATTTACAGCTGTAATTAATTTCTGTAATTAAATCTATAATTACACCGTTGGCCCTTCTCTTACGCCTTTACCCAGCCTTTAAACCTAACCATACCACCAAACCTATCCCTTAACGTTACCCGTATCGCACCTCAAAAGTGTTTTGCAGTCAACATGAACACAATAAGTACATTGTACCGAACATATTCTTGCCTCTTGTGGCTTGTTGCTTTATTTGAATAATTATTTAGTAATAATTCAGTTGAACTGATTATCAGAGCTTGTGTTAATGAGATGGGCGACATTTTGGAACCATAAACAACATAATATACATGAAATCATTGATTAACAGTTATTTAACTGAGAATGTAAATGTAAAGATGGAGATATCTGGGACCTTGGCTGAGTGATGACCCAAATGAATCAGTGAATCATTTTTTAAGTGATTCTTTTAAATGAATTAATCCACTAGAGGATTCACACTCCTCAATTCAATAATTCAATGTATACTGTTTCAGCTGTTTCAGTGTTGGTTTCCAATTTGATGCTTTTCAGTTCAACTATGTCAGGACTCAGGAACTATCTTGCTAGTTAAACTTTGGTTAATGATAATGAGGCTTTTGTGAGATCTGACCTGAGTTTGTAGACACATGCAGGATGATAAACTATGGTTTCCGTAAAAACGCGGAGGGTTGCGGTGGAGGCTCATGTTTCCTGCGATCTCAAACGGAAGCTGGTCTGTTCACCGATTGCTTGTCAATGACATCATCAAAGCGTGTGCACTAATTGATTCCTGCTGCTTCCATCTCACGTGCCTCTGATCTGATCCCAGTTTGTTTGAAGTTGGGGGGGAAAATGGCCCCTTTGTGTTTGGCCATGCAACATTCTCTTAAGCAAGATCTTCATGGAAAGCCAGTAGCAAAACTCTGTACAGATTGAGAGGAGATGCAGAGAGGGATGCAATCAGAGGGTGGATGCTTTGTCCATCATATTCTTGCCTTTCCCCATAGGGATTCAATTATAGTGCCCAGCTCGGATTTCTTAGGCCCGTCTCTTGGCCTTCCAGTCACACCCCTCTGATCAATAAGCTCTGCAGGAAGACTTCACATCATCATCATCATCATCACGTTGTTCTCTCTGTACCCATTTAGTATGGCCAGGTTCCCTCTGTTCTGCTCACGTATCACACTCTCTGATTTTTCAAGATGACAGTGATTGTAGCAGTGTCACAACTTGAGATGCACAACTAAACATTTTCAGTCTTCAACCAAGCAGACAGACAATTAAACCTTCAAATATTTGCACCATCTTTGTGTGTATCTTTTTGAGTAATTGCTTAAAACAGCAAGATTTTTGATAAATTAATGACACAAGACTATTAAAAGCAGTAGTAACATGCTGATAGCAAGCGACTAAATGTCTAATTACCCCTAACACGTTACATCACAATATTTGCTTCGCATTGCATATATGTTCGCATAAAATCTACAACATCCAGAGTTCTGTCACAGCTCATAACCGTCTGACAGCTCTGAACTGTGTGATATATCACAGCTTTTGTCATCTTGGAAGTGTATGGTACAGAGGTTTTTACAGGCTTGCTACATTTCTGAGTGACCTTTTCAACTGCTATATACATAATTTGTTACTACTGAGGTGTGTGCGGTAGAACTCGTCTGTTTTGTTATTCTTTGAACACGGTCCATCTCTTTTCCTTCGGAAACATGGAGGTCTGCTCAGAAACCCAGTTTTGCTGTTTGGGTTGGATCATTGTAGGAAAGTGAGAGGGAGAGAGAGAGAAAAAGAAAAAAAGATTTTCCCATTTCTGGATGTAAAGCAAAATTGGTTATTTTTCCTGGTGATGATGCAGGTTTTTTTTTCGCCATTCCTCTTGCAAAAGATTTACTTTCATGAGACTATCCACAATGTGCCCCATTGAGATGAATTGCAGTAATTATCTAGAGATTATCTAGAGCAAAATATAGCCTATTATATATATTTATACATGGTCTGTTGGAATACTTCATTCTGATTGGCTAGAAGGTGTCCGTTCAAATTGTGTGATGCACAGCTAGTTTCAGTCAGTTTAATCACTAATACACTGCTGTCATTAAAGCACACACACGCTCAGATGGGAGATTATACTGCGCACACAATGGTGAAACATTTAGGAGCACAGAAACTTGTTGTCAATGTCCAGAATGCTAGATCTAACAAGTTGTATCTGATGAAAATAACCATCATTTTAACCCTTCCTGTCAAGTGACAACTTTACCTTGTCAGTGTTGGAAAGTAAACATGGTATAAATGCAAACTCACGATTTTAACACACTAAGCTTTGCATCAGGTGGTTCTTTGCCTCTACGCCATGCATTAAAATTGTGTAATGCACACCTAGCCATGGATTATCCATTACATATATAGATTTTAAGGCATGCAACAACAAGAATTGAGAAAAGATGAACAACCGAAGACGGAATCATAGTTCTTGTAATAATAGCAGATGTGATGTTAGAGTGTATGGGAATGGCAGGTCCAGGGCTGTAGCCTAAGTGTTAGTGCATGGTTCCTCGAGTCTTTGTGCGAGCCTTTTGTTCTTGACTCTGTCTTTGACAGTGCTGTTGACTGGGCCAAATCTTTTTTGGGGGTTGAGGGTATTTTAATCTGCACTTGTAGAAGGGTCCAGGTGAGAAATACAGCAGCTCTGTGTGGTTTTTCATTCCTGTTGGCTGATTCCAGGAAAGCGCCTCCTCTCAGGACACAGGTGGGCGACCGGCGTGGTCAGTGTCCACTCACATCTCTCTGCACTCATGTTGTGTGCATACTTATTTCTGGTTGCATTTGTGAGTTTGCATGTTTCAGTTTTTTTCATCAACAATGAAATGATTTTGAAAATTGGTTTTAGTGCTTACATAGCTTTTAAACATAAGTCATGTTGACAGGCTAGCAGGAGTGATGGATTGTGTCATCCATCTTGACTAGACTTACGGTGTTCCTGGTAGGTAAATATTTGACAATGTTTCATTGGTTTGTGCTGTTTTAGAGGTCTCCAAGATGTTGAATTTAGATTGTGGGTTAATCTCAATAGATCAGGAGAAAGCATTTGACCATGTTGAGCATTGCTATTTGTGGAGAGTTTTAGTTTAGAGGCCTTTGGGTTTTGCCAAAATGTTATAAATCATATTAAAGTTCTTTATAGTGGCGTTGAGAGTATTCTTAAGGTGAACAGTGGTTTATTTGCTCCATTTAAAGCTCATAGAGATGTTAGGCAGGGGTGCTCTTTGGCAACAGAACCATTTTTACAACAAATAAGGGTCAAACTTCATGGTATATGCTTGCCAAACTGTAAAAATAATCGTATATTGTCAGCTTATGCCGATGATGTTATAGTTATGATTAGCATGCAAAGTGGCATACAGGTTTATGTTAAGTTTACCTAAAACGTTTAAAGGTTTATCTCCTGTGAGTGCAAACTGGAGTAAAAGTGAAACATTATCTTTAGGTAAATGCACAGTTGGGAAACCAGATCCTCCTGAAGGTTTAGGTTGGGGGAAATTAGGTTTGTAATTAGGAATGTTTCTTAGTGATGATTGGGATTGGGAAAAATTGTGAAGGAGTCATTGAAAAAGTTAAAGGTCGCCTGGATAAATGGAGATGTTTTATTCACAAAGATCTCATTCAGAGGGTGTATATTAATTATAAATACTTAGTTGCTTCTTCATTATGGTACAGGTTTGCATGTATTGATCCTCCCTCACATCTGTTAGTGAAAATCCAGGCGATTTTAGTGGATTTCTTTTGGGATAAACTGCATTGGGTCCCACAGAACCGAATACTTGCCGAATACATCTTCAAAGTAGAATAGCAACCTTTCGGTTGCAATTTGTACAAAGACTATTAGTTGGTTCAGTTGAATTAAAATGGTGATTTTACATAATCTTGAGATTCTGGAACTAGACAAAACTCTTTTTAATGTGATTAGAATAAAATATCCTGCATCTGAAGTCCAATTTGTGTTCCATTCAATATCAAACAGCATTAAGATTCACATAGATCATATAGATAATGGGAAACAAATGCTTCATTGCAATTTTTCCAATGCATCTGTCCAATCCGTAAATAAGATTCTAAAGTTAAATTCAATCTCAAAACTCTTTGAGAGGACAGAAAAGAAAGCACAGACAGAGACAGTGTGGCTGGGACACGTTGCCAAGGTCTGGCCTTTTCTTTCCAAGATTCACTTTTACAATCACGACCATCAGTGTCAGCAGAAACTGTATTGTTTGGAGACTTGAGCAGACAAAGCCAGCCACCATTTGATTCCCAAGTGTCATTTTGAAGCAGTTACGTGGACAATGTCTTTTTTATTTTTTTATAACTTTTTATTTCTTTTTTTTATGATTTGATTCTATATTTCTGTTTATTCTATATTTCTATATTCTATATTCTATTTTTATTTGATCTGATATACAAGATATTTTTTTAAATAATACTTTTTATTTTACGTTGTTGAAATACATTTCTTTAGTTTATTTGAACGTTCTAATCATCAAATAATCTTGATAAAAGGTATCACAAAAGTATTAAGCACAACTGTTTTCAACATCAATTATAATAAATGTTTCTTGATCAGCAAATCAGCATATTAGAATGATCATAGACTGATTCAAAAGACTATGACTTATGGCTGCTGAAAATGTATGTTCGAATAAACATTACTCCCTTAAAGGGACACTCCACCCATTTGCATTAAGCTTTCCATTGTTAGAAACCCAGTCATACTATTGAATGGTCGTGCAACACTCTCTCATTTTCCCCTGAGACGAGAGAAATCTGCTATTTACCTTTTTCACTTCCTCCTACAATGACGCAAAAATCGTAATTTTACGTCATTGTAGGAGGAAGTGTAAGAGGGGGGGATTTCTGTAAAGACTACAAGCACTAGCTCCCACCCTTTCAAACCCGCCCATAGGGGGTTGGACCTAATGCGCTAACAGACCTATCACAGATCAGTGCCAGTGCGTTTGATTTCACCGGCAGAAACTTTTTGAAAAAAAAGACGAAGATACTGAATACGCAGATGGATGCATTATGGAGTATTGTGATTATACATAGTGTCAGACATCTTTTTTGGAAGCTAAGCTAGCAGGCTCTTGTTCTGTGGAGAAAGCTGAGTAGTAACTTTAGGGGTTACCGTCCTCTTTTTCCCAGACATGTCCGGCTGTCGATGTCCGGGATTCAGCTTTTGCTTTCTGCAGTCGCCATGCATTGTTTACATGAACAGCTTTTGTTTCAATCTAACTGAATTCATTTTGATTGGTGAATCTGAATGTAGTGTTTACATGAACGCTAAAAAAGTGAACAGTTGATGTGCGTTTTAACATTGCTAAGAAAATTCCCGCTCCTCCGTGAGAGATACGAGACCGGTAACTGACGTCTCACAGGTGTCGCTCATCGGTAATCACGCCGCCGGCCTCGCGTCGTTCTCCACACGGCCCTCACTCATCCTGCTCGCCACAGTACACATGATGAATGGCGACTGTAGAACGCAAAAGCCGAATCCTGGACATTTTGGGCGATCTCGAAACACATTTTCGTCATCATTAGACTCGTCACGGAGACTCACTAGTAGCCTACACTGTTGTTTACCTACTGCGCTGTTACCGGTAGGCGTGGCCTCCTAGGGCAGCGAAGCAAGTGCATTCTGGGAGTTGTTGTCTTTCATCCACATAAGCCAAAAATACATTTTCTGGCTTTTCTCAGTCTAGAAAGCTCCAAAATTAAAAATAATTTCACATTTCTTCTACATAAATTACCAATTTTAAATACACATTAATCTTTCCAGAGGTGAAGTATCCCTTTAAATGAGCCTAAGTAGTTTGTTTTGTATGCTTATGTTTGCTAAAACAATTGTGTTTGTGTGTGGTACAGTTTGTATCAGAGCTAGCCAAAGGGGGGTTATCCTGATGAAGAAAGGTGTAGCCTAATTGTAGGTTGTAGGGATTTGTGGGTGGAGACAGCGAGCCAGAACGACCCTAATGGACGGACACCCCTCTGTCTTTGTGTTTGTGGCAGGTGGCGTGGGCAGAGAACTTCAGGCCTGCGGGGCTTCTGCCTTCCTCTGTGCGAGTGCATTAACAAAAGAGGGCTTTTGTCGGTTAATTTGGATATGTGCGTGTGGGAGTGTCTGGAGCGTGTGTCGCTGAAACAATACTGCAAACGTTTAGTTTCTGCCCTTCTCTGATTACACAGAAAAGCATGCTCTATCTCTCCGGCTGCTTTGCCTAGGCGTGCTCAACACCTGCACCGGGCCGCACCTGTTTTGTGTGTGTGTGTGTGTGTAGGAGCTCAACTGCAACTTCACAGACACTTTCAGCATGTTTGTGTCTGCTGCTGCTGTTGCTTGTGTCACCTAGTCTGGAAAACTTTAAAGTGAACTGAGTGGCTAACAGATGGATATGTGGATGGATAGATATACCTACATGTATTGAGTGAGAATGAGATCGATTTGTGTGTCAGTTTTGTAAGATATCAGGATTGTAGCTACACCTCCCACTTAGATGTTAACCTTCACTCCCTCTCTTTTCTACGTGTTGTAGCTCTGCTGTGTATCTGTTTGTGTGTGTGTGTGTGTGTGTGTGTGTGTGCGTCCTTGGGGCCGTTTAGTATCTCTTTATTGAAAGGACAGCTGCCTTTTGCTCTTACTCATGCACACACAGATATGACTGTCTCTCTGAGTGCATGGAGAGTCGTATGTCATGTCTTTGTTGAGGAGGAGGATCCTGATTTCAGGGCCATGAGTCATGCAAGTGTATGACAACCAGGATGGACGGCAGAAGGGCTCTTATACTTTCGCCTGGCTCTGCACCGCGAGCTTCCGCTAACTGCGCACGCTCCTCCCCAAATGAACGAAGCGTTTATACTTGACGCGCTTGCCGTTGTTCTTTGAAACGACAGGGGGCGACTTGGAGTAATTGTCCTCTAAACCGTCAGGAAGCAGCGGTGAGAAGAATTAAGGTACACACGTGACGATCTTTGTTTTTATTACACTTCACCAAACCCACGCTACAAAAGAACTAAAGAATCATGAAAAACTCAGTAATCCTTGAGATTATTACTTGTGACATTGGAACAAAATATATGGATATGAGGATATATGCATAAAACTAAATTAAACGACAATCTCTTAAATATTTTGTTTTGTAAATGTAAGCAATTAATTTATACAAGTAATCAAAGTCGTCCATCTTTGAAAGTGGAGCAATGCGTTACAAAGTTACAAAAAATGCAGTGCATACCGGCATGCGAAATAGGGTTTCGCCCACGGGCGCCTAATGACGTCTTTTTTGTCGCACGTGCCTTCACGCTCGTGCTGGTGTGCCAAACACCTTAATTATGTAAACCAAATATTACTTTGGTCAACCACCTTCACACAGAAAGACCATACTGGTCAACCAACTTAACAGCATAGCTGGTCCACCATCTAGACAGGTACCAACCAGCACACACAAGCCTGGACCACTATAGACATTCATGCTCATCTAGAAATGTGTACCTTGGTGACAGAAATGGTGACATTTTGATCATGTTTGGGCCATTTTACATGGAACTGGGCAATGGAATGTTCTGTCACTTCCTTTTCCTCAGTAGCTTAGTTCTAAGACTGTCACAGGATACTGTCACAGGATAAGCTGAGAAGGACAAATACATTTAGAACATTAGATACGATATGGGCAGTGGGTCACCACTGTGACAAATCATATTTGAGTCACAGAGCTGATACAGCACTTACTGTGACATGTGAAATGAAGCTCTCGTGGGCCGTCTTTCTCTTTTACAAAAAGAGGGAAAGTCCAGGAAAGGCCTTTTGAGGGCACTGACTCACATATAGAGATGTCTGAGAAATGCGTGCGCACACACACAAACACACACACACACACACACACACACACACACACACACACACACACACACAGACGCAGTTTTGTCAGACACATTATGTCAGTATGTGTGAATAATACAGTGATCAGCAACTGCCGCATAATTAGCACTCATGTGGGATCACACACAAACACACACTCTCTTCCTCACAAAAAGCTCCACTCATGAGGTGTGGGGACACAATGCTCCTCTGTCAGCGTTCGTGTAAGTTTGTGTGTGTGTGTGTGTGTTTGTGTGTGTGTGTGTGTGTTCTGCCCCCCTCATACAAAACCGGCTTCCTCCTCTCTTGGCTTCAAATGCTCCTCTGCTGGTTTTCTTTTCCCTCGCATGTTGCAAATCTGCTGATGATGGCCTGGCACGTGTCTGAACGAGGGACAGCCTGCCAGTGCGCCAGTCACACACCTTACCACAGCACTGGGTTATTCAATTCACTTCACTTTTGCCCAGTTCTTTACAGTTCATATTATTTTAATTAATCAAAACTCTCACTTTCAGATCCATTTAAATTCAGTTAATTTCAAATCCAATTTAGTTTAGATACATATGAGTCACAACTGAATCTGTAATCTGTCTTTAGAATTGAAGTGAGACTTTAATTTTTCTAAGAAAAATATGAAAGTGGAACTAATAGAAGAGAGTCTGTCTTGTATGTGTGTGTTGGCAGTTCCCTGTCTGTACTATAAATCTCAATACATTTCTTTTTGGTGTACAGCAGAAGCTGTACTGTAGTTGTGGTAAACAAATTCCCAATCAGTGTTTTTCTCTTCAACGTTCTTTTAAAGGCACACTATGCAAGAATTGTACCTTAATATAACAGCTTCAAAGTCATTTCGGTGGTAAACAAACTCATATTAGGGCGAATCATCCTGGTAGTAAAGCTTGGGGGGGACGCCGCTGGAAAAACCAGCAATGCAAGTTTGAGAGGAGCGCCCCCGACAAATCTCGCGAGAATAATAATAATAATAATAACCTTTATTTTATAAAGCGCCTTTAAAAGCAGCTTCTCAAAGCGCTGTACACACAATAGACAACACATCAACAGGTAAATGCAAGTTTAAAAAAGTATGTCTTAAGTTGACCTTTAAAAATGGCATAAGTCTGGGCTTCCCTAAGTTCAAGCGGCAGAGAATTCCAAAAGACAGGTGCATAGAAGGAAAAAGCCCTGTCACCCATAGATTTTAAGCGAGTTTTAGAAACTACCAGCGTGCTTGATTGTGAGGAGCGCAATCTGCGATTCGGAGTGTAGGGGTGTAATAGTTCAGCTAGATAATTTGGAGCCAGACCGTGCAAAGACTTATATGTAAGCATCATAATCTTAAAATCGACTCGGAACCTAACTGGGAGCCAATGCAAGGATTCCAAAACCGGGGTGATATGGTTGCATATTCTGGACCCAGTTAAGATCCTAGCAGCAGAATTTTGTACACGTTGAAGCTTGTGTAGTGTAGATTTAGAAACACCGGCTAAAAGAGCGTTACAATAGTCAATCCGAGAGACGACGAAGTAATTTATCAGCTTTTCAGCTATGGGAAAAGTTAACATTGGCCGCAATCTAGCGATGTTTCTAAGATGGAAAAAAGATGATTTAACAGTACTCTGAACGAAAGAATCAAATGAAAGATTAACATCAAAAATAACTCCAAGGTTCCTCATTTTACTCTGGATACCCAAAACAGAGCCATCAAGAGTTAAAGACAGAGAACCAACTTTGGAAGTTTGATGACGAGAACCAATGAGCATAACTTCAGTTTTATCACTGTTCAAACACAGGAAATTATTACTCATCCAGGTTTTTATTTCAGTAATACAGCCAGAAAGAAAATCAACGTTGGAGCGCTCATCTGGTTTTGAGTGTACATAAATTTGCGTATCGTCGGCATAGAAATGATAATGGAGGCCGAGCGATCTCAGGAGATAGCCAAGAGGTGATAGATAGATGTTAAAAAGTAAAGGGCCCAGAACTGACCCCTGGGGAACACCAGTGAGAACAGAGCTAATCTCAGACCTATGGTCACCCATTGAGATGAACTGGGAACGGTCAGCAAAGTAGGACCTAAACCACTTCAAAGCTGTCCCCGACACACCAGACACTCTCTCAAGACGTGTAAGCATTAGACTGTGATCAACAGTGTCAAAAGCGGCTCTTAAATCTAAAAGAATGAGAATAGAAGTTGCACCAGAGTCAGAAGCCATCAACAGATCATTGGTGACTTTAACCAGAGCCGTCTCAGTACTATGAAATTTACGGAATCCTGACTGAAGTGGTTCAAAGAGGTTATTACTTGTGAGATGGTTACACAAATGAGAGGCAACAATACGTTCGAGTATTTTTGCCAGAAACGGAAGGTTTGAAATAGGACGATAATTATTAAAATCATCCAGGGCAACATTCTCTTTTTTTGGTACTGGAGTTACCGCAGCAATCTTTAATGCTGCTGGAACAACCCCAGTCTGCAAAGAGTCGTTCATAATACTGAGAACAACTGGACACAGGACATCAAAGCAAGATTTAAATAAGCATGTGGGAAGAGGATCAAGCAAGCAAGTGGAAGATTTAATGCTTGATACCTCCCTTTTAAGAGTCTCAGTATCAAGAAGAGGAAAGTTAGTTAGAAAAGTACCAGTGAACCCAGGTGGACAATGGAAAGAAAGAGTAGAAACAGATGAGACAGAGATTATATTACGAACACTATCAATTTTTGAATTGAAGAAATGAAGAAAAGAATTACACAGCGGCTGAGAAGCAGGCATGGTAGTAGCAGAATTAACTTGAAGGAGTCTGTTTATAGTTTTAAATAGATGTCTTGGGTTTTCTTGATTGTTTTCAATAGTCTGAGAGAAATACAAAGATCTTTCAATCTCAATTAATGACGAATGACGACATGCTTTACGGCAACGATGTCACACACATCAACAACAACATTTGAAGCACGAAGCCACTTGCGCGCATTTCAGACGTGATACTTGACGATGGAAAAAGCAAAGAAAACGTGGTCGGAAGAGACTAGGAAAAGGAAAAGAGAATCTGACCGCGTGAGCAACCGGACAAGAGTGAGTCCCTCTTGGTCGGGCTTTCACTCGTTGGCGCGAGCTAAAAAGCAGCACTGGATGCAACAGTGGTGCTGACCTGGCGATCTTGTTGATGGCCTAGTAAGTAAATCTTTCTAAGTTTGTGTGCATTTTATTTTGTGATTTCACCGGAATAAATAGAGTCTCCGCAACGGCGATAGATTGAAGAGCGCGTCCGAGTGAAGACTGCGCGCGCGCCGCCACAAGAGACACTATGACTATAGTCATTATAACGTTATAACGTTATGTATCTATGACACTGATAGCAGCGGACACGAGCGCTCAGGTTGAGTTCAAAAACACATTTTAGCGCTAGATCTCTTATTTAAAGGCACACTATGCAAGATGTGTACCTTAATATAACAGCTTCAAAGGAGTATCAGGCCGTGAGTGCAGAGACCAGTCTATGGCAGACGCTCTCCGTGAGTGGCATTTATGACAGTAACGTTAAATACAAGTTCTCCACAGCGACTCTAGGGGTTAGGGTTAGGGTTCCAAAACAAAAACGGAATTCCAGCATAGTGTGCCTTTAAACTCTCCTTTCAATTAGTGCCTTCCAATTAAAAGCATTTGTTTAGGCCTACCAGCAGTGTGTGTGTGTGTGTGTGTGTGTGTGTGTGTGTGTGTGTGTGTGTGTGTGCGCATGCTTAAATAGTCCCAGTAGATCTGATGGTGTGCTGTGTGTGGCCTACACTTCTAATGAAGAAGTGTAGGCCACACTTCTCTCTATCCATTTCACTTTCTTTTTCTCTCTGAAGAGAGGAAGGTTCTTGGCTGCCACTATTGGCTGCTGCGCAAGTAACGTTCTGCTGGTTTCATCTCATTTCCTGCGTAGATTTGAGGACAATGAAGTAGCCTGAATCAGTAGCACTATGTGAGTTTAGTATCATAATATTAAAATGTTATGCTGGGAGTTAGTGAGTTCGTTTATTCACTTCAAAATTTAGTTTTAGCTTGCTATGCTATGTTTCAATTATATATATATATATATATATATATATATATATATTTTTTTTTTTTTCGTAAAACAAGGACGCATGTATGCGCACAGGGGGCTGGCAGTGCGTGCGTCTGAGTGTCATACGCCGGGGTGTAGGGGATGTGGGAGCTGACGTTTCATTTTTGAGGAGGAAGTCTGTGGTCAAACCGTTTTCTACGCTCCCCTCCACTATTTTTTCCTTCTCCATGTAGCTGCACTTAAAAAAACTCTGGCCGTCTCTACAGATGTGGAAATCATTTTAGAGGAGAGTGTGTGTGTGGGAGGCTGGGCTTCGTTTGTGAAGCGTGGGATTCAGGTCCATATGAGAGCGTGCAGAAGCCTCCCCTTGCCCCAAAGCACCCTGGGAAGGCCTTGGGTTTGGCCTGCTCGTAAATGAAACCCCTGTGCTAGTCAGGCTAGAAATAGCCCTGCAAAACTGCAAGAACGTGGGACCGCTTATGTATCTAGCAGAAAAACAAACTCGCCCCACATCTGACAACGCCTTTCAGCTCCTGTTTTCATTTTCTAATTTATTCTGGATTATTTGTTTACCTCTGCAAAAATACTTTCGAGTGGTAAAGACAGAACTCTATTGGCTGGAAACGTACATGAGGTGTTGCCTAAGTAGTGCACAAGCGTACGCACTCGCATGCACACTAGATTGAGGAGTGCTGTGTGTGCCTCTAATTGGTCGCATTGATCATTTCCACATGGTTGTCGGCTGCACATCTGCCACTGATGTGTCCCTTCCCCCCTGCGTCTTTGTCCTCCTCCTTATAAGCCCTTGCTCCCTGGAGAGGTGCATGGTGGGAAACAGGATGTCACCCACTAGGTGGCATGTCTCGACTTTGCACTTCCTGTTTTCTCAGTCTCTATATCTTTGTTTTTGTCTTATCATTGATAGTCTAATTTTGTCTTTTAATGACCTGTTTAATGCAGACTCCCACAGTGATTAAACCTCCAGGTAGAGCTATCCCTGCTGGGTTGATGTCACATTCGGCAAAAGCAGTGCTCCTGATAACCAGGACACACTCTCTATATAATTTTAGACCCACATTACAAGCCCTGTCTGTCAGTTGTTCCCTGCTGACAGGTTTTATATGAGTCAGCATGCAGATATTTGGCTGTGAAATCACAAATGAATTTGCTTCATGCCTCTACATAACCCCCAGGATACTTAAAGTTGGTTAATATGTAGTCAAAATTTAAAATAAAGGTGGAGATGGAGTGGTTGGGGGATGGCGAAGAAACAGTCACGCGAGTAAGAACAGAGCCGCTTCTATATTTTTGTGTTGATTGACATCTCCTCCAGAACTTTTGGTTTAAACTCCATATGTTGAAGCTATTTTGTTTGCAGTATGTCTACTAAACAAATGTTTGTATATTTCTGACAGTAATACATTTTTTTTTAATTAAAAAACGGGACTAGAGCACTTAATATCAGTGGAAATTTTGTCATGTCATATTCATTAGTTATACTCAATTTTACAAAAATAGTATAATTGTAGGAGCCATTTTAATGCAATTATAGATTTGTCCATTGGGGGCACTCTGACATTGGTATATTAGGAGCACATGGGTAATTAGACAACAGGTGTATTGGTAGTGGGGAAGCACACAGTTTTTTGACCGTGTTTAGCCATGTACTACGTGGAATACCATGCTGACTGTGCCTAAGATTGTTATGTGTTGGATTGAGTTAAATGGTGCTTAACCATGCTTCATTGATAAGAGTGATGTTCAAGGACATATGGAATATGGACAATGTGCGTGCGCTGTATCTGCAAGGTATGGATTTAACATTAGTATGCTTTGAACAACAAAGAATGAAACATCACAAGAAGCTAATTGGAAGCAACGTTTATCAATCAGAGCACAAGAAATAAAAGACATTGTTTGCATCTTACATCAGTTCATGGAGTTTATACGAGTTAATTACTTGCTCACTCCTATTGCCAATACTATAGCGGCTTAATGGAAAGCTGTTACAATAATTACAAACATATATTTTAGAATAATTGAGCAATATCTCATACAGCAAAAGTGCTGTATTTCCACATGGCTGTGATACAACAGTTCAGTATGGAAGAGTAAACAAGAAGTTAATATTGAATAATTACATTCTAGGCACAATATTGCTGGTTATTTTGAAAAAAGCCACCGAGCAAAAACTGTTTTGAATCAGCGTTTTTTAACAAATCAGTTGAATAAATAATTCAGTGACTCGTTTGTTGGTTTTGTTCCTGAATTAAGGAATGTTTGACTTGAAGCGGTGCTGCGCAGACCGGTTGGTCTATGAAATCAAAGTACCACGAGAACGATTCAAAACCATACCGAGCCGTCTACTCTCTAAACGCTTGCACAGTACTTTGAAGTCATAGACCAATCGTTATGCGTGGCGCCGCACAGGAATAAATGCCATTTGACATCACAGGAATAAACTACTTTTTTTTTTTTTACACATTTTTACTGTTTTTACTGTATTTTGAGAAAATACTGTAAATGAAGCTGTGAATGAGCATATGAGACTTCCTACAAAAGCATAATATCTTACCTACACCAAACAAGGGTATATAATTTTGTAAAAACTTCATGAATTGCTTTCAGCTTAATCTTTGTTTAATACCTATTCCTGGTCTTGGTCACTTTGTTTCCTGTTTTATCCACTTTCAAAATTACCATATGTGGCAAACAATAATAATGCAAAAATAAAAGTGGATAAATATGCAAATACGTTATATTTGAATGCTGGATGATGCCACGCTCATCTGCTGGGAGTGACTGAACACTTGACTAACTAACATTAATATCATAGGTATGATAAACACATTGGAGAAATCAGTTCACACAGACACTCGCTACTTAAAGATTTTGCTCACAGTGAGAAGTGTGTGTATTTGTAGTTAGTAAACTTAATTTGCTGTGCATTGTGCCTATCTCCCTCATGTCTCAACACACTGATACGCACATGTAAACTCAGGGGGAAGAACATGTTCAGACCGCTCTCTCTGACTGCGCTATTGTGTTTTAAGAAAGAGAAAGACTTTGATGTCGCTCTGACTCAGTCATGGCACAGTGACACAGACAAAAGACCTCAGTGAGACCCACATTTTTAAAGCGCTACAGGTACAAGGACTGTTTACTTAATCTAAGATTTGCAAAGAGAGGCAGACACAGAGGAAAGAGAGCGATATAGAGGGCACGAGAGAAAGAGGTTGATGAACAGATGCATGTAAACCCGTCTGTCTTGTCTGGGGCCTATAGGCTGTGTGCAGGTCCCGGGATTGTTTTGGCTGTCTGAATCAAAAGCCTCCGTGGCTAAATTCAATCCCAGTGTTTACTCGCTCTCTCGCACCCCCTCCCACCTCTGCTCAGCTCCACAAACACACACAGATCCTCTGTGTCTTATCCTTACAGCTGCCCCACCCAGCACCGTCGTCTTTGATATCTCTCACACGTTTATTTGTTAAATATGGCCCATGGTCTTCAGAGAGCACAGATTGTAGACTTTAGAAGGTGGTTGTAGTGTTTCCTGAACTAAAAATGTACCCCATTTACTTTGCTAATACATATTCCTGGTCTTAGTGTAAATAATTCAGTGCATGTTATTCCACAGGAAAAAAAATTGCTTTGTTTAATTGTATTTTGCGAGATTTGAGTAAATTTGACTATAATGGGATGTTTTATGAAAATAAAATTTTAGTTGGTGATAATGCGCAACATGAAGCTTTGAAAGATGTACACTAAAGTTTGAGGATTTTAAAAGATTTTAAAATGAAAAAAGTGACAGTAAAGACTTTTACACAGTTAAAAATGTATCTAGCTGTGAATAAGTGCCATTCTTTTGGCTACTATTCATCAAAAAATCCTGAATTTTTTTTTATCACGGTTTATACAAAAATATTAAGCAGCACTAAAGACCAGAGTAATGGCTCCTGAAAATTCAGCTTTGGCATCACAGGAATAAATTACATATTACGAAAGAAAACAGAAAAACTGTTTTTAACTGTACTTTTTATCAAACAATTGCAGCCTTGGTGAGCATAAGAGACTTCTTTCAAAAACATTTCAAATCTTTCCGACCCCAAACTTTTGAAAGGTAGTGTATGAACATTTACATATATTTAAATAAAAAAATACCTTGCTCTTCTCCTGAATGGATGTTTCTGCTGCAATCTTTCTTTTGGTCTGGCTCCAATCTGGTATGTATCTCCCACTTTTCCCAATCTAATCAATTCCCGATGGATAAAAGTCAAGTCCAACCCAACATACATCACGATGAAAATACATCACATTACACAAGTAAAATAGGTTGCAAATAGCAATTCATGTTGACTTTAACTATGAATGAAAGATCTGCAGTCTTCCTGGGGGAACTACTTTAGGACCAAAACATCCCTAACACATAAACAGTTCACACACACACACACACACAAGTGAACCATGACCTGAGTGTAACTTCCCATCCACCCCAGCTCTTTTACCTGGGTCTTCACTGATCCTCAGGGGGTGGCTTGACAACTCATCACCTCTTAGAAATACCCAATGAAAAACAGCAGAGGAAGAGAGCAAGAGAACTGCTTTTCTCATATGTTTGCATTGTTGGTTTGGCTCCAATGAAAACTGTGTGTTTAGGCTGATGGAGTTATGAATGTTCTTTCTGGATGAAGCCCAGGAAGTCTTTTTAAATATGTTTTTAATGGCTATAAGGCCTGTATTTGTTGGGAGAAGAAACTGTTTGAGTTGGACAGATGAGAGAAAAAAGAATCCGAAATGGTAAAAATACATGTAGGTTCAGATTCATATTCAGCATTTATTTCAGATGTATGGCCCATTGTGCCGCGCTTCTCAGAAATGGATGATTTTTCTTTCGTCCCTCTGAGATATTATATTTCAGCTATGTTTGGAATATTATGCTTTTTTGATTCCTCAGCACTTTGTTTTAAATTTGCTCTTTAATTACACTGTAAACATTTCCTAGCATTATCTCTACATGAGTATTCATGACCCTGCATCTTTTACGTTAAAATCACAGTGTGGCTAAGGATATGATTTCAGTCAGACCGTTGACTCGTGGGCTTCACTGATGTTTAGATAAACTGCTGCAGAACTGAGCAGGCTTTATTTTTCCTACCTGTGTTTTACTGCTGAGGGGGACACAGATCACAGCCGATGGCACATCCTGTAAGGAAACATGGGGAAGGAGTTTCAGGAGGGCAGGTGGGGGTGGAAGAGGCACACGGAGCTGTGCTTGGGAAACGGTTCCAGAGAGGTTTTTAGAAAGGGAACATAGTCAGAAATGCCCTTCGCTGCTGGTAAGCAGGAAAGCCGTTTCCTCAGGTGTGAAAATACTTGCATGTTTTTTCATATCACTTTTTTTGGACTGACGTTTTTACATCTGAGGTGGATATACACATGGACATACTTTTAAAAAGATTGATACCCGGTTTCACAGACAACGCTTAAGCCTAGTCCCAGACTAAAATGCATATATCTTAAAATATGGCACTGCCATTGTTTTGTCTCAAGATGCACACCAGTAATGTTTTTTTTTCTAAGGCACGTTTATAAAAGCTACTTAAATGTCCTAGCTGAACTAAGGCCTAATCCTTGCTTAATCTAAGCAGCCATAATAATAATAAAAAATAAATAAATAATAAGTTGGATTTTGTATTAGGGCCTGGGGCACAAGAAGGGTTTTAATGTGCCGTGAACATGTGCCCTATAGCTACACCATGTAGTAGTGGTAGTGGTTTATTGAATCATGGATTCTAATGAGACTCTTTGTCTTATGTGTGTTATTTAGACCTGCAGAGAGGTTGTGGTTTATCTTTTTATTTGGGTAAACAGTGTAATTCATAATAGTGGCCTCTTAGTGGTTCTACAACAGCAAACATCTTCAGGCAAGAGCTTCACTGGCGTTTTTTTTTTTTTTTTTTTACATCTGTGGTGACTGGACTTGGATATTTGACTAAATGTAGTTGTTTTAGTCATAAATACAATTTAGTTAACATGAGTAACAGCTTTAATGATGCCTTAATATTCTTAATATTCTTCTCTCGTCACTAACATTGGATTCAGGATAGAAATAACATGAGCAGACCCAGATCATTTATGGAAACTACGGTCATCTGTAAACATGGATCATACAGATATCATCATTGATGTAAACATGACCATATTGACACATGACCGGCTCACCTTTATATAATTCTGTATTTTGAAAGTCTAAGCACTTTGATGAACTGCAACAACTGTGACAATAATATAATTAAATAGGCCATTCACATTTATTTACAAAAAGTCTTAAAAGTATAGTAACAAAATGAAAAAAAGTGGACTTCGGGGAAAATAAACAAAATGCTATTAAATTTGCCTTTAACAGTCTTCAAATTTACAGCTTGTAGTATCAGCCACGTTGAACATTTAGCAGTAAGATGTTTTAGGTTGACAAGGTGATTGTTTATTTGAATTCACATACATTTTGAATGGCAGATTTATCACTTCTCATCTATGTTATAGCATATGATGTTTAGTGTAACAGTCATGCGATTAAGTGTCTATATACACAACCGTATAAAAGCTTGGAGTCAGCAATATTTACGTATGTGTGTGTATATTATTGTATTTATAGATATTACATGTCTGTGTGTATATACGTAAATATACACAGCCACACACACACACACACACACACACACACACATACATTATATATATATATATATATATATATAAAAATATATAAACATAAACATATTATGTAAACAAAAACTTTTATGTTATGCGATTAATCACGATTAATCGATTTGACAGAAAAAAAAAATACAACACGGTTAATTTTAAATCGTAATAATAATTCACAGTATTATTGTTTTTATTGTAGTTTTGATCATATAAATGCAGCATTGGTGATCATAAGAGACTTCTCTGTGTAGTCTATATTTATTAAACCATGTACCTTTTTTTCTCGAATAGGAAAGTTAGTGTTTGATAAATGAATTGGTGAGCTATATTTATGCCAGACGACATTCACATCGATGTGGTGAATTTAGTGGGTATGAAACCAGGGCAGACAGCAGTTTACCCTCTGAACTGACTCCAAAAGCAGTTCCTCCACACACACAGATGCTTAAAGGACGGCAGTAAAGTCAGACAAAGCTCATGTTGTGTCTGCTTTGGCGGAGTGTGTTTGTCTGGCAGGTCGCTCCAGCAGTCACCAGCCCTCAGTGGGGGACTTTGAGTATCCAACAACACACCGCAGTGTTCCTGTGTTTCTCGACTTTTTTGGAGCAGCACGGTGGAACTTCGCTCTTATTTGGTGACTCGGGTGGCTCGTTGGTTTTGGCGGGTAACGCTGAGGATACGTGCATATGTGTATGCATTTATAGCTGGCCTCTTTCACTGCAGTTACAGAAATAAACAGCACCCACAGACCGACAGACTGCGCACTTTTGTCTCAGCCTGGATTCCTCAGTGGCAGAGATGTGATATTCCTGTGGCTCTGAGCCAGACAGACAGTCATATACCCCTGTCTCCACATTCTCAACATCTCTCTCACTCTTTGTCCACCTTGTCTTATTCATAGTCCCACCCATCATCTGAGTCTCACACACGGATGCAATCATGTGCTCGCCTGCGCTGCCGTGTGCACTCGTTGGCCATGCTCAGTATAAATAAATTCAGACAGGCTTTGCCTGTCTCTGCATCGGTGTACCCTTACTCTCTACTACGCTGGCCTCTATAAATAAACACTCTCATCGCAGGAAGCAAACATTGGAGGCTGCCCTACAGACATTGGCTGGGCTGAGACTGAGATAGGCCAGGAAGAGACAGAAAAAATTGTAATGGTTAAATGTTTGTATATGTATGTCCAGTTTTGAGCCCGTTTTTAGCAGTGACTTCCACTGAACAGCTCACAAAGTGTTTTACAATTCAAGTGAACCATTGTACAGCCAGGTGTGACGTTGAGAGGGGGTTTTCATAAGCGGATACAACTGTGGAGTAGGTGGTTATAGCATTTCACCTGTTCCAGGCGCTTGTTGTGTCTGTGTAGGTGGAGAAGATGGATTTACTGGAGAGTTAATTATATCTGTAGTGTCTTGTAGCTGTTAGATGAATCAGTGACACAAAAAGAGAAAAGAAAAGACCTTTTAAAAACCAAGTTTAAAATGCATGGGGGGGGGGGGGGGGGGGGGGGGTAATAAATAATAAAACATTGTGCCATACTGCTCAATATGTTTTCCCCCCTCAAGAATTTCATTATTTCAATATAGGAATGAATAACTTTAATTGTAAATTGAATACTTAATCAAATTAATAGATTAAAGTAAACAAATGAGATGTCACTCGGCAATTAGGACATTTTTTAAAAATTCTTCCAATTTCCCCTCTAAATCTGCTCAGAAAACGCAACACATTCTACAGATTCCATCTAATTTTTCTTTTTATTATTGTTGTTGTTATTGTGCTGGTGTGTCTATGTCATAATACCCATAATAACTAAGTGTGTGTGCAGGTGTACCTGAAGGCTCCTATGATCCTGAATGGAGTGTGTGTGATCTGGAAAGGATGGATTGATCTTCAGCGTCTGGATGGGATGGGTTGTCTGGAATATGATGATGAGAGAGCACAGGTACAGATAAACCACCTTGTGCTGTTAAACTGCCTCTTGTTTCCTTACGTGCATCAGAAATGACTGACCGCCGCCTGGCTTCCTGTCTTTTTGTGTGTCTATACAGCAGGAGGATGCTCTAGCCCAAGCAGCCTTTGAGGAAGCCCGCAGAAGGACTCGTGATTTTGAGGACAGGGATCGCTCGCACCGTGAGGACTTGGAGGTGAGAGCTGGAGTGAGTGAGGATTTGTGAATGAGTGTGTGAAGTTTCGATCAGTTAGTGCATGCCTAAAATATTTTATTTAAAATTTTTTTTAGTTGTAACGGACCTCAGTAGGTCTTAGTTTGTGTGTGTGTGCGCGTGAATGTGTACATGTGTTTTCCTCTTTCCACAATACTTCTGTATGTGCTTTTTTTGCATAATCTTTACCTAATTCCTCTTGCTATTTTGATTGACAGCCACTACCAAAATATATGATGCTTTAAGGAGCAGTTCACTAAAAAATGTTTTGGTATCTCCTGAGCCGAGAGATGATAAAGTGGTGCCACCGGCATCTTTTCTTGTGGGCCAAGCCAAAGTGGTAGAGTGAATAGATCAGAAATAGAAATAGATCAGATTTCATCCCATAATAGAAAAACTTAATATTTTGCATAAAGAAAATGAGGCCTATTATTAGGACATTTCTGCATTGCCACATTATTTATTCATGACAACTGAGCAGATTTTCCCCAAAATATGTTATTATTGTAATGTATCCGGACATTTTACTTTTGAGGTTGTTGTTGTTGTTTTTTGTTGTAATTCTTATTATTCTCAATGATGATTCCAGTAAGTAATATTTTTATTAACTATTGTAGGGCAGTGTTTTTAATAAAATAAGTCATAAAGGCAGAGCAAAGTAACATATAATGTATTTTTATTAATTCAACTTTATTTATTATGCATTACAGTAATGGAAATATATATATTTTTTATATTATTATATACTTAAAGGTAAGAACTTTGTATCAAAATATCCAAAAACCACTTGCACAGTGTTATATATTTCTATCAATTGTGTAATTCCATTATCCTAAATGTTTCCAAAAATGTGTAAATTCAGAGAAATTCACAATTTTAAAAAGTGCCCGTCCCTGTTCACTTGTCACCTGTCAATGACGTAATATCCGCGTTATACCTGGTTTCCGCTTGTACTGCCAAAGTAACCATGGCGACATACGTGGACAACTGCGTAGTGCGTAACGTCTAGCAGCACGCTGTTGTTGTTTCGTTTAAACATTGTGGACCATGGCAAGCAGACTTTGGGACAAAAGGAGAACTAAAACGATCAATATCAGTGTGGACTTGACAGAGCTTCACGAGTCACGAGTTGACAGGGACGCCGCTCTTGCGTGTACTTTATTAGACAGGTGAGCAAATGTACATTAAACAAATCAATGTTATATACTGTAGCTCAACATGATGAAATGTTAGAATATGATCAGTATGTTATTCTAATGTTGATCTAGCTTACTGCTAGTCTCATATAGGCAACAAATTAACACATAGAATAACATAACTTTCAACACAAAGTTCAAAGTTAAATGCTAACAGTTAAATGTGTAGTGTTAGACCAAGTGAAACAGCGCTGCGTTAACTCAAGTTTAATTCGTCAAATAAACTGACCTGTGTGAGTATTAATTCAGCACTTGCGTGTAGTTCGGTAGAATTAAATGTCCTTATTCCTTTATATCCGCGGGACTCGCGTGTGGCGCTGATATCTGTCTCTTATTAGCAATCGCGACCTGCTTCATACCACAGTCATGTTAAAAAAAATTAATGTTTTCACTCATCCATAAACATTATTAGATCCATCAGCATGACAGCAAGACCCATCATTCCGCTTATCACTGCGTCATCAACCTACGCCTTTGTTATTGTAAGAGGTTAGCGACTCCTAGCAGCGAATAAAAATGACAAATTGTAGCTTTAATTTTCATGATTTTTTTTTTCCTGATCTTGTTTTTGACCTTTCAATTTTTTTATTTAACCTACAGAATTTAAATTAATTCTAAAAGCTATATAAGAAATTGCAAAAAAAAAGCATTTTAACATGAAAGTTACTGTCTCTAAAATTATTTTACTTAGGCATTTGTACGTCAAAAAAGGTAGTTGTAAATTCTGTTTCCTTTCAAAATTCCACTGCAGGAACAGATAAATAAGTGCCACCTCACATCATTTCGGTCTGTTCCCTGTTCCCTGCATGTTTTGAGTGCTCTTGACGTAGCTAAACAGCTTGTCTGGGGTAATACTGATTTGATCACTTGTCATTTAGCAGATGCCGATGGCACAGCTCAGTCATTTAATAACTCAGGAGGTAAGACAACAATTTAGGATTTTATGTAGTGAACTGCTGCCTTGATTTTCTGTTTACTATAAATTATTCAGAACAAAAGCATAATAAAGGAGGGCATGTATGTTTCTTAGTATTTTGTATGTATGCATGCATAAATGTACTTCATGTGAGTTTGTGTACGTGTAAGCTATTGAAGTCCTTTACTTGTTTGCTCATGGCTTAGTGCATGAAGTGTCTTTGCATTGTAAGTCTTCAAATATAATCATTCTACAATCAATCAAAACTGCGCTCTTAAGATGAAAACCAAATTGTGTTTTTTAGGACCCTGTGGCATCAAAAATCTGGGACTGATGGCCTTCAAGGACCAGGGTCTGTCTCCTCTGCTTCTCTCTATCCTTGTGTCATGCACTAAACCGTGTCTGTGTCTGTAAGTGTGTGAACATGAGTGTGTATTTCACAAGTGCATGTGCATGAAAAAGCACCTCTGTGTCTTTATGTATTCTTCTGTGTGTGTGTATTTACTGTGTCGATATGTGTTAGTAGGTATAGCCTACATGTAGGTGTGTGTAAGTGGGAATTCAGGCTTCTATTAGCAACTTTGGGTCTTATACTGTAAGTGCAAAAAAGCACTACCGGCGTGAGAGACCCCCAGCTCGCTCTTCGCAGACCTCTGTAATGGAGACCAGACTTCCATCCCAAGATTCCTCACTGCCCCGCCCACCCACTCCCCTGCTGCAAAGCCCTCTGGGAGCTCTCAGGCACAGCTTGGCAGCACATGACCAGAAAGATTCCCCTTGTGAACCGCCGCCTTTATATTCCTCCCTCCTAATCTACACCCTCAGGCGTTCCTTTACACACTCTTCATCCTCTCTTCCAAAATCAATCACGCCAAGGTCTCTTTTTTAAATAGATCTGGCTGCTTTTGAAAATCAAATTTCTTACTCATTGCAGTCAGGCGATCTGTGACTCACGGGCCAAATATTTTTTTCCCTCAAAGCTCAAAGTCACTGTGAGCGGTGGAAAATGAAACCCTGTAATTATTCTATAATTCATGCTTTCTCATCCCAGCAGTGTGGAGAAAGATCCTCGCTTGTTTTTCGAGCTGCGCGGTTCGGTCGGCTTTATTTTGGAAAGCGAATAATCCTTGAGTGTGGATCGAACCCCGAGCCTTCACGTTACATACGACGCTTGCATAGCTGTGGTCAAACTCCATCATCTGTAATTGGATAAAAACCAGAACAATCGCAGTCTGGATCTGCAGAAAGACAGTGTTTTCTGGGAAAGTGGGCCAGGTTTGTTTTAAAAGACGAACAATGCATTTAGAGACTTCAAAATCACTTACGACCTCACTGGAAAAGAGACAAAGGGGAACATTCGCTCTGCGTACATGTCCTCTGTCTTAATGCGGTTCCGTCACTGTTTGTGTACGCAGGGAGTCCAAGGGGGCGAATCAAAACTGAACGATATCGAAGAGGGTAATGGCCTTCTGCGTGATAGATGGTAAAGAGATGGATGAAAAATAGATAGGCCATTTTTCATGAAACCCAGGCCTTTACTGCAGGTGGGATTAGAAGATGAGTGATGTTGGGCCAGTGAAAGTATTAATATATCATTAGTATTGATCTTTTTCATTAGCAGCGCTGTCTGCCCAGCAGAATCTAAGCACTATTGACTTGTGGTACAGGAGAGTGCTTCAGCTGGGCTCCGTATGATCGATGCTTCGTCCTCTCATCCACACAAACGTGCTTTTTCAAAGCTTAAATACTAAGCTGCAAACATAAAAATGCTTTTTGTGCTTTATAAAGCCCTTAAGATATATATGACATCTTCTGCAGGTTGATTTGCGCTCTTATTTTTGCCCAGCATTTCGATTATTTATTGCCCTGCTGAAAACGACATCTTAAATTCAAACCTAAACTGGTTTGTTGGTCCAACCTGGTCTGGTCAGCCTGGTGTGTTGACTGGTATTTTTCAGCTGGTTAAGGTGGTAGACCATCTGGCCACGCAGCTAAACAACTTAAGAGACCAGTTGAAATCAGCTAAGACCAACAAACCAGCTTATGTTGGTTTAAGCTTTGTGAAGCATTGTTGTGTCACCTTTTACATTCGTTTAAAAATATTAAAAAAACATATCAAAATAGTCTTGTCAAATAGGAATTGTTTTACTTAATCGCATATAACATAAAAGTTTGTGTTTACATAATATATGTGTTTGTGTATATGTTATTTTATATATTTTTTATATATGTAAATGTCGTTGTGTGTATTTACTGTATACACACATATTTATTCATATATGTATATAAAATATACGCACGTATATTATGTAAGCACAAACTTATGTTAGATTTGATTGATTGTGATCAATCGATTTGACAGCACTAAAAATAATACAATGTTGTAAACAATATTATAAAACAATTATATTATTTTTATATAATTTATATTTATTATTATTTATATAGTAAAGTTCGGGAGTGGTTTGATTGTTTTGGGATCAAAACTACAGTAAAAACTATAATAATGTTAATTATTGTTACAATTTAAAATAACAATTAAAACATCAATGTTGAAAACAGTTGTGCTGCTTAATTTCTTTTTTTTTTTTGTGAAAATCGTGATAATTTTTTTTCTGGATTCTTTGATGAATAAAAAAATTCAAAAGAACGACATTTATTTCAAATAGAAATCTTTTGTAACATTATAAATGTCTTTACTGTCACACTTGCTCAATTTAATGTCCTTGTTGAATAAAAGTATTCATTTCTTTAAAAAATATATATTTGACCGCACACTTAGTGGATAAATAACAAGCAGTGGCAGTGCATTGCTAAATACGTTTAATTCTGCAGTTCACCAAATTTGTAAATGACAAGAAAATTGCTTAATATTTACAGTGTGTCAGTGCACCAGACTGCTTTGTGCTGTGCGTATGACAGCTATAACAGCTTGATCTGTTAATGGATACGCTTAAAGATGGGATTCCCAGGCGTTGGGTCGAGTAAAAACAGCATTGCGGAGCTCAAGGGTTAGAGTGTGCTGTAATCGCCGCTTCCATGGATGATGACCTCACACTATGTGAGATACACTATGTCTGCCTCTTCGTCTATCTTTCTCTCACCGTCTGCCTGTCTGTCTGTCTGTCCGTCTGCTCTGTCTGTGCTCAGACATCTATGTCAGAGAGAGATTTAGACACATAAACATATGTATCTGTGACAAGGCCATCAGTCATATCTTTATTTTTAAAGCTAGTGATTTGAAGACTTCCCCCTGACTAATGACTAATGTCTGCCACTTCAACCAAAAAAAGCAGCTCAATTTTTAGCGTCCCGGCTGAAGTTGATCTCTGCCTTCCTCTGCTGGACACGGAAAGCAATTGCATGTGGGCAGCAAACTTTTCTACTCATCCTGTGTTTGTTTGTAGATAGATTGAGAACTAACATGTCAGAAAATAACTGGAAAAACTCTCTGTCCTGGTGTGTGTGTGTGTGTGTGTGTGTGTGTGTTAAGCAGGTTTTTCACAGTGCTTTGCTACATATTCTACTCTAGGATTTTTTCAAATTAATAGCCTACATTTTTCAATCATTAAAAGTTTCAAATGGCCAAATATCACGTTGTGCCACCTACATTATTTCCCTTTTTGTTTTCTTTGGTTTTTGATTAGATTTTGACATAAAACTCCCTTTATTCAATATAAAATCACATTGAATTTATACAGTTTGTCATTATAAACAAAGTAATACCATATGACTCTAATAAAAGTTTTTTAACCTGCAAAATAAATGGCAATATTAAATGAGAGTAATGTTTGTAAATCATACATCTATCGTTTCCAGACAGATATAAAAATCCTGAACTTTTAATATCTGACTTGTATATGCAATTGACCGTTCGCAAAGACCCACCCCCTTTAGTTACCGTCGCTATGTCCGACAAGCCACGCCACTCTCACGCCCCACCATGTTCTTACGCAGTGAAAAATACCAGACGAGGTTACTTCTGATATGAAACAATGAAATTTAAACAATACATACCGTTTTGTGGCTCTTTAATGTGTCTGACAGATCGCTGTAGAGCCTCAGTTAAAGCTGCTCGTAAACCGATCATCTCTTCCTTCTAGTTAATGTAGCCTATAGCTTCAAATAAACATGAATGAACATCAGAAGGAATGCTGTTTTAACCGCGGAAAGACGTCAGTACCATTTTTCAAGTTCAAATCCTCCAACGTTAATCTACTAACTCTCCTGAGTCTGACTGCTTTGTCGGACAAAAATGGCGGCTTCGGCGGATGGCAGATTATGATTGGTCAGATCGCCTGCCAATCAAACTCTCTGCGGAGGGTCAAGAGTTGGGTTTCAGTCACGTGATTATGATGACGCGCGAAATTCAGATGGAGGGCAGAGAGTGAAGAGCGGACGAGATGGAGGAAAGTCCGTACTGTATTACTTTACACGCTATTAGAAGAGAAAGATATAAACAAAAAATCAAACATATGTTGGACGTGATCCTTACGTTATGAAGAGGAGCGATTTTTCAACTGAATTGAAAGATTTTCCTGCCATCGAGGCGGTAGATATCAGCAACTACCTCGTCTTACAGACATACTTTGACTTTACAAAGTTCGGAAACGTTACACGTTAACTTATACGTTACACAAACATAGCCACTTAAGTTGTATTAACTGATCTTTGACGAAGTGATCACTGCACGCACGGGCATTTTCCCATTCGGCTCCTCCCGACCGCAGACATAGCCGCATGCAAGCCGTTTTCCCGGAGTTTTTCTGTCAATTTCTTGCATTTTCCCCCCTCATGAACAACAACTTTTGGTACACGATAAAAACTCCTCGTGGTTTGATCGATTTAAGTAACCATAAACGACGCAAAACATAGGCAATTTTAGTCTGTTATATTGCTTTCTAAATACAGCAAATCACTTCCTGCCCTCCATTTGCATTTAGCGCCATGGCAACGCAGTGGCGTGACGTCATATGAAAACAAGCATGTTGGCTGCAAACTTTTACTCTTATCGTGTTTGTAGTTTGAGAGCTAACATGTCAGGTGGTCAATCACAGCACAACCATTTTAACTATATCTCTGTCTCTGTCTCGGTTTGTTTGTTGGGGTGCGTGGGTGTTTGTGCACGCATTTGCATGTGTGATTGTGTGTGTGACCCAGCCCAGGCGACAGCAGGACCCCAGCCCTGGCTCCAACATGGGCAACACTGATGATCACAAGATGCGCTAGCGGCATTCACCAAAGTGGGCAGGGATGGGGTCACAAGACCTCCATCACCACAGCAATCTCATCTCCTGATGCCTTGTTTATCACAGGACAGACCAAAGTCCACACCGGTGGGGATTTTCGGGTGGGATGTTTGGGGAAACGGCCTGGTGGGTTGGGCTGGGCTCAGAGATTCATTCGCATTTGATTCAGTCCCTCGTTTCTTCTTGGGATTTTTGCACTATGTGATACGTTCAGTTTAAGTCCCCCATATCGCCTTTCGGTATGCATGGTTTTCCTACCTATGTTTGCTCTTGTTCCCCCCCCTATGCAAGGCATCTTATTTAGTCCTATTGTAATGAAATGGCATTTTTCAATTATTTTATTCGTATTGTGTGTGAAAGTCAGGATGTTTACTTTTTTGTATTTTCATTTCATTTCTATATAAACATGTCTGTCTTTGTGCTATTGTATACGTAGTAGAAGCTAGTAAATGTTGCTAGGTAGATTTGTGCAGTTGAATAGAACTTTTTTGATGTCTAAAAAGAAAAATCTAGAAAGAGGCTGCTGATGTTGTGGATGAGGAGGTCTTTTCTTCTCCATGTGCTCTGTCTTCCACTCTCTTCCTGTGACAGTCAGTTAAAACATGCTTCAAACAGCAGGAAGTGAATATTGAGGTCAGTGTTAGTGCGCTCTACACAAAATGCGAGTTTTTCGCCCTACATCTGCTTGTTCTGTCAGTAATGTCAATGTTCTACACATTTAGTTCGTTTTAAGCAGGCTTTTCATAGTGTTTTGCTACATATTCTAATTTACTCTGGACTTCTTCAAATTATTATTATTTTTCATTCATTTCAAATAATTCTCCAAAATGTTTCACTTCACCAAATATCACTTCTTCTTTTTTTTTGCCACCTACATTATTTAAATTTCTTTTTTCATTGGTTTTTAGTGATATTTTGACATGAAAACTCCTTTCATTAATATAAAACCACCAGGGGAATTTAGGCAGTTGTTTGTCATTATAAACAATGCCATTTGCAATATATGCCAGATATGACTCAACCCAAGGAGACCCAAAGAATAAATGACAGTGATATTTGTAAATCATATATCACTCCTGAACATTTAATATCTGACTCTGTTGTACTGTATATGCAAGTAAATATAATCATGAATTCACAGACCCTGTGATAGAATGTTATTTTCCACCAGGTCAAATAGAGGACCTTAGTACGCCCCCCTCGTTGAAAGGTCCCGGTTTTGCCCCCTCCCTGACGAAAGCCCTGTTTGAGATGATGTAGTGTTTTGGGACAGTCAGTGTGGGTGGACTAGATGTTATTTCTAAAAGGGAAAATTTCTGATAAACAGAAAAGTAAGTATAAAGGAAAGGAAAGACAGGTTAGAAACCAATTGCTCAAGGTACTCTTTATCATAAACGAAGCAATCATAAATTGACCTCTTCTGACAATTGATTTTGTATAATCAATGTTTAACATAATTGTGTATGTTTTTTGTTTTATTCACCACAGTCGGTTGGGTAAGCAGTCAAGAATTATTATTTGGGAGGGATGCTGAAGTCAGAAGGTACGGCCTACCTCTAGCTTAAACCAAATATACACAAATGAGAGCTTATTTATAAAGAGGAAGTTCATGTTGTCTGAGTGTTAAGGGAAGGCTAATGCTGGTTTAGTAGAACGTTAAAGCTTTATATAGATGGAGTGGGCTCTTATACACCACACAATGGTCAGAGACTGGGCACCAGGAGGTTAGTGAGGTCTGGATATATTTTGAAGATGCCAAACCAGAGTCCACAAAACAGAACCCTGCTTTAATTTAATCCTGCAGATCAACTCTCTGCTTTCTATGTGTGTCTTATGCTATCAAAGAAATACCCTTTGCTGGCCTTCTATTAGTTTCTCTCTCATCCCTTTACTTAATGCTGGCATTAAGGCAAAATTCACACCAGGTAGTGGATGGCTCTTTTTTTGTAATGAATTAATAAATAAAATGTTTATTTTCTTAATTGTTTTAAGTTATTGATGCAGGTATACCTTTGTTTCATTATCAGGTTCCGCTATGATGAAATGTGTATTTCTGTGTTGATATTGCTTTCATTTTCCCCTTGGCCCCTTAAGGAACTGGGGATGCTTTTATATGGTCTTTGGTTTTAGCTCTTTTTCTGTTTTTAATTTTAAGCGAGGAGGACTGTTAACTGAAGTGTTATGTTTGATTTGTTTCTTAATAAACTTGTTACAAACCATATTCTCACTCATTGTAGTGTGTGTGTGTGTGTACGTTTATTTTTTTCATCCAGTCATTTTTTTTCGGACACATAATTAACTCAATTTAAAAAAATAATATTTCAAATACAATAATTTTGTATTATTCATTAACCTAAAGTCCTGAAGGCATTTTTGGAGTTTTTTTTTTTTTTTCGGAGTGACATACACAAACGGAAAGACTCATAACTGCAAAACTAAAGCAAGGAGAGTCAAAAGGTAGGTATCGTTTGATAGAAAACTTTTTAAATTTTTAGAAAAAAAAAATTTGAGAATTATTTTTTTTGGACTAATTTTAATCGTGAGAATCTGCTGTAAATAATGATGTGCAATTCAAATGCACCCTTCAAAGGATGAAGCCTCGGATGCAGCATTTGAGTATTGAGAAGCACCCTATGTAGCCGTTTGGAACGTGCGTACTTGGTGAAGGGAGCAAGTAAAGACAACATCATTTCCTCATTATCTTCACCTGGAATGTTACCATGACAATGGCGCCCATCACCCCATAGACCTAATTCACAGCAGTGTCATCTTGGATTTTGAAGGGCTGTGAGGGATAGACATACATCTCTTCAGTGGGTTGTACTGTTATTTAATGTGTTTTTTGGATTGATCTGCTGACGAAACACTGGAAAAATATTTTTAGAAGAAATTTCAGTGGGAAAAAAATGAGCTGTGGAAAATTACAAGTGATCTAGGAGCTTTTTGCAGCAGATGCCATTGAAAACACCTTAGGTCTCTTCCTCACACCCTCGCTTTCATACCTGTCGGCGTTGCTCTGAATAAGATAGCTGTATTTACAACAGGAATTTCTTATTGCTGTTAAATAATTGTTGCAAATAAATGTACACTTTATAATGAAGTATTTTAAATATGTGTTATATATGTGTGTGTGTGTGTGTGTGTGTGTGTGTGTGTGTGTGTGTGTGTGTGTGTGTGTGTGTGTGTGTGTGAGTGTATTCCCTCTCTGCTCTCAACTTTAAAACTTCACATGTGACAAAATGTATGTGTGTATGTGTGCATTTCTACTATACTTTTTTTTTTCTTACTTATAAAAACTTTATATTAAATGTATGTCAAAAATGTGTATGATATATCACAAACAAAACAACACAACTTAAATGATTCTGTTCATAGAACTTATTCATAGCGCGTGTTGTATTTTGTCTTCCGGTTTGTATTTCCACAGTATGAAGGTAAGATCTTACGGATTCATGAACGATCCGCTCGTTTTAAAATCTTCCCGGTCTAACTGACATTAGTTATGACATCCACTTAAAACACTACAATGCTCATGATAACTTTTGTTAACTCTAAAATAAGTAAATCCACTTCACCAGCTAATTATTCCTCGACAGCGATGCCATAGAAATATACAGAGCTACCGCAAAGACGGAAGTTCAAACACAATATACTAAAGATGCGCTTTTTTCTCTGGCGCAATTACTTCCTTGAAGTGACCATCGCCTTCGCTAACAGAGTTGTGGTAGGACCCTTTGTGAAGGGATTCAGTTATAGTTCACTTAGTTCAATATACTTCAGGCCTGTATCTTAAAAGTCTGTGACTCCAGTACAACTAGATTGCAAAAATAGAGGAAACTCTTTTATTCTAACGTAACATTTCTTGTCAGCCTCCGTTATGAGGTAAAATGCTACAACATTCTTAATTAACTTCAATGAACGCATAACTTTGATGTTATCAAGTTTCGATTTTTTGGAAGTTTTAAGATCTGTTGCATAAAAATTCAATAGAAACTCTTTTCAAATGCATAAAAAATGATTGATGTTCCATTGAATGATAAAGTTTTGAAGTCTGTCGTACGTATGCAACTGACTAGAGCAGTGATGATGTTTATTTCATAAATCCCCTGGATACATAAAATAGTAAAATCTACTAATTCAGTTTTGTAATATAGGGTCGTATTACTTGTAAGCACACCGTTGAGAAACCGGTGTTTATCTGGGTCAAAGACCAGTGAAGCCTTGACTGGCCCAGTCAGATTTCCAATTCTAATAGAGATCTCTTCACCCCAGACTGTGGCTGTAAGCTTCAACTGTTTTACGCGCTGTTTCTTATCTACACTCCACAACCTGCCTGAAGGAATCCGACTCTGTTCAGTCAAGCATCCAAACAGGCACAGCATCAAAACACTCTCTATCACAAGTTTAGTACGTTTGCGATACATATAGATATTAAAATATGAAAGCTTTATTTATCCATATATTTTAGATGGCATTTTTCAAATGGATGCTATTTTAAAGTATATTATGTTCCATGTTTTTGATCCGAGGAGAGTCTTTTCATCTTATTAATAGTCTTTGTCAACAAACTTGCTTGATCTTTAGCCTCTTTGAACCAATGTGATGTCTGCACTCTTCATCTGACAAAGCTTTTAGGCAGTAAATATTGCAAAGGGGAACAGAAGCTTTTGATTCTTTGTTCTGTGGCTCTTACAAAAACAGTCATAATTGTTTTATGGACTGGAACTCTTTTTTTTTTTTCAGCCACTTCATTGCCTGCAGTCATCCTGACCTCTTCTCTAAAAGACAGTAGACCTTCTGCCATTACAGTGTATTCATACAGAAAAACAACATCAACCAAAAAAAATAATTTTTTGAGATGGAAAAATAATAAAGCAGCAAAACAGAGATGCAAAATCAGCTCATCTTTATTTTATTATGTTCTACTGTTCACTGTAGCCACTGTGCTAGATCAAGCTGATCTTGAGACAGTGAAAGGAATTATTTCAAGGATTCAATGATTCAGAAAATGTTGCTAGAAAATATGTATATGCAATGGGGACTTTTTTTTTTTTTTTTTTATCTAAAAAATGCTAAAGTTTTCTGTGATGGGTAGGTTTAGGGTTGGGGGATACAGTTTGTACAGTATAAAAATCATTGTGAAATCTTCCCCATAAAACATGAAAACCCAACATGTGTGTGTATAATTTTAACCCTCTGGGCTTCTTCGTCCGAAAATTACCGAAAACTTTTACGTTTTGAATTGTTTAATTTTTTTGCTTCATCGGATGGGGGTGAAACTTGGTGACTTTTGTTGTATTAACTATATGAACACACAAAAAAAAAAAAAAATCAAGGAGATGATTCTGATATGTTAAAGGATCGTAAAAAAAAATTGTCTCACTAAGGTTCCTCCCGGTCAAAAATGACCGACATAGGAAATAATGGGAAATACGAAAAAATAGGAAAACTCAAAGAAACTTTTGGTGGTACAAGCTACAGATCAGCCAAAGTGCAGAAAAAAAGTGTACAGCAATGAAGGTGTGACACTCTAAAACATCAAGAGTGCAAATAAGACCCCCCCCCCCCCCCACACACACACACACGCACACAAACACACACACATACACAGATAAACTGGCAAGACTGCTACAGCAAATTTGTAGAATATGCAAAAAATAAAATCAATAAATGAAAAATGCTTAAATGCACACACATACACACACACAGAGAGAGAGAGAGAGAGAGAGAGAGAGAGAGAGATTAGGCATGACTGCAACAGCAAATTTATAGAATATGCAAATTAATGAATTAAAATAAAAAAATACCAATTTACTGCAAAATGTCTGTATAAAGTGTTCTGAATTATCACTAACCATCCCTTATTTTGTTCAATTATTTGAATGATCAAATACTGAGTAACATAAATGTTTGCAGTGTGTTCCCTTTCTAACCAAATGCTATTGATTGTAATCATAATGCAAAACCTGATACTTATCTAAAAAAAATGTGTTAAAAAAATAAAGAAATAGTCTTTTAGAATATCTAAATGTATATCTAAATAAATTTAAAAAACGAATAAGATAGAGAAATCATGTCTAAAACAACAAAAGGAATCAAAGCCTTTCTGTGTATTTACATAGGAAGCTATAGGCAGCCTACAGGCTGGTACAGGACATTGCACACATGTAACTATTTTTTAAAGCCACTAGATGGCGCTCTTCTAATTGAACTTTTTTTTTTTAGGCTGGCACTCTATTTTGATGTGAAATGTTGCATTTATTGAAAAAATAATTAAATAAAAATTAAAATAAATAATTAAAATTAAATGAATATAAAATATATATATATATGTATATTAATTATAATGGAAAAAATAGCTCATAAAAATTATATAATTAATTAAAACTAAAAATTCTAAATAATAATCAGAAAATATTATAGAACAAAAATATATTTGATTGGTTATCCTGGGAAAAAATAAAATAAAATGTTAAGGCTTCGTCCGTTTTTGACCGGGAGTGTAACCCATTTACGAAGAAGCCCAGAGGGTTAAGCATACATTTTTAAATTATACTGTGTGTGTACATTATATTATTGGTAGGTGTCTTCTCTGTATTTAACAATAAAAGAAAATGTATTAACACACTGTAATTGCAACATGCAATTGTTACCATAAAGAACTACTTCTACCTGATTTAACCAATAAAAATGAATTTTGTTGGTTTAAATGTTAATGTATCATCTGTTACCATTTTTTCAGTGTAACATTCAGGCATGAGTCGAGTTACATAACTCTATATACCACTAGATGTCAGTGTATTAGCAGTGATGGCGAATTTATCAGCTCTGCAGGAACGAGTGGCTGTTATTTATATAGTATACAATACTCCTGATTGATCCATTAAGCAGATCCAAGGACTATAGACATGGCTCTTCGGATATGTATCAGTGAAGTCTGTTTTGTCCTACTTGATTCACAATAGCATTTTGTTACCCAACAGCAAAGTGACATAGTCCTACAGGAGAAGAGAACTGCTCTCTCACTCTCCATCACCTTCACTCACCTTTTCTCTTTGAATGATCCTCAGTTATTATCTGTATATATGCATACTAGATTCAGTGTAATATATCAGTAGCCCCCCTCTTTTATATCCATCATGTTTTATTGATTTGATTTTATGATTATTTCAGGTCGGGAGGTCTCGATCCCGGTCATTCCTGTATATGCACCGAGTCTCGTCTATTCCGCCTCCAAGGGCCTAAAAGACAAGGCTGTCTTACCTGTAAGGAGTGAGTGTTTGTATGGGAAGTGAAGAAGTATTGATTTGCACTGAAGAGAGCCGCCCACACACACCGAGAGAGTTAAAGAGAAAGAACGAGATGAGTGGGAACTTGTATTCAGCTCTTTGGGAATAAAAGGGTCACAGCCTCATTTTTCAACCAGACCTCCACCTTATATAATGACCATGAACTGTATTCATTTGTCTGGATGGGAATGAGGTCCACTTATAATGCTTGGTTACTTGTTGGCGTGTAGATGTGTGTATATGGCAGTGTCAAAGTTTAGACTCCTCCGTGAGAGGGGGCATTTTTCCTGTCAATGAATGGTGTTTACTTCAGTGTGTTTGGCTTAGAAATATTCATGAAAGCACTCAAATTAGTGTCCTTAGAAATAAAATAGCTAAATTAGTTTGTCTGCTTATCATAAATATTTTAATATTTAAATTTCAGGCCAGTCTGTGACCAACTCTAGCTCTTTGTCTTGTTATAATGACCATCCTTGACAGTGGAAAAGGTGTTCATGAAAAAGCAGCATACTTGTTTGTTTGCTCTGGTTGGTCTTTTGGCCAGGATATCCTGGAGCTTTGCTTGGCCTTCGTTCCTGCAGGGCTCTTGTTTCGGAGAGCTCTAAGTGGCTCTTGATGCTGGTGGCTGGGCTGGCAAGGCCCTCAGCAGACCCTGCTTATTCTCCTCTTGGCAGACACCCATAGTTCTCGCTCACTGGCTTCCTAATTTAGTAACGGCGGGTAAAAATATGCGCTAACGAACAGGGTCTGGTATGTCAGGCTCCCGTCCAAAAGGGGCGAGTGGGAGAGAGAGAGGGAGGGGGGGGGGGGGGGGGGGGGGGAATGGAGGGGGTTTGAGATCAGGCATTCCAGAAGATGGCAATGCACAAAACCACAGCACAGCACTGAAGTTCTATAGCACATCTGTTGTTATAGTCATAAAACAGTTTGAATCAAATTATTAAACAACAATATGTAACTACCTCACTACCAGTGTTGGGTGTGTACCACATTACAAGTAATGCGAGTTATGTAATCAGATTAAAGAAAGTACTAGTAGCGCATTACTTTTAAGTAATTTTACTTTTTCAAATAAGTAACACAATTTCCTTTGTTTTCCCATTTGACTGACAGCTCTCCTGTCCTCATGTTGACAGAAATCACGAGTAAATCTGAGCATGCACAAAATCTCACTTGCACAAAAACAGATTCAGTATTCCTCAAAATGAATGAAAACAGTAAAATGCAAACTCAGAATATTATTCAAACCTGCAATAATTAAATATGCTAAACAAATATACTTTATGTATTTAATCTCACTTTATTAACCATGCTGACCCTCAGCCATACAAATGAGCAAGAAATACTTTACATTTGGTTTCACTTTTTGTTTTTATTGCTAATGTAAGAGTGTTGAACTCTGCAATCCAGAAAGGCAGCACAGCTGAAAGGTTTTTTTTGGAGCTGCACCCTCTGCTGTACAGATGTGAATGTGCATTTCCTTCAGCCTGAGGCTTATTCATAACACATTACTTTCTATAAAAAGTAATTAAGTAACACAATTAGTTACTTTCAAGGAGTAACGCAATACTGCAATGCATTACTTTTAAAAGTAACTTTCCCTAACAGTATTAACTTACACTAATGGAACTCATATATAAAGGTCTGAAAATTCTAATTCTAATTTAAACTTGAAAAGTTGTAGGATTCTGAAAAATTTAACAAAGAAACATTATGATGTGAAATAAATCAATATTGAAGTGTTCTGGTGTCATTTAAGCAAAATTGGACACACCAAATACTGACGAATCCAGAATTTGAATTGTATTATGAAATGAATTATGTATTCATAACAATTTGAAGTTTTCTATATACACTACCGTTCAAAAGTATGAGGTTGGATTTAATAAAAAAAAAAATATATATAATCTCTTATGCTTACCAAGGCTACATTTATTTGATAAAAAATACAATAAAAAAAAATATTGTGAATTATTATAACAATTTAAAATAACCTTTTTCTTTTGTAATGTTTTTTAAAATGCATTTATTCCTGCGATGGCAAAGCTGAATTACTCCAGATGATCCTTCAGAAATCATGCTAATGGTGCTCAAGAAACATTTATTTTTATTATCAGTGTTGAAAACAGTTTTGCTGCCTAATATTTTTGTGGAGAATGTGATGCTAAGGATCCTTTAATGGAATAAAAAGTTGAAAAGAACAGCATTTATTTCAAGTAGTTTTTTTTTTGTTGTAACAATTTAAAAGTATTTATTGTATTTAATGCATCCTTGCTAAATAAAAGTAGTTTATTTAGTTAGTTAAAAGTTTTTTATAAGTTTATTTTTTATTTTGTAATACATTTTAGTGACCACAATTTCTGAACAATTTCAAACCTCATTATCTGAGGAGAAGGAACAAAACACATATAAACTGTAACAGGAGAATTCTTCCTCCTTAATGGGCACGACAGCTTTGTGTTCCTCACACCTAACAGTTCTTGTCTCATTTCACACTCCTGTCACATGTTAGGGGCCTCTGTCTGTCTCTGTCCCAAACCTGTCCTTACTAATGAAGACAACATGAGGAGCAAAACATGTGCATGCAGTTCACCTTATTATTGCAAATAGCCTTTTTTGCATAAATGTGTTCTTCAGATGAAAGTGAACAAATCAGTCTTAATCTTTCTAAGCTGATCTTTCGTGCAGATGTGTAGTTAAGTGTCGATCGATAGCTTCTGTTAGAAAATGGAGATTGTCGGGAGAATGGAAGAGATGCATTTAAATTCAGCAGCTTTGCACAATGTGAAATCCACATGTATAGAGGTGCTTTTGTGCGTCATGTTTTTAAAGGCAGAACCAGATACAAAGACTACAAAAAGGGCAAGGGGCGATGTTGGGGGCCAGAGCGTGTGCATGCATACATGTGCATGCCTATTTGTACAGCCTTGTTTGCACAAATGTGTGTGTGTACAGGTCTTTCTCAGGAAGAAAGACCTCAGTTGGTCTGTCTGAGACCTCAGGCATGGCTGTGTCTGGGGGCTCTGAGTCATCTGTTCATGTCTGCACAGCCGTGAGACGATGGAGGAGACCAGCAGCTGACACAGGCTCTCAGGAGCCCCCTTCATGCCCCCTTCATGTACCTCTTGGAATCCAGACTACTTGAATCATGCATCTTATGTGGAGCAGACAACAATTAAGTTATTCTGTGTGTCTTTTTTGCTGGATACGAACATCTTGACCTTTGACCTGCAACCTTATTTGTTTGCAGCCGTGGAAGATGCTCTGTCAGATCAGAGGGTGCTTTCATTAATTCATTCGTTTTTTGCCTCTTCTGTCGTTGTGTCAGTGTGTTGTTGCCTTGGTATATGGTAATTGATTCATTGACCTGGGCAGCTAGTGTGAGTGAGGTGAGGTCATCTTCAAGAGTGGGTGATCATGATGTAATCTCATTGGACTAAATGGCCTTCTGTGTTGTTTATCTTTTAAGAAATAGTTTGCCCTTAAATGAATGGTAACACTTTAGTTTAGGGTCCAATAATCGCTATTAACTAGATGTTATTATCATGCATATTAGGATATTGGCCATTTATTAGTATTAGTATAAAGCCCATATTAAAGCCTTATTCTGCATGACCATATTCTACATCCTTAATACAATACCTCAATTTAACAACTGCCTTACTAACTATTGATAAGCAGTATATTAGGATATACTGTCGAGCTCCAAAAAGGACGCAAAAGCACCAGAAAAGTATCTTAAAAGTGGTCTCTTCACTCCTAAAGCCATATTGTAATTTGTCGTTATGCAATCCTAACATCCATTGATCACTGAGTAATTGAGTTCTTAAGAATTGTGATGTAAACTAATCTTTTAGACTTGTTTTATGAACCGGATCAACCAATTCATTTAAAGATACCAACTCAAAAGAATGATTTGTTCAAGAACTTTGTTCATGAATGCTCTAAATTAAGAGAGATGTCATGATTTTCTGTGAGCAATGACTGACATTTCAGTGTGTTTGTCACACAAACCTATTTTGTGGCTTCAAAAGATTTGAAGGCAACACTAATAAGGTTTCCTTTGTTAACATTAGTTATCTATATCAGTTAACATGAACTAACAATGAACAATACTTCTACAGTATTTATTAGTCAATGGTAATTTCAACATTCATTAATACATTTTTAAAATCCAAATTTGTATTTGTTAGCATTTGTTAATGCACTGTGAACTAACATGAACAAACAATGAGCAATGCTTGATTTTGCTAACAACAAAGATGAATAAATGCTTTAAAAATATATTGCTCATTGTTAGTTCGTCTAATGCATTAAATAATGGTTACAAACGAGACCTTATTGTAAGTGTTACCGATTTGAAATATGGTGCAAACTTTGAATGCATGGGCTTGGGTCTTCAACCAACAAAGTTGAAATCCTGTCTGGATAGCGCACTTCCCATAATATTTACGCTACAGGTCAATAGGCGGAGAGTAGGCGGTCTTTTGTGGCTGTTTGAACGCATTCGACCACATGAGCGTTTACACTATGAAAGCAATCAGGTTTAATGCGTTTTCGACTACCTCGGGAAGAGTTCAAAAGTGGACAAGCTCAAAACGTTTTAGACTCCGTTTACACCTGTATTTATCATTGTCCACTTGTGATCCGATTGACCAAAACTCATCTTAATACAGGTGTAAAAGAGGCCTTAATAACAGGTGTGTACCAAGTCGCCAAGATATTCTTCCAAAACCATTTTCACATTTTCCACAAAGACAGACATAAAGATGAGTAAATAATGACAGAATTTTTTCTTTAACAAATGCCACTTTGACAACAGGGCCAAGGGGAAAAATGCATTTCTGGCTTTTTCTGACATTATGACATTACAGAAACTATGAGGACTGTGGATAAGTGTTGATGCTTTACGTAGTTTCACGTGGCAGTGAGTTCATTAAGGGGGAATTTCTACAGACTCCAAAGTCCCTTAGACACACTGCCTACCTAAGTTACACACTGCCTACCTACATCTTTAGATTCAAATTGAAACCCAGTCTTTACATGATGACTTTGATCGAGGCATAGATAGTGAACGTGTGGTTTGACATGCCACACAAATTTGCCCCAGCATGCATGTGAAAGTGCTGTTTTTTACTAAAAAGCATGGCAAAGGCTAACTAACCTACCTAACAAAGACATTAAATGCTATAGATGGTGTTCATAAACCATATGTATGGATGTAACGACTTAGCTGTGTTTATTTATTAACATTTATTAGAGGATCAGCCCCATGAGATGAAACATCTCGTTTTCATGGGGGACCTCAAATGGGGGTTTAATTTCTAATATATATTAGAAATATTATGTTTAGAAATGCATTGGGCCTAATGTAGGGATACTGGTGGATGCGCTGTTCTCGAGTTTGTTTAAACAGAAGTACTCTGTAAATTATCCACATTTATGTTTTTAAGTAATTGGCCCGATATTATGTGGCTGAAGATTATTCGAGTTTCAACGGTTCACCTAATATAATATAATAGTAATATAATAGTAATCATCACAGATCTGTTCCTAATTTTGACAAGGGCACACACATTTAATAGACAAATAAAGAGGAACTTGATACTGAAATGTGAAATATAGAGCCTAGTAGTACAATATAGACAGGTAATAAACAGCAAGACTGTAAAGAGGCGTAAACTAAGCGTTATTTCTGAATTTTATTTCATTTATTTGCATTATATTTCTATATTATTAGCATTATGTACAGTACATCAAGTCTGTAAAGAGGCTTACTATATTGAAGCTTTATGTCTGTTTAAATTGAACAATTTTATTTTTATTTATTTTATTGCAGTTCTATATGTTATTGTTATTATTAATAAGAAATATTTAGGTTTATATTACTGTATGTACTGTATGGCAGTATTCTTTTATGAGAAGACATTTCTAGGCTTCTAAGATTTTAGTGTAATTGGTCATATTGTAAACATAGATGGTGTTGCACTTAATCTTATTGAAATGTAACATGTTATTTATTTAGCCCTCATCAGGCTGATTCGTTTTACAAAATGTATGGAATTTAGAATATCAACAGAAGCAAAGCCATCCGCACTACAGAAAATATTTTCAGGCCTAAAGCGAAACAAAAGCGAGGGCAGGAAACTCCAGCTCTGTGAAATGCACTGACCTCGTATCACTCCACGATCCCTCGATCTCAATCTTATGATTATTCATAATGAACTGCAACCACATTTTGGAAAGAGAGCACAGTTAGTTGGCTGTAAAATTGCATAAGTGGTTTAACACTTCAACAAAGGTGGCTTATCCTGACTCACAGCACGTATGCTAATGCATTCACAGCTGCTGCACTTCTGATAAAGACTGCTATTCACAGAGCAAGCGTGCAACATTTTACCCTGTTTTAAACAAGGTGTTTGTGCAAGTGAGGAGGTAGTTAAGAGGAACAAAATCAGCCAAACACTTTAGCCATGGGCTGTCACCAACCCTGCCAGGCTGCTCGCAGTAATGGTTGTGATAGCTACAATGAGATAAGCTGTGTTTTTCTCTATGCAAAGCCAGAATTCCATTCCAGCTTTAAAGCTTTGCAATAGTTTGACATTCAAACTCCATTTGTTTTTTTGCGTTTCCCGAGTCTTAGATTGCTTAGAGTTCTGTTTATCTCCCAAAACCATATCCTAAATTTTGAAACATAAGTAGAGAACAAATACCCAATTGTTTCCCAAACCAAAGCTCCTAACTCCATCTCTTGGTTCGTGTCAGAATGGAAGATTAGCACAAGCTTTCAAGGTGCCATTGTCTTCCTGTGCGGCAACAATGGTGCAATAAACCAGCCACTGTGTTTTGTTTTCTCTCTGTATGTAAATGCTTTTGTAAAAAATACTTTTAACATGCTTGGAGGAGTGCACATGTGAATGTCTTGTCAGCAAGGAGACGCTTGTTTACTGAAGCAGGGCTTTGTTGAGAGAGCCAGCCAGCTGATTCTACACCTCAGGCAAGTCTAACAGCAACATCAGCAGAGCAAGGAGCTCTTCGTCTTTGAGTGTTTGTTCTATCTGAATCCCTGTCGAGGCAGACGTCCAGGACCGGGCCAGTGAGTTCTGTGTCCTTGTGTCCTCATGGCCTTGTGTCGTTGTGGTGTTAGCCAAAGACAAATGTGAGTGATGCTGGAGGAACCAGGAATTTGCAGTTTATTGTACTTGTGCCACACCATCAGGCTGGCCCATAGAACTTTGTTTGTTTTGCTTCGGCCATGGAAATGTGCTGGAATTCTTTTAGGCGCAAAAAAATATATTTTTTCTTCTCCCCTCATTTCTCTTTGGAAAACATTCAGCAACTGGTTTAGTTTTACAGTCAGTTTGTTTAACAAGATCTGAGGGAAAGGTGAGATTAAGACCTCCTATGCGTGGCAACAGAGCAGAGTCGCAACTGCATGGTGTTACCAAGGAAATTGAGCGTTCTCGAGAGGCTGGGTTAATTTGTTACCTTGGCGAAAACTGCAGCCCGTTCTCATCCTTTGGCGTCATACATGTGACACTTTGTACATTTTGTTGAAATCTTACGCACATGGCATCCTTTAGCATCAATATGAGACGCAGAACCCAAGGCGTCATACAGGTGACGCTCGTCTAAATCCAACGCAAATGGCATCGTTTAGCGTGAATATGAGACGCAGAACCCAAGGCGTCATACAGGTGACGCTCGTCTAAATCCAACGCAAATGGCATCGTTTAGCGTGAATATGAGACGCAGATCCCAAGGCGTCATAACCGTATCCTACCCCAGACCTAAACCTACCCATAACAGTGCGTGTTATATTGACGCTAAAGGATGCCATGTGCGTAAGATTTCGACGAAATGTCATATGGCGTCACCTATATGACGCCAAAGGATGAGAATGCGTTTAAAAACTGCATGCCTTTTTTCACCTAATATACCAGATTGAATGACTTGTGAGAGAAAACCTATACAACTATCTATCTTTTAAAAACAAGCATGTGCTGTTCTAAACATTGCAGATGCCATTTTTGAAGTAGTATCACTTGAGGAGCACACCTTTAGGGCTTAGAATCAAAGACAAATAGGAGTGTACATGGCTAGTATAACATATGTGTCACATTCACAGCAGTGTAATCCTTGTATTCACTTTAGTTTCATATGGTTTTTGAAAAAAACTATTTCAAGAAAAGTTGGTGTAGCCATCAGGTATTTTGAAAATTGTTGGTAACCAAACAGTTTTGGTGACCATTGACTGCCATTGTATGGAAAAATAAGTGTGTTGTGATGTAATTGATGCTTTATTGACCTAAACAATCACTAAACAATCCATCTTTTTTAGTACAAAAATGCATTTCCATTTTTAAGGGATACTTCTCTTTGAGTAGACAATGTGCAGATATGACTTGTGATGTTTCCGTCTGATTCTCGTAGGTCACAGGGCGAGACTTTCAGGCTAAAAGTCTGCATGGGGTTCTCTGACCTTTGAGACTCCTCTGCTGTGGTGCTGGAGGTACGCTGGAGTTGTGTGATGCAGAGGTATCAATAATAGAAAAAAGGGGCCTCCCTGCTGTAGGCTGCTATGTGGGTCAGGAGAGGCTCTCTACGGACGGGGAAAGATTGATGAGGAGCACCAGGGAGAGTGCCCGAGCACCAGACCCAGCGTCACACATTCACAGCCAGGTTCCCCGCACACACTCCCCCAGCTCCCCTCCAGCACCACACAGCCTGGCGCTCTTTAAACGACCTTCACGTTACCCTCGTTTTCCTGGGCATGACAAACCTGCAGGGCCTTCCAAGAGAGACGCTTGTTGGTCCTTCTGTTGGTCGGTTTCTTTGCGCTGCTTTTTCCTCATAATTGTGTTCTCTATTTTGCTTTGCATTTGGCTTTCTGCTGTGGGCTTTGGTAACCATCTGATTGTCTGATACAGGACCGACTGGGGATCAGCCTGCGGCAAACCATGAAACTTCCATGGAAAAAGTCTTTTTGGTGTCTCTATCTGATATGGTTTCATTACATTGTATAAGTGAGGTAACATCTAAAGATCCAGAGGTGCATTGTAATGGTATATTCTGCATTCAAGAGAAACAAGTTATTGTAAAATAATCTGTAGTTGCAGAAAATCATTTCTGCCTTTATTGCCTTCAAATTTGTAAAGATGTGTATGTTGAACAGTTGGGGTTTCAGACTTATTTTTCCTTAAATAATAAATATTCTAAATTTCCTTCAAAGACAATACATACACAGATAAGCCAAAACATTATGAACACCTACCGAACGTGCTGCCAAAACAGTGCTGACCCGCAGAGGCATGGACTCTGAACACCCCCGAAGGTGTCCTGTTGTGCCTGGCACAAAGATGTTAGCAGCAGATCCTTCAAGTCCTGTAGGTTGCAAGGTGGAGCCGCCTTGGATCGAACTTGTTGGTCCAGCATATTTATTTTGAGATCTGGGGAATTTGGAGGCCAGAGCAACACATTGAACTCTGTATCATGTTTCTTAAACCATTCCTGAACAATGTGTGCAGTGTGGTAGGGTGCATTGTCCTTCTGAAAGAGGCCACTTCCACCAGGGAACACCATTTTCTTGAAGGGGTGCACCTGGTCTACAACAATGTTTAGGTAGGAGGAATGTGTCAAATTTAGTACCTCATGAATGGCTGAACCAAGGGTTTGCCACCAGAACATTGCCCATTGTCATCACTTCCCCAGGTCAATGGTGCACACATACATAGCCTTCAATGTGATGTAAAACAAAATGGCACTCATTGGACCAGGCGACCTTCTTTCACTGCTCCAAGGTCCAGTTCCGATGCTCGCATGCCCATTGTAGGCATGCAGCCTTTTAGCCTTTTAATGGTGGACAGGGGTCATCATAGGCACTCTGATTGGCACACCCATACGCAGCAGATTGCGAAACACTGTTGTTGTGACACATTCCTCCTGTAACCATTATTAAAATGTTGTGTGACTTGTACCACAGCAGACCTTCTGTTGGCTAAGAGCAGAGAGGATCGATGAGCCTTGGGCACCCAACACCCTGTCGCCAGTTTGTGATTTGTCCCTCCTTGGACCACTGTTGGTAAATTCTCACCACTGTTGACCAGGAGCAATCCACAAGCCTTGCAGTTTCAGAGATACCCAGTCGCCTTACCATATCAATTAGGCTCTTGTCAAAGTCTCTTAGATCTTTATTCCTTTCCATTTCTCCTGCATCCAACATATTTATTATGAGAATTGTTTACTTACCATCTAATCTACGCAGACCTTAATATGTGGCCTTGTTAGGAGGTGATCAATGATATTGGTTTCACCTGCGACAGGTCATAATTGTCACGTAATAGATAATAAAAACTCGAATAGAAACGAATTAACTAATAAACAACAGGGAGACTAGGTCACAGAGGGCAGAACTAAAAACACAATAACAACACAGGAAAGACCAGACATGTTACAGTTCGCCCCCTTCCGAGCAGGCACGTCCTCACTGCGCAAAAAACGAAGTCCAAATGAGGAGGGAGGGCTAGGGCTCTGGAGGAGAGCGTAGAGTAAACTAAAATAACACACTGTTCGGGGAAAATAATACTGTCCATGGAGGAGTGGAAGGTGGGAGGAGCCAGTGAGAAGCCAGATGTAGAACCAGTGACCAGCCAGAATGAGGCCCCAGGGCGGAGTCGAAGGCGGGAGAATGCCTACATGATGGTATACACCCTGGGGATAACCGACGGAAAAAAACTCACCACAGAAGGAGACCCAGGTGGAACCGAGCCCAAAGAACACTGATGGTCATGGAGACCGAGGTGGAGCCGCAGCAACGAGCATCCGAGGTGGGGCCGGATAACCAGAGGACAGACAGGCGCAGGCAGGACAATGTCCGACCAAGGCACAGCCGGGGGGACGTGGGAGCCTGGTGGAGCCGTATAGCTGATGGTTTCTGGTGTAACCAAGGGAGGGAGGAGCCAGCGCGGAGCCGAAGTGTCGACAAGCCAAGGTGGAGCGATGGGCCAAGAGGCTAGAGCTGGAACCAGGTCACCTGGGCAGACACGTGATGTGGAATGGGCTCCAGGGTGATGACTCCTTCCGACCTCTTCCTCGGTTCGAGCTCGTCCATCGTGGCAGGGCTTTGCGGTCTGTGGTGGGCACACACAACTTCGCCGTCATGTCACTCGCTGATTGTGGAAGGCTGGTCTCTGGCGGTGATGGAGTGGGGCTGGTTGCGAAATCATCCTCCGCGGGGCCAATGGTGAAAGGTGAGTTGTTTACCAGCACCCACTCCACAAAAGCGGCGAAATCCCCTTTAGGACCGTCCGCTAGAAGGAGTGCCTTCGATCACTCGCTCAAGCTGGCGTGGTAAAAAACACAGAGCGATCAGGGTAGTGCATAAGGCACGCCAGACGGATGGCGTGTTCTTCCAGTGAACGGTCTCCCTGCCCCAAGCAGTGAAGCTGGACTGCGGGAAGGTCCATGGGAAAACAAAATTCGAAAAAAAAAGCAGAAAGGAAAGACTCCCCAAAGAAACTGTTTTAGATCCGTTCTTCTGTCACGTAACAGATAATAGAAACTCTCACAACGATTTATCTGATCAACAACAGGGGGAACTAGGTCACAGTGGGCAGAACTAAAAACACAATGAAAACACAGAAAAGACCAGACATGTTACAGTAATGTTTTGGCGCATTGTATATAATCTTGAAATAAAATAGTTAGCATATTTAATGCAAATTATTATTTAAAGGGGTCATATAATGCCATTTTTATACAAGTTAATTTGATTCTTTAGGGTCTAAATGAAAAGTCTGTAATATACTTTAATTAAAAATTCTCATTAGTATTGTAAGAAAACACTAATTTTACCTGGTCAAAAACAGCTCTGTTTTCAGCACGCCATTTCAGTGCATATGCCTTTAAATGATAATGAGCTTCGCTCACTCCGCGCCTCTTTACTGCAGGCGTTTTGACACAACGCATGTAGAGTGTTGCCTTGACAACAGTTGAGGGTATATTTTGGAGAGAGAATTGGAGAGAGAATGACCTCTCTGAGGACACATCTGTGCAACCGTATCAGTTTGAACCAGAGTCGCACCCAGAAAAAGATGACGCCCAAAGAAGTTCGACTATTAAGGCTTGAACAGGACGTTTCTGAATGGTTGGTTAACATAATGTCACTTTGATCTATCTTTGTGTACTGGCAGGGTAGAGTAACTTAGTGAGATGTACGAACATGTGTTTACTGATGTATACGTGCTACTCAGTTTGTAATAACACAATAACCATAACGCGTTGTTCATTATAAACGTGGGATTATGAATTATATTGAGAACGTCGTATAGAAAACATGCTGTAATGTACCCTGAGTGTAAACCTTTCATCGTGAAGCGTGCAAGCGATTTGCAAAGATTAATATAAAATATATAACTTTACACTCACTTCTTCTGGAGGTGCAGCAGGGACATGAATAGTTGGTACCGATTCTTTTTTCAGGAGCAGCTTCTTAGCAAAACCAGCTTTATACTGAGTCTGACCCTCGTTTATAAAGCAGTCTGGTGAGAAATGATTCGCGAATCGCGCAAACATGAAAGCATTGACATTGATCGTGGGGAATATTCCCTTCGAAAACAAAACTCAGCCACTGTGTCTTCAGCGTTTCGGATTTAGGAGCATCAAAATGACTGTGTTCGTTATTACACCCAAGAACAGAACACCACAATCGCTTAGACGGCATTCTGCTTCAGAGTATCAACAATGACGGACTATGATGACAGCTCGCTCAGGGCGGGTCTGTGTTAAAACGCTGCTGTCAATCAACAATCGTGGGAGGGGCGTCCGTTTTATTGACGTCACACGTCATTTAGTTTTTATTAGCAAAATTTATTCGAAATAGAACGTATTAATGTATTAATTTCTAAAAGTTTTAAAATATATATTTTTAATAAAATAAAATAATTTAAAATGTTTTAATGTATTATGTTTTATAATATACAGTATATAATATGCAATACATATTTTAAAAAAAACCCTAATATTCTAAAGGCAATCAATTAAAAGTTTGACGTCTTAGTTGAATTATTTTTATTTAATCATTTAATAATGAAATTACAAATTTTAGATGTAATAAATCCATTTATGTTAATTATTTGGTTGTAGAATTCCACATCTTTAGTTAAGATTAATGACTTACTTTATTTAATGGTGCAACGCTCAAATATTTAGTTTTGTGTACATTGTAACTATGCAGAGTAACTTACACATCAGCTGATGTTCTCAGAGATCTACCTTCCTTCCGCCTGCACTAACATGCCTGCCTGTAATTTTGTTTTAATGAATGATTGTTTGATTAAGGTGGGATCGAAAAATGTACAAAACAGAAGATCTCCAGGAACAAGATTGATCATCGCCGAAAAGATCTTATGGACCTTCCGAGATCCACCTTTCTCTGTTTTTGTCCACGGCGCAGGCTTTGTCCTTCCACCATCCAGATCAGAGCTTGACATTTGCCCTGTTGAGTATAAGGTAACTTTTTGTTAACACATGACTCACTAGCATTTTTGGTAACACTTTATTTTAAGGTGCTTGTAATAAGCAGTAACTAACAGTTAGTAAGACACTTATAAGACCTTATAAGATCCATATAAGATGCATGTAAGCATTAACTAATGATAATAAATAAATAAAATTAAATAATAAATTTCTCAAGTATCAATACATTGCACTTTTAGAACAGCCGAAACAAACATAAATGGTAACACAAACTCCCAGTCACTTAAAAATTGACCTTCCCAAGAGGGAGTAGTTTCCCTGATCTCTTCAGGGCCTGGACCTTTAATTAACCCTTATATGAAGTAGTTAATGCTTATATGCATCTTATATGCATCTTATAAGGTCTTATAAGTGTCTTATTAACTGTTAATTACTGCTTATTACAAGCACCTTAAAATAAAGTGTTACCGTATTTTCACTAGTCCCTTCTCATCACTGTTTTGTTCTTTTGTTCCCACGCAAAATGTTCAGATAAATGACAGAACCGCAGTTTGGCTATGAAATTCGGTATCTCTGCATATACGCATCAGAATAAGATTAATATACATCATATACATCAACCAGGCGATACAGACGTGAAATCTGATTCTCCATGGAAACGACGTGAACTCTGTGGTTTCTACTGTTTGCTTTTTAAAAAATGTCTTGTTATGCTCTTACTATCTCTCAGTAGTAAAGAATCTTCTCACCATCATTGTAATATTACCTCTGTTCCTTTTGCACATCTTAGACGGCAGTTGCTGTCTTTGCTCAAGCATGCCTTACAGTTTTTGGATGTATAATTGTGTGTGAAACCGCTGAGAAGTGCCTTTCCTCACCCACTGTTAGCTTCAACAAAAACACCCTTGAATGTAACTGATTCCTCCATCTCTAGAGGTGTTTTGATGAGGCAGATGTTTTTCTGTCAGGATGAATATTACGGAAGAGGCCTATTGGAGGGAGAAATTAGGATTAAACGCCCTCTGTTTGCCGAGCTCTTGAGGTTTCTTTGCCGGTTGAGTCTATGCCAGACATTTGGAGCTCGTTCTCCTGCTATTGAGATGGAAAAATCAGAGAGAAGGCTATCGTTACTCTCCATCAAGAAGAGGGAAAGTGAAAACAACGAGAAGGGGGAAATCGAGCCGGTGGAAAACATAATAAGTCATCATGTAGCGGAGGAGTAAGAGAAATGGTGTGAAAAGAGCCAAGTAGACAAGCAGAGGCTGTCTGTGACGGATGAGTGCAGGGAAACTGGGCTTGTCTTTCCAGAAGGGCAAACCCAGTCTGATTGATTAGAGCGCCTCTTGAAAAGGGCCTGATACCCAATAGTGTTTCTGAGGCATCTTACAAACGCTCTCTTGCGCTTTTGAGAAGCTTTCGGTATGAAATAATAATTGCAATGGTGGAGACCAAGGGATGGTTGTAACACCTCTACAATATATCTCTAACTAGTGTGAATTTATGTGAGGTTCAAAGAGTCCCGTTGCTAACATTTTGTACATGCTTTCATTTTGTTAATGAAACTTCCCCCTTTTTTTTAACCATCATTAATCCCTGACTTTCCAACTAGTTTGCTGCTTTAGATTATTTTATTTTTTATATTTTAATTGAAAAATAAATACTTTAATCTTTGTCCTGAATACAGAAAGTAATGTTACATCCTTCCCTTTCTGCTCAGACAGGATATTTCTGGTTTGTTTTAGCATTGAGGTGAAAGGTTTGAGTAAATATTATATAAATGATAAAACCTATTCAGATGACATCAGTTCTGCCATTTAATGTCTCTTAAGTGAAATTTTGATTTTCTACTCCGAATTGTTTGTATTTGTACACAGAAACTTACAAGTATCTGTGGTCAAGCATAATAGCGATTTCATCCCTGTATAATCTCTAGGGGTGTGACGAGACAGTTAGCTCATGAGACGAGACACGACGAGATTGAGCTCACGAGATTGTGACGAGGCGAGATTTTTACTCAGTATTTTTAAGAAATCCTCAATGATGAAATACATGACTAGAAAAATCATCTGCAGGTGCATTTGAAATGTTTGAACTAATCATCTTGTAATGAATGTAATTTCAGTTCTACTTTCTGAGAATGAATTATCATATGCAGTAAAAGACGACAATATACAAGCACTGTAAAAGTTTTGCCACAAACCCAACCGACTGCCTTCTCTCCTGTATGATTTCACATGAGTCTCTTCAGACCTTAGAACTGTACGTGATTTATGAGCTTCTACAACTTTTGACCTCCTAACTGAACTCCTTTCCACAAATTGATCATAGAAATAAAAACAGTATAAATACAACTAAATAACAATTTTCTCTAAGTCTTGTTAAGTGCAAATAATTGCAGCCATAATCAAAGTACTCAAAATCTCAATATTCAAAGAACAAGTAGAGACCAAATTTTTTCTTCAAGCATGATACAGAGCTAAGAGATGGTTACAACTACACAGCCCAACCTAAGATAGCTTTCATATTGGGAGACATTCGCATGTATCAGGGAGCCGCTTTCAAAATGTGGGGTATTGAAATAGCGTTGGAATGCGCTCTCGCGTTTTCACGATCACGCGTACTCTGTGAATAGGGAGCGGCGATGCTGAGTGCTCATTTAATAAGATAAGACAATTGTCAGACGCTTAGAATCTGTTGTACAACGAATCCTCCGCCATGGTTGTCAGTCATCTCGTTCCTTACTTTTGTCACGTGATCAGTGAACTCCGATTCCTGCTGCACTATGTACGACTCTGTGGCCCGTGTTGGATGAGCTGGATGGAATTGAAGCAACCGTTATCCAACTGAATTAAATGGTTCCCAGATAGCAACATAGTGTCGGTCCAGATCCGGCCCACTCGTTGAATCCAGATGTATGTACCAGAATGTACCAGATGTGGTCCGGATCTGGGACGGCACTGTGTCACTGTCTGGGTTTCTATTTCTATAAAAAGCAAAACTACAGAGGAGGGGTAATGAATTATATGATCATTATAATCCATTATATGAATAAAAATAAAGTTGACCTCCGAAGACGGGGGGGTGGTGGTCGGGCCAAAAAAAAAAAAAAAAAAAAAAAAAAAAAAAAGAGGAGGGGTAATGTAAATGTAGTTGTGAAATATTCTATCCTAACTTCACCCTCACACTGCAATATCACGAGACAGCTTTTCACCTTGATGAGAAATCTCGTCACATTTTATTCTCGTGGGATCTCGTGGCAAGAGATCTCGTCACAACCCTACTAATTTCCTACTAAAGTGGCTAAATTAAGAAAGTGTAAAACTCACCCATATTACAACCATCCCTGTTCTCCCCTACTAAAAAAACTATCCTTCTAAGTACTAAAGTACTAAAGTTGTGTATTTATGATTATAGAAAGTCATTTCCTCAGTTGGAAAGAGTAACCTGAAGGGACTTTCAAAATTATCCTGTAACATAAGCATTTATGATCTTTGCTCAAAATTGGCTAACCGTAACAAATCTCCTTCCAATTTACTTACTATTTCTGTCTCAGTCTGCTCAAGGTGTAAATGTATTCAACTCTCGAAACATGTGCATGGCTGCCCTTTGCTTGGCGTGAAGCTGCAAGTCACATGTAGTTCTAGTTCTACCGAGGAGCTTGTAGCCTAAGATGATCTTATCGTAAGCAAAGCTGACATTAACACATGTGACATAAGCCCCCAGTGTACGGACCTCTGCGGGGTCATGTCCAGATCTTGACTTCAAGCGGCTTCTCTCCACACAGGGATGCAACTGTTTGTGGCTGTGATCTCATGTTCACAGCGTTTCTGCTTCTGAAGACCTATTGATTAAGATGAGACCCAATTGATTTAGACAGCGCTCACTCATTTAAACGCCCACCTTTAGCCGCTCTCATTATTATACATCAGCATTGTAGTTATGTGCTCAAAAGGTTACCATTTAATGGCTCTTTCTTTCACTCATGATTACGATTATTTTTTCTTCTTTTTTAGGTTCACGTTTAATCTCTCAAATCTGTCTTGATTTCTCTACAGTTCTGCTCCAGGCTGATTATCTATCCGCTGGGCTATCTGTGACGTCCTGGGAAAACATTGCTGCCTTTTAAGAACCCACAAACACTTTTTGCATTAGGCTAAGTGGGGTTTGCAGATTGTGAAATTACAGCAAAATCTGAAGTACTTTTATTTGAGAAATGGAAAATAACTTTCTTTTCACATGTTGTTTGCATGCTACCCCGCACTTCCAAAGCACACACATTTGCATAATCATGAGCCGGCGCACTCTAGTAAATCTATTTACTCGGAAGGTCTCTTCTGCGCACAGGGGTTAGGAGATTTTCGGGCTACGACGTTTTCCCCTTCTATTCTATTCTCGAGGGGAAGCTTGTTAAATGGGTTGCTTCCACATTGTACTCTAAATCCACACTCATTCTTTTTGAAGCAGCTTCAAACAAAAGCATGAGTCGACTACAGTGCAGTTTTTGTTCCCTGGCAGCCATGTGGATGGCATATGCTAATAGTATGGGGTGAAGAAGTAGTGTTTTGTAATAATGGGACCAGTAGCTACTGGTCATATAGCCCAGGGAAAGGGCGGCTTTGAGTGGCATAGATGTCTGCAGTAGAAAGGGGAAATGGAAATGTTTCAGATGTGAGTGGCGTTTTTCACAGTCGTCACATGAAAAAAAAGGCCATTTGTGGTTTGTGCTCCGAGTCGTCTCCACCGAGATGGACAGCTTCCGCCTGTTGTTAAATAATCATAAAAACCTCTTCCTGTCCAGATGTGCATCACAGGTTGTTTAACAGAGCAAGGGTTGAATAGGAGCTTTGTAGATTTTTGTTTTCTCTATGCCACACAAAGTGAGTGTTACATATTAAACAATTTTTTGTTGTTGTTATTATTTTTACCCCACTTTCACACAGCTCAAAAAAGCACTCCATGCAAGCTATAACCTTTTTTTTATATCTATCTGAAGCCATAAAGCCATAAGATACCAATTGATTTTGCATAAATTCAGATTTGATGTCAGTGATGCCAACTGTCATTGGCTTTTACATGTCTTGCAAAAGATGCCATGCCAAATTTGACTATGCAAAAGTGGCAATATGTTCTGTGAATAATTATTATTTGGCGTGTTTCTCTTTCAAAAGTATTGTGTAGCTTCAGATGACTTGGAATATACTGTATCTCACAAGCAGGATTGTTATTGTTTTGAAGTTTTAATTAAGTTCTATTTGAAATGTCTTGGTGGGTTTTTTTTCTTCAATTTTTTCAAGCTTTTTCAATTTTGTAAGTTTTCACTGTTAGTTTTAGATTTGTGTGTGTGTGTGTGTGTATTTTAGGGATACCAAAGTTATTGTGCTAACTTTTATTATGTAAAAAAAAAAAAGAAAAGGTAAAAAAGGTAAAATGTCACACTGCAGCTTAGTGCCATTTTAATTTTGAATGCCAGTGGGTCGTAAGGGTTCAAGCATTATAATATACAGTCTATCAAAAACTAAAATTAATTTGTGGGCAGTTTTATTAAGTTATTAAGTCTTGGAGTCATGTATTTTAGTTTAGTTTCAGTTTTCCCCAGTTCGTTTTTAAACATATTTCAGTTAACAAAATTGTTTTCATTTAATTTTGTTCTAGTTTTTGTTAACAATAATAACACAAAAGTTGGCTGCATTTTTGAGCTTGACAGCCCTTGTTTACTTTTTATTGTTTTTGCTTGGAAATGAGGAACATGAACATTATTTTGTTTTCCACGGCATAACGGAAATTTTGGAATGATGTGAGGGTCATTTTGTGAGAACTATTCCCTTAATGTCTTACTTAGCAAGTGGCAATACACAGGTTTTTAAGTGCAGACCGATAAGGGGAACTGTGCTCCTTTGCCATGGCACTAAATCTGACAGCCAAGTGATAATAGTTCAAAATGTCCCTATTATGGCCTTTCATTTTTATCCTCCTTAGATTTTATGTAACACCAGAGGCAATGAAGCATCTAATTGCCTTACCTTCTCCTTGTGAGAAATCACTTGGCCCGAGTACACATGCAGTTTCACGGCACCCTCCCCTCTCATTGCCCGTCCACCAAAGCATATCGTTTTCTCCGGCTCTGGATGAACCGCTGCCTCACCGAGCCGGTATAATTGACTGTGTGGCTTAACAGCTTAATGGAGAGGGGGGCAGTTACTCATGCAAAACGCAGGGAGCTTTGCTCTGAAGCGTGCTACAGGTCGCCCTACTTTGTGCAGCTGAAGGGAAGGATATGGAGAGTGCGCTTAGATTGGGAGGATAAGATTTCACAGTAAGATGGCTTCATTTTCTCCCAGGGGTCTTTGCCTGTGGGATGCTAATGAGTCTGATATGCTAATAGGGGTGGAGCGTTTCAGCAGTTTCCCCCTCACTCCGCCTCCATCTTCCTGTCCTTGTCAACTATCCCTACAGCCCTGGACTTCAAAGACGTTCCTACATGTATACTTTCCCCCAGCATTTGCATTAAGTCAACACCAGTTCTCGAGCGAAATGAGACGCCTCGACAACAAATAAAGAGTCAGCAGTTTACTGTTTGACATTTAGCGGAGCATTAGTGAATTTCACACTTCCTGTCCTCCCGCTCGTAATTAGCAGAGTGAGGCATTACACTTCACTGTATAGTGCTTGAGAGTGGCATCAAGGAGAACATCATTAATGGACACCTGGAGATGAACAGCTTGTGGTTGCTGCTTGGTGTGACCCTGAGCAGGGCGCAGGCTGCTTCGTAGAATCAAATGAGGTGACTGATGTTGGGGGATAATTTGTCAGATCTGGGGCAGTCCCAAGAGCTGCAGTTTGTCTCTGTTGACAACCGCGCTCACCTGAAGGGCTGCTCATCCTGTGTATGCCGAAATGTGATCGCGCCGTAAAGGAGACTGATGCCCTCTACCACGTCTGCCCCGCTGTCCTCTAGTGCGTCCTCTTTTCTGCCTTTCATCATGTTTCTGATTGGGATTCTCTCTTTATTTGTGTCCTTTCTTGTCCTCCTCCACTTTTCTACCTCACAAAAGCCACATTTACTTATAAATGAAAATATATTTTGAAAAGATCTTCTTTTGTGTTCCGCAGAAGAAAGAAAGTCTTAGGTTTGGAAGAGGAATAAATGACAGAATTTTCATTTTCATCAATTATCCCTGTATGCTCAGAGTTATATTATCTTTAGCTTTTATCTTCAGTTATCATTTTAATTTTAGTTTAAGCAATTTTGTCATTTTCATTAGTTTAAATATATATATATATATTTGGATTTATTTATTTTTAGTTTAAGTAATTAAACAACAAGTTTACATTTACCATTGGCAAATAACTGAAATAGAATAAGTTAACTTTTTTAAGTTTAAGTTTTTCATCTAATTTTTACATTTGATTTAATTTCAGTGTTACAGTGAGGCACTTACTATTGAAGTAATTCGGGCCAATATTGTGGGATAATATGATAAAAAAATAAAAAGCACTTGCATTATTTTATTCAAACTTATGTGAGCTGTAAAGATAATAAAAAAATGCAATTTTTACAGATTTAGTTTTAGTTGCATTGTCATGGTGACAAGGTAAAATGCTATATTTACACAACTCTACATAAAATGTTCATCTTAACAAGCATATCTTTTACATCTTGCGGCTAAACTATTTAAAATGAGTATTTTAATGTGTGCATATTGGCCCCATTTACTTCCATTGTAAGTGCTTAATTCACTGTAACATGGATATACATGGAAATAAATTTGTGTTAATCAACAATAAGCCACAAATTCTGCTGATTGAGCTTAACTTGTACTGCACCCGAAATATTAATTTAATTCCAAGTGGATTCTCGTAATTTTTATTTGTGATGGATCTACACTCAAAAAAATAACTCTTTTAATGAACATAAAAAAATTATGGAAAGGATTTCCATATGATTAACTTGCTTTATTTCAGCATTATGCAATTCTGTTATTCCAATTTAATTAATCTACTTATGTTGGGTCAACTTAATGTATTAAGTTTGATTCAACTTATTTACTATGGTTGGGCACAGCTTAATTTAATATTGTCAGCGAATTTAAAAAGGCTCCCTGATATGATTCAGGTATTCAAATTTATATATTCATTCATCCAATGCAATATAATTTATTTTAGTGATCAATGATACATTTCTAGACGACCACCAACTATTGGCTACCAATGGCACTTTTTAGCATCTTAAATGATAAGATTTCCATGCTTTATCAATCTAAGCATTTGCTGTGAGTATTGCTGAATCAGTTTTCAGACTAACCAAATGCTCCACTCTTCTCCACAATGGTAACCCACTGTAATTTAAATGGTACTAATAATTGCAATGTAATTGAACATTAAACACAATTACGCACTATCAAGTCTTCCCCCTTTCTCATTTTCTCAAAAAAAAAAACCACACATAAAATAACACTTCATTTTAACATTTATTCTCTCTTAATTCTCTTAACTCAATATGCAAAGCATGCTGGGAACTAACAAGCACCGCCCAGTTTCAGTTAATGCAACACAAATCAATCATGTAATCCAGCACAACCGGATTAAGTAAATTTAAATGTTACATATTTAAGCAGATTGAACACAATCAAATTAAGTTCGGGCAAAATGGCAGTTGGCTCGCACTATACTGCCACCCTCTGGATGTAGGAATTTTTTACTTAATATAAATGGTTTGTGTTTAGGCAACGCGTTAGGATTTTGTACTGTTAAGTTGAGACATAATTACGTGGACCTTAATAGAAAAAAAACATTTCAAGTAAAAAAAAACAATTATTATAAGTAAACTAAATATAAATATATTATGTAAAGTGCACAACCTTCCTCGTTCATTTTTTTGAGTGTACAGATTTCGCTTTCATTACAAGCCAAAAGACTTGCCTTTGTTCACCATTCTAGATTCACCCATGCTAAATAATCCCCCTATCCATTTCGCTCCTTCAACAGAGTCCAAGCAGGATATGAGAACCATCTACAGTAATAGTGAATGGATTGAACCTTGAATGCTATATCGACGTTCAGTGGCTGGGGAACAAAGTGAATGAGAGATGATACGAAGGACACATGGATCCAACAGGATGCATATGGAACAAGATTGTGTTTTGGTTTGGACACACATCCTTTGAAAATGAACGGTGATCATATGTGTCCCGCTCATAACAACAATGGAATGATGTAATCCACTGAAGCTGGCCTCAGAACCCAAAATAGTAAGTTGCCGTTTTGTGTTGCTCTATGACCTTCCTTTTTGTTTTCTCTGAAAGTTCCCCATTAGCGGTATGTTCATACTGTGTCACCTAAAGTAAGCACAGATATATTATTTATATCATGTGTGGGAATCAAGCACAAAGGCTGTTTTCAGGGAATAATCACACCGAGGGACTGAGGAAAGAGCCTTAAATCACAAAGGGAATACTGCTTTTTGTGTAATGTTTATCATCCCTTCAGGCAACCATGGCGTGAAATGAAAAGTTGAGTTTTTGACCACATGTTGCTTCAATATGGGTTTTACAGGTGGCAGATAGTCGATCTTTGGCCACAGCACTGGTACAATGGTCTTCTGTAGCGCAGCCAACCACAAGGAATTCGTTACAGTGGAACATCTCATGTTCTGTTGGAGAAAGGTTGTCTGGGAACATACTGGAACAGATTCTTTCTTTCTTTCTTTCTTTCTTTTCTTTATAGTCTCTGATTCTGTGCAAAGTGCTTGGCGAGATCTGACTGTTTAGACGTTTAAAGTTTGCATTGGATTACAACATTAGGGTCCTTTTGTACTTGGTAGTTTATCCTTAAAAAAATCCTTTTTCCCTCCAGGGTGTTATATGGCACATATACATATGACTGATTATCCAACAAGCACAAGGACAAAGCAATATTTTTTAAATAATGTCTCTAAAAAGACAATTTGGAGTCTCTAAAGCCAATATGACTAAAGTGTGGACATCATTGAAAGTGTGCAAAATTCAAATCAGATGGCACTTTCCATCTCCTTTTATTGTGTGGATCTAACTTGTTGAGAGTAACAAATAAAGATTCTATATCATATATATTTTCCACCTTTTGTGGAAAATGTCTGTGTAAAAGTTTTAAAGTGGCCATTGTGCTATTTTTAAGGTTCATAATTTTGCTTTCGAGCTCTCCTACAACAGGTTTACATGCATAAAAAAAAAAAAAAAAAAAAAAAAAGAAAGATATCATGATATAATATATTGCACATTGCTGGCTGCACATTATATTTTCAGAACGTACGAAACATTTTAACCCTTAAAAGCATAACTCGGGTCTTTAGTGACCCGGGACATCGTTCACTACCCTCCTCCTCATTCATTTTTCAAAGTTAGTCATCAACCATCTTAGTATTCCCCAATCAGTGCATTATAAACAATATAACAAGAAAAGAAAAAATATATAAAAGAATGCCTGTTTTCCCATTCATTTTTTTTTTTTTTTTTGGTAAAAAAAACATTGTTTGCTCAACAATAAATCTGTGATGACTGAATAAGTGCAATTCATCTTTATTCCACAAGGTGTCAATGTCTAATACACAAGTATGAAGTGACGTTTCACTCATAATTACCATAATTACTCCTTGGCAGAAAACAAAAGAATAGGAAATATCAGCAAAACTTGAAATGGCTTAGCGATTTACTGCTGAGCAAGTGCTGAACGCAATCAAATATTTGTGTCACTGTCACTCGATGGTGGATCTGGTGAAGAAGCTGTCAGCGATCAAAATATTGATTTTGAAGATGTTGCAAATGATAGTTTTGAGAAAATGTTTGATCGCGAATGTGAGCAAGATTCTGAATGTACTGGGAAATTAGCTCTGACGAGGACAGTGATGATGGTATAAAACATATGCTCAAACTGAACCATTCCAAGCTCCAAAAGGTAACAAAATAGGTTTTATTTCTTCTGTAATTCTTACAATATCAGGAGAGTTTTATATATCACGACATGTAACGTTAGACATTAATCCGTGCTGCATTTAAGGGTTAAAGCTTTTCTTTAGCTTTACATAATGATTGAACTAATTAGAAACAATCATTTTATGAAATTATAGAAGTCATATTTTAAAAATTTATATCGTATTGTTACATCTAAATTGGATTTCGTGTGTATTTTTAGTAGTGACATAGGCTACTGTTGAAGCCCACATTCAGTTTTATCTACCTAATTGGTAACACTTTACTTGAACTGACATGACACCTTCATAATCATGACATGACACATGTCATGAATATGAAAGAGGTTTCATGCATGTTTATGACAACTGTCATTAAAGGGTTAGTTCACCCAAAAATGAAAATTCTATCAGTAATTAATCACCCTCATGTTGTTCCAACCCCGTAAGACTTTCGTTCATCTTCGGAACCCAAATTAAGATATTTTTTATTAAATCTGAGAGCTGTCTCACTCTTCCATGGGCTTCTTAAGGGATCGAAACTGGCCGGCCCAAAAGTTATGAAAGACATCGTTAAATAGTCCGAGTGACTTGGCTCAATCTTAAGTTTATCAGAATACTTTTTGTGCGCAAAGAACAAACAAAAATAACCACTTTATTCAACTATTCATTTCCTTAGGCATATCTATGGGCCTCGAGATTTCACGTAGTGAAACTATGCAAAGATTCTAGGTTGTATGTCATGTTTATGACATATTTATGTTATGACAAAGACACAGCGGGTTAATGGTTTATGTCAAGTTGTCATGAGAAAGACACTGACAGGTTATGATGTATTGGTTTATGTCAATGTGTCATTACCAAGACATCTCAAACAATGTAATATTTGCATTAAAAATGTCATAATTGAGCGAATGACACTTAATGACAGTTGTCATAAACATGCATGAAACCTCCTTCATATTCATGAAATGTGTCATGTCATGATTATGAAGGTGTCATGTCAGTCTTATGCACACCCCTTCAAGTAAAGTGTTACCGAATAATTTTGTCATTACAACAGATATAGGCTATACTGTAACAGACAATGACTGCACACCCCTAATATTTCCCCTGCCTTATTTTATAGAGCACATCGGTGATTCTTTATTCCCCAATGATGGGACACCCCCTAAAGAAGTAAAAAAAAAAAAAAAAAAACTTTAGCTGTATCATGTTTTATGTCTGTTATACATGTTGAGAGTCTCTCAATAACACCATTGTTATCCACTGTCATCGTCAGGTGTCTGTTGAAGCTCCTGTGGTGTCTGCTGGGATAGCCATGTTTACCAGCCTCCACCTCAGGCTCTTCCCCACTGAGAGCTTCATGCCCAACAAGGGTGTTGCACACCGAATCCCCCTGATTCAGGAGCTCACATAAACAACCTACGGGCAGCACCTCCTCTCCCCAGACTGTCCCCGGTTACTAAGATCTCATACTGCTCCCCTGAAGAACACCTCCTGATTTCTCCAGAAGTCACCTCAAGTAGTCATTTTTATTTATTTTAGAGTAACATCTGTCCACTGACTTTACCTTTATTATAAACTAGGGGTGTGCAATGAACAGTTTTGGGGAAAGTTGCTTTTAAAAGTAATGCAGTACAAAATTGTGTTACTCCCTAAAAAAGTAACTACTTACTTAGTTGCTTTTTATGAAATTAATGTGTTACGTTAGCTACTTTTTCAATACTTTTTCTCCTGGACTGGGCTTGTTTGTGTTTTTATATTTTTTAAAAATATATTTTTGGCAAACGTAAAGGGCCTTTCACACCAAAAGTGAAATGAAAAGGCCTTAAGCTGAAGGAAATGCGATTTGCTTACTCCTGATTTCTCTCAACATGGTGACAGGAGAGCTGTCAGTCAATAAATGGGACAACAAAGTAACTCAGTTTTTTGTTGTAAAATTAAAAGTAATGCATTACTTTACTAGTTATCTGTAATCTGATTGAGTAACTCGCATTACTTGTAAGTAACATGTTACCCCCAACACTGGCACATCTAAATACAGGGATGTATATGTGTCTAGTGCAGTGATATAATTATTTCTATCGAAATTCAGATAAAACAGGATGTTGGCAGGACTTTAAAGAAGTGTGTCAAAACTAAAAAAAAAATAAAAAAAATAACTCTTTTCCATTTATAGTTTCCATTTAGCAAATATGCCTCATATAATTTGTTATAATAAATTATTTAATTCAGCAAGGATACATTATCAAAAGTGACAGTAGAGACTATTTATTAGTGTTTCAACTTCTTTGAACTTTTTATATTCTGAAATATAATTTATATTTCCATGAAAATAATGAAACTATGATTTTTTTAAATTGAGAATCTTAAAAAAGAAAATCTACCAACCCCAAACTTTTGAATAGTAGAGTATTTTTTATTAAATGAAAGATATTGAAAAAAAATGTAATTAATAAAATATTTCATTTAATGTAAATAATTGTAAAATATTTTATTTCATGTGCTTGTTGAATAACATTTATTTATATTTTATATATATTTTTTTAAGTCATTCATGCCTGAAAAAGATATTCAGCTTGACAGCTTCAGGCACATCATTAGAAACGGCTCTTTTTCAATATCCACTAAAATTCCTCTCTTCCCTCCATTACATCCAGGAGATTACATGCCTCATTGCTCCTGTCCTCCATCTCAGCCTGAATTTAGCATATGCATGGTGTTGCGCTGTGTTTACCACAACCGATCCACACGGTCTCTCCGTTACAGAAGAACTCTGTGATGACAGGTATTTGAGTGTCTGTTACTCCATCTCTCCTCCCTTCTCCACCCACCTGCTTCATGACGCCAGTCCTTCACTTAATGTGGCCGTCTTGGTGACTGTCTAGGGCAGATGAGAGTTAATTGAAAAAGAAGGCTGCTTCTCACTGATGGAGACTGACAGCACCCCCTCGCCAGAAGTGACTGTGCCACCCCATGCTGGCAGTTTTCACAGTGAAAGAAAAGTGTGCGGTGGTGAAAAAGGCAGGCTGTGCTGTGAGTGCTTGGGCTGCCTGCCAAAGCCGCAGGATGAGTTTATTTGAAACAAGAAGAGAGATGCATAGTTCCATTTTTTCTTGTTTTCACCTTCAAAGAATTAGAGGAAGGTTTCCAGCAACGTGCTTGCGAAGGACTGACCCTTGGCGTCTTAAAATCAGAGATCAAGACGATGAGTCAGGGCACGGGGACGGCGCGAACAGCACAGCACAGCACAGCACACATTATCTAAATAATTTCACATGCCGAGCCTGTCAGGTTTGATGTAATGAGCTCTGATTTTGTCATCCAGCGCTGTGCAGATAGGTTAATCATTTTCATTAACACCACCTCCTCTGAGAGACCTCTTCCTCTCGTGCTGTCAGTGGTACGTTGGCTTGGCGAGCGCTCAGACCCCTCAGATGTTTTAGTCTAGTGCCAGAAAAGACTGAATCGATGCACACAGACAGGCATGGACCCCTCAGTGGGCCCTGAGTGGACGACTGTGATTACTGCTGACAATAATTTATGGGCCTTGCTGATTGAAAACATGAGAGATGTAGTTAGAGTTGCAAGGGTGATTAGGCAGCACCTTAAGATACAAAGATGGTGTCACAGCTGCTGCTGCTGCTGGGAGAAAGTCTGCATCCGAGCACCGCATGCCACCGCAGTACAAAAAAAAAAAGATCAGTTGGTAGAAAGATATCAGTATGTAGATGCAATATAATTTGAAATCATATTGCATCTATGTGGGTTACTCATTGTAGTAACCATAAAGTCACAATGTAGGGGAAATAGCGACATATCTTGTCTTTCGCATTGTTACATACATCCAAACGAAACTGATTTTTGAAATGTTGGTTCTATATGCTTTGGCTGTTTATTGGATAGATGCAGATCAAAGTCAAGGTTTGCAGTCGTTTGCTGAACTGATGGTTTTCTGAGTGAAAAAAAAACAATAGCAATCGGTATTACAACCAACTATAAGTAGTGTTTGCATGTTTGTTTGCTAAATCTAGCAGTATGAATGCAGCAATGTTTTCGTATTCACTTTTGTTTTCAAAGTACAGTTATCATTACAAATACGGTCAAGGTGGGTCTGAATGACAAAGTAAACTAAGTTCCACCACATACAATATAAACAGCCACATAGCAGTTTCAGCGCAGTTCTTTATCATGCTCAGAGTATTGGTGCCCTGCAAAGTTTTCATGAAAACAAATGGCAAGTAATTGGGTCATTCATAAGGGCTATTCCCAAGGTGTTGGCAAGGGATGAGAGATGGTCCATGTACAAATCCCTCTTTATGGTGAAACTCTCTGGTGGCTTGGGGCAATATCACCCTCCCTGCCTTTTTGTGCACACAATGGATTGCATTAAGCTTGTACGATATAAAAAAACAAAAACATTAATGTCCCCTTTTATACACCACAGTGGAAATCAGGTCATGTGATCAACAGCATAAAGTAAAATCACTGCTATCTGAAGATTTTTACTAAACTAGTTAGCAAAAAAGGATAATAAATTAAGTATGGGAGTCATTTTGAACTTTTGCTCCCTCCCATTACCACAGGTAATATCACATCCTTGTAGACCTGCTGATGGAGCCCCCTTCTGTTCCTTGAATACCTGCAGGATTTCCGTCACCTTATCTCCCATGATTAGCCTTTGCCACTGGGTCCAGGTCATTAATCCCGTCTCCTACACTGAGTGACAATAATCTCTGCTCACTGGGCAGGAGAGCCAGCTCCATTTGTCACTCTGTCACCCAATGGCTCTCACATGGGAGAGGACAAGGACCATTTATCTGTGGAATGTGCTGCAGTAACTGCAGGGCCAGCAAATAAAAAAAAAAAAATCCATCCTTCCTCAGGATTGTACGGTGATTTGGAGCGAAGATAAAAGCTTGATTCTTCTTTTTTTGCAATGAGTGTACCACGTCTTTGTCATTAAATATAATGTCAGTCATCAATGTATTTTTGTCTGATACAGCATATTCAAGGTGAAGCAAGTTTTGTGTCACTGGCATCAGAACAGCAAAACTAATGAGTTTGTTTTTTCACCTACGAGTGGATGGGACTCCTTGACAACTATATCGATAGAGTGCTGCAGGGATGACATATTTTTGTAGGCCGAAACCCGGAAACGAGTTGTAATTTTAGCACTTCCAGTCCCATCGTTTTGAAGTCAATGGGTTTTTTGAATGGGTTCTTGATTAAATGCCTGAAATAAGGTCTGTAGTTAACACAAGCTCAGGATATTTTCATGCTTTATTCTAAGCCTATAAATGCTGTACATCAGTAATAGCCCATTGTGATTTTTAACAAAAAATTTTTTAAATTGTCTTTGAAAAGGCGATTGCTAACAAGTGGCTAAATGGGACTACAGAGGTTATCGGGAACATTAAACGTCATCATGGCAAACAGGAAAACTTTCCACTCACTAGTCTGCTATCACAGCCTAATCGTTTTGTTGCAAAGTATTCAAAATCAAACTTTCAGGGAAAATGTTCTTTAAATAAAGACTAAAAGAGTTGTCAGAAGCTTAATGGTGGTGACGTTGACGTCATACTACCACGGTGTAATTTGTTTATCTTTTTACTTCTGGCGCAGAGCAGAGTGTGTAAAGTATTTGAGTAGATGATAATTAGTGGCTGTACTTAAGTATCTTTTTGGATACTTTGTAGTTTTACTGAGTATCAAATATATTAGCAACTTTTTCTCTCTACTTAACAACATATTTGAATAAATAGGCTATGTACTCTTTACTCCAATAAGTACTACCGGCACATCCGGAAACTTAACAATCAATTAATTCGTTAACACCAATTTGACGCTGGGAGAATGAAGGGACATGTTTTTAAATTGACCAAATTAAGTTTGTTGATGTATTTTTTCATGCTCTATGGCAGGCAGGGTGTACATATAATTACTTGACATGTTTGATCTTAGTGATTTCTTAAGTTATTCACGACTGCCGGCTGTGTACGGACGTTGTTTTATGATGCTATTTTGTATTGAAGTCTATGGAAAGTCTAGTTTATTTTCCCCTAAAAGTGGACGTGACTCTGTTCAGAGACATTCTATGACGTTGCGCCGGTGTTCAGTTTTCTTTTGATTTTTGAAAATAAATGTGATTGCTCTCCTCACAAATCAACTGTTTCTTGTTTTTTTACTGGCATGGTGACTAGTGTGTCTTTGAGCCTACATTCAGTACGAGTAAAATTCCTAAATACTGTTAAAATCTGATACTCTCAAGACTTTTACTCGAGTTGAATTGGATTTGGTAACTTGTAATTGAGTCATTTTCCCTGTAAGGTATCTGTACTTTTACTCAAGTATGGTTTTCAGGTACTCTTTACATCTCTGTTCTGGCAATTGTATTTAAGATTCAATATTCATAAGGTGCATTAATCTGTGAAGATTATCCTGATGAATGCGTGTTACAAAACCTGTAAGAATCATAAACTTTTGTTGGTCACAATTGAAAATGGATTCAATGGAAAAATCCTAACGAGTTTTTGACAAGGGAGCCAGGGTCATGTTAACTTACGGGTTGGCCTACAAAAATGCATCATCCCTGCAGCACACTAATGGTTGTGTCAATGGTGCAATATCAACAGCAATGCTTTAATAGCGTCACACAGCCAAAGCGTAGGCTTTTCAGGGAAATTGGCCTACGTGGCTTAGTTGTCTCTGCCTGTATAAGTAACTTTGCAACTGCATGTCAACTAACTCTCATTAGACTATTAGTAGACTGCCCGCTTAATATCTGCTAACTTTATTGTGATGGTCCTCCAACAGACATTCTATGGACTATTAGTAACTTTGCAACTAAATGTCAACTTATTCTAACCCTAACCCTACCAGTCTATACTAACACTCTAATGAGAGTTAGTAGACATGTAGGTGGAATGTTACTTAAGTCAACAGAATGTGTTAAAGGGACCATCAAAATAAAGTGAAACCGAAAATATTTTATTACTGAAAAAAATTACAAGCTTCAGCTTTAGGTAGTTGTCATTTGCCTTTGCACTAGTTGTTTACCAGTGCTGAGTCATTTGTGTGCATTTCGATCATTCAATTTACCTCAGACTGTGTGTCATACAAGGAAACAAATCATTATAAGCATGATTGACTCAAGAGGTGTGAGAAGAGCTTGTTAGTTCTCCCTCTCTTGCACTTCCTCTCTCTCTCCCACGTGCTACCTGAAGCCACAGAGCCTCGGCAGACTTTCAGATGAATAAATTTGTATATTTTAAAGCGTATTCCTCTGTGCTGAAGAATTCTCCAGAGGCCTCTTCTCTTCTTTTCTCCCAAGTTTGCCTCACACCCTATGGAGTCATTAGTCTTCTTGCTGTATTGAATCTTTAATCATCTGTGTTTGAGGGAGATAAAAGAGGGAATATTGCTCTTTAAAATTCAAGTTCAGCCATTCCCACTTTGGCTTTTTTTGTTTGAAGTGTGCAGACTGGTTGAACTACATATTTCTTGCTTCTGAATTCAACATCTGCAAATTGACACATTACACAATTGCAGCTGAGAATGGTGTGTTCCCAAAGGTGAGTGGTGGTCTTGTGTGGGCTTGTAGTTTTCCGTCATGCTCTGTACAGCCAAGAGCCCTGTGCTGTTTTTCTCCACTCATTTATCTACAGATAGATATTGGCAGCGCTTCTGCAGAAGGACAGCTGGCAGAAATTGTTGAACTCCTCTGCCCAGATACTGATACCACGGCACCCTTTCCAGTTCACCCTCATATCACCTTGGATTGGAAAAGGTATAGCACAGCTGACCTAGAAACAGACTTTTAATTGTTCATTATGGCCTTCTGACCAACCATACACGGCAACACACACTGCAGAAAGTGAAATTGTGCAACTTTGCCTAAAAGAAACATTCTTCTGTGGGTGTAATTAGTTTGTTTTCAGTAGACTAGAACAGACTTGATGCTCTAAAGCCACCTTTCCACTGTCAGGAAAAACGGTTCTCTTTGCTTCACTTCAAAATGAGAATTATGTCATCATTTACTCACCCTCAAGTTGTTTCAAACTGTTGTTTCTTTCTTCTTCAGATATTTTAAAGAATGTCAGTAACCAGACAGTTGATGTAGCTACCCCATTGACTTCCATAGTAGGAGAACAAATACTATGGAAGTCAATGGGGTACATCAACTGTTTGGTTACTGATATTCTTCAAAATATCTTCTTTTGTGTTCAGCAGAAGAAAGAAATTCAGACAGGTTTGAAACAACTTGAGGGTGAGTAAATGATGACAGAATTTTAATTTTGGAGTGAACTAATCCTTTAACCGTTCCATTATATGTCGATCTGGCCCAGTATAGTCCTAGTACGGATATGGTTTCATTTCCATTGTGGGACTGATAACAGTGCTCTTTGGAATGTAATTGTATAAATGCGTCAGTCGCTGCCTTGGTAAAGCTAGAATTTACTGACGATATGAAATGTAAATAAGGACTGTGTTATGGTGATTGATGACATGGTGACATTTTATTATTAATTTGTTTTACGTTGCTGATATAGCGTGCTCAGCTACAGAGAAACTGGTATAGCAACAGGCAAGTGGCCAATTCTGAGTTGCGACGTCATTATACGCATTCTACCACATAGGGGTTGTTCACACAGAATGTGTTTTTCCATTCCACTGCGCTACTTTATGAATGTATGCTATACGGACGTCTTTAACTGTTGCGCTTGCGTCTCGCATCTTTTGGAGCATCTCACGCATGAGCGCCGTATTTTTAGAATGCTGTGTCAAGTTAAAATTACTTTTAAAAGACGAGTCTCAAGACCTTGCGGTTTTTCCCCATTCCGCACACGTTCTGTGTTAACCAATTTACACATGCGTAATATCTTCCACTGCATTTTAGACAAACACTTTTTAACTGCCATAATCACGTGGCAAAATTACCTGAGATGCACTTTTTGTAATACTTAGAATTGGCTAAAAAATCTCATGTTCACCATGACACTTCTGCCTGACAAAGCATTTTGTATCATCATAAACTCACACATACACTGACTCAAATATTTCCCTGCTTTTGTAATCACAGATGTCAGTGATACACAACAGTGTGACCTCATTGAGATTGTTCTTACAAAACAATGGCAGGCCAGCCCGTCAGACCTGCTCAAAACGTCACACGCTTACAAATATACAATAGATTTGAGGTCAAGAGCAGGAGCTGTGATGGGAATTCCCAGCTTACAGGAATAACCTGAAGACAGCAGTTTGAAATGGCTCACATGTAGGCCTACGTATGATGGTGTTTTGTTGACAGTGCTCTCCTTTGCCTTATTCATATTCCTCAAGATTAACAATCACAGGTCATTTGATTATTTAGCAACAACATACTTTATTAATGTTGTTACCTGGGAGGTCTGAAAGGAAAAGTTGCAATAATAGAAGATAGTTTCCATGGAGAGATTATAAATTTCTTCTTTGTTAAAAATAACTGGATGTTTAGCTGCGTATCAGAGAGCACAAGTGAGACAGAGGGAGCGCATCTGTTCTCAACACTTGTGTCGGAAGCTTATTGAGCATTATACTCAACATTTCTACTTCTGATCAGAAATTTAAGCCTGTTTTCATCTACCACAGCACGTTTGCACAGTTTCAAAATCAGCGGGGGGCGGATGGGGAGGACAATTTCCAAAGGCTCACATGCAGCGTTAAACCGCATGCAAAAGTTACAGAGATGTTGCAGAAATAAAAAAAACAACTCAGAAGGCTGTTATTGTGTATGCAAGTCTCACTAATAGGGCCGTCTTAAATGCAGAAACGCGGTAAGCCAAACAACCCTGGTGGCAAACTCAAGACCCCACTTGCCCTCTGTGATAGTCCTAATTTAGCTTCCGAGTTTGATATAGCGCTGCAAATATTTGCCCGTGCACACATTAAATCTGTTTGCTCGGGATGTTTCAACAAACAAACCGCAATGGTACATTAAATGAAGTAAATGTTCAACAGTGTATGCGATTATGCACTACATATATCTGACCCTCCACAGTGAAAGAGTGTCTTTGTGTTCTCAGGTCTTGTTTGGACAGATGGTTATTCTTCCAGTCTTGATGTTATGATATTTTTCTTGCATTAGATGCCCTAAATGAATTATTTACACGGCGTCGTGCTTAAACATTTGTCAGAAATGTTTTGACGACTTTGAACTGCTGCTGCGGCGTTTACTAGGCTTTTCAGTCTTTCACCTATAGAAAATTAGTTTCCTATACTGTAGTCAAAGACTTCCTTCCTGCTCATATTCATATTTACCCATCTATATTCATTTATCTCCTGCTCAAGGGTCTGCTATCAGAATGTCCGTGAAGTTCTTGTCCTCACCGATGGACAAAGAAGAACAAGAGAAAGAAGATACAATTCATTTAAACCTATTGGTATCCTTAGAAGTTTGGAGGTTCTGCGAATATTTTAATCTCTGTTGTGAGTATTTTGTGCTATGGTACTTTTTCACATCAGAATTGCAATCGGATAATGTCCTTTTTAATTTTAAAGAAAGAATAATATGTCGATTTTTATGTAGGAATGTGTGTAAATTCGGGAGGAATATAACAAGCATTCTGTCAGGCGTTGAGATCTGCAAAATCCAGAAATGCCATTTACAAACATTTTAACCATTGTGCCACAGTCTGACACGTTTCATCTGAATATATTACAGGGATCTTTTGAAAAGCAAGAGGGGCATGGAATGTGAACTGACACAGCAGTTTACATTCAAACTGCTGTTTTTGGTAAGATGTTGGATGAATAAAGACTTATGCTGTATATTATTTAATTAGATTCATGCATGGCTTAAAGGTGAAACAAACAATAAATGTACTACTGGTAAATATATTATATTATATTATATTATATTATATTATATTATATTATATTATATTATATTATACTATATTATATTAATAGATTTATCAAGAGTACATTTAGGCCTGGTTTCACAAACAGGGCTTAGATTAAAGCTCCAGTCCGTAACTTTTTTGGGTTAAAAATGATCCAAAATAAATTTTTGAGCAAGTACATAACCAGCCAGTGTTAAAAACTATCTGCTTGCCTTAGCTCGATTCAAAACGGTAAGATTGTAATGATGTTTTTAACTCCAGTGGTACTGGTGGATTTCCGCGGGAGATTCGAGCATGTCTTTGCGTCATTACGTCACATCTGTACACATAAAGAAGGAGTCTCGGCTAGTAGGCTATGAGTGTGAGGATGCTGGAGGTGGAGATTTATAGCCTTTTCTCACAGCACTTGATATAATTAAACTTATTAATTTGATGGCGGATCCAGACAGGTTCAAACGACAATCACCAGTGACAACTAGATTCACCCGTTGTAAAATGCAAAAGACTTTGGACTGAGAGTTTGGAAAAAGAGACTGCAAGGGTCATGCGAAAACAAGGATAAATATCGGAAGGGCTTTAAATTTAGTCACGCAATGCTGATGTTGTTAACAATAACAATTTTGAGAAAAAAGTATAATTTGCACGGTTTGATCGTTAGATTTAATCAGCGCGATTTACTGCTATGCTTTTTTTCAGTTAGTTGGTCAGAAGAACAAAAGTGGATGTTACTTACTTGTTCAGATGACATTTTAGGGTGAACATTCTTATGTTGGTCATACTTCCAAAAAGTAGAATCTGTGATTTCCTTAATTCAATTTTTACACATGAATAATTTAAAGTTATATGCAAGACAGAGTGAGAAGTGTTGGGTGTTTTAAAACACAAACCATTCATTATCTAAAAAGCATGCTCATCATATTATAGTCATATGACGTTGGCCTCTTTTGTGGTTCCATGAACAATGTCAGCCTCAAGGACACCCTTCCAGCTTTGCAATCTCAGAAAACACAAGAGGGCATCTCGAAACACTCTAGAAAGACTAGCGGCCCAGAAATAAAAGTGGAACCAGATACTGACCAACTAGGCTTGAGTTTACAATATGACATATCCAGTTCGGATAAGATGAGAAAACACAATGCTTTCATGGTGAGGTTGGAGGAAGACGTGTCTCTGTCTTCCACCAGCTTGAAAAATGAATTTAAGAGACTGCAGTGATTGGATCGAATCACGGCTGATTAACTTTTCAGGCCCAATTTACTCTCCCGTTCATTTGCGCAGGGTGGCGAATACTGGCAGATCTTCAGAATGAAGAGTCGGGGAAAGCCCAGAGGGAAGAGCGTCCTTACCTCATGTCTGTTATTCTTTCAAACCTGGTGTGCGAAGAGAATATACTAACCGAAGTGAGCCTCCCTGTCCTGAGGGAGCAGCACAGGGCTCCCAAACACCTAAAGAGGGCGAGACCAGACCGAAGACTTTAATGCAGTTTCCAGGCAACATGTAGAATGAGCCTGTGGAGAAAAGGTGGAGGAGGTGCACCACGGGCCGAGGCGGCTCACATGCACACGGGGCCCGAAGGCTTTGGTGTGATTAATGGCGCAGGTATGCGCTACAGCAGGCATCCTCCGAGAACCTACAGATCAGTCTTCCTGTAATACAAATCCGACATTGGCTCCCCTCCCCTTTCTCCACCCCACCCCATCCCACCCCACCTGCTCCTGCAACACCATCATCAGAAGCTCAGCTCCTCACTGCCAAGTGCATCACCGGCATCACACTCATAAATCATTCCCAAACAAAACACGCTTAATCTGTGACACGCAGGCCTGACACACAAATTTATTACCTGTGTGAGATGCACAACATATCCCTAGCACCTTCTGTCTGTCTGGGAGAAGAAAAAATAATACGGACGGGAATGGGGAGGGAGGGCAATTGCTAGTTAAAAACTTCACACTTGGTGCAGTGATGCTTGCTGCTGTTCGTTGAGTATGAGAGACAAAGCATTTACGAGGCTGGTTGATTTCAAGGGCTTATTACAGCACACAGAGCGCTTTCTTCTGCCGCCTCGCTCTTGCCAAAGGATTTTACTCAAGCACATTTGTAAGACATGAATACATAAGTCCTTTTCATGGATTAGGTTGGCAATGAGATGAATGGTCTGTGGTATGAGTCAAATTGCCTGATTGCAACTGGCTGTTTTGAATGTAGGAGGTTAATGAAACAAAAGCTTACCTCTAATCCCTCAACAAGGGAAGAAACAAATGTAAACTTGCTTTATGAGCTTATCATAATTCATATTCTGCACGTTCAGCAGCAAGGATTAGAAAAAATGGACAGGAAAGCATTGGTTTTACATTTTTTTTATTGTTTATTATTAAAGACACTGGTTAGTGTCATGATTCAGAAGAATGATCATTTTTACATCACAAATATGATACAGTGTATGTTTTTTTGCAACTCCAAAATGTTATATCTGCTGACGTATTGTCTCTTGAAAAGTGTTACAATACCTCTGCATGATTTTCTGCATGATTATTTACTTCTGGGTTTAACATTTGGAGAGTAGACAAGCAATTCCACAGAACTTTCCATCTGCAGACAAAGCCACAGTGATTACAGTCAGGTTATAAGAGCAAGTGAAAATCACATGGGAGTTTCCCCTGAGGATCTGACCCCCCTGCAGTTTACACGACTTTCAGACATGAATCAGAAACTTTGGTTTTGTTTGCCCTCAGAGTATAGTTTGGTAGAAGCATTGTAACTGTATTTTTGTGTGCTATGTGTTATACAGTATATAGCCTATATATTATACATATACATACAGTACCGGTCAAAAGTTTAGAAACATTACTATTTGTAATGTTTTTGAAAGAAGTCTCGTATGTTCATCAAGCCTGCATGTCAATCAGCATATTAGAATGATTCCTGAAGGATCATGTGATACTGAAGACTGGAGTAATGATGCTGAAAATTCAGCTTTGCATCACAGAAATAAATTATATTTGAAAGTATATTAAAATAGAAAAGCATTATTTAAAATTGTAATAATATTTCACAATATTACTGTTTTTTCAGTATTTTTTATCACATAAATGCAGGCTTGATGAGCATAAGAGACTTCTTTCAAAAACATTAAAATAGTAATGTTTTCAAACTTTTGACCGATACATACAGTATACACGCACATGTACAGTGTGTGGGGTAAAGCATTGCAAATTACATTGGTAACAAAATCAGATTTGATTTTTCAAGTAACAAAGTAATGCATTATCATTAGGCTCATGTCAAACTGAAGGCTGGAGTAATGATGCTGGAAATTTTGCTTTGCTAATACAGTAATAAATTACATTTTAAAATAGCAGTTATTTTAAATTGTTATTATTTTACAACATTATGGTTCTTCTATTGGTTACCTCAGCAGGGTGTTGGTCATTTAATTGTAATTTCACCTCGTAAATAATTTGGTTGAACTCGCCTGAATGGCAGTATCTATTCTTAGTGCCATAACACTTGCAGTGAGTTTGAGCGGTAAGGGATGTACAGTATTGTGACAGGTGTTCAATGAACATCTCTTCTGGTCGTGTGTTAATGATTTTAGTACAAGGTCTTTGTGAAGGCATAAAAGCTTCTGTGTTTTAGTTCTGTGTTTGGCCTTATTGATCAAAATGCTTTTTGGTGGCTATACCTTACCATCCTAACTTAAGGACCTGTAAAGTGCACAAGAATATTGATTGTTCCTATTACCCTTTTCGTTTTTTTTTTTAAATCAAATTGTTCAATATTTTGGTTGATAACAGACTGGATTAGATAGAGGGCACTTGAAAACAAGCAGAGGCCATCCGACCAAAACATTAGCATGAAGGCTGCATCAAGGCAAACATGAATGATTTATTATGTATTGTATATTGGAAATTAGATTGGATCTAAAAATAAAAAGCAGTTTGTTGAACACCTGAAAGCATGTTTATGCAAACATATCATTATTAGGTCTCTTTTTGTTTTGTTTTATTACATCTAACTACACTAAGTGAACAGTTTTGCATTATTAAGCTAATTTGCTTCAGAGCTTTATAGATCATTGTGGGGATAAAAATCTCTGCAAAATTACTGTAGTTTAACAAGAGATAAGTTCTGTTGATCTGATTTAGTTTCAATTCTTGTTTATCAAGTAGATCTCTAGTCACATTTCCCGACAGCTATGTGTCAAAGTGAATTAATTTGAGGCCATTTTGCAAGATTAATTAAATGATTCTTGATATTAAGGACTGAATGAAAAATGGGAGGAACGGTTTCATTTCTGACCTTGCTCAATTTTTAATGAACTCGCTACGGCTCGTACAAAATGGCTCTGTCTTATAAATGGTGCTGTACAGTAACTTCAAGAAATGGTGGGCAAATTAAAGAGCTTTTATTGTCTCTGGAAGCAGCTGTCTGTAAGTCTTGAAACCGAGACAATGTGAAGGATACAATAACCTACCGATTTGATCAGGTGTAGGGGAAAACATGGAAAATAAAAAGTTGTGAGAATGTCAGCTGCATAATTACAAGCTCAGGTATTAGTTACATTAGAACAAGGAAAATAATTCTTCTGAAAAAGTAAAACTTCTGAGGTTTTGATTAGATATGTTTCATAGAAGCATGAGCATGTGACAGTTGTGTGCGCTGCTCGGTACTGGCAGGGCATGCTCAGTGTTAATTACGTGCGGTAATGAGAGAACAGAGCCAGACTGTGAGACACAGGGTATTTTTAGAGCCTCTGCAAAGTTATCCAATGCACAGACTCAATCTGTGCCATACTTTTGCGCTATTCCATTTCCTCTCTCTATTTCGTCGTCCTACCTTTAGGCTCTGTCTGCTGTGGTAAAGATCATTTCACCAAGTCCGTGGATGCTCAAAAAATGCTCAAAACAAAACAAAACACTACATAAGGTTCAGTTCATTAGTTGTGCCATTACCTGACCTACTGTATCGAGATCATTGTTTACTCTAATACATGAATAACTTACTGTTTTCAATATTTTTGGAAGGTCAGATTATACCAGAATCTACCTTTGAGGAACCATTTCTGTGCACAAGTTGGGAACTGTGGACAATGAGGGAGGTATTTGAAGCGGTTTGGCTTGTCTAGTTCTAACTGTAATGATGTGTTAATCAAAAATCTGGCGTCAAAACAAACCTTCAGTGTGTTTGAGTCCAATCAGTGTTGTTAAAAAAGAAAGTTCAGAACTCTAACTCTAACCGCTGTGCTCTAATAGTCTGTTATATATGAGCGATATCATAATATCCTTTATTTAATTGGTGGCATAGTATCTAAGCAGTCTGGAGCTATTTGTGGTCTGGTACAATGCTGAAAATGTCAGCTGTCTTCTATTTGAGTGTTTTATAAACCCCAGTGCAATTCTTTGGGTCTTTATGACCTATCAATACAAAACTTTAACTTCAGCTGGCAGCCTGGCAGGCACATATGAAGTGCTTCAGCTGGCTTATTGTGTTGAACCCATGGCCATTTGAAATTTTGCTATTTGGTATTTAGACTTCTATTGGCAATTAAAATGATACTTGGAAATATTGGTGGTGGCACTGGCAAGGCTTTATTATGAGAAAGCGAACCATCTTCCATCTCTTGTGAACAGTCAGGCATTGTTGTTCTCCCATCGCTTTTATTAAGAATAATAAGAACACAAAACACATCTAACACCCTCAGTATTGGTGAGTGACAGCTGCGGCTGGTCCACCACTCCCCTGAGCCAATCCCTGTCACATACACGCATGCCCAGCATGTCAGCGTCCATCTGGGATCCTACCCTTCAAACTTCTGTCGCCCAGCTCCCTTCCGGCAGAAAGACCCAGGGACAAGAGTGTGAAGTCAGGCCTCACAGGGGCAAGAAGAAAGCCGTCCAAAGCCAGCTGGTCTGGCTTTGAGGAAAGCAAGAGGGATAGAAAGCACAAGAGAGAAAGGGGAAAAGAGAGACAGAGAAAATTAGGTAATAAAAGGGAAATTAAGAAAGTAAGAGTGGCACGCCTGAAAAAGATACCTGAGGAAGGCCTTGGCAGCAGGTTCTGTGAAGGTAATCGATCATCTCAAGAAACAGGTGAGATACACAGAGGGGGAGGGGCAATGTGGCAGATGTATTGTATACAAAATATTAACACATGACCTGACTGCTTGTGATCGGTAAGTAATAGATAATGCAAGCAGATAAATCATGCTGCTATATATATATATATTTAAACTTGTTGCAATATTTTCTGTTATTTCATAATAATTATTACACTCAACGTCATCAAAAAAGCTCAACAAACTTCATCATTGCAGGTTGTGACTTTTTTTTTTTTTGCAGGATTGCACCACTTTCCTTTTATTTGAATAACATTGTCTGTTTTAGAGTTGAAATTGTAAACAGAGGAAACTGGTTTTCTATGAGGATTTTTGGTTCTGTTTAGTCAATGTCTACTGCTTTGCCTGCACCACACTGATTTTTTTTAACTCTGATTTTTTTAATCGCTTTAAACTTAAAAATGAATTTTGCATTTCATAATAATCTTTTCACTTCTTATACAAAATGTATAAGTTATACAGTTATATATTATACAAAATGTTCAGTTACAGCTGATTAAACACTAAATTAGATGTAAGAAGAACAAAATGTGTTTTTTATATAGCTAATCTCTCGATCACAGGTGGATGGTGTTCATCATTGTGGTTTGGGTTCTGGTGCCATTGGGTGTTTGCACAGGGGATCCGGAGTATGCGCCTAGCCCTGATGGGACTATTTTTATGCTCATGCTTTAAAGGGCTTCAAATAGAATGTGAAAAAATGTGAAGTCACAGAGGCCACGTAATTAGGGATTTCATCAATATCCATAGCCATTTTAAAGGGATTACTTACCGTGTGAGTTTGCTGTTGATTCTGTTGCTACATCTTCTATTGTAGCTTCAGTTGGCACTGGCATTGGTCTTAAGAAATTGATATAATGAAGTACTTTTACATTGACATTTGTGTTTGTCTGACTTGAGACTTGAACTTGTCATGCCGGTCGTGATTTTTTGTCATTGTGCATGTAATTGATGACGACATTAAGGAAAAAGTCAAATCGCACAATTTGAAGTTTTTAAAATATAGGCCTAATTTAATTTGAATTCATTTGATATGAATCAATATTGACATACTTTAGGTTAACTTATAATGGAGACATAAAAACCAGTGTTAAAAAAAAACAAGCATAGAAGATTGATCTGTTCAGCGAGGAAAATACTTTTTTATCTTAAAAAAATATATTCATGCTGCAAACATCTGTTTACAAAAAGCTAAAGTAAATAGATATTTATATAATAAAATATACAATGACTTAGCTGCCAGTTTTGATTGTTATCTGAATCCATGATGATTGCTTGTTAGTAACATCCATTATTTTTGTCAGGTTCAATTTGAAACTGCTCAAAGTCCAACTGTGCTGTGGATTAGAAAGTTATAAAAATCTCACTATAATTACTAGTAACAACACTGATTCCAAAGGAAAACAAACTGAGTTTTATAAATGTAAATCATTTATGAAGGGCCCAAACTATAATTCTGGTAGCTACATGTTTTATCTATTGGTCTTTTTTTTTTGTTGCATTGTTTTTTTAACATGTTGTAATTTATTTGATATCCTGTCCCATTTTACATGTGGCAAAACGGTGGTAAAAGAAATGGCATTTAAGTCCCAGTAAAAACAACCCATGTTCAGCACCACACCTCTTCCACAGATCTTACAACTACACGTGACTCTGACACATGCAACGTAAAACTCAGCCAGCCTCTTTTATCTGATTGGTCAGTGACAAGCCACCGAGGGATCGGATTGGATGAGAAACGTGTCACTTCAGATGTACTGACCCTATTGTTACTGTTGTTTTATAGACCTTACGTCAATCGTATCTAAGGTAGTGCCAGTAACGACCATAATAAATATTACATTGCTCTGCACATAATGGGCTTTTAGAAAGCACCCAGTAATCGTTGCTGTGGCCCAATAGCGACGTCTTTTTGGACTTTTTAACTTTTTTTTTTTTTGCGCGACAGTGCTTTATCACTTCCTCGATTCGATGAAACGAACGTAGCCTACTATTCGGGTTGTTTCCTCACTTTCTCAAACTGTTAAACACGGTGATGTCATGGTGTGTGGCGGGAGCAGTCTCCTTTCCTTCTCTCCTTAACTGTCGCGCTCACTATTTTATTGCGTTTCTTTTTGACAAAAACACAATGTATTACTTCTTTCGTGATGTTTTCATTTTGCTTAAGTCGGAGTTCTTGACTTTTCATATTTGTTTTTAAACTAGAGATGAGACACGAGTAGAGTAGGAGGTGGAGGATGAGGAGGCGGCGTTTTATGGCAAGCCGAAGTAGCAATTATTCCTTTAGAATAACAAGAATCTATTGTACTTTTATATTTAATGAATTAGGCATACTACAAAATAATCGAATAGTGACTAGTTTTACTAGAGGCTCTTTTACTTAGAAGACGGGATGTAATCCGCCATATTGCACATTGCAGTTTCTCCCATTCATAAGTGGCCTAATAGACCTTACAGAGAAACAAGCGTGCAGCCATCTTTAAAATATTGTGTTTGAACTTCTGTTTTTGCGGTAGCTCTATATATTTCTATGGAATGCTGAAGAGTAATGGTGGATTTACTTATTGTAGAGTTAACGAAAGTTATCATGAGCATTGTAATATTTGAAGTGGATGTCATATTATATATCAGTTATACCAGGAAGATTTTAAAATGAGCAGTTTATTCATAAACTCCCCCCCCCCCGTTGGAGAAGTCTCACGCCAAGCTAAACTCAAAAGTTGGCAGCTCTGCTATTGTAAATCGTGAGGGAAGAAATTAACTAGTAACAATTGGGATGTATTAGGCCTACTGTAGTGTCTCAAAAATAGGTAGTAGGCCTATCCAATTAAGTAGGCCACAAGAGCTGGAATCAGTTCTAACTTGTGATTGTTAATAATTAAGTAGAGAGAATTAATAAAAACTATTTGGGCCTATCAAGGATAGGACCTTGCTATTTAATATTTTACTTGTAATAAAACATAAGTTACAGTAAAATACGCCCTACTAAAATTGAACCTACTTAGTTTTAAAAGGAATGTATGTTAAAAGTTAAGACGGCTTGCCGTATGAGGTTGCCTCCGTCTAGTGTTCGTCATATTGGGGGAGGAGCTTGTGTTGTGACAAGAGCGACTGCTGCTTCTTCTGAGTTTGTCAGCCCAGCTCCCGAAAATAGAAGCCGTGTGTCAATGTGACTGAAAATACATTTATGTCACAGTGTATCCACGGGAGTCACTGATACACAGTATCTATATACAGCGAGGGGGACCGCGAAGAAAAAAGGTGAGTTGCAAAAATAGCAACAATGTTAGACAGCAGTCAGAGAGCGAGAGAGAAAGAGGAGGGAGTCGTGGAGTGAGAATGGATGAGCACAAATTAAACGCGTTACATTCGTCTGGGAAGCTAAACATGTTTGCCATGTGTGTGTCTAGGGGTCGGCAACACGCCTGGAAGAATTTGATGCCGAGTTGCGAGCACCTGATTGAAGGACAACAATAATTTTCGTGCTCGTAATTCTCTGTGAAGAGCTCGTGCGTGGTTTTGGGTTCAGTCCACTTTGACACTTGGCATAGTTGCGCTCTAGTCTCGCATCATTTTCCGGGCGGTGTTAAATATTTCTGGAGGGACGATTAGAAATGAAATATATTAGTCAGGAAAGCCAGCGGATAGTAAGTTTTTTTTTACTGTAAGAGCAGAGTTTGTGTGGATATTGTAGTTTGAAAACCGTTAAGCTTTCGTTTCTGAATATCACTGGTTGAAGAGGGTCACCTGCAGAGATTCAGAACTTCAAAACAGGGCAAGTTCAACTTCAGAACTCGCGCGACATAATGTTTCATGACTTTGTTTTTGTCCCCTACGTATCTGCAACTGTGTATCTGCACGTCTAATAGCCATGTATTCCGTTCTAGCTGGCTTTTTGAAAGGAAAAGTTGTTTAAAGCACCCAAACTAGCACAGACAACTAAATATACTGATTTGTCGTACTTTAGACAATATCATGTGTGATAGTTAAATTGTTTTAGATTTTAAGACATTCTAACGCGCACAGTCAACAGGGTTAAATGTTGGACATTACCTCCGAATAACCATCTAAAGCACGCCCGACAACTTTATGAATATTATTGAAGGTTATTGATCTTTTGTTATGCATAACTTTGGAAGTCGTTGCAAATACTTTTCTGTCTGAAATCTAGATGGTGCTGGTGTTTTGCAGAGCTTTGGATAGTTGAAACTATAGGGACAGCACGAAGTGTCATATTTGTGAAGCGTCGCAGGGTTTGGAGTCTCTCTGTACATATTGTATGTTAGTGAATAAACTGAGACAAGTGTAAATTGATGCCATTAATTACTTTATAATAGCATATTAATTTAACTTGTGATTTAATGTTATTCACGAGGTCACAATGTCTTGTTACAAACTAGTGAGAGGTCTAGCTATTGTGTGGGACATGATTGTGACTCATCTGCAAGGCCATACTGATGGAAAATTATTCAATTAAATATAATTTCAATTTTATTTCGAGCTTGTATTGCCACTAATCGACAATTGGGTCATTCCCTTTTATCAGTTCTAAAAAATGGCCTGTTTTGTGTATTTTCTGCAAGAGCTGCTGACTTTGACATGCACAGTGAGGGAACAGCCAAATCATCCACAGGCAGAGAGTGTAGCACTTGTGCTTGTAAGATTACACATGCCCTGTAGCCTGCCATTTAGTTATTAGTAAAGTGTCTTAGACTTGCCTTAAACGCAACATTACAAGATGACATGTCATTTTGACCTTCACAAATGTTTTAGGTGTATCAATTATAAATAATTCGGCATTGATAAAGATATAAAATTGACCAAACTAATACAAAAGGAAGCCACGTTGTCTTCATCTGTAGTCTGAATGCCAAAGGCTAAATTAGGCCGTGTTCCTAGGGTTCCTCAGTGCTTGTATCTGACAGCATTGTAATTACGAGCCACACGAGGCAGGCAATCAGGTTACGGTACATCATCATGAAAATGACGTCAGGAAGAATGTTTGTCTGTTCCTCTGATTGTTTGGCTTTTAAGAGGCTTAAACCCTGAGTGGTCAATGCCCACACACTATAGATTTATTGATTAGTTCAATATTTCAAGCTGATCAGAGAGATGGTATAGCCTTAGAGGAAATAGTGTTCGTCCCAAATTGAACAAAGGCAAAACAACCTTGGGTCTTTCTTGTGCATGAGTGCATGTTTTGGATTCGGGCTGGAGCACAATTATTTGATGTGTCCAGGTATAACATAAGTAAATAAGAAGTAATGTTATTTAATAAAAAAAATCAAGCTTTGGACTCCCTTTAACTACTATGTACTAACATTTAAATTAATTATTCGGTATCTATTGTATACATTTTTGTGTATATTTATTGTGATTTTATATTGTACACAGACACATATTATACTGCATGCACATCTGTAATTCATTTAATAAAAAACGTGTTTTTGCAATACAAAATGAACACGATAAGTATTGTGTGTGTGTGTGTGTGTGTGTGTGTGTATATATATATATATATATATATATATATATATATATATATATATTATATATATATATATATATATATTATATATATATATATATATATATATATATATATATATATATACAGTATATGTCGTACATATTAGTTAAAACGCCTAATATAAAGTCATACAGAAGCTTGACATAATACTATAAGCATATATGAAGTATGTATTTGTTATGGACAGAGGTGTTAGAATTGGTATATTATTGTTTGATTAGCCCATTAACAGTACGGATAACACACATTGAAAAAGTTTTGTTGCAAACCATGTTAAAATATGGTTTGAATAAATGTGTTTTACTGCCCCCGTTTTCATCTGAGGTGCATAGTAAAGATTTAATATCCCAGTCAAGTGTATAATATACCATCCCACTTTTTCCATCTGGCCTTCTGTGCGACTTCATTATAGTTTAATAAGCCCAAACTAAACATGGGTGCAAATTCAGCTCTGAAAACATCACACTGAAATTCAATAGCTTTCTGTTTACACGCTTGACAATGAATTAGTCAGCGAAGGAATTCTTTTAATATTCTGAATGCTGTTCACCCGACATGCCCCTCTACAAATCCGATAAAGCACAACATCTTGAAATTGGTGTCCTGCTGTGCTCTGTTAATAAAGCGTCTTTTGTTTATGATGTTTTGTTTGTTTTTTTATAATTAGATACTGATACACCAGGGGTATTTTTTATATGAAGCTTCTATTTCTGATATTTTATTGGGTTGTTTTCTTTTGAACATTAATTGTATTTAAATCACTCCTCTTTTCGACCCCAGTCACTGCTAATGTAGTTGAATAAAGTCCTTGCAATCAGTATCTAATATGATTACCAGGTTAGACTCAATAGCACTGGACCACGGTTAAATACATTGACATGCGACTTCTTGTGTCTTACAGCTTGAGATCAGAGCGCACTTGGGCTGTAGAAGTTTTCTCAGGGCCACTTCTTAATATTTCTCCCATAGGCTTGCTGTAGACTGTAGTTTACACTTCATCTGGATTAATGCATCAGATTTATAGCGTATGCTATATGGTGCACTTGTACCTTTTCTGTCAGCATGCATCGCCCCATGGGCGTCAGTCCATGCCTGTCCTGTTCTTGTGAAATAAAGTCAGCCGTGGTGAAGTCGAGCTCCAGAGGTGGTGATTGGTGTTGCCCAGGGTGGGGGTTAGAGCATCTCCCACTGTGCTGTTCATAGCACTCCAATCTCACAGCCTGCTCTCAGCTCCTTCCAGGAGAGAGTGAATAGAGAGAGTCTGGAGTGTGTGGGCGAGTCTGATCTGCAATTAACGCTGGTTGTCAGAAAGAGAAGGCTGGCGTTTACACCATGCTTCTGAATCACTGAGCGAAACACTTTTCCTCTCTTCCCTTCCCCCTCGAACAGGGCATTTTACCCGAGGTGGAGAAAGCACCAGCAAGCTCCAAGTAGAGAGAAGCATTGAAAGCAAAGGAAGAAAGAACGTAAATAAGACTTGAGCTGGATATTTTGGGTCCAGGACTGAGGATTGTGCTGCTTCGTTTGTTAGGGTAAGCCCAGCTCTTCTTCTCTTCCTGTCAAACAATGCTGCATCTGTTTTAATTACACAGAGCCTAACTTTTTATGTATTAAATCTAATGAAGTAAACATGATACAGTGCCATATGGTCAGTTGACATCTAATGTTGAGTGCCTGCCATATACTCTACATGCACAATAGGATTTATATGGTGAAACTCTGTCGATAACAAGTTGTTGGTCTTGTTTCAAATAGGAGTTACATTGGGATTGCAGAAGTTGTAGTGTTTAATTTGAAGGTTAATTTCACGTTAGCTGAATTTGAAGTGAAACACCCTGTTCTTAAGTGTCTTATTTGAGTCAGCTGCAGCTGGCAAAGGATGCATTGTTCAGTCTCAAAGTTAGCCACAAATGTTATTTAACAAGCAGAGGCTGGAACTTTTCAGAACAAGGGCACTGGTATGTAATTTTGTTAGTCTGTACATTTAAAAAAAAAAGAAGAGAAGAGATTTATTCATTTATTATTTGCTGCTGAAAATGTGATGCCGTTTATTATTTAGAGACCAAGATTGTGGAATTCTGCAAAATATATGTATGTTTTGTAAAATAAAAATACTGCTTTTTAAACTATATTGTTAATTGAGCTTAAGGATCTTAAGTGAAATGTTTAATCTTCGCTGTCATCCATTCGCAATTTAAACCAAATCAAGTAACAACAAAACCAGTCAATGACATATTTAATAACACATTTGTGCAATACTTACCGGACGTTTTCAGGGGACGTCATTGCATTTTACGCGTCTTGGTCATTACTTGTTTGAACGCTCCTGTCGCAGGCCCATTCTTTTTCGCAGAGTGTGAAGACTCTTTAGCAGTCCTGTTCTAAATATTTTTCAGATCAGGCCTATGGAATGTGCCATACTTCTGCACCATGTCCATTAAATCACGCTCGGTTTTCTTTTTGTGCAAAGGCTCTCTTTCACGCTTGCTCAGAGCAGCGTGATTCATTGTTTATTGGAACCCTATCATTGAGCTGGAGATTCCAGCATTCTCCCGTGAGACCTGGAGGCAGGATGCAGAATCTTGAGCCCAGCAGATAATGTTTGAGCCATAGTTTGCTTGTGTGGGCAATGCAGACCTTTTTCCCTCCTCTGGGAACATCTCGGAGGATTTTTTTTTGTTCAATAAAAGGCGTATAAATGGGCTGCTTTTATCACCATAAAGGGCAGAGTTATGAATATGCATCCACATGCATATATTCAGTTGATTTTAGTCTGTGCTGACTTCCCTCTCTATTATCTGTGGTTTTTGGATCAGCTCTCTAACCCAGTGGAATGTACGGTGTCCCAGCGGGGTCACCCAGTAGCAGCTCCAAAACCAGAAACCTCTGGCTGCCTCCTGTCTCCACATTGCCACACTTTTGATTCTAAATAAGTTACCAGAGGATATGCGGAACATGTTAGGTAGGGGTGTCACGATTCTCCAAATCCTCGATTCGATTAAGTTTTCGATTCTAAGGTCACGATTCGATTCGATTCTCGATTAAAAAAAAAAAAAATTTAAAGCGCAGATTGCTATGCAATTTTTAGACTACACGTTTATGCATTATGCAATATAAATTTGTTCACAATGTACACTACACCATTGCCAAATTAAAAATATAACAAAAACAAGTAACATCATAAATGTAACAATAACTTTATTAAGTCAATTGGAAACTTAAGAGAAACTAAATGGCAGGTTACTTTGCTTTTGTAACTGCAGTCTTCTCAGAAGATGACATTTATGTTCACAATCACAACAAAACAAACAAAAGCAATAAAACAGCAATGTCCATACACGCACATAGCAGAGCTTACAAACTGTGGCTTTTTTGTCGACAACGCGAACGTTGTCAACATACCGCACTGCAAATCCAAAATACCTCCACACCGGCGACTTCAGAGAAGCAGGAGGGTGTTCAAGTTCCGTTGATGGGTCTTCGATATCTGCAGTTGCCATGATGTGTCAGTTAGAGGACTCGCAGCCTTTCAACAGGTTTTCCGCACCGTGATGAGTCGTTCATCATGAATGAGTCATTCATCATGAACGATCTGTTCATTGCCTCAGTCACGCGACAAATGAACAAAAGACTCGGAAGGTAAAGTAATTATTTGTTCCCTGTAGTGTAAATTATTTTTCACTGCATTCATTATGTACATCTTCTTAATGTTCGGGGAATTTTCATGTTAATAGTATAACATTTAAAGCCCCTGAAATGACTAGAAAAAGTTTAGTTAATTTTGATGAACGAGATTGAACAATAGAGTCTGTAAAACGATCCGAACTTTCCATCACGGACGCGACATGGGGCGTGGCAGTATCGACGATACCATTTTTTATTTCGATTTCGATACCATTGAATTAATTTCGATCGATTTCGATTTAATATCGAAATCGTGACACCCTTAATGTTAGGCAAACAGAAAAAAACATAATTTAAGACGTGTATCAAAATATTAGCTCCTCATTTAACTTGCATGCACACACAACTCCGTCTGTTGCTGTAAGCTGTAAATAGGTTTCCATTTCACTTGCCAAATAAAACCATCTATCAGGTTCTTAGGCTCCTCAGTTTTAGCTTTATTAGGCAGCTTCTTAATATGTAGTGATGATGATTTCCAAACCATTGGCTTGAGGATTAGCATCCTAGTTGGCACAGGCCTCCTCGCCACATGAAAATACAGCTCACTTTCTGACATGTGGATAAGATTTCAGAGTTAATATTGGTTAAATCGTATTTAAAGTGTATAGCCAGTGTTGCAGAATGGCTGGGGCAAAAAAGCATGCACAAAATTATAATTAAATAAGAGCATGTGAGAGGGACTTACAACTGAGAATTATCTGGCTAGACACACGTCAGCTGAATGTATTCCTGTTTCTCTATTTGTCACTCCCTAGAAAAGCCTTCGGGTCTGTCTGGGTCATCAAGAACAGAATTTAGGCAAGAATGGTGTTATACGCAATGGTGCGATCAGTGTGATCAGTGTTACCCAACCAAAATGTTTGAGAACACTAATGTTATACTTCCATCTTTGTAGTTTTAAATCTGTTGTAAATGTACAAGAACTTTATTCAATTTGTCAATAATCTCCATTTAACTTCTAACATTCATTAAAGGGTATTAAACATGAATGCCTGTCCATCTAAAGTTTAATGGAGACTCTGTAGTCTCAGAGTTTCATAGCCACACTGTATCAAATTTCTATTTAAACAATATCAATACCATTTTTAATACCGTAAGCAAGTGGTCAAAGTTTCCAGGGAAGATTGTATTGTTAGGTTGAAATTGTAATTTACAATTTGGACCTTCCCTGCATAAAGACACAACTTTACCCATGAAACCCAATGTTGTCTGACCACACGTTCGATTTAACAGCATTTTTGAAAGCAAATGCTATCTGTTGTGAATGATCTACCTCTTTAGTGCTGCACGACTGTAAGGCTACGCCTGCGAAACAGCGTTTCGTTGACCTTTCGACTGCCCTGCCCTTGGCTGTGACCTCTGGCGTTAAGCCACGCCATACGGTCCACTCAGCACATGTGCTGCTGAACAGTGCAGAGCGGCTTAAGGATCGTCAACCTCTTTCCTGTCTCCTTCGCCCTTCCCGAAGACGCGGTCATGCGCGAGCACCTGGTTTCAGGTGTCCCCTTCGCTCTAGGCCGTGGCTGGGTCCTCGGCATCACGGGTGTGAGACTGAAGCCAGAGCAGCCCAAAGCTGCTAATCCTCTTTCTCTACTGATCCTCTTCCTCTCTGCCTCCTCACCCTGCCACCACACTTCCCTCTCTGAGTTAAAAGGGCAGCATAGGCAGAAGTCCCATGTTACTCAACACCAAACCAAAACAAAACAAAACCCTTCAAGTGCTGAACACTAATCCGTGTAGTCCATGGAGGGTAATTTACCGTAGATTATCTCATTTTGTGGGTCAGCGATTAGCCTTGACACAAGCTTCATTATGAACTCCTATGAGTGCCACTGTGATCAGGATTATGTCTTTTATCTGTTGTTGCACTTGTCATCAGAGTGCCTCTTTATCCTCCTGGGACCCAGCAAATCATTTTTGTCCTCTGTTGGGGACATTTTTCTGAGATTTTCAGAGAATCCAAATGTTTAAGGCTTTGGCCATGACATACTCTTTTCCTTGGTTTAACACAATTCAAAAATATTTTTTTAAAAAGTAAAACAGTAGGTTATTATTATATAATTATTTTTTATTTTTGTTAAAATATTAGTTGTATTTGATTTATTTCTTGTGCACTACTGTTCAAAAGTTTGGGATGATTTCAAATAAATGCAGCCTTGGTGAGCATAAAAGACATTCATAAACAATACAAATCGTACCAACCTCAAACTTTTGAATGGTGTATATAAATTGTTTATGCGTTGTTATACTCTTTTATGATTACAATATTCTTTGTAAAACAAGTTGTCCCAAAAGTATGTAAATATATGTTTGTGTGTTTCTGTGTAAATATCAGGAACGGCGTGTTTTTCATTTTTCAATTATGTTTAGTGGACTTTTCTTTTCTTTGCTGCATGGGCAAGAAAGATAAAGTTCCACAATTGTCTCAGTTGTCACTGAATAGATAATTTTCAATTTCACAATTATAATTATTCATTGGCGATACTTTGCACTTTTGCATGATTAATACTAATTTTGTTAAGGTAAAATCTCCTCTAGCAAAATTACTTTCTGAAAGTGAGACTGAGCATATGGGAAAGAAAAGCGTTTAAAAGCTTGTGAAAGTCATCTCTCTCAGCCCTCCATGCGTCACGTGATGTCACGTAGGGTGCGCGTAAGCAAGTGTGGCTTCTGAGGTGGGCTCGTGTGAACGTGTGGTAGAGACAGGCACTGCTGAGGGCTCGGAGGAGTGACGCAGTCTGCACCTGTGTTCTCTCATTACCTCTGCTCTGTGGGCGCTGATATGTGCTTCAAACTGCAGCCGTGTGTTGCTCCCTGTGCTTAGGATATCAGCATTGGATGTTATTGTGGACGCACCTTAAGAGAGAAACATGTCTCAGTGGAACCATAATGCCGCGCTTGTATCGTTTCGAGCCAACATCCCTTCTGGCTTGTTGTTTTTCTCTGATATCATAGTAGATGGTTTTTGAATGTGATGTTGTTTTCATGCCACATTATTGCCTTCTATCATCACTGTGTTTGTAGTTTTAAGGAACTGTTTTCGAATAATGACACATCATCTGTCATTCATGAGTGTTGTATGCAATGAGTGTCTGTAATGATTTCAGCTCAAAGACAAGCGATTCTTAAGTATACAACACCACCAATTTTTATACTTCCTTCACAATCAGTGATGGAAAAACACAAACACAAAATCAGTGTATTATAATATAGTATAGTATATTATCTGTCTGTCTGTCTGTCTGTCGCAAATTAGATTTGAAATGTCTTATGCAAAGTCATATTCAGTACATTTAGTTACAAATAGTTACAAATACAATTTAGATTAATATAAACAATGCATATTTACTGAAATGTTCAATAATTGTGAAAAACAAAAGAAAAATCTTAAATAATTTTTGCAACAATATAACAATACATAATCATAAACAACAATAATTATCAACATACTTTTTTGGTAAAACTAAAAAATAAGTCACAGAGACTATTTCTTTGGCTCATTAATATAACTCGAATGCATCTGACATCAGAGGCTAAATAAAAGGTTCATTAAAATCATCACAATGTTTACAATGTTGCTTAATTTTATAGTGCCAGGAACAGCATTGTGAATAAATTGTGAAAGTTCGATAAACTGCCCAGCCCTATGTCACTGTGAACTGAAAGCATGTTTGGCATGCAAATCATAATAGCAAAACCATCTACTTGTCCTGGGTGTGTATTTTTTTTAATAAGACTTTCCCTATTGCCATGAAGCGCAGTTCTCTCTTTAAACTCTTTTGAACTTTACAGAATGATAAAAAGATACTTCTAGTTAGAGTAATTCATTCACTTGTGAAGGAAATAAAACTATGATTAATTACTGATGGAAAAAGATCATCCCTAAAGAATGCTGTTTTAATTTGTCACACTGTATCATCAGTTAATCATGAATGTGCATTGTTGCGGTTCAAGTCAAGTCAGAACCTGTGGCACAGTAGGAAATAATGCAGCTGTGCTCTACAAACAAGAAGAAAAGGGGCCCTCATCCGTGTTTTTCCCAGTTGTTGGAGAGATGTGGTGAGTTTGTGGCTGCAAAAGGTTGTAAAAGATGATACATGACAATCAGAGGGCCATACTGTAAATTGTTATTGGTTATTGACTTTCCATCTTTGTTTTTTTTTTACTTTAGTTTACTCTTTTACTTAAAGGGATACTTCAGGATTTAGCATTAAGCTTTGTATTAGTAGAAAACCTGTAGTATTTTCGAATCACCATGCTTTCCACCCTCATATCCCCCTGAGACGAGAGATTTATGTATTTTTTTGTCTGTAAAAAATCCTCCAATGACGCAAAAATCATCATTTTGCGTCATCGGAGGATTTTTTGACCAGAGGCTAAAGACTACAGTCAGTAGTAGGGGCTGTCCTGCATGTTCTCAACCCGCCCATCTCACTCACAGAATGTACACATAGTGTCAGACATCTTTGTTTGGAAGCTAAGCTAGCAGGCCCTTGTTCTGTGGAGAAAGCGGAGTATATAGTAGGGGTTACCATCTAGGGCTGCACGATGTGTCGTTTTAACATCGATATCGCGATGTGCGCATCCACGATAGTCACATCGCAGGATGTTGCGATGTAAGCCTTAGGGATCGTAGTTGATCCGTGATTCATGATCAGTACGGGCCAGCAGCTCCCCGCCCGTAACGCTTGCGATTCGCGGATTAATTGCAAAGTTTAACCATAATATAGTGAAAGTTTATCATTTGCATGTGTTTTTAAGTCCAGTTTAAACATCAAGCGTAAAAAGACTGGAACTTGTGCGTTGTTTTCTGTGAGCCGGGCAGACACAAAGATCAGTGGTCTTTCTCTTGTTTCTGAGCTTGAACGAACATGAGAATTCAAAATAAAGTCAGAATGCCCTTCCTCCATTAAACATTTTTTGGCGGCCGCCAAAGCGTATTTATGTCCCGCCAAAGCCTTATTTGACCGGTTAGTGGACTGACTGACTGCGCTTGTTAAACTGAAAGAACGAGCAGAGAGAGAGAGCCGCGCGCGCGTGCACTCTCACCGTTTTCAAACTGTCTTGCTCTCTCTCCCTCCCTCCCTCACGCATATTAATGAATTGAGTTGACTGAATATATTTGAGAATACACAATGGTAAAAGGTCGGAAGAACGAAGTTTCACGTGAAGCATTCGGATATATTTTTTTCCTGAACTACTGGTTGTGAATTGTGCTAAAAAAAATATTCTCTGGAAAGCGTTCCACACATTCAGATAAACCACACTTTAAATAAACAAAACAAAAAAAAGTCTATCCAGTGATGAAATGTTTTCTGTGTTGAGACCAATCTTGTGTGATATGTTTTGCCGGGATAATCACACAACGTCTGCTGTGGTCCGTTAATTACACCTCCAATTCGCGAACTAATGACTCCTTTGAGTTTGAACCGATTCACTTTAATGAATGGTTATAACAACTGATCTGTCCAACACTGAACTCACGAGACATAACAAATCGGTAACACTTTACAATAAGGTTCCATTTATTAAACTCTAGTTAACTACATTAGTTAACTATAATAGTTGCTATGCAGATTTACTCCATTACAAAATCACCCCAGTCATTCAGATGATTAATTCTTTCCAAAGAGAGCTAATAAAATCATCTGGTGAAATTGTTTTCATATCGCGATATATATCGCAGAAAAATTAAATATCGCAATGTGATTTTTTCCCAATATCGTGCAGCCCTATTACCATCCTCTTTTTCCCGGACATGTCCGGCCGTAGATGTCCGGGATTCAGCTTTTGCTTTCTGCAGTCGCCATTCATTGTTTACATGCACACCTTGTGTTTCAATCTAACTGAATTCATTCCGATTGTTGAATCTGAATGTAGTGTTTACATGAACGCTAAACTAGTGAACGGTTGATGTGCGTTTTAACATTGCTAAGAAAATTCCCGCTCCTCCGTGAGAGATACGAGACCGGTAACTTACGTCTCACAGGTGTCGCTCATCGGTAATCACGCCACCGGCCTCGCGGCGTTCTCCCGCGGCCCTCACTCGTCCTGCTCGCCACAGTACACATAATGAATGGCGACTGTAGAACGCAAAAGCCGAATCCTGGACATTTTGGGCGATCTTGAAACACATTTTCGGGCAGACTCATCACGGAGACTCACTAGTAGCCTAGACTTGTTGTTTAACTACTCCGCTCTGTTACCGGTAGGCGTGGCCTCCTCGGGCAGCGAAGCAAGTGCATTCTGGGAGTTGTTGTCTTTCATCCACATAAGCCAAAAATACATTTTCTGGCTTTTCTCAGTCTAGAAAGCTCCAAATTAAAAAATAATCTCACATTTCGTCTACATAAATGACCCATTTTAAATACACATTAATCTTTCCAGAGGTGAAGTATCCCTTTAAGTTTAGCACTGACATATTCTGACCACGAGCGACTGTGAGAAGAAAGTAAAACATTGAGGAACCCATGCTGGTGATTAGGCATTTATATCATTGTAATGACAGGCAGATCTGTTCAGATTATAAAATGCTAAATTGCTGTCTTTTGTACGGCGTGATTCCTCCCTAACCCTAAACACATGTCTGATCTGGCTGTGAACCCTCCCGATATGCTTTTGGCACAGTGTCTCATCTATCTGTGAGGGAGTTTTAAATTACCCTAATCCCCTGAATTTGCAAAGACGTAATTCCAGTAATATATGACTCCAGTGATTTGTCAGGGCCACCTGGAATATTTTCCATCTTTCCACTGTCTGTAGCACACTGATAGCAGGATGTCCATGTAAAAAGCTCCATCCTGGATGTAAATGGAGCTCTTTGTCTTAACTGTGCTGAGAGGGAAATTGCCCATGCTTTTAGATCCATATTCAACACAACGCTATTTCAATGGGTCTTTTATTTTACTGGTGTTCAGCTGAAGAATTCGACTATAGCAGGGTCCTCTTCCATCTTGATTTTTATTCTGTTGCCGGATGGAAACAATCTCAAGCATGAGATAAACATCAGCCTGCTTTCTCTCCCTAAGGACCATTCAGTTAAGTTGAATTCTGCACTTTTCATTGCGGACCCTAATGATTTAAAACCAGTATGTATGTCATGACTTGACTTAGAACAGTATCTGAGAGCTTCAGGTGCTTTGGCTATAGTTGAGATTTTCTCTCCATAGTCTTGTACCGCATTCTGAGGCGTAACCGAATATTGTGAATAGTTAACCATAGTAAATCTTTGTAGCTTGTGCATGTTTTATTAGGTTTCCCCTTTCATTGATTTTGCACATTGATTAGATTAACGTTTACAGGTCAGCAGCATCTGTCTATTTATCAATTGGCTTACCATGCCGATACCACGATAACGTAGTAAAGCAGAGAAAACATGGCGAGATGGATTCGGGCTGAAAGGCTCATTCGTTTGGGAGCTGATATGAAGTAGTTGACCTCTGCCATGTAAGGAGAAAGCAGTGGAAGCCAGGACAGGGAGGTATCAGTTTTACAGGCATGACATCACCCTCCCTCTGGTGCTGGCACTTTACAGTGAGGGAAAACATGACGCCACTCCCTTAGTAAAAGTCTGAGCAGTTAAAATGCAGTGAAGTACACAGGACAATAAGATGTACATGTCACTTTGTCTCGGTAAAGTGTTTTACGAATGTAGTCATATGGGTCAGTCTAGAAATACGGTCTCTGGCTAATGTTGAAATTGGTTGAATGTAAATTTTTCTGGTTTTAATGTTAATTTTAGTGGAGTATTTAAGTCAGAGAGGCTCGAAATTGAGGTCACACTATACATTGATTGATTTCGCCAAGTGTACTATGTCATGTCACTGTGTTCTCAAACTCTTTGGTTGTACTACATCCGTAAGTGCATAAAGTTCTGCTTGTTGCCAGCTTTCTCTCTCTCTGCTGATCCAGGTGAAATAGTACTCGGGGCCTGGTATCTCAGCTGCTCTGTGGCCATACTTGGCCAGCATCTCTGACACCCGGGGTCTTATCTCTCACTTGGCCACCCCCCTCCTCCTCTTCGCCGATCGTCTGTCTGTCAGTGGCTTAGCTGCTAGCCTGCTTCAGAGCACACATGGGAAGAGAGCTAGGCCGTCACTAACCACCCAGTCAGGCCACAGGC